>OU612060.1:161416684-166216684 GCA_914767635.1 Melanostoma mellinum | reverse complement strand
TTTTGCGATTAAAACAAAATTCAATTTACAAAAAAACGATCTTCAATTCGATCGGTAAACCATAGAAGATCGTCTGTTGTGTTAACATAAAAGTAAAAATATAAAAGAGACGTTGTCCTAAATCCATGAAATATATCTCTCTTTCTCTGTCGAAGTGTTGTTGATATACGAGAAAAAACCCACGGTCAGTAAAAAAGAAAAACGATCGACGGAGTGTTTCAAAAGAAAAAATAAAGTGAGGGTGAATGATCGTCATTAATTATACTAAAAAATTCACAGCTTACAAAACAAAAAACTAATCAAAGTTAAAACAAGAAAAGAAACTAACCAAACCAGTGCCCATTCTTAACCAAACAAGAAGTGATCGCGAGTGTTGTGCGTCTGTGTGCATAAGATCGCGAAGCTAATTAAGAAAGAAAGAAAAAAAATGTCCAAAAGCTGGGCCCACAAAATCAAACGAATGAACCCATTGAAAGAATCATCGTCTATCCAAACGATAATACATAAATAGATAGTTACTTGTGAGTTTTATTGAAACTTGATCAAAGTTTGTCGGGAGATCAAGATCGTGTGCAAACAAAAAATAAAAAAAATTAAACCCGGAAGATAAATACCCAAAACAGTGGTGGAAATACAAAAGAGAAATCCAAAAAAACAGACACAATTTAGCCATATCCAATATTAAAAAGTAGTATTATGTTCAAATATGGCAATAGACTTTTTAATTTTTGGTTTACTCTTAATATCATTCACAATAAATCTACTGGCATTAGGTGCATTTTGGGTGACACCAGGGTTACGAACAACGGCTAATCGTTTTGTTATAAATTTGTTAATAATCAATTTGATCGGTTGTTGTATACTGGCGCCGACATTGTTTTTGAGTGGTAGTATGTCGGCGACGATGGTAACATCGTATGATGATAGCCTGGATATCATCAGCAAGGGAAATAATCACCATTTGACTATACACAGAACTGGTCATTTGAATGATGGAGCTGAAGCAGAAGCGGAAGAGAAGGAAGAGAAGGATGGCGAGTCAGATCGCACAGAGACCATATACAAATGCAGTTCAACGTTTTGCGAACAGCTGACGATTGAGGAGCGAGGCGATAAAATTGTGATAACTCAAGTCGATGAGAAGATGTATAATAATGTGATCGTGGATCCAAGTGTCCAGCCTAGAGATAAGCCTAGAATAGTTGAATCTACGCCAATGATGAGATGTTGGTCGATAGACCTTGCAGCGGCACTGGGTGCGTTGTCAGTGTTGCTGGTAGTGGGCGATACGTGGATGGCTGTGACTGATCCGCTGCGTTATCACAGTCGTATATCAGGTGTTAAGGCCTGGTTCCTAATAGCCATGACCTGGGCTCTCGGTATCCTTTTCGGAGTGATGTCGGCATTCAGGGAGATGAACTTTGAATGTACAACGGTGATCGGGAAGCAGAAGAGATATGCCATGCCCGCCGAGCAGATCGAGGTGTTCAGTATAACAACGAGCACGATCTTCAGCATGATCTTCGCGAGCATTTACTTCATCGTGATCATTTTGCTGCCATTTGGATTCGTTTGCGGCATGTACTGGAGGATTTTCTCCGAGGCTAAAGAAAACGGTCTGAGGATGCGTCAGAATGGATCCTCGCCGCTGCTTCAAAGTGCGATCAATCTATCGCACGGTCATCATCAAGGGAATTCGCATTTGTTGGCGCAGAGGAATTCGATATCCGGAGCATCGACAAATGGTGGTTTACACATGCAGATCGATCACAAGAGGCCTCGACGTGAGTCAACAGTCACTATTGCTGAAACCGAAAAGCCACAAAGACGCACCTCATCGACACCACCTCTACCCCTGCCTCCATTGTCGGAGCCGGAAGAGATCTCAGCTGGTGAGAGGAACCCCAATAGCATTTTGATGACACTATCAAGTGCCAGTGGAGAAATCAAAAGAAACTATTCTGTGAGACAATTGCCTCTTCTAGGACGATCGTCACAAGATCTCGTAGCATCCGAAAGGTTGCATGCCATTCGTCAAATCCATTCAACACCGAATCTCCAAAAGTACAGCCAGGGACATCGGAACTCCTTGACCGGTTTCGATACCACATCCCGCTTACGCTACATGCCCCACCAAGGACTCCAAATCCCCACAATCCACGCCTCGCCAAAGGCTCTCAGCTACATGACATCCATACGTCATCGTCTATCAAACGCTTCATCGCTATTCAAGTACCGCGAAGAGTCGCGTGCTGCCCGCATCAGTATTCTAGTCGTTATCATGTTTCTCGTCTCATACCTGCCCTATGGTCTCCTAGTACTACTTCAGGGCCGATTGATCGACAACTTCCCACATTCAACCCAATTAGCAGTGTTTATGATTCTACTAGCGAATCTCAGCTCACCGTTCATCTTTGCTTATAGGAATAAGCGCGTTCGCCGTGGCGTTACTCGCCTCTTCGGCTTGGATGCCCGTTCCAGAGAGCGTCGTCTACAGAGCAAAAGCGGCTTCCTACGCTATGGCACCAAAGCCAGTATTAGTGTTAAACGTAGCAGCAGTAAAGTATCTGCTTACTCAATGAATTCGTGTAAATATCTAACACCAATCCTAAGACACACCAACAAAAGTAAAAATAGTAAAGATAATAATACAGAAGCGGACACATTCCTAACGAACTCAGCGGCTTTCAACTGCATTCAAAATTCCTCTATCCAAAGGAGCACCATTCTCGAGAACATCGCCATCGTCGATACAGCCATTACCATCCAGCCCGATGATGGACACGAGAAATGTTCGATATTCAAAATGTTTTGCCAGAGTTCGCGCAATCTAAGCTGTGCCACACAATCCTGCACCGCAGACAGTGAGCCCACGGAAGTCTAACAAATAAATCAGCCTCTCCGTACACCCACGACAAGGTACCTTAGAAGAATTTTCTTAATTTTTCATTCAGAAAAAATCTTTGCAACAACAAATGTACAATTCAAATAGAACAGATTATTTTTACCAAAAACAAAATATGTCTATACAAAAACTAAACCAAAAACTTATTGATAAAATGTAACGAAAGAATTTATGCAGGTTTTTATTTTTAATTAAGAAAAAAGCAAATAGTTTATTTATTTATGCTTAATTGTTGATGTATCTCTTACCAAAAAAAAAAAAAAATTAAAATATCTAAGAAGGAATGAACAAGATACGATACAAAAATCAATTAATTCTAAAACAAAAAACTTAATTAATTATAATTGAAAACATGACAAATTTATTTAAAGAAAAGAAGAATGGAAAATATTTATTTATACACTTAAGAGCGAAGTTCTATGGATGATGATGAACATTTCCATCAACAAATCGAATTACTAACTAAAATACAGAAAAATATTTAAACTCCCTTTACTAAGTCGTAAGAAGAAGAAGAAAAAAGTATTTAAAAAAGTAATGATTAAATGAAAAACAATATTTTTGTAAAAACTGATTGACGGACGAATAGAAATTATTTATAAATATATGTATATATATGTGTAATGTGTACTTTTTATATTGTTTTCATATTGAAAACTCTCTCCTTGGTGGCTATAAAATATTATGTTTCTGTTAAATTAAATTTTATGCCTAAAGTTTTTTTTTTGTTTTTTATTATTCAATAACCAAATGTATTATTTACATCGCTTGTACCTCATTAGATTTATCTTTATATTTTTTTTTTTAACTATATATTCAACTAATCACCGTTAACCATATTCGTTTTTATATATTTTTTGTGTAAAAAGAAAAAATATGTTTTTTTATTTTTATTTAAAGCGAATGCATTTTTAATTTTGTAATTTTTCTTATAATTCACTTGTAATTTAAATTTTATGAGAAAGAATCTATGGAAAAATAAAGCTGAAAACGATTAGGAACCAAAACAATTATTAAGAAAATAAAAAAAAAACAAAAATAATTAACGAATTGTGATGAAACTTAATGTTTAAAATTTAAAGTAGGAAACACTTAAAAGCCGAAAAGATGAAAAATAATTATAATAAAATTTAAAACATGGAACTGCAAGTTTCCGAAAAATTTACATGATTTTGTTTTTCTTATTTCCTTCCCAAGTAACATTTTTGGAGCTGCAAGTTTTAAATATGCTTTAGAAAAGCTTTAAAAGAGTTAAGTCCGTGGCTACTACTCTATTTTGAACTTTGTTAGAGCTTCTGGCAATTTTTAGTTTATTTAATGCTCTAAATGTGTGTCTTAGAACATCTCCAAGCTCTTAAACCTTATAAAGCTAGTTGCTCTATAAATATGCTTTCTTACAACCTTAACTGCAACACTCCACGAGCCTAATGCTCTAAATGTGAGCCTTACAACATCTCCAAGCTCTTAAACCTTATAAAGCTAGTTGCTCTATAAATATGCTTTATTACAACCTTAACTGCAACACTCCACGAGCCTAACTCATTTTAAATCTCTTTGCTATACAAAGGCATTATATCTGCTCGAGAGATGTACCAAGAGCTAATCGGGAGCTTAACGCTTTACAGTGCAGGTTAACTTAACTTTAAAGGAGCTTGAGAATAAAACAATTGTGTAAAAAAATAGAATAATTGAATAAAGAAGAAGTAATGTACAGGGTGATACTCTTACATAGAATATATTTCGTTTCTAAATTGTGCATTCGGATCATAATTATTGAAAAGAGAATTGTTTCACTCTATATCTAAACTTCCACTATTATATTTTTAGGTTGTTTTTCAGATGTCAAAAGAAGAACATGTAAGTTCAGTTGTGATGAATATTTGTATGCGGTGAAAAAAATCACGAAATTTTTTTTCGATGTTCCAGGTGCGACAGGGTCATACAGTTAAAGTAAAGTGAACAAATGAATATTTTAAGTCAAAAAAAAATTACACTGCTTTTATGACATAACAATTTGAGTTTTCACATTGACAACATGTGACGAGATTTTTTGACATAAAAAAATTTTTTGCTCGGGATCAAACTATTTTTGAGGTTCTAATTATGAAGTTGTCTTTGTGAAATGAGCTTCTGGGGACCTAAATTTGTGTGTAGTTTTCTCTCTTGTAAAATTTTCTATTGGCAAAAAGAAAATGGAAAATGTATTTTTTTAATTTTTATTGAAAGAAAACGTTTGATTTCACATGTACTGTGAACATAATACCTCCAAAAAAGTGGTCACAAATTAATATGTATAACTAATTTCCAAGTTCCAATTTTGTTGTGTATTGATCACTGCGAACAAATAAAACAAACATGAAACATGTGTGTAAATAATATTAAAATGTCGTCAAAAACTATTTTTCCAAACAAAATTTTAAACGAGGCACCCTGTTTCCTGGTTATGCTGCTCTATAAAGACAACAGTGTAGCACTATGGGCTGTATAGTAGCTCTAAAGGAGATGTTTTTGTGGCGTCATTAAAATGGTGGTTTTGGTAATGACTACCAATTTTCATACCAATTTCTCCATACACTTTTTTTGATTTTGTTTTTATTTATTACTAAAACTTAAATATTTCTAAGGCGCGTTGTAAATTTTCGAAGTGCAACATCTATGTTTGTGATGAAAATAGAGTGGCACATGAAATCATTACTCAGCATTGTCTTTATCGTGTTATTTAATATTTCACCGTCACGATAATATGTTTCGTAGTTTTTCTATTTATTAGTTCGAACATTTTCTCTCTCTCTCAAGATTTATGAGTGTATGTTCGAAAAGTTACTTGTTGCAAAGTTCTAATACCAGCAAACAACTTTCATTGTCTTTATTAATATTATTGTTTTTTCACTCACACTTAAGTAAACCTTTTTTATATTTCCATTTTACAGCAAAATGTGATACAACCAGCTTTTATAAATCTTTAATAGAGCAGAGTGCTCTAAATCAAAACACTAATGTCATTTTGTTTCTATTGTAGAGCATACAGCCATTATTATAGCATCATATTTAGAGCCCTATTCGTGCATTTCAATACCACGAAAGTAGCTTTTAAGCAGCTCTAGAATGGTGATAACGCTTGCACTAATGCTACTGCAGACTACAATTGCTATACAAGAAGTGATATAGAGCTAATTCTAGCTCTCAAAGTCGAAAAAAATGCTCTTAAAAAGTGTTATATCAGCTCTAGAAGCGCTTGCAGAGCAACATGAATTTAATTCGGCCAGTTAACCCAGCTTTTTAAGCGCTGTAAGAGCTAATATAGAGCTAAAATTGTTACTTGGGTTTGGAGATGCAGTTGTTTCGATTTTTCATTGCGTTGATATGTTTTTTTGGGAAGTTTGTTTTTTGGAGAAATATAGGACATCATTTAAAATGTAAGTATGGGAACTTTGTTTGCAGAAACCGTTGTGAGGTGATAAAGGACTAAGTGAGATCCTTTGGTGCGTTTGGCTTATGCTTCTATAGGCACTGCAGTGTCTAGTTAAAATTTCTTGATACAATGCGACTGAGAAACTGATGAGCACAATGCTTCTTATCACTTAGAAGGGTGATTTTCGATGGAATCTGAGGTAAATATAGAACACCCTTTGAACGAATCACTAGTGTGAAGCAATTAAACGGGAAAGTTGTGATCACTTAGAGGTCACGATTGCCGCCCAAGATAGAAAAAAGAAGTAGGATGATTGCATAGAAAAAATATGATCACGGCCTTATGCACTTGTAAGAGCCGAGCTGTATAACAGGTTCAAGCTGTATTACAGAGACGAGCCTTACAGAGCCAAGTCTAGTCTCGGCATCTATGAAAAAAAAATATTTACAAAGTTGACTTTTAATAATTCGGTTGTTTTTTTTTTTGTTAAAGGGGGTATGGGCGGCTTCTAGCTGTGGTGGTAAGTAGAGGCTGCTTCCTCCTCGTAAAAAGTTTTTATTTAATTTTCATTGATTGATATGATGGCATCATATCAAGGAATCGCGGTTCGGGATGTCGCTCTTCACTCGCCATGCGTCTCACCAGTGGACAAGTATGGTTGCTCAGGATTTTTGCTACTTTCCTTGCAGCGTTCATAAGGAATCAATCGAGGGGAAGGATTCCTGATGCTTCGCAGTTTGTGGCTGATCTTGTGCTTCGACGTCTTTTGGGTCTCCTGAAGCAGATTAATTCTGATTTTGACGAATTTACTTTGATGCCTCATTTGGTGTAGTATTCCCAAAGACGTCTAACATTATCCTCGACTCTTTGGGCTGCAATTACTGGCAAAATTGATTTTACATAGGCGAGCAAATCGTCCGTATTTAGCAAGTTCTTGGCGTTGTGTGGTTGATGCTGATCCGAAGTGAAGATGTTGTAGAGATACGGCCCAGGCTTTGATCCTTGAGCTACTCCTGCTCTGATAGATTTGGTTGCTGATTGGCTTTGAAAACAGCTAATGGACGAAGAATAACCTGCAATTGAGGAAACCAGAAATTATTTTGATTTATTTTCCTGGGAGGTAAAAAGAGTTAATTTATGAATCAGCCTCTTGGATCCAGATGCTATCAAGAGCATTCTGGTGGCTGTTGACGTTGAGGGTCCTTACGACGCCCTTCTGAAACCTTTAGATCGGGTGAAAAGTGGAGTGGTTCTCCCGAAACCCGAACTTCATACTTGGGATGATGATGTTATTATGGTCACAGAAACCTTTGGTCTCCGGAGAATTATTAATTCTAGAATTTTGCTGGTGTTGCTGAGAAGACAAATAGGACGATATCCAGAAACAGTACTTCTATCACCTTTGGGGACTGGCACTATTTTTGCTGTCTTCCATCTCTTTGGGAAATAGCAGTTGCTGGTGCAGCTGTTGAATAAGATTGCCAGAAATAGCATCACGACTTGGGAAAATTTCCTTATGATGTAGTTGGAGATCATATCAGGTCCGGATGATTTTTTACGTCCCTTTAAGTCAATTCAGTTACTTCATCGGGGTTGGTGAAGCTGTCTTAAGGCGCCGGATCACTTGAAAGGTTATCATATTCAAATATCAGGACTTGAGTATCCGTCTGCTTCAGTAGTAGTAGAGTTGCTTCAACTTCTTCGATAAACACCGGATCGGTTGGTGGCTTCGGCACAGTTTTCCTTAAAAAATTCGGCAAATGCATCTGCTTTATCCTGAGTTGTCTCGACTTTCCCTTACCCGGTGCTAATATTGTCCATTATCTTTGGTCTTTCCCCGATGATGTTGCTGATGGCCTTGAATGCGCCGAGTCCAGGTTTAATATTCTGCAGCTATTGTGTGAACTGGTGTGGTTATTGTTGAAATTTTGAAGAGCGTTCCTAAGTCTGTACAACTACTAACTTATATTCAGACGATATTGAGGAATAGGGAAGACGCAAGTGTGATGTCGTAGGAGTTCTTTTGCGAGCCCTGAAACAAAAGCGGCGAAAGTGGGTTTAATAGTTAGTAAGTCAAATTGAAAATTGTGAATAGTTTACCACAGAAAAGTGACAGCCAAGAAAACTAGAATCAAGAAAACGCAACATTTTGATAATACTTTTTCACTTAACCTTTCAAGGTTCGGAGCCTTACATTTGTATGAGCTACATGGACTCTTGTTAGTTGGTACTAAAAAGTGGTTTTATAGTAAAGGTGTTGCTGGTATCAAATCAAATTTCGATAACTCTAGAAGCATTGTTTACAATTAATCTTACTCAGGGTTACTTTAAAATCTGTCTGCTTTTATCACAAGCACTATCAGTGTTCCCCAATCCGAATGTTCGACTTTTTCGAGAATATTATTCATTCCTTTCTAGTCGAATGACTCCATTTTTTATGAAATGTCGAGTAGCTTACGGTTTTATAAATGTATGCCTTCACCCTTTATTTTCCTAAAAGTTTATCAAATTGCTCTTTGAGAAAGTAAAGAACGCACATAACCTTCCATTGAAAACACCTTCCATATTTGATTTCCCATAAGCTGGAAATGTAGATGTTGTAGGAGCGATGATTGCACTTAGCCAATGGGAAACAAAAGTGTTGTAAAAGCGATATTCCTGCCCCCTATCGAAATCCCTTGCTTCTCGGGAATATGACGAGTTGGTAATCTATTCTGTAAGTTACATAGAATTCAAATCATTCGCCAAAGAAGATTAAGAACGCACTTAGATATCGATAGTTGAATGTTCTTTTTAATTCTTTTACTCCATTCCTCGAAATGCCAAGTGGCTTTAGACTAAATCTCTTCAGATAACTCGAAAAGCTGTAAAGACGAATCAAATTTAATCTCTTAAAGAACAGAGTCAATGCGAAGGATGCTAAGACATCAATTTTGCTCTTTAAGCTTAAGCTTCAAAATAATCCAAAGTCATGGAATCGTTACCGTCAACTTTCGAAACATCTTGAAGAAAGAAAGCTTCTTAATGACCGTCAGAACGGTTTTCGTAGCAAATGGTCCACTGGTGATTTGATGGCATATCTCACCGAAAAGTGGAAGTAATCTTTACATTGTTTTGGAGAAACTAAGATTAATGTTTCTAAAACATTTGATGAAATTTGGCATCAGGATCTTTCATCGAAAATGTGTGCCTTTGATATCGATGAGTCTCTTCTTCGTTGGACTAGAAGCTACCCTGCCGACCGTACAATACAAGTTGTGTTGGATGGTTTTAAGACTTATTCTCATTTTATAAATGCTGGTGTGCCCCAGGGCTCCGTTTTGTTTGCAACTCTCTTTCTCATTTTCATAAACGATCTTTTGTCTGAAACTTCTAATCCTCTGAAATGTTTTGCTGACGACTCAACCCTAAGGTTTTCACATATTCGTTTCCAAACTCACGTCTCTGCTCTTAGGATGTAGAACTGGAACAGTTCCGTTTGATAAGCTCATTGAATTCTGACCTTGACAGCATTGTTACACGGGGTCATAAAAATCGCGTACAATTCAATGCTTTGAAAACTCAATGCTGTCTCTTGTTGAAGCTTAACATTCAACATTACCATTATCCATGAATGGTACCTGCATCGAAGAAACCGAAAAGCTGTCAGTAATTGGTATGTGCGTAAACGATGATGTTCGTTGGAATGACCACATATTTGAAGTTGCCAAAAACGCTGCTAAATGCTTAGGTTTCTTAAGACGATGCAGGAAGTTCTTTACTCCTTCTGATCTGGTTACAATTTATATGGCCTTCATCCGCCCAAAAGTGCAGTATAACCCCCATATCTGTCCATGTGTCTCTCAAACAACTGTGCTCCTACTTGATATGGTGCAAAACAGAGCGTTAAGACTGATAGGTGACAATTCAATTGTAGGAACGATCGACTCTCTTGAACATCGTTGAAACGTTACCTGTCTCAGTCCTTTTTATCGCTTTTTCTATAAACAGTGCTCTAGTGAAATAGCCAGTTGCATTCCTCCTCTGAATCAATTTAGCGGCAACACCCGCCTCGGTTGGAATGCTCATCAGTTTCAACTTGAGCCCAACTTCGGGCGTACAGTCAAGTATAGAGATTCGTATTTCAGTCACACCACCCGAATGTGGAACGCTATACTTAACTCGGTTTTCCCCTCCATTACGATTCACAAAAATTTAAAAGCGATGTACATTGCTGTTGCCTACCTACTCCTCTCCAAAATAACTAAATGGTCGCACTGTGTTTCTTAGCACTGTAAGGGTATTCATAAACCTGTGATGTACTCGTTAATTAAAAACAAAACAAAAATAAGCTGCCTTAATATGGAACTAAATAAATACATTGGCGAACACCACAAACGCGGAGAGAACCGGGCTCATTTTCTCAACCATAATTCGTTATGATTAGAGGGACCTACAAATTTTACCAATTTGCAAACGGCGATGTCAGAAAATGCTTTCCACCGTAGTAGAAGAAGTAACTCTCAAAGGTCTTGCCAATTCTTGCGAAAACAAATCGTGTTACTGAATGTCTCTCTGATTCAAATATCAAACTTTATTGCAGCGTAGCAGAAACTAATGTTAAACTACGCCACATGCAGCATTGCATAACATGAATATGGAGCTTCTTTGACTTCGTATTCCACATGACTGACTCTTTGGGCCACATTTGTTCACATTTACCAAGTTCCCTCGATTAACATAATGTTTGAATTGATAAACATAATCAAATTAATGCGAACGGTGTTCTTCCATGTTTTAAATGTTCAGGTGACCTTAGGCAAGGCTAACCTGCCTTGAGGCAATCAAAACCATCGGACTTAAAGAATAATGCAGAGTTCAATGGCTGCTCATTTGTCAAATGTAGTTTATAAATTTAGCCAACAATTGTTTTGTATTCTCCTCACTTTTTTTATAATTTTGCCTTCGTTTTGCTAAAAAGACTGCAACGTTGCTACAACTTTACCTCACTTATCGTTTTTCATTCCTTGTAGAACAACGCATGACAACTTTAACTGAAAGGAAATGGTTTGTCATTTTACACGCGAAGATAACAAGAAGTCGAAGTATCGAAAAGGAATGATAAGTCGCTTGTATTTTGTAGAATCGCCTGTGAAATTCGTTAGTGGTACAAATGCACTAAGGGACCAATACAGTTCCAGTTCCTACACATAAAGTCTTCTATTGATTGATCTTTGGGAAGACTGAGCGTTCTACTTTGCCATTGCACAACACAATCTATGCTTTTTATTTGACTCTTCCAATCTTAGATTGGAAAAATTTCTATTCTGAAGATTTATACGTTGCTAAGGACGGTGTCGTTTGTACTTAAAAAGAAAGTCCTATGGCCTTCAACAATACTCAATTAAATTTCTATTCAAAACTAGTTGTACCCGGTGCGGTGCACCAATTGATTTGTTATCTTATCCAGTTCGTTTGGTGTCGTTTAGTGTCGTTTAGTTCCTATCTAAGAAAATACTACGACTCGAAAAGTTTATTACCCTCCTCCAGTTAATGGCTTTGTTTTCATTTGGCGCATGGCTTGGCTTTATATTTCGAGAGAAGTACGGCCAATTTATTGAGAAAGCTGCGCAGATTGATTAGTGAGTACAGCAGCACCGGAAGTACATAAACAAAAGCGAAAAACCTGACGCCCGGAATCCGAAATTGACTGTCAAAGAGATGCGAATGCGTACGTTCGTATGAATGGATTTATTTCAGATTCAAGTCACAGGTGGAGAGAGTACGAGTATATACAAACAACATCGCAACGAGAGTAGCACAATTAAAAATAAAAATGTGTGTGGCCCAATTATTTATGTTTTTGTGCCATTTAACCTGCCTTTTCACGCGTCATTGATGTTGGACTGGATCCAGAAGCCATTAAATTGGCGAATCTGTGAAAGATTTGCTTCGTCATTGGGAAATCACAAACCAAAAACTTAATTCACGAATCTATTTGCCTCCTGCCGCTCATTAGCATCAGGATCCACCACATCGCTCAATTCAAACAAAATAAATTTACTGTTTCAAATGAGCGATGTATGGCCACTACTCTTGAAACAATTTGTCAACACGTTAACTTGCTTATCGTGTTTTATTGATTTTTTTTGTCGATTTTATCTAAACAAAATTTAAATTTCAGTCATAAACATTGATTTTTGTTGATAATTTTTTTCTATCAAAAACAATAAAACAAAAAAGAGGAGATACACTTCGGCTGGGTTGAGTGAAAGCAGCGGTGTGTTGTCATCGGAGCATTGGAAATAGATTTTTGAGTGAAACAATATTCGGTGTCTCAATGGTTGGGTAGGAAGTTGGTATTGCTAACAAATGACTGTGTGATGGACAGGTGTGACATTTGGCTGGCAGGCCACAGAGAGGAATTCGAAAAGACGTTGTTTTTCGACAAAAAATAAGACAAAGCGGTGTGCTGATGGCTGAGTAGGAAGCAAAGAATGCTGCAGGGGGTGCGACCTTTCTCGTTGCTCATACAATAGATAAATTGAATATCTTCGGGAGTTTAGGGATGAAAAGAACATGTGCAACCTAAATTTCAGGTATATGAGAGTTCTGATTCTGACAATCGATGCATTCTCAAATTATTTACAAAAAAAAAGGAAAGATGTTGGGTCGATTGACAAAGATCCTGTTACAGGGTGCCTTGCAGCGGTGAGAGAAATAGGTACCTACACACTTTTAAATTTGTTTGTTGTTTGATGTACATCTTTGTATGGAATTATTTCAAAACTCTCAACTTACTTTGCTGATGAGGTTTTTAAGGGAACTCTTTAAAGCAGGAAATGTTGAGCTGAAGGACTTAATGGCCGTTTCGGTTTTTGATTCTCTTTGAGTCGGTGGCGGTTGGTGAGCATAGCAGCTAGAGAAGAGCAACTAACTAGCTAAGATGGTGTCTAAGGTTAAATGAAATTTTAAAGTTCTACCACTTGCTTAGGAGGGCATTACAGCTCGGGATGAACATGAGCCTCAAACGACATCTTTGGACAACAATTTCGGTTTCGGGCGAGCTCTCTACAGTTTTGCTTTCTAAACCAGTTGAGGTCTTCTTCCGCTTAATTGCGTCACCTAAGACGAGGTCTTCTCCTTTCGCGATTCTATTACAGGGTCTTGAAATTCTACATCGTCAAAGATCAAAAAGACAACAAAAATGGTGCTGGTGTTGTACCTAATGCTTAGCATGTTTTTCTTTGTAGTGGGACCTCGAGGGTCGAATCCGAAAGACATCCAAGAAATTGCCTTTATTGAGAAGTTGACAAGTTTACTGTGAGTAATTACACCGTCATGATAAGTGCTTTCTAACTAAATCGTTCGCAATCAACACAGTCTTGTAACTACATACTTACCTTCCATTCTTCCCAAGTTATTGATGAAGCGGCTTCGTAAAGGAACCAAGGGGATGAATACGATCTCAGAGCAAACAATTTCCATCGACAATATCAGCAATCATTTGCTTCACATAACCTCTCACTATTCAATCGTGCCTTCGCTAACAGCCAAGGAAATTAATATTTTCCTTTTGTAACTTCTAAGGTCTTCTGTAATCTTAGGCTCAATGAGTTTTGCTGGCTTGAAAAAGCATTACAAGCTCACAAGTTCTAAGCGCAGGAAAGTTTTGAAGTAGCTGTGCATCACGGTCCACCTTTTATCTGATATCCAAGAGACTAAGGGTGATGCCTGGGCCACAATAATAAGCTTCGATATTGTGACCGGGCTGCCAGCCGTGGCTTGCTTTTGCTGCTGCAATCGCTGGTCTCAAGTGGCTACTAACCAGCTCTGCGTAACCCGTGTTTTAGCAAAATTTCTCTTCATGGATAATGGTGCTATTGCTGTTTTCTTCCGTGTCAGACTTTCTCTATCTTGATTAGAAACAGCGTCTTCTAAGATGAGACTAATAAGAGTTGCCACTTAACAGGTTCAATTTAAGCGATTTCTGCAATTGCAACAAACAAATCAATATGGTGGCGCAACAAAGCCCAGGAAGCCTCGAGGCCTAAGGCATTCGAAGGAGATACAATTTCATCACAAATTCTAAGAGCTAAGTAAGAAAGCGTTTCACGTTTCACAGCAGTTTAATTACGCTCCGAGGATGCCAATTCATCGCGGAACTCGATACCCGTGTAAGAATATTTTTGTGTTTCTAATATTTGAGCCTTGAACTTCCAAGAAAGAGGCAGACATACATTACGACTACGCCTCGCGCTAATGAGATTTCATTACCCGAAGACCTCAAAATTCTCAGGGTGAAGCAGCAGAAAATTAATCTGTTTTGGTTACCTAGCTCCGAGGAACTTCTGCAGACCAAGCTCTAGTTCAGGTCCTGAGAAAGCTGTCTGAGATCTTTGCCTCTCAAGTTCATCAATAATCTCATTTCCACTTATGCTGTGGTTTTCTGGAAAACAAAAGAGACTCAAAGAAGAGGTCTTGCTTTCCTGGAATTCATTCGAACTGTTAAGAGGGCTGAGTTGAGCCTTGGCTGTGGCACAAATAGCGTAAGTATGTCTTCGCTCGCCATCATCGGTTTGAAGCCATCTGTAGGATCTGATAACAATCTCTTCTTGGTTCAGATTCTACGGCAGATTAGTCCTGAACCGACGGAAAGTTGACTGTGTGTTTTTGACATCTTGGGATCATCGTATTGGATAGCCATTAGATTCAGGTCAAGAGATAAGCTGCCTGAGATTTTTTCAAAGCTCCAGAACGAATTGCCATCGATCACATCTTTTTAAACTTAAGATGGTCTTGAAAGTACAACCCACGATGTAGGCTTAAAGGGGAGGAAGATTCAGCAGAGCGTCGAGAACAACTCCAGGAATGCTAGGGAAGACATAATTCTGTTCGTTGAAATTTGGTGAACGAAGTAATAAAATGTTTAAAAGAAGTAGAAAAGAAGATTCCAACAAAATTTTCTAAAAAACCGCCAATGACAGGTGGTCATCTTTAGAAACTTGCCAGGTTCCCAGAAACCAATGGCCAGTTATTTTAGCAGGCCTCGACTTTCTTTATTGATTGGCATTCTGACGGGTCACAACTCATTGCGTACCTACATGATGAGAATGGGCATAAGCACACGCGACTTATGTATGTGAGGGATGCCAAGACGAAGAGACATATAGGAGGGATCATCCCACTTTCTGTGTGAGTGTCCTAGCTTGGCCCATACTAGGAAAAGCAATCAAATATTACTTCTTCAACAATCTGGGCGACATTGCTAGCCTCCCTATTTAAACAGCGTCATTAAATTCATTTAAAGCTCTAAATGGCTCAGTAGGGGCTCCAAAACCCAATAACCCAGTTACAAGCCCGATTCTCTGCCCCAACCCCTCCTCTACCTCCTCATCCTCTGTTAGCCGGGGAGCACAATGGATCCTTGAGATTCGAGTGAGATGCTGCCGCTTGCGGCTGCACCCCGTCCAACCTAACCCACAGTATGAACTGGCAACTGAGGCCGGATTACCTCACACGTGATCGAGTAATACGTAACTGAATTATTTACTTTTGACGTTACTTTTCAAGCTTTAGAGCACTTCAGTTTAACTTCCTTTCATTAATATTTACAACAGCGGATGATGGACAAAGGACTATTTAAAATGAACCTCAAGATTAAAAATGTAAATGCATCCGAACCAGCTGCGGGTGCGATATGACGAAAATGTTTGAAATGAAAATGACAAGTCATTTATTTTTCAAAAAAAAGTCAATTTTATGACAATTGATGAAATTTATTTGGGTCTTGTTGCATTTCACAGATTTGATTCTCTAAAAAAACATTTCTAAGGATAATTGTCTTGATCGAAATTGTGGTTTTCCCAAATATGCAGTGCAAATGAGTTTTTAGTTTTTCAGACTTCAGAGAATGTAACATTTTTAACTAAAACACCCTGATTCTATAATATTACACACTATAAAAATACGCTTCCCAAAACGCAGTCCCTTTTGCTCTCTACCTATCCATGATCCTTTGTTTTTAGAGCCATTCAAATGGTATATATCTACCTGAATACGGTTGACTTTAAAACAGCAGTGAGTATATTTTGAACCTTTTGTTGGTAAAAAGGAAAACGATTATTTTAATGTGGAAAAACACAATGGACTGCTCTTAGTTTTACTCAGCGTCAGCAGAACAGGAGGCTGCTGTAAAATTGAGTATTTTGTTGTTTTAGGTGTTGCTTTGGAAGCAGGTAGTCTACATGTGGGTCAAATTTTGAAAATTGAATTTTGAAATAGTCAAAAGTAGGTAGGGGGTACCTACTACCTACTATGGACTGCTTTTGTTAAGGTTTTCGCAACATTATTGAACATTTCATTGCGAAAGGTAAATTTTGCAGCTTGCAAAACAAGCAACGCTAATTTATGGTATTGTGCTCACATTGCCTTTCTATATGTAGGTAGCTACGTTTATCAAATTAGAGACGGAAAAATTTAAGACTACAAAATTCCCAATTCATGAAAATGACCTTTCTTCGAAGGATCGTCTTTTGAATATGGTTACTGTGATTGCTCAAATTATTTCGCAAGGTCATCGGCTATTTTAGAAGGATGGAGTAGGTACGTCTTTTTTTTTAAATAATCAGCCATGGCCTAAGTTCTGCTTAGTACTTTCGTGTTTTCTTTTGGTGCCTATTACTTTATCTTATCAGTTCCTTGAGAGATTTGATACCGGCATTGAACCGCTTTTGTCTTTGAGGATGGATTCGGATCGTCTCGTTCAAAGGACCATAAACTGCACTCTGTTGACCAGGTGTTTTTCAGGAAGAATTTTCATGTTTGTTGAATTTTGAAAAAAGGTGCGCATTTAAATCTTGTTGGAGATTTTAAAAACGATATTCTGGTACCAACTTTAATATCTGATTCCTTTTAAGCCTGACGGATGTGAATGGTCTGTTGAGTTTCATAAATAAATTTACTAGAATGGGTTCTGGTTCCCGTATGGACCATGTTTTTGGTTGGTTTGCGAATTTATCAGTTGAGACGTGTGTTGGTATTTACGTACGGTTTTCAAGGACACATAAACACATAAAATTGAAGATAAGCGTTTCGCATTTTCAAAAATGATTTTGGAGAACTGGCTGCCACGGCTGACTCGAATAAATTCCAACAGAGCGGCTTAATTTCCGACCACTTTTTGCAACATTTAGGGCCGTATGTTAGCAATGCCGCTCCGAAAGGCGTCAATTGTCTCGGACCTATCAGCAATTTCATTCAGGGACAATTATTTACCGAACGTACACGGTGCCCAGTTGGCGGCTTCAAATCTTCCATTATGAAAAAGCAAACCAGACCAAACATAAATCAAGTGACAGCTGTCAAAGAGACCGAAAAAAGAATTGAAAGCTTGAAAACCACACTTCAATAAGAACACACTCTTTGATTTGAATTGAGTTGGACGACTTGAAGGCTATTACTACAAAAATAATTGAAAATAATCTGGAGTTTCAACCTCCATCAGCTTCCAGAAAACGGAAAAATTATGTATTTTGAACCCCGTTGGCTCGGGCTTCATGGGATACGAGAAAAAGCTGACGATGACGAAAGCTGGTTAACATTGATCTACATATCCACCCACTGCAAGGTAATGTTGAAGTAAATTACTTCGGCTAGATCAGTATCTATATTTTATCAAAAAATAAATGCATGCGGCTCTGTTCAGGGATCGAGGGGCTTTTGCTCTGACAGAGCGGCTGTTTCATAGCAGACTACTTCATAGCAGAGTGAAAGTGATTTGCTATATGGCCTTCATAAGGCCAATGATTACTTACGGGTGCCCTAAGTGGTTGAACGTTACAGAGTCTCAAATGGAAAAGATTCGAGTGTGTGAGAGACATTGGGCGAATTCCTAAACACAAGCCTTGGTAAGCAAAAAAAAAAAAAGATTTCCAAAAGAACAACTGCAATGCAATGAAAAACCCGCAAGTATTTTTTGACAGTTGCACAAATTCACTTACGTAACAGTGGCGGAAAAAAGCAATCTACTACGTTTTTGAATATTCCCTGGGATTTCTTTGTCGGCATTAAGGAATTCTTTGCTTTTTGTTATTTGTGCAATTCTTGCGTTTGGGAATTCACCCAGTGTCTACGTACGTACAGAACATTAGAATCGGAGTACAAAAACTTTCAGAGTTAAACAGAATCGACTATTTCATTAGAAAACTATCTCTAGGTCACACTGCAAGAGCGATGAATTAGAGCAATGGCGAATTGCATGTTATTCGGAGTTTATGTAGAGTATTTAGAGAAAAGCTTTCCAGTGGATTTATTTCTCCGGAAGTTTTCCTCTATTTTCATAATTATGGAAGGTCTGACCCAGGACAGATTGGCGGAACTGCTATGACGTCGGCCGTTAGTCCATGGAGCCATCGCTCCATTATAACTGAGACGCCATCGCAGGAGACGGAGTTGGCGAAAACCTTCTTCGGTTAAGTAAGGTGATTCAAAAACGATACTGATGTGTTTGCTGTAGTGTTAAGTAGTTTCGAGAAAAAAAAGAAAAAATGTTCTAAAAAACTGAGTTTTTAAAAGTTTTCTTAGTTCTAATATGTTTTAGTATGAACTTATTCACAAGAAGTCTCTAAGCCGATATGTATTAGACTTATATGAGGCTATACCAGTAACCAGTAGTGTGACGATTTTTGTGGCTTATTCGATAGTAGGTTTGTTTGTTTAAGCCCTCGGGTTGTCTATAATCGCCACAAAGCGTTCTTTAAAAAATCTCAACTCGCTCTGAAGGTCAATCTGATTGTTTTTTGAGCCTGTCGATATGTGTGGTGATTTTGTGGTTTAGCGGTTTTTGAGAGCTGAAAACCCAGGCTTTTTTTTACAGCTCATAGCGTTGTCAAGGAAACTTAGGTTACCCTACGTAAAGTTGAAATTATAGAAACATACTGTGAAATCGGTGAGGTCGTATCTTGAAAAGTTTTTGAATGGCAGTGTTCTAAAGTGACTTTTCACAGGTATATGCAAAAACTTTGAACGTGTTTTTCTCGAAGCGACATTTACAAAACTGATTACATCATAACTCAAAAACAAATCTGCCGCTAATCACAGAAACGGCTTATCCTATCTATAGGTGGGGTTTTCAGTAATATTTTGTGGCAAGCTTCACTTCATCATCATCATCAGGTCCTGTAACCCCGCTCGGGGCATAGGGCGTCAACAAAACCTCTCCATCCTTCTCGATCAGCAGCTAGATACCTTAACTGTGGCCACGTCTTTCTCTGGGAATTAGCTTCTGATAACACTGTAGATTTCCATGTTGTTCTTGGTCTTCCAACCCGCCGTGACCCTTGAGGATTCCATTCAAAGGACTGCTTCGCAATATCATCGTTTGGTTTCCTCAGTGTGTGACCAATCCATTGCCATTTGCGCTTTCTGATGTCGATGTCCAAGCGCCTCTGACCTGTCCTACGCCACAACTCCTGACTGGATATTGTTTGTAGCCAGCGAATTCTCAGGATGTGACGCAGACAGCGGTTCACGAAAGCTTGCGATTTTCTCGAGATGGTGGCCGAGACTTTCCATGTTTCACAAGCATATAATAGCACGGATTTCACATTGGATTCGAAGAATCTCAGTTTAGTGCGTAAGGAGACTTGACTGGATTTCCAAATTTGGGACAGAGCACCAAAGGCAACGCGAGCTTTATTTATTCTGCTTTTTACGTCCAGATCCGTACCACCGTTTGCTGATACAATACTTCCGAGGTAATTAAATTGTTCGACCTCTTCAACGGGCGTGTCATGCAGAATAATACGATGTTGTGTTGGGGGGCCTGTTAGCATTATTTTTGTCTTTTTGCTATTTATTTTAAGACCGCACGCTTCTCCTTTCACCCGTAAAGTTTGACACATCTCGTTCAGCCCACTGATGTTATTTGCCATGAGACATATATCGTCGGCATAGTCTTAATGGCTAAGCCTTTGAAACGTTCTCCATTGAATACCCTGCCTCTCAGTTGTACCGACGCTCGTCGTCAAAACATCATCTATCGCCAGCAGAAAAAGAATTGGCGATAGAACATCCCCTTGTCTCACGCCCTGCCGCACCTCGAAAGAGTCGGAAAGCTGCCCATTATGCAACACGAAACACCTTGCATTGTTGTAGGACTCCTTTATAATGGCAACAATTTTTGCCTCTACCAAGAAGTGATCTCCATATAGATTCTCGGTTAAATCGGTCAAAAGCCTTCTCAAAATCTACAAACATGAGATTTAGTGGTGTTTGAAACTCTGCAGACTGCTCAAGAACAATGCGTAAGGTGTTGATATGGTCAACGCACGACCGACCGCTGTGGAACCAGCCTGATGCCTCTTGAGTGTAGTCTCAATTCTAGCCTTTATCCGTTCGAGGATTAGAGTTGCCATTAGCTTTGGAAAAACGGACAAAACGGTTATACCACGCCAGTTGTTGCAGTTTTTGAGATCACCTTTTTTGGCAACTTAACAATGACTCCATCCTTCCAATCCCCGGGATAGGTTTCGTTTTCCCAAACAGCTTGTATAAGCGGATGCAAGATACTAGCTGCTGTGGCGGGATCAAAATAAATAAAATAAATAGGGTGGCGCAACAGAGCGAGGAGCCCCTGGGCCTAGCGCATTTCTCACAACCATGCCTTGTGAGGGAATGGAGGGGACCTAAAATTTTTCGCCGGTTCCGAACGGCTAATTGAGAATGCGCTTTTCATGGCAATGAATTAACTAACGGAGGACTTGCCAATTCCTCGCGAAAGGCGATACTCGTGGAAAAACATTTTTGCATTTTGCCTCTGCTGGGATTCGAACCTCGAACCTCTGGGTTAGCAGGTGAACATGCTGTGGCGGGATCAGCTTTTAGGAATTCCACTGGTACTCCGTCAAGTCCCGCTGCTTTGTTGTTTTTGAGGAGATTAATCGATGTTTCAATTTCCGCTTCTGAAGGGGGTTCGATGTCAATACCCCTGCAGGATCTGCGCATCTCGTTGAGTTGGGGCACTTCAGCACTCTGTTCTACGGAATCATTTAACAGGGCACAAAAATGATCCTTCCACCTGCGAAGCTGATCTTCAATTGATACCAATAGTGTCCCATCCACATCCATTACATGATGATTGTTGTTGCTTTTTTCCCCGACAACTTCTTTGGCTATTTGGTACAATTCTCGGATGTCTCCTCTTCTTGCAGCGTTTTCAGCATTTTCAGCGATTCCATCTATCCTCACCCTCCTGTCACGTCTCACACAAAGATAGACCATCTTGTGTGCAGTCCGATATTCACTCAGAATCAGCTTCACTTAACATTTAGTTTTTAACTCAGGCCAATCGGTTGATAAATAAAAAAGTTATGCCAATTCTTGCGGACGAAGTCGCTGGTACACCTAGTTCTTGAATGTATACACTACTAGACAAAGGAAGTACATAATAAAATAAAATATATAAAAATAAAAGTGAGAATAAAAAATTCTTATTCATAAACATCATTTCGCTAAAACACAGCAAATGTGTCATTCTTATTAAGGCAAACATGTGGCAACATTTTCAAAATAATTAAACCGTGTGAAATAATCAAAAACAAAACAAACAAAGTCTCAACACATTTTAGTCATAAATTTGCTTAAAACTACACAAGTGGGTAGTGTGTACCTAGGAATGAGTGAAAAGAGAAATTTGTTTTAATTTCACGCCAGAATTGCATTAAAAATTCAACATTGCAAGAGGCCTTATGGTTTATGTGTATAAATTGAATTTTAAGTAGCTCTACGTGCTGGTTTTTCATAAAACAATTCGGATGGCCAAATTGCCAAATTATAAACATCGAAGAGTGGTTGTTCGGTGGAGTGCAACCGAAAAACTGTAAAATAACTTGAGTTATATTGACATTCTGTGAATGAGTTGATATCGATAACGATAAATCATCATCGCACACCTTATTCGTATCGATGCATTCAAAAGAGACGATTTAAAGGTGTTAACCTCGAAATGGAATTTCAAAAACCTGCAGGGACATATTTCTTATTTTGTTGTTTGGCTTTTGAAGTTGGAGAGATGAGGACGCTCTTTGTCATATAAAAGCTTGTGTGGGGGTCTAAATTCATTTTGTTTCAATTCATTCGTATCAGGTTTAAGTGATAGCATTACAGTCATGTGTTTTCAAGGCTTTCAAACCAATCATTGTTTATGTCGCCGTTGGTATTGTGTTTTGGATAAAAGAAAAAAGAGGTGACAAGGATATCAGATTCAATTCAATTGGGTGTGTGTTCGAAGATATTGATCTCAAAACAATTTTAATAAGATAACATACTGCCTTCTTATGTTAATGGTTTTATATTCTTCTCTTATTGCTTAAGACTTTCGGGGCGGATGGTACACATGTGCAGCAGTAAGTTCAAACGTTTCTAAAATCTGACAGTGCTATTTTAGGCCTCTTAACTCATTCCAACATACAAGAGTCTTGTTACCATATCACTTAAGTTGCGTCCCAAAATTATTAAAAAGACCATGTCTTCTGTGAGCGCAATAAGATAAAGATTAACCTCCAAGTTATGCAATCTTAACTACGACACTGAGAATGGATTGAAGTAAGTGACTATATTACCCCAATATTGAAATCCATGGTTCGATGAATATTGCAGGAAATCAGGATTCGGTGAATGAAGAGAATGTCAAACGGCGTTGTATGCTCACAATTTTGGCAATGTGCACTTGTTGGAAAGGCGAAAGACTTGACAAACGTATTCAAGAAGCGGATGAATAAATAAAATGTAAAGTCATCGGGTTACGTAGGGCTCTGCAAATTCTTTGGACCATATCGTTTCACGAAGCCAAGTACTGAATTTGCCTTGAGAATTATATCGTCGATGAGCTTAAGAAAATTCAGATCATGGTCGCAAATAATCTCAAGGTCACGGATCACCTGAACGGGGAAATGATTTGACGGTAAGGAGATTTGATGCGTTTACGTGAGATGGTAGTTGATTGGCACTTGGAAATATTGAGCTCCAAGCTGTTTTTGAAGCACCATATTGAAAAATTGTCGAGTTTCAGTTGGAGGTGGAGCGAGTTTTCAGTAGAAGAAATGATCTGGTAAAACTTAGTATCGTCCGCATAGAGAGAGAGATGGAGAAGTTAAGCTGATATATGCAAACTTAAATCAAATAAGACTGCAGGTGCAGATGGCCTTGAATGAATGAATGATGGCCTTGATGTCGAACTTTTCAAGGCAGCTGGAGATCAGTTGGAAAGGAACATGTTCCAGCTCTAATCTGCATGTTATGGTCAGAAGAAAGTACGCCCCGATGAATGGAGCCTCAGTATCGTATGTCCGATCCCAAAAAAGGGAGTTTGTAAGCAAAAAGTTTCCATGAAAAACGCTTTCTTTGGAGGCTTTGAAGGGTTAACAATGCTTCGTCATGGTCGATATGTGTAACTCACTGAGACCTTTGATCTCAAAAAAGGCTTTTAAAAAGGCTTGTGCTTTTGCAAGCACTAAAACAGAAGCGGCAAAATGTGTTTGATGATTATCGATTGCAAAACGAAGTATATGTTTTCATCAAACAAGGACACCGAACATCAACGAATTGGACAAAACATCACAGTAGACAGACATAACTTCGAGATAGTACAGGACTTCGTCTACCTAGGATCCGCTGTAGACCCAAAAAATAACATCAGTGCGGTGATCAAACGTAGAATAACCCTTGCCAACCGTTGCTTCTTTGGGTTGAAAAGGCAATAGAGAAACAAAACACTCTCCAGAAAACCTAGGTAGGCCTTTATCAGACAGCTCTGAACACAGTACAACTCTGGTGCTCACTGCTCAGATGAAGGTCTCTCTGTCAATCCCCGCAAGACAGTTATAGTCCCATTTACATAAAGAAGAAAACTTAATCTTCTAATACCCCTAATCTCTATGGGGATACAATACCATTTTCCAGGGAATCAAAATACCTTGGGATCATCCTAGACAGCAAAATGTCATGGAACCCTCAACTAGAACGCCTATCCAGCAGAGCAACCAAGTCCCTATGGACATGTCGCAGCGTATGCGGGCAAAACTGGGGTCTAAAACTTAAATGATGTACGACCTACATACGCTGGTAATCAGACCAACAATAACGTACGCAGCCGTTGTATGGTGGACGAAAACAAAAGAAATAACGGCAATCCAAAAACTTGAAAAGATTCAAAGATTGGCAACAACATGCATTACTGGATGCATGCGTACAACACCAACATACGCTCTAAATTGTAGGACAATCTACAATTCACCTATTCATAAGAATGGAAGTAAGACTAGCGAAACAACGTCTTTTTCATCAAGGATACATTAAATCACATCCATACCCGAAAGGACATCTATCAATAATGGAAAGTCTAGAAAAAGATTAATACATTTAGTATATGTGCTTGGATGCTATTACTCCCATGTACAACTTTAAATTCAACTTCTCCATTGTCATCCCACTTAGGGAAGACTGGGAGAACACAAAACTTCATCCTTCAAGGCCAGATATGGTCTGGTATGGACGGCTCAAAGATGGAAACTGGTACAGGTTCCGGCATTTTCAGCGACTGTCCCAGAACGAATTTCTCAGTTAGTCTGGGCAGTCAATATGAAATATAAAATATGTTCATCGAACACGAAAAACTGAACAATATTAATTTCCAGACAGTCAAGCTGCACTAAAATCGTTAAGCTCACCTGTCATAAGATCCAAACTATAGTTAAAAAGAACGTCATGTCTCCCTCTGAACTAGCAAGGAAAAGCTCTGTAATCCTCCAGTGGATTCCAGCACAAAAGCCTATGATAGTAACGAGAAGGCAGACATCTTAGCTTAAGTCCACACTCCTAAACCATTCGTCTCCTGAATCCTTCTGTGGTGTGTGGTGTAAATAAGAGCACCTTCAAAAGAACTACCAAGAAAGAATCAAATAAAACTTGGCGTAACTCATCTGGCCACACCTGTTCAAAACTCTTTTTGCCAGAATATGCTGAAAAAACATCAAAACTCCTACTGAACCCCAAAAGGAAACCCCTAAAAATGGGCACGAGACTACTAACCGGCGGTCACTGTTCTTTAAAGAAACATCTTCATCAAATGACGCTGGTAGCGTACCCCATCTGTAGACTATGCCTCGAAAATGAAGAATTATCTCTGCACATTATTACAGAATGTCCAGCACTTTTCCGCCTTACAAAGCAAATATTTGACTATCATCATCATCCCCTAGATAACCTCAAACTCATTCACCTACAGAAGATTGCTAACTTCTGGTTCAATTCAGAAGCATTAGAACGGCCCTGAAACCTCACATGGGCTGGAACAATTATTTTCATTCAGACACCGCAGTGCCCAGAGCTGAGCAAGCTCTACCCGTCCGCTAAATTGTTCTATCTAACACTATACAGGGTACGACAAAAGTATGGAAACCCCTGACAGAATATATGCGTTAAAAAAATCAAAGACCCTACATCCGACGTATTTTTTTTAATTTGACCTTATACCATCCGCCAGTGTTGCCTTGCAGCGCAGAAGCGTGGACCTCATCGAAAGCGGATGAGAAGACCTTTGGCCATCTCGAAAGAAAAGTACTTCGATTGATCTCTAGTCCTGTTATGTGACCACAACGAACTGAATGAGCTGTAAAGCAACAGGTGTCGTAATTAAGTTGAAGAAGCCCTCAATCGACTTAGGGTGCTAAACTGGAGAGAGCTCGCCCGCAATCGAAGTCACTATCGAAGGATGTTGGCTTAGGCCCAGATTCACCCTGAAGGGTAGTCCACTCTTAACTCATAAGTTAGTTGGTTTGTTGCACTGCACACGCTCCTGAGAGTTTGAGCTCTTGCTTTGGGTGACCAGACCATTTCTCAATGAAAAGCTAATATCAATAGGAATCGCTACATAAGAGAAACAAGAAACATGTCTTGAGATTTTTGCTTTGCAATAAAGAATAATGTAGTTCTATAAGATTCATTGAAGTGAAAAAAAAAACCCAACATGTGCGTTGTTGATTCAAAATCAGTGACTTCAATTCATTCATAATTTTTATCAATGCTTTGTTCGCATAAAAAAAATTATTTCTGGGGTTGCCTAGTAAATTTTTTTTTTTTTAAATCTAGAAAGGAGAGAACTAATTTTTTAGCTTAAAGAAACGACACCAGACACAAAGTTAAAGGCCTACATGAGGACTTGTCTTCTCTAAAAAAAGACGTTTGTTCACCCTACTCTCGTTGAAAATAATCTATTGAAAATACCTCCAGCCTCCACTCTATAGCCTTCTAAGCCTTCAAAGAAATACCAACATATTTTTTCAGCAACGAGCTTGGTATAAGATTTTTGTCTGTAACCAAAATCCAAAACAGTTGCTCAACTAAGATATAAACAATTGACTACGGAGACATCTCATCAAATAAATAATATTTTAAGATCCAGGTGCTTTTAAAAGTGCAGATGCAATCTCAACTGCACATTCCAAATCACAACTTCATTCCAAACCTACAAACTACATGGCTCAAGGCTCTACCAAATTTCAAAGGCTAATCATAAAGACAATAGCACCAAGGACCAAACCTTTAAATGGTCGCAGATTCTTGGTACCATAGAAACAGAAAAAAGTGATGGAATCTTCACCCGTCTTTAATATCCGAGACAATTTGAGTGGCCATTAATTAACATCTGCCTCCCGTTCAGTGTCAGCCTTTTTTTTATTATCTAATCACTTAACACGCAAGCAATGAAAGTTTAATTTACATCAAAACCCACAAGATATCCACGACGCTCTGAGGGAAGAAAGTTGCTTTCCTCCAACACTTGACATTTTAATTTGGGAAAAAATAAAGCTCGCTTATCGAATCCCTCCCCAAAAAAAAACCCCACCAAAACAAAAACAAAACCGAAAAAGTTGAATGCCTTCGGGATTGAGTTCATAACAAAGTAAAAAGCCCATTCACTTGCCAAGCTAAATAAGGTAAACAAAAACTAAAAACCAAAATTTATATCCCACCACAACAAAAGACCCATACACTTACCATTCATTGAATTACCGCCGCACAACAATCAGTTTGGTGTCTATAAATAAAACTACACACCAATTTATGTGACGAAAATTAACTGTTTTTGTTTCTTATAAGACGACCCACCCCATAATACAAATCCAAATGATATAAAAACATAAATTTATTAATTAGTCACCCTTGCGACGCAGCAAAAGGTTGTCTTGTAATAATTGGAGCGACTGGCTCCATAAAAAAATTGATTCTTCTTTGAACCGCTAAATGTCTTCTTACAAGATTGTGGAACAATTTTTCGGTGCTGGTCTTTATAAGAATCCCCTAATCGAACTCTAGATTCGTATCATCAGAAAGCCTCCGGCGGGAGTTTAGTCATTGGAGAAATTTCGATCATGGAAACTTTAGGCTTGTACACCCATAAACCATCGACTGGTTATTCGTAAGTAGATGGCCAAAAGAGTGAGAAGCCTTAAGGCCACACGACACCGTTGCTCTATAGAGATACTCCGTGGTGAGTCAGATTTTGGGTCTCCCACACGTTAAGTCATAACCCAGTATAGTTGTGTTGCCATACACCGTCGTTCGTTTCAGGAAAGCCGGTCTACCGAATCGCTTTTTAATATCGCAGAGTGACAATCTGTCTGTCGAGATAAGCTATCTGCGGGTGTTCTGCCGAGAACCTACGACAACTAGTATCGCAAGTCGGTTTCATCTGATTTCGGTCATTCACTCGTCATAGCCGTGGCACTTCAGATGCTCTTCAATCCAGGCAAAGATAAAAAGATATGCAGTGTCGTCAACTGAGATAAGCTAGCAGCTAGTGGCACCCCAACCATACGATGACCTGACAGAAAAAAAATATTTGTATAAATCTTCATGGCGCTACTCGCAATGTGGGCAAAGCAGCGGAAACTTTCCGTGATAAATTGTCAAACTTAATTATTTTTTTCATCTTTGAATATTGAGTTTGTTCTGAATTTTGCCAACTTAAACACACTTCAAGTTATGCTGATGAAATTCATTTTAATCTTTTCAAATAGAAAGGGAGATGGAAACAAAATTAATTGAAAGGGGAAAAAAAAAAAAAACGAAGAAAGCGTCGCCGTCGCGCTGTGCCGGTTTTTATGTGCTGCTTCTTTTTCATAATTGAGGCTGATTTGACAGTTTGATGTTTTGTAATTCGATACGAGAACTTTTGAAAATATTGACTCGCAATAATATTTTTGTTTTGATTTTTGTTTTTTATCAACCAGTTTGGCGCAGCTTGAACAGAGGCACATCGCACAGGCACATTTCATTCATTATTCGATTTTGCAAATGCCATAACCTTGAGGCTGCAGTGCTTTGGCTTTTTTGTTTATTGCTGCGATAAGGAGTGTGTGGGTCTTCAGATTACTTCTGAGAAATTCAATTGAATAATTACAAAAGTAAAGGTAACCAGTGAACCAGTCTTTCAAAAGGAGTCTTAGTTCGATTAGAACTTGTTGCAGAACTTTCTTCAAGGAGTAATGGATCGCATACGGCTTAGTAATCTGAATTAGAATGTAGCTTTATTATAGGGTAAGCGGACGCAACGGCTGGCTCGAATAAATTCCAACTGAAACTCTTAATTTTCGAATAGTTCGCATCGGATCGTTTGGGTCCATGCGCTCTACATGGCCCAGTCATCGTAGCTTCGCGATGCGTAGGTACTCTTCTTGTTATGCCATTGTTGCGTCACAGCTCATTTGTTGTCTCTTCTTCTTCACACATTGTCTTCGCATGCGGGGACAAAGATCATTCGGAGTTTGATATCCGTGTTCTAATCAGAAATTCTGGCGATTAAGGAGGTGCTGTCTTGCCTCAAAGAAAACGATATATCCTCCACGGATATTTGAATATTCTCAGAAATCCAAGCTGCCCTTAAATCCCTTGCCTTTGTCTCTATCTCTCTGTCCCTACGCTCAGAATGGAACAACATAGGCGTACCTATCGCTGCATGTAAACTCCTACTTAGACAAGACGCGGTGAGGTTTCCAATGATTTCTGCAGAAGCTGCATGGATAAGGAGGAAGAAGAAACCGTTTAACACCTTCTTTGCTCATGCACTACTTCATAAGAGGAATGCTCATCTCGGTGAATTCTTCTTCGATGATACTAGCGACCTAGCTTACATAGACCCGAAAAGTCTTTCGAAATATATTAAAAATTCCGCGTGGTTCGACGTGCAGGTGATTAACCGGCTAGTCCCGTAATGGAAGATTAATAAGTGGTCAACTCGTTAATCCTACATCGGGTTTCTGAGATCAGTAGGTGATTAACTTGCAGATATCTCTGGTACCACAATGTGCCCTTGCGGCTTGAGTGTGTCAGGCAATGTACTCATTGGCTGCCAGCCACTTCCACCTAACCAAACTTTGATATCCGTTTGATCTACGCACTGATGTTGTTTTCCGTGTCTATTGCGGATCCTAGGTAGACGAAGACTTGTACCACCCCGAAGACATGTCATCTATTGTGACGTTTTGTCAAATTCGTCGATTTTTGGTGTCCTTGTTTTATGACGGTTTAAACCTCATTAACCGTCAAACCCATTTTTGCCGCTTCTGTTTCAATACTCGCAAAAGCACTTAAGACATCACGCTTTTTTCTTCCCATTACGTCAATATCGTCTGCGTAGGCGAGTAATTGTACAGACTTTTGAAAGATTGTTCCTCTGATGTTGACGTTTGAGTTTTGTACAATCTTTTCAAGTATGTATGATGTTGAAGAAATCGCATGACAGTTTGTCGCCTTGCCTAAAGCCTTTTTCAATCAAGTTGTTGACGTGGAGCTTCAGACGTTCACATATTACAGCAGACAAGATCTTATAGACGACGTTAAGGAGGCGCATCCCTCTATAATGGCGCAATTGTGAGGGTTTACATTCTTTAGGATCGGGCATACGATACTGAGGTTCCATTCATCGGGAATGATTCCTTCCGACCATATCATGCAGATCAGCTGGTGCATAGTCCTTTCCAACTGGTCTCCAGCTGCCTTGAAAAGTTCGGCATCAAGGCCATCTGCACCGGCAGTCTTATTTGAATTAAGTTTGCATATGGCAAGCTTAACTTCTTCTAGGTCGGGAGGACGGCATTCTTGATCATCGTCCTAGCTTAATGGGGCAATCTGCTTGACAGCGGAGTTTGTGTACTCATCGTCGTTAAGCAGTCTGCAAAATTGAACTTTCCAGATCCTCAGTAGCGACTGTGAGTTCGGGGCCTGCCACCCTGGCAGGATCTTTTTACCTTTTGGTAAAACTTCCGAGTCTAGTTCCTGCCATGGCACCTCTCAATTTCCTCAAACGAGCGCTTCTCACGCTGCTTCTTTATCTTTTTGAGAATTCAGTGTTTTTCCCTTCTTTTCTCCTTGTAAATCTCGCTATACTGATCGTAAGCAGCCTTCGTTCGTTTTTGCATCAGAATTTGTTGTGCTTTTTGTTTGGCTGCATTCTTCATCCAACCGTGGGTTTCATTTTGGGGGCCGAGTGAAACCCAGAACTTCAGAGGCAGCGGTTCTGATGGTTTCTTGGCATTGCTGCCATTGACTTGTACTGGCGGTGGCAGATTCAGGGATAGTTATAGGGATACTCGATCAAATGAGGTACTGGAGATTTATTGCGATTGCAGCTTTCCAACGTCATATTTCTTCACAGTGTTGGTTCGCATGAGTCGTGAACAGGACATCCTCATTCGTACCTTGGCTACAACAAGGTAGTGGTTCGAGTCACAGTTGGCCCCTCGAAAAGATCGGACATCTGTCACACCATAAGAGCTCTTGCGTCGATCGCAACATATAGTCCACTTTGCTGACGGTTGATTGGGGAACGCCATGTACCTATATTAATTTTGAGATGCGGGAAGCGTGTACTGCTTACAAGATTTAGCCCTGCCACATAATCGATTAGCCTTAGTCCGTTTTTGGAGGTTTAGTCGTGAAGGCTACGTTTACTGATTGTATTTCCAAAGATGTCCTCTTTCCCTAGCTTCGCGATAAAATCGCCAAGAACGATTTTCACGTCGTGTCTAGGGCACTGCTCATACGTTTCTTCGAGGAGCTCGTAGAAACAGTCTTTGGAATCGTCGTCTTTCTCTTCTGTGCGGGGGCGTGGGCGCATATTAGGCTAATGTTGGCGAATTTAGCCCTGATGCGGATGGTGATTATACGATCATTAGCTGGATTTTGGCTAATCACCTTATCCCTGAGTCTACAAATAAGAGCTGTTTCTGTTGCCAGTAGCAGTCACCATAGTAGATGTCACAGTTTTTCATCTTCTTTATTGCCCGGTCCACTCCATCGCACTTCCTGGATGGCGTTTATGTCTGCTTTGCAGCAGTCTAGGGCGTCCGCTAATTCTCCAGCACGAAGTCCGTTAAAAGATCTAACGTTCCACGAGCAGACCCGAAGGTCATTGTCTTTTTTCGTTTGCTTGGGTCGTCAACTTTCGTTATCCGAGGCTTTTGGTTGTTTCGGAGCCATGTAGTTTTTCCGTTGTTGGGTAATTAACCTCACGCACAACCCTCAACCTGGAGGGCTAGATCCTTTTGGAACCCTCTTGGATATAAAAGGCCGGATGATGCCGATGCAGTACCCTGCTGTAGGGGTATGAGAGCTGCCAGGAGCTCATCCGCCGCCATTTCTTGTTCAGTACCCTGTTCTACTATTGAAAAAACTTTAAAGACCTTTAAACCAAATATGTAAGAGTGGTTCATTCAGGGGTTTTTGCTTTTTTGACTAGTGAAGTCTACTGTTGATTCTGTTTGTCAAATTCATCCACTGAGACATTCTTAAAGAGTTCTACAAGACAGACCACTGATGTTCGGGTAGTCAGTCATTATCATTCATTTCATTTCATTAGCATTTTATGAGCAGGTAGGTCTTCTCCGGATGAAACATCCCAGCTCCCAGTGCCTACTGCGTGGAGGTATTGTAAGCACAATCAACGTTTACGTTAAGTTGCAACCTCTGGGCGCCGCCAAGTTGACACCAATCAGAGTCTTCCCAAATGGTACACGCCCAACCACCCGAGAGTTTAAAAGTCTGTTTGAGTTATTTTTGAGACAAACCATTTGGTGTCAGAAATATTTGTGCAAAAAAAAGATAATAATCAATCACTTGTCTGATGTCGGTGAGTAGATATTTGCGAATTCCTACTCCAGCCAAAAACATGTGTTCTGTCCTCCGAATCAACCCACAAAAATTCAAAAAACCAACAAACGAAACATAAAAATAAAGCCAAATATGTAGTCGTTTGCATATGGAACCTACTTTAGCTTAGAGACACCCAAAAACTGGCTTCTGAAACAGACCACCACTGCACACAATTGAATTGATAAGACGAGGAATAAATTGTAAGTGGGATAGAAATTCACACACACAATTCACAAAGTGCGGTAAGAAGCCGATAAAATTTTCGCAAAATCATGCTGAGCTATGTGGTATCGGGGTAGGTACTCGTATAAGGTAAACAAACTGGTGCTTCCGATTCTGTTGGTTGTTTGTGCTTCTTGGGGCTCATTTTATTTCACAATTAAATTTGTTTACACAACGAGTGTAGCTAAGTTTATCTACAGATTTGGCGGTCAGGGTGAAACAATTGGTTCAGTGGTCTTTGCATCCGAGCACACGTGTCGCGTGTGCTATGAGAAGCCTGTCATTTGAGGAGAAGGCGATTTGAGATTCTAGATTGTTGCATGCGTTTCAGACGTTTTCAGAATGTCAATGGCGTTTTCAATTTTTTTATTTTATTTTTTTCTCATCCCAAGCCTTATCACCTCGTTACTGTCACGCGATACTCAGCATCTCCCATGAAATTAGCTTTTCAAACGAAAATCTGTCTAATTAAATTTGAAACTGAAAAAAACTATCAATTTATGAATGGCTTGAGAATTTCACAAATAAAAAAATCGGCTGATGAAATTCCAATCTTATCTGTTCTGGGACACCCGCCGCTGCCAGTGGCTATCGCGGACGGAAGAAAGCTTCAATGAAAATAAAAAAACTTTGTTTACTGAAATTTGTCAATGGAATTCCAATACTCTGAGTGATGGAGTTCCAAAGAATTTGAAAACAAAAGCTGGAGAATCCTGAAATTCCAAATAATACTTTCGTCAGCTTTCAAGCTGCAAGCCCGGGGAGTGGACAACCACCCATGGAAAAAAGTACGTACGCCGTACGTGTGTGTGCTTTTGTTTAATCAAATGATAACCCAAAAATACGTTAGGTTAGATTAAAAACAGTGAATTTTGCATTTTTGTTCATGCGGGAGTATGACCTTCATTTATGACTTGGAGTACTTCTAATCTCATTTGAAGAAGTACGAAACTATAAAAGCTTTGATAAGGTCGTGTTATTTGTGGTGTGACGATGATTCAGAAAGCGATATTTTTGTGATAGAAACGTACTAGTAGTAGTAGTAGTTTGATTGGAGATAAAATGTGTGACTGTGACTGATCTTAATTTCAAAAGGTATACATATAACTTTCTGTAAAGCGGAGTACACACTATACCTACATTTAGTTGGACAGACTTCGTTTGACAGATGTTGGATGGCCGGATGTAGTTTCCGTTCAGACTATCTAGCTTGTCGTCCCACTTTACGTCATATGTTCCTCCGCTTCATGCAACTTCAAAATTTTCAAAAATATTTGAAAATCTTCCAACAAGTTGGTCAAGCGGCCGTCTGAGGGTCACACTGATGGCAAGCATTGGTCGTCCAAGCCAAAGTCTGTCCAACTAATTGTACAGTGTGAACGGCTCTTAAGGCACAGCTCCATTTTCAGGTGCAAATGCGTTAGTGCACTAGTTTTAAATAAACACAGAGCAAGCGCTCCACAGTGTCATCACCTTCTTCACAGTATTCACAGAGTGTGTTAGCCCAACACGTTTTATCGCTTGGCAAAAGAGAAGTGCTCCACGTGGCAACACCAACAAACGTTTACAATCATTTCTGCTATACGGGATTGTAAAAATATTGCAGTTTTCTTATTAACGTAGGGAAGCATACGTTCGGTCTGGCTGCATCCAATGGAGGCAAGCCATCTAAGGTTGTGCTCTTTACAGATCCAATCATTGATTGAAGATCTCATTGAGGACTGCGGTATACTAAGCGCTGGCTCAGGTCCTGAGTAAGCTGGCGATCTCGTTTGGAGAGAAATGCGTAAGAGCCAGATCCATCACCAGTTTTAGAACCATCTGTGAAGATTCGATAACAATCCTTTCCTAGCTCAGATTCTGAAAAGTGGTCTTGAAAATAAACTCAGTGATGTAGATATCAAGAATTAGAAGATTCAGCGGTAGATCGAGAGTAGCCCCAGGAGTGCTGGGGACGGCCCCAGTGCAACCGAGGCATATTCTTCTTTGAAATATAGCTAACGAGGCAATAACATATTTACGGGAGCACGAGAGGGTTTGTTCCACCAATCAACTGACTTATAAGAGATGATTGGTATAGATCCAAAAAACCCTTTTTGGTGACATACGCCATGCCTTGTCAAATTCTCCCTTACATTGTTAGAAGAGTGACAGTGCTTTAGCAGTTTAATACTGAACATATTTGGACCAAAGAAGCTTGTTATCCAGAATAACTCCCAGATGTTTGATTTCAGTTGGAAAAGGAATGTTGACGCCTTTAAGTGTCAGTTTGGTAAAACCAGTCAATTTTCTACGACTCGTGAAGAGAAAAATCTCGGTTTTAAGAGGATTGACGGAGAGACCGTTCCAAACACACCAGTAGTCAACCAGACTTAGCCCAGACTTATGTATTCTAGGGTAGACAGCTTGGAGGCCAAGCAGCCAAGAGCACGGTAATATGGTTGGGCGTGTGCTCTAGATCTATTGAGTAGTACAAGTAGAGAGTCTATCAGCACGCTAAGCAGAAGAGGAGAACAAATGCAACCTTGCGGACAACCCTTATTCACTCCTGCTGTAAGATATGTTGCAAACACCACTTCAATCCACAAGACCAAATGTTTGAAAGACTACTTGACTTAATTCGCAGCTTTCTTAAACCGGAAATAATATCCAACTTTCAACACGCTTACATAAAAGAAAAAAGCGAGCTATCTTACACTGTGTAGTAAGAATAATTGAGATAACGCCACAAGAAAAAGGACCTACACTGGCAGCTTTCCTAGACATTCAAGAAGCCTTCACCAATGTACAGTGCAATTAAGAAACCCCTAAATGATCTGGACGTAGAAGAAACAACCAAAAATTGGATCATGTGTAGGATGACCACATCTAGGATCAAGCAAAAGAGGACACCTACCAAAATTTAAAAAAAAAAACATAAAAATCCAAACAAACAGAAGCTCATAGTTTTTTTTTTTTATAATTTATTTGAATAAAATAAATTATTTATGAATTTATACATATTATACTTATCCAGACAAAAGTTTTCTAGGTCAAAAAGAGGACATGCCGAAACGTTATAGATTCACAGCGAACTAGGAGGAGTAAACTTGAAGAAGTGCGTGAAACGAGGAACCCCACAATATTGGAAAGCTATGAAATAGTTTGTTCCAGATTCTAATTAAAAGGACTTATTTCGTTGAGGATTGAACAAGATTTGAAATAAAATTTTATTATAAGAACATATACATAAACATAAGATTGCTTGAACAATATAAATAAACAAAAGTAGATTCTATAAACAAGTATATTCCAACAACCCCACTAGAATCTATTTTACTTTGATTTTGCGCAATAGCTTGACTTTTCAGTTGGGAGACACTTTGTCAAGCTATCAGCAATCATTTGTGAAGTTTGCAAATATTGAAACTTGACAAGTTTATCAGTAATTACATTACGGATAAAATGGTGTCTAACATCAATGTGCTTTGTCCTAGCATGATAAACATTCGTGGATGATAAACAAATAGCACTTTGGTTATCGCAGAATAAAATTATGTTTTCTCTATCGTCTGGGAGAAATTCACGTTGAAGACCATTGAGCCACAATGCTTCCTGTATTGCCGTACTCATGGCCATATATTCAGCCTCGGTAGTCGATAAAGCTACCGTTGGCTGCTTCCGGGAACACCAGGAAATTGCTCACCTTGCATTTTAAAAACATATCCTGTGACGGACTAACGCTCATCAACATCGCCAGCATAATCGGCATCACAGTATCCGGTGACTAAACTTTTACTTGTTTTTGTTCTTGAATAACACATCTTCAAGTTTGAAGTTCCTTTCAGATAGCGCAATACTCTCTTTGCCGCTATCCAGTGGGCCTTTCCAGGATTTTGGTTGAATCGGCTTAGATAGTTAACCGCATAACTTATGTCCGGTCTTGAAACTTGTGCTGTGAATAAAAGACTGCCAATTAATTCTTGGTAAGGTACATTATACATTTTTGACATTCAGCTTCAGTCTGAGGTGACATCTTCTTGCTTAATTTTTGATTAATGTCCATTGGTGTTGAGCATTCATTAGAACCAGTTAATCCAAATTTGTCAATCATTTTCAAAATATAACTTTCTTGGTCAATCCAGATGAAACCATTCTTCTTATCTCTTGTTAATTTTAATCCCAAAAAAGAATTTGAAGGACCAATTTCTTTCATTTGGAAATGATTCATCAAATTTAATTTCAATTGTTGTTTCAATTCGGAATAATTATCAAGGATGAGCAAATCATCAACATAAATGGCAACAATCAACATTTTTCCATTGACATGCTGGTAATAAATACATGGATCCAAATTTGATTGCTTCATTCCAAATTCTTTCAGCGCTTTATCCAACTTCAGATTCCATATACGAGAAGACTGCTTCAATCCATAGATTGATTTCTTTAATCGAAGCACTCTCTCTCCCTTCTCGAAACCTTCCGGTTGTTTAATATAGATTTCATCAGTTAAGTCGCCTTGTAAGAACGCAGTTATCGCATCCATTTGCTCTATTTCGAGATCTTTTCGAGCTGCCAAAGCCAGTAAGAATCGGATGGAATCATATCTAACCACGGGAGAAAATGTTTCTTCATAATCAATCCCATAGCGTTGATTACAACCTTTCGCCACAAGTCGAGCCTTGTACCGAATGACATTCCCATCGACATCTGACTTCGTTTTGAAAACCCATTTGGTACTCAATGTCTTCTTGCCCGGAGGTAAATCAGCTAACTCCCAAGTTTCGTTAGCCAATAAAGAAGCATATTAACTATTGATAGCCTCTTTCCAATATTCTGCTTCTTTGCTTGAAATAGCATCTTCGTATGTAAGAGGTTCGTCATCATTTTTCTTTTTATTTGCTAGGTTTGTGAAAAATTTTGTCGGTTTCTTGACTCTTTCCGATTTTCTAACAGACTTCGATGAGGTGGCTGGGTCAGTAAAATGTTTTGGATTTTCTTCAAAAACTTCCTCTACATTTCTATCAGGTCTGGTTTGATCTTCTTCTCTGCTTTCAATATTTTCACTAATACTGAAGTCTTCATTGCAGTTGATATTAGAAATACAATCCTGATTCTCTTCAAATGCCCCCACTGAACAATCTTCGAGAGACAAGAAAAAATTATTAGTTTTGTTTTCAGCAATTACCTTTCCAAATGGTTGATCTTCCAAAAAAATGACATCACAACATTTGATAAGCTTTTTCTTCATTGGATCATATACTCGATATGCCTTTGAGTCTTCGCAATAACCAGTCAAAACACATTTAATCGATTTAACATCTAGCTTCTTTCTTTTTTCCTTAGGAACATGTACCATAACTGTCGATCCAAAAACTCGCAAATGAGATACATCTGGTTTTTTGCCTGACCAGATCTCTTCAGGGGTTTTGAAATCTTCAGTCACTTTACTTGGTATCCGATTTACCAAATATGCCGCATAAAACAACGCCTCACCCCAAAAATGTTTTTCAACACCAGCATCAGAAATCATGCACCGAGCTTTTTCTAAGAGAGTACGATTCATTCTTTCGGCTTTGCCATTCTGTTGAGGGGTAAACGCAGCTGTTGTTTGATGCCTTATCCCACATTTGCTTAAATATCTGGCAAATGCATGATTGCAGAATTCACCGCCATTGTCCGTTCGAAATGTTTTTATCTTCTTGTTTGTTTGGTTTTCAACCAAACTCTTGAACGAAATGAACGTTTCCATCACATCAGACTTTGAATTCAAAATATAGACAAAAACTTTATGCGAAAAATCATCCAAAAATGTCAAAAAATAGTAAGCTCCACCAAATGACTTCTGTTCCATTGGACCACAGATATCAGAATGAACAAGTTCCAGAACTTCACTTGTTTTAGATTCTGATGAAGGAAAAGATTTTCTTGAGTGCTTACCTTCGATACATTTGACACATTTTTCATTTTTCACATCACTGAAATCTAGACCATTCACACATCCTTTCTTCATCCTGTTCATGGTTTCATAGCTTACATGGCCAAGTCTTCGATGCCATAACTCGTAAGATATTTTCTTCTCCGCAAGCATATTTATTGAATTTTCCATTTGCCTTGGAATTTCTAGTCTAAAGAGCTTACCATTACATCTTTTTCCAGTTGCAACTAATGTACTTTTGTTTGAAATTGTACAATTATCATTTTTAAATTCAACGATCAAACCATTTTTTGTCATTTGGCTGACGGATAAAAGATTCGCACATAACTTCGGAATGTATAGAGCATCTTTTACGGTAACTGTCTTCAACTTGCCTTCGACCAAAATTTCCAGATCGATATCTCCTTTTGCTTCTACATTCAAATTGTAAGAATCCGCAACGGTTACTTCTTCCTTCTTGACTATAATTAAATTCCTTAACCAATCTTTCCGATTCGTCATATGCTCTGAAGCTCCCGAGTCAATAAACCATTCATGTCGATTTTCCAAATTAACACTTGCCATTAGCGATGTAAGAAACACCTGCCTTCCGTGACTGTTTGTAGTCTTACGTTTGTTTGGGCAATTTTTTGCGTAATGTCCTTTCTGTTTACATTCAAAACATTTGAATTCAGTTATGCGACGTTGCATAGTCTTGCGAAATGGTTCCTTTTTTGAATTTTTACCAAAGAAAACCATTGGATCACCACCAGATTCACAAACATCATCTTTGATATCTTAACAGTTTCGTTTTTATTGAGTCTCCCGTTATTGTAACCCCAGAGCTTTCCAAGCCCATGATCATTGGCTTGTATTCATCTCCAAGCCCGTTTAATAACAATGATCCTATCCATTCCTCGGATACTTCCATTCCAATTGAACTCAATTTATGGGCTGTTGTGATAATTTTGTTCACATACGATTCCACAGAATCACAAGATTTCAACTTCGTGTTCGTTAAAGTTGATAACAAACCCAATCTTCGTGTAAGACCTCTATCGACAAAAGCAGCTTCCAAGCGATCCCACACTTCTTTTGCTGTAGTTGCAGTCTTGACATGAACGAAATTTATAGGATCGATCAACAAAATTATCTTCGTTTTCGCTTTCGAAATCTTCTTAGCTTCTTTTTCTGTCCCGAGAACGCTTTCCCAAAGATCCTCATGCTCCAGAAAATTCTGAACAGCGAATTTCCAATCCTCATAATTTTCACGCCCTTTTAATTTTCTATTGCTGGAATCGACGACATGATTCTTCGAACAAAAATATTTCCTTTAATTCACAATTATATTGTCCAGCGATCCTGGGCCCATAACCTATTGGAAAGCTATGAAATAGTTTGTTCCAGATTCTAATTAAAAGGACTTATTTCGTTGAAGATTGAACAAGATTTGAAATAAAATTTTATTATAAAAACATATACATAAACAAAAGATTGCTTGAACAATATAAATAAACAAAAGTAGATTCTATAAACAAGTATATTTCAACACACAAGCAGGTATCCTTTCACCCCTACTCTGGATCCTAGTCATGAATGAGATCCCCATAACTCTCAAGCATGATATATTGTCAAAGTAGTTGCCAATGCCGAGGACTTAGCTTTTTTGGCGATGGGGAAATTCCCTACCAGTATAAGCGAACAACTGAACAATATGCACTCATCAAGGTCTGCACTTGGACAAAAAGATGCGGCCTTGCAGTAAACCCCCTCAAAACAGACTTAGTATACTCTTCACGAATAGAAGAAAACTACCCACATCTCAATTGCCAAGATTAAATGGAACCCCACCAAAGATCTCTGATCAATCAAGATACTAGGGAGTGATCTGAGACAAAAAACTGAAGTGGGGTCCCAACATACGAGAAATATACAAAAAAAAACAATGATAGCACTGTATTCGTGTTACGGGATTTTCGACAAAAACTGGGGACTAAATCCTATAATTATCTTGTGGATGTACACAGCCATTGCTAGACCTATTTTACCTTATTACAATTTGGTCTGGTAGAAGGCGCTGGAAAAAACCACGCATTAAAAAACCCTTACAAAAGTACAAACAACAGCCTGCATTTGCGTCATTGGAGCAATATGAACGACACCAACCGTGAGTTTCGAAATAATTCTCAAACTCACACCACTTGATCTTTATGTTCAAAAACCGGCAGCAAACAGCGCACTTAGACTAAATTAGAGTAGTGTCTGGAAAACTAGCCAAACAAGACACGCATAGATTTCATCACGATACGCAGACAACAATATCTAGACGGATTACATAACTCCATACCCGAACTTTAAAAAACCCTTCTCAACCAGCTTTCCCAACAGACAGGACTGGGAGAATGAAACACCTACATATATGTTACAGTTAATTTTCCCGCAACAAAAACCATCCTTTCATTTAGTTATTAACATTTCGATATCCCTCTCTTTTCATCAAACCCATGCCTACCATTTCTTCGTCCCATCATTTCTCCGTTGTTTGCTCTTAGCAATGTGATCGAAACATAGCTTTGAGCAAATGACAAAATAGGTGCATGTTGTAATCAGCGGATGAGCTGAACTGATGTCGGCATTTGGTGTGTCGAGCCAGAAGCCTCTGGAGACTCGCACACAATTTACTTATGCCGTTTTCGTTTGGGAAAAAAGAGTACCCTAAGGGGACTCTTTTTTCTGTCAGAAATTACCCTCAGAGCAAGTTTTGCTACTGTAGAAATTTTTTCAGAGTAAAAATCAGGGTACTCTAAAAAAATGGTACTCTAGTTTTACAAAATGAAAACGGCATTAAATCAACCTCAACCTTGCCAGTTTCATCAAACTTCAAAATCACAGAAGTGTCTTCCAAGGGACGATCTTGGAAGTTACAATCTTACAATTGCTGTAAAATAGGGATTCATGATGGCGCTATCACATGCTGATATCACTTTTTTCATTGGTATCCAAGAATCCAAGCAGCAATAAAAGCGATTTCCGCCACTCAAAATCATCTGATCTGAAAAGCTACTATCCCTGAATAGGCCTTCATTACGAACGTGTATCAGTATTCTAACAGGATACAACTAACTAAGCTACCACAAAAATAAAATGGGTCTTTGCAATGACTCATTTAGTAGATGCAATGACCAACATGGGGATACCAATCATATCTGCCACACCAGGAAAAAATCCTATGCAGTTCCTTCTTCAACGAACTAGAAGAATTACCAGACACTCCAAGCAACATCCTGTCGAATTTCATTAAGGCCCTACCATAAACTCATAGGTTTCTAGGACGTTACAACACTCCAAGGTATTAGAATGGATCTACATTAATCTAAGGGTGGTGAAAATAAGATCAACCGTCAACCCATTCTACATTACCTGACAATCCCATTTCCTTTGGGTTGTTCATCCTAAATTATTAACTGTGTTGATACAGCTACACAAAAAATGAATTGCTCCCAAATGTGTGTCAAAATTATTCCACTTGTGAGCCCTACTGATATGATTCCCTTCACCATCGTTGTTGCTGGGCAATAGCCCCTCTTCAACCTTACTTCAATAAAAAGACAACTAACCCACAAAAAAAAGACAATCACACAAAAGAAAATCAACACGCCACAATCTCTAATTAATCTCTTGTCATTGGCTATGAAAAATAATAATCCCCTATCATGGCACTTAGCACCAAATTATTATACGTACGTGTACCCAATTGAGTTGGGCTCTCTCGTAAATAATGTGAATTCCATAATAGACCACGTCACGCAGACAGCTAATCCCCCTTAATCGCACCATAAATCCTATTTGGTTTCAATCCGATACATCATCACTTCCCCCTTTTTAATGAGTTCAAGTCAGCCTTAAATAAGCCAACAATAGAAAAGGCAAAGCCAGTCCAGTTGTTATCTATTACCATTTATGCAAATTTTATTGTAACAGTTCTCCAATAGTCCCCGTTTTTTTGATTTTATTGAATCTCGAAACAAAAAGTTTCCCATATGAGCCCACATAATAGCTCTCCACACGCGATTTCAAGGTCAACTTCCCCGATCGATAGGTTCACATTTTTGTTACTCCCTATGTTGCACTTAGATGGGGTTTGATGAATGCGGGCCCGAAGGAATGGTGTGAATGATGTAATATGGTCTTTTTCAACCATATGTGGCACTGAGCGAGGTTTGAAAACCTTTTAAAAACACATTTCATCACAAGCAGGCACCCTAACCACGCTGCATAGAAAAAGATTTGGAAATCATTAGCCACAATCGCCATCAGATATTGAAAATTTTGTTTTCCAATACTTTGTGCCAGACATGACCAAAAAAGTTTTCCATCGACGTGAACAGCAAACTGATTGTAATTTATAACCCAGCTCTATGCAGATGCAGGAGCATCGTATGGCGTTTGCTTAAACCCCACTACAATCGATGAGGCGTCGGTCGTTGTCGGAAGAGGATGTTGGAGGATGAGGATTTTAGTCTGATTCGTTGTGTCGCTGCCCTTGACTTTTGTTCATATGGGAGAACTTTCTATGCCGATGGTATTGATTAAGATAATTGCTTCGACCCCTATCATGTTGCAGGTACGTAGGACATATGCAGCCCTCTCTCCCAACAAACTAAACTTTGATAATCGTATTTCCAATGAATTCACCCCAAACCCTCCTTCTAAATCAGAGTGCCAATAAATGAATCGGAATGCGTGTCTAGCAGGCATCCCTTGTGTCCTTATGTGGGCGACTTGTTTTGGAAAGGATTATGGCGCCAAAACTCTGTTGAATGTGGTTAATTCTGATGATAATAGTGCGACGAGACTTGGGGGATTGGCATGGACTTTGGACGCCATCCTTCACATAAATCCAGATATCGAGAGTGGGCTGTGGGGGTGTGTGTGTATGATTTACTTGAAAAGTATTATTTCCTTTTGGCTATGTGCTCTGGTCAATGATTTGCACCGAGGATGTTTACATTCCTCGGGGTTAATCAATGGAATTTATCTTTTTTGAAATGACATTCTGATGATGAGAAGAGGGTGGGAGAGAAAAAAAGAGGCTATGTTGGAGATTGATTTTAATAACTGCGGTAAACATAGTCCAAAGAGGTCGTCCTAATCCGTTGTTTGAAAAAAAAAGAAATCTACTCAAGGAAGATTATGACCGAAACTTTTGCAAAAATGTACACTGATGATGTCAATCTTAGGCGAATGGATGGGACTTTTCCTGTGAGCACCAGGAGTTAACAAGGCTTATAGAGGTCTTATGGAGGAACTATGCTGTCTCAACTGCGTCGAAGGTCTCCTCAACCTTTGAGACAAGATGAACTAACGACCCCATTTCTCACACATTTGTGATGTTCTATGAACTTAATAGAATACAAGTTTTTGTAGAAAAATAAACTTTGTTGTCTCTCGCTTTTTGCAAATTGGAAGCGCCAATAAAGTCCTAATATAGGGCAACAATATTACAGTGTCCAAGTTGCTTATGTCTTTTTTATAAATTCAAAGTTCAATAAGAGCCTACATCAGACCAAAATCCTACATCAAATCAAAATGATATGACGTGCTTTTTGCTTTACAGCCGAGGTTTTGCTAGTCGGATTAGCCAGGGTCTTTCTGAAGAAAAACATGAAACTTCTAGGGGAAAGTTTTTGGAATCGGTTCAGTACTTGCCAGGTTCTCGGTTATGTGCCGTTTTCGTTTCCGTTGCCGAGAGAATATATTGATGGTGTAGTACCTAGTACGTGTGCTCATCGTTATTTTGCCAATTGGCATTTGAACTCCTCAGACACCAAGCAAACTTCCAACAGTTTTTGGGACTTAAAAAATAAAAACAAACAATAGTTAAAATGTGAAATAAATCTTTGATACCCATAAAATTCATATTCTGACTCACATTTAAAGAATATTTGATTTATGGCGTATGTACAAATCTTCATTCAACCCGTTCTTTTCTGCTTTTTGCATGAGTCAAAATTGCAACCGAATGCATTTTAGTTTTCATATATATAAATAAAACTCGAAAACGGCTTATATATTGATCTTATCTTGATAATTGAAAAGATTAGTAAGGTTCTTAACAATTAAAACACTTTTTATATTTCCTCAGATGTACATTTCAGAAGCAATGCTTCCATCGTCAGTGAGATTTATAAATTAAATTAAATTAAATTATTTGTCAAAAAACTAATAATAAACAAAAATGTTTCTAAACAAATTTACAGTTAAGTCTGAGGAAATATAAAAAGTGTTTTAATTGTTAAAAACTTTACTAATCTTTTTATTTATTAGATTAAAAAAACACGTGGATTATCTCAACTAAAAAACTCATCTTGTTTTGATATTAAAATGTTCCTGTAGGCCTAGGGGAGGTTTAAAAGCTTTTATTTCATCCCTATAATCCCACGGGAACAGAAACAGGAACGATTAAAGTCACTTGACCGATTTCAAAAAATTTTTCAACTCTAGGATGTTACATTAATGTAAATATTATATTAATATTAAATTTCAATCACATATTTCCACGGGAGCGGAAGATTCCCTCAGGAACGGGGCGGGAAATGGAAACTTAAAAACTCTGGCACTGGTATTGCACATAATCCCTTAATTACTTAGCGTAGATTTCATTTCTATAATCCCACAGAACAGAAATAGGAACGAGAACGGGAACCTTACAGTTACTTGAAAGATTTTAAAAACTCTTTCAACTCTAGAATATTATATTATCCCTCAGTCATATTTCATAGACTTATATTTCATTCACATATTTCCACGGGAGCGGAAGATTCCCTCAGGAACGGGGTGGGAAATGGAAACTTAAAAACTACTGAAGATATTTCAAAATATTTTTCGGCACTGGGATGCCACATAATCCCTCAGTAACTTAGCGTAGATTTTCCCTATAATCCCACAGGAACAGAAATTTTTAATTTTAATTTTGGTGGGGGCAAAACCCCCATTTATTAGGCTTAATACAAGCTATTAACTTACAAACTAAGAAACTTAATAGCTAAGATTTACTAACTAGTTGGACGGCTTAGGAGACGAAGTTTTAGACAGTGAGTACTCACATTGAAGTCAAAACATGAGGAGCGGGAGTTGACATTCCTCAGCATTCGGGAGATGGGTTCATTGGAGCCGTAAGAGGTTCGATGGGTGGGAAGATAGAAGAGATGGGGATTCCGCGTGTTACGAGGGTTAGTATTTAGAAAAATGGATTCGTTAAGGGCTGGACAGTGAATGGTACCTGTGAAGATTCGGTTAATAAAGAGGACGTCAAATATTTCTCTTCGATCTTTCAGCGTATTGAGGTTGAGGAGTTTGATTCGGTCTTGATAAGGAGGTAATATCAGGGTATCACTCCAATTAAGACCTCGAAGAGCAAATGGGTTGGTTTCTTTGGACCCAGTGACACGGACCACGAAGCAGTTCAAGTAAACATAAAGCTGCGCCAGCCACTTCTTTTAGCCGCGGAAGCGCCGGAACATTATATCAACTACAAGAAACTCGATCTGCAGAAGCTAAAAAGGGACATTGAGGAAACTTTGGTACTGCCTGACCAAAACAGGAACCTGCTCAATTCGGAAATTGACGCTGCTGTTGAGACGCTAGAGCACGCAATTACCAGCGCACTTGACCGCCAAAAGCAACCGAAGAAGAGTAGTGATAGATACCAGCATCTTCCTGACTACGTGAACAACCTGTACAAGCACAGTCAAGTATTAAGTAAGAGACTACAGCGAATCCACCAAAGGGAACTCAACACGACCAATGTCAGTTACCGAACAGTTTGGGGGGAGCTTCAGCAAGTCAATATAATGTTCCGGAATGCGATCCGTCACTACAATGATGATCAAATCCAAAAGAGGCTACAAGAAATAAAACCTGGACCAGATGTGTTCAAATAAATCAACAGGATAGTTGGTTGTAAGAATTCAATCCCGGAAGTCATCACAACCAACGAAGGAGATGCTAAAACCAATCAGGAGAAAGCGGAAGCGTTCGCAAAACATTTTGAAGGCAACTTTGTGCCCACACCAACCGATGACCCTGACTTTCTGGACGAAATCGAAACATCCGTTCAACTGACCCTTGGGCCCAACACTGATGAAACCACTTTCAGCAACACCAATCTGTCGAGTGACCCAATCAACTGTCCAAACCTGTGCAATCCAGAAGAAATTGCGGAAATAATCAACAGCTCCAAGCCCAAGAAGTCAACAGGACCAGATGGGGTTTCTAATTTCATCCTGAAGAGGCTCCCACAGACAGTAATGATATTCCTGGCCATCATAATGAATAATTGCGTCAACAACAGCTACTTTCCTGGGAAATGGAAAACGGCCAAGATAGTGGCGATTCCGAAAAAAGGCGATCGGAATCTCATCTTCAACTACAGGCCCATCTCCCTACTGAACAACCTAAGTAAGCTCCTGGAGGAGCTTTTACTTAGGAAATTAAAGAAGTTCTGCCGGGAAAATAACATCATCCCAGACATGCAGTTCGGCTTCCGGGAAAAGCATTCAGTCCTACATCCGTTGATGAAACTTCATAAAGACGTCACCGCAGCCCTCAACAGCCATCGGGTCACCGTCGCTTGCTTTTTGGATGTCGAAAAAGCATTCGACAGCGTATGGATTGATGCTCTCATCCATAAACTCCACCTACTAAATTTTCCAGCTCCGGTAGTAAAAATAATTTTTTCCTTTCTCTCCCACAGGAACTTCTTCGTTCAAGTCGGAAGCGCAAAATCAGCCACCAAAAATATCAGAGCAGGAGTTGCTCAAGGATCGAAGCTAGGGCCATTCCTCTTCAACATAATGACGTCGGACCAACTTACCCCAAGGGACTGCGAAAACTTGCTTTACGCTGACGACTCCTTAACATACTGCACATCTTTTTCGCCTTCCATAGCTGCACGGAGAGTGGAAACTCACATCCACAGGCTATATGCCTATTATAGTAAATGGGGTATACGGGTCAACTCAACCAAATCTGAACTCGTCTGCTTCAGAAGGCCTGGAGTTTATAGAGGCTGCCGTACCGCTGGAAGATGCAGAGCAACATCACTATCGCTACCCGATGGAACCAGACTGACTGCCCAACTGAACGCGAAGTATTTAGGTATCAACTTTAATGAGGTGCTAAATTTTAACCCGCACTCACGCGCTGTACTGGAGAAGGCCAACTTCGCTTTCCACCGACTTTACCCTTTGATGAGAAGAAAAACAGGATTAAGTCAGTCAACCAAACTTCTGATGTACAAGCAACTGCTGAGACCCGTAATCAACTACGGCAGCCCAGTCTGGTTCGCCATCTCCAAGACAGCGATGAAGGAGCTTCTACTTTTCGAAAGGAAAATTTTGAGACTCTGCACCGGTCTCACTTTCAACCACCAGCGCCAAAGACACTACAGCAACCGGCTTGTGTACGAGAAAGCCAAAGTGATGCCCTTAGATCAATACCTGTTATTGACATAAAGGAAAACGGCTGCAGATATCAACAACCACTCGAATCATTTGGTGAGAAGGATAACCAGTGAGGACCAACACCCCGAGCCAAGATACCTAAGCGTGATGAACACTTTGAACGAAGAAATAATACCAGCCAACGACGAAGCCACCAATTTCTATGTTATGGTCAGCATATTTCCGTGGCTAATGCCACCCCCTACGACCTCCCCATGCAGAGGGACGCCAGCGACAACCGGGACGGAACATCCCGAGATCACCCAAGTCAACCGATTTATAATTAAGATTTTTCTTTTCTTTTCAGCTATATAATATTAAGTTATTATTTCAATTCTAGACAAAGTATTTCGTTAGGCCCCCTATGTGCCAACATTCTTACATTATCATTTTTTTAATTCTAAAATTATCTAGTATAAGTATCAATATTATATATATAACGTTCAATAAAATAATTATTATTGTTATAAAAGTTTAAGTTTCTTTGGACCATCGTTTCACGAAGCCAAGTGCTGAATTTGCCTTAAGGATTATATCGTCGATATGGTTGGGGAAATTCAGCTCACGGTCGCAAATAATCCCAAGGTCCCGGATCACCTCAACGGTGGAAATGATTTGCCCGTTTAGAAGATAGAGACGGCGAGGAGATTTGATGCGCTTACGTGAAAGGGTTATTGACTGGCACTTGGAAACATTTAGTTCCAGGCAGTTTTTGGAGCACCATATTGAAAAATTGTCGAGGTCATGTTGGAGGGGGGAAGAGTCTTCAGAAGAAGAAATGATCCGGTAAAACTTAGTATCGTCCTCATAGAGAGAGATAGAGATGTGTTTGATGATCATTTCAATGTCGTTAATACTGAGAATGAAGAGGAGAGGGCCTAAATGGCTGCCTTGGGGAACACCGGATGTAGCTAGAAAGCGGCTGGATAAGGCGGATCTGAACCGAACGCTGTAAAAACGGTTTTCTAAATAAGAAGAAATCCATCTCAACAGAATGGGTTCAAAGCTGAGGGCGGAAAGTTTAAAAAGAATAAGTTTGTGAGAGATTTTATCGAAAGCCAGTTGAAATGACATCGACCTCCTTTCCTCCGACCTCCAAGGCTGAGAGAGACAAAGTCAACGAGGTTCGTTGTTGTTGACCTACCTTTGAGGAACCCGTGTTGTCTAGGGAAATGAGAGATTTGCAACGAAAACTTAAGTTTTCATACAATATGCTTTGGAAAATTTTGGGTATATGCGATAGTTTAGCGATGGGACGATAATTTTTTACGTCACACTTAGTTCTTTTTTTGTGTATGGGGGTTATAAACGCCGTTTTCCAAGCTTGGTGGTAAACTCCAAGGGATATGGACAAGCTAAAGATTTTTGAGAGGGGAAGGGAAAGAGTGGAGGAGCATTTCTTTAGAAATATGGCAGGTATACCATCGGGGCCAGGAACATACTCATCATTTAGATGATTTAACTTTTCTTCAATTATATAGCAGTCAAAGAAGCGTGGAAGGAATGGATCAAAAGAAAAATTCGGTAAAAACGAGAAATAATCTGAATCAGGAACAAATGAATCATTCGTGAAAGACTGTTTGAAGTAATTTGCGAAATAGTTGGCTATGGCGAGTGCATCGGATGAGGTTTCGTTATTGAAGGAAAGGGAGGAAGGGTACCCGCCAGATTTTCTTTTGTGGTTGACAAATTTATAAAAAAACTTAGGGTCATTTATAATGTTAGATTTCATTTCGATTAAATAGCGTTGGTAAAGGGTGTTGAAAAGCTCACAGAAGTGTAGGTAAGAGCCAAGGTAAGCTGAATAATAATAAATAGGAGATCGAGTACGAAGGAAGATTGTCCACAATTTATTCCTTTTATTTCTTAGAGTACGGAGCCTATGGTTATACCACGGAGGGGAAGTAGAAGTTTTAAGTCTAGAAAGGGGAACGAAGAGGGATATAGCTTTATGTATTTCTCTGTAGAACGCGGATGTGGCATCTTCACAGTTAAATTTTCAAAATTAAAGTGAGTTCTATTGAGGTAATCATTAATTTTGCGGAAGTTTGCTTTGTGGAAATCGTATGAAGCTGGAGGTTCAGGCGGGTTAGATGGCTGTGAAGACTGGAGAAAAAATGAAAGAAGGAGAAGAGGGTGTAGGTTATCTATGGTTGAAAGAAGCAGGGGTGAAAGTGAGATTGAAGAATTAATGGGGTCTGTTGTAAATACAAGGTCAAGTTGTCGACCCATGTAGTTTGATATTCCACTTACTTGGCAGAAGCAAGAGGGCTTGGAGCAATATAAAACGATTGGTCGTCTGACAAAGTCCAGTTTAGATACGGCAGATTGAAGTCACCGAAAATAAGGATCTCATCATGGGGTTCACATAAATCTGAAATGTCATCAATCGTTTTGAATGCAAATTCATAAGATTCGAAGGGTTGCGATGGTAAAATGTAAAAGCAGATAATGTATAGCGATTTATGGGTTAGTGTAATTTTAATTGAGACAAAGTCAAGGCATGGGGAGGTGGATGTTGAGAGAAGAGATGAGTCAATTGTATTGGAGACAGCTATGAGGACACCACGACAAGGAGAGTCATCAGTGTCGCGGTCTTGATCGTCATCTCGATAAACATTGAAAGTAGAGGGGAACAGTTCCTGGTTGTTAATGATAGGGATAACATTAGTTTCAGTCAGAGCATAGACTTCAAAAGGCAAAGCGTGGGATTGTTGAAGGACTGCTCTTGTTTTTGAGCGAAGACCTCTTACGTTTTGAGAGTAAAAGGTAAGAGGTAGATTACTAACGAAAAAACTTGTCATGGTCATCTCTATACTACGTTGGAGGTGGGATATTCGCTTTGAGTGAACATATTGACCAAAAGCTTCTAGATCATTAGCGACCTTTTCAGGTGACAGATTAAAAAGCTCATGGTATTTGATATACAGGTTCTTAAGGGTGGGAACATCGGTAGGGAGATCTTCCTGTTGAATAGAGACAATGACACTGGTTTTGGTTTTGCCTTCATAGCAGACTATGTCTGACTTATCGTGAAGGTAAGCCAGGAAAATCCGAACGTTTTCGTATGTCTTTTTGTCTCTAAGTCTAGACAGGGCATACCGTGATTCAGTTGAATCAATAGTTTGCTGGGTAAGTTTGACTGTGGGTGGTAAAAGGGGGTTAAAACTGGAAGTTGAAGTGGACGGTGGTTCAGGTATGCTAGGGTTAAGTATGTGGGAGCTAATAAAATTAGGGTTTTTTTGCTCCAGATGTACGGTCGAAGCATTGGAATGGTAACTTATCCATAGAAGAGGGTATTGAGAGGGTTTGATTAGTGGGTAGAGAATTAAGTTGAGATGTGGGAGTTTAAATTAAAAGAAACTCTACGTGGAGGCTTAAGTTGAACAAGGCTGTGAATCGGGTTGGGATACAATTTGTTGATTTTTAGTCTAAGATTGAGGCAAAGACTGTCTTGGCATATGCAGGGGTTCTAGGAGGAGCAAGGGAGCCTTCAGACTACAGACCCAAGCAACGCCAGGTGGCTCAGCTAATTAAATAACAAATAGTAAGATTATTGGAAATGCTTCATTGTCCTTGAGCAATCTAAACTATATTTCATCACCATTCTCCTATTAGAATGGAAACTTGGAAACTACTTAACTAAAATTACTCAATTCGATTAACGTAGGGCCTGAGCTAAGCCGGGCGGGTCAGCTAGTTGAATAATAAAATGTTTTCTTTAAAAGCTAATTCCTCTTTGGTTTGCTACTTGATTTGATGTCCTCTGCTCTGTTTGATTTGACAGATCTCATGAGAAATATGAAAAATACTTCGAAATTCTTTACCGTTAATGGAAATTGTACAAAACACTTCTTGATCTATTTGGAAATTGATTTTACAGGGTCTGAATTCATAATGGGGATCGAAAATCACTTTCGAATAGGATTGGCTTTCGAAAACGAAATACAGAGTAGGGCCCAACAGGTTTCTTGTCTCTCTGCTTATGTAAAGTTTCATGTTGATGTCCGCTTTTCATTGAGAAATAATCTGGTCACCCGAAACAGGAGCTCAAATACTCAGGAGAGTGTGCATTACAACGAACCTACTACCTACTAACTAATGAGTGTGAAGTAAAGTTCGCAGTGAACCTGGACCTAAGATAACATCCTTCAATAACTGCTTCGATTTCGGGCAGGCTATCTCGAGTTTAGCACTCTTAGTCGGTTGAGATCTCTTCCACTTAATTGTGCCAACTAAGGCAAGGTCTTCTCCTTCTTTCGGAAGTCCGTCGAGTCATAGCGATGATGTTCATCCGTTTTACACGTCCCAGTCATCGTATAGTCTCGCGATACTCTTCTAGCTATGCCTTTGTTGCAGTACAGTTCGTTGTTGAACATTCTTCTCCACACATTGTCCTCACATCAGGAAACAAAAATCATTCCGAGTACTTTTCTTTTGAAACGACCAAGAGTTTCCTCATCCGATTTCGATAAGGTCCTTGCTTCCGCGTCATAAGGCAGGACTGGCATGATTAAGGTCCTATGAAGGGGTACCTTGGTTTGCTAGAGCGGATTTGGTTTCTCAATCCAATTTTTAACCCAGAGAAGCAACGATTGGCAAGAGTTTTTCTTTGTATGATCTCCTGATGGTGTTTTTCGTATCTATGGCGGATCCTTTGTTAACGAAGTCCTGTACCACCTCAAAGTTAGGTCTGTCTTTGTGAGATTTTGTCCAATTCGTCGATGTTCGCTTTGCTGTCTTTGTTTGATGGCAACATATGCTTCCTTTTCTTCTCATTAACCCTCAAACCAATTTTTACCGCTTCTGTTTCGACGCACGCAAAAGCTACCTTCTTCCCATTACATCAATATTTTCTGCGTTAGTGAGTAATTGCACAGACAATTTGATGTTACAGAAATCGCATAACAGTGTGTCGCCTTGCATAAAGACTTTTTTCGACAATAAAGTTCTTGGTAAGTCATTCGAGTTTAGCAGGGATGCCGAAACTAGACTTGGCTCTGTTTATTTCGTATCTGTAAATACTGTCATACCCATCCTTGAAATTCACTAAATGATAGTGTCTATCGATATTCCCTTATTCCTTTGAAGATTTGCTGTAATGTGGAAATTTGGTTGAATGTGTACTTTTCTGGTCCAAAACCACATTGAGAAGAACCTATCAAGTTGTTTACGTTGGGTTTCAGATGTTTACGTAATTATAACAGCAGCGAGATTTCAAAAGCGATGTTAAGAAGGCTTATTCGTCTATAATTAGCGCAATTGTGAGGGGTGCCCTTTTTTAGGATCAAAATTATTATGCTGAGGTTCCATTCATCGGAAATACTTTCCTCGTGCCATAACATGCGGATCAGCTGGTGCATACTCCTTTCCATCTGCACACGCAGCCTTATTTGATTTAAGTTTGCATATGGAAAACTTAACTCCTTCAATGTCGGGAGGACGGCATTTTTGATCATCGTCCGAGTTAAATGGGACATTCTGCCTGACAACGGCTTTCAGTAGGGACTGCGTCTCTATTACTTTGTAGAACAACGACTCAACGGCTCTTTGCCTCGTGCTCTTGTTGACAGGTTTCATTTGATCTATCCAATACCAATTTGACGTAGGAGGTAGGAGTCGTACTGAATACCTATGTACGTCGGTGAATTGACACGAAACGAAATGCTGACACCGATTTTTTCATGATTTCGGGTCTTAAGTCAGTGAGTTACCTCCAAGATCGAGCGATTTAACATCGCTGGACTTTTTGTATCTGATGTCGCCTGCCTATACAGATAGGCCTTAGACGATTGACACCTTGGAAGAGAATGTTCGGCAGATTATTGCTGACATACTGTCCCAAATGTTGTAAGCCGCAGCTGCCAGAACCCTGAGACATAATGGCAAACCCTTTGTTTTTATAATAAACCAAATTTTTGGCCACGACATCAAACAAAATGCGTCTTATTTCTTCTTGAAAACCACACGTCTAAAAAAAGGAAACCCTTTAGCAACTACCTTAAAGGTCAATGGCAATCGGGCACGAGTTCTAAATATAGAAAAGCTACCTCAGTTCTCCTACTTCACAAGTAAGATTACGTTGACTTCTTTCAAGCTTTGTAACCAGAAACCTTCTAACATCTGCTTCACCTCTCCAATAACCACACATTGAACATTGTTTTTCAGGCAGAAAAGAGCACCCAATCCATTCCCACTCTGTGGTCAACATGACGACATGTCGTATTCGTATCGCAATAACCGGCAGTTTCAAATCAACTTCTCCGTAATGAACTTTTTTCCGCATCGAAAACATGCCCCATTATCTACTACAAGTCATGTTCACCTTAAAATTTGTAACCAAAGAGTATGCCGCCTGCCTCTGCTCGTTTTGCTTCTATTTATCATTTCATTTTCTTTTTATCTTTTTTGTTTAGTATTTTGGCAAAGAGCCAAACAAAAACAAAGAAAAAACCAAAGATTACAGGCCACTTGCCACAAGAAAATCTCAAAAAAGAAAAGCACCCCACCCCCTTGTGCCTCCGATAACACAATCTTAATCCGAGAGCACAGCAACTAACAATCATCGACCAAATGCGGCACAGTTTTTCCCATCACAGCACCGTCTTGTCTGTCCGTCTGCTTTGTTCGATGTGCTATCGTAGAATTTCAAAGAGTTTCGAGCCAATGAACGGCGCACCGTCCGCCACCTCCGTCCCACAACCGTATCTTCAAATTACTTTCCTGAAACCCCATTCTTCTGCTGTATAGATGATACCTGGTAGTTTTTCTGTCGATTGGAAGGTGGCGCGCGAGTGTTCGCCTTCGACGCTATGTTTGGCGAAGTAGAATATCTCCATTGTGATGTGGCATTTGCATTCGATTGCGGAATCTTTCAGTGCACTCGAAACTGCCATTCACACAGTGCAGGCAGAGATGTTCCGCATGAATTCATGGATACGATACGATTACCCAACAACAACATAGATAAGATAAGTCTCGTCAAATGCAGGCGAAGTAGTGTCGGGCGTCGGGAGAGAAGACAGACAAATATCGCTACTCTGTGCTTATTGGAAGATTCTATGAAAATTTTTATTTTTATCTTTATCGTCGTCGGTGACAGGAGCAGCCCCCATTGAGCGTTAAATTAGTTCAGCATTGCTAATATCCCAATTGGTGGCAATGTGAGTTGCGAACTGATTTTCCGATGACACCATCCATTACAACGAGCGGTATAAATTATTTGTTGCAGATTGCGGCCAAAATGACTCAAGGAAGGTAATTAGGAAAGATTTGTAGCATCCTATTTGAGAGATACAGACTTTCTGTGCTCTCTTTGATGATGATACTTTATGGACTACGGATTCTTAGAATGTATAGCCGCATGTGTAGGTAAGGTACACAGTACAGGTGCCGTGTGGATCGATGCCGATGATTTGCTCGGTAATAGATGAGCTTAAAGATAATTTTTAGTTTGTTTTTAGTGGCAAAATAAAATATTTGGCAACGAGAATTGCTAAAATCGCAAAAGTGTCGCCACACTTTGGGCAATAAATGATGAGTCCACCTCTGCAGCGCTGTTTGTTATGATTTCCAAATTGAATACAGACGAAATTTTAAAATTACTTTTCTAACGAGACGCATGAAGTCATGAAGGTTGCACGTGTCAGCGAGCATAATTAAGAGTGTGCCTTGCTTGAGTTGATGTATTTAGTCTATGGCGTAGGATGATTAGGTTTTTTTGGGCGATTTGAGTTTAATTTGCTGCAAGGTAGAAAAAACAACAAGACAATTTATCTTAGGGTTAACGGGCAGTAAGTGTCGTGACAGTCGAACAAAAATATTTTTTCCGGCTAACGTTTGTCTTTGTTGCAGTCCAACCATTTTGAATGAACTTTTCCACATCAGGCCCCTCGCTGGCATCGATTTTTAAACCCTTTTCTTATTGGGTTTGCATGCAGAACTTCAGAAAGAGCCCTAAACTTTTTCCCACAAACGTGGATGCAGAACTCAGGGCTTAAACGACTAAGGGCCATTTTGTATATTAAAAGAGAGAGAGATTGAATCATAGTGATGGCTTGGACGAAGCTTAAGAGCCCCGAGTTAGAAATTTGGAAGTATGACTGATAACGGGTTGAAGTTTCGAGCTGGAAGAGATGATGAGAAGAAGGCGAGTAGACAACTTGTGTATGACCAAAAAACGAAATGGCGGAATACTGGTAGCAGGCCCCGTTTTTTGTATGCAAAGATAAATATGAAAAGTGTTCAATTATGAACCTGAGACCCAACCAATATCCTTTTATAACGACTTAGATTTCGGGCGAGCTCTCTTCTCTCCAGTTTTGCACTATAAGTCGGTTGAAGTGTTCTTCCACTTGATTGCGCTACCTAAGACGAGGTCTTCCTCTTCCACGATTTCCCTGCAATGTGCTTTCGAAAACCCGCCGAGCTGGAGCGTTTCGGTCCTACCGATCTACATGGCCATCCATCATCCATCGGAGCCTCGCGATACGTACTCTCCATGCCATGCCCAAGTCGTGGTGCAGCTCATACCGCTCGTTGTTGTATATCTTCTTCTCCAAACATTGTTTTCGCATAGGGGGCCAAAGATCACTCCGAGAACTTTTCTTTCGAAAGGGTTTCTCCATCCACTTTCGATAAAATCTAAAATCTGCCTTATGGCGCAGGACTGGGATGATTAAGGTCATATTAGGGGTTACCTTGGTGTGCTAGAGAAGATTTTGTTTTTCCAAGGCCTTCAAAATAGAAACGGTTGCCAAGAATTATTCTTCATTTGCCAATTCATTTTAAAAACGCGAACATATCATCATCAATACATTTAAAATTCTGTCCGCACAGAACCAGGAATTTGTGATTGCCTGCAACAAACTTGCTTAGAGAGAGCTAAATCATTTTAATGATGTGAATTTGTTCGGTATGGCAGTAAGAGTATAACAAACCATGACCGTATTAAAAGTATCAAGATCCTTACAAGCCTGCACGTCGAAAATTAAATAAATAAAATAAATAAATAGGGTGGCGCAACAGAGCGAGGAGCCCCTGGGCCTAGCGCATTTCTCACAACCATGCCTTGTGAGGGAATGGAGGGGACCTAAAATTTTTCGCCAGTTCCGAACGGCTAATTGAGAATGCGCTTTTTATGGCAATGAATTTACTAACGGAGGACTTGCCAATTCCTCGCGAAAGGCGATACCCGTGGAAAAACATTTTTGCATTTTGCCTCTGCTGGTATTCGAACCTCAAACCTCTGGGTTAGCAGGTGGACATGCTAACCATTGCGCCACGGGTACCACACGTCAAAGATGCCATCCTTAAAAAACAGCTCTAACGGCTCAGTTGGTATTGTCATGTTCAAAGGAAAGATCCAGAAACTCTTGTCAACATGGTAATGTCATACAAATTCCAGACACGATCGCAAAGCAAACAGAAGAATAGCAAAAAACTTAAATTTGTTCAAACGGGCTTGATAGTATTGCTCAAATACAAAAAGCTTAGCTCTTGCATGACCATAAAGTGCCTCAGTTTAGCTCTGTTGAGTCCGAAAGTAAGCTAAAACTCCTGGTTTTTTGATAAGAACATTAAGAACTCGACCACGTCATCGGTCCCAACACTCGTTTTCAATGACCCCCCTATGTCAGCTCCATCGAAAAAGCCAACTTGCTGGCTACTATACATTTGCTGTGCGAGAAGTTTATTTTTTGTCTCAAACAAAGATTGCCGTTTTTTCGGTAGAGAATTGATTGCTCTCGATGGACACTTATCCCCATTCCTTTGAGCTTACTTGAAGCGCTTATAATTTTTTTGACAGATGAGACAAGTTCCAACAAAACCGTTCCTCTCTTCGATCTTCGGTTCAATATTTCTCGTGTCTTTTTTACAATAAGAGTATCATTATCATCATCTTTTAAACTCAGAAGGCCTTTGCAAATCTGTTTGACCGAGTTGACTGAATCTGTGTTCTGGTCTAAAGGGAGGTGAACGACTACGATATTCTCGTTTGATTTTCGCGACAGTAATTCCATTTGGGACTCTAAAAGCTCACATCTGTCAGTTATTTTAACTAATTTCTCGTTGAGGCTCATATTTGTTGTTTTTAGCGATGCGATTTCATCAGAAAGTGAATTGAGGTCCATTTTTGTTGCAAGATCTTTAAGCTTGTCTGATAAGATCTCGTTGAGCATAGTTTTTAGCTCTGGAACTGTTAATTTACTGACTTCCATAGTTGATTTTTGTGTGCGTGAGTACTTTTTGTGACAAGGAGTTTGTTCCGGTGAAATTTCAGATGCTTTTCGCTTGTGCATAGAAAAAAGTTCCGTTTGCAATACCGTGCAGTTGAAATTAATTTTAGTCTGGCAATTTTATCTTGTATATATATTTTTTTTTTTTTAATTTTGCAATTGTTTGCGTTTAATCGAATAATATTTTCAATAATACAGATTCGTAATAAGTTATTTACACAATAAAAAGAACTATTTAAATTTTACTTTTAAGAAGCTATATTTTTTCCGCACTTCTACCAATGACAGTTGAAATGTCATTCTAGATGGTATTTCCGTTGTTATTCTGAAGAGGTGTTCTTCTACGCTGGCAATACCATTGCGTAAGCTTTTCAATACATCCTATCCATCTTCTGGGCTCTTCCTGAGCATATGGGAAACTGCATTTTTGCAGCCTATAATAAAAAAGGCTATTTTTCCTCTCCAAATTACCGTCCAATTGCACTGACGTCCCTTCTTTGCGAAGGTAATAGAAACGTTGATATACCGTCAACTCATGAAATATTTTGGAGAACGAAAGCCTCTTAATGACCGACAGTAATGTTTTCGTAGCAAAAAGTCTACTGGTGATTTTCATGACATACCTCACCGAAAAGTGGAACCAATCTTTACACTGTTTTGGAGAAAGTAAGATTATTGCGGTTGAAATTTTTAAGGCATTTGACAGAGTTTAGCATCAAGTTCTTTATCGAAAATTGGTGCTCTGGTGGCGATGAGTCTTTTCTTCAATGGATTAGAGATAACCTTTCGGACCGTTCACTACGAGTAGTTTTACATGGTTTGATGTCTGATACTGAACTTTTAAATGCTGGTGTGCCCCAGGGCTCCACTTTTTCTCCGATTCTCTTTTATTTTCACCAAACGATCTCTGATCTGAAACTTTTAATTTTTCTCGATTGTTTTTCTGTTGACTCATCCCTTAGCTTTTCATACTCGTTTCCTAATTGACGTTCCTGCTCTCCGGATGAAAAACTGGAACGGCTGCGTATGATAAGCTCATTTTTCTGGCCTTGAGAGAGGGGGTCATAAAAATCGAGCGGAATTCAATGCTTCGAAAACTCAATGCTGTGTCTTATCGTTGAAGCTTAACATTCCCCCATTGCCATTATCCATGAATGGTATCTGCGTCTAAAAAAACGAAAAGCTGTCAGTACTTGGTATGTCTGTAAACGATGATCTTCGTTGGAATGACCACATATTTGAAGTAGCCAAAAATGCTGCAAAATGCCTATTTTTCTTTGGACCATGTAGGAAATTTTTTCACTCCCTCTGATCTAGCTTAAATTTATAAAGCCAACATCCGCACTTAACTAGAGTACAACTTCCATATTTGGTCAGGTGCTCCTCAAACACTTTTACGCCTACTTGACGCGGTACAAAACAGTGCGTTAAGGCTGATAGGTGACAGTTCAATGAGCCCAATTCAATTGAGCCCAACCTCGGATTACCTATAGTCAAGTAACGAGTGATTTTTTAAGAGGTTTAGAACTTTTTTTTTTTTTAAACACAAAAAATTCGAAAAAATGAATGAAATATTTATTTGAATCGATAGTTTGAACCTTGCAATTTAATGTTTAAAGATAATTTCATGCAAATGTTGACCGCGGCTGCGTCTCAGGTAGCCCATCCGCTGAGTCCAATTTCGGCATACTCTTTCACACATATCGGCCGGTATCTCACGAATGAATGCATGAATGTTGGCTTCCAGTGCGTCAATCGAAGCGGGCTTGTCCCTATAGACATTAGCCTTGACATACCCCCACAAAAAATAGTCTAATGGTGTCAAATCGCACGATCTAGGTGGCCAATTGACCGGCCCGAAACGTGAAATTAACTGTTCATTAAACTCGCCTCGCAATTGCGCCATTGTTTCGCGTGCTGTGTGGCATGTGGCACCGTCTTGTTGAAACCACATATCATGCAAGTCTAGAACTTCCATTTCGGGCAAAAAAAAGTTTGTTTTCATCGCTCGGTAGCGTTCACCATTGCGGTAACGCTGCGATTCGCATCATCTTTGAAGAAATATGGCCCAATAATGCCGCCGGCCCATAAACCGCACCAAACAGTGACTTTTTCGGGATGCATTGGTAGCTGTTGCAATGCTTCTGGCTGATCTTCACTCCAAATGCGGCAATTTTGCTTATTTACGTACCCATTCAACCAAAAATGAGCCTCATTGCTAATAGTAGGGGAGCCCAAGAGGGGATTTCGCGCGTTACTCGAGCGCGTCAGAAAATCATATGGGGAGAAACCTTGCACCATGTAATGTACTCCTACCATATATTAAACCTAAATGTTGGGGCGTTCGCTGAGAGCAGCCCGTCAGATTAGTAAAAAAAAGTCGATCAGCGGAAATACTCGAGCGCGTCAGATTAAAAGATGGTAGGTTGATTACATCGAGACGAGTGTATATTTCAATAATCTGACAATTTCAGCGGGGCCTTCGTAAGTAGGCGAGTCACAAAGATGTAAAAAAAAATCGATGTTTCGAAATACTCGAGCGCGATTAATTTTTTTTTTTATTTTGAAGGTAATTTTATCAGGATTACGGAAAATATATAATCTGACATTTTGGTTGGGGCGATTGAGGTAAAATCGTCAGTGAAATGGATAATATATGATGGCTAATATCTCGGTTAATATTGATATTAGCAATTGGTCCAGGAGACTTTTTTTGTAGAAAACTAAATTCTCTACAAGTTTGTAATTTACAATTTTTCTGTAGCTTTTGTTATTTACGAGATAACTGCGACAAAACGTGAATTTTATGCAAAAATCTGGTTAAGTGGCCCGTACCACCTTCCCGGTATGAGTAACGACTTTGCCAAAAAGAACATTTTTGTAGAGCTTTCAATTTTGAGAAAAAAACATCTTCGGTTAAAGCGATCCCGTGAAATGCCGCTGAGTTATAGAAATTTAAAAATAAAAAATCAGAGTTTCCATATATTTTCAATGGAAAATCTTCACACCTCTTGATCGAGCACTTAAAATTAATAGATAGATAGATAGATAGATAAATTCTTTATTTCATCAAAGAGTTTACAAATAGAAAACTTAAGATTAAGGACATGGCAATTTAGCCGTCTGCCTGATATGACATATCATGATGACTTAGATATATTTTTGTATAAAGTATTAGGATTTTAAAGTAACAATTTTAATGATTTGAAACATAAACAAGTAAATATAAAAATAAGAGCATACAATTCAAAATTTAAGCTTATTAATAATATTATTATTATAAATTATAATTTAAATTTTTTATCTTCGTAAAAAAAAAAAAAAACAATTTTAAGTGATTTGACACAAGAAAACTAATTAAATTAAATTGAAATAACTGACTCGTTTTAAGGAAAACTATTGCGATAAGAAAGCGCGTGCTGGCAATACTGATAGAGACTAAGCCAACCTGCTGCTCCATTGAGTATCTCATATAAATGTTGCAACGTGAGAATATTTTGTTGGAAATAGAGTCGCCGAATCTCTTGTAAAATAGGACATATCGCAATGAAGTGATAGACATTTTCCGGATCCCTTCTATTACATAAGTCGCAAATTTGTGGCAGGTCTTCTCTGTGTGGCATGTAGTTCAAATTTAAAACTTCGACTCTAGCTCGGAAAATAACACTGATGACTTCGACGGAAAAATCTCTTCTGAAGTAGTTTTCATCAGACCTCAACTGGTGATTTAAGTTCTTGTATACACTTCTGGATAATGAAGAAGCTGCTCTATCCAAACATTGCATATACATTGTTTCATCCACTTTGGCGATCACATCTGCAAAATTATTCTGCCAAACATCCGTATTGGCCTCATTCAACGAAAGAACGGCATCATGCGACAACGCGAGTTCATTCCAATCTTTGAATGGCGTAGCATTTGTATGAAGAAGTCGAATCAAAATATTCTTGTGAAGACTCTCATCACCTCGGCTCATAACTTTAGAAATATAGTCTGCATTTGCTTTGAGGATTTGAATGTAAACAGGGGGTATTCCTGACTCGACATATATCGCATAGCTCGGAGTTGAGTTCGGCAAACGAAATAAACGTTTGAAGAAAAGCCTTTGAATCGCCCCAAAAGCATCGAGAGGTATATATCCGAACACTTGAGCTCCACAGCACAAACATGTATTGACTGTTGCGTTAAAAACACGGTACTTGGAGGCCACATCAATATTCCGGTTGGCAAAGAATTTCGGCCACATCATATTTAAAGCAAGCTTGGCTTCGTTGCTTTTCATTTGGGCGTGCTTAATCATATTGAGGTTGTGAGTAAGCAAAACACCTAGATATTTAAATTCTCGAACAACTTCAATACGGATGTTGTTTAAAAACCAGCTCTCTTCGGGTCTTCTGTTTCTCAGACGTGGTTCAAAAATAAGTATTTTTGTTTTTTGGCCGTTGATTTGTAGGCCCCAAGTCTCGCAGAAAGTGTTAAGTTTGTTGATTTGTAACTGCAAAGTGAAAGGGTTATCTGCCATCAGTACCAGGTCATCTGCATATAGTAAGACTTTTACTAAAACACTTCCAAATATTACTCCACCAGGAAGGATGTTTTGGATTTCAAAAATAAATAGTGCAAATAGAATCGGGCTCAGGATACAACCTTGAGGCACACCACTTGTTGTTTCAAACCATTCTGAGAACTCGCTTCCATCCCAGACCGATGCCGTAGACGATGAAAGAAAACTAAAGTACGTTAAAAGGAATTTTCGGGATACTCCTAGACAAGAAAGTTTGTAAATGAGCGCCTGTCTGCTTACTTTGTCAAATGCAGCTTTGAAATCCACGAAACAAACGTACAACTTCTTCTTGTGTTCGATAAATTTCCTGGCTATGCTGGTTATCGCAAACACATGGTCCATCGTAGAAAATCCAGAACGAAAGCCTGCTTGAAACTTACTGAGGCGATTAGTTTCCTCGATCCATTCTATCAGCCGTTCGTACAAAATTGAAGAAAAAATCTTTCTCAAAGAATTTAGGATTGAAATTCCTCTATAATTTTCTGCAACATTTGCATCGCCTTTTTTAAAAATAGCGAAAATTACCGCTTTGTTGAAACAACTGGGAATACCTGCATCACTGTATATTTTGTTGAAGAAATTAACAAGGTAGTTTTTGAGCTTCATAGTGCTATTTTTGAAAAATTCAACTGGAACACCGTCTATACCTGGTGCCTTGTTGTTCTTCATCTTTTTAAGGGTTATCTCCAGCTCCGAAACTGTTATGGGCGAATCCAAACTATCCACGGTCGTGTTTGGCAATGCGTAATCAAAAGTTTGACAATTTTCATCGGACACCAGAAGATTTTTAAAGTGGGTTGCAAGGACATCAGCTTCCAGACTATTATTACCATTTTGTTTGCGGCCACTTAGCTCGTTGACGTTTTTCCAAAATTCCTTTGAGTTTTTGCAGTTTTCTAAATTTTTCGCAACATTTTTAAGGTAATCTGCTTTTTTAAGCAAGCATAATTGTTTGAACTCTTTATTAATTCTAATGTAAGTATTTTTAAAAATCATAGAATTTGTTTTTCTGAAAAGTTTCAAGTAGACAAACGACAGTTTACGAAATTTTCCGCATTCTTTATCAAACCACTTATTACCAATTGAAAACCTGGAGCTGTTATTCATAGCAAACGGAGCAGATGCTTTTATTATCTGTGTAATATTTTTGCTTATTTCTTCGGCGCTGGTAGATGACAACGGAGGTAAAGAACTGCAATTTCGATCTAACAATAATTTATAAAGCGGAGCTTTACTCTCCACCCATTTGAGATTCTCTAATTTACGAGAGAAAGATTGTTGCACTCTACTGGTCAATTGAGCTTTTACTATTATTGGAAGGTGTCCTGAGTAATTAGCCACGGCGACCTCAAAGTCTGCAATTGAATTCCACCAGTGTCCTGCTATTGCACAATAATCAATTACGGACTGTCCTTGTCCGCTAATGAAAGTGAGTTCACCAAGTGTATCTCCAACTGTTGTTCCATTCAAAACTGAAAGACCATAGTTTTCAAAAAAATCCGTTACCATTTTTCCGTTGCGGTTTAACAATTCATCCTTTGATTTTCTGTTCGATCTCAACTCAAAATGTGGTGAGAAGGAGGGATTTTGATATTTTCCAATTCGTGCATTAAAATCACCAATGAGCATAACATTCTCCAAAGCATATTTGTTAGTGAAGTCTACTAGGCTATCGAATTCGTTTTGCCAGTTATTGCAATTTAAGTACAGAGGAATTATATGATAACTTATATTGTTACAAGAAACATGAAATATGATTTTGTTGTCAACAATCTTGAATTTGACAAACTGACCCCAAAAGCATTTTTTAATTGCAAGCAACATACCTCCCATTGCTCTCCCATGTATATTGTTTCTAATAGCCGGAATAAACATAATTTTAAAATCTTTGAAATATTTGACAACATCAATTTCTTGTTTTTCTTCTAAAAATGTTTCTAATAATATCAATATATCATACTGATTTATGAATTTAAAAAAATGTGGTATAATGAGCTTGCTCTTAAGACCAGTAATATTATAAGAACATATATTTAAATAAATTGTATTGTTAAAAGAGTGGCAGACGGCATATTTACCCTATTGTTTTTTCCCTCTGATGGGCTTCGCAAACTGGATCCTAGATGACGCTGCCGGCGTTTGAAGGATGGGTTGTGGCAGATCGGTTGTAATCGGCGCCAACTTCGCTCCCTCGCTGCAGTCAAAAAACTCACTTGAACTGTCACCAAACATTTGCATTATAAATGTCATTTCTGCAGGTGATTTGACAACAAGTCCTCGTGCAAATTTATATACAAATATGTGGTTGTTGATTTGCAGTTTATCTCCTTTAACGATGATTTTAGCGTTTGGATTTAATTCAAGCAATTTTGTTCTGAGTCCAACCAGCGTTCCCCTCTTTTGTCGGAACAAAAGTGATTGCTCTCGGAATATGCTTATGCCGGATCCCTTCAAATTGTGTGCCACGGATATAATTTTGTCGGTGTCTTCAGCTGAAGTGAGCTCCATTAAAACAGTTCCCCTTTGTGTATTTTGGTTTCGTAACAAGCGTGAGCTTTTCACTGGTACCTCTTGTTCAGCATCTAGATTCAGAAGTCCCTTGCACGTCTGCCTGGCTAGTTGGACCGCGTCGGTGTCAGAACTCAAAGGGACATGAACAACAATATTTTTTTCGTTGGTTTTTCGTGATATGATCTCAAGCTGAGTTTCAAGAAGCTCACATCTTTCGGACATCGATGATAATTGTTGGTTGAGGCGAGTGTTGATGGTCTTCAGTGAACTGATCTCGTTTGAAAGAGCAAGAAAATCGTCCCTGGTAGCAAGATCTTTCAGCTTATCGGTCAAAGTGTCATTGAGGATACTTTTCAACTCATTTATTGTCAGTTTTCCAACCTCCATAGCGGGTGAACTATCAGTAAAATACTTTTTGTTGGTGTTGACAATATGTTCGGGCGAAATTTCGGTTAAGTTTCGTTTGCGGTTCATAGAAAACCGTATAGTAAGCAACGTACTTTTGTGATTTTTGGTTTAGTCGAAATCTTAGAAAAGCAAACGTAATAGTTTGAGACCGGAGAAAACTTTTTGTGCTCAGAGTGAAGAGTATTTAATTGCATAGATTTAATAGGTTTTCAGATATTTTAATACGAGTTTAGTTTCAAAATAAATTAAAAAAACACAGAGCTGACTTTAAAACTACACTTCACCTTTGACAGTTGAAATGTCAATCAATTAAAATTAATATTAAGGGCTCAAACTTTCAGGATTTTTTTTTAAGTATTTTCAACAAAATTTCGATACAAAATTTTTAAATACATAATATGTGTACATATTTTTTGATTGCATCCATTAACAAAAAATAGAAACAACAAGGAATTGTTACTTTAAAACTGTCAGACTAAGAGTACGCCCCCATATAATTGTCAGATTATCATCCTGGAGGACGAAGACATCAAGTTGATCACTCTGTATAAAAATCTGACGCGCTCGAGTATTTCAAAGTCACGTGTTTTTTTTTACATTTTTAAAAACCAGCCATGACTGATCGCCCCACTCAAATTGTCAGATTATTGAAATATACACTTTTTAGAGTACACTTAACAATCTTAACATTCACTTTGAAAATCTGACACGCTCGAATAACTTTTTATTTTTTGTTTTTTTAACCTCTCTTTACGCCCATTTGCCCCCAGTAAATCGTCAGATTATTATATATCCGTTATAAGAAAGACAAAGCGCGTATACTCTATGAAAATCTGACGCACTCGAGTATTTCAATTTAACTGTTTTTTTTTTTTTACATTTTTAAAAGCTCATACACGCCCATCGCCCCACTAAAATAAAAAACTGCCATACACTTTTTTTCGTTTTAGAACGTAAACTTCACAATCCAATAAGTCCCCATGACGCTTTAGTAACTGCAAATTTAGCGGCTCGGGCTCCCCTACTATAAACACAATTTTTCGATAAAAAAGCGCGATGAACATTTCGAACCGAGCACGAATTTTGATAGTAAAATTCAATAATTTGCAAGCGTTGGTTAAATTGCAAACCAAACTGAAGCTGTTTGACAGTGACACAAGGTACTAAACACACGTCAGCTGTCAAAACCAGTGTTGCCAAAACCAAACCAGCTAAAAAATCACCCGTTATAAAGATTCATATTTCAGTTGCACCAATGAATGTGATATGCGTTACCTAACTCGATTTTTCCCCTGCGTTTCGATTCGCAAAAGTTCAAAAACAACTTGCCTCGGTGTCTCTTATTCGATCCTCTCCTATTTTCCTTTATGTTCGCACTGTGTTTTATAAAATTGTAAGGGAACTCATAGCGCCTTGAAATATGAAAAAAGATAAAATCATTTCTGGTACAGATGAATGCATTCAAATTAGCATTTGGTTGGCCAAATAAAAAGGGTGAGGCGGATAGAGCGGGAAGCCCCGGAGCCAAGCGCATTTTTCTCAACCTTATATAATGTTAAGGATTGAAAGGGACTTACAATTTTTTGCCACGGGCACTTGAACCTTAAACCGGCAGTCACGATAACTGCTACAGAACGGGCACCACAGCATGGTACAATCCAGTTATGGGACAATCTATAATCGGGAGTCTTTGTTGACGCTTACTGAGGATAACACTGCGTACTTTACAAATTGATCTTAATAAGAAAAAAAAAAAGAAGCTTTGATCTCTTCGAAATTACGATGCTTGTAACGCCGAACACGAAGAGGAAGATTGATAGTGATTTAGCCAATTTCGTTATAGCGCTAGGAAAAGTTTAGTTCTTTCCTTAACAAGCTTTAACATCAAAGATGAAATCATTTCTCAATCGAGCTCTCTGAGCAGACACTTAACCACTTTCTTTATAGGATCTGCACCTGTTTGTCCAAGTGAACTGAACTTCTTTTGATAATCTACAAATCTACATCGTTTAAGTCTCAACGGAGATCCTACTACACACCACATGAGAAACACGTTAAAATGAAGTGTCAATCGTTAATGCGACACCAATAAAAACGCGGCACAAAAATAAAAACATCACAAATAAACAGGACAACAAACTTATATCAGAAGTTGTTATGTTATAATTGATATTTTTAGTCAAATGTGCAAATTGTGTGGCTATATTCTACTGCGCCCAAAGAAATAACATGACTTCTTCTTGTATAAATTAAAAACATAAAAATTATCCTAAACATGTGCCAATTCACTAGCCGCCAAACTGGAATAGCTGTTTCTATTAAATTTGAACTTAATTTAATTACTACTTAATTCAGTAGAGAGGTGAAGAAAAACAAAAAGACAAAGCACAATCGCACACCAACCCCGCAGCAGCTTTAATTATAAAAGATCGAATCAAATGAACTCGAAACAGGTTTCGCTATTCGACTACTAGCGGAAATTAATATTCGTTTTGGCACTGTTTGAATCTATTAATCCGAAAAGATACTTCACCTGCACCTCCCCTTCTGTCTCTACACCAGCCATCGCATCTCCAATCTGCTCTCGAAAAGTGAAACTTTTTTAAAATAAAGAAAAAAAAAATTGAATCTAACACTCACTCGGATTACCATCATGGCCAAACAAGTTTTACACGAATCCAATTATATTTGATCTTGTTCCAATAAAGCTTCACAAAGAGCACAGCTACCGAGCGAGTTGTTCTATTAAATCCAAGAATATTTATACAACATCACATCAAAGTACCTCTAATTTTTCTTAAATATCGAATCCACATAAATGGCACACGGCCGTTTCAATGCGGTGCGGTGCGGTGCGGAGTGCGGTAGCACAGGAAACCACTCATTGAACATGATCACCGCATTTTGTTTCAATTTATTTATTCACATGAAAGAATAATAAATAAGCCATCATCCATCCAACCGATAGTTAAAAAAGAAGCCAATTTGTATCTCTAAGCAGATATCTGCGGTCTCTAATCATCTAAAGCGGTTAACATTTGGCGTGGTGGCAGAAGCAGATGGAGCATAAGCGTATGTGTCTTTCGGGTAAACCAAATACATGTTCAGAAGCTTTTTTATTTCAAAAGTTCCAACTCAAATAAACCACTCTACCACTCTTGGCCAAAAGAAGCCGTCCACTTAAAGCTCCAAACCTGTTTATCTTGTTTAATCCATAAAATTACACTGAGATAGATAAACTACTTTATCGAGGCGGGCAGCGCTGCTGGCGGGGTTCGGGTTTGGGATTTGAGTTTGAGTTTGAGTTTGGGCTTCGGACTTTGGGCTTTGGGGGGCTGAAAATCAAACGAAACTTCGTGTAATGCAAAAAAGAAGCAATTATCAATGCGAAATGGTGTAGCTCGAATTGATGTGTTTCTACTTTTGTTTTTGTTTTATTAACCCAAAACACATAATGTCTGGCAGAGTAGACTGAAACTGTTAACACCATCGTTAGTTTCTGTGTAGTGAGTAGTGTGTACCAATAAAGGTGCCAGTCGAAGAGAATTTCAATGAATTCGTACGCAGGCAATCGTCGTCGTCTCGTCAGTCGGGCTGCGGCCATTGAAATTTAAATGCGAACTGCGAATCAAGTGGCGCTCAATAACACGCAGTCATAGTCACACCTACCCTCATAAATCGATGAATGGAAATTGAAAAATGTATTCCATCGTTAAGGCTTCCCTTTTACACTGCCCACCCCACACCACCTACCATGCAGCGCCATCAGAAGCACTGTGAGCACCACCATGTAATCAATTTCTGTATGTTTTATGTGATCGAAGTTTCCCTGTGGCGGCGCTGGGCGCCCTCCCTCTGCCCCTTTAGGCAGTCGTAATGATTAATCGGAATGTCTTTAAATAGAAACGCGAGATGGTTATGCGGTGAGTGTTGGGCCGTCACAATAGACACCTCACACAATATAAAGGGCTTCTTGAAATAGAAAAAAAAAACACAAAAATTAAAATTTTTTGAAATACGTTCTATGTCTGAGGTGTCTGAATGAGAATGAGTAATGAACGTGAGCTATAGAGTAGAGGTTGAACACTGAGAGTTGTTTTTAGGCTTCCAATTGTTGGGTGAACGTATTAAGATAAATCAAGAGGTCAAGAACATCGGCAATTGGAATTGTGCTTGTTAAGAACGAATAAAAAAATAAGGTACAAGAACAAATTCAAGCTTCAAGGACATAATTTATTGGAATTCTGAGTAGACAAGGGGGGTTTTGGATAAATTGTATTAAAATTGGACCTTCACTTACAGAAAGTGAAGCAAGAATTTTTCACGGTGATAGCCGTACAACACGAATGTGGAGATCTTTAAGATGAAACTATGTATTGTGTTTTAGAGTTGAATTCTTTTTGGTTTTGTATTGCAATGTTGAAATAAATTTGAATGAACATTTAAGAAAACCTTAAAAAAAGTTAGCGGTAAAAGAACGGTTTCTACGTTTCACATTCGTTTTGTGCGGTTTTAAGAGTATTGTAAATCCAACAAAGAGCCTTCAGTCGATCGCAATTTTTTTTATTCAGTGAAACGTATTCAAAAAGACGTTTGCTTATGGCATCTGGCATGTGAAATAAGAAGAATAAGCAGAAGAACGTCAGAATAGCTTTTGCAACAGTTTTTCATTAGATGCACACTTGCTAGTTCTGGTGAAAGGACAATAGAGCAGTTGATCAGATTGTTTTTCTTAAAGATTTTACAGCCCGTCACGCCCGTACCATAGTGTACTGTATGTCTGCATGTCAAATGGAAGTTCGAGGTTTTCAATCAGATAAATATAAATTTGCTATTCAGTTCAGTTTCAGTTCAGTTTATTTAAAACAATTGTACAAATAAGACTTAGTCTTTTATAGTACATAAAATATTGCAAGGGTGTCGATTTTCGCCAGAAATTGACAAGTCTTCCGGGAGCAATCACTACTCCCTCTTCTTGTTTTTTTTTTTGGCGTTACACCGTGATCACGAAAAGGTCACAAGATCACTTACTAGTGACCCACTACCCACACGTGGGGTACATACGCCACGTTGACATCCGAATGGGAGCGTATCGGAATCCCGCTTTTTAAAATCCCGTTTTTTAAAATCCCGACAAAAAAAAGTTTATAATCCCGTCTTCTTAAATACCGTTTTGTTAAAATCCCGTTCGTGACAATCCTGTTTAATCAAAATCCCGTCTATCAAAAGCCCGCCTTTTAAAAACCCATTTAATCCCGCTTAGCCCGTTTTATATTTGGATAAGTATTATTCAATATTGTTCATTTAAACACTACATATCAGTTCTCAAATGTTGAAAGTTTTGTTGTCTGAACATTTTTTTTATTAATACCATTATACAGAGAAACTGGGACAGATCTTTGAATATATAACTGATAACTGTTTTTCTTGTTGCATTTTCTGCATAAAAAACTATTGCGTAAGCAAGAGAACAATAAAATTTCTTGTTTTGTTTGAACATTTTTTTGTTATCACTGTCTATGCATTATACAAGCTATGCTATGCATTATTCAAGCTGGGACACATCTCTTTATCTCTTAAATAACGGCTAATTGTTTTTCTTGATGCATTCTCTGCGAAAGCCTTTTGGTTAACCCTTTGTTGACCAAGCTATGAAAAACTTTTAACAAAAAGTTGTTTTGTTGACTATATTTGACTTTAGGGTATTTTAAGACAGATAACTCGTTTCTAAATTTTTCAAGGACACCTAAGGTCAAGAAATGAAGGTGGTACCCAGAAGTACCGTTGGGTCTATGGGGTATAAAAAAAATCTAACAAAATTCAATTTTTATTTTACTTTTTATTTCAGTATGAATCTAAAATTAATATATACATATATCTTTTTTATTTAAAAAATGAACGTGAAAAATAATGAATCAATCAAAATGTATTCCATGATATAAGGAAAAGCAGTTTTTCTTATCATTGCAACAAAGATGTATGTTACAATGACTGCATTTGGAAAACGGTTTCGACTGTATTTTGTTAATGCTGCAGAACTCACACCTTGCCCGCGTTTCAACAAACTTTGGCCAATGAATACCTAAATTACCAAGCCGCACGTCCTTTGGAACGGATTCGACTTTACCTCTTCTTCGTTTTGAGCTCAGTTGTGGAGGTTCGTCAACTTGTGATTTTCTTTTCAGACCTCGTTTGTCAGCAAGCAAATCTTTTCGTGACAGAAGTCCAAGAGTAACGTTTCTCTTGTATTGAAGCAAGGTTACTTTTTCATTCATTTGGTTAAAAACAACAAATGAGTTTATGAAACAAATTTCGACCATTCCCCAAAAAATACGATGCCACCACTTCTTTGATCTTCGGTTCAGTCCATAGGCGGCTCGAAGTTGATCAGCATGGTCCACACCTCCCATGAATGTATTATAGTCTTTAACGGCTTTAGGGCAGCTTACTTCGTGTTGCACTCCCGATTTATCCCTTCTTGTAACAGTTGAAACTTCATTACCATGGTAGTTTGAAACTAAGAGTACTGTTCTAGTGTCTTTCCACTTATAAAAACTGATCCCATCTTTCGAAGATCGATAGTCAAAATCACCCCTTTTCATTTTTTTATCTTCTTTCAAATTTTTTGGGTTGCCTTTTCTATTTGCCCGAATCGTTCCACAGGCAAGAGTATTTTCGGTTTTTAGTTTCTCCAATAATCTCACCGATGAAAAATAGTTATCAAAGAAGATAATTCTTTGTTTTCCCCACTCTTTTTCAGTCATAGATAAGACTACTCTTTCCCCAAGTCCGTAAATGTCATACTTACTCTCTAACTTCTCATCCTTTCCTTGATACACTGAAAATTGTTTGATGTAGCCATTTTGATCCGCTAAGCACCATAGTTTGTACCCTCTCTTTATAGGCTTCATGGGATTGTATTGTTTCATGGTGTTTCTTCCCTTGAAAAGAATCATTGATTCGTCAACAGAAAGTTGTCTTGTCCCATGGTAGGATGTGTGGAATTTTTCATTCAATGAATCGATCATCGGCCGAAGTTTGAAAAGCCGATCTGTATTATTTTTTGGAATTAGGCTATTGTCGTTTATATGCAAGTTACTCAGAATTGCATCAAACCTATTCCGGCTCATCGTTCTTCCCACCAATGAAACCCCTAAATCATCACTTTCACTCCAAAAGTGCCTCCAGCTGGGTAATTTATGGTACCCCATGAAAAAATTTATTCCTATGAAGGCCAAAAACTCTCCTTTCTTCAAATCCAACACCTTACCTTTCTGAACGGCATACAGATTCGATTGATAAACAATATCATCAATCACACTTTCCAGAAAGGAAAGGAAATAATCAGTTGCACTAACGCAGTTCCCAAACAAATCTTGGACTGGACCCTCTGGCAATACAAATTCGGGAATGTTTGACACACAATCTTTAGCTTTCCATTGGCGGTTTGGTTCCTCACCGGGTATTTTTTTTTTCCAATGGCTGCATCCTGGACGGCTGTCTGAAATTGCCTCGTCATCATCCAACAACTGATCAATCTCATCTGGTTCCATATTCATTTCGACAGTAGCTCTTTTTCTTGAACGAATTGTCAGAAGATCTAATTCATCCTCAGATTCTAGGTCAGTCTCTTCGTTATTGTCCAACGGTAGCTCCTCAAACATAGCCTCATCATCCTTCATTAATATGTGCTTAGCAGCTGACATAATGCACTTAAGAACTATATGAAAATAACATGATGCAATAAAAACAATATTGGAACAATAATAAAAAAAACTATAATCATCCCACAGCCCGACGGTACTTACCGGTCCACTTTAGTTTTTTTGGTGAAAATAAGCGAATAACAGTTATAGTTCAATTGATATTGATTTTTTTGATAAATCGAGTATGCAATTCAACTAATTACCTGAAAAAATTGACGACAACTCGAAATAAGCACTGAAATTTAAAATCACCAAGATCAACTGAAATTACTGTCTCTACAGTCTAGCACTTTGTCGAAAAAAAACCGTTATAACCATGCTTTCAACCTACAAAAAAAAAAAAAAAAAATCAAACGTGAAGATAACATGGTACTTAAAGGTACCCATAGACGACAATCCCATATTTTACTCGTAAAGAGATGTTATACGGAGTTAAAAGTGATGGTACTCACAGGTACCGTCGGTCGACAAAGGGTTAAGCAAGAGAAATATTTAGTATTTAATTAGGCAGCAAACGTACAAGGTCAAGTATTAAGAAGTGAACGCAATGAGTAAAATAACAGAAGTGAAGTCGAACAAAGGTGGCCGAAAGTTAATTGTTGATGGGCACGAATATCATTTTGAAAGAAAAGTTGGTGAACTTTTGCGATGGAGCTGTTCACAAAGAAAAATTTATTCCTGCAAGGGAAGAGTCACTACAAGTTTAATCGATAATAATCATGTGATTAAAAAAGAACCAACCGCGCATTGTCACAGCTCTAATTCGTCCAACCTTGAAGTGTGTACAGCTAATTGGAATGTTAAAGTGTCCGCAGAATCACTTTCTTTAAATCCGTCTCAGATTATACGTGCCATCTTCTTCTGTACAAAAACAAAAAATTTCCCGTGTTCGAGCGTCATCAAAAAAAGAGCCTGGAACCTTTGAAGATATTAATATTCCAGAAAATTTAATGCACCTTGAGGGTGAATTATTTGTGTTGTCCGAAAAAGAAGAGGTTGGAAACAAAATTATTATGCTAGGAACTAGGTCAAACCTTGCTTATTTAGAAACATCGAAATGTTGGTTAATGGACGGTACATTTTATGTGGTTCCATGTGTCATGCGTCAATTATTTACTATTCATGGCCATATTGAAAATAGTGTGTTCCCATTAGTTTACTGCCTTATGTCGAAAAAATCCAAAAAATGTAACAAATAATTTTTTTCGGAATTGGCAAGAATTTCCTTAGAATTCAATATAGAATTGAAACCGGAGCGAATCATCACGGATTTTGAGAAAACTATAACGCTGGCAGCAAAACCTTTTTTCCCTAATACCGAATTTAAGGGATGTTTATTTCATTTCAGTCAAATTATTTGGCGGCGAGTGCAACGAAAAGGGTTTGCTTCAAAATATGGAAATTGTAATGAATTTTCCCTCAAGATTCGGATGATCAAGAGTTTGGCATTTGTACCACCCGATGAAGTCTTTTCCTATTTTGACGCGTTGCAAAATAATTTACAAGATGATGTAGATGCCATGAGCTTTGCGGAGTGGTTTAAAATAAACTACATTTGCAATGGGAGTGGAGTAATTCAATACTCACCTCACTTTTGGTCTGTGTCAGACAGTGCAATAAAACAGTTCCCCCGAACTCAAAATAATGCTGAAGCCTGGCATCGAAGATTAAAAGTACTAGTTGGACGCAAAAGTGCAGGAATATACAAGCTTATTGAAGACTTAGCTAAGGAAACTATTGTTGTCAAAACTGATATAGAAAAAATTAAGAATGGGGCAGAAAAGTTTTTCAAAAAAAAAAAATGTTAATAAATCAAGAGCAATATCCAAAATTATCGAAGCTAGAAAGACGTTGAGTAAAACTGAATATTTGCGTCGTATAGCTCACAATATTCAACTGTAATCATTTTTTGTTATTTTGTTGTGATCTTTTTTGGAATTACATTTTTGCTATGTATTATGTTCTTTTCTTTTGAAACAATAATAATGTTTGCAATAAAATTATCTAGACCAAATATTCTTCTTCTTTTTTATATTTAAAGCACCTGGTGTTGAATACAAAAGCATCAGGCTTATAAAAACGGGATTTTAATAAACGGAATTTTAAAAACGGGGTTTTAAAAAAGCGGGATAGTAACAAAACGGGCTTAAAAAAACGGGATTTTAAATGCGGGAAAATAAAAAGCAGGATTATAAAAAACGGGATATCGAACCCAACCCCATCCGAATGAGTCGCAAGCCTATCCGTTTTAGATTGTGTAATGTCTGAGGGCAACCAAATGAATATTTCTCCAGATTTGTTTGTTACACGAGGCCGACCGAAAGGCCTTTCAATTTTTATCCATAAAAAGTACTTTCTCATTAAGATATTTGAATTCGGCAACCTACTTGTAGGTCCTCTCCCTAGATACTGTTCAGAGAAATGCCTTAAGCCGCGAGGTACTCTGACTTCTGTTGTGCCCATTTATGTCTTTACTTTAACTATTCTGTCAATTTAATATTCGATTTGCGACATTGAGCTCGATGAACGATGTATGCTGCGAACATGGAGAAGGCGTCTTGATTGCTTTTATTTTTGCGCATGCATTCTATGCATTAGAGATCCGAGGGTACACCTTATCAGATGGGGCAGGTTGTTTAGATGCCGATACCGGTGGTCGATTTAGTTATATCTTGTGCTCGAGTCCATAGAAGAAAGCAGAGATCATCGGCAATTCTAAGCCAGAGAAGTCAGTCAGACCATATGGCATCTCTATAACTACTTCTTCAAAGGCTTTCAAAAGCAGCGATGATTCTCCTCACAATCATCCATAACAACTGTATCAAAAACTGCTACTTTATTCGGAGCTGGAAAGCAGCAAAGATCGTGGCAATTCCCAAGAAAGGTGCTTTTAACCAAATTTTCAACTACAGGGCGATATCTTTGCTAAGTAGCATCAGTAAAATACAGGAAGAAGTAATCCTCCGCTGACTGAATACCTCCTCATACCTGACATGCAGTCATGCATCCACTCCTTAGGTTTCAGAATGACATCACCACCTCTCTCAACAGTCATCGTGTCACCGTTGGATGATTTCTGGATGTCGGCAAGGCATTCAAAAGCGTATAGATTGACTGACTAATACATAAACTCTGCTTGTTTCAGATAACACTACCACTAATCAAAATTCTCTGTTCTTTTCTTTCTCTCAGAAAATTTTTCGTGCAAATGGACAACTGCAAATTCCACACTAAGAACATCGGAGCCGGAGTCGCCCAAGGCTCGAAACCCGGTCCCTTTCTCTACAGCCTGATTACATCAGAGCAGCCAATGCGAAGAACCTCTTTCAAGCTGATGACTCACTAACATACGCCACATCACTGTCACCATTGATCGCGGTTAAGAAAGTAGAGGCTTACGGCTGCAGACTCTACCACTTTTATAAGAAGTGGGACATTTGAATCAACACCTTCAAATCGGAACTTGTTTGCTTCAGGAGACCATCAAATGGCAGAGTTGGTAGTACTGCCACCAATTACAAAAATTTTCCTCTGGGTCCACTATTCATGTTAAGTCGATTGTGAAATACCTGAGTATCAATTTAAATGAGTTAATGCAATACAGCCCACACAACAGAAAAGTCCTCAAAAGCGAGGTGGACTTTCAACTGGGCGCCCCCCCCTGCTGAAAAGCAGAACTGGACGAAGCCAACCGACAAAACTACTGGTCTACATGCAATTTTTCCGATCTGTAATTAGCTATTCCTTTCCAATCTGGTTCTGTATTTCAAAGACAGCCATGAAAGAGCTCCAGCTCTTTTTTTTTTATAATTAACGCGCACATCAAGGGGTAATGAAAACCCTTATAATGTTGTTAAACACAGTGCGAGCATTTCGGAAAATAGGAGAGGATTTGAAAGGAGACACCGATGCACGTTGCTTTTGAATTTTTGTGAATCGTAATGAAGGGGAAATACTGAGCCAGGTAAAGCATTCCACATTCGGGTGGTTCGACTGAAATACGAATCTCTATACTTGACTGTACGCCCGAAATTGGGCTCAAGGTAAAACTGATGAACATTCCTAGCGAGGCGGGTGTTGCGGCAAAATTGTTTCAGGGGAGGAATGCAACTGGCTACTTCACTAGAAAAAAGCGATAAAAGAGAGTGAGACAGGCAACATTTCGACGATGTTCAAGAGAATCAATTGACTCTACGATTGAACTATCACCTATCAGTTTTAGCGCTCTATTTTGTACCCAATCAAGGAGGTGCAAAGATTTTTGAGAAGCACCTGACCAGATATGGGAGTTATACTCCAGTTTTGGGCGGATGAAGGCCTTATAAATTGTAGCCAGATCAGAAGGGGTGAAGGACTTCCTGCATCGTCTTAAGAAACCTAAGCATTTAGCAGCGTTTTTGGCGACTTCAAATATGTGGTCGTTCCAACGAAGATCATCGTTTACACACATACCGAGTACTGACAGCTTTTCGGTTTCTTCGATGCAGGTACCATTCATGGATAATGGCAATGGGGGAATGTTAAGCTTCAACGACAAGAGACAGCATTGAGTTTTCGAAGCATTGAATTCTTATCGGTTCATAAGACCCCATGCAACAATGCTGTCAAGGTCAGAATTCAATGATCTTATCATACGCAACCGTTCCAGTTCCACATCCGAAGAGCAGGGACGTGAATTTGGGAACGAATATGAAAAGCTGAGAGTCGAGTCGTCAGCAAAACAGTTAAGCGGATTAGAAGTTTCAGACAAGAGATCATTAATGAAAATGAGGAAGAGAGTCGGAGACAAAACGGAGCCCTGGGGCACACCAGCATTTATGAAGTGGGTATCAGACTTGAAGCCATCCAACACAACTTGTATTGAACGGTCGGAAAGGTAGTTTCTAATCCAACGAAGAAGAGACTCATCGATACCAAAAGCGCGCATTTTCGATAAAAGAGCCTGATGCCAAACTCTATCAAATGCTTTAGAAATATCAAGCGCAATAATCTTACTTTCTCCAAAACAATGTAAATATTGGTTCCACTTTTCGGTGAGATAAGCCATCAAATCACCAGTGGACCGTTTGCTACGAAAGCCGTACTGACGCTCATTAAGAAGCTTTCGTTCTTCAAGATATTTCATAAGTTGACGGTTTATCAACGTTTCCATGACCTTGGAAAGAAGGGACGTTAGTGCAATTGGACGGTAATTGGAAGGGGAGGAAGATTCGCCTTTTTTAGGGACCGGCTGGACAAATTGAAGTTTTCCATCTGCTCAGAAAAATCCCAGCAGAATAGGAAAGATGGAAAAGTTTACGCAGTGGTTTTGCCAGCGTAGAAGAACACCTCTTCAGAATAACGGCGGGGATACCATCTGGACCAGCGGATTTATGTATGTTGAGATCATTGAGGACTCTCGAAACCGAGCGAGTTTGAACGAATATCTGCTTCATCAAAGAATTTGCAGCCTCGAGCTCAGGTGGAGCCAATATGCTATAAGGAAGTGTCGAGTTGGCTGCAAATTGGGCTGCCAGCAAATTGGCTTTGTCGATGAAGCTGACATACGGAGAGTCATTGAAGACGAGCGTTGGGACCGATGACGTGGTCGAGTTCTTAATGTTCTTCACAAAAGACCAAAAGTTTTTACTTCCTTTTGGACACAATAGTATTTTTTGCCTTACTTTTTGGTCATGTAAAAACTTAGTCCTTTGTATCTGAGCATTACAGATATTTCTGGCCCGTTTGAACAAATTTCGGTTTTCTACAGTGGGGTTGTCTTTAAATCTACGAAAACTTCTTTCTCTATCCCTAATCGTCTCTTTACAGCTTGAATCAAACCACGAATTCTCTTTGGGGGTGATACTTTTTGTTCTGTGAAGAACAAAATTTCTCATGCCGTTGAGAATTACGTTAGATATCATATCAGCTGAAGCATCAACGTTTCCGTCGAGAAAGCACAATGACCAATTAAAATTTCGAAAGAAATTATTCAGGCCGTCCCAATTGGCTTTCTCGTATTGCCACACAGTTCTTTTGGGGACTTTTTTTACCGTGGCGGAAAGCGAAAAATCTACCGATATGACACAAATGGTCCGATTTGCCTATAGGAGATGATACTACAACCCTGTATTTTTCGGGATGAGAAGTGAGAAATAGGTCAACAGCGTTGGCCGCATGGCCTTCAATATCTGGAACGCGAGGGGGCTCATCAACAAGTTGAGTTAACTGGTTAAACTCAGCGAAGATCTCAACACACTTTCCTTCGGGTGTTGTCTGGCCAGAATGTCGAAGCCAACCAGAATTGTGTACATTGAAATCGCCCGCAATTGCGATTTCAGTGTGAGGATACAGGGAAACAATTCTTATAATGGAGTCAGATAGCGCATCAAACTCGTTAGAGGTTGAATTGCTCTCTAAATTGGGGCTTCTATACATGAAACAATAATGAATGACATGCTAACGGACGGTGAATTTTAACCACATGAAATTAAAGTTCGTATTAGAACAGAGGCCGTATTGTGGTAGAAGCTGGTAAGCAATATCATTTCGAACATATACGGCGAGGCCATGGAAAGAAAAGAATAATGGCACTAAGCTATACCCAGGCAGGTTGAACTCTGATGAATCAGAATCAACACCCACCTGAGTTTCACTCAATGCCAAAACAGCTGGCCTGCATTTTGCAGTGTGAGCGTACACAGAGAAAAAGAAAGAAAGATACCCAGGATTTGCACCAGCCTCTACTTTGACCGAAGCCGACGAAAGCATCACAGGAACTAGCAACTGTACACAAAAGAAAAAATTACACCTCTGGACAGATACCTATTGCTCTTCACAGAGAAGTTAGATCAAAACGTTAACGACTACCCGAATCAGCTAATGAGAAGGATGACCAGAGAGCAACGACATTCCCAGCCGAAGTACCTTAGTAGGATGAAGACCCTGGATGACAACATCATGACAGACAACGAGGGACCTATATCGTTCTACGCTGACATTGGATCAGCACATCGCCGACGTGGCTAATTGCCTATCCCCACCTTTCAACTACCAACCCACCGCCGATAACCAGGAATGAACTATCTGAGAGGACGACGAAGTCGACCTCTATTTTATTACTTTCTTGATATGTAAATTATATAATATTCTATAATATTTTAAGTTAAGACAATGTATATGGTTAGGCCCCTTAGGTGCCAACAAATGCTAATTGTAGTAGTGAATGCAATCAGGGGCCACTTTACTTGTATTTATGAGTCACATCGACTTGTTACCGAATAAGGACAAGGTTTGTTTGATGTGGCCGTCAAGAGCAAATTGAAGGAAGCACTATCGAAGAAATCATTTTCAACGATGAACCCTCATCATGTGATCCCTATGAAGGCATAATCAATCCAAAGTGGACGCCCCAAAAAATTAACTACACTGAATAAAATTTCAAAGTTTGTGCTGAAGATACTTCCTCCTTAGACGGTGATGTTCTTTCTGGCCATTGTTATGAACAGTTGATTTAAGAACTGCCACTCTCCTGAGCGGAGGAAGGAGGCGGAGATCGTGACCTTTCCCAAAAATGTAAACCTATATATTGTGTCTCGTTTACAGGCCCATATCCCTACTCAGCAACGTCAGCAGAATTCCGGAGAACTTGGTTCTTCAAAGGCTCAAACCATTCTGCAACGACAAAAGCATCATTCCGAATATGCAGTTTGGATTCCGGGAAAGGCACTCCACTTTTCATCAATTACTGAAGCTACAAGGGCTCGTTATAAGGAAACTCAACAACCAACAACAACCAACAACAGTTGAATTTTTTTTTGGACTTTGAGAAAGCATTCTATTGTCTGGATGATTGGACTTATCCGTAAACTAGGCATTTTAAGCTTTCCAGGTGCATTAATAAAATTTTAATTTTCTAAAGGCATCGCCTTTGCGAAGAATTTCCAAGTCCTCCAAAAGTAACTCCACTGATATGAAAAACGCTTTCTAATTAGCCTTTGGGAATCTGCAAAATTTGTAGGCCCCCCAAACCTTACAAAGTATCGTTGAGAGAAATACGCTTGACCCAGGTAACCAGAGCCCTGTTGTTCTTTCAACTTATGCATGTAGTGTTACGCAATCTTAATCTATTTAATAACATGGGTGTTGTGAATGCTCAAGATTTTCTTCAAGAAGAAAACGATTAATCCAAACTAAATACTTTAAGTTCGTGGCTTAGTTGGCATAAAATGCAGATAAACGTTTAGAAACAAAGTTGACTCATTTCATTTATGAGCATTAAGAAAATTGACGTAGACGCAAAACGCAATGCTAAAAATAATACGAATATTTCAAACGTGTGTTTGACTAAGATTTCAAAGGTTCCTAACTCATGCTTAGGTTTTGTTTGTTCCAATAAATTAAAATGTTCAAGCTGCATGATGAAATGTCTTCAGAATTGAAATATTAGCTCTTGGTTGGGGGTACATTGTACTTTCATTTGGCACGAGCTCACCATATCTACGACAAAGCAAACTTATTATTGTAGAGGGACAAAATGAAAGGTTTCTTGTTAACAGGGAAATAAATATTTTTTATTAAGCTTCTATGAAACTTTTGTTTTAACAAAAAGAAAACGTCTTACAGCGACAGTAAAACTTAGAAAAGTAGCTACAAGGTACAAGGTAGACATAGCATATCAAAGACTCTACTTTGTTCTAGACAAATTTTGTCCCAAAACAATATAAAAATATTCGTTATTACTCATCACCAAAATTTTATTTTACCAAAGCTGAACTACTGGAAACGAGAGTAAAAACAATTAAAAAGATTAACTAAAACCTTCCGTCACTATTTAATTCATTGTTTATTTAAGGCTCCCGTTTCATCAGCCATGACTTGTCATTTCACACTTGAAGTTCGTGTGCTGTTTGAAAACAGACCAGTTGTACGTCTATTGTCGTTTATCTTGATTCATAACTTTATTGAGATGAAATGAAAAAGTTTATCTCAGATAAATGTTTGGGAAATAAATTAAATTGACGTATGCAAATTGAGAAATGCTAAAAATATATTTTCTCTTTGCATTGATTAAACGTGTGTTTTATTTAGACTTCATAGGCCACAAATTTAAAAATATTTAAATAAATTTTGTTGTTTAATTTGTCTAATTATATTTGGCTTACGTGCTTTTAATATCAAAAAAGCGCACCTTTATCATTTTTTAATTGGCTTGAGAATAAAATGAGTAATATCAATTTTCCTTTCAAATTTGATGTACTATAGCTCCAACAGCTTGAGCGTTACTTCATTTCAATACAAGGCGGCAAAACCTTCATGTATTAGACTTTATTCAAGCAATATAACACTCAATTCTCAAAAACTAAGCTCCACAATTCTGAATTTGATCAACATAGTTTTTCAGATCATTGATACATCCAGTTTAACATCGATTCACAGTGCCCTAGACACGACGTGAAAATCGTTCTTAGCGATTTTAACGCAAGGAGGACATCTTAAACACAATCGGTAAGCATAGCCTCCATGACAAAACGTCCAAAAACGGACTGAGGCTAATCGATTTTGCTACGGGGCTTAATATTGTTGTGTACACGCTTCCCGTATCTCAAAATTAATACAGGTACATGGCTTTCCCCAATCCCCAGGTCAATCAATCGTTAGCAAAGTTGACCATATGTTGCGATCGACGAAAGGCACTCTTCCAGTGTGTTAGGTGTCCGAACTTTCCGAGGGGCCAACTTTGACTCGAAACACTACCTTGTTGTAGCCAAGGGACGAATGAGGATATCTTGTTCACGACCAGCACGAACTAACGCTGTGATGAGATGTGACCTCGGAAAGCTACAATCGCAAGAGATTGCCAATGTCTTTTCCAATCGAGTGTCCCTTCAATTATCCTTGAATCCCATGCCGCCAGCATTAAGCATTGAAGACCAGTGGCAGCAATACCAAGAAGCCATCAGAACCGCTGCCTCTGAGGTTCTGGGTTTCACTCGGCCACCAAAACGAAACCCATGGTTCGATGAAGAATGCAGGCAGGCAAATGCAGCCAAACAAAAAGCACGTCAAATGCTGTTGCAACAACGAACGAGGGCTGCCTACGATCAGTATAACGAGATCTACAAGGAGAGAAGAATGGAAGAACACCGACTTCTCAAAAAGAAAAAGAAGCAGCATGGGAAGCGCTCGTTTGAGGAAATAGAGAGGTGCCATGACAGGAACGAGACTCGGAAGTTTTACCAAAAGGTAAAAAGATCCTGCCAGGGTGGCAAACCCCGAACTCAAGCCTGTAAAGACCAGCAGGGAAACATAGTTGTAGAGTCACAGTCGCTACTGAGGATCTGGAAAGATCATTTCTGCAGACTGCTTAACGGCGATGAGGACACAAATTCCGCTGTCAGGCAGATTGCCCCATTCAGCCTGGACGATGATCAAGAATGCCGTCCTCCCGACCTAGAAGAAGTTAAGCTTGCTATATGCAAACTTAAATCAAATAAGACTGCAGGTGCAGATGGCCTTGATTCCGAACTTTTCAAGGCAGCTGGAGATCAGTTGGAAAGGAGCATGCACCAGCTGATCTGCATGATATGGTCGGAAGAAAGCATGCCCGATGAATGGAACCTCAGTATCGTATGCCCGATCATAAAGAAAGGAGACCCTCACAATTGCACCAATAATAGAGCGATAAGCCTCCTTAACGTCGCTTATAAGATCTTGTCTGCTGTAATATGTGAACGTCTGAAACCCCATGTCAACAACTTGATAGGTCCTTATCAATGTGGTTTTAGGCCAGAGAAGTCCACAATAGACCAAATTTTCACATAACGGCAGATCTTGGAGAAAACCCGAGAACGTAATATCGATATCCACCATCTTTTTATCGATTTCAAGGCCGCGTATGACAGTATCTACAGAGACGAGCTGTGCAGAGCCATGTCTAGTTTCGGAAAACTCTGCAAAACTCGTACGACTATGCAGGATGGCTTTGGAGAATTCACGCTGCTCAGTCAGGGTCGGTAAAGAACTCACCGAGACCTTTGATGTCGAAAAAGGTTTTAGGCAAGGCGATAAACTGTCATGCGATTTCTTCAACATCATACTTGAACAGATTGTAAGAAACTCAAACGTCAACCCCAGAGGAACAATCTTTCAAAAGTCTGCGCAATTACTCGCATATGCAGATGATATTGACGTAATGGGAAGAAAAAAGCGTGATGTCATAGGTGCTTTTGCGAGTATTGAAACAGAAGCGGCAAAAAAGGGTTTGATGGTTAACGAAGGCAAAACGAAGTACATGCTGTCATCAAACGAAATTGGAGATAGCTCGCCCGAAATCAAAGTCGTTATAGAAGGATGTTGGTTGAGGCCCAGTTCACCCCGAACTGTAATGCCCACCTAAGTAAGTAAGTAAGACAAAGTTCACTCATCACAAGTTTTCAGAAACGTCAGGAAAACAAATTGGTCTAAATATAAATACATACTTGTCTCTCGACTAAACACTGAACTTTCAATCAACCCAATGAAGAGCTCAACACTATCTATAGAACTTGATCGGAAGTTTGAAATATTAACCTCCGCATTAAATCAACCAATGGAATTTTCCTGTCCCTTAATACCTGGAGGCAAGAAGAAACTTCTATGGTGGACTCCGAACAAGGTATTCTTAAAAATCAAAGTAGGAGACTCTTTAATAAAGTTAAGGCCCTAACTGATCCGAAACACTGGGACTCCTACAAGGAATCCTTGAATACCTACAAGAAAGAAGTCAGGAAAGCTTAAAGTTTGTCCTGTAAAAACTTCTGCACCTCTGTCATAGATACATCCGGGGCTTCAAGACTTAGATCCTCTCAAAAGATCCAACGGTACTAAGTTTTCTGAAAAAAAGAAGACGATAACTGCACAAATTCGGGTGAAAGAAACACTCAATTTGCTGCTGGATACACACTCTCCGGGCAGCTCAACCAACACTGGTAGACATAGCATAGTTAGTCACAACATGCCATCAAACCACCTAACGATCTCATTTCAAAGGAAAAAATAGAATAGGCAAAAGGCAATCAATCAAACTAGACCAATGCCTAGTATATCTATGGTTCCGTTGTGGAACAATGAACTACAGAAACTCGTTCTCCGAATAGGTCCCTCAAGACCAAATCAAAGTAAAGCTAAAATCTGTACCTATCTAAACAGAAGGATTTTAAAAGGCCAATTCAAGGATCAAAGAATGTCTCCTACAAAAAATTCTGTGATAGTATCACATGAAAGTAAACAACGGTTCTAAACCAAATATCGACACTCAGCTTTATGCTGAGAAACCACTACACGTGATAGAGTAATAACTTATAATGTGCTTTTGGCACTGCTTCTCGAGTTATCGAGCCAGTTTAGGACAACAATTTTACATCCTTTCATCATTGAACAGCAAACTGATTTGGGTAATTTAGAGCGAAAGTTTGAAATAAAAATAGTACTCACCCAGTCGATCACTGATGCGGTGATTCGACCCCAGATATCTCTCGGACCACAACAATCTACAGGAATCCCCGGATAAGTGCCTCTCCTTAAATGTCCAAACCTGCGAGGTACTTAAGCGGGTTAGGCACTTATAAAAACCCCGCTTAAGTGCTCAGAAGCACTTATTTTTTTTGTGTTATGAAGAAAACACGATTAATTAAAAACAAATATTTATTCATTTGAAACAAAAAAAATCAAAAAAATCACATTGAAAAGCGTATTGTTAGTCTCGTATTACACCCAGACGGTTTTGCAAAGACGGAAATAAGTGCGAAAGAGAAAGCAGATGAAATAGAAATACTTTAAAAAGTCTCTACCCGCAAAGTTTTGGGTTGAGGATTGTCCAATGGTCTCGTATTACACCCAGACGGTTTAGATGAAATAGAAATACTTTAAAAAGTCTCTACCCGAAAAATTTTGGGTTGAGGATTGTCCAATGGTCTTGGATGGTTTTTGACGTTTCTTTTTCTTGTCCTTCTTTGTTTCTTGTCCTTGCTTTATTGTATCTTCTAATGTTCCTGAGTAAAGAAGTAGTATGTTGTCGGACAATTTCTTTAATTTTCCATGAAAATACATGAATTTTCCGTATCCATGGTGCCAAAAATCATTGCTGCAGGATCTAATTAAATTATTTACCACTTCAAAAGACATTTTGCTTCTTATGAGTTTTTTGTTACTGATAATAAAAAAAAAAAAAGAAGCACTCCGGGAGTGCCGACGGAAGTGAAAACAGAATTGAATTTTCAGTAAATATTTTAATGCAGGTACAGGCGAATCTTTTATAATATACTTATGGACGATCGTGCCTTCTGAAACTAGCAACTAAATTGAAATCTGGAATATCATATCTATATTTCTTCGTCACCCGTGTGAAATTCTGTTAAAATCAATACATTCAATTTTTTTAACGATAATCGATAGTGTCTACAGATTTTGTAACTGCGCTCGTAAGCTTTGACAATAAAATGAAAGGACAATGCATTAAGTTTAGAAACGAAATTAGTGAATATTTGAGTAATGGTTTTTCAAACTATTTTCATGCAACCATTTCAATTCCATCGATAAATCATCGCGATGAGTTGTTGATCTCTTTTAATTTGTTGTAAAGTTCGAATCATCGACCAGTGCGTCTCCTACTCTGCCATGATTCCAGCTTCACTCATCAACTTCATTGAAATGGTAGTAAAATATTTGCTATTCTATTCTTTTAAGTCATTTAGCAGTGCAAAATTAATGTGTTTCTTGGCTCAATGGTGTCGATGGCTAATAGACTAAAGGTCTCAGGTTCGAATCCCAGCCGTAGCCACAATTTTTGTTTATGTTTTCACTTTTAATAAATAAAAAAATGGAAGTCATTGCTGGGAATCGAACCTGAGACGCTGGGCTATGACGAATTTGCATACGGACAATGAGCCAAAAAATGGTGTCGGTCGCGAATTCATTGCTTTACCCCCATCACAAAAGTGCCAAACGCGCCTAAAGAAGTTTTCACTTCAAAAAATGCAGCTGAGTCTCTTTAATTATTTTCACACTTTGACTCTGTTGGTGAGAACAAAAAATGAAAGAGAAGTGTCAAAAAACACGCAGCCGCAAAACGTCTGAGTGTAATAATGATGAGAGACTGACGGGATGAGGGTTCAAAAGAAAATATACGAAACACGCAGCGGGCAGACAGTCTGAATGTAATACGGCTCTTACTTTTTATATTTTTAATTCTTAAACATGAAACACAAGGAACTGCTAACAGCATACCATTTCACCATTTCACCACAAGTTACAAATTCGATTAGGTACTTAAGAGAATTATTTTCAGGTAAATATCAATAAAAGTTAAAATTAAAAGAGGCAATTAAGCGGGAAAGGTACTTAAACGAAAGGCACTTAAAAGATGAGTTTTATATGAAAAATTCTTTAAAAATTTTGGTTCTGAGAAAATATCGGTACTTATGCGGGATAGGCACTTAAGCGAGAGGTACTTATCCGGGGATTCCTGTATTTCCCTTAGATCAGGTGAATCCGATTAATCCACTCGACGAACATAGCTGGTACACGTCATCGTTAGTTGCTACCGACATGACGAGGTCATCAATTATGGCGTGGTATTTTTTGAAAGCTTCAAGTCACCTGGAACTGACGGTGTTTATCCAACTATGTTTTTTTCTTCTAGAAAGTAGCTCATTCCTTATTTGTTCATTACTTCAATCGATTGTCAAGGGTTATTCTGCTTGATTTCTGTGCCGATGTTGCTTTGTGTGCTTACAATATTGCCTATCCTGTTAGATAAATTGTTAAACTACTTCTCGGCAACTGAAACGAAGACGCTAAATATGACCATATGACAGCAGGCAAGCAAATCTTTATAGAAGCGTTCACGTGAAAAATGCCATCTTGAGAAATGAAACACGACCGGCCTCAGTCATGGAACAATGTAGAACCGGGGGGTTTGTTGACGAAAACGAGCAGATCAGTAGTGTGAAGAAGTAATGTAAGAGAGAACGAAAGCAATGTAAGAAATCACGATACTCGCAACGTCGAAAAGAAGAAAAAGATTAATACGCGGTAGAAAATGAAGTTGTGATTGACTAAATCGTTCTTCGTCTTATCCTTGTTCATAACCATTTTCTATTCTGTTGAAAACTGAAACTTTGTCATCTTCTTTAACTGATCGCCGTTTTGTTTCGCTGTCGATTTTTTTGAAAGATCATAAGCAAAAGCACTTCGTCCTTTGTGTTTAATGTCACTTCATGAAATTTCTAATAAAGTAGGTGGTCTTCTGCCCTTAAATTCTTTATTCTTGCTGATTGATGTTTACCTGTGCGGCCTGAGTCTCAGATTTCGTCAAATGGAAAGACTTTTGTCCATCAGTCCAATACTACTACAAAAATCTGGCTTCTGATAAGTCTTCATTGAAAAAAAAGGACAATAAAGTTCCCTTTAGTTCGTCACTTGCGGATAACCTTTTTTTGGTGCCTTTATAAGACAGTCAAGATTCAACAAATTTGCGACGAAAAAGAAAAGGCAGGCCAAAACACACCTGGTACAAGCAAATGCAAAAACAGCAGCATTTGGTTGGCCTCAGACATGGAACAATCCAAAACCGGGAGGCTTGCCGACGCTTTCTGAGGTCAACGCGGCGTACCCCACAGGCGGATCACTAGTGTGAAGCGGAAAAGTGGGAAAGTTGTGATCGCTTCAAAATCACTACTCGTAACGTCGGAAATGAAAAAGAAGAAGACAGTCAAGATTGCAAGACCCTTGTGGAGTGTGGACTATCTAAGAGCGCTTGACATCCGCTCAACAGATAAAGCAGTTCCGGGCAATATCTTATTTCTCTCAACCGGTCGGTCCTTGTCAGGGAATGGAAGGGAACTTAAATTTTCTTCCATTTCGAAGGTCTAATCGAGAAAGCGCCTTTCATGCCATAAAATTTCAATCGTAGGAATTGGCAAATCTTCGCGAAAAGCTGCGAGAAGCGATTTATTTTATTTTGATATTTCTACGATTCCATTTTCGAACCTGCCACATAACAGAAAGACATGCAAACCATTTCACCGCATTCACATACCTACGCCTCATTATTTTGAAATCAGTTTAATCAAAAGGTTCATCATTCATACGCTCTTCTTCTGGTTTAAGTAAAGCGAGTTGGAAACTCAGGAGAACACGGAAGAGTTCATCGAATACGGGACATTTTTTATTCTGAATTTACAGGTGACGGTCGTTTTTTTTTCTTTTCCTGTGAGTCTTTTGATCTTGAAAGATCACTAAGAGTAGTATGACCTTGAGGGTGTTCTGAATTCGAAGGTATTTTGATATTAAAACTTTTTTGATCTCTAAGGCATTGTGAAAGGGTTAAGTGGTAGAGCTATGATGCGATGCTTCTTTTTGTCGTGAAATTTTCAATAGAAAAGTTATATTAAGAAACAGGCAAATGTCCACTGGCACAGCATTTCCAAGCATCTGGATTCAAGGCGCTGTGGTCGAATCGATTTTAAATAAATCAATTGCTGGCTCTGTGTGCCGCAAAATTTGTATAAACCTATCGAAAAAAACAATGAACTCTCTGCTGGTAATGCTCAATAAATCAAACATACGCGCTGAAGCTCAAGCTCTCTACGCACTGCTGAATTTTCTTCCCCTTGATTCCTACATCATAGGGTGTATTCTTAAGACCATTTCTAGTTTGAAGAGATGTGATATCTCGCACAGTTCACATTGGAGTTTTGAGGCACGTTTGGATCTGTCAAGAGCACAATCTTAGATGGCATTTGGCATGCCTCCATTGGATGCAGACAGTCCAAACGTACCAACATTGATAAGAAGACTGCAACATCTTTTCTATCCCGTAGCTGAAAAGGTTGTTAGAGCTTGTTGGTGTTGCCACGGGTCACTTCTCTTTTACGCGATTAACTTGGTAGGCCTACACGCTTTGTGAATAATGTGGAGAAAATGATGACACCGTGAAGAACTTCCTTTGTGAATGTCCTGCATTTTCTCGTATCAGGTTAAAGAAAGTCGGTGCAGGCATGTTGAGAGCTGCTATACTAGGCACTCTATCATGGTAGCGTCTTTTGACTTTTCTGCTAACATCTTAAAAGCTTCAACAAATAGAAGGTTGCTATCTGATAGTACAATGGACTAGTATTTAGGTGTGAGTTATCCAGCTGATATTTTAAAAACCTCCGACAGAAAAAAGAAAAAATGGTAAAATAAAATAAACCCTTCTGAGAAAAAAGCTTAAAATATTCAGCAAGATAATTCAAATTCAGCACAGCAGACAACAATAGTACAAACATACGTACGTACTGATAAACATGTAAACAAAAATATATGTATATCGGTTAACGATACCTACATAAGCCTCGAAATCTTAAAAAAGACATCGGCCGCAGACAAAAAAAAACAAAAGAACTCTCCCCAAAATGATTAATCGAATTGTAATCTGTCATTAGTGGAATTTTAAATGAAGCCTCTGTGATTGCCGACAGTTGATAAGCTCCTTTCAAAGGTACTAGGTAAGTACTTAATTAAAACAACATCAAACGGATATTTCAATTATCTATGTGCGCAAATCGCTAAAAGAAATCAAACTGCGTTGTTAAATAAATGAAAATAGAACCAATTTAACAATGGGGTTTGGCTGCATGAGTATTGTTAGCGCATTGACATTCGTTTGATTTGAAATTCAATATTGCCTTTCAGTTTTCAAAACAAAAACTCTTTCTCAGGACAGTACTTCAGAAATATTTCGAGATCCCACCAGAGGATCGACATGTCTTTTCAAAGGCAGCAGAACCTATTTCAGGATGAAACTTGTTGCAAACGAAAGCCTTTAAAACCACTCCAAGCAGATACACGTGCCGAGTTCTGTCTCCAGACTTCAGGTTTTGAACTTGACTTTCGGCAAATAAAAATATTTAATAAGCAACTCATTACATGTTGATAAAGTTGATACAGAGGCCAAAACAAAATCTAGCAAAAATATATCGCCTTGATTTATTGGATTGTAGCAAAACAACAACGCAGATAAAACAGCCTTTTAAATTTGTAGCGTTTGGAGTCCCAATAATTAATCATACAGTTAATTAATGTAAAGAGAGCATTATTTTTAGCCACCCTTTAATATCAGGTAAATATTTGTCTTATCTATTTTTGAAGCCTGAATGGGTGCAAAACCTTTGTTCCAGTTAATTGTTTTTAAATATACCTTCAACATACATATATTTTCCGAAGACAGAAAATGATAAAGAAGAAACATCAACATGGGGTCGCAGACCTATGAATAAATTGAGAGTATGATTTGTAGAGAGATATCAGTACGCTTATGAAAGAAAATGATCGTGCGTTGAGTGAAAATCCAAGAATTCTATATAAAAAAAAGTGTAGTTCCCATGACCGAGACAAGAAAGTTTTTAATAAACTTCCCGATAACTATAGGGGTTCTCATTAAGAACTAAACTTTTTTTTTAACGCAAACTATTTGAGATATTTCGACAACTTCACTATCGGCTTCAAGTACAACCAAAACTTTTATGAATAGAATTCGACTTAGTTGATATGGCCACCGCGGGCATGTTTGCAGTAGTCGATTCGTATGGCCCTATTGGACGCCGTATTATTAGTTGATTTTAGACCGTTTTCTACGGTCGCCTGAACACAAGCCATATTTTCGACATTTCAATTAATCCGTTGTCTCATTGATACGAAAACTTCACACAACGAATATACATAGACCTCCGGATCTGCACGTGGAACGTAAGATAACTTAATGGAGCAGCGGAAACAAATTTGGATTTGTCGTTGGAGGTAGACTCAGGGATAAGTTCATCAGCCAAAATCCAGACAATGAGCAGTGTCAGCAGTGCCCTAGACACGACGTGAAAATCGTTCTTGACGATCTTAACACAAAACTAGGGAAGAAGGACATCGTTGGAAATAAAATGTAAGCATAGCCTGCATGAAAAAACATCCGACAACAGACTCAGGCTAATCGATTTTGCTGCGGGGCTAAATCTTGTTGTAGTACACGCTTCCCGCATCTCAAATCACATTACAGCAGATCTTGGAAAACCCCCGAGAATATAATATCGATATTCACCATCTCTTTATCGATTTCAAGGCCGCGTGTGATAGTATCTATTTATAGAGACGAGCTGTACAGAGCCATGTCTAGTTTTGGCATCCCTGCAAAACTCGTACGACTATGCAGGATGATTTTGGACAATCAAGGTCGGTAAAGAACTCACCTTTGATGTCGAAAAAGGCTTTAGGCGAGGTGACAAATTGTCATGCGAATTCTTCTACATCATACTTGAAAAGATCAATCTTTCAATCTTTTCTGTACAATTACTCGCCTACACAGACGACATTGACGTAATGGGAAGGAAAAATCGTGATGTCATACGTGCTTCTGCGAATGTTGAAACAGAAGCAGCAAACATTTGATTTGATGGTTATCGAAGGTAAAATAAAGTATATGCTGCCATCAAACAAGGACATAGAACATCGAATTGGACAAAACATCATAATAGACAGACATAACTTCGAGGTAGTAGAGATCCTAAGATTCGCTAGACACGGAAAACAACATCAGTCAAACCGAGAACTCTTGTCAACTATTGCTTTTTTATATTAAGAAGACAATTGAGAAACAAAACCTTTCCTAGAAAAACCAGTTCAACTTTTCATAGGAACTAAATCATCCCAGTCAAGCTTTCCGAAGCATGATGCATGAACCTTATCGACACCCTTACTGGTTTCGAAAGAAAAGTATACTCCGAATGATCTTTCGTATTAAAAGACAATTTGTAGAGAGAGGATAGAACAATGAGCTGTATGAGCTTAACTGCGACATGAGCATTGCTATAGGACTTTGCATCTTGAGGTTACGATCACTGGGTCATATTCAGTGGGTGGACATCAATGCTCCGGCTCGATGGGCTTTCGAAATCAGATTTTGTTGATTTGTGTATTTTACAATGATAAAAACGTCTAGTTTACTGAATAAGTTAATATTGGCCGATGACGATGATAAGTGAACCGAAAAAGATGCCCTTGAAAGTCAAGTTCAATATTGTCATACCCCGAAATTCAAACTCATTTTTTGATTTTGCTAACTTCCAAAAGTATAGCTATTTAGAAGGTTTCTTCTTCTTCTTTTTCATTTCCGGCATTACGAGTAGTGATCTTGAAGCGATCACAACTCTCCCACTTTTCCGCTTCACACTAGTGATCCGCCTGTGGGGTACGCCACGTTGACCTCAGAAAGCGTCGGCAAGCCTCCCGGTTTTGGATTGTTCCATGTCTGAGGCCAACCAAATGCTGCTGTTTTTGCATTTGCTTGTACCAGGTGTGTTTTGGCCTATTTAGAAGGTTTGAATTACATAATAATGATTCTCCTTCAAGCTTGAGAAACACGAACTCCAATTTTGTTTTGGAATAGAGTATTAAGTGAAAACTTAAAAAGAAAACCAAAAGTATGCACGCTTTAGAATCTGAACCAGGAAAAGATTATGATCGTTTCCACGGATTTTATCAAAACCGATGATCATACGCTGTTCACCTACAGCCTTGGCCTACGGTCTTCACCTATGGTCTTGACCTACGGTCTTCACCTACGGTCTATGCCTAAGGTCTTTACCTGAGAACCTCGCAGGCAGCCTTCACTTACGGTTCTCATCTACAATCTTCAGCTACGGTCCTCACCTAAGATCTTCGCCTATGGTCTTCTTTCTTCAGTTTTCACCTACGGATATCCTTTAAGGTCTTGACCAATGGTCTTCACCACCGATCTTCAAAGGTCTTTGCCTAAGGTATTCACCTACGATAGTGAATTATGGTTTTCACCTACGGTTTTTACTACTTGTGGCCTTTACTTACATCCTGCACTAACGACCTTTACAGAAGACCTTGCTCCGAACGGAACTCGTTTGCGTCTTTAAACTTCCTCTTTGAAAAACTTTTTTTTATATGAAGCTCCTACTTAAGGTCTTCAACTGCGTCTTTCACTTACTTTTTTAATCAACCCCCTTCATTTGCTCACAACTACTGCTAATGTAAAGGTCAGGCTTTATTTTCACTCTTCACTTATTGCTGTTCCTTACGCCTTTTATCATTCACCTTTACCTACAACGTATATTTATAGCCCCCACCAACGTGCATGGCCTTTAAGCTTTTTTCTCTACTTTCTCGAAGGCCGTCGACAACGGCTCACACTTGTGTCCTTAACCAACAACAGCGAGGAAGACTTTAGTTTTTAGTCTTCGTCAAACGTTCTTCATCTATGGCCTTCAACAAAGACCTCAACTAATGCGAAATTCAGTCCCATGCAAACGCCTACTGCCATCACCTATCATGGCCTCCAAGAATTAACATCAGCGTGGGCTTTCACCTACGTCTTGACACACAGCTTTCCAGTTCACACCTAGTGTATGGCCTTAACTCACGGTCTTCGCCAACATAGTTCATCCATGTCATTCGCCTGTGTCCTTCTTTCAAGGCCTTTATTTTAGGCTTTTACAACGTCTTCCATGCGTACTTAATCAGCCCTCCATTCACGGTCTTAATCTTAACCATTCGTATGTAGCTTTCAATTATAACTTGGGCCTGTACTATAGCATTTATGGCCTTCACCTACGACTTTCTTTCACTGCCTTGAACTACAACCACAAGAGTAAGTTTTCAAACATGGTCTTCACCTTGAATGCTAATACAGGCTTCAAGGAATAGTTTGTGCTGTTTAGCAATAAGGACTGGAGATTTTTGTGAACAAGCATGTATTGTTTCTAAGAAAAAATTGGTTACTTATGCTAAATCTTTACGATTATGATGCCTAGTACAATAGACGTATCTAGTATTTGAGCATTTTAGGGGACTATTGCAACGCAAATACCAAGTTGTCATCACTCATCACATTCCCATGGATTCAGTGCCTTGGAAAAACTGATTAAATTTATTCCCTTCATAAAGTGTTGATGTCAGCTAAATCTGTTAATAAGTGATTAACACTGTCCTACGTCAAAGGCCAATACCAAGCCCCCTCTTCAATATTCGTAGACACTTCAATATGCTGACTTATATATCAATAATTGCTTGGAAGTCAACATTGAAGCGAACAATTTCGCTCGTTATCAGATTTAGGTGAACTGAAAACATCGCACTTCGTTAGAGTCTATCACATCAGATCACTTAATTTTCCACACGACCACTTATGCAATCGTAGCGTTGCTGCACGTTCCAAACAGCAAATACCTTCAACTTGACGTCTAGATGAATATGGAGAATCATAATTGAACTAAGTTTATAGAACGAATTAATCTAAACGACAGCAATTTCGCTATCACAAGCAATCTCGGAGGCTGCTGGATTAAGTTTTTCTTATCGTTCAAGGTTGGAATTGCGAGGTTATCGTACTTAAAGTATCTACTAGACTAGATGTGTAGGGCATGCCCTAGAAGCAATATCTAAAGGTTGCCACAGTGCGATGAAATTTTCCTTGTTTACAGAAAGACTTACGCAAGGTGTTTCCGCAATAAGTTTCGAAACACAGTAGCAATGAGATTATCTATTTGCACCTTAAAGGCGCCCAAGAACCTGGAATTAATCGCAAGATTACAATGTTTTGAAAAGTATTGAGTGGAGGTGAGACATAAGGTTGAAGAACTTATCGGTCGGTGGAAGCAAAGCATAAGTTCAAACATCAGACCACAATGTCAGTGTACTGGAGTCAATGTGATAATTGTTGACAGCGGAAAAGATTCAAGGGCTGATATTTTATTTGAAGACAGAAAACAGTTTCCGAAATGATTGCTTTTGAAAGAGGAGAAGAGGAAATTTATTTTTTTCCTGTTCATAAATGCGCCTAAAGGTGAAATCACATCAAGACAATTAACATCAAAGTTAGCCTAGTTATGACCATAACACATTAAAACTTTCCCTACAACCGGCAAAGCGGTCATGTAGAGCCCGGAGCTTCTAAGACTGAAGACCATAGTTGTAATGAATAGTAGAACTTGGGTCGGGTTACGGGGTCTAGCAAGATAATGTAACAGATTTGAAGAAGTTCAAGAGAAGAAAGTTGAGATCTAGAAAGTATGGAAAAAAGGCAAGCTGGGTATCCAACACAACAGAGCTCGTTTTTGTGAATGTAAAGACAAATGCTTGCAAAATGGCCTTAGCAATCTTCCCGAAACCACTTCTCAAGAACTTAACCTAACTCAACAGAATTACGTGACGCATCGGTCAAGAACTCAAAAAATTACTGGGATAGCTAGATAAGACGCCATATGATTTTGTGAAACCCTAGGCCCAGACTGTAGACATAGACCGTATGTGAAGACTGTAAATGAAGACCGTAGGTGAAGACCGTAGGTGAAGACCGTAGGTGAAGACCGTAGGTGAAGACCGTAGGTGAAGACCGTAGGTGAAGAGATGGGATGAAGAGACGGGATGAAGAGATGGGATGAAGACCGTTAGTGAAGACCTGAGTGAAGACAGTAAGTGAAGACTGTAGGTGAAGACGGTAGGTGTTGATATTAGCTGAAGACCGTAGCGAAAATGAATACCGTGATGACGGCCTAGGTGAAGACTTCCTCCTTGTTTCTTGGTGTTTGGATTATAGGAATTAGGGAACAAAGGAAACGTTGACGACAAGAGTCAGTTAAGCATGAAGTTGAAGCCTGTTAGTGAAGGACGTAGACGGATATTCGGATAAAATTTAAGTTGAGTAAGAAATTGATGATAAAGATCGGTAGTAAAGACCTTAAATGAAGGCTCTTTGGGTGAAAGTTTTAAGTAAAGGTAAGGGAAGGTATTAGGTGAAAGCTGACCCTGATGTTAAGATTCGGGAGCATGCACTGAACCAAAAAGGTACATAAAATCAATGTAAATTGACTTAATTTTAATGTAGGAAATCATGGAAAATGGTCCAAACACAAAATTCATAAGAAATAAGTATTTTTGTTCATACGTTTATGAACGAATTCATAACAGTATGAATGTTACATAAAACATAAGTATTTGTGCTTAACTTTTATGACCTTTATTCTTGGACCATCAGTCACTAAATTATGTAAGACGTAAGAAATCGTTCATTTAATTTAATACTTTTGCATAAAAGGAATGAATTTTTTCTTAAGATCTTATGAATTTGTTCACTGATTTCAATTAAAAGCTTAAGAAAAGTTTCATTAAATTTAAGAATTAAACATTATTTTTAAGAATTTATTCATAAAATTCTATGATTTCTTCATAAATTTAAGCTTAAAGTATAAGAAAATGATAGTAAATTTTATGAATTATTTGATTAAAGTATATATTTTAATTCATAAATTTCTCTTTGTAACTTAAGAATGTTACATAAGCTTAAGAAAATATTCATTCTTAATGAAATTTAAGATTTTCTTCATAAAATATAGAAAAAAGTATAAGAAAACCTTCATAATTTTTATGAGATTTATGTTCTTTCCATTAATTATTTCATAAAATTTGATGGTCTTTTTCATAAATCTTCAGTGGGAAACTTAAGAAAAGTTTCATAAATTCAAGAAAAAAAAATCTTTAAATGATCTTTTAATGAAGATTTATTTCATAAGAATTGAAAACAATTTTCATAAAGTCTAAGCAAATTATGAAACCAATAATTTTTTTAGAAATTTTGTTTTTATACATTAACCTATCTTTATTCCTAGTTTGAAAATTGACAAGTTGATTGTTGGTAATTATTTGAGAAATATACGACCGAATAAAAACCTTTAAATAAAGACTACTCGACTTTTCTGAAAATTGCATGTTTTTATTATTTATAGTAGTAACAATTATAATTAATTGTAGCAGTTAATATATCATCAAGTCTTATTAAAGCAAAAGATTAATTGTTTGCAAATGTATGTTTATCTCTTCACTGCAGCATTTTCTATTGGGAGTAAACAAATAAAAAAGATGTGCAATTAGTGCAGTGAGATCTTATGTATTTTGTTATCAAAAAGAATTTAAGAAATTTGTATGAAAATAAAAAATATTTACCATTCGTCACATTATTGTCTTCAATATTCTCCATCACCACTGCCCCTACTTGTTTATCTTTCAAATGGTATTCTTTAATAGAAAAAACTATTATTTTATATCTATGATATTTTTGTCAATGTACACGACTTACTAGACGATATCCGGTTGGTGTCTTATATCCTGGCCATTTTTGAAAAATTTCCTTTGAGGAGTTTGCCTCCGAAACTGACTGCACGCCTGCCTGCCAGCAGCTATCAAATTCAGGAATCGACGAATTTTGCTTACATATTTCTCATCATTTTGTTCGGGAGCTAAAATAAATTAGTGGCAAAGTTAAAAGTAATTAAGTTTAAAAACAAATCAGCGAATTCAAAACAAAAAAGGTAGGTATACTAGTATATTGTGAAATGGATGGAATGGATATTTAAAAATTTAAAAAAGAGTTTTTATATTACAATACTTACTGCGAATTATAGTCAGCAACACTCCAAGACTCCACAAATTCCTTTCAGGACACTGAGACTGAATATAGCAAAATGGTATATTATTACCAATGCTTAAGTTTTTAAAACGTTCAACTAATTGTTAATTGCACAAAACTTATTAGTTTTAACTATACAAAACTATACACAAAACTTATTAATTTTAACTCTTCTCACGTCTACAATTTCACATCCGATCACGATCTACAACAGACTTTAAATGGAGTCTACAATATCCATTGATACAACAAATTCGGATAACTGAATTTCTATTTATTTATGGAAAACTACTTAATTTTTAGGAACACATGCTTAGACGCCGAAAATTTTATGATTTTCTGCTCACAAATTTTGGGCAAATGCTAGCAATTTATAAATTAATTCTTCAAATTTGAAATGTAATGAATTCTATCCACAAAACAAAGAAACAAATTTTATATTTTAAGAAAAAGTTCTTAGAACCTTAGAAAGAAGCAAACTAAAAACTATGAAGGAAATTCAGAATATCGGTAAATTGCTTTGGTTACTTCTTCAAAAAAATTTACGATTTTCTGCCTATAAAATATAAACAAATGCATACAATTTATAAATGAGTTCTTAAACTCTCCATTGTGATGAATTTGCTCGCAAAAAATTAGAAACAAATCTTATGTTTTATGAATAAGTTCTTCAAATCAAAAGCAACTGCAAAAATGATCAAGGCGCATATTTAAGAATTGCTAAAAAACTACGTAGGTATGTACGGTTAGCAACGTCTGAAAGTGATTTATGAAAAAATACTTAACTTTTTAGAAAAAATACTAAACCGCTTGAAAGTATATGATCTTGGGCCTACAAAATATGAACACGTGCATAAAATTTAAGAATAAGTTCTTAAACTTCGCTTTGAGATGAATTCATTCATAAAAAATATGAAACTAGTCTTATGTTTTACGCACGATTTCTTAAAAATGCTACTTCACCTGATTTACGAAAAAAGGCTTGAATTTCAGAAAAAAATACTTAGACGCTCAGAATTACGGTTTTTTCTTACAAAATATGAAATATTTCATAAAATTTAAGAAAAAATTCTTACACTTTTAAGAAATATGAATTTTGTGCATAAAAAGTATAAAACAATTCTTATCTTTTACAAATAAATAACTTGAATTTTTTTCTTTGAGTACTAAGAAACTATTCATTAAAAGTTAAGAATAAATTCATAATAAATATGCTATTTTCATTAACCATCTAAAGGAAAGGCGAATGAATTGTACATACGGGTAAAAATTTGTTCTTAAAACCAAATCTTAAAATTTGTTTGAGAACTTTCCATATGAAAATTTTTATGAATACGAATTCATAAATGTTATGATTTATTCTTTGATAAATTTTGTTTTTTAATGAATTTGTGCTTATTTCTCATGTATTTTCATAAAAACTTAATGAATTTCAGGGTATGAATGAGATTCATAGTTTTTATGAACTATAATTTTTTCATTGTGAGCATGAGATTATTGAGCACCAAAACAAGAGGTTGAAGTTGAAAGCCCTAGTTGAAGCTTGCAAAATAAGTAAAATTGGAAAAGGAAGTATGCGAAGGGCCAAGTGAAAGCCACTGTTCGAAATATAAGATGAATTTGGTTGGCTTGCGATGGAAAAAGTCAACAGTCCTTGGCGAATTTCGCGGTACATAAAGCAGAAATTAGATGAAGATCGTTGGTGAAAACCGAACGTGATACCCGCTTAAAGTTTCCATTGACTGAAAATGTCAGAGAATCGACTCAAACATCTATACTCTATAGCCAGTGTACTAGCTCCCGTTTTCACTAGTGAAGTACCATTTTTAAAGAAACACTGAAGCCTGACTGATTTTGACTGTGTTTTGTTGTCTCAATCCAAAAAGCCAATTGAAGTTCCCACCTCAAAGTCGTGAAAAAATCGCTATTTATGCCAATTGAAGAACTACAAAGAGACTTCCGAGCGCTTCTCTTCCTCAAATGGAAGGTGCTAATGGAATGCCTTGTGCGAAAGCAAACATTTGAACGAACAAAACGAAACAAGAGAAAAAAAAAACAGTTTGCCTTAATGGTTCCTTTTAGAGCATATCCATAGCAAATAATGAAACACATTTCCAACCTAATCTCAAAACAACCGGATAAAAAGTAAGCAAATGCATAAATACGTCAAATACCTGCCTCATGTGCGCGTTTTTGATGTTGATGCCAGCTGCAGTACAAAAGACCTTAAAATAGAAACAGCCGCTGTTGAAAGTTGATCGCAATTCGCACCTCTTTCGTGAAATTATAATAAAAATCCAAAACGTGTGCTCGAATTCCTGTCCAACATTCAAATGTACACATCACTTCGCATTCTTCACACACAAAAACAAATTCACAAACTAAAAGAAGTGTCAATTAACACAAAAGTGATTTTTTTCCTTCACTGGTTGTTCCATAAATAAACTAAATTGAAACACAATACCTAATTGCAATAGTGGTTGACGAAAATTGTTTGTCAACACAAAGTTTGCGGTGCGGCGTCTGAACTGTCGTCACTTACAGCCGGCGAATCTTTTTTTGACTGAAACGCCAGACGTAAACACGAGACAGCTACAACAATCACAATAAACAAAGTCAGCGTGATATAGGCGCTCTTGACAGCGACTTTCGTGGGATCGTATGTTGACTTAAGATGCGTTCACCGTTTGTGACTTGAATTTGCACCCTCACAATACACAAATAATGTGATTCGGAAAAAAAAGAAAAAGAAATGAGAGATCACACTGCAAGCAAATGACAAGTAAATATTTATTTGCTGTGTCATGAAACAGCTTTTCTTTTGAACAAGCCTGAGACAATTGAGCGAATCAATTGATGCCAATAGAAACTCAAGTACCCGGCATCATCAATTTATTGTGGAAAAGTACCACTTATTGCTTCATTTATTTTAAAAGACCTTGTGTATGCCGGCTGTTTGTGGCACCCACTTCAATCATTCAACAATCTTCGGGGGCTATTTTGAGTTTTCAATTATGAATGATTTTTTGAACACCCATAGGTGCTCTTGGTCTTGAGTTGTTGGCTCATGTCAGTCGCATTGAACGTATTGAATGATCTCATTTACACAAACGAGCTTTAGTCTGAGGATAGTTTCTAGAAAACTTCGGCTTCGTAAAATTTTGTAACATTCAAGTAGGTGTGAAATAGTTTGAACGAGTTTTCAAAGCTTTCAAAGATTTTATTCATACGTCAACCATCACGGATGATTAATTTGTTGTGAAGTTTTGTCTTAAATCTTAACTTTTGTACTCACTGCTACTGACACGAAAGGCTATATGCATCTAGCTATCTAGTCAAGAAATTGAATGGGTATGTAGTGTTAACATTAACCTTTGAGAACAAATTACTCCCCTTCGTATGGTTACTTTACATCATTCGGCAGCTAATCGTGCTAAACGAACCAGCACGAGCCTGCCTACACGACCTTTTTTTTAACTCAAATTACTCAAAATGGTGTTAAACCAACAGGACCCAAACTTCCCAAAGCGAAGCATGTCGAGATAAAAACTGCATATCTATTAAGTAGCTTCCCATTCCGCTACCTAGGGCATGGATCATAAGAGAGGATTACTTTCCCATCGTAACAAAAAGTACAGCTCTAAACCGTCGAGGTATTTATAATTTCTTGTTTGAAAGACGAATTATTATTAACAACTTAACTTAATGTTTATAAGCCCTATGATTTATTCGGAGCTCCCTATCATAACAACCTAACTTATGATCGAACCCTCGAGGTTGGGGGTCGTTTTTGGGGTGGCTGCCTGGCTACACAGAGAACACATAGTTAAATTAGTACAGAAGCCTCGAATATGGATTTAATGACAAACTTCTCAAACGTAGAAATGACAACGATTGTTGAATCAAGGAACGTCAAATCTTTAAACCCCTTGCAACCGAAGAAGAAAGAAGCGCTGAGCTTCTGTTAAGTAGATATTAACGCCATTATCAACTAGGGCGACGCACAAATCATCTACTATAGTGAATAAATTCACCCACCTTAGCCTAATATGCGCCTACGAACACAGAAAAGGGAAAAACGAGAGCTTCAGAGCTTGTATATTCGAGCTCCTCGAAAAAATTTCGAACTTTCTGAGGGTTCAGCTTCGATTCCAAGTACAACCTTGTTGTAGCCGAAGTAGGATTGAGAATATCCTGTTCTCAAATCACGTGAACCAATTCTGTGAAACGATATGACGTCGGAATGCTAAAATTATAAGAGATTGACAGCGCCGTCTTCCATTCCTCCAACTGTCCTTGAATCTAATGCCGCTAGTATCAAGCATTGTAAACCATTGGAAACAATGCCAAGAAGCTATCAGAACCACTGTCGCTGAGGTTCTGGGTTTCACTCAGCCTCCAAAATGAAATGGAACCAAACAAAAAGCACGACAAATGTTGATACAAGATAGAACAAGGGCTGTTTTCGACCAGTATAACGAAATATACAAGGAAAAAATAAGGGAAGAACATCGAATTCTCAAAAAAAAAATAAATTGACAGATGCCATTTCCATGACAGGAATGAAATTCGGAAGTTGTACCGCACTAAAGCCTGTAAAAACCAGCAGGTAAACAAGGTAATAGAGACGCAGTCGCTACTTATGATTTAGAAAGACCACTTCTGCAGATTGCATAACGGCGGTGACGACTTATACTCCGCTTTCAGGCAGAATGCCCTACTCAACTTGGACGATGATCAAGAATGCAATCTTCCCGACATGGAAGAAGTTAAACTTGGAAACTTAAAAGAAATAGGACTGCAGATCTAGTCTGCTGTAATATATGTGAACGTCTGAAACCCAACGCCAACAACTTGATAGGCGCCCTAGACTTTATCTATATACTCCATCTCCATCTTTTTAGCGATTTCAAGACCGCGTATGACAGTATTTATACAGAGTCGAGCTGTACAGTGTACAGAGCCATATCTAAACATTGTACAAAACTCAAACGTCAACAAAAGAGGAACAATCTTTCGAAAGTCTCTATAACTACTCGCCTACGCAGACGATATTGACATGATGGACAAAACGTAACAAGACATAACTTCGAAGTAGTACAAGACTTCGTCTACCTAAAATCCGCTATAGACCCGGAAAACAACAAACGCTGTTTCTTTGGGTTAAGAAGGCAATTATTGGGAAACAAAATCCTCTCCAGAAAAACCAAAGTAACCCTTTATTGAACCTAAATCATCACAGCTCTGCTTTCTGGCGCCATCAGACTACATGTAGAGCGAATGGACACCATAGTTTAAGGTCGACGTATCTTCGAAAGCCTTTTGCAGGGAAATGGAAGACCTCGTCTTGGGTGGCAGAATCAAGTCGAAGAATACCTCATCCGACTGCCAGTTTCAAGTGGCAGAACGCCGAAAGAGCCTTTCATGGCAATAAATTAAACATCGAAGGACTTGCCAGTTCATCGCGAAAGGCGAGTCATCTGTTGGGACTCTGGGTTAACAGTCAGCAATGCTAACCATCACGCTACTGATAACCACAACTGGAGAGAACCCGCCCAAAATTGAAACTGCTGGTGAAAGATAGCGTTTTGGGCTCAGGTTCGCCCCCGACTACAATGCCCACTAAACAAAGAAGTTAACTGGGGCCGGTTTCAGTAACTTTTTAGACGACTATCGTCTGAGTTTCAAGGCCGTGTTCAAGAACTTGATTAAGTTGCCAAAACTTGTAAGACGATAATAAACTAACTTTCCACCAAAAATTGAAAGCAAGATTATATGAAACAATCTTTTGACGACGAAGTCTACGATAGACGATTGAACGATAAATCGTCTGAAAAGTTACATAATAACCCACTTGGTTTCAGTTGTCACTATTTGTTTGTTAGTTGATTCCCAAGGTTCGCGCTGTGGTCATTACAAAGCGTTTTAAAAAAAAAACCCTCAGCTCGTCTTGAATGTCAAACTGACTGTTTTCTGAGCTTACGTTTTTGCTTGGACGAGTACAAGTTACGAACAGGGCTGTCAAATTGGAAATATTTTTCTACAAACGACAGAGACGTGTGGTAATTTCTGAGTTTAGCGTTCTTTGAAAACCGAAAATTCAGTTCCTTTTTTACAGCTAGTTGGATTGTCGAGAAAACCTTTTCAACCCTTGCGTAGTGTAGACTGGCAAATAAGTAGCTTCGCAGATAAAGGGAGAGATGAGTGTGTTTCTTATGTAACTACTGAAGAAAGGTGGTTACCATTGCCAAATTTCCATTGCTGCAACTTTTAAATTTATTTATTATAATATCAGATTATAATCGTCCACCTTGTCGTGGTGGTTGAGCAAAAATCGTTGGAAGGCTCACAGTGCACGTCAATACATAAAAATAAAATAAATAGGGTGGTGCAAGAGAGCGAGGAGCCCCTGGGCCTAGCGCATTCCTCACAACCATGCCTTGTGAGGGAATAGAGGGGTCCTACAATTTTCTGCCGGTTCTGAACGGCTAATTGAGAAAGTGCTTTTCATGGCAATGAATTTTCTAACGGAGGACTTGCCAATTCCTCGCGATAGGCGATACCCGTGAAAAAATATGTTGGCCTCTGCTGGTATTGAAACAAAAAATCATTGCAGATCCCATCCTCGCTGTTAAGCTTAAATCTTATAGCTCCGTGCTTAAAGGTGGAATGGTTGTTGCGGTAGTGGACAAGAGCGACGATGATGGCACTATTTCGTTAGAGAGATGGCCGCTCATCGACTCACATCTGGTTCACTGATTTTTGGAGCTCAAATGGCAGAGAATCCTTATTATTTTTCAACTGAAGACATTACTCAGCATTCTTCCTCTCAAAGGCAACGAGAGGAAGATAAAGTGGAAGTATTGTCTCACCATTGCCATTTTCTTTGAAATTCGATATAATTCATTCTTTCTTACAAGCTTATTCAATTTTATTCGGAATGGAAATTTGATCCACTGTTACAATTCCCAGGTTACAGTTGGTGATACTTCTGCGTGTAAATTCAGCTGCAACCAGCAACATAGCTCCAAGGCGTCCCTACGAAACCTTCAATTGATTCCATTTTGATGAGTTTCGCGCAAAAGGAAACCTAATCTCTAAGATAGAACATAGGAAAGATATTACTGCCGTCCGCCAAGCAGAATCAATCAACTTTTAATTTAAAACACGGGTGGTAGCAACTCGTATCTCTATGTTCGTTTGGTTTCTTGATTTCTGCCAGGTGGTGACAAGGAAGACGAGGGAGGGAGCTGCTTTTGAGTTGTTAAACGGCAAGGCGCGGAGTGGCGTTTATTTTTAAAACAACGCCCACTTATCTTTCCTATGATAATTTTATGAGTACATTATGCACAGTATGTTGCTATATGAGATAGCCTCATAGTTTAAGCTCATCAACCCAAACCGTAACCTGAATGAAAACTGCCATGTCTCATATCTCATCATAACGAGTTCGTATTTATAACCACGTTTGTTTTGCATGTCTAACTGGGACTCGCTTTTATGCCAAATGATGGAGCCACTCTGTCTGCCACACTTAGTAGCAAACTAATTTTATCGACAAATAAACTTGATCCCGTGCTGATTTATTTACATATTGCCATAACGTTCAGGGACATACATACATACATTGTATTTGGCTCGAAGATTTGTTCAGATTTTCACGTGATGAAGAAGAGGAGGTGTCAAGCTGTGAATAAATTAATTTTGTTCTTCCAATTTATATACAATCGTCAACGGAAGTGGGTGTATTTAATCGTTCTAATTAAATCTTTTATCAAAAAAACTTAACAACTTCCACACGCCTTAGCTTGGATAGAGCAGGTGAATTTTGAATAAGCTTATACCTATGCTATGAGTGAAAGCTGCCGAAAAGGGTTCCTAATGTTTACATCGGAGATACATGCGTTGTGTTGTCGGTAAACTTTCTTTGCGACAAAAAAGTAAGCACATTGCGAATCTCTTGGTTGTGAAGTTGTGAACCGGTGATGGCCTTAACCTCGCTGAATGCCCGTGTATTTCACGAAGCAAAAACAGATGTTGGCGTCTTATCATCATCGGTACGGACGTTGTTCGACTTTATGACAACAGTGGTGGCGGCATCGTTGTTTGGAAAATTTAAATGGAGATACCTACGACCTACGAGCGTTTATTGTGCGATTAAATCGAGTATGTGGGCTCGTGCCTTAAACTGACATCTGACATCATGTTTGATATTTGAAATCACGATGTCACTAGGCCATGCGGAGTGGTTCTTGATTTGAATAAGTCGATTGTTGTGATTTTTTTATACTAAAGTTGCTGGTACTAATCTAACCACAGTTTCGTTATTGGAATAAGCATTTGTACTTCATTTTCTCAAGAAATATAGAAACGTTTAATTGAGATATAAGTGGCTTTACAAACAAAGTTGTTATGCAGATTTTGAAGTGCGATCACCAACAGGTGAGTTGGTTGTCTTAGCTTTGTTAACCACAACACCATTTTGTTCTCCAGCTTCGATAGCTCCTTGATGAGACCATACAGCATACACTTAGCTGATTTGATTCAGGAACCCAATAACCATGGATCATGGTTCATGGCATCTAAATGGTCTGCATTCAACGCGCTCTAACTGACATCGATTTTAAGGAAGTAAGAGTAAGAAAGAATGATTCCTCTTGCTCATAAAGCACACCAAACTATCAGTATTTTGTGGATCCAACACCGCAGTCCGCAGCGTCTTACAAGTAGCTTGCAGATTATCTACAAACCAAACTTGGCAGTTTAATGACGTGGATGTGTACACACGAATATGCATCAGGGCTCAGGGGTGGCCCTTGTTTTTAAGAAAAAAACAATTTTTTTTATTAATTTCGCCGGACACCACGTATATTTGAAGTATTTTTTGTTTGTTTTTCAAATGACACTTGGAGATCGCTATCAAGTTTTGAATAAAAAAATAAACTCAAAATCTTAAATTTTTTTTATAAAGATGCCAATGCCAAAAGGCATTGTCAAAAAAAGGAGCCTAAGTTACCAGCTCTCACCATGTCTGAGGCGAATATTTGTGCCCTTATACGAAAAAAGCTCCGCGGTACCGCAGTGTCCTCATCTTCTCTACAGGATGCATAGAAAGTGGCATCACTTAACCCTAGCACGTTTAAGTGTTTGACAAAAAAGACGTGCCCCGTTTCAACGTCAATAAGCTTTCTACAATCTTCCGCTGCTTCCAATCAACGTTGGGCAGGGCCGAATTAAATCTCAACGGGGCCCTAGGTAACTATCAATTTGGGGGCCCTTTTTTCTTTCGACTAAAATAAAAACTTACTGCTTTTATAAATATTTTATAAACACATTGGAAATGAATACCGCTCGATAGACGTGCTTTTATTCGCTCCGGTTATTTTGTTATAATTTCCCTATAAAACTTGTCCACAAGCTTTTTTTTTTAAGTAAAACAAATACTTTCAATCAATCACTATAAATTTCTCAAGTGCTCAATTGCAATTTGTGCTGATTAAACAAGTGATTTGAATTTAAACAATTGTTTTTGATTGGAAATGTTAACCATATTTCTTGATTTTACCTTCCATCTCATTCCTATTCAAACATATACAACAATTTACATATTAACGTTTCTTCACTACTACAATGTCAGACACAGTGGCGTAGCGTGCCTTGTCGGGGCCCCGTATAAAAATTTTTTTGGAGGCCCTTATATGCAGGTAAAAATTTTTCACAAAAGAAAAAAAAAATATTGTGAGAAGAAATATTTATTTATCACATAATTTACATATTTTACAAATAAGAACTAATTTTAAATATTCACTCTCCTGGCCTTTTTTTCGGCAAACTGATTTATGAAATCATTTATGGCTGATGATGATTTTAGTTTTTCTAAAGTTTCTGCCTCTATGGACAATAGTGAAATGTCTGACAGCCGTTCTTGTCCCATAGAAGTTCTTAAATAATTTTTTATTAGTTTTAATTTTGAAAAACTTCTTTCTGCCGTTGCGGTTGTAACTGGAAGCGTCAAGAATAAAAAGCATGCTGTGATTACCTCGGGAAAACTGGATGCAAGACTATTGAATTTTACTAGCAATAATTCAATGAGTTCTTTAATGGAATAAATTTTTTTAATTTCAGAATTAAAGCATGTTTTTAGAGCCTTTAATTGGTCACAAAGATTAAGTGAGATGTCTTTACTGTATTTAGCAGCCAGTTTTCCGGAAGCGTTTAATATCTCTTCGCTTGAAGAAGATAGGAGTTTCTCCGGTTGTAATATTTCGAATATACTACTCAGATTGCAAAGGCTCTGAAATCTTTCTTTAGTTTGAGAAATTAATATATCTAAACAGCAATAGTATACATTGACTTTGAAATAGGTTTCCGGGTCGGAAATTCTCTCATCTTGTGATAACTCATCAAAAAAACGCTTCGTTATCTTTCGCCTACTGTTTTTAAAAACAGTTGTCACTCCCCACTCTTTTGCTAAATCTTTGGATTCATTTAGCAAACTATTAAATGAATTCTGATTTCTTAATTGGCACAGTCTATTTAAAAGATTACTTAATAACATACTAGATTTCTGTAAGTCATTATTTTCATGCTGTAGAGCTTTAGAAACAGGATTAATAATTTCAAATAGTGAAGAAAAAAATGTAACGAGCACTAAGAAATCAAAGCTCTCTAAAATATTAATTATACTTTTACATTCTTCACGTTCATCTTTTTTACTTGAAATTAAATTTAGTTGGTACAAAGTTTTCATGATTAGTAAAAAATTTTTCTTTACTGCTAATAAAGCGTCGTTCCTAGAAGACCATCTGGTAGGACATACCTTTTTAAGGGTAATCAAATATTTTTCAGACGAATCGTCACTTAGCACAGCCCAGCGTTTTATACTATTGCCAAAAAAAGTATATATTTTTTCTAAATTATCGAAAAAAGTCGATACTTCACGAACATGTCTCGCAGCATCATTCAAAACCTAGTTTAAAGCGTGCGCAGCACAATGAACATAATCGGCATTTGGAGCATGCTCTTTTATAAGGGTTTGTAATCCTCCATACACACCCGACATAACATTTGCTCCATCGTATCCCTGTCCTCTACATTTAGTCAAATCAATTTCATATTTTTTAGTCAGATTTAAAATGACAGTTTTCAGGCCTGCAGCACTGCAATCGGTTACTGCTATAAATCCTAAAAAGGACTCACAGATTTTTATTTCCTTAGGCACATTATCATCATTTTCTGTAACCGAGATATATCGAAAAACTACAGATAGTTGGTCAATTTTTGACAAGTCTTGTGTTGTATCCAGAATTATTGTCAGAAATGGAGCTTTTTTAATTTCTGAGATAATATTGCTCCTGACGGTGGTACCAAGCAAACTAATAATTTAGTTTTGAATCGTAGGGCTTAAATAATTTATTTCACCTTTCGGTTTTAGAAGAAGTTCTTTTAAAGTTGCATCATAGTTAGATAGCAGACGTGAAATTGCCATAAAATTGCCAGAATCAGAATCATGCCCCCTCAAAGGTAGATTACAAGATACTAAAGTAATTATAACATTAATTATACGATGCAGTACATCTCTCCAGAATGTAGTTTTACTAAGGGGTAAAAGTAAGTAAAACGGGGAAGTCCCGCAGCCCGCCATAACGATGTAGAGTGTTGCCAACTTTTGAACGCACGCTTAAGGCGGGAAAAAAGGAATTGCTTTATAGAATTTTGTCATTTGAAAAATAAAATAAATTAGAAAGTTTATATTCTTTTTCCTTACACACTTTGGGGGCCCCCGTGGCCCGGGGCCCCGTATAATTGATACGGCTGATACGGCGGTAGCTACGCCCCTGGTCAGACACCAGTGTAAAAAAAAACCTTCGTAATACTGCTAATTCAAATAAAAATACAAATACATCCTCTAACCTGCTCCTCTTCGTCAAAAGCTCCGACTACTATGGATGACTTATGGAAAAGAATTGATGATCGCTTGGAAAATCAAACTAAGTCCATTTCAAAAATCAACTGTCAAATTTCCGAATCCGAAGCGCGAATTTTGGCTAAAATTAATAGTATTGAAAGTCACATCAATGAAATGCAATCAAACTTAAATGCCATTTGCGAAAGGGTAAACACTCTTGAGTCTTCGTGCACCGCTGCTATTGCCGACATCAACACAATTAAAACCGATTTAAATTTAATTAATAATTCAATATCCGACACCAAAACAACAATATCAACGAACGAAGCAAAACTGTCAAACGCTATGTCCAATATTGCTAAACTGCAGCTCATGGCCGAAACTCAAGAAAACAAACTAGTTGCAACTGATCCATTTTTATGGAGTACCTTATCAACCCGATGAGAATCTCTCAGCAATATTTGGAAAACTCTGCAACACTATTGGTCTCAATACACCCGCACTTAACAAAATTTATCGCACTCGCCCATCGGATAATCGATTGAATTCAGTCGTTTTTAATTAAACTTCCATCTGTCGTTACCAGTTCTAAAGTACAACTCTACGCCGATGATGCACAACTTCATATAAGTTGCCCTCTCGGGCTGATAGAAGATTGTGCGAGTCGCATCAATGCAGACTTAGAAAATATAGCCAATTGGGCAAAGAAGAATCTTTTGTCAATTAATACGTCGAAATCAAAGTGCATCATCATATCTAAGAAACACACATCAACCTCTTATTTTCCTGAAATAATACTTAATGATGCCCCAATAGAATACGTCTCCACAGCCAAAAATCTAGGAATGGTTTTCAACAAAACCCTGACTTGGAGCAACCACATCAGCTCAGTCGTTGGTAAAATCTATGGGGTCTTACGATCTTTATGGGCGTCTCAGCATTTTACTCCAATCAAAACTAGGATTGTATTAGTCAAATCTTTAATCATACCTATTCTTACCTATGGATGTGAGGTGTATGGTAAATGCGATGTTATCGATAAACGAAAACTTAATGTAGCTTACAATAATGCAATTAGGTATGTCTTTGGGCTTCGGAGATTCGACAGAGTTTCTAGTTTTTCGAACAAGATTTGCAGCCTCACTCTTGATAAGTTGTTACATTTCCGAACATTGACTATGCTCTTTAATATTGTACAAACACACCAACCTCCAGATCTGTTTAATAAAATAACTTTCTGCGCTTCCACTAGAACAGCGCACATCCTTCAACCGCGTTTTTCATGCTTGACATCTGAGCGTCAGTTCTTCGTTCACGCCGTCCGACTTTGGAACTCTCTCCCACGACATTTGAGGAACATTGGTGATAAGAAGGGATTTCAGAGGGAACTCAAGGCATATTATCTAATTATTTAACGATTTAAACTATCTATTAACTTTTTTCTTCCTTTTTATTTTTTTGTTAATCTCTTTGTAAATATATATATATTTTTATTTTTTTTGTTTTTGAACGATTTTAAGCTTCTTTGAGTTGTATTCAAGTTAAATCTGTCCATCAATTCAACTTTGCACTATTTTATAAGATTTTTGTATCTTACTGTGTACAAGTATCTATTATTATTATAAACTAAACTAAACTATTGTCATAACGTAATAATATCAATAAAACTACCATCTACATTTTAAACATGCAGTTTTAATTTTTTTTTTGCAAATTTATCAGTTATATCATCAATATCAATTTTCTTCAATAAATCTGGCTCAATGCAAAGTATACCTTACATATCTAGTCGCGTTGTAGCTCTTTTAGCACCTTTATGTTTCCCTGTTTGTTTTTTCTCCATTTATTTTAGTCCCAAAAAATAAGTTGGCGAAAAATAACTCGACGTTAATCAGTTTTCATACTGACGCATGCTTAGATGATTCGAATGGTCAAGTCGAATTTTGACATATGGTATGTGGATGGCCCATGTTCAATCCAAAATCTTACATTTCAATAGTAAATTTTTCGCATTTTCCTGGATCGTTGGAACGGTTGGAAATTTCTACTCAGGATTAGTTGCAATTCCTCGACTGCCTGATTAATTCGATGTTTTTACGTTCCGATGAAAATAAATTGTCAAATTTTAGAATTTTTTCTAATTCTATTATCGAAAATTCCAGTCATTAATAGATCTCGAATATTCTTGACCTTTTCATTAACTACTATTCTCGAACATTCACGAAAAGATATTTGCTTAATGATACTAAATGATACTTTCATTTATTTGTCAACCATCATTAATCATTCACTCATTCATCATTCTAATTGAAATTTCCGCTTGAGGTTTCTACACCCTCTGTTCCAAAAATAACCCAAATTTTTCAAAATATAAAAAACCAGTCTACATTTTAAGATAATTTTTTTTATTATTCAATATATGTACTCTCCTTTCACATCGATGCAGTTCCTTGCATGCTAATACAATTTGTCAAATCTTTCGGAAATGTCCTTTTTAGGAACCTTGCCTAGTTCGCCGCTCGTCGCCTTTTGAATCCGGTCAATTGAGTTTTATTTATTTGAGTTAAATATATTTTCAGTTCTGATAGTATTTTTCTTTCACTCTCTAAAATTTTATGTTTGTAAGAAAATTTTAGAAGCTTATTCTATTTTCGGGCAACTGCCTATTATGCCTACTTGTTAATCCAGCCGTGACGTTGGGGAGCATATGTTTGGTCTGTCTGCATCCAATGGAGGCATTCCATCTACGGTTGTGCTCTTGACATATCCAATCGTTGATTGAAGCCTCCACTGAGGACCCTGGCAGACCAAGCGTTGGCTTAGGTCCTGATAAAGCTGTCTAAGATGTAAGATCCTTGCCTCGCAATTTCATCATCGATTTCTTTTCCTGTTATTCAGAGAATCTAGTCTTCCGACCGTATTCAAGAGGTCTTGCATTCCTGGATAACTTTCGAACCTTCTCAACCTTCTAACTACTTCGAAAGTTAGAAGGTTGAGAAGGGCTTTAAGCAGCTGTCGCTGCAAACACAGATACTTCTCCCCATCCAGCCATTGTTCGTTACGTAGCTTATAGCCATTTGGACTATACACTTCCGCTTGGCAGACGGATGCGTATGAGCCTAATGAAGCATTCAGTGTTACCTATGCCATCAATATCCAGCGTGAGATCCATGATCGGCTTTGGAACCTTCTGATGTGAAGATTCGATTACAATCCTTTCCTGACTCAGAGTGGACCAGGCCTGGTCCGAAGGAAAGTCGACTGTGTATTTTTGATGCAGTTTGAGCCTAAGAATTATCGTGTCAAACGAAATAGCCATTAGACGTGATTCAAAAGATATGCTGCTTGCGAGTGCCTCAAAACTTTAGTGCAAATTGTGTCAGAGACCACATGTCTTAAACGAGAAATGATCTTAACAGTACCTACACCCCATAGGTGTCAGGGGCAGGAAGACTTAGCTTTGCTTCAAGAGCAGCTCACGATGTGCTGAAGAAGGCCCCACGCCAAGACGAGTTGTTCAAGACATATGAAGTTTGGCAAACGAGGCATACGAGGCGTGATAGCTTGATCCAACAACTGACGCATAGGACACGATTGGTCTTAACACAGCCGCATAGATCCAAAGGGCCCTTTTCGGTGAAAGACCCCATGTCTTGCCAAAGCCACCCATACATTGCCAGAAGACTATAAGCACATTAGTGGTCCTTGCCTCGACATGTTTAGACCAAAGAAGCTTGTTGTCTAGGACTACTCCTAGATGTTTGACTTCGTTCGTAAAGGGGATGTTGACACATTTAAGTGTAAGTTGGGTCAGACCAGTCAATTTCCTGTTTCTCGTGAAGAGGACACTATCGGTCTTAAGAGGATTGACGGAGAGACCGTTACTAGCTCACCAGGTGTCAATTAGGCTTAGCGCCGCCTAATTTGCGGTCTCGCAAAGTTTTCCTCCTTGGTAGACATGTTGCATCTGAGACAGAGGTTGTATTTGGAGTGAGGCTTTACGTATATAAATGTTAACCATCCTTTCTAACGTTTTAAGCAGAAAGGAGGTAACCTAAGTAACATTTTTCTTCTCATATGGTTATCCAAGACCTTAACTAGACTTATTTCTGGGAGTTAAATGTTATCTTGTAGAGTTTTCTCCTAGATGGTTATGAGACTGTTATAAACCTTAAATGGCCATATTATAGGAGGCTCTTGGCTATTTATATCAAGAGCTACAGTCTCTTTTTGATACTTGTTGTTTCCTTAACAGAGCTTAGTTCTTCTTCTTCTCTGAAATTACAGATTTTGAATCAAATGCCTATTGAAAGAATCTTATAAGGCTCTCCTCAGTCTTGCTATGAGAGGGCGTCTCTTCCTAAAGGAGCAGCTAAAACGAGAACGGAATATTTCATTACTTCAAAAACTTTTTTCTCATTTAAAATTTTTTTGCGAGAAAGAAACAAACTACTATTTAATTAATGTTTGATTGATTGATGATTTCAAGAGTTTATCTCTCGAGAGCTTGTTAGTTGGGAAGACTGATGGGACTAAATCTCTTGGCGTGTGAATAGTCTTGCTTGCCAATTTTCGGTATGAAAGCGACTCTAACACTTTGCCATATGCTTTGAATATATTGTAACGTGAACCCAACATTTAATACCAATTTCCTAATCGAAAACGTTCAACCGAAAACACAAGCGGCAACACTAGTGTAAGTGTAGAAATATTCTGGGAGAGAAAATGTTCGACAGCCAAAATAGTGGAGAGTGGAGACTATGTGGAAATTACTGGAGAGTTCTAGATGAAATGTCATTCGATATAAATAGCCCGCCCGAGGCAGTTTTGATTATAGAGTGATAAAGTAAAGAGTAAATTGTCTACAAGTGATAGTCCAAAAGTGGAGTTGAGATCGAATAAAGTTTAGATACTGAATAAAAGTGGTTGAAATAAATTGAAAAGTGAAGTTTTATTTTTGGAACTAAGCGCACGTTACAATATGCTAGTGCTAAGCTACAAGAGAAAATATTTTTCAAAGGTTTATACTTTCCTGCAACATATAGCTGGGTAAACACCGTCAGTGCCAGGTAACATGAAGCTGTCAAAAGATGCCACGGCGTATTTGATGGCCTCGTCAATAACACCAACGATGACGTGAACCAGCTACGTCGAGTAGGTTTATCAGATTCACCTGATCTAAGGGAAATAGATTGTTGTGGTCCGATTGATACCTGTAACCTTCGCCCCTGTTCTGTAACTATCGCGCTAGACGAAGACGGTGGAAAATGGAACAAAATTCTATGAATTTAGTAGGATTTTGTCCCGGTTCTCACTGTTTTTCGATCGATGTTATCGATGCGAAAGTTACAGAACAGGGCCACTGCGGTTCCCTAGAAAATGAGATTCCAACATAAAACTGAGTGTCTCTGCCTTAGACTCCTAAGTGCTTCTAGTTTGTTTACCTTGCTCCTTTTAAGGGCTTTGACAAGTCACCTACTTTCACGGATTGTGTCCATATTTTCACAGAATTCCTTGCAAGAGAGGCTTTCTTTGAGTTTCGAATTCCCCTTTTAAAGTCGTTCTGCTTAGATAGGTACAGGTTCCAGTGGACCTCTGATCTGGTTTTGAGGGACATATTCAGAAGACTCCTGGTTTTCCTGCGAAGTTTTTGTAATTCTTTGTAGATGTAAGATCTATTAGGCATTGGTCTAGCTGGACATGCCAGCTCAAAGCTTCTTTTAAGAGCAATTATTGAACCAAATTGTTCAATAATTGCATCTTCCACTTTTTGTGATGTAGACAGCTTAGGCACCGTTTTGACAAAATTAACAAGCTCATCGTTGAAAAGTGTATAGTGGTAGTTGTGAGATTTATTACAAATGCTTATGGTTGAAAAGTGTCCAGTTAATTTTTTTTTGGGATTCCTTGTAACTAAGGGGGTAGAGACCACATTTGCTACATGTAATTGAATTTATCTGTGGTCTAAGAGTGACACGCCCAGCAAAACTTTCCAGTTGGTAATAATCTCATTGGCAAATCTGTTAGATAGTTTCTAGTCAATTACGCCCTGTCGTATGGCCGTAACACAGGTAACAGATTGCCAACATTGTTAATTTCTAAGTCAGAAGACAGAATGTAACAAAGAAGATGGTTGCCTCTCATGTCACATTTGGTGCTGCCCCAAACTATGTTTTGAGCGTTAGCATCACAGCACATATTAAGCCCCAACTTCTGACTTTCACAGAACTCCACCAACTCTGCAGCCTGTCTAGTGGGAGGGGGCAAATTGGAATTCCAAGGAAAGTAAACTGACGCAACGACGAAAGTTCGAGACTCACCGTTCGTTTCCCAGTTTAACGTCGCGGAAACCAAGTCCTGGTCACAAAATTGATCAAGTTTCTACTAATCTTTTCATTTATTTAAAAAAAAACACGTGGATTTATCTCAACTACAAAACTCATCAAGTTCAGTAGCTGTTAGGTCCTTCGAAAACCTTTCGGCATCGAGCTCGGTTCAAGCAGACTACTTAAGCCTCCTCACAACGACAAGGTGACTGATCGTCGGAAGGGATCAGTGCAGTGTAGTATGACACAGTCTTTTTAAGTAACTCAAGAGGAATACAAATTGTGTGACTCGTGTTGGTTCGTTTAAAACGAGACAACTCAGAAGATGCAACAAAACTCGATGGGTTAGGGGCCAATTGACACCACCAAAATGACTAATTGACTGATAGCACGATTTGTTTATTTGGAGTGACTGCGTTTTAAAGATTGATTGGTGTTTGGCTGTGTCCTGTGTGGCATGATACGCCATCCTGAATGAACGAGAGGTTGTCTAAGACCATATCTTCCATCTCATTAAAAGAAGTTGGTCAACATCCTTAACGCCCACCGATAACCGAAGCTTAGAAACGTGTTCGCAAATTTAGTCACCAGCGGCCACATTCCAGTTTGTGCAGTTCGTACGACACGCGCCTTAGGAGTTGTCCAATTGCATAACTTTGTTAAACAAACTTGCTTACTGCTTACGTATACAGGTACGCTGGCCGCTTCACTTCGACTGAACCTTCCGTGAAAAAACGCACCGTAAGTTTCCAACATTTCTCAACTTTTTTCAACTGCAGAGCGACATATTTCGTTCTGCGTAGGTATGATAGATTTTTGAAACTTTCAAGGAGCCAACTTTGATTAAGACTTTGGCGCAAACCAATGCTGTAGAAAAATATGACGTCGGAAAGCTACAATTGTAAGAGATTGTCAGTGACTTCTCCAATGGCTGAGTCTTAAGCCGCCAGCATCGAGCATAAAAGACCAGTGGCAGCAGCCCCTGAGGTTCTGGGATTCACTCGGCCTTGAAAATGAAAACCTTTTGAGAGGAAAAATTAAAGAAAAATGCACAGGATGGTTAATGAAACCAAATAAAAAGCACGACAAATGTTGGTGCAAGAGCTGCTTTTGACCAGTTAACGAGATTTACTAGGAGAAAATTAGGGAAGAGCACTGAATTTTCAAAATGAAAAAGCAGCAACATGAGAAACGTTCGTTTGAAGAAATTCAAAGATGCCATGACTGGAATAAGATTCGGAAGTTTTAACATAAGAGAAAGAAACAGGATAGTAAACGTGCATAAAGAAGCTTGACTTAAAATCTAAATCACTAATTCCTTTGATGTAAAATCTGCAGGTGTAGACAATTTCGAAGCTTTCAATTATGGCAAATTGTGGGTTGCTCATTTTATTTTTTTTCTCTTTTTTTAAAAAAGTGGAATCATTAGAAAATTAGTGCTGAAAAATTCCCATATTCGTTCGTCTAGTGCTGTGTCTATGCAATCGGTACAAAATTCTTCTTCTATTACAGAGAATCGTATGATTACATTCGAAATTCACTCGTTGAATATTTGAAAAGCTTTGATTGCCAGCGAACGACACAGTCTCACAGAACATGAATACTGATTAGCCTCCTGATTAGATACTTCAGTCATGGTTTTACTCGTAGGTTAACATCATTACCATCCGAGTCACATATCCCAACTAAAATTGCATCCAATCTGCGAGGAGCAATATCGCGAGCTTAATAAAGTCGCTTCGTTTAACTAAATAATGAACATGCGACAACCACACTCAAAAAAATGTTGCCACACATTAAATGTAACCATATACGATTACAAAAACACAATAAACTCCTACCTTCCTCTCCGTTCCGACACTTGGTTCATTAATAAATTATTTTCGACCACTGTCATTGCTCTTGCTCTTGCTGCTTGTAAATACAAAAGGATATACGTAAATGTTTATCACCCTGAGCCTTAGTCATATCCTGCCAAAGTATTATCATACGAATGTCGAATGAATACAAAATGAAGGTGTTTTTTTTGTAATTTCGTTTTGCAGATGCTTTTGGGATTTCATTTGTAGTCCGTTTTGTGTTGGGTTTATACCCAACAACGATGTTCCTTTGAATAATTAACCACGGCCAAGGACGACAAAAACCATTTCGTAAAACTTGAATATTGTGTAACGTGGTGTGTGGATATAAGGTCTCGAGAGAAGTGTCAATATGGGTCAGGTCCCAGATAAAAACAGTAAACGTTTTGTAAAAAATTCACGGCAATGTCTAGGTTTTGGTTTAGTTTTGGTCAACGGTCACCATACATCGTCTGCACATTTAACGCGTTACGACCCCCTTGACGACAATTGAATAAATGTTTTATTCCACTAAACGGTCTCGTTAACCTTCAATTCATATACAAAAAGAAAATTGTTATTAATGAATGGCCAACACTACTCGTAGATGTTTTATCATAGTCTCGGTACAGCTGGCTGCACAATTGGAATATGTATCAACCGGATGCACAGATTCAATTCAAACGATACCACAGGTTGTCTCGAGAATAGTGACATTAAGTGGTATGTCGCTAGATTTCTTACAAAGTCCATTAGGGTACTTGCGAATTGCGAAAGCACCTAGCAAAGTTAAGTAACTGAGATAGAATAGTTTCCCATGGGTGATTGACTTAATCATAATGTGCCACCAGTTGGGTTGGTGCTGTAATTTTAAGTCACGTTTTTAGTTCAGATGCATTTTCAAAGCAGAAAACCTTTAGCCTTTGGAATGAGAAAGCATCGAATCCGGAAAAAGCCGCTACTGCCGTCGCGTTGTCGCATCGCGTCGAGTATCAGTGAAAGTAAGAGTTACAAAGGAGAACAGTCATTATTGTCGTTGTAATTATACCTCACTTCTTATTCTTTAAATTCTACAGTCGCTAGCGAAGTAATTTGAACCCTTAATTAGCCATGACAAGTTGAATCACGAAAGCTAATGCAGTTATCTACGCATTAGGCACTTGTGTGGAACTTTGGGTTCGTTAGACTAATAACATGGCACATGGGTAAAGAAGAGAAAATGTATTCTTAATTTGTTCGAGTTCCATCTTGATGAGTTCTTCCAACTCGATCTCTAGATGATTGAAAGATATTTGGGTCTACTTTACTGACAAAGACATTTCTTGTTTTATTGAGAAGTGTCGTTTCCATTACATTGCCTCATTTCATTTCATTAAACTTGCCACGTGGTACTGGAGTTTGAAGAAGCTCATTGATCTTGAGGCCTGAGAGCATGATTTTTAAGATACGGCAAAAATACCGTAATACCATAGTCGTTATGGAGGTCTATGGTGATAGTTTCATATAATTTGTAGTATGCAAGACACTGAGCATTTGTATTTATTCACGATTCTCAAAATCAGCGCCAAAATTAAGTTTCCAACGTTTTGGTTCGTTGGCCAGAGGCCAGAGCTCTAAATTTCTTCGAGAACATCGCTCATATCACTCGTGAAGATGGTGCCGATTAGTCACTACTCATTTTGTTTTGCAGTTCAACACAATTCAATTCAAAGATTCATTTATTGCAGATTATAAATTACATATACATATATGAGTATTTATGAATTTAAAGCGTTGGCCATGCCGTCAGCTCGACTGGTAACTTTAAAGTATTGAAATAATAAAAATTGAACAAATGAATGTATAATTAAATACTTAGTAATCTTGTAAACTAGTTTATAGTTATTTGGTATGATGTGCTAGGAATATTCTGACATAAGAAGCATTCTGTATCGGTAGCAAACTCTGACAAAATTGACAAGTTTCACCCAATCTGATCCATTTAAGATTTCAATTGTCTCTTGCATTGAAAGTGTTGCTCTACCAAAATATGACTCTCGTTGACTTCTAAAGATCGGACATATACTTAAGAAATGGAAACAATCTTCCTTGGCTTTTAAATTACACAAATTACAAAACTGGACGAAGCTTCCGTTAAATGGTGTTCCGTTTAAATAGATGAGCTCGCATCTTGCTTTAAAAATAAGCGATATATCTTTGTAGCTGAAACAATCTTGAAAATAATTTTTGTCGCACAAGTTGAAATTTAGTTGGCTATATAGAATTCTGCTTTGTGAATTCTTTGCTTTTTCGATCATCTGCTCTCGATCAGTGTCTTCGACTTTTTGTATTATTTTGTATAGTTTTAGCTTAACCTCGTTAGTGTTGCTATAATCCAACGGCATTTGTTCCCCACAGGAAGCAGCGATGTTATCCCATACGCTCAACCACCAGTCCTTGTTTCGGGATTCGTAAAGCAACATTATTTTGCACAAACGATAGTTTTGAAGCCCAAGTACTTTTGTTATATAGTCAGCTTGTAACTTTAAAGTTGAGGTAAATAGTTTTGGAAGTCCTGTTTCTAGATAGATTGCATAGTTTGGTGTGGTTAATGGGATGTTAAAGATTTTCTTAATGAAATTTCTCTGAAGCTTTTCAATGTCGTCGTATTCTTGCATTCCCCATATTTGTGCACCATAGCAAAGCGTAGATTTTATGACTGCATTGAAAATTTTATATTTTGTTGACAGGCTTATGTGATCGTTTGAGAAAACTTTTTTCCATGTGAGATTAATCAGACTTTGTGAAGATTTTGCCTTTTCCGCAAGGTGTTTTCTGAAATCCAGGGTTGGGTTTAGCAGTACTCCTAAATATTTGTATTCTTTAGATACTTCTAAATGACATCCATCCAGAGTCCAAGTGTTACTCCCTTCACCTCGAGTTGAACGTGAGAAGACCATGATTTTCGTTTTGTCAGTGTTGATTAACAAACCCCATTTATTGCAATAGTCTACAAGACGGTTGATCATTAATTGTAGAGTTTCAGCTGATTCAGATAATAAGAGGAGGTCATCAGCATAGAGTAAAACATTAATTGTGATGCCTGCAATTCGAACTCTTCCTGGGATGCACGTTGCGATATCATTTATAAAGAGAGCAAACAGAAGAGCGCTCAGAAGACATCCTTGTTTAACTCCGGTATGCGATTTAAATGGTTTTGAAAATGTTTTACCATCCCAAACTGCTGCTTCAGAGTCTTCGTACAAACATTGAACTATTTTAATGAATTTTGATGATACTCCGATTTGAGATAGTTTATAAAAAAGAGCATTTCGATTTACTAAATCGAACGCCGATTTAAAATCGACAAACATAGAGTATACTTTTTTGTTTCTGGCTTGGAATGCTTTTACTATTGATGTTAGAGTAAAAATGTGATCAGCTGTCGAATAATTCTTTCTAAATCCGGCTTGCATTTCAGTGAGAATATTGTTAATATCCGCCCACTTTTCTAGTCTTTCATTGAGGACTCCACAAAAAATCTTCGCAATGACATTCATAAACGAAATTCCTCTATAATTTTCGACTTCATTTAAATCACCTTTCTTATGGATTGGGAAAATTATAGATTTTTTAAAAGAAGGTGGAACTTCAGCACTTTCAAATATTTTGTTAAAAAAGGAAAGTAAGTGGTTGTAGAAGGCTGCTGATGCATTTTTGTAGAATTCATAGGGGATTCCGTCTTCACCTGGTGCTTTTCCCTCTCTGGCTTTTAGAAGAATAGTATGTATTTCACTAGTTGATATTTCCGAATCTAATATTTCATCAAAAATGAGCGGCTGTGCATATAAAAATTTTGTTGTTTGATTGTTTTGGAGAAGATTTTTAAAATGGTCTGACAAATCATCTGCAGAAACACTTAGGCCAATAGAGTTGTGTGAACAGTTTATTTCCTTTGTAAACTTCCAGAACTCTTTTGTATTTTTGATTTCACTAAGTGATTGGGCTTGAGAATTTTCGAATCTGATTTTCTTTTCACGGCAAATTCTTTTAAACCTCTCGTTTGCTTCAATATACCATATCCGAATTTCGTCGCAAGAGCATCTACGAAAAGCTTTGAGTAATGCAAAAGATTTTCTTCTAGCATTGAGGCATTCTCTATCAAACCATTTTTGGATGAATGAATTAGTTATGTTTGAACTTGAGTTAATAGATGAGTTTCTTATGCTTTCCGTTAGATGGTGTGAGAGTTCGGCGATAGACAGGTCAGTTACTGGAATGTGTGAAAGGTTAACATCTAAGTAAGTAAGTTCAACACATTAAGGAATCTGCGTTACGCTCGTAAGGCCAAAGCTCCACACACACGCTGTATTGTGAATCAGTCCTCATGATAAGCAAAGGGTGTTTTTTTAAAAAATAAAGAACTTTGAATATGGCTTTACAGAAAGGATAATATTATGCCATGTAGCCTCCCCGGCTGGCTAGAATAAAGTTAAGTCTAGAGATCCAATTTTCAACCACTTTTTGGAGCATTTTAGGCATGTCAGCAATTCCGTCACGAATGTTAGCTTCAAAGCCTAATAGCGTTTCTGGTTTGTTGCCGTAGATGAGTGACTTCACATATCCTCAAAGAAAATAGTCCAATGGTGTCAAGTCACACGATCTTGGAGGCCAATTAACAGGTCCTTCAATAAATCGAATGTGACGTGCGCTTTGCGCTATATGGCATATAGCGCCTTTTTGTTTGATCAACATCTCATCCACATTCATACCATCCAATTCGGGAGCAAAATAGTCGCTTATCATGGCTCTAGACAGGTCTCCAGCATCATTTCGTAAGAAGTATGGTCCAATGATTCCACCAGCCCATAGAGCACACCAAATAATTAGTTTTTGTGGTTGTAATGGCGTCTCAAGGTACTCATGTGGATTCTCATGAGGATCACTCGAAATGCGGCAATTTTGCATGTTGACGTAACCATTCAACCAAAAATGAGCCTCATAACTGAACAAAATTTTGCTCTAACGGACAATTATGTCAACCATTAAATGGACGGAGCTTGCGATAAACTTAGCGAACTAAACCATTATATTCGAAATAAATTTCAACGATTTGCAAGCGTTGCTTTTTTGTCAACCTTTTTATGATGAAATGGCAAACCGAACTGAACATAAATGACAATAGAGTTGCTACCATTGACCACAAGATGTAAGTTTTATCCCTATTCAAAAAACCATCTTTTAAAAAAACACCCGATACAACGTACAGACTTTTCTTGGCGACCGTAAATCAAATATTTGAAATTAGATCACACAGCCAAAAAGCGACATAATAAAGTTGGTTTGGATTTTAAAAACGACCAGACTGATTTCTACGAAAGAAATAAATAGGGAAGCGAAACAGAGCTGGAACCCCGGGCCTAGCGCATTTCTCTCAACCATGCCTTGGTAGAAAATGGAACCTACAATTTTTTGCCAATTCCGGACGATCAATCCAGAAATTACTCTTCATAACAAGAAATTGTTGTCGGAGAAATCGCCGATACTTCTCTAAAGGCGTTTCCCGTTCAAAAACCATTTTTGACGTGATGTTTCTGATGGGATTCGATTCTTCTACGTTACGCACTAGACGCTTACCATTAAGCCACCTCATTACTTTGATTTCTAATTGAGTCACACGGTTTTATCATAAATTGTATATATACCATGTTCATTAAACAAGACAGACACATTGTCATTAACTGCCGCGCTTGAGATGAAGCTCAAATCCATTATCATTTGGAAATCAAATTTACGAAGTCTCTGACTACATGAAAAATCAAAAGCCTTCATTTAGACCAGCAATTAATTTTCTAATATGCAAAGTCATTGAGCGATTGTCTAATAAACTTGAAAAAAGAGATCCAAACCATTGTTGAGGGCTGCAAAAGGACACCACCAACAAGCAAAAGAAACATATTGCTGGAATAACGAAGCTAAAGCCAAGTAAGAGATGAGTAGGAAGAAGCGGCTTCCAAGTAGGATCAAAGTGCTTTTAAGAAAACAGAAATTGCTTCGACCTAAAAAACAAAAACTACACAAAGAAGAAGTACCTAAAACTCTATCAATGAGCATGGGAGCCAAAAGAAATGTTTGTCTTGACTACTGACACAAATCTAGCAAGCGACACAGCAACATAAGTTAGATAATAGCTTGGCAGCAGTAATCTTCATTATAGCTTGCCAAAAAAATAAAAATACTAAGAAGATTCGTTTGGTAATATTCATTAACGATGCTCAAGGAAAGTTCCTTGATGAAGACAAAATTCTGTTCAAGTGGCATCAGGATTCTTCTTCTCTCTCCTTTGTGTTACGAGGAAAGAATTTCACAGCTCTCGACCTGATCTGCTTCACACTATAGATCCGCTCGAATAGTACATCGCGTTGATCTCAGAATGCTCCGGCAAACCTTCCGATTTCGGATTTTTATATGTCTGAGGCCAAACAAATGCAGATTTTGTAGCATTTGTCTGTGTTGAATTGAGTGCTTTGGTCAGCCTTTGTTTTTCTTCCTTTGCGGTAGGGTCTTAACGTTGTTGTGAATTTGCTTTTTAGACTGAGTCCTCTGGATCTTTCCTGTGAGCAATGCCGACACTATAAAGATCATTGGAAGTAGTTTTCTTTCGAAACGACTAAGCCATCGGCTTCAGATGAGGTCAATGTTTCCGGGTCGTATAGCCAGTGCCGTAACTAGCCTTTTATGCACCCGGTGCGAGCTTTCAAAACTGCGCCCCTGGAAAAATGCTCTAACCAGGCTTTGAAAATAAAATGAACAAATGTGCGTACAATTAAAACTATCTATTTATTGTCTACAAAAGTATATACATAAGTACCTACTTAGTATAATTCTTTAAGATAAAAATTGTTTATTCTAAAATATTTGCTCAAATACAGAAATGAGACAAAGTACTCGATAGTAACCCAAGGGCCAAGGCTGTCCTTACTTTTAGGTTACTTAAGGATCTACTTTCCGCGCTTTTCTCATGGCGAAGTCCTTGTTTACATTTTCATATGACAGGAGCCTAGCTATGTCGTACTCAATCGGCAAAATCGCTATGCCAGACAATCTTTCTTGACCCATCGCCGAGCGCATCAGATACGTTTTTATTAATTTGAGCTTACTGAATGATCTCTCGCAAGAAGCTACAGTCACTGGTTTCGTTAAAAATAGTTTTGTAGTGACTACTACATTGGGAAACATTTCCTTTAAATCCAGTTCCACTATAGCTTTGAGATGACCCATACTTGACTGACATTCACATTTATCAAATAATGTAGTCGCTTCAACTTGACTTTTCAAAGTTTCTATTTCGGACCAAAATTCTTTGGCATTTATGATTTATATCTGCAGAATATTTGATACTCGAACCAGCTGCATATTTTTTTAGTTCTTCAACCGAATATGTAGTATGTAATGTGTTTTAAGGTAAAAAAAACCGAAAGTCTTGTATGTCGCGTAGTTTTTCGAATCGCCATTTTAATTCAGAAATGATTGTTTCTATTGCGTTATTTATCTGAATTTTGAAACTTTGTATGCTGAGTAATGTCGTAGCCGGTGTCTGAACTCGCTTTCGTCGCTTTTCAGGAAAATTGTCTTCAATGTCACATTGTTCACAAATTTTTGCCTTTTTGAAAACAATGTCTTACAGTCTCGCGAATAGTTTGTATCTGGCTTGTTAGTCCCTTGATTAGTTCAGAAGCTTTGTCGATAGTCATAATTTTAGACTGTAGAGCTACATTCACTTTGTCAACAGACTCCAAAATTTTTGGAATCTGTATTTTTGTCTGATGTGTCGTGACGTAACGACTGACGCGTAAGAACTGTATCGGTTCTATACTACTCACGAAATAAGCTTTAGTCTTTAAGTACATAATCTTAAAGTAAGGACAGCCTTGGGTTACTATCGAGTACTTTGTTTCATTTCTGTATTTGAGCAAATATTTTCCAATAAACAATTTCTATCTTAAAGTAATATACTAAATAGGTACTTATATACTTTAGTAAACAATAAATAGATAGATTTATTTGTACGCACATTTGTTGATTTTATTTTCAGAGCCTGGTTAGAGTATTTTTCAAGGGCGCAGTTTTGAAAGCTCGCACCGGGCGCATAAAAGGCTAGTTACGGCACTGCCTCGGAGCTGCGATTTGACACCGCTAGACTGTTATTTGTGGGTTGCCATAAAAGATAAAAGTGTTACGCCGATAAGACCAAGATAATTGACGCTTTAAAGGACAATATTCGTGAAGCCATTGGTGAAATACAGCTGCACACAATCGATAATTTGCTAAAAAATTGGACCGATCGTGCAAGCTACCGCATGGCCAGCCGAAGCAGCCATTTGAAGTAAATAATTTTTCAATACTAACCGGAAGAATTGTACTTTCAAATAAAAAAAGAAATTTGAGAAAATTTTCAGTAGTTTTTGTTTAAAGCATTTTCAAAAAAAAAAAGAGTTATTTGACACACCCTTTAGATACTATAGTCTGGTCATTTCTGCCCCTCCAATGGATGCGCCCAGTGCCTGGGCACCGCTGGCACCGCCCTAGTTACGGCACTGCGTATAGCATCAGGACTGTGACCAAGGTGAAGCTCTAATAAAGGGGTACCTACCTTGTTAGCAGAAAGAAGCAGCGACTGGCAAGAGCAATTGTCCGTTTTATCTTCTCACACTGATGTAATTTGCCGCGTCGAATTCCTGTACTATCTTGAAGTTATGTCTGTCTATTGTCACGTTCTGTCCAATTCGTCGATGTTCGGTTTCCTTGTTTGATGACAACATATACTTCGTTTTACCCTCATTTGTATTTGTCATACTGTTTGTATATTGAATATGTGAAAAAACAAGTAGAATTTCTACATAATTTACAAAACAATGTATCTTTTAGTAGGTTTTTTAGCCCAATGTAACAGATACTTCATTCAAAAAAATGAATTAAATTAAACTGAATTAAAAAAATAAAAAAGGTCAAAAGGTAATCGAAAACATTCAACCGAAAACACAAGTCGCAACACTAGTGTAAGTTTAGAAATATACCTTTGGGAAAAGTGTTTGACAAGAGTGGAGAGTGGAGACCATGTGGAAATTACTGCAGAGTTCTAGATGAAATGTCATTCGATATAAATAGGCCACCCGAGGCAACCAAATGTCAGTTTTGATTATAGAGTGATAAACTTAAGAATGAATTGTTGTTTACAAGTGATAGTCCAAAAGTCGAGTTGAGATCAAATAAAGTATAGATACTGAATAAAAGTGGTAGAATTAAATTGAAAGGTAAAGTTTTATTTTTTGCGAACTAAGCGCACGTTACAATATTAACACTGCCCGGTTACTAGTGAGTTTACCCTATGTCAATTTGATTCGAAGCTCCGAGCATTTTACAACAGTAGTTCAGCTAATGCAATGCGCATTATCTGCGAGAAATGACTGACCGAACCTCAGTCTACCAGAGCTTTTTGGAAATGTCTACTAAGTCTGAATAAACGGTCTAAGTCTGAATAAACGGTGGACTTCAGGAGTTTTTAACTCCGACAAATTTATGATATTTCAGGGTCTTTCAATACTAAGAGAGGGTATTCAAGTAGAAATGATGGCGAATGACGTCCTTGCGAGGCAACGACAGCTTGCATACCCAGTAGCAGGGTACTGCTTCCGAATTATTCGGTTCTTTATGTCTAAGAGGATACCAAAAGGGCCTGGATCTCCAGGTTTGGGGTTGTACGTGAAATTAATTACCCAACCATGTAAAATCTACATGGTTCCGAAACAACCAGCAGTCTCGGATAACAATTATGATTTCATCAAGCAAACGATAAAGGACACGTGTAACGGAAGATCCCCTAAGGCATTACGTGCAGAGGAAAAATTAGCGGACGCCCTGGACTGCTACACTGCAGATATAACCGCCATCCAAAAAGTGCGATGGAATGGGCCGAGCATATTGAAGATGAAAAACTTCGACATCTACAATGGCGACTGCTATAGACAACAGAAACAACGCTTATTTAGGTGCGGATTTGTCGTTAAGCCACCCGAGGAGCACTTTCAGTAGCCATGAAACTAACATCTTCGTCAAATACCCTCAAAAAGAGAAAAGAGTGCCTGGAACAAATTTCAAATTTCTTGTTGGTGCCATCTTGAAAATATATAATGACATGTTGATTGAAAGCCAGTTGTTGCCTGGCAAATTGTAGGTCGCCTACGTCACATCCGAAACACGAACAGGAATTTGATAGGTTGTATAATATGTAGGCTGATGGCTTACCATATCTTGATCGTGTAGCCGCAGGGTAAGGTATTGAGTAATTTTAAGGTTAATGTATAAGCTAGTTTCATACATTCTTGGAAGCAATTAAGTAGATAAAAGATAATGATAATAAAAATGAATTGAATTATTAGAGGGCAGAAAGAAGACACAGGGATAATCGGTGATGCTGTAGATTTAAATACCTTGGTCATTAGTGAAGTCAATGAAGATTTCCCAGGAAAAACTTTATGGCTGGGCTTGGTTAATCAAATCATAAGCAGGTAAGAACGAAGTGAGTGTATAAAAGAGAAGTAATTTGTATTTTGCAACAACAGTATTGTTTGAACGTTCCTCACCGATACCATTTATCACAATCTCACAAGGTGCAGTTGTCATAAACTCAATTTAAAATTAAATTAAATAAAATAAAACCAACAAACATGGCATGTCAGAGCAACTGTCAAACAACCATCAAATATCTTTGCAAAGAAATTATCGATATAAAGAAAGGATTTATCAGCTTACAGGAACTTTGTTTTGATATCATTAACACAAACAACGTTCAACAGCAGAGAACCACAAGCAAGACCATGGAGGACAATGTCGAGGTTCTTATCAACATCAATGTAAGGAATAAAGTGACAGATTATAACTTAATGGAAAAACACTTAAAAGCAACAGTAGTTGAAGAACCGTCAGAGGATAAAAATGAAAGTTCCAATATTGTCCGGAAACCCACAAACAAGAATTTAGGGCACGAAGACAAACCAGATAACGTTCTTTTCTTGCAGAAAATCCTTGAAAATCAGTTGGCGATGCAAAAAGAGATTCAAGATATTAAAACTGATCTAAAGAAACTTGAGGCAACATGTGACGATAGAGAGGAAGACTCGCAGACTTTTCGAAGGAGTGTAGTGACTCTGAATGGGATGGAAAATATCAAAGCTGATCTAGAGAAACTTAATAAAGCGTGCGATAAAACGCTGGAGGACACTCAGCATTTTCGACAGACTGCAGCGACCCTGGAAGAAAAACTTGAAGGTATTGGAGCTGATCTAAAGAAACTTGAGGCAACATGCGACGATAGAGAGGAAGACTTGCAGACTTTTCGAAGAAGTGTAGCGACTCTGAATGGGATGGAAAATATCAAAGCCGATCTAGAGAAACTAAGTAAAACGTGCGACAAAAGGCAGGAGGATACTGAGCACTTTCGACAGACTGCAGCGACCCTGGAAGAAAAAATTGAAAGTATTGGAGGTGATGTAAGGAAACTTGAGGCAACATGCGACGATAGAGAGGAAGATTCGCAGTCTTTTCGAAGGATTGCAGCGACTCTGAATGGGATGGAAAATATCAAAGCCGATCTAGAGAAACTAAGTAAAACCTGCGACAAAAGGCAGGAGGACACTCAGCACTTTCGACAGACTGCAGCGACCCTTGAAGAAAAAATTGAAAGTGTTGGAGCTGATCTAAAGAAACTTCAGAAGGGATTTGAGACCAGACAGAGAAATACTGAAACGCAAGTAAAAACGATTGATCAAAAAATAACTGAAATGTCGCCAAAAACACAAACTGCGTCAGTTGATTTCAACAAAAAACCAAAAGCCTATACTGGAAAAGTAGACTTTCGAAAGAAATTTAGTACTGGAGCTATTAAATTGATTGAATCTGTCTTACAAATGTACCCAGAAAGATTTTTCCTATTACATCCTGACTGCTTAAACTTTGACTTTTGTTATAGTGAAATGATATCTAAAAATGCTTGGTTACGTAAAGTAAAACACTTTGATAATGCTGATATCTTAAGTTATTCATGTTATTTAAGACTTTTAATTCACAATTTTGATAAAATAATGGCCTATTACGAAAAAAACTTCGGAAGCTTCAAATAGAGACCAGTTAAACTCCATTAACTTTTTTTACCCAAAGGATTTAGAGATGATTCTATTAAATTATAACTACAAAATTGTATTCAAAGGTTAGAGGTATATGCATGTATTTTCTTAAGCAAATTCTTGAAGGTAAAATAAATTTTTGTTGTTGGTTTATTTGTACACTTTCATTTATAACTTTTGAAAAAAGTTTTCACTAAACTATAGATTCAACGGAATTGGGCCAATCACAGCAAGATTTCTCCTACTTCGAAATAAGTATGAGCTTCAGTATAGACGTGTTTCTGTTTCTGATGACATTACTGCATTTTGTTTTAATTTTTTTTTTTTTTTTTTTTTCAAATAAAAAACACTATAAGTGACATAAATCATCGCATTGTCAATTTAAAACACCGATATAGATTCAATAAACACCGAAGCAAACAACCTTAAGGTTTCACTAGCTATCCTCTTAGCTAACTAGTTCCGTTAGCTGTAAAAACTGCTGAGTTCTCTAACGTAATCATGAACATTGAAAACACCGCCGCGCCGACAAAATAAACAGATCAGTGGTGGATCCAGGATTTGGGCATGGGGGGGGGGTCTATTCTCAATTTTTTTTTTATACATATACGAGGCTTAGCAGATTCAGAAATTATTTACATGATGTTGGCGTCGATTGCTCATATATGTATGGCCAAGGATTCGACGGAGCTCTTGCAATAAGTGTCCAATTCATTGGTGCACAGGCTCATCTGAGATCGTATTTCCCCCTGGCAAATTCTGTACATTGCGCTGCACATAACAGATTGCGCGAAAACGCAGATTTAACTTTCCACGTTATTTATGAACATGTCGCTAGAATTTGTTCTGAATACGAAAAATACAATGAATTTGCCACGCCGCGCCGCGCCGGCCGTTGCAATCGACAAAAAAATCGTTGCATCGTTGAAGCACAAAATATTGAAGACTACTACAGAATTTCTTACTTAAGTTTCTTAACAAGAATTTAACGAAAAGAAATACGCTGACCTCTACACATTTTACGAAGATATATCGGATTGTTCGAAAGAAAATTTTCTGTCAGAAGTCAAGATATGGAGACAACGAATCTACGGCCAGAACATCCAAAATGCGCTTAATGCTTTATTGGTTAGTATCTTTCGATAAAAAATTTACATGTAAAAAAGTTTATATGTATGTGACGCGATCCGAGAAAAGGCATCTTTTAGGCAGAAATGAAAGCTTACACAGCAGGCTCTGATGAAAGGCACTGATGTACCATTCAAACCCATCTAAAAAACCGTTTCTCTGAATTTATATTTTGTGAAATAATAGCGATGTTACAATTTCTGATTGCGCTCATGAATATTCAGTGAAACTTACTTACTAAGGTAGGCCAACCAACGTCCTTCTATAACGACTTCGAATTCGGGCGAGCTCTCTCCAGTTTCGCACTCCAAGTCGGTTGAGGTCTTCATCCACTTGATTGCGCCACCTAAGACGAGGTCTTCCCCTTCCGCGATTTCCCTGCAATGCGCTTTCGAACACCCGACGAGCCGGAGCGTTTGGGTCCATCCGCTCAACATGGCCCAACCATCGTAGCCTCGATGCGTAGGGTAAAGGTGTCAACAGTGGATCAATTTTTACATTATGAGCTGTCTAGCTCGCATTTATAATAGTAGCCATAAGACTTTTTTCTCATAGCTGTTACAATATATTTTTTACAATTTGAACAAATAATTCCAAAACTTGAAAGTTATAAACTTTAAAAGAAAAAAATATATTAAATCTAGCCTACCAAGTGGTTCACTGTGTACTTTGGGTGCACACAGTGAATCAATACCTGGTACACAGTGAATCAGAGATTTAAAAACAGATTTTAAGAAAAGTAAGATTGTTTTTTCGTTTTATAATATATATTTTTATGTTTATTGCAACATACTTTTTTAATATTAAAAAAAAAACTTAACAAAAATTAATATTCTTCATTTATAACAAAATATGACAAGACGTTACTAGTTTGAAATAAAGAAAAATAATAAAAAGAATATTAAAGAAAAACAAAAGTGAATTCATTTTGAGAAATGGATAATTTTTTAGCGGACATCCAAATGCGACAAATTAACCGAAAATGAAAAATTTGAATTTTTCATTCTTGAAGAGCTGGGAATCAGTGATTCACAGTGTACCCTTTTCAATTGATTCACTGTGTACCATGTTGTCATTTTAACAAAAACACATTAAAACTATATAACATGTTTCACAATTGTAAACAAATTCACACTAATTATAAAGTAAATTTTACCAGAATTACAAATATTTAACTCTCATGAAGTTACGATGCACAGCATTTCAATAAAAAGAAAAACAAATATACACCAAAAATTTACTTACCAATGCTAAGAACACAAGACCACGTGCACAACCGACTAGATCATGGAATCACACAAGCAGATATTTTGACGTAAAGAAGTGCACAGGGATGTTCTTTTCTCATTTTCAGATTTATTAAAAAAAAAGAAAAATGAGTGTCTCAGAGCAAATGATTCACTGTGTACACTGATCCACTGTCGACACTTTTACCCTACTCTTCTGGCTATGCCCATGTCGCGGTACAGCTCATACAGCTCGTTGTGGTATCTTCTTCTCCACACATTGTCTTCGCATACGGGACCAAAGATCATTCGGAGAATTTTTCTTTCGAAACGACCAAGGGTTTCCTCATCCGCTTTCGATAAAGTCCATGCTTCCGCGCCGTAAAGCAGGACCGGGATAATTAGGGTCTTATACAAGGTAACCTTGGTTTTCTGGAGAGGATTTTGCTTCTCAATTGATTTTTTTACCAAAAGAAGCAACGGTTGACAACAGTTATTCTCCGTTTGATCTCCGCACTGATGTTGTTGTCCGTGTCTACAGCGGATTCTAGGTAGACGAAGTCCTGTACTACCTCGAAGATATGTCTGTCTATTGTGACGTTTTGTCCAATTCGTCGATGTTCTGTGTCCTTGTTTGATGACAACATATACTTCGTTTTACCCTCATTAAGCATCAAACCTATTTTTGGTTCTTCTGTTTCATTGCTCACAAAAGCACCTATATGACATACGTTTGCTTCATTCCATTACGTCGTAGAGACTTTTGAAAGATTGTTCCTCTGGTGTTGGCGTTTGAGTTTTGTACAATCCTTCAAAGTATGATGTTCAAGAAACTGCATGCCACTCTGTCACCTTGTCTAAAACCATTTTGTAATCAAAGGTCTGGGCGAGTTCTTTTTCGGCCTTGACGGAGCAGCGTGAGTTCTCCAAAGTCATCCTGCATAGTCGTACGAGTTTTGCAGGGATGCTGAAACTAGACTTAGCTCTGTGCAGCTCTTATTTTTAAATACTGCCAAACTCGGCCTTGAAATCGACAAAAGGACTGTGTGTGCCGATGTTGTATTGCTAGGTTTTTCCGAGAGCCTGCCGTAATGTGAGAATTTGTTGGACTGTTGACTTTTTATTTTATTTATTTATTTATTTATTTCATCAATCAGAGGTACATACGCTCTTATAGACTAGATATAAAAATGAATATTTAAAAAAAGATGAGATATTGACTAATTATAACGATAACAACAGTAAATTCTAATAAGAAGACATTTAGTAAATGTATTTTAAAAGCTTCTCTTGAGCAATTATTAAAAATATCAATATTACTACTAACAAGATTGGTTTCTCTTTTCTTTGTGGTCAAAGACCACATTACTTAGTTCCTGTCAAATTGTTAACTTGGAACTTTCACATTTTACCAGCAGAAAAGGTTTTAAATGCTGGGTTAAGGAGGCTTATTAATTTATAATTGGCGCTATTGTGTGGGCCTCCAATTTTTAGGATTGGTGGTTGGTACGGCCATTTTCAACCAGAGACGAAGAATGTCGGAGCAAAAAACTCGTCGCAGACAAATACGAATGCAACAGCAAATATTTGGCGTCACATACATTTAATAATCCAAAATCTGAAGGCTTGTCGATGTTTTCTGAGGTCAACGCGTTGTATTCCATAGATGGATCACTAGTATGACGTAAATAAGAGGGAAAGCACCGCAAAAGAAATAGAGGCTGAAAGAGACTTGACATCAACAATGGCCACAAAATTTTATTTTTTCGCTGTTTTGAGTTCTCAGATTTTAATGCAAAATATTGTTTACCATTCTAATTAGACTTCAATTTAAAAAACACACATTTACTCAAGGTTAAAGTTTTATTTTCAAGTTTACTCAGTTGCTTCTCAATCATAAACATAATTGCGTCGAGATCGATTTTGTTGAAAACAAAATATTCACAGTTAAGAGTTGAGGTGCTTTAAAACATTCGAAAAATTAATATTCACATTCTCTCTATTTTTCAAATTTGATTTCAAAAAATGCCAGAGTTTCAAAAACTATAACGTCGCTCATTTCATCTTCAGACAAAGTTTGGATGTTTGAAAGCGTTTTACTGAGGCAGCTGACACATTTGCTTCAGCCGCATAACATTGGAGTACTTGCAATTAGTTGCGTTGAGTTGATTGTAGTTGCACAGATTTGTAATGATTTTCGCTTATTTGCTCAAAGTTCTGCATTGTTGCAACTAGTTTCACAAAGCTGTATGAAGATAAAGTTCCAAAAAATTCCACCTCAAAGTTACACAAAGTTGCTCAAAATAACACAAAAATGAATAGAGTTGCGCAAAGCTTCGCAGATTTGTACAAATTTCCGCTGAGCTATGCAAAATCCACTAAAGTAGATAAAATTTGCACAAGGATTTGCAAATTTATGAGAAGTCTTGGTTAGTATTTTGTCCAAAGCTTCGTCCAAAAGCTTCGCAAAATTTCGTAGAAAGGCAAAAACTACACAAAGTTTGCGAAACGTAAAGCAAAGTTGGGCAATGTTAGTTAAAGTCAGAAAAAATACGAAAACTTCATAAAATTATTCAAAGTTGCGTAGAGTTGCCCAAGTCTATGAAAAATCGGGCAAAACAACGCTGGTCTTTGGAAAATCTATCATAGTAGCTAGGAGCAACACAATATTGCGCAAAGCTCTGCAAACCTGCATTTAGATATGCAAAATACTTAAAGCAAAGCTAATCATACAAATTCGCAAAAAGCTACGCAAACTTCAACAAAAATGTAAAAAGTTACCAAGCTAAGCAATGCTAAAAAAATAGACGAAATCGACGACGCTAGATTAAGCTAAGTTGAAGTGGCTGTCAACTCGGCTTTACACATTTAGGACCGTTGGGCCCGTTGTGATACCACAAAATTTACGCGAAGCTAAGCGAATTTCTGCAAAATTACTAATGTAACCGAAAAGTTGCGTAAAACTTCGTAATGTTTGCAAAAGCAACGCAAATTTTCCAAAAATTCAAACAGTATACCTAAATGACACTCTCTTTTAACACCAGATGTCATAAATTTAGTAATCAAATGGCTACTAAACAGAGCCTGCTGTCGCTATAGACTCACTTTAGTGTCACTTGTCTTGATGCGGTATATTCTTCTGCAACAAAGTCTCGTTAATTTTCTATCACAACACTCGCTCATAAGTTCTAATTCAACGCTCATAATCCAAATCCAACATCAATGAATGCCCACTCCTGCATCGGTACACGTACGGCAAACAACACCATGGAGCGCATTTCGCCGAACAACATCGCTACACGTTTTCACTTTTAGAAGCTAATCAAAATGTAACAAAAATTCGCATCCCCATCCGACTCACATTCGCAGAACACATCCTATCTTCAAGACATGTGTTCCCCGCTCATGCATTCTAAATAGACCGGTGAAAGAGAGAAAAAAAACTTGCACATATCCCTCCCTTTACACATATATGCACCAAGCTCATGTATCTTTACTTTCGGGACGTGACTTTATTCTGCAAAAGAACACAGCACATTTCCTACGAACGAAACAAAATTGAAATTCAACACAAAACTCATGGGAAACGAAAAAGTACAGGAAGAGGAAAAGGAAACGCCACTGGCGAGGCGGGCAGGCGGCGCACATAGATTGCCAAAACAAGACATGAACTTTCCATTGTTCAATTAATGCCGCACCTCATTTACAAGTTACAACACAGAATCCAACCACTTTTGAAGTTCCAAATGTGATTAATAAACCATAACCAGATTAGAGAGCCCGCATAGGCCTTCAGATCGACCGGGCCGCTCTCCGTCACAGCATTTTGTTGTTTGGATTGACTAATTGGGTTAACGACTTCGACGGACAGGTTGTGATGTTAAACAAATAAAATAATCAAAGTACCCTTCCGTTTGCTGTTGAGCCTTGCGTGTTCCAAATAAGAGTGCCTGGGTTATATCCCACACATAGACTCACACACATGCACATCAAATGGCCTTTACGCTATTAACCTAATGATTTAAGCCACCTCGATCGTCGAACCTGAAGATTAATGATTTTCTTAGAGTCAATCGCCTACTCGACTCTCCAAGAGGAAGTTTACATTTCCGTCTTTTTTTCCCTCAAATGTTTGTTTTCTCTTTTTTGTTTTTTGTTGAATGATTTATCTACACTCCAACAACAAATGACCTAGACATTGCCCTAAGTGCTGTCAAAATAATGTGTTGCACCACCCACAAGAGTTGCGGATAAATATACAAAATATGAGCAAATTATGACCTCTGGAAGGTGGTTGACTTAGATTTGGCTTCTGATGGTTTCAGTCTATGAAATGGACCAAAATTCAATGGAAGATTAAAATTGCGTTTTGTTATTGCAAAGTTCAGTGAACGCATCGTATGATTTGGATTTTATTGACCTCACCCAACAAACTAAGTGAGAGTGTGAAATGTTCAAGATTGATTGCATAAGCGTAGTGGAAGATGATGAATATGCCATGTCGTGGATTGAATGTGGAGTGCATGGGGTAGTGAAGCATGGCTGTTTCTTTTTTTTCCATGCAGACGACTCACTCCGATGAATACGAACTCAAAGATTCGGTCAAGGTTGGCTATTTTTGGAGCGACTGAAGTTGGTTTTTCTGCAAATGACTCAGATGTGGTTTACCTAGAGGTAAAACTGAAATTGTGGTGGCTCAAGTGGGACACTAGGTTGAAACAATAAGAGCAGAGCTCCACAACAACGATGCCAATGCAGTGGATATCGGGCGCAGTGGAACTTGAAACTAAAACAAGAATTTTCTAGGGCAAAACACTCTTGAGACCGAAAAGATCTTTTCTTTGATGATAAACCATGAAACTACCCTACAGAAAAGAGTGGAAAAAATTGAAGGCTTTCTTTAATTTTTATCTTTAAAATAGACATCAGGGCAGCCAGCGTATTGAGCGTATATGCATTTTAGTCTTTGGCACATGCCTTATGTCTGTGGACCAAAGATTTCGGAGCTTGTCTTTGAAATTCTATTCCAAATGAAACTTACAAAATTACATCCAAAAGAGACAAGTTTGGAGCTGAAACATAATTAGGTCGAGCTTTTGAGCTCTTGGTCTTGTGATTCTCTTCAAATCACATTAAAAAAGCTTGTGAACATTGTGTATTAGCCTGCCTTTCGTGCTAAATGATAGTCAGTTTTTGTTTTGTTTTACTTTATCGTGCGCGATTTTGTTTCTTCTTGGAGCTCCATAAAGGTATCACTAGACACTGCAATCACAAGACTGCATTTGGTTCCAAAATCGTTGCTCGAGCCTTCCGCTTATACCTTCGCATTTATCATCTAGTGCAGGGCTATAAGAGTTGCGATCGATTGACGAGAGCGAACAGACGTGTGTTAATCTGCGGAAGTCCGCACTCTTAAATTATCCTAAACTATATACATATTTCCCCTGTGAGATAGAGACTCAATAAAGTGGAGAATAGTGAACAAACTCAAACATATATTCCAGCTCGGCTGGGATATAATGAAAACATTGAAAAATACGCGCATTTATTAAAAAACAACTGTGAAACCTCATTAAATTTTACACGTGGTGATAATCACTCTATTAAAATACCTGAGCGCGAATCAAAAAACAATCTTGAGAGAATTAACTCTAAGACAATTAATAAAATGAGCGAAAATAACTCATCAAGTGAATGGACCACGGTCCTCGGCAATTTAAACCGAGCAGCAAGCAGCTTCAACAGCAGAACACACAAGAGAAGGAGAATAAATGATGAGCAATCGCATGCCACTCATGCTGCGCAACCAAACTTGGAAAATAATCCCTTTGGGCCTTTAATGGACCTTGAAATGATGAACACAACTGATAACATGGATGTGAGCACTAATGAAAACCCAAGTACTTCAAATAATCAACCTACTAACAACAATAACCATACCGCTACTAACAATAATACTCGTACTGCTACTAACAAAAATAAAACAATATTGTACTGTCCACCTATCTTCGTTTTTGGTGCAAACTGCGCATTGATTAGCGAATTAATTAGACTTGCAGCTTCAGAATGTAAAGTATTAGATATTCACCATAAGTTTGTTAATATTGGGTATCACAAAACAAAGTATATGTACCTAAATGTTGCGAGTGTACACAAATTAATAGTCGATAGATTACGCGGTACGGACCTAGATGCTTACTCTTTCTCTCCTAAAGAGACAAAAAAAGCGACAATACTGTTGAAAGGCATCGATGGTGATACTCCTATTGAAACAATAACAAAAGCTCTTAAAGATTCAGTTCCAAATGTCAAAATAGATAAGGTAACTCCCTTTTTCACAGCGAGAACGAAGGAACTAAATATTAAATTAAATATTTTCACTGTTCGACTGGGTGTGGGTGAATCAATTAAAGATTTGACTTGTATTCGAAGTTTGTTGCACCAAAGAGTATATTGGGAAAAAAGAAATAGTAGACTTGTAGTAAGGTGTTATCGTTGCCAAAGATTTGGTCACACAGGTGAATGTTGTGCCTATAATAGTCGCTGTGTTGTTTGTGGAGATGACAGATGATCATGCTTCTGAGCCATGTATTGAAGCGTATAATGCGAAAAAAGAAAAAAAACCTTGATTTGCCTACTACTAAATGTGTAAACTGTAACGAAATAGGTCATGCGGCGAATTCACAAAACTGCCCATCATATATCAAGTATAGAGATAGAAAGCAAGCTTCAAACCTTAGTGCATCTTTTGAATTAGAAGCAACCAAAAAAGATGTACAAAATATGGTGTCTCAGTTGGCTACGTCTAAACATTCCTTTGCTGATATAGCAAAGAAAACAACAACAACAAAAACATCTACTCTTCCTAAAAATGCACAAACAGGAAATCTAAGTGACTTTCTAAATGAGTCAAAAAATTTGTTTAATATTCCCTTTAAGGATCTCTTAGTTAAAATTAGACAGTTTTGGCCATCATACCAGAACCTTCAATCAAAGGAGGAAAAAATGTTTGCGTACCTAGAGTTCGTAGCTTCTATTGTAATATAATGGCTAAAACAAAACTAAACATAAAATCCATGAATTTCAATTCAATTATTTCCCATGACAGACGACTTTCGCTTTTCAATATTCTGAAGAGTTCGAAGCCTGATATTTGTCTTCTATCTGAGACAAGATTAAGCAATAGACACAAGCCTTCATTTGAAGGATATAGTACCCTAAGAAACGATTCAGGTAGAGGAACCGCAGTCATCCTAAAACATAATTATTCATATAGCGCTGTTCCTTTCCTCTCTGAAACATTTTCGGTGTGTTTAGCATCAATTTCGTTGCATTATTCGGGTAACTACCATAAAATACTGATAGGAAGCATATATATACCGGGCAAAGACTACAAAGAGAACTTGATCGACTTTTTTCCTTAGCAAGTACTTATGACGCTGTCATTATTGGTGGTGATTTTAATGCTCGTCACCCCCACTGGGGAGACAGTATCATTAACCAAAACGGGAGCTCGATTTATGACTGGTTTTTTAATGGCGCTTATCTTAACCTTGACCTTATTCCTTCCGATGGCCCGACTTTTCCACGTTCTTCCTCCTTTATTGACTTCTTTCTTCTTTCATCAAGCTTGAATAATAATGAAACATCAAAAAGCAGCACAACGTTTGTAACTCCATCCGACCATTTTGGTATCTCCATCAATGTAGGATTCGGTAATTATTCTCCTCTTTTGGTACCCCCAACAGGACTTACTAGAAGTTTCAAAAACACAGATTGGGAAGCGTTTAGATTAAATCTTCACAACAACCTTTCCCGGCTAGACATACCGTCCGAAAGGAATATATCAAATGTCGAAATTGACAATGCTATTTGTAACTTGAATTCAAATATAATATCAGCTGTTGAAGCGAACTCAGAAGTATTGGCGCCGAAGAATAAAAAATATAAGGATGTGTCCGAACTCACAATGAAACTCATAAAAACTCGGAATCTTTGGCTCAAAATGTTAAAACAATTGTTTCATAAACATCTGAACAGAGTCAATACTGAATATCAACAACTGTCAGCAAGAATTCAATGTCTTAATAAGCTTATCAGCCAAAGAGTAAATATCGATCTTAATAACACTTTCAAGAAAAGACTAGAGAACATTCGCCCGTCGCCGCATGCTTTTAAAGAAATCGATAAAATCACTGGAAGGAAATTCTTCAGTAAGGACATTTCACAAGATGTACTTATACATAATGGGCTAGAGCTATCTGATATTCGATCAAAAGTCAATGCCTTTCGTGAATTCTTTTCTGCACTCTATACCGAAAAACGGCCTACTTACGATAGAGACTTAACAAACGAAGTCTGTTCAAAAGTCTCCGAATTTTGTTCACTTGAAAACAACTCTGTAGTAACTACCTTTACACCATTAAGCCCATCATATAACCCAGCCATGCGACCGTTCACAACACCTCAAAATGTCCAAATGTTGAGGCAAACTCTGAAAAACAAAAAATCATCTGGAATCGATGGAATATCCAATTTTATTCTGCGAAAGAGCTCCCAATCGCTTGATGTAATATTATCGTCAATATTTAACCACTGCATCAATAATGGCTACTTTCCCTCAGCTTGGAAAGTAGCAAAATTATTGCCGATCGCTAAAACTAGAACTACCATTGAAATTAAAGACTTTCGGCCTATTTCTCTGCTTTCCAACATTGGAAAACTCTTTGAAAAAATCTTAGTCGAATCAGTCAATAATTTTTGCGATGACAACAACATTATTCCTCAAACCCAATTCGGGTTTAGGAAAGAGCACTCAACGGAACACGCAACACTCTTCCTTTGCAACAAAATTATTCAAAATCTGAGAGCTAAAAAATGTACAATTTCACTGAACATAGACATTGAAAAGGCATTTGATAGCCTTTGGCATAAAGGGATGATTTACAAACTGCTAAAACTCAATTTTCCCAAGTGGTTAGTGCGAACTATTCAAAACTTTCTTGAGAATCGATTCTCATCAATATTTGTCAAAACAGAGCAATCGGATCGTTTCCAAATACTATCAGGAATCCCCCAGGGTTCAATAATGGGCCCAGTTTTGTTCAACATTTATTTACATGATTTTCCATTTGAAAATTCTGACGAAGAGCCAAATGGAATTATGTTCGCAGACGATACCGTCATAATAACAAGTGACGTGAGGCCGCAGAAAGCTCTTTGTAAGATAGAACAAAAAGTACCCTTACTTTTAAACTATTACCAAAAATGGGGCTTAAATATTAACACAGGAAAATGTAGTTTTACATGTCTCCGAAACGCTAGTGGAAAAGGCCATCGTATGGCAGTCAAAGAAAGTAAAAGTCTTAACCTTAAAATTAACAACATACCTATTCCATTGCGAACTGAAGTAAAATACTTAGGTCTCAACTTCGAAAACAGATTTCTTTTCAACAAACATGCAAGAAAAACATTATGTAAGGCTAAATATGTTACTGCAAAACTTAAACAAGTATTGCACTCGAAAGGAATGCCAAAAAATACAAAAATTTTGATATACAAAACACTGATTCGACCAATCTTAGCCTACGGATTTTGCTCCTGGTTTACTATTTCCCCTACTGTAGCAAAGGAGCTTGAAAGATTTGAGAGAAAAATCCTGAGATTTTGCTGTGGCAAGTTCAGAAAAGCAAACAAAAAGTACTTCGCAAATAATATAATATACGAAGAATGTAGAATAGTACCCCTCCTGCAATACTTAACAAATCTCGCAAAAACTAAATTAAAACGAACTGAACACCATCCAAACGTATTGATCAGATCCTTATTTGATTCAAACCTAACACACAGCCTGAATGACAATTATTATTTATCTCCTTATAATATCATTAATGAGAGATCAATACCATTAATAGAGCCTGACACCAACGGAGATTGCTTGATACCTTTTTACAAAAAAGCATCTTGTTCCAATTTAAGAGGATAAACGATTTAGTTTTAAGTTTACAAACAATCATTTGCATCATATCTAGTCTCTATATCGTTTTGATTTGCATTATACGAAGGTTAGATATAAAGTTCAGCGACATTTTGTGTCCATTATTGTAATATTTCTAGTCATATTGTAAGATAGGAAGGGAGAAAAAAAAAAAAAAAATGAGAAGTATGTACGTCGGGAGCAAACGTACACCAAAATTTGCTTTACATTATCGTTACAAATAATAGTTTAAATATTACATACATATTTTATATATTTTTGCTTTGTCTGGCATACTTTTAAGCCGACTACATAATTACTTTAGTTATATACTTATATACATAAGGAACCTATGTTTCATAAGTCTCAATAAAATGAATGAATGAATGATGCAGGGCTATAATTTTAGCAGCGAATGGAAATAACATAACTTCGATCTGTTTAAGATCTAAAAGAACATCATCAAGAAGCAGGATGTGAAAGATTCTTTCCATTTTAGTTTTTATATTAAAGGGAAACAAGTTCAACATTAAGAACCAATGTCAAGAACCTTCTTTGGTTTCCGTGATTCTGCTGACCAGGGATGTCTAAGTTTTTCGACCTAGTGTTACTATTGTGCTATCCACTTGCGATACCTCTACCTCTATTGTTATTTTTGTTCCTTTCATAACCATTGTTAGAGTTATTTTTATTGTTATGTCTATTATAGGACGCCATTTACACTTGATTTCTTCCTAATAACAGCAAATTTTGTCTTTCTCATTCCAGGCTTACAAAACGTCACCTGTACCCTCATTCCCAGCGATACGGACCACGAAGCAGTTCAGGTGAACATAAAATTGTGCCAACCACTCCTTCTCGCCATGGAACCACCGGAACACTTCATAAACTACAAAACACTGGATGCCGAGAAGTTGAAAAGAGACGTTGAGGAAGCTTTAATTTTGCCAGCAGAAAACAGGAACAAGTTGAACTCTGAAATCGACGCTGCTGTCGAGTCGTTGGAACAATCGAATTTCACTGCACTTGACTGCCAAAAGCAACCAAAGAAGAGCATAGACAGATACCAACACCTCCCTGATTACGCGTGCAAAACCTGTACAAGCACAGGCAAGTACTACGTAAGAAGCTGCAAAGGATACACCAAAGGAAACTCAACACAACCAATGTCAGCTACCGGACTCTTTGGGGCGAACTTCAACAAGCCAACATAATGTTCCGGAACGCCATCCAGCATTGCAACGACGTCCCACAAGAGACTGGAAAACATTAAACCTGGACCAGATGTTTTCAGAAGATAAACAGGATAGTTGGCACAAAGAACGCAATACCGGAAGTCATCACATCCAACGACGGGGAAGCCAGGTCAGGCCAGATCAGATCAGGAAGCATCAGGCGGAGGCATTTGCTTAACATTTCGAAGGCAACTTCGTGCCCACACCAACGGACCCTGGGGTCCAACACTGATGCATCAATTTTCAGCAATAACAACCTGTCGAATGACCCCATCAACGTCACAAACCTTACCACTCAGGAAGAAATTGCAGAAATAATACGCAGCTCCAAGCCCAAGAAATCAACAGGCCCCGACGATCTCTCAAATTACGTCCTGAAGAGGCTCCCACAGACAGTGATGATCTTTCTGGCTATCACCTTAAACAACTGCGTAAACAACAGCTAAAAACGGCCAAGACAGTGGCGATCCCGAAGAAAGGCGATCTGAACCTCATCGACAACTTTTTTTTTTTTTAGGTTTTTTAAATACCAGCTGGAACACTCAGACCTAAATACCGGTTCATTGTACTACCAGTTAGCAATCTTCTATTTTTTATGGCTTTCCAGATGTTCGGAGAAAAGCCAAAAGACGCTGCCATGATAAGGAGCTTAAGTTACCATCTCTCACCATGTCTGCGCCGAGTATCTGTAACCATATGCGAGAAAAAGCAGGACATTCACCGAGGAAGTGCTCTGCGGTGTCCTCCTCTTCTCCACAGTATTCACAGAGTGTGGTATCACTTAAGCCTAACACGTTTAAATGCTGGCAACGCCAATAAGCTTTCTTCAGTCTTTTCTGCTACGAGATAGCAAAAATGTTGCAGTCTTCTTACTAACGTTGCGGAGCATTATGCTTGGTTTGTCTGCATCCAATGGAGGCATGCCATCTACGGTTGTGCTTTTCACAGATCCAATCGTTGATTGAAGCCCTCACTGAAGATGCTGGCAGACCTAGCGACGGTTGAGGTCCTGAGAAATCCCTGCCTAGCAAGCTCATCGGCGATCTCATTTCCAGTTATGCCGTGATGGCCCAGAACCCAAATGAGACACAAGGAATTCAATCTTCCGACCGCATTCAGAGAGCTCTTGTATTCCTGGATCGAAGTGGTTAGAGGGTTGAGAAGGGCCTTAAGTTCAGCTCGGCTGTCGCTGCAAACAAAGATACTTCTCCCCGTCCATCCATTGTTCGTTATGTGGCTCAAAGCCATTAAAATAGCATAAGCCTCCGTTTGGAAAACGGATGCGTATGATCCCAAAGATTAGTGCAGTCGTAAGTCGTCGTTCTCAGCAAAGGCACCAGCACCACAACCCACGTCGGTTTTGGAACCATCTGTGAAGATACGATAACAGTTCTTTCCAGGCTCAGATTCTGGAGCGAACGAGTCCTGAACCGAAGGTAAGTTAACTGAATAATTTTGACGCAGTTTGAGGCTTGGGATCATCGGCATATCTATCAGACGTGAGTCAAAAGATATGCTGCTAGCGAGTTCTTTAAAGCTCCAGTGCAAATTGTTCCTGAGACCACATCTCTTTAAACGAGAAATGGTCTTGAGAGTACACCCCATGATGTAGGTATCAAGGGGAGGAAGACTCAGCAGTGCGTCGAGAGCAGCTCACGGAGTGCTGGGGAAGGCCCCAGCAACACCAAGACAAACTGTTCTTTGAAGTTTGGCATCGCCAACTACAGGCCCATTGCGCTACTCAACAATTTAATTAAGCTCCTGGAGGAGCTAATACTTAGGAAGTTGAAAACGTTCTGCAGGGATAATAACATCATACCAAACATACAATTCGGCTTCCAGGAAAATCATTCAAACCTGCATCCGCCGATGAAACTACACAATGAAGTTGCCGAAGACCTTAACAGCCATCGTGTCACCGTCGCGTCGCATGCTCTTTGGATGTTGAAAAAGCAGTCGACAGCGTTTGGATTGAAGTACTCATCCATATAAACTAAATCTTGTAAGCTTTTCAGCTCCATTAATAAAAATAATTTTTTCTTTTCTCTCCCACAGGAACTTTTTCGTCGAAATTGGAAGCGTAAAGTCCGCCACCAAGAACATCAGAGCAGGAGTCGCTCAATGATCAAAACTAGGACCATTCCTCTTCAACATCATGACGTCGGACCAACCTACCCCAATAAGGGACAGCGAAAACCTGCCTTACGCCGATGACTCTCTGACATATAGCATATCTATATCACCAACCATAGCCCTCCGGAGAGTGGAAACTCACATCCACAAACTATATTCTTACAATAGTAAGTGGGGTATCCGGATCAACTCAGCTAAGTCAGAGCTCGTCTGCTTCAAAAGGACCGGAAAAAGAGGTCGTTGTTCTGCTGGTAACTGCAGAGCCACATCCATTAACTCTCTAACTGATGAACCAGACTGGCTGCCCAAAGAAACGCGAAGCATCAAGCATCTAGGCATCAATTTCAATGAGGTGATTAGATTCAATCCGCATTCACGCACTGTTCTGAAGAAGTCCAACTTCGCTTTCCACCGACTGAACCCTTTGCTGTGGAGAAGGACAGGACTAAGTCAGCCAACAGAACTACTGATGTACAAGTAGCTGCTGAGACCTGTCATCAACTACGGAAGCCCAGTTTAGTTCCCAATCTCAAAGACCGCGATGGAGGATCTTATTTTCGAATGGAAGATTCTTTGACTCTGCACCGGCCTGACTTTCAACCACCAGCGTCAGAGACAGCAAAGATGACGCCCTTGGACCAAAACGTCTTATCGACTGTATTAAAAACAGACCAACTGGTTAGGTCAACTCGTTAGTCCAGGTTCGGTTAGAGAATGTTTGAATTCTCTGATCCCCTAGGTAGGGACCAGGGGGTGATCCACCTTATGGTTTCCGTGGTATCACAATGGACTCACTGTGGGCTAAGTTTGTTTGTCTCCGTATACTGACAGTCCCATCTTACCTAACCTAACCTAACCATGTCGCATATTTTCACAGTTCAAAGCTCTTTACCTCAATATAATATGCTGTGTCCTAATGCAACTCAAGCCTTAAACTATGAGTATGAGTTCGTTAAGTATTTTAGAAGCTTTCTTTCTCCGTTCTCATTTGAAGCTTGAATGAAGTGTTTTCCTACCTGATACACTCAACAATTGACTATTTCAGAAATCCCCCGACTTCAAGCACCACAAAAAAAGCAACAGACTGTGATAGTGATTCCCCAAACCCAAAACTATCCAATCCAACGCCATTTCATATTTTCTTTGTCTTCAATAAAATACCGTGATCTTTTCATCGAATCCATTAAAATCAAATTAATGTGAGTATTACCAATAGGCCAACTTGAATAACAAACAAAAACTACAGCACGCAATTTATTCGTCTGTTCACCAGAAATCCACCCGAAGTGATTCCTTTTACAATAACCACACTCACATTGCATCGAACTGCGTGAAAATATTTGGACGTGCGACCAGAGCTATGTGGATTTTCATTGGAAAACACTCACTAATCGTATTTATAGACATTAAGCAGATAAAATTGTAACATCCAAGGCAATAATATTTACTTTCTTGATCTTGATCATGATCAGGCGATGGCGATTGGCAATCGAATGGCTTTGAAGCGGAAGAAGTCGACCGACTCTGCTGTCTCTCCCCAAAATCAAAACAAATTTTCTTTGTTAATCCCACCGGAAATAATGTTTATGAGTCTCATAATAAAGTCGAGTGAATTAAAATGCTTTTTGTAGCAAACAAACCTCATCGCCATCGCCATCAGTTGTTGTTAATCCGAATTGCAAAACAAATTCAAAATCGAATGAATTTGCAGTTTTTTGGCCCGACCCCAAGCGTCTATCCTTCAAAACTTCAATGAACTGTGGGCTGATCGCTGTGATGGTTACCCATAATTCGAATGACTGATGCGATCAATTGCGCCACTGGGAGTGTTTCTTGTTTTTGAATAAGAAACGCAATTTTTTTCAAATTCGGCTAACATCATTTGTCAGATTTCATAGATAAGCCAATGCCATCTGGACAGGCAACTGACTATACGCCACTTACATAGAAATGGTAACGTCATCACAGATTGACCCATGCAGTGGAACGAACTCGATTAGTTGTTGGCTGCCATAGTGCGGTGCCAATAACATTCAAATGAATTCGCCTGACGCGGCGAAATTCCCTGAGTCTAAAATTACGGTGAATTAATTTGAACGCGCCATCAACATTTTGTATGTAATTTCACACCGTGGGCTGTGATTCCATTGAAAATTTAGTGCTGTAGGCTTTGAGTCGATTTACTTATTTGATTTTCAGTAATGGATTCGAATATGAAAGTAGCGCTAAATGCAATGCCAATGACTGGGGCTGGCATACACAACAGCACACAGCGATTGTTCACGTCATCGTGACCTTTGCGGCCGGTAGCACATCGGCGGCTACGACACGACGACGGACGGTAGCAACCGTACGATTTCATTTGCTTGTTATGCAATTCAATCCGAGACGACCGACGCGACGATGAACGATCGCAATTCCAACTGTCAATATTAATTTTCAATGTAATTAAATATTATTACACTGTCAAGTGTGTAGTTGGGTGTAGTGTCGATAATATGCCGCACGGTGGCGTTGGTGTTTAATGTCAGTCAAAGTCAGTCAGTCAACTTTGGTCAATGAACTGAATGTGTGTTTTTGTTTTTTTTTTTTGTAACAGATTCGGGGTTTGTTGTGGGTATTTGAGACAATTTAAGAGGAAGGGATGTTTATGTGGTAAATTTAAAAAAAAAAAAAATTAAACAAGTTTTCTCTCTTGCCTTTTCATTAATAGGATTGAATATTCATAACGACAGGTTTTTGATTGAGTTTGACAGCAAGAGAACAAGTTTTCTTAATGTTAAGCTAATCATTGTGATAAAGCTCTGCAACTCTGTTTTGAAAGTAGGCTTGACACTCATGCCCCACTTGAGGTTAAATTGTGTTTCATTCCTGTATGATTTGAGTTTACCTAGTAGTTTTCGAATATGAAAAAAAGTTTTGAGTTGGAGTTTTTGTCTTAAGTTAAAAAGAGACAGACATAAAACATGAGCAGAACGTCTTCGACATATATGAGAGATTACATTCCATCTCCACTCACTTTCACTATCTTGAACGTCAAATTGGCTGGAATATTGGAAATAGTGCACTCAGCGCACTTGGTTTCGAGTAGATAAAGATGAATCCCAGATACTAAAAAGGTTTCATTTTGTATGGCAAACCACTTGGTTATCATGTTGGTTTGAGATAGTTTTGAGTTAAACAAGTTTAAGTCTCAGGTGTAAACATAGCATATAAAGTTCAATTGCCTGGTGGGGACATACCATAAGACACAAGAAACTGGGTTTTTCGTAAATAAAATATTTTTCCTAAGTTATATAGAGATCCTCAAGGATTTTTATTAGGTAGATGTAGGCCGAAAGGCATTATGCATAAGTACCTACGCTTAAGTTTTTGTTTAGCTTAGAGCACCCGCTTGGGGTCAGGAAACTAGTCAATTTATTAAATAAGCTTTTATCTCAAACACTTACCTACCACTGGAGTAGCGTTTTTGACTTTTATAATGAATGCTTGTCTTAAGATGCAATATTTCCTGAGTGTGTGGAAACAAGCAGAAGTCATTCCTATTCTTAAGGCTGGAAAACCTCCACATAGTCCTGATAGCTACAGGCCAATAAGCTTACTAAGCACCTTGAGCAAAATGTACGAAAGAATCTTGCAAGAAAAAATTTCACATTTTGCTGTTGAAAAAAAATTACTTCCAAATGAGCAGTTTGGCTTTAGAAAACACCATAGCACCTCGCACCAGGTCAAAAGAATCTGCAATCACGTTAAAATTAATCGTGAAGAAGGCAGGTTAACCGGAATGGTTTTATTAGACATCGAGAAAGCTTTCGATTCCGTTTGGCACAATGGTCTTATTTATAAAATCATAAAATTTAATTTTCCTATGTATCTTTGTAAGATAATACAAAGTTTTTTGTCTCATAGGTGTTTTAAGGTCAAAGTCTATAGTGGTGTTTCTAGTTTAATCTGTTTTGAATTTGGTGTCCCCCAAGGTTCAGTCCTTGGTCCATCCTTGTTTAATTTGTACACGTCTGATATTCCTTGTGCAACAAATTGTGATATAGCTGTATTTGCCGATGACACTGCAATATTTACATCGCATAAATTCTCTTCATGATATCGAGAGGAATCTTCAAATTGCGATAAATTCATTGGAACTGTACTACAAGAAATGGAAAATTAAGCTTAATGCAAGAAAAACGCAAGCAATCTTTTTTTCAAGAAAAAGAAACGCTTGTTATATTCCAAGCACAGAGCTTGAAGTACTTGACATAAAAATTCCTTTGGAACGTACAGTTAAGTAGATTTTTAGATTTAGATTTAGATTTATTATTTCGTAAATTTAAGTTCATAATTAACAATATCAGTTTAAAAGCTTGGCTTTATGCCGTCTGCCTGGTTGACAAAACATAATTATTTCTATGAATTGGAAGAAAAAAAAGAAAATCTTCATTAATTTAAATGGATTGATTTTACTATTGAATAGATATGTGTACTATAAAAGCAGTATAAGTTCAGAAAGTTTCAGTCATAATTTTGTGTCTATAATTTAAAGCAAGTTTGCAGTAGAGGTATAATTTTAGTACTTCAACTTCATTAAGCATTCGTATAACTTCGTTTTCCGTTATGAAATCGCTTCCAAAAGTGTTACGTCTGATCTCTTTCAGGACAGGACATTTTCCCATAAAATGAAAAGTATCTTCTCTTTCGTTTAAATTGCAGAGCGAGCAGGTAATAGGTAAATCTGGTCTATGTGGCATGAAGTTTAGCTGCAATAGTTCACCTCGTAACCTGGCCATCATCGCAATTTCGTTGACTCCATTTATGTCCTGAAAATAATTCCTCTCATTCAAATTGTGATTGAGTCTACAATAGAGTTCTCTATGCAGCGATCCTGTTGCGTTATTCAGAAAACTTTCTCTACACTTGAGGTCCACTGAAGAAATAAGCTGATAAAGCGTTTTTTTCCAATTGATGACATCATAATTATCCAGATTCAGGTCAACCTCACAATCTCTGGCTAAGTGCATCCATTCAGCATACCAACTTGTCTTACAATTTATGACTTGAAGAGCTGCTATTTTGGGAAGTCGATGATTTTCCATTTTCATAACTTTTAAAACATAGTCAACTTGCATTTTTAGTGTATCTATGAAGAGAGGCGATAAACCTGTTTCCAACATAACCATGTAGTTGGGCATGTTTGGTGGCAGTCCAAAGATTCGTTTTATATAGTAGCGCAGAAGCTTCTCCACCGTTTCATATTGCTTAGCTCCCCAGACTTGTGCTGCATAAAACAATATTGATTTTGATACCGCTTGAAACACTTGGAATTTGCTACTATGGGCAATATTTTTATTGTAAAAGCATTGTTTCCACGATGCGCTGATCGCACATTTAGCCTTCGCCAGCTTCTCCTTCAAGTGCTTCTCCATATTTAAGTTCTTTGTGAGGTAAAGTCCAAGATATTTGTATTCGGTAACAATTTCAATGGCTAGGTCATTGTAATACCATTTTTCATTGGCACAGTTTCTACCCCCTCCATTCTTAAAAATCATAATTTTTGACTTTTCTAAATTCACTGTCAAGTTCCAAAGTCTGCAATACTGCGAAAGCCGATTTATCATAAGCTGCATAGATAAAGGTGAAGAGGCCAAGATAACGATGTCATCAGCGAAAAGAAGAGCCTTAATCGTTTGACCTGCGTATTCGATTCCACTGGGCAATCTTGTAACTAAGTCTTCTATGAACAGTGCAAAAAGACTTGGGCTTAATGTACACCCCTGTCTTACTCCTGATTCCGTCCTAAACCATTCAGACATCTCTTCCCCATTCCATACTGAAGCCATTGTGTTCTCATACAAGTTCTCAATAACTCTCCCAAACTTTCTCGACAAACCGATACCATATAGTTTATAAAAAAGACTTTGTCTATCAATGTTATCGAACGCTGACTTAAAATCGACAAAAAATGTATATAATTTTTGACTTTTGTTGAAAAACGATTCAGCTATACTCCTTAAAACAAAGATATGGTCTATCGTTGAATAACCTGGTCTGAAACCTGCCTGGAACTCGCTCAGAAGGTTATTATCATTGATCCAGGTGATGAGTCGTCTTTGTAGTATCGAAGTGAAGATTTTGTATGATGCATTTAGAAAGGATATGCCCCTGTAGTTAGACACTTCAGCCAAGTTACTTTTTTTGTAGATTGGAAAAATAATCGATTGACAAAAGTCATGAGGAATCGTCCCGGTTTCCAATACATTGTTGAATATTACTGTTAGCCAACCAATTAACTCCATTGTGCCACGCTTATAAAATTGAACTGACAACCCATTCGCTCCTGCTGCTTTTCCTTCTTTAAGCTTTTCCACTCCTAGAATTACCTCTTGCTGTATTATATTGGCATCCAAAACATCATTCCTGAAATTAGGAGCAGCATAATGAAAGCTAACTGCTGCCCGAGTTGGATTCAACAAGTTCCTGAAGTGTTCAGCCAGAAGATTTGCGGTTATATCACAATGAATGGTGAGTCGTTTGCCATTTAGATTCTTTACCAAGGTCCAAAATTCCTTCGAATTTCTGCATTGTGCTAATCTGTTGGACTCAGCTTCAAAATATTCCATTTTCTTACGTTTACACAACATCTTGTAGTCGCTATTTGCTTGTAAGTACTGGTTCTTGATATATCCGTCAGACGCATTCTTATAAGCTCTAAGCCAAGCAAATGATGAGTCTCTGGCTTTTTTGCACTCAACGTCAAACCATGGGGCCGTATGACTTTCTCGAACATCCCTGTTCGAAATGGTGGTCGGATATGACGCCTTGATAGTTTCATCTAACTGTCTTAAATTGAGTGTACGCTGAGATTGACTAAGAGCCCTGCTAAGCTGTGCTTGATACTCAATCGCATTAGATTCTTTCCATTTAAGCTTTGGTAAAACGCTCATTGTTCTAGTTGATTCGGGTATCCTGGCCGAAAGTTCAAACGTTACCACTACAGGAAGATGGTCCGAAAAAAGTACATCTTCAACCTCGAAATCTGAAATATGCTCATTCCAATTTGCACCAACGAGGCTGTAGTCAATAACCGAGCTACCTTGTTTGCCTACAAAAGTAGGTTCCCCCATTTTGTCTGATGAATTCGTAGCCCGTATGAATCACACAAATCAATCAGTTTATGACCTCTTGCATTACACACTTTATCTTTAGACCTTCGTTCGATACCCGCCATTCTATTTTCATTTCCAGCTTCGTTTCCTATCCTCGCATTCAGGTCACCAACTACCAGCACATTTGAATTTCTTCCCCTCGCCATGAAGCCTTCCATCTTTTCAAAATCATTCTCCCATCGATTGCAGTTAACGTAAGTCGGGAGTATTCGATAACTTGTATTATTAAACTGGAGATTCAAGTATGTAACGTCTTCAAATACTGCGAATTCACACTTAATAAGTTTTATATCTTTCTTGAATCCATAAAAACACCCTCCACTTGCTCTTCCTCTAGACTGAGTCCTAATAGCTGGTATCCACTTAAAATTGAAATTATTAAATTTATTTTCAAAATCAATAAAACTACTTTCTGTTACAAACGTTTCGTACAAAAAAACAAAATCGAACTGATTCACAAACTTATAAAAATCAATAAAAATGTGTTTGTTACTTAATCCTGCAACATTGTATGAAAGGATTTTATACTTTAAACATTTAAAACTACTATTTTTATCATTTACGTTTTTACAATTATTTTTATTTTGGCAGACGGCATTATCACTAAACACGATTCGTGTGAACACCTGCTACAGTTTGAGAGCCTTTGTTGGGGCGACTTTATTTCGGTACGTACGGAGTTGGGGCTAAAACTAAATTTTAACAGGTAAGGGGGCATTTCAATAGAATAAATTTCGAAACAGAACCTGCGGAAGACCCCTTAAAATTGTTTAAAACACATTTGAATTTTTCGGTTTTAACCTCACTTTAGAATTTTTTTTTTTTCAAAACAGGAAAAGTTGGATGCAAACATAAACTACCGAATGAAAGAACTATTAATATGTATATATATAACTAATTTATTGCAAATAAAACACTTTTTTTTACATTTTAAATATTTGATGAAAGTTTGTATTTATCAACAAAACAGCTGATTTGTCTACTTTGACATAACTTGTTTAAGTAATGCCAAATAAATGTTCTCAGGTGGGATATTTTTAAATCGAAATTGTGCAAGTAAAGTTTTTGTGGTTTAAAAAAAACTTTATTAGTGTTTAGAATTCATACAAAAGTTTCAGTTTCTAGCCACAAAAGCAATAACAGCATAAAATTCGCGCGAATTTTATGCTATTATTACTTTTGTGGCTAGAAACTGAAACTTTTGTATGAATTCTAGCCACTAAAGTAATAATAGCTTACAATTCGCACGAATTTTAAGCTCATTATTTTAACCCTGTTTCCGCAGGGTTAGGCTGCTCATGCTAAATTGAAAATAGCAAATAATTTCCGTATGCAACACCTTTCCGCATTGCCCGCTTCGCGGGGCTCATTAGTTTAACCCTGTTTCCGCAGGCTTAGGCTGCTCATGCTAAATTGAAAATAGCAAATAATTTCCGTATGCAACAGCTTTCCGCATTGCCCGCTTCGCGGGGCTCATTAGTTTAACCCTGTTTCCGCAGGCTTAGGCTGCTCATGCTAAATTGAAAATAGCAAATAATTTCCGTATGCAACAGCTTTCCGCATGGCCCGCTTCGCGGGGCTCATTAGTTTAACCTTGTTTCCGCAGGCTTAGGCTGCTGATGCTAAATTGAAAATAACAAATAATTTCCGTATGCAACAGCTTTCCGCATGGCCCGCTTCGCGGGGCTCATTAGTTTAACCCTGTTTCCGCAGGCTTAGGCTGCTCATGCTAAATTGAAAATAGCAAATAATTTCCGTATGCAACAGCTTTCTGCATGGCCCGCTTCGCGGGGCTCATTAGTTTAACCCTGTTTCCGCAGGCTTAGGCTGCTCATGCTAAATTGAAAATAGCAAATAATTTCCGTATGCAACAAAATTCAAAATAAAAAGCATTTCCACACGATGTACACGACATCTCTTGCTTTTGGGCAAGAAACCCAACTCCTCAGCTAGTTGTACAGCTTTTTCTTCGGTGTCCGTCTTCTTTGCAGGTCCTATCAGAGTCCTAAAGATTGTGTTATTATAAAACGTTACCAATAAAAAATCTAATTGTATATCTACCATTGGGTTCTGATAACCTCCGAAGTTAATCGTTGCCTTTTTAAAGGACCCGAAGTTGAGGGCAATTCTTCTTCATTTATTTCAACAAAATCTGCTTTTCCTTCCATTTTCACACTTTTTCACTATTCACTTTAATCACAATGTGTTGATAGTTGTCAAAACTTTCAGCATATTTACCCGTTAGAAATTTAACTGTTTTTATTCAATAACAAAAACACAAAATTTCCCTCAACCGTGAAACTTGCTGATGGGTTTAATAACTTCCTTCAAATCTAAGAAAAATTTCCTCAAAAAACGACCAAAAAAACAACAATTTTCGAAAAATTCTTCCAAAAAGTAAATATTTGGCATCACTGTACAAGGTAAAAAAGTCAAATTGACGTCCATATGGCAGCAGTTTGTTTATTTCTGTAATAAATGCCAAAATACAAATCGATGGAAAGTTGAACAAATAATTATAAATTAAATAAAACATTCTTGCAACCAAAAACTTGTTTTTTATTATATTTTTTATTGAATTACATAAATACAAAGTGTTGTTACATTCATATTTTCCAGTTTTGTAAGAAAAAAAAATCTAAAGTGAGGTTAAAACCGAAAAATTCAAATGTGTTTTAAACAATTTTAAGGGGTCTCCCGCAAGTTCTGTTTCGAAATTTATTCTTTTGAAATGCACCCCAACCTGTTAAAACAGTTCAAGCCCCAACTCCGTACGTACCGAACTAAAGTTCAGCCCAACCAGCTGCTGAAGCAATAACAAACCATCTCTGCCCTCAGAATTCAATTTGCCGCCTTTGTCAAAATAAAAATTTTTTCCATTGATCTGCAACGTTTCTCCTCGTAAATGGATTGTGATGCCCTTATTTTTAGAGATTATGTCGGCTTTTAATTTAATCAATCGCTTTCTGCGTTCCCGTGCTGCACTTGGGTAGTCTTTGTGTATTGTTGTGCCAGTGTTTTGCAATTTGGCTTTAGCTCGCAGCACCCGAAAAACATCTTCACGATCAGACATCTCCACGACAACATTTGCAATATTAGCATCAGTGCTCATTTGACGTGCTGCAATTATTTTTGACGAATTGTTTGTCTCGAGTAGATCGAGGCAGATAGCTTTAGCTTGGTCAACTGTATCCTGAGTTTGGCCAGTGCGTGCAGGTTTCAAGTGGACAATTAAGTTTTTCTCGTTGGCCTTTTTCTCAAGTAATCCAACTTGTTTTTCAAGTAAAACACATCTTGACTCCATTTTGTGTAGTTGAAATTCCAATGCCTTATTGTTTTCTTTGAGCGTAGAAATTTCAACGCAGATACCTTCGATGTCAGTCTTTGTTGCTACGTCTTTCAACTTTTCATCCAATAATTTCGACATCGATGATTGAAAAAGGTTTTGTAGATCTTCTACTGACAAGTTGCCTACTGCTGCATTACTTTGTTTTTCCTGTTGTGATGAATGCGATTTTGGGGACATTTCGGAATAAATTCGCTTTGGTGGATTATTGCCGTCTTTATTAACCGGTGATCGTCTCAGTGAATTGCCGTACATCGTAGCACTTTTATTTTTGTTTCTAATTAAAGAAAACTCACCTAGTTTTTTTCTTTTATTTATAAAGCAAACTGCTTGTATGAACTTGCTTCTTTTTTTTTTAGTAATTTTTTCAATTTTAACACAGTTAATTATTCAAAAACAATTTAATTTTGATGGAGCTATAATTTCACAAACTTTTCATAAGCGGACAGAGTTGCCAACAGTTAAGTATCTCGGTATACACCTTGATTCAAAACTTACATTCAGTGATCACGTACTTAAAACATTGAATAAGGTAAACATTGCCATTAGATTTCTTTACCCTTTTATTAATAGAAACTCGAAGCTATCTATCGAAAATAAAATTATAATTTAAAAAGTTATCTTCCAAGCGTTGCTACTGGTTTGGGGCCATTGTGCCAAGTGTCACATAAAAAAATTCAAATATCTCAAAATAAAATACTTAAAGTGATGTTTAATCTTCCGTGGCATTATTCCACCCTAGATCTTCACAGAAGAGCGAATGTTGAATTGATTTCTGACCAATAGAAAAACTAAAAATTAAATTCAGGAACAGTTGTGATTGTGTTGATAATCCGTTGATTAATCAACTATATTCAAATCTGTGATAAGCGCACACATCTTTTCATGTTTCTGCCTTTTATGCAAATAATATGTGAAGTTCTGTGATATACAAGTGTTTGTAAAAACTAATTATTAAATCAAATATAAGACTGTTTAGGTATTTATTGAATTATAATTACTTGTTTATTTATTACTGATTATTTTATATACTTATTGATTTATTTATTTACTAGCTGTGCCCGCGACTTCGTCCGCGTGGAATAGTGACTTTCGGCAGCATTCTTAATTTTTTAGGCTACTTATTTTGCAAATAAGACACATTCATGCGTTTTAGTAAACCATTGTTATATTATTTTATTTTAGTATATGTTTGCACACGACGTTCTTATTTTTTCCATCTTTTGCGAAATAAAAAGGTTTTGTGGGATTGATATACGTGATTCTGCCACATAAAGTTGCCATGGGATTTTTTTCTAAACGAACACCTGCAACTCAAATCAGTGGGAATTAAAGGAAAACGGGGATTACTCATTTTTGGCACTGGAACACCAACTTGCTGCCACTCCTAATAATCCTAAGAAATTCAGAAACTCTATAGGGTATGATGTGACTTGCTCAGTGTCCATAATATTGTCTATTGATAGACATTCGCCAACGTCCCCCAATACGTCAAATATATTTTATTAGTTTATATGGTTAACTATCTCCGCGCCGACTAATGCGCCGAAATCGCCTTTCAAACAGCCATTCCCGATTGCCAATTATTATTTGAAGATCAAATAGACATTTCTTCTCAGGTCTAATGTATTTTCGACAGTTTGACAGAAATCACCCCGCAGTGAAAGAACTTTTATCGACCCAGCAGTCTTAAGGTTCCCGTTTACGGTGTCGATCCCGTAAAAATATAGTGATTACTTATTAAGCCTATGTCTTTCCTCAGGCTCTAGGCTATCTCTTAATTAAATTCCATTTAAATCAATTCAGTTTTCTGGGCGGGAGATGGTAACAAAGAAACACGAACAGACAGAGTTAATTTTGGATTTGTAATATTAGTAAGGATGTCCATCTTCGGGTTCTAGACTATCTCTGTACCAAAATTCATATAAATCGGTTCAATAGTTTGGGTGGTAAATATAAACAAAGAAAAACAGACAGACAGAGTTAAATTCGGATTTATAATGTTAATAAAGTCTTCCATTCCAGTGGGAACATGAGGGCGTTTCCGGAGGATGACTTGAAGTTTACATTACTCGGGAATAGTGCAGTATTCTAACGGTGGACATTTTTTGAAATGGGTGCTGTATTTTCCAAGTTCCCGTTCCCATGGGAATACAGGGATAAGACATGTTGCATAACATAATATATGTCCATCCTCAGGTTCTAGACTGTCTCTGTACCAAAATTCATATAAATAGGTTCAATAGTTTGGGCAGTTAATTGTAAACAAAAGAAATAGACAGACAGATTTAACTTCGGACTTATAATATTAGTAAAGACTCCCGTTCCCGTGGAAACATGGTGACCGTTCCCGATATGGGGATGAATAAAAGTTTATGTTGCTCAGGGATTATGGAGCATTCCAACGGTGGAAGAGTTTTTGAAATCGGTGCCATAGTGTCAAAGTTCCCGTAAACGTTCCTGCTCCCCTGGGAATATAGGGAATAAATACATGGCGTATCGCGTATGTCCTTCCTCAGGTTCTGAATAATCTTTGTAAAAAAATTAATTCAAATCAGTTTATTAGTTTGAGCGGAAGATGGTAACATAGAACGACGAACAGACAGAGCTACTTTCACACTTACTATATTAGTAAGGACTCCCGTTCCCGTAGGAATATGTGGATGAATTAAAATTTATGTTACTCAGGAATAGTGTAGCATTTTAACGGTGGAAAAATTTTTGAAATCGGTGTCGTAGTTTCTAAGTTCCCGTATACGTTCCCGTTCCCGTGGGAATTAAGGGATAAAATATATAGCCTATGTCCTTCCTCATGTTCTGAGCAATCTTTGTACAAAATATCATTTAAATCGGTTGATTAGTTTGGGCGGGTGATGGTAACATGGAACGACGGACAGACAGAGCTTCTTTCACACTTATTATATTAGTAAGGACTCCCGTTCCCGTAGGAATATGTGGATGAATTAAAGTTTATGTTACTCAGGAATAGTGTAGCATTCTAACGGTGGAAAAATTTTTGAAATCGGTGTTGTAGTTTCTAAGTTCCCGTATACGTTTTCGTTCCCGTGGGAATATAGGGATAAAATATATAGCCTATGTCCTTCCTAAGGTTCTGAGCAATCTTTGTACAAAATTTCATTTAAATCGGTTTATTAGTTTGGGCGGGAGATGGTAACATAGAAAGGTGATCAGACAGAGCTACTTTTGCATTTATAATAATAGTGAGGACCGGTTCCCGAGGGAATATTCGAATGAAATAAAGCCTATGTCCGTCCTTAAGTTCAGTCCAATCTTTGTACAAAATTTCATTTAAATCGGTTTATTAGTTTGGGCGGGAGATGGTAACATAGAACGACGGACAGACAGAGCTTCATTCGCACTTATTATATTAGTAAGGACTCCCGTTCCCGCAGGAATATAAGGATGAATTAAAGTTTATGTTACTTTGGGATAGTAAAGCATTCTATCGGTGGAAAAATTTTTGAAATCGGTGTTGTAGTTTCTAAATTCCCGTATACGTTCCCGTTCCCGTGGGAATTTAGGGACAAAATATATAGCCTATGTCCTTCCTCTGGTTCTAGACTATCTCTGTACAAAATTTCATATCAATCAGTTTGGTAGTTTGGGCGGGAGATGGTAACATAGAAAGCCGGACAGACAGAGGGACTTTCACATTTATAATATTAGTTAGGATTTATTTATTTATTTGTTTATTATTAATTCACTTTTCCTATTTTGATAACTTATTTATTTATGTTTTACTTATTATTTTTATTAAATTGTTGATTATGTATTAATTTACTATTTATTTATATTTTTTTTATTTATTTATTTATTTATTTATTTATTTATTTATTTATTTATTTATTAAGTTATTTATTTATTTAATTATTGCATACTCAATGCAACTAAAAATAAAAATTATATACATGGCTTACTATTGCGATAACATGCGTATACGTAACGCTATATGCATTTTTTATCAGATAGGGGGTTTTACTCGCCTTTCCTCCTAAATTAAAATAATGTATAAAATAATAATTCTTTAAAAAAATTATATAATGTTATAGCTGAAAGGTTTACTATGCCAAATCTCTGAAAATGTAAAATGTGCGATGACAAACTATTATGAAAATATTTGACGAAATAAAAATAACTACATATAACTTATTAAATAAGCTAGATTTAACAATTTATGCTAGCCTTAACTAGTTATAAGACGCAAATTAATATAAAATAATGTAAGGTTAGGTTAGGTTGCATGGGAATTCAGCCACAAGTGGCAGCACCTCACTCGGATCTCAAGGATCCATTGTGCTTCCCGGGAAAATCAGAGGATGAGGAGGTGGGAGGATTGGAGAGGTAGAGGGTTGGGTTGGTAATTGGTTTATTAGGTTAGGGAACCCCCACTGAACCATTTCGAGACCTGAGTAAATTTCAGGACGTTGCTCAATGGGAGATTAGAGATGTCGCCCAGTTCGTCGAAGAAGTATTCTCCGAGGTTTTTTTTCCGAGAGTGGGCCAAGCTGGGGAAAAAAAATTGCGTTGCATAAGAGTCGTGTTTTTATGTCATGTCTATAGGATAGGTACCTTCTTTTGGGTGAATTAAATAACCTATCGGATAGGCTATCTCCGATCAGCGTATCTCAGATGTATTTTTGAACGGTGCAAATCTCTTTTCTCAGATTGCTTCCGCAATCAGCTGTGAAATATAAAAACACGTCTTTGTTAAACAGAAAAGCATTCTTAAAATCGTTGCTAAGGGATTCGAATGTATTTGTTTCGATTTTCCTTGGAACTAAAATAAAAGTTGAAATGAAATTTCTATGCACGAAAATAAAAAAACCACATTAAAAGAAGTGTATCAGCTGATCTATGAAAGTAGAAAAGTGTACCAAAATCTCTCCTTAGCCTTTCGATAGCTTATTGATACAAAAATGGATCTCTGCTAAGTGTTTGCCACATAAACAATTAAATTCTCCAAGAATGGCAACAATGCTATATCAGAGTGGCGCTTGTGTAAAGAACGAATTTCCTGATTTTTAGCTTATGCACATCAGGTGCCCTCAACTACTGGTTAAAATCAAGTTAACAATTTCTTCTTGTTCTAACAGAACTTTACTGTCCTCCTTAATGTTTTTCGACTTCAATTTGTTTGGGAACTAAGTTCACAATAAATATCTTTCAGTTACGCTTTTGAGTACCATCAAGTATTTTGAATATTTTGAGTTTACCAACTTTTTTGCTATAGTAGTTTGTTTAAGGACGTATCATAAAATCCCTACCATTGGTGGGGGTATGAACTTATAAATCAAAATAAACAACCAAGTAACTTTCTTGTTGGCAATTCGCAACCGCAATTGCTATGAGTCCTAGTTTATCAATAGTTTTCTTTTTTAGCATAAACTATTCTGGCATTTTTCTTGAAATGTTCATACCCATAAACATCGGGCACAGCTTGAATTTGTATTAGGCATAGAGTTTCTTTCTATAGCTTTCTGATGATTCTTAATTGCCTCTCCAGACTAAAAGATGTTCGAAAGCTCGGTGCCACATGCTTATCAGGGGATTGATGGTAGTGTTTCTAAATGCTCAATTTCGGGGTTCCATTCAACTTCTAATAACATGTGCTCAAAGTAGTGTTTGTGGATAAATAGACATCCCTTTTGCAAGGAATTAGCTAGTCCTCCAAGTGTGATTGAGCAGTCATGTAAGCACATTATTACTTCGCCGTTCGGTATCGGAAAAACTTGTAAGCCAACTCCATTTTTCAACCAATGTAAGTTTAAGGGTGAATCACAATGCATGCCGCTTTAGCTTCGGTTTTGCTAGACGATTCTGAATTCTATCATAATTAGTCGGTACATCTATTACAATGTGACTTTGATCTAGATATTACGGTGGCTGGTGTACAAGACCACGCAGCATGACTCCAACTCAAAACTAAGAGTTCGATTTGATTCGACAGTCGCACGAGCTTGCAGCATATGATCAGCTTGGGCTGGATCCCGTGACTTTTTAGATATTGTCAAAAGATTGTTTCAAATAACATCACTTTAAGCAATTAATGGTTATCTATTTCATTATCATTGATAGCATTTCCGGTATTTTAAACAAGCTCTTTTAAAGAATCTTTTTTACTTAGATCTTAGACGACAGCCGTTTTAAAAGTTATGGAACAGTCGGAAGAGATTATACCCAGTGAACAAAACCTCTGTATCACTTAAACGATTCTAATAAAGGGAGATCTTTTCATTTTTGCCAACTATATAGAAGGGTGGGTCTATGTATTGTCTTATAAAAGATCATGTCTACCTTAACATGTGAGCTTCCGAAGCCTCATCGAAGTAGAATTTAGAAAGTCTACGATTGTCCAAATGTTCACATTAAAGCATGTCTTTGAAAAAATTTAATGTGGTGTATCTTTTCTATTCGTCATACAATTCAACTTTACCACAGTTTGTCTTATCCAATCTTAACATCACTACTGACTTGCGCCCGTGTGCTCTTTATATCGGGTTTTTCAATAAGAGCGCTACAAAAGTTTCTTTTTTTTTTTTTAAATAAAACAAGTGGCCAAGCGTTTTTGGATATTAATAAAATTCTTTATTACTGTTAAAGTACGTTCGATGCCATTGTGTATGAAACTCGATTACTTTTGCATGGCCATCACGGGCGCGCTTGCAGAAGTCCAGACGCTGAACCCAATTTTCGACGGTTTTCAAGCATAAATCGGCCGATACTGCTGCAATTTCACGTTCGATATTCTTACGAAGTTCATCAATCGTCGCTGGTTTATTAGCATAGAGACCATAGACTTGACGTAGCTACACAGGAAAAAGTCTGACGGCGCCGGCGTCAAATCGCACGACCGAGGCGGCCAAGCGACTGGACGATTTCGTGAGATAGCACGTTCTCCAAACTTGGTTTCCAATAAATCGATTGTAACATTCGCTGTGTGGCTTGTGGCGCCGCCGCCGCACCGTCCTGTTGGAACCACATGTCCTCCAAGTCCATATAATCCAATTGGGACAAAAAATATTCTTTTATCATTGAACAGTAGCGATCCCCATTAACAGTAACGTGCCGGTCTTAATCATCACGGAAGAAGTACGGCCCAATGACGCCGCCGCCGGCCCATAAACCACACCAAACCGTAATTTTTTCGTGAGGCAATGATGACTCATGGAGTACGGGTGGATTGCTGCCTGAACAATACCGCATATTTTATTTATTGACGAAGCCATTCGGCCAGAAATGAGCCTCATCGCTGAAGATGATTTTTCGATGAAAATCCGAAACATTTTCAAGTTCTTGCTCAGCCCGATTCACGAACATACGACGCTTCTGGTGGTCAAGCGGATTTAGTTCTTGTGTCAGTTTAATCTTTTTAGGATGTAGACCAAGATCTTTTCGGAAAATTCGCCACCACGACCTCACAGAGATGCCCGACGCTTGAGAATGACGCCGACGTGTGAGAGACATATTGGTCTTCCTGCAATTGAAGCCTCAGCGGCAGCAATATTCTCGATACTGCGGACACTTCTTTGTCTCACTGGAACGAGAACATTTTTTACTGTGCCTGTGGATTCACATTTTTCCACTAGACGCTCAATTCTTGATCTGCTAGGAAGATGACGACCATAAATTGGACGTAGTGCTCTCAACGTTGAGGCCGCTGACTCCGAATTTTATGAAATGGCAAACCCTAAGAGAAATGTCAAAAGAGCGGCAGGAAATATGGCGTCGTTTACTGTCCCTGTCGCTCTACTCCTGAAGCGTCTCTGTTGAAAAACCCTTTACAATTCAATTATTTGCCACCCTCAGTCTTACCCAATCCTTACATCACTACCTTACAATATAAAACTGACTTGCGGCAGCCTATCGAACTTTCTAGCTAAGACTAGAACCATACAGACATTTTCACCACTTTCTGTTCTAGCTCCTTCCCAATATTGATTATTGTGTGTGTCCCTATACAAACAACCCCTATTCGCCGTGCACTGTCTCCTTCTGGTATACTCCTCAGTTATATTTCTGTGCGGACACACCCCGACTCACAAACAACCCCATGACCAACTGATTATCGGCTTTCGCGAGAAACTTGCAAATCACCCGAAAGGATATTACCATGAAAAGCGCTTTTTTCTAAGACGTTTGGATCGACATAAAATTGTAGGTCCTAGAAAAATGTGTTTGGCCCAGTGGTTTCCGTAGCTTTCTTGCACCACCTTATTTTTTTATTTTCGGGTGTAGTCTCAGACTACATGCCAAACAAATTTGGAAGTGTTCGCATATTTCAGATCCATCCTGTCAACTGCTCCTTCGATGAAATTCAATTTTTCCCAGAGAAACACACTGAACTCGCTTCCGCTTATAGTTCCTATATAAAAATGATGACCAAATGTTTCCTTCTGTGCCAATTATGTACCCAATTTTGGAGGAAAGTCAGGCGTTCCTTAAGCTAGGCTTCTTTGAAAGTCTATAGTAAAAATGCTGATTAATCTGATCTATCGATTTTATATCCCGCGTGCAGTGGACATAGACTGAAATCAATTGAGATATTTTTAGACTTATACCTGGCCTACTTCTATTTAAATCTCTGTCCTAATCATTTTCCTCAATTGACCACCATCTATCTGTATACTCTGATTAGCTTTAAATATTTCAACTCTAACGTAACAAGCTCCTAATTGCGATCTTCGCCGGAACAAATGTAGAACTCCTAGTCATAGCGTCCTCCAAGAAAAAAAAAATCAAACAAACAGTCGATACGACTTGCAAAACACTCACCATGTGACTTAACCAAAGCCCCACCCGGCGTCTGCCTAAACATCAAAGAAACTTAACAAAAAAGCACAACTCATTTGCAAATAAAAATCCAATAGTAAGACGAAGTAAGAAGTAAAAGAAAATATTGAAATTTTAATTATTTTCCAAGCGATATTTGTAGACACCACGTGGCACGTGCAGGTGAGAAACATTCGCCGAGCGCATGCAGATAAGCTAATTTTTATTGACTCTAATCGCACCTTTGTTCACTAAAACAGCATATTTGTAATAAATGTTTAATTTGTCTAAGTTTGTTATCTATACATGAAGTAGCTAACATTAAAAACTCATTCATTGAGCATTGACGCCACACCGAACATGACTCGATTACTCGCAAACTCAGATCACAAAGCAGCACCTTTATGCGCACGAAGAGCATCAGTATATCAGTCTAGTGAAGGTGTAGAATTCTATTCGTGAAGTTCGAACCAGTTTAACAAATAAAAAGTTAGGGTTGGTAATTTGCAAAGATAAGAAATGCCTCCGGGGTACTAATGAAATTATCAAAGTGATTTATAAGAACTGGCGCCCAATGCAAGGGCGATGACATTTAGATATTTTCATTAATGAGCGAAAGGGCTGTTAATAATTTAGGAAAGTTCTCCAAACTTAACGAGTAAGTATCAGATGGCCATTACATGCTGTTAGATATAATCCCCGTTTATACGCTCCTCTCCCATTCTCATTAATTGATTCTGCAAACATTTCAATGTGTTCGAGATTGCACTTCAGTAATTGGTGTTGTGGGGTTGTCTACAGAAAGTTCTGTTGTTGCTGCCAAACCTCTGTAAACAAGAGTGTGTGTGTAAACAGTTCACCAAACTTCTGAGTTGATTTAATGTTTTTTTATTGCAACCCGATGGCTTATATATCTTTTATGATGGCTTTACGTTAATCCAGCTAACGGCTTCATGAATTGAAAACAAAAACACATTAGTGACTCCCCGGTCAGTTTAATTGCATTGACCAATAATTCGAGGGAGAATGAACTTGACCAAAGGTTGGAGCTCCAATAATATTGCTGGGTCACGACTAAGGGTGAGTGGATGTGTCTCATAATCATAAAGATGGCCATACCTTGTGTACCTTAGAGTTCGTTGTAAGCATGGGATGGTCAATTGGAATAATAAAAACAAAAATTAGCAGAGAACTATTTTTAGCCCAGACGTCAGAGTGCAACGGTGACTAGTCGCGATAGTGGCTATCTTAGACGTAAATGGGTTGAACATTGACGTAAGACCCCTCCCTAAGTTTGCTTAGTTACCAAACTTGTTTGAGTTAAGCTTTGAACAGACATTACTAAGCACTTTTTTTGCAAGTCGCTGTAACTGTTTGCGGTACTTACAGGTTAATGACCGATTTAAATGACAGGTGTTTCAATTACCATGCAAATTGCATGTCACTAGGCCGACTTTACATAACCACGTGAATGTGCGAAACAACTTTGTACAATGTACATCCGCCGCCCGCTGCGCCTCGCCCGCCGGTGCGGTGGTGAGGTGAAATCGTACGAGAGGTTATAAGCTGCGCTCCTACTTTGGACCAATTCGCATTTTTATTAAGCACCCACATAATTTTTTCTGTCCATGTCCAAAGTTTTAATCCATTGGATTACACAAAATACAACCATAAGCATGGCGTTACACCCTTTGTTCGTTCGCCAACAACAAAAGGCCATTTTATTGGCAGTGAAATTGTATTATAAGCTTTTTTCTCTCTTTGTTTTTTTTTTTTTTTTTTCAAACGAGTTGAGTTAGGAGCTGGTGCTTAGCTTAGCTTAGTAAAATCGGTTTAGTTTCAAGTGAGAGGTGGCTCTACAGTGGAGAGAACTACAGAAATAAATATGCGAAATGATGTAATGCAGAGACATTTTTTTATGAAACGTTGAATAAAAAGATGTGTGTGAAGGTGGATTTGTGTAAAGTTGATTGCGAGGGGGGTTGAGTACTTATTCATACGAAGACATAGTATTGGTGCACTGGTGATGGTTTCAAGAGGTTTTTATTTTATTGTTGAAGAGAGGTTTAGATTCAAGTAAATCATGTTGATGCAATGAAAAGTCTGAAAACACGAAGGTTTTGCTCTATATTCAATTTGCTGTGGTCTCATCCAGCTAAATATAGGTACCTACTGGGGTGTTTTGCAAAAGATGCGACAAAAGCTCAGGATGTTTAGTCAAACACAGAAAACCAAAACGTGAAAATCTTTCTTAGTTTTTGAGAGTTTAAAAAGAGCCAAATAATGTATTATTTTATACTAGCGACCCGCCCCGGCTTCGCACGGGTTTAATACTGATACTAAATAGACTACAGAAAAACTATGAAAATTTAAATTTGGAGTAAAAAAATTCCCCTTTCCCTAGGGACAGAGGAAGCGAGAGAAAGCGACTTTGTTTTATACTATGTATAGTGATGATAGTGATGAACAAAAAAGTCTGACTGTTTTTTCCAAATTCAATAATAACTCAAAATGTATTCTCTAATTTTTTTTTTACGAGATAAAAATTTAAATTAAAGAACAAAGTATTAGCTTTCAAAAACACTATCGAGTGTGGTAGTAAGTCGCATAGTTGATTTTCAATATTTTTTGTTTTTTAGAAAATAAAGTAAATTTCAAGAAAATACTAGCCACGGAAATATGCTGACCCATGGTGGCTTCGTCATTGGTTGATATTTTTTCTCCGTCCAAAGTTATCAACGAGCTAAGGTAAAGACGCCAACTTTTGTTACGGCTATACGACAGGATTCCCTTTTCGTCACCATTCCCTTTTCAAATGAAGTCAAACATCTTGGAGTAATCCTGGATAACAAACTTCTTTGGTCAAAACATGTCGAGTCTAAAACTACTAAAACACTGTCAGTTTTCTGCGGCAATGTAAAGGAGCCTTTGGCAAGACATGGGGTCTTTCACCGAAAAGGGTCCTTTGGATCTATACGGCTATGATTCGACCAATCATCTCCTATGCGTCAGTTGTTTGGTGGAATAAGCTCTCGCGTAAATACGTTATTGCCTCGTTTGCCAAACTTCAAAGACCAATTTGTCTAGGTGTTACGGGGCCTTCCCCAGCACACCGGGAGCTGCTCTCGACGCACTGTTGAATCTTCCTCCTCTTGATACCTACATCATGGGGTGTACTCTCAAGACCATTTCTCGTTTAAAGCGATGTGGTCTCTGGCACAATTCGCACTGGAGCTTTGAGGAACTCGCAAGCAGCATATCTTTTGACTCATGTCTAATGGATATGCCGTCTGACACGATGATCCCAAGGCTCAAACTGCGTCAAAATTACTCAGTCAACTTTCCTTCGGTTCAGGACTGGTTCACTCCAGAATCTGAGCCTGGAAAGAACTGTTATCGTATCTTCACAGATGGCTCCAAAACCGACGAGGGTTCTGGTGCAGGTGCCATTGTTGAGAACGACGACATACAACTGCACTCATCTTTGGGATCATACGCATCTGTTTTCCAAGCAGCGACAGCCAAGCTGTGCTTAAGGCCCTTCTCAACCCTCTAACCACTTTGAAATTGATCCAGGAATGCAAGAGCTCTCTGAATGCGATCGGAAGATTAAATTCCTTGAGTCTCATTTGGGTTCCGGGCCATATCACGGCATAACTGGAAATGAGATCGCCGATGAACTCGCTAGGCAGAGATCTCAGACAGCTTTCTCAGGACCTGAACCGTCACTAGGCTTGCCAGCGTCCTCAGTGAGAGCTTCAATCAACGATTGGATCTGTGAAGAGCAAAATCGTAGATGGCATGCCTCCATTGGATGCAGACAAACCAAGTGTATGCTCCCCAACAGTAGTAAGAAGACTTCAACATTTTTGCTAGCTCGTAGCAGAAAAGACTGTAGAAAGCTTATTGGCGTTGCCAGCGGGCACTTCTCTTTTGCCAAGCATTTATACGTGTTAGGCTTTTTGTTTTTAATATTTAAAGAAGAGGCTTATATGCTAACCTGGAGAACTCAGACTTAATTACCGGTCCATTGTACTACCAGGGTAGCAGCCTGTTGTTTGAATTGTCGCAAAGCCCCCAGAAAGCTTCTACCTTTTGACCCTCTTCTTTTTTGCAAAAATTAGTGCACCTTTGTTTCCGAAAGACTGTCCAGAAGTCACTTCTGAATGATTTCAATCAGATTCAGTGTCTTTGGTCAACCTGCTGTCAGTGTCACTGCTTTAGCTGTTCACTAAAGGTGAATACCACAGAAGTAAGATCGAATTATTCAGATTAACTCAATCTTGAGAAAGTATCATTTTGGTCAACAGTTGTTGTATCCAGATGAAGGCATACTATCGAAGATAGGACTTCCCAGCTGCATGCGTCATCCTTCCATCAGCCCGACTATGAGGTATTTCATGGAGAGAATCAAAGAAGTCATCGGTTACGGTATCTTGGACTATCGACAAACTGCTGCTGAAAAGACTAAGCAAAATAATAGATGAAGGAACACTTATTCCGAGCAATCAGTTTGGGTTCAGATAATACACATTCCGCATCTAACACGAAGTTCATCGAATTACGGATGTGTTGGAACAGGTACTTGAAGAAAAATAAGTTATTCGCCTATATTCTTAGAAGTTGCTCAAGAACTTGGCTCTCGAGTCTTAAGTAGATACTCATACACATTACGAAACAGTGAAATCCTGCATTACGATCCGAATTCTTAGAGTTTAGTATGCCCAAAAGTATTCTGAACTAGAAAAAATGGAAAATGGTGTACTACAAGGAAGTGTACTTAGACCAACCCTTTATATGTTGTATACACAAGTATTATTCCAAAGAGTACCAACGCTATACCACCTTTGCTGATGGTACCTCAACATTGCTGCATGATAAATTCGCTACAAGAGCTTCAGAAAATTGCAAAATGCTGCCGATAGAGTAATTTATTGGACCCAAAAATGTCGCATCTGGTTAAACACAAAAATAAATTGATGCTTTACAAACGAAGAACAGAAACAATCTGGCAATTATTAAAAGTAGTTCAACAGTACCTCATTTTAATAATGCCAAATACCTTGGAATAACATTGAAGGAAAAGTTGTAATGGAAAGAGCACATCAAAAAGAAGATGAATTCAACTTTAAGTACAGAAAATTGTACGGCTATACGAAAAAAAAACTCTGGTCTATCTTTCCAGAACAAACTAATGCTATGTAAACAAATCCTGAAGTCTGTTTGGACACATGGTATTCAATTATTTGGCTGTACAAAGAAAACAAATAACCAACCCATCCACAAGTCTTGAAACAAAGCCCTTGGTGCCACTTAGCACTTTTTATACATGAGAAATAACGTTTTACATCCAAGCCTTCCAATTAAAATGGTAACGGAACTGGAGAAGTAGGTAGTTGAAAAAACACGCTGTATCAATCAGCGACTGCAAGCCTTACCAACTCCTAAGTGGAGACCTTTTACGACACAATGTTTGGAGGATAAGAAGAACGACGCTTCATGAGCTGATTATCCAAAAGCTATAAGAAAGTAGTATTATAACTAAAAAATTGTATAATGTATAATAACCCTAATCTAAGAATGAAAAATCATTTCTTTCTTCTGTTGGTTTTAGATAGGATCCCCACACTATTTGGTACTGGTGATTAGTACCGAGTATTTTTTGAAGATTTCCTTCGTATAAAAAAAATTCTTTGTTTACTTTTTTAACATCCCCCGAAAGTTTTCCGGCTTTTCTTTCAAGTTCACAAAAAAAAAATAACTAAATACGTTACCCCCCACCACGGCAAAGGGAAAGAATGTGAATGGAAATCAGCACATATACCTCATCTTCGGCCACACTTTCATTTTATAAACTAACTTTCAGTCTTTACCAACACACCTGGTACAAACAAATGCAAAAACCACAGCTCTTAATTGGCTTTAGACAGGGAACAATATAAAACAGGGAGATTCTACGACATTTGGTGGGTTCAACTCAGTGTACCCTCCACCAGTAGTCGGTGTGAAAGAAATAAGTGGTAACACTGTAATCTCTTTGAGATTACGATGATCGGTCCCTCACAAAAAGAAGTAAACAATTTTTTTTTGTTCCCTATAGAATGCCTCGTACAATTTTTGCATCGTCTGTTGTCAAAAAGTAATGTTATTTTTGGTCTTAATTCACAGAAAATTTCATCTTGAAAGACTTACTACATACATATGCTAATGCTTTCAAAAATACGACGAGCCAATTTCTTCCACGTGTGTCGCCTTTTGCGAGGCATTGACAATTTCTCCGATGGAAACCTAATGCCATGAAAAACACTTTCTCGATTAGCCTTTCGAAAACTGAAGAAGATTATGGGTCACAGGATGTGGTTGGTTGAGAGATATGCGCTGGTCCCGGGCCTTCGCTATTTATTTATTTTATTCAGTATTTTCGTAGTACATGTCGAATTTGTTTCTGACCTTGAACTCAACTTAGAGCTGTTTTTTTAATTCACAAAAAACCTAGTTTATTTCACTGAAGGTCTACATTCATCGTTTTCCACTTTGAAACAACACCTTATGTCATTACGAATTAAATTAGTTTCGTGTTTTATTACTTCCTTCAAGGAATTGTCTAAATTAATGGCCCACCATCTGTCGCCGTATGGGCTGCCAACACCATTCAACTCTCCTTTATAAACAAAAAAAATATTAATTTCTATTTTCTATTCCAAATATTCTGACAAGAAATAAATAAAATTTAAAAAAGACCAATGTCCAGCGTAAGGCCCAGACCATAATACATCACTTTCGTAGCACTGCTCGTACTCGTGGCATTCATTAATTTCCCATAAGTATACACACTCGCTGGCGAGATATTTCAAAGCCTCAGCGTCGTTCGTGGCAGAAAACTCAAAAATAAAAATACTTTTGAAAATTATTTTGATGAATGGCCCACACACCAGGTACAGGAAAGTAGGTGGACATAGTTAAAGTTAAGCAGCCGTATTTATTAGATTTTCTTAAGACGTCTCTTAGACGTCGATTAGTTAAGTTTCAATTAAAATTTAATTGGAACTTAAGAGAGGTTGATTAAATTCTTATCGATAATCGATTCTGCGCTGATGCTACACTAATTGATAGTTGTGTCAAAATAAAGTAGTAAAAACAGAAATCTAGTCCAATTTAAACTGCGTTTTGACAACCATTCGTTTGTAAACAGATGTGGTGCCTTTTTGCTTATCAAAAAAACAAAAAAAAAAAAAAAACACTATGTACGAGTATCATCAACCTAAAATGTGATGAGGATTTCTTTCGAATATTCTTTCAAAACTAACGCAACGCGTTGTTGGTCTTAGGCCTTTATTATGAGAAGCAAATCGACCGCTCGACCATGGAACAATCTTTTTTTGCCTAGCAAAACTGCAATTCCCTGACAATCTCTTAGCTCTGGTTGTAGGCACACGATATCCATAGCGAAATGGATAAAGCATAACTACTGCGTGGGCGTTCGACCACCATGAACATCCAAAATGATTTTTTTCTGGTATCACCTCAACAGTAGGAAAATATGCCTTGAAAAATGCTATTCCAATTTAACCTTTCAGAACCGCACTAACGAGAATGGTTGTTGCGAGAACAACGCGTTTGGCTTTGGCTCTGTGGAGCTTTTGTGCCAGCTTTTTATGTTTCTATTTATTAATTTTTTTTAGCACATTATTCTTAGCACATTGAAAACATTTAAATCGCGACGAAAATCTTCCATATTTTTATTTTAAGAAAAGTTTAATTTTATTACCAAAACAACAGAGCGAAATTGACACCGATTTTCCCGAAACGTCAGAATGAATTTTTAATTTGGATTTAAGAGACCTTTAAACGTCATTATTGGCATTTAAGTTAAGAGGGCTCTTAGCAAGGTTACTTAAATGTGAAATTTGATTATCGATACAGATTCGTTACTTAAGTGTTACTTAAATGGCAATTAAATCTAATCGATGATTAAAAGTTCTTTATAGATACGGCTGAAGGTGTCTTAGTATTAAACTCTTTCGACGGACAAATATGTAGGCATTTGTTTTTTTTTTTTTCTACACGTTAACCCAGTTCATCGTGTTCGTTTGTTGTATTTTTCAAGATAGAAATTCTTTCACTTGTCCAGGAAGAGCCATTCGTCAAATACCTTCCCGCTTACCCGGTAGATTGATTTTTCTTCGAAACCTGTGAAGGCAAAAAATCTCAATCGACCTTCGACTGTCAATGATCAGATAGCAAACATTCCTTTCGAAAGGTCCAGTTATCTTTATTTCATCAAGAATTTATTAATTATTCGCAGTAATTGATTCAATCTATACTCCACCGTTCTATGGCTATGGCAGTCTATTTATACACAAAGTCATTCAGAATCAGAAAACGCGAGATTGAAAAATTCAATTTACTTTCTAAACAACGAACACGAAGCTGTTGAAGTGGTTGCAGTTGAAACGTTCGACCGGCATTAGTCAGCGACACCAGCACCAGCACGGCACGGAGTGTCGAGTCGCCGTCGCATCAAAGGCTTTAATAATCATACGTCTGATTGCACACCGGGCACGAACAATTAGAAAGCTCACAATGGCCCACCCGCTAGCCATAGCCAACGATGATCATGAAACGCGATTGTTATCAGTTTTCCAATTGACAGAGCGCGTCATTTTGCAATCTAACACCAGGCAATTGTGTTATTACCTAACCATCAACCGACCTCCTCTTGTTGGTATTTTTTTTTTATGTTATTATAAGCATCCGTTAAGCTGATTGTAAACAAAGGCCTATTCACTAGATGCAAGAACAAACTCTTCCCCCTTTCTGGTTTTTGTGGAGTGGAAAATGAGGAGAAAAAAGACCGTTGTACGATGGCATTGAGATACTTATCGCCAGAGATACTCTTTCGCCGTTTCACTATATTTCTACCTTTTATTTATTTTGTTCGGTTTTTTTTTGCAGCGGAATCGTTTTTTAATAATATGGTTGCCAGACATGGTTTTGCTACTATGGTTCTCAGATGAGTGTCAACGCACAAAAAATATGGTACATATTTGTCTGTACATTTATTAAAATAAAATAAATAAATAGGGTGGCGCAACAGACCGAGGAGCCCCTGGGCCTAGCACTTTTCTCAGAACCATGCCTTGTGAGGAAATGGAGGGGATCTTCAATTTTCTTCCGGTTCCGAACGGCTAATCGAGAAAGCGCTTTTCATATGGCAATGAATCCGACTGCCAAAGCTCAGTATTAACCTGTTCCTTTTTTTATTATAAAAGAGAGTACAAAGCGGTTGGAATGACATGATAACTTCTTCTCCAAGGATCGGTCAGCCACCTTCCGTCAAATCTCCAACTCCTGAGTTACACAAATCTGCGCTAACATCATTTCACAGGCAATACGTGATCTTCACGTGATTCTACATAACTGATGTGAGGACTTGTAACCCGCCCACCTATTTAAAATCTTACATAATTTTACCCCAATTCTCAAGTCCGAACTATAATGCCTGCTCAGTTTTTTAGTAATATCTACTGTTTTCAACTTTCTTCAATAATCTCGACGATTTCGGGATTTCGAAATCTGTCCACTCTAAGTAAGTTGAGGTCTTTTTTCACTCTGTTGCAGTATTGAAAAAGAGGTCTCATCCTTCTGTGATTTTTATGCAGTGTTAATTTTAAAAACCTCTGCGCCGCGCCGGTGCGTTGATGTCTATTCGCCCTACATGGCCCAGCCATCGTAGCCTTGCTGTGTGTACTCTTCTATAGCTATGTCCATGTCGCGGTACAGTTCATACAGCTCGTTGTTGTAACTCCTTCTCCACACATTGTTTTCGCATACGAGACCAAAGATCATTCGGAGTATTTTCCTCACAAAACGACCAGGGGCTTCCTCATCCGCTTTCGATAAAGTCCGTAAAGTAGTACTGGGATGACCATGGTATTATACAGGGTTAATTTGGTTTCTCTGGAGAAGGTTTTGTTTCTCAATTACCTCCTTAACCCAAAGAAGCAACGGTTGACGGTTGAGTTATTCTCCGTTTGATTTCCGCACTGATGTTGTTGTCCGTGTCTACAGCGGATCCTAGGTAGACGAACTCCTGTACTACCTCGAAGCTATGTCTGTCTATTGTTACGTTTTGTCCGATTCGTCGATGTTCGGTGTCCTTCTTTGATGACAACATAAAATTCGTTTTATCCTCATCAACCATCTAAGCCATTTTTGCTGCTTCTTTTTTAATGCACACAAAAGGACCTGTGACATATCACCTCCTTTTTCCCATAACATCAATATCGTCTGCGAAAGTGAGTAATTGTTGAGACTTAAAAGATTATTCTTCTGGTGTTGCCGTTTGAGTTTTGTACAATCTTTTCAAGTATGATGTTGAAGAAATCGCATGACAGTTTGTCGCCTTGCCTAAAGCTTTTTTCGACATCAAAGGTTTCGGTGAGTTCTCTACCGAACTTGGCGGAGCAGCGTGAATTCTTCAAGACGTCCTCATATTTAAAATTTAAGATCGAATTTAATACATGTATGCTTTTGTTTTGCCTACATTGAGCTATAGAAAACAGTTGAAATGCGTTAGTAGGGCTCCTATTTATTAAAATCATTGACTTATTAAACATGGACTGCTAGGACCCAACTTCACGATGGTTCCACGTATTCTAAGCAATACTAGCGAGCATCATTTCAGCGGAAAACTAGTGAAACATTTTTGACACTGCTAAAAAATCACGCTAGCTAAATCACAGTAGATGTCGTTAGTGTTATAGTTAAAAGTAAGATTAGCCAATATCAAAAAATAAGTGCAATCATTATTATTCAACTTTTGTATAGAGAATTAATGCAACTAGCAGTCCATGTATCATAAGTCAATACAATGCTTCAATCACATTGATCTATTACGCCTGCCGGTTCCACAAAGAAAAATCTCACTGAGCGCTCAATGACACTTTGACGGGAAGCAAACAGTTTTGTGGAACATAATTCTCAGCTCAACTGTGTCCTTGTTTTCAAACTTTTACTCACATCATCAGAATGTACAACGAAAATTCGCTGATGCTGAAAAAATAGCCGAGTCTATAGGAGAAAAATTGAAGTTTCCAGGATTGTGCATCGTCAAAAACACCGACAAAATTACCAAAGCAGTTCAGCAGAAGATTGTTACCGCATATCAATATTCATACTTTTCCTGGATCACTTCATATCATCCATATCTGACAGATTTGCGAAACACAAAAATTTTTTTTCATTAATCGGAAATACCATCCCTGAAAAAATTCTCAGGAAAGACGTTGAGAATATTGATGAAACCGTGGAAGTAATAATGAATCAATGGCCAACAGCGACTGAGGCAGCTGCTTCAACCGTAATAAATGAAGTGTTGTTTTGGAGAAAACGTTGGGTTGGGCCAGAGACTCAACAAAAGACATTTATAGAATCATTAAATCTTTGTACCGATGCACTTTTTCCAAACATTTTCAAGTTTTTGAAAATAGGTGCAACATTGGCTGCGACCATTGCTAGCAGCGAGCGTAGTTTTTCCACGTTGAGGCGTCTAAAATATTGGATTAGGAATTCTACAGGCGAAGATAGGCTGAATGGGCTTGCTCTTATGAGCATTAACAGGCACATTGACATTAAGGTGGAAAAAGTTATCGAATGATTCGCTGCAAAGCAGAGAAGAATTGATTTATAATTTCGTGTATTTTCATATGTTCTTATTTTCTGCATTTTATTATTATATATCAATAAATTGGAAAAAACCTAATCAATACAATTGAACAACAACTTTTACTTATGTACAAATATTTACATTTAACCCCCCCCTAGCTACGCCACTGACAGTTTGTCTCTGAACATACTGTCGCACGCGCCAATGAAATCGAAAAAAAGGTGTAGATATATCAATATTATATTTTCGGATTTTTTTCGAGGATCTGCTCTAGTTTTGATATTTGATTTAAGTCTGCCTATGGCAAGCTCAACTTCTTCTAGGTCGGGAGTACGTCATTCTTGTTCATCGTTGAAGTCGAATGGGACATTCTGCCTGGCAGCGGAATAAGTGTCTTCATCGCCGCTAAGCAGTCTGCAGTGGTGGTCTTTCCAGATCCTCAGTAGTGACTGCGTCTTTAATACTATGTTTCCCTGCTGGTTTTTGCGCTTGAGTTCGGGCGTTGCCACCCTAGCAGGATCATTTTATCTTTTGGTTAATCTTTCGGAACGAGGGTTCCGGTCATGGAATCTCTCGATTTTCTCAAACAAGTGCTTCTCTTGCTGTTTCTTTGCTTTCTGAGAATTCGGTGTTCTTTTCTTCTTTTCTCCTTGTTAATCTCATTATACTGGTCGAAGTCAGCTCTTGTTTTCTTTTGCATCAACATTTGTCATGCTTTTTGCTTGGCAGCATTTGCCTGCCTGCATTTTTCATTGAAACCCAGAAGATCAGAGGCAGTGGTTCTGATGAGTTGCCATTGCTGCCATTGTTCTTTAAGTGTTTTACAGTTGGAGGGACACTCGATTGTAGAAGACACTGGTAATCTCTTACGATTGTAGCTTTTCAACGTCATATCTCTTCACAGCGTTAGCTGGCTGCAGTCGTGAACAAGATATCCTCATTTGTACCTTTGCTACAACAAGAAAGTGGTCCGAGTCAAAGTCCGAGTTGAAAGTCCGGACAGCTATCACACTGGAAGAGTGCCTTGGGTTGATCGCAACATGGTCCATTTAGTTGACGGTAGATTGATGTGAGATCGCCATATACCTTTATGAATTTTGAGATTCAGGAAGCGCGTACTGCTAACAATTAGATTAAACCCCGCAGAAAAATCTATTATCCTGATTCCTTATTCCTTCAAGCGATTGGTCCGCCAACTTAGTTGTTTTTTTTTTTTTTTTTAATTGTACATTTCCACCTGAAGTTGAACTAGGTTTTTTCCAGGATGGTTTGTGTTAACCTTGAAGTGTTTCCAACTGGACATCGTCCTGGTTTTCTTTGTTCTACTTGATTTTGTATATAAATCAGAAAGAAACATGTAATTCTATGCGCTCTTACCTAGTTTAAGTGCCTTTTTATTTTTGTTGTTTAGATAGATAACTTGGCAACCATATTCTAAGAGTGTCTGGTGTCGCTGCAAATTCCACGGTTGATGTTCCGCAAGTGAACGTATAATCGTAGCTCAAAGCCAGTGCACACTGTATATACACAGTTTCAGTGTAAGTCGCAATTGCAGATTGTAGCAATCGGATCTAAGCAACTCCAGAGTGGAAGAGTGGCGTGCCTGGCGGTTCTATTGAGGGATTAGCACCTCCAACGCTAAATTTGAGATAATAATGATGAGCTGCAACAGACAGAGGTACTTGCATTGCAATGAGCTTATAGCAAACAGTTATCCGATTATTATCACGGTTCACGGGGTTGTGTTCTGTTCGATTGAAAAAAAAAAAAACAGGGCATTGCTTGGCAACTTCAACATGAGGTGCCATGACCTGTCACAGTCATAGCACCTCTTGTGAAGAGTTCAAATTTGATTGGTGTAACCTAGATACCAGGTTGTCTATTTTGTTTTTCCTCCTTGGTTGGGACTTGAGTGCGAGTGCTGTGTCAGCATTGTTCAGTTAGATACAACATTCAAACTATTATTCTCCATTTCCGAGTTGAATTGTGTTGATGGGTTTTTGTGTAAACATTTCTATAAATAAATACTCGCACCTGTATACTGTCAGGGCGTAAGCAAAGCATGGGCATTCGCTATTGAGAAAAACTTACAAGCTGACATAGAGCTATTTTTGTCTCAGGTGATAAGAGATGAATTGGTTGTGAAGGTGCACAGATGCCTCAGATTATTTGAAAATGTCTTCTCTCGTTTCTGTATTAAATTGAATATAAATAAAAACAAGATTGGGGGTAAAAATAAATCACAAAAAGAAATAAAACGGAGATGTGCGTTAGAACACTTGGCAAGGGGTGATTGAGATTTTCAATTGAAAAGGATTTTTATGGTGCTGATTGAAAGGTGTTGTAACTTCTTTGAAATATTTCATAAATTGTTATATAAGCTCGAAAGAAATCCCATACGTCTTTGCTGGTTATTGACAATCCTTTTGGACGGTAACTATGGTTTTGTTATGAAATGACGAAACCTTCAGTGTGGGTGTTCGAATTATACTGGCTCCAGAGAATACCAGGTACGTTTTAAGTTCACAATTGACTTATGTGTGTTATAGACACCAAAGCCTCGGATATACCATCAGAAGGTCAACCATTTATAATTCCACTGCGGAGCGACTGATCCACCACAAATCTGTAGCCAAGATTTGCGATATCCCCATTTGAGCCTTTCAATGCCTCGGGAGAAGGTGGAGTATTTTTCGTTATATCGCGAACGGTAGAGGACATCTCATCCTTTTAAAACTATTGACTTGCAGTTTTGCTTTCGGTGATTTACCGTAATGTTGCCGAAATGTAATCGTTTGTAGGTAATCATATGGGCTAGAACAAAAATTCGCGAGAAACCTAGGCTCAAGCAGTTGAGTGCTCTTCCATCTCGAATACGTTGAATAAATACGTGTAGAAGCCTTAAAGGCCGTTGATAGACACTTACCTGCTCCTATTTTTTAAGCTAACACTATTTATATGAACCATCTGAAAACTCAAAAGAAACTGCAATTCGTCATTTCTTTTCTTTCTTCTCTTCTTTTAAGTAGCAAAAATAGCATCTTTCATCAAAAATACAGATATATCTGAGGTCGAATTCGATGATATCGATGGAGCTTTTAATCACATACCACGTTGATCGATGTTAAGCAGTAGACTTCTTCTAGTCATTTAAATACAACGCTCATCAGGTAGGTTATTTTCAAGGAGGCCTTATCCCTTATGGAATTGCCGTATTATACATATGTGCAAAAAACTTGGGTTTGAAACCGAAAGAAAGGTATAATCCTCATGCTGGTAGTTAAACCAACAACATGTCGTTCAAGTCCATGGTACAACTAAACAAGAAGTCGCATCTTGAAGCTGTCAACAAATATGGGCCTCGATGACGTACGTACACAGAACGAGAAAAAAATTAAAACACGAACGCGCGGTGTTGCGTATACACTTTAAAGTCTCCCAACCTTCCAAAAATGTGCGTAACTGACTTACTACACCTTCGTTTGCTCTAGAAAAACCTTTCAATGACCACATATTCCTCCAAAAGGAAGCAAGACTAGGCCTTCACCAGGCCTTCTACCAAAAAAGGCTTAAAGTGGTGATTGTTCTTAGTCTACAAGCAGGACGGGTAGGTTTGAATTCCTTGTCGGTTATTTGCTTTTATTTCAGACTTCTAAATTATTTTCTGGTCGAAGCCCTGACGGGTAGGTTCGAATTTCTTGTCGGTTATTTGCTTTTATTTCAGACTTCTAAATTATTTTCTGGTCGAAGCCCTGGGGACATAAATGCAACTGAAACCGCTTTGTTTCTGCTCTGCAATAAAAAATTTAAGCTTCTTCCCGGGAAGCTCAATGGACTGATAATTGTTCTCAGTGCTGCAGTCTCCTCTTTTCTTATAAAAAGAAAAAACAAGCTCACTTGGCCTCTATTAGCTCGCTAAAGTTCAACTAGCCGAAAAGCTTCCAGTATGCCCTCACATAATTATGATTCATACAAATTTTAAATTAAACTTTTACTTCACAGTCAAGGTCATCACCTCCCGAGCAGTGAGCCTTATCCTTCTATCCAGTAGTAGGTCTTGCATATTGAGGTTGATGTTTGAAAGACGTAAACTAGTAGCGGTTTAATTTTGGACTCATCACCTAGTATCAGCTTTTCTGTATGCCTTGAATATCGTTATACTCAGGTCGATGTCTTTGCTATTGATCACCTTCTAAGACAGCCCAGCTGGTCTAAAAGGACTAAGCTCTTTTCTATGATCGTAACAGGCCGGCACAAAGTAGTTGAAAAAATTTGAATAATCTTACAAGTCTCTCAAAAGAAAATTGCATCAAGGAGCATACTTCTTTGATGATCCAAACGATCTGAGGAACACAGATACCATTCACCTCTATCTCTTTATTAAAAGCTAAAATATTTTTAAGTTAAGTCAGGCACCTCCTCATAAGCTTCTTATGGCATCACCATAGCACCAATATTGGTCTAAGTGTGTTTGTTTTTTTTTCTGACAGCCATTTAAACCTAGCCTAACTGAGTATGGCATACACTATCTGGCCGTGCTGGTTTCATGTTTTAAATGCGAGAATACTTTCGTTAAATACACATTGCTTCCCCAATACTAACATAACAACCCTGAACCCATCGAATTATTAACAACTGTGTTGCCTGTTCGTTTAAACAACATCTTCAATTTCAAATCAATCGCTTTTGTTGGCTTTTATTCTGGATATATTGTTTCCATGTGAGAATTAAAACCAATTAAAAAGACTTTAATTAAGACATCTTCCCAACAAAGATTCTCCTCCTTCTCCTCCTTCTCCTCCTTCTCCTCCTTCTCCTCCTTCTCCTCCTTCTCCTCCTTCTCCTCCTTCTCCTCCTTCTCCTCCTTCTCCTCCTTCTCCTCCTTCTCCTCCTTCTCCTCCTTCTCCTCCTTCTCCTCCTTCTCCTCCTTCTCCTCCTTCTCCTCCTTCTCCTCCTTCTCCTCCTTCTCCTCCTTCTCCTCCTTCTCCTCCTTCTCCTCCTTCTCCTCCTTCTCCTCCTTCTCCTCCTTCTCCTCCTTCTCCTCCTTCTCCTCCTTCTCCTCCTTCTCCTCCTTCTCCTCCTTCTCCTCCTTCTCCTCCTTCTCCTCCTTCTCCTCCTTCTCCTCCTTCTCCTCCTTCTCCTCCTTCTCCTCCTTCTCCTCCTTCTCCTCCTTCTCCTCCTTCTCCTCCTTCTCCTCCTTCTCCTCCTTCCCCTCCTTCTCCTCCTTCTCCTCCTTCTCCTCCTTCTCCTCCTTCTCCTCCTTCTCCTCCTTCTCCTCCTTCTCCTCCTTCTCCTCCTTCTCCTCCTTCTCCTCCTTCTCCTCCTTCTCCTCCTTCTCCTCCTTCTCCTCCTTCTCCTCCTTCTCCTCCTTCTCCTCCTTCTCCTCCTTCTCCTCCTTCTCCTCCTTCTCCTCCTTCTCCTCCTTCTCCTCCTTCTCCTCCTTCTCCTCCTTCTCCTCCTTCTCCTCCTTCTCCTCCTTCTCCTCCTTCTCCTCCTTCTACTCCTTCTCCTCCTTCTACTCCTTCTCCTCCTTCTCCTCCTTCTCCTCCTTCTCCTCCTGCTCCTCCTGCTCCTCCTTCTCCTCCTTCTCCTCCTGCTCCTCCTTCTCCTCCTTCTCCTCCTTCTCCTCCTTCTCCTCCTTCTCCTCCTTCTCCTCCTTCTCCTCCTTCTCCTCCTTCTCCTCCTTCTCCTCCTTCTCCTCCTTCTCCTCCTTCTCCTCCTTCTCCTCCTTCCCCTCCTTCTCCTCCTTCTCCTCCTTCTCCTCCTTCTCCTCCTTCTCCTCCTTCTCCTCCTTCTCCTCCTTCTCCTCCTTCTCCTCCTTCTCCTCCTTCTCCTCCTTCTCCTCCTTCTCCTCCTTCTCCTCCTTCTCCTCCTTCTCCTCCTTCTCCTCCTTCTCCTTCTTCTCCTCCTTCTCCTCCTTCTCCTCCTTCTCCTCCTTCTCCTCCTTCTCCTCCTTCTCCTCCTTCTCCTCCTACTTATCCTTCTCCTCCTTCTTCTCCTTCTCCTTATTCTCCTCCTTCTCCTCCTTCTCCTCCCTCTCCTCCTTCTCCTCCTTCTCTTCCTTCTCTTCCTTCTCCTCCCTCTCCTCCTTCTCCTCCTTCTCCTCCTTCTACTCCTTCCCCTTTTTTTCCTCCTTGTCCTTGTCCTTCATTATCTTAATTGAATATTGAACAACATGTTAGTAAAGGTGTAGATAATGAAATGACCCTACCTGGAGAGTGTGAGGTGAAGTCGAGGGTGGTAGGAGGTGCCCCCCACAACAACCTCCAAACAGGTGGTGGTCACGCCCCCCAAAAAAAATTACACCCCCCATTTCATGAAATTTGATGAATTTTATAAAATTTACAGGAGTTCTTCGGCGTGGGGAAGAGCTGTAGAGAGTAGGGGATGTCCCCCACAATATCCTCATAGTGCAAACACGTTGCGTTTACCCACCCCCTTCGAAAAAGTTATACCCCCCCCCATGCCAGAAAAATTGCTGAATTTAATAAAATTTATTTAATTCATCAGCACAGGATTTTTTTGGTAATGGGATAAGCATGGTGGTGTTTGAGGGTGCCCCCCAAACAACTTCAACACCACCATGTTTATCCCATCCCCAAACAAATCCTGTGCTGATGAATTAAATTCAGCAATTTTCGTGAGATGGGGGGGTATAACTTTTTCGAAGGGGGTGGGTAAATTCAACGTGTTTGCACTATGAGGATGTTGTGGGGGACATCCCCTACCCTCTACAGCTTTTTCCCACGCCGAAGAACTCCTGTAAATTTTATAAAATTCATCAAATACATCAAATTTCATGAAATGGGAGGTGTAACTTTTTTTTGGGGCGTGACCGCCTCCTGTTTGCACTTGGAGGTTGTTGCGGGAATCATTATCTACTCCTTTACCAACATGTTTATACAAGAGTCCCTTCAAAAAGATCAGAATACAATTTTCGAAACCGGAAATCAACAACGAAAATCAACATTCTCATCAACATCTACAGTCCGACGTTTACAGAATCGAATCCAAAAGCTATCGTTCAACTTAATCAAATCAACTAATGCCATTTCTCATTGTCCCACACCTACTGCTTCCCCGAAGATCCATTTTCCATATCAGTCCAGTCAATTCAAAATCATAAATCTGCCATTGTCATACTTCTGCATAGGACATCAGAGGATACCATAGCTTCTACTGTGCAGTCGAACTAGGTCACATTTCCATGTACGTTTTTCTGTCCATAAATAATTCTCTCCTCATAAGAATAAGATGAAATGACATGCCATCCTCCCTCCTTTATTCCGGTAAATCAAAACTCAGACATCAAATGTCAATTAAAGGAAACGGACACAATTCTCATAAAATATGGAATGTATCTCTCTCTGCTCTTCACGGGAACATCCTTTTCCACTTCAATTCACTTCACAAATCATTCAATTAAAGTTTTCTTCTACTTCAAGCAGTCCTTTGGATGAATGCAGTTTGAATATCCTTCTGTGTAACTTGTTAGATGGATACAAGTATGAGATAGGTAACGTCCTTCAAATCATTTTCCATGTGCTAGATTTCACTTGCAGATGTAGTTTATTATCTAACTTATTGTCAGACCCCCTGACTCTCTTTCAAAGCCAAATTTTCAATTTTCACCATCACAACGATGAAAGATTTGCATGTAAACAAAGCAGGAAACTGGTATGGGTTTCTGTATGCGGCAGTATCTGAAAATCTAGAGCAGACCAAGTCCGAGTACGGCCAATACCCAATAACACAAGCACTCTCCTCCTTTTTGTTTTGTTTTGCATTACGAGTACGCCATTAAAAAGTTTATTATTTTTGCTGAAATCTCTTCACGCTTTTCTCACGATAGCTTAAATTTTTTATGCCAATCTGAATATTCACAGTCACGAAAAGCATTTAAAGTAAAACTGCACAAATAAAATGATGCGACTTTCCTCATAGCCATAATCCTGTCCTATGCCCTCCTTCCAGAAGCCAGACATTCTCCTGATGCTCCTGCCGCTGCTACTGCTACTGTTATGGTATTGTCACTTTGTTCCGGTCCATGACACTTTTAAACACTTTCGCGTAAAGAACTCTGTTCGTTCTACGAGTATCTGTGAGTTTCAGAGTAATCAATGTATCAAAGAGCTGGTCGAAAAGTTTTTAATTACTCCGAGTCAGTATCGGATAGTTGGGCAAGAAAAAGTGGGAGGTCGGGTGATGATGGTTTGTGTGAAATTTTCGGGATAATTAATCTTGGAAAAGTTTCCTCTCTCACTCTCTCTCGAACGTTAAACGTTTCTCTCGTCGCTTTATTCATTGGGGCTGATGAAAGACATATTGGATGTGGTAATCATAGTGCTGATGATGATGATGATTGTTATTGCGATGATGAAGGAAACGACGACTTCGAAGAAAGTGGAATAATATTCAAAGTGGTTGCAACGAATTCCGAGCAATTTTGTGATGCGTTTTAAAAAGTTGATTGGGAAAATAAACAATGGAGCAAATGTTTGGGCGTTTAAAAGGGAACTGGGGTGTTTTTTTAATGATCGAACACAAGAGTGCAGCTTAATGAGGTCCTTGCAAATAAGGGATCCCTGAACTCGTTCAGAGCGAAATCGAGTCGCAAGGGAAGGACATAAATTAATGTTCTGTGAAGCCAACCATTAAAGCCAGCAATTTAGTTCTTAAACAGAAAACTTATTGTATTTTTTTTTATTAAGAAATTTTCTCGAGAAGAGTTCTTTTAATTGTAATTCCCCTCGTTTGCCCTGCCAAGTATTTCTAAAAATATGATTTACTGCTTATGGTTCCTTAAGCGCTGCCTAGGGATCCCACAATTAGCACAATTATTCGGAGTAAAAGTTTTTGAAACCCAACAGTGATCCCAACGCAATGTGCTTCAATTTAATTTAATTGATCTGAAAATACCTAGAGATTTTTAAACTTTAAATTTACTCTGAGCAGAAAAAATACCCGCAAAGGTAGTGTTAAATATTTTTATGAGAACTTCTGACGTACAACGAGAGTTAATTTGACTGCCTGGGGGGTGGGTGTCGATCGAACAATATTAATACGAATAAGTACTCTACTTTATTGTCTCAACAAGAAAAATTTCAAGTGGAGCCACCAAACATACCACCCAAGGACTAAAAACGATTGAAGCCACGGGTATCATAAAACAACTTCATCTCTGAAAGGACTTACAGACTGATAAGCGTAGACTGTAATGCTCGATATACGTCCTGGATAGAGAGTACATGCAATATGGAAGGAATGGCCATTGTTCATTGGCTGGACGATAACAGCGAGAATCACAATCTCGTTTTTATATCCCAATAAAGCCGACATTTCCAAAACACCGTCAACTCTGGACTTCTTGTGCATATACCCAATACTCAGCGATTCCAACCAACCAATATAATATTACACTGTGGGCAGGTGATACAGTTATAAATAAAGGAACCCACGGTATAATAACAAAAATAGAACAAGACTCCATGAGAACTTTTAAGTTGAAATGCGAACAGAGCGAAACAAGAAGCAGTTACAAGCAGCTAAACCATGAACTCAGAGAGGTTAACTACTTCAATAACAGATATAACCTGGATATGATTTCAACCCTTTTCAAAGCAAGAGGCGAACTTTTACCTCTGAATTATCTGCCGTACGTAAACGTCGAAAACGTGAACTGTTCTCTGTGCAACCTAAGGACAAAAGATGTTCGTCATTTTATCGGCATCTGCCCAATACTTAACGAAATACGGTTATCGCACTGGGGAAAGATCACCCTGTCAGTGGAAGAATCTTCCCGAATACTTGATGGAGAAAATTGGAATACTCTATACTCATACCTGAAAACTGCGCTCAAATATCGTACACAAATAATTAACGAAGCTTTTTAAGATTTAATTTTTTTCTTTAATTTAATTTTTTCCTTTAATTTTGTGATAAAATATATACAAATAATGAATTAAATATTCTTTTGAAAAATTTTATAACTCTCATTTTTCGGCTGACGGCACTTCAAGCCGATGCTTATATTGTGAAAATTGTAAAAAATATGAAAGCTTAATAAATAAATCACTATTAACTAACTAACTACTCAGCGATTCCGACGACGAAGCTTAATTAATTTTAACGAACCTTTTTCTCACTTCAGCACCACCACCAGAGAACTTCATTAACTTCTAAAAGGTGTCAGGTAGTCAGGGGGAGGGGGGGGGGTTCAGGGGTTCAACCCCTGAACCCAATTTAATATACAAATTAATATACAAATATCTACAAACTTTTTCGGGTCAATTAAATTCAAAATGGCGGCTGTCCAGCATTTTTTCGGAGGCGCCTCATTTTTTAGACGGACCCATGGTCGAAGATGTAACCTGCTTAATTTTGGTCCTGGGACATAATCCCCAATATATGTATAACAAAAGCAAGAAACGTAAGTAGGATTTTTTCGATATTTTGTTTTTTTTTTCGCGAAATGGTGCACGTTTGCGTTTGAACAAATCAAAAAAGAGCTCTATGCAATATAATAAAAAATCCTAAGTAGTTACGTCTCCGGAGAAAGGTATTTCGAATGTACTGTCAAAATTTCGTATATAGATCGGTGAAGATTTGCTCGAGTTATGTCTTCGGCCAGTTAAAAAAAAGTGATTTCGAGAAAAACGGGTTTAAAGTTTTAAGTATGTACTATAAAATCATATGGCATACCTTTGGGGCGCTGCCGCAGAATGGAAAGTTTGGGTATTTAGAAATTTTTGCCGGCATCCATCCTTTGTTTTGTTATTTTTAGCCCCTAAAGTACCTTTTTAAGACAAAAAAATGTCGGTTTCTTCAAAATTCTGGACCAGCTTCCCCCTTAAGAAAATTTTTTCCATAGTGGGTCACATAAGACTATTTCTGAGATTCGCTTTGTTTTAAGAAGATTAAAACCAGAGTGTTTCTAATAATGAGTGGGTATTTGAATACGGTGCCCAGTATTCGTAAGGAATGCGCTTTAGCTCTGTATACAACATTGTAGTGCACACTCAACCTTGCTATTGCTGACTCGTGTTCACAAGCAGATGTGCGAAATTGCGTTGGGATCGTTGAGTCTGTTGGTTCCTACTTAAGACATTCTGCTCAACGCACTGCTGTTTTGAATGGTTAAATTCGGGACCTATTACCGGCTGGAAATTAAAAAACCCTGCTGGCAATGTGTGAAACGCGGTGGGTTCACAAGCATGAAGCCGTTATGCGATTTAAGGAAATCTTTCCAGCTATATTGTCAATGGACTCGAAGAATTCCAAATTAGAAAAAAAATAGAGAAAAAAAGTTGACAGAGAGTACGGTCATCATTATGAAGAAGCAATGGTGATGCTCGATGAAAACGGTGGTATACTGCAAATGCCTATCGTTGGAAGGCAACTTAATCGCTCTAACACTTCTGCGTCGAATATATACACGTATGGCAAAATAAATTTATTCGTCGAATTTCTAAAGCACACAATTCACATATTAACCGAGAGGTTTGCGAAACACCGTAAAGTAGTTTTACCATCATCTGGTGTGCTAACTGCAAATTTTTCAGCAAGCTATGAAATTGAAGACGCATTTTTTATGTATTCGGCAGTGCTACCCGAAAGAAGTACATCCGTCGTCAAAGCAGAACTTGAAGTGTGGAAAGCAGCTATGACTCTCCTCCCCTAGTCCAAAATCAGCTTTGGAATGCTTGGATAAGTGCGAAAACATTATGTCCAATTGTTTACATGTTGCTACAGATATTGGCTGCCATACCTTTTTCCGCTGCCACACCAGAAAGGACGTTTTCAAGCCAACGGAGACTTAAAACTACTTGCGTAACACAACGAGTGGAAACAGACTGAACGGCTTGGCTCTTATGAATATTCAATACGGGATAGATTTTGACGTAGATGAAGTAGTGGATATATTTAAAAAGTAAAACAGAAGATTGATTACATGTGCATATGTCATGAAATGAACCTTCTTTTTTTCATATATTATAAACGTTATTTATTTCATGCACTTCCATTCCAAAGCGGGCGCCCCAAAAAGTCAGCTAACTGCTAACTGCTTCAATATAACATACTGCTTCAAGGCAAAGATCGTGGGTTACCCAAAAAAGGAAACCGAAATGTTATGTTTGGTTATAGGCCCATACCCCTACTCAGCAACGTAAGCAACGTCAGCTAAATCCTGGTCTTTTGAAGGCTTGAAACATTCTGCAACGACAAGAGTAGGTATCATTCCGAGTATGCAGTTTGGATCCTGAGAGAAGTACTCCACTCTTCATTCACTCCTGTAGCTACAAGAGGACGTTGTAAGGAAGCTCAATAGTCGTCAAACAACAGTTGTTTTTTGGATGTTGAGAGGACATTCGATATTATCTGGATAAACGGAATTATCCATAAACAAACTATTATACGCTTTCCAGAAAGCCGGAATATTAATAAAAATTTTATGTAATATTCCTCATTTCAGATCCTTCTACGTGAAAGAAGACAGCACTATGTCATCAACCAGGCTTATCTGAGGAGGATTTGCCCAAGGATTGCAGGCGAGGTTCTCCTGTTTAGCAGTTTCACCTCACACCAACCTTAACCAGAAAACGGTACCAACCTTCTCTTTCCGGATGATTCCTACAGTCACCAGTAATCCCAGCCCGTAGTGTTGAAGATCACTTAATGAAACTTTTCGAGTACTGCGAACGATGGGAAATCAATATTAACTTCGCAAAGTCCGAGTTAAAGCACAAGGATGAAGATGTTCGCGATCAGCCAAAAACTAACACAACATCTGCATCAACCTTTCTGACGGAACACAGCACTTCAAGTATCTTGGAGTCCACTTCAATCAGCTGATGCGTTTCAATCCGCATGCCACTGCAGTCTTACAAAAGCTAGCTATGGTTTCCATCGCATCCATCCGCTGATGGTCAAAAGAAGTGGTCTTAGACAACGGCCACGCGGTGAGCGACTGCGCTACGAGTCACTAAGCGATGCAAAAAAATTTAAGAACATGAATATCGTATGGAGGTGGCCACATAAACCCTGAGACAGAGTGACGTGCGTCGCTCAGAAATCAAATTTGTATTAATTTTTCAGTCGATCGCTGAGCTACAAAGAAATAGATGAATCAAATCTTAATATAGAATAAAAAGAAGTGTACGGTTGGTTATGATCCCACCACTTAAGAACGTCTCAACCGAATGAAACTAAATTTTTGTGGTAGCCTAAGGGATGTTGGTAGATGGTTTTTATCTTAAATCGGTCAACCCCTTCCCGAGTAATAGCATTTTTCCTGAATGTCACTTTTGTCCATTTAGAAACTACGGGAAACGAAGAACGAGACTGGGATCCTTAAAACTACGGACCTGTGCAACGCTGGCTGTGATCCTCATGTTCCCACAGGATCGGGGTTGGGAACGGAAACCTAGAAACTATTGGACAGATTTTAAAAATTCTTTCAGCACTGGGATGCCATATAATCCCTTAGTAACCAAACGTAGATTTCATCCCTATAGTCCAACGGGAACAGATACAGGAACGCGAACGGGAACCTTAAAGTTACTTGACCTTAAAACTACAGACCCGAGCAATGCCGGGCGGCTCAGCTAGTATATAGTATTACTAAAATTATTTTCAACTTTGTTTTTGTATAAATTACATCCTTATCCTTGGCTACGATCCGATACGCAGGAAAACCGTCAGCAATAGAAAACTCTTTGAAGAAGCTTGGATCATAACTTTAAAGAAGTACACGGCGAAATCTGGAGGATGCTTGCTGAAAAACTATTCAAATCTCTTAGTAAGAAGGAAAACAGAAGAAGAAAGAGACCCGGACACAAGTTACATCGTTACGATGACGGATGACTTTAGTGGACGACGACACAGTTAGTAACGAAAAAGTAATGACCTACTTCGCTGGGACACCATCATCCCATCATCGAGGGCAGTTGCATAATATCCATTGCTATCTCACTGTCGAATTTAGTGTCCACTGCTACCTCGCAATCGAATCAAGTAGCTTCTGCTACCTCATTTCAGGAAACAGGGTTGCTAGGCCGAGGCCCAAACCTAAGCGGATACTGAGAAGCCACTGTTCGAGTCGCAATAACCCAAAAATCAGATTTGCGTAAAACCAGAACTGAGCAGTGCCAAGCCCAGAACTCACCATCAGCTCTGTTCTAAGTGCTTTCACTAAGATTGGAAACCCAGACGTGTTAACATCCAGCTGAGTTTCAGAGCCCAGCCAAACTTTCGCTATTCCGCCAGGAGGTGGAGTCAACCCACCGGTTGCCAGAATCTACCAGGACTTTCGTGTGCACCAGAATTGTAATCTGAATTAAATATTAAGCCATTGCATGAATTTGTAAAACTTGTTTGAAGACCCTCTGATTAGAACTAGCTTCAATAAACAACAGTTTTGCTGCTTCTTTAGTATATCTTCGACTTGGACCCAACGAACTTACCTTAGCATTCCTTAAAAAGCATCCTCATAATTTATTTTAACCAAATTTTCATAAAAGCTACCTCAGGATTATTCAAAAGAGGTTTGATTTTGGTCGAAGATGCACTTCCAATAGCAGACTAGCAGTTTTGACATTGTCCTACAGTTTTCTGTCCTGCCGAGCGGAAGGTTTGCTGAGGTAATTTTGCAAAAAAAAAAAAACAGGAGACAGCCAACCAATGTACAAACTGTAGAGGAAAAGTTTCCAAAATTACCCTTTCTTCTGATTTTCTACAAAGAGAACAATCTTGAATGTGCACTTACCATACCTGCGTCTTTTAGAAGGCCAAACAGACTGCCGACTCATCTTCCTCCAACTTCACATCCATTGATTGTCTTTCCTGCAGTAATTGTAGAAGGACATATCAAAGTTCTTGATTTTCTTTGTGCCTTCATCCCTAAACTCTTCTTGAACTACTGCCTCATCAGCTTTATACTTATCTAGCGTTTCCACTAGTTGCTCGACTGAACGCAGCCTCAGCCTGTGTGAAAATAGGAAATCGCTTACTCTCTGCTTGAATTAGTAGCACTTCGCAATTTGTATGAATTTGAGTCATCAGTATTCTCGCAACATGAACATAACACTTTTTTACAACTTTTCCTGACTGTGCTGAATTTAATGGGTAGTTTGCCAAACCAAACCCCCACCAGCAACTGAAAAATTCATATATCTGATCACATGAGCCAACAAAGAAAAAGTGTAATGCTTTCATGTGCACTTCCCTGCACACAACCAACTTACATCGCTCATTAATTCATAAAATTTACAAAATCAAAATGCTGGCAACCTTCCAAATAAAAATGTCATGCCAGCAGAAGATTAACAAAAAAAAAAAACCAACGAAAACGAAATTTTCACCTGAATTCCCTGTTCTGGAACGTAAGCCCACATACATTGGTGACAATTAATGGTACAAGCACCGGAACGTCACAGCTGCATGCAATATAGAGATCATATCCTGTCCCTGCTTCCTAAGAAAAACATCGGCAAACTTTAAGAGCATACTACTTGCTCTGGTTAGTATCGAATTTTGTTTTGTTAACAAAAGGACGTCTGCGACAGTCAAGTGTAACAAAGCACGTATTTCCCATTATTACGTGTAAGTGCACAAGGAATAATTAATATTTTATATGCAAATGTACTGTTCTCGGGTGTTTCCAAAAAGTCAAAGTCACTGACTCTACATTTACGAGGGCATTATGAAGTTGTGGAAAGTGGATGTTAGTTGGGTTGGAGCAGACATTTATCTGCGTGGATTACAAGCGCTTAAATGAAATGAACACTGTGAGGGTAATTTTGGTAGACTCAGTACAAAAGGTTGAAACAAAAGGTACAAAACGTTTTGAACTTTAGCCACCTCTTGAGCTGTGGAGGGATCTGCCATGAGAGCACTTCTCGAAGTGAATATATGGGTGGGTACATGTGAAAGTTAAGAACTGGATATCGCACGAGTATCCGGACATTTGGTTGAAAGTTGGGATTTTAATTTGAGTACGATAACATGGAAATCGTCGTTGAATATGGTATAGTCTCTTCTGCAGGTAGATTTAAGGTCTGCTCTCGATTAAGTTCAAAGCATAATGGAACATAACAATCTAAAAACAATAAGACAGGTTGAAAAGATAGCTTTGAAGCCACAATGGCTCTTGAAAGATGTCCAAGGCAACAAATTAACTTATAACTTTTGAAAGAGATTATTCGTATTTAATTAGTCTATTAAGCGACTTTGGAAGTAGTCGCTTGTTCTACCTTTCATCAAATATAGACCTTGAAAATTGGGCACGTAGCTGTTATGGCTACTAGCAAATCAACGCACACAGGCACACCAACCAAAATATGCACATGAGTGACATCATCAGTAAAATGCATTGACCGAGCAGCCGAGCAGCATTCTGTACTGGCTTATGTGACTGCGAAGCTCTTATACATATCAAAGGAAGAAGTTCCAAGGATCCTATTACGTAGAGGAGAGGGAGCTAAAACTTTTAAACGTAACCCAGATTCATCAAAGAAACTAATCTGGATGAAGTACTTTAAATTAAGGAATGACTCCTAAGAGGTAGGGGGTACAATAGATCTACAAGGTCGAGGTTCTATACGAAACCCCTAGTATTCATTCATTCATTCAAAGTGAGCCTATTTGCTGAAGTCAACAGCTAAAAAGATTGATTTTACTGTGTTAGTTTTGCCAAGAAATAAACTAAACTGAATAATTGGCACTGTAAAAGCCAATGTACTTCTCCCTCTTCCACCACTGGAACTGCGTCACATAACTGTCTGTCCTCACGGGATGAACACAGACCAAAAACCGCAGATCACAGATTAGAAATCACTGATCATAGATGACAGATTGTAGTCCCCAAATTACATGCCCTAAACATCAGACCACAGGTCACAGATAATATCAACGATCCGATCACACATCAGATCAAAGATCAGATCACAGATCGGATTGCAGATCACTGATTACAAACGACAAAATACTGATTATTGATAACAGATTATAGATCACAAATCATAGATCACTGATTGTTGTCCACAGATCATAGATCTGATCACAGATCAGATCTGTGGACGCTTTGCAGTCCACAGATCACGGGTGCGAGATCACAGACAACACTTGACAGACCAGATTGCAGTGAAAGACAATAGTTCAAAGGCAACAGATCTAAGATCACTGATCCATAGATCACAGATTGTATTCGACAGATCATAAGCCACGCCACGTTTCACAGCTCATAGATCAAACCACTGATCAGATCACGGATCAGGTCAGATATCAGATCACAGAGCACAAATCACATGTCGCATATCATAGCTCAAATCGCAGTTCACACATCACAGATCACAGACCCACAGACCAAAGACCACAACCACAGACCACAGACCACAGACCACAGACCACAGACGACAGACCACAGACCACAGACCACAGACCACAGACCACAGACCACAGACCACAGACCACAGACCACAGACCACAGACCACAGACCACAGACCACAGACCACAGACCACAGACCACAGACCACAGACCACAGACCACAGACCACAGACCACAGACCACAGACCACAGACCATAGACCGCAGAGCACAGAGCACAGAGCACAGAGCACAGAGCACAGAACACAGAGCACACAGCACAGAGCACAGAGCACAGAGCACAGAGCACAGAGCACAGAGCACAGAGCACAGAGCACAGAGCACAGAGCACAGAGCACAGAGCACAGAGCACAGAGCACAGAGCACAGATCACAGAGCACAGAGCACAGAGCACAGAGCACAGAGCACAGAGCACAGAGCACAGAGCACAGAGCACAGAGTACAGAGCACAGAGTACAGAGTACAGAGCAAACATCATAGATCACAGGTTGAAGTCCACAGACCACCGACCACAGACTACAGATCACATAACATAGATCACAGGTTGCAGTCCACAGATCACGGATTACATAAAAGTTTGGACTCCACTTTTATACTCAAAACAAATGCCCATATCGTAATACTGGCCCTATGGCTTCATCGCTTTCTATATTTTCTACAATTCAATGACCCCAACTTCATGATTAATATTGAGCGCAGCAAAATTAGTATAAGAATATGCTGGTCACATAACGCTCCTGTCCTCATCTCAGTTCCTAAATGATTACTAGCGAGCAGCATCGAATAGCCGTTGGACTTATGGTTGTGGGCAACGAAAGATTACCATTCCACAAAATGCACAGATTAATAAATAGATAAAAACCGATACTGTAGCACCACAAGGCGTGTGGAGCCAAAGGCTCAAAGTTTTTGGGATCTTTTTTACCATCTTCGGACGGCCAAGTGAAAATCCATTAAGTAATTCTCATCGGCTGCTACCTTAAACTATATCCCCACTCAGTGGAGAGAGGTCAAGGTTGTATTTATACCTAAGGCTGGGAAATCATCCCACGTAAATCCAAAAGATCTCCGACCAATAAGTCTATCATCTTTCCTTCTCAAAACTTCAGAACGACAGATTGATATCCACCAGCTATAGATCCAAAATTGTTATCTACAGCACAACACGCCTACTGTTAGGGATAATTTGTAAAAACGGCCTTACACACTTTGGTTCGTACTATGGAATATTCCCTCCATCACAAAGAATCCACTCTGGCCGCTTTCCTCGACAAAGAGGGCGCCTTCAATAACGTCAGCAACTCTGCAATTACAAAGGCACTGACGAAGCTCAAAGTAGATGATTCCATAGTGGAGTTGATAAATCTAATGCTAAAAAGCAGAAGAATCAACTCTACTCTAGGATACTTCTCTGCAAAGAGATCTGTCAGTAGAGGAACACCGCAAGGCGGAGTCCTATCCCCTCTTCTATGGAATATAGTCGTCAATGAACTTCTAGTTGACTTAGAAGCTGAGGGATTCAAAGTGATTGCATATGCAGATGACGTCTCCATTGCGGTGTCCGGTAAACATGCTCACGTCCTTACGGACCTGAGGAACACCGCAAGGCGGAGTCCTATCCCCTCTTCTATGGAATATAGTCGTCAATGAACTTCTAGTTGACTTAGAAGCTGAGGGATTCAAAGTGATTGCATATGCAGATGACGTCTCCATTGCGGTGTCCGGTAAACATGCTCACGTCCTTACGGACCTGATGCAGACCGGTCTAAATATACTAGTAAAATGGGCGGGAAAATGTGATCTAGGGGTCAACCCTCAGAAAACTGAACTCGTTCTCTTCACCAGGAAATATAAAATTCCTCAACTAATAACTCCAAAAATAAATGGAATCTCACTTGTACTTTCAAACGAAGCCAAATACCTGGGTATAATCCTAGACAAAAAGCTGAATTGGAAAGCCAATATACAGGAAAGAATCAGGAAATCCACCGTAGCCTTATTTTCCTGTAAAAGAGCCATTGATAATAAATGGGGTTTCTCCCCTCGCGGAGATGGTCAGATGGTTCAAAAACCGAAGAAAGGGTAGGCTGAGGGGTGTACTCAAACCGACTTAACATAAGTCTCTCGTTCCGCCTTCCAAACCATATAGCGTGTTCCAAGTGGTAATTCTGGCGGTCAAAGAGGTCCTATCATGGCTTAAAGAAAACGTGATATCCTCAACGAATATCCGGATTTTCTCAGATAGTGAAGCAGCCCTCAAATCACTCGGTGTTGCTTCTACGAGGTCAGTAACCGCCCTTAACTTTTGCCTATCTCTTAAGGAGATAGCTGAACAGTTCAATATTCAAATTATCTGGGTGCCGGGGCACAGATATATCGTGGGTAACTGCAAAGCCGATGAACTCGCCATAGAAGGAACCAATCTACCGATCTCAACCAGCAGGTTGAATATTGGTATACAAATCGCTACATGCAAACTATTGTGCTAAAGCAAGTTGGAAAGAAAAAATTATATAGATGGAACAATATCACCACGTGTGTGGCAACAAAACGGACATGGCCAGGCCTAGATCCAAAACGCACAAGACATTTGTTATCCATAACCAGATTGCACGTTAGCTCCGTAATCAATGTCATCAACAGACATTGTCTGATAGGAAGACACGCCGGCGTTTCCTCTAATGACTTCTGCAGAAGTTGTTTAGATAAGGAGGAGGAGGTGACAATCACACACCTCCTCTGCTCATGTCCTGCACTCTCTTTTAAAAGAAAGCGACATCTGGGGAAGTATTTTCTCGATGATCCAAGCGATCTGGCGGATAGGTGGCGCCACAAAGTGAGGAGCCCCACGGCGTAGCGCATTTGGGACTACCATACCTTCTGAGGGAATGGAAGGGACCTACAATTTTTCCCAATCTCGAAAAGTTTATCAACAAAGGGCTTTTCATGACTTTGAAATTACTATCGGATCCCTTGACAATTTCCCGCAAAAGGCAATATTAAGCTGTAATTTGTAGTTGGGATTAGTTGGGATTCGAACTTCGAACCTCCCACCTAACAGGCTAAGCATTACGCCACAGAGCTTATAGGCTAGCTTGCTCAAAAGCCCGCCATTTACACAATTCGCTACCTTTTCCAACGTCAATGTCTCGTATCTCGTGTTTGTAATTTTAATTCTCTAATCTCTATTTTCACTTCCAAAATGCACGTATCTATCTCATCATTTTTCAAATCGTTGCACTCAACTTTTCCAAGCTATTCAAATCGATTGAAATTGAATTTAACTTGAGTAAGTTCAAATCTACCCAAAATCAAGCCATAAAATTGCTTAAAGTCTTACATTTTGTCTTAAGTACAAATAAAAGGTATTTGCAAGAAAAGCCCATTTGCCGTAGGATGCTTATCTAATTATAATATTTCCTTTTTTGTTTTGTAAGAGAGTCACAAAAAAACCATAAGAAAACTTCACCAGCAACGCAGAAAGAAATACATTTCTATCCCAAACGCAAATGGCCCAAGGCCCAACAAAATCCAAAAGGTAGTTTTCAAACCTTGCAAAATGGCATAAAAGCGCCATCTCTACTTTTTCGGTGAAAGCAAAGGTAAAGTTCGCTCTGGTCCAATGTTCCCTCAGGTAATCAATTATCCAGCAAATGGAAGAAGTTATGTTTCGTTTAACAGAAAATTGAAAACAGAATCTCCGCACCAAAACCAAATAATGAGAACAGAGCAAAGACTTCTTTTAAAAAGTCGAGGAGGGTAGGAGAGGGACCAGCAATTTGTTATAAAATTTTGATGAACTTTTATACAGAAAGGTCGTGTTGGAATGATGAATGAGTTTTACAATAGATACCCACTTTTTATGTTGTTAAATTGAAATTAACTATATCACCACTTGCAGCTGCATCTGGGCAGTAATTAATGTACTCCTTAGTCCTTAACAAGGACGAATTTAAATTGTAGAGTTTGTTAGCGACAGAGTGGACTGAGTACGACAGTTTTCACGACATTGACTTAATGAGTTCAGTTTTTGTTTTTCCTTACGACACATAATCCGGCCTTTTTTCTTAGGAGTGGTGTTCGTATCCTTGTGATAATTAAAGATGGTCGATGCTTTTTTTAGCGATGCTCAAGCTAATGAGGTTTTGAATTGCTTACTCGCTTACCCTTCTGGACTATTAAAAGAAAAAACTATCGAGGAAGACAACGACGACACAATTATAAATAGCCAGTGTTAGGTCTTGAGTGTCTCACTCAGCGATACGGTACGCTAACGCTTAAGTAACCAGAACCGCTTTCATAATACATCGAAAGTCAATATAAGCGATAGTAAGCTTTCATGTTTGCACAGCAGGTAGGTACACTTCCGCTCGCAAGCCACAAGTACACGTGTAAATAGTTGCTGTTCAATCAGCAAATACTTGTGTTTGAAACGTTTTCGGAAAAATGCGCATCTCATCACGGTTTATTCTTGGCATAGAACTATTAATGATATCGAGACAAAAAGCGAACCAACCCACTTGAGATTAAAAGCAGTGTTGTATCTGTGGATGGAAATGCTAGAAATTTATCAAAAAGTGACGTATTTTTGTTTGGCACATCAATTCGTGATTTAGGTGGGTTTTTTGTATCTTTTTTTTTTTTTTTTTGAATTGAAATGTGTGTTTGAACAGAGGTGAATGCCCAGATACTGGTTGACAGACAACATTTTGATTAATCAAGACTGACATGGTTGTCATATTTTTAGACAATTTTTGAATTATAGAAAGTCTGTGAAGTGACATTTTTCAAATTCTTCAAATTTCAAAGGCGAATATAATTTGAATTATGAACGAATGAACCACAAAGCCCACTGGTTAAGCCTGGAGAAAATATGACTTTTAGTATGATAGGGCTTGCTAAAAGCCCTAACTTCATAAAGGAGATAAATGAAGGTCTAAAAGCGGACGAAACAAAGAAAAGAGAAGTTTAAGAAAGTACACTGTCGGTGATGGAGAATTTGCTCTTCTAGCTGAAATGCCATACGTGTTAAGGAAAATCCTAAAGATTGTGGGTTGATACTGCATCAACATCGAAGTTGGTTTGTTATTGGTGATTACTGCTATTTGGTCGTTCTCTAGAGTATCCGCATTTATATTAATCAATTCGGGTGTTGTTTTTCTACTTTTCTACTGCTAAGTAACAGGCTCGGGTGGTTGGCTAAGTTTTCATGTAAAAGAATGGATCCGAGCAGAAGAAGCAGAAGAAGATCATTACTGGTTTATATCTGCATATTTTATCGCTACTGAGGACCGAAAATAAGTCATGAACATAATGAAAATATTACGGCTTAAAGTTGAACCCTGTAGTTCGAACGAAAAGGAGTTCTAATAATCTAGAATTTGAAAACCAAACAGATACTCAAGCTTATTTAATGGTATTTGATGACTGATCGAATCAAACGCCTTAGAGAAGTGTAATATTTACGTCATCATGTTTTCCTCAATTTAAACAGTAGAAGGATTCGATTCTCTGTAGCTCAAAGTTCCTTTAAAATGTTTAAATTGCAGTGTCCGGCTGCAGGGATTTGAGAGCTGCCGTTGGCTCCTCGGAATATCATCACCCAGCGTCTGCATTTCATTACCTTAGCATATAGTATTGAATTGATCATGTGGGAGGGATGTTGTGTGTTGTCTATTTTATGAATGCAACCGTACAAAGCAATACAGTGTAGCTTTTTAAGTCACACTCCCACTTCTGATTTCTCTCACTTCCTTTTTGGAAAGTCGTCAGGTTGTCAATTTTTCTGCGTATTCAATTGTATCCATAAATTGTGTAGATATACTCGAAGTGTTTGTCATTTGAGTGTTGAGTGTTGAAAATTGAAAATTGAACGTTCTTTTTGGCGATTGCTCACCAGACTGGAAACAATTGGCACTTTATCTTTGGTTTCTTTGATCCGGTTTGGCCTTGTAAATCTCTTTAAGAGTTCTTTAAATCCATCGATAAGAGGCAATTGCATTGCTTGAGCTGGTCATTTCACCAGAATTTTTTTTTGTGAATAAAATCACTGTCAACACTAAATATAGTTTCTTCAAAGCTGCAGTTGGGTAAGAGGTTGAAGCTCATAAGTTAGTTGAAATAGATTCCTGAATGCTTGGCTTGATAACGGAGATTAGTTCTTAGCTAGTGGCTGATTGTGACTGAGCGAGATAGTTTTTGTAGAATTTTATAGGAGTCTTCTGATGCAGATAAACCGAAATATGACTCAGGTGATATTAATGCCCCATCTTTGGTAAATCTTGAAAAGACACTTTCTGTCTTGTTCAGCTATATAAGCTGGAAAAACAGATTGCATCAACAGATTACGTACAGCAAGTGGAAGTATGCCAGAAAGTCATTCTACAAGAAAAATTTCATCGTATGGTTATGGTTGCATTTGGTGTGAAGTGCTTTGTGTTCAGGCTCCAAACTTTGACAACTGCTAATATAGGTAAACCAGTTGACTGGCTACTGTCTTTTTACTTGTAGTAGGATCTAAGAATGCGAAAATTTAAAGTGATTCTGGTTTGTGATAAGCGTTAAACGGTTAGTTGTGATACTTCATTGATTCAAACAACATCGAACTACCTTTCAGCATTGAGAAATCTTTTGTCCACTAGTTGGTGTTCTTCATTTTTGGAGTGTTCAGTTCCTGTTTCTCTTGTAGTGTGATGGTATGGTAAATCAAGGTCAGGGTTACTACCAACGGTGGTTGGTTGAAAGTTGAAAGGGACTGCTTCGTCATTTGTGATTTTTTCAATGATGTTTGTGCTATCCCATCTATGTATTTATATTGGGTCTGAGTGCCTACACCTACTCCTCTGTTATCTCTTAGTAAAGAGTTTGGACAGGTTTTCCTGAAAGAATCTTACAGATTGCACCATGTACTCTTCACATCAGAGATGATCTTTGATTCTCCATTGTTGAGGTTTAATGTGCGTGTTGAACCGAAGCGCTGGCTGACCAGTGCAAACCTGTGTAAAACTAGTTTGTCCATTCGTGTAACTATTTTAGCAAGCCGGAAGGCAGTGTGTTACGACATGGAGCTAAGGAGGCGAGCAAATGGCCGAGAGTACTGTTAAGTTGTGTCACTTAGCTTATCATCAGTTAATGTCATTTGAATGCTTGGTCTTTCAAAAGATAAGCAAAACTAAGTGTGTGTAATACAGGAACCGTAGATCGAATATTTAAAACACCTCCGTCTGAATGCATCTGACTTCATAGATCCTATTAACTGCCAACATTATAAACTTTTAACACGTCATCGTGATCGTCATTACCTCGTACTCCTAAAAAATGCAAGTGTTAAGACATGAGTAGAACTTTTAAAAGCTCACAAATGTTTAGAAATTCGTTGCTCACAGAATCTGCTAGAAAAGCGACGAACCTTGATCGGATCAGGTTACGGTTGGCCAACTCATAACAGTTCAGGCATAGTTTATTTACCGCTTTGCAACACGATAGTACTTGAAACCTTGATTTTTAAGTCACTCACAAGCCATCGCATGGTCTGGCGACTGATAAATATCAAAGGGGACAGTGGAACCACCTTAAATGTATTTCTTGAGGTAAATAGTATGTATTTTTCGAGGATATCCTCAGCATAGCAATAGAAAAAGAGAAAAACACCAAATTCTCAAAACGAAAAAGAAGCATCATGAATGGCACCCGTTAGAAAAAATCGAGCGACGGCCTGATGTGAATGATATTTGGAAATTTTATTAAAATTTAAAAAAAAGATGTCAGGGTGGGAAACTTCGAAAACAAGCCTGTAAAGACCAGTAAGGAAACATAGCGATGGAATTGAGCTCACTACTACAACCATTGCTGCATACTACTTAACGTCATGGCTGAAACAAATTACTGCAAAACTCGTACGATTCTAAGGGATGGCTTTGGAGAACTCACGCTGATCTGTCAAACGTCTATAAAGAACTTACAAAGACCTTTGATGTCGAAAAGGCTATCGAAAAGCCGACAAATTGTCATACAAAGTTTTCAATATCATGCTTGTACTGATTGTACTAAATTCAAACGTTGACAGTTGACACCAGAGGAATAATCTTTCAAAAACCTGTGCAATTACTCGCCTACGCAGGCGATAATAGACAGACATAGCTTCGAGATAGTTCATGACTTCGTCTACCTAGGATCCACTTTATAAAAACAACATCAATGCTCTTGCCAGCTGTTGCAACTTTCAGCTTAAAAGGCAATAAATTGAAACCTCTTAAAAAGAACCAAGGTAGCCCTTTATAAGACCTTGATCATCCTGTCCTGCTTTACAGCGAGGAAGCATGGACCTTAAAGTGGATGAGAAAACCCTTGGTCGTTTCAAAAGAAAAGTAGTCTGAATGATATTTGGCTCCGTTTGCGAGGATAACGTGTTGAGAAGAGAACTCAACGTATGAGATATACCGCGCCATGGGCATAGCTAGAAGAGTATTCATCGCGGGACTACGATGGCTATAACATCAGTTATTATCAGTTATTCTTCTGAGTATTGACGTTTTGTTCAACACATCTATGTATGTTCTCTGTTCGAAAGCAAATTGCAGGTGGCGCGAGAAGACCGCAATCGACTAAGACTGCAATAATGGAGAGAACTCGATCAAAATCAAAATTTTTGATGAAAGATGTTGGTTGTACTGCTGAATCTGGTATTCAACCGACATATCTTTCTAGGTTACAAGACGGCCACAGAAGATGACCGATCACGAAATATATAAAATAGGGTTGATATATTTATAATAGTTGAAGCTTTAGTAACAACCTTCCCTCAAATAAAAACCTTCGTCCAAGCAACGGGTTTGTGCTCACAACTGAAGAAACGAAGAGACGCGAGCCTTTCAATCATCATCCCTCGCGAAGCCCACTTATAAAGCGCACAAGACGCTTAGCTGACTGGTGTTATGCAGTAACGGTCCATTTGAAAGGTTTAAACCTCCCTTCAATGGCATTGACTCGACATATCGCTTTTTACCTCTTTCCTATCTCAAAAAAAGAAGAAACCATATAAACGGGAGTATAAAATAACCCAAATACAAAGGAATTGATTGCAAATGGTGCGAATTAACAAACTCCATTCCGATCTTTTCTGTGACGTTGTCTTTCAAAAAGCAGCTTCACAACAAAAGTAGTGCTTGGCGGCTCACCTACCTAACATAACTACATCACTAGCTTGAAGTATACAAACGGATGTGATGCCTTCATGATTATTGTACACGGATCGCCGAAAATAAAAAAGAAGAATGAATAACTGACGCAGCAGCGAAAATAACTCATCCTTCGAAGACCGCTTAGTGAAAGTTGCATTCGAGTATCTTAAATAAATAAAAAGGGTAACACAACAGAACTCAAAATGCCCACTTCGCTCAATGATACCTTACATGAAGGTTGAGGGACCTAGATACTTTTTGCCAACTCCGAAAAGCTAAGTGAAACACCCTTTTCATGCCATTGTAATCACTCTCGGAGGACTTTCCAGTTCCTCCTGAAAGATGAAACCTAAGGAAAAACTGGGAATAGAGCATCGAGTTTCCACGTAACAGCTGTAGACTGTAACGAAGCGTCACACTTTCCTTTCCACCGCCGCTAACTATATTGAAACCAGACCATACACCGTCAACCGATCATATTAACTACCGCCGCTCTACCAATGAATTATCAACTTGAGAAGCCAGACTGTAAACACCAGCATCCCGACACACCATATATTATTATATGTATATGAAAATATTATATTAATTTATTTGCTATTTTACTGTTCGTTCTCATATAATTCATATTTCCTTATTGTAATAAATTTTATAAGTGAATGTAAGAAAATGTATGAAATTGGAGATTGGTAATCCTACTGTTAGTAGTTGGTCTCCCCTCAATACGCTTTCGAAGCCATAACCGATCTAGTATTGTTGTCCGATCTTTTTAAAGAAAGATCTTTTGAATTTTGGCAAGTTTTAATACTCCTTCAGAGCTAGCTAGGTATTATTAGAATCTCCTTCCGAGATCACCTTCTCACTTTGAGTTAGGTCATATTTCCGACCAGTAGTTCCCGTCTCCTTCCGAGGCCACCATCTCACCTTGAGTTTGGTCAGTACCCCGCTTCCTTCCGAGGCCACCATCTCACTTGGAGTTTGGTCATTACTCCGCTTCTTTCTGAGGCCACCATCTCACTTGGAGTTTGGTCAACACCCCGCTTCCTTCTGTGGCCACCATCTCACTTGGAGTTTGGTCAAAACCCCGCTTCCTTCTGAGGCCACCATCTCACTTGGAGTTTGGTCATTACCCCGCTTCCTTCTGAGGCCACCATCTCACTTGGAGTTTGGTCAATACCCCGCTTCCTTCTGAGGCCACCATCTCACTTGGAGTTTGGTCAATATCCGTCATCTTGGTCACCGTAGAATTATTTTCCTTTTCTTTTGTCTCCGTCTGAGACCCCCTGCTCGCTTGGAGTATAGGGCATTATCTTAAGTATCATTAAGAGTATATTAAGTATTATAAGAACTAAAAACCAGAGTAATAAAGAACACATTGTGGTAATTAAAAGAGTTCAGAGTTGTTTCTTCTTACAGTCGAGTTTTGCTGTGCTTTCTTCGACAAAACCCTGGAACCCGACGAGCTTACCTCAGCCTTGAGAAAAAAGCATCAAAAGACGTGCTCATTATAACGCCACGGACACCACTCCATAGATCAAATGGCGAACTAACCGACAACGAAAACATGTATCGGCAAATTCTGATTTATATTAGTATTAGTATTTTTAGTAGATATTAGTATTTATTTATTATTCATTTTTCACTTACATGCTAGTTACAATTGTGATTTTCAGAAAAAAAAAAAGAAGAAAAAGAATAAAACCTGACCATTCAATAACATAAAAAGTTAGAGTTGAATGGCCGCCAAGTTTATTATCAATATTTGAAGAATAACTGACGTGGGGTACTTTCAGTTGTTCTTATGCTTTTTTTCAACAAATTTATTTTAAACTATTGTTAAGATAAAAATTAAAAACTATTGTTGTTTAAGAAGAGCAATTATATAAATTCCAAAGAGGAGAAAAAAAAATAAGAAAAAGAAAAGAAAAAATAAAGAAGCAATCAAAGCAGTTAAAAGAACAAAAAATTAAATAAGGTACAATAGCAGTAATCTTTTTGCGTTTCAAGTTCTAATTTTGTAAACCAATTCAATGTGGATTAAGTCCTTTGTAAAAAGCCACTCTCTGGTTTTTTTCAAGAAAGAATGAAAGTTGTTGGTAGTTCGTATTTCAATAGGAAGATTATTAAAAATAATATTTGATGTAGTTAGGTAAAAATTCATGAAATGTGCTTTGTGTGGAAATAACATACTAACAAGTGCTAAATTATATCCCTGAGCAGTTCTTTTAGCTGATAGCGTGTAGAGCAGAAGACCGTACTTCCTAGGATTTTTGCGATAAATACTGCCACTTTCAACCAGCTTACCTATTGCAATTAAAATCGTACAATGAGTTGTCTTCGACCAACACGGAAAAATTCCAGAGGGGGTGGAGAAGAAAACTGTACGTGAGGGACCGTATGCTGATGATTTTGCTGATACTGTGAAAAAGGCAGGAGAAAAAAACCTGACGAAATATGCAGTTTGCTGACTTGAACTTCTGAAAATGGACGAGCCATGTTTACATGGTCCTGGAAAATCAAAATGAAGAGATGAGTGGTTGGAGTCAATTCTTCATATGTAAATTTAGTGGTAGCAAAAAGCCAATGCCTGATGAGCACCCACAAGGTAATAGAATCCGCCTATGCTGTATTTTTTGAAGACACGATTCCCCAAAACTCTTTTTAGAACTTTCTTTTTCATCTTTTCGTTTAACGATGAATGGAATCAATGTCAATAAAATTCTACCAGAATTCCTGACATGAATTTTTGGTTTTATAAATGAAATCTATTATATCCGCTTCTTTGCAGCTTCGATGCAGACACGGCAGTCCAGCCATTCCGATACCACTGTTTTTCTATTTCACTTCCCCTGAATTCAAGTACATGTCCATGGCCCTCAGACATCTGTTCCTTGTTCCATCGTCTCAACCAATTTTTCCAGACTCTACATGGCACATTTCCCACGAACAACAATCAAAATTCAAATGCAGATAGACTTCAAAACCTTTGCATAATCCAACAAAAATAACCGACAACCTTGAACAATCTACCACGTTCTCTCTACCCACTGAACCAATCATTTCCCAAGCGCAATGCGTTATCCTAAAAAAAAAAAAAGTTTAGGGACATTTTCGCCTTTCCTTAAAAACAGAAAAAAAAACTTTGCTTACGCCACATTGGTTCACTGATTTGGGAATCTTAGATTCAATAAAAAATAGGAAAAAAAAACTGCGGTATGTAGGTACTGCGAATATCCACAATTATTATCCAAAAAAGCTGCGGGCTATATTCGAATAAAGATTCTTTTTATATACCAGCTATGTGCCGTTGGGGTATTTTTGAAACTCGATTTATCCCATGGTGATGTGAAGACGACGCTGCGTCGCCCCCCGACGAAACGATGGCGGCGAAGAGGCCGGAAGGACACCGATATAAAATACTTTTCCACAGATCCAGATTCAGATCCACAGCAGCGGGAACTCAAAGTGGGATTTAATTAAGCATAATGTTTGATTCATGGTTGTGCGCTTGATTAGATTTTCAGTTATGATGGCACACGTGTAGGTATGGAAATATGAGTGCGAAGTTTGGAAGTTAATGAGCGATAAACGAGTGCTGATGTCACGTTATGGTGAGGGTGATTCCTTTGGCATGGCAAAGGCCTCTGCTAAAATGGGTCGAATCAATTATTTAATTTTCGTTTCGGATTTTCTTACAAAATGAGGTTAAATATCTTTTGGTTATTTTTGGCCTAGTAAAAAAAAAAAACTGGAAGCTGTTGAGTGACTTAATTTGACCTGATTGGAAAGGAAATTAGATTTCAATCGAATTGGCGGAGGGATGGAAAATATTTTGTTTACTAATTTTGTGTTGTTTACATAAATTCTCATTCGCACAAATGGTTTTTGAAAGTAGGTCACTAAAGTGCGGGTATAGGCTGACGGAGAAATGACATGGAACCGGTTGTTTGTTGTTTTGATTTACTTGGGGTTAAAATTTGTCAATATTTTCGCCAATTTTTCTTTCCTTTCAATAAATAAGGCGAAAGAATGAACCCGTTTTATAACAATGAGGTTGTTTACCAGAAAAGGGTATCAAAAGACGCACATGTGAAAATGTCGCACCGAAAAAACCAAGCAGAGTTTGATCAGAGTGTCGAATCAGAACAAAAGGAACGAAGGAAGGGACATAAAAAATCATGGAATTTTTGACAGTCTTGTAACCGAAGTTCTACCATGCATCGCCCGCCGCCGGCCCGCCGCCGCGCCCGCCGGCCAGGCTAAAATAGTTACGTAAGTAATTCGTTGCATTGCTGAAGGAATTTTAAGATAAAATAAGATAAGATAAGATAAATTTTTATTTTATAAATTTCAGTATTGTAGCACACAGGTGTTAGACAACATTTTTGCATAATTGGTATAGCTACAAATTTAAATGACATTCGATTTTCGTATTAAGATAATAATAAAAAAATATTGAATGCCACACTCTGGAAATATGGCAGAATACCTTTACATTAAAAAAAATCAAAGACCCTATATCCGACGTATTTTTCGATGAGGAATCCGATGGTGACCTTGAATTTGACGTAACCTTGAAGCCCCAGCGACCCAAAAATCAAAAAATTTTTATTGTATATTTTGAAAGAGCGCAATAAAATATCTACATGTTTTTTCTTAAAATTTTGCGCTCTTTCCAAATCTGCAATAAAAAATGGGGGTTTCCATTTGAAAAATCGATTTTTGGGTCGCTGGGGCTTCAAGGCTCGCTAAGAGCTAAGGGTTCTTGGCGCGCAGCATAACGTTAGACTCTGCTGGGTTCCTGGTCATAGTGGTATACCGGGAAACGAAAAAGCGGACGAACTAGCGAGAAAAGAATCAACACTTGACCCTTCTCTCATTGATTAATCAATCAGGATTCCACCCTGTGAAATGAAACATTACATTGGTAACAAAATAATGAAAAAATCCAATGAAAGATGGGAATGCCTAGACTCCTGTGTTACTTCCAGGAAACTATGGCCGAAATATGATAAGAAAGAATCTGGAAAGCTGCTATCATTGAATAGACCTTCATTGCGAGTGCTTATCAGTATCATAACTGGACATAACCTACTAGGTTATCACAAAAAGAAAATGGGTCTTTGCACCGATGACCTATGCAGAAGATGCAATGACGAAGATGAACATGAAGACACAAGTCACTTCCTTTGTCAATGCCCAGCACTCTGCCATACTAGGAAAAAAATTCTAGGAAATTACTTTTTAAATGAACTAGAAGAATTATCAGACGCTCCAAAAAGCAGCCTGTTAAACTTCACCAAAGCCACAAAATGGTTAAATACTGAACAGACATAATATCATAGGTTTCTAGGACGTTACAATACGCCAGGGTATCACAATGGATCTGCATTGATATAAGTGTGACGGAAATAAGATCAACCGTCAGCCCATTTTACCTATGTGTTTAGAAGAACAAACATTACTAAGGAAATAAAAATGTCTCAATGTACAACGTAAATATTTTCTTAAAGTTTCTATATGAGACCCAAAATTCAATTTTGAGTCTATATAAGACCAAGGTACTAAAATTCTGTAACTTTCTCGATTAAGAAACATTTATCATCACGAATTTCATCACAATCATATGTGTCAGATGACGTAACTGATGAGCAAAAACATGTACACATTTTGAACCTTTGGCATTCAGGACTATGGAAATAAATATTGACATCCAGGTCCAGTCGAGGGGACAAACTAAAATACATTACTTTAGTCTATGGGCTTATAACTAAGTTATGAACTAAGAACCAGGTCCGCAAAAGATTAAAGTCCCAATTTATGCTAGCGATCATGTCAAGACGACTATCTGAACCATATGAGAAACCTACGTCATCAGCGAAAGCAGTAGGTGTGCCTTTGAAATTAAGTTCAAACAAGAAATTGACATAAATGAGAAACAGAATTGGGCCAAGCACAGAGTTTTGTGGTACCCCTAAGTTTAGTATCATCTTATCACTCCTGATTTCATCAAATTTTACTTTTTGAGACCTGTTTGACAAAAAGGATCTAAACCGTTCCACCATACAACCACGGAACCCTGCCTTTTCAAGTTTTTTCAGTGGGATGACATGATTAACCATGTCAAATGCTTTAGTAATGTCAATGAACAATCCAGCAGTACACTTTTTAGTATCGAGATTATACATTACTACACCACAAAACTTTAAAAGTGCATCTTCGATTGATTTACCACTTTAAAAACCAATTTGAGAGGGATGAAAAAATTCATTTCTCATTAGATAACCCAATACTCTATTTTTAACAAGCTTCTCGAAAACCTTGCTTATTACAGGAAGAAGGGAGATTGGTCTGTAATTGGTCTTGTATCAACTAAGCACGAGGATAAAGCAATACAAATAGCAGGCAGTTGTCAAATGAGCATCAGGTATTCATTCGGCTAAAAAAACTCTATTCAAGCGATAAAAAGCTGAGTTTCACCATTAGAAGAAGAAAAATTCTACAGCTACTTCTATTTTTTGAAATCATGTCCACCGCCAAATGCAAATACACCAAATTTAAGTGTTATAAAACTATCAGAACGTATTTCGGCACAATACTTTAATCGACAGTTCTTAGTGAGGTTAAGGTCCGCAGGTCGACAGTTCACCAACTGTTTAAAAAAAACTGGCTGACTTTCTTAGTATGTATATTGTGATGTGCTTTTTTCTCCAGACCTGGGGTATGCTCGTAGGGTCCAGGGTCAACCAAAGAAAACACTTAAACTTCGGTTACGAAGGTCCAATCCCTTTATTGGTCTTAAAGCTAGTCTAATATAATATTTATTAATTCTTATCTCTAATGCCGGTGATCGGTGGTTCCAACGCTGGTAGATCCTTAATCCTATGCTTGCAAAGCGGTCATCAAGTACGGGTTTATAGTCGCTGGTAAATCAACAGTCATATACTGCCATCGGCAGGCAAATCCTGGCATCAACGGCTAAATAGCCGGCAAGATTAAACCCAAAAGTCTTTAAGAGGCTAGTGGGGGACTTGTGCTGGGTACTCCGAGGAGACCGTCCTTAAATTGGGAATCTCTGGGCACACTACGTACCCCTGGTTTTCTTTTAGTGGAAAAAGCCTGTACTCTAGATTGGCACTTTTCCAACACGGACCCTTTTCGTATTATTCAGGATGCCTTATGAAATTATCTACACCTAGTGCGTGTGAGCTCTATGGCATGAGTAAAAAATATCACGTGACAACATTGGTATGTGCACTGTGTAGTGGGTGGCGATAGGGCGTACATTTGTAACTTCATTACAAGATTTACCGGCAAAGCTCGTTTACGATGCTCAACAACAGCATCTTGTGAATGCCAGCAAAGTTATGCAGAAGTAACGGGGTACATTTTCATTGGAATGTCTAGAATAAGCATGTCTAGATCAGAAAACACTACACATTATCTTCGAAAATTTTTACCTATACATACTTTTCGGAGGAATCATAGATCCTGAAACTTGATATACCTACTTTATATTCCTGCATGTTGTCACTGCTTGTAATAAAGAGGACTAAAGACGCTTCCTTGGTTCACACATCACACCTGCTGTGACTGGAAATTCTTTTCTGAATTCAACTGGACATTGAACCTTCTTCACCGCTCCATCATAAATGTTTTCAAGCATCTGCACATAGGCCTCTGAAGCTCTTCGTTGTCTGAATGCAACCCATATTTGATCTCAGTGTTGTCGATCGAATGGTTTTTCAAAGGACAATTTGAAAATTCTGTGAGGAATCACGAACTTGCAAATATGTGCAGATCAAACTGCATTTCTTTTAAAAATAGCAAGTGGAACTATTGTTTCAGCTGAGCTTAAGGCCCTTCTCAACCCTCTAACCACGTCGAAAATGATCCAGGAATGCTAGAGCTCTCTGAATGCGATTGAAAGATTGAATTCCTTGAGTCTCTTTGGGGTTCCGGGCCATCGCGGCATGACTGGAAATGAGATCGCCGATAAACTCGCTAGGCAGGGATCTCAGACAGTTTTCTCAGGACCTGAACCGTCGCTAGGTTTGCCAGCGTCCTCAGTGAGAGCTTCAATCAACGATTGGATCTGAGAAGAGCAAAATCGTAGATGGCATGCCTCCATTGGATGCAGGCAAACCAAGCGTATGCTCCCCAACGTTAGTAAGAAGACTGCAACATTTTTGCTAGCTCGTAGCAGATAAGACTGTAGAAAGCTTATTGCCGTTGTCAGCGGGCACTTCTCTTTTGCCAAGCATTCAAACGTGTTAGGCTTAAGTGATACTACACTCTGTGAAGCTTGTGCAGAAGATGAGGACACCGCAGATCATTTCCTCTGTGAATGTCCTGCTTTTTCTCGCATGAGGTTACAAATACTCGGTGCAGACATGGCTTTTGAATCGTCGAATTGGCTTTTCTCCGAACAGCTGGAAAGCTATAACAAATAGAAGGTTGCTATCTGGTAGTACAATGGACAGGTATTTAAGTCTGAGTGCTCCAGCTGGTATTTTAAAAACCTCCAACAAAAAAAAAATTGTTTCAGCTCAAATTCAAAGCGGTATTTAACGGAACTTTTTGTAAAAGCAAAACATGAGTCAAAATTCTTCACTTTATTCCCAGAAAAATTTTTCTTTTTTCTTTCATGGGAAACTGAAAGTAATTACAAAGCCATGAAAAGCACGCCCTCAGTTCGCAATTCGGAAACGGCAAACAAATACTTGAGTTCCATCTTTTCCTCAAAATGTATGACGGAGAGAAGTTCTGTTGTGACATCATATTTACTTATTAATTTTCCGTAATGTCGCCATTTTGTCGTTTAATCGGGGTGGTAAACAATGATCTGAGTGTGGACAATATGTTGCAACGGGAGTGAATAAGGGCTGCCCACAAGGTGGCGTTTTATCTCCTCTTCTGTGGTGCATGTTGATCGACTCTCTACTCGTAACGCTCAATGGTTCTAACATTCATGCCCAAGCATATGCAGACGACGTCGCCGTGCTCTCGATTGGCTCCAGCCTCCAAGCTGTCTGTTCCCGAGCACAGACTGCGCTTTGTATGATTGACACCTGGTGTGTTAGAAACGGTCTCTCCGTCAATCCTCTTAAAACCGAGGTTGTCCTCTTCACGAGACGTAGAAAATTGACTGGTTTGACCCAACTTACGCTTAAAGGCGTCAACATTCCTTTTTTTTTTTGATAACAAACTTCTTTGGTCAAAACATGTCGAGTCTAAAACTACTAAAGCACTGTCAGTTTTCTGGCAATGTAAAGGAGCCTTTGGCAAGACATGGGGTCTTTCACCGAAAAAGGTCCTTTGGATCTATACGGCTATGATAAGACCAATCATCTCCTATGCGTCAGTTGTTTGGTGGAATAAGCTCTCGCGTAAATACGTTATTGCCTTGTTTGCCAAACTTCAAAGAACAATTTGTCTGGGTGTTACGGGGGCCTTCCCCAGCACACCGGGAGCTGCTCTCGACGCACTGTTGAATCTTCCTCCCCTTGATACTTACATCATGGGGTGTACTCTCAAGACCATTTCTCGTTTAAAGCGATGTGGTCTCTGGCACAATTCGCACTGGAGCTTTGAGGAACTCGCAAGCAGCATATCTTTTGACTCACGTCTAATGGATATGCCGTCTGATACGATGATCCCAAGGCTCAAACTGCGTCAAAATTACTCAGTCAACTTTCCTTCGGTTCAGGACTGGTTCACTCCAGAATCTGAGCCTGGAAAGAACTGTTATCGTATCTTCACAGATGGCTCCAAAACCGACGAGGGTTCTGGTGCTGGTGCCTTTGTTGAGAACGACGACATACGATTGCACTCATCTTTGGGATCATACGCATCCGTTTTCCAAGCGGAAGCTTATGCTATCCTTATGGCCTTGAGCCACGTAACGAACAATGGATGGACGGGGAGAAGTATCTGTGTTTGCAGCGACAGCCAAGCTGTGCTTAAGGCTCTTCTCAACCCTCTAACCACTTCGAAAGTGATCCAGGAATCCAAAAATTCTCTGAATGCGATCGGAAGATCAAATTCCTTGAGTCTCGTTTGGGTTCCGGGCCATCACGGCATAACTGGAAATGAGATCGCCGATGAACTCGCTAGGCAGGGATCTCAGACAGCTTTCTCAGGACCTGAACCGTCGCTAGGTTTGCCAGCATCCTCAGTGAGAGCTTCAATCAACGATTGGATCTGTGAAGAGCAAAATCGTAGATGGCATGCCTCCATTGGATGCAGGCAAACCAAGCGCATGCTCCCCAACGTTAGTAAGAAGACTGCAACATTTTTGCTAGCTCGTAGCAGAAAAGACTGTAGAAAGCTTATTGGCGTTGCCAGCGGGCACTTCTCTTTTGCCAAGCATTTAAACGTGTTAGGCTTAAGCGACACCACACTCTGTGAATCTTGTGGAGAAGATGAGGACACCGCAGAGCACTTCCTCTGTGAATGTCCTGCTTTTTCTCGCATGAGGTTACAGATACGCGGCGCAGACATGGTGAGAGCTGGTAACTTAGGCTCCTTATCATGGCAGCGTCTTTTGGCTTCTCTCCGAACATCTGGAAAGCTATAACAAATAGAAGGTTGCTATCTGGTAGTACAATGGACCGGTATTTAGGTCTGAGTGCTCCAGCTGGTATTTTAAAAACCTCCAACATAAAAAAAAAAAGAAAACAATGATCTCTTCGGAATTACAAGCACGGTAAGTAAAAAGGGAAAGAGAATCAATCACATTGGTGACTCTGAAACCATTTATATTAAGAATAAGGTGGCCATGATTGACCGTTCCATAAGCTTGGTTCTTGAAACCTTACGAAAATTGTCAATGTACTAGCTGCTGATATGCTCGCAAATATTTAAGTTTTAAGGACACCGTGAGTCTTAGAAAGGTATCCTCAGTAAAGTGTCTTGCAGTGTAAGTAAGTGGGAGTTAATCAATCTTACTCTCGAAAAGCTTATTTAATTGTCAAAAAGTTAAATAATTACCAGCTTCCAATTCAGCTCTTCAACCTGTCAAAACTGAAATAACTACTCAAACGAAAATTGCTTGATAGCCTCAGGGAATTGCTTGCATAAGTTTTGTCCATAGGACTCGATATACATTTATGTCTTTTATTCTTGTTTCTCCAACTCAGAAAAATTGGTGTCAGAAGGATTGAACCTTATACTCAATCTTAATTTATGTTGAATTCAGATTTTAATTCGAGTCAAATCAGAAGAATTGAAAAGCTGAGTCAGTTGTGGAAATTCACTATGTTTTTTGTCGTGATTTCATCACTTCAGTATGATTATTTAACACAAACAAGTTAAACCTGAAGTATGAGTCCTTGTTACACTCATTCCTAACATAAACAAGAGTTACTCACTAACTCGCCGTAAACATCAAAATTTCATAAAATTCATACCTTTCACGGTCACTCATCACAATGAACCCTTTTCCACATGGCTGATTTTGCTCTTGGGAATGCAAAAACTTGCCACACACTGGAAAAGTTTCGCAACTGGAAACGATAAAAGTTTCTAACCTAATCGCTTGTTTTAATAGGTGTGTTTACACACGAAACTTTCCGCATAAAATTGAATAACAATTAAGTACCTACCATGCTCGCTCTACACCCCCAACAGCCAAGTCTGTTTTTATTTTTAACCCATTTTTATAGTAAACACTGGAAGTGTAAATGTTTTCCATTCGGAAATAGACTGCTTGTCAAATCAATTAAAGCCTAGCCACGTTTTGTGTACTAAATATTTAAATGACAAGTGTCAACAAAATGTTTTTGCATAACATAAGCCAAAAACAATCAACATTGGCATTTAAAAGAGTCAACTTGACTATCAAAAGACTTTGAATGAAATAGACAAGTTCATGTTTTGTAAGTAGATTTGTGTGCTGAATAAGCAGATTGTCTCATAAAAATTGGCACTGCTTAGCACTTTGGGTGCTGGGTGCATAAACTTACACCTCACTTCCTTGTGCGTTTCAACATGGCAACAAGAAAGAAGGAAATCTTCTAGAACAACAAAAGTAATACAACGTGCACAGTCTTGACAGTTTAAAAGAGTAGTGTGATGGCCGAGCACTGGTCCCGACCAGGCCAATGTGAAGGTCTTATCGACCGGCATCCCAAATTTGGCCAGCTATGTTGTGGTGTGGTTGACCAGGGGCGTTGCTTCTTTGTGTTGTAAGGGTTAGGGCGAAGCAATTGGGAAAATTGAAATACATATGATCAAATGATTGAATTTTCCAAAACACAAGACTGTGGAATCATGTTTCTTCTTTCTATCTAATTTTCATATCTCTATCAAGTTTTTCATATCTTGGCCAAGGACATGGTGTCATCCTACAATGAGGACGAATTCAGAAACATAAATTTGAAAGCACCGTCAAGGACTATCGGAGCTCACACGGAAGCGAAAGCGATTACACAACAGAAGTGCCAATTGCGATGGGAGTCGGAAAGCAGAGGGCACTGGACTGCTAGACTGATCGGAGACTTAAGCGAATGGAGTAACAGGAAACATGCTGAAGTGAACTACTAACGATTCCTCACGGGAAACCGGTATTTCAACGCTTTCCTGCACAAGATTGGAAAGCCTTCGTGCTAATCATGAGATTCTTTGACAGATGACGTTTTTCATACAGTGTCAGTTTTCGAGCGCAGTAGATGTGAATCTCTCTGTGAGGAAATAAGTAGACGTATCGGAGAACTCGAGAAGCGAGCTGTAGGCGGTTTGGAAAGTATCTGACACTGACTTTGAAAGCAAAGAAACAAAAAGAGGTAGTTGTAGAACTAGAACCCGCCACCTAGACATGGATCCCCCCTCGATGAAATACGGAAGTGCTCCCGAGGGGGAGATCAGCGAGAAACTTTTGGAATTTTAGCCGGTATACGTAATTTAATGCACCTTGGAGAGTCCGGCACACGGGGAAGTATTGACACCACTGTTTCTATAAAAGTAAATAAAAAATACCGAGGCTGACCAAAGATTGTGAGACTTTGATGAATAAAAAAGAAAACAAATGTAAGAAATCAGCCTGTTTTTTGGTCATTTCTCTTTAATTTCTCATCAACGCCAAAATGGCTAAGAGGCAACTGGCTTCAAGGTTCACACAGCAATATCTAATGGTTCGTTACTGCAACACTATCGCTGGTGAGTGATGCGTGAATCGCAATGCTTTCGAGACTGTTAGATTTACACTGATCCGGAATTAAACCTTTTAAATGACGATGCTGTACCCGTGGCGTTATCAAGTTGACCGACATTCCTTCGATAGCACATTCATTGCCATGAAAAGCGCTTTCTCTATTCGCCGTTCAGAATTGGCAGAAAATTGTAGTTCCCTTCCATTCCTTCACAAGGCATGGTTGTGATAAATGCGCTAGGTCTTGGGGCTCTACGATCTGTTGCGCCACCCTATATTAACTTAATTATTTTTAGGATGAGGAGGAAACGGTAACCGTGCTATGAGTGATTATTTCCTTCTCTCGGTAGCATGGCCTACATGGTCAAGGTTAAATTGAAAGCAGAGCGACAGAAAGATGACGCTGGCGGTACTCTAAGTCACTTAAAGTCTTCTACTACTTGACAAAAACCTTAGAAGGGAAGGCCCTATCTTCAGAAACTTTCTTGAAATGTGTTTTCGAGAACAATTCATACGGTTTGTTGTTGAATCTTCTTCTCCACATATTGTCTTTGTATACGGAACCAAAGATCATTCGGAGATTTCTTTCGAGACGACCAAGGGTTTCCTCATCTGCTTTCGATAAGGTCCATGCTTCCACGCTGTATAACACGACTGGCATGATCAAGGTCTTGTAAAGGGTTACCTCGGTTTTTCTAGAGAGGATTTTGTTTCTCAATTGCAGCGGTTGGCAAGAGTTATTCTTCGTTTGATCTCCTCACTGATGTTGTTTTCCGTGTCTATAGCGGATCATAGGTAGACGAAGTTCTGTACTACATTGTAGTTATAAATGTCAATGGTGATATTTTGTCCAATTCGTCGATGTTCTCTGTCCTTGTTTGATGACAACATTTACTTCGTTTCATCCCCATAAACCATCAAACCCATTCTTGCCGCGCCTGTTTCAATGCTCGCAAAAGCACCTATGACATTACGCTTCTTTCTTCCAATTACTTCAATATCGACTTTCAAAGCGAGCAATTTTTTCAGACTTTTGAGAGATTGTTCCACGGGTGATGAAATTTCAGTTTTGTACAGTCTTTTCAAGACTGATGTTTAGGAATTTGCATGACAATTTGTCGCCCTATCAAATGCCGTTTTCAATATCAAAGATCTCGGACAGTTTTAATTGACTTTAACGGAACAGCGGTAGTTCTCCAAAGTCATCCTGCATAGTCGTAGGAGTTTTGCAAAGAGGCCGAAACTGGGCATGGCTCTGTACAGCTCGTTTTTGTAAAAATTGTTATAATATGCGGGCTTTAAATCGATGAAAAGATGTTGTATTTCGGTATTATATTCGCGGGGTTTTTCCAAGATCTGCCGTAATGTGAAAATTTGATCTATTGTCGACTTTTCTGATCTTAAACTGCATGCTTCTTTCCAGCTGATCTCCTGCTGCGTTGAAAAGCTGGCCATCTGCATCGCAGTCTTAATCAATTTATGTTTGCATATGGAAAACTTAACTTCTACTAGATTGGGAGGACGGTAGTCTTGATCATCGTCCAAGTTGAATGGGGCAATCTGTCTCAAAAAAGAATTTGTGTTCTCATCGCCATTAAGCTGTCTGCAGAAGTGATCTTTCCAGGTCCTTAGTAGCGACTGTGACTCTATTACTATGTTTCTTCTCATGCTGATTCTTTTTCTTTCTGAGAACTCAGTGCTCTTCCTTTCTCTTCTCCTTGTAATTCTCGTTATACTGGTCGAAAACAGCCTTTGTTCTCTTTTTTTTGTATCAACCCTTGTCGTGCTTTTTGTTTGACTGCATTTGCCTGACTGAATTCATCATCGAACAATGGGTTTCCTTTTGGGGGCCAAGTGAATCCCAGAGCTTCAGAGACCGCGTTTCTGACGACTTGTTGGCAGTTATGTTTCTGGTCTTCAATACTTGATGCTGGCGGCATAAGATTCAAAGATTGGAGTGACACTCGGATAGATTAGGCACTGACAATCTCTCGCGATTGTAGCTTTCTGACGTCATATCATTTCACAGCGTCAGTTCGAGCGAAACGTGAACAGGATGTCTTCATTCCTCAATCCAACATGGTAGTGGTCCAAGTCAAGGTTGGCCTTTCGGAAAGTTTGGACATCTACCACACTGGAAGAGTGCCTTGCGTCGATCGCAACATGGTCAATTTGGCTGACGGTAGATTGATCTGCGGATCGTCATCTACCTTTATGAATTTTGAAATAAGTGAAGCGTGTACTGCTAACAACAAGATTTAGCCCCGCATCGAGATCGATTCGCCTAAGTTCGGCTTGGAAGTTTTGTCAAGCAGGCTATGCTTACCGTTTACATTTCCATAGATATCTTCGGTCCCTAGTTTTGTGTTGAAATCGACAAGGAAAGTTTTTACGTCTTGTCTGCGAAAAGTTTTCAATTTTTTTTTTAGTTCTGATAGGCTCCAGAGGATGTGTGGATGGATATAAGACTAGTTCTGCTGAATTTGGCCCAGATGTGGATTGTCATAATACGTTGATTAATCGAGGTTCAGTTGATAACCTCGTCCTTGAACTTTCATCTGACAAGGCAAGCTTCGCTTTTGTTGTCTGTAGTAACCACCATAGTAGATGTCGCAGTTTTTCATATTCTTTTTAACCAGCCCACTCCATGTCAGTTCTTGGTAGGCGGTTATAAATCTGATCTGCGCGTTTCTTGGTCATTCGGCTACACCTATGCTCTTGACGGTTCTAATGTTCCAAGTGCAGGTCCGGAGGATTTTGTGTACTTCTTGCTTTGCTTCCGAGGCTGTTAAAAATAAAAATAAATAAATAGGGTGGCGCAACAGAGCGAGGAGCCCCTGGGCCAGTGCTTTTCTCACAACCATTCCTTGTGAGGGAATGGAAGGGACCTACAATTTTCTGCCGGTTCCGAACGGCTAATCGAGAAAGCGCTTTTCATAGCTATGAATACTAACGGAGGACTTGCCAGTTCCTCGCGAAAGGCGATAACCGTGGACAAAACATTTTTGCCTCTGTTGGGATCCGAACTCGAACCTCTGGATTAACAGGCGGACATGCTATCCAACACAACACGGGTACCACCTTCCGAAGCTGTTGGTTGTTTTAAAACCCTGTTTTTTTAACATGGTTGGGTAGTTAACTCCACGCACAACCACCATTCTTTAAGATCAGGTTCTTTTGGAACCATCTTGGGCATAAGGGACTGGATAGCATGATGTCACTTTTTTTGCTCAAGGGGATTGAGAGCTAAAGTTGGTTCGCCAGGTGCCCAGTCGGCATCATATCTACTTCAATACGCTGTCGTTGGTTTGAAAGGCCTTGCTTGAAAGACTTTTAAAGCAGATATGTTGAAGTAGCTCAATTAAATATGTTGAAGTTAACCGTAGGTTTTTAATTCCAATTTGACCGATGCTACTTTCTCAATAGCCTCTGGCACCCAAATTGGGTGAGATTTGAGCTCACCTCACTCCTCTTTTTTGGAAAGTCACCTTCCGTTGTAGAAGACCAGTATCCAGTGGTTAAAGCGAGGATTTGTATACCAAGTAACTTTATTCCTCCGACCAAATTTTGTGGAAAAGGCTGAGCTTAAGCGAGCATATGCTATGAAATGAAATGCAAGTTACAATAATATTTCGTTGAAGTTTGGCTATAATTCCTTTATAAGCCAACACTTCGAACAGAACACTCAACCTCTCTGCGACCACCACCGACGTTCATTCATTCTCTTAGTCAAAAAAAAGTCCACCCATTCAGTTCGCAAAGCGCCAGTTGAGTGATTTTCTTCATTCAAGTATTGTTTTTGCGAAGCACTTGAATTCCTCAGACAAAATGAGCGGAATAAAAATTGAATTTGAAGTCAAGCTCCTACTCAAAGAAGGCGCCCAAATGTATCAATGCGCCCCTGTAGTCTGATAGTCAAAAAAGATTTGTCTGTCCTACTCGTAGTAAATTTTCATTATTTTCCTGGCAACTAACCAAACGTGCAACATCACGGTCCACAAAAAGAAGATCATACCCCTGTTTTTGTTGGCATGTCGAACTGCCGGCTAACATCAGCAGCAGCAGCAGCACCACGAAGATGGAGACAGTGCGCTGTATTGGGTATCCATCCAAACTTAGATGCAGCAGCACCATCGGCAACAAAATAAAACTTTCAACAATTTTCGCCATTTTTCTGTTGTTTTCTTTGGGAATAAAAGTTTTCGTCTTTGCAATGGCACGTTTGTTTATTTCTTGCCTCTCTTCCCTACATACTTTCGATGTTGCCGTGCCTGTCTCAGGGGGTTAGAAAAGTTGCACGGTTTGAACTAAATAAAAAAAAAACTAGGTACAAAGGTAAATCGATTTAGATATTAAATTGCAGTCTTGTGCAAGTTTGCGCTTTGTCGGTTGTGCTGTACTAGATTCCTTGGCATACCCAGGATATCCCATTGCAATGAAGTACCTGTACCATAGTCACACCACATTGTGTAATGGTTATTTCTGGATGAAGGAGCATGAGTTACATATCCTTGTGAAGAAGTGACTCAGTCTTGCTTGGGTAATCAATATAAATTTATTGTGTTGAAAAAATACGCAGGTATATGCTCATGCATTACAGGTACGTATACGTTCAAGGAAGAGAGAAATCGTTGAATAAAAATTGAGTCTTCGATTTTGTGCTTTGTTCAGCAGGAGAGTGTTCGAGCTAACTATGGTTAATTAGGGGTTGAGCAATATATTCTCATTGCTGGAAGGAAAGAACTACTTAATTGAAACAAAGTGAATTTGAGGCTCTTTATTGCATGGGAACGATTTATTTGATGGACATTTATTTTTCTAGCATAATGTTGTGCTAAGGATACAGATTCCTTCATTTAGTGCCTTTTGCCTTTTGAAAGAAAAGGATCGAGTAGCAGTGGCAATATTTTACAGGTTTTATTTATGAGCTGACTTTCAGAACTCATTTGTGTGAAAGGTTGGGTGCCGAAGTTATTTGGGTCATCCATATATCCTTCCTTGATATTTTTCAAAGGACTGCGAAACTTTTTCGTTAGATTGAAAGTTTTTGCCAAGCCAAATCCTTAAAAGTTCTGAAGGACTTATAAGTCCCTCAAAGTATTTACGAGCTTTCTCCGTTGAGATCCCATTTATAAGGTCATTGGTACCCTGCTAATTCGTTTTCAAAAGTGATACCGCCTTTAAATTGGATAATATGGAGCTAGTGTGATATGAGTTTTGTTGAACTTTACTCACGGTTGACCTAGGTTTTTCTTGACAACCCCATAAGGTTTGTCAAAAATGAAACTGCGTTTTCGATAAGCCTCGAAATAACCACACAATTCCGACTTTTGAAGATGAGTTTATGTTTTTTCACAGCACTGGTCGTTACCTCAGTTCCGTCCAGCAAAAACCGAACGTCTCTTTAAATCGAATTGAAGGCAAACCCAGGACTCAAAAAACGTTCATTATGACATTCAAGGCCAGTTGTGGTCATCAAACCAAGGGCTTCAACGAACGAGCCTATAAAAACGACCCCAGTCAAAATCGATATTTATCGTAACGCAACGTATGGGTCTTGAATGCAAACATAGCAAAAAAAATCTTTTTCTGAATATAAATTCAAATTTATAGTTTCTTCTTTTTTAATACGGTTTTGAAGCCAAAACAAGCTTTTAGTTTTGTCATTTACTCCAGCTACTCCTCAAGGAACACAGATTTCTGCTCACTGACTTTTTCCTGTTTGAACGCCCGATTCAAACGCAGTTTTGAATTTATCCCTACACCGTAACTTTTTACAACATTCGCCCCTTTTCTTCTTTAAATGCTACGCAGTATCCAAGTGACTATTTTAACCTTAAAAATCCCAATTATGTTGGGCAGGCTGACGGAAAGACTTTGAAATACCCAAGTTTTTGACTTTATTAGTTTTGATTCAATATCAAACGAAACAAACGATAATGTAGAGAGATGCTCTGTAATATATTAATAAAAACGGTTGCCAACTTAGGAGAATAAAAATTAAAATGTCAAAACAATTGATAGAACTCCCACAAAAATAAGCAAAAATAGCACCCAACATGAGAGTTTTAATCCGGTAGTTATTTATTTAAATAAAAAAATGTTAAGCCACGCGTTGTTTCGAATGCCCCACATGCCCTCGTAACGCAGTCTTACAAAACCCCTCCAAACAAATTTTGTTGAGTAATACTTGAACGCACTCTAGTTCATATTTGAAGTAAGTAGACAATATGTGCGGTCCTGGGGTGTGATGGATAGCATGTCCGCCTGTTAATTCAGAGGTTTGAGGTTCGAATCCCAACAGAGGCAAAAATGTTTTTTCCACGGGTATCGCCTTTCACGAGGAATTGACAAGTCCTCCATTAGTATGCATTGCCATGAAAAGCGCTTTCTCGATTAGCCGTTCGGAGCCGGTAGAAAATTGTAGGTCCCCTCCATTCCACCACAAGGCATGGTTGTGAGAAACGCGCTAGGCCCTGGGGCTCCTCGCTCTGTTGCGCCACCCTATTTATTAATTTATTAATTTATTTTAGCCAATATGTTTAATAAGACTACTTAATAGGCTCATCGCAAACCAACCCATACAATTGAGTTAATAAATATAATACTCCTGCGATTTTAACCTCTCCTCACAGGAAAACGCAACAAAGCGGGGAGCCCCGGAGCATGGATCACTTATCACAACGAAGCCTTGAGAGAGAATAGAAGAGACCTACGATTTTCAGCTGGTTACGATCGGCTAATCGAGAAAGCGCTTTTCAAGGTAATGAAATTAGTATCGGGTGATTTTCCAATCCCTCGTGAAAGTTTATACCCGTGGAAAAAACATTAGGTAATGGTTTCTGTTGGGATTTGAACCTCCCTCGTGGCAAGCAGACATATGCTAACCATTGCACTACGGGCACCACTTAGCTTTATCTGGGAATGGCATATTCTTCAAAAATGACCTCAAAGTCAAAACTTTTCTTCGGGAAGAAAATTTGAACACCATTTAAAATTGAAAATCTGGCAACTCTAAGCCTATAGGAGCCCAATTTAAATACAGCTTTAAAGATTATTATTAAAAAAAAAAAATAAGTTAGGTCTCTATCATCAGTATTGATAGAGAAATCGAGTTTACCACAAGTCAGGGTACACCAAAGTTAGCCTTTTTTAAATTCTCAAAAAGTAATGCCAAAATTGAGAAACGGTTACAGTAAGGTCCGTTTTTTTTCCTAGAATATGACCAAAAATAACATCCCAAAGTATGTAACACGAATAACGGGACACCCTGTATAGTAACCAGCATCTTAAGTACACCACCAGGTAAGGTTTCATCTTCGCTAGTTTGGCCACTAGTACATACTTAACGAAATCTTGGTTAAATTCGACCTGTGTGGAATAAAAGTCGTAACCTAACCATAGTCGCTACTGATATTAGGTTTGTTCTTTGAAGCTCTGGTAGTGCCCTATGGTCGCCACAAAGCATTTTTTTATCAACTTAAACTCGCCTTTAATGTCAAGCACAGTGTTTTTTGAGTTCTGCCCTCAATTTGCCTTAAGCTAATCCTAGTCTTTTTCCGAGAGTGAGTTCAGCTAACGAACAGGGCTATCAAATAGGATGTATTTTTTTTCGTGTTTTGATGTTTTTCACAAACAGAAAATGGCAACTTATATCGCTTTCCATTGGTTTCACTCGGAGAACTACTCATTTTAAAAATCAATGGAACACCTTAAATTGTTTGTGTTCAGTTTTGACAGATTGTCTTTGTGTGAGTGATACACCTATGGCTCATAAAAAATATTCCTTGGAGAAAATTTTGATTTTGACATTTGAGTAACATGTACATTTGTACATAGTACATTAGTGCATTCACTTCTCACAATCAATAGAACATAGAAGCGATCTATTTGCACTAATGGAACGGTTTAAGAATGCTCCTGGACGCTCCTGGACCGTTCTTTTCGTCGAAAAACGACATTATAGAGTTGTCAAGCAAATTTGGGCCAAACCTGGGCAAAGTTCAACGAACGAACCTACTGAATCACGCGTTTAGTTCAGTGGTATTTTTCAAGCTCAAATGACAGAACTTTGTCATTAACACAAAACTCATGTGTTACGTTACGTCACATAAGCAACTGTTTTGATTCATATCAACAATCTTATTTCTTAAATGAATCGATACAATTTTTGTTATTTTATTATATGGAATGAATACTTTGAAAACCACTTTGTTTAAATTATCAAGTTGCTTGTATTTTATATCAAACTCATTATTAAATAATAAATAGAATTTTCCTTTATGTTCCTCTTTAACAAACAGTCGTGTTTTTATTTGCTGGTTAATTTTATCAGGTTATTGGCCCAGGTCGCGCAAATTGAATTGATTATTAATAACTAATCTTGTTAATTTTTATCAGAAATATGACTTCGAACGTTGCTTGCGTAGAAAAACTAAAGGGGCGAGAGAGTTATGATGTATGGAAATTCGCAGCCAAATCATATTTAGTAATTAAAGGACTAAGGAATTGCTCGAAATAGAATTAGGAACATCATCATTAAAAATAGATGATGAGATTTTGGCCTCTCCGATGTTGGCAGGACTTCCTGAAAAATTCAAGCCATTAGTTAGGGCCGTTGAGAATTTAAATTTTAACAAGCGATGCTGTGGATACTCTTTTGTTGCAAGAAGTCAAATATGATGCCAAGTCGAATAGCAATGCTTTGTTTGTTAAACCGAAGTTTAAGCTAAAGAAAAACAAGTCACAAATCAAATTTAGATGTCATAACTGTGGGGATATTGGGCATTATGCTAAACAATGTCCAAATAAGAAGAAACATGTTTTTATATCAAATGAGGTTACTTTGTTTTCATCGTTTATAGCAAAGAAAGATGTTCCAGAAAATGCATGGTATATCGACTCAGGAGCATCGGCTCACATGACAATGAGCAAATCATTGTTGAAGAACGTAAGACCATCAAAGCACAGAGAAATTGTTGTTGCAAATAATGCGAAATTACCAGTCGAATCCCGAATGTATAGGCGATGTAAACTCAACTCTTGTGAATGGTATAAAAAGAAAACGAAGGCCACCACTCACAATGTACAATATGTTCCAAATTTATGTGCGAATCTAATTTCTTTCAGCATCATTAATAAATGACATGTGTCGTCTAAACTGTATTGTACCGAAAACATCGCTTATGAACTATCCCGCATTTTTGAATCTTCAAAACGAATCGAATCTTTGGCATCGACGAATGGCACACATCTGTACAGAGAATCTTATTAAGTTGAAGTCAGCAGTTGAAGGTGTATCTTTTGATACAAAAATGATTGCAAAATGTGTCGTATGCATTAAATGGCAGCAAACAAGAGAACTTTTAAGACAACTGGAACCCGTTCGAAAGCTGTACTAGACTTAATTCATTCTGATGTTTGCGGACCGTCCGGTTAAATCCTTTTCAGGCAACATCTACATATTTTGTGACATTCGTGGATGATTTTTCAAGAAAATTATTTTTATAACCACTCGAGAAGAAATCAGATGTTTTTGAGACGTTTTTAACCTTCGAAGCCTTTGTTGAAAACCAATGTTGAACCACAATCAAAGTTTTTCGCAGCGATAACATGAACACTATTTTTCAGCATGTGGCATTCAACATCAAAAATCAGCGCCTTACACTCCGCAACAGAATGGGGTTGCCGAAAGGATTAATCGAACTGTAATTGAACGTCTGCATTGCATGCTATTTGATGCCAATCTTAGAAAGCATTTTTAAGCAGCATCAACTGCAGCATACATTCTGAATCGCATTCCTTGCAGAGGTGAAAAAGAAAAAACACCAGAAGAATGTAAAGCCAATGTAAAGCCGAATCTTAAAATGTTGCGGGTTTTTGGATGCCAGGCCATGGTACATATTCCATCTGAAAAACGACAAAATCTAGACCCAAAATCTACTGAGTGTATTTTTCTTGGATACAGAATGAAAACGAAAAAAGTTATTGTGAGTCACGATGTAATATTTATTGAGAACTCCCGAAGCCAAGAGAAAATAAATGACAGTAAGAAGCAATTTCTTTTATCTTCTGAAGAAACAACAGAACAATATTCCAATCCTGGAGAAATTATTGATGATGAATTGGAAATTGGTAATAGAAACTCGAGTCCTGTTTCAGAATTGAAATTTCAATCGGCAAATGAATCTCAAATTGAAGAAACTGAAGAAAGCAACAATAGATCCAATGAATTAAAAAGAGATACAAGTCACAACGATTTTTAGTAACTTCGAGGCAGTTTTTTATCCATGCAAAATAACTCTGGAACCAGCTACCCCTTACAATTAAATATACTATCAACACGAGAACTTTCGAAAAAAGAGCATTTCAATATTTCGCTGCAAACTTTTAATCTTATCTTCGTTTTCTCTTTTACTAAGATTTTTTTCATATATTTTTTTTTTCTCTTTCATTTTTATTATATCAATCTATCTTTTTTACTTAACATATATTAATGTAAATTTTAATTATTACTCTGCAACATATCTAAAGCATGTACTACTTAAAAGATGTAATATTTATATCTTATATGTTTATGTACTATGAATAATTTTAAATAAATACAATACAATACAATACAATACAACGATGAACAAAACGAAAACATCTATCCAGTATATACAGAAGACAATGTCGAAACGGAATCAGAATTGGCCAACAAAGATGTTATTTCTGTTCGAAGATCTAGTAGAGTTCGGAAGCCAAATTTCAAATATGATTCGTGTTTAAGTGCTGACTTTGAAGACAAAACAGTTGAGGATGCCATGTTACGGCATGAGAGAAAACTGTGGCAAGAAGCAAAGGAATCAGAGTTTGAATCTCTTCAGTCCAATAAAACCTGGGATTTGATGTTCCTTTCGAAAGAGAAATGTGCAATCGTGGATATTCAAAGCGAAAAGAGGAGGCGAAATATTGAGACACAAGGCAAGATTTGTAGTAAAAAGTTTTTCCCAAAAGGAATTGACTTTCAGGAAACTTTTTCGCCTGTAGCCAGATATTCTTCAATTCGATTTTTAATTACGCTTGCGGCGAAATTTGATCTGAACATCCGACAAATGAACGCTGTAACAGCGTTTTTAAATGGAGAGATAAAAGAAGTAATTTACATGGAACAACCAAAGAATTTTAAAGATAGGTCAACGAAGGTATGTACCTAAGCTTAATAAATCGTTATACGGATTGAAACAGTCCAGTTGTTTATGGAACGAAAAACTAAATAATGTCTTGCTGAAGGCTGGTCTCGAACGTTCCAGTGCAGACCAATGTATTTATTATAAAGTTTCGGAAAAAAACATGACCTTCGTTGCAGTTTATGTTGACGACACTTTGATCTTTAGCAACGATGAAGGAGAAGAGTTGTTCATAAAGGAAAGTTTAACAAAAACTTTAAAATGAAAGACTTGGGCGATGCGTCGTCAATTCTAGGAAAGCGTATAGCTCGAAATAAGTCAACTGGCACGATTTTAATTGATCAGTCGCAACATATTTTTGAAATATTGAAGCGATTTGGAATGAGCGATTGTAACCCAGTCTCAACACCATTAGATTTGAACCAGAAAATATCTGAAGAAATGTGTCCGACTTCAGAAGAAGAAAAGAAATTGATGTCAAAAGTGCCATACATGGAAGCTGTTGGATCCCTACTTTTTGCTGCTCAAACTACAAGACCAGACATAAGTTTTGCAGTGAACTTATTAAGTAGATACAGCACAAATCCAGGGAAAGCACACTGGACAGCTATTAAAAGAATACTACGTTATTTAAAAGGCACCATTGATCAAAAACTAACCTATTATAAAAACCTACTCCGTTTGAAGGCTATTGCGATGCTGACTGGTCAAGTGACGTTGACCAACGTAAGTTAACCACAGGCTATGTTTTTGTTTTACAAGGCGGCGCTATTTCTTGGTCTTCAAATCGACAGCAAACGTTTGCTCTTTCAACAACCGAGTCAGAATTTATGGCCATGGTTGCTGCAATTCAGGAATCGTTTTGTTTGAAGGGTTTAGAAACAGAATTTTTCCCAAATTGCTCAAAAGAATCAATTCTATTTTGTGACAATAAAAGTGCAATTCAACTTGCGAAAAACGACTCTTACTCTTCCAGAACCAAACATTTAGAATCAAAAACTAAATTTGTTCAAGAAAAAGTTCAACACGGATTAATCAATCTCAAATATATTCCCAATCAAGAAATGTTGGCTGACATTTTCACCAAAGGTTTGCCATCAGCAAAACACACAAAAGACTCGCAAAAACTAGGTCTATCTATTTAAACATATTGTCTCATTCAGGGAAAGTGTTATTTTTTATATGAATGAATACTTTGAAAACCACTTTGTTTAAATTATCAAGTTGCTTGTATTTTATGTCAAATTCATTATTAAATAATAAATAGAATTTTCCTTTATGTTCCTTTTTCAACGTTAACAAACAGTCGTGTTTTTATTTGCTGGTTAATTTTATCAATTTTTGTATTTTGAAAGAGATCTGAAAATGGCTCGTTATTTTAACAACTATCTTACTTCAAACCTTCTTTTTTTTTTTGTATTAAAACACCTCTCATCCAGACTTTAATGAATAAAATCAGAATCTACATGGAGTTGTGATGGTTGCCTTGAAAGCTCAAAGAAACTCATTTGACAAGATACTTTTAACAATCCCACTATTCTACTTACACAACTGAACTTCTTAGCCTCTGAAAACAGAAGAACAAAGACCACTCTCTACAGAGTTCAAGTATAATTGCTTGTAACTAAGAAAGATTCCTAAGAACACCCTTCACCAAATGATACCTCATCTGTTCATTCATATTCATGCAATTTCTAGCTACTCTTTGAGGTGCTCTCTTACACAAAAACAATTCTTTGTTTTTTGTTCTTTTTAATTTTCTTAGTTTGTATCTAAAGTCTCCCTCTACTCAAACGATCATGTCATTTAATTAAATTTATTCTTCCCATCAGGGACCGCGAGCAAACCCCTCTTCTTAATTGCATTTGATTGCTGAAAGAAACTATTGCATGTCTTCGTCTATGGCGGAGATCTACCACCCAACAAGTTCCTCTTTTTTCTTTTTATTTCTATTTTTAATTGGTTATACGCTATGCCAAGGATAATGACCGTGTTCTGTTCTGCGTTCCTAAGGGATTTCGCTCTCTAACAACACTGAGTGTTGAAGAAAAAAATAATTAAAATAAAATAAAAGCTAAGCTGCTTTTTACAGCAAATTAAAAAGAGAAAAGTGTTTTATCTTCTACAACTGCAGCAACCACGTTGAAATAAAAGGAAAAAAAGAGGATTGCAGAAAAAATCTCTGCACCCACTGCTTTAACCTTCACCCCAACGAACTCGAGCCATACATTGGTGCTTTGTGATTTCTTTTTTTTTTTCTGGTGTTTCGAAAGAAGAGGTGGAAAAGTTTGTATGTGTCACCAGTCATCTACCTAGCTAGCTGAAGAATCCACTCGAGACACCACTCACATTCTTCACAGCACAACAGAAAAGGAGTATCATCTCCTTTCCTATGTACACGGTACAGTAAGGATACACAACCCAAACTGAGTCCAAGGTCCAACCCATGCCAAGAGCACTTTGTATCTTTTTGTAGTTGGTATTACATTCAAGGAAGCTGATTCTTAAGTTGTTTTCATTCGAGAATCTTCCTTGGAGGGACAACGTTTTTTCTTCAACACTTGAACGGATAAAAGTGATTAATGGATGCCACTTTTACAGTTTTTTGCTACTTTTTATTTTCGCGCTAAATCGCTGAATAACAGCATTGGTGGAGATTATGTTATCAACCAGCCCCTAACCAAAACGAGGTGCTACAAACGATTTATCCTCGTGTATAGTGTGCATCACACGTCACACCACAAACCACAGATGCGAAATTAATAGACTTCCCCATGGAATGGAAAACACTTCTCTTCACTGGGTTAGGAGTTGAATTTCAGAATAGAAACTGAAATCAGATGCCATATGGTTTTGAAGAAAGACGACCCAAAAGGGTAAAGCAAATAAAACTACCCCTGTCAAGAGTGAGGTGCTGTGTTAAGCACAACATGGGTTGATGCCATGTTTTGTGGTGAACATTACAAGCAGTGACTGATGGCGGTCAAAATCACGTTAGGGAATTAGTTTCCGTGTTTTTTTTTTTTTTTTTTGACACGTCGTATGAACGTGAACTAGTGCGAGATGTTTTATCGGTCGGAGAGGCTTTTAGTTGAAGGCTTATTTGGTTATTGCCAATAAAAAAATGTAGTGAACTGTGCCCGAGGGGAAGGGATCACGATTTCTTTTGAATCACAACTAGCCTACATGTTTTTCGAAGCTCAATTGAACAAAATTTCACTTAGTCATAGTTATGAGCAAGTACCTATATTTATTACTTCTTGTTCTCATTCAACATGGCGTTGCAGTCTGCTGACTACAAAAATTAAAACAGAAATAGAAATAATGACGCACAAAGGACTTTGGGGAGTTTTGGGGCCTAGCGCAATTCCTTCAACTATACTACCTACTTTTTGCGAAAAAGCGCTTTTTATGGCAGTGTCGGGAAACGAGCCAATTCCTCGCAAAAAGGCGATACCCGTGCAAAAGCAATTGGCTGTTAATTGGATATGAACCTTTAACTCCCACGTAACAATCTTACCAGTAACCAGCAAAAAAAAGTAAAGAAATTGTTGATTCAAGTTTGGTTGTTAGCTTTGTAGAAATGTGGGAAGTTTGAATGCCGACGCGTCAGCACCTTTCAATATAAGGCCATGTGACAACAGCTGAAAGATGTATTTTCGAAAGCATTTCAGTCGAAAATTTTTAATGCAAACGTCAAATAGTTATGTGATTAACAGATTTTTACTTCCCCTGGATCCATACCTTTCTAGCCGAAGCTATGCAAAGCTTAGTAGAAAATGCAGCCCACTCGCACCAGAAAATTTATAGTTCTAGTAATTTATTGAAAAAATATCATGAGAGAAATATTCAAAACAAATAAGTCAGAAAAAAGTATTCAGCTTCTTAAAAAGCTAACAAAATTAAAACAAAAAAAAATGAAAAATGAATGAGATAAAGTTTTAGAACATTATCGTTCAAAAAACGACATCTACCAAGTGTCAAGCATAAGAAATACAGCTTCAAAGCTCAGGAAAATTTTTAAGTCTCATAAAAAAACCATAAATTACAATAACAAACCATTTTTAATTAAACAACAAGTCATTCAAACACTCAAGTAACTAAGTAAGTTTGGCAAAATTACACACTGTACGGCGTATTGTTACTCTCGGAGTACTTGTCAGTTTCTTTGAAAGGCGATACACGCGAAAAATATAATTTTATTTTTCTTTGATAATGCTGGGATTTGAACTTCGAACTCGAACCTCTCCCACGTAATAGACAGACATGATAATCACCGGCAACGAGGACCACATTGTAGCGACTAGTGTACACTCGCTGTGAATTCAGTGTCCAGTGCTTTGTGAATTTAGTGTGCGGTGCTATCTTGCTGTGAGTTTAGCAGCTCCTGCTGTCTCAGAGCAAAACCCCTAGTCATCTTTTAAGTCCCATTTTAGGAATCACCATTCTAGACGAGAATTGTGATAACAAGGCTAAACTGTTAAACTTATAAACAGCATCGCAGCTGGACTGAGAAGAATGGAGACCATAAGCCCGAAACGCTGGCATCTCATCCCATTTAACCAAACAAAAGTGAAGCTGAGAATCACCACATCAACCTTCAAGTATCTAAGTCAAAACGTTAGTCTTTTACATCCAACTTTTCTCACCGGAAGAGGTTACAATCACTACATGAAATTGTTAAGCCTGTGTTACTCTTCCTACCTTACCTTAAAAAGCCAGACCAAAACATTCCAGTGCTTTTATTATCACTGAAATCACCTCCCACATAAACTAATCACGCAAAGTAAATGCGTTCTTGCTTTTCATGTTTGGCTATGAAGGCCAAAAATTGTTTACTTCCCTTTTGCACTCCGCACATGCGCACCACAAATACCATTTTAGTGTCTAAACACTCCTAGAGCATTGATTATACACATTTCTCAATGGGAAATACATCTGCGGTATTTTACACATCCACAGCCAGTTTTCATACAAATTTGTCATTGACCGTGTATAACTCACATTCTGTTTTGGCAATAGAGTTGATGAGTAGAGGCCAAATAACTAGAAAATCAGAAAAAAAACTTCATCAGTGGAAGGACTTACGGGCTGATAGGCGGTGACTTCAACGCTCGACATACCCTATGGATGAACATTACATGCAGTATTGAAGGAATAGCCATTACCAATTGGTTGGACGATAACAGCGAGAACCACAATCTCGTTGTTGTATCTCAACCAAAGCCGACCTTTCCTAGGACACCTTCAACTCTGGACTTCTTCCTAGCAACATCTAACCTAGTGCATGTACTGCCAGAGCTAAGAAACTTTGTTTGCATGGCTATACCTAGTGGCTCCGACCACGAAGCGGTACAAATATCTATTAACCTTAATGAACCTTTTATCATTTCAGCACCACCACCAGAATAATTCATCAACTACTCGAAGTTGGATGTTGAGAAGCTTCAAAGAGATGCCTTGGACGGCATAACCTTCTCACCAACCAACAGAAACCTGCAAAACACGGAAATCGATGCTGCAATCGAGGACCTGGAAACAGCCGTTAGAAATGCCTTAGATAGCCAAAAGAAGCCGAAAACATCCAAGGATTGATACCAGCACCTACCAGCCTACATTCAAAACCTATATCACCACCGACAACGACTGAGGAAAAGACTTCGGAGGACTCGGCAACGTGAACTCAACACAAGCAATTCCGATTACCAGTCTTGGCTGAGCGAGCTTAACTGCACCAAAACAATGTTCAAAGAGACTACAAAACATCAAACCCGGTCCGGATGCCTTCAAAAACATCAACAGGATCGTCGGCAAAATGCCAGATATGCCAGAGAAGATCACCACCAACAGAGGAGAAGTATCATCATCCGAGGATTTGCCGATTTTTTTGAGGAAAATTTCGTGTCAACCCCACCTTCTGACCCTGCATTCCTAAATGATGTGGACTCAACCATCCAAATGATTGAAGGAAGCACAATCGAAGAAACCGTTTTCAATGACGAAAACCCTTCATGTAATCCCAGTGAAGGCACCATTTTTACAAACCCAGAAGACATTCTAAATTTGATCCAAAGTGGGCGCCCCAAAAAATCAGCTGGGCCGAATAAAATTTCAAAACTCGTTTTAAAGATACTTCCTCAGACAGTGATGATCCTTCTGGCCATTGTGATGAACAACTGCCTTAACAACTGCCACTCCCGAGCGATGGAAGAAGGCGAAGATCGTGATGGCTATTCCCAAAAAGGGAAACCGAAACATTGTGTCTGGTTACAGGCCAATATCCCTTCTCAGCAACGTCAGCAAAATCCCGGAGGATCTGGTTCTCCGAAGGCTCAAACATTCCACTATTCATCCGCTCTTGAAGCTCCAAAGGGAAGTTATAAGGAAACTCAACAACCACCAACAGTTGGATGTTTCTTGCACGTTGAGAAGGCATTTGATAGTTTCTGGATAAAGGGACTTATCCATAAACTAACCATTTTACGCTTTCCAGGTTCGTTAATAAAAATTTTGTTTAATTTTCTTCATTCCAGATCTTTCTACGTGCAAGTAGACAGCACCGTGTCTTCAACCAGATTCATCCGAGCAGGGATTGCTCAAGGATCGAAGCTAGGTCCCTTCCTGTATAGCATCTTCACCTCGGACCAACCTCAACCAGAAAACACCACCAACCTTCTCTTTGCGGATGACTCATTGACCTACGCGCACTCACTGTCACCTGTGATCGCTGCTCGTAGAGTTGAAGACCACATAAAGAAGCTCCTCGAGTACTACAAACCATGGGGAATCAGAATTAATTCAGCGAAATCCGAACTAATTTGCATAAGAAGATCCACACAAGGACGGAGACGTTCGAGATCAGCCACATACTGCCACAACATCTGCGTAAACCTTCCCGACGGTACACAGCTTAGGCCGAAAAAGCAGGTTAAGTATCTAAGAGTCCACTTCAACGAACTGATGCGTTTCAACCCGCACGCCTCTGCAGTCGTCAAAAAAGCTAACTTTGCTTTCCATCGCGTCCATCCGCTGATGCGCAAAAGAAGTGGACTCAGCCAAAACACAAAATTGTAGCTGTACAAGCAGCTAATACGACCCGTGATCACCTATACTGCTTCCCCATCTGGTTTGCAATATCCAAGACTAAAATGCAAAAACTGGCTGTATTCGAGAGGAAAGTTCTGCGCATATGCACAGGGCTTGGATACGATCCGATACGTAGGAAAAACGTCAGCAATAGAAAGCTCTTTGAACAAGCAAGGGTCATCCCCATAGAGAAAAACATGGTGCAATCTGGAAGACGCCTACTGTAAAACCTGGCCAACCATCCGAACCCCTTAGTAAGAAGGATAGCAGAAGAAGACCGACACCCGGACCCGAGATACATCGATGCGATGAAACCAATGGAAGACAACACATGCAACAACGATGAAGCAATGGCCTTCGACGCTGAGGCAGCGTCAACCCACCACCGTGGCTAGCACATCACCATTCTTAACCGCAACTAACTCCAAGGACAACAGGAACTGAACACTCCTACAGTTATTAAATACTAACATTCTATTCTATTCTATGTATAATAATCATTAACTTAGGTTTTATTAATAATCCAAATATCTGAAAATGTAAAAGGCCCCTTATGTGCCAACACAGTAAAATCTTTCCATTATATAATTAAGTAACGTATAAGTAGGTATCAATTGTAAATAATATCCTTTTGTTCAATAAAAGTCGTTAAATCGTTAGAAAATCAGAAAAAGAATTTCAGGATTCTAAGTGTTGTGGCTTGCTTCAGCGGGGCAATTAAAATTTTCATGTCATTTCACGTGTTTTTCTTCTCCTTAAAGGAAATTTAGAGGAACCACCGCCACTGCACGAAGGTCTATACCAGCCGTCCCGTAAAACCGCTCCCGAAACCGACAATATCAGTAAATTTATTTAACTTGCTTTCTTTTATACTTGAACTATAAATTGTAAAACGCAACATGCTGAGGAAAACATTGTGAAGAAATAAATTTAGAGATAATTAAATTAAAAGCTTCCTTGGGTAGACCCTGGAGCCTGGACATACCCCAGCATCTGCAAAAGAAGCATCATAAGCCTATTTTTAAGAACATCAAAATAAAATTGACTTCAATAAACTTAGGTTCTGCTTCTTTAGTATGCCTTGGCTCCGACAAGCTTACCTCAACTTTCGATACAAAACATCATCCTCACAACACCAGATATCAGATTAATGAAACTTAGGTATCGCATGTTCGAAGAAAAAGGGCCTCACAAATACCCAAACCACGAGGAAATGTGTGTCATATAAGATCTGGGACCGAATTACGGAAAACGTTATAAAACATTTAGTGAAAACTCTTTACGTCTTCATTTCTCACGACAATCGCAAAAATGTCTTTAAATCAAAAACCTTAATTCCCAAAGTGCTCAATTTTATTTATTTAATATTTTGTCTTCCGACTCTTAAGAGCTTCAGCTGGTTGTTATGCATTGCTAGCCTTCCTGTCTGTAAAAAAAAGTCTCTCCAATTCCTTTCTTTAAGCCTCGTTATTATATCCGTCCTCAAGAATTATTTCGAAGTCAAACCGTTTGCCACATCAACAGAAAACGTACACAGTGCCTACACGCCTCAAGTACATACCCGGAAATAGCTACTTGAAAGTTTTACAATCTTCCTTGTTTTTCTCCTTTCATCCACTAATAGTCATCCTTCAATAAGGAGCTTTAAAAGAGCCGGCAGAGTGTACTCTGCAGAACAAAAAAAAAATAAACTTTCCTCGGACTAATGCCAAACGCATCGGCAGCGGCGGGCGATAGCGTGGTGCGGGTACTCATAGAAAACTCTTTTATTTCCCAAACAAAATGATGAAAAATCGAATTCAATTCCTTGCGTTGCCTTGAGACAAGTTCAGGGAAAATACCAAAAAAAAAAAAAAAAAGAGTTTCAAAAGAATAATAAAAATTCTTCCTCTCGCATTTTGTTGGCAGCTATAAGATTTTTTGTGTTCGGTTTTTATATAGAAACTCGTATAAATTCAAACCCGAAATAAAACAGTTTTCTGTTCCATATTTATCGGTGCCCGATGCATTTAGCGTATTAAATCATCTTCGACTTGGCACTGTCATACACAATGCCCGATCCCGATGACGAGCAATAAAAATAAAAGATTCTCTGATGCAATGTGCCGTGCTTGGGATAAAAATATAGAGCAAAGTTATTATTCAGCCTCACGTGGACTCAGCCCACTTGTTCCACTTGAGGATTGAGGTCGGTGACTGAATTGACTGATGTGCTTGTGCACTATTTGCGAACAATGACGAACTTTGTTTGGCATTTTCAGTTCAGTTGTGATGAAATGTGTGCTACAACAACAGAGCCAAGGCATGCAACAGAGCGGATTGAAAGGAATGTGGGTTTTTTTTAAAGATGAAGTGGTTTTTTCCGGACGTTTGCAACAAAACGATTCACCTGCAGGTGAATTCCGACAAAGGACGTAAAAGGATATAAAAATTCACTTTTATTAGTCTCCTGGAGATATTTTTTTTTAAGTCTTCCATGGAAATTGAGTCGTAGAGTTCCAGCGAAATTTAGCAAATCTTTTTCGTATAGAGTGAGCTGTTTTTAGAATTTATCGAATACGTCGGGACGACTGTTGGATTATCTATAAGCGATTATATTAGCGGAGCTTGTTAGTGAATTATATTCACCACAAAGAAAGAAATGGTAATGAGCTTTTAAGTACGGAGCGGATCAGTTTGAAAAAACTTTAGTCGACAACCGTATCTGTCATCGAGCTCCCAAAAAAGAAAGTCTTACTATAGAGAAGGGCCTAAGAGGCTTTGCACTTTTATATGATAACGAGCTGAACCGACCGGCATAACTCCGGCCCTACGGTGATCGAATTGTGTAAATCTAGTAAAATAGTTTCCTAGTTTCTATTCCATAATGTGAATGTGGGATGAAATTTAGTCCATGCTACTCAGGGGCAATAAACCACTCCAATCCAACGGTGAAAGAATTTTTGGAATCGGTCCAGTAGCTTCAAGGTTCCCGTTTACGTTGCCGTTCCCGTAGGAATATTGGAAAAACAAATACAGGAATACAGCCCACGTCCTTCTTCAGGCTCAAGACTATCTCTGCACCAAAATTTAATAGTTTGGGCGGTAGATGGTAACAAAGTAAAACAGACAGACGGAGTTGATTTCGGATCTATAATGAATATGGGGATAATTTAAAGTTAATGTTACTTTGAGATAGTATTCTAACGGTGAAATAATTCTTGAAATCAGTTCAGTAGTTTCTAGGTTCCCGTTTACGTTTGCATTCTTGTGGAAATACAGGGATAACTTCAGGCTGAAGACTACATATATCTCTGCACCAAAATTCATATAAATAGGTTTAATAGTTTGAGCGATTTTTGATAAATAAAAATAGACAAACAGATTTCATTTCAGAGGTATGATATTAGTAAAGACGCCCATTCCCGTCATCCCGTGGGAATATGGTGACCGTTCCCGTAGGAATATGGGGACGACTTACAGATTGTGTTACTCAGTGCAGCATTCTAACTGTAGAAGAATTTTTGAAATCAGTGCTATAGTGTCAAAGTCCGTGGGAATATAGGGACAAAATATATAAAAAATATATAGCCTTAGTCTTAAATCTTAGACTATCTCTGTATAAAATTTCATTTAAATCGGTTCTGTAGCTTGGGCCAGAGATGGTAACATGGAAAGACGAACAGACAGAGCTACTTTCGCACTTATTATATTAGTAAGGAAAGGACTCACATTCCCGTAGATGAATTAAGGTTTATGTTACTCGGGGGTAGTGTTCCCGTGGGAATTTAGGGATAAAATATATAGCCTATGTTCTTCCTCAAGTTTTAGACTATCTCTGTATCAAATTTTATTTAAATCGGTTCAGTAGTTTGGGCGGGAGATGGTAGCATAGAAAGCCGGACAGACAGAGTGACTTTCACATTTATAATATTAGTTAGGATTTTTTGTGGAAACTTTTCTTTTTGACATTTGGGTAACTTGTATTAGTGCTTCTTGAGTCAATTCTCACTTCAAATCGAGAAGTAGCTGTAGCTCATTGACGTAATAGATATGGACTGCTAGTGAAACGTCATATCCATACAAAACCCTAAAAGCAAAGCGGTCTCCGCGACACTGCGCCCCTGAAAGGATAGCGGCAAAATAATTGTGATTTTCCGCTATGGCCATCTATCGTTTTCCGAGAAGTAACGAGAAAAGTTACCACTTAACAACAGATGTCGCTCTGTTTTTGTAATCTTACGTCAATACTGTTGACGTGCTACTACTCGGATGAAAAAAACTTTAAGTGTGAGTTCTGCGGCAAATCATTTTTGTTAAATAAATATTCTCTTCTAATACGTCGTCGGATTCACAAAAGTGAATGGAACTACAAATGCGAGTTTTGTCCCAAGGCGTGTCGTGTACTCAACATAAGAAACAAACATTAACATTTCGGATTCTCGTTCGGATTTGTGGGTGTTACATTACATTGCAAAAGAAAATAATTTTTTTTAATGAAAAAAGGTGACAAAGAGATGACAGAGTAATGTCAAATTTTAGTACCCAAAAATGACGCTATCCTTTCACAGGCGCTGGGCATCAAGTGGGACCGACGTGAAGTTAGGTACTGGCAGTCCAAAACTATTATGTCAATGCTGTAGCTATACTGAGAGTCACGAGAAGCGATCATTTTGCACTAATAGAACGGTTGGAGAATGCTCCTGGACGCTTCTGGACGGTTCTTTTCGCCCAATGGAATGTGACATAAGTTTTCATTTACGTATCCGTTTCTACTCCCGTGAAAATATTATTCTCGATATGAAAGAGTTGGTCAAGCAGTTTCTGAGCCAATGAACACTCCACATAAAGGGTTTGTTTGTGAGCCAGTGTGTGTCCAGGCGGAATAATATCAGAGGACTCTATCAGAAGGAGACAGTGTGTAATGTACGGCGAATAGGGGTTGTTTGTATAGGTACACACATTTATAATATTTGGGGAGGAGCTAGAATACAAACTGTTCGAAACATTATTTATGATTCTTGTGTTTTCTAGAAATTTCGCTAATGGCGGTGTGCCATTAGAGGCCGCTGGCGCCGGCAGGAGTTAATTTTTATTGTGAAGTAATGATGTAAGTTTGGTTATTAATTGAATTGTATAATGAATAAAAAGTGGTGTAATGGAAGCACAGATAAGAACGAAAGTAAAGATTTATTTATCGAACCTGGTGAACGTTACATTGATGTCAGAAGTGGAGTAAACCTAGAGGTGAGACCAATACTGGGCCTACCGTGCTTAATAGGAAAACTCTCCACAGTAGTGTTCAATAATTTCTGGAATAATTTCAACCTGACTGAAATCTTTGCCAATTTATACACCAATGATGGATCCAGCCATTGCTAGAAAAAGAATCATGTTGCTGGCTTCGCATTTGGTGGTGCCTGTTTCTTGGTCTCCCTAAATTTCTTTGATAAATTCCATTGGCTTGCGCTTAAGACCACGGAAGAAACTCCTGCGAGCAGGGCTGTGCGTTTTTTCGCCAAGCTGGTTATTGGGCATTTTCAGAAGTTGGTCCAGGTCTACACAAATATAGTTGAACCATTTGAAGGTACGCTTTGATCTAGCGAGTTTCACCGACCTCAGCCATCTTGACCATTGTATATTATATTTTAGTACCATCACGGCGAGGAAATCGCTGATGTCGCCACATTCAGTCTCCATTCAAGAATTTATCGGTTCAAAAAATTGAACTGTCGTTGGTCACTTAGGTATGTGGATGGTATTTTAGTGGATGACTTAATGGTTGTGGATGGTATTTTCATTAATAATTTTATGTGTTTAAATGATTTTCAAACAATTTTAAGATACGCTAAATGCAAAACAAAAACCTTTTTGTCATTTGCAGCTAAAATGCACATGACGCTTTCATATTGCTAACACTGTTAATATGCATCCATATCACCATACACCTGTACAGGAACTACTTCCGAATGATTTTGTGATGAGATCGGGAGATCTCACTGTACTGGATTTTTTTTGTATGGGGACGAATGAAAGAAATTGTTTACTCATCTGAAATAACAACCTTAACTGAATTAGAACAACGTATTTCCGAAGGATCACTACAAGTAAGACAAGAGTTATCGAGAGCAAACATCCACAATGAAATCCAACAACGGGCTCTGGCATGCATTTAAAACAAAGGAGGGCACTTTGAGCACTTGTTATAACTGTATTTGTATAAACTACATAAGAAACTACTAAAAGTTCTTTGAGTTGTTGCAATAAAAATCCATAAAAACCAACAATTAGATTTTTTACCGGTCTAGTTTTTTCCAATTATCATAAAATGTATGGGTTTTTTAGTGTACTTATTATTGAGTTTTTTTTTATCACTGTTTTTTTCATCTGCAAAAATTAAAGAAACTTTGTGTTTATCAGGTATTTTCTGCAATAAAAATTACCTCAAGTCAAAACTTTGTTTCGGGAAGAAAATTTGAACACCACATAAAATTGAAAATCTGGTAACCCTAACCCTATGGAAGCTCAACTTAAATACAGTTTTAAAAATTGTTAATTCTCCAAAAAATTAAGTCTAAGATTAGGTCTCTATCACTAGTATTGACAGAGATATCGAATTTAACACAGGTCAGGGTACACCAAGTTAGCCTTTTTTAAATTGTCAAAAAGTGATGTCAAAGTTGAGAATCGGGCTTTACTGTAGAACAATTTTTTTCTTAGAATATAACCAAGAATCACACCCCAAAGGATAATACACGAAGTACGGGACAGCCTGTATAAAGTGTTGATACATCTATTACTTAAGTTTAGTTGATTTGATGATGGTTTCTCAACTTTCTTACTATTGTGTTCAGTGGGAGGAGGTGGGGGTTACATGAGTCTTTATCTTAACCAACATACCAAGTTAAAGAATCAAATTCGTAGTGATTTTTTTGAGCTGACATTGTCGTTGTCTTGGATTGTCTTCATCTGCGATCTCCACTTTATCAACTTCGATGGCCTTAAAGGTACTTGTTTAGTGACAACAAAGTTTCATCTTAGAGGACGTCAACAAAGTTTCTCTGCGACCGTTGACATATCCGAAGCCCTTACAATTTATTATGAGAACAGTTTTAAGAGCTAACCTTTCCAAGCGATTGGTCACTGCTTTGAAGGGGACCCCAATTTTTTTGCACCTGTTTCCAATTTGGGCTTGTGTTTTTTATTTTCTAGCTGTGAAAGAATTCTAGATTTAAGTTAAAAATACCAAATGTTTCAGTTTTTCCACTGGTGATTTGATGGCAAATCTCACCGAAAAGTGGAACCAATCCTAACACTTTTTTGGAGAAATTAAGATTATTGCGCTTGATATTTCTAAAGCATTTGACAGAGTTTGGCATGAAGCTCCCTTATCGAAAATGCGAGCTTTTGGTATCGACAAGTTGCGTTGGATAAGAAACTACATTTCGGACTGTTCATGAATAGAATGACCATTTATTTGAAATCGTTAAAAATGCTGCTAAATGCTTAGGTTTTTTAAGACGATGCAGGACGAAGATCTTCACCCCTTCTTCTGATATGGCTACAATTTATAAGGCTTACATGCGCTCAAGACTAGAGTAAAATTCTCATATCTGGTCAACTCCAAAAACAATTTTGCGCCCATCAGGTGGGTGCAAAACAAATCGTTGAGACTGATAGGTAAAAGTTGGATCGAAGAATCGATTGATTCTCTTGACCATCTACGAAACGTTGCCTGTGTCAGTCCCTTTTATCGCTTTTTCTGTGAACAGTGTGCTCTAATGAAATAACCAGTTTCATTACCCCCCCCCCCCCCCCCCCCTGAATCAATTTAAACGCAACACCCGCGTCGCTAGGAATGCTCATCAGTTTCACCTTAAGCCCAACAATGTGCTACTTATTTAAAAAAATAAATGGTGGCCTAGTTCAAATATGGTGCACATTAAAGTAAAAAACTCAGTTTGAATTTTCATTGGGCAAGTACGAAACGCGAAACATAAGAGCGTCTCTAGCAATTAGACCATTTTCGTAAGTGTTTAAGGAGTGCTGTAATCTGTTTATTTTGTCGGGGGTGTTGCACAAAGTTCATGTTTACGTTAGAGAACTCAGCAGTTTTTTCCGCTAACGAAACTAGTTAGCTAGGAGTATAGCTAGTGAAACCTTAAGGTTGTTTGCTTCGGTGTTGAGTGAATCAATATGGGTGTTTTAAATTGACAACGCGATGATTTATGTCACTAATAGTGTTTTTTATTTCAAAAAAATAAAAACAAAATGCAATAATGTCATCTGATACAGAAACACGTCTATACTGAAGCTCATACTTATTGAGAAGTAAGAGAAATCTTGCTGTGATTGGCCCATTCCAGTTGAACCTAGAACCTAGTGAAAACTTTTTTCCAAAGTTATAAATAAAAACTGATAAATAAACCAACAACAAAAATTTATTTTATCATCAAGAATTTGCAAGAAAATACATATATATACCTCTGAATATAATTTTGTAGTTATCATTTATTAGAATCATCTCTACATCAGTTGGGTTAAAGAAAGTTAATGGAGTTTAACTGGTCTCTATTTGAAGCTTCCGAAGTTTTCTTCGTAATAGGCCATTATTTTATCAAAATTGTGAATTAAAAGTCTTAAATAACATGCATAACTTAAGATATCAGCATTATCAAAGTATTTTACTCTACGTAACCAAGCATTTTTAGATATCATTTTAGTATAACAATAGTCAAAGTTTAAGCAGTCAGGATGTAAAAGGAAAAATCTTTCTGGGTACATTTGTAAGACTGATTCAATCAATTTAATAGTTCCAGTAGTAAATCTCTTTCGAAAGTCTTCTTTTCCAGTGTAGGCTTTTGGTTTTTTGTTGAAATCAATTGACGCAGTTTGTGTTTTTGGCGATATTTCAGTTATTTTTTGATCAATCGTTTTTACTTGGGTTTCAGTATATTTCTGTCTGGTCTCACATGCCTTCTCAAGTTTCTTTAGATCAGCTCCAACACTTTCAATTTTTTCTTCCAGGGTCGCTGCAGTCTGTCGAGAGTGCTGAGTGTCCTCCTGCCTTTTGTCGCACGTTTTACTTAGTTTCTCTAGATCAGCTTTGATATTTTCCATCTCATTCAGAGTCGCTACACTCCCTCGAAAAGTATGCGAATCTTCCTCTCTATCGTCGCATGTTGCCTTAAGTTTCTTTAGATCAGCTCCAATACTTTCAATTTTTTCTTCCAGGGTCGCTGCAGTCTGTCGAAAGTGCTCAGTATCCTCCTGCCTTTTGTTGCACGTTTTATTAAGCTTCTCTAGGTCAGCTTTGATATTTTCCATCCCATTCAGAGTCGCTACACTCCTTCGAAAAGACTGCGAATCTTCCTCTCTATCGTCGCATGTTGCCTCAAGTTTCTTTAGATCAGCTCCAATACTTTCAATTTTTTCTTCCAGGGTCGCTGCAGTCTGTCGAAAGTGCTCAGTATGCTCCTGCCTTTTGTTGCACGTTTTATTAAGCTTCTCTAGGTCAGCTTTGATATTTTCCATCCCATTCAGAGTCGCTACACTCCTTCGAAAAGTCTGCGAGTCTTCCTCTCTATCGTCGCATGTTGCCTCAAGTTTCTTTAGATCAGTTTTTATATCTTGAATCTCTTTCTGCATCGCCAACTGATTTTCAAGAATTTTCTGCAAGAAAAGAACGTTATCTGGTTTGTCTTCGTGCTCTGAATTCTTGTTTGTGGGTTTCCAGACAAAATTGGAATTTGCATTTTTTTCCTCTAACGGTTCTTCAACTGTTGCTTTTGAGTGGTTTTCCATTAAATTATAATCCGTCACTTTATTCCTTACATTGATGTTGATAAGAACCTCAACATTGTCCTCCATGGTCTTGCTTTTGTCTCTCTGTTGTTGAACGTTGTTTGTGTTAATGATATCAAAGTAAAGTTCCTGTAGGCCGATAAATCCTTTCTTTATATCGATAATTTCTTTGCAAAGATATTTGATGGTTGTTTGACAGTTGCTCTGACATGCCATGTTGGTTTTAGTTGATATAATATAATTTTAAAATGAGTTTATGACAACTGCACCTTGTGAGATTGAGATAAATGGTGACGGCAAGGAACGTTCAAACAGTACTGTTGTTGCAAAATACAAATTACTTCTCTTTTATACACTCACTTCGTTTTTAACTGCTAATGCTTTGATTAACCAATCCCAGCCATAAAGTTTTTCCTGGGAACTCTTCATTGACTTCACTAATGACCAAGGTATTTTCAATCTACAGCATCACCGATTATCCCTGTGTCTTCTATCTGCCCTCTAATAATTCAATTCATTTTATTATCATTATCTTATACCTACCTACCAAGAATGTATAAAACTAGCTTATACATTTACTTAACTAGCTTACTGACTTTAAACGGATACTCTAAATTACTCAATATCTTACCCTGCGGCTACACAATCAAGATATGGTAAGCCATCAGCTTACATACATATACAACCTAAACCTATCGTATTCCTTTTCGTGTTTCGGATGTGACGTAGGCGACTTACGATTTGCCAGGCAACAATCTTTCAATCAACATGTCATAATGTCATTATATATTTTCAAGATGGCACCAACAAGGAATTTTAAATTTAAAGTTTTTTTCCAGGCACTCTTTTCTCTTTTTGAGGGTATTTGACGAAGCTCTCAATTTCATGGCTACTGAAACTGCTCCTCGGGCGGCTTTCAATATTCAATTTCGAAAAGTTTGGTTTTAATGTAAAAAAGTTTAATTGTATTGTAAATGGCCTACCGTATCTAGATCTTGCAGCCCCGGGGTAAGTTCAAGTGCCTTTCGGCGTAAATATAATAATTTATGGGCTTGCAAACTAGGGCTGTGGTTAAAACTCCCTGTTCTGAGTAAGCCTTCTTTCACGCGAAGCGTTTTCTACTGTGCCCAATAAACTTTGACAACAAAGTTTCAGTCAGAAATGTCGCTACATTCAGGGGTAGAATTACTGCATCGCTGATCGAGTTAGTGAGTACTATTTTTCTTTTAAAATTCGCTCTACATTACAAAACATCAGTCTGCTGTCTTCTTCAATTCTTTCAAATACTGATGAAAGAATGTCAAATTGTTTCTCTAAAGTGCTCGATAACTCGAGAAGTATCTAAAGCCAAAAGCACATAATTCAGTCACGTATTACTCGATCACGGGTGTGGTAATTTGGACCCAGGTTTCAGGTTGTTCTCCTTCCATGCGAGAATCGGTTCAATATCTGGATCCTTCTGTTGAGCAGTTCTCTGTTCTTCGTTACTTTATCCGAATAAGAGTTCCTGTCGCCAGCTATTTGATAGAGGGCTTCTTTTTTGTTTTAACAAACGACACAAAATGATATCATTGTTTAACGAATTGACCAAAACACCGTAATCCTACAAATTGGAATAGCATGAGGAGGAAGGAGGAGGCACTAAGTTTTAATAGTGAGTGTTTATTTGTTTTGAGAAACACACCTTCTTCCCACTCTGCCCGAAAACTCTTCAGCAAATCGACCATTATAAACATCCCCTTTACAACACTCTTTTTAGCCATGTCTTCTCGTTCCGATACACACTGATCAGTCACTGATGGTCACTACCCAACGTAAAGCAAACATGCGAAGAAAAAAAAAAGATACTCGCCCAACGTGGGGCTCGAACCCACGACCCTGAGATTAAGAGTCTCATGCTCTACCGACTGAGCTAGCCGGGCACATGTTGAATTTATAGTCAGATTTCTTACAGATTAGATGAATAAAAATGTTCAGCTAATTTTAAAAAATTAAACACTGCATTGTACATATTACTATATCCTTAATTCAAGTGTTAGATTAATATGTACTGGGCTTTTTGAAGTTCACTGGTTGTTTGTTTAAGCAAAGTTTGATTTGATGCTTCAACAAAACAATTAAAATAATTTGTTGCTGTTTTGCTCGTCTCGTCTGCTCTTTGTACAAATACGTTATAAGATCGAAACGTAAACTAGTGGGTGGTATTTCAAGATGTGTATTAGAGGTGGATGGGCGTTGTACTATTCGAGTAGGCTCTGATTGGTGCCAACTTGGCGGCACCCAGATGCTGTAACTTATAGTACACGTCAATTGTGCTTACTATATCCCAAGTGGTATCCACTGGGACCTGGGATGCTCCGTCCAGAGCTGACCTGCTAAACTAGTAAGTGCGAGTGTTGACGAAGGAATCGGGAACAAAAGAATTGTGAGCGATCAACACTATAATTGCTCTGCGAACAATGACTGACTGCACGAATCTCAGTGGTCTACGAGAGCTTTCGTGTAAATGTCCCAGCGGATGAATTCGAAGGACAGAATCAACGGTGGACTTCAGCAGCCAAAAAAGCAGAAAACCCTGAAGGAGCTACTCCGACCTGTTTGGTTTAAAGGTCTTTCAGGGTCTTTCACTACTAGGACAGGGTATTGAAGTAGAGATGGTGGCGGATGAGCTCCTGGTGAGCCAACGGCAGCACTCACACCCCTGCAGCAGGGTACTGACACTGGATTTTCCAGCCCTTTATGTCCGAAGGGATCCAAAAGGACCTGGCCCTCCAGGTTGGAGGTTGTGCGTAGGGTTAACTACCCAACCACGTAAAAATCAGGTAGTTCCGAAACAACTAACAGCCTCGGATAACGATAATGATTTCAAAGTTATCGGACTACGTGCAGCTGGAGAATTAGCGGACGCCCTGGACTGCTGATGCAAAGCAGGCATAACCGCCATCTAAGAAGTGCGATGGAGTGGACCGGGCATAAAGAAGATGAAAAACTGTGACATATACTATGGCGACTGCTACAGACAACAGAAACAGCGTTTATTTGGGTGCGGATTTGTCGTTAGAGGAAGACTCAGGGATAAGGTGATTAGCCAAAATCCAGTCAATGAGCGTATAATGACCATCCGTATCAGGGCTAAATTCGCCAACATTAGCCTTATATGCGCCCACGCCCCCACAGAAGAGAAAGACGACGATTCCAAAGACTGTTTCTACGAGCTCCTCGAAGAAACATATGAGCAGTGCCCTAGACACGACGTGAAAATCGTTCTTGGCGATTTCAACGCAAAACTAGGGAAGGAGGACATCTTTGGAAACACAATCGGTAAGCATAGCCTCCACGACAAAACCTCCGAAAACGGATTGAGGCTAATCGATTTTGCTGCGGGGCTAAATCTTGTTGTAAGTAGTACACGCTTCCCGCATCTCAATATTCATAAAGGTACATGGCGATCCCCAGATCAATTAACCGTCAACCAAATTGACCATGTTGCGATCGACGCAAGGCACTCTTCCAGTGTGTTAGATGTCCGAACTTTCCGAGGGGCCAACTTTTACTCGGACCACTACCTTGTTGTAGCCAAGGTACGAATGAGGATATCTTGTTCACGACCAGCACGAACTAACGCTGTGAAGAGATATGACGTCGGAAAGCTACAATCGCAAGAGATTGCCAATGTCTTTTCCAATCGAGTGTCCCTTCAATTATCTTCGAATCCCATGCCGCCAGCATTAAACATTGAAGACCAGTGGCAGCAATGCCAAGAAGCCATCAGAACCGCTGCCTCTGAGGTTCTGGGTTTCACTCGGCCACCAAAACGAAACCCATGGTTCGATGAAGAATGTAGGCAGGCTAATGCAGCCAAGCAAAGAGCACGACAAATGCTTTTGCAAACACGAACGAGGGCTGCTTACGATCAGTGTACCGAGATTTACAAGGAGAAAAGAAGGGAAGAACACCGACATCTCAAAAAGAAAAAGAAGCAGCATGAGAAGCGCTCGTTTGAGGAAATAGAGAGGTGCCATGAAAGAAACGAGATTCAGAAGTTTTATCAAAAGGTAAAAAGATCCTGCCAGGGTGGCAAACCCCGAACTCAAGCCTGTAAAGACCAGCAGGGAAACATAGTTGTAGAGTCACAGTCGCTACTGAGGATCTGGAAAGATCATTTCTGCAGACTGCTTAACGGTGATGAGGACACAAATTCCGCTGTCAGGCAGACTGCCCTATTCAGCCTGGACGATGATCAAGAATGCCGTCCTCCCGACCTAGAAGAAGTTAAGCTTGCTATATGCAAACTTAAATCAAATAAGACTGCAGGTGCAGATGGCCTTGATGCCGAACTTTTCAAGGCAGCTGGAGATCAGTTGGAAAGGAGCATGCACCAGCTGATCTGCATGATATGGTCGTAAGAAAGCATGCCCGGTGAATGGAACCTCAGTATCGTATGCCTGATCCTAAAGAAAGGAGACCCTCACAATTGCGCCAATTATAGAGGGATAAGCCTCCTTAACGTCGCTTATAAGATCTTGTCTGCTGTAATATGTGAACGTCTGAAACCCCACGTCAACAACTTGATAGGTCCTTATCAATGTGGTTTTAGACCAGAGAAGTCCACAATAGACCAAATTTTCACATTACGGCAGATCTTGGAAAAAACCCGAGAACATAATATCGATATTCACCATCTCTTTATCGATTTCAAGGCCGCGTATGACAGTATCTACAGAGACGAGCTGTACAGAGCCATGTCTAGTTTCGGCATCCCTGCAAAACTCGTACGACTATGCAGGATGACTTTGGAGAATTCACGCTGCTCCGTCAAGGTCGGTAAAGAACTCACCGAGACCTTTGATGTAGAAAAAGGCTTTAGGCAAGGCGACAAGCTGTCATGCGATTTCTTCAACATCATACTTGAACAGATTGTAAGAAACTCAAACGTCAACACCAGAGGAACAATCTTTCAAAAGTCTGTGCAATTACTCGCATATGCAGACGATATTGACGTAATGGGAAGAAAAAAGCGTGATGTCATAGGTGCTTTTGCGAGTATCGAAACAGAAGCGGCAAAAATGGGTTTGATGGTTAATGAGGGCAAAACAAAGTATATGTTGTCATCAAACAAGGACACAGAACATCGACGAATTGGACAAAACGTCACAATAGACAGACATAACTTCAAGGTAGTACAAGACTTCGTCTACCTAGGATCCGCTGTAGACACGGACAACAACATCAGTGCGGAGATCAAACGGAGAATAACTCTTGCCAACCGTTGCTTCTTTGGGTTAAGAAGGCAATTGAGAAACAAAACCCTCTCCAGAAAAACCAAGGTAACCTTGTATAAGACCTTAATCATCCCAGTCCTGCTTTACGGCGCGGAAGCATGGACCTTATCGAAAGCGGATGAGGAAACCCTTGGTCGTTTCGAAAGAAAAATTCCCCGAATGATCTTTGGTCCCGTATGCGAAGACAATGTGTGGAGAAGAAGATACAACAACGAGCTGTATGAGCTGTACCGCGACATGGGCATAACTATAAGAGTATACATCGGGAGGCTACGCGATGGTTGGGCAATGTAGAGCGGATGGACCCAAACGCTCCGGCTCGTCGGGTGTTCGAAAGCACATTGCAGGGAAATCGCGGAAGGGGAAGACCTCGTCTTAGGTGGCGCAAGCAAGTGGATGAAGACCTCAACCGACTTGGAGTGCGAAACTGGAGAGAGCTCGCCCGAAATCGAAGTCGTTATAGAAGGATGTTGGTTGAGGCCCAGGTTCACCCCGAACTATAATGCCCACCTAAGTAAGTAAGTTTCTGGCACCGTTTAGTAATTTTATGCTTAAATATTTGATTCACTTGGTTCTTGTTCTCGGTTCGACCTGTTGGTGTTTGAATCAATCACAATTGAGTTTTCTTGTGTTTCATTTGAAGGTTAAGTTAGCGTAAGTTCTTATTTTGGATTCCGTTATTTTATTCCTTAACTTTTTGTTGCTGATTTTAAATATAAAATTGCTAATAATTAGAATTTTTGGTGAGTATATTAATTGCATAAGACATCTTGCCATGCATATGGGCTTATTTTAAGGCTTTGTAGATACTTCGAGTCTAATTTTGTGTTTGATATGATTGCTTTATTTCAAGTAAAAACTATCGATAGTATCGATAGTATCGATGGTTTTCCTTAAAAACTATCGACTCTATCGAAACCGCCGACTATCGATGTTTAAGGAACACTGGGTTGAGGACAGTCAAATCATTGAAAATATAACCCCTTCAAATATACTCTGTGAAGCATGTATTTACGGTAAACAATCTAGATTACCGTTCGCTAAACAGAAGGACAAATATCACGTTAATCGTCCTTTATTCGTAGTTCATTCCGATATTTGCGGGCCAATTAGTCCTTTGACAATTAACAACAAAAATTATTTTGTTACTTTTATCGATGATTTTACACACTACACGGTAGTGTATTTATTGACACATAAATCCGAACTTTTTGAAGTCTTTAAGGACTTTGTAGGTAAAAGCGAAGTTCATTTTGATTTAAAAATTGAAAATTTCTATTGTGATAATGGACGTGAGTATATTTCAAATGAGATGAAAGCCTTTTTCAGAGAAAAAGGTATTTCATATCACCTCACAGTTCCATATACATACACCACAGCAAAACTCGGTTGCTGAACGCATGAATAGGACCTTAACAGAAAAGGCTCGTTGTATGATCAATGGTGGAAATTTAAAAAAAATGTTTTTGGGGAGAAGCAATTTTAACAGCCACATATTTATTGAATATTTCCCCAACAAAAGCATTAAATACAAACAAAACTCCTTTTGAAATGTGGCATAAACCAAAACTATACAACTTAAAAGTTTTTGGTTGCACTGTTTTCGTTCACGAAAAGAATAGAAAAAGTAAATTTGATGAAAAATCATTTAAAGGTATTTTTGTGGGATATGAACCCAATGGCCATAAAATTTTGAACCCAAAAAATAATAAGTTTATTATAGCCCGTGACGTCATTTTTGACGAACACAATTTTGAAACATCAAGACCTATTTTGAAACTTGATAAAGGAACTGATTTAGAAAGCTTCAATGATTTAAAAATACCAAAATTTACTACGACTGAAAACAGTAAACCTGTTGATGAAATTAAAACAGGTTAATCCGATGAAACGGATTAATCCGATAAATCCGATGAAACGGATAAATCCGATGAAACGGATAAATCCGGTGTAATAGAAACGGATGATGAACATGAAAATGTTCAATCAAAACGCTTTAAGACTGCATATGTAAACTGTAGAAAAAGTGAAAGAAGAAGAAATTTGCCAAAAATCTCTTATAAAGAGGATGAAATAGATAATGATTTTTTTTATTATATGCAGAATCTATGATGAATACAGTTCCCGAAAACTTTCAAAAAATTAATGAAATGGAAGAAAAACATAAATGGTTAGAAGCCATAAGAGAGGAACTAAATTCACTAGAAGCGAATAATACTTGGTCGATAGTACAAAGACCAATTGATAAAAATATCGTAAAATGTAAATGGGTTTTTAGTATTAAAAATGATTTAACCGGAAGTCCATCTCGGTATAAAGCCAGACTTGTTGCTAAGGGTTTTAGCCTAAAAATATTTGGAGGATTATAGCGAAACATTCGCCCCAGTTGTTGTTCGAATTGCCACTTTTCGAATGATCCTTGCACTCGCAAACCAATTTAATTTATTAATCCATCAAATGGATGTCAAGTCTGCCTCTTTAAATGGATACCTGAAGGAAGATATTTATATGACTATACAAGAAGGTATAGCTAAAGAAAATGGTATGGTATGCAAATTAAATAAAGCTACATATATACGGACTGAAACAATCAGCTAGGTGCTGGTTTCAACGTTTTGATGAAATTTTAAAAAATTGTCTTAAAAAATTCTCCTAACGATCACTGTCTATATTTTTTAGATAGAGGACATCCAAACTTTACGTTGATGATGTTTTGATCGTAACAGGAGATATAGACACTATGAAAAACTTTAAAATTTATTTAAAACAACAATTCGAAATGGTTGATATTGTAACGTGAACCCAACATTTTATACCAATTTCCTAATCGAAAAACGTTCAACCGAAAACACAACTGGCAACACTATAATGGAATGGTATAAGTGACAGGCGGTGCTTGTAAGCCAGTGTGTGTGAGTGTAGAGATGCTTGACAGCAAATGTGGAGAACATGTAGAAGTTACTGGAGAGTTCTAGATGGCATGTCATTCGATATAAATAGCCCGCCCGAGGCAACCAGAGGGCAGTTTTGTTTATAGAGTGATAAAGTTAAGAGTAAATACAAGTGATAGTCCAAAAGTCGAGTTGAGTTCGAATAAAGTGTATATCGAAAGTAGATACTGAATAAAGTGGTAGAATTAAATTGAAAGGTAGAGTTCTATTTTTGCGAACTAAGCGCACGTTACATTGGTGTCAGAAGTGTAAATAAAACTTATTTGATAAAAAAAAAAAAAAAAAACTAGTTAAGTGCAAAAAAAAAAAAAAAGTTAAATACAGTGAAAATGGGTAAGTTGTTGGAAGAGCTCAACTGCGCTGAGCTTAAAAGTGAGTTAGGTAAGCGAAATCTTTCTAGAGCGGGATCGAAGAATGAGCTCGTCCTGCGCTTGCGCAACTATTTGGAACAGCAAGGGGAAGACGTAAGCACTTTTGTTTTTGAAACAGAAGTGGAAAAAGAGGAAGTAAGTGAAAGTGTAGATTTTTCTAGTATGATGAAGCTTTTATTAGAACAACAAAAGAAGCTGATTGAAGAGCAACAGCAGAATATTCTCGGACGTCTGGAAGAGCAACGAAACGATCAAAAGAAGGAACAGCAGAATGTTCTCGAACAACTTGAAACACAACGAAACGAGCAACAGAAGGAACAGCAGAATGTTCTCGAACAACTTGAAGCACAACGAAACGAGCAAAAGAAGCTGGTTGAAGAACAACGAAGCGAACAAAAGAAGGAACAACAGAATATTCTCGAAAGACTTCAGGCGCAACAGAATGTTTTAGAAGGTCAGAAAAACATTCTAGAAGGAAAATTGGGTAACATTGAGAAAAATGTATGTGCCCTTGACGAACGAGTTGAAGGTGTGGAAAAACAGCTTTCTGTTGTAGAGAATCGTTTGGAAAGCCGATGCGATAACCAGTTCTCTGTTCTGTCCAAGGAATTAGACCAGATCCGGAAAATAAAAATTCGAGAATCTGCTGGAGAGTTTGCAAGGAAAAAGGAGATGAAACCCCCAACATTTGATGGACAGTCTTCTTGGCCAGTCTACAAGAGACAATTTGAGGCAGCCGCGACAACAAATGGCTGGGATGACGAAGACAAGTACATTGCACTGACTCTTGCTCTTAGAGGACCAGCAGCTGAATTACTTCAAACAGTTCCAGCTGGTAAGAGCGGTGATTTCAGTTCTCTCGTGGCAGCTATAGATAAACGCTTTGGCGATAGCCACTTGAAAGAAGTCTTCCGAGTCCAACTCAATAACAGAGTCCAGAAAAGAGGTGAAAATCTACAGCAGCTCCAAGCAGACGTCGAAAGACTGGTTCACCTGGCATACCCGGATGCTGGAGAAGAAATCATCAACCAGCTTGCTGTTGAGTCCTTCGTTCGTGCCATTTCCGATATACATCTTCAGAGGTCTGTGCGAACTGCTAGAACACGTACTCTTTCCGAAACTTTAGCATTCGCATTGACAATTGAAGCAGCAGAACAGGCTTCTCAGGGAGTACATCGACTTAGAGAGGCCATAGTCGAAGAATGCTCGTGCCAAAGAGCTGAAATACAAAAGAACCGGAGCGGACTAGCAAGATGTTGGAACTGCAACAAGACCGGGCACTTACAGCGTCAATGCCGACTACCACCAAACAAAGCCAGTTGTCAACATTGTGGAAGCAAGAGATCCAACCCAGAGCAAGGTAACAACAACACCAGCGTTGCCTATCAGCCCGTTTCGCATCAGGGAAACGAGTAAGAACCAACTTCGAGGGGCAGAGGCTGGTTTCTTGTATCGATGGCCCCAAAACCACCATCCAGGTCTCCTAGACCAAACGCGACAACAAAAGTCTGACTGTGGAGACTACTATTAGCGGGAACAAACATGTGGCTACCATTGACACCGGTGCCACAGCATCCATAGTACGTCGAGACCTGGTAAAGACGACGTGGCTTCATAACACCAATAGCTACCGTCTAAGAACCGCAACGGGAGAAGCAGCAAGAGTATATGGAGAAGTGTGTCTTAAGATCCGACTGGCCGATCTAGTGTTTACTCATCAATTCCTGGTGGCAGATATATGTGACGAGTGCATCATTGGAATCGACTTTATGAAACAGCACGGAGTTATTTTGGATATCGGTAATCAAGTTTTGAAATACCAAAATAAAGAAATTCCAATGACCTATTCGAATGAAAATACGTCAACACTGAGAACTGTCATCACGGAAGATTTGATTCTGCCTCCTTCTTCTGAAGTGTTCGTTTGGACAAAACTGGAAGGTGAGTTTGGAAGCCTTCGATACCTCATGGTGGAACCAGACCCAGAGTGTTCCTCCCAAAGCGTCATCATTGGGAAAACACTGGTAGCACCGAAAAACAAAATGGTCCCCGTACGATTACTAAACACCAGACCGTACGATGTAAAGTTGAAGAAAGGAGAAGTCGTTGGACGTTGCGAATCGGTTGCAGCAATTACGAAGATCACAGACGAGGCCCCGAGAAAAACGTTAACCCCGGAGGAGCTCATAACCATCAGAGCTAAAATACTGAGTTCATCCAACCTTGATCACCAACAAACAAGGATGGCTGAAAATCTCCTACAAGAGTACACTGACATCTTCGCATCGCAAAAGGGACAATACGGTAGGACACAGTTGGTGCAGCATCGCATCAACACAGGAGATGCAAGACCGATTCGTCAACCCGCAAGACGTCTTCCACTGGCCAAGCAAGGTGAGGTTGAGGAAATGATAACAACAATGAAAAAGGACGGTCTTATCGAAAATTCCAAAAGTCCTTGGGCGTCACCAGTGGTTCTAGTGAAAAATAAAGACGGAAGCACTCGTTTTTGTGTGGACTACCGAAGGCTGAACGATGTGACTAAGAAGGACAGCTATCCCCTGCCGAGAATCAGTGATACCCTGGATGCCATGGAGGGAGCCCAGTGGTTCTCGACGCTGGACTTGAAGAGTGGATATTGGCAAGTTGACATCCACCCCGATGATCGGGAAAAGACGGCGTTTTCTACAGGTAATGGGCTCTGGCAATTCAAAGTTATGCCGTTTGGGCTATGCAACGCTCCGGCAACATTCGAGCGTTTGATGGAGTGTGTTCTTCAAGGACTGACGTGGAAAGCTTGCCTAGTCTACTTGGACGATGTCATTGCTTACGGGAAAACATTTGACCAACATTGTAAGAACCTTAAAGCCGTGTTTCAGAGACTTCGAGAGGCTAACCTTAAACTGAATCCAGAAAAATGCGCACTTTTCAAAACCGAAGTCAAGTATTTGGGACACATCATCTCATCCCAAGGAGTAAAGACTGATCCTGAAAAAGTTGACTCCGTCAAAAATTGGCCAACACCACAGGACAAACATCAACTCCGAAGCTTTCTGGGACTTGCCACATATTACCGACGTTTCGTTAAGAACTTCGCTGGAGTTGCAAAGAGTTTGCATCAGCTCACCGAAAAGGGGAAGCAGTTTAAATGGTCAGGTGAGTGTGAGAAATCTTTCCAGGAACTCAAATACCGCCTCTGTAACGCTCCAGTGCTGGCACATCCAACACCTGGCAAAACATTCATCGTCGACGCAGATGCAAGCAACGTTGGAATCGGGGCGGTACTATCCCAAGTGCATGATGGCGAAGAGAAAGTGGTGGCATACTACAGCAAGGTCCTCTCGAAACCCGAAAGAAACTACTGCGTGACCAGAAGGGAACTGCTAGCTCTTATCTTGGCAACAAAGCACTTCCATAAGTACATCTATGGACAGAAATTCCTTCTGCGGACAGACCATGGTGCTCTGAACTGGCTGTTGAACTTCAAAAATCCAGAAGGTCAAGTCGCAAGGTGGATAGAAAGACTGCAGACCTATGATTACCAGATTCAACACCGCAGAGGAAAGTTGCACTCAAACGCTGACGCATTATCCCGAAGACCTTGCAAAGTGGATTGCAAGCATTGCAGGCGGCAAGAAGACAAAGAAATCATTACCTCTCAGCGACTAAGAGCTGACCCCATAAGCGGATGGAGCAATGAGGAAGTGAGGACTGCTCAACAGAAGGATCCAGATATCGAACCCATTCTTGCATGGAAAGAAAATGAAGAGAAACCGGAATGGGGAGACATTTCTGACAGGAGTCCAGTTCTCAAAGCCTATTGGGCACAGTGGGACTCACTATATGTGCAAGAAGGTGTCCTCAGGCGAAGATGGGAATCCGCTGACGGTAAGTCATATGTGATGCAGCTGATCGTACCGCAATCCAAAGTCAGTGAAGTTCTTCGGGAGATGCACGACGGACCTTCTGGAGGCCACCTGGGAGTCAACAAAACACTGGAGAAGGTGCGACATCGGTTCTACTGGTTACACGCTAGAGATGACGTGGAGAAGTGGTGCCGAACATGTGACAAGTGTGCTGCAACCAAAGGACCTGCTAGGAAGATTCAAGGTAAGATGCATCAGTACAACGTTGGATCGCCTTTTGAGAGGATTGCAGTAGATGTGGCTGGGCCTTTTCCAGAGACCAACGCTGGAAACAAGTACATTCTGGTCGTGATGGACTATTTTAGTAAGTGGCCTGAGGCGTATGCCATCCCAAATCAAGAAGCCAAGACGGTGGTCGACCAGATTGTGTTTAACTGGGTGAGTAGCTTTGGCGTGCCTATGGAACTCCATTCCGACCAAGGGAGGAACTTTGAGTCAAACATCTTCCAAGGAGTGTGCGGACTACTAGGCATTAAGAAGACAAGAACCACACCGCTTCATCCACAATCTGATGGGATGGTTGAAAGATTCAACCGGACCTTGAAAGAACACCTCACCAAGGTCGTAGGCGACTACCAAAGAGACTGGGATAGGCACGTACCGCTATTCCTGATGGCCTATAGAAGTGCAGTACATAGCTCGACAGGGCAAACACCATCTGACATCCTGTTCGGGAAAACCATGCGGCTGCCCAGCGAACTTAAATTTGGATGCCCCACCGAGGAGCCACAGGACACAAACGAGTATGTGGACGACCTCAAGGAGAGACTCGCTGACATCCATAAAAGAACAAGGGAACGGATGAAAACCTACAGCGACAGGATGAAGACACGGTACGACACAAAAACGACAACGGCAGGATTCCGAGCAGGAGATCGTGTGTGGCTTTATAATCCTCATCGTCAAAAGGGATTGCCACCGAAACTTCAGCAGAACTGGGAAGGTCCTTATACTGTTGTCACGAGGATTAACGACGTGGTCTACCGCATCCAAAGAGGACTAAGAGGCAAGTTAAAAGTAGTGCATTGTGACCGGCTGCATCGATATAGTGGGGAGGCTGCAAATGGAATTATTCGGGACGAACAATCTTAAGGAGGGGGCAGTGTAGTGAACACCCAACGTTTATACCAATTTCCTAATCGAAAAACGTTCAACCGAAAACACAACTGGCAACACTATAATGGAATGGTATATTTGACAGGCGTTGCTTGTAAGCCAGTGTGTGTGAGTGTAGAGATGCTTGACAGCAAATGTGGAGAACATGGAGAAGAAACTGGAACGCTCTAGATGAGTGTTGTTCTATATAAATAGGCCGCTGACGCAACGAGCAGTCAGTTTTGTTTATAGAGTGATAAAGTTAAGAATAAATACAAGTGATAGTCCAAAAGTCGAGTTGAGATCGAATAAAGTATAGAGACTGAATAAAAGTGGTTGAAATAAATTGAAAAGTGAAGTTTTAATTTTCGAACTAAGCGCACGTTACAGTATTTTGCTGTCAAACATCTCCCCTCCTGGTATATTTCTACACTTACACTAGTGTTGCCGCTCGTGTTTTCGGTTGAATGTTTTCGATTAGGAAATTGGTATTAAATGTTGGGCTTGCATTACAATACTGTAACGTGAACCCAACATTTTATACCAATTTCCTAATCGAAAAACGTTCAACCGAAAACACAACTGGCAACACTTTAATGGAATGGTATAAATGACAGGCGTTGCTTGTAAGCCAGTGTGTGTGAGTGTAGAGAGACAGACAGACAGAGAGTAGACAGCAAATGTGGCGACAATGTAGAAGTTACTGGAGAGTTCTAGATGGCGTGTCATTCGATATAAATAGCCCGCCCGAGGCAACCAGAAGTCAGTTTTGTTTATAGAGTGATAAAGTTAAGAGTAAATACAAGTGATAGTCCAAAAGTCGAGTTGAGTTCAAATAAAGTGTATATCGAAAGTAGATACTGAATAAAGTGGTAGAATTAAATTGAAAGGTAGAGTTTTATTTTTGCGAACTAAGCGCACGTTACATTGGTGTCAGAAGTGTAAATAAAACTTATTTGACTAGTAAAGTGTAAAAAAAAAAAAAAAAAAAAAAAAGTAAAAAGAAAATAATAATTATATACAGTGAAAATGGGTAAGTTGTTAGAAGAGCTCACTTGCACTGAGCTTAAAAGTGAGTTAGGTAAGCGAAATCTTTCTAGAGCGGGATCGAAAAATGAGCTCGTCCTGCGCTTGCGTAACTATTTGGAACAGCAAGGGGAAGACGTAAACACTTTTGTTTTTGAAACAGAAGTGGAAAAAGAGGAAGTAAGTGAAAATATAGATTTTTCTAGTATGATGAGACTTTTGTTAGAACAACGAAACGAGCAAAAGAAGGAACAGCAGAATGTTCTCGAACAACTTGAAGCACAAAGAAATGAGCAAAAGAAGGAACAGCAGAATGTTCTGGAACAACTTGAAGCACAACGAAACGAGCAAAAGAAGCTGATTGAAGAGCAACGAAGCGAGCAAAAGAAAGAACAGCAGAATGTTCTCGAACAACTGGAAGCACAACGAAACGAACAAAAGAAGGAACAACAGAATATTCTCGAAAGACTTGAGGCGCAACAGAATGTTTTGGAAGGTCAGAAAAACATTCTAGAAGGTAAATTGGGTAACATTGAGAAAAATGTATGTGCCCTAGACGAACGCGTTGAGGGCGTGGAGAAACAGCTTTCTGTTGTAGAGAATCGTTTCGAAATCGTAGAAACCCGATGTGATAAACAGTTCTCTGTTCTGACCAAGGAATTAGACCAGATCCGGAAAATCAAAATTCGAGAGTCTGCTGGGGAGTTTGCAAAGAAAAAGGAGATGAAACCCCCAACATTTGATGGACAGTCTTCTTGGCCAGTCTACAAGAGACAATTTGAGGCAGCCGCGACAACAAATGGCTGGGATGACGAAGACAAGTACATTGCACTGACTCTTGAATTACTTCAAACAGTTCCAGCTGGTAAGAGCGGCGATTTCAGTTCTCTCGTGGCAGCTATAGATAAACGCTTTGGAGATAGCCACTTGAAAGAAGTCTTCCGAGTCCAACTCAATAACAGAGTCCAGAAAAGGGGTGAAAGTCTACAGCAGCTCCAAGCAGACGTCGAAAGACTGGTTCACCTGGCATACCCGGATGCTGGAGAAGAAATCATCAACCAGCTCGCTGTTGAGTCCTTCGTTCGTGCCATTTCCGATATACATCTTCAGAGGTCTGTGCGAACTGCTAGAACACGTACTCTTTCCGAAACTTTAGCATTCGCATTGACAATTGAAGCAGCAGAACAGGCTTCTCAGGAAGTACATCGACTTAGAGAGGCCATAGTCGAAGAATGCTCGTGCCAAAGAGCTGAAATACAAAAGAACCGGAGCGGACTAGCAAGATGTTGGAACTGCAACAAGACCGGGCACTTACAGCGTCAATGCCGACTACCACCAAACAAAGCCAGTTGTCAACATTGTGGAAGCAAGAGATCCAACCCAGAGCAAGGTAACAACAACACCAGCGTTGCCTATCAGCCCGTTTCCCATCAGAGGCTGGTTTCTTGTATCGATGGCCCCAGAACCACCATCCAGGTCTCTCAGACCAAACGAGACAACAAAAGTCTGACTGTGGAGACTACTTTTAACGGGAACAAACATGTGGCTACCATCGACACCGGTGCCACAGCCTCCATAGTACGTCGAGACCTGGTAAAGACGACGTGGCTTCATAACACCAATAGCTACCGTCTAAGAACCGCAACGGGAGAAGCAGCAAGAGTATATGGAGAAGTGTGTCTTAAGATCCGACTGGCCGACCTAGTGTTTACTCATCAATTCCTGGTGGCAGATATATGTGACGAGTGCATCATTGGAATCGACTTTATGAAACAGCACGGAGTTATTTTGGACATCGGTAATCAGGTTTTGAAGTACCAAAATAAGGAACTTCCAATGACTTATTCGAACGAAAGTACGTCGACACTGAGAACTGTCATCAGGGAAGATCTTATTCTGCCTCCTTCTTCTGAAGTGTTCGTTTGGACAAAACTGGAAGGTGAGTTTGGAAGCCTTCGATACCTCATGGTGGAACCAGACCCAGAGTGTTCCTCCCAAAGCGTCATCATTGGGAAAACACTGGTAGCACCGAAGAACAAAATGGTCCCCGTACGATTACTAAACACCAGACCGTACGATGTAAGGTTGAAGAAAGGAGAAGTCGTTGGACGTTGCGAATCGGTTGCAGCAATTACGAAGATCACAGACGAAGCTCCGAGAAAACCTATAACTCCGGAGGAGCTCGAAACCATCAGAGCAAAAATACTGAATTCATCCAACCTTGATCACCAACAAACAAGGATGGCTGAAAGTCTCCTACAAGAGTACACTGATATCTTCGCATCGCAAAAGGGGCAATATGGTAGGACACAGTTGGTGCAGCATCGCATCAACACAGGAGATGCAAGACCGATTCGTCAACCTGCAAGACGTCTTCCACTGGCCAAACAAGGTGAGGTTGAGGAAATGATAACAGCAATGAAAAAGGAAGGTCTTATCGAAAATTCCAAAAGTCCTTGGGCGTCACCAGTGGTGCTAGTGAAAAAGAAAGACGGAAGCACTCGTTTTTGTGTGGACTACCGAAGGCTGAATGATGTAACTAAGAAGGACAGCTATCCCCTGCCCAGAATCAGTGATACCCTGGATGCCATGGAGGGAGCGCAGTGGTTCTCGACGCTGGACTTGAAGAGCGGATATTGGCAAGTTGACATCCACCCTGATGATCGGGAAAAGACGGCGTTTTCTACAGGTAATGGGCTCTGGCAGTTTAAAGTTATGCCGTTTGGGTTATGTAACGCTCCGGCAACATTCGAGCGTTTGATGGAGTGCGTTCTTCAAGGACTGACGTGGAAAGCTTGCCTAGTCTACTTGGACGATGTCATTGTTTACGGGAAAACATTTGACCAACATTGTAAGAACCTTAAAGCCGTGTTTCAGAGACTTCGAGAGGCTAACCTTAAACTGAATCCAGAAAAATGTGCACTTTTCAAAACCGAAGTCAAGTATTTGGGACACATCATCTCATCCCAAGGAGTAAAGACTGATCCTGAAAAAGTTGACTCCGTCAAAAATTGGCCAACACCACAGGACAAACATCAACTCCGAAGCTTTCTGGGACTTGCCACATATTACCGACGTTTCGTTAAGAACTTCGCTGGAGTTGCAAAGAGTTTGCATCAGCTCACCGAAAAGAGGAAGCAGTTTAAATGGTCAGGTGAGTGTGAGAAATCTTTCCAGGAACTCAAATACCGCCTCTGTAACGCTCCAGTGCTGGCACATCCAACACCTGGCAAAACATTCATCGTCGACGCAGATGCAAGCAACGTTGGAATCGGGGCGGTACTATCCCAAGTGCATGATGGCGAAGAGAAAGTGGTGGCATACTACAGCAAGGTCCTATCAAAACCCGAAAGGAACTACTGCGTGACCAGAAGGGAGCTGCTAGCTCTTATCTTGGCAACAAAGCACTTCCATAAGTACATCTATGGACAGAAATTCCTTCTGCGGACAGACCACGGTGCTCTGAGCTGGCTGTTGAACTTCAAAAATCCAGAAGGTCAAGTCGCAAGGTGGATAGAAAGATTGCAGACCTATGACTACCAGATCCAACACCGCAGAGGAAAGCTGCACTCAAACGCCGATGCATTATCACGAAGACCTTGCAAAATGGATTGCAAGCATTGCAAGCGGCAAGAAGACAAAGAAATCATTACCGCTCAGCGACTAAGAGCTGACCCCATAAGCGGATGGAGCAATGAGGAAGTGAGGACTGCTCAACAGGAAGATCCAGATATCGAACCCATTCTCGCATGGAAAGAAAATGAAGAGAAACCGGAATGGGGAGACATTTCTGACAGGAGTCCAGTTCTCAAAGCCTATTGGGCACAGTGGGACTCACTATATGTGCAAGAAGGTGTCCTCAGGCGAAGATGGGAATCCGCTGACGGTAAGTCATATGTGATGCAGCTGATCGTACCGCAATCGAAAGTCAGTGAAGTTCTTCAAGAGATGCACGACGGACCTTCTGGAGGCCACCTGGGGGTAAACAAAACACTGGAGAAGGTGCGATATCGGTTCTACTGGTTACATGCTAGAGATGACGTGGAGAAGTGGTGCCGAACATGTGACAAGTGTGCTGCAACCAAAGGACCTGGAAGGAAGATTCAAGGTAAGATGCATCAGTACAACGTTGGATCGCCTTTTGAGAGGATTGCAGTAGATGTGGCTGGGCCTTTTCCAGAGACCAACGCTGGAAACAAATACATTCTGGTTGTAATGGACTATTTTAGCAAGTGGCCTGAGGCGTATGCCATCCCAAATCAAGAAGCCAAAACGGTGGTCGACCAGATTGTGTTTAACTGGGTTAGTAGGTTTGGCGTGCCTATGGAACTCCATTCCGACCAAGGGAGGAACTTTGAGTCAAACATCTTCCAAGGAGTGTGCGGACTACTTGGCATTAAGAAGACGAGAACCACACCACTTCATCCACAATCTGATGGGATGGTTGAAAGATTCAACCGGACCTTGAAAGAACACCTCACCAAGGTCGTAGGCGACTACCAAAGAGACTGGGATAGGCACGTACCGCTATTCCTGATGGCCTATAGAAGTGCAGTACATAGCTCGACAGGACAAACACCATCTGACATCCTGTTCGGGAAAACCATGCGGCTGCCCAGCGAACTTAAATTTGGATGCCCCACAGAGGAGCCACAGGACACAAACGAGTATGTGGACGACCTCAAGGAGAGACTCGCTGACATCCATAAAAGAACAAGGGAACGGATGAAAGCCTACAGCGACCGGATGAAGACACGGTACGACACAAAAGCGACAACGTCAGGATTCCAAGCAGGAGATCGTGTGTGGCTTTATAATCCTCATCGTCAAAAGGGATTGTCACCGAAACTTCAGCAAAACTGGGAAGGTCCTTATACTGTAGTCACGAGGATTAACGACGTGGTTTACCGCATCCAAAGAGGACTAAGAGGCAAGTTAAAAGTAGTTCATTGTGACAGGCTGCATCGATATAGTGGCGAGGCTGCAGATGGAATTATTCGGGACGAACAATCCTAAGGAGGGGGCAGTGTAACGTGAACCCAACATTTTATACCAATTTCCTAATCGAAAAACGTTCAACCGAAAACACAACTGGCAACACTTTAATGGAATGGTATAAATGACAGGCGTTGCTTGTAAGCCAGTGTGTGTGAGTGTAGAGAGACAGACAGACAGAGAGTAGACAGCAAATGTGGCGACAATGTAGAAGTTACTGGAGAGTTCTAGATGGCGTGTCATTCGATATAAATAGCCCGCCCGAGGCAACCAGAAGTCAGTTTTGTTTATAGAGTGATAAAGTTAAGAGTAAATACAAGTGATAGTCCAAAAGTCGAGTTGAGTTCAAATAAAGTGTATATCGAAAGTAGATACTGAATAAAGTGGTAGAATTAAATTGAAAGGTAGAGTTTTATTTTTGCGAACTAAGCGCACGTTACAATACGAACGTCTCTTGAAGTTTGAAAAACAGCACGTGTTCCAAAACCGAAAAGCTGTCAGCACTAAGTGTGATGACCTTCCAAGAGAAAAATACTCGTTCAACTGGCTGTTTCCTTACTTCAATATCAGCAATACGAGTGCTGCCCTAAAGCCACGTCGGTCTAAGTGAAGATGCGTCTAATTATTGTATACAAGTTGGTAGATTAAAATCTACCCGGATTCCGTAACGTTTTAGAATTGTACTGTATTTTAACGTGTTTAAAACGTGTAAAATATTTTCCATCAGCTGCTGAGAGCAAACTTAAATGACGCTACACTTTGACGATAGTTACAATCGATGATAGACAATAAATTGAACGACAATCGTCTCAAATCTTACGGAATCTGGGCCCAGTAAGTATGTTCAATAATTCCCATGCGAAGAAGGGCATTTCCTTTCCGTTTGTTTTCAATCTAGCAAATTAGAACCAACAAAATGATTCATTTCATTCTATCCTTGTTTAGCTTTTCACATTTCAAAATAAGTTTTCAAAAATTAGGTGGCCGTTTAAGTAAAAACTGAAGTTGCGCAACATAAAAGGATTATAAAAGCTAAGCATCTTACTATCGTTTGCTTATGATCTTAGGCCATTATTATTGACCGTTAGTCAGGAATTACACGATGTCTCATGAGACTTGTCTCATTTTTGACGTTCCTTTTAAATTTCCATCCCGTGAGACAATCGCAATTACACGTTCAATTTTGCAGGCTCACGTCTCAAATTTGACAATTCTTCATTTCGTTTTGAATGCTAGTTCTCGTTCGCTTTTATAACGTCCAAAGTTGTCTTTTCCTCTATGATACAAGACGTTCATCTCACCAACACAGAAAATCGAATAAAGCAACATAGCAAAAAGAGAAAATGAGAATAGAAAAACGCAAATGAGCCTGCTAAAAATCGGCCCGGTACTCACCGAAAAGTTTTTTTCGCATCTCATTTCCTCACATCTCCTTTCTTTTTCGCACTCATGTGAGACTTGTCTCACGATACATCGTGTAATTCCTGACTTACTTTCAAGATGTCAACGCTTTTTCAAATTCTAGTTGAGTAAGAACCAAATTACGAGAATAACAAGTCAAACCTACCCTGCTAGAACTTTCAGCCATCTATAAACCATTTTCGATTTTGGAACTCCTTACCACAAAAAAGCTGTCGAGGAAAAACCTCGGTTTTTCCATTTTCACTGTGAGATTTTTTAACAATTTAATAGCGGAGAAAGGCTTGAACCATTGTATATAGAAACTATAGTAAGTTCATGAATCGATTTAACAGTGCTTTGGACCGGACAAGCATGGTGGCGCAGCATTCGTTTCTCTACACACAATGGTAAAACAAGTTGCTTGGAACGGAGACTGCTAAGTTGGCACGGAGACCACCAGCCAAAAAGTCTACATAATAATACTGTAACGTGAGCCCAACACTTTAATACCAATTTCCTAATCGAAAACGTTCAACCGAAAACACATCTGGCAGCACTGGTGTAAGTGTAGAAATTTTGAAGGAGAGAAAATGTTTGAGAGCCAGTGGAGAGTGGAGACAATGTAGAAGTTACTGGAGAGTTCTAGATGGCATGTCATTCGATATAAATAGCCCGCCCGAGGCAACCAGAGGGCAGTTTTGTTTATAGAGTGATAAAGTTAAGAGTAAATACAAGTGATAGTCCAAAAGTCGAGTTGAGTTCGAATTAAGTATAAATACTGAATAAAAGTGGTTGAAATAAATTGAAAAGTGAAGTTTTATTTTTGCGAACTAAGCGCACGTTACATTGGTGTCAGAAGTGTAAATAAAACTTATTTGAAGTAAAGTGTAAAAAAAAATAAAAAAAAAGTAAAAAGAAAAATAATAATTATACAGTGAAAATGGGTAAGTTGTTAGAAGAGCTCAACTGCATTGAGCTTAAAAGTGAGTTGGGTAAGCGAAATCTTTCTAGAGCGGGATCGAAAAATGAGCTCGTCCTGCGCTTGCGTAACTATTTGGAACAGCAAGGGGAAGACGTGAACACATTTGTTTTTGAAATAGAAGTGGAGGAAGAGGAAGTAAGTGAAAGTGTAGATTTTTCTAGTATATTGAAGCTTTTATTAGAACAAAAGACGGAACAGCAGAAGGTTCTGGAACAACTTGAAGCACAACGAAACGAGCAAAAGAAGCTGGTTGAAGAACAACGAAGCGAACAAAAGAAGGAACAGCAGAATGTTCTTGAACAACTGGAAGCACAACGAAATGAACAAAAGAAAGAACAACAGAATATTCTCGAAAGACTCGAGGCGCAACAGAATGTTTTGGAAGGCCAGAAAAACATTCTAGAAAGCAAATTGGGTAACATTGAGAAAAATGTTTGTGGCCTAGAAAAACGCATTGAATGTGTTGAGAAACGATTTTCCAAGCTTGAGAGTCAATGCGAAAGTCAGCTTGCCACTTTGGAGAAACGAATCGAAAACATGGCTAAGGAACTAGACCAGATGCGGAAAATGGAGCTACGGAAAACTTGTGGAGATTGTCTAAAGCAAAGAGAAGTACAACCACCAACATTCGACGGACAGTCGTCTTGGTCAGTTTACAGGAGACAATTCGAGGCAGCTGCGACAGCAAATGGCTGGGATGACGAAGACAAATACATTGCACTGACTCTTGCTCTTAGAGGACCAGCAGCTGAATTACTTCAAACTGTTCCAGCTGGTAAGAGCTACGATTTCAGTTCTCTCGTGGCAGCTATAGATAAACGCTTTGGTGATAGCCACTTGAAAGAAGTCTTCCGAGTCCAACTCAATAGCAGAGTCCAGAAAAAGGGTGAAAGTCTACAGCAGCTCCAAGCAGACGTCGAAAGACTGGCTCACCTGGCATACCCGGATGCTGGAGAAGAAATCATCAACCATCTGGCTGTTGAGTCCTTCGTTCGTGCCATTTCAAACAAACATCTTCAGAGATCTGTGCGAACTGCTAGAACACGAACTCTTTCCGAAACTCTAGAGTTTGCATTAATGATGGAAGCATCTGAGCAAGCTTCTCAAATGGTACATTGTCAAAGAGAAACCATATTCGAGGCTGGATCATGCCCAGGAATTAAGCTACAAAGGAACCAGCGGAACGGACTTGCCAGATGTTGGAAATGTAATAAGACGGGGCACTTACAGCGACAATGCCGGTTGCCACCAATTAAAACTGAAACTGCTTGTCGACGTTGTGAAGTCCAAGAAAATCAATCCACGAGCTGTAGAGTAAGACCGCAGACTTATCAATACCGAATTGGACATCAGGTAGAAAACTCCCAATGGAATTGCTGGCGGAAAGTAGAGACCAAGACTCAGCGTATGAGAATGGAGCCCATATTCGGATGGAACAAGGAAGAATTGAGGTCTGCTCAAACGAAGGATCCAGACATCGGACTGATTCTCAAATGGAAAGAGAACAACACGAAACCTGACTGGAATGACATTTCTTACCAAAGCCCTGTTGTCAAAGCCTATTGGGCACAGTGGGATTCGCTTCGCGTGCAAGAAGGCGTACTCCAGCGCAAATGGGAATCTCCTGACGGTAAATCTTTTGTAATGCAGCTTATTGTTCCTCAATCGAAAATCAAGGAGGTTTTACAAAAGATGCATAGAAGCCCTACAGGAAGCCACCTGGGAGTCAACAAGACGCTGGAGAACGTGCGAAAACGCTTTTACTGGCTGCATGTTAGAGGTGACGTTGAGAAGTGGTTCCGAAATTGTTATGTCTGTGATTCAAACATAGGGGTAGGCAGGCTTACAGATAGACCTAACAGAACAGGGACATGGGCCACAGTGTATGGCGACCGGATGAAGACCCGGTATGACACAAAAGCGACAACGGCAGGATTCCAAGCAGGAGATCGTGTGTGGCTTTATAATCCTCATCGTCAAAAGGGATTGTCACCGAAACTTCAACAGAACTGGGAAGACAGAACAGAAGTTAAAAGAAGTTCATTGTGACCGGCTGCATCGATATAGTGGCGAGGCTGCAGATGGAATTTTAAGGAGGGGGCAGTGTAACGCGAACCCAATATTTAATACCAATTTACTAATCGGAAACAATCAACAGAAAACACAAGCGGCAAGCGGTACTGAATAAAAGTGGTAGAAATAAATTGAAAGGTGAAGTTTTATTTTGCGAACTAAGCGCACGTTACACTATCTTAGCTTTTTTCCATTATTCACATGTTTTGACAATTGAATTGAAGATGTGTGTTAAAAATGGCAGCATTATCGGAAAAATAGTTTTCAAAAATGAAGGATGCTTATTCCTTATTGTCAAGTCCTATGGCATTTGATTTGACGGAAGCGGAAGCAGTGCTTCAGTCACATCCACATCAGTTATATAGCTAAAGTTGAAGCGAACCGAATTTGAATTTTGGGTTGAAGAATGACTCCATGAAAATGGCACAGGGTCTGGCAAGTTGGTGGTAGAATTTGAACTTAAAACGAAGGTTTTATTGAGAGCGTTAACGTCTAGATCACCAGGTGGGTCACCACGTACTTTTCCAACACCGATTTTTCCTAAGTTCTCCCAAATTTGCTTACTTCCAAGTGCAATATTGATGTGAGTTGAATACACACGAGCTTTAGTTCTACGGATTTCTCGAACAGTTTCGTTTCGTAGAACGACATAATTTCGATGAAAACTGTCAATACGAAACATTTTCCAACGCTTGTATGCAAGATCCCGTTTTTTTAATAAGGGAAAGAATTTCTCTTGTAATCCAAGGTTTATTTTTTTCGGCGCAGATTTTAATTTTTAAGGGTACGTGGTTGTTGAAAAGATTGTTAATGTTTCTGTTGAGGAATTCCACTTGATCAGAGGGAAAATGAGTTTCTAAAATGTAATTCCAGTTGACAGCGTTAACATCATTTTCCAGAGCACTGTAGTTGATGTTTTTCAAATCTCTGTATTCTATAATATTACGCTGCCGAGCATTTGCAACTTGAAAGTCGAAAACTAGGTATATCAAGTCATGCTTTGAAAAACCTGGAGCAGAAAGCTGATCATAAAGAATAACCTTGTTCCGGTCAGAGACAAGAAAAAGATCCAGTAATGTAGCATTGAAATTAGAGAAATGGGTAGGCGTGCTTGTGTTTACAGAGTAAAGATTAAGGGATGAAAACTCGTCAGTAAAACTATTTTCCTCAAGAAGGTTGCAATTGAAATCACCAGTTAGAATTGTATTTGAATAAGAAATGCAAACCTGTTCAAGAATAGAAATAAGTGGAGAAATGCATATGTGCCTATTCGGCCTATAAATTGTAGGTACCAATTAAGATCTTTTCGTCACCATTTTATAGCTCAACAAAAATAAATTCTATTGCACTGTCTTCAGGAGAAGAAACTATGTGCCTGCATTTAAATGTGTTTTTCACATACATATAAATAGCGACCCCTCCATCACCTCTACAGCGTACCCTGTCCGAGCGAAATATCTTAAAACCGGCAAGGCAGCATAACTTATTATTTTTTGTGACACAGAAAGCCAATACATAAAAAAATACATGAATACTTCTGTTCTGAATACAATTTTGTAGTTATCATTTAATAGAATCATCTCTAGATGTGTTGCGTAAAAAAAAAAGTTTATGGAGTTTAACTGGACTCTATTTTGAAGCTTCCGAAGTTTTCTTCGTAATAGGCCATTATTTTATCAAAATTGTGCAATAAATGTCTTAAATAACTTGAATAACTAAAGATATCAGGAGTATCAAGGTTTTTTACTTTAAGTAACCAAGAATTTTTGGACAGCATCTGATTATAACTAAAGTCAAAGTTTAAGCAGTTAGGATGAAATTCAATCAATTTAATAACTCCAGTATTAAATTTATTTCGAAGGTCTACTTTTCCAGTACAGAGATGCCAGATTGGGCGCTTTATCGTATTTTGGGCTACTTTTTTTTCTAAAAAAACGATAGAAATTTTTTCCAGAGCGCCCAATGGAATTTTGGGCTACATAGGTATCGTTGAATTTTCTGTTTTGTAATTTTTGATTGTTTTATTCTCTCACAAAACTAAAAAAAAATATTTTTCCACGAACGAACCCACATTTTTTTAAATTAAATATTAAAGAAAGAAATATTTGATTCGTCCACATCATCATCACTATCGATTTTTGAAGCTATACGCTGTCTTAAGCTTGTTGGCAATCATAAAGACATAAGTGAAATAGACTTAAACTTTGAGTTCACTGAAATTGAAAAAAAATTATTCGACTGAAATTACTTTCAAAGTAAAAAGCCTGATTAAAGAATTCATAACAACATTTTTGTTAGAATTAGAAAAGCGAACTCCTGAAAATTATTTAATTTTTAAAAAGATTCGCCATTTCAGTCCAAATGTTTGCTTAAACCATATACGTCCGAGCTTCAAAGATCTTCCGATTGAAATGCTTTCACAGGACAAGAGAAGCACATCCTACATGGAACTTTTGGAGGATCAATGGAACAAATTGTTAATATTTGACTGGAAAGTTGTGTTTCCTCTTGAGATACCACAAAATCCAGAACATTTTTGGAGTTACTTACTATCTAATGTAAGAAACGGGTCCAATGAATTAATTTTTAAAGACTTGACTTTGTTTGCCATCCAATTACTGACCAGGGACGGCAGAAGATATGGGGTGGGTGGGGTATAGACCCCACCTAACTTTTCTAAGCATGGGGTGCACCCCACCTTCTGGCCTTGGAAATATACCAATTTTTTTTAGTTAAATGAGGCAAAAAAAAATGTTATGCAATTATGAATATTGTTATATGTACTAATTTTTGCTTGATTGAGACTGACCAAGTGATTTGAATCATTTATTTATCGGTCATAGACTTAACGTTATGCATTATTTCTTATCCTTTTTTTCTCCTTGATTTATTTAATTATCATTTATTTGTTTATTTCACCTACGAGCAATGAGCTCAACAGATTATACATCATTACAAAATAGGTTTCAATTTCTTAAAAATGAGTAATACAATTCATTTCGAAATTTATCTCTAGAGAAGGCTTAATCAATATGACCACAAATTTCATTAAACTCTCTAACTGATCTTGAAATTGGTTCACTCATGCCATAATTAGTTCTGTGCCTTGATTGAAAAACAAGATTTCTATCCTTTAACGGCCTCTCTGGAGCATAAATACAAATTAAGGACAACAAGGAAGGACACTTTATATGATAACATAAAATGTCTCGCACAAAAACTATGTCATGACTAGTTCTACGTGATTTGAGCGACTGCAAACCTTGAAGACTCTGCCTAGCTGTGGAATTTGGATGATAGTACCATCGCATTTTGTAAAATGCATACTTCGTAAACCTATTCTGAACTTTCTGAATTCGATCGGAAAAACATTGTTGGTGAAGGTTCCAGATGATATCTGCATACTCTAGGTTGGGTCTTACTAGCGAGGTATAAAGAGACACAAGGGTGCAGGGGTTAGTAAAGTCTGTTGAATTTCTTTTGATGAATCCTAACATTGAGTTAGCTTTTGAAACAATAGCTTCTATATGTGGTGTAAAAGTGAATTTGGAGTCAAAAAATACGCCTAAATCCTTAAATTTTTCTGTTCTCTGAAGAGGGCTGCAATCAAGAAAATATGAAAACTCTTGCATATGATTCTTTCTCGAGAGAGAAATCACAAACCATTTGTTGGCGTTAAGATTCAAGCGGTTTAACACACACCAGCGAGATAGATTATCAAGATCCAATTGGAGTTTTTGGCAATCACTAATAGAGGTTACTTTCAGAAAAAGTTTCAGATCGTCTGCGTATATGAGGCATTTGCTGAAGTTGATACAGTTAACAACATCATTAATAAATATGATAAAAAGTAGAGGACCTAGATGACTACCCTGTGGAACACCAGAGGTACAATTTATCTGCCTTGAGATGAATTCGTCAATTTTGACTTTTTGAACCCTTTTTATGAGAAAGGAACAGATCCATTGAAGGAGGCTTGAGTGGAAACCAAATGATTCCAATTTTTGAAGCAGTATTTTGTGACAAACCGAATCAAACGCTTTGCTAAAATCGGTATAAATAACATCCACTTGATCTTTACTTTCAATAGCGTCAACAACGAAAGAAGAGAAACATGTTAAATTGGTGATTGTTGATCTTCCCGAGATGAACCCATGTTGGGCGTCACTTATGTGTTCCTTCACTAGGAAACCAATTTTTTTTTGACAAGGCTTTCAAAAAACTTAGGAATTGCAGATAGTTTACAGATACCTCTGTAGTTATCTACATTGTTTTGGTACCCGATTTTAAAACTGGAATCAAGAAAGAGGATTTCCATTCATCTAAGAACAGTCCAGATGACAATGAAGAATTAAAAATGATAAGTAATGGAAGAGCCAGAGAACTAGAACATCTTTTCTAAATTATCGCAGGAATACCATCAACGCCAGGTTTAGCGTTTGGCTTAAGATCATGCAATCCTTCTAAGACATCATTGGGATCTAACTGTAAGGATCCTATACTTACTTTAGGATTATAACCAGAAAGGCGAACTAGAGAGGCGAGAATTTACTTACCACATTGAACTCCCTGCGAAGATTACAAAACTGTATTTGGTCAGCCAAATCATTTGATTTCTTAAACTTAGCGAAACATTTATTTTTTAAATTTTTAAGGTGTGTCAGCCTGTCATACCATGGAGGTTTGGAAATATTCTTTTTCTTTTTGTGTGGCACTAATTGATTGAAAGCATTATTAAATCTGCGAAAAGCGATCAAACATATTTTGTTAATCTAAGTTTAAAATTTCAGTTTTCCAGTCAATACTTTCAAGATAATTATCAAGTTCATTAAAATTGGCCTTTAAAAAGTTAAATGATAATGAATTGTTACTATTAATTTTTAAATAAGTGTATAATTGAATTTCAATATATAATTCTTTATGATTGATAGAATCGTTTAATAATGACAAAGGAAGCGTTTCATACACTGAACGCTTGAATTCATCATGTGGTATGAAAACAAGATCAAGAATATTATTCAAGCTATTTACAACGCTCCTGATTTGACATAAGTTTAGAGCAAATAAATGGTCAACAAAAGCTATTTTGATAGCACTTTTTGAGTTACAGGGAATAAGCATATTTTCATTAGAAGAATAAGACGATTTCACATCAGTCAGGTTAAAATCACCTATTACAAAAACCTTTGCGGACAGTTCAAATTACTTACAAAATCAATGTTAGCAAGGTGCTTTTCATAAATATCAATGGGACTTCTAAGTGGTATGTAGCTTGTGATGATATACACGGAAATACCTATTCCGAGACGAAGTGACACGCATAATTTTTCGATGTCGATGATTGGCAGCGATATTATATGGGATGGGAAGCATGAACGAACCGCCAATAGTAGACCACCTCCACGATCTTCAGCAGTAATACATCGATCTCGTCGGAAAACTATATATGAACCACCGTTGACAGTTTCAGAATCGGGGATTCCACTCCAAAGCCAGGTTTCAACAATAACAATAATATCGTAGTCTACGTGGGTAGATGAATGGTATAAGACAGACAGTTTGGTTCGAATTCCACTTGCATTATGATAATAGATTTTGAGGCAACCAGCGTTCATGAAGTTATCATTGTTTCGTTCGTGAGAATGTATCAACGAGGCCCTTTCAGCTGTTGTTGGGTCGTCGCTTCTTGCTGCGAAAAAAATCATGGACCACAGTATGCAAAGGCCAAAAAGACCTATTGCATAGAAAATTGTAGAGCTCGAGGTTATTTCCAACTTTGATCTCGAAAGAAGAATATTCCTTTTCTGGTGTCATGACGAATTTTCGAATGGAAAGATTAGATACACAAACCGATGAATTATTTTTAAGAATATAATTGTGAACTAAATCTTCACACGTTGATGGAGAAAGACGAGAAACAAAAATACTCCTCACAGGTGGTAAAGCGGTGAGTTCTTCGATATTAGATTGGTTTTACAATTGATAGAGTTAGTTACAGTGGACAAAGTTGCTACGGAGTTGGAGCACCCCTCATCCGTGATGGAAGCTGTTGGGGTTACCAGTGGCTTTATAGCATTAAATCCACTGGAAGTGCTGGGCTTTATGTAAGAAGAGTCACTTAGTCATTCACTTTAGTCATTCTTTTTTAAAAATATGTATTATATTCATATATATGTATATTGTATAAATATGTATTATATATATGCATATATAAAACTACCATACCTTATTTTATTCTATCATGCTCCCCACCTAAAAAAATAGTGTTCTGCCGCCCCTGTTACTGACACTTCCAGTAAGCAATGCTGTAGTAGAACGAGCGTTTTCTTTTATGAATTCCATAAAGACTAAGCCCCGAAACAGATTGTCGACGGAGTCTCTTGAAGCTTTAATGCGCATACGCATCAATTCAACTGTAAAAAATGTATGTTGTAAAGACTTTATACCAACATCAGAAATGATAAACAAGTTTACATCAGACATTTATGCAGGGGTTAGTGATGATTATGCAGAGGATAGTGATGATGATGTGGGTGAATATTAACTGAAGATAGAAAGATATGATATTATCTTTGTGATTATTTTTTGTGATTTTTTTTATTTAAGTTCTTTCTACAATATGTAGGTATACCTGCAAAATGTCCTTTAATTTAAATGAACTTTAACTTATAAGCAAGTCATAAGTCATTGTGATATCTTGTTTTTTTCCTTAAATAAAAATATTTGTTTCATTATAAAAAATAAGAATCGACTTTTATTTTCAACGATATTTGGGATACTTTTAGGGCAACGATATTGGGCTACATTTTTTCAAGATTTGGGCGCCTAAAGCCAAAAATCTTCTGGCAACCCTGTTCCAGTATAGGCTTTTGGTTTTTTGTTGAAATCAACTGATGCAGTTTGTGTTTTTGGCGACATTTCAGTTATTTTTTGATCAATCGTTTTTAGTTGGGTTTCAGTATATTTCTGTCTGGTCTCACATGCCTTCTCAAGTTTCCTTAGATCAGCTCCAATACTTTCAACTTTTTCTTCCAGGGTCGCTGCAGTCTGTCGAAAGTGCTGAGTGTCCTCCTGCGTTTTGTGGCACGTTTTATTTAGTTTCTCTAGATCAGCTATGATATTTTCCATCCCATTCGGAGTCGCCACACTCCTTCGAAAACTCTGCAAGTCTTCCTCTCTATCGTTGCATGTTGCCTCAAGTTTTTTAAGATCAGCTCCAATACCTTCAATTTTTTCTTCCAGGGTCGCAGCAGTCTGTCGAAAGTGCTGAGTGTCCTCCTGCGTTTTATCACACGTTTTATTTAGTTTCTCTAGATTGGCTTTGATATTTTCCATCCCATTCAGAGTCGCTACACTCCTTCGAAAAGTCTGCGAGTTTTCCTCTCTATCGTCACATGCTGCCTCAAGTTTCTGTAGATCAGTTTTAATATCTTGAATCTCTTTCTGCATCGCCAACTGATTTTCAAGGATTTTCTGCAAGAAAAGAACGTTATCAGGTTTGTATTCGTGTCCTACATTCTTGTTTGTGGGCTTCCAGTCAAAATTGGAACTTGCATTTTTTTCCTCTGACGGTTCTTCAACTGTTGCTTTTGAGTGGTTTTCCATTAAGTTATAATCCGTCACTTTATTCCTTACATTGATGTTGATGAGAACCTCAACATTGTCTTCCATGGTCTTGCTTTTGGTTCTCTGTTGTTGAACGTTGTTTGTGTTAATGATATCAAAGTAAAGTTCCTGTAAGCCGATAAATCCTTTCTTTATATCGATAATTTCTTTGCAAAGATATTTGATGGTTGTTTGACAGTTGCTCTGACATGCCATGTTGGTTTTAGTTGATATAATATAATTTTAAAATGAGTTTATGACAACTGCACCTTGTGAGATTGAGATAAATGGTGACGGCAAGGAACGTTCAAACAGTACTGTTGTTGCAAAATACAAATTACTTCTCTTTTATACACTCACTTCGTTTTTAACTGCTAATGCTTTGATTAACCAATCCCAGCCATAAAGTTTTTCCTGGGAACTCTTCATTGACTTCACTAATGACCAAGGTATTTTCAATCTACAGCATCACCGATTATCCCTGTGTCTTCTATCTGCCCTCTAATAATTCAATTCATTTTATTATCATTATCTTATACCTACCTACCAAGAATGTATAAAACTAGCTTATACATTTACTTAACTAGCTTACTGACTTTAAACGGATACTCTAAATTACTCAATATCTTACCCTGCGGCTACACAATCAAGATATGGTAAGCCATCAGCTTACATACATATACAACCTAAACCTATCGTATTCCTTTTCGTGTTTCGGATGTGACGTAGGCGACTTACGATTTGCCAGGCAACAATCTTTCAATCAACATGTCATAATGTCATTATATATTTTCAAGATGGCACCAACAAGGAATTTTAAATTTAAAGTTTTTTTCCAGGCACTCTTTTCTCTTTTTGAGGGTATTTGACGAAGCTCTCAATTTCATGGCTACTGAAACTGCTCCTCGGGCGGCTTTCAATATTCAATTTCGAAAAGTTTGGTTTTAATGTAAAAAAGTTTAATTGTATTGTAAATGGCCTACCGTATCTAGATCTTGCAGCCCCGGGGTAAGTTCAAGTGCCTTTCGGCGTAAATATAATAATTTATGGGCTTGCAAACTAGGGCTGTGGTTAAAACTCCCTGTTCGGAGTAAGCCTTCTTACACGCGAAGCGTTTTCCACTTTGCCCAATAAACTTTGACAACAAAGCTTCAGTCAGAAATGTGGCTCCATTCAGGGGTAGAATTACTGCATCAGTGACAGAGTGAGTGAGTACTATTTTTCTTTCAAAATTCGTTCTACATTACAAAACATCAGTCTGCTGTCTGCTTCAATTCTTTCAAATACTGATGAAAGAATGTCAAATTGTTTCTCTAAAGTGCTCTATAACTCGAGAAGTATCTAAAGCCAAAAGCACATAATTCAGTCACGTATTACTCGATCACGGGTGCGGTAATTTGGACCCAGGTTTCAGGTTGTTCTCCTTCCATGCGGGAATCTGTTCAATACATGCATCCTTCTGTTGAGTAGACCTCTGTTCTTCGTTGCTTCATCCGAATAAGAGCTCCGATCTCATCCGCCGAGTCTTGATCAACACTTTTTTTTCCTGTCGCGAGCTATTTTATAGAGGACTTCTTTTTTGCTTCAACAAACCACCCAAAATGATATCATTGTTTAACGAATCGACCAAAACACCGTAATCCTACAAATTGGAATAGCAGAGGAGGAAAACAGTCGCTTTATTCGCACTAAGTCTTAATAGTGAGTGTTTATTACTTGCGATTATAGGTACTATAAGGCAAGTCTTGCAATCGTGCAGAAAAAAAATTTTGAGATAAGAATTAATTATGACATTACGATGATAGAGAATACGAAAAAAGTGGGTCCTGCAATTCTGTCTGTCTGTCTGTCTGTCTGTCTGTCTGTCTGTCTGTCTGTATATGGATCTACAGCCTGAACTAATAGACCGATTTCCTTCAAAATTTGCAGTTAGGGTCTGTGGAGCAGCCTACAGAGGGGTTTTTGGAATTGAGTCTCTAGGTCTTGAAATAACGGTACCTGCCATACAACCGATATGATAATACTTATTTTTCTCGAAAACGGCTCCAACGATTTCGATTAAATTTTGTGTGAGAGATTAATTTTTAATTGTCTTTCTTATGATGTAAAAAAAATTTTGGAAATAGGCTAAAAACGGTACCTCCAATAGTACCGTTTTTTTCAAAACCGACTTTCTTGTTAATGGCCTATACGATCTTGACTAAATTTTGGATTTAAGAAGTCGTAAACTGTTAAAGAAAGACTGCATATCAATATTTAAAAAAATTTAGTTTTGGAAATTTTTATAAATTTTTTTAAAAAATTTTGATTTTTAGAAATAACTTCAAAAGTGTAATTTTGATTTTTTTTAATTTTTTGTCAAAATAACTTCTATCAAGATCTAAATCTTTGCATACTCGACTTTTAAAAAACAGTTTTTAAAAAAAAGTGAAAAATAAAAAACCGTTTTTTTGGAAAAACTGGTCCAACGATTTTGATTAAATTTTCATCATTCATTTGTATTAGCGATTGAAAAAGAATGGCGTCTTTAGATTTTGGCTTGAAACCTTTGGAATATTTAATTTAATTTTTTTTATTATTTTGCGTGATTTAATTCAATTTTCATAATTAATGTGTAGTTGGCAACCCTGTACCACAAAATATATTATGAAGATCTAGATAATACCAAAAACTTTAACTCGGCCTTTACATTTTGATATCGTATTTAGAACACAATCGCAAGTTCGTGCGACCCAGTCGTGCCCATTTTTTGTTTTGAGAAACACGCCTTCAACTTCCCTCTCTTACCACTCTGCCCGAAAACTCTTCAGCAAATCGAACAGTATAAAAATCCCCTTAACAACACTCTTTTTAGCCATGTCATCTAGTTCCGATACACACTGATCAGTCACTGATGGTCACTACCCATCGTAATGCAAACATGAGAAGAAAAAAAAGATACTCGCCCAACGTGGGGCTCGAACCCACGACCCTGAGATTAAGAGTCTCATGCTCTACCGACTGAGCTAGCCGGGCACATGTTGAATACGAAGTCAAATTTCTCACAGGTTTTGTGAATAAAAACGTTCAGCTAATTTTAAGAAGTTAAACACTGAATTGTATTACTATATCCTTAATAATTCAAGTGTTAGATAAAATATGTACTGGGCTTTTGAAGTTCACAGGTTGTTTGCTTAAGCAAAGTTTGATTTGATGCCTCAACAAAACAATTAAAATAATTTGTTGCTGTTTTGCTCGTCTGCTTTTTGCACAAATACTTGATAAGATCGAAACTCAAGCTATTGGGTACTTCAAGATGTGTATGAAGAGTCCCTGGCCGAACGTAGTGTAGGAATTGGGTATATCCTCTTTTTGGAGTTAAAAAAAAACGTGATATTTTTAGTTTTTATGAAGTAATTCTATCTCCTTGGCTTCACTAGCTTAAGCCTTATCTAAGTAGCTTCTACAAAAAATCTCAAAACTGCCATATTCAGATCATAAAGTAAGAAAGAGTATGTTTCAAGGCCACAGGGGAAGGGGAACAGAATTGATTCTAACCTACATTCCTAGCTCTATTTTCTTTTTTTAATATAAAAAAGGATATGTACTCACTTGTTCAGCGAACGCATCCCAAAGCTTTAGCGATGAGGCTAGTTTTGGTTTGAATTATAAGAAAATTTGAAAAAAAAGCCTTTACGCTGCAACATAAATCTGAGATGAATTTGACAGTAGAGGTTACTCATTGGGCTTGATAGAATGTAAATACCAAGATCAATATGGAATCCTACAAACTTTCAAATTGAAAGAAGACATCCGGAAAACTCGTAAGAGTAGGTATACAATTGGTCTTTTATACCACAAAAAGTTCAAAGATCGACAACAGGGCTTAGGTGGGATATACCTAGACCTTAGAGGAGGAACTACTGGTTCGTTCTCTAAGTCCCTGGGCCATGGGGTCGCCCTGAAGTCACCATAAATCGTTTTTTGAAAAACGCGTCTTCACTGATTGTTTTTTGAGCCCTAGATTTTTCCACGGATCGCCCTCAACCTCGCTTGGTTTTCGCTAAGGCGAGTTAAGGTAATGAGCAGGCTTGTTAACCCTCGGGTCGGGTATACCCAATACTTACTTACTTACTTAGGTGGGCATTACAGTTCGGGGTGAACCTGGGCCTCAACCAACATCCTTCGATAACGACTTCTATTTCGGGCAAGCTCTCTCCAGTTTCGCACTCCAAGTCGGTTGAGGTCATCCTCCACTTGATTGCGCCACCTAAGACGAGGTCTTCCCCTTCCGCGATTTCCCTGCAATGTGCTTTCGAACACCCGACGAGCCGGAGCGTTTGGGTCCATCCGCTCAACATGGCCCAACCATCGTAGCCTCGCGATGCGTACTCTTCTGGCTATGCCCATGTCGCGGTACAGCTCATACAGCTCGTTGTTGTATCTTCTTCTCCACACATTGCCTTCGCATACGGGACCAAAGATCATTCGGAGAATTTTTCTTTCGAAACGACCAAGGGTTTCCTCATCCGCTTTCGATAAGGTCCATGCTTCCGCGCCGTAAAGCAGGACTGGGATGATTAAGGTCTTATATAAGGTTACCTTGGTTTTTCTGGAGAGGGTTTTGTTTCTCAATTGCCTTCTTAACCCAAAGAAGCAACGGTTGGCAAGAGTTATTCTCCGTTTGATCTCCGCACTGATGTTGTTGTCCGTGTCTACAGCGGATCCTAGGTAGACGAAGTCCTGTACTACCTCGAAGTTATGTCTGTCTATTGTGACGTTTTGTCCAATTCGTCGATGTTCTGTGTCCTTGTTTGATGACAGCATATACTTTGTTTTGCCCTCATTAACCATCAAACCCATTTTTGCCGCTTCTGTTTCAATACTCGCAAAAGCACCTATGACATCACGCTTTTTTCTTCCCATTACGTCAATATCGTGTGCATAGGCGAGTAATTGTACAGACTTTTGAAAGATTGTTCCTCTGGTGTTGACGTTTGAGTTTCTTACAATCTGTTCAAGTATGATGTTGAAGAAATCGCATGACAGTTTATCGCCCTGCCTAAAACCTTTTTTGACATCAAAGGTCTCGGTGAGTTCTTTACCGACCTTGACGGAGCAGCGTGAATTCTCCAAAGTCATCCTGCATAGTCGTACGAGTTTTGCAGGGATGCCGAAACTAGACATGGCTCTGTACAGCTCGTCTCTGTAGATACTGTCATACGCGGCCTTGAAATCGATAAAAAGATGGTGAATATCGATATTGTGTTCTCGGGTTTTTTCCAAGATCTGCCGTAATGTGAAAATTTGGTCTATTGTGGACTTCTCTGGTCTAAAACCACATTGATAAGGACCTATCAAGTTGTTGACGTGGGGTTTCAGACGTTCACATATTACAGCAGACAAGATCTTATAAGCGACGTTAAGGAGGCTTATCGCTCTATTATTGGTGCAATTGTGAGGGTCTCCTTTCCTTAGAATCGGGCATACGATACTGAGGTTCCATTCATCGGGCATGCTTTCTTTCGACCATATCATGCAGATCAGCTGGTGCATGCTCCTTTCCAACTGATCTCCAGCTGCCTTGAAAAGTTCGGCATCAAGGCCATCTGCACCTGCAGTCTTATTTGATTTAAGTTTGCATATAGCAAGCTTAACTTCTTCTAGGTCGAGAGGACGGCATTCTTGATCATCGTCCAGGCTGAATGGGGCAATCTGCCTGACAGCGGAATTTGTGTCCTCATCGCCGTTAAGCAGTCTGCAGAAATGATCTTTCCAGATCCTCAGTAGCGACTGTGACTCTATAACTATGTTTCCCTGCTGGTCTTTACAGGCTTGAGTTCGGGGTTTGCCACCCTGGCAGGATCTTTTTACCTTTTGGTAAAACTTCCGAGTCTCGTTCCTGTCATGGCACCTCTCTATTTCCTCAAACGAGCGCTTCTCATGCTGCTTCTTTTTCTTTTTGAGAAGTCGGTGTTCTTCCCTTCTTCTCTCCTTGTAAATCTCGTTATACCGATCGTGAGCAGCCCTAGTTCGTGTTTGCAAAAGCATTTGTCGTGCTCTTTGCTTGGCTGCATTTGCCTGCCTACATTCTTCATCGAACCATGGGTTTCGTGTTGGTGGCCGAGTGAAACCCAGAATCTCAGAGGCAGCGGTTCTGATGGCTTCTTGGCATTGCTGCCACTGGTCTTCAATGTTTAATGCTGGCGGCATGGGATTCAAGGATAATTGAAGGGACACTCGATTGGAAAAGGCATTGGCAATCTCTTGCGATTGTAGCTTTCCGACGTCATATCTCTTCACAGCGTTAGTTCGTGCTGGTCGTGAACAAGATATCCTCATTCGTACCTTGGCTACAACAAGGTAGTGGTCCGAGTCAAAGTTGGCCCCTCGGAAAGTTCGGACATCTAGTACACTGGAAGAGTGCCTTGCGTCGATCGCAACATGGTCAACTTGGTTGACGGTTAATTGATCTGGGGATCGCCATGTGCCTTTATGAATTTTGAGATGCGGGAAGCGTGTACTACTTACAACAAGATTTAGCCCCGCAGCAAAATCGATAAGCCTCAATCCGTTTTCGGAGGTTTTGTCGTGGAGGCTATGCTTACCGAATACCGAATACCCAATACCAGTGCACCCAAAACCATCGCACACAATACCTTCGCACATAACACATCGGACACAACATCCCTGCCACACCTAATACCTCGGACACTTCATCCCAGATACCGTTATTAATTGGTTTGCAATTTGTTTTCATTAATGATTATGTAGTTTAACTCTGACACCATTTTGAAGACTTACAGTTGCGGTCAAAATAATAGTAGTGTGAGTAAAAGCATTGCACAGATTGGTATTTTTCCACTTTGCATTGCGTTGATAGTGAAAACCCGTTACACTTTAATTGTTTTAAGGGGTGGAAAAGGATCTCGTCAATATGTAAGAAGACCTCCAAACACCGAATATAATCCACACTTTACAATCATAATGGTATGGGCATGTTTTTTCTTCTACGGAGTTGGACCCATAATGCGGATTGAAGGCATTATGGATCAGCATCTCTATGTTAGGATAATGCAGGAAGTAATGCTACCGTATACTGAAGTTGAATGCTACTGTAAATGAAGTTGCTTCTTGCTGAAATGGGTCTTTCAACAAGAAGCAATGGTTCCAGGAATGTAAAGTAGATGTGATGGAGTGGCCCGCACAGTCTTCGGACTTTAGTCCCATTGAAAACCTATGGAGCGCTGTAAAAAAATATGCTTCTAGATGTAAACCAAGCAACAACACAGTCCTTTGCGAAGCGTTACAGCAATCATGGAGTTCGATAAGCACAGGAAGGTGTGGAAACCTGATAAACTCTATTTAACGTCTTTGTACTGCTGTTATAGCTAACAAGGGACATGCAACTAAATAATAATTAAAGGTACGAACACTCAGCCACATATTGTAATAAAAATTTTGACCTAATTTTTCGATTTCGTAACATTTCAAGGTAGATTTTCCTATCACTACTATTTTTTTGACCGCTGAATTTCAACATCTGTTCAATAAACTTGCAACTATCGGATAATAATATTAAACTAATGTTTTTTTTTTGCAAATAAAAGCTTAAAACCCCACTTTGAAAACCACGTTATTGGTTTTTTAAATTAAAATTGACGGATAAGTTTTTTTTCAATTTTGTTGTTGTCTATACTACTATTATTTTGACCGCAGCTGTAGGTGGTGTGTGATTTGCTTCTTAACAGTTACTGATCACATCTGAGTGTGTGCATTATGAAATGTGGTGCAACGTGCAATGCATTTACCTATGGGATTGAAGAAAAAAACTTTTTAATAGGCGTACTTTTGTTCGAAAAGGGGTTGAAATGGTGAGTTAACTTAAAAAAATCGTGGGGTCCATTTGGGCCACAGGTCCGGTGGACACGACTTTTGCCGGGTCGTAAAGGAGGGTTAAATGACATGTATTTTTATTCAAATGACAGAGATGTGTGGTGATTTTGTGGTCTAATGTTTTTTTGAGAACTGGAAAACCAAGGATTTTTTTGACAACTCATTGAGTTGTCAAGGAAACGTGGGTCAACGCTGGGTAAAGTTAAACGAACAAACAGAATTATTATTTTCTCATCTGTGATATTGCATATTGGCTTAGGTAGGATATACCTACGCGTCAATCGATGTCTATATAGAACTTTTAGTTAAGTATCTTAAACGCAAAAAGAGCAGATTTTAGACAAACTTCAAATCCAAGGAAATACTAAATTATAGCATTGTTTTTTAGATAAAACATTCTACATCCTGTGCAAATAAGAGTAAATTACATTCCATCCACCTTCTTCTTTAGAAATCAAAACTAAATGCACTGCATTTCGGATGTCAGCAAATTGTAAAATGACTTTCAATTGATTCTATTTTCTCCCTCCTCTAACGACGTTTGTCGAATTTTTTGATGGTCTCTGTCCTTATGTGAAAACTTTGATTTTGTCTTTCACAAGACCCATTTTCATGGCCTGGAATTTTGAAATACTGATTATGCTTTCCTCGGCCCTCAAAACGAAACTCATGGTTTGATGAAGAATGAAGGCAGGCAAATGCAGCCAAACAAAAAGCATGGCAAATGTTGATGTAAAAGAGAACAAGGGCTGCTTTAGACCAGTATTGCGCGGCTTACAAAGAGAAGAGGAGGGGAGAACACCGAATTCTCAAAAAGAAAACAACATGAGAAGCGTTCGTTTGAAGAAATTTAGATATGCTTTGACAATGTGGAATGTGGAACGGAAGTCTTACCAAAGGTAAGAAATTCTCGCCAAATCGTAAAGCCCGAACTCAAGTCTGTAAGGACCAGGAGGGAAACAAAGTAATAAAAACGCAGTCGCTAATACTGAGAATCTGGAAAGATCACTTCTGCAGACAGCTGAACGACGATGAAGACAATAATTTCGGTACCAAGCGGAATGCCTCATCAAACTTCTACAATGATCAAGTATACCGTTCTTCCCTATCAAAAAGAAGCTAACCTTGCCATATGCAGCTGGAGATCCAGCACCAGCTGATCTGCATGATACTGTCGGAAAAAAGTATGCCCGACATATGGAACCTCAGTATCGTCTACCTGATCCTAAAAAAGGGAGACCCCACAATTGCGCCAATTGTGGAGGAGTTAGCCTTCTTGACGTCGCATATAAGATCTTGTCTTTTGTTATCTGTGAACGTCTGAAAATCCAACGTCAACAACTTGGTAGGTCCTTATCAATGTGGTTTTAGACCAGAAAAGTCGACAATAAACCAAATTTTCACATTACGGCAGACCTTGGAAAAAACCCGCGAGTTGAATATCGATACACACCATCTTTGTACCGACTTCAAGGCTGCGTATGACAGCGTTTACAGAGACAAGACTGCCATGTCAAGTTTCGCCATCCTTGCAAATTTCGTGCGACTATGCAGGTTGACTGTGGAGAATTCACGCTGCTCCGTCAGGATCGGCAAAGAACTCACCGAGACCTTTGATGTCGAAAAAGGCTTTCGAGAAGGCGATAAAGTGTCATGCGATTTCTTTAACATCATACTTGAAACACCAGAGGAACAATCTTTCAAATGTCTGTACGCAATGGGAATAAGGAAGAGTGATGGCATAGGTGCTTTTGCGAGTATTGAAACAGAAGCGGCAAAAATGGGTTCGATTATCAATTAGGGCAAAACGAAGTATATGCTGACGAATTGGACAAAACGTCACAAAAGACAGACATAACTTTGAGGTAGTACAGAACTTCGTCTACCTAGGATCCGCTGTAGACACGGACAACAACATCAGTGCGGAGATCAAACGGAGAATAACTCTTGCCAACCGTTGCTTCTTTGGGTTATAAGAAGGCAATTGAGAAACAAAACCCTCTCTAGAAAAACCAAGGTGACCTTGTATAAGACCTTAATCATCCCAGTCCTGCTGTACGGCGCGGAAGCATGGACCTTATCGAAAGCGGATGAGGAAACCCTTGGTCGTTTCGAAAGAAAAATACTCCGAATGATCCCGTATGTGAAGATAATGTGTGGAGAAGAAGATACAACATCGAGCTATATGACCTGTACCATGACATGGGCATAGCTAGAAGAGTAAACATTGCGAGGCTACGCGATGGGGGCATGTAGAGCGGATAGACCCGACGGGTTTGCGAAAGTGCATTGCAGGAGAATCGCTGAAGGGGAAGACCTCGTCATAGGTGGCGCAATCAAGTGGAAGAAGAACTCAACCGACAGTGCAAACTGGGTAGAACTACCGCGAAATCGAAGTCGTTATCGCAAGATGTTGGTTGAGGCTTGAGGCTCAGGTACACCCCGAACTGTAATGCCCACCCAAGTAAGTAAGTGAGTAAAACCTCCTACTTACTTACTTACTTACTTAGGTGGGCATTACAGTTCGGGGTGAACCTGGGCCTCAACCAACATCCTTCTATAAAGACTTCGATTTCGGGTGAGCTCTCTCCAGTTTCGCACTCCAAGTCGGTTGAGGTCTTCATCCACTTAATTGCGCCACCTAAGACGAGGTTTTCCCCTTCCGCGATTTCCCTGCAATGTGCTTTCGAAAACCCGTCGAGCCGGAGCGTTTGCGGGTCCATCCGCTCTACATGACCCAACCACCGTAGCCTCGCGATGCGTACTCTTGTGGCTATGCCCATGTCACGGTGCAGTTCATACAGCTCGTTGTTGTATCTTCTTCTCCACACATTGTCCCATTACGTCAATATCGTCTGCGTAGGCGAGTTATTCTACAGACTTTTGAAAGATTGTTCCTCTGGTGTTGACGTTTAAGTTTTGTACAATCTTTTCAAGTATATGTTGTTGAAGAAATGACATGACAATTTGTCGCCTTACCTAAAGCCTTTTTCGACTTCAAATGTCTCGGTGAGTTCTTTAACGACTTTGACGGAGCAGTGTGAATTCTCCAAAGTCATCCTGCATAGTCGTACGAGTTTTGCAGGGATTCCGTAACTAGACATGGCTCTGTACAGCTTGTCTCTCTAAATACTGTCATAAGCGGCCTTGACATCGATAAAAAGATGGTGTATATCGATATTATATTCTCTGGTTTTCTCCAAGATCTGCCGTAATGTGAAAATTTGGTCTATTGTGGACTTCTCTGGTCTAAAACCACATTGATAAGGACCTATCAAGTTGTTGACGTGGGGTTTCAGACGTTCACATATTACAGCAGACAAGATCTTATAAGCGACGTTAAGGAGGCTTATCGCTCTATTATTGGTGCAATTGTGAGGGTCTCCTTTCCTTAGAATCGGGCATACGATACTGAGGTTCCATTCATCGGGCATGCTTTCTTTCGACCATATCATGCAGATCAGCTGGTGCATGCTCCTTTCCAACTGATCTCCAGCTGCCTTGAAAAGTTCGGCATCAAGGCCATCTGCACCCGCAGTCTTATTTGATTTAAGTTTGCATATGGCAAGCTTAACTTCCTCTAGGTCGGGAGGACGGCATTCTTGATCATCGTCCAAGCTCAATGGGGCAATCTGCCTGACAGCGGAATTTGTGCCCTCATCGCCGTTAGGCAGTCTGCAGAAATGATCTTTCCAGATCCTCAGTAGCGACTGTGACTTTATAGCTATGTTTCCCTGCTGGTCTTTACAGGCTTGAGTTCGGAGCTTGCCACCCTGGCAGGATCTTTTTACCTTTTCGTAAAACTTCCGAATCTCGTTCCTGTCAGGGCACCTCTCTATTTCCTCAAACGAGCGCTTCTCATGCTGCTTCTTTTTCTTTTTGAGAAGTCGGTGTTTTTCCCTTCTTTTCTCCTTATAGATCTCGTTATACTGATCGTAAGCAGCCCATGTTCGTGTTTGCATCAGCATTTGTCGTGCTTTTTGTTTGGCTGCATTTGCCTGCCTGCATTCTTCATCGAACCATGGGTTTCGTTTTGGTGGCCGAGTGAAACCCAGAACCTCAGAGGCAGCGGTTCTGATGGCTTCTTGGCATTGCTGCCACTGGTCTCCAGTGCTTTATGCTGGCGGCATGGGATTCAATTATAATTTAATGGACACGTGTTCCAAAACCGAAAAGCTGTCAACACTAAGTGTGTGATGACCTTCCAAGAGAAAAATACTCGTTCAACTGGCTGTTTCCTTACTTCAATATCAGCAATACGAGTGCTGCCCTAAAGCCACGTCGGTCTAAGTGAAGATGCGTCTAATTATTGTATACAAGTTGGTAGATTAAAATCTACCCGGATTCCGTAACGTTTTAGAATTGTACTGCATTTTAACGTGCTAAAACGTGTAAAATATTTTCCATCAGCTGCTGAGAGCAAACTTAAATGACGCTACACTTTGACGATAGTTACAATCGATGATAGACAATAAATTGAACGACAATCGTCTCAAATCTTACGGAATCTGGGCCCAGTAAGTAAGTTCAATAATTCCCATGGGAAGAAGGGCATTTCCTCTCCGTTTGTTTTCAATCTAGTTTAGAATCGGCAAATTAGAACCAACCAAAAATGATTCATTTCATTCTATCCTTGTTTTGCTTTTCACATTTCAAAATTTGTTTTCAAAAATTAGGTGGCCGTTTAAGTAAAAACTGAAGTTGCGCAACATAAAAGGATTATAAAAGCTAAGCATCTTACTATCGTTTGCTTATGATCTTAGGCCATTATTATTGACCGTTACTTTCAAGATGTCATCGCTTTTTCAAATTCCAGTTGAGTAAAAACCAAAATACGAGAATAAGAAGTCAAACCTACCCTGCTTGAACTTTCAGCCATCTATAAAACGTTTTCGATTTTGGAACTCCTTAAACCAACGTATAATTACAGCGTTTTTGACACCCTCCGAGTTCTATCGGCTGAACAGCTACTTTTACTAACCACAAAAAAGCTGTAGAGGAATAACATCGGTTTTTCTATTTTCACTGTGTGATTTTTTAACAATTTAGTAACGGAGAAAGGCTTGAACTTTATGAGAGGGCCAGCAGAACCGAAAAATTATTTAAAAATTCAAATCACCCAACAGCCTTCCTAACATCCAACGTGACACACTCACAATAGTCATTTTAGTCATGTCATTTAAATCAACAGCTAGGACAACAACCCAACCAGTTGTTATTCTTGAATTTCATAGGTGTCTCTGTAATCGTTAGAAAAACTTCTGCACCACACGTGCTTGTCAAAGTGACATTTCCAAATTCGGAAAAAGAAAAACGTAAATAAACACTTCATTCGACTGCTTCTAGAGTTTCTTTTACCTAAAACCCTCATAAGTCCAATCGCAATGGAAATACTAAAAGAACTAGTGGGTTTCATGGCTCCAAATCAAAGAATTGACTTGAAAGTAGTTGCACTACAACAAGTTCTTGGTGAGTATTTTTAAGACAAAAAGAAATAGAAGTTCGAACTGTTTGCAATCTCCCCAGGATTGACTGGAACCCCCGAAGGCAAAGCAACACTACTAAACTGTGACGAAATGTTAGCTGCTATCTTTGGACTAACACTTGATTCAACAGCAACAATCGCCAAGGACGCCGTTCTAACTTTGATCAATTTAACTGCAGAGGAAGATGGTGCGACGAGAGTTTTCGAGACCAGTGAAAGACTGCACCCGGTGAGTTGAGATTTTGTATCCCATGCAGATAACTCTCCAAATATTCTTTATTAGAAATACGAAATAATCCAAGAGGCTGTGAAGAATATAACCAATGCCGACTCAGAACTGGCTGATCCATGGACAATGGTCCTGAGTAATTTGACACGAGTCGAGCGATTAGTTGGACCGATTCTCGATGAATTGGAAAAGGATGAGAAAACACTGTTGAGCTTAGTGAAGGCGTTCTCGAAGATAGATTACAACAAGAAGAAGGCTAAATTGCATTATTTGGGTGAGGGAACTGCTGTAGTGTGTTTGTGTATGGAATGTCTGCTTGTGTTGTGTTTTCTTAGTTTAGTGAAGAAAAAAATATAAAAAATGTACTTGGCCCATGGGGGGATCGAACCCACGACCTTCGCGTTATTAGCACGACGCTCTAACCAACTGAGCTAATGGGCCAGTTGAAAAACTGGTGTTAAATGAATTATACAAAGTTTTAAATACTTTTAGTTTTCCAATGTCCCATGGTGGCGCTTATTTTAAGAAAAACTAGTTTATCAATCAAAACGGTTGCCCAGTGGGAGCTTCAAAGACCGAAACGCGACTAGAAATTTAGTTGGTTCTCATTCCATTCAGCGCCTTCCCTCTTCAAAATCGAAGCTTTTATTCAAACCCCTACTTATTTTAATTTTTCTTCCCACAGCTCCGATTTTTTGCAACCTGACTCAAATAAGTCGAGGACGTGAGATCGTTTGCAATTCCAAATACAATCTTCTGGACAAAATCATTCCATTTGCTTCATACGAAGACAGCATTGTCCGGCGTGGTGGAACGATTGGGATCCTAAAAAACATTTGCTTCGATCCCGTCTATCATCATGTGATTCTGAATGACAAAGATGACATCCTCTACTGTCTACTCTATCCTTTGGCAGGCCCAGAAGAATTCACCGATGAAGAAAATGAAAAGTTTCCCATGGAGTTACAGGTATTTCCTTCAATCTTAAGCTTAATCTTGATTTTAACGCCCTTTCACTGTCCACAGTACCTGGGCGAGGATAAAACACGCGAAGACGATCCTGATTTAAGAAAAATGATCTTAGAGTCGTTGTTGCAGCTATGTGCGACTAAGAAATATCGTGAGCTTCTGCGTTCCAAGGGCACTTACGAAATCTTACGAGAGTATCACAAGTGGGAAGCGAAAGTGAGCAAAGACAATGCAGCACTACTGGCTTGTGAGAATGTTGTGGATATCCTTATAAGGCAAGAGATCTTTATTTTAAAATAAATGAACGTTTCTTTGACTGATTTTTCTTCTTTTATAGGAAAGAAGAGGAAATCGGTCTGGATAATTTAAAGGAAGTTGAAGTTCCGAACGACATTAGCAAAAAGTTCGTCAAAGATGATGAAGCTTATCTAAAAGATTAGGTTTTTTTTTGCAGTTACCAATGTAAATTATGTTGAAATTTTTACAGACTTATTTTTTATATAAAAACCATAAAAAAAATAACGAGATGGGGTTCCTTTTTGTCGATCTTTGAATGTCAGACACTTTTTTGAAGTTAAGCTATCGTTCTTCTTGTTGGTTATTGAAATGCTGTTCCAAGCAGTTAAAAAAAAAAGGACGTCCTGGGCTACCAACCATCTGTTTCAATCGGGGATCATTTGAAAAAAAAAAAAAAAAAAATTACTCAGGGCCTGTGCTACAAACATTATTCGCAAGAACCTCTCGTTATCTTTACGTTTGGAGAAGTTCACATTCAATTTGATGAAACTTCGAGCGAATAAAGCGACTATTTTCTTGTTTTCTCATTGTTACACCAATTTGTAGAATAGACCGCAAGTCAATACCGACAAATTGAACAGAGAAGTGGAACAAGAAAGGTTAGGTTAGGTAGAATGAGCTGACGGTTGATCTTGTTACCGTCACACTTAGATCAATGTAGATCCATTGTGATACCCTGGAGTATTGTAACGTCCTAAGAACCTATGAGTTTATGTTTGGTCAGTTTTTAATCGTTTTGTGACCTTAATGAAGTTCAACAGGCTGTTTCTTGGAGTATCTGATAATTCTTGTAGTTCATTGAAAAAGTAATTGCCTAGAAATTTTTTCCTTAAGTGACAGATTGCTGGGCATTGACAAAGAAAGTGATTGGTGTCCTCATGTTCATCTTCGTCATTGCATCCTCTGCACAGGTCATCGGTGCAAAGACCCATTTTCTTTTTGGGGTAACCTAGTAGTTTGTGTCCTGTTATGATACTGATAAGCATTCGTAATGAAGGTCTATTCAATGATAGCAGCTTTTCAGATCCGTTCTTATCGTATTTCGGACATAGTTTCCTGGAAGTAACACAGAAATCTAAGGCATTCCCATCTTTCATTGGGTTTTCGCATTATTTTGTTACCAATTTTTTTTTTTTTTCCAATTGAAAATGATTTTTTTATTTCATAAAAGTTACAATAATTTATGCCGTTTTCGTTTGGTAAAATTAGAGTACCCTTTTTTTTAGAGTACCTACCCTGATTTTTACTCTGAAAAAATTTCTAGAGTAGCAAAACTTGCTCTGAGGTTATTAGTTTATCTTTCATTTTTTAACATGGCTTACGCCGTCTGTCAGTTGACTATTATTAATATCTTTTTTTCTTTTAGTTTAACTGTTTGTTACCAATGATCTGCTTAATTTCACAGGGTGGAATCCTGATTGATTGATCAATGAGAGAAGGGTCAAGTGCTGATCCCTTCCTTGCTAGTTCGTCTGATTTTTCGTTTCCCGGTATACCACTGTGACCAGGAACCCAGCAGAGTCTAACGTTATGCTGCGTGCCAAGAACCCTTAGTTCTTCGCGACAGCCACAAACAAGCTTTGATTTGACAAGAGTGGCAGAAATCGCTTTTATTGCTGCTTGGCTATCAATGAAAAAAGTGATAGCGCCATCATGGACACCAGTTTTGCAGCGTTTGTAGCTGCCAATATGTCGGCTTGGAAGACGCTGCTGTGATTTGGAAGTCTGAATGAACTGGCAAGTTTTAGGCTTTCTGAGAAGAAACCTGCCCCTGTTCCAGCTTCCATTTTTGAACCGTCGGTATAGATTGATATAGACGTCTCGTTCAAGTAAGGTGTTTCATTCTCCCAATAGACAGGTATTGGGGAAGCTAGTGGTGAAGGATTTTTTAAAGTCAATGTATGGAGTTATGTAATCCGTGCAGATGTTGTTTTCTGCGTATCGCGATAAGATCTGTGCGTGTCCTGTTTGGCTAGTTTTCCAGATATTACACTGGTTTAGTCTAAGTGCACTGTTTGCTGCCGCTTCTTGAACATAGAGATCAAGAGGTGTGAGATTGAGGATTGCTTCCAAGCTCGCGGTTGGTGTAGTTCTCATTGCACCAATTACGCAAATACAGGCTGATCTTTGTACTTTGGTTAGGGTTTTTAAATGCGTGGATTTTCCCAGCGCCTTCCACTGGACCAAATTTGATAGGTTAGGTCTAACAATGGCAGTATACATCCACAAGATGATTTTGGGATTTGGTCCCCAGTTTTTGCCAAAAATCCTGTTACACGAATACAGTGCTATCATAGAATTTTTGTGTCTTTCTCGTATATTGGGACCCCAATTTAGTTTTTTGTCTAAGATCACTCCCAGGTATCTGGCTTGATCAGAGATCTTAAGGGGGTTTTATTTAGTCTTGGTAGCTCAAAAGTAGGTATTTTTCTTCTATTTGTAAAGAGTACCAGCTCTGTTTTCAGGGGGTTAACTGCAAGGCCGCATCTTTTTGTCCAAGCGCTAACCTTGGTTAGTGTATTATTCAATTGTGCGCTAATCGGCATAGGCAACCACTTTCACGCCATCATGTTTGAGAGCTACGAGGATCTCGTTCATGACCAGGATCCAGAGCAGGGGTGAGAGGATACCTCCTTGTGGGGTTCCTCGCGACACACACGTCTTCAAGATTGCACTTCCCAGTTCGCTGTGGATCTGACGTTTTGTCAGCATACACATGATTCAATTTGTGATTATTTCTTCTACTTCTAGAACATGCAGGTCTTTCTTAATTGCACTGTTTTGTACATTGTTGAAAGCTCCTTCAATGTCCAGGAAAGCTGCCAGTGTGTATTCCTTATCTTGCATGTTTTTTCTATATGGTTCTTACTACACAGTAAAGTGCTGTTTCCACACAAGCGTATTTTTTATTAAGAAACTTTAACTAACCTACCCTGAATGTCAAACTGAGAGTTTTTTGAGCCATGAACGGGGGTCAAGTTGCGTACTTAAAGGATAATTAAACAAACCGAAGTCAATACCTTGTTCAACAAACGAACCTATTTTGATTACAAGAATAATAATAACAGTTCTTTGTAAGTCAAAATAATAGTTTTTAATAATATTAACTTATATCTGAAATTGTAACACAAACACTTAAATATTACAAATAGAATTGTCATTGAAGCTTGCACTATCAAATGAGATATGTATCTTACTGTGTAAGTTATGAAATAAAGTTTTGAATTGAAAATTGAATAACCAAAGAGTTTTCGATTTAGAAATACATTGTAACGTGAACCCAACATTGAATACCAATTTCCTAATCGAAAACGTTCAACCGAAAAACACATCTGGGAGCACTGGTGTAAGTGTAGAAATTTTGAAGGAGAGAAAATGTTTGACAGCCAAAACAGTGGAGAGTTGCAGACCATGTGGAAGTTACTGGAGAGGAAATGTCATTCTAGAGGAAATGTCATTCGATATAATTAGCCCGCCCGAGGCAACCAGAGGGCAGTTTTGTTTATAGAGTGATAAAGTTAAGAGTAAATACAAGTGATAGTCCAAAAGTCGAGTTGAGTTCGAATAAAGTGTATATCGAAAGCAGATACTGAATAAAGTGGTAGAATTAAATTGAAAGGTAGAGTTTTATTTTTGCGAACTAAGCGCACGTTACAATACTTTCGTTGGTCTGAAATAATTTAGCGGTACCAATTCCGAACACGATATAGTTTAAATGTGAAACTCATCAAGGGGTACAGAAGTCGAAAACTTAGTTGACGAACCATGTTACCAATCCATGTGATTAAACGGAATCTCGCACTAGTTCTGCAAATATTTCTTTGATTTTAAATTTTTCTTACTCCCAGCGTCGTCCTTTGTTTGAAATTGAAACAATTTACAGCGTTGTATGTAATCTATATCCACACCCCTCGTTCCTCACAACAATACAATAAGTTTTCTACACACGATAGTGTGCATCGTACCTACTTGAGTGCCACTTACTTAAACAATTATCATAAATCTATAGGAACTCTTGAATATTGATTCATTTTCTGAAGGATCTCTTTAAGGACTAGGGCTCTCATTTCAAAAACTGCATCTTAAAAGCCATAGTGAAATGAAGTGTTTCTTTGTTACATGGCTTGTTGCGTCTCTTGTTTCGCTTTTAGAGACTGTCTGAGGTTTTTGTTTGTAATAAAAACTGACGCTAGTTTATCGAACAAAACTGTTCTATAAGGATAACCTGAAGGATGTCTTGTTAAAGGTTGATTTATACTGATAATTACCCTTCTTACAATAGGCGTTTCACTCAACGTCTGGAAATGAGAGAGCTGCAGGCGCGACAATGTTGTATGTTTTAATAAAAATTGAAGTTCAGGATTTTCTGTGTTTATCGTTGCTCATACCATCAATTCGAAAGTTATTTTACTTGAATGCCAGTTGTTGTACCTACAACTATGAAATTTTACTAGCGTTTCACTAAAACGACTATTGTAAACCCTCTAATGCCTACAACCGCCTCTAGGCGGGGTAAAGCTTTAAAGTATTTACAGGTAACGGTATGATTTAGTATCTTATCTGATAACCTTTAGGTACCTATAGCCGAAATATTTTTCTATGCATAGCTGTTTTTTTTTATAGCTGTAGTGTGTTTCGTTTGTAAGCTAAGCTTGTTCAGAGTGGAAAATACCTTCGCCAGCACGGAAATAAATATATATATTTTTGCAAACACAATTTTCTTTTTGCGAAAAAAAATTGTAATTATCGTCTGATCAAATTAGAAAAATAATAGGTATGTAAATAAAAGTGTTTTTTATGCATGAGTGAAAAAAGTTTTGTGCTGTGAAGTTTTTTTAAGTAAAATATCAGTGTTTTCTTGAACCCGTCTAGAGGCGGGCTCAGGCATTTGAACTAGTTGTCCCACATAACTGATTCAGTTCTTATGATAGGTAGCAATGTCAAGAAGATCTTTGAGGAACTTGTCGAAGATGACAGATGACGAAATAGCTGAGGTGATTAATGCAGTTTCAAGCTCCGAAGACATTGACAATGAAGATTGACGATTTTATTTGCTCTGAAGATGAACTCTTGATTGACCATTGTTTGATGAACTCTACGAGTCAAATCTTGACGGATGCAGTAAATACAGGTCTAGACATCAGTGCTTTAGACATAAGTCATCAAGAGCCGAGTGCAGTTCTTGCATCATTGCCTTCTACGTCCGCTGCTTCTCTTGCTACTTCGGAATCAATCCCCAGAGCTAATATCGCTAATATATCTGAGTTCAATATTCCTCCTTCACGTTATAGAAAACGCAAACGCGACTTGTATGACTCCGAATTACAAGAAGAGGAAGGTGGCCCAGATTGCTCGAGCACGGGGCAGTTCATTGGTGTTCTGAAAACATTGAAAAATGATGCCCAGGAATTCAAGTCTATGTTGTGGAGAAGAAGTTGTTTTTCGTGGGGTAAAAGAGTTGCCAGATGAAGTAAAATCTTTGAAAACACCGTTTGACTTTTCCACTACTTTATGTGACTGATGAATTCATGCAATATATGGTTGATGAAATGAATTTGTAGGTATGCGTGCCAGCAGAAAATTGAAACTCGATTTACTACCAACAAACAAGAAGTTCGACACTTCATCGGAATCATGTTCTTCATGTCTATATACCGCTTTCCAAATGTTCGTTCCAACTGGAGAAGACATTCGATGGAAGCAATACGGACTACAATGACAAGAACTAGATTCGAACAAATGCTCTTGCATTTCAATAACAATTCGACAATGATTCCGAAGGGGCAGCCTGGATATGACAAGCTGCACCGAGTTCAACCACTAATAACCCATTTCAACCAACGCTTTGGGTCGATTCCTATGCTTCATCGTCTTTGTGTAGACGAACAGATGTGTGCTACAAAAATGAGAGGCAACCCTACTCGGCAATATATCCCAGCCAAACCACATAAATGGGGGACCAAGCTGTCTGTTCTATGTGATCACATGGGGTTCTCATATTCTTTTGAAATTTATTCTGGCGCAGGAGACAATGTGGTACCAGAAAATGCACCAGATCTTGGAGCTTCGTCAAATGACGTCGTTCGTTTGGCTAGTAAAATTCCAGACAACGTGAACCATATAGTATATTTTGATAATTTCTATACGTCGTTGGGTTTGCTGACATACCTAAGAAGCCGCAGTATATATATAGTTTGGGTACCGTCCGCTCCAATCGAGTACCAAACATCAAATTGTCGAGCGATGCTGAACTGATAAAGCGGAAAGTTGAACGAGGGTATTCAGAGGAATATGTCGCTAACGCTTACGGCATTTATATAAGCAGCGTTTTGTGGATGGACAACAAAAGTGTTCGACTTCTTTCAACTTATGTTGGTACCAAACCATACCTCACTCGAGAGCTTGTTCCACCACCCTCCAAATCTTCGCGATGATAAACACTAACAAATAGAAGTTGACTGCCCATTCATAACAAAAGAATATAATCGGCATATGGGTGGTGTCGACCTCATGGATGGTTTACTTGGTGGCTATCATATTCATATGAAAACCCGAAAATGGACAAACCGAATATTTTTCCACCTGTTGGACATCCCTTTTCATAGGCTGCACAAGGGAGTCAAAACCGAACTACCAAATTTTCGTTCTGAAGTTGCGGAATCATTGTGCATGAAGCAGAAAAACCGAGAGGTCGTCCGACTTCTTCGCCAGTACCACCACGTTGCAAGCCAAAGAGGTATTATTTTCCTACTCCGGAGGTTCGATATGACAACATGGGTCATTGGTGCGTATTTCACGACCGCAAGGGCAAAAAAATGTGTAAAAACCCGGGATGTAAATCCGAAACACAGGCATTTTGCACCAAATGTAAATTGAATCTTTGCAATTCAACTTCAAAGTCGTGTTTCTTTGACGTCCATCAACGTTAATCATTTAATAAAATATTATTTTCATAACTTTACATGCTTATGTTTTTTTTTGCCGTAACGACCTAGCTCCGCCTAGAGGCAGTGTAAACATTTTTACCTGTAAAAGGTAAAAACTTACTTTTTTTGGAAAAACTGATTTCAGATTCGTTCTCGTGACGTGCTTGTTTATATATACTGATTTTTTGAATGAAATCAAAAAATTAGGCATTAGAGGCGGTTGAGGGTGATTATCTATCTAAGTATTAGACTGGTTCAAAAAAAGGAACTATTTTTTTCGAAAGAATTCTATTTATACCTTCGAAGAGGTGTAGAAAGATGCCTGTTAACAGGAGAGCTCTTTTTTAGAGGTCGCAGATTTCTATTTCCCATTAAAATAGGATTAAAAAAAATTTTAAACTTTGGAATTTTATATTTCGATCTAAAAGCAAAGTGCCAGGATGAGCGATACATATTTCATATTATTATTATTTTTCGACAAATTCACTCTTTCAAAAGTTATTTAAGCTTAAGGTTGTCAGAAATCAAGAAAAAAAATTAAATTTACTCTAAATTAAACTTTAACCTTGAGTAACTTTTGAGTTTCTCAGAAATCGCTTTATGGCGACCCAGGACGGCCCTTGGGCTTCAACGAACAAACCTAACAGAGAACATCGACGAATTGGACAAAACGTCACAATTTACAGACATAACTTCATCTACCTAGGATCCGCTATAGGCACGGAAATCAACATCAGTGCGGAAATCAAACGGAAAACAACTCTTGCCAACCGTTGCTTCTTTAGGTTAAGAAGGCAATTGAGAAACAAAACCCTCTCCCACCGCGGTGGGACATAAGTCCATAAAAGAAAGGTATGAAGTTATGTCCCATTTGACATGTTTTTTTTTTTTGGGGCAAGTACAGTACCTCTAGCGAGATGAAACTTGTCCAAAAAATTGGCAATCAGAAGAAATTTAGACTACATTAAAAGCATGTTTAACGGGTTTTTTCTTTCTAATTACGGCTACCATATGTCAAGAACTCAGAATTATGTCATACAGCTAGAAAACCAAAGCTTGTTAGAATACCCTTCGCTTTTACAATTTGTAAGAAAAAAGCTATGGAAAAATTTTAATGCTTAAAAAAAATATTAGGTATAATATTGACTTGCCAAGCAAAATGCAAACTTTCTATACCCTTTCTAACCCCTTGTGAAATCCAGTTTTGTTCAGTTAGATTTTAAAAAAAAAAAACTTCTAGTATGGTATCCCTGATATTGCATTACTCTAACTGAATGCAATGCCTTGGGTTATTTTGCAACAAAGTCATTAATTGTTTTTCTCTTGAATCGCGTACATCAAAAAATTCAAAAAATGAGTGGTGAAAGTTCTGAAAACATTGAATTCGAGTTTATGTCGGGACTCCGTAAAAATAGTATTTTATTGCACCTAAAATCCGAAAAACAATTATTTGTTCAAAAAGTTACTTATAAGAATACAAAGCGTTATACGTGTTATGTAAAATCGTGAAAAGCGAGTGTTATTTTTGATACTGCGGAGCATCAAATATAAAAAATTATCGAAGCTGTTCATCCACACCCCGACCAAGAAGAAATGGTTAAAAAAATTGTTATACCGTTCAATAATAGGCTTGGGTTAATTCAGGTATATATATATTGTACTTGTATGTATTAAGTATAAGTAAATGATTACAACTAGGTAGATAATAAAATTAACTTAGGAAGTAGACGATGTGTATTGGGTGAGCTGAAACGAACGACTGACTGCTGTCCAGCGTTACCGTTGGAAATTTTGGAAAAGTTGCAAAAAAGGTGGCACTCGAGAAAAAAAGGTGGCACTAGAAATCAGAAACGAAAGAACACCATATGTATGAAAATTGACTTAAAACAAACACGTCATACGTCCAGGCCCGCCGTAAGCGGGCGTGCAAGGCGTGCAAAACACGCGGGCGGCGCATCCAGGGGGGCGGCAAATCAAGCAATCAACGACGGAGAGCCATTCCAGATCTGGAATCCAGATTTTCAGAAATTCAATGATGTGTTGCATAAAGTTTAAATAAATTTATCTGAAAATCAAACTACCTTATCGTTAGCACAAAATCTGCCTATCTAAATGTTCACTTGCTCTGAACTCCATTTTCTTCTACGTTCTACGTTCTACTTCTAGCATACACTAATGCTCCAAAGTGAACGACAATACATTGGTGGCATTCAGAAATCTAGTCACTTCGTAGCGGAAAGTCGACTAGCTTTGTGAATGCAAAATGCACTAAAGTTGTAGCCAACCCTGATTTGGCAAAATAAGCACACAAAAAACACGAAACAATTGCGTTTTGGGAACTTTAAATAATCTTGTCTTTTAAATAAGGCAACATTAATTACATCATCTCTTCACTGCTTTCAATTTGATAAAATTTGTTGAAAAAATATCATTTTGTACTTTGTAATCTGTCGTGTGTTTGCCCAACAGCTGATTCTAAAACTTCAGACTAACTTTTTAGCGGAAATTTTTCATCTATTTTGAAGGTGAAATTTCAACTCGTTTTGTAGTCGATTCTAATCAATCAGAAGAGTTCACTACGTAGTGACTAGATTTCTGAATGCCACCATTCTCATTATTGTTGTCTTGTTCTTAAACGTTTTTAAGTTTCCTTAGAATTTTACTTTTTGTTAGGTCTGTTGAAAAGAGTAAGAAAATCTTTTTGGATGTTGATCTCGCTCGCACTAGGTAGATATTTAAACTTTTAAAAGGTGAAGTCAGACAAGACGAGAAAAATAAAAGTATGTAAAACAAAAACATCGAAATTTACCGTTCTTTGTTTTCAAACCAAACAAACCGCGAACCGCCATGATTAAAAGAGTTCAAAGTTGGCTTCTTTTGAAAAGAAATCGAGAGACGAGAGTTCTAGTAGTTGATTTATTCAGATTTCAAAAGTGTTTTAGTTTTAGAGTAAAAAACAAATTTCAAAAAAAAGATTCGGCTGAAGCTTCAGCTACAATGAATCCAAATGTGGATTCTTCAAACCAAGTCCCGGTGCAGGATTTGTACCCAGGTCCAGCTCAACCTGCTAAAAATTTTGAAGCTGAGGTTGTTGGAGTTGCAGACGTAATGCCTCATGATGACAACCTGCCTTCACCAAGTTCAAGTTCCCAAAGTTGTCAACAAACAAAATCAGGAGAACCAAATGTAAGTGTATTTTATTTCATACTTTTACAGTAGATAGTTTTGGTACTATTCGTTTAAAATTCACACATAGTTCCTAACAAAGTCAAGAATTTCAAAAAAATCATCTCAGACCAATAGCTACTGTCAAAAATATTTAATATAATCAATATTTCACTTTTAAACGAGTGTGTTGTTCTGTTCTAAGATAAGTTTTTTTTTGAAATTCTTGATTTTGTTAAGAACAATGTGTGCAATTACATAAAGGACACTAATTGGAACTCAAAACCATTTAAGATATTCAAATAGAGTAAGTAGTGTTCATAGTAAGAGCTCTTATGTCTTCCAGTTTCGATAGTTTCATATCATTTTTATGAATACTACCCCACAATAAATACTCAAATCTGCATAAATTTGTTAAATAAATTGATTGATAAATACACCGAATATTGCACGGATGAGCACTTCGAAAGGGTGTTAGAAGAAGCTACCAATGTGGCTCGGGACCTTAATGTAGTAACAGATTTTCCGCCTATAGACACAGTTCGTCCACGAAGAAAACCAACTCAATTTCAATATGAACAGAGTGACGAAGTTTTACTTGACCCCAAAACCAAATACAAAGTAGAGGTTTTTTTAGAATCCTAGATCAAACGTTAACTTCTTTAAGGGATAGATTCGAGGAGTTGGAAACTTTTACCGACGTATTTGGCTTTTTCACCGATAATAACTTATTTAGTTACTCCAAAGATGATTTAATGAATTTTGCAAAGATTTGAGCTTGAAGCTAAAAGACAATTCAAATAGTGACACAGTCCAATGATCCACAAAAACTATTGCAATATATTTTTGCAAATGATTTAATGTCAACATTTCCGAATACAGCAATAGCACTAAGAATATTACTTACGTTCAGTTGCATCTGGTGAAAGGTCCTTTTCAAAGTTAAAAATTATAAAAAACTATTTGAGATCAACAATGCACCAGCAAAGACTATGTAATTTAGCCATAGTTTCAATTGAACATGAGATATTAGAAAGCTTAGACACAAAAAAATTGATAACAGATTTCGCCAACATAAAGGCAAGAAAGGTAAAATTACTGTAAATTTAATAAATGAATAGTTTTTCGTTGTAAAGTATTTCTTTTTTTTTCACATCCTTAACCTAGTTTTTTTTAACCTAGATCGTGTAAGGTAGACATAGTTAAACGGGGGCGGCATAATGGGAATTGCACACGGGCGTTCGAACCCCTAGCGGCGGGCCTGCATACGTCTCAACTAATTCATAGGAGATGAAGAAGACACATGCCTAATCATAACACTCATTTTAAGGGTTATTGCAACGTAAGATAACAACTAAAAATTTAACAGTTCATTTTGTATTGATAACTCAACATAAACAAATAAATAAGAATATCAGTAAATAATAAATTAGAGATAAATAATAATTTATTTAAAAGATTTCGTATCACATTTTATTTTCTTGTGATGGTTTACCTATGTTTTTATATAAGGAGCTCATCAGGACTCAATTCAGCTATGTCACATTTGCTTACTAAATTTAAGGAAGTCAACATATTCTCGCAAGTTTCAGTTTTTAGTCGGTTGGTGAGTTTAATTTGCATCAAAGTTAGCTTGGAAAAATCCAGCGCAGGCACTGCCTTAAGTCAAGGTTAATATTTTTGGAACAAATTCATATAAGTCGGAAAATAGGTATCCATTCAAGCTATTTTTCGTGTTACCCACTTTAAGGGGTAAGGAGTAGTCAGAATGCATTTTCTTAAAGTATAGCAAGGACCTATTATTAAAACCTGTTCAACTTAGACCGCGACCGCCATAACTTGTAAAATAATTAATTTGTTTTTTTTTTTAATTTTAGTGAAGTAATGTTAAAGTATGATGAAATGATACTATGTTTTTACTTATTGAAATAAACTTAATTACTAGTAAAAAAAAATTACAAGAAAATGGCATTTTTTCACGCTCCTGACTACACCTAACCCTTTAAACCAAAATAATTCGATATTGTCAATTTAAAAAATTGATTTCAAATCTGCATGGACGGATTTTATTTCTAAAAATTTACATTGTTCGATTACCTTTTCGAGAGTTTTAGTAAAATTACTAAAAATAGAAACAATGTTAAAAAAGTGGAACAGACTGAAAAGTAGTGGCTCGGTGGCACAGCCTGAAAAAAAGTGTCAATTTGACACTAAAGTGGCACAGCGGTAACGCTGCTGCTGTCAGGTGTCAGAACTTCGTGCGAGAGCAACATTGCTGTGTGTGTGATGTCATGATGCTTAGTATAGGGAGTTGCCATACAGAAAGTATCAACTCTTATACTGGATACTACATTTCCTCCCCAACAAATTTAGAACTACTTTAATGTACGACCTGGAAGCGGTCCACGGTATTTCTTGTCCGTGCAGAACGTCTCAAGGTAGGTGTGTCTGGAGGATGATCCTGTTTTGGACTCACGTTCTCTGAACTGGTTGCTTGAGGAACTTCCAAAGGTCTAGAAATATATGGAGAGCTATTAGTACTACTTGTTTGTAAACTTGCCTTTTCCTTTTCGATTCGTAATGGGCTATCATCACTTGCTGATTCGAAAGTCTCTGTGTAGCTTTTACTACAGGTTCTCAATTGGTTCTGGTGCCGACGTCAAGTTCCAAACTGTGTTGACACTAGGTACATCATTCGTCCTAATTTCTTCGAAATTTCTCCTCGTACCCAAACTGGACCCCTTGAGAAGTTTTTTACGAAAACCTGTTGTTTGTTGTTGAAACGGCCTACTGAAACACTTTTCTTTCTATGATGGCGTGGTACTGGTAACATCAACGAGAGAGGAATTCTGGGTTGCCGTCCATGTAGGATCTCCGCTGGAGACTTTTCGGTGGATGGGTTCGGAGTTGAGCGGAAAGTGCTGAGAATACTGAATAAGTCTGACTCTTTATTTTCTCCTCCAGCCACTGCTTTTTTTATTGCTGTTTTGAATGTTCTTACAAATCGCTCTGCTTCTCCATTCGAAGCTGGGTGAAACGGCGCAGATGTAAGATGCTTTATTCCGTTTAGTTTACAAAACTCATTAAATTCAGAAGAGACGAATTGTCTTCCATTGTCCGTGACAATGGTCTCTGGTAATCCTTCGAGAGCAAAAATACTTTGTAGTGCACTTATGGTCATCTGTGATGTGATTGAAGACATTTTTACTATAAAGGGGAACTTGGAATATGCATCAACGCAAATCATCCACATGTCTCCGAGAAAAGGACCAGCAAAATCCAAATGTATTCGTTCCCATGGCTGTGATGGGGCAGGCCAGGACGAAAATTCTTTGTGTGGATTGTTTTTCAGTTGTTGACATTGTTGACATTTCGTGGTACGTTCTGCGATACACTTATCTATTGTTGGCCACCAGCAATACCGTCTGGAAAGCTGTTTCATTCTTGCAGTACCCCAATGGCCGCTGTGAAGTAAGTCAACTACTTTTGTTTGTAGAGTTGAAGGAATGATAACTCTGGTAAACTCTGTATGTAAGAGTAGCACATTGTTTTCCTGTGTTAAGGCAAATCGACGGTCGAAAAATGGTTTCAAATACTTGTCTTTTTCGTTCAGTTTCTCTGGCCATCCATGAAGGACAAATTTTGTAACGCGTTTTAACACTGGATCACGTTGTGTTTCCCGGTCAATGCAATTGGCATCTATCGGAAAATCCTCCAAAAGGTGTTGGGAATTTATTTGCATGCACGCGTGTTCGCTAGTGTCGAACGCTTCATCGGGACCCATGGGCAAACGTGATAGAGCATCGGCGTTTCCATGTTGCTTTGTTGGTTTATACCGTATATCAAATTGATAACCCATAAGGTATAAGGCCCATCGTTGAAGGCGTTGTGCTGTTAAAACGGGCAAGTGTTTGTTCGGACTGAATATGGTTACTAGGGGCTTGTGATCGGTGTACAAAATAAATCGACGGCCATATAAATACTGGTTAAACTTTTGAATGCCGTAAATTATGGAAAGGGCCTTCTCTCGATTTGGCTGTAACGTTTTTGGTGAGCATTCAATGTTTTCGAAGCGTGCGCTATCGGGATTTCTGAACCATCTGGATGAATGTGAGCAATTACGGCCCCGATGCCATGCGATGAAGCTTCAGTAGCTAGAATGATAGGTAAATCGTCATTAAAATACGAAAGTAATGTAGCGTCTACTAATTGGCCTTTTAAAGTTTGAAAAGCTGACTCCTCTTTGTCTCCCCAAGAAAATGGCACATTTTGCTGCCGAAGTCTATTGAGTGGGGCAGCTGTTTGGGAAAAATTTTTTATGAATTTGTTATAATAATTAACTTTACCAAGAAAAGCTTGTAATTCCTTTAGGTTACTTGGTCTGGGTAATAGTTTTATGGCACTGACATTTGACTCTGCAGGGCTTATCCCAGCCGAACTTATGGTGTGTCCTAAATAGTTGATTTTTTCCTGGAGAAATACGCATTTATCTTTATTGCAAGTAAAGCCACTTGCTTGCAGCCTTTGAAAAACTGCTTTTAAGGAATTGAGGTGATCCTCAATAGAGACTCCTGTCACCACTATGTCATCTAGGTAGTTTACGCAATTAGGGATGTCACAAATTACCTGTTCAAGTGTTCGCTGAAAAACAGCAGGTGCACTGGAAACACCAAATGGTAATCTTTGATATTGAAAGAGTCCTTGGGGTGTATTAACCACCATTAGCTTTTTCGACTCTTCATCAAGTTCTATCTGTAAATAAGCGTCCGAAAGATCAATTTTCGAAAAATAACTTCCCCCTCGAAGTTTGTATATTAAATCTTCCACCCTAGGTATTGGGTACTGGTCCACGTTGAGTTGCGCATTAACTGCCTTGAAGTCGCCACAAATTCTAAGACGACTATTAGCTTTCGGAACAATGACCACCGGAGCTGCCCAATCGTTAAATTTTATTGGCTTCCAAATGTTTGCTTTTACGAGTCGATCAGCTTCTTGCTTAAAAGCATTAATTTGCGAATATGGGATTGGCCTGGCTTTGAAAAATTTTGGATGTGCTCCCGATTTCAATTCAAGGTGTGCTTTGTGCGGCACGCAGCACCCTCGAAAAAAGAGCTAAACTCAGTACAAAGGTCATTTACTTTTATTTCTGCTTCTTTTATGGTATTGGTGTCTATTGAGTTTACTACCTCCTGTTTTAAACTCATTCCGAGCATATCTAACCAATCAATGCCTAGAATATTATTTGCACCCTTCACATTTGTAATGATTATGGGAAGCACCTTCTGAGCTCCCCCATATTTAACGTTGACATGCGTTTTTCCCAATACCGGTACTCTTCCGCCACCATAAGCTTTCAAAATAAGATTTGCAGGTTCTAACTCACTACATTTCAACTTTTTGTATTCAACCACACCAATCATTGAACAAGAAGCTCCCGTATCTACTTGGAATTTCATGGGTACGTTATTCACTTCCATTTGCACAATAATTTTATTCCCTTCGCGGTATGGTTGCTTTTTCAATTCTTTGTTAACCTGTAATACAGTGGATACGTTGGCTTCTGAAACTCTTGCATGTCCAACCGCGTGGCTTGAAATCGACATGATGTTAATTGTATCAATGTTCTCTACCCTTTGTTTAGAGTTTAACGGAAATTTGTTGCGATATCGAGATCTGTTGTTCCCGTTACCCTTGCTGTTATTAATTTTTGATGCTGTCATGCTCATACATACGGCTGCAATGTGACCACTCCGATTACATTTGTAGCACACAGCATCCCGAAATTTGCAATTTTCCCTCTTATGATGGGTTCCACAGTTTTGACAAGATTTGGCTGTGTGTGCCTTTTTCTCAACTGACTTTTGTGCCCCCTTACTAACAAACCTATCGTGCCGTGCCCTGTTCTGCAGATGGAACACCTCCGCTGTTGATGATGATGCTGGTGTTAAGGATTTATCGTTTCTTATAACTTTCACTGTATTTCGCGTTGCCTCATAACATTCCGCTATTAATAGCACTTCTTCTAGTGAAGGATTAGTTTTTTGTAGTGCTGAAGACCGCACCGTATCATGTGGTGTGTTGATCACAATCGTATCGCGGAGAAGCTCGTCTACGAATTCCATCTTGCAATTTGGATTAGCACAAACATACTTGCAATTGCGAGCTAATCCCCTTAACTCTGCCACCCACTCAGCGTAACTTTGCCCCTCCGCCATTTTAGCCTGCAGAAATTCGTACCTCGCTGCTAGAATGTGTACGTTCCGTTTGAAATGTTCCGTTAATTTTTCCGCTACTTGATCGAACGTTTTGTCGTCTACCTCATTACCGAAAATTTTATGTATAAGATCATATATCTCGGTACCTACCCATGACAAAAAAAATGCTTTCTGTCTTTCTTTGTCGTTGACACTATAAGCTGAAAAGTGCTGTTGCAGTTGCTTAAAGTACGTGTCCCACTGGTGCCTGCTTTTCTCAAACGGATAAAACGGTGGTATCGCAGATACGTGTAAACCACCTGTGAGACCACCTTCCTTCTTAACCTGCCCTTCTATCCATACCTTATGATTTGTAACCAACCCTTTAAAAATTCCTTTTGTTGGTCTAGTAGTTCTGCCAAAACTGCTTTGTCCATTGTCTTTCTCTAATATGTATTCGAGAATTTATTGAAAAAAAAAAATACCTCGTCGCCAAATGTTATACCGTTCAATAATAGGCTTGGGTTAATTCAGGTATATATATATTGTACTTGTATGTATTAAGTATAAGTAAATGATTACAACTAGGTAGATAATAAAATTAACTTAGGAAGTAGACGATGTGTATTGGGTGAGCTGCAACGAACGACTGACTGGACTGCTGTCAGGTGTCAGAACTTCGTGCGAGAGCAACATTGCTGTGTGTGTGATGTCATGATGCTTAGTAGGGAGTTGCCATACAGAAAGTACCAACTCTTATACTGGATACTACAAAAATGAAGCTTCTTAACGCAATGAAAGACCAATGTAGCATCGCTCAAAAACGTGGTTCAACAGACAAGGACATTTTCGACGCAAGAGGTTACAAATTCAAGGTGCAGCTTATTTAGTGCAATATGCTTCTGTTAAGCGGAATATAAACCGAATTGAATCTGATCTATTGCCAAGATCTCCAAAAAGCTTGAAAGAAATAAAGGAAGCTTTTTTAAGGGAAAACGTTATGCTTAATTATGGAATGTCTAAGTATAATGACAAAGTACATTTTTACAGACATACTATTTTAGAAAGTACATTTGCATACACTGTATTTCATGCTGCAAAAATATCAGAGCTTATTGAAACGTTGCTGGTATTACTTGATTGACGGTACGTTCAATGTTGTTCCATAGTGCGGATGCAGGCAGTTCTTAATACATAGTACAGGTCTGCTTCTTTACTTTCTGGGTAAAGCTTGTGAAAAAGCCCGGGAAAAAGTTTGGGCTCGAGCTTTTAATGTTGCTATTAGGTCTGTATCTTGGGATGATTCTTGCTGAATGACATTTATCATGCACTCTCAGTAGAGATAGTAAAAAACATACAAAAAAGCTCATAAGCAATATTACATTGCAAACTTAACCTTATTTTGAATTTTCAAACTCACAAAGAGAGATTAATAGTCTCCATTTTTTCATTTTTATTCCAAATATAAATTTGAATTCAATCAAAATGTTCGATCAGCTGATTTCACAAACAGCCGATTTGACAACCAAGAAAGTTCACGATAAAATTGTTATGGTAAAAAACCTGGGTTTTGCAATCCTTAAAAAACGCTAATCCACAAATCACCACACATCCCTGTCATTAAAAAAGTACATGCTGTTTGACAGCCAACTCAACTCGCCACAGCAAAAACCTAGAGCGAGTTGAGGGAAACCCAATGTTAACCTTAGGGCTCAAAAAACGCCAAGTTTGACATTCTGGGCGACTTTGGGTTTCTCAAGAAACCCTTTGTCGCGACCCATAGTCGTCAACATAGGATCCGCTATAGACACGGAAAACAACATCAGTGCAGAGATCAAACGGAGAATAACTCTTGTCAACCGTTGATTCTTTGAGTTAAGAAGGCAGTTGAGAAACAAACCCCTCTCAAAAAACCCTTCATAAAAAATTCTCCGAATGATCTTTGGTAACGTATGCAAAGACAATGTGTGGGAAGAAGATAAAACAACGAGCTGAGCCATTACATGAAATTGCGGAAGGGGAAGACCTCGTCTTATGTGGTGCAATCAACTGGAAGAAGACCTCAACCGACTTGGAGTGCAAAACTGGAGAGAACTCGCCTGAAATCGGAGTCGTTATTGAAGGTTGAGGCCCGTTATGTTGGTTGAGGCCCGGGTTCACCCCGACCTATAATGCCCACCCAAGTAAGTAAGTAACTGTAAATATTGATGTTTGAAATCAAACAAAAGCATACAATTCAATCTTCATTTTAATCAAATTGAAAGAGTTCAGTTGCATAACACTCATCTTATACACATGCAGATAAATGGTTTCAAATTTGGTGCAATAGTCAAAAGAGAAAGAAAAAACGTTTGTAATCTAGCGCGAAGCTCTTTTTTTGGTCTATAGATCGACCAGCACAATTTTCCTTGATTTTCTACCTTGATTCTTCCCGAATAGGAAAAATCCGGGGGTTGTAGCATCCCCTTAAACCCCCTTGCTGCGATACTGCTTAGAAATGAGCAACATATAGTGCTTTCTAGCTAAACCTTTAATATAACATTAGGAGCTGGAGGTATTGCTGAACTGTGTGTATAATGGGTTTTTGGCGTACGTACTATTTCCAATAGAAAAAAAGGTCCTAAATTATTTTAAATCCTTTTTATTTATTTTCGGTAGATTTTTTCTTGTTATATTGGTAAGAGCAGTAATGTTTGTTTGCTCGTATTAAAATTGTATTTTTGTTTTTTTTTTTTTTATTAAATTATTATTATTGGTCATCTTTATACCGTTCTCCATCAACATTTTATTTTCATAACAATTTTTGAGTGTTTTTTTTCTGAATTTTTTTGAGCTTTTTGATTTAACCTCGAATATTGTTTGGGTTCTCTCTTTTATTCAGCAATTTGTATGTAAGCTTGAAAAGTATTAAAAGATGTTTATTTAATTTAGTTTCTTCTGTTTTTCTTTTTATTTCTTATAGATTATGGAGAGTTAAGTTAAAGTTGTTTTCGTATATTTATAAATATAAATAAAAAAAAGAATAAACAAGTTCTATATTTTATGCAAAGCGGTGTTGATTATGTCAGGCCATATTACTTAATAACTAATAAAATGTACACGTAGTTTTTAGGTATATAAAAATGAGAACAGAAAACAATCAACAATCTTAGTCATAGATAACATGATTTTTGTTTCTCTTTTTATCTTAATTTTTGTGTTAATTTTAGTTTAGTTTTTTTTTAATTATTAAATTGCTTTAAGGAAACCATGTAAAGCTCACATTTTTTGTTTTGTTTGTCGTTTGCCTTAAATTTAGGATATTATATTTTCTTAATTTGTTTTTTATTTAAAGAATCTTTTTTTGTTCTTTTGATATTTTTTTTTCTGTTCGTTTAAAGTGGTTGTTTTCGTTGATAGAGTATGTGATTTTGATTAGTTGCGACACTTCTAAATGATATTGTTTATGAGTTTTGATTTTTGGTTTTAATTATAAAAATGTGAAAAATTCTTTTTTTTTTATTTGTTTAATAAGTAAGTTGTTTTTGATTTATTCTGAATTTTGTTTTATAGAAGAAAAATCAAAAGTTTCCTTTTTATATAGTTTTTACTGAAAAATTGGTCTGCATATTACATTTTTGATTTGTTTATTCAAATAAGTAAGTATTTTATGGTTTTAACGTAATTATAAGATTTAAACAGTTTTCAACAATATTTTATAGTTTTATAGAAGGAAAACGTGAAAGAAATGTTATGTTATGTTTCAGTTTACTCTGTTTCTTTCTGCAATTTTGAAACTTTGCAAAATGTTTTTAATGTGTTTTGTTAACCAATTACTGTTGAATACGACGGAAATCGTATTGAGCTTTTAATTTGTTATTTTGTTCATATCTACTCTGAGTGTTGTTTGCTTCGCTTCAATGATATGCAACTATGAAATATACTAAATGTGTTTCTTTTTCTTGTTTCTATATGAAAAAAGAAGGGAAAAGAAAACTCTTATAAGAAACATATGCATTCGGTGTGAATTCTTCGATTTTCTTCTCAACTTTGGATTCATAGGAAGTTTTTTATTTGAAGATCGTTTTTTATTTGAGACTAGCTCGATGTTTTGCCTCATTTCGGTTCATTGAGGATGATTTTTATAATGTTTTATCGTCTGACAGCCGCTGTGTTATGGTTATAGCCTATTTCCACCAGGACAGAAACTCGGTCTTCGCAAAAATTCCCCAAAACCTTTCAAGTTTTCCCACACATTTCTCTTAATGACCCGTTCTATAACGATCCTGAGCAGAAAGAGGTACCTTTTTGGTGTTTAGCCAACTTTTTGCTAAGAGTTTTTTTTTTTTTTTTGATTCATAGCTCACTCTAAATAATCTTAGAACATCGTTTTCTGCATCTCTTTGTGAATAAGATAAGATTCTGTGTATATTTTGTGTTTTGTAATTAATCTGAACATGGAATCAATCGAGCTTACATCAGATATTAGACTGAGTTCGACTCTAAGGTTTGCAAACAAGTGCCTTTGCTTTATAGTCAAGTGATGATAAACATTCGGAAATGCAAATGAACCGAGAAAGCTGAAGTTTGGAAATGGGGGAGGCAAAGAAAAGCTTAACTTCAAGCCGTCGATTAAGGTTTTCCATGAGCATAATAAAAAAAGGGTTGAATTCAGATTTTTAACAATAACTCGGTTCTCCGTTGAGAAACGGAAATTTTTATAACTTTTGTTTTTTCTGGTGCTTTATCTATACCAGGTACAAATAAGATTTTTCCGTTATTTACCTGTCGTTCATCGATGTTGAGATATCGATCAAAAAAGTCAAAAACTTTTTATTTTTACTTTTTCTCTTATACTAAATATTATTTACTAGCTGTGCCCGTGACTTCGTCCGCATGGAATAGTGACTTTCAGCAGCATTTTTAACTTTTTAGGAAATAAAACTTCTAGCCTTAAAAATGGCGGTACATATTTCCAAAAAAAACATTCAACCCCTATTTCAACACATTGTAGCCCTGTTAAAAATACTTTTGAGACCGTAGTTTTTGAATTCCCATTTCCGTTCCCGTGGGAATATAAGGATAGATATATTATAGCCTTTATCCTTCCGCATGTTCTAGACCATCTCTGTAGCTAATTTAATAAAATCTGTTTAGAGAGAGTTTGAACGGGAGACATACGAAAAACATACCGACATAGCTACATTCGCATTTTCAATATTAGTAAAGACTCCCGTTACCGTTTGTTACTGGGAGATAGTGTAGCATTCCAACGTTGAAAGAATTTTTGAAATCGGTGCTGTAGTGTCAAAGTTCCCGTATACGTTTCTGCTCCCGTGGGAATATAGGGAACCGTAGGAATATGGGGATGAATTAGTTTTTATGTTACTCGGGGATAATGAAGCATTCTAACAGTGGAAAAATTTTTGAAATCGGTGTTGTAGTTTCTAAGTTCCCGTATACGTTCCCGTTCCCGAGGGAATTTAGGGATAAATTGCAGCCTATGTGTTATTCTGATGTATAAGCTATATTATTGGAAAGTTTAATTGAAATCCATTCAGCAGTTATTGCGTGAAAGAGTAACAAACATACATCCACACATACAAAATTTCACGTTTATAATATTAGTAGGATAAACATCAAAAAAATCTTTTGTTTTTTTGAATGTAGAATGGTGTTTCGACCAAACATTTTTACTTAATTTTTTCATTTCCGATAAAAATCTAGATCTCTTGCGAAACTACGGCTGCGAATGTTAGCCAGGAGAAGTTTCTTGCAAGAGATCGAAATAAGGACAACTTCTTACTAATACTTCTGCGTTCTTCTAGAAATTCCGGAATTGAAATAAAGCTACAGTGACGCCAGACTTTGGAAGCATATTTTCCCACAGTGATGAGTGAAAATTCCCTTTTTTCCCACACTGCTTGTATAAATAACCCGAAATTATCCCTCGAAATTATAAATTGTAAGAAACACGCATTTCAAAATAATTCAACCTTTTTAGTTTATCAGTAGTTATAACATTTATAATTAAGGAAAAACTAAACAGAATTATGTATTCGAATATGTATTTAATACATTTTATTTAGTAGGACAACATTAACGTAAAAGAAACTAAAACGACTCAAACGATGTATCCTATTTTCATGATTAAATACTTAACAGGGTGATCGAATCCAATTGCAATCTGATTCTCCATTAGGGTTACCAGTTTTTTTTTTTTTTTTTTTTTTGAAGTTTTTCGGGACAATTTACTGAAATGTGGAAAACACCGAGATTTTCAATTTTCACCCGGGACAAATTAAATTGAAAAAAAAAAAAAAATTTTATATAAAAGTTTTTTAATTACATAATACTCAAAATCGCATTTCTTTTATCACATTGTATTAAACATAAATAGTAAAATAAACAGTTTTTTCGTATTTTTTGACACCACTTAATTTGGCTACGTGACATGATTGAAGATATATATAAAGAGTAGTAGGTAAACTCGATTTTCGTTTTGAATGGTGGCGCACCACACGGCTCCAGTCTCAGCTCGTGTGTTCCATTGTATATATGTATAAAGAAGCGATTGGTGCGCCTCCGTGTTTTGCCATTGATATTCAACAAAATCCCAACGCAGTAAATATTTTCCAAACATTAAGGAAAAGCATACCTACACTTAGTCCGGGATATTTAGTGTTCCAGCGGGACATTTAAATTTACATCTGATACATAAACGGGTAAACCGGGGTAACTGGCAACGCTATCTCCATGGAGACCAATTGTTCCAGCAGTTTGAAAGTATGTATGTGTGTACTTACCACACTTTAGTTTGGGTATGGCGTTGTGATTTTGAAGGCCCCACACCTCGTCTGCACAATGCAATTTAAATTTATTAGGATAGCTATAAATGTGTATTTGTGTATGTTGAGTGAGCAATTGATTGGCATTGGAATATTGTAATAAAATTGAACGCGATCAGATATTAAGAAAAGTTTGTTTGATCACAATTGAATAAAACTTATTATATGTCTGAATAGAATAAGGAATGCAGGACAAGATTTGAGTTTATAGTAAAATCCCTTTTGCTTGTACTTTGAAGTTTGAAAAATCCCTTTTTCCCTTTTAGCTTATTTTAGACTTGAAATTCCCACAAAAAGGGAAATATCCCTCGATCTGGCGTCACTTAAAGCAGGGTCAAATTGCGGCACACGTGATCGAGTAATAGGTGACTGAATTACGTGTTTTTTGAATACCTTCTCACGTTATGGAGCACTTTAGTACCACAATTTGCGAATCTTTCATCAGTATTTAATTAAAGTCGATAAATGAACAGCAGACTGATGTTGAGTAGAAGAGAGCGAATTTTGAAAGAAAAACAATACTCATTCACTCGATCACTCTGATGCGGTAATTCGACCCAAGGTTTTTGAGGAGAGCCAAAGTTAAGTAAAACCCTCGAGAAGAATTTGGAGCTACGGTCATCAGTAAAATTATTGAAACAAAAAAGTCCATCCAGAGAAACTTGCTTACCCTGGAGAGCGATTCCTCATCACCGTATATGGGGGTGATAAACAGGATAGAGCAAAATAATAGTTTGCGTTTTGCGACTTATACGCATCATTAAGCCAATGACAATATTGACAACAAGTAAGTCGAATTATCTCTCACTACCATGGGCGTAGCCAGGTAGGGGCAGGTTGGGGCAAATACCCCAACCTAAGCCAAATGTCCTCGAAAAATTCTGCGTTTTTTAAGAAAAAATTAATCTTCGTCCTCGAGGACATTTAGAGATAATGCTGAAACAACGAGGTTTTTTCAAAGAGTATTCTCGTAAGAAACGAGGACAATTTGGAAGAAAAGCGGAAAAAAGGAGTATCAATGAAAATTTTTATAAAAAATAAGGACAATTCGCAAAATTGCACAAAAATGTCCTTTTTTTCTCATTGATTTTTGAGAAATTGTCCTCGAAAAAAGACCTTAAAAAATTCCTGGCTACGCCCATGCTCACTACTCCCACTCACGAAAAATACAGTCCGCCGATACGTAGAAGTAAAAATTTTCCAACCCAGTTATTGTTAAAATCCTGTGTTCAGCTATTTCTGCATGGAAAATGAAATGTCATTTAGTGTTAAATACTCCGAGATATATCCTTGCGAATAGTGAGCATACAATGTTTCTCAAGGTCGATCGTAAGAAACTTGTACATATCAGGTACAAGTCGAAGCAACTGACGTACAGAAGCAAGGACAAACCGTAAAACAAAAATGACAATAAGGGCCATTATCTCAAATAAGGTTTCAAAGCTTTGAATTATAAGCCTCAGTGAATAATTTGCGACCTTGATCAGAAGTATAAGGCACTCAAAACTTTTGTTCCTATACTTTCTCCGCAGATAAGTTTACAGCAGATTTCGAGAATTTGACAACGGAAGGCCCAAAGCAAGAGCCTGCACCACTTTTTTACCGCTAAAAATACTCAAAATGCTATCTACAGGAATCACCTTACGCGAGGAATTGGCAGTCCTCTGATAGTAAATTCATTGCTTTGATCCATGAAAAGCGGTTTCTCGATTAGTCGTTCGGAATCGACAGAAAATTGTAGGTCCCCTCTTGTAAGGGAACAAAGCATGATTGTGAAAAAGCACAAGGCCCTGCAAGACACCTCTTTGTTGCGCCTCCTTATTTACATTTACTTTTTAATGTCACTTTCCATTGGACGAAAAGAACCGTCCAGGAGCGTCCAGAACCATTCTTAAACCGTTCCATTGGTGCAAAAAGATCGCTTCTCATGATTCTGAGGAGTGACAGCCGCTTCTCGATTTGAAGTGAGAATCGACTCAGAAGCACTAACACATGTTACTCAAATGTCAAAATGAAAAGTTTCTTCAGGGAATATTTTTTAAGAGCCATAGGTGTTTCACTCACACAAAGGAAATTACGTTAAACTGAATAGAAACAATTTTGGGTGTTCCATTGGTTTTTAAAATGAGTGCTTCCCCGAGTGAAACAAATGGAAAGCGACATAAGTTACTCAAAACGCCGAGGAGAAAAGATTGAGCTTGTTATAAAAAGTAAACACCTACTGTTTTGAAACTCTCGCTCTAGACTGATGTTGTAATCAGTCCGCTGTTCATTTATCGACTTTAATTCGTTCAAATACTGATGAAAGAATGTCAAATTGTGGCTCGATAGCGTGAGAAGTAATGCCAAAAGCGCATGGTTCAGTCACGTATTACTCGATCACATGAGCGGTAATTCGGCCCCTGATTCCTTTTGTTTAATGGAAAAACTAGAAAAACACAGTTAAGCTGATATTTTTTTATTTCTGATCATGATCACTGTTACAAGAACAAGTACATAGCTCTATTGCGCGGGAAATTTCTTTGTCGGGTATTTCGACGTTATGGACACCAACATCATGCGGTCTTACACCGTTAAATAGTGTTCCCCAAACTTTATTAGTATAAGTGGTACAGAAACAGGGATAGCTCGAAAAGTATATTCTCAATACAAGTAATCAGATACAATCAATTTCAAACACGAATCAAAATTTGTTCAAAATATGTGATTTGACTGGTTTTGATTTTAACACGTTGAAAATTTAAAAAATAAAATTCACCACACTTTATCAAGGGAACACCAAGTTTTTGATTTCAGTAATATACACTGGCTTTGGAGTGAGTGAAATTCAATGCTTTTGGTATTTTACTAAGTAAATTACATACATCGAACATAACGAAAGGGCTGCCAACTGTTGAAAAATATGTTCAAAAATATGTCCCTTAAATTTTGAGTCAATCTAAGCAAAACACTTGGGTTTCTGTCTCATTGATATGCTGTCCTTAGACTTTAACAGCTGCTAGGGTTATGCTTTCTCCTCACTTGAAGCTTAAACATTTTAGGAATTCTCCACACTTTTCCGTTCTAGGCTTAACACTGCACTCTTTAGTTCGAATTTCAGCCGTACTTAAACAAATTGGTTTATAAATCTAGCTCTATATGGAATTTTACATCTCAAAACAAAGACAGCATGCCAGTTATTAAGTTGGTTCGTTGAAGCCCTGAGGTCAACATAAAGCGTTTTTGAAAAATCTTTTTTGAAATCGCCTTAAATTTCAAACTTTATGTTTTTTGAGCCATGGCCCCCATTGCGCCTTGAAGCTCATCTAGTTTTTTTGCTGGGGTGAGTTCATGAATGCACGAGGCTGACAACAATAGGTATGTATTTTTTTATAAATGACAGGGATGTGTGATAATTTTGCGGTTTCTCTTTTTCGAGAAACTTATTGGGTTGTCAAGGAAACTTGGGTCGATTCTGTGGAAAAAATCAACGATCGGACCTCTTTTTTAATAAGTCAATTCTCAGCTTCTAAACCATTTTTGATCCGAATTTCATTCAAATTGGCTCAGTAGTTTTTAAGTCTTTTCAATACAAACACTTAGTTCTCGTTAACGTTCCCGTGGGATATGGAGTTGAAATATGTATACATAACATATAAAATTTTCTCTTAATCACTCTATCTATTAAAAAAAAATCGCAACAAAGTCCGTTGCGTAGTTTTAAAGATCTGAGCAAAAGCGAAAGCGACTTTGTATTGTAAGGATGAGGACAAGGATGAAAACTAAAAATGAAGTATCTCTGGGTGCAGACATAGACAAGCTGTGTTTAAGGCTGTTCCAAACCCTTTAGCTGCTTTGAAAGTGATCCAGGCATGCAGAAGAGCTCTCTGAATGCGGTCGAAAGACTAGATTCTTTGAGTCTCATTTTTTGAGCCCGAAAATGATATTGCCGAAGAACTTGCTATTGCGAGGCAAGGACCTCACGTTGCCAAGGTTCCTAGTAGGGCTTCAATCAACGATTGGATCTGTCAAGATTACAACTGTAAACAGCGTACCACCATTAAACGCAGACAGACCAAATGTATCCTCCCCAACGTTAATAAGAAGACTTCAACATTTTTGCTATCTCGTACAAGAAAAGAATGCAGAAAGCTTATTGGCGTTGCCACGGAGCGCTTCTCTTTTACCAAGCATTTAAACGTGTTGGGCCTAATAAACTCACATTCTGTGGAGAGGATGACGCCCCTGTTGAGCACTTATTTGTGAATGTCGGGCATTTGCTCGTAAAAGGTTACAGACTTAGGGTCTATATCATATCAGCGTCTTTTTGCTTTTCGACGAATATCTGGAAAATTATAACAAAAAGAAGATTGCTTTCGGTGCTCCAGCTAGAATTTTGAAAACCTCAAATAAAAAAAAAATAAAAAAAAAACAGGCTGATAAGAAGACTTTTACGATGGATAGTCCTGCTTTTATGAAACTTGATCTCCGATCAACGTTTCGGAGCTATTTTCGACTTATCTCACTGAAATAGAAAAATTAGGGTTTCAAATCTATTGAGATAAGTAGGTGAGTCAAGTGATCTCACTTACCTCAGATAAATAGCTAAGTCTCGACTCCGTACGATGGTCTAGGAGCCGGACTTCTTTACGAATTAGAACATTCTATCAGGACAAATGCCCAATCACCGCATCGCACTTTGGGATCTTAAATTATTCAAAGAATCGCATAAGACTAAGCTTACTAGTTGATTAGAGGACTATCGAAGAATATCACACCTTATTGAAAAGCCTATCTATGCGATTTATGTATAAACAGAGTATTTAAAATATTCTATTAGCTACAATTTTCCTGTTTTTATTTCTTTTATAATTTGTTAATTCTGATTTGTATCTTAATTTCAAATTTTACATTTTAACTATTTGTATTCAATATAATTAGTTATAAATTAAAATAACAAAATCCTACGACTATAACATCCTTTGATCCACTTTGATTTCGTATCTATTTGATATTTTGATCCAATTTAAATTTATAATTTAATTCGAATAACAATTTAGTTATGATTAATAATAAACACTAAAACAATAATTGTTTAGTTTTGTTTAAATTGTTGAACTCACGATAATTATATTCTAAAATTAAATCACATCATGTTGTGCAAAAATCTAACTACAACGCTTTCGTTACGATACAAAATAAATCATTTTATTCTTAATAATTACTTTAAACAGAAGAAGATACATATATTTTTATGTTAAATTTCTTTGTGTATAAACTTAATAACAAAATGCTGAACTAAATGTGTGCTATCTGAATAGTCTCGAGAGAATAACCATTGTCAACACTAATACACGAAATTGCAGCAGTTGCGGTTGTATTCTTACTGCTGGGGCGGTGTTGCATGCATCCGCATCGTTGCAGCTCTGCAGGCATCCGTGAACATACCTGCAGGGAATTGAAAACTCATTTCACTTAAAAAGATACCGCCACAATCGTTTCGCAATAGCAATGGTGGGTTATTGGGGTGGTGGCAATGAGGGTGGAATGAAAATGGATGTGGGTATGTGGAGAGAAAAAAGGGATTTTTACCTTTCGTCATAATAGAACTTGCCGCAATGTGACATGCGAATAATTTCTGTATCTGTGGTAAGGGTTCCACTATCCAGAGCACATCCTCGTACCGTAATTGTTTGGCCGTTATCATCTGCAACAACAAAGATATGATGGCATTAGTGTGAGTTTGTGTGTGTGAACTTAGGCGAGTGAATAAAAAAAAAGTATACCAACCGTAATAACCGGCGATTTTAATGCAGGCAGTGGCTGGAAATAGTCCATCACGTCCTTTGCGACCACCCATGCAGGGTGATTCCAATATCTCTGTGGTGTAGTTGTTGTGGAAAGGATCATCGCACGCCTTGTTCGCTCCATTGTAGGAAACACACTTGAAACAGTCTATGCAATTGGCTGAACAGTGAATAGTTCAAAAAGTGGAAAAAACACAAGGGGGGAAAGAATATTGAGATTAATTGAAACAGATAAGAGGTGAAGAACACTCCAAACATACATACCTTTGTGTATGAGGACTGCAAATGCCACTGTAAAAAAGCTAAATATGTGAACATGTAAGTCGACTGGTTGAGTCATTCTAGTTGTTTGTTGATGTTGTTTTTTTGGTGTTTATTATGGTTGGTTCCTTCAGCTCCGATTTTAAAGGACTCTTCTGAGTGGTTGAGCTTTGGTTTTTAATTCATTGTTTCTCCTAAGAGCTTCTCAGTTGATATCTGAAAAGAATAAATATTCGTTATTTGGGGTAAATACATAAAATAAACAAATAATCCGAAATGAAGACGAATTAATGAGCAGTTTTTCAAAATATCATAAAAAGACACGATTGAATGTTCTGTGTTGATGTCTATCAGGAAGCTCATTGTAAGGTGGGTCACTTTATGATTTTATTCTAGAAACTATTCTTCTCATCTGCCACATGGGTAACGAGCTGACTTTTGTCACAAAATAAAGACAAGAGGTTCTAGACATTACCTTTGTATCTCAAAAAGTCTTTTGTTCGATGATATCGGAGAATCATCACTTCTCAGATCATCCAGTTTAATATCATAGATGGATTCTATAAGCCTATAAATTTCCGGAATTATAGAAAAACTGATTGGCTGAAAAACGGGGAAACTTTCGAAAACCGATATTATTTACAAAATCTCAACTTACACAGAATATCTTCACACTATTTTCAATGATCTGACCATTCTCTCTTAACCATTCTATGGAATACTCCTGCCCTCTCAACACAATAAGAAGGACAAAGAAGCTACACTGCTGAAATAAAGGACTAAGAAAGGCTTAAGAAAAATTGTAGGAAACTTTTTAACAGAGCCAAACACAGTAGAAACCCATAAGACTGTAATCTTTTTAAAATCCCCTGAGGATCTACAAAGAACACAAAGAATCCACCTGGAGGAACTTCTGTAGAGAAATTGAGGACTAATCCGAGGCATCCAGAAAAACATTCCTAGCTCAAGAAAAGATGCGAATGGTGAAGTCTCGACCGCTTCATATGAAGTATGACTTAAAATAGATTTTCGACTTTCACTTCCCGTGTAGCTGAGAAATAATTGAAGACTTGGATTATAATCCTTTTCAAACAAATCAAACATACAAAGGGTTTTTTTTTCAAGGAAATAAATAGATTCGACCCGTTCAAAGCACTGGGCTGGATGGAATCAATCGGAAAGGACCTGCTTAACTACTAAGTGCGGAAGTGCGAGTGTTAACAAAAGGCCGATGAAGAAATAGATCAACACAACCAACTGCTGTGACGGAGCGTCACAATTTCTTTTCCTTACCTCCTCTCAAAACGTCGCACCAATGCTCATTTCTATTAAAATCCCCCGCACGCTATTAAATTACAATGTGAATGCGTACGCCAAACATTGTTTACTATGCGTACCTTATCACTTGTTATGCATTTCCTTATGGGAAAATACATTGGTAGTCCACAACCCATTTTTTATATGCAAAATTGTCACTGACCTGATACAGTTCACATTTTGCTTCAGTGGAAAAGTCAATGAATAGGTAGAGGTGGTTTAATCACCATAATTCGGGAAAAAGATTTACATAGGTTTTTCATTGTTGTGGCTTTAAGAGCAAAGCAAATAAGAACTTACCCATTACTTTTTCTCCTCCCCCGCGAAACATATTCTTTCCTTTCTTTTTTTGACTTTGATAGTCTCCTTATAGGAAATTACATTGCTGCGGCTTTGTGAGCCGAGCGGTCGGATTCTCTTTATCGGTAGACATTGTCCGTCTGTGAAGGAAAGTTCGAATCACCGTACGCAACCGCAGACCTTTTCTACGAAGTTCACCTCTAAGAAAAACGCATGCACTTTCTCCGCTAACCCCGATAAATCGCTCTGCCGTTTTATACAACGCAGGCACTTCCTACGCAGTCCGCCGCCGCCGATAAATTGTTCTGCCTTCCACGCAACGCAGATCCTTGCTACGAAATCCGCTGCCGAGCCGACAGAGTGCCCAGCCTAACGCAGAGTCAGATAGAAATTCACCGCTGCCGAACAGAGGAAACAGCTGCCGTGGTATACAACCATATACCCAGAGGAACCATCGCCACTACCCCAGTGATGATCGATACCAGCCATTCCGAGGACCAGCACCAGAAACAAAAATCGTTAAAACTTGCCTTTTGTAAAAACAGAATTTGTTAAAATTGTAAACTTGATCCTGAGAATAGAACGTATAATAAAATTAGAGTTAATTAAAATTAAACCGACCGTCTCCTCGTATTCACTATTGGGAAGTTGGACCGCCGAAGCCCAAGTCTTACGAAGCTTCCTTGGGTAGACCCTGGACACGCTGAGTCATACCCCAGCCTTGCAAAAGAAGCATCACACTGCCCGAACCTCAGTGGTCTACCAGAGCCTTTTAGCGGATGAATTCGACTAACAGAATCAACGGTGCACTTCAGCAGTCAAAAAAGCAGAAGCTCCTGAATGAACTACCCCAACATAATTAGTTTAAAAGTCTTTCAGGGTCTTTCAATACTAGGACAGGGTATGGAAGTAGTAATGATGGTGGCGGATGACTGTCTGGCCAACGGCAGTTCTCATACCCCTCCAGCAAGGTACTGCTTCCGGATTATTCGGTTCTAACATCTAAGGGGATACCAGAAAATCAAACAATGTGTGTGAGGTGAAACACACAACCAAGTAAAAAAACATCTGGTTTCGAAACAATATGCAGCCTCGAATATATCAATTATGATTTCAATGTTGATGACCCAATCAAACGAAAAATTTACAAAGACCTCCGGGTCTCCACGCTGGAGAATAACCGGAGGTCCTTGACTTCTACAATGCAGACATAACCACCATCCTAGAAATACGATGGAATTGGTTGGGCATAAAGAAGATGAAAAACTGATAATCGTTCTGGCAATTTTAACGCAAGCTTGGAAGGCATGACAAACCCTACAGAAACGGACTCAGTGTGATCAATTTTTCTGCGGGGTACGCGCTTTCTACATCTCAAGATTCATAAGTGTACATGGCAACCCCCAGGTCAATCAACCGTCAACAAAATTGACCATATGTTGCGATCGACGCAAGAAACTCTTAAAGTGTGACAGATGTCCAAACTTCCCCAAAGGCCAAATCTAACTAAGACCATTACCTTGTTGTAGCTAGGGTACGAATAAAGGTATCATGTTCACGACTCGTGCAAACCAACGTTGTGAAACGATATGACTCAAGGAATAACCAGTACCTTCCCCAATCAAGTGTCCCTCAAACTCTTCTTGAATCATGTGTTGCAGCATCAAACATTGAAGACCAGTGGCAGCAATGTCAATAAGCCATCAGAACCGCTGCCTCTGAGGTTCTGGGTTTCAATCGATGAAGATTGCAGGAAGGCAAATGCAGCCAAACAAAAAACACAACAAATGCTGATGCAAAAACGAACTAGGGCTGCTTACGATCAGTGTAACGAGATTAACAAGGAGAAAAGATGGGAAGAACACCGAATTCTCAAATAGAAAAATAAGCAGCATGTGAAGCGCTCGTTTGAAGAAATTGAGAGATGCCATGACAAGAAAGCGGTTCGGGAGTTTTACCAAAAGGTAAAATGATTCTGCTAGTGTGGCAAACCCCGAACTCAAGCCTGTAAAGACCAGCAGGGAAACAGTTGTAGACTCACAGACGCTACTGAGGATCTAGAAAGATCACTTCTGCAGACTGCTTAGCAACGATGAGGACGTAAATTCCGCTGTCAGGCAGATTGACCCATTCAGCTTGGACGATGATCAAGAATGCCGTCCTCCCAGTGCAGATGGCCTTGATGCCAAACTTTTCAAGGGAGCTGGAGACCAGTTGGAAAGGAGCATGCTGATCTGCATGATATGGTCGGAAGAAAGCATGTCCGATGAATGGAACCTTAGTATCGTATGCCCGATCCTAAAGAAGGGAGACCCTCACAATTGTGCCAATTACAGAGGGAAAAGCCTCCTTAACGTCGCTTATAAGATCTTGTCTGCTGTAATATGTGAACGTCTGAAACCCCACGTCAACAACTTGATAGGTGCTTATCAATGTGGTTTTAGACCAGAGAAGTCCACAAAAGACCAAATTTTCACATTGCGGCAGATCTTGGAATAAAACCCGAGAATATAATATCAATTTACACCATCTTCTTATCGATTTCAAGTACAAAAGCGTGTCTAGTTTCAGCATCCCTGCAAAACTCATAGAACTAAAAAGGATGACTTCGGAAAATTCACGCTGCTTCGTCAAAGGTTGGTAAAAAGCTCACCGAGACCTTTGATGTCGAAAAAGGCTTTCGACAAGGCGATAAAGTGTCATGCGATTTCCTTACTATCATTCTTGAAAAGATTGTACAAAACTCAAACATCAACACCAGAGGAACAGTATTTCAAAAGGCTTGACATCTACTCTCCTTCGCATATAGACGATATTGACAATGGGAAGAAGGAAACTTGATCACATACGTGCTTTGTTACAGAAGCGCCATGAATAAGTTTATGAACGTTAAACGAAGTATGTTGTCATCAAACAAGGACACCGAACATCGACGAATTGGACAAAATATCACAACCGACACACATAAATTCGAGGTAGTACAGGACTTCGTCTACCTAGGATCCGTTATAGACACGGAAAACAACATCAGTGCAGAGAACTCTTGTCAACCGTTGGGTTTTGAAGACAAGTGATAAGCAAAACCATCTCTATAGAAAACCCAATGTGACCTTGTATAAGACCTTAGTCACCCCAGTCCTGCTGTACGGCACGGAAGCATGGACCTTACTGAAAGCGGATGAGGAAACCATTGGTCGTTTCGAAAGAAAAATTCTCCGAATGATCTTTGGTCCCGTATGCGAAGGCAATGTGTAGAGAAGAAGATACAATAGCGAGCTGTATGAGCTGTACAGCTACATAGTCATCGCTACGATGGTTGGAACTTGCAGACTTGTGGGTCGGGGCCAAACGCTCCGGTTCGACGGGTTCTTGAAAGCACATTGCAGGGAATTCGTGGAAGGGGAAGACTTCGTCTTGGTGGCGATGGCGCAATCAAGTGGAAGAAGACGTCAATCCACTCGCCCGAAAATGCTGGTTGCGGCTCAGGTTCACACCGAACTGTAATGCCCACCTAAGTAAGGAAGTAAGCTTAAATAAAGCACAAGGACAGACTGTTAAAGTTACAGGTGTTTATTTCGAAAAAAGAAATGACATGACAAACTCTATGAGCCGAAAGTCACTATACGCGGATCCTATAATTTAAAAGGAAACCACTAAATGGTCGACTGTACTAAAAGAGGCTCATACAAAAAGTGAATTCGAACTCGATAACTTAATCCTTAGGAAAGTAAATCGTTAGAAATTTATAAACTACATCGAAGAACAGCATTTGAAAACTTAAATCTTTGTTTTCTTTCTTACAACATATAAAGATGTATGAGAAAACTTAAATCTTAATCAAGTCACACGAAGACGTGGCAATACGACATTAAAGACTTCACTTTTACTCACTAATGTCTAAACTAAAAAAAAAAAAAAAACTCAGAAGGGACTGAATTTATTAAAGCCCTGAGAAATAAAATGGACTTTAAATGATTGATTACCATCCAACCCTTTCAATGCTGTCAGGTGTTCGTGTCCAAAGTGATTCTTTGAAAGCTCTCAAATTTCACAGTTTTGCGGCTGGAAGGAAACGAGAACTTTACTTTAATAAATCAACTTCCCAATTTAATTTCCTCTTTTCAAACAAAACTTTGTGTCTTAACTCAATTTTAAAGTAATACCCACCACTATACTTTGCTTTATCCAATTAAACATCAATATAACTATGTACAACTATACAACAAACTTCATTCAAGACCATTGCTTTTTGTGAGACTATTTTTTGTTTCGTAAAAGGCAGGGTGGTTTTGAAGAAAGTTAGAAAACTAGAAAAACAATTCTTGGAAGCGCTTTTAAGTATTTGTTTATATGATGTTAAGTTTATGATGAGAAACAGAAATTGGAAGATGAACAAAATAAAACGCTGCAATCAGTCTAAAGAGTTTGTTTGTTGAACCTTACCCTGGGTAGGGGTGACCAAGGTTTTCATTGACTGGTTTATTGTCAAGAAAACCTGGGTTTTCTCAAAAAGTCCTCTGGATATAAATTACTACACATCCCTAAAAATTGAACAAAAATGTACGTCATTGGACTCGTGCCAACATCAACTTAGTGCTTCCTCAGGGTGATTAGAGGCAAACCCACGGCGCAAAAAACACTCGGTTTATCCTTGAAAGCGAGTAATATTTTTTCGAAAACACTTTTTTTCAACCACAGGGCAACCCAGGACATCAACGAAGGTACATACCTAGTGTCATCTTGAGGGGAATTAGCTTCATCACGGAGTTGGTCTAACAACGAACGTTTCAACATAAAGAAAAAGCGTTACATCGTCTGGACGAGTACTTAATGAATTTCCAATTAGAGTTGCGGCACTTCATTATTTCATAATGGAAACTAAACATGTTTTAAGAAAATTAGCAATCGATTTTTTAACTAATGAAAATTACAAAAAGCCCTTCCTTTCCTTTTCCTCCAAAATGTTTTTCTTCTGCCTCTAAAATCACATCAAAGAATGACTTCGAAACTATTAAATCAAAAACACCCTGTTATGGTATTCTTAAAGGAGGAAAGGCAGAGCCCCAAACAAGTAAACTTTTCTCTTAATAACCAAACATGTTAAAGAACTTTTATGGGGCAAATACAACTAATAAAAGCGCACAAAACGTGTTTCCTTTGTTAGTCAGCATAATTGAATTCTCCAAGATACACTCCGCTGGCTTGCAACTTATACCAGACTATCCGAAGGAGTACATTCAGTGTTGGCCTTTCTTCGTCTTCTTTGCCCTTATGGCCGCATTGACTTGGTTTCTTCCTTTCGAGGAAGCCAAGAAAAGTGTTCTGTTACTTTTTTTTTGTTCATTAACATGGCAAACAGCTACACAAGTTTTCCAAGAAGACTTCATAAGACCGGAATAAGTTCTCACTTTTTAAGTCCAGTCGGGTCTAGGGTGTGGCTGTGTGTGTAGGGGAAGGCAGAGTACCTCCGGCTTCCGGAAACGATTGTCGTAAATCAGTTTCTCGCCTTATTCACCCCTTATATCTGTTTCTGGTTGGGATGGTATTTTTATTAGTTTGCGCGAGAAAACCGTCGTCAAAGTGTTTATCAGAGTTATGAGTTGAAAGGAGAAGTCAATTAAAATACGTTTTCTTTTTCTTCTTACTTTGAAATACCACCACAGACTGGCTTATCCTTAACAGGATGTCATTTCATAATGAGGAGTTGTATAATGTGCGGTCGTCTGGTAAGTCTTAAGCCTTTAAGTGCTTAGACATGTAATAAAAGTTCTTCCGACCAGAGAAAATTAAGTAACAGCGCCAAGACTTACTTCTGTGATACTTGGGTGTCAAGAGTGGGGTGGACTCTGCTGGCCAGAGGATGCAGCTTTTTTTCCATGGACATGAACGCTTTTTGAAGCTAGAGTTAGAATAAATTGATTCATTTCACTTTGCAGCTTCGAACGACACAAACAATGAATCCTTCAAGCTCAGAAGCTTCTGTCAATATTTTTAAATATAAAATCAAATTTTAGTTGACAAAACAAACTTCCTTTACTTCTCTAATAGCGTAACTTTTAAGACCATTTCGTCCAGTTGTTATGTTCAACAATACTGCGGATAAGGTGCTTCACATAACCTCAATTCGTCTCGTAAATTTCAATCCCTATAGTTTCGACACGTTTTTAGACACGTTTTATATGTATCCACATATTGTATGTATGTATGTACATAATGTACATATGTACATATGTATGTACAATGTACATATGTACGTTACATACATATGTAGATCTTGGACGGTTATCTGCTTCACAAACTCGAGCCGGTATCGCCTTTCGCAAGGAAAATTAAAGGTCCCTTTATTTCCCTCACAAGGCAGGGTTGTGAGAAATGCGCTAGGCACCGGGGATTCTCGATTCCTACTTTTTTTTTAAGTCGAAATCTCGCAGAAAGTGAATACTGAGCAGAAAAGAAAGTAAAAGCTTCAAAAGGGCCTATGTAAGCACTGCGAGAGTAATAACACTGCCATAAAACGCTCTTTCTCTCTCTTTCTCTTTGTTGATACCTGAAATGAGTTGGGACCAGAGGCTCTATGAGCTTTGTTACTTACTTACTTAGATGGACATTGCAATTCGAAAAAAATTTTTGGTTGAGGCCCGGTGAACGTGTGCAATTTTCGATAACAATTTCGAATTGCGAGAAGCTTTCTCCAGTTGTGAAAACTAAGGGCACGGTTACGTACTGCGAACTACGCGACATCGTTGTGCCGGTCAGCTTTCAATTCTGTTCTAATTCATAGGCTTTGCTGCTCAATACATGGCCGTGCCCTGATTCGATTGGGGTATACTTCCACCTAAAACGAGGTCTTCCTAATCTTGCTTTCGAAAGCATTTCGATCAGGAGCGTTGATGTCCATTTGCTCTGCATGACCCAGCCATTGGAGAGTGACGATGCGTTCTCTTCTAGCTATGTTCATGCCGCGTTACAACTAGTGTGTATGTTCTTCTTCTCACATTGCTTCCGCATATGGGACCAAAAACCATTGTGAGTGCTTTTTTTTCAAAAACGACCAAGGGTTTCGTCATCCACTTTAGATGAAGTCCATGGTCATGCTTCTGTGCCACCGTAAAGGGCCCTATAAAGCGTTACCTCAATTTTTCTTGAGAGAGTTTTATTTCTCAATAGCCTTCTTAGCCCAAAGAAGCAACGATTGACCGTTTGATCTCCGCATTGATGTTGTTTTGCGAGTCTATAGCGGATCCTAGGAAGCAGAAGTCCCTCGATACTTCGAAGTTTGACTATTGTGACGTATTGTCCAAATCTTCGATGCTCTCTGTCCTTGCTTGATGACAACGTATACTTTAGTTTGCTTTCATTTAATATCAAACCCATTTTTTCAGTTTCTATTTCAATACTCGCAAAAGCAACATCAAGCTTCCTTCTTCCCAGACTTTTGATAGATTGTTCCTCTGACGTTTGAGTTTCTTATAATTTTTTCAAGTATGATGTTGAGGAAACCTTATGATAGTTTGTTGCCTTGCCTATAATCCTTTTTCGACATCAAAGGTCTTGGTGAGTTCTTTACCTACTTTGACGGAACAGCGTGAATTCTCCAAAGTCATCCTGCACAATCGTACGAGTTTTTCAGGGATGCCGAAATTAGACACGCCTCTGTACAGTGTACAGCTCGTCTCTAATATACATAAATACTTTCAACGTGCGCTCGATGAAAAGATGGTATTTGTCGATATTATATTCCCCAGTTCTTTGAAGATCTGCCGTCTAAGATCACACTCATCAAAATGGGGCCTCAGTTAAGGACGGTTATTCTTCTACACTTGGAACAATAGTTAGGGTCTCCCTTTCTTAAGGATCGGGCATACAAATCAGTGCATGCACACTCCTTCCCAACTGATCTCCAGTTGCTTTAAAAGGTCTACGTCAATGCCTGCAGTTTCTTTTGACTTCATTTTGCAAGCTCAATTCCTTTTGGGTTGGGAGGACAGCATTCTTGATCGTCGGACAAGTTGAATTGGGCATTTTGCTAGCGTGGAATTTGATTTTTTATTGTCGAGCTTTGTTGTTACGCCTTTTTTAATGATTGCACTTACTTTTTTTATCATCCTGGTGTACTGCTAATCAACCACTCTGAAATTGACAGATCTTTCTCACGAATGCTCCCTACCTCTGGTGGGGCGATTTAATTAAAATTAAATTAATTAAATTTTTCAATAGTGCAGTCTTTGTCTTCTTCTCCACTTTGACTTATCAAGCCAGAACCAATCATTTCCAAATGTACTTGCTTTTGAAATATTTACTTCTTATTTAGGTATGATTCTTTTATAATTTCAATTAGCATTTTTTAAGCAATCCAGGTATGCAAAAGCGATTTTCTAAGTACGGCAAAAGATATTTTATCTTAAACGTGCATTCCAAATGTTATTAATAAGTGAATTAAAATTGAATGAAATGATTTCAAATTAAAATTGATTTATTTGTGAAGATTTAACTTACTATTTATTCTCTTCTTCTTATTACTATAGTAAATTAAGTAAAGAAGTTTCCAAGTTGCCGTTCTATTTAAGTTACATAGGGACATTGAAGCAACAATAAAAGAATTTTTTGAAATCTTTCCAGTATTTTCCAGTGGGAATATGGGAATGAAGTAAAGCCTACGTTACTTTGTGTTAATACCACATTGTAATGGTGAAAGCAAAAAAAAATAAAAAATAGAAATCGGTCCAGTGGTTTTTGAATTCCCGTTCCTATTCCCCTGTGGGAAAATGGAGATAAGATAAAGTCTATATGTTAGTTGGGGTTAATGAAGACTCTTTTGGCAAAAAAAAAATTATAAAAATCAGATCAGTGCTTTCCAAATTTCCGGTGGTTATAGCGTTCCCGTTTTCATTCTCGAAGGAATATGGTGAGGCACCAAGGCCTGATTCATTTCTTAAGTTCTCGACCACTTCTGTTCCAAATTTCATTCAAATTAATTGAGAAGTTTTGGAATCGGTTAAGAAGTTTATTTTTCGTGTATGTTTCCGTTCCTGTTCCCATGTAGTTTATGTGGTACCCGTGGAATGATGGTTCGCATATCCGCCTGTTAACCCAGAGGTTCGCAGATTGAATCCCAGCATAAATGCGCTAGACCCTGGGGCTCCTTGCTATATGTTGTGCCACTCCTTTAATTAAAAAAAAAAAACGTATTAAAATCCGTTGCCTAGTTTAAAAGATCTTAGCATACAGACAGCAGAAAGCAACTCTAATTTTTACTGTGTAATAATAAAGAAGCTTACTTTTAAATCCATCCATTTATTAGTTCAGGTCAAATGCATACCAAAGCTTTTGATTGAACCATTTTCGTAAAAATAAATAAAGAAAAAATGTTCATCTTCTACCTGAGGCGTTACGAGCGTTGTGATACGAAGCGATCGCAGCTCTCCCACTTGACAGATTCATTTTAAATTGATCCAGCCGTGGATAATCCATCTATAATCTTCTTAATGTGAGCCGTCTAAGCTCGATGTCTTCCTTCTTGTTTCAAAACTTTTATAGACGCTTAGAATTCTTTACTGTCTCATTACCTTCCTCGACTATTTTTGAATTTTTTTGAATTTGAAGTGTTTTTTATTCCATTACTAATAATAAATATACATATAATTTATACAAAAAAACGTTTGAGCATGGCTTAATGCCGTCAGCCGGATTGACAATTAATAATAATTTAAATTATATTTCCTTTCTATATTTTTTCAATTTCTGACAATAGCTTTAAGCAAAATAAGAAAATTTGAAAAATAGCAATTATTAATGGTATACTTAAAAATTCCCACTCATTATTTTATTGCGGTACGTTGTAGCTGTTTTGGAGTATTTGAATAGCTTATCCACATCAAGTTCATTTAACTCTTTTATAACCTCCTCTTCTGAAAGATAACCTTTTCCAAACACCTGTATTCTTATTTCTCTCAAGATCGGACATTTTTCAATAAAATGCAAGACGTCTTCTCGTTCTCTCAAATTACATCTCGCAAAAACAGGGTAGGTCTTCTCTATGTGGCACTTCTTGGTACTTCAAAACCTGCATCTCATCCACTTTCTCAATTAGCTGATATAAAATGGAACGCCAGTTGGTTAAGTTTCCAATGCTAAGATCAACCTCCATCTTTCATTGAAGAGCTAACTCCAACCATACTGCGTACCAGCTTAGTTTTTGTTCCACCGCTTTCAGAGCTGCTATCTTAGGTAGACGTGTATCTTCCATATCCATAACCTTCATGACATAGTCCATCTGCATCCTCAATGTTTATATATACAGCGGTGATAGACCTGTTTCTATCATCAGTAGATAAATTGGGAGCATTGGTCGGAATACTGAAAATGCGTTTAATGTAAAATCTTAACAGTTTCTCCACCATACCATATTGTTTGTAGCCCCATATTTGAGCAGCATAAAACAAAATCGATTTTGCGACGGCTTTAAAAACCTTATATTTGCTGCTGTGAGCAATTGAGCGATTGTCAAAACATCTTTTCCAGGTTGAGTTGATTGCGACTTTAGCTTTTGCCAATTTCTTTTCCAAGTGTTTATTCATATGTAGAACTCTAGTTCTTCTCCCAGGTAATGCCATTTTTCCCTATGACTTCTCCTTCCCCCTCCTCCTTTTTTAAAAATCATAACCTTGGATTTTTCTCGATTAATTACTAAATTCCACAACTTACAGTAATCACCAAGTCGATTTATCATAAGTTGAAGACTATCCAGTGAGTTTGCCATCAGTACGACATCATCTGCAAACATGAGGCCTTTAATGCAAGTATTTGCATAACAAACACCACCTCATCCAATAAGTCATCTATGAACAGCGCGAAGAGTGTTGGACTTAAAGCACATCCTTGTTTGACTCCTGATTTTGTTGCGAACCACTCCGAAAGCTCTTCACCATTCCATATTGCCGATTGAGTACCCGTATATAAGTTTTGTAAAACTTTACCAAACTTCCACGAGATTCCCTTCCCGTAAAGTTTATAAAACAACGCCTGTCTGTCTATTGAATCGAACGCCGCTTTAAAAACAATAAAGAAGGTATACAGCTTCTTGTTCTGCTTTTGGTACGATTCCGCAACACTAGTGAGAACAAATATTTGGTCTACTGTAGAAAATCCTCTTCTAAATCCTGCCTGGTGTTCCCCTAACACGTTTTCCTGCCTTATCCACTCCTCCAATCGTCGCATGAGGATAGCCGTAAAGCCTTCCTCGACTATGATGACGGGTATTTCCTTAAGTTGGGTTAAGTTAGGTTGAGCTACTGAAGATTACTCTCTCACTTGAACGGTTCGTTCATTAGGCCACCGTAATGTGGTTTCCGCACCTTCCTTCTTCTTCTTTTTCCTTTTCTTCATAACGAGCTTCGTGATATCGAAGGGATCAAAGCCTCCTCACTTATCTACTATGAACTAGTGATCTGCTCGTGGTGTGCGACGCGGTTCCCACCTATGTGAACTTTGTCATCCATCAACAAACAGCTGTCATTAAGCACCGTCAATAAACTTCAGTTAATGAATGTCCTGAGTATTTCGGCTTATTTTGATATTCCCTTATAGTAAAGTTATTTTGCCATCTATGAAGCAAAAATTGATTCCCAATACGTGTCGCCTTCGCGTTTTCTTTGAGTTGAGCGCTTTTTGTTCATTGCTTCCTTCTTGCAGCATCTGTAATCTACTTAGATGCGAATCTTTTCATCTTTCTCAAGGACCATTTTCACCACACTTTTGAAATAATTCATATTAATTCATATTCCCTGCGTGTTATAAATTCCACCTTCTATAAAATAATATTTATTTTTGTAAGAGTCACTTTCTGCTGTAAAATTATTCCATCGATGAATGGCATGCTTAGATGCTTCACGAAGGACTTTTCTCGATTAATTTCATTTGCATGTATTTAAATCGCAATTGAATTGAAAATTTTTAATTAAAGTGTAAGCTTCATCTCGAAAGCTCTCTTCTATCCTTAAAATCATTGCATATTCATTGTCATCGGAGGTATAAAGTCCTTATTGAGTGGAGGAGTTGTATATGAGAGTGCATATCATGTCAATCTTTGGCTATACTCACAGCCGAAGAACAAGCAAGTTGAACACCATCCTCATGCCGGGTGCTTGTTGTATAACATTTTATTCATACAAAACCCAATTTTCCACATATAAAACCCACCCACAACTACCAGCATAAGATGATTCTAACTCAATTTTCTTCTCTGCCATGTCTGTATATTCCATTCAACATGCAGATTATGTACAAAAAGTACAAAAAGAATTGCTTACAACCCATGTGAGCATCGATGCACTGTACATTGAGCCCTCAATGCATCCTTTTGATCCTTTAAATGTTATTTAAGCCAATATACGGGCACATTGTATGAGAGAGTGTGTTTGTGTGTGAATTTGTGTCATGTATACGATGTATATCTATATGTGCATGTGTGACCTGCGTTGCACAAAGTTAATCTAATTCCTTTTTTTATTTTGTTACATAATCACGTGTGTAGTGGGGCTAAAGTATATAAATATTGAGGTACAACAGAGGACGAGACAAGAGCCAGACTTCAAAGGCCACCTGGGTTCCTTTTTCATGTTTCTTTTTCTCAAACGAACGGAAGGTGGGTCTGGCGGGTATCTTGCCATGCATGTAGCATGAAAGAAAAAGAAGAGTGGATTTTGTCGGTGAAATTGTGGTGCGCGTTAAAAAGCAATTTATTTTTAAACGTTAAGGTAAACAAAATGATATCACAGCAGCAACCGCAATTTATTTAAGAAACGTTTAATATGCAGATTAGATTCCTTGGACGAGAAAGATGTAAGGGGAAAGGTTGTCTAAATCTTATCCGGAGTTGAACGGTTTTCGTTTTTAATGCCATCTAAAGATTAAAGGAATGTGATAGCTTGATAAAGGGAAGTAGCATTTTTTCACATTTTATCGCATAGATGATCTAAATGTGGAAATCCTTTACTGTTATTTATGCATAATCTTACTTGAAGTTTTTTAAGCTTAACTCGTAAAAATAGCTTCTTTTTGACCATTTTTTTTATGTTGGAAATTTCTTAAGTGACAGCGGGAGCACTCAGACCTAGATACCGGTCCATTGTGTACTACCAGATAGCAGCCTTCTATTTGTTATAGCTTTCCATAATTATGTTCGTAGAAAAACCAAAAAACGCTATCATGATAAGGAGCCTAAGCTACCAGCACCATCTCTGCACCAAGAATCTGTTACACTATGCGAGAAAAAGCAGGACGTTCTCAAAGGAAGTGCTCCTTCTGAGTAGGTTCGATAACAATCGTTTCCTGGCTCAGATTCTAGATCTTATATCGAGCATAGGCCATAGGTTAGGTTAGGTTAAAGTGGCTGTTAGCTCGGCTGACACTTTTAGGTCCGTTTTGCTTTTGCTCATTGTGATACCACAATGGATCTAATGTATCCTCATTCTAATGGGACCATTTTGAGATGCCAATGATGCGGGAGAGACGCAGGACTTCGATGTGAATAAAATCACTAGGGTTATCGAGCTAAAGCGAGGCTTGCACAGAGAAGGTGGGGCCTACTAATGTGTTTGCTGTTGGGAGAGATCAACCGTTCGACAGCTTAAGATCTAGCTTGGCCCAGATGTTTCGTTTAACTGCTTGACCATCTCAGACAAGTTTTCTTGTATGAGTCCTGCTTGAGGAAGAGTTTATATGAAGCGCTGGTACGCCGATACTCTCTGTTATCGGTGAGAAGAGCAGAAATGTTCCGTTTCTGGCGAGTTCAGCTGCTTTGCACTTTCCTGGAATGTCTCTATGCCCCGGCACCCAGCACAAGTGAATGTTAAACTGCTCTGCCATCTCAAGATTAGGAGTTTATTGCAACAAAAGAGCTGAAGGAATCTGATATCTGGGATTTGATGGCCGCTTGGCTGTCTGAGAAGATACATATATCCCTTTTGGATAAAGACAGAGCTTGGTTGATTGCCATCCCCTCCGCTTGGAACACGCTACAATGGTCTGGAAATGAATTGTGCTGTGTGTATATTGTGCTAAAACTGGGTTAAATGGGTTAAAATTTAACTCTAGCGTGGTGAATAAGATGGGATCAAATTAAGCCTTTTCCACGACAGCTATGACAACATTGTATTTTCAAAGCATTGAATTCTGCTCGGTTCTTACTACTCCATGTAAGAATGCTGTCAAGATAAGAATTCAATGGCCTTCTTATACGCAACCGTTCCAGTTCCACATCCGGAGAGCAAGGACGTGAATTTTGAAACGAATATGAAAAGCTTAGGGTTGAATCCTCAGCAAAACAGTTCAGAGGATTAAAAGTTTCAGATAATAGATTGTTTATGAAAACGAGGAAGAGAGTCGAAGACAAAGCAGAGCCCTGGGGCACACCAGCATTTATAAAGTGGGTATCAGACTTGAATCTATCCCACACCATTTTATTGAATTATTGAATGTTTCGCAAGAAAATTTCTAATCCAACGAGAAAATCATCGATATCTAAAGCACACATTTTTGTTAAAAGAGCTTGATGCCAAGCATTACCTTGGAAAGAAGGGGCGTAAGTGCAATTGGATGGTAATTGGAAGGAGAGGAAGATTCGCATTTTTTCAGGGCCCGCTTGACAAACGTAGTTTTCTATCTCGACCAGCGGATTTATGTATATTGAGATCTTGAAGGACTGTCGCAACCGAGCGAGTTCGAAAAAAAATCTGCTTCATCACAGAATCTACAGATTCAAGCTTAGGTGGAGCCAAAATGCTACTAGGTAGAGGTGAATTTGCAGCGAATTGAGCTGCTAACATATAGGCTTTATCGATGGAACAGACATACGGAGAGTCATTGAAAACGAGCGTTGGGACCAATGACGTGGTCTTAACGTTCTTAACAAAAGACCAACAATTTTTGCTTGCTTTTGGACACAGCAGTGTCCTTTTGCCTTACTTTTTGCTCATGCAAAAACTTAGCCTTTTGTATTTGAGCGTTACAGATATTCCTGGCCCGTTTGAACAAATCCTGATTTTCATTTTCGAAAACTACTTTCTCTAGGTCCTTAATCGCCTCTTTACAGCTCGAATCAAACCACGGATTCTCTTTGGTGATGATACCTTTTGTTGGAACGAAATTTCTCATGCCGTTGAGAACTACGTTAGATATCATACCAACTGTTGAAATGTTGAAAGAAATTATTCAGTCGTATCAATTGGTTTTCTCATATTACTACGCAGTTTTTTTTGCAGTGACGGAATGCGTGAAATCTACTGATATGACACAATTGTGATACTTTAGCCCTGTATTTTTCGTGATGGGGAGAGGAAAATAGGTTAAGAGTGTTGGCCATTTGACAAGAAGTTGAGTCAAATGATTTAACTCAGCAAAATTCTCAACTCATTTGCCTTCTTGTGTGGTCTGGCTTGAATGTCGAAGCCAACCAGAACTGTGTATTACATTAAAATCGGATCGAATTTCCACCATACATAGGATGGCGCAAATGAGCTGGGAGTCCAGTGGCCTAGTGCATTACTTACAACAAAACCGTGTGAGGGAATGAATGGAACTTAAAATTTCTCTGCGAATTACAAACGGTTAAAGGAGTGAGTGCTTTTCATGGCAATGAATTAACAATCGGAGGACTTATAGATTACTCTTACTTTTTTTTGCACTGCAATGAATTTAGCATTTAGCGTTTTTTCAGATGATTTCCCTGTCATTCATATGGCAACACTTAAAAATATTTTCATTCATTTCTTTTTCATTTTTGAAATTGTTACAGCCAAGTGGCTTTGAGTCCATACTAGTGAAAGAAGCAGTAAAATGATGAAAAATGAAACAAAAACATTGAATTGTCAAAAGGCGCATAAAAACAATAACTATGAGTCAGTTTAAAAGTTGTCATAAACCAAAACGATTTTCCCTGTTGTGGTAGTGACATAAGCACTTTTTGACAGGATTTCTGTCGTCGTGACAATTGCAATTGTATGACAACGTTGTTCTTGTCTCTTCAGCGTAGTCACTCTCCTATATCGCTATTTGAAAACCCCCATAAAACGTGAAACGCTTCTGCAACTTCAAGTAAGTAGAAAGTAATTCTGAGTGGCTCACAAAGCCTTTATTCAATTTCTACCGCATCTGGCTACTTTGCTAAGGTTTTTATGAGGAAGAGCTCTCCACCTGTTCTTAAAAGTGAAGGATCTGCTGTTGGGAGCTCTTTTGGAGCATTACGCATTAACGAATTTCGCTGCCGCAACTGCAAAATCGCTTGGTTGGCCGTTTGAGTGAGCCTTAACTCTGCAAACCCAAAAACATGGAACGATAGTAGGATTACTACCTTATCGAAACGTCTTTAAAATTAAAACAAACAAGCTTTCTAAAAAACCACTGTAAGTCAATTCTTTTCGTCCTTGCCGACAAACATTCTCTAGCCATGTCCAGCGGAAATGAAGTCATAACCTATGCAAAGTAAGTTATACGCCCCTACGTTAATATTTGAGCGCCAGTATGTGAGTACACACATTTTGTCTACATAAATATTCCAACACGAACGTGACTAACAAAAGAAAGGATATGACGTGCTCTATTTATAATTTTCAAAAAAAGGCGGACCTTCTTTCAGGATCAAATAGCACCAACTCAGCTACTTATATGTATGCATTATGCAATCAACCAACCTCACTCTGATACAATGGAAAACATGAAAAAGTGTATTAAGAAAATATGGAAAATTGGCTCAATTTTAACCGTTAAGTTCCCCTTTACTTAAATAAAAATATATGAAAGTTTTTTTTTTCAAGTTTTAAAATTGAAGTGCGAGGAAAGCCGCATTTGTTGTGACTGCCAACTGGAATGGAATAAGAATTCCTTGTGAAATTGGTCAGCCACATGAAAGAGAATGAACAATGAGGAGCTCCGCTCGTATGCCCCATGTACTCCTATGCTCATAAACTTTTGCCTTTACAATGAATGATGAAAATTTCTATTCCCCCATGCATTGGGATTAATCTATGAAACATTAATCGCACACACACACTCACACACAAATACTTACCCGAGAGTTTTGATTTTTTTTTCAACTTTTTAGGGAAAAATAGAAAAACAATAAAAAAGCCTATTCTCTCTCGGGTGAAGAACGCGGGTATATTGTTAAAGGGGCGATTTCAGTTTTGCTGGTTTTGAATAAAACATTTTTTGTTTTTGTTTAAATTGAAGCTTTCGTTTTGTACTCGATCTAAATTATTCATTGGGTATGTGAATTTATTTTTCATTAAAATGTAATCAGTTTTGAAGAGTGAGTGCCCGGCTACATACGGCTTATTTATTTATGAAGATTTCGTGTTGATATTTAAAGCAAATTGCATCACTGCTGACGCTGAGTGGAGTCCTGAATTGAGTCATTGTGTGTTTAAACTCTTCTCATGTTTACATTTGGACAAGAGATTGAGCTGGGGAGAATGACCTAAAGAGAAGGGAAAAAAGGATGGCAGTGCGCTGTAATTTATGTGACCTCTGAACTGCTGAATAAGATGGCGCAGAAGGTGACATTTTAGATGTGGGAAAACTTTTTAGGACGATCACGAATCCCTGGGAGGATTTCTGTAAGACTTTCGTCAACATAAAAAGTGATTTATTATCTTTAAGGTAACTTCATTGGCAAATTTGAGAAGTGACGAAACGCATCATTAGAATCAGTGTTGCCAATTTGAAAACCAAACCTATAAAAAAACATCCTTTACAAGAAAAGCAAAAAGGGGCTTCATTTCAATTTTTTTCTGATATTCTTTTGGTCTCTAGTTTAACTTTTAAATTTATGAAAAATATACAAACTTGCCTAATCGTGTTAAGTAAACTGTAAACAATGGTTTCATTAATATTTACGTTCGTTTATTTGTTGATTTTAATATATTTTATAATCACTAATCATCATCAAAATGAACCGTGAGACAAGGGCAAAATCATTCAGTGAAGTTTCAATTTTGACGAAAATGTTTGCCACACGAAACTAAATAAACGTAGCTGATTCCTATACGTCTAATTGTTAAAAGATAAAATTTGTGTTCAACCATCTGAAAAAGTATCAAAAACATCGTACGCATCAATGAAGCAACCTAATATTTCTTTTATTATTTTCAATTCACAAATTTTTTATTCTATTCCATTGTATTGTATTTATAAATTCAGGGCTTGGAACTATACATGTACATTTTTTTTTAAATTAAAGATAAGGTGAAGGTTGATCACTTTTACTACCACGCCGACCTGATAATTCTTTTGTGCTGCTCCCTTAGGTTTAAGCACGTAAAGTGCATCTGAAGTTGTTCATTCGAAGTAGAGGTCGTGTAAGAACCTAAAAATATTCGAAGAAGAGGTGTCTCTGATGTCAATGGTACTAGTGAATCCTTTTTGGAAACGTTTTTGCCTGGATCAATTTCAATGTCTTCGAGGTAGATAGGGCAGGTGTCATCTTGGCTGATGCCCATGTTATTAAGGTGGGTGATATTTGAGAGAGCAGTGACCAGTGAAGAAGACCGTAGGTAACTTTGCGCCACGTTTGCTCATATAGAGAATTTCTTTAACACTTCTTTGAGATAAGTCGATGAATAGTTTCGATTGGCGGTGGACAGTAGAGTTGTTCCAGGTGTGAATCATGTTCTGCCGTTCCTAGGTGGAGAATCAGCCTCTTCGTTGCCCTGAACAACTTCATGTCCAAGTACACTGAGCGGTTAGGAAAGATTCGAAGGGATGGTGTAACTGTATGCGTCTAGGCATAAAGTTCGAAGAAAGCGCTGCAGGTGATACCAGTATCGGGAGTAAAAACGAGCTCAAGAAAATCGGTGTCAAAGGAAGCCTATTCGTTGACGAAAGTCTGTCAACCTCGAAAATTCTTAATATGTGCCCAAAATTCTTGTTTTCAGCCTATTTCTTATAAGCCTCAAATTCTGATTTCAAGAGTGTTCTCACCTTAATATAAGGTTATGCTAAATGTAAATTATAAGAATACAAAAGCTTAATGTCAGACTATTACAACTTAAAATTAAGATCACATATTCTTAATTATATCTGCGATAAGAATAAAACATACTTAAATCAAGTTTATTATATTCCTAAATTAAGCATTAACAAACTTGAAACAAAAACCAAAATTTATTTGACTTAGTTGCTTTCGGACGTTTCTAGCTCGTTTAGGCTTGAATTTAGACTGAAATTAAGCATTTGCGAACTTGAAATAAGAACAGAAACTCTTTTATTTAAGTATCCGTCGGATAGCTTCTAGCTTTTTAAATATTCAAGATTTGTAAGCTCCCCATCCCTCGTCCCCGCCCCCTCCCCTCCAAAATGAAAACGAAAGCGCTAATAATTTCAATGTGCTTATATTTATATTATGTATTATTATTTTACAAAATGTATGTATTATTATTTTACAAAAAGTATTTAAATACACTTAATTCTCAAATAGGTTTTCTGATTATTTGATGGATACAGAAATTATTTAAGGATTTGTAAAAGCTTGCCCTCTTCGATGCTGCAGGTGCCTACGACGCGACGGTTGGTATAATACTTGGTACAGTGATGGGACTTTTTGGAAAAATGTCCGAAGTAGATTTGAAACAAATATGCAGTAGATTTTTCACTTTCAAAACATGAACAACTTTAAACAGATTCACATACATAAATAACTTAAGATAACAAAATAAACATTTTTCTTCAAAGCAAATTTATTTAAGAATTCATATACATACTAATATTAACATCAGCTTCGAATTAAAAAATGTACTGTCATAATTGCTACCTATTTATTGCTTTTTTCTTAATTGTCCTTCGACAGATAAAAACTTATTAAAATACTCTATAAGGCCCATGGCCCACGCAATCCGAAGGTTCCCAACAATCTTTGTTTACGTCGTACATTTCCTTACACAGTACCTATAGCATTTTCTAAAGTATGGTTGTATTTAATTTGTTGCGAAGTTTATCCTTCACTTAACTAACTGTCTGCTGCGGTACTACTATGTGGCACTGATCATAAAGTTAACATATATTTATAAACTATGAAATTTTTTTTCCCAAAATTGTTTTCTTCATTTTAAAGTTTGACCCAAACAGCTGTTATGTCAACAGAATCATAATACAAATTTTTTGAAAGGTATTGGTTTCACAACAAAGACCTCCAAACCATGTGTAGTTTTTCAAGATTTTCATTAAAGAACGGAAAAGACGTTACAATGGCCAAAGCGATGTCATTGTATACCCTCTATCACTACCTTTGCATATAAATACTTAAGAAGTTTTAATTTTATATTATTAAAATTAAAACGCTTTTTTATTTGATCACAAATTGCTACATAAAAATGAACTAAACATTTTTATAAATCAAAATGAAAAGTTCAAGTGACCTTCACTCCTTATGGGTTTCGCCCAGGTACAAACAATGGGCTCATCAGTTAGATGTTGTTTGTACCTTTCTAAGACGCAATGTTTGGTCGATGTTTGTCCACACATATATAAAGTTTACAGTGCAAACACACTGTAAACTTTATAATTCTAGGGGAATGTGATTGCATTCTTGCACCTAGAGAAGGGTTACCCGTGGTCTGGCCGATGTTTATTGAAAAAAAGAAAAATAATAAAAGAATTTATTGTTTCTAACTGATGAGCCCATTGTTTGTACCTGGGCGAAACGCATAAGGATTGAATGTCACTTGAACTTTTCATTTTGATTTTTAAAATTCAACACTCCACAAGAAAACAATAAATTCTTTTATTACTTTTCTTTTTTTCAATAAACATTTTTATATTTCGTTTTAACATTCAACAATCTTAAATTAAGAATGTTTTGTTCTTAATAAGAAAACGAAACTAAATCAAGGTAATGAATAACTTAATTTAAGAACGTTTATCTTATTATAACTTTAAACAAATTTTATATTAAGACTGTCATACTCAAATTAAGTTTTGTGTTCCTATTTTCGAAATAAAAACTTGTTTTTAAAATAAAATTATTGAATTATGAATAAAACGTGTCATTTTTGAGATAACAAAACTAAGAACTAATATAAAAACAGAACTAAGCTTGCTTGTACTTGATTTATTTTTTGTATGCCTTTTTTCTCTGAGTGTATGTCCCTGTAAGCTTTCTTCACTGAAGTTGTTTATGAGATAAGACTTTAGTCCGTTTAGTGCGGCGGACTTCTTTACTCTTTGCCGTAGCGAAGGAAAATTAAATTAACTTTCTAGTGCTAAAGTTGGGCAGGTGCGCATTGCACCTGTAATACCTGAAGTCACGCTGTAAGAAGATTCAGATGACTTCGATCATTGGACCATCAGATCAACTCATAGAGAAAACCGTCTAACCAAACGGTACACTGCTTTTTGACTTAGTTCCATTGAATATCTGACACTAGTTAAAACGTGGCATATATGGTATCATGACCTGGCTTAAAACCGAACTCCATTTCTTGAATAATATTTTTGTCCTGAGCCAATTGAGAACCTTCTCGAACCTGCTGTTACGCAGCACAATATTGGGTATGTCGTCGACTCCTGCTGACTTCTTTTTCTTTATTTTGTAAAATAAAGAACAGGGTGTTACTCCCGTTTCGCTTGGCGATGACTATATTTTTTGCAAGTCGTTCGTCTTTGAACATAGTGAAACCAGGATTCTCAGATCGCCAATGCGAGATCTCGTCTCTGATATAGAAGTGTCCGACGAAGGCTGTCTTCTCAAAATCTTAATTCGGTCGAACACACTCATTCACCTTATATACTTGCTCGAAAACAGCACCCACAGTCTCTACCTTCTCTTGAACATCTTCCACTATAAAGTGGTCATCATCCAAAATGGCGTCATGGACACGGTTACCACTTGCCCAAAAAATATGTGTCCAAAAATAAAAATAAAAATGACCAAAACTATGATTGATTCTGATGAAAAAAGAAGGGAAGAACACCAAGTTCTCAAACAAAAAAAGCAAAATGAGAATCGCTTGTTTAAGGAAATATAGAAATTTCATGAAAGTATGAGCTTCAAAGTTTGCACCAAAAGTTAAAAAATCATGCAAGGATGGAGAACTAAGAACCAAGCCCGTTAAGACCATCAAGAAAACATAGCTGTAGAACCGCATTCATCTCTGAGGACCTTGAAAAGTTAATTATGCTGACTCAACTTAGACGATCAAGAATGCCATACTCTAGATCAGAAGAAGTTAGGGTTGCAAACTCGTATGTAAGCTTAAATCAAATAAAACTGGATATCCTGACGGTCTCGACGCCGACATTTTCAAGGAAGGTATAGTGATTAGCTTGAAAGGAGAGTGCACCAACTGCATGTTTAAGTCGGGAGAAAGCATGTTCAATGAATGGAAAATCATACAATTGCACCAATTGTAGAGGAATACTCCTCCTTAACGTCAAATGCGATGTCTTGTCTTTGTGAAAGCCTGAAAACCCCCACGTCAACTAATTCGTACAGCACACGTGAGATCATGGAAAAAACATGCGTATGACAGTGTTGGCAGAAACAAGCTGTGCAGCATCATGTTCAGTTGCAAAAAAACCTTGGTTTTCAGTTCGTAAGACAGATTTAATCACGAAGTCACCACACATGACGGTCATTTGAAGAAAAGCATGTGTCATTTGATATCAGTGCTGTGCAGTTGGGCTTGAACGAACGAACTTATTGATGAGCTTTTTACATAATTCGATAAGAAAACTGCCTTACGTATACATTTCAATTTCAAGGACCTATAAGCTGAAGTGTTTCTCTTATTTCTTTTCGTTGAAAAAATTACCAAATGGAATAAATAGTGACCATGTGACCAAGTGAAAAAATAATGACCAGATTTGGACATAAATGACCAAACTGGCAACCGTGGTCATGGATCTATTCCTAATGTCAGAAGTAAGTCTTTGTTCTCTGTCGTCCTTTGGAGTTTAATACTCTGAAGTTCATTTTGATCTTTTCTTTTAAAGATTTTATTTATTTCCGGCAAAATGCTCGGGACTCGGGTTGTTGGATGGTACGGCCCGAATTTAATTGTTCCAAAAAAGATAAAGATTTTTTGAAGTTTTCTTCAATTGGTTAACACTTAATCCAGATAAGTCGCAATTTCCCTCTTGTATATTTTCTTTTACTTTTAAAGTTCAGTTTTTTGAACATATCTTTTCAAAAAATTCTTGAATTTACTCAATTGTTAGAATCACCGCTTTAAAATTAAATTGAAATGATTTATTGCTATCTGCAAGCTTTAAAAAAATTGTACGTAATAAGATCCATCTTACTGTACATAGCCAATATTTTGAAACAAAAGTTATATTCTGACAGCAGATGCTGGAATTTTTATTACCTACATAAAACCTCATAGAAACAATACCTAAGTAAATTGAATTTCACTTTAAAAAGCCTTCAAAAATATCGACAGTAATGTATGCTTACTCATATCGTTCTCTTTTGCGAATGACAATCCATAATGCAAGCATCAACAAGGCCATATTCCATATCATGATTTATTTGAATAAACCTCTGCAGTCCTCATTTCTACGCGTGAAATTTTAATATTCACATCCGTTCATCCACACAAAAGCCGTACACATTGTTCCCAGGTAAAATCATTACCATAAACAATTAATATTAACTAGTTTCGCCCTGTGGTCGAGCTTCGACCACTTAGGTTATTCTTTCTTTTTGTACAAAAAATTTTAATATTTTTGTTTTTGTGTGCTAAACATCTCTGGTATTCGTCCCGATAAAAATATTTGTTAATTTTTTTGTTTACTTAAGAAAAATTATCTCGAATCTGTCATGACTCCATGTGTCAAGTGTTATTTTTTAAATTTTTTTAATTTTTTAAATTTTTTTAATTTTTTAAATTTTTTTTATTATTGAAATAAAGAAGAAGACAACACTTATATCAACCGTCAAACTTGGTACGTATTTAAAAATCCAAATGAAATCTTTTTTCTGCCGCCACTCCAATTTGGTTTTTCTGCAAAATTAAATATCCAAAATACGTTTAATAAAATAAGACACAAACTCTCCTGAACCGATGAACTCAACTTACATTTAGCTTTTTCCACACAGTGAAAACGCTCAAAGAAAAAATAACAGTTTTGCATTCACACTTAAACTGAGACGGAATAAACCCACACACACTTCTCCGTTTTCAGCGTCGCCGTAAATTCACCGCTTCCAATGGTAATCATGTCCAATTGACCAAACGCTCACGTATGCGAAAGGCAATACCAAAGCTGAGACGGAATAAATGCATACACACTTCTCCGTTTTCAGCGTCGCACCACTTCTTCGTAAATTCAACAATTCCAATGGTAATAATGTCCAATTGACCAAACGCTCACGTATGCGAGAGACAATACAAAAGCTGAGACGGAATTAACGCACACACACTTCTCCGTTTTCAGCATCACACTACCTGTTCGTAAAATCACCTCTTCCACTTGTAATCTTGTATGCGCTCATGTATGCAAGAACTATGAGATTGTAATGCACAGTGTAAAAAAACACAGTGTTGTTGTTGTTTTTTAAACGATTTTTCTACCGCAATTTAACCGGGTAAACGTTAACAGATCCGGAAAAAATGTATATTCTTCCATTCTATGGCTAAATACCTTTCAGAAAATATATACTTCATGCGGGTGCGTCATCGTTAAGTGGGGTAAAAATGTACCACAAAAAAACCACTTGCCGATTAATATATAGATTAAAATCTGCAGACTCGAGCTATTTTGCAAAAATGTATTTAATCATTTCCTGAGTCAGCTGTACTATACACTTACATGGTTCAGAATGAGGTTGGGGGTAGTAGGTGGTGTGTTTTATAGCACAAAAGCCCTCCTGCCGAGAAGAGGAGCTTTGTTTATGGGAAAATTGTTGCACTCGTAAAGTTGGAAATGTAAAACATGCTGAGATGCCGTGATTTTCTCGTTCCCAAAATTCATGCATACAAACCAAAAGTCCAAAAACAGAGAAAAAAACAGGTTAACCACCGGCGAAGCAGTTAAATTAAATTTATGTTCGCCTGTGTTGCAAGGAACGCGAGAAAACATTTTGTTTACATCGTGGCGAACTCATAATGGTGTCCGCAAAAAGAACCATCATGAAAAAAGGGGAACAAAAAAAAAAGGGGAAAACAAAGCAGTGAATGGTGGTGTGTATGTTCCACGCATGCAATGAATAAAATTGGAAGATTTTTATTCCCACCGAGTTGTGCTTAAGGCCAACCAACACCAACATAATGAAAAAAGGATAACGTGGAAAAAATATTGTACTCGTGTTGAATGATGATAATGACTGAAGGACTGTTGACTTTAAAATGATAAGCACGTAAAACAGGATACTTGGCAGGAATTTGTGATAATTTCTATGCGATGTAGCAAGTTGCAACGGTTTCTGTTAATTTTTCATTTGTAATTGCTAATTAGTCTTACAGAAAACTAAGCAAGGAACTTTATCCCGAACTTGAAACCAAGGAAGAAAGAGGATGGTTACTTTCAAACCTTTTTTCCAAGAAGCAGGATTCAATGGAAAGACGTTCGTTTGAAGAGACGGGTTGAAATGCAACACCGCTTGTTCATTACTGCAACAAATGATCTTTCTGGTCGGCGTAAAGGTGTTTTGTCTTCGCCCTATTAAATTATACTTTTAATCTTTTTGATTGAAAGTTTTTCGCTTTATGACGACATCCTTGAAGTAAACGTTCTCGCAACATAAAATATAGCGTGACATGACCGAGCTTGGAGAGCCCCAAGCTAAAGCGCATTTCTCTCATCCTAAGGTATGGTTAAACTAAAAGCTACTCACCCCGTTGTGTCCGGTTGTGACGATTGGAGCTGAAGGAATTTAAAAGACGTATAAATTATCGCCAACTCCGCGCGGCTTAATGAGAATGTTGTTTCAATGTAACTAGACCCGGGGCCTACTGCCTTTTGCTCAACCCTAGGTACATGTATGATTGAGAGAGATGCGTTTCGCACCACACTGGGCTCCTTGAGCCCAGTTGTGACAATTAGGACTGAAGGAATTAAGGTGACGTTCAAATTTACGCCCGTTTCTTGTTATTTAGTGAGAAAGTACTTTTCAGGGCAGTGCAATAACTATCCAAGGACTTAACATTTCTTCGCAAAAGGTCAAGTGCCCTTAAAAAGCATTGGTGGCATTGAACCTAGATTATATTGAGTTCCTTCCAATTCATAACACTTTTTGAAATTTCTCATTCCTCCTCTTTTGAATCAGTCGGTGTAAAATCCTGAATGCCTTAAACCACACTCTTGTGTTTCCTGATACACTTATTAGAAATTGTCTCTCGAAAATTCTGATGAAGTAGTTGTTATTGCAACCGATCTGACTCACTCTCACGACACTAGGTGGAAAGGACAAAGTCATCAAAGTTAAGACTCCGAGACTGCTATAGTCAGTCTAATCCAAGGTCACTGAACGTACGGGATAAAGCCTCAAAAGAAGCGAAAACCACCATACAGCAAAAGTACATACAACAGTAGGACCATAACAGAACGCAAACACGGTAAAAATCATCTGTGGGAGCTAGCTATGGCTGACTGGCTGCGTGCCTCTGTGCTTAAAATTCCCCGCTCCAAAATTCCTCTTCTTCAGGCCCCGGTATTGACGTGAGTCATTTGCTTAAGTCCGGGGAAACTCTGGAATACGGAGGATGTGCTGCAGAGTCTCGTTACTCAAAATATTGGTATCGAGACAACAAAGTGGAAAGTTCACTCTCACATAGAAACAAGAAATCGGGATGTTGAAGACGAATCCTATTTGGTTGTGAGAGTGGATCAAGCCTCTGTGGCTATTATCAAATCTAGGTACGATTCCAGTTCGCATTTTCGTCTTGGAAGGATTTACTTCCAATTTAATTCCAATCGGTGAAAATCATGGATGAATGAACTGGTATTTATCAATGATGATCACTCAGATCAGCCTCCGACATTATAGGGCTGCGGCTGCTCCTGCTACAGCTCTGCTATGCAGCGGGCTTTTCGTGTCGAATGCAAAAACTCACCTCATAGCAATCCAAGAGCCATGGGCCCGAAAAGCCGAGTTCTTTGTCGTAGAAGGCTACAAGGGTTCAGCATACTCTATGATGAACGGTCTGACTTACCCCAGACCTGTCTCATCATATCGAGCGGTCAAGATTTAGCTGCGGCGATGGTAAACAACGAAACGAACGGTGAGTGGCAAACTGTCGTCGTTGCGTCAGTTTACTTTCCTTGGAACTCCATTTTACCCCCTTCCATTAGACAGGCAGTGGAGTTGGTGGAGTTCTGTGAAAGCCGGAAGCTGGGGCTTTCCAGAACCTAGATTGGGAGGGCACGAAATGCAACATGAGAGGCAACTATCTTCTTAGTTTCATTCGTCTTTGACTTAGACATTAACAATGTTGGCTAAGCTTTGTTACGGCTATACGACAGGACTTAATTGACATGACATTATCTAACTGATATGCTAAGGTAATTACCAACTGGAATGTTCTGCCGGGTAAATTCGAATATCAAGAAATGCCTCTTACAAAGAATACTGGAAAGTATCGAAACATTCAGTGAAACTAACCGATTCGCCAAAGCCTTCTATGTCTGCGCCGAGCATCTGTAACCTTATACGAGTAAATTCACAGACGAAGTGCTGGAAGTATCGTCATCCTTTCACAGAGTGTGGTTTAACTTAAGCCTAATGCGTTTAAATGCTTGGCAAAAGAGAAGTGCCTCGTGGCAACGCCAATAAGCTATCTTCAGTCCTTTTTTTTCTAAGGGATAACAAAGATATTGCAATTTTCTTATTAACGTTGGGGAGCATATACATTTTTGTTCTGCCTGCATCCAATGTATTCATGCCATCTATGGTTGTACTCTTAACAGATTCAATCGTTGATTGAAACCCTCACTGTAGACCGTGCCGTGATCGCCTGGAACCCAAATGAGATTGAAAGAATTTAGTTTTCCGACCGCATTCGTGGATCACTTTTGAAGTATAGTAAGAGGGTTGAGTATAGACAAGGCCGTCTTTACCCTTTTGGGGGCCCTGGGCACTTTTTGAAAATGGGGCCCCTGTATGATTCTTTAAAAATGTTATGTTGTGTAGTAAAGGTATACAGAAAAAAACACATAACTTTGAATCGATATTTCATCAATCATTATAAATCATTGTAAAAGTAAATAATTATTGAAGCATGTTTATTTTTTAACATAAACGTTAACATAAACATAAATAATGTAAGAACTAAAACAAATTAATAAATTTTTCATATAAGAATTTAAAAATAAACAAAATTTAAATAGCAAAAAATTAAATTCATAATGTAGTTTAAGGAATGTAGTTTAAGGAACAAAATATTGATATACAAAAACATGGAAAGAGGAATGTTTATGGAAGAAGTCTTTTTCTTGATTTAAGATTAGTAAAATCATTGATTATATCTACAAAATCGATGCCTCTAAGGATGTCGGTTTTGATTGACATCAGCGACAAACCTGTCAATCTTTCCTGAACCATTGTAGTTCTGAGTTAGTTTTTATTCATTTTAACTTAGAGGAGGAACGTTCAACACTGCAGTTGGTCACCATCATACTTAAGAAAATTCTAAGTGCAATTTCAACACTTGGAACACTTGTACTTGTTTTTAAGAAATCATAAAGTCCTAAAATATTGACAGTTTTTTCATTTTCGTGTCGAATAGTTTTCCAGTATTCTTTTTAATTCAGGAATTCAGCATGTAGTTCATCTCCGTACTCCGTTTACATCTTCAGTGTAAAATTTAGCAAAAGATTTGCAGTTTTCTTTAAGTCTTCTGAATTCAGGTTTTTTAATCGAAAAAAAAGTCAAAACTTTGGCCAATATTCGTATATGAACCTAGTCGCTGTTTCAAATCAACGCTTAGAGTGTCAACAATGGAAAGAAGCGTTTCAATTTCGAACCTTTCTTTCCCAGTCAAAATTAATGAGAGTTCAGAGCCGTCAAAAAAAGTCTGTTCTAAACCTAGTCCTTTCAGAAAGGTTCTTATATTCGGAATCCGCTTTTTTTTGTCTGGATAATGAATCAAAGTTATCAAAATTGTCCTTGAGCCCAGTTATAAATTCATCGATTGCACTCAACAAATTTAACATTGTTTTTGCAAAGACTAAGAGCTTCCTGTCTGGCATTTTGTGCTTGTCCTAAATCGTTAGCGATATGCATTAAATCCTCTTCAATTTCTTGATGATCATTATATAAAGCGCTTAGTGCATCAGCTCGTGCTGATCATCTTGTTTGAGAAAAACTTTTTGCAACTTTTTTTGAACCTAAATGAGCAGTTAACACACTCCATCTTTGAAATTTTAAAAAATTGAGTACCGTTCATCCCAGAGTATATCTAATAATGAGTAGGGACACTCTTCACGCAAATGCAACGCCTACATTAACAATAGTCATCAAATATAAAAACCCACAATTAGTGAAAATTAAGCAACAATTATTAATAGCAACCCTTTTAGACCATCGCATCGCAAATGTCAGAAGGATACACAAGAAGTTTTCCCATCTTCGCAACATTTAACTTCGATCGTAAGATACACGTATGGATGTTTTTTCTGATTGGATTTTTAAAAGTGCTCTGAAACGAACACAAGGGAGTGTATAGTTTCGTTGTCCTGATAATTACTTGAGTGGCCTCTTTTTTTGTTGAATTCGAATATAATTTTGTTTAGAACAAAAAAAAAATGTATTGAAACTTTTTTTTCTTGAAAATAGACCAATAGAGTGTTGTTTCAGCTATTTGGGGGCCCCTGGTGACTGCGGGGCCCTGGGCCTGGGCCCAGTGGGCCCAGTGGTAAAGAGGGGTCTGAGTATAGAGCCTCAAGGACAGATCTGCGGTTGCTGCAGACACAAATACTTCTCTTCATCCAGCCATTCTTTCGAACGAAGCTTTTAGCCATTTAGATTTAACATACGCGTCAGCATGAAAGACGGATGCGTATATGCGCTTAATGACGCTTTGAAGTCGAATGTCATCGCTCTCTATAAAGGCACCTATTCCAGTCCAGATACATCATCGGGCTTGGAACTATCTGTGAAAATTCGATAACACCAGTTCTTTCCTGGCTAAGATTCTAAAATAGACCAGTCCTGAACTGAAGGAGAGCTTACTGTGTATTTTTGATTCAGGTTGAAACTTGGGATCACATCGTGCCGTACGGGATATCCATTAGACGTAAGTTAAAAGATATGCTACTTCCAAGTTCCTAAAAACTCCAGTCTGAACTGCGCCAGAGACAAGAGACCATTCTCTTTAATAGTTAGATGGTCTTGAATGTACACCCCATAGGTGTCAAGGAGAGGAAGATTCAGCAGTGCGTCGAGAGCAGCACCAGGAGTCCTGGGGACGGCCCCAGTGCAACCGAGACATATTGTTCTTTGAATTTAGACAAATAAGGCAATCATTTGATTACGTGAGAGTTTGTTTTATCTGGTGCATATAATATGGTTTTTTTGATATGGTTTTAAGAATGTTGACTGGGAGACCGTTCCTACCACCGTTTAACACAAGTTAAGCATAGCCTGTGCTCTGGAACAAAATGCTAACAAGATTTTGCGGTCTTACAAGATTTTCCTCTTTGGTAGGCATGTTACATCTTAGACAGAGCGTGCATTTAAAGTTAGTTTTTACAAATGAAAATCTCAACCATGCTTTCCAGCGTTTTAAGCAGGAAGAAGGTAAGACTGAGGGGGAATAGCTCTTGTCGAGTAAATAATCCTGCTTACTAATTTTTGGACGCTGGAGTTATTCATATCGTTTTGGATTTTTTGTTAAAAATAAAGACCCGACCTGTTGTCGGCCTGCCTCATCGAGATTCCCTATGAAATTTTTACCTAGGTACTACAGAACAGACAACAGTAAAACACAATTTCAACTTTTGGTGTTGAGATTGAGATCCAAAAAAGGCAAATCATTTCATCAGCAGTGGTTGCATCTCTTACAAACCATCTATCAAGCCACGTCTGTGTGTATTTTTAGGCTTCCCTTCCACGAGCAACTAAAAATACCAGAACCGACAGCAGCATATAATGACTTTTCGCTTTCTTTAACAAACCATCAAACGGAAAGGGAAACTGTGCACAGCTCAGGAAACGCGCTCAATTACAAAACCCACCCAGCAATTATTGTCTGGTATGTTCTTGTACAGCTGATTGGATTTAGTCGAGATTTATTTTTCTTGGTTGGCGCACGACCGCGTTCATCTATTTTTGGATGCGCAAAGTATGACTCTCAATTAGAGCTAAATTTAGAAACTATTCCAGGCGTTTTGAGGCACTGGGGTGTGTCTGTATGGTGAGGAGTCTGGATGACTACAGTCTGAATTTTTGTCTCAGTGGATTTGGTGTTCTTTTATAGTATGGTACCTTAAGATCTCGGGTTTCATTAACCTCAAAAGACAGTTTTAGCTGCTTAAAGTATTACCTTAAAAGAGACAGTATAGACTTCTGTAATATACTGCTTTGCTGTTTTTTTTTTTTTTTTTGCAGAATGGAAGAATATTTTTGGGGCCGGACAAACGATCAGTCATTTAAGGATCCAGTTTTGGTCATAATAACTTTCGCAGCTATAGTTGGATCTTTATCGTTGCTCTGCGGGCTTGTGATACTATTCATGGTTTCCAAAAGTTTAAACAACGACTTTTCAGAAGCAGTTCTATTAGTTGGTGAGTATCTTTATCAAATTCAATCATGTAAACGTATTTTTCAATTTATTTAAATTCAAGGAATCGGCTTTTTTATAACATCTTTGTCTTACGTGACATGGAAAATAACAAACAAGCGCCGCTTGGATCAACTAATTGTGGTCATAAAAGAGGATAATTTAATATTATAAATCCGTAAACTAATTTATTGAAATTGTTATACTTAACCAATACTCCAATAAAGACTGATGATTTGCACTTATATGAAACTTTAATTTATAGACCTTTTGGTTTGAAAAAAAAAAACTTTATTGCAGAACGCAGAGTGAATTTTGAGCTTATGCTAAATCCACAAAGGTAATATACAATCCGCCGCACCATCAACGTGGTAAAAGTGAGTTCTGGTTCGAAAATCGACTAACCGAACCATAGGGCTAAGAAACGTTTCTAATATGCGCCTACAAAAAAGACCAAAAAAGACCACAATTCCAAAGACTGTTTATACGAGCTCCTCGAAGAAACATATGAGCAGTGCCCTAGAAACGACGTGAAAATCGTTTTTGGCGATCTTAACGCAAAATTAGGGAAGGAAGACATCTTTGGAAATACAATCGGTAAACATAGCCTCCATGACAAAATCTCCGAAAACGGACTAAGGGTAAACGATCTTGCTGCGGGGCTAAATTTTGTTGAATGTAGTACACGCTTCCCGCATCTCAAAATTCATAAAGGTACATGGCGATCCCCATGATTGACCATGATTCGATCGACGCAAGGCAATCTTCTCATGTGATAGATGTCCAAACTTTCCGAGGGGCCAACTTTGACTCGGACCACTACCTTGCTCTAGCCAAGGTACGAATGAGGATATCGTGTTCACGACCTGCACGAACTAACGCTGTGAAGAGATATGACGTCGGAAAGCTACAATCGCAAGAGATTGCCAATGCCTTTTCCAATCGAGTGTCCCTTCAATAATCCTTGAATCCCATGCCGCCAGCATTGAGCATTGAAGACCAGTGGCAGGAATACCAAGAAGCCATCAGAACCGCTGCCTCTAAGGTTCTGGGTTTCACTCGGCCACCAAAACCAAACCCATGGTTTGATGAAGAATGCAGGCAGGTAAATGCAGCCAAGCAAAAAGCACGACAAATGCTGATGAAAAAAGAAAAGGGCTGCTTACGATCAGTTTAACGAGATTTACAAGAAAGAACACCGAATTCTCAAAAAGAAAAAGAAGCAGCATCAGAAGCGCTCGTTTGAGGAAATTGAGAGGTGTCGTGACTGGAACGAATTCGAAAGTTTTACCAAAAGGTAAAAAGATCCTGTTGGGGTAACAAAGCTCTGATCTCAAGCCTGTAAAGACCAGACATAGTTGTAGAGTAACAGTCGCTTACTGAGAATCTGAAAAGATTACTTCAGCAGACTGCTAAACGGCGATGAAGACACAAATTCCGCCGTCAGGCAGATTGCCTTATTCAGCTTGGACGATGATCAAGAATGCCGTCCTCCCGACCAAAAGGAAGTTAAGCTTGCCATCTGCAAACTGCAGATGACCTTGATGTCGAATTTTTCAAGGCAGCTCGAAACCAGTTGGAAAGGAGCATGCACCAGCTGATCTGCATGATATGGTCAGAAGAAAGCATGCCCGATGAATGGAGCCTCATTATCGTATGCCTAATCTTAAAGAAAGGAGATCCTCACCATTGCGTCAATTATAGAGGGATAAGTCTCCTTAACGTCGCTTATAAGATCTTGTCTATTGTAATATGTGAACGTCTGAAACCCGACGTCAACAACTTGATAGGTCCTTATCAATGTGGTTTTAGACCAGAGAAGTCCACAATAGACCGAATTTTCACATTACGGCAGATCTTGGAAAAAACTCGAGAGCATAATATCGATATTCACCATCTCTTTATCGATTTCAAGGCCGCGTATGACAGTATTTACAGAGAGAAGCTGTACAGATCTAGTTTTGGCATCCCTGCAAAGCTCGTTCGACTATGCAGGTTGACTTTGGAGAATTCACGCTGCTCAGTCAAGGTCGGTAAAGAACTCCCGGAGTGCTTTGATGTCGAAAAAAGGTTTCGATAAGGCAACAAATAGTCATGCGATTTCTTCAACATCACACTTGAACAATTGAACAATCTTTCAAAAGTCTGTACAATTACTCGCCTATGCAGACGATATTGACGTAATGGGAAGAAAAAAGCGTGATGTCATAGGTGCTTTTGCGAGTATTGAAACAGAAGCGGCAAAAATGGGTTTGGTGGTTAATGAGGGCAAAACGAAGTATATGTTGTCATCAAACAAGGACACAGAACATCGACGAATTGGACAAAACGTCACAATAGACAGACATAACTTCAAGGTAGTTAAGGACTTCGTCTATCTAGGATTCGCTATAGACACGGAAACAACATCAGTCCTGCTTTACGGCGCGGAAGCATGGACCTTATCGAAAGCGGATGAGGAAATCCTTGGTCATTTCAAAAGAAAAAGACTCTGACCTCAGACCTCTGGAAGACCTCAACCGACTTAGAGTGCAAAACTGGACAGAGCTTGCCCGAAATCGAAATTGTTGAAAATTGGAAATTGGAGAAAACAGTCCTACAACTCTTTTGTTCATATCCTGTAATCTTTTACAGAAAACTCACCTAAGTGAATACCTTTTTGTCTGTCCCTTTTCATACGAAGTTCTGCATGGTTTGACTATCAGGTGATTAACTTGTTTATCCACGTTCAATTAGAAGAATGATAAATTCTCTTATCCCCTAGATTAGGACCAGAGGGTGAACAACTTTCTGATCTCAGTGGTACCACAATGGACCCTATCTGGTTTAATTGTGTCAGATTCCAAACAAACATATCTTACCTTACCTCACCAAAGAGGAGGTCTGACGTTTGAATTCTGGAAAATTGGCCAGTCCTTGGAGATTAACTTTAGTGACATGAAAATCGTTTTCTGACTTGGTCTGGAAGGTCCGAGAGTATCACAGCATTTATTGTGACACCCTATTTATTTTTTTCAATTATTTTTTCTTTTTAGATGAATTCACAAAACTTGTATCGGAGCGAAATCCATCCGATGGATCGTTCTGGAATGCGGTCGCATCTTCGTCGTCAATTTATGCTGCGCTGTAGGGGCATCCAAATATACTGATGAAACTTTCAACTTTGGTTTTATGCTTCTGCGACAAAAATAAGGGGGTTCCAAAAGAGCTGAAGTGGCGTCCATTACAGTTGTTGTTGCTCAAATAGAGATGAAGGGTTTCAACTGAGTTCTTAAGGTCACCAAAAGACTGCTCTCAAAAACCATTTGGGTTCACAAAACCCCAATATTTGCAAAACCAATTACGTGGTAGACTTTTTGTCAAGACAAAAATGTATACTGGTAATGAATGTACTTGAATGTATTTTTCCGCTAGCCCAGGAGGCCCAGAGCAATTTCAGAAATATTATGCCTTATTTTTGCTAGCTCTCCTCTATGGACTACTCAAAAACTGAGGCGCGTGAATAATTAAGGCACCTAGATGCTAGATCCCACCCCTCTGGTGCGCTAGGAAGCCGTGCAGAACGTGAGCACGGAGCATACCTACTTCGGAGCGTGGAAATATCAGCGAATCCCACAATCCATCACTTCGAGTTTAAATACTCATCACAAAAAGCGCTGGGCTCAGTTCCCAATTAATTCATAACAATATAGTCCAGCAAATATAATCAAACACCAAAAGGGTTTTTTGTCCTGTTCAATTATAAATAATTCCTTCCTTACTTCTTGCTATTCGCCCTTCATTGAATTTGACCTACAAAAATGTACACCCTTTCGATTCGTGTGCGAATCATAAACGATTACACTACCCTCAGAGTAGGTACACAATTCCCAAATAACTTCCGCTTTAGGAAATAACACAGCAATAAGTCCACTAAAGCCTAGGCAAACCAAAGCATGCAACACAATCAACTTGGATTAATATCGCGTCGTCGGTCGGCGGGCCACGAAGGGTCCATAAAAATTATTTCGTCCCCTTTGGTCTGACATTAATTGCCACACCAAGCCAAGCTATTGAAACTATAATGGGGTTTCAATGTTTGTGCTTAGAATTATATCAGGCCCGCAAGCCCCAAGTGAGGACATAAGAATAAAGAAGAAGCAGTGTCACTTGTCGCACTACTTCCTTGGTGACAAAATATTAATTAACTTAATTCGCAATCTACCACAATGGCAGAGTAGCGCGGTTTAAGATTGGGCTTGGGCGCTCCTCTTCAACAACGTGTCGTCAGTTGCTGTTGGTCGTCGTCGTCGAGTCGTATCGTTGTGTTAGAGCACCGTGCGTCGTCGTCCTGTCGTCGTCGACGATGAGGATCTAAGTTTTATATGGCATAACACTCCACACATAGATATAAAATGACTATACTCGTTACCCAAGGATATAACAACAAAAAAATGAGTTCCTTTTTAGCAGTTCTGTGCTCTGGCTCTGGTGTGCTAGAATGGGGTTTCCCCAGCCGGCATGGATTTCTAATTAAAGTTCCTCTTGGGTAGGGGTGTTATAGAGGTGTCGGAGGCATTTTGTGGTTGCGCCTTTTATGGGTTCGTACATCCCCCGATTCATAATGATGGGTGTATGGGGGCAGACTGTTAAGCCGAAACCATCTTTCTAATGAGATGTTTAAAACAACCTTAACCAAACACCATTATACCAACATGCACACCCACACACACACGCACTCACTGCTAATGTTTACACAGAAAATTTCGAAAAGTGTGGGTGGCAGAGTTTCAATAAACTTTATTAGGTTGTTCAGGAAATTAGGTTAACTTAAGCAGGGATTTTCGCCAAATTTATTTTAATTGTGTGTTGTGTAGATATGTCTTCTTTTTCGAAAGAAAAAGGATGGGAGTGTAGATGTTTAGATATTCAAATGAAAGCAATTTGCATAGGTTGGCCTCTTGAGAGAGATTGAAATGGGTTCGATGAGAAGATATTGTTGTGTTGAAGTTATGCCCATAGCTGGCAGCCTATGTAAATTTATTTTATTTTTACTAAAAAGGGTTAATTTGCTGATAGAGCCATTTAATATTGTGTCAAATATTCTTCCAAAAGTCCTTAATTTTATTTTAGCTTTTTGTCGTTTACTCTTTAAATGAGGACTGCTGGGCGGGGGAGCTGGACAGGGGAAGTTAACAGTATGAATAATTTGTATGCTTTTTTTCTTTAAGCAAAATAAAATGGAAAGTTTCTATTAATACAAGCTCTTTGCTAGAACTGTGTACTAAATAAGTAAAATGTACAGATCTTTCCACTAGTTGGTATCTTATAATATCATCATCCCTAAAAAACAATATCCTTAGCGAGATGAATTTTAAATCTTTAATACTGTTAAGAATTGACCAAATGCTTTATGGAAAAGTTATTTAACCAAACCCAAACACGCTGTTTAACACTATCCGTATTTTTGACGCTTCTCATTCGTTGTCAAGATGGCTGCCTATGCCTAATAGATCTGTTTCTTTTGCATATCGGATTTCATTGCAATACCATCACTTTCAGGAGATTAGACATATTTATTTACTATCTGTTTCCGCGATTTCGTTCAAGTGGAAAAGTGACTTTCGGCAGTATTCTTAATTCTAGCCCAACTTTTTTGCAAATAAAATACACAGTGTCAAAATTCAAATAAAGATGTTCAATAGTTTGGGTGGTAGATGGCAATAAAGATAAACATTAAGACAGAGTTAATTTTGGATTTATAGTATTAGAAAAAACGTCCATTCCCGTGGGAGTATGAGAACCGTTACCAGGGATGACTAAAAGTTAATGTTACTTGGGGATAGTGGAGCATTCCAACAGTGGAAGTATTTTTGAAATCGGTGCTGTAGTTTCTAAGTTTCTGTTTACTTTTCCGTTTCCGTGGGAATATAGATAGGTATTCAATGTATAGCATAAACAGCTCATGTCCTTCCTCAGGTTCTAGATTATCTCTGTACAAAATTTCATTTCAATCGGTTCAGTTCAGGGCGGGAGACGGTAACATAGAAAAAAGGACACACAGAGTTTCACATTAATGATAATAGCTTAAATTATTTACTTATTGATTTATTTGGGGTTATTTACGTAAAAAATATTCTTTTAAGCAATGATGATTTGAATTTTCATTAATATTGCTTATAAGCAATTATACAAATATCAATAATAAGTTTATTCTAAATATTGTTAAGCTGAGGAGTATATAATTACAATTATAGCCTCTTATTATTATTAAGAAACATTGAAAAGAAATATGGAAATTGACTAGCTAGAGCTTAAAAGAAGATGCTATTGAGCTCCCGACGGACGGTGCATAAATCTTTATGTGCCACCAACACCGAACCTTCCTTGGTAAGGAATTCCACAGACGTGCGGTATAGATAAAAAATTGTCTGTCAGAAGTCAAACAATTAAAGCGGAGTAAAATAAGTTAATGAGATCGTGTTTTAGAACTAAAACACAATTTATGAAGAAAAAAGAGATAACTAGGCTGATCAGTTTGACTAATATTTGATAGTAGATAAAAGAAGAGATCTATATGAAATAAGGGCTGCTTACGACCAGTATAACGAGATTTACAAGGAGAAAAGAAGAAAAGAACACCAAATTCTGAAGAAAAAAAAATTAAGCAACATGAGAAACCCTCGTTTGGAAAAATTGAGAGATGCCATGACAGGAATGAGGATCTGAAGTTTATTTTTTTTATAAAAAATAAAGATATTGTTTAATTTTACTAGTACCTGATTAGGGTCAGTAAGTTACTTAAAATATAATATAAGCTATTTTTGTTAGCATGTAAGCAGTTATAAATGAAAATGAATAAAAAATTAATTAAAAATAAAATGATCGGAAGTTTTACCAATGGTACTGATGGTAAATAGATCTGGTAAACAGATCTTGGCAAAGCCCCTCATAGCATTAGAGCTGCAGTCCCTACTGAGGATCTGGAAAGACCACTTCTGCAGACTAACTAACGGCGATGACTAATTTTGCTATCAACTGCAATACCCCAATCAACATGGACGGTGATCAAGAATGCCATCCTCCCGACCCCGAAGAAGCTACGCTTACCATAGACAAACTTAAATTAAGTAAGACTGTAGGTGCAGATGGCCTTGATGCCGAATGTTTTAAGGCAGCAGGAGATCAGTTGGAAAGGAGCATGCACCAGCTGATCTCCATGTTATGGTTGGCAGGAAATATGCCCGATGAATGGAACACCAGTGTCTAATGTCTAGTCCCACTCCGCACTCCCCCTCCTACACCTCCGACCTCCACCATCCTCATCCGCAACTAACTCCAAGGACAAGAGGAACTGAACACTTCAACAGTTATTAAATACTAACAATTTATTCTATTATTATAATTATCATTAACTTAAATTTAATTCATAATTCAAATATCTGACAATGTATATCGTTAGGCCCCTTATGTACCAACACAGCAAAAACTACCATTATATAATTAAGTAACGTATAATTAAGTACCAATTTGAATTTGAAAAGAATCGTTAAGAAAAAGTTTGTCTAGTTTCGGCAACCCTGCAAAGCTCCTACGACTATGCAGGAAGTCTTTGAATAGTTCGTCCTGCTCCATCAAAATCGCCAAAGAACTCACCGAGACCTTTGATATCGAAAATGGCTTTAGGTCAGGTGATAAATTGTCATCCGATTTCTTTAACATCGTGCTTGAATAAGAGGAGAGGAATAATCTTCAAAACGTCTGTACAATTACTCGCTTACACAGAAGACATTGACATAATGGGAAGAAGGGAAACAAAAGCGCAAAATATGGGATGTACCGTATGCGAAGGCAACTTGTGAAAAAAAGATACCTATAACAGCGAGCTGTTTGAGCTATACGGTGACATGCCCATAACAGGAAAAGTACGCATTGCGATGTAACGATGGCTGGGCCATGTAGAGCGGATGAACATCAACGCTCCGATTCGTAGGGTTTTCGAAAGCACATTGCATTGAAATCGCGGAAGGGGAAGATCTCGTCTTAGGTGGCGCAATAAAGTGGAAGAAGATCTCAGCCGATTTAGAGTGCAAAACTGGAGAGAGCTCGACCGAATTCGAAATTGTTGGCGTAAGATGTTGGTTGAAAAAATAAAATTTTCAAAATGCTGATATTCACGTGGAAAACAGCTTGGACCTGGACCAGTACTTCAAACTCGTCAGATTTTGTCCAAATGGTTGAAGCCGCTTTCGAAAAAAATAACTATTATCATATCGGTTATATGAAAGGTAACATTATTTCAAGACCTAGAGACCCAATTCCAAAAACCCGCTTGTAGGCTGCACCACAGACCCTAACTGCAAATTTCGAAGAAAGTCGGTCTAGCTGTTCAGGCTGTAGATCCATATGGCGAAAGACAAACAGACAGAATTGCAAGACCCACATTTTTCTTAGTTTCTATCATCATTTTAGTACCTATAATCGCAATATAAAATAACTGTGAATGGCCTACATTATTCGGCGAATATTTTATTTGGCCCGAATTGGATGAAATTAACTTGGACGACATTATTTATTAGGATGAATCCACCGATTCATTGAAGAGTAAGTTTGAGGAAGAGGAAAGTTTTATCACAAGAATTGAACCAGTCGAAGTCTCTATTTACACTATCAAAACAGCTTATTTCAACCTTGTGAAACAAGATACCTTTCATTGAGAGTTTTTTCAACCCTTAAGCACTCAGAAAGCATGTCTCAGTTGTAAATAAGCAAAAAATAAACTTAACACACTCTAAACAACTGAATTCAAAAATATTTCAAAATTATTGACAAACACATACAAAAATAAATTAGAATGCTACATAAAATTAATTATTAAATTAAGACAATTATAGAAAGAAAAGAAGCATAAAACAAAAAGAAAGTGGCGCTCTGGTTCGAATCAATGACTGTAGGGTGCTTTTACTAAAGTCGTGTTTTATACTCACGTCTGCAAAACATCGCAAAACATCGCACATGAGAAAGAACAACCATTAGTGAACAACGATTGTGAACAAAAATTAATCAGTGTTCGAAAACACGGCTTAACATGAAAATCTACATAATTTGAGTTAAGGTTTAAGATTTTTATCATACGCGAGTAAGGGGCTCATTCGTGCCATAATTAGTTCTACGATAAGGACAGTGAAGTAACTCCAAGTTGCGTAGTTGCTATGAGCCTCCACTGTAGTTTAAACCTATGAATTAGAGCAAGTCAGGAGCATCAATTTGTCCTGTTATAAGCTGGTGAAGAAAAACTTAATCTTTATTTATTCGCCGATGCGAAAGCAGTTGCATCTGCCAAAGTTGAATACGGTGCTCATACGGTGGAAGGTCATAAGGATCAATCCATGGAAGTCCCTTGAGAGCAACTCTAATAAATCTTCGCTGTATACTTTCTATCCTTCAATTGTGGACTGTATAATAAGGAGACCATATTTGAGAAGCATATTCTAGATGGGGTCGAACATGAAAGTTATTCAGCGAAAGAGTGACGTAGGGGTCCCTAAACTACTTAGCCCATTTTTTAATAAAGCCTAGAATTGAATTTCCTTAACTAACAATATAGTTGATATGAGATGTTAAGTCTAAATTGGAACTAAAGTAAACGACGAGGTCCTTAATACTGGACACCTTGCATAATATTTGATGAGAAATCGAGTAATCATAAATAGCAGGTGTACATTTCTTCGAAAAAGTTATACTTTTATGGATTGAGAATCAATCAATTTTTATCGCACCATTTGGCAAAATTTTCAAAATCAGATTGTATAATAAGGCGATCGGCTGCGCAGTCTATTTTCTTAAAAGATTTCATATCACGAGAAGATCAAAATTTCACATGATGACAAGTTAAAAGTAAGAAAACATCTTTATGTCTAGAATAAAAAGGATAGGGCTAAGGTGACTGCTTTGTGGTACACATGATTTAGATTTATTAAGCTAACTGCAAGCGATTAGAACAATAGATTAAAACTTAAAAAATATTTAAATTTAAAAAAAAAAATAAAAACAAATAAATAAATATATTTACAAATAAACAATGCTTAATTCTAAGTTGAAGTGCAAGATTTAGAAGTTGAAAGGGGAAGCGGAGTATAAATTTTTTCTTAGAGAAGAGGAACTAAGGAAAAAGTCAAAGGCATTTCCTACAGCATTCGCATAACGTAGCATTCTGCATATGGGGTTGAAATAAGCGTAATTTGTGCGGAGAGTAGGGAGGTGGAAGAAGGGGACAGAACGAAGGTTACGTGGATTAGTGTTCATGTAAATCAGCTCGAGTAATTCCGGGTAGTCTATGGTACCGGTCATGATCTGATGGACGAAAATTATGTCGGAGATATGACGACGTTTCGAAAGGGTGACCATGTCAATTAGTCGCAAACGGCTTTCATATGGAGGTAAAATAAACGTATAAGACCAAGGCAACCTACGCAAAGCGAATCTTAGAAGTCTTCGTTGCACAGCTTCAATTCTACGGGATTGAGTTATTTGGTAGGGACCCCAAACCTGACTAGCATATTCAAGGTCTAACATAAGTATTGAATAATGATTTAGTGACGTATTGGTCGGAAAATTCTCTAGACCAGCGTTTGATAGACCCAAGAAGGAGTTTGCTTTCGCTATAATATAGTTAATGTGAGAGTGGAAATTCAGCTCTTTATCACAAATAACCCCAAGATCACGAATAGACGAAACTCTGGGGATAGGCAGAGGCACGTTACTGAAGTAGTACGTTCAAAGACTAGAGGGTAAGCGTTTACGCGAGAAAGTCACAGATTGACATTTATTAACGTTAAGCTCAAGATAGTTCTTATTACACCAAGTAAGAAAAGCATTTAGGCCGTTTTGATGAAGAGAGGAATCATGAGAAGAGGATATGTTTTTTATGATTTTAATGTCATCTGCATAAATAGAGAGATCAGAGAATAAAATAATACTAGCGACGTCATTTATTGCAAACACAAACAGGAGAGGACCTAGATGGCTGCCTTGGGGAACGCCAGAAGAGGCAAATATCGGGTTAGAAACTGCTTTGCTAAAAACTACTCTATACACACGTATCTCTAGGTATGATTTGACCCACTCGATAATTGAAAGTGGGAAGCCAAAGCTTTGAGTTTGGGATAGATAATTTGATGGTCAATTTTGTCGAATGCTTTACTTAAGTCTGTAGTTGCCCTTTTCCATGGCCAAGAGAGTCTTTGATTCGAATTGGGTAAGGTTAGTCTTAGTAGACCTTCCTTTTAGGAATCCGTGTTGAAGTAAAGAGACAATTGGTTTACAATGAAAATACAGAGAAGTTTAGGGATGGCGGAGAGCTTAGCTATCGGTCGATAGTTCGAGATTTGATTTTTACAGCCCTTTTTGAAAATTGGGAAGATAAAAGATTCTTTCCAGAGAGAGGGGAAAACAGCCTGGGAAAGAGAAAGTTGAAAAATATTAGCAAGGGGTTGATAGAGCACTGATGCGCACTTTTTAAGGAAAATTGCTGGGACGCGCTGTCTGGACCAGGTGAGAAGTCATCATCCAGTAACCTTAATTTATCACAAACAGAATGAGTGTGGCTTAAGGAAATCTGAAAGAATGCTTCGTAATTTTACCTCATATGATCTATCGGCAAGGTACAATCTGATCCAATCGACGAAGGTCAAAGGGAATCCATATGACGCCGACGCGACGATGAAATACCTCAAAGACGAAAGGTGTGGCCGAGCCATCGAAAAATGGGTCCAACGCATCGACCGCTGCAGACGTGCCCACTGTAATATGTATATGTCAAAGACTGAGGTGTGTTCTGATTGATGACTTTATTACAACTGCCTCTCACTTCTATTAAGTAAATTCATTAGTACACTTATAGGAAAGATGAATTAGTACACTTATAGCAAAGATGAATTAGTATAACTAAAAGTACATTAATGCATGAAAGTATTCATTGCTGAATCTCTACATCTCCCCCTTTAAGTTTTATCGTAAAGATAAACAATTTAAATATTAAAATTTAAATAATAAATGTATAAAAGTAAATATCTTAAGTCTTAGATTTTTGAATTTCATACTCGGAATTGTATTAACATCTATATATACATTAAAAATAGTAAAAAAAAACATTTTATTCCAAAATTCTTATTCCTAGATGTTAGAAGGAAAAACAATTCATATAGATTTGTTCATTTTGTTGGTTTACAATTTTTTTTTTTTTTTTTTTTTTTTTTTTTTTTTTTTTTTTTTTTTTTTTTTTTTTTTTTTTTTTTATTTACTAACTTTACATATCTTCAGTTATACATATTATAATATCTCTTATTATTATTATTTATGTTTTCTTTTTTTTTTTTTTTTTTGTAGTGCTTGCAATTCGTGGGTCAAGTGCCTGTGAATACTATCCTTTTACTGACGATGTCTTATACAAAACGAGTTTCTGCGCAAAGTTCTGCCATCTTCCAGTCGAACCCAGTACGATCTTGGTGCATTTTTTACTTTTTCTAATATTGTTCCCGGTACCCAAAATTTGGAATCTTTCATCCATATTTTCTCGTTTTCTATGAATTCATTTCTGTGTTTGGTTGTTTTGTCGTAATAAATTTTATTTTTAAAATTGTTTTTATTTAAAACCGGCACAATTTTTGTGTTTATGTAGGTGTTTTTAAAAAGATCAGTTTTGCTAGGAACTTGAGTTCGGGTTTTTCTGCCCATTAAAATCTCTGACGGCGAAATGTTTGAGTTTTTGATTGGATAATTTCTATACTCAAGTAGCGCTAGCCACAAACTTGTTCCAGATTCTTTGCATTTTAAAATCAAATTTTTTGAAACCTGAACTAACCTCTCTGCGAACCCGTTAGATTTCGGGTACCTTGGGCTCGTCGTACATATGTCTATGTCTAAGCTACTGCAAAACTGGCGAAACTCAAAAGATCCAAAAGGAACATTGTCGGCAATAATAATTCTTGGTAGACCATGTGTGGCAAAAATAGGCAAAATAGCATTTATGACTGCTTGAGATGTCTTTTTTTGCAACTGTATAATCTCTAAATATTTCGAAAAATAATCTCCTATGACTAAATAATTTTTGCCTCCGACCTCCATAAAATCCATTCCTATTTTATGAAATGGAATGTCAGGAATCTCATGACTAATCATGGGTTCTTTTATATTATCAGATCTGAATTTTTGACAAATCTTACACTCTACAATCATTTTTTCTATATCTTGGTTTAACGATGGCCAGTATACTAATGTTCTAGCCCGCGCTTTCGTTTTCTCGACTCCTAAATGAGAATTGTGTAACTTTTGTAAGGTCTCCTTTCTTAATACTGTCGGAACATAGATTCTATCATTCAAGAATAAAATATCATCGGTTATGTATAAATCTTGCCTTAAATTCCATAGACTTCGAAACTTTTCCGGTACCTTTGATTTACTATTCGGCCAACCTTCTAAAATAATACTTTTTAACTCTCGTAATTGTACTTCATTCTCTGTTTCCATTTGAAAAACTTTCTTTTTGTTTTCGCTCACATTGATAGAATGAACCATTTGGTTTAATCCCTTAATCTCTTCTTGTTCACTTTCTTTGCTGAAATTTCTAGACAGCAAATCCGCGACATACAAAAATTTTCCAGGCAAATACTTAAAAGTCAATCTATATTTTTGAAGCCTTAATTTCATTCTTTGCAATCGTGCCGAGGGTATTTTGTGGTAGTCCTTTGACATTATTCCTAAGAGTGGTTTATGGTCAGTCACTATTTCGACATCGAATCCATAAATATATGTGTGAAACTTGTGACATGCAAATACTACCGCGAGAAATTCTTTCTCAATTTGTGCGTACCGCGATTCTGTAGTTGACAAACTTCGCGAAGCAAAGCAAATTGGCCTGTTTTTCTGCATTAAGCAACATCCAAGTCCAAATTTGGATGCATCTGTTTGTATTGCACTTTCCCTGGGGTCAAATGGACTCAATGCTGGAGCATTGATTATGCATTTTTTTATTTTGTCTAGGCATTTAGTATGACTGTCCAGCCACTGAAACACAACGTCTTTCGATAACAATTCTCTAAGAGGATTTGAGATATCCGCCAACTCAGGGATATAATCCCTCACGTAATTGATTAACCCTAATAGCTTTTGCAAATCATTTCTATTTTTGGGAGTCCCCATTTTTTCTATCCCTTCCATCCTTTTCCTATCAATTTCTATGGCGTTTTCAGATATTATATGACCTAAAAAGTTAACTTTATTTTGTCTATACTGAAGTTTTGACTGATTAAATTTTATTCCCTTTTCCATAGCCTTCTTCATTAGTTTGTTTACTATTTCATCATGTTCCGCTTCACTTTCGGCTACCACTAAAAAATCGTCAATATATATGATAACTCCCTCAATGTCTCCAAAATTTTTTTCATTCATTTTTTGAAAAACTTCTGCTGCTATTTTTAACCCAAAAGGTAATCTTTTAAATCGATAACACCCAAAAGGTGTACTGAACGTGCATAACTTTTTCGACTCCGAATCTAATTTCACTTGCCAATACCCATCCTTCATGTCAAATACCGAAAATATTTTTTTGTTAGCCAACTTTGACTTGATTTTTTCAAACAACGGAATCTCGTATATATGGTCTTTTACTGCTTCGTTTATAGCTTGCGGGTTTAAACAAATCCGGATCTGTTTGTTAGGTTTTTCAACTATCACTATATTGGAAACCCACTCAGTAGGTTCTTGGACAACCTCTATGATATTTCTGTCACAAAGTGATTTTAATTCATTTTTCAAAGGAATTTCCAACGACAACGGAATTCTGCGGGCTGGTTTCACAACAGGACTGATGTTGTCTTTTAATTCAATGTGAAAGTCTTCACAAAAACAGCCTAATCCTTCAAATAGACATGCATAATTTTTAACTAGTTTATGTGTTTCACTGATATCAATATTATAAATTCTTTTGATAAATCCTAATTTAACACAACTCTCTCTACCTAAAATGGGAATTTTACCTACATCAACTACGAAAAATTTTAAAATAGCTGTAGAGTTTTTTGCCTTACACTCAAGTTCCACACATCCCGATGTTTTTATTTCGCCACCTCCATACCCTTCTAGTTTTTCATTACATTGTGTTAATTGCAAATTTTTCAAATGTTTACAAAACTGTTTCGGTAACACATTTGCATCAGCACCCGTGTCTAGCTTAAAATTGATGTTTTTGGATTCAACTTGAAGAGTTTCAAACCATGCAGAATTTTCTCGTAAAATATTGTCAATTTGTAATTTGTCTAGTTCATTTTGCCTGAAGCATATAGAATCAATATAAAAATCATTTTCTTGTTCACCTGTTTCCATTGTTATTTCTTGCACACCTCTCTTCTTACAAACTGAAGAAAAATGGTTTCTTCCTCCACACGAGGAGCATATTTTTCCATAGGCAGGACACCTTCCTTTCACATGGCCTTGTCCACAAAAATTGCAAGCAACTCCTTTATACATTTCAGTATTTTGATTTTTGTGATCGTTTTTATTGTAACCCCTGAAAGAATTTATATTTCTATTTGCATCATTTTTTTCCTGATATCTTAAATTATTTGTAACATTTTCATTTCTAAAATTTTTAAAACTACTTCCCCTATTCTGAGATCTGCCAACTAGATCGATAGACGCTTTCGATGATCCCGCTTGCCCTTCTATTTTTCTCATTTGCTCCGTTGACGCCTCCGCCGCCCTTGCCATTTCTATTGCTTTCTCCGCAGTAAGTTCACTTGTCTCCAAAAGCCTTTTTTGAAGCTTATGATCTATTAAACCATGCACCAGACGATCACGCAACATTCTGCTTTCTTGTGTTGCATAACCACACTTTTTCACCATTTTTTTTATATCCATTAAGAATTGGTCAAATGGTTCTCCAGACATTTGACTTCGACTTTGGAAAAGGAAGCTTTCATATACCTCGTTGCATTTTGGTTTGCAAAAAACTTGAAATGCTTCAACCACTTTGCTGTATATTTTTTTGTCATCTTCTTCTATATCGAGTGAGTTGTAGACCTCGATTGCATCTGAGCCTAATGCATTAAGAAAAATGGCTACTTTCACTGTTTCAGCTTTTTTGTCAAGTTCAATCGCTGTAGCAAAAACTTCAAAATTTTGCCAAAATATTCGCCAATTTTCCGCAATATTTCCCTCCAATTTAAGTGCATCTACTTTTCGGATAAAATCCATGTTGTTGGTGCGAAAAACGATTCTTTGTTTCGGTGGTCTACCACGCGGTTTTTTACTCAGTACCGGATTATTGTGAATTTTTACAATGCCCATTTGCGTGGGTTCAGACCGACTGCGCCATGTAATATGTATATGTCAAAGACTGAGGTGTGTTCTGATTGATGACTTTATTACAACTGCCTCTCACTTCTATTAAGTAAATTCATTAGTACACTTATAGGAAAGATGAATTAGTACACTTATAGCAAAGATGAATTAGTATAACTAAAAGTACATTAATGCATGAAAGTATTCATTGCTGAATCTCTACACCCACAGTTTTTGAATGATGTCAATTTGATTGTTCTTCAAGCCGATGATAAAGTCCTCAAAATATCTCATATGGTTTGTGTTTTATTTGAAAAAAAGTTGTCAAGTCCTTACTGGAGAGCCCGATACTATTTCTTTGTTTGTACCAAAGTCATATTCAATAGAAAGACTCCAAAATCAATCAATTATTTGAAAAAGAAAACGAACACATCCGTCCCCAAAAAAGTTCAACGCTCGAAAGCTTTGGAGACTGAAGTGGGACATTTGAAAGTATTTTAGATATCTAAATACAATTTATTGATACCCTACAAATAAAAATTTTCTATAGAAACAAAGAAAGACAAGCAAAACACCGAAAGAAACTCTACACAAAACATTTAAACGTGGATTATCCTCAAACAATCGGGTAGTATTGTACTCCTTGACACACCCGCCCCATGGTATTGCGCCATAGCACAAAAAAAAAAAACTGAGATTGCTGTAATATTAAGGCCAACATCTATCTGAGAGCACATTTTATAAATATAGCTGCTATTTAGGAAATTATTATTCCGTTTACTCCCAGCCGAAGTGCTAAGTATGAAATGGGCAATAAGTCCATTCCGAGGCAGAAACACATGAATATATAATTTTACACAAATGAAGCAAATCACAATAAAATAAGCAATAATCTTTCATTCCCCATCACAACCCCAAGTCATTATTTACGCAAATATTCACTATGGTCTTCCAGACGAACCCAAGAAAAGAAAAAAGAAATAGAAAAAAAGAACAGCAAAAGGAGAAACATAATTGAAACATAAAAATGATCCCTTTCTTACATCAAGGGCGTAAATCTAGGGCATCCTGGTACCAAAAAAGTATCTACCAAAAATAGAAAAAAATGAGCAAAATATGTAAAATGAAATAATAAGAGAAACAAACTGTCAAAACAAATAGCAAACAAAATACATAGGATTGTGCCAGAACAATGAATTTAGAAATCGTTTGGTGGTGGTGGTGGAACGCCATCGCCAGTCAGCTGTGAATAACAACCTTCATCAATTTTAATACCAAGGATTCCTAGGCTCAGTAAGCACGCAAAATAACGGCATTCACTTATAATATTTTTTTTTGTTTCATTGGTACACATTTTTTTTATTGAGAGGGATCCCTTTTTTCGTTGGTTTTTTTTTGTTTTGTTTATAAAAAAATAAAAGTAAAATAAGAAAAGCAACAACATATTTTTTTATCCTTCATCAGGCATGAATATCTTCCGTTTTAACAGCAAAACAAAGGAAACCAATTGTGTTGAGAGAGAAAGAGAGAGAGAGAGAGAGATGGGAAAGAGCCTAAAGCAAACGGTTTTCTTTATAAATTGGCCCTTGATGGATAAAGGGTATTATTTCGAAGGTCGTGGCTTAAGTGAGTGGGCCGTTGATAGTAAGGGGTTGTGGCAAGCCTTTTTTTTGCCTCTCGTTTATGACAAAGGATGAATTTGAATTTTATTTTGTGTTTGAATAAGCAAGGCGGCATAGCAGTGAAGCTTTAAGTACCCTTTTTTGTGTATAACTTCGACATCGTCGGCGTCCGTCGCGTTGTGTCGGCAGGTGATGTTCAAGAAAGTCTTGAATATGAGGGTTTTCTAATTAAAGGAAATGTTTTGGCCTAAACGGTTTCTTGACTATCGAAAATTTTAGGAGTTCAGAAAGAGGTTTTTTCTTACGTAAGTTACTTAGAGCTTTCAAAATAAATCATGGAATTGTTAGGGAACATGAGGTTGTTTCGTTCTTAAACACCTGCCAGCTGCCACGGATCAGAGAAGGTAAATGGTTTTTCGGTAAAACCATTTCCTGATCTCTATATTCAGACAGCATGAATAAGCACTTTCTGTTTTTGGACTATATAGAGTCGTAACTGCGAAGTGAAATAAAAAAAGGACTCACTTAAGCACCACATGAACTGCTTGTTGTTTTACTTTCATACTTTTGTTCCAAGCTGGCGCAATCTCTCGGCTAAGACAACGCAAATAATTTCAACAGAGATAAAACCTTAGCTGTGAAAAAAACCATCACTTTGGAATACTTCGCGCCATTCCTAGAATCTAAGTTTTTATAAGTGGTTTGTACTTTTGGCCGGGCCTACCTTTCTTTGTGTACTTTGCCACGCTGAATCCAAATCAGTTTTGCCCGTACATACTCAAAATTTGCAGTAAATTGCAAAAAATTTAAAAAAATTAGTCGATGAATGAGGACACAAAAGGGATGCTAGTTGGTGACGTCTTTTAAGGAAAAAGTTCTGAAGACAGAGAATAGGTACTTGCCCGCGAAGTTGTTGGTGAGAATAAAAGCTCTGAAACCTTCGACCTTTTGGACTTGAATGATCTTATCAAGGATATAAGGCTATCTCACAGCTTAGTATCTGCGGTGCCCATGTCGTATAATGATAAGCATGTCTGCTCGTTACGCAGAGGAGGTTCCTGGTTCGAATCTCAACAATAAAAAATTGTTTCTACGGCGCTTACTTGATTAGCCGTTTAGAACCGTTTAGAAGAAAATTGTTCGTCCCCTCCATTCCGTCACAAGGAATGGTTGAGAGAAATATGCTAAGCCCCAGGGCTCCCGGTTCTGTTGCGCCACCCCAAGTGCGTATGTCACGACTATAGAGAAAATTCATTGGTTCCAATGTGTAGATGTGAAAGGAGTGGTTGTTGTATTGAAACCGAACATATTCCGAGACGACGGCTTTTGTTGATTCGTTAAAAAGAGTCTTAATGCTGTTCTCTTCATAACTCAAGCACGTAAACACTGATTGCAAAAGCTTCCTTAACTAAATTCAAAGAAACTTATGAAAATTTGCTGATTGCAAAGAGTTAAATTTTTTACTTTGGCTGTAATGGTTGGTAATGGTATTGAAAAGTCATTTGTCAAAATGAAGAGTGTTAGGTACAATTTCATCATGGAGCAACGATTGCAAATAGCTAAAATCTATTATCAAAGTTCGTGCTCTGTGAAAAATGTGCATCGTTTGTAACGATCATATTCTGATCTTCATAATCGACCTGGTGAATCAATAATAAATTCGTGCTGTTATTACTAAATTTACTTTATTAACATTAAACATTAAACCATTGACTCGCATGCGTACAGTGCGTTTCGAAGAGAATATTTCAGTCGAACATTCAGTGTTAATAAGGATTGTTAAGTGTCAATTTGTCGCCGTTCTTTGACTTGCCGATTTTGGTTTGAAAGTCTATGAAGTTCAACTTCTGCAAGAATTGAAGCCGAATGACCTACCACAACGTCTAATTTTTGATTAAAGGACTTTTAGACTGATCCGTGAAAGTCCGAAGTTTTATCGAAAAAGTGTGTTCAGCGATGAGGCTCATTTCTGGCTCAATAGATATGTATGTGAATGGGAAAAACTGTTGCATCTCGATTGATGAGCAACCGCATGCTATACAATTACACTTACGGACGCACCCATCATCGGACCATTTATCTTCAAATACGACAGTGGAGTAAAAGTTACCGGCAACGGCGAACGATATGGACACATGACTCGCTATATTTGATACTTGATTGACATGTAGTTTTTATTAGGACAGTAGCACATGCCACACAGATCTTTTGAAGTAATGGAAATGAAGGAAGGATGAATTTGGTGAGCAACTTATCTTTCGAAATGGTCGAAATGTCAGTTGGTCGCGATGGAACGATCATTCGAAATACTAATAATTAATGTAAAGTCGTATGTCTTTGTGGACAAACCAAACATTATTGAAGCCTTACAGGATAGCATAAGACGTCTAGTTCTACAGCCCGAAATGCTCGAAAAAGTGACGCAGAAATGGAACGTCTGTAACGGAGCCGCGGACAACATTTGTATGAAGTTCTCTTTAAAACGTAAATGGAAACTTATCCGCAATTCCAATAAAAATTTTGATTATTTGGGGCCAATTTGAGTGTTTTATTCGATTTAAAAAAAAAAAAAAAAAAAAAACTACGCTTTAAATATCGTAGTAGTTGGAATGTTTATGGTGATTTGAAAATCGCACCACTTCTGTTAGATCAGCAATCATGCGGTTTACAAAATATCGCTGCTTTTTATGTTGGTGGGATAGTCGAGATCGGTAAAGTGCAGTTCACACTGCACAACTAATTATCCAACCATTTAGACAAGTGGTCATTTGAGGATTGACATTATCTAACATTTTTCGTTCAGAGCAAAGTCTGTCCCAATAATTGAACAGTGTGACGTGCTTTTGTATGAAGAAAGAGTGGCCGCAATGTTCAGGTTTTTTTTTTGCAAATTACGTAGATTCTGAAAGGCTTATTGTTTAATAAATTTCAGGCTTGAATTTAGCGTACTAAAATACATAAAAATCTTAATTGGTCTGCAGCTACAAATATTTTTTTGTTGCAAAACTTTTTGAAGTTTACTTAAAATTTTGTGACTTTACGGGAAAAACTGTCGTCAGATTCGGATTCAGGGAGTGTTATATTTGATGCTATCCCTCATTTTATACCAAAGGACGTTAATTTTATGAGGTTTGGTTTTAAAATTGGCAGCACTATTTCCAGTGATTGTCAATTTATTGATTGGCTTGTATATTTGCGGTTAGTACGTTTTGCTATCGCACAATGACTAGACTTCTTACATGTTACCTTAGATCAACGTTATTATTTTCTTTATCTGCTGGGAGTTTTTGAAATATTAGCTGGAGCACTCAGACCTAAGAAGCGGACCATTGTGCTACCACATAGCAACCCTTCATTTGTAATTGCTTTCCAGATGATCGCAAAAAAGTCAAAAGACGTTGCCATGATAGGGTGCCTAGGTAATAAGCTCTCACTATGTCTGCGCCGAGTATCTGTAACCTCAGGCGAGGAAAAGCAGGACGTTCACGGAGGAAGCGCTTCGCGGTGTTCTCATCTCCTCTACAAGATTCACAGAGTGTGGTATTATCACTTAAGCGCATTATGTTACGGTAAAAAGGCCAAATTATCCATTGCGCTTTCTGGACGGTCGGACGTTGACTCTTCGGGTGATATGATATCTAAAAGCATATGCGTATATAAGGTCATTGAATTCTGACCTTGACAGCATTGTTACATGGGGTCTTAAAAACCGAGTAGAATTCAATGCTTCGAAAGCTCAATGCTGTCTCTTGTCGTTGAAGCTTAACATTCCTCCATTGCCATTATCCATGAATGGTACCAGCATTTAAGAAACCGAAAAGCTGTCAGTACTTGGTATTTGTGTAAACGACACTGAAAAAAAAAGGTACATAATAATGATGAAAAACGTCATCTATTTGAAGAAAAATTCGTCAATTTTGATCCAGTGAACCTTTTCATGCATATGATGAAAAGCGTTTCTTCAATATGATGAAGCTTTTAAGCGATGAAACTCGTTCATCATACATCAACTTTGTTCATGAATGTGATGAAAAGTGATAACTTAAATTTCCCCTCTTTTTGTTCATCATATAGATGATTGCATTCATGAATATGATGAAAATTGAAGTTATATAATAAATTTTCAATTACAAATAATCATCAATGTGATGACTGTATTCATCACATTGATGATCGTGCACATCAATATGACGAAAATTTTCGATAAATTTAATGAATTAGTTCATCAACGTGATTCACATTTTCATCATATTGATGATCGTGTACATCAATATCATGAATATTTTTCATCAATACTATAAATATATTCATCGGTATGACGAACATGTTTATCATATTGATGATCGCATGCATCGATACCATGAATATTTATCATCAATGCAATGAATATATTCATCAATATGATGAATATGTTTATCATATTGATGATCGCATACATCGATACCATGAATATTTTTCATCAATACAGTGAATATATCCATCGATATGATGAACATGTTTATCATATTGATGATCGCATACATCGATACCATGAATATTTTTCATCAATACAGTGAATATATTCATCGATATGATGAACATGTTTATCATATTGATGATCGCATACATCGATACCATGAATATTTTTCATCAATACAGTGAATATATTCATCGATATGATGAACATGTTTATCATATTGATGATCGCATACATCGATACCATGAATATTTTTCATCAATACAGTGAATATATTTATCAATATGATGAACATGTTTATCATATTGATGATCGTATACATCAATACCATGAACGTTTTTCATCAATGCAATGAATATATTCATCAATACTATGAGCATGTTCATAATTTTGATGAAAACTATTCAGGATATTGATGTATAGGATCATCAATACAATGAACATTTTCATTAATATGAAGCATATATGTTCCTCATATTGATGATCTTCTACATCAATTCAGTGATTATATTCATCATTGTGATAATGGATTTCATGAATGCAATGATTTTATTCATCTACCTGGTGCGTTCCTGGTCGTCGTACTGATGATCGTGTTCTTCAACATTATGCAAAAATATTGCCTTGGTGATAAAAAAAACTTCAAAATCTGTTGATTTTCACATATAAACCAAGCACCTCTCCTTTTAGATGAACTGTGAACTTTGTGCATAAATATGGGGCATATTTAAAATCACTTATAAGAATGAAGGCACTGTTAATAAACATTTAAAAAACAATACAGGAATTGTTTTTGATATTTGCTAAAAGTGCTTTCATGTATATCTACCAGTGATTTTAATAATTACCAATATTTATGAGCAACGGGCAATCTAAAAGGAGGCGTGCTTGCTATATAATGTGACAATTGACAGATTTTGAAGCCCTTCATCACCAAGATAATTACTTTTCATAATGTTGAAGAATCCGATAATTAGTACGACGAACAGGAACGCACCAGGTTGGTGAACTGATGTTTCATTGCATTACTGAATTCCATTAAACATACCGATGAAAATAATCACCTAGAATTAGAAAAAGCACTACATATTAGTAAAAAATCACCAATATAATACTTATCCCAACATTTCCACATTAATACAGGAATCGATTCTGCACCTTAAGATGAAGCTCTTCAAAGTTGTCATTCCTCAATTTGAAAACCTGTTCAAGAAACTTTCCTTCTAAACTTTATAGAAAAATAAAAGAAAAAAGTAGATTTGAATTTAAAATGTTTACAAATACTTTATTGATCTTTAAGCGTTTCAATTATAGTACTTATTCGTGAGGTAATATCTTTTTTATTAGGTTCTATAGAATAAAAAAAGTATTGTATAAAATTCCAAAACTGCTCGCAAGCAGCTGGGTATTGCAAATTAAAGACAAAAAAAATTTTTAGACAAATATCTACTGCACGCAGTAGTTTTTTAAATTTGAGTTTATATCCATCTAGATATACAAAATATTCCTCACAACCGTCGTTTTTCGATAAAACAAGAATTAAGGGTTGAATATTGGTATTCTTCGTTTTTAAGAAGTCTAAGTGGTCTTCGATCTGCTGAACGCTCTCTCCCTCAAAAATGAAAGCCTGTTGGGAGTCTTTGATAGTGAATCGTTGAATCATCCTTTGCCGTGGTGATGTTGAGGTTGATGGTGATTTCGTTACTACTGGCCTTGTTGGAAACAAATAGCTGTGCAAGCTTTTGAGTAGACAAAGTACCGCGTTTTCTATGGAGAAAAAAAAGTAAGCATAAAGATAGGTATAGTTGAAAATTTGTTCAAAATGAATATAAAGTAATTTTTACCTTTGTTTGCATCCCGGTCTTCTATTTGTGTTATAATTTCTGCTACTTTCTTGTCTTTTACATTGCTGATGAGGAACTGTTTAACAAGCTTAAAATTAGTTTCCCAGTTCTCACATATAGTTAAGCTTTGAGGGTATAGGGTCTTGAAATCTCTGTCAATCTATTAAAACAAAGAGATTTACTTAAAAAATTAAAGTTACTTTAAGTTATTACTTACCAAACGATATCCATTTAAATTTTTGTATTGCGGCCATGTCTTGAAAATCTCTTCTTGTGATGAACATTTGCGTATTTGCAGAAGTCGGTACTCGGTGCAAGCATCCCAAGCACCATCAAACTCATCAGATGACAAGTTGTCCATATTCAAGCTTTTTACACAAGCTTCTGCATCTGACTCCGCAACTTAGGAAAACGATTTTTTTATTTGGAGACGTCACAAAATATTGCAACACCTTTACTCACTTAAGTTTTTTTTTGATTTTTTTGTTTCCTTTTCTGGTGATGTTTTTTGTAGTGTGAGAGATTTATAAAGCCTTTTCATGTTGTGCAGCTTAGTGTACAGCTTCCCTCTTTTTTCTGTACGGTAGTACTCGAGCTTTTCGGTGGGAAAAAGTTCTAGTATTTCTTCTTCCAACCTATAGCTGGTTTTTAGGCTTAAGGGAATACTGTTCTCATCAAAATATTCCGCAATAATACTAATGAGACGCTGCCGATGTTCCGTTTGAAATTTATTATTTTTATTGTAATAATCCACAATATTTTGTCCATGTTTTTTTACATTTAAAATTGTAGACAGATCAATGGATTTGCATTGTGTTGTTTCGGGTGACGACGTAGGTGATATCCCTCTAGACGACAAGTTCGATGGTGATGGAGAGCTTGGAGTTCGACATCGTACTTCGGATGATGTTGATGGAAGCTCAATGCCTGGTTGAAGAGGCATTCCAATTGAAGCCCTCCACTTTTCTAACTTATACTCGAAGAGTATGCGGTCACCGTGTTTAAAATTTGAAAGTAAAGATGTTACTTGAGCCACTTTAATTATTTTTAAAATGTCGATTGTTACATTTTCACCTGAGGAAAAAAAGAAATACTTAAAGTTATGTCCCTTCCTGTATGAAGTTGTAAATTCAGCTGTCAGTTGAATCACTAAAACGGTAGTTTTATTTCTTACTATAGATAGAATTACTCTTTTGAATATTTCATGTTTCGTTAAAAAAAAATTATAATTCTATAGTTGTTTTTTCATAGTTAGAAGATTACTTCTGAACTCACTAGCAAAATTGTCTTACTACTTATACTGCAAAAAACATGTATAATTGGAAAGAGTAATTCTCGAATCTGAGAGTACATTTTTCCCATTTCAAAAAAGATCACATGCCTATGGTTCTTATAGAGCTGTTGCGCCAAAACTTTTATTTATTTGTTTATCCTAATTTTAGGCTTTTCAGCCTAGCTAAACTGACAGCGAAAATATTCACATTGTAACAATAAGCTAAGGTAAATTAAGCAATAAAATAATCATCTTACCATGCATGTAATTATACAGAGACATGCAACCCCAATCCTTCAAAAGTGCTTTTAATTCCTCATCGTCATCACTGTCCGTATTGTTGCTGGAATATTCCGTGAATGGTATTAAAGTGTAGAGGGAAGTCTGCTGCTGTTCTCCATCAGTACTGAGGATTGTTACAGTTTCCTCAAGGAGCTTCGAATTTCCATCGTCCAGCGTTGCTGAGCTCTCAGGCAAATTTTCCATTTCTAAATATTAATTAGTATGTATTATAATTTATCGAAAGTTTGTGTTTTAAGTTGCTGGAGATATTTTGTTTTTACTATTGATGAAAATATTCCTTAAGCTTAATCAGGTGCTTTCCTTTTGATGTTTTTGTCAAAGTAACAGGAGGTCCGATAATTTCATCAAATGCAAGGAGTTTGAATTCACCAAACATATTTGTATCAACCTCAAAAGCTTTAAAGTGAGAATTGAAGTAAATGTTCAATAATTTTTGGCAAAACATTAATATATTCCCTTCTGCCTTAGCTATAGTCCTAATAATGTATATATTATAGTCATTCGAACATTTACCAACATAAAATCCAGCTTTATATTTTTTGCCAATATACTCTATTTCATCATAAAATTTTAATTTTTTGTCTTCTTTTAACTTCAGCTTATCTCGAACAATGTTAGCAAATCCAGTATCGCATAAATGTTTCTCCTCTATGTGAAATTCATTTATATTACTGTTAGAATGTAGAATCAGATTTGCAAACTGGAATTGAAATTTTTTGGACAGAGTGAGACATATATTTTTTCTTGAAGTTATTCCATGGGCATACACCTTGAACGGCCTGTGCTTGGCTTCAAATTTAAAACACCAAAAATTTCGTGCCGGTCCAGAATTTCTTATTACAGTAGGGTAGTGTGTTAAAAAATGGAATTTTGGTTTCAAATTATCAGTGAATAATTTGACATATTGCTCATTATGATGTTTTATTTTTAATTTTAATGTTGAGATGAGTAACTCTGTAACTTCGAACGACAAAATAAGTTCCGTAATGTCAATTAGTTCAAGTAAAAAAAGCCAAACTTCATCTTCGGAAGGAATCAAATCACCGATCATGAGGGGTAAATACATAACAAAAGTAAGCATTTCACGCGCAGTCATTTTTAAGTGCTTATTTTTCAAATGGTTCATTGTTAGCTCAGTTGAAAAATTCCCAATCTCCATTGGCCCATAGTCAAAAGTTTGCTTTCTTTTATTAAGCATTTCCAATGTCAGATAATTCATTTCCTGTGTCAGATATAATAATATGTGACAAAGATCATAATGGAATATACCTTCACATAAGTCATGCATTGCATCGACACAAAAGTTTTCCACAACATGGAAAGAAGGTATTTTGTTAAATGGGCTTTCTTTTGCGATGCCGGTTTTTTTAAGATCATTTACAGATACATCATAACTGTAGTTCTCGACCGTTCGAATGTGCTCCTGTACTTCAACACCAAGCTTACTGCAATTTTCTCGGTCTACTTTACAAAATCTGCAGAAAGAAGTGCTCGAGAATGATTTTGAAAAGTCAAGAAGCGAGTTTACTCCCAAGTTATCTCCGAGAAAAAGACCCATTATAAAATGAACGCGATGCATTTCTCCCTTGCCAACTGATATGTCTACTCCAGTCTCATCAAGATATATCAACTCCTCGATTAGATAATGCAAACAGTCTTCGTTTCCAATATTTTTCAAATCTTTGGATTTTATAACAGCTGCCAAGAAAATGCTCTCTAGCTTAGAACTACGCCTTGGAAAGCAGGGAAATGAGTAGTAAAAGTTGCAAACGGAATGAGTTGTGGCGTGTGCACCTAACGGATTATTAACAGCAAAATCATCCGCGTACAAAAAGTAGGGTATCAAAGTTTTTCCTGGATACATGTCACACTTTTTTTTCCAAACTGGCCCTTGAATAAAGTTCGTGTACTGTTTATTAGAGTATAAGGAGTTCATATGTCTTAATACTTCCAATAGTATATTTTCTTGCTCGAAGATTTTTCGAAATTGTGACTTTAGTGGTAGGACGCTGCCCTTACAAATTTTTTCCGCATACACTAATTCGGACCGATCATAAATGGGCTGGATATCGCTTTTTATAGTAAACTCTCTAATTTCATCCATACATCCATTCAATTTAAGTGTTTGACATAAATTATGGTCCGTACCACAATATTTTTTTTTTTTTTTTTTTTTTTTTTTTTTTTTTTTTTTTTTTTATTTCAGAGACTAAGTAGTACTGAGCTTAGAACAAGCTCATATGTACATACTTATATACGCTCTTCATCATGAATGCAAGTGTTAGTATAACACCAACACCAGCACATAGAGAACGTAAGAAAAGTAAAAACAAAAAAAAGACATTATAACAAGAACTATCAAATAAATATTACAAAATTATCTTCAATAAAGTACACTATAAAATAAATAAGACATACAAAATGTGATATAATAAACAAAAACATACAAAATGTGATATATAAACTAAAATTAATTGAAACATGCAAACATGTAAACATGCAAACTAAACTTAAGAAAGTGGAGCACTGGTTTTTAACAAATTTTTTAAACTAGATTTACTTAAGTTGAAATCAATTAAACATGAGTTAAGATTAAAAAGTCTACCCATACGAGTCAATGGCTCATTCATGCCATAATTCGTTCTATGGTAAGGGCAGTATATTAAAACTAAGTTGCGCAGGTGGTAAGATCCGCCTCGAAAGTTGAATTGAACACAAGAAAGTAACTCAGGTGCATCGATATGTCCGGTAATAAGTTGATGAAAAAACACCAGATCGTTAATGGTACGCCTTTGAGATAGAAGTTGCATATGTAATAATTGGATTCTATGCTCATATGGTGGTAAATCGTAAGGGTTTTCCCACGGAAGCCCTTTAAGAGCGAATCTTATGAATTTATGTTGTACTGATTCAATTCTTGAGTTGTGTATTTCATAAAAAGGGGACCACACTTGAGAAGCATACTCTAGATGAGGTCGTACTAAACAATTGTATAGAGCAAGGGTAACATATGGGTCTTGAAACTCTTTTGACCATCTTTTCATAAAACCAAGCATACTATTGGCCTTACTAACGATGTAGCTGACATGTTGAGTAAAGTCCATATTGAAACTAAAATACACGCCAAGATCCTTAAAGCATTTCACTTGACTCAAAATATTATTGGAAATAGAATAACTTGGGTTGCTAGGTTCCTTCTTTTTAGAGAAAGTCATGCTTTGGCATTTATTGGGGTTTAGGTTGAGCCCGTTTTTAAAACACCAAACTGCAAAATGATTAACATCGGATTGGAGATGAGAGCGATCAAGCGAACCAGTTATCTTTTTAAAAATTTTCATATCATCAGCAAAAATTAATATTTCACTGAAGGAAATGCAAGACACAACATCATTGATAGCTAAAATAAATAGAAGAGGTCCTAAATGACTTCCCTGAGGTACACCTGAGCCAGCATTAAAAGGGTGGGAAAGGATATTACGGAACTTTACTTGGTATGATCTCATAGATAGATAAGAAAGTACCCAATCAGTGAACACAGGTGGGAAGCCCATTGCCTTAAGTTTGAACAGAATAATATTGTGTGAAAGTTGATCGAAAGCTTTAGAAAAATCCGTGTAGATGCAATCGAGCTCATTACCATTTTCTAGTGCTAAGGAACATTTTTGAAGAAAACATAGCAGGTTTGTGACAGTCGATCTATTTTTAACAAAACCGTGTTGCTGTGTGCAAATAACGTTTTTTACACTGAAAGCCAGCTGGTCACATACTAGTTTTTCAAATAGTTTAGGAATGCTAGAAAGTTTGGCAATGGGTCTATAGTTTTTTATATCACATTTGTCCCCTTTCTTAAAAACTGGAGTAATAAATGATCTTTTCCAAAGTAGAGGGAATTTACTTGATTTCAAAGAAAGTAAGAACAAATATTGTAACGGGTATGCTAAGCATGACCTACATTTTTTTAGTACAATGGGAGGAATGCCATCCGGCCCGGAAGAAAAATCGTCATTTAAGGTTTCAAGACTCCAAAAAAGTTTATCAATTTCAATAACAATGTTATTAAAGCATACTTGATTACAGTTGCGAAGATAACTGAAGAAATCAGCATCAATGTCAACAGTAGTATCACAAAATGAGCTGCGAAACTGGTCAGCAAATGCATTACAAATATCAGAGATGTTCTCATAAGAACAGTTCTCATAAACAAAACTAGCTGGATAACCATCTGATTTTTTCTTTGAGTTAACAAACTGCCAGAACGTTTTTGGATTTTTTTTAAAAGAGTTTCCCATTCGGTCAATATAATTTGAATAAAGATTTTTAGAAAGTGTCTTAAATTCTTCAAAAAGAAAAACGTAAAACTCATAGTCGGAAACGGAATGAGTTTTAATATAAGTGTTCCAAGCTTTATTTCTTTTATTTCTTAAGATTTTCAACTCTTTAGTATACCATGGATGGTTGGGTTCAGAATTTTTAAAAATTTTTTTAGGAATTGATTTTTCTATACATCTATAGAGAATCAAATAAAAGCTGCTAACAGCTTCGTCAATATTGGTAAAAACTGATATGTTTTCAATACCAGACATAATTAATTCACCACAGAGCAAATCGAAATCAGCTTTGCGGTAGTCAAACACATAGGAACAATCATGAGAGTTACTATTAGTGTGGATTTCACCACTCAAGTCAAGAAAAATATTCAGAGGTGGGTGGTAGTCATCTATGTTAGTTTCATCTAGGCTAGGATCAGTAATACCGAAACTAGATTCAATAACAACGGTACTAACAGAGTCTGAAGAGAAGACCAAATCGAGAATTCGATTTTTAGAGTTTTTGATACAGCTTACTTGCCGTAAGTCGGTTGATATTAAATTATCCAACAACATTAATTCCTGTTGAGGTGAAGTCAAAGATGGTTTAAAATAGGTTTCATCTGAAGATGGTAACCATTGAATATAAGGTAAATTAAAGTCACCTAAGAACAATACATAATTTTCAACGCACAGCAATTCATTAATATAATCTAAAACTAACGTTAATTCTTTATAAGATGAAGCAGAGCTCTTTGGTGGAATATATGTATTAATGATATAAACAATTTTTGATTTGATTGTGACTTTGACACATAATACATTTACAGTTAAATCAAATGGAAAGGTTATAAGAGAAGACATATATTTGCTACGAACAGCAGTAAGTACGCCACCTCCAACTTCCGAGGGTTTATTGTAGGTACGATCTTTTCTATACACTAAGTACTCACGGTCAAACAATTCAGTATCTAAAATGGCAGAGTTAAGCCAAGTTTCAGTCAGAGCAAAAATGTCATGAGAGAATGCTTGAGAGTTGTTATAAAGATTGGCAGTTTTACTGCGAAGCCCTCTTACATTTTGGTAGAAGAGGGAGATACTTTCAAGTTTTTTGATCCCTTATTTACGTTACTTTTGGTATGACGAGCTGAAAATTCTTTAATAAGAGTATCAGGCGGCCAAATCTGAGGGTTACAAATAGCGTCAAAAAGCGTTGGAGAAACAATAATCTTAAAAGAAGCCACATAGTTGTTTGGCTTACTTATTTTATTACACCTAACAAACGAATCGTTTGTGATGCATTTATTAGTTTTAAGGTGGAAAATTATGTCTTCTGGAGTAGTATCCGATTTGAGACGAGATATAAATATAGTCTTTGGTTTAGGCACTGATTCCACAAACCGTGGGGGTCTATCATGATCAGATATTATAATAGCCTCATTGTTCGAAACCATAGGGGCGACAGATTCGATTGGATTAGGTGAGTTTGAAATGGATCTCGACAACTGAAAACCAGGCTCATCAAATCGGTTCGAGCCTTTATGTTATTATTAAGATGATCTTGTGCAAAAGTTTTGAACTGATCTAGCAAAGGATCTATCAAAAATGTCTTAACGTTTTTTTGAATGTCATACACATCTTTTCGGGAAAAATTATAATTGCCATGCAGGAGAGTTGAAAATTTTAATGCTTCATTAAAAAATCAGGTAAGAATTTATTTGGATTAATGCATTCAGCTGTCATTTGTTGAGAACCATTAGTTTTACTGCCACTAACTTCAAAGCCACTATTTGATGATGTTGGCAAACTTACAGCTGCGGTATTTGAATTTGCATTTCCTTCTTGAATACATTTTAAGCTTGTGGTAGGACAATGTAATCGGAGAATATGCCGTTTGTAATTTGAAAGATTTGTGAAACACTGACCGCAAGAATTGACATAGCAAATAAATGTGCTTTTATGTTCTAAATTATGTATCTTTCTAAAATGTTTGCCTAATGCAAAGACGCAGTCTAAATCCATCCTGCACAAAAAACACTGCATTTTAATTTTTGATCGACAACGATTTACAATTATGAAATGTTTAGTATTCAGCAAAATATTTTCTTCTTTCTCATTTGAACTGTAAATTGAAAGAAATAAAAGCCACGTCAATTCTGCTGTTTAAATGTTGGGAAAAATACAAAAAATTCATTCATGAAATCGCAATCTGCGAATAAGCTAAAATGTTTTTTCTTAAGATTTTCATTACATTGATGAAAATGAAGCAACAATTCTTCTATGTGAAGAATAATGATGAATAAATTCATCAATATGAAGAAAACTACGGATATATGCGTATGAGGCTCTTTGTTCATCAATATGACGAACACAATAATCAGAATGAAGAAATGATGAAAACATATATCACGTAATTCATCATATTGATGAAAACTATGAGAATTCATAAATATGAAGAAATTGTTCATCAACATGATGAAATTGTACCGTTATAGTGATGATAAAATGAACATTTCATTTGTTAAAAAAATGAAATTTTTTGGAAAGAAAATGCATAAGAAATAAGAAATAGATTTAATATTTGATTCCCAGATTCCCACCCACCGAAACAAGCAGATTATAGAATCTCTGTATTAAAACACCAATGCAATGCAACAACTCAAGATATGAAAACTAACTCAAAATGCTTGCAAACCCCGTACAATTTAACTACATATATGATGGCAAAGTAAAAAAATTACAAGAACCCAAAGAAATAATAATAAAAACAAGGCATACCTTCCGCAATTCACAGCTTATTCAACACAACTTTAACAATTTTATAAAATTTATACTCAGCTCACATAGGCAAAGTACCTACATGAGAACTTAATCCTTTCACTTTCACTTTCAAACATAAACTGAATATGAATGGCAATGAAATCAAAATCTGCGAATAAGCTAAAATGTTTTTTTTTAAGATTTTCATTACATTGATGAAAATGAAGCAACAATTCATCTATGTGAAGAATAATGATGAATAAATTCATCAATATGAAGAAAACTACGAATATATGCGTATGAGGCTAGACTGACGCCCAAAAGCAAAAGGACGCCTTCCTTGCATCTTTGTTCATCAATATGACGAACACAATAATCAGAATGAAGAAATGATGAAAACATATATCACGTAATTCATCATATTGATGAAAACTATGAGAATTCATAAATATGAAGAAATTGTTCATCAACATGATGAAATTGTACCGTTATAGTGATGATAAAATGAACATTTCATTTGTTAAAAAAATAAAATTTTTTGGAAAGAAAATGCATAAGAAATAAGAAATAGATTTAATATTTGATTCCCAGATTCCCACCCACCGAAACAAGCAGATTATAGAATCTCTGTATTAAAACACCAATGCAATGCAACAACTCAAGATATGAAAACTAACTCAAAATGCTTGCAAACCCCGTACAATTTAACTACATATATGATGGCAAAGTAAAAAAATTACAAGAACCCAAAGAAATAATAATAAAAACAAGGCATACCTTCCGCACTTCACAGCTTATTTAACACAACACAAGAAAGAACAATAAAAAATGAATTTAAAACTGAAAACTTAACACAACTTTAACAATTTTATAAAATTTACGAATCACTTTTTCACACTCCGTAGCTATATCTTATCTTTTGCTTTCAAAAATCCAACGCAGACTATACTCGTACTATGTTTTGCGCAGAGTATATCTAATAATGAGTAGGGACACTCTCTACACAAATGCAACGCCTACTACTACATTCAACAATAAACAGCAAAAAAATAAAAAAAACTGCAATGAGTGGAAGCAGGTCAAAATTATGAATAGTAATCCCTTCGGACAATCCCAAATGTTTGAAGGATACACAATAGGTTTTCCCAGGGTAATACCAATAAACTTCCAATATAAGATACCTACGCAACCAGTAGTTTTTTATGAATGCATTTTTAAATGCGCACCCAAATGATCGTGAGTGTGTATATGGTTTTGTTGTGCTGCTTAATAGCTTGGGTGACCAGATCTAATTTGTTTTTATGACACTCAATTGTTTTATTACGTTCGGGTTTTTTCTTTGGGTTACATGTTTTTTAATTAATTTTTCAATGGTAGGTATGATTTATATGATTTTGTCTTTAATCTGGTCTTCTAAGAAATACATAAACAACACAATTAAGGAAATACAGATATTTTTTCTACTTTTGAGATACTTATTTAATAGCAGCTGGTCATATTAAAATGGAATTAGGCATGCACAGAAATTTGTTTAAAATGAAATTCCCCAATTTTAATATTTGTAAAAGAAAACTCGCTAGCGATATAGATACCAAGTGGAGTTGGCAGATATGAAGCTAACGACGCGACGGTCTAATATAACTAATAAAATTGTATTAAGATTTTAAGAGACAGGGGTTTCTTTCAACGAGTTAAGACGGTACGTTAACGATGAACTTACTCTTATTTTGAACTGCAAGCTTCGTGATAAGTACCTAGTGGACCAAAACAGAAACTGTATCATAATACCTATCAAGTTTAGAAATCATCTTATACTCACTTATTTTTTCACATTTTCACCCTCCGATGGCATCATCTACAATTAATTGAAACAATTATTTATGAAAAGGTACTGAAATGAATATTGGTAACAGTGAAATATTTATTTAAGATTTACTTACTTTGCAGAACCAGACAAAAAATTATTTATTTCTTAAGCACTGTATTCAACTTTAACTTTAATATTTTGCACATATGTACTTGTTAAGGCCAACCACATTTGACTCGTAAGAACCGTTCAAAAACAGCGACCTCTACATAGTAATAAAACGTTTTTCGGCTATAATTTCAAATTTTACTGAGCCAGAACTTTCAAGTTTTGGTTATATACTTGCCAAAATTGTTTTTCTGCTAAATTGTAGTTATTTGTCCTAACATTATGGTATTTTTCGTTTTCCAATTTTTGGTTTTTGGAAATTTATTGATTTTCTGAACTTAGTGAACTTAATGATGTTAAAAATATAGTTTAGTTAGCTTATCCAACCCTGATTGCATATTCTTATACATTATTCATCATATTGACGAAATCGTTCTTCTATATGATGACTAAGGAAATATATTCATCAGTATGAAGAAAATTGGGTAGACACAGCGTTGTCAATTCTTAGTCGAAAAAATTTGAGTTGTTAAAAAATGTTTGCCGTAAGTAAGCAAGTATTTATTTTTATGAAAGATATCATTAATGCTCAACCGAAAGAAATATTAAGAGTTCATATGAAAAGAGATGAACCTCCTCTCTGCAAAAAAAAAATTGTGTCTTTCTTATGTATTTTTTAAGACACCACTAAAGCTATTTGCGAAAGAACGCAGGGCAGAGAATAGGTGTAACTAAGCTTCGTTTTTGATCTATTTAACATTTGAAGAACAAAAAGTAAGGCTTTCGATCTTATTTAGGACAGACATTTGAGATATTTGAGTTTAAATGAAACAAGAACAGATATTCTTTTCCAAACAAGATTTGAGTCAGTAACACTTTTCTAAAGTCTCTTTATCGAACCTATTCTGAATGAATACTACAAGCGAGTAGATTTTGGGGAAAAGGACTCCCATCCCAATCCAAAATCATTTGCTCGATATTATCAAAACAAGTCATTTTTGTTCGTCAATATAAATAAAAAGATTAATATAATTTTCAACAGTTAAAAACACTTGTTTTATTTCCTCAAATGCACATTTCAGAAGCAATGCTTCCATCGTCCGTGAGATTTATAAATTAAATTCATAAATTTATAAAATAAATTAAATCTCACTGACGATGGAAGCATTGCTTTTGAAATGTGCATTTGAGGAAATAAAATAAGTGTTTTTAACTGTTGAAAATTATATTAATCTTTCTATTTATTAGATTAAAAAACACGTGGAATATCTCTACTACAAAACTCATTCGTAAATATGATGAATTAGTTCTTCAATAAGATGATTGTTCATAAATATGAAGAATCAATTCATCTATATGATGATCAAGCTGCATCCTAATGATAAAAAAAAAGTCTATTTTTTCATAAATATGATGAATTTTTCATGAATATGATGATACGAGTATAATCAATTCATTTACTCGATATTATAAAAACAAGTCATTTTTGTTCGTAAATGTGATGAATTAGTTCTTCAGTAAGATGATTGCGCATATCTATTTAAATTTTCAATGCAGATATTCCAAGTCTATTTTTTCATAAATATGATAAATCAATTCATCTATATGATGATCAGCTGCATCCTAATGATAAAAACAAAAGTCTATTTTTTCATAAATATGATGAATTTTTCATGAATATGATGAAACGAGTATAATCAATTCATTTGCTCGATATTATAAAAACAAGTCATTTTTGTTCGTAAATGTGATGAATTAGTTCTTCAGTAAGATGATTGCGCATATCTATTTAAATTTTCAATGCAGAAATTCCAAGTCTATTTTTTCATAAATATGATAAATCAATTCATCTATATGATGATCAAGCTGCATCCTAATGATAAAAACAAAAGTCTATTTTTTCATAAATATGATGAATTTTTCATGAATATGATGAAACGAGTATAATCAATTCATTTGCTCGATATTATAAAAACAAGTCATTTTTGTTCGTAAATGTGATGAATTAGTTCTTCAGTAAGATGATTGCGCATATCTATTTAAATTTTCAATGCAGAAATTCCAAGTCTATTTTTTCATAAATATGATAAATCAATTCATCTATATGATGATCAAGCTGCATCCTAATGATAAAAACAAAAGTCTATTTTTTCATAAATATGATGAATTTTTCATGAATATGATGATACGAGTATAATCAATTCATTTGCTCGATATTATAAAAACAAGTCATTTTTGTTCGTAAATGTGATGAATTAGTTCTTCAGTAAGATGATTGCGCATATCTATTTAAATTTTCAATGCAGAAATTCCAAGTCTATTTTTTCATAAATATGATGATATATGGTAAACATCAATTCATCTATATGATGATCGATTGACATCCTCATTATAAAATCGAAAGCCTATTTTTTCATCAATGTGATGAATCAATTCATCTATATGATCACCGGTTCACATTTGATGTGGTAAAACAAAAGCCTGTTTCTATCATTCGTTTGTTCATAAATATGATGAATTGGTTTAATCATTAAAATGATTGCTTAAATCGACACACATTCTCCATGTTAAAAAACCTCACTTTTGTTCATCAATGTGATGATATTGTTTCATCAATAAAATGATCACGCATATCTATTCAAATTCTCCATGATAGAACCGAAAGTCATCAATATGATGATTTAATTCATCTATATGACGATGATTTACATCATTTCACCTTCCCCTATCTCAAAATCGAAGTCCGTTTTTTGATGATTGTTTTCATCAGTATGATTAACTAATATTGTTCTTAAATATGATGAATATCTAAGTCATTTTAAAATTAATTCGTCATTTAGACAAAAAAATCATCAATAGGATGAAAAACCATCAAAAAAAGTGTTTTCATCACATGCATGAAAAGTTTTGATGAACTGATGAACTTAATTCATTCCAAATTACGATGAAATTCTCCAAAAAAAGTTGATGAACGCACTTTCATCTTATTGATGACTGACGAAACCGTCATCAAAAAGTTTTCATGAATTTTTGCATCATAGGGATGAAAAGTGCGTCACATAGATGATTTTCAGTTGATGAACGCCATTCTTCATATTGAAGATGATTATTTTTTTCAGTGGAGGATCTTCGTTTTAACGACCACATATTTGAAGTCGCCAAAAATGCTACCAAATGCTTAGGCTTCTTGAGACGATGCAGGAAGTTCTTCACCCCTTCTGATCTGGCTACAATTTATAAGGCCTTCATCCGCCCAAAACTGGAGTATAACTCCCATATCTGGTCAGGTGCTCCTCAAACATCTTTGCACTCCTTGATAGGTTACAAAATAGAGCGTTCATATTGATAGGTGATAGTTCAATCGTAGAATCGATTGATTCTCTTGAATATCGTCGAAACGTTTATCGCTTTTTTTACAAACAGTGCTCTAGTGAAATAGCCAGTTGCATTCTTCCCCTGAAACAATTTAGCCGCAACACCCGCCTCGCCAGGAATGCTCATCAGTTCTACCTTGAGCCCAACTTCGGTCGTACAGTCAAATATAGAGATTCATATTTTAGTCGCATCACCCGAATGTGGAATGCTCTACCTGGCCCTGTTTTTCTCCTGCATTACGATTCACAAAGGTTCAAAAGCAACGTGCATCGATGTCTCCTATTAAATCCTCTCCTATTTTCCTTTATGGTCGCACTGTGTTTTTACAACATTATAAGGGTAGTCATAACCCCTTGATGTGCGCGCTAATTATAAAAAAAAAAATATATATATGTGTAAACAATGATCTTCGTCAGAAAGACCACATATTTTGATTCGCCAAAAATGGTGCTATGTAGTTAGGTTTCTTGAGACGATACAGGGAATTCTTCACCCTTTCTGATCTGACTAAAGATAATAAGGCCTACTTTAAAGTATAGTTCTCATATCTGGCCAGGTGCTCTCCTCAAACATCTTTGCTCATAATTGACCTTCTTGATAGTGTTCAAAAGAGAGATGAAGACTGTTAGGTGATAGTACAATCCTGGAGCCGAATGATTCTCTTGAACATCATCACCCGTGGGACTTATGTGCCCGATAAAAGCGTTAATCGACGTGTGGTTTTAAATCAGGCAATACTTTTTACGGTGTTTTTTTTTTTTTACTTATAGCTGTCACTTGATGCTTGATGTCACATTTTGGAAGAGAGTATTCACCTCTTTATTGATGTAATATGGCCCCAAAAAAGGCAAATAGTATTCCAAAAATGGAAAGTAGAAATTATCAGCTGTAACATGTAAACATCCTTCATAGAAGGAAAACTCATCTCGGTAAATTCTTCTTCGATGATACAAGCGACTTAGCTTACATAGACCCTTTAAGTCTTTCGAAATACATTAAAAGTTCCGCGTGGTTCGACTAGCAGATTTTCACATTACGGCAGGTCTTGGAAAAAACCCAAGAATACTATATACGTATACATGCACCATTTCTTAATCGACTTTATGGCCGAGTATGAAAGTATTTACAGAGATGAGCTCTACAGAACCGTGCCTAATTTTTTAATGGCGTCCCTGCTAACCTCGCACGATTATGCAGAGGATGACTTTGGAAAATTCACACTGCTTCACCAAGGTCAGCATAAAGAACCGAGACCTTTGATGTCAAAAAGGCTTTCGACAACATGATAAGATTGTACAAAATTCAAATGAAAACAACAGGGAAATAATCTTCCAAAAGTCTGTTCAGTAACTCGCTTATGCAGACGATATTGACATAAGGGGAAGAAGGAAGGGTGAAGTCTTAGGTACTTTTGGGAGCATTGAAACACATATGATGGCTCTTAAGAGCAAAACGTAGTAGATGCTGCCATCAAACAAGGGCGGAGTACATTGATGAATTACATAAAAAAAGTAATATAGCCAGACTACGAGGTAGTACATTACTTCGTCTACCTAGGATCTGCTATAGACACAGAAAATAACATCAGTGTGAAGACCAAACCGAGAATTACTATTGCCAATCGCTGCCTGTTTTGGTTCAAAAGGCAATTAAGAAATAAAACCTGTTCTACCGAGTGGTTTTCCCTTAAATAACCTAACGCTTTAAGAAAACTTTGCCGACAGCAAAGAAGGAAATCTACCCTCATTTTGACTGCCATTATCGCCCCAATAACAAACTCCTGCCCATTGGCAACCAAATAAATCAATACTCCCCTACCACTCTTTTTTGCATTTAATAACATTTTATCACATTTAAGACCCCCTCCTTCGCGACTCATTATGGCACCACAAATCACACTTTGTATAATTATATCTATTTAACCGCACTCACCACTCAATTAAATAGCAATTAGTCCCGAATGTCATTGTTTCGATCATTAATCAACATTTCTGCTGTCGACGGGACACCACAAATCTTTTTTTTTTCAACTTTATTTATTTTCATAGCTTAGAGCTTGAAAATGTCCGTTTATGCTTACACACAGGCACATCGAGCGACGTCACACAAAATGAACAAGCCCAGAGTGACTACAAATCGATTGAATTTCTATACAAATCAATTCACCACCATGCCTTCAACCACTGACCCGAGACCAACCGAGTTCCATTCCAACTTAAATCAATTCAGTGCAGGTTGAAGTTATACTCGTTTATATAGAGACGAAATGGGAGGAAAGTTTTCAATGAATAAATCTATCGAAAGACATGAAACCACTGCAGGACAGTGACACTGATGCCCGCCCATAGAGCCTCTCCTCTTTCTACAGCCAGATGCTTCAAAAATGGAAACGTTTTCAAAAATATTGTAACGTAATGAACAGAACATGGGCTGCCACCACACGCCAGAACGACATTCAAATGGGCGGACTGATGTAAGAAAAAGGAAAAAAGAAACGAATAAATAAATTGTCTGCAGTTTCAGCAGAAGCCAAAACCACAATCAATACATTTCAGTAGACGCGATTAGCTAATCAAACAATTACCGCATTTTGCCTACGGGGGCCGGGCCGGAACATCTAGTAACTTAATCTGATTCCCCCAAGTGGGAACTGGGGCAACAACAGACAAACGCGCACATCAATTAATTACAACATCGGTACAGGGACGAGGACGAGGTAGAGGAGTTAGATTGGTAAACTTCCAAAGTGCCATTCTCTTTTGGGCCCGTCCCGAAGATCGATTGTTTATTAGTCCCGCCAGGGCTGTTTTCATTTCTATGTAGAACACGCGTTTCAAAAACTGACACGGGGTTTATCGTACACACCTCGACAAGGGTGAGTCGGAAGCGGAAATCCACCGTTGTGTTGGGGAAAATTTTGTTACACAAGAAGTTGAATTTAGAGAGCCGGAGTATAGTTTGATAAATAATGCGATTCCTCAGGGTAACACCTACAAGCATTTTCCAAAATAATTTCTTTTTATGGTTGTTGGTTGTACCTTCCACCGTTCCACGTTCCACCGCACCGGGCAGGATGACTCAATGTCTGATTTTTGCCACAATGAAACTGGCAGGAGGGGTGATGGCATTTGAGACTATAAATTTGATACGATGGTGATTAGGCATTCAGAACTACCTGTAAGAGGACTTCGAAACACACAAACACACCCACACAAGCAACCGTCATCATCATCAGTAGTAGCGACTAGCGAGTGGCACAGTGTATAAAAGAAAATGAAGCATTATCTATACTTTGGCATGTATTATGTTCCATCATCATCAGGTAGGATCATCAGAGGTCATTAATTCCAAATGAAAAATGTTCAATGGCTTGAAGAGGGGTGTATACACCTACACCATACACATGTGCATATGAATGTATCAACGCTGTTAGCCACAAATTTCGATTTATATTAATGATATTCGAGGGTGGTATCCGAACCGGCATTTAGCATTTTATGTTTGTGCTTTGGCAGTCGAAAGAACAAGGAAAGGTAATGTGTCAAGGATGCTTTGTAGATAATAAAGACTATAAATAGACCACCATTTCAGTTTCTTTGTTTTTCTTTTTTCGTATGAAAGCATAGATGGAAAGGTGATGAAGAGGAGATGGTTGATGTTTCATTAAGTTGTGAGTTTTATCTGTGGGAGTGATATAGTGTCTTGTGTTTATTATTCACTTTTTTTTTATGTATAGCTTTGAATAATAAATCTCCCATGATTAAATGAGGCTGGTTTTAGGTGCATGTCAGCTGGAATGGCACACATAAGCCCATTGGAAACCTTGTGATTCCTCACGCTTATATAGTTGATCATCTTACTAATGAAACCATTTGGATCCACCAATGAAGCAATAGAAACACAAGAAGTAGATGTTAGTATCGCTTAAGAGTTGAGTACCGAAGTGCATCATACGTCTTTGACCTAAAGTATTGGGCATCCTGCTTGAGAGCAGGCTGAGTTTTGTAGATGTAGTCGAAGGTGGTGAGAATTAGGGTGGACTGTGTTGGTGATTAGATAATTATGGCTGGGAAGGGTCACCGAAAAATAAAGAGCTCTGTGCCGAGATGCTGCTTATTTCACTTTCCCGAGAGTGAGTGAAGTGAAATCATTGAAAATCAATTATGTAATCTAAAAGAATTAAGTGAGTGAGTTAGTGCAATTGGTTGTCAAATTAGGTAGGTAGTCACTTTCAGCGGTGACTCTATTCACTCGCACTCCCTAAATTATCTAAATCTCGGCACTGATTGAACTTTCGAATGCTGTTTAGTCAAAAGTTAGAAATGTCGCCCAGATTGTTGAATAAGTGTTATCCGAGGACTTTTTTCCTAAAGTGGGCAAAGCTGGGACACTCACAAGGGAAGTGGAATGATCCCTTTTCAGCCTTTTCGCCTTGGCATCCTCCTCATATGTCGGATTTGCTAACGAAATTTTTTTTCCTGGATACATCTGGCCAATGGGTTCTAGAAACTCTGCAGGCTTCTAAAGAAAACTTGATTGAAGGATTTCTGATTTACGATGGATTATGATTTTTCTCTGTGGCTTGAGTACAAATGTGTTGGTTTTGTAGGATTCGAGTGTTGACACGATTTTAGCCGTAGCTTGTCTGCCTTTTCATTATCAGTGATGTCATGGTTACACGGAAGTTACAATCATCAATACAGTTATAAGCATGTCTACCTCTTAAGTGTGAGTAAGGCAGAGATTTGTATCCTAGAAACAAACAAAATAGTTTTTCCACATCCTTTCGAGATGAATTCCTTGGTCATCAGAAAGCCATTAAACTGCTTTGAAAATTGCTTATCACTTAACCATTCGGAATCATCCCAAAATTGTTAGCTCCTGAAATTCGTTAAGCCCCTAGGCTTCCTGAGCTTCGTTGAGCCAACCTATTTAAAATACAAAAACCTAAAAAGAAATAAATTTCTTTAAGGCATGTTAAATGATCGTGAAGATCAACCTCAACTCCAAACTTGCGTTTCGCCCAGGTACGGCAATGGGTTCATCAATTAGATGTTGCCGTACCCTTCTAAGACGCAAACTTTGTTCGGAATACACCGACACTTTCCAGCACTTTTAAGTGCATGTCAAAAAAAAGCACCCTGTGGCAACGGCAACAAGTTTCATGCAGCGTCTTTTCTGCTAAGGAATAGCGAAATGGTTGCAGCTTTCTTTATTAACATAGAGCAGCATACGTTTAGTTTGTCTACATCCAACGAAAGGTATGTCACCTGTGGGCTGTGGTTGTTCTTTTTACAGATTCAATCGTTGATGGAAGACTTCCCTGATTACCTCGGCACCCAAGCACTGGTTTAAGTCTTGAATCTTTGTTTAGCAAGTTCATTGGCGATTTCATTAACAGCAAAGATGTGATAGCCTTAAACATACATAAATGGGACTCAAAGAATTCAGTTTTCTAACCGGATTCAGAAAGGTCTTACATTCCTGGATCTTTCTCAGAGCAGATAGAGGATTTAGTAGAAGCCTAAGCATGTTGAAGGCCATAAGTTCTTTGAAAACTCAAATAATTGATTCATTGACATATAGCTATTACCAATTCATTGAAAGTGCCGTTGAGCCAAAAAAAAAAAAAAAAAACCCGGGCCTAGTGCATTTCTCACAACCATTTTCTATGTGAGGGAATGGAGGGAAACCACAATTTTCTGCCGATTCCGAACGGCTAATCGAGAAAACATTCCAAAATTTAAGCCTATTGACCAATACAATGAAAATAGGTACAGGCGTTTTCGAGTTATAACCAGCTTTTCCGTCACCATCAAAGTTGTACTATCTTTTATGGTCGTGTCTTCAGAAGCCGCCTAACTACAAGGTGCTTTTAAAATATCTATATTGCTCATTAGTTTGTATTATTCTTCAAAATTTCGTCTAAATCAAGCAAGTGGCTCAATTTTTATTGACATTTTTCCGCTCTCCCATACAATCGGCCCCACTGTGCGGCGTCATACAGCTGTAAGACTCAAAAGGAGAGCTGAAGGTCGTGAAGTGATAAAATGAAAAAACTGTGTGAAAACTGAAATGATATTTCTTTTTCACTTCACAGCTTCACAGATCGGGAATTGTCCCCCTGAATAAATGCATCCGCAGTTATGTAAAACGGTTGAATCTTCGTATCCTTCCACTTTATTGAAAATTTTGCGAATAGATCTTGGTTTCGTGGGTTTTGAAATCTAACTCGTGCAAAAGTTTAACCCGAACGTCCACCGAGCACGAAAAAAAAGTAGGGTGGCGCAACAGACCTAGAAGCTGTGGATTCCTGGAGCCTAGCGCATTTCTCACAACCATTGCCTTTGTGAGAGAATGGAGAAGGTAACAATTTTCTGCTGGTTCGGAACGGTTAATTGAAAAGGTGTTTTTCAGGGCAATGAATTTTGTAACGGAGGACTTGCCAGTTCCTCCCGAAAAGTGATATCAGTGGAAAAACATTTTTACCTCTGTTGGGATTCGAACTTCGAACCTAAGGGTGCCATACATTGGGCGAATAGGCAGGCTCCTGTTGATCCCTATCAATGGTGAAGTTAATTTTTGATTGATTGGCCACTTCAATTACCAATACTACCACATTTGAAGTATAAGCAATCCTTAGGCTACTCTTGAGCCACCCAGTGGCCGATAAGTTAAGATATATGTAGCTGTCAGCACACGGAGTCTGACACACTTGGACCACAAAAGGTCCATTGTGATACCACTGAAACCAGAGAGTTGTTCACCCTCTGGTCGTCATCTAGAGATGATCACCCTCCATATCGAACCAGGAATAACAAGTTAATTACCTGTAAGTCAAACCATGCAGAAATTCGTATGAAAAGAGAGAGAGTTTTAGGGTCTTTGTTAGATAAGTCGATGGTGTTGATAAAAATAATTGACCTAGTGGAGTTTTCCGTCTTACTAAAGTTTATATATACCTTTGTTGTTCATTTCATGTCGAAGAGGAACTGTTCATTTTTTGGCGAGTTCGTCTGCCATACAGTTGCCTAGTATATGTCTCTGTGACCCGGCACTCATGAAAGGTGAATGTTGAACTTTTCTGAAAGTTTTGGACCGTAGTAAATGTTGTTAAGAAAAAGGCAAGAGCTTTGATAGCAGCCTGACTATTCGAGAAAGCATACGAATACCCGTGGAGGATACAACGTTTTTTCTGAACCAGGACAGGACTTCTTCTATCACCAGAATATCCGCTTGGAACACACTACAATAGTCATGTAGGCGGAAGAAAGGGCTTAAATTCAGACCATCCCAAAAAGTTCCACTCCTTATACCATCACTGGTCTTGGATCAGCCTATGTAGAAGTGTAATGCCTCATTTACCAAGAGAGTACGATTCTTCTAACTTTCTCCATAACCATACCCTATGGCTACTTGGAAATTGTTATCAAACATCAACTTAGGAATAGTGTAATCTCATTGATTCGGGATGAATCTTATTGTTATATATAAAATATTAGTGTGACCAATTTGATTGCTGGTTCACTGTGAATTTGCATTTAGTCGCGTATCTGACTACGCTGCTGAATGTTTGCCGAAAATGTCTAGGATTTTAAGATTTAGTAGTAGTAGTTCTAGCATACGAAGGAGAAGTCCTTAGCACGCCGCTGATGGACATACTACCTCTTCGCTAAACTTTGACAAGTTCGTTATAGTTGCACCTGTTTTTCAAGTGCGGTCCACTATGTTACTACCCCATAGGTTATAGTATAGATCTTTTGACCGACGTTTATAGTTATCGAGCAATGTTTTAGGCAGTAACCCCTTTTGAAACCAATATCCATCTTTCGTGAGAATAGTGCAATATCTTCTTTATTTACTTATTTCTCTATATACTCGTATGTTTTCCAAGTTAGTTTTTATCAAAAGTTATAACTAGACACATATTTAGCTTGATTCACTACGGTGAGTGTTACATCTTCTACTCAATGAGCCTTACATCGAGAAAAACTAACAGTGTAGTGTGTTTTGTGGCCGGTTAAAGAGTAGCAGTCAATGGAGACCTAAGAAGCCATGATAAATTAATTAATTATTATTACTTTACCAAATTGCCTCACTGTGGGTAGCTGTGGTTTCCACAAAATGGTGCAACAAGACACAGCACGTGCCAGAATTGATTTGTTTTTGAATTCCCGTTTCCACCGAGATAAAAAAAAGCCTTTGCTACTCAAGGATAGTGCAGTGTACTAACATTAAAATGATTCTGGGAATCGACTCAGAAGTCCTTAAGATCCCAGCCAGCTTCATTATGTCACTGTCTGGCTGTCGTATTGTATCAACCAAATTTTCAAATAAAGGCACATACACTGCTTTTCAAAAATACCTACTCTCAGAGTGAACCTCTCCTAAAGAGGATTTGCTGCCACTTAATGACAAAAGCCTATTTTCAAAAACAATCGTCTTCCGAGAAACCATCCGAGAACGACAATGTAAAGGACTAAGTAGTAAGTACCACCTAAGGAGTTTCTTGTTCTTGCCAATCTCATCCTCAATTTGAAGCAAGTACTTTCCCTAAAAAAGATTTATTTCTACAAGAAATCATTTTATAAAAATGGCGCCCAACAGCTGCCATATTAGTGCCAGTAATGTTCACAATTCTACTCAATGTTTTTCTGCTCAAACGAAATTGCTTACTTATTATTCTAAATGCGATTAAATCTTTGCAACCCATGACGCAATCAAAAGTATAAAGTTACACTTCAAAGTTACAATTGTACCTCGACAAAATGTTGTTTCCTCAACTAGTAACTTTCCCAGTTTTTGTTTCTGTTTTTTTTTCTTGATTTCCCTAAAACATCCTCAGCATTACCGACTTTTAATGAACATAATTTTCAAAGTTGTACAAGAAGAAGTTCTTTTCTTCAACAACAAGTCCGTGCTATTGTAGTGTAACGTAGGTAATTGTCCCACCAAAAACTGTCGTTACATATTTTTTAAAACGTAGTTAGCAACAAAAGTAATTCCAAAGTTCACCTTTTCCGTTTCTTTTGTGTGTAACCTCTCAACTTTGCACAACTTTGTACAACTTTGTCAACTGGAATAAGGAAGGAAATACAAAAAAGAAGAAAAACATGAAAAATTGGGTAAAATAAGTCTTAAACCGATAACCGACGCCGCGACGCGCCAGTAAACGTTGCGGAACGAAATCCTTTTCTAATTAAAATCCCAAAAATTAAGGAAAAGCCTAAGCCATTTAGAACAGAGAAATGAGAAATGAGAAGAAGGAAAAAGGAAAAGAGCGGAAAATCTCGTTCTTTCACAATTTATTACTTATCATCGCACTTTTAACAGGAAATGGGTTATGAGCTCGTCCTGTTGCTAAGGACATTTGGATATCTGTGTTATTTTTTTTTCTTTTTCTTTTTTGTTATAAATTTCTCATTTTCCGCATTGTCTGTTAAATGGAAGGCATGCAGCAGAGCGATGCTGTGGGAAAAGGAAAGCTTTTAAAGAACTTAAAATTACTTCCGCCGTCGTAGTTGCAGTCGTAGTCGTTGTGATGGTTGTGCTTGTGTCTTCATTTTCATTTCCGACCGACACCAAAGAAAAGAAACCAAACCGCGAACAAAAAGCGTTAAAGGATCCACAAATGAAAAATCATTCTCCTTCGCGTCCTTTTCTCGACGACGACTACGACCGACCGCCGCTCCGTATGTTTGTTTTATTTGGCGTTTTATTATTTTCTCTTTTTTTTATGTTCAGTTATACCTTTGGGGATTTCACTTTTAACGGATTACCATTCTGTTTTAGTTTTATCACTCCAAGGACATTTGAAGGAATTCTTTCTCTTTCTCCATTCTTTGAACAGGCAAAGCCCTCGGTGAGTATGTTATTTATTTTTGCCTCCTAGGAAAGGCTATTGGCGACCGACCGACCGACCTCCTTATGGACAAAATTAACCTTCACCTAGTAAGAATATTAACCTCCTTCCTGCTCCTACTAACCCGACAAAGCATGAGTCATACACAGGCTTACAGAATTAACAGTCGTGTGTTCATGTTTCGCCACTTCAATCGAAAAGTCAACAAAGTTATGCCGTTTTCCTTTCTTTTTCTTGTCGTCCTATTTCATTTTCCTGCTCTGTTCATACGTGTAGTTGTGTATTCGTATAAAGTTGGTAATTTTCGTGATGTACTTTTCGTTGGGGAGTCTTTTGCAAACGAAACCGTCCCTCCACGGGAGGGACTCAAGTCCCTGCCTTCTTTTTAGCTTAGGATTTCAATATTTCAAATTATACGAGTAGATACAGCCTGCTTGTATATGTATATGTGATGTTTTCATGCTTCGTACACAAAATGTACCTACGGTCTGTTGAATTTAACTAGCGCGTTTGCCGGTAGCAGCTGGGGGTGGGGTCCTGGTCGGGGATCGGGCGTAGAGTCATATGAACTGTTTTTCTGAGGGATACAAATACGGGTCGAGCCATTTAAATGGAAATTTGGCTTCTCAATTATTTACACAAGCGGTTGTTGTGCGGTAGCATTTTCAAAGCATAAGTACGTTTTCGTTTTGCGAAGGAGTTGAAATTACTTGCTTGCTTACCACACATACACACACCAGATATGGGAATGGCACAGGGAAGATTTTTCGTTGTGTATAGGTAAGCTAGCTAACAGGCAGTTGTTTCCTGTTTGGGGGCGACTTTAAATGGCCTCTCAAAGCACCGAGATGGGGCGAAGATATTCAAATATTTTGTTTGTTTTGATGTTAAATAATCGTGTGTTTTTGTTGTGCACGTAGAATTTTTTTTTGTTTTCTTTTATGTTTTTGTTTTGAACAAACAAAAGGTTATATTTAATGGTAATGCATATTTCAAGGGCATTGTGAGTATCTACTGTGCGTGCTTTTACTGGTTTTAATTTGCATAAGCGAGAGGAAGTGGAAGAGATGACAATAAAATACTGTGACCCATATTTGAAGTTTTTATTCCGTGACATTTTGGAAATGGAAATGCTGAAGGTGCAATGAAACCAAATTTAAATTTGTTTATGAAAAAATGTGAGGGATTTCGCTTAGTAGGGCCAAATGACAAATTTAATTTTGTTGAGTTGATAGACATGGTCTTTGGGAATAGGTAGGTGCATCTCCGCTTTTCATTGTATGTAATATGAACACTTTTATGACTTGACATGGGTTTTTAATGATGAATCATATGAGAGTCTTGGTACACTGATAGTTGAGAAAAATTTGTCCCTTTTTTTCATTTTTGGAACCACCTCTTCAGCCGACTCTAGGTATTTCCATGTTCAAAGGAGAGATACAGAGAAACCCTCCAAAAACACAATATAAAGTTCCGACAGATTCATAAAGAAGCCAAAAGGAGTGCAGACAAAAACAAACTTGGTGCAGATACACGAAGCGACATCTGTAATTGGTTGACCTCAGATATAGGACAATCCAAAACCGGGAGGCTTGGCGACGCGGTTTCTTAGCAGCCGATATCCAGTTGATGAGCGTAAAGCGACCATCCTCATCAGGGTAGAATTCAACGAGATTTGCCTAGTATGCGCCCACGCCTCCCCAGAATGAAAGACTGGAACTCTAAAGACTGTTTCTAAGAGCTCTTCGAATAAAAATATGGGCAGTACCCTAGACAGACGTGAATTTCGTTCTTGACGATTGTAACGCAAAATAAGGGAAGGGGGCATCTTTGGAAACATTATCAATAAGGGTATAGCCTAAATAAAAAAACATCCGAAAACAGACTAAGGCTAATCGATTTTGCTGCTACGGTGCGCTTCTCGCATGTCGCATCTCATAAAGGTTCATGGCGATCCCCAGATCAATCTGTTGACAACCAAATTGACCTTGTTGCGATTGACGCAAGGCACTGTTCAAGTGTGATAGATGTCCGATCTTTTAGAGGGGCCAACTTTGACTCGGACCACTACATTGTCGTAGCCAACGCACGAATGATGATATCCTGTTTCACAACTCACGCAAACCAACGCAACGCTGCGAAGGGATATGACGTCGGAAAGCTACAATCGCAGGAGATTGCCAAAGCCTTCCCCAAACGAATATGCCGCCAGCATCAAGCATTGAAGACCAGTGGCAGTAATGCCAACGAGCCACCAGAACCGCTTCCTCTGAAGTTCTAGGTTTCCCTCGGCCCCAAAACAAAACCCTTGGTTCGATGAAGAATGCAGGCAGGCAAATGTAGTCAAACAAAAAGCACGACAAATGTTGATGTGAAAAAGAACAGGGGCTGCTTCCGACCAGTGTTATGAAATAAACATAAAGAAAAGAAGGAAAGAACACCGAATTCTCAAAAAAAAAAAAAAAAAAGAAACAGTGTGAGAAGCGCTCGCTTGAAGCAATTGAGAGATGCCAATACACTGAAAAAAATATTGTACTTAAAATCTATGAACAGCGTTCTTAGAGCCAAAATGGCAAATTTTTCCCGAAAATGTATGAAAAAACGGTCATAAAATTCATGTATGGGTGTTGTTTTTATGAATCTAGATTCCTAAAAAAATTTGTATGGAAGAATTTCGTTTAAAATCATTGATCATAGATTTTATGTATTTATTCATACGAGCATGAACGGTTCCTGCTTTAAAAATTGCACTTTTTTATGAATAATACATATGATTTAGGAATGAAATCATAGGTTGTTCTTATAAATTTAGGATTTTAAGTTTGTATGCATTGATTCATGAATTTAATGTCTATTCTTATATTTTATGAATCATGAGCCTGGACTTTTGAAATTTTCCTACAAAAATTCAATGAGTTAGGTACCTATTTATATGAACTGAAATCCTAAGTTGTAAGTATAATTCTTATAAATTTAGGATTTTAAGTTTGTATGCATTGATTCATAAATTTAATGTCTATTCTTATATTTTATGAATCATGAACCTGGACTTTTGAAATTTTCCTACAAAAATTCTATGAGTTAGGTACCTATTTATATGAACTGAAATCCTAAGTTGTAAGTATAATTCTTATAAATTTAGGATTTTAAGTTTGTATGCATTGATTCATGAATTTAATGTCTATTCTTATATTTTATGAATCATGAACCTGGACTTTTGAAATTTTCCTACAAAAATTCAATGAGTTAGGTACCTATTTATATGAACTGAAATCCTAAGTTGTAAGTTTAATTCTTATAAATTTAGGATTTTAAGTTTGTATGCATAAATTCATGAATTTAATGTCTATTCCTATATTATATGAATCATGAGCCTGGACTTTTGAAATTTTCCTACAAAAATTCAATGAGTTAGGTACCTATTTATATGAACTGAAATCCTAAGTTGTAAGTATAATTCTTATAAATTTAGGATTTTAAGTTTGTATGCATTGATTCATGAATTTAATGTCTATTCTTATATTTTATGAATCATGAACCTGGACTTTTGAAATTTTCCTACAAAAATTCAATGAGTTAGGTACCTATTTATATGAACTGAAATCCTAAGTTGTAAGTTTAATTCTTATAAATTTAGGATTTTAAGTTTGTATGCATAAATTCATGAATTTAATGTCTATTCCTATATTATATGAATCATGAGCCTGGACTTTTGAAATTTTCCTACAAAAATTCAATGAGTTAGGTACCTATTTATATGAACTGAAATCCTAAGTTGTAAGTATAATTCTTATAAATTTAGGATTTTAAGTTTGTATGCATTGATTCATGAATTTAATGTCTATTCTTATATTTTATGAATCATGAACCTGGAATTTTGAAATTTTACTTTAAAAATTTTATAAATTGTATATACCTATATATATACACTTGGGACTTGACGATTTGGTTTCAGCCTACTGCTTGCCAGACGCATTTTTACACTTTTTAAGTGCATTTTTCAGCTTAAAGCACTAATAACTTTTTTCTGTTACAAATAACCAAGAAAGTGGTACGCCAAAAAATAAGAAAAGTTACCCTCGTTCTAAAAAAGTGTGTCTCAGACGATTTGGTTTCAGTTTACCTACTGCATGCCAGACGCACTTTAACATTTTAGTAAAATGCATTTTTCAACTTAAAGTAACTGATAATTTTTTCTTATCACATGTAACCAAGAAAATGGTACGCCAAAAAATCACAAAAGTTCCCCCGATTACAAAAAAGTGTCTCCAAAAGGATTTGGTTTCAGCCTTCTGCTTGCCAGACGCATTTCAACATTTTTCAAATGCATTTTTCAATTTAGCTGATAACTTTTTTCTTATTACATTTAACCAAGAAAATGGTACGCCAAAACATCAGAAAAATTCCACTAATTACAAAAAACTTGGTCTCAGACGATTTGGTTTCAGCCTTCTGCTTGCCAGACGCATTTTACCATTTTCAAGTGCATATTCTGATGAAAGCACTAATAACATTTTTTCTATTAAATATAACCAAGAAAGTGGTACGCCAAAAAGTAAGAAAATTCACCCTGATTTCAAAAAAGTGTGTCCCAGACGATTTGGTCTCAGTCTACTGCTTGCCAGACGCTCTTTAACATTTTAGTAAAATGCATTTTTATACTTAAAGTACTGATAACTTTTTTCCTATTACATATAACCAAGAAAGTGGTATGCCAAAACATCAGAAAAGTTTCGCTGATTACATAAAAGTCGGTCCAAGACGATTTGGTTTCAGCCTTCTGCTTGCCAGACGCATTTTAGCTCAAGCATGTTTATCAAATGGAATGAATAATTGATTGTAGTATTTCATTTAAATGAAATTTTTAGTTTGATAAACATGCTTGAGCTAAAAGCTATCTAAAGGCACCCGAGAACTTTTTGTATACCCCACTAGCCACTACTACCCAAGTGATCACGCGGAAAGTTTATATTTGTTTGTTTTCATCTATGGTTTTTTATTTTGGTTTCAGAGCATTTAGCTCTGCAACTGAAAATCGCTTTGATTTGGGAGAACCTTCATCATAAACATTCCGTAGCTTTTCAGACGATTGCTATCGTTCAGATTGCATGGCCAAAAAAATGGTTCACATAATTTTGCTTTCAGTTGTTGGTGGAAACCTATTTTACTATCGTCCTACAAATGTTGGCAACTTTTCGGGTCATAAGCACTTTTTTTATTGCCTAAAATTCAGACGTTAGTCGAAATATTGTTGCAACGAGTCTTGTGATAGGGGAGAATATTTAATTTTACTTCAAAATGACCCTAAATATGAGAGTAGAACCGAATTTCAAATATTTCCACTGCTTTCGACAAAACATTCGAGTTTCGTTCGTCTCCCATTTACTTCTATGTCCTTTGGAAGGACGACGAACAAATTAAGGGCATTTTATAAGAATCGAGTGTAGTACTGTCATTGTATTTTTTATATAAACTTTAGTAGGATTGGGTACACTTTTTGTTTTTTACACTGGTTTTTTTAATTCTCATTATTTATTTAACAAAGATGCAAGGTATAACTTAGTAGATAGTAGTTATCCATCGAAGAGAAATTTAATGGTGATAGGTGATGTAATGATGTTCGGTGTAAATTGCAGGCATGTCGGATGGTCGGATCGACCACAGTCGGAACACGAGACCAGTTCCTCGGTCACGTTAGTCTTTTTATTTTCCCGAGCATCACCCACACAAAAATCGCATTTGGTTAGACAATATACGTTTGTGCAGCTCAAGACGAGCTAGATTTGGTCCGCGTACACGCTTGCCGTCATCTTCAATCAGCTATAGAAATAAACAGTGTTAAACATGACGAAAATTTTTTAACCATTCCAATATGAACCTACTTGACAAAGAAAGTCGTGACACTCATCCATGTTTGATATGCAATCTTCGGTGCTTTCAGTACCACTTTGTGATTTGTGAAGCTCAAGCTCAAAACAACTGGTTAAAAATTATACCTACAAAATTATACAAAATAAAATAAAAATTGCCGATTAGTATGAGGGCAGACGATGAAGCGCAAGTATGATAACTTCAAAATTCACATCAAAAATGCAACTTTGACACGGAATTTTTATCTTCGATTGTCGAAGATAGAATAATGGTCACTTTAATATACAATTTTAACACAATTTATGGTATTTTATTAGGAAAAAATGAATTACGATCCCGACTGTAAAGAAATTCCTCTTCCTCTTCTGAAAATAAATAAAATGACTGAAATCCGAAACGTCAAATGAAACTCACCACACATATACTTCCACAACTTTTTTGCGCCATTTTTTTCAGCTCACACGTATTCACAGATGGATGCTGCGATTACAAAAACAACAATGTAAACAAATGGAAGTTGCGTGGCAAGAGAGGTTATGGTTTTCCATCTTGTTCTTTATTCATCTAAGGTCTAAAGTCAAAACGTTTCTAATTTTCTATGTATCAATTTCACTTTCACCACTTCACCACTTCATCACTTCACCACTTCACCACTTCACACAAAATTCACAAAAGGTTTGTTCGATGTGCGCACTGGGGCGCCCTAGTGCGCACTGAAATCGCACTGATGCGTTCGATGTGACATTTTTTTTGCCCCAGTGCATTTGCACTGTGTTCGATGTTCGTCCGGTGCAAGCACTCAGTGCGCACTGCCATGCCCCAGGTTTTTTTCTGGGGTTGAGGTTTTCAGAGCTGTCAATTGGAAATCAGCTGCTTACGCCAAAAAGATTATTTGCAAAGCAAGTATATTTTGTTGGCAATTGGGTAATAAACTGAATATTTGGGTTTCATTTTGATATTTTATATCTTTTCATACATCTATGAAAGAAATAAAACCGTATTTATTGCCAAATGGAGGAAACTAATTTATGAAAGTCAAGTGCTAAGTGAGTTCTGGCTCTTAAGTGTTCGATGTGAAATCAAATCCAGAGCAGATTATCAGTGCATTGACAGATAATTTCAGTGCGTTGACATTCCCCAGTGCGCACTGGAGCACTGCACATCGAACAGACCTAAAATTTACCAAAAAAAGTTTCGTTTACTCTGACTCCAAAGGCAATAAATAGGTTTGTTCGATGTGCGCTCTGGGTCGCTCTGATTTCGCAAGTTTTTTTCGGGGCGAGAATTTCAGAGGTGTTGACTAGTCAAAGTATAAACGTAGTACGTAGGTATATTTAATTCTGTATATTTCTTGTCGATTGTTGAAATTATACTTAAAACGTCTTCTAACTTCGAACGTCAGAAAAAAACCAGACAAAAAATTGTAAATACCAACAAAAAAAAACTGAGCAGCACTAAAGCGTTCGATATGAAATAAACCCAGAGAAATTTTTCAGTTTTTTGACAGCTCCATTCAGTGCTTTGACATACACCGGAGCGCCCCAGTGCTGGTCACATCGAACAAACCTAATTATACATTTTATCAGAGAGTTACTGAAAAGAGAAAGAATCGCTTTTCGTTTAATTTGTATAAAATAGGTAAATACGTTTAGCTTTTTTTCACGATTTAAAAGCCTTTACTACTTTGGACCCTTTTTTCTAAATTAAAAAAGTAAAAAAATCCCTTTTTTAATCAAAATAAAAGCTTTCTATCATTTTTATGAGTTTTAAAGTCAGAATTACTATCCCAAAATAAGTTTGAAAATTTTCTTATTTGTACTTTTTACTTCTTTCATTTTTTTTATGGGATTTTTCGTTTGGTGTTTATTTGGGGAGCATATTTGCACACCAAAATGCATGCATGTGAAAGAGGCCCTATTTTTGACTTGTTGGTAGGTAATTCATACATAAATCGTAGGAATTAATACTTATATTGCATGTATCTCCGAATTATTTTTAAATAAAATTCATACAAAATATGTATTTCATTCATAAATTAAACGATCAAAAACATTTATTTCATTAGCATTCATATAATGTATGTACTCGATCTTTCGATTTATGTATGAAATACATATTATGCACGAATTTAATTTTCTAGTTCTTAAAAACATGCAATACATGTATAAATTCCTACGATTTATGTATGAATTACCTACCAACAAGTCTGAAAAATAAGGCCTCTTTCACATGCATGCATTAATAAGTGAAATGAAATAGAAAAGGAAATAACAAACAAGTAAGGCGCGACGCGCATGAGCAGAAAGATTCTTATTTGGAAAATGTAATTAAAGCTGAAATGTACACAAAAATTATAATTATGTATGTACAATTTACATTAGGCGTGTTTATTTCACAATGTTGTTATATACATAACATGATATCCAAAAAAACGCTTCGTTTATTTTTATTTGTGGGTTGGTGTTCTTGATCATTTGTCAAACCAATAAAAGTCAACAAATGAATTTTTTTTTGCCAAATTCGCACAAAAACGCAAAAAATGTTTGTTAAATTCCTAAAGCAATTGTATAGAGTGGAAAAAAAACATTCCGTAGTGAAATTAATGCAGGTAAACAATTTTTTTTTTCCATTTTTTGTTAGTTTAGAAATGTCAAAAATGGGTCCGTTCACAAAGGTAACAAGGATTTTCTCTTGACTCTGTTTACATGCAGGGGTTGAATTCATATGAGATTGTGATTTATATGTGAGTTGGAAGAAATGTTTTGTTACTTGTTTCAAACGAATAAAACTATTAATAATAAAAAAATAAAACCATTTTTATGGCATACTTAACGATTACCTTTGAAAAAAGTCAACATTCACAGAAAAATGTGAAAAGAAATATGCAAAAATTGCTTTCAGTCACTAAATAGACCTTTTTTAATTGCTATTATGTTGTCTTTTTTTATATAAATTTACAAATCTACCTCTTGAAATCAATAAAATTCTAAAAATCAAAAATTTTCAGCAACAAAATTGCGGAGTGTAAGAGGGGACATACGATTTTTTTCAGTTATACATTTGTGAACAGGCCCTCTGACAACCATTTTGCTTTTGTTCGAGATACATGAAAGTCTCTGGACGCACCAAAATTAAAAAATTAAAAGTCGAAAACCCCATTCGATACTCGACCATTCTTTTATCCATAACATCGGTTGTCGGGGATGTTGTTTTTGCTTTGCATGTAAAATTATGTTATGTATATAACAGACTTGTGAAAAAAACACGCCTATTGTACCTTTGTGTATACAATGTGTTTTTTTCGTGTGTGTAAGAAACTGTCCATATTGTATTTTCGCCGTGATTTCCATAAGCATTTCGTTGACGTGTTGGAGAATTGCAGAACACAGAAAAAGGAAGGATTATTTCCTTTTTCACGTATCCAACTGTGGACTCCATGTGAATGGAGCCTTAAAGATTCGAGAAATTAAAAATGCCATTTTACTTTTCTCTTTTATAAATTTCTTAAAATATGTAAATCGTACAGCAAAATATGTAAGGTTTCTTATGAAAAAAATCATGCGTGAAAGGAATTCTTCAGAAAATCAAACCCTTAATCATATAATATGTGAATAGCTTCATATTTTCTATGAATTTGATCAACAAATTTATTTGAACAGGATTATGAGAAGAATATACAATTTACTTTATAAAAATTTAAGTTTTTTTTTTTAAGAAAATACATAACTATGTTATCTCTGGTACAATATTGGAAATGAGTTATTTTTATTAGTTTTTAAATCCAGTCTCAGTAAAAATACCTTCACTTTGTTTGGTACATGTAGTGTATTAAAGACACTAAGTCATACGCAAAAACCAATGCGAGTACCTACATAGAAACATCCATCTCTTTTTTCTTTCTATTTCCATTATCACTACATTTTCAATTTGATTCACCATCTGAACAGGGCCTTAGATACGAAAAAATAAATGTTTCTGAACAGGCCTAATTCACTGTGGTGAGTTAAGAATTTTTGTGAGGAGTATGTATCTCATACAAAGAACGTAAGTACGCATACATAAAACGTAAGATAGCATACATACATTCATATGTTCCAGACTTAAACTACATGAATAGAACATGGAGTGTAAGAATACATACATTCATGTATGTGTATGGATACATGTTTTTCATGAATATGTGCATATTTTGCATGTATTATGATAAAAGTACCGTTTATTTTAGGACGCGCTTTCGTATTTTTCCGCATTAACCGTTTTATTCTTGATTTTGCTTGTGCAGCAAAACATATTTCAGACGCTCATTTCATTTGGTCACGATTTTTTTGAGATTTAAGTGTTCGGTAGTTTGGTTAGTTAAAAGTGAAATAAAATACAAATAAATTAAAAGGAAAAAGCAATTGTTAACAAGAAGAGCCAACAACATAGATATTCGGTAAGTTTTAGTGCATTTTAATAAGATATAATTATTCACATACATATCAATTTCTTTGCTGATTTCGCGTCATTTAAAATTTGTTTGAATCTACTAATCAGAACCTAGGGCTCCGCAAAAGGAGATTATGCGAAACAAAATACAATTTCTTTTGAATATTGTGTTTTGTGAACATTTTTTTGAAAACAGATATGTATGTAAATGCATTCCAAGTTGGTAACAAATTTTCATATACCAATTTTCTTTCTTTTCTAGCAATTCATTTGGTCACGAGTATTTTGAGTAAAATACAAATAAATTAAAAGGAAAAAGCAATTGTTAACAAGAAGAGTTAACAACATAGATATTCGGTAAGTTTTAGTTCATTTTAAGTAGATATAATTATTCATATACCTATCAATTTTTTTGCTGATTTCGCGTCATTTAAAATTTGTTTGAATATACTAATCAGAACCTAGGGCTCCACAAAAGGAGATTCTGCTAAACAAAATACAATTTCTTTTGAACATTGTGTTTTGTGAACATTTTTTTGAAAACAGATATGTAAATGCATTCCAAGTTCGTAACAACTTTTCATATAGCAATTTTCTTGATGATTTTGGGTCATTTAAAATTTGTTTGAATTTACTAATCAGAACCTAAAGCTCCACAAAAGGAGATTATGCGAAACAAAATACAATTTCTTTTGAATATTGTGTTTTGTGAACATTTTTTTGAAAACAGATATGTAAATGCATTCCAAGTTCGTAACAACTTTTCATATACCAATTTTCTTTCTTTTCTAGCAATTCATTTGGTCACGAGTATTTTGAGTAAAATACAAATAAATTAAAAGGAAAAAGCAATTGTTAACAAGAAGAGTTAACAACATAGATATTCGGTAAGTTTTAGTTCATTTTAAGTAGATATAATTATTCATATACCTATCAATTTTTTTGCTGATTTCGCGTCATTTAAAATTTGTTTGAATATACTAATCAGAACCTAGGGCTCCACAAAAGGAGATTCTGCTAAACAAAATACAATTTCTTTTGAACATTGTGTTTTGTGAACATTTTTTTGAAAACAGATATGTAAATGCATTCCAAGTTCGTAACAACTTTTCATATAGCAATTTTCTTGATGATTTTGGGTCATTTAAAATTTGTTTGAATTTACTAATCAGAACCTAAAGCTCCACAAAAGGAGATTATGCGAAACAAAATACAATTTCTTTTGAATATTGTGTTTTGTGAACATTTTTTTGAAAACAGATATGTAAATGCATTCCAAGTTCGTAACAACTTTTCATATACCAATTTTCTTTCTTTTCTAGCAATTCATTTGGTCACGAGTATTTTGAGTAAAATACAAATAAATTAAAAGGAAAAAGCAATTGTTAACAAGAAGAGTTAACAACATAGATATTCGGTAAGTTTTAGTTCATTTTAAGTAGATATAATTATTCATATACCTATCAATTTCTTTGCTGATTTCGCGTCATTTAAAATTTGTTTGAATATACTAATCAGAACCTAGGGCTCCACAAAAGGAGATTCTGCTAAACAAAATACAATTTCTTTTGAACATTGTGTTTTGTGAACATTTTTTTGAAAACAGATATGTAAATGCATTCCAAGTTGGTAGTTTGGTTAGTTAAAAGGGAAATAAAATACAAATAAGTTAAAAGGAAAAAGCAATTGTTAACAAGAAGAGCCAACAACAATTCGGTAAATTTTAGTGCATTTTAAGTAGATATAATTATTCATATATCAATTTTCTTGATGATTTTGCGTCATTTAAAATTTGTTTGAATCTACTAATCAGAACCTAGGGCTCCACAAAAGGGGATTATGCGAAACAAAATACAATTTCTTTTGAATATTGTGTTTTGTGAACATTTTTTTGAAAACAGATATGTAAATGCATTCCAAGTTGGTAACAACTTTTCATATACCAATTTTCTTGCTGATTTCATTTGGTCACGAGTTTTTTGAGTGTTTGGTAGTTTGGTTATCGATAATTAAGGAAATAAAATAAAGTTAAATTAAAAGGAAAAAGCAATTGTTAACAAGAAGATCCACAAAAAGAGATAATGCGAAACAAAATACAATTTCTTTTGAATATTGCGTTTTGTGAACATTTTTTTGAAAACAGATATGTAAATGCATTCCAAGTTGGTAACAACTTTTCATATACCAATTTTCATGCTGATTATGCGTCATTTAAAATTTGTTTGAATTTACTAATCAGAACCTAGAGATCCACAAAAGGAGATAATGCGAAACAAAATACAATTTCTTTTGAATATTGTGTTTTGTGAACATTTTTTTGAAAACAGATATGTAAATGCATTCCAAGTTGGTAGTTTGGTTAATTAAAAGGGAAATAAAATACAAATAAATTAAAAGGAAAAAGCAATTGTTAACAAGAAGAGCCAACAACAATTCGGTAAATTTTAGTGCATTTTAAGTAGATATAATTATTCATATATCAATTTTCTTGATGATTTTGCGTCATTTAAAATTTGTTTGAATCTACTAATCAGAACCTAGGGCTCCACAAAAGGGGATTATGCGAAACAAAATACAATTTCTTTTGAATATTGTGTTTTGTGAACATTTTTTTGAAAACAGATATGTAAATGCATTCCAAGTTGGTAACAACTTTTCATATACCAATTTTCTTGCTGATTTCATTTGGTCACGAGTTTTTTGAGTGTTTGGTAGTTTGGTTATCGATAATTAAGGAAATAAAATAAAGTTAAATTAAAAGGAAAAAGCAATTGTTAACAAGAAGATCCACAAAAAGAGATAATGCGAAACAAAATACAATTTCTTTTGAATATTGCGTTTTGTGAACATTTTTTTGAAAACAGATATGTAAATGCATTCCAAGTTGGTAACAACTTTTCATATACCAATTTTCATGCTGATTATGCGTCATTTAAAATTTGTTTGAATTTACTAATCAGAACCTAGAGATCCACAAAAGGAGATAATGCGAAACAAAATACAATTTCTTTTGAATATTGTGTTTTGTGAACATTTTTTTGAAAACAGATATGTAAATGCATTCCAAGTTGGTAGTTTGGTTAATTAAAAGGGAAATAAAATACAAATAAATTAAAAGGAAAAAGCAATTGTTAACAAGAAGAGCCAACAACAATTCGGTAAATTTTAGTGCATTTTAAGTAGATATAATTATTCATATATCAATTTTCTTGATGATTTTGCGTCATTTAAAATTTGTTTGAATCTACTAATCAGAACCTAGGGCTCCACAAAAGGGGATTATGCGAAACAAAATACAATTTCTTTTGAATATTGTGTTTTGTGAACATTTTTTTGAAAACAGATATGTAAATGCATTCCAAGTTGGTAACAACTTTTCATATACCAATTTTCTTGCTGATTTCATTTGGTCACGAGTTTTTTGAGTGTTTGGTAGTTTGGTTATCGATAATTAAGGAAATAAAATAAAGTTAAATTAAAAGGAAAAAGCAATTGTTAACAAGAAGATCCACAAAAAGAGATAATGCGAAACAAAATACAATTTCTTTTGAATATTGCGTTTTGTGAACATTTTTTTGAAAACAGATATGTAAATGCATTCCAAGTTGGTAACAACTTTTCATATACCAATTTTCATGCTGATTATGCGTCATTTAAAATTTGTTTGAATTTACTAATCAGAACCTAGAGATCCACAAAAGGAGATAATGCGAAACAAAATACAATTTCTTTTGAATATTGTGTTTTGTGAACATTTTTTTGAAAACAGATATGTAAATGCATTCCAAGTTGGTAGTTTGGTTAATTAAAAGGGAAATAAAATACAAATAAATTAAAAGGAAAAAGCAATTGTTAACAAGAAGAGCCAACAACAATTCGGTAAATTTTAGTGCATTTTAAGTAGATATAATTATTCATATATCAATTTTCTTGATGATTTTGCGTCATTTAAAATTTGTTTGAATCTACTAATCAGAACCTAGGGCTCCACAAAAGGGGATTATGCGAAACAAAATACAATTTCTTTTGAATATTGTGTTTTGTGAACATTTTTTTGAAAACAGATATGTAAATGCATTCCAAGTTGGTAACAACTTTTCATATACCAATTTTCTTGCTGATTTCATTTGGTCACGAGTTTTTTGAGTGTTTGGTAGTTTGGTTATCGATAATTAAGGAAATAAAATAAAGTTAAATTAAAAGGAAAAAGCAATTGTTAACAAGAAGATCCACAAAAAGAGATAATGCGAAACAAAATACAATTTCTTTTGAATATTGCGTTTTGTGAACATTTTTTTGAAAACAGATATGTAAATGCATTCCAAGTTGGTAACAAATATTCAAATATCAAAATGTTGATGTTTCAAAATACCTTTAAATTTTCTTTATTCTAACGGCTTGTCTCTTTAATAACTTGGTGACTTACAGGTGCTACAAGGTTGTGTTTTTTGTTAGTTGGCAGCTGTTGATTAACTTGAAGGTATGTTGCACACCTATGTACATATGTATATATATGTAGATTTATTTTTCAAAACATATTCTATAAAATTTTAAGTTATCAAATTTTTCAAAATTTAAAAATTGCATATTTTCTGCCGTAATGGAGATTATCCAGAAAAAAATTTTTTTTATAGTAAATCAATATTTTATTAAACAATTTCGAAAAATTTGATGAAATGCTACAAAATTAGCTAACATTTTCTCTATTCATTTTTATTCAACAGGTTGTCGCTTTAATTTGTTGGGAGCTGTTACCAAGTTCATTAGCTATATCAAACTGTCAGAAACTTGAGGAATCTTTGTATCTATTAGTTTAAATTCTTATAATTAATATTATATTTCTTTAGCTTCTTCGTCAAAATGCTTTGTTTTGTCTGCCACAATAAGTGTACAAATTTTACATTACTCATGCATCATCTTAAAAAGAGACATAATCTTAATTGTTCTAGTACGTATCGTTGCCTTGAATGCAATTTATTGTTTAATAACTCTTCAAGTTATAAAAGACATATGCTACGATTACATTTCACTTCAAGTTCAAACATTTCAAATTCTAGCGAATTTCAAGGACAAGCGTGTAGTATTGCAGAAGATTTAAATAGAGTAACTACTTCTTCAGAAGAATCTAGTTGTATCAACGTAAAAGGTACAAACGTGGAAGAGAAACTAGTTGTTCCATCCTCATTGTCATCATGTCAAAAGTCTTACACCAAAAAAGAGAATTTCGACGAAGAAATCAAAAATTTGCTGGAAAGTGCTTTCAAATTTTCTTTATCATTACATTCAAATGACAATTTCTCTAGAAAAGATGTAGTAAACATTCAAAAAAGTGTATCTACTCAGATAGTCGCACCCTTACTCCAAATCTTTGATAGCTTCTCTAAAACTAGAATTTGCCATGACCATGAGGCTTTAAATGAAATTTCAACTATAATTTGTTCTTGTAAACACCTGTTTGAGGACTGTTCATCCGATTATCTCTTATTACAAAAACTTAAAAAGAGTGGATACATGAATGATGTTAACGACTTTGTTATAAATAACGAAATGGAAACGGTTTTTCATTGCGGAGAGTTATCTTTGAACGAAAACTTAACTAAAGGCGTCGTTCTTCCATTACGATCTCAGTTTAAACTTTTGTTTGAGACAAACAATTTTCTTAAAACAATGTTACAGCACATGGAAATGTTGGAAAAAAGTGATAGAATTAGAAGCTTTATCAATGGGGAGTTATGGAAAGAAAAGGTCAAAATGTACCCAAATAAGTTATTAGTTCCTTACTTCTTATATGGGGATGATTTCGAAATAAATAATCCTCTTGGATCCCATTCTTCAGTTCATTCAGTATGTAACTTTTATTATTCCTTTGCGTGTATGCCTATTAAAGAGTCTAAATTGGATAATGTATTTTTAGCTGCTGTAATAAAAACAAGAGATATGAAAGCATTTGGCAATAGTAAATGCTTAGTCCCTTTAGTAAATGAGTTGAAATTTCTTGAACAAGAAGGGCTTCCTATTGAGGCATCTGATGGTCAAGTATATCGCATTCATTTTATTTTAGGCTTGGTTTTAGGTGATAACTTAGGACTTAACTCATTAATGGGTTTTAACAGATCGTTTTCTGGCGTATTTTGCAGGTTTTGTAGATTAGAAAAAGATAAATGTAAAACAACGTGTTTTGAGGATCCTAATAAAATGCGAAATAAACGTAATTATGATGAAGATGTCCTTCAAAATAATAACCAAATAACTGGCATATCAAGCAGTTGTCCTTTTAATGCAATTCCTTCATTTCATGCCGTTGAAAACTACAGTGTTGATGTAATGCATGACTTGTTTGAGGGTATATGCCACTATGATCTTTGCCATATTTTATCAAATTTTATACAAATAAAGAAATACTTTTCGTTGGAAGTCTTAAACAAACGGAAACAAACGTTTGAATATGGTCCTCATGAAATAGGCAATATATCAAATGAAATATCACAGACACATCTCCAAAAGCGACATTTACGCATGTCTGCAAGAGAAATGCTCACTTTTATTCAATACCTTCCAATCATGATTGGCGATTTAGTTCCATTAGATGATGATGTTTGGCATTTTTTATTGAATTTGATAGAAATAATTGATTTAACTTTGTGCTTTGAAATAAATGACTTTTCTATTTCTTCTTTAAGGAACAAAATACAGATACACCATGAGCAGTACCTTTTACTTTTCAAAGATAGTTTAAAACCTAAGTTTCATATTCTCACTCATTATCCTACGATTTTAAAAAAATCAGGTCCACCTAGAAATTTTTGGTGCTTTAAATATGAGGCCAAACATAAAAATTTCAAAATTTACTCACGAACTATTACTTCTAGAAAAAATATTTGTCTAACATTGGCCAAAAAATTTCAACTAGGTTTTGCAAACAGGATTTTAAATTCTAATGATGATGACGATAAACATGAATTTTTTAAAGAAAAAAAAATTAAAACTGGTCTTTCTTCTTTAATAAGCAAAAAAATGGGTATCGAGGAAGAAAAATTAGAATATTTAAGTAAGACTGAAATCAATGGCTATAAATTTCAAACTGGTTTTTACGTATCTAAGCTCTTAAATGATTATAAAATTTTTGTCATAGTAAGTTTAGTCAAACATTTAAAAAAAATTTTGCTTTTTTGTCAGGAAGTAAAGGAAGTACTCTATGATCCCCATTTTACTGCTTTTGATATAAATCCTGCTATATTAGGAGAACATTCTATAATTGATCCCGATGAAATTGTTGGGCCTCCAATAACAGCTATAAAAACAGCTAAAGGTAGAACTATGGTTCGAATAAAAGATTACACTTTACAATAGATAGATAAACATAAGGCCACTGCCGAGTTTGATACAAAAATTAAATCCAGGTGCAGTTTAATCTTTTTAGAACAACAATTCTGTTTCTGTTAGTAAAAATAATTATTGATATTGGGTCTATGAAATAACTCCCACGAAATAAATCCCATTTTTAAAAACGAAATAACTCCCATCAAAAATTGCTATTTGAAAGTGGGAGTTATTTCGATTTTAAAAGTGGGACTTATTTCGTCAATTGGTGGGACTTATTTCGTTACGCGTTTTTATTTTAAGTGGGACTTATTTCGTTTTGAGTGGGAATAAATTCGTTTTGTAAAGTGGGAGTTATTTCATACCTTCAAATATTTATCTGATAAATAAATGATTTTTTTATGTAGGGGTGCGATAGAGCCATGAAATATAAGACCATTATGGCTTTATTTCTCATTTTTTTCTTATGCAAGAAGTTATATATTGGACATTTCGTAAAAGGGACAACCATAATTTTACAATTAGTCGTAATGCTGGCTTATAAGTATTTTTGTTGCCAAAAAAGTTAATATAACATATCGTGATATGTTCATATGAATGCATATCTCCTTCTTTAGTTGTTCTTCTAAATACAAAATGTAAAAAAATATTTAAATAATTAGAGAATGAACTACTAAAAAAGAGGATATACAATCAAATATTATTAGTTCTGAATATTTTCTAAAAAATACTTTGGGTTTCAGAATGGATAATATAAATGTTATATCATTGGAACAACCATCAACTCCTCCCGAGCCTGGGGTCGAACGAATAGTTTATAAAATAGTTCAAGAAACAGCAACTATGTCAAATGAGTCGCAGTCCCAGTTGGAAATTAAAGAACTTCTGAAAAGTTGGAATCTTGGACACCTATCAGATTTGTTTATTAGTAAGTCAAACATTTTTTTCTCAATTATCAATTATAGTCTAGTTAGTCTTAGTAGTTCCTTTTCTAAAAAAAAAATAAAAATAAAAAAAAACGATTTTCTATCTGTTTTACGCGTTATATTATAAACTAGGTGTGCCAGCGACTTCGTCCGCAATAATTGGCATTATTTTTTTATTTACCAACCGATTGAAATTAAATAAAAACTAAATGTTAAGTGCAGCTTACCACAATATATTACTGAAAACCCTATCTAGATAGGAGAAGCCGTTTCTGAGATTAGCGTGCACAAACAAACAAACTGTTACGTTTTTATTATATGTATAGAATAGATATGATAAATAATAATGATAAACGGGAGGCCTTAAATTTTGCAATTTTTCGATCCGGTATTGTAAGAATAATACCTACATTCACATAAATTTGATTTATTATAATCTTCATAAATTTTTCAATAGTTCTTGTTCAGTGTATGAGATATGAGATATTACTTAAAAATTGCTATGTAAAGAACAAGAAAATAATATTTTTCTCCATGCTCATTGACCTGTGTTATTGGTGTCTTGTAGCACAAACACATGTGTTTTCATGTAGCACATCAATTTTTAGTAGAACTTCGATTATATAGCTAATTTTTAATAGCATATGCTGAGACTAACTGAATGACGTATTGATTTTTCAACAGCTGAGCGAATAACGGTTGAAGTCCTTAAAATTCTAAAGGAAAAACATTTTCCTTTGCTTTTCAAAAACAGTTCAGTTGGAGATCTGGCAATGTTTGAACATAAGCTAATGGAGTGGAGATCCTCTCTAGGTATCGAAGAGCAGCAAATTGATATGTTTACCTTGCGGGAAAACTCATACAGCCCATCATTTTCATCGTCGCCAACGTCTTCATTAAGAGAAGATCCATCTGTGCCTGCTACATCTCTTTCTCTAATTTTAAAAAACTCTCCAAAGGGGAGAGATATAGAAAAATTCTATGAACAAAACTATAGGCTTCAGGATACACATCGGCAGTCGTTGATCACATTAATATGTGAATATTTCATCGACAACAATCTTCATTTGAATTTATATAATAGCTACATGCTAGAGGAAGAAATATTACAAAGATTCAAAGGGGAAAAGCTTGAGTTTTACCGCACTGGTAAAAGAGGTAAAATATACGCCAAGTTTTGCAATTCGAAGACTTCCTCTAGATTGGCTGTTAAAAGATCCATCCTTCCTAATTCTGATGTAACTCAGAAATCAAAGAAAACAAATTCGCGGGAATTCAGTAAGTTTGTTTTTTATTTCAATTTCTTTTTAAGAAATTAACATTTCAAAAAATTGAAAAATGGTCTTATGCAGTGATGGATAAAATATTTTAACGAATTCATCTCTATTTTTTGATTTTTCACCAGAGCCAGAGATTTTTTAACAATTCAAAATAAGCACCAGTTTGATGATAGTTCCCTCAGAGTTTGGGAACAATGTACTCCGTGAACCATGTTGTGTTTAGTCTTGAGAGTTCTTGAAAATCATAATCATTTTATTTCCAAAAAAAGACTAATTGTTAAGGTATCCCTATTGGGCTTCTTGCTTTGTCCGTCACTGTATATATGATTTTATTTAACTCCGGAATTGAATATTATAATCATACCGGAATTGAATATTACACCTACACTTACACATAAATTTAAATCTAGCTTAAGAATAACGGATTTTATTTACAATTTTTTTAAATTATCTTTTCTTCATCTTTATTTTGCCATCAGCTCCGGAAGTTGATGCAGAAGAGTGTATTAATAGCATCAAGTATGATAGCTTGTCAACTTCAGAGTTCGATAGCTGTTGGCAAGCTTGTAGTCAATTTAGATTGGATCAAATAAATAAAGAGACATCATTACACAACATTTTCGAGGAATGGCCGGATTACAAGAAGCCAGGAGGTTATCGTTTGGTAAGCTTTAATTTCAAAAAATTATACTTAAACTTCGAACCTAAAAAAAATCAAAATTTTAAGATTGACAAGGATTTTGGGGTTGTTTTCCGAAATTGTCCAGGAATTCTTTTGAAGTATCCAGAGCAGGCTGATAATCTAAGAAAGTTTTTATTAGATGAAGAGCACCTGCGAGACAAGAATTTGCGAAATATGGTGACCCAAATTGATGAAAATGATATTAAAACTGGTAAGATTTATAGAGGATTAATAGGTATTAAACAACAACGGCAGTATGTACTTAAAATTCCATGCTGTTTTATTTCAAAAATTTGTTTTTTGAAACATAATGGCTGTATGTGTTTGGGGATTTCCAATCAAATCCCGGTAACTAAGTAGTTCCTTTTTCTGAGCTGCGGTGAGCTGGCAGATAATGGATTGAGGTACCGATAGATAGGCTCATTTCTGTAAACTAAAAGTTCCTAAGCTTACCTTCCTTTGAATTCCAACTCAAAAATATTTTTTTAAGCAATTTTTTATAATTATTCATCAAACTACTAACCTTCTCATAAATTAAGTTTTTATTCTAGAAAATCCTTAGATAAAGTTTAGATAATCTTTGCCCTTAGTTTAAGATTTAATGTTCTTTTTTTTATAGATAGTGCTGCAGTAAAATTATTTTGGTGTCTCCACGGGTATTTGATACCAACACAAAAAGGCAGCCGAAAAGATAACTCTGGCAAGAGTAGCACTGTTAGATTTACTATTAAAAGCTCTCAAGAGGCTTTCCTATTTATTGGGTCAAGCGTTCAAGAACTCGATGACCATATAACATTTTTGAAAAGCAAGTCAGAAAATATACAACCATTTATACTTGCCATTGGGGATAAGGATTTTGAACATTTTTCGAGCTACTACGTTTACCTTGATGGCATTAAATTCATGTTTCCAAATTTTTTGAGAGCAGTTGATATATGTTTCAAGTGCTTCAACTTATTTAATTTGGAGTATCCGTTAGCGTGCTCACAATTATGGACATTTATTGAGTACTACTTCTACGATCTCAACGTTTCTAAAACAAAATCCCCTAAAATGTTTTTACTCATAGAAGCGTTAAAGAAAAGGTGAGCAATTTTTAATTTATATATGGATTAACTTTTCATGCGAGCTTCTTGAAAATATTTTTTCACTTCAAGATTATGGGCGAGTTTTTATATTTCTAATATGTATGCTTTTAATTATTATTTTGTTTATGAGACAATTTATTGTAGAATTGAAGTGCATGCATATATGTTCTATAACTTCTTAAAATCGTTCAAAAGCTTAAGAACAAGTTGAAAGGACTACGATTTTTGTTTTTTTTTTTATCCATAAGTAAATCTCAGTGTTATTCGAAACAATGTTAGTTCGAACAATACTAAAACAGAATCCTTGCAAACATTATTGAGTAATAATGGACAATTACTTTTATGAAACGTTTATGTGTATAAATTACCAATTATAAGCTCAATGTTTTCATTATTGAACACTTGTTTTTTTTTTTGAGTAAAACCACTTCTAATAAAATTACCATTTAAAATACAAATTTAATTCTTTTGTTTTTCTTTTCATTATAACAGCGCTCTAACTCAAGATGATGGAGTTGCAGATTCAGAAGTCGGCCTCTTACCTCTGGATGTATTTAATTAAGTCTTATTTATATTAATTTTAATGTTGTGTTTTTATTATAAATTATTGCATTATTAATATAAATTAAATCGTGGCTTGTTTAAGTGTAAAATGTTGAATGATTTCTTTTTATTGACCTAAAATTATTTAAGAAAATGTTTCAGGTATGGCAAGAATCTGTATTATTTACCTACTGAATGACGTAAGGTACAAAGTATATTTTTTTGAGGAACAAAAGTAAGTATAGTTTTGAAAGAATGCCAAAATTTCAAAAACCTTGAGCAATTTATTAAACATTTTGACAATGCTCTTTGAAATAATGTTATAGTCTTAATAAACTATAACATTATTTCAATTTGTTAATACAATGAAACGAAATTCTGCTTTTAATAAACTATAACATTATTTCAATTTGTTAATACAATGAAACGAAATTCTGCTTTTTTAATGTTATAATATTATTTAATATTAAACGAAATTCTACTTTCAATTTTAGATGACTTTAGCCTCTTGATACAAAACTGTAAGGAGATATAGGAATAGGAGCATTTGATGCATCTATAAAGGCTATGTAAGTAACTCATGAATAATATAAATTTTTCTTTATTTCTATTAATATTTAGCCATAATACGTATGCATTTGTAAAAATTTTATGAAACTTCTTATAACTTTTATAAAACCTAAAATTTTGTTTCTTAGCTTTTGTGTCAACAGTCATTATTGCTATGTATGCATTTTATGAATAATATAAATTTTTCCTTATTTTCATAAATATTTACTCATAATACTTAAACGTTTTATGACAAGGTATTCAGAAAAATAAGGACTGATTCATATTTTCATGAAAGCAGCACATAGTTTTAAGGAATGCAGTCATAAAATCTAGGGACAGAATTTTGGGTTTTATGTAGAGGATTCATAAATTTCATGAAAAATGCATGCGTTTTATGAATAGGTATTCATAAAAATAAAGATCTATTCATATTTTTCATGAATGCTGTACATAGTTTTTAGGAATAGATTCATAAAATCTAGGGACAGAATTTGGGGTTTTATGTATAGATTCATATTTTTCATGAATGCTGTACATAGTTTTTAGGAATGGATTCATAAAATCTAGGGACAGAATTTTGGGTTTTATGTATAGATTCATATTTTTCATGAATGCTGTACATAGTTTTTAGGAATAGATTCATAAAATCTAGGGACAGAATTTTGGGTTTTATGTATAGGTTCATATTTTTCATGAATGCTGTACATAGTTTTTAGGAATAGATTCATAAAATCTAGGGACAGAATTTTGGGTTTTATGTATAGATTCATATTTTTCATGAATGCTGTACATAGTTTTTAGGAATGGATTCATAAAATCTAGGGACAGAATTTTGGGTTTTATGTATAGATTCATATTTTTCATGAATGCTGTACATAGTTTTTAGGAATAGATTCATAAAATCTAGGGACAGAATTTTGGGTTTTATGTATAGATTCATATTTTTCATGAATGCTGTACATAGTTTTTAGGAATAGATTCATAAAATCTAGGGACAGAATTTTGGGTTTTATGTATAGATTCATATTTTTCATGAATGCTGTACATAGTTTTTAGGAATAGATTCATAAAATCTAGGGACAGAATTTTGGGTTCTATGTATAGATTCATATTTTTCATGAATGCTGTACATAGTTCTTAGGAATGGATTCATAAAATCTAGGGACAGAATTTTGGGTTTTATGTATAGATTCATATTTTTCATGAATGCTGTACATAGTTTTTAGGAATAGATTCATAAAATCTAGGGACAGAATTTTGGGTTTTATGTATAGATTCATATTTTTCATGAATGCTGTACATAGTTTTTAGGAATGGATTCATAAAATCTAGGGACAAAATTTTGGGTTTTATGTATAGATTCATATTTTTCATGAATGCTGTACATAGTTTTTAGGAATGGATTCATAAAATCTAGGGACAGAATTTTGGGTTTTATGTATAGATTCATATTTTTCATGAATGCTGTACATAGTTTTTAGGAATGCATTCATAAAATCTAGGAATATATTCATAAGTTCTATGAATAGCAACTGCATAAAAATTACATTACATGATTTTAATTCATGCAACTTAAGTATGCAAACATTAGATTTATGAATATCAAATACCTACATTTTATGAATGAATCCTGAATCACAGGACTCGTTCATACTCGTATGAATGAATTCATACAATAATACCTAAATCACATGAACGCGATGTTTAGCTCGTTTTTTATGTATTTATACATGAAAAATAGGTCATAATTCATGATAATTATGTACCTTTTTGGTTCAGTGTAGAGGAATGAGGTTCGAAAGTTTCACCAAAAGGTAAAAAGATCTTGCCAAGGTGGGAGAGCCCGAGCTCAAGCCTGTAAGCACCAGCAGGGAAACATAGTAATAGAGACACAGTCGTTACTGAAGACCCCGAAAAACCATTTCTGCAGACAGCTCAACGGCGATGAAGACAATAAATTCGCTGTCAGGCAGAATGCCCTCTTCAACTTGGACGATGGTCAAGAATGCCGTCTTCCCGACCTGGCAGAGTTTAAGCTTGTCTAATGCAAACTTAAATGAAGTAAAGTTGCATATGGCCTTGATGCCAAACTTTTCAAGGCAGCAGAAGATCAATTGGAAAGGAGCATGCACGAGCTGATCTGCATGATATGGTCGGAAGAAAGCATGCCCGATGAATGGAACCTCAGTACCGTATGTCCGATCCTAAAAGGAGACCCTCACAATTGGGCCAATTGCATAGCCCTCTACATAATTGGCACAATTGTGAGGGTCTACTTTTAGGATCTTGTCTGCTGTAATATGTGAACGTCTGAAACCCAAAGTCAACAACTTGATAGGTCCTTATCAATGTAGTTTTAGACCAGAGAAGTCCACAATAGACCAAATTTTCATATTAAGGCAGATCCTGAAAAAAATCCGAGAAAATAGTATCTACATACACCATCTTCTTATCGATTTCCAGGCCGCGTATGACAGTATTTACAGAGACGTGCTGTACAGAGCCATGTCTAGTTTCGGTATGCAGGATGACTTTGGAGAATTCACGCTGCTCCGTGAAGGTCGGTAAAGAACTCACCGAGACCTTTGATGTCGAAAAAGGCTTTTGGTAAGGCGACAAACTGTCATGCGATTTCTTCAACATCATACTTGAACAGATTGTAAAAAACTCAAACGTCAATACCAGAGGAACAATCTTTCACAAGTCTGTACAATTACTCACCTATGCAGACGATACTGACGTAATGGGAAGAAAAAAGCGTGATGTCATAGGTGCTTTTGCGAGTATTGAAACAGAAGCGGCAAAAATGGGTTTGATGGTTATAGAGGGCAAAACGAAGTATATGCTGTCATCAAACAAGGACACAGAACATCGACGAATTGGACACAACGTCACAATAGACAGACATAACTTCAAGGTAGTACAGGACTTCGTCTACCTAGGATCCACTGTAGACCTGGACAACAACATCAGTGCGGAGATCAAACGGAGAATACTCTTGCCAACCGTTGCTTCTTTGGGTTTAGAAGGTAATTGAGAAACAAAAACCTCTCCAGAAAAACCAAGGTGACCTTGTATAAGACCTTGATCATCCCAGTCCTGCTTTACGGCGGCCGGCGGTATGGAAACATGGACCTTATCGAAAGCGGATGAGGAAAGCCTTGGTCGTTTCGAAATGAAAATTCTCTAAATGATCTTTGGTCCCGTATGCGAAGACTATGTGTAGAGAAGAGATAAAACAACGAGTTGTATGAGATGTGCAAGTTAGAGTGCAAAACTGAACAGAGCTTGCTGGTCGCTGGAAATTCGAGATTGTTGGCGTAAGGTGTTGGTTGAGGCTCTAATTCACCCCGAACTACAATGCCCCACTTAGTAAATAAGTAAGAATGCGGTCGTTGAACTTGTGGATGACCTTGCTACTTAAGTCCAGTGACAGTTTCTATATCCGATTGGATCTGTCAAGATCACAGCGGTTGACAGCATGTCTAGGATGCAAGAAGATTGAAAGTATGCTCTTCAATGTTAAAAAGAAAACTGTGCAATATTTTTGCTGTCTTATAGCAGAAAGGGCTATACAATGCCTAGAGAGCATTTATCCTTGCAAAGATACTCGTCGCACGCAGACGTAGTGAGAGGTGGCAAACTATGCTAATCAACATTGCAGATGTTTTCCGTTTTCTCTACGACCATCGGGAAAGCAATAAGACTATCTGGGAATACAAGGGACACAGTTTCAGTGCTAGTGTTTTAAGAACTTCCGATAGAAAAAAAGGTCACTACCAAATCACCTATTTTTGCTATTCCTTAGCGATAGTCCTCAATTTTCACAAGCTGTGGCCTAAGTGCTGAATCTAATATCGACTTAAAGAGTTTTCTTTTAAAAATATATATCATAAATTTCATAACAATAAATTATTTTACTTTACTTCAAAAACTATAAGAAATCGATTGGAAAAGCGGACTTTATAGTGTTGACTGCTCGGCAATGAGTCGGCAACAACTGATGGTAAAAAAGGAACTAAATCGGCCGCCATCTCATCTCCTCGTGTTACTACCGAATTTGTGACACATGACATAGGAAGTAACTTTGCTCCCCTAAATAATTCACTACACACTTTCGACAGAAGAAAGTTGCAGTTATGATTGAAGAGCATTATCGTTCATGTGACTTTCATGTTTTCTGCTATACGAAAAAGCATTCGAAGGTAGAAATTTTTGAATTTTTTTCTAGGAAAATGATGCGGTCAGTGGCCTCAAATTAATAAGTGTTGTTACCATGAAGTGACGGTCACATTAAATACAAACAAAAGGTAGCACAACAGAACAGGGAGGCCGGAGGCCTATAGCGGATTTCTTGTGGGGGAATCGAGGAAACCTAAAATTTTCTGCCGGTTAATTGAGAAAGCGCTTTTCGTGGCAATAAATTTACTATCTTGAAATACGATACCCGTGAAAACACATTATTTGTTTACTGCTTTGATTCGAACCATGAATCTCTCTACATTAGAGGCAGATATGCTAACCATTACACCACGGGCACCACTGGCCCCAAATTAGCATATATATTCATATTCATATTTATTCAAATCTACGACAGTAAAATCAACAGATTTATGCTTAAAACAAAAATATTACATTGAGTAGTATATAATAATTCAATAAAGTTACTATTATTATGAAGAACTTTGAAGCAAGTCTAAAATACGAGCCTTAAAATGGTCTCTAGGTAAGAAAGTGTCCAAATAATCATAATATTTATTAAATAGCTTGCTACAGTAAGATATTGGTTCCCTCTGTCCGTAATTAGTAGAATGAGGTATTTCGAATATAAACTGCCGCATCCTTAGTTGCCGGCTAGGAGCATATATATTTATATAAGATATTAAATCTTCACATACAATATCACTACATAAAATGTCGCGAATAAACATTACACTATAAATGCTACGCCTCGATTCCAGAGTATGCATTCCAAGCAATAGACATCTTTGTTTGTAATTCAGGTTGACATTACCATTTAATTGAAATGTTTTCAATGCAAATCTTAAAAAGTTTTTCTGAACACTTTCTATTCTATCAGAAAGTTTTTTTGAAGTTGGATTCCAAATAATACAATTGTATTCGATTAACGGACGAACAATTGAACAAAACAAAGCTTTTAGAGTATAAGGGTCTCTAAAATCGGTGGAATTTCTTTTCAGAAACCCAAGCATTGAATTAGCTTTAGAGACAATGTGAGTAACATGAGGTATGAAGGTCAACTTAGTATCAAAAATTATTCCCAAATCCTTAGCTTCATTTACCCTTGATAATTTTTCACCGTTAAGAGAGTAATCATATATAATCGTGTTTAATTTTCTAGAAAACGTTAAAACAGAGCATTTAGAAAGATTTACTAATCAATTATTTTCAGCACACCAACGGTCAAAGATATTTAAATCATTTTGAAAATCTAAGCAGTCTTTTAAGCTGTTTACAGTTTTAAATAATTTCATATCATCTGCAAACATTAGACACTCGCACATACATATCTTGGATGGGAAATCATTTATAAATAAAGCAAATAATGGGGGTCCTAGATGACTTCCTTCCGGAACACCTGAATGAACTAATATCGGAAAAGATTCAAAATCACCAATTTTTACAATCTGCTTCCTATTGCTAAGATAAGATGAAAACCATTTGAGTAGATATCCATCAAAACCATACGCTTTTAATTTTTTTATTAAAACTAGGTGATTTACTCTACTAAACGCTTTAACAAAGTCCGTGTACACCACATCCATTTGACAGTGCTTTTCTAAAGTGTCAAAACACTTTTTAGAAAAACAACCAAGATTTGTTGATGTAGATCGGCCACTAAAGAAACCATGTTGGCAATTAGAAATGTGACTTCTGATAAGGCTGTAAAATTGTAGTTTTACGATTTTATCCAGAATTTTAGGAATAACAGCTAACTTTGTTATGGGTCTATAATTTAATATGTCCTTTTTATTACCCGATTTATAAATAGGATTGACAAATGAAATCTTCCAATCATCCAAAAACTCGCCACTTGATAAAGATTGATTAAATAAAAATTTTAAAGGTGAACTCAAGTTTTCTGAACAATTTCTCAAAACAATTGGGAAAATTCCATGACAATCTGCATAAGTAGATGGCTCCAGCTCACGAAGAGCTGCTACCACCTCAGAATCCTCTACAAAAATTTGACAGCTATCAGATATTGGTAACAAACAACTAGCGTCATAGGTATTTGCAACATGTAGATTTGATGAGTTATAAATGCACTGAAAACTGTCAGCGAACCAGTCAACAATTGTTTTTGGATCACTGGATGAAGAGTTGTTGTAAATCATTTTGCTTGGAAAGCCAGCGCTTTTTTTCTTAGCATTTATAAACTTCCAAAAGCTTTTCGGATTCTGTTTCAGATTACTTTCAATTGTTTGAACATAAGAACTGAAACAGAATCTTGACAAAAATACGTATTCTTTGCGAAGGCGAGAATATAATGAATGATCTAGCTGACTTTTTGAAAGTTTATATTTCTTAAACATTTTATTTTTCGAATTTTTTAATTTACGTAGCCTAGCATTCGACCACGGAGGATGCAAGCTCACATTTGAAAATGATCGAGGAACAGAAGAAACCAATACGTTTTTAAATATATTCAAGAACATTTTGAAATTATCCTTTAAGCTATAGTTAATATTCATTTGCCAATCTATATCACAGAATTTATCATTCAATATACTCAAATTATCAATATTAAATTTAAATTTATACTTATCAAGCGTATTGAAAACTTTAAAGTTTTTGAAACAAATTGATTTAAAAGTAACTGAGAGGGAAACATGATGAGTCGAATTTGAAAACAAAGGAATGCATTCAGAAACTTGAGTTTCAATTTCATCGCTAATAAAAACTAAATCAAGAATTCTATGTAGAGAATTATGAACAAAATTGAATTGGTTCAAATTTAGGGCGAAAAGAGAATCAATAGTCTCAAACTCCTTTTCAGAGGAAATTACCAACGGCATAACTTTGTTTTCAATCTCCATCCACCGGATATCTCCCAAATTAAAGTCACCAATTACACAAATGGAATCTACATCATTATAAGAATTTAATACATGTTCGACATTTTTAACATGAAATGTATAAGTTGATAAAGAAGAATCAGGTGGAATATAACTAACAAATATAAAAAATCTACTTCCATCAATTTTTTCTGTACAAACACATAGTTGTTCAATACTGCAGTCATCATCGGATGAGTTAAGAAGTTGTATGGAATAAGCAAGCATAGGCTTTCGAACAGCAAGAAGAACGCCCCCACCTCGTTCAGATCCAACGCAATGGCGATCTCGTCGAAATATATGAAAATCATTCGCATTTAAAATCTCCACGTTATTAATTTCGTTATACAGCCAGGTCTCCACAAAAGCGTACATGTCGTATTCAGATGCATCCACCAGATCAGAAAGGCTATTGAGTTTGCCTCTCATACCACCCATGTTTTGAAAATACATGGAAATATTAGTTTTGTTATTGTTTATGCGGTAGGTGTTCGGACTAATTCCGTTGGTGGCGGAATTATGGCAAAATTCTGGTTTTTTGGATTGTTTTTCTGAATGAAATCACGAACAATTGTATTTTTAGGCCAGTTGGAATCAATAAAAGCTTAATTATAGCTGTTGGCTGGAATTCCAACTTTAAAATTCACATATTTTAAATTAGTAGCATCTTTTTTTGACAGCTTATAACATTTCACATCAGTAATATCCAGGCACAATTTGTTAGCAACATATTTAGAAATATTTTCCTCTGATGTAGATGCATCAAACTTGGAAACATGCACCCATTTATGAGTAACAATAACATCAAGCCCATCAGCAACATCTTGGCCATAAACATGCATTTTTTTATTGTTTTGATTTTTCTTACGCATTCTTACTGTAGACCACTCGCTGTCATTAGATGTAAGAGTATTTGCAGATGAAACAGATGGAATAGGAACATTTTTTTTGATATTTTTCCCTCTCTCCACCACCGCCTCCGCAGTTGCATGATCAACAGCATGCGTATTCTTTGCTAACTGAACATTGGAAGACTGAGACACATTAGAGTTGTTGGAACATGAAGCAGCATTTTACATGAACTTTAATTAAATACTAATTAAAACACCTTAATGTTTTCACACTTTTAGTTTTTGTCTTTTTTCGCGTTTCGCGTCAATAACTAATCTCAACAAAAAACGAAAAAAACGATCAAAAACACGTACCTTGAATGCATTTCGGACTGCATGCAGTCCATCATCAGCATCACGACTGATCAAATCAGTGGCATCTTCTTTGGTATTGGTGATTAGATGGTTTAGTATAATAATGAAGCAGCATATTTAACTGTTCGTATCGATCCCCCTTTCCCGTTTGTCAACAAAAGATCACTTTCAACGTTAGCATCAGGCACAACAACATCATGTATTTTTTTTATGCTAGCTTGCAGATCATCAAGATTAATAATTTTTTTTGCAAGAGCATCCACAACTGATACAAGCTCGCTCACTTTATCGAACAAGTCAGTCACAGACAACTTAAACTTGGTGCATTGAGAGCAGCGAAAAGCGATGTTTGTATTTTCATCAAGTACATTATATGGAACATTTTCCGGCAATTTAGCACACAGTTTATGAAAATAGTTTCCGCAGAAAAAGCCACAACCAACACCGTCACCATTGATTGGGTTTTTACAAGAAAAACATTTTTTAATCTTAAGATTAGCCATTAGTAATAAGCAAGATAAATAGGCACAACCGCACTCTACAAGGTCTCTGAAGAGCCTCAAATTATGATGAAAAAACTTATTAACACGACTTTTCTGTAAAAAAAAATATTCAATTAAATGTTCTGAGTTGTTATTCAATTCCTGTTTCTTGGTAGTTAAACTTGAAACACCGTGCTGTGGCGTAAAAATGATCTAACTGATTTCAGCCAGAACTGTGCGTCTTCATTAACTTTTCTCAGAAAGTGTCAAACAATTCAAATAAAAAAAAAAAAAAAATAATCAATTCAATGATAAAAAGTAATTTAAAATTTGTCATGGCAACGCGTTTACAACACATTAAATTCAGCGTCACGTTTAACGTTTTCTTTGAGACGAATTCAAAAGAATTCCCAATAAAATGATTAACTCAGGAAGCAAATTTTGTAAACACATTAAAAATTTTCAAAAATTCAGCTTTTCGCAGGAAAATCATTGTCAGTTCGACAAACAATTTAAGGGAATTTCTGGATACAAAGGAACAACAAAACTGAGGGAAACTGAAAGATTGCTTATAGACCAAGGGCTGGAAGCAAATTTTTGGAGTGGAGTGATAACCAAAAATAATGCTCATGTATGTGTAGATATACGCACCATTGTATCAGATTCAATCTTCTGGCAGGTTTCTTTTTTTAGACGGAGGCGGAGGTTGGCGTTCAAAAACGGGAATTTTTCAGATTTTTAGGTCGAAGTGATAACCACATAAATGATACATCAAAAAATCAGAAAAATTCCGCTGATTACAAAATATTCGGTAACCGACAATTTGGTTTCAGCCTTCTGCTTGCCAGACTTGTTTTATAGTATGGGAGGCCAGGAAGGGATTTTGCGCGTTACTCCAGCGCGCCAGAAAATCATACGGGGAGAAAACTTGCACCCTGTTATGTACTCCTACCATATATGAAACCTTGATGTTGAGGCGTTCGTTGAGAGCAACTCGTCAGATTAGTAAAAAAAAGTCGATCCTCAGAAATACTCGAGCGCTTCAGATTAAGAGATTTTCTAATTTCTCCCTATCAAAATGGCTTCGTGGCTGGTAGATCTACTACCACTCACCTTACAATTTTTTGTAATTTAGTTTTAAATGGACTTGAGAATTGCTCTCAGTACGACGTTATCTACACCGACTTTTCCAAAGCTTTCGATCGAGTAAATTACGACGTATTACTGAAGAAGATAAACAAAGTTGGTTTTCACTCAAACTTCTTAAACTGAATCAATTCGTACTTAAGGGATCGTATTCAGTACGTATAAGCAATATTCTTTCTACACCGGTATATGTTACTTCGGCTGTTCCACAAGGAAGCCACCTTGGTCCCCTTCTTTTTTTGCTTTTTGCCAACGACATTCCTGAAATATTTTTAAATTCAGAGTGCTTAATGTATGGGGACGATTTGAAAGTTTATCGTTGCATAAAATCTGAAATTGATTCCTTGCTTTTACAAGAAGATCTTGATAAGTTGTCAAGGTGGTGTACAAAAAACTCTCTTAGGGCCAGTTGCTCAATCGAATCATAAATTTAAGTTCTACATAGACATGCCTTCTTATTAAACAAGATGTCAATTACTCGGTACTCTGCCTCTTAACTATCGAAGGAAGTTCACTGCAATTATGTTTATTCGCGACATATTAACAGACCATATTGATTGTTCTTAATTAACTTCAATGTTCCTGTGAGAATGCTTGGAAACCCTGTATTTTTTGCCAGCGAACCATTATCAAGATGTTTAAGAGAAGCGAATTCTGTTTGCAATATGATTGATTTTAATCTGAATTAAATCAAAATTATTGTTAATTTAAAATAACTTTGTTGGTGGTAGTGTTTAAAATGTATTATGTATCTAGTAATCACTAAAGTATTGTAACTTTGTTTGATAAATAAACTTAATTAAACAAAAAATAAATTTGGTCCAAAAGACCTTTTTTATTGCAGAAAACTAAATTTTCTCCAAGTTTGTAATTTACAATTTTTCCGAAGCTTTTGTTATCTACGAGATAACTGCGACAAAGCGTGAATTTAATGGAAATATTTGGTTTAGTGGTCCGTTACCACCTGGCCGGTATGAGTAACGACTCTGCCAAAATAAACACCTTTGTAGAGCGTTTAATTTTGAGAAAAAACCAACTCTGGTCAAAGCCATGAAATGCCGCTGAGCTATAGAAATTTAAAAATAAAAAATCAGAGTTTCCTAATATTTTCCATAGGAAATCTTCACACCTTCTGATCGAGCGCTTAAATTCAATATTAAGGGTTCAAACTTTCAAGGTTTTTTTTTTTTGTATTTTCAACAAAATTTCAAATCAAAATTTGTAAAAACATAATATGCGTACATATTTTTCTACTGCATCCAGTAGTAAAAAATAGAAACAACAAATAATTGTTACTTTCAAATTGTCAGACTAAGAGTACGCCACCATATAATTGTCATATTATTATCCTGGAGTACGAAGACATCAAGTTGATCACTCTGTATAAAAATCTGACGCGCTCGAGTATTTCAAGGTCACGTGTTTCTTTACATTTTTAAAAATCAGCTCTTCAGATTACGGTATGATCAAGAATATTCAAAGCTATGTAATATACAAGCCGGTGTTCCACAAGGAAACGTCCTAGGACCTACCCTGTATTTGCTATATACAAGGGATATTTTAGTGGATAACAACACCACTATGGCTACTTTTGCAGATGATACTGCAATTTTGGCATCCGTTAAGTGCGTCGTCAGAAGGCTGCTGAGAAATTGCAAAATGCCGTCGACACCGTTAGTGATTGGACCAAAAACTGGCGTATCAAGCTCAATGAAGCTAAATCTACACATATAAACCTTCCAAATAAAAAGTTAAGCTGCGTACAAATATTCATCAACACTCAAGCTGTACCTTACGCCAATACGGCTAAATACCTTGGGGTGAATTTGGATGCTAAGCTAAAATATGGAAAGAGGATATCAAAAAGAAAAGGGAAGAGCTCAACTTGAAATATAGAAAAATGTACTGGTTACTCGGTGAAATTCGGACTTATCTGTCGAAAATAAAATAATGCTTAATAAACAAGTACTTAGAGCTGTTTGGACCTATGGATTCCTAGAATACTGAAATCATCCAAAAGTTCCAAAACAAAGCCCTTCGTGGAATAGTTAATGCACCATGGTATATAAGAAATACCGATTTACATCGTGACCTACAAATAAAAGAAACGGTTACAGAAGTTGTAAGAAAACATGCTGTTTCACACAATCAGCGACTGCATTGTCATATCAACTCTGAAATGGAGTCCGTTTTAAATACGAGAGGCAATGTACGGAGATTAAGAAGAACCAAGCCACACGAACTAATGGTCTAAAAGTCATGGGGAGCATTAAAAGTTTAAGCTTCTTTTAAAGCGATTATATTATTGAGAAAGAAAAATCTGTTGCCGATCGTTCATAGATTGGTTCTGATTACGAGGAGTTTTTAGTGAGGTAAGAATCCCACACTACATGGTGTCGAATACTGCCAAGTGTCTTTTGAAGATTTCCTCCTGACAAAAAAAAATTCAGTCTTCATAGAGATTTTTCATTTTATCATTTCATAAACTCTCCTTAAGCGATCCCCGAATTCAATACGACAAACAGCTTTAAAAATGAGTAGGTACTAAAGCGTTCGTAATGATAAATCCAACTGTGATTTTTTTTTATTTTTCAATCTGGAGAATTAAATTTTACAAAAAATGTCAAAAATAATAAATCAAATATGACTTAATAGTAGTACTGGGGGCATTGAAAAAGTGGACTGTTATAAACTTGCGTACCTTCGATTATCTTATACTTTGAAACTGTGCAAAGGTCTGAATATTAGAATTTATTATTAGAAGCCAGCAGTAGAAAAAGAAATTGCTAAACTTGTGGCACAAAAAATACTTGAACCAGTTATATTTTCTCGATGGGCTACGCCTATAGTTCGAGTGTACAAATCTGACGGATCGATAAGGATCTGTGGTGACTACCGCAGCACCGTCAATGCAGTTATAAAAACAAATTCCTATCCCTTGCCATTGTTCTCAGAGGTAATGGCCGCGATTGCCGGAGGTCAAATATTTACGAAGCTAGACTTACAACAAGCTTATCAACAACTTGTGGTGGACGATTTCTCAGCGGAGGTCCTAACACTCAACACCCACAAGGGGTTGTTTCGGGTCCGGAGGTTGCCGTTTGGAATCTCTGCCGCCCCTGGGTTATTTCAAAAATGTATGGACACATTATTAGCCGGTATAAATGGGGTTAAGGCATATCTCGACGATATAATTATCTCTGGGACAGATGAAGCGGATCATATGCGTAATCTAGAATCAGTGTTGGAAAAATAGTCAGAAGCAAACCTAACAGTTAATAAGCCCAAGTGCCTATTTGCAAAAAGAGAAATGTCGCAGTATTGCAGACTTTGGAACTTGACAGTGAATTTAGAAAAGTCAAAAATTATGATTTTTAAGAATGGAGGGGGTAGAAACTGTGCCAATGAAAAATGGTATTACAATGACCTAGCCATTGAAATTGTTACCGAATACAAATATCTTGGACTTTACCTCACAAAGAACTTAAATATGGAGAAGCACTTGAAGGAGAAGCTGGCGAAGGCCAAATGTGCGATCAGCGCATCGTGGAAACAATGCTTTTACAATAAAAATATTGCCCATAGTAGCAAATTCCAAGTGTTTCAAGCGGTATCAAAATCAATATTGTTTTATGCAGCACAAGTCTGGGGAGCTAAGCAATATGAAACGGTGGAGAAGCTTCTGCGCTACTATATAAAACGAATCTTTGGACTGCCACCAAACATGCCCAACTACTACATGGTTATGTTGGAAACAGGTTTATCGCCTCTCTTCATAGAAACACTAAAAATGCAAGTTGACTATGTTTTAAAAGTTATGAAAATGGAGAAAGTTTTCTGAATAACGCAACAGGATCGCTGCATAGAGAACTCTATTGTAGACTCAATCACAATTAGAATGAGAGGAATTATTTTCAGGACATAAATGGAGTCAACGAAATTGCGATGATGGCCAGGTTAAGAGGTGAACTATTGCAGCTAAACTTCATGCCACATAGACCAGATTTACCTTTTATCTGCTCGCTCTGCAATTTAAACGAAAGAGAAGATACTTTTCATTTTATGGGAAAATGTCCTGTCCTGAAAGAGATCAGACGTAACACTTTTGGAAGCGATTTCATAACGGAAAACGAAGTTATACGAATGCTTAATGAAGTTGAAGTACCAAAATTATACCTCTACTGCAAACTTGCTTTAACCCATTTCCGGCGGCTACCAGTTCCAGGTGTGCTAGGAACTTGAAATTTCACACTTTGTCTATTTCTGGGCTAGTTAGAGAAAATCTAAAAAAAAATTTTTGGAAAAGCTTTTAGTTTCCCGGAAAATTGACGTTGCGTTTTCGCAACACCCGCCAAATGTAGTAGCAAAATCATTAAAGAAAAAAAATTTTAAATACGGAGTTTAAATCAGTTTTATTGACAAAATATTCATCAAATATTTGTTTTTGTGGGGCTTGTGCGAGTTGAATTGAGGAGTTGACTTCTTCCAAAAATGCAGGGTCCAATTGTGGATTTGGTTTGAAGTATTCATCAAAGAAGTCCGCAAATCCTTTGGCTCTATTTGCGTTGATTGAAGCTTCGCCATGGGCTGGAGCCTGTTTTGGAGAAGAATGTCGTTGTGATAGTTCACTGCGTTCTTGAACATGATGTTAACGCATCTGAGCTCGCTGGAGACCGCCTGGTAGTTGCTGTTGATGGTGTTTAGTTCCCGTTGCTGAATACGTTGTAGCAGCTTCCTCAAGTGTTGCCTGTGGTGGTAGAGCTTCTGTATGTAGTCGGGCAGGTGCTCGTATTTGTCCCGGGAAGTTCTTGGCTGCCTATTCTTCTCAAGCGAAGATTCAATTACGGTTTCCAGATTGTCAATTGCTGTATCAATTTCCTCATTCCGGAGGTTTGTGTTGGTTGACGGTAGTGTGTGTTAGTTGGCTAGCAGTGTCTAGCTTTTTGTAGTTGACGAAGCCCACCTCTGGTTGGTTCACAGAGATTATCTGGTGCCAGAGGTTGATTGAAAGAAGGACGGCCTCGTGATCCCAATTGCTGGTTATTGTCGTGCAGACGAAGTTTCGGAGCTCCGGAAGGATAAATATAGGATTGGATGTTGCGAGGAAAAAGTCGAGCGTCTATGGTGTCCTTGGCAAGGTGGGTTTGGGTTGGGACACTACTACCAGAGAGTGATGTTCTATATTTTCGTCCAGCTAATTGACAATTGCATTCCCGTCACTGTTGTCTTGTGTATCCATCCATCTTCGGTGTCTTAAAGTCTCCTCCAATAAGTTCATAGGTGCTTCTGCATAATATCCTGTTCAAGTTATGGAGATCGTCTCTGATGTCTGATGCTGTTGCCGTGCATTTGTTGTAGATGCTGATGACTGTAAAAAATAAATCAATTGCCAAATATTTCTATTCGTTTGTGGTTTTACAATACACCACTCATTCATACATTCACTCATTCGAATTATTGGTTTAATTTTTTTCCAGGAAAAATAAATATAAATTTTCTATTGAAAAAATAAATTACCTGGGCTATTAGGTTTCTTATAACTATTGTGTACAGTCCAATTATTTCTTAGAATTTCTAACCCTTTACCGTGGTTTTTCCAAAAAAACTGTGGAATGAATTTTCGGTTCTTTTTTAATAATTTTTTTTTATAAAGTTTTATATATATAAAATTTTATATGCAGTGAAAACCCAACAGAAATTTTTTTTTTTCTTTTGGTAAATGCTACTACTTTTGGCGGGTGTTGCGAAAACGCAACGTAGGATTTCTACCTCACCTATCAATCAGGTAACCCGTATGATTTGCATCAAATGTACATTGAAATATAATTTGAATCTTTCCCTAACAGTCTGTGAAAAAAAATTTAAAATAATAAGATGTTGGTACACTTTTTTAGTTCCCCAACAAAGGCTACCTCAAAATTTCCGAAATTACAGTTTTTGACGGTGTTCAAAAGACTACAAAATTAAGTTTTTGAAAAAAATCCAAAAACAGGTCGATTAGATATTTTAATAAGCTTTCAAAATCATTTGTTAGTTCATTAAAATAAAGGATCCTTAAAGCTGGAGACGCTCTCAAACATGACGTTGCGTTTTCGCAACGCTAGCCGGAAATGGGTTAAATTATAGACACAAAATTATGACTGAAACTTTCTGAACTTATACTGCTTTTATAGTACACATATCTATTCAATAGTAAAATCAATCAATTTAAATTAATAAAGATTTCTTTTTTTTTTTCTAATTCATAGAAATAATTATGTTTTGTCAACCAGGCAGACGGCATAAAGCCAAGCTTTTAAACTGATATTGTTAATTATGTACCCAAATTTACGAAATAATAAATCTAAATCTAAAATCTAAAATCTAATCGAAAAGAGAAATGGATTTTCTAGGATTCCATATCAGTGGTAAGGGTATTTCACCAAACAAAGAAAAAGTTAAGGCTATTCAATTAGTGGCGGCTCCTGAAAACAAGCAAATGTTACAATCATTTCTAGGATTATTGAATTTTTATAATGCATTTTTACCCCAAAAGGCCACTGTTGCAGAAAAGTTGTACCGCCTACTAGACAAAGATGTTAAATGGAAATGGACGAACGATCATCAAACTGTTTTCAACGAGCTCAAAGCGTTGCTCGATTCTGAAACTGTGCTTATACACTATGATATTGCTAAGCCACTTGTTTTGTCTTGTGATGCGTCTCCTTATGGAGTCGGTGCGATTTTGGCACATAGTTTTGGGAGCTCTAGAGTAGAGCGTCCTATCGCATTCGCTTCTCGCACACTGGGTGTTCATGAGCGAAATTACGCACAACTCGACAGGGAAGCTTTGGCTATTATATTCGGAATGAAACATTTCCATCAGTATGTAGCTGGAAGAGAGGTAACGATTTTAACCGACCATAAGCCCTTACTTGGGATATTTAATAGAAAACAGATTCCGCAAATGCTTTCACCACACATGTTACGTTGGTGCATGTTATTGTCGGCCTACGATTATAAGATGGAGTATCGGCCAGGTACAAAAAATGCCAACGCTGATTGTTTAAGCCGACTGCCATTGCAGTGCAAAATGGATGCGCCAGAGAAGGGGCCGAAAGATCCAATAATGTCACGCGTTTTAAGATGCCTGCTGCATGGATGGCCTAAGGAGTTGGAAAAAAAGGAAGAATTCGTTCCCTATTGGCGGCGTCAGTCGGAATTGTCAACCCATAAGGGTTGTTTACTATGGGGAAGTAGACTGGTTGTGCCACCCAAATACCAAACACCTATTTTGGAACTTCTGCATGGACATCATACGGGGATAAGCATGATGAAAGCATATGCACGTAGTTATGTATGGTGGCCTTAGCTAGACCAGGAAATCGAGCTCAAGGTCCAAAATTGTTCTCAATGCCAAACAACTTCACGAAATGTGGCGACGGCCTCACCTCAATTCATTCCACCATCCGAAAAGCCGTGCAGTACGCTGCATATGGATTTTGCTGGTCCATTCCAGGGTCACACATTTTTGGTGGTGGTGGACTCAATGTCAAAGTGGCTAGAAGTCAAAATTGTTCGAAATATGACATCAGCCGAAGTAAAGAATAAACTTCGCGAAATTATAGCGACACATGGTCAACCTCAAAGAGTTATTTCCGATAACGGAACGGCGTTTATTTCAGCAGAAATGCAACAATTTTACATCTCAAACGGCATTAAATACAATACCACAGCCCCTTATCATCCTTCTAGCAATGGCCAAGCGGAACGTATGGTGCAGTATTTGAAGACGTCTTTAATGACCATAACGGAAGGGATCCTGTTCAAGCAACACACTACCCCGAACACCACTACTGGGAAAACCCCCGCCGAACTTCTAATGAACCGGCGATTAAGAACGGTTTTAGACATCGTCCATCCCGATGACGGGAAATTAACTCCCCTCGATTTTGATACAAAACAAGGTGTCAGGCGTTTCGAGGTCGGAGATTTGATTTATTTCAGGAACTATACTACAGGCCCTGCATGGTTGGAGGGCCAGATAATCGAAGTCACTGGTCCAGTATCATATGTGGTGAAATCTCTAGAAAATAGAGTTGGCCGAAGACATGTTGACCAAATAAAACGTCGTATATCCAATGCCAAGCCTTCGGAAGTACAGATTCCTGCAGACAAAGAGCACAGTGAAATTGTGGTAGAAAATTCATCTACACCCTCACCACCCCTTATCTCATCAGCAGACACAAGTTGTTGCGGTAAAATTTACCACAACAAGTTCTATCCGCCGTTCTTCTCCCGCTAATAAACTTTATCTATAGCTGCTCGGAAGTAGTAGAAGAGTTCAGTTGAAACCTGGTCCATCAGCCAGAGACCTGTTCTTCTAAAACCTTCGAAATGCCATTTTCAGGTCATATTGTTCCCCGATGCAAAAGATTGCACAGCAGAAGACGCTTTTCTTGTGTGACGGTCGGTCCACAATAGTCGTACGGCAGGTGGCCTACGCAAACATTGATAAAAGGAGAAAAACATGAAGATTGTTACCCATGTCCAACAACGTGTGAACTATACTCACACCAACATACATTTTCGATTAGCTTGCAATTCAGTTTAAATTGAAAATCACTAAGAAGAATTATTTGAGACGTGTGTCCGTTATTTCCCTCTTTTCATCTGGACGAAGGTCTACGGAATTTTCCGTCAATCTATAAAAAATTAGCTTCTTGGTTCTTCGTTCTGTGAGAAAACGTTTTTCTTGGTATTTTAGTTTGGGTTAATGTGGGGCGGGGACTTTGCGCGATTAAAATAAATTTTTCGGAGTAAGTCTTTTGGTAAGGGGTTGAACTCGTCCACTAGGCTACTGGTGAGCATATCACCTGAACGCGAAGGACCGCGGGGTGATTGATTCGTGACATCTCACTCGCACATCTTAGCCTAATGGCGGGATGCTGCGGAGCAAGTGAGACCGAACAACCCACGCAATAAGGTCTGATGAGGATGGCCATATGGTCGATGCCGGATGGACGAGAAAAACCCGCCATCTTGATGGTCTCTTTGACTTCAGATTGAGAAGAAGAAGGATTACCTGAAAAAGCGTCCAAAAGATTTTTTGCGAATTTTGTTGTAAAGGAGAATTTTTGTTTTTGCGATAACGAGTGGCAAAATTCCAGTTGGGAATTTTGTGATAAAGGCTAGTTTGGAGAATTTGCGAGAATTCCAGTTGGGAATTTCTAGGAGTTAACCAGAGAAAGCGTTTTCCCTAGGAGTAGGAGAATCATACCAGGAATCAGAGCTAAGTATCTTTTTTTTGCTATTTCGTTGTGTATCGAAAAACCTTTAATTTCTAAGGGTTTTTCGAATATTTTTCGCGTAGCCTTAATTAGGCAAATACATAGATCCGCTAGGCCTTCGTTGCCCTACCGTTCTTTTATCCCGAAATTGCGGGACTCGCGACCGTTCAATTTTCTTCCTACTTATTTATTCTTTTCCGGAAACTTTCCACATATAATTCTTCTTTGTGCTCAAACGACACACATCTGTTCTTTTTTTATTCTATTTTTCTATTCTAATACATTTCCTTTATTTCGAGAATCGGCCTGCCGCCAATCTTGAAAAGGATTTGTACTACTTGTATTCTTTTACATTTTGTTGAAAAGATTCTGGGTTTTAATCCAGGCTTCGGCCACGGTTTCCCAGACACCCTTAAGCAAATAAAAATTCTTAATTTTCCCTCCAGGAATTTCTTATTGTTTTATTTAGTACTATCGTATTTTTTTTTTCTTTCTTTCTTTCTTCTTGAAACATTTCAGCTTCTGGTTAAGGCAAACCACCACTCAAAAAGGTTTCCTGGCGCCCATTTTATAAGTGAGTAAGTACGCCTCTGTACTTTCCTCACCAATCATAATTTAATTAGATCGCGATAAATTTATAAGTGTTTGATATTCCCTTTTAATCAAAGCGGATTAAAAAGGAATATCAAAACGAACCCACCCATCAGACTGAGCTACGGGAGACAGCACTGTATGTGTTGTTGGATTGCCGAAACACGAACAAACCTGTGTCACTTTGACATTTCGTTTTAGACGGGAAAGTTGCGCGCACGTCGGGAATCGGGATTGTTGACATCCCAATTTAGTTTCGCGAATAAATATAATTATTCTTTCGTATCGGTTACGTTGTCTTTGTTAATTTTGCTCGCGGTATTTGGAATCGATTTCCAACGTTTTAAATCATTAGTTTAAAGTTCGGTTCGCGTGTAAATTCGGTAACAATTGGCGCCCAACGTGGGGCTTTCTTTCTTGTGCAATTTTTTTTTTTCATATCTTGTACATACAAATACCCTTCCCTTGTGTGCTGCATTTAGGGAAGTTTTATTAAAGTGCTTTTTTTTTAGAAATAATTACTTTGTGGTTTTTTCCTAGAGTGCCAGTGCGGGAGAGTTGACAAAATTGTTCGCCAGTGGAAGACCTGGGAACATACATAGGAATCAGGAATTAGGATTTGGAACCTGTGCGAAAATAATTGTATGACTGTGGAATAGGCAGTGGCAGTGGACAGTTCAGAATACAAGGAGTTGATTTCATCAGTGTACAGGAATAAATTGTGAGTTTTTGTTTTGTTTTTTTTGGTGTTGCTGCAATAATAGCTTTCGATTAAGTGCATAATAAATTTAATTTGATTTTAGTTTTTGACATTTCGCGAATTTTGAGATCCGCCATTATTTTTTTGTTCTTTCTTTTTTCAATAAAATACGTACGCTAGTGTTAGTGTATATAAATTAATTGCAGCCAAAGATCAGGGCTGTCACTGGGAGTATTAATACTTTTAGTACTTTTGGTGTATTTTGTTTTTTTAATCACTTTGCTATTGATTTCTTTTATCTAGTTTAATACTAGATTCTTTTTTTATTATATTTTATTATACATACTTGATTACATTTTATTTCGATTTTTTTTTATTGTGTATTTGGCAAACGAGGTTTGGTAGGATTATTTTTTAAAAAAAAACTTACTAGACTTTCGAAACTTTGTTTTACGGTTTCATTTTTATTTTTTTTTGTTGTTCCCAGTTCTGATAGGTAGTTTTCAGATAGTAACAAAATGGAGTTAAGTCAGGTAAATAGATTGTCTCAGGATGAAATCATTTATGAAGTTGAATGTAGAGGGTTGAATGTAGGGACTGTGGAGGATATGCGCAAAGCGCTTAGGGTAGCAATTAAACTAGAGCGTAGGAATTCGTTTGTGTCACCCGCATATCCGTTCACTTTCGAACAGGATTCAGCGGCAGTTGAGAAGAAGCTGGTTGAGATTAACAAGTTATTAGAGAATCCTCCGAAGTCAGAGACTTCGAAGGAGTATGTGAAAATTTTGATCAAAGTTGAATGGTGTTTGCGTAGGTTGGATAGGAGCATTCCTGAGAATGAGAAGGATGATAAGGTGAAATTTAAATTGAAGAATGACGTGGTGATGGCGATGACTATTTTGGATGGGGATGAGGATGAGGATGAAGATGTAGATGATGATGAGGACGTAGTAGAAGAAGTAGGTTTGCTTGATAAAGGTTCAGAAAAGGGTAGTGAGGTCACAAAGCAGCATTCAGCTGCACCTCAAGATATTAGTGCTAGGGAAAATACTATTGTTAGTCAGGACAGTGCAGATTTTAGGAAATTTCACAATATGGCGAAGTGGGAAGTAAAGTTCACTGGAGAGCGCTGTGGCACCTCAGTGAACTCTTTTCTAGAAAGGGTTGAGGAAATGAGACAGGCTAGGGGTATTTCGGAGGCTTATCTTTTTAGAGCAGCGGTGGAGCTCTTTGTAGGCAAAGCGTTGATTTGGTTTAGGGCGATTAGGATTTCTGTTAATTCATGGTCAGAACTAGTTAAGGAGTTGAAACTAGAGTTTCTACCTCCTAACTATGATGATCAGCTCCTCGATGAGATAAGGCACCGCACACAAGGGAAGGATGAAACGATAGGCGTGTACGTTGCTACGATGCAAAATTTGTTCGGTCGGTTGAATGATCCAATTTCTGAAAACAGGAAGTTGTCAATGATCCAGAGGAACTTGACACCTTTCTACCAAACCCAACTGGGGTTGGCTAAGCCAAGCTGTTTGTCTGATTTGGTTGCGTTAGGTCGGAATTTAGAAGCTGTTAGGGCAAATGTTGAGGCTTATATTCCCCCACCAAATGTTAGGAGTAGTAGGACTTTGCTAGAACCGGATCTAGCATACGTAGGTGTTGATAATCCTTCGGTTTCGGTTGTTGCGGTGAACAACGAAATCACTCGTCAGGCCCCATCTTCAAGTCGACAAAATTCTTCGGTTAGGTGTTTCAATTGCAATGGATCAGGCCATTTTGCAAGTAGTTGTTCCGCTCCTAGGCGTTGTTTTGGTTGCGGGGCTGCGGGGGTGACCAGGCAAAATTGTAGGAAGTGTTCGGGAAATGGGAAACGGGCTCCTGCGCCAGCAGGGCGGGAAGTCCGCAGACAGTGAGAGGGTCGCCTGCTGGAGACCAGCTGGCAGATAGGGTTCATTTAGGATTTAGTTTAGAGGCAAACGGTAGTGATAGGAGACCTTATTTAACAGTTAGTATTTATGGTTCGAGATTTTTAGGACTATTAGATTCAGGAGCTACTCGAACTATAATAGGTAGGGACGCATGGAAAATCCTGCAGAATTTAGGGCTAATCAGTAGGAAGGACACTGTTCACTGCGTGTGTTTGGCAGATGGAACAGGAGTCGAAGTGTTAGGGACGATCTCTCTTCCAATTTTAGTTGAGGATAGGGCTATATTAGTTGACTGTTTAGTCATTCCGTCATTACCACATACGGTGATTCTCGGCGCAGATTTCTGGGCGCTGTCGGGTATTGTCCCGGATTTGAGGTCCCGTAGGTGGAATTTTTCAGAACAGGATAGTTCAATTTCGATCTGTTCTATTACAGAACGTTCGGAATTGAGTGTTAGGGAATTAGAAACATTAGAAAAATTAGTTCAAGAATCTTTTAGGAAGATGCCTGAGGGCTTAGGGTGTACGACTTTAGTCGAACATAAGATTAGGACGTCGGCGGAGCCGATAAAACAAAGGTATTATCCGGTCTCTCCGGCAATGCAGGAACATATAGATAGAGAACTTAATGAAATGTTAGAGGCAGGAGTTATTGAGAGATCGACAAGTGCTTGGTCATCTCCAATAATATTAGTTAAAAAGAAAGATGGCTCCTATAGATTCTGCGTAGATTATAGGAAGCTAAATAAGAATACAGATAGGGACGCGTACCCACTTCCATACATTAATTCAATTTTAGATAGGCTTCGAGGTGCTAGGTTCTTGTCTTCACTGGATATCAAGTCAGCTTACTGGCAGATACCTATGGAGGCAGAATCAAAACCTTACACTGCGTTTACAGTTCCGGGGAGGGGTCTTTATCAGTTTAGGAGAATGCCTTTTGGCCTTCACAACTCGCCCGCGACGTGGCAGAGATTCATCGACACGGTTTTGGGTGCCGATTTAGAGCCATTCGTTTTCGTCTATTTAGACGACATTATCATCATTTCAGAAACTTTTGAGAAACATCTCGAAATTCTGAATGAGGTTTTGAAAAGATTATGTGAGGCAGGTTTGAAGGTTAGCAAGGAGAAGTGCAACTTTTGCATGTCATCCTTGAAATTTTTAGGGTATATAGTAGATCAGAACGGATTACATGTAGATCCAGAAAAAGTAGAAAGTATGGTTAGGATTCCAGCACCGAGGAATGTTAAAGAGGTTAGGAGCTTTATAGGGACAGTTTCATGGTACAGACGTTTCGTACCGAATTTCGCAGAGTTGCTAAGGCCCTTAACGGACCTACTAAAGAAAAATAGGAAGTTTAGTTGGACAACGGAATGTGAGGATAGCTTTAGGAAGGCAAAGGAGTGTTTGGTGACAGCACCTATACTCACATGCCCAGATTTTAAGCGACAATTTGTCGTACAAACAGACGCTTCAGATTATGGGATCGGTGCAGTTTTATCCCAAAACTTTGAGGAAGGGGAAAAGGTTGTCTGTTACCTTAGTAGGTCTTTGAATAGGAATGAGCGTAACTATAGCACTACAGAGAAGGAATGTTTAGCGGTACTGTGGGCTATTGAGAAATTGAGGCCTTATCTAGAGGGTGTTAGGTTTACAGTAGTAACTGATCATTACTCACTGATATGGTTAAGTAATTTGAAAGATCCGCAGGGTAGGTTAGCTAGATGGGCTATTAGGTTACAGCAGTTCGACTACGAAATCATTCATCGTAAGGGGAAAGAGCATGTGGTTCCGGATATGCTGTCTCGGGGAGTGCCGCAGTTGGGTGGTATCTCAGAAGAGGTTTTAGATCCTTGGGTGTCAAAAATGATTTCGGAGGTCAATACAAATCCACTTAGGTATCCGGCTTGGAGGGTTGAACAAGGCAAGTTGTTCAAACTCGTAAAGCCCAATCACATAGTAGTTCATGAAACCAATCAGGAATGGAAGAGAGTGATAGGGAAAAATGAGAGGTTAGGTATTTTACAGGAGAACCATGATGGTCCTTTAGCGGGTCACATGGGAGTTAGGAAGACGTTTGCCAGAATTGCGGCGAAGTTTTACTGGCCAAAGATGAGGGCCGATATCACAAAATATGTTAGGAGTTGTAAAGTTTGCCAACAGGTTAAGCCAATTAATGAGAAGCCAGCTGGTTTGATGAAGGAAAGGGTAGGAGTCAAATCACCTTGGGAGATGATTTGCATAGATTTAGTAGGGCCACTTCCAAAATCTAGTAGGGGTTTTATTTATATATTAACGGTAGTGGATTACTTTACGAAGTTTCCACTGCTGTTCGCGCTGAGGTCGGCTACGGCCAAAGCAATATGTAGGGAACTGGAAGACAATGTTTTCCTGCTTTTTGGTATACCAAAAGTCACTATTTGTGACAATGGTCCACAGTTTCGTTCTAAGGAACTCAAAACGCTGTGTGACGCATATGCGTCCCAACTACGCTTCACGGCGCATTACCATCCGCAGGCTAACCCTGCTGAAAGGATTAACCAGATCCTGAAGACAACACTACGAGCTTACGTTGCTGAAACCACAGAGTGTGGGATTCACAACTAAGCAAGGTGGCGTGTGCAATTCGCACGTCACAACACGAGGTTTTGGGTGTTTCACCCTACTACGCCAATTTTGGGAGAGACATGGTGACTTCGGGTCAGGAAGCACCAACTGTAGGAGAGAGTTCCGAGGATGTTCAAGATCTGGGTGAGATCACCGAACGTTTTCGGGAACTGAGAAAGGATATTGAGACGAAGTTGAAGGCAGCCTCTAAGAGAGCTGCAGAAGCGTATAACCTTCGACGACGTGATATACAATATCACGTCGGCGACATGGTTTGGCGAAGGAACTTCACGTTATCGGATGCCGCGAATTACTATGCAGCCAAATTAGCACCGAAGTTTGTCGGTCCGTTTTTGATTAAGAAACGTGTGTCACCTTGGACATACGTACTTCAAGATAATCATAATAAAGAGCGCGGGACTTGGCACGTCAAAGATTTAAAACCGTATAACGATGCATCTGAAAACGATTAATGTTAACGTAGCTTTTTTTTTTTTGTAATCTTATAACTCACAGAAACGTGATTGAGAATTGTTTATAGTTTTTTTTTTCTGATGGAAAGTCCTTTTCCCACACCTTTTAGTCCTAGGCACATCTTTGGAAGTTTGTTACAGTTCTTACGAAATGTAAGCTCACTTCCGAGGAGGTGAGGGTGGGATTTGTTGCGGTAAAATTTACCACAACAAGTTCTATCCGCCGTTCTTCTCCCGCTAATAAACTTTATCTATAGCTGCTCGGAAGTAGTAGAAGAGTTCAGTTGAAACCTGGTCCATCAGCCAGAGACCTGTTCTTCTAAAACCTTCGAAATGCCATTTTCAGGTCATATTGTTCCCCGATGCAAAAGATTGCACAGCAGAAGACGCTTTTCTTGTGTGACGGTCGGTCCACAATAGTCGTACGGCAGGTGGCCTACGCAAACATTGATAAAAGGAGAAAAACATGAAGATTGTTACCCATGTCCAACAACGTGTGAACTATACTCACACCAACATACATTTTCGATTAGCTTGCAATTCAGTTTAAATTGAAAATCACTAAGAAGAATTATTTGAGACGTGTGTCCGTTATTTCCCTCTTTTCATCTGGACGAAGGTCTACGGAATTTTCCGTCAATCTATAAAAAATTAGCTTCTTGGTTCTTCGTTCTGTGAGAAAACGTTTTTCTTGGTATTTTAGTTTGGGTTAATGTGGGGCGGGGACTTTGCGCGATTAAAATAAATTTTTCGGAGTAAGTCTTTTGGTAAGGGGTTGAACTCGTCCACTAGGCTACTGGTGAGCATATCACCTGAACGCGAAGGACCGCGGGGTGATTGATTCGTGACATCTCACTCGCACATCTTAGCCTAATGGCGGGATGCTGCGGAGCAAGTGAGACCGAACAACCCACGCAATAAGGTCTGATGAGGATGGCCATATGGTCGATGCCGGATGGACGAGAAAAACCCGCCATCTTGATGGTCTCTTTGACTTCAGATTGAGAAGAAGAAGGATTACCTGAAAAAGCGTCCAAAAGATTTTTTGCGAATTTTGTTGTAAAGGAGAATTTTTGTTTTTGCGATAACGAGTGGCAAAATTCCAGTTGGGAATTTTGTGATAAAGGCTAGTTTGGAGAATTTGCGAGAATTCCAGTTGGGAATTTCTAGGAGTTAACCAGAGAAAGCGTTTTCCCTAGGAGTAGGAGAATCATACCAGGAATCAGAGCTAAGTATCTTTTTTTTGCTATTTCGTTGTGTATCGAAAAACCTTTAATTTCTAAGGGTTTTTCGAATATTTTTCGCGTAGCCTTAATTAGGCAAATACATAGATCCGCTAGGCCTTCGTTGCCCTACCGTTCTTTTATCCCGAAATTGCGGGACTCGCGACCGTTCAATTTTCTTCCTACTTATTTATTCTTTTCCGGAAACTTTCCACATATAATTCTTCTTTGTGCTCAAACGACACACATCTGTTCTTTTTTTATTCTATTTTTCTATTCTAATACATTTCCTTTATTTCGAGAATCGGCCTGCCGCCAATCTTGAAAAGGATTTGTACTACTTGTATTCTTTTACATTTTGTTGAAAAGATTCTGGGTTTTAATCCAGGCTTCGGCCACGGTTTCCCAGACACCCTTAAGCAAATAAAAATTCTTAATTTTCCCTCCAGGAATTTCTTATTGTTTTATTTAGTACTATCGTATTTTTTTTTTCTTTCTTTCTTTCTTCTTGAAACATTTCAGCTTCTGGTTAAGGCAAACCACCACTCAAAAAGGTTTCCTGGCGCCCATTTTATAAGTGAGTAAGTACGCCTCTGTACTTTCCTCACCAATCATAATTTAATTAGATCGCGATAAATTTATAAGTGTTTGATATTCCCTTTTAATCAAAGCGGATTAAAAAGGAATATCAAAACGAACCCACCCATCAGACTGAGCTACGGGAGACAGCACTGTATGTGTTGTTGGATTGCCGAAACACGAACAAACCTGTGTCACTTTGACATTTCGTTTTAGACGGGAAAGTTGCGCGCACGTCGGGAATCGGGATTGTTGACATCCCAATTTAGTTTCGCGAATAAATATAATTATTCTTTCGTATCGGTTACGTTGTCTTTGTTAATTTTGCTCGCGGTATTTGGAATCGATTTCCAACGTTTTAAATCATTAGTTTAAAGTTCGGTTCGCGTGTAAATTCGGTAACAAAGTACCGAAGTAGCAGGAAAACAACTACCAAATCAAAATAAAGAGCGTGATTCATCACCAAAACCAAAGGCCCTTATCCCCACCACCACAACGGAGGAATCGGATGCTGTAAGGATCGCTCCACAGGAGTTATCGGATACCGCAAGGGTTACGCGTTTCGGCAGAATAGTCAAAACACCACAACGATACGGAACAAACTAAAAGCTGGAGGAATGTGGTAACTGGATGCTGTCACTGATGAGTTACCTACTATGCCGACTGATCACAAATGTCATTTATACAACTGTCAAGCAGAAAAGACCTCATATGTGGCATTCGACATCAAACCAGAAAACGATTAAGAATCAATAAAGTGAATTTAAGTCAAACTTATTAATCATTACGTTTTTTCATTTAATTTAGATTATTACAGATAAATAATTTTTTTGTGAAGAAATTTTGAAGTTTGTTTTCATTTTTTCACAGAACGAGAATCGAGTTCCTCTTGAAGCTGTGATATTTAGCTCCACTTCACAGTTCGGGAATCTACCCCCAGCACTGTGCGTAGATATCAAAGCTTCATTAACTTTTCTCAGAAAGTGTCAAACAATTCAAATGAAAAAAAAAAAAAAAAATCAATTCAATGATAAAAAGTAATTTAAAATTTGTCATAGCAACGCGTTTACAACACGATAAATTCAGCGTAACGTTTAACGTCTTCTTTGAGACAAATTCAAAAGAATTCCCAATAAAATGATTAACTCAGGAAGCACATTTTGTAAACACATTAAAAATTTGAAAAAATTTAGCTTTTCGCAGGAAAATCATTGTCAGCTCGACAAACAATTTAAGGGAATTTCTGGAAACAAAGGAACAACAAAACTGAGGGAAACTGAAAGACTATTTATAAAAGTTTGAATCAGCAGTTCTTTGAATTGGGGTACGTTTTCCAATATTGATTATTTTGTGCCCTAATTTTATCTGGGTCACAACCACAAAGAATCTGTAAAATTTCTTTTATCTTTAATCAATGTGTGTAATACTTGCATGTATTTTTTTGCAAAACAATAAGGACAGTCAGACCTTCATCGCACTTACCTGAAAAGAAAAAAGAATTGAAATTTTAATTGAATTTTATTTTCAATGAATATTTTGTACTTGTCAACACGACGCTACATCGATTTGTACACGAATCCCACTGTCTTCTTACCGGATTCGCCTAAAAACGACATGAACAGACGTCGTGTGGACAAGTACTTAGAGATCAAAACACCCACCCAAGTTTTGCCTCAATGGGTTTGACCATTGAAATTTAAAAGCATAATATAGTACCTTGACGACAAAAACCTTTTTGTGAATTAAATATGAGTAATCTCACGGCCTGAGGTGTTCTATCTGCTGTACAATGCACACAGTTGATAGTAAAAAACAAGAAAAGGGTTTGTTGAAATTCCAAAATGTATTCATGAAAAAAACTGTCAGCACCAAGCTCGCACCATTAAACTTGCATCTGAATATGTAAATAAATAATCCATTTGTCAATATGAAACCCGAATTTTTGGATATTTTAGAAGCTTAAGACGCTACATTATTAAAGACCGTTTTCCGAACCCTTAGAATTTTTCCTTTCCAATGATACCTCACTCGAAAATGTATAACCTGTTTTCAATTTTCAACGTTATTGAGAATTCGACTGAACCCTGTGGGCCACCAAAGCAAACTAATGTGGATATCCTTAAGGAACTCCAGAAATCAGCTCTTCGCATCGCATAAGCTGAAAACACCTTTAACGAATTCAACAATATGCCATTTCCCGCACCGACCTCAATCAAGTAGATTTCGAATCAAGAATTACTGAAACTTCCGTTTCAAAAATATTCCAAAACAAATGATTCATTAAATGACCACATTTTATTTACCCTTAAAAAAATAATCATAGTCAATAACCTCTTCACACCACTTGTACATTTCATTTGCAGCTAAAATTCAAAACACATTTTTTCAAAATTATTTGATGCCGCACTTTTACAAAAGCCAAGCAAATAGCAATTACCATCATCACGTAAACAATTCGAAATTCGTGCAATTTACTAAAAATAAAAAAAAAAAAAAAATTGATGCTATTTTTGGGACGATTATACACTTCGATTACAAACACCCATTTCTCACACGCCTACTGTAAACACATAAAATTTATTCGATATGAAAGTTCGATCCCAGATCCACATCCAGATACTCTTGTAAGCTAAATAGAATACGTATTTTATCTATAATTTGAGAATTTCCATGCTGCACAATTCATTTCGTGATACCTATACTCGTGTCGACCCTTCTCTACCTTCTCTTTTGGCCGGGCTTACCTATTGGACAGATAGATAATCTAATCATGTTTGCATTTCGTTAACTTCTTTAGGAAGAGGAGGAATGGATTTTATTCGATGGCAGTGGCAGACAACAGATTGTGAGCTAAAAGTTTTCATTAAAAGAGTTGCCAGGTAACGCAAATGATGAGGTGGATAAAAATGTTGGATGGTTTTACCTTTGAGGGTCTTGTTGAAGGTACACAACCGGTTCAGATGCTTATGGTTTTGCTTTAAAAGGCCTCAATTTTAGAATGTTGTGTAAAAATCAGGGGCCGAGTTACAGCATCAGTGATCGAGTGAGTGAACTTCGCTCTACAGTACACAAAATCAGTCTGCTGCTCACAACTCGTTCAAATGCTAATGAAAGGATGTCAAATTGAGGTCCTAAAGTAATCGATAATGCGAGATGTAATGCCAAAAACACACAATTCAGTCACGTATTACTCGATCACGTGTGCGGTAATACGGCCTCTGATTGAGGTTGACTTGAGATTTACAAATATGGGCTCATTTGAGCTGTGTGCCTGCTACTTTCCAGTTTCATTTTACCTGTAACGAAACTTTACATTGAACTCTCAGTTAGGTTAGGTTAGGTAGAATGGGCTGACGGTTGATCTTAATTCCGTCACACTTAGATCAATGTAGATCCATTGTGATACCCTGACGTATTGTAACGTCCTTGAAACCTATGAATTTATGTCTGGTCGGTATTTAGCCATTTTGTGGCCTTAGTGAAGTTTAACAGACTGCTTTTTGAAGCGTCTGATAATTCTTCTAGTTCATTGAAAAAATAATTGCCTAGGAATTTTTTCCTAATATGGCATAGTGTTGGGCAATGACAAAGGAAGTGAGTTGTATCCTCGTGTTCATCTTCGTCATTGCATCCTCTACAGAGGTCATCGGTGCAAAGACCCATTTTCTTTTTGTGATAACCTAGTAGGTTATGTCCAGCTGTGATACTGATAAGCATTCGCAATGAAGGTCTATTCAATGATAGCAGCTTTTCAAATTCTTTCTTATTATATTTCGGCCATATTTTCCTGGAAGTAACACAGGAATCTAGGCATACCCATCTTTCATTGGATTTTTTCATTATTTTGTTACCGATTATCTGTTTAATTTCACAGGGTGGGATCCTGATTGATTGATCAATGAGAGAAGGGTCAAGTGTTGATCATTTTCTCGCTAGTTCGTCCGCTTTTTCACTCTCAGTTACTTGAGACACGTTTTTTGCGTGTCACATTCATGTGAACATTTCACACATCCTTTTACACTTTACACTCTGTGTCCACTTAAAGGAAAAAGCAGACTTAGAATCAAAAAGCAGGTGCTTGAGTTCACAAATTTTCGGAGCATACAGACCATTTTTGATAGCCTTTTAAAATGTACACTCAGTGTCCACTTAAGGGAAAAAGCAGATTTTAATTACTAAAGCGGATATTTGATTTCACTAATACACTTTCAATAACCTCTAACAATGTACACTCTACGTCCACTTACGGGAAAAAAGCAAACTTCAAGAACCAAAACAATTGCCTTCTTCCACTCAAACTCCAAGACCAAATGCAACACCATTGACAACACCTCTCAGGTGTGATTTCAGTGTTCATTTCCACATAAACCTGGCAATCGTGTCGTGAACCAATAGCGGAAATTCTTTTTGGTTTGATTTCAGAAAAAAAAAAAAACCAGAATCACCTCCTACAATGGAAATGAGGTGCAAATTGTAGCGGATGGTTATTTCCAAATTTGTTTGTACCTCCCCACCCACTGTGTTCCACGGGAGCAATCGAATAGAATAGAAATAACAAAGAAGAAAGTGTTTTTGTAATTTAGAATTTCATTTCTTAAAGTAACAAAAAGAGAGGGCGAGAAAATAATTCGAGGTATGCGCACATATTTTCTTTGTTAATTTGATGTTTGATTGGAAATCTTTAGTTGCTACATGTTTTTCCTAATAATTTTCAGATTGATCAGATGATTGGGTGAAAAGACAAGAAAAACAGAAGTTTTTTGATGGAACATTATTTCGTTTGATTTTTCTTTGAAAGATTTTAAATATTTTGTGTTTTCTTAAAAATAAAAAAAAAACCCACAATTTTTATTGTACGAGGTGTGTAAGGAGAGGAAACGTGTACAGAGACGTGAGTTCCTACTTGAAATGCCGACATTTATGGTTTGATTTACGATAGCTTTTTTAGATTGATTTTAAGAGCCATTTATCGATGTTTTATTGTTTTGTATCCTCTAAGTTTTCGAAATAATTTGAACACAAAGATTTAGGAGGCAAATAAAAGTAAAAAAGAATTGGAGGAAGGTGATTGATGGCAAATGTTATGTTGTGTGATTGAAACACATCGGTTGGGACTGTAAAATTTGGTTCAGGTGTTTTTTGATGATGAATTAGTTAAACGAGCATGCTTTGCTTTCAATACGTAAACAGGTGTCTTATACATTTTCTGTGGTTTCTTATAACTCATTATAGATATTTGTCTTTTAGAAATCTCAACTTTTGTAAGAAACTTGGGGCGGTATTGTTTTCTGTTACTATTGCTTTTTTGATTCTAATGTTCAAGGGAAGCATAAATTAATAATAAAAATAGAGCAGACCTTTTGGTGCTTGTCTTCCTCCACCGTTTGTTTCCGTTGACATTGTTGCTTTTAAGCCCACATCATCTAGGCTGAACATAGAATTGTTCTTACCGCATTGCATTTTTAGGATTTAGTACTCTTAAGTAGTTCGAAACACCCATAAGGCTTAGACGTAGCTAGTTGTATCCTGACTAGGTTAATATTCATCTAACTCATCAATTGACCCATACGGCAATAACACGGCGAATGTTGTTTTTCAAGTCGTCTCGCTCATTGCTGTAGACTAGTAATTTCAGATACCCCACAGTAGTCTAGTGGTGCCAAATCACATGCTCTCGGGCGCAGCTCACAAGGCCAAAATCCGAAATTATGTGAATATCGGTGTCAACATCGCTTTCCTTTAGAGACAGTTTATCAAATGCACGCAGTGCCCAGCGATCGTGCAGCTTTAGTTCGTGTTTTCTTTAACAGTTGACTATTCAAGGGAAGCATAAAGGAGCAGTAAAAAGATTGCCCTTACTTGACTTGCTCAGCCATTATCTTTTATTTGATGTTGTCGATTTTGTAATCACATCATCTATCTAAAAATATGTAAGACTGTTTTTAATTATCAATGGGGCTTGGTTGTATCCTTACTTACTTACTCAGGTGGGCATTACTGTTCGGGGTGAACCTGAGCCTCAACCAACACCTTACGCCAACAATTTCTATTCCGGTTGAGCTCTCTTCAGTTTTGCACTCTAAGTCGGTTGAAGCCTTGTTCCAATTTATTGCACCACCTGAGACGAGGTCATCCCTTTCCACAATTTCCCTGTAATGTGCTTTCAAAAACTCGTCGAACCGGAGCGTTTGGGTCCATCCACTCTACATGGCCCAGCCATCGTAGCCTCGCGATGCGTACTTTTATAGCTATACCCATGTTGCGGTACAGCTCATACAGCTCGTTGTTGTATCTTCTTCTCCACACAATGTCTTCGTACACGGGACAAAAGATCATTCGGATTATTTTTTTTTTTTTTTTGAAACGACTGATTTCGATAAGACCCACATCTCTGCACCGTAAAGCAGGGCTAAGTTATGTGGTTAAGGTTTCTATAAAACCTTACATTGGTTACATTGGTTACATTGGTTTTTCTGGTAAAGTTTCACTTCGCAATTGATTCCTAAGCCCAAAGAAGCCACGGTTGATCTCCGCACTGATGTTGTTTTCCGTGTCTATATCGGATCCTAGGTAGACGAAGTCCTTTACTACCTCCAAGTTATGTCTGTCTATGCGACGTTTTGCCCAATTCGTCGTTCTCTGTTCTCTGTCCTTGTTTTGTCCTCATTAACCATTAAACCCATTTTTGCCGCTTCTGTTTCAATGCTTGAAAAGCACATATGACATCACCCTTCCTTCTTCCCATTTCTTCAATATCGTCTGGGTAGTCGAGTAATTGTATTACAGACCTTTGAAAGATTATTCCTCTGGTTGACGTTTGAGTATTGTACAATCTTTTCAAGTATGATGATGAAGAAATCGCATGACAGTTTTTCAACATCAAAGTTCTCGGTGAGTTCTCTACCGACCCTTACGGAGCATGGTCGTATACGAGTTTTGCAGGGATGCCGAAACTAGACATGGCTCTGGTCCATTGTGGACTTCTTTGGTCTAAAACCACATTGATAAGGACGTGGGGTTTCAGATGTAATGTTCGCTGGTTTCCAAACTACCAAAACGCCAAGCATTCACTGCTGTAGGCTCAAACCTCTTGGCACTAACTGCAAAGTTTAGGGATGGTAGTGGAAACAACTTGGAACTACTTTGGAATTGCTTTCAGCCCAATGACATAGAAAAAAAAACAAAGAATTTATTATCAAATTCATACCCTATTTATACAAGTTCAATAAGCTCCATTTGTGGTTATCGAACAATCGATCACACTTCGATATCCGATTATAACGTTGCATCATCACATTCTTTTGTGTGAGCGCCAATGACCTACATATATATCATAAACAAATGCTCAATGCGCATGCAGTCAAAGCAATATGACCCCTTATTAACTTCTGCCGGCTCTCAGTGGCCTGCCGTTGGGAATCATATTGTTCTGAGTACAATGCAATCTATAATGATACACAAGCAAGTCAAGTGTTATGCATTTCTATGCAATGCAACTGAATGTGAGAGGATCGGATATCGAGACACAGCCAAGGGTTGACAACCTGTTAATAGTTGTAGAGCAATTAATTAAGAGGTCGTTGGCTGTGACTCCTTCACACAGACGTTCACATCACAGAAGACAAGATCATATAAGCGACGTTAAGGAGGCTTTGTCCTCTGTAATTGGTGCAATTGTGAGGGTCTCCCTTCTTTAGAATCGGCATCAAGGCCAGGGGGTCGATTCTGTAACTGTGAAGCTGTGAAGTGATAAAAAATATCCACATCTTCACAGCTAATTCAATTCTCGTTCTGTTAAAAATGAAAACAAACGTCACGATTTCTTCACATGATAAATTATTTATCACAAAAAACTTCCAAATCTCATTCCTATCATGGCATCTCTCAATTTTCTCAAAGGAGAACTTTTCATTCTGCTTCTATTTATTTTTGAAACTACCCATCTTATTTGTTTGTAAATCTTATTGGCCTCTCTGAATGATCGGACATATATATTTAACTGGAAGATTGCCTTGCGTCAATCGCAGCATGGTCAATTTGAATTCTGAGATGTGGGAAGCGCGTATCGCTAACAAAAAGATTTAGCCCCGCAGCAAAATCGATTAGACTGAGACCGTTTCCGTAGGGTTTGTCATGCTGGCAATGTTTACCGATTTTATTTCCAAACATATCCTCTTTCCCTAGTTTTGCGTTAAAATCTCCAAGAACGATTTTCACGTCATGTTTTGGGCATTGCTCATACTTTTTTTGAGGAGCTTGTAGAAAAAATCTTTGGAGTTGTCATCTTTCTCTTCAGTGGGGCCAATATGGGCGAATTGACCCCTGATGCAGATCCGTACCCAAATAAACACTGTTTCTTTTGTCTGTGTAGGAGTCGCCATAGTCGATGTCGCAGTTTTTCACCATCTTTATGACCAGCCCATTCCATCGCACTTCTTGGACGGTTGTAATGTCTGCCATTGTAACAGTCCAAAGCGTCTGCCATTTCTCTAACTGCACCTAATCTGTTAAGGAATCTTACGTTCCACGTGCAGATCTGTAGATATTCGTCCTTTTTTCGTTTACTTGTGTCTTCAATGTTGAAATCATTATTGCTATCCGACGCTGCTGGTCGTTTGGGAACCAAGTATAGTTTTTCCGTTGTTGGATGTTGATGGAGCCATCATAAGCGAGGATCCTACATCCCTGCAACGAGCACTTGACGTTTGGATTGATGTTCTGGAAGGAAATGGGTACCGTATTAGCGCTAAAAAGACTGAATACCTGTGCTGCCCTTTTTCTGATCCAGACAAGCCTATTCCAGACATTTATTTGAATGGAAATGTGCTTCCCAAGTGTGAAAAGTTTAAATATCTGGGATCTATGATCAATATTGAAGCAACTTGTGATGACGACATCAATCATCGAGTAAGCGTAGGGTGGATGAAGTGGCGACAAAACTCCGCTATCTTCTGTGATCGAAAAATGCCCCCTAAGCTGAAGCGAAGACTCTACACAGCAGTTGTCCGTCCAGCTCTGACATACGGTTCACAATGTTGGACAATGTACAAAAAGTATGAGAGCAAATTGACGGCAGCCGAAATGAAGATGCTTCGGATGACAGCAGGAGTAACAAAGCTCGATCGAATTAGAAGTACTAAGATCCGTGGAAGCCTTCATGTCAAAGGTACCATCTTGGACAAAATTCAGCACGACCGGCTCAGTTGGTATTGTCGTGTTCAAAGGAGAGATCCGCAGAACCCCGTCAAAAAGGCAATATCGTACAACGTTTCAACAAATTCGCGACGAAAAAGAAAAGGCAGGCCAAAACACACCTGGTACAAGCAAATGCAAAAACAGCAGCATTTGGTTGGCCTCAGACATGGAACAATCCAAAACCGGGAGGCTTGCCGACGCTTTCTGAGAACAACGCGGCGTACCCCACAGGCGGATCACTAGTGTGAAGCGGAAAAGTGGGAGAGTTGTGATCGCTTCAAGATCACTACTCGTAACGCCGGTAAAGAAAAAGAAGAAGGGTAGTTAACCTTACGCAACACTCCCATCCTGGAATGCGGGCCCTATTTCATAAACATTGACAATAGCGACAGGTGACAGGTGAAAATTTGTAAATGACAACTAGGAAATTGTCTATATTCTGTCCCATAGAAAAATTGACAATTTTGTAGAATTGTCGGGAAATCTGTGACAATTCTCGTAATTTCGTTTCATAAAAAAATTGTAATGACAATGAATTGTCAGGGATTTTTTTAAAATTGTCATAAATTCCCCGACAGATTTGTAGTGACAATTTTTTTATTGAACAGAAAAATTTATACAAATGACAATTTTGTCAGTATGTAATTGACAATTGTGACAGGCAATTGAGTTTCGGTCAAAAAATGACAAGTTGAATTAAAAATGTCGAATATTATTTTTTCAAGTGAAAGCGATAATGAGTCTGAGATACAAGTTCGCGAATCACGTCGTCCTCGAATTTTTCAGGAAAGAATTAACAATGATTTTGCTGCATTAAGTGATTTTCAATTTAATGAAAAATTTCGCGTTGCATATAGTTTCTCCTAAGAGTTTTATGTGTATTAATCAACACCTAGGTTTGTAGTCAAAGATAAATAATATTGTAGCTAAATTCAGTCTCTTGTATACACTGCAAAAAATTTTATTGTTCTTCGGCCCTTTTGTCAATACTCGCACTTATTAGCTAAGCCGGTCTTCTCCGGGTGGAGCATCCCAGTTCTCAGTTGTTACCTCGTGGAGGTATAGTAAGCACAATTGATGTATACTATGAGTTGCAACATCTGGGCGCCAGCCGGTGCCGCCAAGTTGACACCAATCAGAACTTTCCCGAATAGTTACACATACCCATCCACTAGCAATTTAAACAAATACCATACCTAAATAGCAAAAGAGTGCAAAGATTGCAAAATATTGCAAAAAACGCAAGGCGATGCAAAAAAATACAATCAAAGCAACCATTTTAGTCTAGATCACAATTTTTTAATGCCAAACAATTAAATATTGAATCTCTCATTGAGTCCAGTCAGTACAGTAGTTTTGTTACCACCACCAGATGGTGCGTCTCTTTTAATTAACCCTGTGATATAAACAGAAAATCAAATATTGATTTAACATTCCCCTCATCTTTCATCTTCTTAAAGGTTCCCCTATTTACTTCCCAGACCTCATGCAGAGTTCATCAAAATGAGAAACTGCCGAAATTTAAATTCATCAATCAGCAGAAGCCTTAAAACCAAAAGCTCCGATGGTTGTCTTACACTCGTTGAAACACGTTTTTTAGTGCCTCAATTATGCTCCTTGATATAAAAAGAAACATCACTTCTCTTTACCCTGACAGTCGTTTTTTTTTTTTAATTTCTACTCTTCTCTTGTCGTCTGTTTGTTTCGTTATTCTTTTCCCGGAGCACATACTTGAAACTGAACCTTTTGCACAGCATTTGCTTTCTCCTTCCTATTGCGAAGGCTGATTTATTACTCCATTGCAGAGAAAACGGAAGAAAAGGTACACCAACGCCAACGTATAAAATTACAAGCCCATTTTAAAACCTTAAACAGCCCATCTTCTTGATCAATCCGAGCACGTTTATCTCTTCTGAATTTACAATTCAATCATTCTTCTTCATTATCAGAACATCTTTCGCATATACAAAGTAAGTAATTAACACTTTGTTATGTTATCCTGTGAACAAATCCTTTTCAAATTTATCCCAAGTGCTTAAAAAGCTACACATTCATCCACGTTCTTGGTGTATGGACAAGAGAGAGAGAGAGAGGAAGGAAATATTCATAGAAAAAAAAAATCCCATCAATAGTAATTACATGAAAAGCCTTATAATGGAATTGGATGTTTGTCTCGGGCCGCATGAAAAGAAGGACGAAAATCCTCACTTGATATTCAGCTCCTGCCACTTCGACGTATTTTTCTGACTCTTCCATTCATTGCCGCAGATATAATAAAATTCAATTCAACGCAACACACCATTTTATCCCATTCACTCAAATTTTCCTCAGCCATTTTGTATAAAAGAACAGGCAGTTCCAGTTCCAGTTCGAGTATACCAAGTACCTGGTGAGCTTTAGTTCGCTCTGTACACGAGAGTGAGTGTGTGTGTCTGTTTGTATTTGACTTTTTAATCAGATTATAGGTAGGATACGGTACCGTATATAACTGTCCCAGGTGAAATACTCTGCTCGCATATAAGCCACACGCTGTATAATCCATACCTAGCCATAACTCGATTTCACACGATTATTCTCTCTAGTGAACAGTGAGAAATTGACATCATTGATCATGTCACAATTGATATGAAGTCCCTCAGAAATCGTAGTCAATCTCGAAAGGATTATGTACGTAGACGTATACGGATATGTGTATGAATGGGAAAATGTTGAACAACGAATACACAGTTAATATGTTTTGGAATAGAAGAGAAGTGGCAGACAGTGCGGGGAATGAGTTTACGAGCGCTTAAGCATGAAATTGAATGTTGATTTGAATTTCTTTTCCTTTTTTTTTTGTTGTACTCGTATGTGGAGTATAGGCAAGTGGCATAAGCTTTTTCCACCTGGGAATAGATTTTTGATGAAAAAATGGGGATAATGTTTCGATGAGTGCGGTTTCAAAAATCAACGAAATAATTTTGTTGACAGACTCAAAGGTATTTCGTTTTGATTAATCAAAATGTCAAACAAAGTGGATTTTTTGCTGCTGCTGCTGCTGTTGTTGTTGATGTTATGAGCAGGATGGGAGAGAGAGGGAAGAAGAAGGAGATGAAATCGATGCCTAGTCATGTAGAGAATAAATCTTTGAATTCATCAAAAGGGATACCAATGCCTTGGGGAAGCTCTCTGGCTCTGGCAATGAAATGAAAATCCCTTATACCTATGGAAGCGAAAGGATGACATAAGCAAATTAAATTTAGATATTCGAGTCGATGATTTGCAGGATCTTATTTGACAAGTGAATCTTATATTGAAGAAATGAAGACGTTACAACAAAGCTCCCAAGCAATTTGATTCGGTAGAGAAGTTACTCAATACAGAAAGTGATTTCAAATTCAGCAAAATTGTAAATGAGTGTCTGTCTGTGGGGAAGTGGTGAAAATGTCTGCCTGTTACGTGAGAGTTCAAAGTTGGAGTCATACAATCATCTAGATATTTTTCCAAGGATATCATCTTTTGCGCGGAATTTGTTGGGTTAAATGGCTGTCTGGAAAATATCTGACTTAGGCCAATAGTAGGTCCATTGTGATACCATAAGAAGTTTGTGAGGGAGTAGGTACTTACATAACTAAAACATTCGGATCTTTTAATAAGAAGATAGAAGTGAAAGGTATCTGTGTTCAACAGGTCGCTTGGATCATAAAGGAAGTACTTTTTGAGATGCAGTTTTCTTGTGAGGGAGAGTGTAGGACATGAGCAGAGGAGGTGTGGGATTGTCTCTTCTTCCACTTCGTCTAAGCAGCTTCTGCAGAAATTCTTTGATGGAACACCGAGTCTTCGGGAGTTGTCTACCTATGAGGAAATGTTCGGTAATGACACTAATTACGGAACCAATATGTAGTCTTCTTAAGGAAAGCAAGTGTCTTGTGCTTTTTACAACCACTTTTGGTCAGATCTGTTTGCCCCCAGAAAAGTTGTGGCTTTTCTGCACCTGCTGTTCTTTTATACGTTGGATTTTGCTATCATCTCATCTTCATTTTTAGAGAAGATGCCGCATATCGACTAAATTGGCTTTTGTATTTTTCTTAAAGAGAGTATTAAACTTCAATACGCCCCTAAAATACATTTCCACATAAACAAAGGCTAGTTGGACAGAAGAGGGGCTGAAAGAAACCCGAGAAAACAGGACTGTTTGAGTTCCAGCCAGAAGTTCAAGAACCAACAGTAATTTTTACGGAAATGGCCGTTTCATGCTCTGAAACAATCCTGGAACCGGTTCTTTCAACTGCCAGCCATAGGTACATCTTGCATCAGCCATACCGAAAATGAAACGCACACCTCATCATGTTTCAAAAATCTAACACCATCAAAACTACTGCAATCAATTTCACCTCTGTCAATATTCCAGTGCCTTTTTTTCTAATCGTAGGCAATTATTGGCAGAGGTGTTAACTTCTCCTTTTTTAATTGAAAAAAAAAAAACTTGAAGCCGCCAAAACGAAAAAAAGGAAAAAAAAATATATAACCAGAAGCATGGTTGAGCCCACGGACGATCCAAATGCTTGTTCTGAATGTTTTGAAAACTATTTCAAAACGACAAAAAGGGAAGACTGGATCCAATAATCTCCACGCCGGAAATGGCTACATGAAACTGCACACGATTCAAAACAATTGATTCTACCCTGAGTCAATGACTGCTCCCCACTTCTTGATACTATCTTCTTCAACGCTATCCCACGAAATACCAGATTCTCACACGTTTCTGACCTTCCTAGCTCCTGTAAATTGAGTAAAATCAGTCAAATTACACATCTTTTCGATTTCAAACTTCCAAGTCACTGTAGTGGAGGACCGTTTGACATAAAAAAGGCAAAACCTAGGCATATATACAATATATATAATTAAAAATAATTTAAAAAATTGAGAGCGGGTATAGGTATTTTTTTTTTTTAACTTTTTTCAATACGCCATTCAAAACACATTTCCGAAAATTTCATGAAAATCCATGGACTGACCCTGGATTCCTAGGTAAAAAGCTTACGGCTCTCCACTACTGTGTAAAAGCAAACCTCTTACAAAATCCTTCGTCGAAATAGTATTAAGCTAAAAATTAGACCTTTGTAATTAGAAGTCTTTGCGGATGGGCGTTGTACTATTCGGGTAGGCTCTGATTGGTGCCAACTTGGCGGCGCCCAGATGCTGTAACTTATAGTACACGTTAATTGTGCTTACTATACCTCCAAGCGGTATCCACTGGGACCTGGGATGCTCCGTCCAGAGCTGACCTGCTAAACTAGTAAGTGCGAGTGTTGATAAGGGAATCCGGAACAAAGAATAGTGATCGATCAACACTATAATTGCTCTGCGAACAATGACTGGCTGCACGAATCTCAGTGGTCTACGAGAGCTTTCGTGTAAATGTCCCAGCGGATGAATTCGAAGGACAGAATCAACGGTGGACTTCAGCAGCCATAAAAGCAGAAACCCCTGAAAGAGCTACTCCAACATATTTGGTTTAAAGGTCTTTTGGGGTCTTTCAATACGAGGACAGGGTATTGAAGTAGAGATGGTGGCGGACTAGCTCCTGGTGAGCCAACGGCAGCACTCACACCCCTGCAGCAGGGTACTGACTCTGGATACTCCAGCCCTATGTGTCCGAAGGGATCCAAAAGGACCTGGCCCTCCAGGTTGGGGGTTGTGCGTAGGGTTAACTACCCAACCACGTAAAAAAAGCCCAGTTCCGAAACAATCAACAGCCTCGGATAACGATAATGATTTCAAAGTTGACGACCCATGCAAACGAAAAAAGGACAACGACCTCCGGATCTGCACTTGGAACGTAAGATCTCTTAACGGACTAGGTGCAGCTGGAGAATTAGCGGACGCCCTGGACTGCTGCAAAGCAGACATAACCGCCATCCAAGAAGTGCGTTGGAGTGGACCGGGCATAAAGAAGATGAAAAACTGTGACATATACTATGGCGACTGCTACAGACAACAGAAAAAGCGTTTATTTGGGTGCGGATTTGTCGTTAGAGGTAGACTCAGGGATAAGGTGATTAGCCAAAATCCAGTCAATGAGCATATAATGACCATCTGCATCAGGGCTAAATTCGCCAACATTAGCCTGATATGCGCCCACGCCCCCACAGAAGAGAAAGACGACGATTCCAAAGACTGTTTCTACGAGCTCCTCGAAGAAACATTATGAGCAATGCCCTAGATACGACGTGAAAATCGTTCTTGGCGATTTAAACGCAAAACTAGGGAAGGAGGATATCTTTGGAAACACAATCGGTAAGCATAGCCTCCACGAAAAAACCTCCGAAAACGGATTGAGGCTAATCGATTTTGCTAGGGGGCTAAGTCTTGTTGTAAGTAGTACACGCTTCCCGCATCTCAAAATTCATAAAGGTACATGGCGATCCCCAGATCAATTAACCGTCAACCAAATTGACCATGTTGCGATCAACGCAAGGCACTCTTCCAGTGTGCTAGATGTCCGAACTTTCCGAGCGGCCAACTTTGACTCGGACCACTACCTTGTTGTAGCCAAGGTACGAATGAGGATATCTTGTTCACGACCAGCACAAACTAACGCTGTGAAGAGATATGACGTCAAAAAGCTACAATTGCAAGAGATTGCCAATGTCTTTTCCAATTGAGTGTCCCTTCAATTATCCTTGAATCCCATGCCGCCAGCATTAAACATTGAAGACCAGTGGCAGCAATGCCAAGAAGCCATCAGAACCGCTGCCTCTGAGGAGATTAGTTGGAAAGGAGCATGCACCAACTGATCTTCATGATATGGTCGGAAGAAAGCATGCCCGATGAATGGAGCCTCAGTATCGTATGCCCGATCCTAAAGAAAGGAGATCCTCACAACTGCGCCAATTATAGAGGGATAAGCCTCCTCAACGTCGCTTATAAGATCTTGTCTGCTGTAAAATGTGAACGTCTGAAACCCCACGTCAACAACTTGATAGGTCCTTATCAATGTGGTTTTAGACCAGAGAAGCCCACAATAGACCAAATTTCTATTTTACGATAGATCTTGGGAAAAACCCGAGAGCATAATATCGATATTCACCATCTCTTTATCGATTTCAAGGCCAAGTATGACAGTTTCTACAGAGACGAGCTGTACAGAGCCATGTCTAGTTTCGGCATCCCTGCAAAACTCGTACGACTATGCAGGATGACTTTGGAGAATTCACGCTGCTCCGTCAAGGTCGGTAAAGAACTCACAGAGACCTTTGATGTCGAAAAAGGCTTTAGGCAAGGCGACAAACTGTCATGCGATTTCTTCAACATCATACTTGAACAGATTGTAAGAAACTCAAACGTCAACACCAGAGGAACAATCTTTCAAAAGTCTGTGCAATTACTCGCCTATGCAGACGATATTGACGTAATGGGAAGAAGGAAGCGTGATGTCATAGGTGCTTTTGCGAGTATTGAAACAGAAGCGGCAAAAATGGGTTTGATGGTTAATGAGGGCAAAACGAAATATATGCTGTCATCAAACAAGGACACAGAACATCGACGAATTGGACAATACGTCACAATAGATAGACATAACTTCGAGGTAGTACAGGACTTCGTCTACCTAGGATCCGCTGTAGACACGGACAACAACATCAGTGCGGAGATCAAACGGAGAATAACTCTTGCCAACCGTTGCTTCTTTGGGTTAAGAAGGCAATTGAGAAACAAAACCCTCTCCAGAAAAACCAAGGTAACCTTATATAAGACCTTTATCATCCCAGTCCTGCTTTACGGCGCGGAAGCATGGACCTTATCGAAAGCGGATGAGGAAACTCTTGGTCGTTTCGAAAGAAAAATTCACCGAATGATCTTTGGTCCCGTATGCGAAGGCAATGTGTGGAGAAGAAGATACAACAACGAGCTGTATGAGCTGTATGCGACATGGGCATAGCCAGAAGAGTACGCATCGCGAGGCTACGATGGTTGGGCCATGTAGAGCGGATGGACCCAAACGCTCCGGCTCGTCGGGTGTTCGAAAGCACATTGCAGGGAAATCGCGGAAGGGGAAGACCTCGTCTTAGGTGGCGCAATCAAGTGGATGAAGACCTCAACCGACTTGGAGTGTGAAACTGGAGAGAGCTAGCCCGAAATCGAAGTCGTTATAGAAGGATGTTGGTTGAGGCCCAGGTTCACCCCGTCTTAAAAGACGAAAATATTAATAATTGACAAAAAATAATTATTTAATATTTAATTTTTATAAATTAACTAGATGGCCAACCCGGCGTTGCTCGGGTCTAACTTTTTTAAATAGTTGTTCACACCAAACTGTCTATTAATGAAAACTAAGAAGACTAAGTTTAAGAATGTCGGAAAATTTATAGTTTCCCCGTTTCTGTAGGAATTTGGTCATGAAATATACACTATGTAGGCGATAAAGTAATTTTTAGAGTTTCAGTTGCCGTTACGGTTACCTTTCCTTTTCCCGACCCATTAAAATGATGTGGAAGTTAGAGCTTTTATAAGTGAACCCAAAAATTAACTTGCCCAAATCTAATAAAAATGTAGCTTACACCGAACTTTTTTTTATCACCCCAACAATATTTTCTATCAAATGAATAAAAATCTAATATATAAAATTTCCATGTCACGATGTTATAAAATTAATTAAAAATAAATTAACTTTAGAATATAGTTCATATGACATTTACACTGAAACTGTAAAATCTAATATATAAATTTCTCGTGTCACAGTGTAAATTTACAGAAACAATGTTAAGGGTAGATGGCCCTTATCATTTAGGGGTATGGAAAATAATTAGTAACCGATTCTCAGATTTACTGAATATGCATATAAAATTTGGTAAGAATCGAAAACGCCGTTTCGAAGGAGTACATTGTGACAGAGAAATTTTGTATATATGAAGAATGATAAAATTTTTAGGACTTTAAAGCTTGCAAAAATATTTTTCTAATAAAAATTTCTATTGAAGGAATTTCAGCATCTCCCTCGTTTTTGTTTATACATTTTTATAACCGATGTTGTGTCATGTGTTAAATTTGATTAATTTTTATTTTTTTTTCAAATTGCGTAGAAAAATAACAGAAAGCAATTTACATAAATTTTGAAATTATTAAAACGAGTCTCACCTTCAAAAACTGACTGAATTTCCCTCAAGACACCGTTTAACATGAAACAAATGGCTACATTCTTCAAAGACTGAACACACTCCCACATAAATTCACCCATGCATTCATGTGCGCAACGACCCTCCTGCTGGGCGTAAAAATATAAACAAATAAATAAATAAAAAAAAAAAAACCGAAATACTCTAATCTAGTCGTCCTCATTTTTCGCATTTTGCAAATTATCTGCAGTGAAATTATTTCAAACACCAGTAGTCAACGCAAACCCCTGCTCGTGTTGCACTTTTCGTCCCTCGTATGATTTTATTGTAACTGCACAAAAAGAACATGGTGTTTTTTTTTTTTAGAAGGATACGAGTGTTTTTGGGAACATCCTCAATTTAGGCGCCCGGTTTTTATTTGCACTCTTTTTTTCGTTGTATTTGATGTGAACTGATGAGAATGTGTAATGGGGGCATGCGGTTTATTTACACATAAAACGGCTGTTTTTGTTGATTCAATACTAAGCTGTGAAAAAGACTTTCGCAGATTTACAAATTTTTGGATTGTTTACATTGTTTACAGTGTTAAAGGTTTAATTTTATTTGTGATTTTAGTTGATTCGTGCGGGATTTGTGGAAACAAGGTAATGAGGGTAATTTCCTGTCACTGTGTGACATCGGGGTATTGAACTTTTTGGGTATGGTACGATTCGTCATTTTTATCTCGTTTATTGTTGTTTCGCCAAAATTGTTTCGCATTTTGTTGTTTCGCAATTTGTTGTTAAAATTTTCGTTTGTTTAGTTTATTTATTTTTCGATATTTCTCGCTTCGCTTAACATTCGTTTCGTTTAAAGATCATTTGGGCTTTGATTACTTTATATTTGGCTCGTCTCGTTTTCTGTTGTCTCGTTTTTCGATTAGTTCGCTTTTGTTTACATAGATTTTGATTATTTCGGCATCGTTTGATTGGCATTTTGCATTTTGTGGATGAAAAAAGAGGCTAGAGGTGTAAAAATTCGCGCGAATTTTTACACCTCTAGCCTCTTTTTTCATCCACAAAATGCAAAATGCCAATCAAACGATGCCGAAATAATCTAAAATTGAACTCTATCGGTTATTTTGACAGTGTTCTAAGCTTTTCATCAAACTTTATTGAAAATTGATTAGAATCATAGAAGATATATCATATTAAAGAAGCATTTTCAGAACCAATTAGTCAGAAATAGTATCAAGTTTCGAAATACATATTGGGTGCATTGTTTTATTAACAAAAACATTCAGTTGAACACCAAAACTGAACATATCCATAATAATAATCTGATAATGAGCGAAGTAATTGAATGCCAAAACAATAGATTAGCGTCGAGACAAAATGCGAAAAAACAGTTATCGAGATAAATAAAGTCCAAATAATCATTTGTAAGTTCAATGGAAATGCGAAACACATGGTTAGCAAGATAAGAAATGCAAAGTAACCGTGCAGCGAAATAATTGAAAATCTAAGTAACAGAAAAACAAAACACGCAATGCGAAGTAAACAAAAATAATTTTGTCAAAAACAAAATAATGGAATGCGTAATAAAATGTGCGAATCAATAGGCACCCGAACTTTTTCAATGGGTAGTAGAAGTGGGTCTAGCGGTTATGTAAACGTTGAATGAAAATAGAAAAATGGTTCACAGTAGTTCTTTTCGATATGAGTACTGTGATCATTAAGGTATTACAGCTCCCCTACTTAACACTAGTGATCCGCCTGGGGGGTATGTCGCCTATAGCTCGCTTCCAAGAGCGCCATTAAAACAAGAATTCGATGGTTATTTACTCTCAGATACCTATGTACCTAATCAGGCAGAATGAACTTCAGCAAAAATATTGACTCATCAGTGAAATATTTCGCTGCTGCTTTTCTTATCCGTTGTACATCTTCTCGTATCTCGTATGTCTCCGATTAATGAATACTTGAATATTTTGCCTTTATTAAGGTATTAAGAGATACATCGTGATGTGGCGCGTCGATTGCAATTTATGTAAGCTTGAGAGAACTCGATATAAAAAAGCATCAAAGGAAAAGAAGAATCAGAAAACTCTACTTCAAGAAGATAACAAAACTCGAAGGTTTTAATAGTGTTGCTAAGCCCTCAACCCTTTCAGCATCTATTCCCTTTTCTGCTTTATCAAGTGTGAAAAATCTGGGAATCGTGTTGATAGTTTGCGCGTTCTTGTTGTAGACGAGTTTAATTCCATCATCTTAAAAGCCATTTTCGCCTGGCTTCTCTCCATCTTTCTATCAATATCAGCAGAATTTGATTTTTTCGTTCTCATACACCAAAAGAGGGTATGTGTGTGTGTGTCTTTGTCTATGAAAGCCATCAATTTTTCAAACATTTGCTTTGATAGCTGTGTTGACACGGATATCTCTGGGAGCTTCCATTTCTTTCAATAAAAATTACTATGTACACAGACCTCGTTAAAATCACTTAATACACCATTCAATTAGGTTTTCTTCCCACAAAACAGTTGCTCAACTGAACTTATGAAGGTAATAAAAGCTAAAGGGACTTTGAGCTTGGATAATGACAACATAACATTTTAGTGCTCTTGATTAAGCTACACGTCGCACAATAAATGCGTCTACAGAAGCTATCAAATTTTTTCATCTCACTTAAGTGATAAAAAGCGGGTCGTAAGATTAAATTATAGGAAGTTAGATAACAAGATAACAATCGCGTTAAGAATGTCTAAATGTCCTTCAATGTGCCATCAAAGATCGAGTACGACTTTTGCTTTAATTTTACACAGGCTGGTCGTGAAAGTAATATTGTGGGTAGGAGACCTCGAAAAGGAGCTGACTCACCCTTAGATATTACATATTCTTGGTAACCTTTGAGTCTTACATTTTTTCGTGTTAGTTTTTAATAAACTATTAAAACTATTAAAAATGATGTGTACGGACAATTTTGGACTTTTTAAAATGTAATCTCTTGATTCGAGTGAAAGGTTTGTAGTAAAGTCTTTAAATTTAAGATGCTGTTGTATGATTAGTATGTCACCTGTTCGTCTAAAAAGAGTTCAACGAGGTTTCCAAGCTTGCGCACTCAGAGAAAACGTGTAATTATCCTTCTTCTACCTCTTAGTCTTGGCATCCTTTACATGAGTCGAATGTACTAATGCCCATTTTCTTCATTTGAGTATCCATTGGGTTGTGACTCATGAGAACGCCAATAAACGGAGAGAGCAGGGGCGTAGCTACCGCCGTATTTGCCGTATCAATTATACGGGGCCCCGGGCCACGGGGGCCCCCAAAGTGTGTAAGGAAAAAGAATAAAAACTTTCTAATTTATTTTATTTTACAAATGACAAAATTCTATAAAGCAATTCCTTTTTTCCCGCCTTAAGCGTGCGTTCAAAAGTTGATAACACTCTACATCGTTATAGCGGGCTGCGGGACTTCCCCGTTTGACTTACTTCACAGAGATAAGAAATTAACTAGAATTTAAATTTAACTAAAAATCTGTGAGTCCTTTTTAGGATTTATAGTAGTAACCGATTGCAGTGCTGCAGGTCTGAAAACTGTCATTTTTAATTTGATTAAAAATATGGAACTGATTTGACTAAATGTAGAAGACAGGGATACGATGGAGCAAATGTTATGTCGGGTGTGTATGGAGGATTACAAACCCTAATAAAAGAGCATGCTCCAAATGCCGATTATGTTCATTCTGCTGCGCACGCTTTAAACTTGGTTTTGAACGATGCTGCGAGACATGTTCGTGAAGTATCGACTTTTTTCGATAATTTAGAAAAAATATATACTTTTTTTGGCAATAGTATAAAACGCTGGGATATGCTAAGTGACGATTCATCTGAAAAATATTTGATTACCCTTAAAAAGGTATGTCCTACCAGATGGTCTTCTAGGAACGACGCGTTATTAGTAGTAAAGAAAATTTTTTTACTAATCATGAAAACTTTGTACCAACTAAATTTAATTTCAAATAAAAAAAGATGAACGTGAAGAATGTAAAAGTATAATTAATATTTTAGAGAGTTTTGATTTCTTAGTGCTCGTTACATTTTTTTCTTCACTATTTGAAATTATTAATCCTGTTTTTAAAGCTCTACAGCATGAAAATAATGACTTACAGAAATCTAGTATTTTATTAAGTAATCCTTTAAATAGACTGTGCCGATTAAGAAATCAGAATTCATTTAATAGTTTGCTAAATGAATCCAAAGATTTAGCAAAAGAGTGGGGGTAACAACTGTTTTTAAAAACAGTAGGCGAAAGATAACGAAGCGTTTTTTTGATGAGTTATCACAAGATGAGAGAATTTCCGACACGGAATCCTATTTCAAAGTCAATGTATACTATTGCTGTTTAGATATATTAATTTCTCAAACTAAAGAAAGATTTCAGAGCCTTTGCAACCTGAGTAGTATATTCGAAATATTACAACCGGAGAAACTCCTATCTTCTTCTTATTAAACGCTTCCGGAAAACTGTCTGCTAAATACAGTAAAGACATCTCACTTAATTCTATTAATTAATTAATTCTTTATATTCCATTAAAGAACTTATTGAATTATTGCTAGTAAAATTCGATAGTCTTGCATCCAGTTTTACCGAGGTAATCACAGCATGCTTTTTATTCTTGACTCTCCAGTTACAACCGCAACGGCAGAAAGAAGTTTTTCTAAATTAAAATTAATAAAAAATTACTTAAGAACTTCGATGGGACAAGAACGGCTGTCAGACATCTCACTATTGTCCATAGAGGCAGAAACTTTAGAAAAACTAAAATCATCATTAGCCATAAATGATTTAATAAATCAGTTTGCCGAAAAAAAGGCAAGGATAGTGAATATTTAAAATTCTATTTATATTTGTAGAATGGGTAAATTATGTGATAAATAAATATTTCTTCTCACAATATTTTTTATCTTTTGTGAAAAATCTTTACCTCCATATAAGGGCCTCCAAAAAAATTTTTATACGGCGCCCCGACAAGGCACGCTACGCCACTGGGAGAGAGCCTAGGTTGAAGTAGAGATTCTGTTTTTTATTCTTGGAAGTATCTGGCGATAGATTCCATCGATACAGATACATCCTCTCGTTGGCGGTTTTTGGGAAGTTTCTTGGGATTCTATTTTATTTTTGCTTTAGTGACTTGAGCGCGCAGTGGTGTAGATTTAAGCGATGACCCGATTTCGGCCATCTTATCCGCCATTTTGTTAGCAGTTATATCACGGTGCCTTTTAATCCAAGTTAAGGTTATGCTGCTCGTTAAGCTTAGCAATGTTCAAATTACTGCGACAGCTTTTTACTAATTTTGAATTTGTGATCATGTATGAGATAGCTATTAAAGCCACTTGGCTGTATACTTTTAAAGTCGATTAATTTTTGCGTAGATACATAGATGTTTTTCGGTTTCACATTTCACAAGTACTTTCGCTTGGAAGACGCTGAAAAAAATTTTCAATTTATTGATCTATTTATGTGAGCATAATCCAACAAAATGTCTGACTGTCACCACTTCTCTGTTTGAAACCGTCTGTGAAGGCGGAGACATGATTTGCTTTTGCAAAACTGCTTTTCGCACAGCTTTCCCTTGTCAGTATGTTTGTTAGGTGCATTGGGTTGAAATAATTATGCGTCTTTATACGTATGACTCATAAACGTTTTGTGGCTTGATAAGCTACCTTCCATTGACTGCATTGTATGAGCCACAGTTTCTGTCTTCACAGGAGTTGTTGATAATTTCCTTGGTGTCAATCCGAAGGATCTTGATTGCTAATTGACGTCCAAAACTTCACCATGGAAAAACACTAAACTCAAAATCGGTGAGACTTTTCCAAAAGGAAGTACACTGCTTCTTAGAGAGGTTTTACAAAATGTTTAAGAAATAAGATGTCATATTCCTCGCCGCAAAAATTTGTTGCTTTGGTAACGATTAGCCTAGTCATAAATGAGCACCTTAATGAAACTTAACAGAAAGAAAACGCAAAAAGGAAAACAAGAAGCTTCAGTTAAGAGCCAAATATAATTTACTAAAAAAAAAGCTGAAATAGCATTGGAGAAAACTGCGATGGAGGATCTAATTTTTTCAATTCCCACACCCAAGCGTCGATGCACATACAAACCCTGTCATCATACGTAGTCCCGCGTAAAATAATGCTGACATACATTTACAGTATTTTAAGAAGTTCAAACCGTTCCTGATTTTAAATCATTTGTGCATCACTTGAGACATCAATTAGGGTAGTAACTTGATTGTGGCTTATCGCTCAAAGATTTGTAATTTATACAAGCATTAAACACTGACTGAATATAGTCCATCTTCCTTCCTACAGAGTTACAAGCATCATGATCATAACGGGAACACAGTTTTCTTATACTATCTGCTTCATTTTAGTGATCCACCCGTGAGGTGCTTAGTCCGGTATTAGACAGCGCAGGTTTGCCTCCGTTTGAATGAAATGCGAAAGAGAAAGAAACAAATAAAAATTGAAACAGAAATAAGTCAATCAGAACACGCACGGATTGTACATTTCTGCATTTTTCTTTGACGTTTCTTTTTATCCTTCTCCGTTGTTTTTTGAATTTGCTTCATTTCATTTTCGTTCTTTGTGAAGAAGCTATGAGAAATTTTTAATAATATTTCGTTTACCTATTTGTTGTTTTTTAGTTTTAAATTCATTTTTATTGTTCATCACTTATAACTACTTACAAAAATGTTTGAACTATAGCTTATACAATAATGTATTTGACTTACTGACCCTAAGCGGGTACTCTTAATTAAAAATCGTTTATCTGTATCTAAACAGTCAATGACCATTGATACTGAATTAAAAAACCGTCCAAATTATTAACTGATTCCGTTTTTGTGTTTTCACTGTTTTTACTTTATTTTGTTTAATAGAGCTTCGAAACATCGAACGAAAGAAGGCTGGAAATAATACGCAGTATTGAGAAATCAAGAAAGTATTAATGTAATAATGCGCGCGTTACCGAATGATGGTTCAAAACAAAATAACCGAGAACTGCGAGTTAAATACATGCGCTGTCTAATACTGGACTTAGCTATCGGTTTTTTAATACGATCAAGCTTTGTTACTTCTCCTGTCACAAGAAACATCAGATCAGATCTGCAATTAACTAACACATTTACTTTTTGTTCAATTTCCAGCGCTATGAACCACAAATGAATGCTGAACGCACTACCTCAGTGAAAGCTGATGCGTCCTTACCTTGAACAAGGGCTGATGATGGCTGAGTTTTTTTGCGACCTCATCGTCAACTCGAGGATTAATTTCGTCGATCTAAGATTGCAGGCAGTCAAACTTTTCCTACTTGGGAAGCTCATTTTCCTTAAAATACATTCTTTGCATATGTGTTGTTTGTCTTTACTGATATATTCATCACAATTTTAAACATTATTGTGAAAAAGCACTACAAGTCATTCTTGATCCCTGTGCCACAGTAACTTTGAGTAGATAGATAGATAGATAGATTTCTTTATTTTTTCCAGTATTAGTTACAATATTTTATAAAAGAATACGGACGTGGCTACATGAGACGTCTGCAGGTATTGACATTTGATTACATTAACAAAGTGATAAAAAAAATGAAATATATTCAAACAATTTAAAATAAAAAGATTTAGAAAATAAAAAAAGGTTTGGGTTGAAAATAAGTCATATACAATATGTTCATAGCTACTGAGATCTACTATTTCAATGGACAAATTTGAATTAGCTTTTTAGTATGGGATGCGAAAGCGTGAAAGATGGAAGAGCAAGGATACTGAGTGAGCAATTTTAATGATTTGCAACATAAAGTCGATTAATTTTGATATGATTTAAAACATAAAAATATTTAGATGCTGTTGCGGTAAGATAAGGCGTGCTTGCAGTATTTGAACAGACACTCCCAGCCCCGACTGCCATTCAGAATCTCGTAAGGACCGTTTTGGTTGAGGAAGCTTTCCTTAAAATGCAATCTTCTAATCTCTTGCAGAATAGGGCAGGCTGCTATGACTGTTAATGGTACACATTCTGAAGTTCCCTTCTGTTACATAGATCACAAGTTTCCTGTCATTGCGATGCGGGATGAAATTGAGATCCAATAGTTCAATTCTCGCCTTGAAAATCACACTGAAAATTACCGCAGAAAAACAGTTATTGAAGTACTTGTTTTTTGTTAGCATTAGATGATAAAGATTTCTGTAGACTGCTCTGGACTCTGAAGAGCAGGCTCTGATGATATGTTGATTGAATATATGTTTGTCAACCTTAGCAATCACCCTGTTAAACACATCTTTCCATTCTCCCACGTTACCTATAGACGTTGGCATTGCAAGGTTATGTGATAAGGCCATCTGATTCCATTCCCTGAAAGGAGAGGCGTTAGTTACAATTAATCTTTCTAAGATTTTTCTGTGAAGACTGTTTTCATTTCTACGCATATCTCTGATAAGGTAGTCCGAGTGGGCTTTTAAACGTACGTACTGAACGTATATAGGTGACAAACCCGATTCGACATGAATGGCATACGATGGTGTAGAGCTTGGTAGTCTAAGCAAACGCTTAAAAAAGTATTTCTGCGTCTTCTCGAATTCCTCAATCGGTGAGATACCAACGGCTTGCACTACGTAGCACAAGCATGTGCTTACAGTTGCATCGAATATTTTGTATTTAGAGATGAGGTCAATATTTGGATTTGCGAAGAGCTTTGGCCACATCAGATTAAGAGCAAGCTTGGCGTCTTGACTTTTCTGTTTGGCATGGGTATCAGAGTTAAGATTGAAAGAGAGGGTTATGCCAAGATATTTGAAATTTTGAACTACTTCGATGCTCTCACTTGCGATTTTCTAGTTTTCTTCACGTTGTCTGTAGTGCGATTCCGACTTTCGAAGATCATAACTTTTGTTTTTGAAGCATTGATTTTAAGGTTCCATAAGTTGCAGAAAGATAAGAGTTTGTTTAATTGTAGTTGCAGAGAGAAAGGATTATCCGCTAGCAGAACCAATTCATCTGCATAGAGTAAAACTTTTATAAGCTGGCCAGCAAAACTGACACCTCCTGGAAGAATATTTACTTTTCCATCAATATATAATAAAAAGAGTAAGGGGCTAAGTATACATTCCTGCGGAACCCCTGCAGATGTGCTAAACCATTCAGACATATTCGTGCCATCCCATACAGCTGCACTTAATGTGGCAATTAGTTTGGAATAAACTTCTAAGAGCTTCCTAGAGATTCCCAGTGATGCCAATTTATATATTAATGCTTGCTTTTTCACTGTGTCAAAAGCTGCTTTGAAGTCAACAAAACAGACGTACATCTTCTTTTTTTTCAATGAATTTTCTCGCAATGCTAGTCAGTGCAAAGATATGGTCTGTTGTTGAAAAACCGGAGCAAAAGCCAGCTTGGAATGCGCTTAGTCGATTAGTGTTTTCTACCTATTGGGAGAGTCTATTGTAGAGAATCGATGCAAAAACCTTCCGAAGCGAATTAAGTATCGAAATACCTCTGTAGTTTTCAGATTGAAGTGGATCACCCTTTTTATTGCAAAAATACTCGCTTTCATATAAACGAAATGGGTGGGCAAGCATCATTGTATATTTTGTTGAAGAATTCTACCTTTGAGTTCTTGTAGTCTACAACAATTTTTCAGCAATGATCACAAGTTTGTGAAATAAGATGTTGTATTTGGCCTTGCAGAGATGAAAGACTTTTTTAAAAGTTAGCATCTGTAAATTACAACAAGTACAAATTTGTGGTTGTAACAGTTATTTTGGTGAAATAGGACACCGTTAAAAGGTTGTAGTGCTTGAGAGCTCACCATTTTCTAATCTGCATTTGGAATGGCAATATAGTTACGTTTCTTCAAAAAAAATACAATGCAATTTCAAAACTACTATAATAAGGCTTGCTTATGTGAAACTAAGCGCTTCCATAAAGCTTCCAATTAGAACTGATAACATCTACAACGCTTCTAACGCTAACTCAAAGCCACTAAAACAAGTATTGCATTTCTCAAACCTAATAACCCGTTACCTTGATAGAAGAAGTACCCCTTTAAATACCTTGCTGCTTCCGAAAATGAGTCTCCCACCCTTTCTGGCAAAGACATGGAAAAGATTTGCGGTGAAAATTGCATTAGAAGTAAGATTATTTTTTCTTGACACGACTGCCTGGGTAGGTAGCGCGGTGGGACTTAATTATTATTCATCTGCCATGCTTAACACAAAACAGCACCGTTTTCCATCTCCTTGGAATTGTGGGTTGTGGCGCTTTAACTAAGCGAATAACAAACTTGTACTATGGTGTCACAGTGACGACGGACGGGTGGGCGTGCGCGGGAGATGCTCGTTGCAATGCAAAGGTGCTAATTTGGCAGCAGTATTCATGCAGTGCTATTTTATTCAGCGAAATGTTATTCAGCAAAATTTATTCAAAAGAACTTTAGTTTTCATTTCTTAAAAGGGAATTTGCATTTCGCTCTCGTTATCAAACTTTGGTAGCACAGCAGCACAGTGTTTGAGAATAGTGAAGTAAGTAGGTACTTTTATGCGAAAACATTTAAATGCTAACGAGGTGAATAAAAGAATGAGGAAAGAATGTAGGCAATGATTAGGATTGAAGCTTTGATTTAAAAAGGATGAAAGGTTTGTTTAAAGCTGGCAAGTTACACTGAGCCTTAAGGCCATAGCTATTCAAAAACGGTTATTGGACACCATTTGTTTTTTCCATGGAATGCCGTCCGTTGTATCCCTCATGAAATTTAAATTTTCCTAAAAACATTAATCGCAACATTCATTTTGTGCCCATGACGCTACAATGAAGCGCCAGGAAATGCCACAAATTCCGTTTCATCTAAAACCTCACCCCCGTGTCGTGAATGTAATTCGAATAGTTTTGTGCGTCTGTTTTTAGGAACCGTCTAACCCCATCCACATTTATTATGTGTAGCTTGCCTGTGAACTGGAACTGGAGAAACATCATTCAACTGCCACTACTAAAATCATTTCCATTTGCCGCTAGAGTAACGCGCTTTATCAATGCCATGGTGGCGTTGGCGTTTTGTTGTTGCTGTTTTTCTAATCCCCAACGAAAGAGGCAGAAATGGTTGATACCATTGATTGGTAGATTGCAAAGCAGAACAATCAACAACACGTTTTAACCCCCGAATGGGATTTGTCAATTTGTTTTTGGCATTTCAAATCGGATCGCAACTCGCACATTTTGAAATTGCGTCCGGGTTAACGCAAAATTTGATTATTCCCGTAGTGTTGTTGGTTATATTTCACATTTTGCCTTCAACTTCCTTTACTTGTAGTACACACTTGATGTCTCTCTGTGTGTAGTCAATGTGACGCAGATGGAATAGAGGACCGAATCGTTTCGATTTTCACTTATCATTGGGAAAATGGTAAAGGAAGGATACATTTGGGTTAATGGTAACGTCGATAAAATGTAAATTACCAGTCCTTCAGTTGAGAGCACGTATGCTAACTGACAAAGTGGAATGTTTAAGGGAGTTTTTCCTTGCTCCCCTTTTAAATTCTGGTTGAAGTCCACTTGTGTATGGAAGGAAAGTGGAAGTAAAGGGGAACTGTTGAATTACTCAATTATAGGAAATATATGTTATGATGTTCTGTCAGAATGAATATGTAATATTTCGTTAGTTTACCACAATTCCCAGAGAAATATTAATTCCTTCCGAGTTCATTTCATTAGAGTGTTTCACTTTGTTCGAAGAATTCTCTAAGAACTCTAAAAATACAGAGATGCCTTAATGGAAGAATTCTCTGTTCTCTAAAAAGCACCAACAGTGTTCAAGGCGATTCCTACAACAAATGATTCTTATTAAAAATGTTTGATCTTTGAATAAGGAATCAAAAGTATTGTCATAAGAACCTCCCCAGGCAGTTATACCATACTGCAGTTTGGAGTAAGCAAGTGCGTAGTAAAACATAGATAATACCTCATGAGAACAATACGGTCTAAAAAGGAACACTTTTCTTGCGACCAGTATCAAGCCAGATTTAATTGTTTGTACATGAGATCCAATTCAAATAAGATCATTTGTTACCCCAAATATTTGAATCCCCTTACTGGATTAATATGAAAACATTTATTAGAGCATCGATAATCATCATCAAAGTTTTTAATTCTACAGTTAAACCAAATCTATCACAGTTGTGAAAATGAAAAATTATGTTGAAATCAATTAGATCACATCCTTTCATTTTGAAAGCCATTAATTTAGATTTCTCACTGATAATAATCAGCTTGTGAAAAGCAAACCATTGCCTTAGTTTGCGCAGATCTTCCTCGATTTTAACTACGCAGTCCACCAAAGTGTCTTCATTATATGCAAAAGCTATATCACCCGCAAATGCTGTGGGTAGTCCTTTGAAGGTTTGATCGCAGAGTGAGTTTATATAAATTAAAAACAAAAGTGGACCAAGAACAGAACCTTGTGGAACGCCATTCAATATTGTCAGTGAACTGCTCAAATTTCTGTTGATTTTAACAATTTGATTTCTACCTTTGAGATAAGAGCAGAACCGCATCTATGAACATCACCTCTGAACAAGCCAGAGTTATACAGTTTATCTAGAAGCAAATTGTGATCTTCTAAATCAAATGCTTTTGACATATGTATCTATGAAAAGCGCCATAGTAGATTTTGAGTTATTAAACCCTTCAAACAATGTGGTACAAAAATTAAGTATAGCATCTTCTGTAGACTTACCAGATCAAAAGCCAAAATGATTGTTGAAGAAAAAAAATTCTGACCATCCAAAAAAGAAATCATTCGACATTTCACGAGTTTTTCAAAATGTTTTGAAAAAGTCAGAAGTAGAGAAATGGGTCTGTAGTTTTGAACGATCTCCTCTTTTATGGCGGTACAACCTCTGCACATTTTAAAGCCTGTGGAAAGCATCCATTCCTTATACAGTAGTTATGCAAGTAACACAGAATGTCACTTGTATTGAAAGTAATTTTTTTTAAATCATATTTGTAACTCCATCGAGTACACGAACTTTTTTTTCAAGGACATTATAAGTTTTAATATATATTTCTTCCGAAGTGATTGTAAATTAAAAACAAAACTGTTGATTGACCTGCTATTTGCATTGATTGGTGAAATATTATTGCACTGGCAAAAGTAATTACTAGTTAGACTCAGTAGAGGACTTGAGGCTCTCTGAAATTTCAATGAATATTCGTTAAATCTTTTTGCTATGCTGCCTCAATCAGATAACATATCTTCATCTTCTTCCAAAGCATCAATTGCTTTTGGCTGACGATTTTTTCCTAAAATACTGTCAATTCTTTCTTATTTTTTATTACCTTTGACACAATTCATCTTATTGATATAATAACAATCGCGTGTATCACTGATTTCTTTGTTTAAACCCTTACACATTTTTTTATAGTATTCCTTTAGTCTTAAGTTTGAAGATTGCTTAGCGCACTGAATTCCTATTTTCTTTTTCTTTAATTTTTTTTTTTTTTTATAAAACTGTTTTGAAGTTTTTACCATTTGTATCAGGCATGGACACAAAAGAGCAGTCATCGTATTGACGTGTTTCCTTAAAATATATATGAAACGTCATATGCAATCGAAGAAGCGTCTGCAGAGCATATTTTAAAAACTTATTTAATCCATCAAGAGCCGAAGGTCTTCAAAACCAAAAATGTCTAGGTTTATTCTTTTTATTTTGTTGAAAAACACATAATGTACATAAAAATTACAGAATATTGGAAAAAAAAATATTGGAAAAGGCTTTTTGGATCCTGTACCCAGACGAGTACAATGGCACAATATATGTGCTCATTTGGTATGAAACATTTTGAAGCACTCCTTTTCTACACAAAGTGCTACGTCACATTGCTCGCAAATCCATCTTATACGGTTGTGGCACTGACGACAACGCAGTTGGTTGTTTATTCTTTTCGGGAAGTGGTTTTTCTGCAGAAGAAACTACTGATCGCTTTGATGTTGTTGTCAAAGGCTGCGTATATAGTTTCGTAAGTAGTGACGAACAAAAGTACGCTGAAACTGCAGTAAATCTATGCTGTTGTTGAAGAAACTTTTATACAATTTCCATGCATTGCATCGCAGAGTTTATCATGACCGTGAAAAGTGGCCACCACCATTTTTTCCCACGAAATTTGATTCAATAATTGTTGATGGCTTGATCATGAAGGTCAACGCCACCCATCCCTGAATTGTAATCGGCGATCATTTTTAGCTGTTTCGTATTTACTTTAGCTTTTTCCTTCGAGCAACATCGGTTGACAGAATGCATCGGCAATTGGAACACGAGTGTCCTCATCTGTTTGCCAGTACATGTTTTCTCTTGGCATAGAGTGGTAGACGCTGTAAAGCAAAATACATAATATAATAAAATGAATGCAAAACTATGCGCGTTAGCCTTAGCTGCATATACGCTCAACTATCAAATTGACTACTTCTCCATCAAATAAAGTTTCGAAAATTTCCAGTTCTGACTTTCCATGTAATAAGGTTACCATGTTTATTTTTTGCCCCAAGAAATTACTGCTTTTTGGCATTTCAATTGCACATGGTCCTTTGGACCATTTTGGAACATTTTCACAACATTTGCGTTCTGTATTCTGCGCAGGAGCTCTTGAAGCGGTAACTCGTCTTCACTGTCATTGCTACAAAACACCTCTACTTCAATTGGGACATCTTGCGGCATGGTGCTGGCAACAAGGTCATCAGCATCACCCTGCTCCACATTAGTAATCTGGATCTGGTGGCAGTTACACAATGTCGAAAGTGCTATGGCTTGAAGACCTTTCAACAAAGTCTAAGGCGCCTCCTAAGTTTTGGAAGCTTCTGCCGTAAAAAGATGATGGTGTGATTCTTGGAAATGCCATATCGATGTAAATGTTTATCTACATATAAGAAATGCGCACCTTATTAGCCATTGAACCAATGCGAGTACAGACTTTTGTTGCTTACCAAATGCTATCAAAAATTTTTTTTTCGTAGAACTTGTTCTTTATATCAAAACACAAACTTTTAACAATGCAAATTCAGTTAGAAATGCTTTCAATAGCAGTGCGGTTGTCACTAGACGCTGACATATGACGACTAGCCTACAGAAAACTTGGAAAACTGACAAAGACGAAACAAATTAATGTTATCTAAAAACAACCGTTTTTCGTTGCAGCCACTTTGTGTACGCAGAGTTGTAAAGCATAAATTACGTGAGCGAAACAAAAAAAAAATGTGAAAAAACTCTTATCTATTCGGATTAACGGCTATTTGAAAATGCCTATTTTTCTGTACCCACTTGGATACAGTGGCTTTGGCTATTAATGGGTCATGCTGCAGTTTATACGAAGGTTGTCTTCTAAGGATAGGGAAACATAAGCAGGTATTACTGTGCTTACAATGTTTAAAGTAACCATCTGATGGTCAGTCAGTCTATAGTCATAAACATTACCATGAAAACAAATTTGATTATTTTTGAGCATTCGCATCAAAATATGATCAATGCAGGTCGTCGTTGAACAAGTTTCCCGAGTTAGTTCATTGATAACACTTTTGAGATTAAATGAAGCCATTAATATAATAGATACATAGATATAGCTCTCAATGTCTCTATCAGACTCATTTAAAATGTCTAAAACTCATCGTAAATATCACCTAGCACAATTAATTTTTTTGCTTTTGTTTCACACAAAATTGAATTGAGTTCTTCAATGAAGACACTTTGTTCTTCAATGACGACAGATTGCATGAATAATAAATGCTTAGTATCAACATAGGTCTCATTAGCATATGCAATAGACAACTTCACTATATCGGCACTGGGATTGTTGACCAATGAACAATCACACTTAAAACCTAACTTGACTTAAACTGCTACACCAACGACAGGCTGCGGAAGGATCATTGCATTTTCCATAAAGGAATATTATAAAAATCTAACTCATTTTGGTAAACCCAAATCTCACTCAAAACAATAATTATAGAAGGTAGATTCACGAAACTTTCCATGAGTGCTAACAATGTTTGAAATTTTAATTTAAGACTACGAATATTCTGATGTAAACAAAAGGTTTCAAAATCATTTATAGAAGAGGAAAGAGAGGGGTGATTTGTGTTATGTTGGGGCAGATGATAGAACTATTCAAGCTAGCAGAATTCATAACTTATCAAAGTCAGCAATATTGTTTATTTTTATTGAATTATCACCTTCCTTCATTCGCATAAACACCGTACCATTGTATGGCTTGAAACTATGAGTATGTGGGCACATTTACCATATTACTATTTATAAATGATTTTGCTTTCTGAATCTTTTGACTTTCATTCTCTGCAACTCAAACGCATCCCTTCAATGCATAGTTCCATCCAAACCAATTGATGACTGTAATCATGTAACGCTTCGTTACAACACCTCATTATAATTAGCATACCTTCTCAGCATCAATTAAAAACCGAGACAATTTTCAACGCCCCTTCGTCACCTCCAACAAGAAGATAAAAGGCTTACAATTTTCTCACGATAACACCCCTAGGAAATTTTAGGCACGGTGCCAAAGTAACCACATTAATGCTAATGGTGTGCCATTAAAAACTTCTGACATTATTGACACCCTACCTTAAAGTCTTGCGATTTTGTCGCTCTCTTTTAAACAAATCATAATGTTTTTCACTCACTTGTGTCATCAGCATTCGTATGTTTGTATTTTACGTATGTCAGTATTATGTGTGTCCCATACCGTAACGAGGGAATAACAGCAGCCGTTTATGCTTTGCCGGTAATCAAATATTTTGACTATGTCATGCTTTTCTTAATGGTTTTCATCTCAAGGAAACCTCCTTCTTGTCATCAGCAGAGCAGAAGAGACGTTCGTTCATATAAGCACACCCACATACACCCTATGAGTGAAGTGTATCCCTCGTCAGGGAATTTAGAGTATGCTACCGGTGCTTTTATGTTTGAAGTACTTCCGTGCATAAGAACACCCTGTGTATAGTGTACGGGGGTGCACTACCTTTTCCGAATTTAAGTAGGAGCGCGGCAACTTCTCATTTTCATAAGTGAAGCAGATCAACTCTGCTCGAGTGTTCTGGCAGGTGAGTAAGTACAAATAGAGAGCGAGGTATGGGAACGACTTAAAAGTATGGAAGGTACCTCAAAAATATGAATATGTGAAAAGGGACGTTAAAATATGCTATAGAGGAGCATCGCTTCAATGGCATACTGGGAATAGCACCTTAAGTGGTATGAAGGTGATGATGACGATGAAACTGTATACACGAAGACATCACGTGGGAAATACCTTTTCAACACATTAACTTGTAATTAAAACGAAAATGATAACATGGATACAGAGTATAATGATGGGGACAGATGAAGGAGCTACGTGATGATTTCCTCTGAGAGAAAATTGGCATTAAAAGTGTAAGATAAGTTAGTGCTACGGGGGTGTGTGTTGGAAGAGAACGTTGGGCATAAGAACGCTTCTACATATACCTTTTTCTAGGAATTTGAATTTTTGATTCGCAACGCTGCATCCTCTCCTCTCAAAGAACACACATCATCATTTTCCAAGGACGATGTTTTTTCCCCAAATGACATACGACGACGTCGGCCATACTCTCAAAAGAGGAGAGAAAAAAAACTACACTCCCCGATGTCAAGAAAAGACGAACTAAAACAAATTGCTATCATTTCATTTGCATGACAAATTGATCTCATTCGCTTTGCAATACCCTCTATCACCACCTACCGCCTCTCAAGTGAACTGACGAAGTCATTTCAAATGAGGTATTTGATTGACCCAACCCATATTATTCGTAACGACGATGTTATTTCTGATGAGAGACATTCCATAGATAAAACGAGAGAACAGATGTACTCGTATATGTCAAAGCCAGAAGTTGGTTACACGCTATATCTTCCCTCTGGTGGTAACCACACTTTGTATTTGAGAAAACTATCGTAGGCACTGTGCCGGAGCTGTGGGACTTACCCATATCCAAAAACTGTTGCAATTTACTTACAGTGTGTGTCAAGGCATTGGAAGGCTCGTTATTCGTTCGTGTGTATCGATTTTATCCCTTCTAATTTTGTGCTTCAGTTTCTTGGAAAAGGTATTTGATAGGTGGATTTCTGCAAATGCATAGAGAGATCACATAGGTTGTCGAGTGATTTGGAACTGCGATGCAGTACGGTAATGAGACATGGGAAAACATGACTCAAGAGAGACACTGTGGTCCTTGAAGCTTAGGGCAACATTTCAAAATATGTATCCACGACAACAAGATACCTATCCCCTCAAACTAGGAAAATAGGGACACAGCTGAAATAAGCCTTCAGACTAGAGACTCCTGGAAGTCACTGGTGCGGTGTAGGAACAGAAAAATCAAAAAGTGAAGCGTGCAATTTTTGCAAGATTTCTTCAAATTTCGAGCACACAGACAGGGCACTATCCTTGCCTTGAAACTGAAATTAAAGATTTTGGAGTTAGAACTTCGGAATTTATGGTGCCCGTAGCGTAGTTTTTGGCATGTATACATGTTGCGTTCGAGGTTTGAACCCCATAAAAATCAGGAAAGAAACAGTGTTTTTGAACGTTTATTTATTTTCGGGAAGGAAATGCAGTTTCTCCGATACTGATTTTGTGCCATGAAAAGCGCTTTTTCAATTATGCGTTCGGATTCGACTTAAAATTGTAGGTTCCTTTCCCCGAAACTCCGCGGTCTGTTGCTACACTCTAAAAATTTATTTATTTAACGTTGGAACTATACCAGCTGAAGTTTCGAACTGGGAGAGGATAAGAAGGAGGCGAGCATACATCTTGTGTGTCGAAGAACAAAAATGACGGAACAAAGGAAATAGTGCTCGTTTTTAGAATCAATAAAAATGAATAAATTAATAGGGTGGTGCAACAGAGCGAGGAGCCTCAGGGCTTAGCACATTTCTCACAGCCATGCCTTGTGAGGGATTGAAGTAGACCTACAATTTTCTGCCATTTCCGAACGGCTAATTGAGAAAGCGCTTTTCATAGATATGAATTTACTAACATATTACTTACCAATTCCTCGCGATAGGCGATACCGGTGGAAAAATATTTTTGCCTCTGCTGGGATTCGAACCTTCAACCTCTGGGTTTTCAGGTGGACATGCTAACCATCACGCTACGGGAACAACCAAAACCATTGCGGAGTAATAATATGAGGGTGGTGCATCAAAGCTATGAACACCTCGGAGCCTGAAGCATTTCAAAAATCTACAATTTTTTCCGATTCCTTCGACGAAATAGCGATGTTTAAAGAGCCCTGCAAGGGCTACAAGGGCCTGCAAGTCAAAGAAATGAAAATGCTTGTCTAGAAGTGAGATCCAGAAGCTTCAAAAAAAGATAAGCAAAGGAGTGCAGAATGCGTAGATGCAAAATTTCGGGAGCTGAAAGAAATCTCTATCTTGGCTAACAAAGCTATTCAAGAAAATACGACAAAACAATTTTAATAAAGTTGCAGCCATTTACAAAACTGCATCCTTCTCAAAAGAAGAAACATGCGCGGGAGATTTGACGTAAGAATGAAGAAGAAAAGTTCATTAACAAGATCCTCCAAGGTCAGCTTCTTCTGGGATGACGACAAAACCCTGCACTGGTAGCCCTAATATTGTGATGGCTTTTTGAACGAACAGAGCACTTTCTTGAGCACTCAACTTGAGGGAAATACCCGACTTCGAAGAAGTTGCGTAGCAGTAAGGAACTGCAAAAAGTCAAATATGCTGGCCCAGAAAAGTAACCAAATGAAATTTGGGAAGGATCAGGTTAAGATGGTTTACGATTCATATTTTCTTATTCAAAGGTGGCGGCGATAGTATGTCAAAGCAAGGGGATGGATGTTGCGTTCATTTTATATTCAAAGGGAAGAAAGCCAAAAGAAGTTGTCATAGCTTTCGATCGAATATGCTGATGCCCTACACTTTGACGGGACTTAGACTTCAAAAAATAATGAAGTTATATGACTACCAATGCAGGTAAATCATGGGTTAGACAACAGCAGATGCAAACCAAAGTATAACGATCCTAATAGGGAAACACCATGATTCCTTACAGGAGCTCCAAGCTGTGCTGCTTGACTTCAAAAAAGTATTTGATTGACAACAACCAGATCTGATATGGGTGGCCGTCAGACAACTGAGAGTTCCAGAGCCGTATATGCGGATGAAGAAGCGTGATTCAGCAAAGCATTCCAGGCGACCGTACCAAGAAAGTATCTTAACCCAAAGATAAACTACGAGTTCGAAGGTGAAGTAACCAACACTAAAGAACATCAGCTATTCATGGCTTTACAGTTGAGCCACCATAAGCGAGGGTCCTACATTTCTGCAAGAAACAAGTGAAGTATGGTGGAACCGAAATATTAGTAGTACGATACGTTAATTGTTGTCCGTTCCCTGATTCTCCAAATATTTATTAGAACTGGAAGGGATTTCTTTTCAAATACGTAGTCTTGGCACTGACAGCTGTTTCCGACTCGAAATCTAAACAGAAAGTCAGCATCATATCTTACCGAAGCGAAATGAGTCACCTTACGATAGAACAAGGTTGTAAAATATTAAAAACTTATTTCTGGAGTAAAATCAGTGCGTTTTTTAAATAGAAGCTTTTGCCGAAAAAAAGCTCCCGCCATGTCGAACTACACCGGCTTGTGTGAATAGGCGAAAATATGGTTGGTTTGGTCGTGGTGGAGAGTGCCAGACTCAATCAACATCGACTCAGCATCGATCTCAACAGCTAAATATTTCATTCACTAGCCTAAGAAGAATTTTCCTCAAAAAATTTAGTATTATTCACTTTCAAGGTCCAATTGACTCAGCAATTAAAGGCGTACAACATTCCGCTTCATTACCGCTTCGAAGTTTTAGCCGTAGAGCAGCTTGATTTGGACCACGATCTTGAAATAGACTCGGAAGACCTGTGATTTATGAGATATAGCGCTCTAGGGCATACAGCTCCTGTCACAATCGATCTTTGGAACACCAAATTAAAAGATCATGTTATCAATCTCTGCGATTTGATCCTAATGACAGCTTTTTCATTTGTTGGTATGAAGGAAGGACTGTGAGGTACCCGAGCTGTGTGAAGCCAGCTGAGGTAGCCCCTTGAGCTACGATGTGTTCCGTAGTTTTTGGCAATGCTTACTTACTAACTTGGGTTACAGTTCGGGGTGAACCTGACAAACCCCTAGATACGATCACAAAACACTAACAGGGCAGACTAAAACACTTCCTTACAAGCAAATGCGTCAAAGTTAGCACATGTACTTCGGTTTAGATTATGAAACAATCCAAAATCAGGAGGTGTGCCGATGCTAACATAACACGGCGTTTCAAAAACACCAGTATCAGTTAGTTGTTTCATCCTCATACTCTCATATTTTACAGAGGGTGTGATAATTCCTCTCTTCTTCGGAAGAAACACTTTATGTTCAACGCATTCCTATACAAAATAATTTAAAACGGAATGAATAAAAGTCCTTCACACATAGAATATGTCAATGGACGCTCTACTTTCGACCACTTCATTATCGTTTTTCATTAAGAGAAGTAAGTCAGAAGGTTTTACCTCTGGGAGCACGGAGATATTATCGTCAACATTTAATTTATCCAATTAACCTGGTTGTCCTAAGACTTCACTTCTTGTTTTTAACGTCATACACATGGCAATTGACCCAGAAAGTTCATATAACAACCCCTTGTGTTGTTCTTTGCTGATGAAATCCACCTACACCCAACTACGAAATTGGGTTATACAACTCACACAATAAATTGCTATCCTTTGATGCTTGCGAAAGTAAATCAATAGTGCGTGTGGGGGGGGGGGGGGGGGTGTGTGGGTATGTGTGTGTGTGTTTGTGAATTGATATGGTTAGACTGTATCCCTCAGAAGCTACGTAAATAAATTCGACATTTTTCAATATCAGAAGCAGGACTTCCTCCCATGAGTAAATATACAAAGCCAAAGGACCAGGAAGCAGGAAGCCAAACTTTATTGCAACCCCACCCCTTTGTTTGTATCGTAAAATAATTAATGGACGTCACTTCAAACCGAGTGGAATTAATTTGCAAAAAAAACCGACTCCGAATGACATGGATTCTTCTTGTTTTTCCTGTTGGTTGGTAATTTCAAGTAATTTATTTTTATCATCACTTTGACATCAGACGACAATATTAATCATGCGTGAGATATTACTTGAGCAGCAACTCGTACTATGATGGCGACGACGACGACCAACGGTGACGGCAACACGGTGATTAGGCAATTTACTCACATTAAACGCACCGAAATACAAGTGAACTGTCCAACTATAAATTCTATTCGCCACCCACCCCAAACAATGGCATAGGGATGAGGGAACACAAATGAAATGGGATCTATTAAACCACAAGGTATATCTAATGAAAAGATAAATAATTTCATTCAATCAATGTCAGTGGCGAATGCCGAATGGTGGTGATGGTGTGTAGGGAGGCTGTTGAGGAAGACATGCCGCTGTCATATTGTCTCTTGAGGCATCACTTATACTCTTTTGTAATCTGGATGCTGTTTTCATGCTGCTGTCTCTCTCCTGTTGAATCAAATGAATTTTATGTCAATTTATCACTTTTCAATTGAATGTGTGTTGAAACAGAGGATCCAAATGGATTTATGATGAAGATGTTCACGATTTGAACAGTCGAGTTTGGGGAGTATATGAAGGACGTGTTGCCAACTCTTATTTATTATTTATGTGATTCAATAATAAATTCGCAATAAGGCACACAAATATGATTAGTTGCGCAAAGAATTGCGTCTGGGGAATCGTCCTTTTAATAAAGCGCTGCTGTCAAAATGAGTGTGACGTCTTTTTCTTCATACGACAACAAGGTCGATTCAGATAGATTTATATCCATTGATTTTGAGCACTCAGATGACAACGATTTCGTTCTTGAATTATTGGTAATATCGACTTTCTAGATATGGAGTGTTAGTAACTAAGTTCACGTGAAGAGAAATATCAACTAGCGCTTTTGCCTTCAGAAATCAGTGTGTTCTTTTTGGGGAAACATAGAAAAATAGATACAACAAACCTTAATTGACTATGTTATTCTTTTTGAGTCCATCATAAATCTTTCCAAAAATTATTCTAGTGACACTAAATTCGTGTATGGTAAAACCGACTTGATCAGAAAGAAGCTATTTGGTGAAAATCGGTCATGGTATAAGTGCCGCTTAACGAAGTAAGAGAAAGCGGATAGGGACACGTCTTCGAAAAAAATCGTACAACTTTTCAATTTGTCGGGAGTTTTTTAATATAATCGGAAGTACTCAGTAAGGAATACCGATCATTTGTACATAACAACCATACTTTGTAGCACGTTTTCAGAAGTTTATAGAAAAGCCAGAAGACGCTGCGGAGATAAACGAATCTAAGTTACCAGCTCTCACCATATCTGCACCTAGTCTTTGTTACCCGATTCGTGAAAACCGCAGTACATTCAAAAAGGAAGTGTTTCACGCAATCATTATCTTCCATAAACAACACAATTGGCTGTTTTTAGAATACTTTAAACATTCAACTTCATAAGAGTTTTTGCGCTTTGAATCTTCGTAAAGTAGCCTATAAGAGGGAGGAGTCAAGGTTCTTTCTCTTTTTCACAAATAATAGGTAATTGAACCCAGTATTTGTGAAATGAAATAAACTTAAAATGATAGAAAAAAGTATAAGGTTAGGTTAGGTGAAAATGGGTGTCAGCCAATGAGTACATTGCCTAACACACTTAGGCTGCAAGGACCCAATCTGATACCACAGAGATCAGCAAGTTAATCACTTTCTGATCTCAGAAACTCGATGTAAGATTAACGAGTTGATCACTTATTAATCTGCCATTACGGGACTAGCCGGTAGCCGGTTAATCACCTGCTAGTCGAACCACGAGGAACTTTTATCGAAAGACTTTTAGGGTCTATGTAAGCTAAGTCGCTAGTATCATCGAAGAAGAATTCACCGAGTAGTAGTAGTGCAGGACATTAGCAAAGAAGGTGTTAAACTGTTTCCTCCTCCTCTTCGTCCATGCAGCTCCTGCAGAAATCATTGGAAACACACCAAGTCTTTTGGCGTGACTTCCTATTAGACAGTGTCCCATAAGAAAACCTATGGTAGAACTTAGATACAGGCGGTTCAGAGCTAACGAACTCTTTGAACGTTTTGAGTTTACACACGGCCAAACTATTTTGGTTACAAGGCAGTTGTAACTCTCAGTCCATCTAGTGTTTGTCATACTCGAGGCGTCTTGCCGAAGTAGAAGTTTACATGTGGCGATAGGTACACCTATGTTAAACCATTCTGAGCGTAGGGAAGTGGTCGTGCCCTTTTTGGCTAGTTTGTCTGCCATACAGTTGCCTGGTATGTCCCTGTGCCCTGCCCAAGTGGCACAGTTTGTGGCAATTAAGTCATAGTGACTCTATTGTTACTGAGTGACTGTAACAAAATGATTACAAATGTATCCTAATTACTGATTTGTTACCAAAAAAGCGAGAGAATCGTTCAGTTCTGTTACAAAATTTTTGTTGCAAATTAGTAATATTGCAACTTATTTGTTACCTTTCAATAGTAACAATAGTGTAACATTGTTACTTAATTGTTCCTTATTTATCAGGTAACTATTAAGTTTCTTCTTACTCTACGGTTACTAAAACTAGTAAGGCAGACGTACGTTATTGTTATCAACACTCATGCAAGTAAGATTTTGTTGCTTAATTGATACAAAAAGTTCATGGGTTTTATTATTAAATAGTAACAAGAGAATAACAAAAATTATTATGAGAATATGTCTTAGTTTTTTCTTCACTCATGTTAGGATTGATAAAGTAGCCAATACTGTCAATGGATATTTGGGTTGAGATAAAATATTATTATTTTGTTTCGAGTTTTGGTCAAACATAAGCTCTATTTATAAAACGCTCGCAGTTGTTTCAGGAAATATAACTTTCTACCCCCCCCTAAAATTCAAGCGCCTTTGAAATAAGTAAGAATGCTTTTTTTTAACCATCTTAAATGTTTGTTTTTTTTTTTGCTTTGAAATCAAGCAGTCTTTTTTATAACCATCAATAGTTTATAGTTTTAAATTGAAACAAGTGCTTCTTAAATGAGTAATTTGAAAAAATTTTGATTATAATAAATTATTTATTCATTAAAAAGCTATATTTTTATGAAAATTTGGCCGACGATGAATTACTTGTATCTTACATAATAGTTACACTTTTGTTACCTCCATTGACTTTTTATACCACAAAAAATAGTAGCGACAACTTGAATACTGATGATGTGATCAGAGCTGTCGTTTATTTTTAAGAGTTTAAGTATTTTAGAAGTATTGTATTTAAAAAACTGGGGATCACAAGATGTAGCCAATTATCGGTTATTATTTTACCAAATATGAAGATATATGTATGTATATGTACATACCAATACCCGAGACGAGGCGAAAATAGCTCAAAAAGGAATACGAATTAAAAATATATATGTAAAGTAAACATTACAAAGCGATTAAATGTAAGGAGCGAACAAATTGAAAGTAGTTTGTCCTAATGATTTTTCACTCCTATTTCATACGCTTTTTCCGTATTTTCCAAAATAAAGAACATATTTTAACATGTTTTCCAAACGTTCTTTGGAAAAATGTAAAAATGTAAAAATGCCATTGTAATTCAATTATCAATACATATAATAATTGCTAAAAATTTTATCAAAATCGTTAAACTCACTTTTTCGAAAATTAGTTTCATAGTTCACATTTTTTTTTTTAAGACATGTCTATTAAGATCGGGTTGACATGTTTTGAGAACTTATAAAAAGACTTATTGACAAATAAACTAAGATATATTTTAAAAAACTATTTTTAAAATATTTAAGAAAATTTAAAATTTTTGAAAAAAATTAAAAGAATTTCTTTTGCAACTATTGAAATGTGATGACTTTCTAAAAACAAAGGTCTTCTTAAGGTTCACATTTCATTAATCGCATTAGCCATTGACGAGAAAGCATAACATTCCTTATAGTACTTATAATCCAAATTCCTTTCCTTCTAAAACTGTTGGAAGCTACTTCAACTTTCTAAACGACACCTCTGAGTTTTGGTATACATTGACATAGAATTCAAATTTTACTGAATTGTTACTAAATTGTTACCTCCTCTTTCAAAATCTAAGTAACAAAGACGTATTTGGTTACTCTTTTGCTACAAAAACTGTTTCATTTGAATTGTTACTCCTTTGTTACCGGTTTGTTACTGTAATGTTACTTCTAAGTTCTCTCTTTTCCAAAGTAAATTAAAGTTGTGTTTGTTACTGTATTGTTACTGTGTTGTTACTAGCTTGTGACTAAATGAAGTAACAAGGAAGTATTTGCTTACAAATTTGCAACAACTTCTTTGTGAACTGTCATTTGTGACACAATACACATTAGTTTTCATTCGGTGTTCGGTGGTCGCGTGGCTTATTTTGGTTTCCTAATTGGTTTTAAGTTTTAAGAAAAATTTCATTTAGTGCGATTAAAAGAAAATGTCATTTAGCGTGGTTCAAATTAGAAAATCATCAAAACGAATCCCTTTAATTGAAGTCGTCCCGAGTAAGTGGATAATGGGCTCGTACGTATTTTGGCCTCCTACTCGCTGGGTGACGTTGTCAAAGGATCCAAATTCCATTGTAGATGAAAATACATGGAGCCCAATCCTTTGTAAAGTCATTTCGGAGAACATGACTTTTGACGAGGCATTGAAAAATGCCTTATCAACGAAATTGACGAAATTATTTAGTTCTTGGAGGAAAATAATGGTAAGTTGACTGTTTTTGCACTATTTTTATATAACAGCTATTTCAATTTCAATTCTCTTTCATTTCCAGATATGCAATGTTCCTGCGTTAAAGCATTAACATTAAATTCAATATGCTTATGATTTAAGTTTTTATTAATAAATAATATATATGTACATGAATATTATACAAATGTTTTTGCGTTCACAATAAGAAATGTATTTTATTATTATTAAGGTATTGTGTGTATCAACGGCAAGAAAATAAAAACTGATTTTTGAATAAAAGATTTCATTTTTACTAGCTCACATTTGATGTTTTCAATGGGTATAAGTATTGGATCTCCTCGTATTAATCGCGACGAAAAAATTTGCAGGGATGATGATTTCAATTCACTTTCGAAAAGAAGATGTCAAAATTGATAAAAATGAAACCTGTGTGTTACTTCCTTGTTACTCAAAGTCTAGGTTAAAAAAGAAAAGAATTTGTGACTGATTTGCTACTGATATGCTTCCTTCCTTTATAATACGTCAAAAATGAAAGTAACAAAGTAGTTTCAATTCAGTTGTTTGCTAAATACATGCCAAAATCAGTAACAGTGAAACTCGTGTGTTACTTCTTTTTTACACTAAGATTTTTAAGTATCAGAACTTTGGTCTGTATACTTCTATGTTACTCATATTTTTTTCAGTTTTCCGAAATGGTTTTCAAAAACCATTGAGTTACCTATATGCTACTAAGTTGGTTTTCCGTAGTGTTACCTCTTTGTTACCCATTTAGTTACACTTTCATAACAAAACTCGAATCTGTGCCACTTGGGTGGCACCGTTGAAAGATGAATGTTGAACTAATTTGACATCTGCCTCAGAGACATCTGACAATTTTGGACCGTGATGGATTTTGTAGAGACAGAGGCAAGAGATTTAAGGGCAGCTTGGCTGTCCGATTAGATTCGAATATCCGTGGAGGATATGACATTTTCTTTGAGCCAAGACAGCACCTCCTTTAGAAAAAAGTATTATGTGCGGTTTATTTTCATCAACGTAGATATTTTTGCTCGTAATATATTGAAAACATTAAACTTTTGTAGCTTGTAGAACGTCAATTTGATGTGCCAGAAAAGATGTAGGTATACTTTGAAATCACATATTCTTCCCCTCTTAAAATTAACTCGCCTTCAAAAAAAAAGTTTCTAAGATTTAATGCCACAAAGAAACTGAAATCGTGCGAAAAAAGTTGTGAGTTGTGTCCTAAAGTGAAGTTTTGCAAATAAAAGCTCAGAAACAGGAACATGCATAAGACAACTGCAGTTTCTGTAACTTAACAATTTAATGCAACTTAAAGATATTCTTTTGAAATTGAGCAAAAATGAACAAGGCGAACTTTTTTTTTATGACAAAAACAAATAGTCCTACAGGGAGTATCAACTCTAAAATATGTACCTAAAAAAAACTGTTTCTGAATGATGCGATTTACCAGGCAACATGTCAAAACAACTTTAACATATAAATAATAAATCCAGCGTTATTGAGGCTTTAAAAGAATATGTTTATATAAACGGAAATATTAGAATAACATATTCTAGAAAAATGTTTGGTTTTATTTCTTATCTTTGTTGTGAGACGATATACTCACCATACTAAAAAGCACATAGTTGTTGTCACAAATATATTATTCATTTCTCATTTTCAATGGTTTTAGCTTGAGTACATAGTCATTTGAAATCGAATTACAATGAACCATAGTGCGGTAGCCCCTCAAATATTACTTATGAATCATTTCTAGGTTATTTTAACTTCACGCTGTTCTTAAAGTAGATTTAAATTCAGATATATTTAAAACCTTGCCATAACCCATTTGACGTTTTTGACAAATTTAAATTTGAATCAGAACTTAGATTAGTTCTGATTCAAATTTAAATTTGTCTGAACTGCCGAATTGCCAACCAAATTGTTTTTAAAATTGTTGTCATCGTTTACCTACAACCGGCACTTTTAGTGGAAAGCTCGTTGACTACTTTGAATTCAAATGAGAACAAATACATTTTCATGCCTTGCCTCTAAATATAAAACCATTTGAAATTTTGCGGAAAAAAATTTTATTCATTCTCTCGAAATTAGTATTATAAGTATTTACTCCCAGAGTTAATCAAAAAATAGCGTTCTAATCCAATTGAATAGTCTCTTATAAAGATGCACTCTGTGTAACTAATTATCTTGAAATACACTACTTTTAAACTATCTTCAAAACCACTTTAAGACTTTTTTGAAGGAAAAGCTACGTAAGTTTTAAATAAGTATTGCAAAGTGTCCTTATGAAAAACGCTTATTGGAGAATTTTTAAGATAAAGTTTAAGGTTAAAGTTTTTAAGAAAAGTTTTTGGCTACACCTAAAACAAAACCACATACAAAGGGCGAAAGTAGACGTTATTAGGTGGAATAGTATTTTTAAGATCAAATTAAGTGCTTGTAAAGTGCTGAGCAATTTTTCCGCAGGACTCACAGTCTGTCTAACCACTTAAGTCCAGCAAGTTTAAATTGTTCGGAAAATAGAAGTGTCCCTTGGCATTAACTGGTGTGCTACCTTCAAATTTCGCAGTCAGTTCTGACATTGAAAACGTAACTTTCACGTATTTGGCAGTGCTACCCGAAAGAAGTACATCCGTCGTCGAAGCTGAACTTGAATGGTGGGAAGCAGCTTTGAATATCTCATCCCCTAGTCCAAAATATGCTTTAGAGTGCTTGGATAAGTGCGATAAAAATTATATCCAAATATTTACACGTTGCTACAGATATTGGCTACCATACCTGTTTCCACTACCGCAAATTACAAAAAAAATTGGAAACAAAACAAATACCTCTGACCTCTGATTAGGTCTTGAGGCACATTTTCATAAGACTTCTGGTTTTCCTGCGAGATCGTTTGAATTTATACTCAAAGAAAAGGCGAATTTAGGAAATATAAAGCGATTTAGTTACATAGAGGTACGTTAACTTTTTGGATCGTATCTTCAACGGGCTTTGTTATGGACTCGTAAATCATGGAAAAGCTGCTTATGATTTAAGGTTTTAGGTTAAAAGTGGTATGGTCCGAAGGTAGGCTTTTAATTTCATTAACATTTTGCTCTAATTTTTTTATATTATTGAGTAGCATTTGAACGCATTTAGTTTGAGAAATTTGCATCATAGCTATACTGCCGTTTCTCTGAAGTGGGCAGTGATTTGTGTGCTTGATTTTTCAAAAGCTTTTGATAGTGTTGATCACCAGGGGGTCGATTCTGTAACTGTGAAGCTGTGAAGTAATAAAAATTATTTCATTTCAGTCTTCACAGAGCTTTTTCATTTTATCACTTCACAAAAATATCTGATGCGATTCCCGAACTCATAATGATAAATCACTCTGACAGTGTGTACTAAGAAGTACTAAATGATAAATGTTGTCATTTTTGAGTCAATTATAATTTTTATTTACAAAGAAATATTTTAAAATATGTCAGGCATAATTATTCAGTTGATATTTAACAATAACCCCGTACTGAACAAAGGTAATTTCATTATTAAAATGTATTTTTTTTATGAAGAAGCTATTTTTTATAGATGTAATTATTTGCCCAGGAATAAAATGAGGATATTGCGGCGGTCACTCCGAGATGGGCGAAATCCATTCGAAAACATAACAGAGGAGCACTTCATTCACCTCTATCGTTTCCCGAAACCATTATGTTTGGAGTTGATAGACCAATTAAAAACACATATGATTTTATCAAGCCGTAAAAGTGCGCTTCCAAGCCATTTGAAAGTGTTGAGTGCTTTGAGATTTTTCGCCACAGGAAGCTTTCAACGTGCTGTTGGCCAAGATGTCCTATCTTCACTTTCTCAGACATCAGTGAGTCGCTGTGTTTCAGAGATTGCCATAGCATTGAATAGAATAGCCCATATGCATGTGAAGTTTCCGACTAGCGAAAAGTTTCCGACCATTAAGGTAAATTTTATGAAAAATATGGCTTTCCGGGAATAATAGGCCTAGTTGACGGAACTCACATCAAAATTTCAGCACCAAGGAAAGAAATTGAACATGTTTTTACTGTAAAAAAGGGGGTCATTCTATGAATGTCCAAATTGTTTGCGGAGCTGATTTAATAATTTATAGCGCAAACGCACAGTATGGAGGAACAGCTCATGATGCGTACGTGTGGCGACAGTGGCTATGCATTGCAACCATGGCTTATGACTCCTATTCTTGGAGCAACTTCTGAAACAGAGGATAGGTATAACATTGCCCATAAGAAAACAAGGTGGAAAGGTGTATTGGCACACTAAAGAGCAGATTTCGCTGTCTGTCTAAGGAAAGAGTTTTGTGCTGTTGTCCAGTAAAAGCAGGAACAATAATTAATTCTTGCATTGTTCTTCACAATATATTAATCAAAGGGTCCCAATTTCGCTGGACGACGAAGTGGAAAACGATAACGAAGAACATTTCAATGACGAAGGCGAGGAATCGAACCCTGCAAACCAAATTTTACAAGAAGGTGGGCGGACACGTAGTAGAATCGTAAACCAAGCATTTACATAAGTTGTTAAACATTTAAATAAAAGAAAAATTCAAAAGTATAACGTGTAATCATTTTTTATTTATTTCCTAATGCGGTCAACAATTTGTCCAGTTTTTCGCAGATATTCTTTTGCAGAACATTGTTCTGCAGCAAAATCTTATTGTTTTCAAACATTAATTCAATTTTTTTTTCTTCTAATCTTATCCGTTTCTCCTCGAACTCTTTATATACTGACAAAGCATCGTCGCTTACGTGCACCCGAATGCACTGGCATTCTTCTGTTGGTGTATTGGTCAGATCTCGGGATCGGAAGCTCTTCTGGAGGTTTAGGCACAAACATTTCTGGGCTTGAAACCTGATCACTGAAACACTCAGTCTGTAAGAAAACATAAAATGTAAAGTCTTAAAACCTACTTACATAAATTGGACACCCACCAAAATCTCGTCAAATCCTATCTCAGCCACAGCTGCTGATACACCATGAACAATGAACAGCCTCTGGGCTCTGGTGTAATAATGTTTATTACTCGCTGGTCTGTTTCTGTGAGGTCTTTGATTGGTGGACCATTCACCCCATTTTTGCTGCGTTGTTCCTTCGCGCTGGTGTCGCGGCTTCGAACACTTATTCTGTACGTAAAGGAAAATGTTTAATGATTTTATGTCTACAATAATGTTTTTACTTATAAAACTTACACAAGATCTTTCCAATACTTCCTCCAATTCACTTAGTTCCGTCCACACGTTTAAGCGAAAATGTGAGCCGTCAACAGTTATAAGTCTGCAAATGAAATTGTTTTGCATCGTAGATAAGGATTATTTAAATTATCTTATATGTATATATATGTATGTATGTACTTACTTGTCATTTTTGCCAAATCATGCCTTTCCTCCAAAAAATCTATTAAAAACTCTTTTTGGGCTGTTGAAGCCTTTTGCCCTCTTTTTTTTTTTTGATTTTTCATTTTCAAATTCAAATTTCACTTACATGATACATGTGATGAATAATTTATCATGTGAAGAAATTTTGACGTTTGGTTTCATTTTTTCACAGAACGAGAATCGCATTCGCTGTGAAGATGTGATATTTTTTATTGCTTCACAGCTTCACAGTTACAGAATCGACCCCCAGGTTCTCCTTAGTAAGCTCAAAATCAATTTCAATTTTAACTGAAGATCTCTGCTTCTGGTCGACGTTACTTGGAAGGGAAGATCTCAACACGTCTGCACTGACTCTAGTGTCTCGTCGTTTATTAGAGTTTTGAGAGGAGTTCCTCAAGAATCCATTTTGAGTCCACTCCTCTTTTCAATTTTTATTAATGATCTACCAGATGTTTGTCATGATGTTATAATGGATCTCTATGCAGATGATGCTCGGATAAAGCTTTCAAGACCTATCGGTCTAGTAGAAGATTGTGTTGCTAGAATGAATGAAGACTAAGAACGCATGGACAACTGGGCTTTTCTTAATAAATTGCAACTCAACCCCCTAAAATTAAAAGCAATAACCTTATTGATACTTCCAGCACCCATAATAGTTTTTAAAAACAATACCGTACCCTATGTAGATGAAGTCAATAATTTAGGTATTTATATCAAAAGCACGTCATCATGCAATAACCATATGAGTTTTATTGTCAGGAGAATCTATTGCGACTTACGGCAGCCTTACATATCAGCCAATGTCCCACTCAAACTAAACTGACGTTAGTATAAGCTCTCTTCATGCTTCTCATCAATTCTTTTGCTGTAGCTTATAGCAACCAAGATGCATCTTCTTTTCGGAGACTTAAACTTTGCGTTTAACTCATCAGTACGCTTTGTATATGCACCTCGTAAATATGATCACTTGTCGAGATTTTCCTCAAATATTACAGGTTTTGCATTGAGGCAATACATTAATATAAGATATTGTATTTTTCTACATAATATAATACAAAACCATCAATCTACCTATCTATTTGAAAGATTAAGTTTTGCCAGCTCAACTTGTAAGAAAGCAGTGAATATTCCTTATTTTAAATTTTTAATTAGCAAACGCCTATTCTTTGTTCACGCTATCAGATTATGGAATTCACTTATCCTATGCATGTACGCTTTTGCATAGAAACCTCTAAGTTCAAAAAATGCTGTATTCTTTTGTTAAAAGTAATCGATCGAAAACCGTACTTAACTAAACTGTGTTTATTCTCTTGCGATTGTAATCTGTATACTTTTTTATATTATTGTTCCAATTTGATGTCTATTAATTAATATATCTGCATATTGTTAAAGTACAAATGAAAAGAATTTAATTCTTTATGTACTCACTTTAATAGAAGCTAATAAATGAAATGAAAATGAAAAATAAAATGCGATGATTTATATTCCGGCTGGAGTTTTATTATAATTGACTTCTAACTAAACGAACTCAGAAGAGGATGGCAATCAAAATATTATATAAGAATAAGAACGAATTCTATATGCACCCAAAAATATCGTGTAGACTGGTGTTGGTTCACATTTTAAGAGAAATCTTTCAAAACATTTGACAAAAATAAATACTTGTTTGTAGCTTTACACCGCATTTTGAGTGGTGGCTTTCTTAACGTCGTTTTATTTCTGCCGTTTAAGCGAAAAATTCCATCGCATTGCCAGAATTCAAGCGAGTTTTAGCTCTTATTAGTTTTGTTATTGAAGTGAAAAGTAAAATTAATTTCAATTAATTTGAACGTACGTACACACTACGTGGTCGTGTGGATTCAATTTTTTTACTATAAAATGGAAAATCAAATTAAGTATAAATCAACTTTCAAAAAGACCAACTCCGAAAAGTATCCAGATTAAAAACCACACGTCTAAAAAAAATAAAAAAAACGATAACTGTGGCGTATACGTAACCTTTTTTTCAACAAAGTAATATCATTTAGATCAGGTTGAATAAAGGTGGCTGTGGGGAAAGCGAAATACTAAAACTAGGTCCATTAAGATAGCACATGAGAATTGGAGGAACTACCTCACTATTCAAACCTCGCTATTCAAATCATTTTGAGCTATCTAGAAGCCGATGATCTTGCGATCACTTGGTTCCCAATTGTACTATACGTGTTTTAGAGAGATCAGGACATGCGTAGAGAAGATGTGGAACGATTTCCATTCCTCCATGCAATTTTTGCAGAAGTTATTTAGGAAATAGAGCTATTCGGAAAGTTTACCCATGAGGTAGCGTCCGATTATATAACAAGCTAATGGTACGTCTTGGAATCCAGGTTTGCAAATTTCATACACAAAGCATTTGCAAAAAAGGAAATTGCCACTTTCGATTTTAAAATATGATTCTTAACGCATGAAGTGAAGACAGTCTCTGACTTTTTGAGTAAAATATTAATAATTGATTTAAGACAAACAAAGTTGTTGAACTAACTAGTTAGACCTTAAACTGTGATCTGTGATTCACCAGACTTCATATGTATCGTTACCAGCGTGTAATTATTCAATATCATTGGCTTTGCAGGTGCCAGGAATGTCTCTGTAGCCTGTTATCCCAAAAAGGTAAATATTATACTATTCTTTCATCTTCACAAGAGACGATGGACAATTGCGAGCTAATACAGAGTTTGAGAATACATTGCCGAGTGATTTCAGGGCTGCTTGGCTATCAAAAGCGGGTATTCGAAGACAATTTCACAATTTTTATATTTGATCGCCAAAATTTCCGCTTGAAACACGCTACAGTAGATTGGGATAAGGAATGGGATACAAATATTACGATCTCGTGAGTACATAGTATACTACCCTCAAATCGTCATCGGTTCTCTAGAGCTAGATTTTAGATTTATTTTATTTCAATGTAAAAATAGATTTAATCATCTCGTAGGAATAATCTATCTTGATGGTAGGAGCTCAATTTGTTATTTGCTTTTACATCTGGAGTTGCCTTGATATTTGCTTTTTTTTAAGTTTCAATACTGGATGATTGTTCCTTTTGTCTTTTTTTCCTCAACAACAAAAACAACGGGAACAGAAAGCATCCTTGTCAACTTCTTACCACAATTTATCTTCCACTGTTTCCACATCTTCAGTTTCTTCTACCTCGACTTTTTCGAAAGTTTCCTCTTTCTTATAATTTTTCTTGTCGGATTATTTGCTTCTCACACCCCGTATGTAAATATGGGCGTTATAACCAATGTGTACAACCTGTGGCTGATCTGTGGAGACATTCCCTATTTGTTTCCAATGGTTTTTCACTGGAGAAGAGAGCCATTGCGACTTTTCTGACTCTTTCTTGTATCTTTGACCTCCTGTTCAACATTTTATCCAGGATAAGACCCTGTGAAAATTCATGGAACTTAATTCATTGATGGAATACTCATTTGGGAATTTTGTATTTCCTTGTGAAAACGACGAGGTAAGAATTGTGAGAGCTTACACCTAGACAAATCTGATTTTGTCGACGTAAGTACTTTGTTAAAAGCGGTTTGCATAAGCTCGGTGAGGATCGCTTTGAATCGCTTAGTAGAAGTTCATTAGAGTTTCGTTGACGACTGTATTCCAAGTAGTGATTTAGGCAACTATTTATATATCCTTTGTATTTCTCATAGGCCAGTTGACTGTGTTTATCATATTGAATAGTCTCTTCAATGCCCACTGACTGGCCTCCAAAGACAACAAAGTAAGCCTCCCAACAGCAAATACGCTTTTGATCAAATTGACGAAAGTCGAAGACAATTTAATCGAAAAAGACAGTCAATTTATAAGGATAAACGTTGTGAAGAAAACCTATTCATTGATCAGCTATATCCTGCCATTAAGTGGATTTTGCCAAATCGAACCAAATCATTGTGTTCCTCGATTTTCTCAGCGAAAATGAAATCAAAAAAGGAAATAGAATTTCCCACAAAAACACTCACACAAAACATTAAGCCACTAATACAAAGCTTCAAGGCACTTCAAAAGCAAGCAATTTTCGATTCCTTGAAACAATGAGCTCACATGACATTTTAATTTTTTCTCCCATTTGCCAAAAATGTCATTGTGTCACCAACTCACACAAGTATACGTAGATGTAGGCACAGGCATTTAAACCATCAATTAGCCTGCGGTCAGACGCCGACCATACCAAGGATGATGATGCAAAAAGAGAAAAATCCGTCCTGCATCTTGTCTCCCAAAGCCGAATGTGAACACACCAACAGACAGAAGAAGATTATTTCACTCTCCTCAGTGTTAAAAAAAATGTTTAGCACTTAAACACAAAGTGGACACATGAAAAAAGAAAAGAGGCTCCTCATCTCCTATGCTGTTTATTTTGGCAGAGAGAAAGGCACTCATTGTTCCTTCTTCACAAAACGACACAGAGACTTCTTGAAAAATTCATTTTAACTAAAATTTCAGATGAAACATGAAACATGTCCAGAAACCAGAAAATGCTCAAAAACGAAACAGAGTCCTTCTGGTTTGCTACTGATTGTGAGAGGCATAATTGTATGAGCAAAATTAAGGTGTTTCATCTAAAAATCCTCCGCACACGCAAAGCAAGTAAAAAAGAGAAAATGTTTATTTTTAGACACAATATCCTTGCATTACTTATTAATGGAATACAATTGCGTATTCGACAAAAGGAAAACCAAAATTAATGGAATTTCCCTGCGGGAATAGGCATTTGAATAAAATAATGAAAAAGAAAATCGGAATTGGAGTATATAGCTATGTAGGAGTGGCGAGAGTACTTTCACTTCAACCTTTATTCTGTTACATGCCACAGCGAATAAAACCTTCTCTCTGAAGGAAAAAGCCTCACCGGAGAAGGAAAAAAAACATCTGTTGTTATCACGCGCCGGTGGAAAAGCACGGTAGTAGTTATGTACAACGTTCACTTATATTATTTTCCAACCAGGCACGAAATCGTTAGGCAATTAATTTTGACAGTCGGATTCAAAGTCAAATGTTTTGAAAACGTGTTGTATCTTAGGGTTTCATTGTATTCGAGCGTATGATGGATTCAATTCACGTTCATTTTTTTTTTTCACCCCCGCCCGGAAAGAGGACAGGATGGCCTCGATGAAGAAAGGGCACAAAAGGTGGGTCGAAGCCAAATTGAAAATATAGGGGTTTTCCGTTTTAATGGGAATACGTTTATGAGGTTTGGTGATGGGCTAACCGACGAGTTATGACATACGTACATCTACTTGTTGAAGAAGTTTATGTGTTAATAAACCCTTTGCTACGAGTCATTACTTTCAAGCCTTCACCACCAACAATCTAGATTCCGTACACGAAGCGTCATAATGTACATGATGTGAGACTTTTTTTGATTTTGAACAACTAAAAAGGCATTTGTGTGGCATGTGAGTGAATCAATTCAAAACCTGAAAATAATTAAGTATACCAAGTTGGAGTTGATGTAATTGAAGTTGATGAGGTATTAGAGGAATACTTGAGTTGGTTTTAGGTATTCACAGATTTTTTTTTAAAGAGTGGAACATATTGTAAGGAGAAGGGCTATTTTTCAATTAGAACCTTCATTGACGAATGACGAGATATGTTTCTGAAACATCTATGTTGTTTAGTTGTTACCGAAAAGATTTTCCACATCTATGAAAATCCTAATTCCTATGAGCTGTCTTTGTGTTACATAAAGGTCATTGAGCGCATATCTTGCAAACTGAAAAGATATGCGTTTCATTAAACTAACCATAGCAGTGAGATACTAGTTTCAATGCAGCACATCGAAATGTGAAATTTAAATTGAAAAAGTTCAGTAACTTTCCTCAGTTGCAACTTCTGAGTGACTCAAAAACAACCAAATACTGACATGTTTCGAAAAACTGAATTGCAACTCATATGAAACTAAATGAAACCAAAAATTTCGATACTTCGGAGTATCTATCTCTGTCAAGACAGAAAGTGAAAAACTTTTATGCAACTTCAAAGCATCTTACAGTTCAGTAACAGTTTAGTATCACCCATCCGTTGGAACATCTATGAGGTAAGAGGTTATCAATTTCAAAATCGATAAAAATTGCCTATTTTCGCAAATCTGGGATCCCCGCTTATGCTATTCGAGATGTCTGTTTTACGCAATTACTGAATGAAAAATCAGCAAGCCTGCCAAATAAGCTCAACGGGCTATCCACTGAAGTTTCCTATCTACGCTGGTAGCTCTGATCAAAGTACAGGACTTGGTGGTGAATATGATGTGGTGATGTCGTTGATGCTATCATATTTCGATTCTGGGCGCAACTGACTATTGATAATTTCTTTATGTCAGCGGATTTGGCATTGAGGTTGCTGGATAAGAAGATCACCATTCTTGGCACTATCCGGAAAACAAAAGAAAAGTGCCTAAATCTTTTGTGGCGAAGGAGGTTCTTGATTACCAGAATTACCCTCTAAAAGGCCAATAGCAAAAAGCAGTATCGTCCAGTACACACATCCAACTTTGGATTTTCAGGAAAAATGGCGTTGGTGAGTTAGGCTCCGAAACCAAACAAAAAAGTGGTGTTGCTATCAACACAAGATAACTGTGAGAAAGTCACTTCCGGTCATCAAAGTAAACCTGCAATGATACTTGATTATAAACGCACCAAAGGTGGAGTCGATGAATTCGACCAAATCGTCTTGATATATTCATGTACACGTCAAACAAATCGCTGGCCATTGGTTGTATTCTACTACTTACTGGTCGTAGCAGCCCTAGCAACTTTCATCATTTTCCAACTCTTCAATCCACCTAGAAGAAACAAAATTTGCTCATATCGAACTAGCGGAGGAACTGATGGAGTCAGAACTGAATTACCGTTCACAACCTGCAACATAATTTGGTTATGGAAAATCAGCAATGGATACTCCCTATATTTTGGGTAGAGTTCAGGAAGTATTCCCAACAGTCCCCGAAAGGCTCTCTTGTAAAAGAAGCAGATGTCACCTTTGCCCAAGAGCAGATGACAAGAAAACCAGAACCACCTGCGATGAATGTGGCAGATGTTGTTACCTTTGCAACACTAGAACCTTATGTAAAAATTGTCTCCGGGGACTGCCAACAACTTCAAGTTAAATCCTTACTAAATATAAACTATGTTTATATTTAGTAAGGATTATTCTTTTAGAAACATTTGTAGAGGAACAGGATGAACAAAACTATACAAAATTTGTTAAAGACTATAAATTAATGTGCATCCCTGCTACAAGAAATAACTTATTTGGTAGAGCTAGCGGTGGCGTCTTATGCGGCATCAAATTAAGTAGTGTGGGAAGCTTTGTAAAATTTAAGCGGGTTGAAAACAAAATTATTATACAGATTTCTAGCAATTTAACTAATTATTTTATTATTCCATTGTATTTAAATTGTAATAACTGGGGAAATGAATTTGACAGTCTTTACAATTTCTTAAATAATAACTCTTTTGAAAATATTATGCTTATTGGCGACCTAAATGCGAGGATTGGTAACTATCAGAACCCAAACTCATTTTACTCTCAATATCAAATAACCTGTAATGTAATTCGAAACTCTAAAGATGGTATTTCCAATAGTAATGGTAGAAACTTGATAGAGCTTCTAGAAAATTTCGGTTTGTTTGTACTTAATGGTGTGTCTAAAGGTGATTATGGTGGTGAGCTAACGTTTATTAGTGGCCAAGGTCAGTCGGTAATTGATCTATGTGCTGTGTCCGGCAAATGGTTGGACTCGGTTGTTGATTTTGAAGTCCTAGCAGCAAATTTTTCTGCTCATTTACCAATTTTAGTTACAGCTAGTCTTTCATATGTAAGACCGCCGAGGTCTCCGAATAGTTTTCAAAAGATTAAATGGATCGAGAATAAAAAACTTAATTTTCAATCTCTATTGAACTACCACATTAACCTCCTCCCTCCTCAATCAACAAATCTTATCGAGGAAATTTCAACAAACATTACTGAAACAATCAAGTTGTCAGCCCCTTTTGCTGTTTTCAATAAGAAAGGTTTTATACCCTTTAATAAATGGTTTGATAAGGATTGTTTCAAACTAAGGAATAAATCTTTTGTGTATTTAAATTTGTTTAGGTCTACAAACGCAATTTTTTTTAAGCAATTATATCTCCGCACTAATAGAGAGTACAAACTACTTTGCTCCTCCAAAAAAACCTGCTACCTTAAAAGCATGGCGTTAAAATTGGTCAGCTGCAAAAACTCAAAGGTGTTTTGGACTAACGTACGTGAACTAGGAGGACTCTTTAGAGCCAACAATAATACCAACTCGCTTCAATTAGATGCATTAGCAAATCATTTCAAAACACTTTTAACAGCGGATGAAAACCTTCAGCTTTTTAGCTATGCGTGTCCAAATACAATCGTACCAGAACTTGACTCTGAAGTCACCTTGAATGAATTAGAATCAGTACTCCTTAACATGAAAAATAACAAAGCACCGGGATTCGATGGTATTCCAGTGGAATTTTATAAGAACTGTACTACACAGTTCAAATCCTATATTGTCGAATTCTTCAATCGGATTTTTAATGAAACTTATGTCCCTTGTTCTTTTAATAAAGCGATAATTTTTGCTATTTTTAAGAAAGGAAATGCAACTCTTCCTGAAAACTACCGTGGTATCTCGATTCTCAACTCAGTACGAAAAATATTTGCTTCTATTCTTTAGGTGAGACTCACGAAGTGGATTGAGAACAATAATCGTTTAAGCATATTCCAGGCCGGGTTTCGAGCGGGGTTCTCTACTTTAGATCACATTTTTGCGCTTTCCTCCATTGCAAACAAATACAATGATAAAAATAAAAAACTTTATTGCTGTTTTGTGGACTTCAAAGCCGCTTTCGACACGGTTAATAGACAAGCATTGATCTACAAGTTGGCATCTCTTGGTGTCTCCCGAAAGTTTCTGCTTCTCTATTCTAATTTCTTGACTTCAACAAGGGCAGCTGTTTGGGATGGAATAGGTATTTCGGAGTGGTTTGAAACGTCCGCAGGAGTTACTCAGGGTTGCATTCTCAGTCCAATTTTATTCGCTTTATTTATCGATGCAGTATGCGATATTCTACCGGGAGGTGTAATCTTTGCGGGAACTCTTGTCAAAGTTCTTCTCTACGCTGATGACCTAGTCTTGTTAACAGATTCTCCATTCACTTTACAGTTGCAAATCAACCGGCTTCATGAATATTGCGAAGCTTGGGGTTTGCAAATCAATACCCGCAAAACTAAAGTAATGATTTTTGAACCCAGAAAACGAAGAAGACTTGCTGAAGAAAACTGGTATCTAAACCGTGAGCGCATAGAAGTTGTTAATCAATTCAAATATCTAGGAGTTCTGTTCACTGCCCACTCGAATTTCAGTATGCATGCCAAAGAAAAAAGTAATGAAGCCAAGTTGGCCCTGAACATGATGTGGCCATCTTTTTTCAATAACCAAGATATTGATGTTTCATCAAAATACCGTGTCTTCAATGCAACGGTGAATACATGCATGTGTTATGGTGCACAAGTCTTTGGCTATGCACAATTCGAGGACTTCGAAAAAGTTCAAAGGTATTTTTTCAAAAGACTGTTTCGGTTACCTAATGCAACACCTACATATGCTATTCATGTAGAATCCGGTATAACACCAATTTTTATCCAAAATTTAAAGGTACATACAGATTATCTAATCAAAGTTATGAGGAGAGAAAATGGTCTCCACAAATCATTTTTGAGATGGCTACTTCAAACGAATAATACGCCCTTTAAGGAACTGAATCTACTATCTTTATCTCATAACGCAAGTTTCACTCTCAACGAAAACAACGTAGATGACTGGCATGCTATTTTCGCTGGCTTAATTGCTAAGATCGATGAAAATATATACGTTCAAAATATAAACAGAGCGGCTTCGTCAGAGAGCAGAAATATTTACAAAAGCTTAAATCATAATCTCCTAACAGAAGCTAACTATTTTTGCAAGGATCTTTCCGTAGAAGCTATAGGTATCATTTTTAGAGCTAGAGTGGAGTTACTAAGCTTAAATTATATCCCTCATAGAACTGATCTTTCTCAAAATTGTCAAATTGTAATAGAAGAGAGCTTGAAGATAGTTACCATTTCATAGCAGTTTGCCCAATCCTTCAAGAAATTCGCCGACTATACTTCGAAAGAAGCTATATATCCTTAAGCCTTTTTATTGATATATTGAACGGATCCGCTGGATGGCTCAAACTTTTTAAATATTGTAAGCATGCTTTGTTATACCGTAACAGCTTTTAACAGGAATGTTTTTCACTTTCCACCAGTTAGAGTAGTTATCTGAAATATTTTCTTATTCTTTATGTTTCAAATCATTCCAAAATTGCCTGTTTTATGTTTCAAATCATTGCAAAATTGAACAAATAAATCTAATTTAAATCTTATCCAAAATATATTCTACAAAATATCCTTAAATTAATTTATTTTTGTGTTTCAAATCACTTCAAAATTGAAAAAATATCCTTATTCAAAAACTTATAGTTAAAATTTAAAAACGTTAAGAAACAAAAAAATTAAATAAATAATTAATTAAATACTGTTGTATTGTACACTATAAATTCAAACAAAAAATTATAAAACGGATTCGAAATTTTAGTATCAATTTCTATTCAAAATTGCATTTGCAATCAAAACCATTTTGTCTATATATTATATTAATTTTCTTAAAATTATTAAATGTATGTTCAATAAAAGAATATGTCATTCAGGCAGACGGCAGCACAGCCATGTTCTTTATATTGGGTGATATGCATAAAACGGCAGTATTTACTGAAAGTAAATGCTAAAAGTATGTACTTTTATTTTAAGTAAAAGGTTGATTTTACAGTATTTACTTCATTTCGTATGCATAAAAGAAAGTTCCTACTTATAGCATATACTTTCAGTATTTACTAAATTCATCCAAGTAATTACTAGAATTCATCTAAAATTGATAGTAAATACTTTTATTTTCTTGTTTCTTTCATAATTCTTTTGAATGAAATTGTTGTTTGCCTAAATCTTCATCAACTCCGACTTGGAATCACCCAATGTAACGTAGAAATATTTTCATCTTTTCTTGATGAGAAGTTGCCCCTCCTCTAGTTTCAGTTTGAATTCCTTAAAACATATAAATTATAATTATATTTTAACACGAACACTAAGACTAAGGAATATAAAATACAACAGTATTGAGTTTTGGTCACTAAATAAAAAATTTTCATAGTAGGTATGTTTTATAATATTTATTATTAGAAATATTACTTCTTTTGTATAAGGCACCAATAGGCTGTTGTTATTTTAAATGATAAAATTATTGCTATGGCTTACCAATAAAGTATTCACTTAACCAATCTACGTTTTCCGTCTCAAAACGATATAACTGTTTAAAATTAGCCCCAAAATCCGACCTTCGATCTTTATATACTTTATTAGAATTAATACGCACAAATGCTGCCATTTTAGTAAATATTATTAGCTGCAACAAAAATTTAATTATAAACAACACTCTGATTTATTCGAAATTTGACGCAACAATGATATTTTTTCGCTTCCCACCTACCTAATATATGGTTTGAATCAAAAAAGTATGTACTATGAAATTTCCAACTTGCTATTTAGCAAACTTAAAAAAACCAAGTATTTGCTACAGAAAAATAGTACTTACTAGTTCTTATGCATACGGATTGAAGTATGTACTAAAAAAGTTCATCCAAAAAAGTAAAAACTATTCTCGAAAGCAAATACTTAATTTTCAGCATTTGCCGCATTTTTATGCATACCAAAAATAGTATATACTTAGAAATTCTCAAGTAAAAGCATTTACTATGTTTTATGCATACCACCCATTGTATTAATTTTGTAAAAAATTTATTGAAATAAAAAACATTATCTATCTATCTATCTATCTATCTATAAACTATGTTACTTTTGTAACAAAAGTAGTTAAGCTATATTAGAAAAAATTCGGGTGGATGGGTTTTTTTTTTTTTACAAAAAAAACGCAGAAAAATCAGTAAACATCTGATAATCGTTTTAAAATTAAAAATAAAAAAGTTTTGAATGTGCAAACTTGCTCTGGATTCCAAATGGACTACAGGTTGTGAAGGAGGGTTCAATCTCAGTATTCTCACGGCAACGGGAATATAATGGAAACATAATGAGATCCTAGGAACTATTTGATCGATTCCAGAATTCACCGATGGAATGCTATTCATTCCAGGGTATCCGTAACTCAAAAGAAAAATAAGTACATGTATAGAAGAGGCTCCAAAACTACAGAACTGATTTGAATGAAATTTTAATGAAAAAAGCTCTAGAGCCTGAGAAATGATATCAGCTATACAGTCAAACCTGGATAAGTGAGAACTGGATAAGTGAGAAATCTCTATAAGTGAGAGTAATAGCCAAGACCCGACATTTAAAGCTCCTAAAACCTCTATTAGCGAGAAACAGAAACCTCTGTAAGAGAGAGTCATTTTTCCCTCATTGACCTCTGTAAGTGAAACTGCTACTTAACTATACCTCTCTAAGCGACAGTCGAGCTTTACATATTTACAAATTTAACATCTGCTATTTTACGACTCGTTCTTAACTTTCGTGGAACTTTCTACCATTGTTTTTGTATTGTTTTCTCGTCAACATTGTGCTCATTCTATTTCGTGGAACTAAAAAATTCTTGTTATTTTATCGCATTCTTTTCGTGTCCCTGTGTACCGTCCTGTTTGTCGGACTTACTCAATTTTAATTATCAATTGCGAAGGAAAGTTCAGTTCTGCATCATGTCAAAACGGAAAATTAAAGTACTGTCATTAAGTGATAAACTCAAAATAGTGAATGCGTTTGAATCCGGAAAATCGCGGAATGAAATTCAGAAGGAGTTTATATTACCAGAATCCACATTTTATAAAATTATAAAATCAAAAGAATCTATAAGGTCTGAGTGCTCTGATGGACATGGAAATGGAAATACAAAGAGGACTAGATTTTCTGAATTTCCCAATATCGAAAAGTGTCTTTTGGAATGGATAAAACAAACTCTCGATAATAACGTTCTCATAGTTGGACCTTTGTTAAAAGAAAAATCTAAAGATTTTGATACAAAACTGGGAATCCAGAAATTTTCTGCTAGCAACGGCTGGTTTGAGGGTTTTAAAAGGCGTCATGATATAGCTTTCAAAAAAGCAGCAGGGGAAAGTAAATCTGTGGACCAAGGTGTGTGCAACCACTGGACTGAAGATCTGCCAAATCTTTTAGAAGGGTATGAACCAGACGATATTTACAACGCGGATGAAACTGCTTTGTTTTTCAAGTGCCTTCCGGATAAAGATTTACGTTTAAAGGCGAAAAATGCCATGGAGGAAAACAAAGCAAGGAACGCCTTACACTTCTCCAGTGTGCAAACATGAGTGGTACGGACAAACTTCCACTTCTCATCATCGGGAAATCAAAACGACCTAGATGTTTTAAAGGTGTCAAGACTCTACCCGTTGATTATGCCAATAATACAAAGGCTTGGATGACTAAGATATTATTTAAAGATTGGTTGAAAAAAGTTGACAAACAAATGAAGATAAACCGCAATAATTCTGCTATTCATTGACAACTGTGCTGCCCATACGGACTTACCAACACTTTCAAACGTAAAAGTAATGTTTTTACCTGCTAACACCACTAGTAAACTTCAACCATTAGATCAAGGCATAATTCACAATTTTAAACGCTTTTATCGCAGAGAAGTTGTTAAACATACTCTTACGAGTCTGGAAGAAAACAGAAGCCCTGACATTAACGTACTTCTAGCTATGAAATTTGCAAGAAAAGCATGGTACTTAGTCAGTGACGTTACTGTCAAAAACTGCTTCAAGAAAGCTGGTTTTTGGAAAAGTTCAGATGTGCAAAACCTGTCAGAGGAAAATGATGTTGAAGTTGGACCCAGCTACGAGGAATGGACTAGGCTTGTGTCTCACGAATCCAATATAATGCCGAGCTTTGAAGATTTTGTTCAAATTGACGACGACGTAACTACCGCTGGAAATAACAGTGAAGACGAGGCACAGATCCCGGAAACAGAAATAAATATCATTTCAATGAAGCAAGCTTTAAAAAATTTATGAGTTAGAGAAAAACATTCAAAATATTGACAGATTTTTTTAAATGTAACTAAGTTCTAAATAAAATAAAATTACATAGTATGTATATATGTATGTACATGAATTTTTGTTTTGTTTTCGTAAGCATTTACATATTAACTACATTCGTTCTTGCTGTCACGTGTTATTGCTAAGTACCTCTATAAGTGAGAAACGCTACCCATGGACCTTAATTAGCGAGAAACTCGGGTTAGTGAGAAACCTCTATAAGCTTATCGCTTATCCAGGTTTTGTGACGATGCGTCACATATATATTTTTGTTTTTGCCACCGCCGAACCGCCGAACCGCCGATATCTCACCCTACGAGCCGTACCAGATAATCACAAGGCCATAAGTAAGACATGGGCACTAAGGAATAAACTACGCAGCCAAGTGAAAGCATGCACCGCACCACAACAAATACCGAAGACCCATTGTAGGCGCATACACATTATTCGATTGGTGCACATCACGACTGCGGCTCCATACAAAAATTAATTCAACCCAGCAGCGACAAGCACTCTGCCATCTGCGATGGAATTAATTTTTCTCATGTGCGGTGGTATGTAAACAACAATAAGTAAGCGTGTGGTTGGGTGAAACAATGTAAATATTTCACTTATTTAGTACACCTCACACTCACTTGTGGGGCGAAATATTATAAGTAGAAATGAAATTTGCATGGAAGAGGAGAGAAGCAATTACCATTGTTGATTGTGGGAATACCACTTTAATAATATTGTTTTCACTTCTCCTTTCCTGCTGCGTACCTGGAGTTGTTCGGTTGGTGATCGTAAGGGTCCCCCAAATAACTTCCCAATTATCTTTTTGAATTTTTCAACGGTGATCGTAAGGGTCCCATTGTTAAATTCCCTATTTTCTCCTCGCCAAATTAGAATTTCTCAACGGTGATCATACGGGTCCCATTGTTGAATTCCTTGCCAAATTTGAATTTCTCAACGGTGATCATATGCGTCCCATTGTTGAATTCCTTGCCAAATTTGAATTTCGCAACGGTGATCATACGGGTCCCATTGGGTTAATTCACCATCTGTGGTTTTTGCGATAGCCACTCCGTCCCCCTGTTTACTTCAAGAAGCGGTGCGCCATAATCTGGGCAACGTTCTTAATATTAAAACTTATTTCTTTCCAGGAGCGGATTCAGTCTTAAGTAACTAAACAAGGCCCGTGACATCCCAGGACGTTTACACCGACCTCCATCGATCTAGAAGGAAAACCAGATTCCGTACTCGGAACAACTATCACCCCTACCGTGCCAGAAGTTAAGAGATTACACAACCCGTCCAACAACAGACTTGAACACTTCTGTAAGGCTTTGTTAACTAAATTAATTACTCAATTATTAAAAACTATTATAATTCGTACTTGCCGTGTCTCGCCTCATTATTTAGAAGTTGGATTGAAGCAGCCCGAGTCTTCGAGCTTCCTCGGGGAAAAACCCTGGGTCCGCTGAGTTTTGCCCCAGCCATGGACAAAGAAGCCTCACAGTTTGACTGTATTTACTTTCCATATTCCAGGAGTGAAATGGGAATGGAACAGAGAATATTTGACTGATTCCAAAACTGTTTCACTGTTAGAGTGTTTCATCGGCCATAAAGTATCAAAGGTTATGTTTCTTCCTTATACTTCCACGGGAACGGGACGAGAAATAGAATATAACCCAGAACTTGGAAAATACTGGACCGATTTAAATAATTTATGCAATGTTCACTGCTAAACTTCGGTACTCAAATCAACACTTTTTAATTCATTAGTAAATTGATTCATACATTCAGTACTGAACTCACAGGTAAATTCTGTCATGAATTCACCGGTGAATTCACTTCACTCATGAAAATTACATTAATGAACAGAAACTGTCTTGACTTTATTGGAGAGAACACAAAATCCTTTAGCAGTTTATAGCGAAAACCATAAGTGAAGTCCTACGAAATTAATCTTTTCATTGATACCATTAAACACTCAACCACTTCGCTGGTTTAACACAAACTGCAAAAAAAAAAATCAGAACGAAATCATTCAAACTTCTCAAACTAGCTAAACTCACTAAGAAATTTAGAATTCTTTTTCAAAATATATACATGCATAAATTCAGTGCACTTAGCATTCTTGGGTATGGGTAAGACCCTTGCTAGTTTTCATTTGGAGGGAAATTGCCCCGTTGTTAAATTGGTATGGCATGATAGAAGGCAGTAAAATGAGAAGCACTATTTTAAAAACAGGGTGATCGAGACCAATAGCATTTGGCCTTACTGAAAGTATACTTTCAACCACTTCAGTACGGATTGAATTTTTTTTTTTTTGTTGCTACTAAAGTCCATACTACGCAAATTTTTCCACAACTGGTGGCAATTAAAGGATGTAGAAAATCCAAGTCAACCCTTTATAAGACCTTTATCATGCCAGTCCTGCGGTAGAACCTATCGCAAGAGGACATCCTTTGTCGTTTCGGAAGAAAAATAGTTTTTATGATCTTTGGTCACATAAGCGAATAGTATATGTAGGAGAAAAAGAATAAACAACGAACTATATGAACTGTACCACGGCATGGGCATTGCAAGATGAATACGCATCACGAGACTCCGAAAGCTGGGATATGTAGAGCGGATGGACATCAAAGTTCCAACTCGACGGATTTTTGAAAGAATATGGTAGTGTACGATAGTACAAGTAAAAACATTAATTTAAAAGTACAAAATATTACATAAATTATTAATTGTTAATAATAAACAAACAGTACTATATCATACGTTCCACATACATTTGTCAGCCAAAAATTATACAAAAACAAAACATAGAATGTTCATAAAAATTAATGTATCTACTATACGTCAAGTCATATGACCAAAATTATATTCTAATTACGAAGGAATAAATGGAAAGTTGTGTTAAAAGTGGTTGAGGTGTTTTAATTAATTTGAAAATACTTTCTTACGGAAATTCTTAAAAATTAATATATTTACGAACTTAGACAATAACATTTGGTCCTTTCGAACCGTTTTGTGAACAATAAACATTAAAAACAATAAAGGTGTGAAAACAGTGTGTGTGCGCGGAAAAAAGATCCAATTTACAATTGATCAATATACGTACATATATAATCTAGTGGCAATAATTTTCTTTTAAAAAGATCGTACTGTAAGCAAATAGTGTCGCGTATTTTTAAACTATCTTAGAGCTAAATATTAAAAATAATTCTACGAATAAACAGCATCCAGCGGAGGCTCCTCACAGCATCTTATACAGGGTGATTCGCATAAGGTGTGACAAAAAGATAGGGTGTGTAGGTTGGACCTAGACAAGCAAAAAATCGTATGGGAGGGGGGGGTCCATTTTCCCCCGTTTAGGCGGGAGGGGCAATTTAAGAAAAAAATCACTAAAAATGGGGAAAAAATTATTTTAAGAAAACGGTAATACCTACAGAGTCGTGCTATAGCATTTTGAAAAGCCAAAAACCTATACTTTCATTTAAATTTTAAAATAAGTTGTTCAAATGAATAGTTTTTGAAATATTAATTTTCAAAGTCAAAATTTTGAAAAAAAAAAACATAATTTTTTTTTTAAACCATTTTTTTTCAAAATTTTACATTATTAAGTAGTATTTTTCTGGCTTACTTTCAATGCTCTTATTTATTTTTGATCAAACACAAAAAACCGGTTGTCAAAATAACCTGTAGTTTTTGAGAAAACCAAAAATTACAAAAATGACTTTTTTAAATTTTTTGTTTTTTTAAAGTTTTTTTTTCGTTATTGGATTCTTAAGTGAACTTACGAAATAAAGGATGAATTTTTTCTTTACTTTTTTTATTGAGAATTCACTTAAAAATCCAATAACGAAAAAAAAACTTTAAAAAAACAAAAAATTTAAAAAAGTCATTTTTGTAATTTTTGGTTTTCTCAAAAACTACAGGTTATTTTGACAACCGGTTTTTTGTGTTTGATCAAAAATAAATAAGAGCATTGAAAGTAAGCCAGAAAAATACTACTTAATAATGTAAAATTTTGAAAAAAAATGGTTTAAAAAAAAAATTATGTTTTTTTTTTCAAAATTTTGACTTTGAAAATTAATATTTCAAAAACTATTCATTTGAACAACTTATTTTAAAATTTAAATGAAAGTATAGGTTTTTGGCTTTTCAAAATGCTATAGCACGACTCTGTAGGTATTACCGTTTTCTTAAAATAATTTGTTCCCCATTTTTAGTGATTGTTTTCTTAAATTGCCCCTCCCGCCTAAACGGGGGAAAATGGACCCCCCCCTCCCATACGATTTTTTGCTTGTCTAGGTCCAACCTACACACCCTATCTTTTTGTCACACCTTATGCGAATCACCCTGTATATACATAAGAAAAAAGCAGTAAGTTTTTGCTTGTCGTGTTGTTGGTAGAACCTAGAAGAAATAAAAAATTGTAATATGGCAGAGAACAAAAATTATAAATATGGAGAGCTGCAAAAGATGCTCTTAAATAGTATAATAAAAGATCTAACAAATTTTAAAAAATCACCCAAAGAGCGTAGGTCTTCATCGTATGCGTCAAGCCGTTTAGGGAAATTGGAAAACGATATGGTGACAGCCAAATCATATCATGAATCGATTTTCGGCGCAGGTTTGCTGGAGGAAAACCTAAAAAAGGAGGAAATGGTAGTCATTTATGAACAAATAAATGAAATTTATTTTGAATACCGGTCAGAGTTGATCGAAATTATTTCGAAAGCCACTTCAGTCAATGCAGGTATGTCAAGTACGGGTGCTGCGCTCCCTGCTGATAATGCAGCATCGTCACATTCCGGGATTCGCTTGCCAAGAATTGATTTGCCAAAGTTTGACGGTTCGTACACAACTTGGCGTGCCTTTCACGACAGGTTCCAGGCGCTTGTACATAACAACAAGACTATCGACGATATTGACAAGTTACATTTTTTGCAGTCTTGTTTAGTTGGGGATGCAGAACGTTTTCTACAGAATTTGTCAGTGGAGTCGTCCAGTTACGAGAAAGCTTGGGAGCTTTTGAGTGATAGGTATGATCATAAACGCATTCTGGTCTATATCCAAATGCAGAATTTGTTTGGTCAGGTATCACAAAATCGCGAGACGGCCTCTGGACTTAGAGATCTGCTATATACAACACGGGAATGTGTGATTGCGCTGGAAAACATGGACGTGCCTGTTTCAGAGTGGGATACGGTGCTGATTTGGTTCCTGGTCCCGAAATTGCCCAGTACAAGTCAAAAACTATGGGAAGAAAAGTTAGGAAATCGAAAGGACTTACCGAGTTTCAAAGAATTCACTGACTTTTTGGAAACCAGATTCCGCACTCTCGAGGTGGTGAGCCAGCAGGAAGGTGGAGCAGCGTCCAGGAACAAGGAAGAGCCAACCGTCAACAAAGGGCCACGCGTTCCAGCCAACAATATGAAGGTGTACCACAGTAAGCAGGTGGTGAAGCAGCCGTACAAACCAGCGAGGATGAATTCTGGAGAGCAGTTGTCATGCCAATTATGCAACCAAGGCAAACATACGTTGCGGAAATGCCAGCGTTTCTTAAACATGGACACCATGGGACGAAAAGACACTGTTCGCAGGTTGAAGGTGTGCGAGAATTGCCTGGGATATGGACATCTTTTTAAAGACTGTCATAGTCTTTCGTCGTGTTTTTTCTGTCATCAGAGACATCATTCGTTGTTGCATTTTACCAGCCAACAACAACAAGGTTCAACATCTCAGCCGAGATTTAACAGTTCCAGGCCGATTCAAGCGCCGTTAAACTTCAACGCCTCTGAGTTCCAGCCAACGGCTGAACAAAGACAGCCTCAACCAACAACTGGTAATACTTTTAATTACCACGCGGCGCATGGTGATGGTCATCACCAGGTGCTTCTAGCAACGGCAGTTGTTAAGGCTCGAGCAGCAGACGGTCGATTGCACCTCTTGCGAGCATTGATCGACACGGGGTCCGAAACGTCGTTCATCACTGAAACTGCCGCGTTACTGCTGAAGTTAGAAAAGCGACGCACCTTTGCCGAGGTATCTGGGTTAGGGTTGGTCAGCAGTGGCACTACGCAGCACTCCGTCGAAGTGCGATTTGCTTCCCGCCACTCGACGTTTGAGACGGCCGTCCAGGCTTTGGTTTTCAAGTCACTGACTGGCCTTCTCCCGGCCCAACGAGTGATACACGGCAAATGGCACCATCTCAAGGGTCTTTCGTTAGCAGATCCGCATCTATACGAACCTGCACCCATCGATTTATTGCTGGGAAGCGACGTTTGCGCGCAAATTCTTTTGCCGGACGTAAGGCGACCTCATGATGGCATCGGTCCCATAGCTCAGAAAACCGAGCTTGGATGGATAATTTTGGGCAATGTTGCAGTGGAAGATCCTCAGAAAGTTCGAAGTTTCGTGCAGTTTGCAGACCTGCATTCTCAACTGGAGAAATTTTGGGAGATCGAGGAAACCCCGTTTCACAACCTGGAAACAGAAGAAAACATCGCTTGTGACGACCACTTTGACCGGTTTACAAAACGCTTACCTGATGGGCGATACGAGGTAAAGCTGCCTTTTAAAGACGACGGCCTCCCTGCGATGGGATCGAGTCGACCGAGCGCCTTCCGGCGTTTTCTCCATCTTGAGAAACGACTGGATGCAGATCCAAAACTTCGTGCGGAGTACACAAAGTGCATACGGGAATATGAAGAACTCCACCATATGGAAGAGATCGATGCGAATGATGCGGTTTTACAGACCCCATGGCATTACTTCTTGCCACATCACGCGGTGTTTAAGGAAGCCAGCTCCACTACTAAGCTGAGAGTAGTGTTTGACGCAGCGGCGAAGGCTTCGGATGGGAAATCCCTCAACGACCGTCTTCTTGTGGGTCCAAAATTGCAGTCGAGTATCATAGATCTCGTACTAAAATGGCGGACTCATCGTGTCACATTCACAGCCGACATTGAGAAGATGTATCGGCAAATTTTGGTAAGTTTCCCAGACCGATACTACCAACTGATCATGTGGAGAGAGCAGAAAACTTCGCCAGTACGTATTTTCAAGATGAATACGGTCACTTTCGGGACAGCCAGTGCACCATATCTTGCAATCAAGGTCCTGAAGAGAGTTGCTGAGGACGAAAGTGGAAATTTTCCGGAGGGGGCGAAGGTTGTCCGTGAGGACATGTACGTTGACGACCTCATCAGTGGTGCTGATTCAGTTGAAGAGGCACGCCTCAAACGCGACGAAGCAAGGCAACTGTTGGCATCCGCAGGTTTCCACCTGCGAAAATGGACGAGCAACGTCAAGAAACTCGTGGATGATGTTCCGGTTCAAGATCGGGAACTAGACTTTGAACTGCCGTTCAATACGTCAGAACATGTTAAGACGCTCGGCATCAAATGGTTTCCCGTGGATGATCACTTCTCCTATCAGAACCTGCAGCCGTCAAAGGAAGCAACAACAAAAAGGTCCATGTTGTCCACCATAGCAAAACTATTTGACCCACTTGGCTGGATATCGCCGTGCATCATCACGGCAAAACTAATGATGCAGCGACTCTGGGAAATAGGCTGTGATTGGGATGATCCAATCCCACCTGCTTTGAAGAAGGACTGGGAAGCCTTTCATCGAGAACTTCCTCAGATCGAGCAGCTTCGAATTCCACGGTGGACCCAGATGAGCAACAACAACAAGGCGATAGAGTTACACGGTTTTAGTGATGCGTCGATGAAGGCTTTCGGTGCAGCAGTGTATGTTCGAGTCTTAGATAGCGATGACAACATCCACGTCAACCTACTTTTTTCGAAGACGAAGGTGGCACCAAATCAGCGGACGATTACTCTTCCCCGTTTGGAGCTTTGTGGTGCAGTAATTCTGGCGCAGTTGCTGCAGTACATCAAGGAAGTTTTGGCCATCCCCGATGTCAAAACATTTGCGTGGACGGATTCAACCATCGCGCTTGCCTGGATAAAGGCCACTCCCGCAAAATGGACTACGTTTGTTTCAAACAGGGTGTCTGAAATTCAGCGGCTTGTGGGGATCGATTGCTGGGGACATGTGGCAACGCTTCATAACCCAGCCGATCTGGCGTCTAGAGGCGTATATCCCGCCGAACTAACGGCTTTGAAGACTTGGTGGACTGGACCTGAGTTTTTACGAGGTCAATGGGCTTTCGATGTTCCACATCAACCCGTTGAAATTGAAACCGACGAGGAACGACGTACAGTCAAGGTACTTACCGCTCGAGTCAATCACGATGATGGTATCCTACAAATCATCTACGACTGTTCGAGTTTGCTGAAGGTAATTCGAGTTGTCGCAACGTGTTGTCGTTTTGCAACAAAATGTCGTCGAAGAGTAGGAGTTTTTGATGGTCCGCTTAACCCAAGCGAATTGGAAGCTGCGCGAATCATCGTCGTGAAAGCAGCACAGAAGGAGATGTTCAAGACCGAGCTACAACAACTTTTGGAAACATCCAGCATGCCCAAAACACTCAAGGCGTTGAACGCATTCGTCGATGCTGACGGACTTTTGAGAGTTGGAGGACGTTTGGAGAATTCTCTCCCCCCCCTACGATACGAGGCATCCGATACTACTTCGAAACAGCCATCATTTCACGAATCTGATTGTCAGAGATGCCCATAAAAACACCTTCCATGGCGGCATCGAACAGATGATTAACTACATCCGTCAAAGGTACTGGATTGGCCAGATACGAAGGAGCGTGAAGTACCAACTGCACAGATGCACTTCTTGCTATAGGCAAAAGGCATCAGAAATGAAACAGTTAATGGCAAACTTACCTGCTGCTAGGGTTCAAATGTCTCGACCTTTCAGCCACACTGGTGTCGACTACGCCGGCCCCATCGAAATCAAAAGCTGGAAGGCACGTGGTGCTAAGATATTGAAAGGATACTTCGCAGTATTCATCTGTTTGGCAACGAAGGCCATTCACTTGGAAGTTGTGTCAGATCTGACAACTCAAGCGTTTTTGGCAGCATTTCGCCGTTTCATTGCTAGGAGAGGAAGCTGTCAGCAGATCTACAGCGACTGTGGAACAAATTTCGTCGGTGCTAACAACGAATTAGCAAAATTGTTGAAGGAAGCAACGCATGACTGGAAGGAGATAGCCGAAAATTTAGCAAATCGCGGTACAAATTGGCATTTTATTCCCCCAGAATCCCCACACTTCGGTGGTCTATGGGAAGCAGGTGTGAAATCTGTCAAACACCACCTAAAAAGAGTTGTCGGGACAGAAAGGCTCACATTTGAGGAGCTCGCCACGCTTCTTACACAAATAGAAGCGTGTTTAAATTCGAGACCCTTATGCCCTCTATCCGATAGCTTCGATGATTTGGATGCGCTAACCCCAGCGCATTTTCTTATTGGCGAAACTTTTCATGCCATACCACAAGGTGAACTCAACACTAACATCACATACATCGACCGATGGAAGCGAGTACAAGCGCTGGCGGAAGGATTTTGGAAGAAATGGAGTTCCGAGTATCTTGCACGACTGCAACAACGTCCGAAATGGACTCAAATACAAGAAGTTCCCAAAATCGGAGACTTAGTCTTGTTGAAGGATGAGCGACTTGCACCTACGTATTGGAGTCTTGCCCGAATCGAAGACACTCACGCGGGAACAGATGGACTTATACGTGTCGTTACCGTAAAAACACAAAATGGACTCGTCAAACGGCCCATAGCGAAAATTTGCTCTTTGCCGTCCAACAAGCACCATGAACAAACAACGTTGATCTAAAACAAAAAAAAAAAAAATCAATACAAACCATCATCATACACCGCCCCTGGATTCAACGAATCAACCTTATCTCTGAATCAACATCTTCCCCGAAGATAGACCCCCTGGATTCAACGAATCAACATCTTCCCCGAAGATATTAACCTATTACCTGAAAATACATTGCCCCTGGATTTACTTGAATAATCAACAATACAAGGTGAACCACATCTTTTACGAAGATTGTTTACGTACAACTTTAAACCATCAACGAAAGCTGATCATCAATCAACCCATCGTTAGTAACTCACACCGAATGCTGATATCAACAATCAACACATCTTTAACAAAATAAAACAAATCAATCAATATAATTTTATAATAACTTTATTCAAAATCAAAACACAACACAGAACAGAAAACAAAATCTACGCTGCGACAATGCACAAAATCAAATAATCAACTTTATTTTATAAATTATATTTCAATATGCACTGTCACAACGCATGCGAAATAATCTAATTGAATAAATCATCTTTCAATTACTACTTTATAAAATGATTTAATTTAAAAATAAAATAAAACAAACACGTCTTAAATGACATTCGAACACTTTCCACAAACTAAGGAAAAAACATCGACATCAAATGTCAAAAAGCCGTCGGCAAAACAAACATCGCGTACCTATAAAACCGATCGAAAATTAAACCTACACAAAGCATAATTTCATCTGCAAATTTACAAAATAATTTCAGAATTTAATTAAAATGCAATTTTATAGTTAAAATATACAGTCCATTGAAAATTAAACTGAACTTAAAGGAAAATGTCACCGAAGACGTACGTACATTAGTACACAAAATATTATTAAGCATACGCGCCGCGTTACACTTGAAAATATAAACGCAAACCTCACCACTTTATTCAATGCAATCATATTTTTTATTGCAATAAAATGTCTTGCCATTGCACAACAAGCATTTAATAACACCACGCAACTTACACTTTTTATTTATTTCGCAAAAATTCACGAAATAATACGCGTTTGTTTACCTCGCAAAAATGTAAACAAGGTTCTAGTCGGAACCGAAAATGTCCGACTAGAAAGAGACCGAAACCACTTCGTCTTTTCAGCAAAAATTTAACCATACACACACACATACACGCACAACCGCGATCGCGAAAAATCGATAAAAAAAATGCGCGACAAAGCCCCCACAACAACAACAACAACAATATGAACATATATATCAAAAATAATATGAAATATCCAAATTTCATGCATTGGATAAAATCTGTTTAAAGGAAATTAAAAAAAAAAAAATCAACAAAAAATTTAATAAAAAGGACACTCATCAATCAATATGTGGGTCGACACACATATGCTACCACAGGTAGCCATCATCCATCCATTGGAATTTGGAACATCTTTTATACTCCTAGTGCGGGAAAATCTACGCACTTATTCACTAACTCAACAGTCTCATCAACACTCTTTCACTTCACTGCACTAAATTACAATAATTTTATTCTAAATTTTATAAAACACAACTGGAATTCGCGATTAAAATTATACACAAAGCATGTCGGCACCATGCTTTGCTCACCGAAAACGAATTTACAACGAATTTACACATGAAGAAGAATGAACAGCAATATACTACAATTTAAGTTCTTACTACGTAAGCCGCAAGGCAAAAAGAAACAACGGAAGAACGAACGTATACAACACTCAATGGGAGAAAGTACAACTTACGCACGCGAATGCAATGCATACAACCTTTACAGTGCATATGCAAAAATGAGAAGCAGAATGTTTGGGTGTCTGTTCTAGTAGTGTTGTACTATTTCTGCGTATTGTCCTTTTATGTTTGTTGTATTGTAATGTATTTAACATCTCATTTGTCTCTTTGCATGTAACAATGAGAAAGAAGAAGACCACCACACATCAGTTGGTAATTGGTATTTATACCAATTAGAGATGACAAGATATCAAAAGCCACCTATTGAAGAATAGATGCCAAACAAATAGAGTCGGTAAAGCAGTTTCGGTATGCGAATAGGGTGTTTCGCATTATGATGAGATTATGTGTGAACTTCTGGAGGCGGGAGAATGTACGATAGTACAAGTAAAAACATTAATTTAAAAGTACAAAATATTACATAAATTATTAATTGTTAATAATAAACAAACAGTACTATATCATACGTTCCACATACATTTGTCAGCCAAAAATTATACAAAAACAAAACATAGAATGTTCATAAAAATTAATGTATCTACTATACGTCAAGTCATATGACCAAAATTATATTCTAATTACGAAGGAATAAATGGAAAGTTGTGTTAAAAGTGGTTGAGGTGTTTTAATTAATTTGAAAATACTTTCTTACGGAAATTCTTAAAAATTAATATATTTACGAACTTAGACAATAACAGGTAGGAAGGTCGCAGAAGGTGAAAATATCGTCTTAGGTGGCCGAATCAAGTGAAGAACACAACCAGCTTAGAGTACAAAAACTAGAGAGAACTTGCTCGAAATCGAATTCGCTATGGAAAGATGTTGGTTGAGGCCCTGTTTTCACCCGAACTGTAATTCACACCTTAGTATGTAACTAGATCTCAAAATGCGCTAGGCCCAAAAATAAATGTGTTGGGTCACATTTTCTTAACTTTCCATTTGATAAGTAAAATTTGACAAACTTATGAGTGTTTAAAGAGCTCCACTACTCAAACAAAAATAAGCAGAGCTCAGGGAGGCTCAATCAACTTCCATTTAAATTCCTTAAAGTCCTTAAAATACGTATGACCACCCAATCTACCGCACATCTTCATAATATTTTAAAGTATTCACCACATCAAAACCACATGAAGATATTAAGTGAACATGAATAAATCTTCCAATAAACCAAAGCTACTGTTTTCATTATCCCTGCATTGATCCCATTAAATATTCAAAAATGAAGCAATCACTTTCTTTATTCTTTCCCTTCTTCAAACATGTCCATTACCTAAATATTCTCCCATTTTCAACATAAACAATCTCCGATGCTGTACACTCTCTCTTTCTCTCACAAAATCACACAAACGAGTCATCAAAGTCCTTTTAAAAAAGGAGGACAGAAGGGAGTGTAATACACATTGCGCCATTTTAATAATTTCCACTCTGCTTGTGACATATGGTAATTCTGTTTTGCTTCTTCTTCTTCCCTTTTACCCCAAGAAATAAAATAAAAATTGAAAGTTCAGTCGTTTTTGACGCCACACTATAATATCTCTGCATTGCCTCGGGGAGAGCCATCTTCATCGCTCCCATCAAAATAGCAAAATAAAAAATTCAAATTCAAAAAAGAAAATAATAAAAAAAACAACCACATCTAAGTTCTGGTCACTTTGGCAATGCCACAGTCTGTACAGGTTTTTTTATTTTATTTTTTCCTGTGCAAAAAAGGACTTGTGTCCAGTGGTGTTCTGTTTTCAAAACCCCCCTCCCCTCCACAGTTACACTTTCAAACCAAACCTCAAAAAATCTCAACAGCAAAAAAAAAAGAAAAGAGAAAAGCAAAAGGAAACGAGAGGAAAGATGGAAATTAATGCAAATTTCATGCAACGATATTTTCATGATTTTTCTTTAGTTTGTTTTTGGTTTCAGGGACATATTCCAAAGGAAATTTATTATTCCTTCTCTTACACTTTCCACCCTATTATTTTTACATTTCTTTTTTTTTTTGTTAAGGAAAATGAAAGATTTATGGTGTTTAGCTCACACACAAACAAACACACACACACACACTCAATTCTTTGGCCTCCTTTGTTTACTAAATGAGTTTCTAAATTGTAATTACTTAAGAAAATTCATCAAAAATAAAACGGAAAATGTTCGGAATAAAGGTGGGGGATAAAAGTATACGTTTGTGTGTGTGTGTGTGTGTGGTTGTGTGAGTGTTTGACTGTAATAAAATTCAAATATAAATACTCGGGGAAGCACCTTAAGGCTTAAGCCCTAGCGCAGTGCTATAGGTGGTAGCAGCTAAATCTGAAATTGAATACAAACAACGGCAATTTTAATGCGGTAGCGGATATGGGGTAGCCTTGAAACTTTTATCCACAGTAGGGTCGAGTTTATTATTATTTGAGAGGCATTTGCGCTAATAAACACTTGAGCTACTGGCAATTGCCTGTTAAAATATTTATGCCCAAACATAAATCATCGCCGACGCGCGGTTCGCGCTCTAAGGATTCATTCAAATCAAACCCACCACTTCGGATCGTTTTTCGCCGAATCGGTTGAATTGAAGAAGGTGCAAATCGGAGGGGAGTCTCAGTTTGCTTTTCCAATCGATTGGTTTGCAGTGATAATCGTTTTAAGTTTATCCAAGATGCAGCCATTGCCTGGCATCGTGCCAACTCAATTTCCCCCCCATTCGCACATTAGTATTGCGAGTATTAAGTTTGGCAGTAAGTGTAAGTGTAAAGTGCTGATGATGACGATGATGATTTTCCTCCGAACATCCTTTGGCATTTTCTCGGAGACTCACTTTTCACTGCGGCAGAGGAAGGGCTTTTATTTTGTGCTAACAGCGGGAAAACATGTTTTACTACATGCTCCCAACATATTTTTCTTTTTCATGTATTTTTTTTATTCTTTTTTTGTGCTGTTAGTGTGCATCATTATATCTACCCCTGCTGTGAGTGTATGGGGGGTGGTAATTTGGAGAGATGTGTTGTAATTTTTCGTTCACAGCCAATTGATTCGAATGGCTCTTGTGGCAAATTTTTATTGTATTGATCCCCAACAGAAGAGCAATGAATTGTTTGGCTTGAAATCGAACTGGGAATTCGAGATGTTCTTCTTTTCTTTGTCGACGAGTGATGTTAATATGGGCAAAGTGGAAGATAAATCGGATTTTAAGGAGCTTGTGTCTAGGATGGTTGCGTAAGATTAAATTTATTTGGCAAACCGTTTATGTTTGTTTTTCATGGCACGGGAGTATATTTGGATGAAAGAATTTTTAAGCATCGGTAGGGTGTGTAAGCTTCAATGGGAGAATGTTGAAAAAATGAATTGAATAAGTGGACTTTAAGGTGAAGGTAGTTAATTTCAGTTGTTTAAGAAAGCAGCCATTGCAAATTTCTAAATCTAAATTCTGGTTGAAGCACAACATCGATGATGAAAAGGAACTTGTTCTGTTGGACTTTTGGCCATGGCTGAGGTATGGCCAATTAGGGTAAACGGACTAGTATCCGGACACTTAACTTTTTTCTAGACTTTGACTGCGACCCATTTTGTAACCAAAAATGCTATCGCGGACACTTGTGTTGAAGTTGATTGAAAGAATATAGACATTTCTCAATAATATAGCGTTCAAGTAAATTGAAAAAGAATTAATTATCGAAATTAATAAAACTAGTTAGGTATGCAGTTAGTTAGTTAAATGACTTTATTAAAATATAAAAGATTCCACATGATGTTTATATGCTTAAGTGTTTTATATGTTTCTGAACAACGAGGATTTGGCTTCCAGCTACATTTCTATCATACAGGAAACTTTTGAGACTCTTAGTTCTCAGTGAAGACGTTTGTTCATTTGGCTCAAACGTCAAATTAGTACCACATACGGTCGCCAGACTCTCCCACTCTATCACCATTGATTTTCTCGTACGAATCATGTTGTTAAGAATGATATTAGGTATCCTGTCATCTTTCATCTCCATAACTTTAGCGATATAGTTGAAGTGTATGATCAGAATTTCCATTATCGTAGGAGGTGTCCCAGTCTCTAAGTAAAGCATGTTGTTTGGCGTGTTTTTCGGCAGATGAAAAATCCATCAAAGAAAATATCGCAAAAATTTCTCTTCTTCTTCAAAAGAACGATATTCTTATACTTCAGCTCCATATAAGAGAATCGCCATTGCCGTAGAGCGGAATAACTTAACCTTTGCACTTTGTTTGATGCAGTTGATGCTCATGCAGCGCTGCCATACCGCAGAAATAGCTCTTTTTGATTCGGATAATTTCCCTTCAAGTGCCTCTTTATGTTAAGGTTTGCAGCTATAAAAACTCCAAGGTATTCGTACCCCCGCACAGTTTCAACAGCTTCCGTATTAAATGTCCCCGCCATCTCTGAACACCATCATTTTTGATTTTTGTATATTGACTACCAGATTTCAGAGCTAACAGTAATTTCCTAATGTGTTCATCATTAATTGCATTTCATTGATGGAGTCGGGAAGAACACTATATCATCTGCATACATTAGACCAGGAATCGTGACTCCTCCAATTTTTATTCCACCTTTGACTGCATTCGTTATGTCATTTATGAATAGAATGAAAAGCAAAGCACTAAGAATACAGCCTAGTTTCAACATCATTGTTGTTGGAAATTCTTCTGATAGAGCAACTCCATCCCACACGCATGCTGTGTTTCTATCGTACCAGTCCCGTATGCGAAGACAATGTGTGGAGAAGAAGATACAACAACAAGCTGTGTGAGCTGTACCGCGACATGGGCATAGCCAGAAGAGTACGCATCGCGAGGCTACGATGGTTAGGCCATGTAAAGCGGATGGACCCAAACGCTCCGGCTCGTCGGGTGTTCGAAAGCACATTGCAGGGAAATCGCGGAAGGGAAAGACCTCGTCTTAGGTGGCGCAATCAAGTGGATGAAGACCTCAATCGACTTGGAGTGCGAAACTGGAGAGAGCTCGCCCGAAACCGAAGTCGTTATAAAAATATGTTGGTTGAGGCCCAGGTTCACCCGAACTGTAATGCCCACCTAAGTAAGTAAGTAAGTAACGTCCTCAGTAAATAAATGATTTTATTGGACACGCCTAGCACAAACAAATTTGTAGAAAAGTGCATCACGCACAATGGAGTCAAAGGCTCCACGGAAGTCCACAAAGAGCGCATACAATTTCTTCTTTTTCTTCAAGTAAGAGTCAGCAACATTATACAGTGAGAAGATATGGTCCACTGTTGAGTAACTTTTTCGGAATCCTGCCTGTGTTAGCCTACGGTGTATTAGCCCAGCAAATAGTTTAGAACTAGTATTAAGGAAAGAAATTCCTCTGTAGTTCGATGGACCATTAAGATTTCCTTTTTTGTGAAGAGGAAATATAATTGATTTTTTGAAGCTATCAGGAATTGCTGCATGTTCAAAAATTCGATTGAATACAATTGTTAGCGATGAAATGAAGTCGTCTGGAATACGAAAAAAGGAATACGGTCGGTCCCCGGGGCCTTATTCGTTTTGGAGCTCGATATGATAAAACTACAATTCAGAAAAGTTCCGTTTTCGTTAGTATCCATGACACCAAAATTTAGTATCCAGACGCTTTAGTTTTAGTATCCGGACACAATCATTTTAAGAAACAAGCCCTGTCCGGATACTAAAAAATCATGATAATCGCACATTTTTAGTATCCAGATAGCATGTCCGGATACTGAAAAACATCTTCAATTTTGGTTTTAGTGCCCGGACACCACAAATAATGGCAAAGATCTTATAACATTTTTTTTTGCAAATTGTTTTAGTTAATGATATTTTCAACGAAACCAAAGACTTTCCATTACAATAAATTAATTGTTCAATTGCTTACTACTAAAAACTGTTCCCACTATTTTTTTTTTTTTTTTTTTTAATCGAGAACAGGACGCCGACGGCACCTTCAAACCATAAGCACTAAAAAGACGGGTAGTTTCTTAAAATACGCATTTCTACTACCTGAAACTTTGCATGCATGTGTAGGACACATTGAAGGGCCCATGTTTGTTGAGGTTTGTGGATTTTTTGCGCGATTCCGTATCCAAAAAAATCATCGAAGCTAAATGTAGTGTATTTTCAAAGCGTTTCAACAAAAACCTTCCACCTAAAACTTTATTGAAAAATATACGAGAGCTTTGTGTTGGTCGACAAAAAGAAATGTGTCCTTCAGATCTCTGTCCTGATCAATTGAATAGAGAGCCTGCAAAAATTCAATGCAACAACAATCAAAATTGACGTTGCGTTGACCCCGAATGTGGAGACTTACGAGATAATCCGGGCTTGGATAAAGTCCATCAGGTTGTTGACCCTGATGTTGAGCATTCGTTCCAGTTTCAAGGGATTGGTGATGTAGATGTTTTGAGTGTTTTAGTAGTGATAAAATCTTCAGCTACAGGTCTTGATGAAATACACCCTCACTTTGTCAAAATAATCCTACCCCACATACTTCCGGTTCTTACACATGTCTTCAATACCATAATAATGACATCATCTTTCCCAGCCATTTGGAAGCTAAAATAATACCGGTCCTAAGAAAAAACCAGCTACTCGACAAACCAAGAATTCAGACCGATATTAATTTTGTCGTTCTAATCAAAAATCTTGGAAAAAATCTTACATCATAACGGTTGTCATTGGTGAAAAAACATCCCAAAATTTAAGACTCCATTCTGTAGTCCCTCAGCGATCAATTTATGGTCCACTTTTGTTCAGTATTTTTATCATTGGTCTTTGTGTGCAGATGATGCCCAAGTTCGCCTTAGCTGTAATTTAGGCATATGATTGAGGATGGTGTTGGTAGATTAAACTCTGACTTAAAAAGAATAGTTGGTTGGTCTGAAATGAATAACCTGAGGCTCAATCCAAGAAAGTCAAAATCATTAATAATCTACAAAACTAAACTTGATCATGGCTACTTTCCCGACCTGCTTATCGGAAACGAACTAATTGAGGATGTCGATAAGGCTATATTAACATGGGCATTCTTTTCAGCTTCACTCTTACTTGGGATGACCATATTCAAATGATCGTTTCAAAAATATATGGATACTTACGTAGTGGATGAATTCGACTTACAGAATAAACGGTGGACTTCAGGAGTTTGCTACTCCGACATATTTGGTTTATGATATTTCAGGGTCTTTCAATACTAAGAGAGGGTATTGAAGTAGAGATGGTGGCGAATGACGTCCTTGCGAGACAACGACAGCTCTCATACCCTGTAGCAGGGTACTGCTTCCGAATTATCCGGTCCTTTATGTTAAAGGGGATACGAAAACTGCCTGGATCTCCAGGTTGGGGGTTGTGCGTAAAATTATCTACCCAACCACCTGAAAACTAAATTGTTCCCAAGCAACCAGCAGCCTCGTATAACAATTATGATTTCATCGTTGAAAACCCAAGCAAACGAAAAAGACACGTGGAACGTAAGATCCCTTAAGGCATTACGTGCAGCGGAAGAACTAGCGGACGCCCTGGACTTCTACAATGCAGATATAAACACCATCCAAAAAATGCGATGGAATGGGCCGAGCATAATGAAGATCAAAAACATGGATACGATGGCGACTGCTACAGACAACAGAAACAACGCTTATTTAGGTGCGGATTTGTCGTTAAGCCACCCGAGGAGCAGTTTCAGTAGCCATGAAATTAAGAGCTTCGTCAAATACCCTCAAAAAGAAAAAAGAGTGCCTGGAAAAAAACTTTAAATTTCAAATTTCTTGTTGGTGCCATCTTGAAAATATATAATGACTAGCTGATGACCTGTCAAACGTTGTTTTGCCTGTAAATTATTTCTAGTTTCTAGATAAATTCTAGTGTAGACAAAATGGAACTTACTTATTATTAGTGTATAAGTATTATAGTATATGCGTGAAATAGGCGTGGAGCGCTATAAACGATAAGGGAATATAAAAATAACAAACGCCAAACAATATTATTTTTAAGTTGCTATAATTTATTTCTTAAAATTTCATATCACATAATTAATCTTTTAAAGCTATAGTATGAACAACATTTTTCGTTAGCCCATCTTTAGCGAGCACAAACAAACTTGATGGTTTACCCACTCGAGAGCATGCTACGTACAATTGTCCGTGAGAAACATGGTGTTTAAATCTTAGCCACAAATAGGCATCGTTTGGCCTTGGGATTTGTTAATCGTCATTGCAAATGCCAATCTGAGCGGAGACTGAATTCGTTTGAATTGAATTGGCACATCTGTTGGTATGATAGGAATCCTTGGTATTAGTACCTATGTTTTCACCTTTGATCTTGCCATTTAAAATGCTGGCTTCGATAACGTTTTCCATCAATTTTCGAATTACTAATCGCATACCGTTGCACAGCCGTGGCGGGTTAAAATTGCAAACTGTATCAATTGATTTGTATTGTACTAAGTTCCCTGGCAACAACTGTTGAATCTTCAAATTTAAATTGTCAACGTCTGCATTTTTTGCTGCTGAAATAGTTGTTTCAGCAAGCCACTCATGATTTATGTATTGTTTGTGTACATCGGGAAATATTTGTTTAATGAGAGTATTTTGCGAATCAGCGATTGTGCAAAAATTGGTCGGTAATTTAACGGATCCAGTTTCATCTGTAGCAACTTGGGGGTTATTTTGAATATTAAGTGGCAGCTTAAATACTGAATGAGCTATTCTGCCTCCATCCAATAAAGTTGCAACAAAGCCCGATGATGAAACGGCCAATGCGATGCCATAATTTGATCGTTTTTCAGCAAGAATTAGTGAAATAAGGAATTATTTGCCAGTTCCACCCGGTGCATCCAAAAAGAACAACCCACCTTGTCCTGCTGAAACTGCGAGTGAAATGCGGTATGCGGTCAATGTGCGAGTAACAATGGCTGCCATTTCTACAGTGTTGTACTGCCGTTCACTATTCATTTCAGTGTTAATTAAATCAGATGCAGGTCGATTTGGCGAATTCATACCGAAATGAGTGAGTGATAACTTGGTAATGACAATGCAAAGATCCTCAATAGCAATCAATGCTTCATTGTAGGTACATAGCGTCGCTGAATGTTATCGTTAGATCGTTGCACAGTGTACGATGTTGATGCAATACATCATCAGTCACGGAATCTTTGTGATTATCCCACAATATGTTTGCTCGAGCTGGAAAACATGTAGTCAACACTATAACAAAAAGTATTGCTTTTTTTTTTGTGTACAGTTCAATGTAGCTTCAAGCAAGCATACGCTCCAACTGTTTATCGTCTTCCAGCAAGCCGAGTGCAAGCATGCATCTTTATATGTTGGATACTGTTGCCCATTCACTTTACGTATATCTTGAAATGATAATGGGCCAGTAACATTAACCAACAACAGTCGAAGATAAAAGCACTCAGTGTGTCTTGGACTGACTGTAAATAATCGCTCCAAAGCATTCGATTAAAATAAATTGAGATCTGCATCAACTGGTGAGCCTTCCTTGCGGGGCATCCATTTATTTGTTTGAGCACAAATGAAATAGCGTAGTACTTGTTAATAGAGTAATGTTCTTGCAAAGGCACCAAAATCATCCGTACTATTAAACAATTCAAAAAATACAGTGAGTGTAGTTTTAGGTGGATATGATTACAGAATTTATTTTTAAGTAAATTAAATTGATAAATATGACTGTAAAATCTAATATATAAAATTCTCGTGTCACAGTGTAAATTAAATAAACAATGTTAAGGGTAGATGGCTCTTATCACTTGGAGGTAAGGAAAATAATTAGTAGCCGATTCTCAGACCTAATGAATACGCATATAAAATTTGGTAAAAATCGGTAAAACCGTTTCGGAGGAGTACAGTAACTAACATTGTGACAGCGAATTTTTATATATATAAGGATGTTGATTGAAAGCCTGGCTAATTGTAAGTTGCCTACGTCATATCCGAAACACGAACAGGAATTTGATAGGATGTATATGTAAGCTGATGGCTTACCATATCTTGATCGTGTAGCCACTGGGTAAGGTGTTAAGTAATTTAGAGTATCCGCTTAAGGTTAATGTATAAGTTAGTTTTATACATTCTTGGTAGCAATTAAGTAGATATAAGATAATGATAATAAAAATTAATTGAATTATTAGAGGGCTGATAGAAGACACAGGGATAATCGATGAAGGGAGATGCGGTGAAGCTGTAGATTGAAAATACCTTGGTCATTAGTGAAGTCAATGAAGAGTTCTCAGGAAAAACTTTATGGCTGGGATTGGTTAATCAAAGCATAAGCAGGTAAAAACGAAGTGAGTGTATAAAAGAGAAGTAATTTGTATTTTGCAACAACAGTATTGTTTGAACGTTCCTTGCCGTCACCATTTATCTCAATCTCACAAGGTGCAATTGTCATAAACTCAATTTAAAATTAAATTAAATCAAATAAAACCAACAAACATGGCATGTCAGAGCAACAACTGTCAAACAACCATCAAATATCTTTGCAAAGAAATTATCGATATGAAGAAGGGATTTATCAGTTTACAGGAACTTTACTTTGATATCATTAACACAAACAACGTTCAACAACAGAGAGACAAAAGCAAGACCATGGAGGACAATGTTGAGGTTCTTATCAACATCAATGTAAGGAATATAGCGACGGATTATAACTTAATGGAAAACCACTCAAAAGCAACAGTTGAAGAACCGTCAGAGGAAAAAAATGCAAGTTCCAATGTTGACTGGAAACCCACAAACAAGAATTCACGGCACGAAGACAAACTAGATAACGTTCTTTTCTTGCAGAAAATTCTTGAAAATCAGTTGGCAATGCAAAAAGAGATTCAAGATATTAAAACTGATCTAAAGAAACTTGAGGCAACATGCGACGATAGAGAGGAAGATTCGCAGACTTTTCGAAAGAGTGCAGCGACTCTGAATGGGATGGAAAATATCAAAGCTGATCTAGAGAAACTAAGTAAAACGTGCGACAAAAGGCAGGAGGATACTGAGCACTTTCGACAGACTGCAGCGACCCTGGAAGAAAAAATTGAAAGTATTGAAGCTGATCTAAGGATACTTGAGGCAACATGCGACGATAGAGAGGAAGACTCGCAGACTTTTCGAAGGAGTGTAGCGACTCTGAATGGGATGGAAAATATCAAAGCTGATCTAGAGAAACTAAATGAAACCTGCGACCAAACGCAGGAGGACACTCAGCACTTTCGACAGACTGCAGCGACCCTGGAAGAAAAATTTGAAAGTATTGAAGCTGATCTAAAGAAACTTGAGGCAACATGCGACGATAGAGAGGAAGATTCGCAGACTTTTCGAAGGAGTGTAGCGACTCTGAATGGGATGGAAAATATCAAAGCCGATCTAGAGAAACTAAATGAAACCTGCGACCAAGAGGACACTCAGCACTTTCGACAGACTGCAGCGACCCTGGAAGAAAAATTTGAAAGTATTGAAGCTGATCTAAAGAAACTTGAGGCAACATGCGACGATAGAGAGGAAGATTCGCAGTCTTTTCGAAGGAGTGTAGCGACTCTGAATGGGATGGAAAATATCAAAGCCGATCTAGAGAAACTAAATAAAACGTGCGACAAAAGGCAGGAGGACACTCAGTACTTTCAGCAGACTGCAGCGACCCTGGAAGAAAAAATTGAAAGTGTTGGAGCTGATCTAAAGAAACTTGAGGCAACATGTGATGATAGAGAGGAAGACTCGCAGACTTTTCGAAGGAGTGTAGCGAATCTGAATGGGATGGAAAAAATCAAAGCTGATCTGGAAAAACTAAATAAAACGTCCGACAAAACGCAGGAGGATACTGAGCACTTTCGACAGACTGCTGCGACCCTGGAAGAAAAAATTGAAAGTGTTGGAGCTGATCTAAAGAAACTTGAAGCAACATGCGACGATAGAGAGGAAGATTCGCAGTCTTTTCGAAGGAGTGCAGCGACTCTGAATGGGATGGAAAATATCAAAGCCGATCTAGAGAAACTAAATAAAACGTGCGACAAAAGGCAGGAGGACACTCAGTACTTTCAGCAGACTGCAGCGACCCTGGAAGAAAAAATTGAAAGTGTTGGAGCTGATCTAAAGAAACTTGAGGCAACATGTGATGATAGAGAGGAAGACTCGCAGACTTTTCGAAGGAGTGTAGCGAATCTGAATGGGATGGAAAAAATCAAAGCTGATCTGGAAAAACTAAATAAAACGTCCGACAAAACGCAGGAGGATACTGAGCACTTTCGACAGACTGCTGCGACCCTGGAAGAAAAAATTGAAAGTGTTGGAGCTGATCTAAAGAAACTTGAGGCAACATGTGATGATAGAGAGGAAGACTCGCAGACTTTTCGAAGGAGTGTAGCGACTCTGAATGGGATGGAAAAAATCAAAGCTGATCTGGAAAAACTAAATAAAACGTCCGACAAAAGGCAGGAGGATACTGAGCACTTTCGACAGACTGCTGCGACCCTGGAAGAAAAAATTGAGAGTGTTGGAGCTGATCTAAAGAAACTTGAAAAGGCATGTGAGACCAGACAGAAATATACTGAAGCACAAGTAAAAACGATTGATCAAAAAATTACTGAAATGTCGCCAAAAATACAAACTGCGTTAAGTGATGGCAACGAAAAACCAAAAGCTTACACTGGAAAAGAAGACTTTCGAAAGAGATTTGGTATTTTAACTATTAAATTGATTGAATCAGTTTTACAAGTTTACCCAGAAAGATTTTTCCTTTTTCATCCTAACTGCTTAAACTTTGACTTTAGTTGTAATCAAATGCTGTTCATAAATCCTTGGTTACGTAAAGTAAAAAACCTTTATAATCCTCATTTCATTGATTATTCATGTTATTTAAGACATTTATTGCACAATTTTGATAAAATAATGGCCTATTACAAAGAAAACTTCGGAAGCTTCAAATAGAGACCAGTTAAACTCCATTAACTTTTTTTACTCAAAGGATTTAGAGATGATTCTATTAAATCAGGGTTTCCCAAACTATTTTGCGCCACAGACCCCTTTTCCAAAATGAACTGACACCGTAGACCCCCAAAGCCAAATTACTTTAAAAATCTTGTCTCAAGTTTTTTACTTACTTATAGGTACCTATTACCTAAGCAAGTTTTTCAGTAGTGCAGAAAGAAAATTTTTTGAGATAACAATAAAACATGACATTACGATGATAGCCAGGTAAGAAATTCAATGAACATGAAGTGTAATTCATAATTTATTAATGCAAGTTTTCAAAAATCGTGCTTTTAATTGAGAAGAAATAAATAATAAATTTTTGATTTGAAAAATTAATGCGATGGATGAATTTGGTGACTTTCTACCAATCTAGCTAGATCTTGTTTAATATTGGTAAGTTGCAGCCTTAAGTCTCCGCTTTCGTTGACTTTCAAACGGTTTCTTTTTTTCGTCAAAATATTTTCAACCACACTGAAGCTTATTTTTCAGCAATGTTCCACAATGCAGTATATTGAGTTTCGATGCTGCGCTGCAACCAGAACTTCTGATAGCCTTCGTTGAAACTTAGTTTAAGCTCTTCGTCAGATTGGATGGTGATCAACTCTTCTTGCATTATCACATTGGCGTCTTCCATGGCTGTTATACTGTACGGATTGATTATCCACTCAGGGACTTGTAAGTTCAAAAGATTCTCAAACCTTTTGATAAAATCTTTGTGAAGCGCGTCCAAGTGAGTGACATATGGTAAATTAACATCGTCTTGAAGGATTTCTGTTGACTTCGACAAATGCGGAAACTGTAGGTATTCTTTTTTGCTTAAATTTTGTTTATAAGGAATAAATTTTCCCACAAACGCCGCTACAATTGATTTTGTTTTGATCAAGTTGAAATCGTCACCCTGCAGCTACAAGTTGACTTTGTTGAACATGTCGAAGATACAAGTCATGTAATTAATATCCGTCATAGAAAATTTCAGATTTTCTTCCAAATTCGGGTCTTTTTCATTTAGAAACTCCAACACAGAACCGAAAATAGCTGAAAATCTTGCTAATCAAGCACCTCTTGAAAGTAAAGACTCCGTCGTTATCCTCACAAAGCTTAGCAAATAACCGAGAGTTCAATGAATTGCTTCGAATCTTGTTGACAGCATTTATAACGAATTGCAAAAACTGGTGCAATCTAGGACTCAGATTTTTTGTAGCTTAATATTTTCTGTGAATCACGCAGTGAATCACCAGTTCATCAAGCAATTGCCGCTTAAAGTGAGCTATAAAACCACGATGACGACCAACCATAGATGGTGCTCCATCAGTCGCAACAGAAATAATGTTTCTCCATGGAATAGCCAACAAAGTGGATTCTCCTCTGGTATCAGTTTCAAAATATATGGTAGAAAGCAGCTCTCGGCACATATTTTCATCTATTATTTTCATCTAACAACAGAGCTTCATTGCCGGGTAATGTAGACTCGTCTAACTGGAGAGAGAATCTCTTGGTCTGCAATAAATTGCATAAAATGTTTTCCACGTCACGACCCATCTCGTCTATTCGTCACTGAACGGTGTTATTGCTCAAGGGTATTCTTTTTATAATATCTTGATCGGGCTTATGCAAAACACTGCTGAGGACCTCTTCGATGGCTGCTTATATAAGCTCTTCTCAAATTGTGTGAGGCTTCCGCGACTTCGCTATTAGCTGAGATATATTGTAAGACACTCTCAAGTCATCAACGTCTTACATAAAAAATGATGCAAACATCGATGTTATGGACGGCCTTTTCTCTATTTTTTCCTTAAGTGGTAAAAGGAATTTGTTGAGTTTTTTAAAGGTGCAACACTATCTTTAAAGTTTAAAATAAGAAAATGTGTTAGGGGGTCGATTGCAAAACTTGTCGACCCCCAAATTCAGATTTCGTTTTTGTCGACCCCCGAGAAGCCGATATCGACCCCAAGGGGTCGATATCGACCACTTTAGGAATCACTGTATTAAATGATAACTAAAAATTGTATTCAGAGGTATATGCATGTATTTTCTTACAAATTCTTGATGATAAAATAAATTTTTGTTTCTGATGACATTACTGCATTTTGTTTTTATTTTTTTGAAATAATAACACTATTAGTGACATAAATCATCGCGTTGGCAATTTTAAACACCGATATTGATTCAACTCAACACCGAAGCAAATAACCTTAATTTTTCACTAGCTATACTCCTAGCATCATATCAGTATCAGTGGCGGATCCAGGATTTGGGCATGGGAGGGGGTCTATTACTCAAAATCTTATTTATATGTATATACAAGGTTTAGCAGATTCAGTCCAAGCGCGGATTCAAGGGGGGGGGGGGGGGGGTCACAGGGGTCATGACCCCCCCCCCCCCCCCAAACAGCCCGCATTTCAAACTGAAAATCAAAAAAAAAAATCTAATTTTTGTAAACTTGAAAAACGTAAACCAACCAAGCGACAAAATCAACTTACTTTATTGCACTATGGAAAATTTGCAATGAAAAAATGGCTGACTCAACATGACTGACTCAAAATTGAATAAATTTCTCACACAATACGACTTTTGTATCAATTTCTCTATATTTGGATAATAGCTTTACTTCATATCTTAACATTTGATTACAAGCTTTAAGTAAAAACAATTTATAACACAAAATCCAATCTTCTATTTTGTTTCGCAAATCTGTTGATGATCGCATCGATGTCCAATTCAATGCCGCGATGAATATGTAGCAATGCAAGAGGCAAGACCGGTGAGTCTGTCTTCTGCCATAGTCGATCTCAACCAAGTTTTGAGGCGACGGAGAGTTGAAAAGCTCCTTTCTGCAGTGGCTGCAGTAACAGGAAGCGTCACCAAAATCCAAAGCAGCGTATGAATAGCCGGATACATTACTCTATCACATGCATCAAGAGCGGCAGAAACCGAATCAGGAAGTTCACCGCCTTTTTCAACAATTCGGTTCCATTTTGCTAACCAGAAATCAAATTCTGCAATAACGCTTGCAGGAGGAGTGTTCAGAAGCATCTGGTACATGACTGCTACGAGATTAACTTCTTCAATGTCCTCCTCTGTATAAGAAGTCCGAGGCAGAAAAACTCTCAACCCAAAAAGCTTCATTACGTCTGGAGAAAGCCTTTCGTTGAGGTCCGTCAAATGAATCCTTATGTTTTATATTTTTCACTTTTGTTGTCTATTTTCTGGTTTTTGTTCCGTTTCCTTCTTTGTTTATCGCAAAACACAATGAAAACTATCCTGATTTCAACGACACTGAAATCAACAATGGACTGTTGTGCTTTCAATGTTTATTTAAATTTATTGGCTAAGACATTTCTTACTTTTAAAAGTACATTTTTTTTATAAACAATTTATAATTTTATAATTTTAAAATTATTATTTATTATTATATCATTATTTTTTTTTTTATAATTTAATATAAACAACAGTTTTTGTTATATTTGATTTTTTTTTATCCTGTGACCCCCTCCGGAAAAAAATTCTAGATCCGGGCCTGATTCAATCAGAAATCATTTACATGATGTTGGCGTCGCGTCGATTGCTCATATATGAATAGCCAAGAATTCGACGGAGCTCTGGCAATGAGTGTCCAATTCATTGGTGCACAGGCTCATCTGAGATCGTAATGGCAATTTATGTACATTGCGCTGCACATAGCTTTAGTTTGGCAGTCAATGCCGTATGCGAAGTGTCAGGAATCAAAAATGCGTTAGGAGCTATCGGAGCGATTGAAGCATTTTTTCACTGGCCTAAAAGACAAGACGTTCTACACCAAAAAGTTTCAAAAATGATAAACAAAAGTGAGAAAAAAAAACAAAAGTTGAAGTCTGTTTGTCCTACCAGGTCGGCTCAGTCTCATGTAGCAGTTGGAACGTACGTTGAATTGCAACCAGCTGTTATTGAATCTTTGGAAGAAATCAAAACGTGGAAAGATCGAGATACTTCGCAAAAAGCATTGCTTCTTTTGACATCGATTTCGATGGTTTAATTCCAAATCGCCTGTCACATTATGGAATCAGTTAGTTCGATAATTTTGCCTTTGAGTCGGGAATTGCAATCTAAAAATCAAGATCTTGGTGAGGCTACTAAGCTGGCAGAGGACGCTTTGAGTGAATTTACGTACAAACGCGAAAACGCAGATGCTTCTTTCCACGTTGTTTATGAACATATTGCTAGAATTTGTCCTGAATACGAAATCACAATGAATTTGCCACGCCGCGCCGTTACAGTCAACAAAAATATCGTTGCAACGTTAAATTGTATAACCATATCAGAAGGGGTGAAGATCTTCGTGCTGCATCGTCTTAAGAAACCTAAGCATTTAAAAGCATTTTTAACGATTTCAAATAAGTGGCCATTCCATTCATGAACAGTCCAAAATGTAGTTTCTAATCCAACGAAGAAAAGACTCATCAATACCAAAAGCTCGCATTTTCGATAAGAGAGCTTCATGCCAAACTCTGTCAAATGCTCCAAAAAAGTGTAAGGATTGGTTCCACTTTTTGGTGAGGATTCCACAATCCAAGCCAACGACGATGTAACAACTCAGGATAACTCACTACGAATTTGATTCTATAACTAAAAACTCAAAGATAAGGTTATTAGCCAAAATCCAGTAAATGAGCTGATATTAATCATCTGCATCAGGGCTTAATTCGCCAACATTAGCCTTATACGCGCCTGTTCGTTGTCCTATCATTGAAGGGGCCAACTTTGAATCGTATCGTATACCCGATTCTATACCTTGTTGTAGCCAAAGAACGAATGATGATATCCTTTTCACGACTTGCACCAACTAACGCTGTGAAGTGATATGAAGTCGGAAAGCTCCAATCGCAAGAGATTGCCAGTGCCTTCTCCAAGCGAATGTCTCTCTAATTATCATTGAAGCTTATGCCGCCAGCATCAAGCATTGAAGATCAGTGGCAGAAACCTCAAGAAGCCATCAGAATCGCTGCCTCTGTGGTTGTAGGCTTCACTCGCGGAAGTTAATCACCCAAAACGAAAACCAAGGTTCAATGCAAAATACAGACAGGCAAAATATGTTGATGCAAAAGAGAACAAGGGCTGCTTTTGAGCAGTACAACTAGACTTAAAAAGAGAAAACAATGCGAAAGAACACCGAATTCTCAAAAAGAAAAGGAAGCACCCGAACACCCTTTCTATATTTTTATCCGTATATTTGACTACAATACTAAGACTTGAGTTTAAGTGTGGTACCAAAAGCTACAAAACCGAATAAGAGGTTGAAAATATAAAATGTTCAAAATTTATTCGAAAGTCATTGAACAAAGCATTTAAGTGAACTGAATCAGAAAAGTTTCAAATACAATTCCAAGGATTTTATTTTAAATTTGTAGCAAACCTTTGAGAAAAAGTTCACTTCCGCGGAGCAACTTTTGCTCGCCATTGCTCTTAATTCGCTTGGACTGCACAAAAACAACAGAAGAAAAATTTTATTCAATTTGTAAAACATCTTTTGATTGCATTTGTGCGAAATGGTTTTAGATCATCAGCTGGTTTGTAGGTATGTAGGTACTTCTGCTGTTTTATTCTGAGTTCATACAGCCAAGCATTTTATTTGGCTGGAGGATGAGCACGCCTACTTGTATACCTACCTGTCGACCTGTTTGAAAGGAAGAAGTTTCAATGAAAGTGCAACTTTGAGAAAATATTTAAATTGAATTTTCGACGAAAGTCCAAAGTTTTAGTTTTAAACGACTGAGAGGTACGTTTGCTCTCGATTCCATAAATTTTGAGCAGAAAGAAGTTAAGCGCGTTTTTTGTTTTAAAAAAGAAGCATGGAAAGCTTAAACCGTAATAATTTAATTGCTTATTTAATGACAAGTTCTTTTAAAAAAATATCTCAAAATGTAGTCCTATTTGTTAAACATAAAAGAAAAACAAATTCAAACAAATTTTCGACAAGTTTTGAGTAATTGGAAATATCAAGTGATCCAAGGGGAAGCTTTCACACATTTTTCCACTCCAAAAGTTTTAAATTTGAAAAAAAAAAAAAATTATAATTGCCCAACATGTACACAGGTGTAATTGTCTTGTTTGAAAACAAAAACCAGTGTTTGTCAGTGCCACCGAATCCAACGGAAATAAATGTCAACGATCTATTAAATTGTTAAATCACATAAAAAAGGAGTAGCATCGCCACAAGGCTCAAATAACATCCAACACAACAAATTCCAAATCCACATATCGAGGAGAGAAAAAAAAGTAAACCCCAGAAAAAATTCCTTCCTTCCGTTTGTTTTGCGTTTCCGGTGAGGTCAGTATCCTCCTCTTCACATGCCTGTGCCAACCGAAATGGGGTGGATCCACATCAATGGATATTTATTCTGTTCAATGTCCTGCTATAACACATAAAATGTTTGTTCGCAAGGACATCTCCCGCACCTCCACTCATTCCATTGGGAGGAATGTGTATAGAAGGAATGGAATGAGCTTCATTTTGGCGGTACGTTTCGGCAGAGAGGATGATACGTCGTTGGTCTGATGGACAGGGTATATTTCAGCTGGCCAGTCAGAAAGGGAGCGGCGGAAAGAGGGGGTAGAGGAGACAAACAAACACATATAAATGTGCTTAACTCATATGGGAAAGGACAAATTGTCCTTGCTCAGTGTAAGTTTGTATATGTATTCGATTTGAATTCCAAAGACGACTTTCTGCAGCTGCACCTCGTCCCCGAACGTTTTGTATGATCCGGATGTAGGTGTAGCTAGCTACTGGGGGTCCTATCTGGGTCGGTCTTTCGTTTTGTGAATAAGTGATATAAATATATGGAGGCCTTGTTTACCAATTCGACTTGTGGAATGGAAAGGAGTGTGCGATGCCAAAAAGTGGGAACCCGATAAAAGCAAACTAAGTTGGTATAGTTCAGAGAGAAGGAAAGCCCATTTAACTGGATTCAAAAATAATCATCACTCTGTGCTGCTGTGTTGGAAATGGATTTCGTATTTAACATTCAAAACACAAACACTTATCACGTTGGAGAGAGACGATAGGCTGGGCATGTGGACGGCACGCAGTTCATTGATTGAATGACATAATTTGAAATTCAATACCACACTGGGTCATCAAAATCAGAGAACATCTGGATTGCTTTGGGCGTTGACTTAAGGAAATCGAAATTTCTTTTAAAGTTTAATATCATGAAGCTCAGATGGTGTACAGGGCTTTGGCCAACAAGGGCATACAATTTGGGTGAAGAGGATCTTATCTACCTGTGGATTATAATTGATTGTTTATTAAATTAAGGATATTTTCCGAACCTAGTTGGGCGTATGTGTGTTTGTATGGAATAAGCTCCTGCATCCTTGAAAATGCTTTACTCTTGGAACCTTGAAGGCACATTGTTTGCTTAATGATAAGCCAGCAAAATATTTTGTTACGTTCTCGTGAATATTCGTAAGAGTGAGCCCAATTTAAAGTCAATTCTCTTGTTCTGAGAATAATTCAAAAAATAGCTCATAAGTTTCGGGAAGATGAAAATAAAAATAAGTAAATGAATAAATTAATGGGGTGGCGCATCAGAGCCGAGGAGCCACAGCACATTTCTTAGAACCATGCCTTGTTGGGCACCTCAACTCGTCGTCGTGCCCAACAATTCCACCTCTCACGCTCGTCTTTGATCTGCATTATGCATTAAGACTTGGATTTACACGCTAACAAGGTGCAGTGGACTCAAGAACTGAAGCATCTTGACCATTTGAAGCGTCGTTAATTGTTGGAATGATGTCAAAAAATGGCAAAAGTGGTAACCAATTTTACATTGAGGTACATTTTCGTCCCAGCGGATTCGTCAATCTGAATATATATAGAATTGCCGCATTTGAGCGTATGTTAATCCAAGAGTGATTGTCGAAAAACCAATGCATTCACAAAGAGTGACAGTTTGGTGCTGTTCATGGGCTGGCGTCATCATTGAGCCGTATTTTTTTCCAATTTTGGCAATTTTGGGCGACAAATTCAATGACGGTGTTATCTCATGTGGTGGCGATGTCAACTGGCCGCCAAGATCATGTGACTTGACACCGTTGGACTTATTTCTTTGGAATTATTTAAAAGAAAAAGTGTACGTCAATAAGCCAGCAACAAGAATGATCAAGGCCGTCTTTACCCTTTTGAGGGACTTGGGTACTTTTTGAAAATGGGGCCCCTGTATGAATATTTAAAAATTTAATGTTGTGTAATGAAGGTATATAGAAAAAATCATCACCAATCAATCACATAAATTTGAATTAATATTTATTATATTATTTTTTTAAATAAAAAATAGTTTTTTCAATTCATTATAAAGGTAAATAATTATTGCAGCATGCTTATGCTTTAACTTAAATATTAACATATAAATATAAACAATGTAAAAATAAAAACAAAATAATAACTAATTCACATAAGATTTCAAAAATAGACAAAACTTAAATAAAGAAAATTAAATTCAAAATGTAGTTTAAGGAACAAAATATTGATATGCAAAAAGATGGAAAGAGGAATGTTTAAGAAGGAGTCTTTTTCATGAATTAAGTTTAACAAAAATATTGATTATGTCTACAAAATCGATACCTCTGAGGATGATTGACATCAGCGACAAACTTGTCAATCTTTCTTGAACCATTGTAGTTCTGAGTTCGTTTTTCATTCTTTTTAACTGCGAGAAGGAACGTCCACTACTGCAGTTTGTCACCATCATACTAAAGAAAATCTTAAGTGCAATTTCAACATTTGGAAATTCATCTTCAATTTTATTTGTTTTTAAAAAACTAGAAAGTTCTAGAATATTGCCAGTTTTTTTTTAAGATTCAGATTTTTTAATATAAAAAAAGTCACAACGTTGGCCAATATTCGTATACGAACCTAGTAGTGCCGTGACTTATAGACTTATAGACTTATCCATTTGTATAGTTCTTATGACTCACAAATCTGAGCAAGTGTATCTTCATTTGTTTCGTTATATTGAAAAATCGTAAAAAAGCGTCAGGGTACCGAATTGGCCTAGTGACGCTCTACAAAAGCGACACTGCATCAAACGCTAATGTTCGGCTTAATGTCGCTTTACCAAAGCATCATTGTGCTAAGTTATAAATTAATCGATTGCACTCAACAAATTTAACGTTTTTTTGCAAAAGACTATAAGAGCTTCCTGTCTGGCCTCTCCAGCCTGTCGTAAATCGTTGGCGCTAGACATCATAGCTTCTTCAATTTCTTGATGACCATCATATAAGGCCCTTTGTGCATAAGCTGGTGCTGACCATCTTGTTTGAGAAAAGACTTTTTGCAACTTTTTTTCAACATAAATGAGCAGTCAACACACTCAATCTTTGAAATTTAAAAAAATTTAGTGCGGTTCATCACAGAGTATGTCTAATAAATGAGTAGGGACCAGGGACACTCTCTACCTAAACGCAACCCCTACATTAAATATAGATACCAAAAAATAAAAACCCCGCAGTAAATGAAAATAGACCAAAACTATTGATAGTAACCCTTTCGGACAATCGCAAATGCCAGAAGGATACACAAGACGTTTTCCCATCACAACACCATTTAACTTCGATCGTAAGATACACGAATGGATGTTTTTTCTGATTGGATTTTTAAAAGTGTCCTGAAACGAACACAAGTGATTGTATGGTTTTTTGCCCTGATCATACCTTGCAATCGGATAGAAAAAAAAAAAACTGAAATAACAATTTATTAAATATGACGTTACGATGATAGAGAATACGAAAAAAGTGGGTCCTGGAATTCTGTCTGTCTGTCTTTGTGTCTGTCTTTCTGTCCTTATATGGATCTACAACCTGATTTAATGAACCGATTTTCTTAAAAATTTGCAGTTATGGTCTCTGGAGTAGCTCACAGAGGGGTTTTTGGAGTTGAGTCTCTAGGTCTTGAAATAACAGTTCCTGCCCTGCCATACAAACTATATGATAACTATTTTGTTCGAAAACGGCTCTAACAATTTTGACAAAATTTAACGTGAGGTATTCATTTTTTAGAAAAAGTCTAAAAATGGTAGCACCGTTTTTTTTATAGCCAACTTTCTTGCTAATGGCTAACACCATTTTGACGATATTTCATATTTTATAGAAGTCCTAGGTTGTTTCAGAAAGATTGCATATCAACATTTAAAAAATCTAGTATTTTCGAATTTTTATTAATTTTTTTAATTTGATAAAAAAAAAACTTATAGATAAGTGCCCTCAAAAACCCATACATTTTGTGATACTTGGAAAAATCTAAAACGGGAAAGAAATCAAATTTTGGATTTGTTACGAACTTTTATTGCAACAGCTTGTAGTGGAGGACCGTTAGGCATAAAAAAAGGCAAAACCTAGGAATCCAGGGCCAGTCCATGGATTTTCATGAAATTTTCGGAAATGTGTTTTGGATGGCGTATAGAAAAAAGTTAAAAAATAAAATTTCACCGCTCTCAATTTTTTAATTATTTTTAAAATTAATTATTAACTTTTAGAATTTTATTTTATTTATTTAGGGTATTTTAGATAAAGTTTTCCAAAGCGTAAGGGTGGATAGGTTTGGTTAAGACAAAAAAAATTTTTATGAGAAGGGGTGTCTATATCCCTCCGTGTAGGCGAAAGGGGCAATTTTATATGAAAATTACTCCATTTTTTAAAAACTATTAAAAATCAACTAAGCCACTTACTTTCTCATACTTTAGTGTTTTTGAAAGTTATTGCTTTGTTCTTTAATAAAAATTTTAATTTGAGTTCACTTAATGAAAAGTTTTGGAGAAATCAATCCTCAAAATCAAAGTTTTGAAAAAAGAAAATATTTTTTCTTAATTAATTTTTTTTTTTTTTTCATAATTTTGCCCCACAAAGGGCCATTTTTTCTTTCCATGTTCAATGCTTTTATTAATTTTTACTCAGAGCAAAAAACCGAACATAAAATTTTTCTTGGTTTAAGAGAAATTAAAAAAAAAACGAAAGATACTTTTTTCCAGAAAACAAAATGTCGTTAATTTCCCGCTAATTGAACTTTTTTCCTTGAAGTGAAATATGAAATGTGTCTTAAATAGCATATAAAACAAAGTTTAAGAAAAATTGTTTGTATTATCTTAATTTTAATATAAATTATAAATAATTATTAAAATTTTAGTTATATTTTGATTATATTAGTTTTAAGTTAAATTTTAAGACTAAGACCTATTACAAACTTGATATTTCATCTCAAAGGACAGCACATATACTAATTTGTGCTCTAAAAGCTGTTTCCTCTCAAACGAGTTGATGGAACCGAAAAAATGTGGTTTTTTGCCAAATTTTGAATTTTCAACCATTCAAAGTCCTGCACTCTCTTTTAAAAGAAAGCGGCATGTAGGAAAATATTTTCTTGATGATCCAAGCGATCTGGCACACACAGATCCCCATATCCTTCGCTTTATTAAAAGCTCCAAATGGTTTTGTCAAGTGAGGTACTCCCTCGCCTAATACCTATGGTATCACAATGGACCTAATATTGGTCTAAGGGTGGTATTCACCAAACAATCTTAAGAGCGCTCTTAAAGCTAAGAGGCTCTTAGTTTTAAATTTGGATGTGCTATTCACCAAGCAATAATAGGGTCTAGTCTAAGCTAATTCGAATATTCGAAAAATAAGGTTTTTGAGTCGCTGAACGCACACAACTACTTCGAAAATTTCAGTGTCAATTGTCAAAATCAGTCAAAAACAGAAAAAATTATCGGAAATTTTAGAAACGGTAGAGCGTAAAATTAATTCATTCTCTGTTTTGCAAACCATAATTCGAATTTCTTATTTTTTCAACAGTTACCACAAATGACGCTGTCAGTAAATTTCGAATTTTCGAAGTTATTTAAAACAACAACCGCTCATAACTTAAGAGTGGTAGCGACCACTCTTAAGTGTTATGAACGCTCATAAATCTGTACTAATAGTGGCCGGTGAATAGGTTTATGAGGCACTTAGTTTAAGATTTCTTGGTGAATACCACCCTAAGTGTGTCAGTTTGTTTTCCTGACAGCCATTTAAACCTAACCTAACCTAACCATTCAAAGAGACTTTAATCAGTTAAATTAACGGCTCGTTTAGGTGGGGAGCATGCTGATGTGTAGTTCTTTCTTTTATATAAGAATTGATGCATCCCTTATTGATAAATGTTTGCATACTGAACGCACGTAGAAAAATTCGCGAGTATTTATTTGGCAAAAAACCATATTTATTTGGATCCATCAACACGTTTGACCAGAAATAGCATCTAGAGCACAAATCAGTATATGTGGTGTCCTTTGAGACCAATTTATAGGTCTTAGTTTTAAAATTTAACTTAAAACTAATATAATTAAAATATAACTCTAAAATTTTAATAATTATTTATAATTTATATTAAAATTAATATCATACAAAATTTTTTTTTTAGCTTTTTTTATATGCTATTTTAGACACATTTCGTATTTCACTTCAAGGAAAAAAGTTCAATTAGCGGGAAATTAACGACATTTTGTTTTCTGGAAAAAAGTATCATTCGTTTTTTTTTTTAGTTTCTCTTAAACCAAGAAAAATTTTATGTTCGGTTTTTTGCTCTGAGTAAAAATTAATAAAAGCATTGAACATGGAAAGAAAAAATGGCCCTTTGTGGGGCAAAATTATGAAAAAAAAAATTATTAAGAAAAAAATATTTTCTTTTTTCAAAATTTTGACTTTGAGGATTGATTTCTCCAAAACTTTTCATTAAGTGAACTCAAATTAAAATTTTTATTAAAGAACAAAGCAATAACTTTCAAAAACACTAAAGTATGAGAAAGTAAGTGGCTTAGTTGATTTTTAATAGTTTTTAAAAAATGGAGTAATTTTCATATAAAATTGCCCCTTTCGCCTACACGGAGGGATACAGACACCCCTTCTCATACAAATTTTTTTGTCTTAACCAAACCTATCCACCCTTACGCTTTGGAAAACCTTATCTAAAATACCCTAAATAAATAAAATAAAATTCTAAAAGTTAATAATTAATTTTAAAAATAATTAAAAAATTGAGAGTGGTGAAATTTTATTTTTTAACTTTTTTCTATACGCCATCCAAAACACATTTCCGAAAATTTCATGAAAATCCATGGACTGGCCCTGGATTCCTAGGTAAAAAGCTTACGGTCCTCCACTATTGCAATTTGAGTTGTTTTCCAAGATTTGATTGTTTAAGGTTAATTTTTATGACTGTGCATTGTTGAAAAGGATAAAAAGTAGATTTGACCTGTTACCAAAATCCTATTTGACTTACCTCTTCTCAGGGAGGTTTAAGTTTGGGGCATGAATAATCAGTTGTGATTTTAGCGTTCCGACAGCATTAATTCGTTCGAGTCGTGAACGAAGGATATCCTCAATCGTACCTTGGCTACAGCAGAGGTTCGAGTAGAAGTTGGCTCATGGAAAAGTTCGGATATCTATCTTGTGTCAATCGCAATATGATCAATTTGGTTAACGGTTGATTGATCTGGGGACTGCCATACATGTACCTTTATGAATTTGGCGATGCAAGAAACGTTATTTTGACCCGCAGCAAAATTTTTTAGAAACACAAATCTTAAATCGGTTGGCACAACACAGCGGGTCCTAACGAATTTCAAAAACAACAATTTTGTGCCGATTCCAAACGACTAAGTTAAAAAGCGGTTTAAATGGCGGTAAAACTACTCTTCGAGGACTAGCCAGATCCTAGCGTATAGGTCGATACCCATGGAAAAATGATTGGATAATTCTAGAACTCGAACCTAAAGCTTTCCCCTAAGGAGCAAGAACACCTCGTTAATTTATCACAAAGCAACAAATAATTAACCCAGCCTTTGGCCTTTATACCTTTATACCAACAAGCTCGTCAGTAATCTTGGGAATGATTTACTCCATCAAAACTGCGAGTAGAATTGAGTAGAGAACGTTCAGACGCTACCACAACCAGGTGTCTAGATTCATATGGGCCACTGACATATTGAATTAAAACCCAGCGACTGAAAAAGTCTTCAGAGTAATGTTTGTGACAGTTAGTTTAGGAGTTGTCAAAGCTTGCAATAGCCGAGTACACACTAAACAATTTTAGTTGGACAGCTTTCGTTTGACTAATAATGGATGGTCGGATGTAGTTTGCGTTTAGACTAACAAGCTTTTTGTCCAACTTTATGTCATATGTTCCTCCGCTCCATCCAACTTGAAAGTTTTCAAAAATAATTGAAAATCTTCCAACAAGTTGGTTAAGCGGTCGTCTGAGGGTTCACATTGTCAAGCATTATTCGTTCAAGTCAAAGTCTGTCCATCTAATTGTACACTGTGAACGGCTCTAATGACGAAAATGCAAAGACTTCTAAGTCTTGATTCGAATTAATAAGTAGGATAGGGTTTGGAGAGCTCCGAAGCCTCACGCATTTCTTCAAATCGAGGAATAAAGGGTATACTTACAAATTGCTGTTGTTTACGAACGACTAGGTATGTGAGAAAGAGCTTGTCATGACACTGTTATTTGTCTCAATGGACTTTCCAATACCAAATTTAAGGCAATACCCAAGCAATTGGCTGTTTCTAGGATTCGAACCTGGTAGTCTTACGTAAAGGGTAGGACCACGAACCATTTCTTGGCTGGCGTCCCTTTGGCAAACAATTTTTTTTTTTTTTCAAAAAAAAATGTCACGAGTCAATCGACGCATTCACAAAACTTTTTTTAAGTCTTCGTAGTTATTCACAATCTAAGAAAAATGGTTTCGTTGGTGTAACTTCAATTGTCATAGAAACTAGAGACATCTCTTTTTCCAAAAATTTAGCTTCGAATACGAGTAATGCCAGTGCCAGATGAGTGGAAAATCTGCCCTATGGAGTACGCTCATGAAAACTTTCTTTTAAAGAATTACGTAAGAAATTTAAACGATCGCAGTTCCTTAACCCCTTGGTTCTCATACATCCACAAACAGTCCCGACTCACTGACGGAATGGCGGAAGAAAAAGATTCTTCAATTATTCAACTGCCAACTGTCAACCGAACGAAAATCTTTCAAATGAACTTTTCCCCCCTTAAAAAACGAAAAACAGATGCTATCGACAAAAAGGATAGCAACGATTTTCAAACAAAAATATTCAAGCGCAACTCCCCAAACCCTTAAACCTTTCAACCCTAAACAGCGCCTAGCTGTGTGTTGGTAGCCTCCCCCAATTTGTTTAATTAATGCAGTATACTTACATTTTGTCATAGAATTGTTGCGCTCTCTGCTGTGTGTGTGTTTGTGTGTGTATAGTAATTTCACTGATTGCTTCGTAGACACAAGGCCGGGACTGGATGGCTAGCTAAGGTTTGGCTGGTTGAATGGCTTCACGACGGACCTGGGGGGTTGCCAGTTGCCACATAAATCATATGCAACAGCGATTAAATGCAAATTAAAATTCCATCCTCGCAGCTCGTCGTCGACGTCGTCGTTGACATGGTTCGTTGTTATTGTTGAGTTCCGCGAGTCCTTTTTCTCATTGGGAATTATACTTTTTTGAAGGCAATGCGAATAGGGCACACTTTTCAATGCCTTCAATGTTATATTGGTATGAATATACGAGTATAGTAGAAAAATAGCACTGCACCCGCTTGATATATCCTTGCACGTCCCTGGCCGTATGATGCGATTGTAATGTTTCCCTTAGCTATTGCACCTAAAGTTCAAACATCAAATCCTTAGTATAACAGGACAAACGAGTGCTTCACTATTTACATATAGTGCTACACTCCTGGCACATAGTTTTTGTATCTGTTAATCCGTTCTGTGTTCTCAAAGACCTTTCTCTTCAAGTCCTTCGCTCTCTGATGTTAGTTTTTATATTTTGCGTTTTTTTCTCTGATTTCTGCTGGAATTCTGTTCGACTTTATTTATTGGTGCAATGTGGGACAAGGCGAGTTAAGGATTCAGACTTTTTTGCCACAAGTTCTATGCTCCGTAGAGTATGCAACCGCAGAGCATATACAACATGACATGACGTATTGGTTTTTCCGTTGCCGCTTTCGTTTCTGTGTTGACAGACACACACAGAACAACCGTGGGAACTGCGAGTATAAGGAAGGTAGGTGGTGGTAGTGGACTTAAAACGCGACGCGACGCAACACAAGGGTGAATAAGTCAGTCAGTGGGCGGTAGGGATGGTTGTGGGTGGCCTTATAGCACTTTAACCGACGGGATTTTCATTTTTCTTTTACCGGAAAGTAATCTCCGAGTGGTGTGTCATCCGGTTTGGTTTCAATTTTTTATTTTTGTATTTCACTCACAAATGGGAATTTCGATTTTAATTTATTCCGGTTCGGGTGGGGTTAACGAAGGGGAGAGGGTGTTTTTTTATGGATAGAAAAAAGGGTTAAGGTTTAGGGTAGGAGTGAAAAGAAAAGAAATAAAACACGCGAGCTTACACGCCCGTCGTTACCGCTTCCACCGTCGTCCTGTAGCTTGAATGTAGAGTGTAATTATGAGTTATGACCCCTCCCAGTGAGCGAAACGAACGAAGGAACAAACGAACAAACGAATGAACGCACACACAATGTAACAACAAGTTCGCGTATCGATTTACAACTTCTTCACATAAGTCAACCAACCCTATCTCGCGTGTGAACACCGTTTTTGTTTCGTTTTTATTAATTTTTCCTTTTGTTTTTTTACTGTGGGGCTGTAAGTACTGTTATTCCTTTCCTTTCAATTGTTTTTTTTATGAGAAAGATAGTTGCGATTTTCCTTCCAATTTCAATGCCATCGTCGCTTTTTATGCTTCAACAACATCAACATTTCGATTTTTCTATCTCCTGTTGTGGGGGTTTTTTTTCGTTTATTTTTGTATTTTCTTTTTTTTCAATTTTTTTTTCTAACCCTTGAACTGAAAGTGAATATACATCGCCATAGGAGATTTTCTTATTTTTTATTGAACTTTTGAACTTTTTCACACGGGGAACCGTTTCGTTTGCCTCGATAACCGAACGTCAACTGAGGTTTGACGTTTTATGATTCGAGGTAAATGATTTTTGAAATGCCTTTTCAAATGGATCCAATGGGGTAGAAAAGGCAATTGGGTTCTTCTCTATTATAATTTTTTCTTTTTCGGGAGAACTCATTGAAAGTGTGTATGAGTTTCTTGCATGCGCATTTGGAGTCGGTTGAAATGTGCTATTGGTTGTTGTCTTTGATAAGAGAGAAAAGTGTAACCAGAAAAGCCTTCATGTCCAATTGGCACTGGTTTGGATACGGGATGCGTTTGTTAAATTTTGGTGAGAAAGCTGAGAAGCTTTTTTAAGAAACAGTTGCGGATGAAAATATGGCAACAGAACAGCAAATTACTACATACTTAAAATAAACTGGTATTTTATCCAAAGCTAGTTTTTGAGTGTCAGAGAGACGATTATGTGTTTCAAAAGACGATTGGTGCACAATATCGTGAAAGTTTTCTTTAAAAAAGCCCAAACCATCTGAAGAACTCTTGGATTGTCAAATATCTACATATTTCCAATTTCCATTTAAAGACTCAATGCCCGAAGTTGTTAACGAAACATCTGAGGTATTTAAAAAGCAATTCTCTCGAAAGAACCTTTGTCAGTTTCTGTCTACCTTTCGATGGCTGCTAAAAAATATCTGTGTTTTAAAAAAAACACTCATGTGTTTCTAATTTTTGGTAACTGAACCTGTACCCATATCGCTGAAGGGTGTCACATTTGCTTTTATGAGTTCGAGCTTCGAGGTCCGAGTCTCAATAAAAATAATTTTTTTTTCTTCTATCGGTTCTTGCGAAGAATCAGCAAGTCCTGCAAGAGTAATTATTACACTTCAGTTAAAAGCGGTTTCTCACTAAACCTTTCAGGATCGGCCAAAATATTATAGGCTGTTCCCACTCCTTTAGATACTTACTTAGGTTAGCATTGCAGTTTAACCCTAGAAAGATAAACTGCGCCTTTGAGGCGCCTGCAAAATATAAATATTGCTTTCATCTTTAAACGAACGCTCGGACAGGCTTGTTTTTTTAAACCAACTCAGTCGTCAATCAGCACTTGCGAAAAACGGTAGTTCCGATTTAATAAGTACTACCGTTTTTTAGTTATGGCAATGCGTTGCGCTCGAGAGGCGCATGTTTATCTTCTGTGTAACTTTCATGCTTATGTATAAACTGCCTATAAAAATTAATTATTTTTTTATATTTGACTAATTGATATTATTTGAAGTAGAATATATTGTAATTCATCAGTTCATAAGAAAACAATATAATTTATTTAATAATTACTACTTAGATACCGAAGATTTCTAATTGTTTGCTCCTTTTCGACATTGATATATAATATCTTACTTTTCTTAGAAAAAATAATAATATATTTTTTTTTTAACCTAATAACTAATACTTAATAAGCAACATAACAATAATATAAAGAAATAAAAAAAAAATTATTTAATTTTGTATGAAAAAAAAACTGTTTTTTGAGCGTGCGCTTCGCAGGCGCATGTTTATCTTTTCAGTACTAAAAAATAAGTTTATCTTTCTAGGGTTAAGGTAATCGTTTTCTTTCGAAACGACCAAAGGTTCCCTCATGACCAAGGATCGGAAGGACGGCATATTTTTGATCATCTTCCAAGTTGAATAGAGAACTCCGCGTGCCAGCGGAATTAGTGTCTTTATCGTAGTTAAGCAGTCTGCAGAAAAGGTCTTTCCAGATCCTCAGTAGTGACAGCGTCTCTATTACTTCGTTTCCCTGCTGGACTTTACATGCTTGAGTTTGTTCTTTCCCAACCTGGCAAGTTCTTTTTTCATTTGGTAAAACTTCCGAACCTCGTTCCTCTCATGGCATCTCTGAATTTCTTCAAAAGAACGCTTGTGGAGCTGCTTTCAGTGTTATTTTCTTCTTTTCTACTTGTAAATGTAGTTATACCTACTGATCGAAAGCAGCCCTTGCATTTGCATGCCTGCATTCTTAAACGAAGCAAGGACTTCATTTTGGGGGCCTTAACTCGGCCTGATCATCAGAAGCAGCTATACGGCTTGTTGGCATTGCTACTACTGGTCTTCAATTTCTCCTTTAGATGCCGATCGATTAATCCGAATCAGTGTGGACCAGATCCGCTTTTTTACCTACCAGAAGTAGATTTCAAATTCAAACTGAATGAAAAGGAAGCGACTGCCACCAGGCAACGCACCTTTACAAGTTATAGAAATTGAGAAAAATGCAAAAGGCTTCCTACATGCTTGGGCGCAATTACAATTTATGGTTGAGAAAAATATTTTATTCCCCGACACGCCTTACTTAACTGGATCTAGCCTACAGTTTTTTTCTTTTAATAAGATTTTTCCAGTACAATGTTTTAACACTAAAAAGCTTAAGTCCAGCAGTTATGTTTGTTAATGTTCGAAATGGTCGCAGGACACATAATCGAAGATAATTTGAAGCTACTAAAAAGCTCTGCCCAAAAATTGGTTACTAAATTCTGACAGAGTTAACGTGAGGTACATTACATACAACTCTTTAGAGAGCTAAATTTTTTCCTACAGCTACACCGTTTTGCTGTTGGTTAACCTCATTTTCGTGGAAAATGGTATAGGGTTTTCGAATCCAGAATCAATAGTTTTGTTTGTCAATGTGGTAGCCAAGTTTAGAACGCGCTTCGTCAGAAAAGATGACTTTTCACCCAAAATCGTTATTCTCATCCAAACTGCGATGTGTTTACGATGCGGATAGCCTTGTGTTTTCAAAGTTTGAGTCAACTCTGGTAAGTGCTTAAAACGTTCAGCTGTTGATCGGTGGCGAGTGAATGTTCGTAGATTAAGTCTCACATTTTCGCAGCAACATTCTCGACAGTACGCACCGACCAAAACTCTAATTTTTCGCTTAAACTATGAAGTAATCGTGGTTAGTGCTTCGTTTCGGTCAAATTTCTTTGCAAAAAACACAGCACTCAACATGTGAGTTTGAAAAACGCTTTCTAGCTTAGCGGTTCATAATTGGTATAAATGTGTATACAGGTCATGGAAATGCATTACGCCTAAAGGTTTCTATAGCTTTGTTATGCCACTTTTCATTTATTTATGGCTTGTTTACCAATATTTGGAATGAAAGTGACTTGAAACTATTTCCAGGGCAAAGATGTATTTTGTTTCATTTCGTTGTCCAAAGCTACAAGCATCTTTGTATTTGGATTTTGGGGCACTGGAATTGATTTTTGCTCGAGTTCCTAGCGAATTATTGGCAATTAATTACTGGCTGTTTTACACATCTGATAGTGGTTTAAATGAAACGTTGTGGTAGAACAAACTGCTCTACCGGAAGTAATAGGTAACTCAATGTAGTGATGTGCAGTAAATCTTCAACAACTGTATACTGAGATCACTTTTCAAAAGTTCAAAAACCTAGTTCAAAGGAATACGTTTACCTAATTCCACGTGACTAGAACTTACCTCTTACCTCTCAGCTCTTATGGTAATTTTTTTGTTTGGAAAATAAAGTTTCATTTTTCTAATCTTTATAAGGGGTCCGCCATTTAACGTATTTTTCTTTTTTTCAACTAGTGCTTACTTCGTGAGTCGTAACACTTAGCTCACGTCCAACGCTGCCACTTTACTCCTTTAGCAGTAGATCTACTGGTGCAGTGCAATAACACCCGCGGCAATAACCCCTGCAGGGGTTATTTCCCAAACGAAAAGGAAATAGCACCTGCAGGGGTTATTTCCTTTTTAATGTGGTAATAACCCCTGCAACAAAATGGCATTTACACCTGCAGGTGTAATTGCCAATTTGAATGGCAACAAGCCCCACACATGGGTTAAGCTTTAACTCTCCATTAAAAAATTGTTATAAAAAGCTTATAATTCATATTGGCTACCTTGGTCATGTAAGTACAAACAAAAAAGAGTAGATATTGTTCTTATTTTTCAAAATTTTTTTGAAATGAAATCTTAAAGTTAACGCACCAAATTCTTTTGACAAGAACAACAATACACCAATACAAACTTAACCGCAGGACTACTTTTTTGCATTAGTAAAATTAAAAAAATTGACAATAAGAAAATAAATAATCGTCATTCGCGCAGCGGAAAATTTTTTTTGCCCCAGAGAGAATCAATTTGGGGTGTGAAAATAAAAAAATTCGCGCGAATGACGATTATTTATTTTCTTATTTTCAATTTTTTTAATTTTACTAATGCAAAAAAGTAGTCCTGCAATTAACAAAAATATACCAATATAAATTTAACAGCAGGACTTTTTTTTTGCATTAGTGAAATTAAAAAATTCGAGCGAATTTTTTTATTTCACTAATGCAAAAAAATATTTTCAATGGTTTTCTTTGGTTTCTTAAAATAAAGCGAATATGGTTATTTTGTAAAATTTGTTTTTTTCTATTAGGTTTTCTATGGTGGGCTTTGTTTCCATTTGAAATTGGAAATAATCCCCACAGGTAAAAGGCAATAAGACCTACGGTTTTTATTGCCACATTAAACAGGAAATAACCCCTGCAGGTGCTATTTCCTTTTCGTTTGGGAAATAAACCCTGCAGGGGTTATTGCCGCGGGTGTTATTGCACTGCACCAGATCTACTACGTTTAGGCCAAAATGAAAATCTAGTGCGCAGCAAAACGAATCTGCTCCCATTTAAAGAATTTTTAATTAACATAGCATTGGTGCGTTTAAAGAGTTTCAAGAATCTTGAGAAGCAATAGTATTTAGGGTTTATCTTCCACACGTTGGCTTTCTGTAGAAAGTGTTATCAATAGGCTTTTGGAGCAGTGGCAACCGTAGCAATATTATTTCAAATTTTTCGAAAACCATAGTTCAGCAACGGAAATTGACAATTTTTTTTATGAACCCGGTAAATAAGCTGTATCTTTTTTTTCTTTCATTACAAATTGCAAAACGGGTTGACTTTAACAACAAAAAATTTAAATTACTTAAATATTTGTTTGTGGGTCAAATAGTGGAAGGTACTTGCTGACCAATTTTACCAATATTGGAAGAGTTTCCATTTTCAAATGAAAATATCAAAAAACTTAATATTCAATTTTTGTTAGGCAATAGAAATATTATGAATAAATAGGAGAGATCTGCTTAAGATGACATACCCGACAAGATGACATACTTGCATTTACTCAATAACCATAACTGGTAACAATTGCAATGAAGGTTTTTTCATGTAGCTTTTCCTTCTAAAATAATTTGAATCTGTGATAATACTACTTCTTTAAATATAATACATCTTTTTCAGTAGTAAGGTAGAAATATACTATTTGTCTGTAAATTGTGCAATCTAGTTATATGAAAATATGTATTTAAATTCAGCTACAATAAAATAAATATTATGAAAAACCATAACTGGTAAAATTTTTTTGAACGTGCCCAAATTTACAGTTTTACAATGGCAACTAACAACATGTTCCAGATGTTTTTAGTTGGCGATTGTTTTTCTACTGGAACGTCGAGAAAGATTTTGAGTCGAATAAATATTTTCTTGTCAGTTGTGCTAACGATGAAGTTTCTGCTAAGGTGAGTTTCTGTATTCAGTTAGAAGTGTTTAAAAGTGTGTTTTTTTTTAGTAGTATGTCATTTTAAGCAGAACTCCCCTACAATGATCCGTCTCATATTACAAAATATTGGTCAAGAGCGAGTACAATAAAAAACGCACTAGGTGAGCTAGTATTAGCTGAATCTTCGGAATTTATGCTTTTATTATGCTCATTAACCCACAGTAGCGCAGCTGCTAAAAGAAAATTTCCATTAGTTAATTTGGTGAAAACTGACAAAACAAACTCTATTTGTACATTTACGCTACGAATCAAAATATTATTTTAGCCAATGAGCTTACAGATCCCAAAAACGATTGTTTGTCTCCCTCAGATTCTACTGGAATTACCTATTGTTTTTTTCAATAAAATTAAATTATTGGATGGCAAATATGTAAGAAACTAATTATTTAACATGAAGGTGTCAATACCAATATATTTCCAATTGTGATTTTTGTTAATTTAATTTATTGCATTTGTTTTTTTTTTTTTTTTTGTAACTCTTAAGTTCGCTTATGAAGTCATTTTTGAGTCGAATATTTATGAAACATTTATGATTGTTCATTTTAACATGTGTTTTTTTGTTAATTAAGTTGATTGAAATTCTATTTTGTTTTTGCTGAGTTCTTTTTAAAACTTGTTTTTTTTTTTTTAAATAAAATGCATTTAAAGTGGATTGAACTTCATTTTTATATTATTTGTTATATTTTGTAAAATCTAGTGGGCTCTTGTTGAATCTACTGCGCGTTTTTCACATATATATACTGCCCTCAACCGTCTATTAAGTGGCAGCGCTGCTCACGTCTGATTTGACAGATATGTAATTTGTTTTATTCTTCCGCTGAACGAATATGTTTGTGTATACGCTTGAACAACGCTAGGAAATATTGCAACATTACTTTGAAAATCCGATGACGGGCCCCAGGGCCTAACGCATTTCTCACAACACTTTTCTACCGGTTCCAAACGGCTAATCGAGAAAGCTCTTTTCGTGAGAATGAATTTACTAACTGGAGTCTTGCCAATTCTTCGCGAAATTGGATACCCGTGGAAAATCAGTTTTTGCCTCTGTTGAGATTTGAACCACCAACCTCTGGGTTAACAGGCAGACATGCTAATCACGCCACGGGTACCACACACTGTTGACTGTTTCAGTTATAACGGGTGATTTTTTAGCTGGTTTGGTTTTGGCAACACTGGTTTTGACAGCTGACGTGTGTTTAGTACCTTGAGTCACTGCCACACATAGGTACTGATTCAAAAAACAACGCCTTTTTGTGGATCGTTCATTGAATCTACATTACAGCATCAACCATTTTCTTGTGTCCTTACATTTGATATTTTTATTAGTATAGACTTTGAAGATGTATCTTACGATTCTAAAATTGTACTCAATGTGTAAATTACAACTTATCACTAAATGACACCACTTCAAGATGGAGTGAAGCTCGAAATGGCCTAATCTGATGAATGAACTTAAAAAAAATCACAGATATTTTTCCTTAGGTGAAAATGAAAGCTACTCATTTACGAGAGCCCCCACGATTGTTTTATCATATCAGCTGCCTTCTCCGCAATCATAATCACAACTGCATTTGTATGCCCAGCTGGAATAACTGGGATTATGGAAGCATCAACAACTCGCAGTCCTTGAATCCCGTAAACCTTTAACTCGGGATCAACTACGGCTTTTGTATCAGAGGGTGGACCCATTTTACAAGTTCCCGACTGATGTTGCAAACTCGATCCATAGCGCCGAAGGCAACACCGCCAATATGAGTCGCTGTCAAACTCCTCATCTTCGCAACCTAAGAATGGTTTTGCGTGGAATTGACTTCCCAGCTTGCGCATCGACTTTGAATTTCCAATTTGAATGAGCTGAGAGGGGGAAAATATACTACTGCAAACAAAGACTCTTGGGAATCAACTTACGATCTTAACACCCTCAATCATTGCTCGAACATCATCTTCGTGTTCCATGTAATTTGGCTGCATTCTCGGCCAATGATATGGGTTCTTGCTTCTCAATGATATCCGGCCTCGGCTCTTAGGACGCAGAAGTACCGGAACCATGGCATAAGTGTTCTGTAAAGATCAGAAAAGTTGACGCGTTAGTGTAAAAAAACAGAGTCAAACTGCCATGCGCTTGATCTGAACTCTTCACTAAGCCTGAAGAAAGCTTCACTTAAAACTTATTTGAGGATTTCCCTTGCCAAACTCACCTTATCGGTAATATCTGCAAACATATTGTCTTTGAATTCTTCCGTGATTCCTACCAAATCGCTCATCGTTCCCATAGTATCGCCTCCCAAGGATCCGGCCCCAAGAACAATTTCTATATCCGGATAGTCTTGATCTGGAAGAAATCCATAAAGCCGGTGTACACCTTGCAATTAAACAATCAACTTACCGTAAGTTGAGCTCTTCGTTCGTACAAAAGCAAAACCCTCTGCCCCACCAGGAATCGTATAGGGGCCTTGACCCTGCAACACGTACTGAAGGATATCCGTTGGATTCATAAGATTCTTGTCAGTCACTGCTGTTTCGTTCATAAAAAACACAAGTCCGTTGAGTGAAACATGATCCTGAAGGTTATACCCAACTGGCAGATCTTTGACTGTCGGGATATCGAACTCAGCTAGGTGTTCAGAAGGACCAATGCCGGACAACATCAAAAGTTGAGGTGAAGCTACAGCACCCGCAGAAAGGATCACCTCTTTCCTAGCGAATACAATATGCTTCTTCTTGTTCTTCATGAATTCTACTCCTATAGCTTGTTTAGCTACTGGGTCTATGATGATTTTGGTTACCCAGGACCTCATCGAGATGTCGAAGTTTGGTCGCCCAGCTGCTGGTCTTACAAAAGCCTTTGCTGTGCTACATCGTCTTCCATTGCGAAGATTTGCTGGGGATCTACTGAATCCCAGTAACTGCTCGCCATTCGGGTCAGTTACATTGTAACCTAATTCGTTGCTTGATCTCAAAAAGGCTCTTAATACTTTGGTTTTATAATTGGAGTATTGAACATCAAGAGTACCATCGTGCCCATGATAAGGAGAGGTTTGCAGCTCTGGTATGCCTATTTTCTCTGATTTCTTGAAGTAGGGTAGCACCTCATCGTAGCTCCATCCGAGATTTCTCATATCAGCCCAATAGTCGTAGTCTTTTCGATGTCCCCGGGTGTAGAGCATGAAATTGATGAGACTTGTTCCGCCAACTCCTCTTCCTTTTGGCCAGTTGCAAACGCCATCCTTCAGTCCCTGACAGGCGTTCTCTACTGGATCGGTTTTGTAACCCCAATTGTAGCGCGTCATTTGTGTGAGAGCTGCTGTGAGTGGAACATCGCTCAAGAAGGTTTCCTGATCACCAGCTTCCAGGAGAAGAACTGTTGCACTTTCAATCTCACTCAATCTACTTGCTACCACCGAACCCCCAGAACCAGCTCCAATGACAATAAAATCATAGGAGGCTCGGAATGTTTTTGTGTCTGGAATGCGAGTGTTGAGGAGAATTGTTTCAAAATCGACGGCCAGATTGACCAATGATTGTGTTGCAACTCCGCAGGCATAGCTTAGAACAGTCAGTAGAAATATGTTGAGCATTTCAAGAAGTTGATGTCTGGAAAATGATAAAGTAAACGTAGCGGTATCAATTTATTTCGTGGATGAATGAAAAAGTGATGTTTTTGAATGCGTAAACCGAGCAATCTGTTGATCTGATTTTTTTAAATAATACGTATAAACTGTTTTAATAAAAAAAGTTGCGATCATTAAAAAAATCGTAGGAATCTTACGGACTGCAAATGGGGTTCAAACGAAGTTTCATTTTAAATCGAATTTTTCAAAGGTGGAGAAGATAAGAACTGTGTTGTGCATTGCAAAAAAGTAGCTCAGAGCAACAAGAAATAGAAACGATCTGTAATTTTCGAGTTCTGGAAAGATGTAGCACTAGCATAAAGCCTACAGCTACAAGTATCAATACTAATGTCGCTTTCAATTGGTTTCACTGGGTGAAACAATCATTTTAAAAACCAATGGAACACCTAAAACTGTTTCTGTTCAATTTAACTTCTTTGTGTGGAACACAAAAAATATGAAAAATATTCCCGTAGGAAACTTTTCTATTTGACTTTGGACAACATGCATTAGTGCTTCTAGAGTGGATTCTCACTTCATATCGAGAAGTGGCTGTCACTTCTCAGAATCTTGAAAAGCCACCTTGTTTCGCCAATGGATCGGATTGAAGATGCTCCTCGACCGTCGCTCCTGGACGGTTCTTTTCTTCCAATGGAAGGCGATATAAATTTAACATATTCAAAAACCGAATATTAGGTGCGTTCGTTGAACTTTCCCCAGGGTTGACCCAGGTTTTCTTGACAACCCTAAGTCAAAAAAACTTGGGTTTTCCAGTCCTCAAAAAACGCTAAACCACAAATCAGCACAGATCCATGTCATTAAAAAAAAAAATACATTCCATTTGACAGCCCTCAATTCGACACAGCAAAAAACTAGGGCGGTTTATGGAAACCCTAGGTCCAACCCAGAGGCTCAAAAAAGACTCAATTTGACATTCAGGGCGACTTTAGGTTTCTCAAAAAGCTTTGTGGCGACCCCAGGGCGACCCTAGGGCTTCAACAAAAAAATCTATTGGCAATGATTGCATCAATTCAGTTCTTAGATTTCCAAAATAGAATGCAAAACAAGTCTCCTTAAAAGCAGTTGAATGAAGCAAATATCGCTTTAAACACAAGACAAGAACAAGTTCAAGGACAAGATAGAAAACAAGAGAAAAACGTTTTTGATGAAATTACAAACTAGGTTTAAGATAAATCACATCGCAGATGAAGAAACTAATGTCAATGAAAACAGTGCTGCCAATTTAAAGTTTAACGTAAAAGATATTACGAAATCTTACTTTCTTTGTTTTTTGTCGGCGCCACCAGTACAGCAATCTTGAAAAGAACACCGTTCTTCTACTTTTCTTTTCACCCAAGTTATTCGCCTATAGAATACGCCCTCATCAACCTCATTAAGCGTTGGCAAGACTTATGGTTTGGAATGGATCCATATCTGCGTCCAACTAAATGTCAGGAGTGCTTTGGCCTGTTTTTTTTTTTTTTTGATATCGTGTTAGAACGTCGTGCTGTGGAGCCAAGTCGGAAAAATCGATTTTCTAAAGTGTTGATTTCGACTTTCTGATCTATGTTTTCTACAGTAAATTAACCAAAGTACCTATCAGAGTACTGAGGATCTGGAAAGACCACTTCTTCTGACTGCTAAGCGGCGAAGAAGACAGGAATTCCGCTGTCAGGCAGAATGCCCCATTCAATTTGGACGATGATTAAGAATGCCGGCCTCCCAACATATAAGAGATTAAAATTGCCATATGCAAACTTAAATCATATAAGACTGCAGGTGCAGATGGCCTTGATGCCGAACTTTTCAAGGCAGCAAGAGACCAGTTGATAAAGAGCACGCAACAGCTGATCTGCATGATATGGTCGGAAAAAAGCATGCCTGATAAATGGAACCTATCAGTATCGTATGCCCAACCGTAAGAACGGGAGACTCCGCCGATTGTGAAGGAATAAGCCTCGTTTACGTCGCATATGAGATCTAGTCTGCTGTAATATCTGAACGTTTGGAACCTAACGTCAACAACTTGATAAGTCCTTATCAATGTGGTTTTAGACTAGAGAACTCCAAAATAGACCGAATTATGCACGTTAAGGCAGATCCTGGAAAAAATACGAAAATATAATATCGATATTCACCATCTCTTTATGGATTTCAAATCTGCATATGACAGTATTTACGGAGACGACTGTACAGAGCCATGTCTAGTTTCGGCATCCCTACAAATCTCGTATAACTATGCAGGATGACTTTGGAGGATTCATGTTGCTCCATCAATATCGGTAAAGAACTCATCGAGACAAGACGACAAACTGTAATGCGATATACATATTTAACATCATTCTTGAAAAGAACACCAGTGGAGTAATAAATCTTTCAAAAGTCTGTAAAATTACTCGCTTACGCAGATGATACTGACATAACATGAGGACGCAAGATTGATGGCTAATGTACCTCCACCCTCCAGTATACGAAGTATATGCAGTCATCAAACAAGAACGGCCGACATTGACGAATTGAACAAAACGCCACAATAAACAGATATACCTTCGAGGTAGTACAGGACTACGCATACCAAGGATCCGCTATAGACACGGATATCAATATCAGTGCGGAAATGAAACGGAGATCTAACTATTGTCAACCATTGCTTCTTTGGGTTAAGAAGCCAATTGAGAAACAAAATCCTTTCTAGAAAAACCATGGTAATCCTTTATTAGACCTCAATCATGCCAGTCCTGCTTTACGGTGTGGAAGCTTGGACCTTATTGAAAGTGGTTGAGGAAACCCTTGGTCGATTTAAAAGAAAAGCACACCAAATGCTGTTTGGTCACGTATTTGAATACAAATGCGATGAAATAAGATTCAAAAACTGTGTGAAATTGTCATAAGGACAAGAAGGATAAAGTAAATCCGTTGACTTCAACTCTAAAAATACATGTTTCGCCACGACAGTGGACTCATCAGTTGGATATTGTCATACCCTTCAGAGACGCAAATTTTTTGTCGAATTAAACCGACGCTTTTTAAAATTCACGACACTCTGCTGAGATTTTTATATTTCTAAGCGAATGTTAACATTATTAATGCTTGAAAAAATTTCTATGCCAAGGTCTGTTAGCTGCAATTGATAATCCATTTCCTTATGATTTTTTTATGAATTCAAATTCAATTTCTCGTAAAAAACAATAACAAAAAATTTTTCTTGTTATTTTTAGTTTTCTTTTTAATTTTATGAACTGTATGAGTTGTACTGCAACATGAACACAGATAGAAGAGTGCGCATCGAGAGACTACTATGAATGGGAGATGAAAAGCGAATGGACTTCAACTCTCCAGCTCTTCTGTTTTTCGAAAGAACATCTCGGAAGGAGAAGACCTCACTTTAGGTGGTGCAATCAAGTGGAAGAAGACCTCAACCAACTTATAACGAAAAGCTGGAGAGCGCTCGCCCGAAATCGAAATTGTTGGCGAAGGATTTACATAACAGTGACGCAATGGTTGGCATATAAGCCTGTTGTTTGAGAGTTCGACGATTGAGTCAGAAACACTAAATCCGTACCAGTTTACGATTACAAAGCAAATGGGAGTTTTTCCCCGCTTAATCCACCCAATAGCGCTATTAATAGTCAAAGAATAAATTTAAAATTCATAAAATTTAAGGGTTTTCACAGTTTTCTAGCGTTTAAAATGTAAAAGCAAACTGTCCAATGATTTGGATTGTTGAAATATTTTTTATAGTTAATATTTAAATATTTCAAATTGTGGACTTGATTACTCCACTTCTCAAGGAAGGAGTTTTTTTGGTTTCAAGCAAAGCATTAGGCTGATACTGAACATCACGAACATGGTTTCGAGTGTTTTCCTTTGATTGCTTTCGTTCATTTGTTGCATTGGCTTTCAATTTATTTTGAGCTCACAGAGTAAGCTGGACAAATGTTCCAAAAAATAAAGGAAAAGACTTCGAGCTCTTTGATGTTACTGAAACGAAAAGCTCTTGCCTTTTTCGGCGACTCAGTTCACTGCTTGCAATTGAAATCCTCTTTGATAAAGTCTTCCTCACTAACTTATGTATTAAAAAGGGGATTTCAGTTCAAACCTGGGAATCATCGTTTGGAGCGAGCTTTCTCTAGTTTTTGTTCCCTAAGTCGGTTGAGGTCTTCTGCCACTTGATTGTGACAGCTATTACAAGGTCTTTCCCTCCACCGTGCTTCCAAAAATATGTCGAGTTTGAGCGTCTGCATCCATCTGCTCTACATCCCACATTCATAGAAGTATAGCGATGTGCACTTTTCAAGGTATGCTCATATCGCGGTAAAGGTCATACAGTTTTTAAAACTTCTTCTACGCACATTGCCATCACGAACAACTATCGCACTAATAAGTAATGGCAAATTAACTTCAGATTGGAGGAAACCAATACCCAATAATTACCCCAAAGAGGTACAGCGTATGCTCGTAGTATGCACAGTTGGCACGTGACTAAAAGTTGCAACATATGATAAGTTGACACCAATCAAATCCTTCCCGAACAGTACTCGCCAAACAAAGTAAACCTTAGGTAAAAAGTTGTAAAAAAAAAAGTTGGGTATAGATTAGGCTATCTTGTTTTTGAGAACCGTATTTCGAAGAGTACTAAAAGCAAACAATTTCTACTTCAGGAAACTTTTCATGCGAATTTTCGTCTTAGCCATGGTAGTTTCTAACATTTCTTAAGAAGTCCTTACAAGCAAAGTACATGAGAAGATAATCTATCCACAAAGCTCCTGACACTTTTACTACAACAACAACATATCCTTGAATACCGTTAAGACAAGTTACCTAAATGCAAACATTAATTACTTCTCGAATCGAATTTTTTTTTTTTATGTTGGAGGTTCTTAAAATACCAGCTGGAGCACTCAGACCTAAATACCGGTCCATTGTACTACCAGATAGCAACCTTCTATTTGTTATAGCTTTCCAGATGTTCGGAGAAAAGCCAAAAGACGCTGCCATGATAAGGAGCCTAAGTTACCAGCTCTCACCATGTCTGCGCCGAGTATCTGTAACCTCATGCGAGAAAAAGCAGGACATTCGCAGAGGAAGTGCTCTGCGGTGTCCTCATCTTCTCCACAAGATTCACAGAGTGTGGTGTCACTTAAGCCTAACACGTTTAAATGCTTGGCAAAATAGAAGTGCCCGCTGGCAACGCCAATAAGCTTTCTACAGTCTTTTCTGCTACGAGCTAGCAAAAATGTTGCAGTCTTCTTACTAACGTTGGGGAGCATGCATCCAATGGAGGCATGCCTTCTACGATTTTGCTCTTCACAGATCCAATCGTTGATTGAAGCTCTCACTGAGGATGCTGGCAAACCTAGCGACGGTTCAGGTCCTGAGAAAGCTGTCTGAGATCCCTGCCTAGCGAGTTCATCGGCGATCTCATTTCCAGTTATGCCGTGATGGCCCGGAACCCAAATGAGACTGAAGGAATTTGATCTTCCGATCGCATTCAGAGAATTTTTGCATTCCTGGATCACTTTCGAAGTGGTTAGAGGGTTGAGAAGAGCCTTAAGCACAGCTTGGCTGTCGCTGCAAACACAGATACTTCTCCCCGTCCATCCATTGTTCGTTACGTGGCTCAAGGCCATTAGGATAGCATAAGCTTCCGCTTGGAAAACGAATGCGTATGATCCCAAAGATGAGTGCAGTCGTATGTCGTCGTTCTCAACAAAGGCACCAGCACCAGAACCCTCGTCGGTTTTGGAGCCATCTGTGAAGATACGATAACAGTTCTTTCCAGGCTCAGATTCTGGAGAGAACCAGTCCTGAACCGAAGGAAAGTTGAATGAGTAATTTTGACGCAGTTTGAGCCTTGGGATCATCGTGTCAGACGGCATATCCATTAGACGTGAGTCAAAAGATATGCTGCTTGCGAGCTCCTCAAAGCTCCAGTGTGAATTGTGCCAGAGACCACATCGCTTTAAACGAGAAATGGTCTTGAGAGTACACCCCATGATGAGAGCAGCTCCCGATGTGCTGGGGAAGGCCCCAGTAAGTTTGGCAAACGAGGCATTAACGTATTAACGCGAGAGCTTATTCCACCAAGCAACTGACGCATAGGATATAATTGGTCTTATCATAGCAGTATAGATCCAAAGGACCCTTTTCGGTGAAAGACCCTATGTCTTGCCAAAGGCTCCTTTATATTGCCAGAAGACTGAGAGTGCTTTAGTAGTTTTAGACTCGACATGTTTAGACCAAAGGAGCTTGTTATCCAGGATCACTCCAAGATGTTTGACTTCATTTGAAAAGGGGATGTTGACGCCTTTAAGCGTAAGTTGGGTCAGACCAGTCACTTTTCTACGTCTCGTGAAGAGGGCAACCTCGGTTTTAAGAGGATTGACGGAGAGACCGTTTCTAACACACCAGGTGTCAATCATATAAAGCGCAGCCTGTGCTCGGGAACAGACAGCTTGGCGGCTGGATCCAATCGAGAGCACGGCGACGTCGTCTGCATATGCTTGGGCATGAACGTTAGAGCCATTGAGCATTACAAGTAGAGAGTCGATCAACATGCACCACAGAAGAGGAGATAAAACGCCACCTTGGGGACAGCCCTTATTTACTCCCGTTGCAACATATTGTCCACAGTCCGCCTCAGCGATTACGGTTCTCTTCATTAGCATTGCTCTAATCCACAACACTAATGACTCGTCCACACCGTGTTCTCTGGCAGCATTGCACATACCATCGAAGCTAGCATTGTCAAAAGCACCTTGAATGTCAATGAAAATGCCTACCGCAAATTCTTTCCTGTAAAGCGCGCATTCAATCCTGCTGACAAGATTTTGAAGTGCGGTCTCGCAAGATTTTCCTCTTTGGTAAGCATGTTGCATCTGAGACAGAAGGTGTAATTGGAGTGAGGTTTTACGAATGTAAATCTCAACCATTCTTTCCAGCGTCTTAAGCAGAAAGGAGGTAAGACTGATGGGTCTAAAGCTCTTGGCGAGTGAGTAGTCTTGTTTACCAATTTTTGGTATGAAGACGACTCTAACACTCTGCCATGGAGTTGGTATATACGCTAGGGCTAGACTACCAGTGAAAATATTTTTCAAAGTAGGAAGCAAAAGGTTTATACTTTGCTGCAACATAGCTGGGTAAACACCGTCAGTGCCAGGTGACTTGAAACTGTCAAAAGATGCCACGGCATATTTGATGGCTTCGTCGGTAACAACTAACGATGACGTGTACCAGCTAAGTCGAGTGGATTTATCGGATTCACCTGATCTAAGGGAGATAGATTGCTGTGGTCCGATTGTTATCTGGTTTCCTGGAAAATGAGTTTCCAGCATAAGACTGAGTGTCTCTGCTTTGGACTCGGTATAGGAACCGTCTGATTTCCTGAGCGTTTCTAGTTTGTTTACCTTGCTCCTCGAATCGAATACCTCTATGAAAGATCGTTTAATCAATTGCATCACCTCCCAATTGCCATGTAATCTGAAGAAAAAGTAAATTTTTAATACAAAACACTCAGCTGTCAACCAACCAAGGTTCTACTTCATGAATGCACTTGACTTAGTTTTACAAAAGCATGAATAACAGAAATTAACATCTACCCGCATAAGTGATTCTAATGCGGTGTAATTAACAAACAAGTTCTTTTTTTAATTTTGTACAGAACACCCCATAGCGTGTAACAGCCTCGTGCATACTCCGCCTCTTACATCACTAAACCTGCTTACCAAATACAGATACGATCGTCGCGTCGTCGGTCGTATACACTTTAAATTATTTTATAGCCCATGTAAGGAGCTAAGAAATTAAGCATGGCGTTAATTTATAAAACATTCGATTTCCAACAGGTCACTAGGTAGGTAGATAGGTATACTTTAACACAAAAGAAACACTAACTTTAAATTAACACAATTTTTGGGTCTAGTATCAACCCAACAGCTTGTCTCCCCAAGACATCACACGACTTTAACTAGAATAACAATAAAACGACTAAAGCCGGTGCTAACATACATTTTAATGTTAACAACATGTTGTTTGTTTTGACTGCCTCGTTCGCAGTTTTAAGAAGGTCAATGTCAATGCGGTATGATTGAAAACGCACTTTCGATGTAAAAATTTTATTTTATTACCTACTCGGCTATTATCAAAACAGATCAAAATTAAAATATTCATTCCGGATACCGGCTTCATTAGTATGGATTAGTAGATGGCCAGGCCAAAGTAAAAGAAGATGAAGATATTTATTGGTTAGAGCTTTGTTGCAAAATTTATTGCAAAAACAGCGGTTAGGAGTGATTTATTTGATGGCTAAAATTTCTTAAATGATTTATAGATGAGCTTTGGAAATAATATACCAGACATACTCGCATAGCTTACTTACTACGAAGTGAATGGGATTTGTTTTCATAAGATTTCGGTTATTGGTATTTGGAATAGCCTCATGGTGAGTAATGTGTGTTATTAAGATGATTATTAAGAAAAGTGTCTGTCTGTCTTTTTTGCTTAACAGTAGCAGTAAACTGCTCCAATAGTCTTCAAGCTACTTAGCACGATACGATAATAGAAGTCTTGATAATACTTTTTTGTGTGATTTATGTACATTATGTACGAACTAAAAAACCTATCAGACGGTGTGGAGTCATAACGACAGTACGTGGATGCTGTGGTCACTTGTTTAGATGGGCAGTTATTCAATTAAGTTTTCAAACATATGAACGGAGGGATGGGAGATCTTTATTGAGGCCGCAACAAAATATAGTGAAGGAATTACGTAGATAGACATGACGAAATCAGTGAAACTGAATCAAATTGAAGGGAAATTTATTTTGGAAGAAAGAAAAGTCACAAGCTACTACGATTTACAATTACGTCAAGAGTAAAAAGATCAAAATAAAAATCTGTCATAAAAATAACTATTTAACAAAGAGAGAAAAATATAAGGAAAAAGTGGCAAAACAGGATATGGGCTTTGGGAAAGACAGTAGACATCGGGTTGATAGGATGTAAAAGTCTGCTCTAGGATTAGAGCGAAAGTTAACTTCTATAAATGCACAAATAGAATAAAGACACAACAAGTTGTGTTTGGGGTGCACGTAGTTACAAGTTACTACCTATTTCACCTTTCGCGAGGAATAGGCAATTTTTTCGAAAGCAATATCATTACCGTGAATCGTGAATAGAGCTTTCTCGATTATCCTTTCGGAAACTGCAGAAAATTGTAGGTCCCCTCCATTCCTCATGAGGGTGAAAAATGATCTAAGTCCCGGAGCTCCCCGCGCTCTGTTGCGCCATCCTATGTACGAAGTTGAGATAGTTACCGTTCCATTTAGCTGATGTTCCACATTTTGAGGATCGTCGAACGAGTATTGTGAAAAATAACAAAACTATCTGATAAACAATGCGGGCTTATCTCGGGTGATTTAACATTGTGAGTCCTTAGAGGATTTGAATGGGGTGCGCCAACCAGACCTAGACAACGAGGAGTCTTGGAGATGTATGTGCTGATGGACAAGGATATTCCTTGGAGATGTATGTGCTGATGGACAAGGATATTCATGAAGAAACAGTAGCAAAGTTATGACATTCAGTTACCGAAAAATTCCTAGTCGAAATAAGTGTACCCCAAGGGAATGGCATGAGCCCTCCACTCTTTGTTCGAGCCTTTGACTATTTTATAATTTTCATTTGACACTCTGCTGAAAGATAAGGTACTAAAGAACAAAGTATCTATTCAACTATAAAATACTGACGATGAAGTCATCAACAGTGTGCGGTCTATATCACTGAAAGAAGCACTCAACGCATAAAAGCTTGGGTGCTGTATTAGTCCAAAAAGGCATCAGAGTGCTTCAGCGGTCGTTTTCAGATTCAGGCAAGCGTATTCCAGGAACTTTTTTGATTGGAAATGTGCCTTCCAAGGGCGAGAAGTTCAAATATTTGGGATCCATTGCAAATCAATGCTTAAGCACGGGTCACACACTGCTGCTTGCCAGCGATGAATCAAGTAGTCGCTACTGCCAGCCGCTGATCAGCCTTGTGTGACCAAGAAATTGACTACACTCGCTGCCAGCTGGCGAGTAATTAGCAGCAGCTGGCAAAGTTGAATATGTTCATATGTTCAACTTTTGGTTTTGAATTCTTTTCGGCATTAAACATTTTGAAATGCTTTGAAATGTGGAGCTACGCGAATTAAGGTTAGGTTAAAGTGGCTGTCAGCTCGTCTTGCACACTATGGTCCGTTGGGCCCATTGTGGTACTACGGTGGATCTAATGTATCCACATCCTGATGGAACCATTTTGAGCTTACAATATGAAGCGAGAGAGACGAAGGGCGTCGATGCGAGTAAGATCATCAGGGCGATTAGAGAAACACGAACCTAGATGTATCTTACGTTTGAGGCGACTACTAGCCTTGCGGCATGTCAACTATCATTGCACTAATGTGTTTTCTGTTCCGTTCGACCACTTCAGATCAAGCTTGGGCCAGATTTGTTTCGTTGCGTTACACGTTAAACTGCTTGAACATCTCAGATGAGTTTTTTTGTATGCTTTCTGCTTGAGTCAGAGTCTAGGTGTGCCAGTTTTTTTGCTGACAGTCATTTAAACTTTACCCAACCTAGTGTAGAAGGAAATCATGCTTCTCCTCTAACGCAGTTATCTTACTTTAATTTCTAGCACGGTAGAGCAGACATCTTTGCAAAAAACGGTAACTCTAAGCCTTCATCTGCCTTGGGCCATTGATCATAATAACTTGAGATAAAATGAAGGGGAGCTAAAGTTTTTTGGAAGTTGAGCTGATTAAACAGAAAAAACTATTAATAGCAGTGAAATAACTATTGAAAGCCGATAGCCGTAAAAAACCAATAGGATGATTTTATAACTTGAATATCGAGCCATAAAAAAAATATATTGAATCTAGACTACGTATATTGAAGTTCAATTAAATTAAGACTTAGTACCTGTGATTTATAAGCAATCAAAAGTAAATAGGGTGGCGCGCAACAGAGCTAGGAGCTCCAGGAACTAGCGAATATCTCACAACCATGACTTGAAAGGGATTGGAGGGGACCTAAAATTTTCTACCTGTTCTGAACGGCTAATCCAGAAAGCGCTTTTGATGGCAGTGAATTATAACATCAGTGGACTTGCTAATTCCTCGCGAAGGGCGAAAAACATTTCTGCTTCTAAGGATTCGAACCACGAACCTCTGGGTTAACAGGCTGACACGCTAGACATCACGCCACGGGTACCACAAATTTATAAATAACAATAAAATAAAAAGGTCTATTTCAAGCAAATACTTTTTTAATTAATAGAAAATGGACAAAAGTAATTGAAACTCACAAATCAAAAGACAAACAAATTTTTATCCGAATAGTGTCACTTCACACAGGACAAACAAAAGAATAGACCCCACTTCCTTTTTTTTTTGTATCAACCATTACCCACATCCCCTGCATTTGGCTCATCTTATTGAAGTCGCCTTCTACTAAACTGTAGCTAAGTTTTTGTTTGTTTCACAAAGGACTATGTGATACCCGGAATATTTGTTGTTGGAATCTCAGAATAATCAAATTTCTTTCCACAAGTCCTTTGAGAGCACACTGCCCTTTAAAACTGCTAACTAAGCCGCTCGAAATCGGCATACAATTGTTGGTCCTTAAAATGCGATAGGCCCGAGGTTTTTATAGCTTCGTTGCACCGCTCCTTTTGCTTATTTATTTACCTACCAGGCTCTTGCACAGTCGTTTTATATTTTATTTCCAAACATCAAACTTCTGAACAAACTTCGTGTCTTGGTCACATTAACAAAAAAATTTAAATCATCTGACTAATTCTAATCAAAATAAAGATCTCGTTTTTATTTTACTCACGAGGATTATATTTTCTTAAAAGAACAAGAATTCGTACGTCTGATTTCCAATTTTTTTTTTTTTCTCCAACAAACGTTTTTCACTTGCAACAAAACACTTTTTCACATTCCAATTTATTATTTATAAAGTTGAGCTCACTTACAACTCTAATCACTTCACAGATCGGATGCTTTCTGCATTCGCATTCAGCCAAAGCTTTTGCATTTATATTCTTTCCAAAGAACACTTCTCTCAGAATTCAATTGATAAACATGAAGCACATGCACTCTTGATTAGCACGCTCTTTCCGTGACATGAGATGTTTTACAAAACAAAAAAAAACCTCAGCGCATGAATAAAAAAATAAAAACTGCAAACAAAACCACTGACAAGCCCGAACTATAGCTAAGCGTCTAGTTGTGCGCGAACGAAAATAAAACTGACTCTCCGCGATCGATCTACTGATCTGTTTTCAATCGAATTCCACCTTTAAATAATCGTTGGAATTCAATTTAGCAGATCGGCGCGGCGCCCTGGTACGCACGTACGACTATCAAGATCGACCAACTCTTGGTCTAGCATCGTCTTTGACTTTGTGCAAAGTTCATTGGGACTATAATGCTCAATGGTTTCACTTGAACTTGAAAACTGGTCGTGGTCTCTTTGAATACTGCACAGTAATCCACAACCACTCGGCTCGCGATGGCCCATCAAGATGCCCATGAATTTTTAACAAGATCGTTGATCGCTGAGTGTGCAGTCCAATAAATGTTTATAATAAACTTGCATATGTAAATTAGTAGGAGAGTGGTGTGATGATGATGTCGTCTGGTTTAAGGGAATTAAGAATTCGATTTGGCTTTTGGCTTGAACAAGCATTTGCATTATTCTATTTTTGGTGACAATTGAAAAGTCAAACAACAAATTCGCAAGTAAGTGACTTAATATGATTCATGGGAAAAATTAACACAATTTGCTAACAAAAAACTAATGCATTTGTTTGTTTTGTTTATACAAATTTTTATTGCAATTCAAAGCGCTGCGCTGCTGTCTGGTCTCAGCAAGATTAAATAATTGAGTGCTTCGTTATATGCAGACATGCAGCAGACGGAGTGTTTCTCGGAATTTATTCAAAAGAGAGAAGAAGTTCAAGGCTTGACATCCTAAAAAATAAACCGAAACAAGTTTAAGTTATGCCTTAATCTGAATAAGCAAGTCAAATAACACAACAGACAATTTTTTCACTCTGAAGTCAGGTTTTGACAGCAAGAATGTATTCGTTTTAATGAATAAATCAAGCAGCACAAGAGAACTCGAAGAAGTTCGATGTCTAACGCAATTCTTTCAACCACACCTTTGTGAAGAATGGTTATGGCCTACAAATTATTTCCGATTTCGAACGATGTAGTGAGGAAGTGCTTTTCGTGTAAGTTTGCTTACTCTCGGAGGACTTTCCAATTCTTCTCGAAAGCTGATACCCGTGGAAAAACATTTTTGTTTTCTGTTGGGATCTGGGACACGAACCTCTTCTGGGACTCGAACTTCGAACTTCATCGTAACAGCTGGACGCAGCGCCCCATTTCTTCACTTGCTGCAAGAAATTATAAGAATTAAATACTAGCGTAAGGAATAAGGGTCACCCTTATGACGTCATGGTCGTGTATTGTATCAATCACCTCAATTAAACATTAGCTTATCTTTGACAGTAAAAGAATAGCGTTAAGCCTTAAGACCTGAGATATTACGAAGAACAATCATGAATCATGAAGAAATAAAATAATAAAATTTAAAACAAATAATTTAATTTAATTTAATTTACAAATCTCACTGACGATGGAAGCATTGCTTCTGAAATGTACATCTGAGGAAATATAAAAAATGTGTTTTAACTGTTAAAAAATTTACTAATCTTTTCATTTATTAGATTAAAAAACGCGTGGATAATCTCGACTAAATACATTACTTTCCACTCAAGCCTCAAATCGTGATGTGGTTCGTTTGGAGAAAATCTGGTCGATAGTGTATGTTTCCATTCAGACACTTGAATATACTTACATGGGTTGGGGCAGCAGTGCTCTGAGCTCCCGGGATTAGAAAATTTCTCACAACCATGTCTTGTGAGGTAAATGGAGGGATTTACATTTTGCTGTCGATTTCGAAAGGCTAATCGAAAAGGAGCTTCTCATGGCAATCGATTTACTATCGGGGAACCAGCGAGTCCCTCGCGGATGGTGATATCCAGGCAAATATTTTTTGACTTGAATACTCGTCGAGCTATGAAGCACGTTCTGGATGTCATTCAGAGAAGCTTATTATTATACTACATGCGTGTCAGGAACTTCCTCATCAGGTAGTAAAATTAGGGCCAGTTTTACAGCGAAAGGTTATACTAGTTAATTGGGTCAAACTCAATAATTTGACTGAGTTAACTGTAGCTTGACACGTATCATAGATTAATCCTCCACTAAAAACTCGCCCTCACAAATGTAGGTGCTACAGTCAAGCACCATGTAATCCATGCAATCCGATTTCTGTCAAGGTGTCTCCAGTTAGTTCTTCAAATCAATTGAGGCTACTATAAGCTTTATTGTTCCACATCAGACCAGTTTTAACTCTTTTGCGATTGAGAAGGGCGGATGGGCAAAACTAGCTCCCTCCACTTGTGATAGCCATAATAATCAGGCGACTCTATAACGATGGGTTTGGGACTAACTCCCTTCTGGCAAACAATATTAAGATTTTGGACTTTTATCATTCAGGACTTTTCATTCTCTCACCCTTGTCAACCTATGTTCTGAATTCGAATTAAAAATTTGACTAATGAGCACAAATCATAAATGTCTTTAATGTCTTAAATCTTGAAAATGCCAGGGCTAGAAAAAATATTAGCAAGTACCACAGGCATGATTTTTATTCAATCATAATTTTTGTCACGATCACTGTTCTTTTCTTGAATAACTATTACATGTCATTGTCAAATACATGTCATAGAACCGTCGCGTTGTACCAAATTCAATGACAGAAGAATAATCATAGGTATCATTCATTCAAGATTATGGGTTTCGTTATAAGGTACAATCGTTTATTTGATTATTTTATACAACGGGGTCAGAACCAAACACGAACGTCATTACGTTATTATATGCAATGTGTGTATAGCGAATATTTAGTCTCAATCTAAGTTAAAAGCTCGCGCCGACTTTTAATGCTACGGCATTCTTTTTGGTTTAATAATCTTATGTTCCCTAACATTAAAACTGAATCTTTAATGCTATTGGTAAGGGAAATATGAAAGTCTGACTGACGTTCCAATTCAAAAATAAGTGTAACCGAATAAGTTTCAAGAGAAAGGGTTGTGTTTACCTGAGGTCGGAGAATTGTTAACACCACCGAGTAAACTTGAGTTGAATTGGAAGACCTCTTAGATGAAGAGGGAATCAAACCAAACGCAATCTGCTGCTTAAAATACTATTGCCACAAATAGATTGAATAATAAAAAATAGTGCGTGGAGTCCCTCCGCGCGGAAGAAGTGAAACCTCCTAATATGAAAATGGAAATAGGAAGGGATAGAAATTGATTTTAGTGAACTCGTATTGTTTCTTTAAATGAAAAAGAAAAGAGATGGATCGGAGTTAATTTTCACGGGATAGCTACTTACCACCATTTCATAGAACAATTTTTTATTTTTTGGTGGAGATTAGAAGAGGAAAACGAGGATTTTAAGGATCTATGTACATACATAGTGCTTATGTATGGAATACAATACCAGGAATCTTTCTGAAACCGTTGATTGGCCAGTGTCAGTGGTAGCTGACTGACAATGAAGACCGCAGTCTTAACACCTAAGCCCAAGAGAACAATTACATACATGTTTAGACATGATCAAACATGTTTAGACATGATCAAAGATGTTTAGACATGATCAAACATGTTTAGACATGATCAAACATGTTTAGACATGATCAAACATGTTTAGACATGATCAAACATGTTTAGACATGATCAAACATGTTTAGACATGATCAAACATGTTAAGACATGATCAAACATGTTTAGACATGATCAAACATGTTTAGACATGATCAAACATGTTTAGACATGATCAAACATGTTTAAACATGATCAAACATGTTTAGACATGATCAAACATGTTTAGACATGATCAAACATGTTTAGACATGATCAAGCACGTTTAGACATCATCAAACATGTTTAGACATGATCGAACATTTTTGGGCCGGGCTTAAATGGAAATTGCTTATATATACATGATTATGCCTCCGCTAACTACTACATACTCATTACTACATATATTAAAATTCTAATAAAATCTTACAGTTACCACTCACCAAAAGCTCTGATTTGTACATACATACATACATATGTATACTGTCTTCCTAATAAAATTCCGCAGTCAGCACATTCGAGGAGAAACTTAACAATTGGTTTTTTTGTTAGAATAATTTAACTCAATCGATTTACACATTTAGTAAGCACTTATCAACATACATATTTACATACATTTATGTATATCTGTGCTCAAAAGGTAAAAGCTCTTAACTCTATTTTCATAGTTTTTCAGAAAGTGGATTTTTAACTTGCAGTATTTGTTTAAAAAAAATTAAGAAGGATGTGAAGAAACAGTTTTCAGTAGTCTTGCCTTTATATACACAATTATTTAAATAGTAAAACTAGATTTTGATAAGTGGAGTATTTAATGCTTTTTTTAATGTTTTTTTGCTTTAAGTGCTTTTACAAAAACAACTTTTTCAGTTTTTCATATACTAAGTATCCTAAGATGTTCTTCCAATTCGTATTTTTAATTGATTTGAGTTTTAAGTCAACTTAAGCTATTTTACTTTAATGAGCAAAGAAAATATTAGATATTCTTAAAAATATAAGATATCTTAAGTCGACATAAGCGATTTTACTTTATTGATTCATATCGAACTTAAGATATTTTACCCAAATAATTTCTGCCTATTATATGATAAACAAAATAAATTGATACATAAGACGAATCATCCTCTACTTAAGTTGTTTTACCTTTTGCAAAATCCTAAGAATTAAACTTAAGCCATTTTACAAAAGGTCATAACTTTCTTGTTTTCAAAGATTAATCAACAAGGGTAAAAAAGAAAAATAGTTTGTGGGCAGAATATATAAGAAATGGATAAACAGCTAAAACCACTTAAGTCGACTTAAGAGCCTTTGCCTTTTGAGCACAGATATTATACAAATTAAAAGAAACTGCTTTAGATATTTTCTATCGTTTCATTGGAGAAAAGAGTAAAACTCAACACTGATCGACTTTTCATTTTACGACTGAATATGTTTAACACGGAAGTGTAACGCTGCATGTAACACGGAAGTGTAACGCTGCATGTTTGCAAGTCGCATAAGAAGTTTCACTTCAATTATTTTATGTTAGAATAATTTAACTTAATCGATTTACACATTTTGTAAGCACTTATCTACGTACATCATACATACATATATTAAACAAATTAAAAGAAACTGCATTAAATATTTTCTATCATTTCATTGGAGAAGAAAAGAAAACACAACACTGATCGATTATTCACTGAGCAATTGAAATAATTTTCGCACGCACAGACATGATTTTCTTCAAAATATTTCCACCGAAAAACACATTTTACTACAATGAAATCGTTGGGATGAATGGCGCGGAATTGATGACAGCGTTTAACACGGTAGTGTAACACGGGAGTGTAACGCTTTCATGTAACGCTTTCATGTTTGCAAGTCGCATAAGAAGTTTCACTTCAAAAATGAAGCTGGTTACACTCGTTGACTTACGAAAGGGATCTGCTTAACTTTCAGAAGAAGAAAAATGGTAGGAAAATGTTGCCAAGTTTTTGCGCTTTCCCCATTTCCAGATGTTTCATTGAACGTAAAAAAGAGAACATTCAACATAATATATTTTCTGGGTATAGTTACGAAATTTCCAATCGTCAAACCAGAGGCCGAATTACCGCATCAGTGATCGAGCGAGTGAGTTCTATTTTTCTTTCAAAATTCAAATCAGTCTGCTATACTTCAACTGCTTAAATGATTTCGTAGAACCTGAGCTAATCACTCCGGCTGATACTTGCACAAATAGCCCCTTTTATAAAGACAATTGATGTTTGATGGTTTTCTTGCACTGATTTACAAGGACGGGTCTATATACTATACACCCAACACAGACTAGCACGAGCCATTTGAGGGATGAGAAAGAGTCGTGTAGTTCGTGTTCGTTCGTTTTACCCGTATCAAGTTTAAACTTCCCCAGAGTTTAACAATTTTTTTATTGATTGATACTACTTCAAAGGCATTTTGCTTTTTCCAAACTTTTTATAACTTGCTCGTACATCAAGTGAATATGAATATAATATTTAAGACACAGTGCCAGCGTTTACAAAAATAGTAGAGGATTTAATAAAAGACACCGATGCACATTGCTTTTGAATTTTTGTGAATGAGAATCAAAATACAGAGGAATTAGAGAGTCTGCTATAGCATTGCACATTTAAATAGTGCGCTTGAATCTTCATACTTTACTGTGCGTTCGAAGTTCGGTTCAATGTAAAACTGATGAGTATTACATAAGAATGAAATGGACGGCAAACAGTACTGAATTGTCAATTTTTTTTTTTTTTTTTTTAATTTAATTTTGGTGGGGGCAAAACCCCCATTTATTAGGCTTAATACAAGCTATTAACTTACAAACTAAGAAACTTAATAGCTAAGACTTACAAACTAGTTGGAGGGCCTTGGAGACAAAGTTTTAGGCATGGAGTACAAACTAAGAAACTTAATAGCTAAGACTTACTAAGTAGTTGGAGGGCTTAGGAGACGAAGTTTTAGGCAGGGAGTACTCATATAGAAGTCAAAGCAAGAGGAGTGGGAGTTGACATTCCTCAGCATTCGGGAGATGGGTTCATTGGAGCCATAAGAGGTTCGATGGGTGGGAAGATAGAAGAGACGGGGGTTCCGGGTGTTACGAGGGTTAGTATTTAGAAAAATGGATTCGGTAAGGTCTGGACAGTCAATGGTACCTGTGAGGATTCGGTGAATGAAGAGAATGTCAAATATTTCTCTTCGATCTTTCAGCGTATTCAGGTTTAGGAGTTTGATTCGGTCTTGATAAGGGGGTAATATCAGGGGATTACTCCAATTAAGACCTCGAAGAGCAAAACGGAGGAAACGGCGTTGAATGCTCTCAATTCTGGCAATGTGCACTTGTTGGAAAGGCGACCAGACCTGACAAGCGTATTCAAGAAGCGGACGGACAAATGAAATGTAAAGGGATCGGGTTACGTAGGGGTCAGCAAATTCTTTGGACCATCGTTTCACGAAGCCAAGTGCTGAATTTGCCTTAAGGATTATATCGTCGATATGCTTGAGGAAATTCAGCTCACGGTCGCAAATAATCCCAAGGTCCCGGATCACCTCAACGGTGGAAATGATTTGACCGTTTAGAAGATAGAGACGGGGAGTAGTCTTGATGCGTTTTCGTGAGAAGGTTATTGATTGGCACTTGGAAACATTTAGCTCCAGGCAGTTTTTGGAGCACCATATTGAAAAATTGTCGAGGTCGTGTTGGAGGTGGGAAGAGTCTTCAGAAGAAGAAATGATCCGGTAAAACTTAGTATCGTCCGCATAGAGGGAGATAGAGGAGTGTTTGATGATCATTTCAATGTCGTTAATACTGAGAATGAAGAGGAGAGGGCCTAAATGGCTGCCTTGGGAAACACCGGATGTAGCTAGAAAGCGGCTGGATACGGCGGATCTGAACCGAACGCTGTAAAAACGGTTTTCTAAATAAGAGGAAATCCATCTCAATAGAATGGGTTCAAAGCCGAGGGTGGAAAGCTTAAAAAGAATAAGTTTGTGAGAGATTTTATCGAAAGCTTTACTGAAGTCAGTTGAAATTACATCGACCTCCTTTCCATTCTCTAAGGCTGTGAGGGTAAATGAGACAAAGTCAACGAGGTTTGTTGTTGTTGACCTGCCTTTGAGGAACCCGTGTTGTCTAGGGGAGATGAGAGATTTGCAACGAAAACTTAAGTTTTCATACAGTATGCTTTCGAAAATTTTGGGTATATGCGATAGTTTAGCGATAGGACGATAATTTTTCACGTCACATTTAGGACCTTTTTTGTGTATAGGGGTTATAAACGCCGCGCCGTTTTCCAAACTTGCGGGAAAACACCAAGGGATATGGACAAGTTAAAGATTTTTGAGAGAGGAAGGGAAAGAGTTGAGGAGCACTTCTTAAGAAATATGGCAGGTATACCATCTGGGCCAGGAATATACTCATCATTTAAATTATTTAACTTTTCTTCAATTAGATAGGAGTCAAAGAAACGTGGAAGGAATGGATCAAAGGAAAAATTCGGTAAAAACGAGAAATAATCTGAATCAGGAACAAAAGAATCATCCGTGAAAGACTGTTTGAAGTAATTTGCGAAATAGTTTGCTACGGCGAGTGCATTAGATGAGGATTCATTATTGAAGGAGAGGGAGGAAGGGTACCCGTCAGATTTTCTTTTGTGGTTGACAAATTTATAAAAAGACTTAGGGTCATTAATAATGTTAGATTTCATTTCAATTAAATAGCGTTTTTAAAGGGTGTTGAAAAGCTCACAGAAGTGTAAATAAGAGCCAAGGTAAGCTGAATAGTCAGTAGGAGATCGAGTACGAAGGAAGATGGTCCACAATTTGTTCCTTTTATTTCTTAGATTACGGAGCCTATGGTTATACCACGGAGGGGAAGTGGAAGAAGTTTTAAGTCTAGAAAGGGGAACGAAGAGGGATATAGCTTTATGTATTTCTCTGTAGAATGCGGATGTGGCATCTTCTACAGTTAAATTTTCAAAATTAAAGTGAGTTCTATTGAGGTAATCATTAATTTTGCGGAAGTTTGCTTTGTGGAAATCGTATGAAGCTGGAGGTTCAGGCGGGTTAGATGGTTTTGAAGACTGGAGAAAAAATGAAAGAAGGAGAAGAGGGTGTAGGTTATCTATGGTTGAAAGAAGCAGGGGTGAAAGTGAGATTGAAGAATTAATGGGGTCTGTTGTAAATACAAGGTCAAATTGCCTACCCATGTTGTTTAAAATTCCGCTTACTTGGCAGAGGCAAGAGTCTGCCAGGCGATCAACGAACAGACATTCTTTGGCAGAGATGGGACTAGGAGCAATGTAAAACGATAGGTCATCTGACAAAGTCCAGTTTAGATACGGCAGGTTAAAATCACCGAAAATAAGGATCTCATCATGGGGTTCGCATAAATCTGAAATGTCGTCAACCGTTTTGATTGCAAATTCATAAGATTCAAGTGGTTGCGATGGTAAGATATAGAAGCAGATAATGTAAAGCGATTTATGGGATAGAGTGATTTTGATTGAGACAAAATCAAGGCTGGGGGAAGCAGAAGCATTTTTTTTTATCATGACGCGGCGGAAGCGATTATAGTGTTAATTGTTAAATTTTTTTAATTATATATTTGTCACAAAAAGTTGTGTTGTTTTTTAATTTTATTAGATTGGGTGGTAAAAAAACAGCACTGATTTCAGGACACTAATCACTTCATCACTTGAATTCCATCCGAAAAGTAGCACGGGCTTTTTAAGTAGTTTGAGAGTACGAAGTCGTGTAATTCGTGTTGGTTCGTTCAAAACGAAAATACACGGTCGTTTGACTAAGAGTTTTCGTTTTACAAGAACCAACGGCTTGTTCCTTTCATATTAGCTGATATACAGGGTGATTCGCATAAGGTGTGACAAAAAGATAGGGTGTGTAGGTTGGACCTAGACAAGCAAAAAATCGTATGGGAGGGGGGGGTCCATTTTCCCCCGTTTAGGCGGGAGGGGCAATTTAAGAAAAAAATCACTAAAAATGGGAAAAAAATTATTTTTAAAGAACGGTAATACCAACAGAGTCGTGCTATAGCATTTTGAAAAGCCAAAAACCTATACATTTATTTAAATTCTAAAATAAGTTGTGCAAATGAATAGTTTTTGAAATATTAATTTTCAAAGTCAAAATTTTGAAAAAAAAACATAATTTTTTTTTTCAAACCATTTTTTTTCAAAATTTTACATTATTAAGTAGTATTTTTCTGGCTTATTTTCAATGCTCTTATTTATTTTTGATCAAACACAAAAAACTGGATGTCAAAATAACCTGTAGTTTTTGAGAAAACCAAAAATTACAAAAACGACTTTTTTAAATTTTTTGTTTTTTTAAAGTTTTTTTTTTCGTTATTGGATTCTTAAGTGAATTTACGAAATAAAGGATGAATTTTCTCTTTACTTTTTTTATTGAGAATTCACTTAAAAATCCAATAACGAAAAAAAAACTTTAAAAAAACAAAAAATTTAAAAAAGTCGTTTTTGTAATTTTTGGTTTTCTCAAAAACTACAGGTTATTTTGGCATCCGGTTTTTTGTGTTTGATCAAAAATAAATAAGAGCATTGAAAATAAGCCAGAAAAATACTACTTAATTATGTAAAATTTTGAAAAAAAATGGTTTGAAAAAAAAAATTATGTTTTTTTTCAAAATTTTGACTTTGAAAATTAATATTTCAAAAACTATTCATTTGCACAACTTATTTTAAAATTTAAATAAATGTATAGGTTTTTGGCTTTTCAAAATGCTATAGCACGACTCTGTTGGTATTACCGTTCTTTAAAAATAATTTTTTTCCCATTTTTAGTGATTTTTTTCTTAAATTGCCCCTCCCGCCTAAACGGGGGAAAATGGACCCCCCCCCCTCCCATACGATTTTTTGCTTGTCTAGGTCCAACCTACACACCCTATCTTTTTGTCACACCTTATGCGAATCACCCTGTATAACAAAAAAATATGATCTTTGAATTCCTCTATCATTGAGCGTTTGTGATATGTAAAGCCTTCAAAATCAGGCAAACGAATTTTTCTCCTATTTTTAGGAAAACTTTTAAAACTTCTAGTTTTTATGGTTATGATGCGCCTTATTCAAATGACCTCCATCACATCAGATTATTGAGACAAAATCGTCGAGTACGGATGGTGTCACAATATGGCTCTTTAGCCTCGGGGCCTAACGCATTTGAAAGCTTTAAAATGCTATGTCTGTTACAAACGGCTAAAGGTGTTACGGTAATATTTCACCGCAACAAAGATCTTCCCTTAAAAACTGGTTTATGTTTTTATTCCTTTCTTTTAGTCCCGAAACCCTCCCCATCATTTCTTCGTCCCACCATTTTTCCGTTGTTTGTTCTTAGCAATGTAAAAGGAACATTGCTTTGAACAAATAACAAAAGCAGGTACACCTTATCAGCGGATGAGCTGAATGGTTTGTTGAGCCAAGACACAAACCTGGTAGATGGCTAGGGAGAACTGCCATTTCCAAACACAAAATGAGATACACACATATACACAAACATCACATAAAATAGAAGACACCATATACACTATATACAAAATCATACAATATACATCATCACACAATACACAACATCACACCATATATTATATCATCAAATGAAGTACACATCACAAACACAACATTTTATACATAATGTAATCAAGGCTTAAGCCCACCCTAAATATTTAATTACGTATCAAAGGTTGGAACGTTAATAGATTTCCCTTCTCTCCCCCAAATCTGCAAAAGGGTCCACCGGCGTAAGTTAGGGTTCGCGAGTATAAAAGATTTCTTTCGGCTATGGTTCTTCTCAGGAAATTTTACATTTAAAATAGAGTATTTTGGAAACTGTGCCTTCCTCGATTCACTATTTGCGCGATTTAGAGTAACTGGGAGAATGCTCAGATGAAACTTGGTTTTTGTTTCAATAACTTTCATTTTCTCGAAAGGTTTTGACATTGGGTAATTGGGGTCTGCTGGACTCACCCATGAGATCGTCAAGTTTTGGACGACACCAACAACTTGTCGAACTCGCTGAATTGAGAGAGTGAGTACGAGCACTTTCGTTGGGCATTCGACAGCGATGGCAGAACCCCATTGGTGGTTGATGTCGGGGAACTGAATCCCACGAAACGTGATTGGTTGAGAGATCGGATTTGTGTGTGTATGAGTGAGGTGTTGGGTCGAGACAGGGAGCTAGACTTGAAGTGGGAGACACTTCTTTGTTAGCTATCAAGCTGCAAAGTAGTTTTTGGAGATTAGAGAAAGTTTTAGAGAGTTTTTCGAGCAAAAATCAAGTTTAAGTTTTTTAGCGGAGAAAAAGAAATAGAAAATTGTGAAAAATTGAAGAAAATAGTGAGACGAGGAAGACAGGATTTGAAGAAAAAAAAAAGAGCAAAAGAAGACGTCAGCAGGACGTACCTAATTTGTGAGGAAAATTACAGAGGAGAATAGCCGGCGGACATCTTGTCCAAAAGAAAGATAAGTAGAGTGATTTTTTTTTTTAGTGCGATAGTTTTTTTGAACTTGTGATTGGTGAAATTTATAACCGTGTGGCCCCTTTTCTTATTTTTATTAACAAGAAAAATATATGATTTAGAACTCCATTTAGTTCTTCTCATATTGAGAATTTTCGGGAAGTTACTATATTACCGTTCCAATCTTCGTTACTTGCCCTTGTAAAGTCATATAGCGGTCCTCCAGACCCATTGTGCATAACCTACATTTACATTGTATAACGTCATCTATTTACTTTCACTTAACATCCATTTTGTAATACCTATTTTGTCGAAAAGATTTGGGTTTTTAATCCAAGTAATCTACGGTTTTCCCAACACACAATAAATCATTGAACATCCTATTTAAAACAATCGTGTTGTTTACCTTTTCATTTATCGTTCTTTTTCCTTTGGTCGCATTTCCACTTTTCTCCATTTTTTCAGCAAAAGGTTTGAAAATTCCTTTCAAAAAAAAATTTTCTGGCGCCCACCCTTTTTCATTTAACAACACTGAACTTTATCAATTAATTTCATACTTGCCTATTATTTCATATCAAAACCTTTTATTAATTAATCTAACTAACCTACCTTAATAAAAACTTCACACTTTATATCGAACATACCCAACACCCAGCTGAGTAGCCGTGGCTGACAGCATCATTACATGCTGGGTGTTGCATTTTTTTCCCTTCTTACCTTTGCTTTGATTCAGCTATTGAGATTGTCTAATTAACTCATTCATTCGCCATTATCATCTCGGTGCACTTCGTGCAAATTTTCTTTATAACTTTTTTTTGTATTGTTCGCGGTTTTCTAGTTCTCGAAACCATCCTAAATTTAGTTTACTTTTGTTAATAAATATTATTGGAAATTTACAACCCCCTGGAAGGGAAGAATAAGAAAGAAAAAAAAGTGCAACAAAGGAGATAGCGCTTTCCATGGTAGTGTTTCCTACTCTCGGAGGAATTTCCAATTCCTCTGTGAAGGAAATGCCCGTGCTAAAACATTTTGTGTGATGAGACAAGTATCGGTCTGTCAGGGACACCATCCAAAGATGATTTTTTCCCCGTCCACCATCCAAGAATTTAACTAAAATTAAAATGACAAAACTGGAAGAACCTCGATTTCATTCAGTGTGGAATTGCTTAAGCGGTAGGCCCTTGAAGAGCTTAAGATCCTATGTTCGCTTCTTAATTCTTTGGATAAGAGTTTATGAAAACTGAAAACGATGTACATATTTAAATAAGCCGATGAAAATGATCCTCCCAAGGAAAATTCTTCAGAATGTATTGCCTCAATACGAAACTTATGAATTTCATAAAATTGAGATCAGACTTGAAAGATCTACTCGAGATGAGTGCGAACATGGCAGATATGCAAAGACCGCTTTATGAAGCTCAGCATCAAGTTTGCCTTTCTTACAGTCGAGCTTATGAACCTTGGCTTACGCTTAAGCTGACTCATGAAAACTTGGAACATTTCGATGTGGATGACCAGACACCGAATACACAGCTTAACTAAGATTCATTTTCTTTTAAAACTTTTAGTATTGTCTTTGGGGGTTTGAAATTATTAATATTCTTCCAGCACCAAACTCTTTCATATCTTACTGAAGAAGTTTGCGATTTTTACCGAATTCCAAAATGTTCATGCCGTCCACAAAATTCAAATTTTCACTATACGAAAATCAAGAAACATCTTCATTGATTGTGACAGTGTAAAGCAAAGGTCCAAATGGACTACCTTGTGGCACGCGGGGCAAAGCATAGAATAAATTTTAAAACTGCTAAAAGACTTCACATGATACGTCCTTGGCGCAAATTCTCTGGGAGATCAAATACCTTCAGTTTGCATATAACATCATCAAAGATTAGATTTCGTGAGCGAGGATCATAAGCTGTGAAAAACTTAAATTTAGAATGTTACAACTCACTGAAGCCTAATCACAATCAAACAATTGATTGAGGAACTCCATATGGGAGATGGACAAACAGACAAACAAGCAATCATTTCCAAATGTATCATCTTTACCTTATATGTGGGATTGGTCATCAGATGAAATTTATTGCAGTTGCAATAAATCACTTAAAAGGAGGATACCATCTTTGAAATAACATGACTTTATTACGTAACTGATTGCTCCGATTGTGAATAAATAAGATTCAATGAATTTTGACGTAAAGTAGAGTAATTTTTACTGATACTTAATAAAGTTTCAAAAAAATCGAATCACAATAAGAGAAAATGCCGACTCTGTCGCAGTTCTTTTATTTCTTACGTTCTTCTTTCTTATTTACCGGAAACAAAGAACCACATCTTGAATTCAATATGAATTCATGTTTGTCGAAGAGGCACCATAAATTTACTACCAATAGTTCCATTTAAGTAGACCAAGTCAATGAAATATTTTTTGTATTCAATTCTCGTCAATCCCTAGAACCATCAATGAACTCTTTGATGTTGATGCTTTGATAAGGTCAACACTAGGTTAGATTTCAACATGTCAGTATAAAGAGCAGATAGTTATTCAAATGTTACGATTTTTATTGATCATTAATTCTGTTTGCTTCTATGAACTTCTTCACGTCCAAAAGAACAGCTTTTGATGTAAAATTACAGCCATCAATAAATTATTCAGCTCATTCTATGAAAGATTTCCATTTCCGCATATCTCGTCTAAGTTTACAATATCAAATCTTTAGCCACGATCGACATTGATCTACTTAATCCGACCAACTCTAAACGCTCGCACCTTTAGACTTTATTTTACTACGTTTTATATATATCGTCTCATATCACATTGTGATGTTACAACACCATCAATTCCTGACCCTCACCAACCAAATCGTTGAAAATATTTACAATTTTATGGCCTTGGAGCCATCATTTCTCTTCCAAACTTTAATCTAAAAAGACCATCATCACAAAAAAAAAAAACACGAAAATGACAAATTCTGTTTTCTGCCTCTTTGGTTTCATACGTGAATTTGTCACTTTGTTGACAAAATGTCACGTAGTACCTATAATTTCATTTCAAAAGATTTAAATTTGAATAAGTTTCATTCACTCCGACTGGCGCTAGACGACAATGTCGTCAAATTAGAAAAAGTTTGAAATCGAAGACAAAAAAGAAAAAAAAAACATATACAAATTGCCATCTTTCTTCATTAAACTTTTGCGAATTAATAAGTGAAAAGGCAAAGCAAAGTTTGATCAGAGAGGCGTAAAAGGTTCGATTACCATAATAGCGAAAATTGGCCTTTTGTTTTTGTTTGGTCTTCATTTGCTATTCAAATGTTGAGGAATGCAATGAATTGGGAGTATGAAATATTTCTCGTCATTTCTCATCATTTTTGAAAAATATCGATAGACAAATTCAGTTGACTAAGCTGACCTTCCTCATACTAAGTACATATGCAGTTCCTGTCAGTTTTTTTTTTTTTTAATTTCTTGAGACTAGCATGAAACTGGCTCCCATTTTTTATGATCTACTCATAATGCACTTCATGAAACCCAACTTCTTGGACAAGTGAAAGTCTCTTGCCATAGGAATTTGAAGACCTCTTGATAAAGACCTGTGCCATGTGTGTATTACCTGTAAGATGAAAAACATATTCTATTTTTCTATATTTGATTGATGTCGCAAATGTCGAAGGAACCATATTCTTTGGGGTTGAATAGCTAACACTCTTTTCCTATTAACAGGTATTACATTTCTGTTTATCGGCGTTACGGGTGTTTGTATCGTTAGAGGTTAGACGTTAGACGTTAGACGTTAGACGTTAGACGTTAGACGTTAGACGTTAGACGTTAGACGTTAGACGTTAGACGTTTGACGTTAAACGTTAGACGTTAGACGTTAGACGTAAGACGTTAGACGTTACACGTTACACGTTAGACGTTAGACGTTAGACGTTAGACGTTAGACGTTAGACGTTAGACGTTAGACGTTAGACGTTAGACGTTAGACGTTAGACGTTAGACGTTAGACGTTAGACGTTAGACGTTAGACGTTAGACGTTAGACGTTAGACGTTAGACGTTAGACGTTAGACGTTAGACGTTAGACGTTAGACGTTAGACGTTAGACGTTAGACGTTAGACGTTAGACGTTAGACGTTAGACGTTAGACGTTAGACGTTAGACGTTAGACGTTAGACGTTAGACGTTAGACGTTAGACGTTAGACGTTAGACGTTAGACGTTAGACGTTAGACGTTAGACGTTAGACGTTAGACGTTAGACGTTAGACGTTAGACGTTAGACGTTAGACGTTAGACGTTAGACGTTAGACGTTAGACGTTAGACGTTAGACGTTAGACGTTAGACGTTAGACGTTAGACGTTAGACGTTAGACGTTAGACGTTAGACGTTAGACGTTAGACGTTAGACGTTAGACGTTAAACGTTAGACGTTAGACGTTAGACGTAAGACGTAAGACGTTAGACGTTAGACGTTAGACGTTAGACGTTAGACGTTAGACGTTAGACGTTAGACGTTAGACGTTAGACGTTAGACGTTAGACGTTAGACGTTAGACGTTAGACGTTAGACGTTAGACGTTAGACGTTAGACGTTAGACGTTAGACGTTAGACGTTAGATGTTAGACGTTAGACGTTAGACGTTAGACGTTAGACGTTAGACGTTAGACGTTAGACGTTAGACGTTAGACGTTAGACGTTAGACGTTAGACGTTAGACGTTAGACGTTAGACGTTAGACGTTAGACGTTAGACGTTAGACGTTAGACGTTAGACGTTAGACGTTAGACGTTAGACGTTAGACGTTAGACGTTAGACGTTAGACGTTAGACGTTAGACGTTAGACGTTAGACGTTAGACGTTAGACGTTAGACGTTAGACGTTAGACGTTAGACGTTAGACGTTAGACGTTAGACGTTAGACGTTAGACGTTAGACGTTAGACGTTAGACGTTAGACGTTAGACGTTAGACGTTAGACGTTAGACGTTAGACGTTAGACGTTAGACGTTAGACGTTAGACGTTAGACGTTAGACGTTAGACGTTAGACGTTAGACGTTGACGTTAGACGTTAGGCGTTAGACGTTAGACGTTAGACGTTAGACGTTAGACGTTAGACGTTAAACGTTAGACGTTAGACGTTAGACGTTAGACGTAAGACGTTAGACGTTACACGTTAGACGTTAGACGTTAGACGTTAGACGTTAGACGTTAGACGTTAGAAGTTAGACGTTAGAAGTAAGACGTTAGACGTTAGACGTTAAACGTTAGTCGTTAGACGTTTAGACGTTAGACGTTTAGACGTTAGACGTTAGACGTTAGACGTTAGACGTTAGACGTTAGATGTTAGACGTTAGACGTTAGACGTTAGACGTTAGACGTTAGACGTTAGACGTTAGACGTTAGACGTTAGACGTTAGACGTTAGACGTTAGACGTTAGACGTTAGACGTTAGACGTTAGACGTTAGACGTTAGACGTTAGACGTTAGACGTTAGACGTTAGACGTTAGACGTTAGACGTTAGACGTTAGACGTTAGACGTTAGACGTTAGACGTTAGACGTTAGACGTTAGACGTTAGACGTTAGACGTTAGACGTTAGACGTTAGACGTTAGACGTTAGACGTTTTTTTTAATTTACTTTTGGAGAAATGCTTTACGCACCGTAAGTATCCATACTTCCCCGTACTTCTCCAAGGTGTACTAAGCTTGGCATACCGACTAAAACTCCAAAAGCTTCTCACTGATCTTCCCCTCGGGACCACTTGCGCATTTCTCGTCAGGAAGGTTCCTGCTTCCCGATACCATATCCCATACTTCCGTCAGTTTTCATAATATTCGTTCTTTCCCGTAATGCCTGTTTAAGTATCCACGAATATCCTTTAATGCAGCTAGTCGCTATAACATTTCATAAAAACTACTAAAAAACTACGTTCCCGTTTCTCTGGAAAATGCGTTGCTGAAATATAGCTTAGATTGCTCAGGGACAATGAAGGATTCTATTAGTGAAAGATTTCTTGCTATCGCTCCAGTACTTTTCAGTTTCTTGGTTATTTCGCCATTGCCATTCTCGTTTCCGAAAGAATATGGGAAGGAAATATACTCTTTAATACTCAGGAGCAATGAAGCATTAAAACATTGAAAGATTTTTGGGAATTGGTCCAATATTTTCCAAGTTCACGCTAATGTAGTTGTTCCCATCCCGTTGCTGAAACTCGTGACACTTGTTAAGTACATCAAAGTGTCAGCATCTGCACCGTTCAACATGGTCACAGACACCTCCAAGTGGTTCTGAGCCAAAATTAAAATTTTATTCGAGCCCTTATTGCTTTACTCATTTCTTCTTGTCTACATAATAACCAAGGAACTTTCACTTCATTTGCATTCAAACCCTATATCCCTTCGAGATTCTTATCTCTACCAAAGGCCTAGAAGACGCTCTCATTGCTTAGGTCAAAGTGTGTAGTATCACTTTAAATCAATTCGTTTTGTTTTGCGAATGTAAACAAAGTTCAATGTGCGGTCATTTCATATGAAAAAATAATTTGGATTATTGTAAAAGTAACACTTTTAACTAAAAAAAGTTTAAATCTTTATTCTTACCAGGCGAAAATCAAAACAGTTTTTCAAAACAAACAATCCAATAATCTTACTATTTGTTATTTAATTAGCTGAGCCGCCTGGCGTTGCTCGGCTCTGTAGTTTAAAGGCTCCCGTGCTCATTCCTGTTTCTGTTTCCGTGGGATTGTAGGGATGAAATCTAAGCTAAGTTACTGAGGGATTATGTGGCATCCCAGTGCCGAAAGAGTTTTTGAAATCTGTCCAGCAGTTTCTAAGTTTCCGTTTAAAATCACGTTCCTGAGGGAATCTTCCGTTCCTGTAGAAATATGTGAATGAAATATAGGCTTATGTCACTGAGGGATAAGTTCAATGAATTTGAATTGATACAGACGAAATTAATTCAGCAACATTCAGCAAATAAAAATTTTCTCACTGAACTCTTAAATACAAAATGTATTGAAAGTAGTTACAATTTATTATCAGAATAAAAAAAAACAGTACGTATACCCCAGAGTCAATAGTGTATAGTGTACACTTAAGAAAGTGTATCAAAAATGTATTTTTTGTGTTCCGATAAATAAAAGACCTATAGATTTGTATATACTAATTTCAAAACAAACAAAACGAATCCGTATTTAATTTAAAAACATTTTTCTATAAAGATTGAAATATTATTATTATTTTCGGCAAATCATGTTGCTTACTTTGTTTACAATGCTTACAATGTTTTCCTGAAATACTGGCTATTTATAAAGTTTAAATTTGATATTGACAGACACACACTGTTATTATATTATTATGTTGTTATATAGTCTGTCAGTCAATTTAAAGCTTTCTCATAAACTATGTTTTTTGTTTTGTTTTATGGTGCGTAAATAAACAAAGAAGACGGTTTTTGCGACGCGCAAAACATGCGACGTACAATTGTCCTTGCGCGAAACAGAAAAACTCCAAGTTGATTCCGCAAATTTCTAACGACTGTCCTTGTGATTTATTTATGGTCATCGCAAAGACCAGACGTACTGGAAACTGTAAGCGTTTAAAATCGAATGGTAAATCCGTTGAAATCATCGGTATTCGCGTGATCAAGACATCCTCTCCTTTGCATTGATGTTATTCATCACTGATCCTACTTTTAACTGCAAATTGTGAGGTAGTAATAATAAAAATAATAATAATAATAATAACTTTATTTCAGATCTATAAGATTATAATAACAATTTTATATAAGTTAATTATGGCCTTGGTTAAACCGTCTGCCAGATGCCAACTATTTGTTTTTTTCTTTCAAATGATTATTATATGTACATACATTAATATATTTTCAAATTTAAAATAACATAACATTTTCTCTATGAGTCTCTAATGCTTAACTGTTTTAGTACCAACATTTATTTATTTCTATTTTCTTAAATACAGTGAATCTAATTACATTAGAAAGATATTTTTTTTAACCAATGGTTAAATTTAAGGATACAGACCTTGAGCTAATTTATGAAATCTTTTCTATAATTAATGGCTTCTATGCAATACCGAGCGAGGAGCTTCCAATTCTCTCCATTTTAAATACTTATAGATTCAGATTCGCTTAATATTGTTTTTCTAAAGTAAACAAACCTTATTTCTTTTAAAATTGGGCATTTCGATAAAAAGTGATACGAGTTCTCTTGTTCTTGTAGATTGCATAATGAGCAAAAGGATACCTGGCCATTCTACTGGCCTATAATTAAGATCAAGAAGCTCTCCTCTTAAGCGAAAAATACTCGATATTTCGTATACTCAGGTTGTTTGTGAAATAATTAAGATCGTTCAGATTATATTCCAACTTTGGGTACATTGATCTTCTTGAGGAGCCTCTAGCTTCTCCAATTAGATCATCCCTAATTCTTACATCCAGTTTTTCAAGGATGTAATTAAACTTATCTCTCTCAAATTCATTTGTCTCCCCGGTTTGCACTGAAACACCGCTCAACATTGCTATGTCGTCCCATCTCCTATACCAGCTAATTTTCTTCTCTATGCTATATTTCGCTAGTATTTTTGGTATCCGAGAGTCATCATAAGATAGTATTTTAGTGATATAATCAAAGTGCATTTTCAACGTGAAAATAAAAATAGGTGAAATACCTGTTTCCAGAAGAAGCATATAATTAGGGGTTGACTGGGGTAACCTAAAAGTTTTTTTTTAAGAAAAGACGTTGCAGCTTTTCAACGTCATCGTACTGTTGATATCCCTATACCTGTGCTCCGTAGGTCATTATAGACCTCAAGGCAGCTTGAAAAACTTTAAATTTTACACTATGTTCAACATTGCTGTTCATAAACAAATTTTGCCAAGTCGAATTTATAGCAGATAGTGATTTCTTTAGTTTATTTTCAAAATGCTTTTTTGGGTTGAGCTGATTTGTCAAAATAATTCCCAAGTTATTAAATTCATTCACAACTTCAATGCTATCCCCATTTAAGAACCATCTTTCATTCCTGCTGTATCTTCCTCTACCTGATCTAAATATCATAGCCTTTGCTTTTGTAATATTTATTACCAGACCCCACAACATGCAATAATCGTTTAACCTGTTTATCATGAGTTGCAGGCTTTCTGGAGATTCAGTAAACATGACGTCATCCGCATACAAAAGGCATTTTACTCTTAGTCCTGCAATTTTAATACCGTTTGGCAAAGCTTCAACTAAGTCATTAATAAAAAGCGCAAACAGCAGTGAAGATAAAAGACAGCCTTGACGAACGCCACTTTTAGTTTCAAACCACTCTGACAATTGCACACCATCCCATACCGCTGACTTTGTATTTCCGTAAAGTTGTTTTATAACATTTAAAATTTTAGATGATAAGCCCATAAGGTTCAACTTATAGAAGAGCGCACCTCTATTAATACTATCAAAAGCTGCTTTGAAATCAATAAATATTGCATATAACTTTTTTCCTTTTTCGATGTAAGAGTCCACAATGTTTTGGATGGTGAAGATGTGATCTATAGTTGAATAGCCAGCCCTAAACCCAGCTTGAAATTCACTTAGCAATTTATTCTCACTGACCCAAACCTCAAGTCTTTTTAAAATGACACCTGTAAATATTTTTGCGATGACATTTAAGAAAGAGATGCCTCTATAGTTTTCAGCATTATTAACGTCCCCTTTTTTATGTATTGGGAAAACAATAGATTCTCTGAAAGTTGCAGGAACCTCAGCGGTGTGCAATATCTCCGAGTAAGTTCTAGCTAGCTTTTCCAAAAAAAACTTGCGGGGCGTTTTTGAAGAACTCATAAGGTACTCTGTCACTACCTGGTGCTTTATTGTCTTTTGCGTTATATAAAACTTCTTGAACTTCTTCTAGTGAAACATCTCTATCTAAAGAGCTTTCGATATTGAAATTTTCAGCGAATTGGATCGGATTTTCTATTTCTAGTGGATTAAGTAGATCATTGAAATATAAGGCTAAAGTATGTGCATCCAAATTGCTGCCGACTTTGAATTTTTGCACATTGATTTCCTTAACCACCTTCCAAAATTGAGAGGAATCCTTTACATCAGACAAGTCTTTAGCTATTGCCATGTAATACTCCTTTCGCTTTGTTTCGCAAAGTTGTTTTTTATATTCCTTGTTTGCTTGGACATAGGCTTTTCGAAAGAAGTCACTATTTCTCGCCCTGACTAGCTTAAGTAGCTTGAAGGACTTAACTCTAGCTTTCTCGCAGCTTTTGTCAAACCATCTTTGTTTTCCTTTTGCTACGACCCCCCTTTCTGAAGAGGAGGCGGAATTCTTTATAGCTTGGACGAAAAAATCAATTTGCTGGGTCGTGTCTCCTTGACTTAAATCCATTTGTGTGATAACTTGATTAACTTTCGCTTCATAAGTTTCTTTTTCCCGTTCGTTCCAAAAGAGACTGGGTAGGAGAGCAATGTTTGTGAGGTAGTAGTCAAGGCAAGGCAATTTCAGTGAATTTAGAATTTCCGGGGAATAGTTGAATTCGTCATCCTGGTTCATAACGGTGTCGACTGATTTGAAGGAAACCAACTGTCCTGGAAAAAAATTCTGAATGTTCGCATTGAGATCCTTGGCCTAAGACAGGTCGCCTTCTCCTCGTCATAGTAAATTGCTAAATTAGTAGTGAATTGTCACTATCACAGAATATCAAAAAAATTTATTGGAAAAGTACATTACCTGGAATGTCACTATCACAAAGAATCACAAAAGTACAGAAAGCTCTCGCGCACTAAGCGGTAATCTTCATTCACAAAGATTGCCTGTCAAATCTTCAATATTATGGCTGCGTTCAGAAATCTTGTTTGATAAATTGACTATTTGGCGTTTCCATTTCCGCTCCTGTAGAAATTTGAGGATGAAATATAGTCTATTGTACTCATGGGCAACAAATTAAATTCTTTACAGTCAAAAAGTTAAAATAATTTTCAGAATAAAACAATTACATAAATAATATTATTATTTGTTATTTATTCTTTTTTATTTTTTGTTGTCAAAAACGATTAAGAAAAAACAAAAGTTTGAATTTAATTTTTTATTCATTACAGTTAAGAATAAAGAAATTGCTACTTTTACTATATTCCAATTTTTTTCATATTTACCCTTTAAAACCTTCCCTAGACCTCCACGAACATTTCAAGACCAAGATAAGATTAATCCGTTCAGCCGTTCACGAGTTTTAGCCAGACTAACGAATAGCAATTCATTTTTATACATATAAAGTGTTTTCCAATAAGAGTGATATGATTTCTTTTTTTTTTTTTAAAAAAACACTTGTTGTTAAGGAAATTCATATATTTTTTATTTAATGTGCAGTTCAATCAATACAATTAAGATTTAAATAAAACGTCATTCGAATGGCCACCACGACTTCTTCTGCAGCAACAAATAAGATAACCCGATTTTCGAGCAATTTTTTCTCTAAATCAAGTCGTATATCATGAATGGCACGTTCAATATTGACTTGAAAGGCTTGAAGAGAATCTGGTTTATCCTGAAAGACCAATGATTTCAAATAAAAACTTTTTGAAGGTCATTCAATATCACCATTTCTTGAAATAATAGAATCGCCAAACTTTTCTCGCAGTAATTCAATTGATGCATTTGCTGTGTGGCACGTAGCAACTTCTTGTTGAAAACAAATGCTGTCAAGATCAACTTCTTCTAATTTTGGCCATGGTTCTCATCGATCTATACCGTTCTCCATTGACAGTAATGGTGTAACCAGCTTCATTTTGAATGAAGACCGATGATTCCACCAGCCTAAAAACAACACCAAACTGTCAATTTAGGTGAATAAAATGGTTTTCATGAATATGTAAAGCTTTTAATAAAAGACTTGATTAATCCTACTTTACTATTTATTAATCCACAAAATTAATATTTCTTAATATATAAAATTACTAGCTGTGCCCGCGACTTCGTCCGCTTGGAATAGTGACCTTCGGCAGCATTCTGAATTTAGGCTACTTATTTTGCAAATAAGACACATTCATGCGTTTTAGTAAACTATTGTTATATTATTTTATTTAAGTATGTGTTTGCACAGGACGTTATTATTTTTTCCATCTTTTGCCAAATGAAAAGGTTTTGTGGGATTGATACACGTGATTCTGCAACATAAATTTTCAATGGGATTTTTTTCTAAACAAACACCTGTAACTAAAAGCGTCTGAGCCTTATTTATAATGACCAATCAGGAGGAATAAAAGGAAAACGGGGAAAACGTTTTGAACGTTTTCTCCTTTTGTCGTTCCAGTTATTATTAAAATTTTTATAGTGCCGCATCCCAGATGTGTAATTTGTAGCTGTGTACTATTCTATATTACTCATTATTGGATTACTGGAACACCAACTTGCAGCCACTCCTAATAATTTTAAGAAATAGAGAAACTCTAAACCGTATGATGTGACTTTCTCAGTGTCCATAATATTGTCTATTGATAGACATTCGCCAACATCTCCCAATACATCAAACATAATTTATTAGTTTATATGGTTAACTATCTCATTAGTCGGTGCCGAAATCGACCTTTCAGACAGCCATTGCCGATTGCCAATTTTTATTTGAAGATCAAGATAGACATTTCTTCTCAAGTCAAATGTATTTTCGACAGTTTGACAGAAATCACCCCGCAGTGAAAGAACTTTTATCGATCCAGCAGTTTTAAGGTTCCCGTTTACGGTGTCGATCCCGTAGAAATATAGGGATTACTTATTAAGCCTATGTCTTTCCTCAGGCTCTAGGCTATCTCTTAATTAAATTCCATTTAAATCGGATCAGTTTTCTGGGCGGGAGATGGTAACAAAGAAACACGAACAGACAGAGTTAATTTTGGATTTGTAATATTAGTAAGGATGTCCATCTTCGGGTTCTAGACTATCTCTGTACCAAAATTCATATAAACCGGTTCAATAGTTTGGGCGGTAAATATAAACAAAGAAAAACAGACAGACAGAGTTAATTTCGGATTTATAATGTTACTAAAGTCTTCCATTCCCATGGGAATATTAGGGCCGTTTCAAGGATGACTTAAAGTTTATATTACTCGGGAATAGTGTAGTATCTATTCTAACGGTGGACATTTTTTGAAATGGGTGCTGTATTTTCTAAGTTCCCGTTCCCATGGGAATACAGGGATAAAACATATTGCGTCATATATGTCCATTCTCAGGTTCTAGACTGTCTCTGTACCAAAATTCATATAAATAGGTTCAATAGTTTGGGCGGTTAATAGTAACAAGGAAAAATAGACAGACAGATTTAACTTTAGACTTATAATATTAGTAAAGACTCCCGTTCCTGTGGAAACATAGTGACCGTTCTCGTAAGGAATATGGGGATGAGAAAAAGTTTATCAGCCTTATCATGAGCCCCGATGTAGTAGACTCGTACTACGATTTCCGAAAAAAGGTATCATGGGTTCCACTGTACTAGAATTGTTTAGTTTCGAAATTCGGAGTGTGTTAAATTGGTATCACTGACCCCGAGTGAATAGGAAAAATGGCAGTAATTTCTACGAACAGTTATTTGAATCGGAATGAAAATAAAAGCAGACAAAAAACAAGTCAGCTCCGTCATTTTTGTTCTAAAATCAATTAAAAAAGAAAATGTGAGTGGTTTAATGTGTATTCGTTATTATTTATGCTCATATATTTCAATTTTTATATTTTTAAGGACACACAAAGTTATAACAAATAAAACCCAATACCAAAGGCTTTTTGAACTACTTCAAGAGAAGCCTGAAATAGCACAAGGATTTACAAAAACTCCAAAAGACGAAGTTAAAATGTTAAAATGGAGCTTAATAGTTTCGGTCCACCTACTAAGGACACAGCAACCTGGAAAAAAGTAATCTATTCAACATTTATTTTCATCAAAAATAATTTATATTTTTTATAGGTTTGGTTGGATTGGAAAGCATATATCAAGAGGAAACTAGTTGAGAACAAAACGGAATGCAGAGCCACAGGTGGAGGTGCAAATAAGGCTCATACATTTTCATTTCTGGAGGAAGGCGTTATTCAACTGGTTGGCCTCCAAACTTCAACCGAAGGAATAAGCGGGTCACAGTTTTTCGGCGTAAAACAAACTTCTAATGTCGTGGCTTCAAGTTCATCGACCGATGAGGTCCAAGATTTAGATGTGTCGATGGCTTCCACTTCAGACATTGTTAATCCTAAAAATGCGCCTCAGCGTAATACGAAAACTGCAAAACAATTCGATGAATCCACGAGCCTGTTGAAAAATCAAATTAAAATTCAACAAGAATTTTATAATAAAAGTCAGGATTTTTGGGGAAAACAAGACAAATCAAATGAAGCTATGTCAAGCAGTTTTCGTCGAACATACAGAGGCATTGAAAAATTGTGTGAAATCGAAGAGCAAAGACTGGCAGAAACTAAAAGACACAACAAAGTAAAAGAAACAATGTTGCAACGTAAAATTGAAATAAAAATGGAAATGCTGGAAATTGAAAAGTCAAAATACGAAAACATTTAAATAAAACCATTTAATTTTTAAAAAAGAATTTGTTTCATTGCAATTTTTTTCTTTGAACATTTATGTTAAACTTCTTAGAATTCCATCTCTTATTTGAGATGCTACGTTGCGCAAATTTGAATGAATGACTTCTTCTTCAATCAGTTCATCTTCATATTCGTCAGCTTCAACATCACCAAAATCATTTTCTACCTTGAAGTGAATGCATATATTATGTAAGGCACACGCTACATTAACGATTTGTGCAGTTTTTTGAGGGGAATAATGAAGTTCCCGTGCTGCTAAAAGACATCTTGATCGGTTTTTCAGAACTCCAAAAACCCTTTCTATTATGTTTCTTGCTCTGCTGTGTTTTGTATTAAACATGGCTTGACGACTACCTTCATATGCAGAACGATATGGTGTTATAAGCCAAGGCTCGAGGGGATATCCCGCATCACCTAAGAGTTTGAAGATTTAGACATGAAACGTAAAACATTTTGAAGTAATTTACCTAGAATCCAAGAATTTCTTTCGCCATCCTGAAATTTGTTGTGGAAATATGTTCTGGCTGAGCTTAAATTCCAAACGTGAGAGTCATGGTTGGATCCCGGATATCTTGCATCGACAAACCTCACCCGCATCTTGTTGTCACAAATCTAAGATTCAAATTTAAAAAAAAGTTTAACGCGTGAACCTTCAAACATTTTTTCAATTCATACCACCATTGCATTAATGCTAAAGTAGCCTTTTCTGTTGTAGTACAAAAATTTTTCTTTTGCTGGTGCAATTATTTTGATGTGAGTTCCGTCTACACACAAAACAGTACCTGGAAATCTGGCTTTGGAATAGAAGTCAAGTTTGGCTTCACGTTTCTCCACTTCTGTCATTTCCAGCTTTATCCATACAGGACACAATCTTCTTTCCAAAATACCAAGGACAGTTTTAATAGTTGAAGAAACTGTAGACTGGGCCATTCCAATGTCAAAATCTTTTCCGACACCGTTTTGATATCCACCCTCCGCGATGAATCTTAAAACTGCTGCTAACTTACTAATGGCTGTTATCGACGAAGAAAAAACACAGGGATCTAGCTCTTGCTCCAGCTCACTTAAAACATATCTGAATGCATCTTTATTTAATCGAAAATTCTTTTTAAATCTGCAAATAAAGTTTTCAGTTTTTCCAATTCACAAAGTAGTTTCAAACATTTTTACTCACACTTTGTCGTCAAGTTCGAAGGGATTAAAAGCATCTCTCAATATTTTTCTTTGCAATTTCAATTTTTGTTTTCGTTGCGAATTTCCATTGTTAATTGCAAGCACTGCAACAGCTATTGAATCCATTAAACAAGTTAATAAACGAAAATTCAAAATTCCAATATCTAAAAATCAAGTAGACCGTGTCGTCTTTTACTTTTTGACGTTTAACAGCTGATTCTGAAAGTCCGAAAATAAGATTTATGTGTGGCAATGCTATTTTTAATTTCGTTCGGGGCTTGTGATACCAATATCTTCGTATGCGGATCGTAGAAATTTATCGTAGATTTTCTACGTCGGGCCTTGTGATAGGGGTGAATGTTGCTCGGGGATTATGGAGCATTCCAATGGTGGAAGAGTTTTTAAAATCGGTGCTGTAGTGTCAAAGTTCCCGTATACGTTCCTGCTCCCGTGGGAATATAGGGAACAAATATAAAGCATATATCCTTCCTCAGGTTCTGAACAATCTTTTTAAAAAAATTAATTTTAATCGGTTCATTTGAGCGGGAGATGGTAACATAGAAAGGTGAACAGACGAGGTTTTTTCGCATTTATAATAATAGTGAGGACCGGTTCCCGTGGGAATATTCGAATGAAATACAGCCTATGCCCGTCTTTAAGTTCAGAACAATCTTTGTACAAAATTTTATTTAAATCAGTTCCGTAGTTTGGGCAGGAGACGGTAACATAGAAAGGCGGACAGACAGATTTACTTTCACATTTATAATATTAGTTAGGATTTGAGAACTTATTCTCCGCGCTAAAGCACCCACTACTCGTGGCGATGGTTGGAACGAAAAAGAAAGAAAGACGACTAGCCCGGATGTAATAGTAGCTATGTTCGAAAACTTAATGACAGCTGATATCTGACATTTCGAATAAAATACGTTCCCGGTTGTTGTATATCTGTGGCATGCAGGGATGCGTTCCTGGTTGCTTCAAATATTTTGTGGATTTTCATCGCACCAGAATTGACAGCCTTGTTTGTTTACCGCTTCGGTCAAATGAAAGTGAACCTCATCGGAAAAGATGATTTTCTTAAAAATCGTTGTCGGTTTCAACTTAATCCAAGGCAAAATCAGAAAACTCACGACGCTTACGGTGGTCCAATGGTGAAATTGTAAACCCTCCTGAATGCAATAAAAAACAAATGACAGATCATGACAAGCTACAAGTGGCCGAAACGCCACTGCAAAATCATATCATACCTATTGGAAGACTCCTTAGATGTATGTATGTGTATGTATATAGATAACCACTTTCTTTTCAACAAATTTAATTTGACTGGGATAGTAAGTAGTCTGCTTTCTTAAAAAATTCAAGAAAATGTGAGCGAATTTTCTTATATTTTTTATTTCTGGAATAATTAGTTTGCACTTCATGCGTCAAATCAGACTCCGTTCGATTGCTGAAAATGCCAAATTGTAGTACTAGATTACTCAATAACGTGAGCGGTAGTACCAAATTTACTTAATTCCGTCATGAGTTGTTCGATAACGTGTGCCGTAATTCGTCTCCTGGTGATTGTTAAAGTACCAAGGACAAAGAAACCATCCCATAGCATCTCTGTTCATTCCCTGCTGTGGCCAAAAACTCTGCGATCCAAGTGATCTGATGTTCAAAGACATTTTCTGTTCCCATCTTTCCCAGAAACAGTTCTTACTCTGCTTACCATAAACAGCGAGCCAGTGTTTGACTGCCAAGCGCCTCCCATTATCCACCCGCAATCAAAATAAAACATCCTCATTTCAAGAACTATATAATTTATAATTTATTTCAAAAATGCTTTTCGTTTACTTTATTTTACTCACAGAAATGTTTGCAAAATGCCATCATGCATTTGCTCAGTACAAAATAGAAAAAATCCTTATCAATATTATAAATAACATATTTTCAAAATTTGTTCTTAAGAAGTATTTAAATAATATTAATAATAATTTTAGTAATAGTAAACGTTTCTACTCAAAACTAATCTACTAGCAGTAATACGATTAATTTTGTAATTTAAAGGAATTGCTTTTCACATGATATTTGCCTCAAGTTAGTGTTTTATACTCGTAGTAGTAAAATTGCTGGCACTCTTTTGTTCTGCAAAGGGTGACGGAAAGTGACCATTACAGTTTCAATTTCAAAAGTAACTTTTCTACTTCTTTTGCTAGCATGACATAAATAATTTTACATGGAAAGTTACACGCCAGAAAAATCTACGAATTTTGTTTTTGGGTCTTTAAACATTTGCAAATAAGGTAAAGAGCACTTTGCCTCACCCTGTCATTAGGTAGTTCACATATTACACAGATATTCTATTTCTAATCGTTTAAATTTATGTTCAATCTCACAATACAATTTATAGATACAAGACTATGTTATTTGTAAAAAGTTTTTTAATACATTACGTATGTGTATAGAGGTGGCAAAGGTGTTTTTCTCGACGAGCTCTGTTTTGACAGAGTTTGTGGCAAGGAAATCGCCACGAGTCACGACCATCAATCTCGTCTCACTATTATCGTCATTCGCCACAACTGTGCTGAATTCACCACAAAACTTCTATCAAAACAGAGCAGTGAAGATAAGGCAAATAAAATTAATCGGAAAAAATCGAACTTCGTCTACCATAAGAAGGAAAGAAAATAGCTAAGTAAGTCTAAACACATGTCACGCATGTGCATTATTCAACGTTTGCGAATTTGTCCGCTAATAAATTTGAAAAAGCAACGATCGTTTAGCCTGAGTGATTTTTAGGGAGAATTATTTGGTTTTTGTGTCTAAAACTATGCAACAAAATATGACATTGCTTAGTTGCCGTGGTGAGTATGTGTTTTCTTTTTCGTGAAAGCTGTCGACTCATATGATCACCCACCACACTCATGTGCTCGCTCTTCATGTTTACTGCTCTTCTTAAGTCATTTCTCGATTGCAGCAGCTCTTCGCTTGCACTTTGTTGCGAAAATCGCGATTCTCTGGATTGGCTAACACCGATTGAACAAATTCGGACGTTTCCGCTTGTAGTTGTGAGAGTCGTCGCTGCAATAACTGATTACGCCGCACTAGTTTGATCATCTTGATTGCTATATCAAAAAGGCCTTTTGTGCTTTTAGCTTGTTGCTGCATTTGTAACTTCGAAAGTGTTCTGAATTCAGATTTGTCATTGTCCATCGTAGATGAAACTTCACTTGGACTATCCGAAGCAAAACTGCAGTTGGATGGTGATGGTGATCTTAAAAACGTATCGTCATCGTTGTCAGTGAGGGGATTTTCTTCTTGACTGCTGCTCACAGAGTATACTGATGATGGTGAGTCAATGTTGTGGTGAAATGGCTTAAGACGATCCGCACATGCCGCAAAATTGTCGTCCGACACAAAGGGCGATTTCAATATGGAGATTGATATTGGCGAGAGGTGTGATGATTGGGATGATGTTGAAGTTGATATTGAATTATCTGAGATGCTAGATGGTGTTGAAGGTGGTGAAATTGAGCGAAGACATTCGTTGTTATCGCTGCTAGTGTCACTGCTGCTGCTGATGTAATAAACTGAGTTGTCAACGGGTCGTTTCGCTCTTACCGGGTAGGGCCGTATAATCTTTCGCTTTTGAGCTGTAAATAGAAAAAAAAATGGTTGCTGAAAAGTTGTTTGGAGCGTTTTTGAAGTATGGTATGGATTAAGAAAAATACCTCTTTCTCTCTATCTTCCCACACCCATATCTCTATATCTCTCTATCTCTATCCTGTTACGTGCTTCCCTGTTTTTGATATAATTCTCTACATCTCTATCCATCTATTTCTTCATATCTTTACTTCTATACCTCACTATCTCATCTCTCTACCTTTCTGTCTCGCAACCTCTAGCATATGCCGTTGGCGTGCTATCAGTTGGACTTAGCCTCAAAGTTCTTTGTTCCCGAGAACAGGCTACAAGAATCATCATTGACACCTGATGTTCCTCTAAAAACCGAGGTTGTTCTCTTCACTAGGCCAGAAAACTGACAGGTTAAAATTCTCTTTTTCATACGAACTCAAACATCGTGGAATAATCCCAAACAAGAAGGTTCTTTGATCCAAACACAAGCCTTCCAAAGCACCTCAGGGCTGCTCTCGACTTGTGAATGGGGCGCACCACTTGTCTCCGGTCACAGCTCGTATGCTCCATTATCCATTGTAATATGTACATATTGTAGTGCACACCCAACATTTAATACCAATTTCCTAACCGAAAAACGTTCAACCGAAAACTCAAGTGGCAACACTAGTGTATGTGTAGAAATATACCAAGAGGGGAAATGTTTGACAACAAATTAGTGGATTGTGGAGACCATGTGGAAAGTACTGGGAAGTTCTAGATGTAATGTCATTCGATATAAATAGGCCGCCGAGGCAACCAGAGAGGTCAGTTTCGATTATAGAGTGATAATGTTAAGAGTGAGTTAAATGTGATTATTGGCAGAGTTGAATTCAATAAAGTAGATATCGAATAAAAGTGGTAGAAATAAATTGAAAGGTAAAGTTTTATTTTTGCGAACCAAGCGCACGTTACAATAGGCGTGTTTTTTTTTATGCTAGTATATAGTACAGTAAAAATTTCCCTTGGGGAACAACAACAAAGCATTTTACTGTCGTAATTTTCCACAGTGAAAACAGGGATGGCATTGCTGTGGATTAATAGTTTCTAGCTTTGAAAATAAGATGGCACCACCATTCATTTCAGTTCATCAAAGCTTTTTCGAAAGGACGTGTTCAAAAAAAATGTGGTATTTGCAAAGAAATTTTTTCTCTCGATTAAAAATTAAAGAAATAAAAACTATATTCATATTGAATTTTCGACCTGTTTCTTACCTGGTGGTGTATATAATACAGATCGTTTTTTTTTTAACTCGAATGCTGTACTATATACTAGCTTAAAAAAAAAACACGCCTAATATAAAGAAGCGAGGCACACCGCCCTGGGTCCAAAGCATTGTTAAATGGGAAACCGATAGTTTACTATTCCTTATTTATAAACAAAGCTTAGAAAAGCAACAACTGCGTCAAAAATGCACAGTCAACTTTCCGTCGGTTCAAGACTGGTTCACTCTAGAATCTGAGCCATTGAAGGATTGTTATCGTATCTTCACAGATGGAAAAAAAACCGATGATGGATCCGGTATTCGCTGGTGCCTTTCTTGTAAGGCGATGATGTGCAACTGCATGCCAGATCAGGCACCTATGTTTTTCAAACGGCAACGTACGATATCCAAATTGTTGTACGAACAATGGCTGGAAGGAGAGAAGTGTTTTTGTGTACAGCGATAGCTAATCTGTGTTTAAAGTGATCCAGGAATGATAGAAGTCTCAGAATGCGGTGGAGAGAACAAATTCTTGGGGAACTCTTTTAGGTTCCAGGCCTCCAGGGCATAATTGGATAGATCTCCAATAAACTTACAAGGCAAGGGTCTGTGGAGAAGGTGGTGAAACTGCGAACCTCTTCCTCTTTGAAGGTCCTTTACTTCCTAAGCTTAAACTCGAAGCAGAAATGGTGAGAGCTAACTACCAATACTCATTCCCATCTAGTTTTTCTAGAAACATCTAGAAAGCTGTAGCGAAAAAAGTTGCCAGATGCTAGTACCTAAAATGTACTGTTCCAGTTAGTACTTTAAAATACTACCCTGAACTGAAAAAAGTATCTACCTCGCTCTCCTTTTAACTCTTTTTCTTTCCCTCTTTCCCTTTCTCCCTCTTTCCCTCTTTCCCTCTTTCCCACTGTCCCATAGTCCCACTGTCCCTCTTTCCCTTTTTCCCTCTTTCTATATCTCTATCTCTTTATCTCTCTGTTACTCTAACTTTCTGACTATTCATCTCTCTAACTTTGTCTATCTCTAATCTCTCTATCTTTCTATATCCCTATTTCTCTTTTTCTTTTTCTTTCTATCTACCTTTTTTTCTCTCCCTCTAACAACCCCCTTGCCAATTTCATCTCTTTCATTCAATTAATCAGCAAAACTTTAATGCAAATAAAGCGTGGGTTGCTACTTGTCGCATCATTGCATGACAATGCGACACAACAATTTGCTCCTACTTTGTAATCAGCCTTATGTGACACAACCACTTTCTGACAATTGTCGATGACACGTGCGGCTTCACACTAAGTACTATCGCGCTATCAAAACACATTAATCACTCACACATACTCGTACATCCAACAACACTTCATTCAATGTATAGAAAGTATATGGATACAGATGGGAAGGAGACTAACTGTTAATATCTATTTTTCTCATCGACATTAGCGCAACATTATTGCCTTAAACCGTTTGTTGATTTACGTCTCATAAGAATGAACGAGTTGATAATTGTCTTCCACTTTGTCTATAATCCACTTCGCTCGTTGCTTACACCGTACCGCCCACACAAGTTGTAGTATACGATCTCATGTAACCGGAAAGGCCAGCACCATATAATATGACACATTCCAAAGCTCTTGTAAGAGAGACGATAGTGAGGGGGGTCGCTGTGCTGTTGGCATAATCAATGACAGATAGGTTTTAACTCTCTCACGTGTATACAACTTGGCACAACTAATTACTATTTCAATCGAATACAACAACGGGGTCGGCTCGGTGGTTTATTGTGAAGAAGGAAAGCCTTACGCAATCAGAGACACTGGGCTTATTTGTTTACCCCCTTCTTTTTTTTGGAATTCCGTCTTACTTCCTTTGTCGGTACACACTGGGACTGGTATCTCTCCTGAAAGGTGCAAATTAAAAGTGGCTACTTGTGTAACAAACATTTGCAAAGACTCTGACAGTGCCGGCGATAACTATCATGTCAGAACCAAATAAAACAATGTACTGTCATTGGCCCGCCTCGTGTTTTCCGTCATGCATGCTGACACATGCAAAGTTTTTGTTGTCGTTCTTTTTTTTTTTTTTTTGTTATTGAAGATCTCGTGGGCATAACGTATGTGAATTCTGAACTCTCGGTTCTCACAGCAATGGTGATCGTATTTGAGATTTACGATTGGATGTTGATTTGTTGAATGCTGATTGCATTGAAAGTCGTATATGTGAGTAATTGGATTATGGAACTCGGATATAAAAAGTGATGTAACACATTTCGTTGTGCTTTGTGTGCATGTCGTCATTGGGATTATACTTAATGTGTTTATGAGTCACAATAGCACCCAAAAAACTTATATTATTGAAGCAATGTCTTAAACTTTTAGAGGAGTCGACGGTAGATGTGGAATAATTGGGAAGAGAAACAGGAAACAGTAATTTGCCATTTTGTTGATTTGGGAATTAAGAATACAACAGTCGAGTTTTATTGGGAATTTCTATATTCACTAATATTCACTTAACTTGCGAGTATCAATGAAACGCTCTATATGGCTATATTCACTTACCAAGTTCACTTTCACAAACTCCATTTACCAACCATCCCTGTTGTTCACTTAGGTAAGTGAGTTATTTTTGTTCACTTACGCTATTCAATTAGGGGTTGTTGTTTTTCCATGAACGATGATCTGCGATGTTTTGCTTAAGTGAATATAAGTGAATATAAGCCGAGTTGTATTGAAATTCTATATTCACTTATATTCACTTAAGCAAAACATCGCTCATGGAAAAACAACAACTCCTAAGTGAATAGCGTAAGTGAACAAAAATAACTCACTTAGCTAAGTGAATAACAGGGATGGTTGGTAAATTTTTTTTTGGAACCCTGAGGTTGGCAGTCTTTGGGATGTGTTCGTTAATATTTCTGATTTTCGACAACAGATTGAATAAGTCTGTTTCTTTACTTTTGTGCACAGAAATTCACAATCTGTCATATTCTGAGGAGTGGTTGTCAAAATTCTCTCAGAAACTTTCTGAAAGAGCGTAATTGTCTTAAAAGTAAAGAAATGCCTTGAACAAAACATTCGCAGCAACGCAACGCTTGGAAAAACGTCTGTTTGACAGTTGTTGCATTTGTTTTGACTTAGCACGATTTCTGTCGACAGAAATTTTGGTGGCAAAAATTCGCAAGGTGGAAATTTTTTACTCTCTCGAGAGCACTCTTTTTTGTGCACTGCTACGAAAAATGTGCTAGAACGGGACACTGACATTGCCGAATTTCGGTGCATTTCGTGCGAATTTTCAGTAAAGAAACACACCTAATAGCTAGAAGATGAGTCAGGTGGTGACTTGGTGGGAACATAAATAATCACACAGTTACTAACACACAGTTATTAACACACACACAAGGAAAGTTTCCCAATCGGTCAGAAAAGTTTTTTCAAACAAGAACATCAGAACCAAGGCAACCAAAAACATGAGTCACTTGCTAGCTTATGACTTCTGACCACAGAGGAGATACAAGAAGAGGCAAAACCACACACACACCACGGCATCTGCCCTCAAACTGACTTCACAAACGCTACTTTATTTTCAGCTTTCAAAACCAGATTGAAATCTGAAAATAAAGTGGTGTTAAGTTGGTGGTGGCAGGAGAAGCAATGGTTTTCCCTCTTGTTCTTTATTCCTCTAATCTTTTGACTTATTTAATTCATAAGTCACTTACTAACTTATGGCTTAATGAGTTTTTAATTCACAAGCTAGCAACCGTCAAATAAATACCTGCATCGAAATCTGAATCCTAGTCCGATTCGATTACCCGATCCAAAAAATAAAAATTATACTTTTTGAACACAGCCATTGCGAAAATAAAATTAAAGTGACATTTGTTTGTTTACCTCGAAAGTAAAAAGTTGAAACGCGGCAAATAAATTGAGAATCGAGAATTAAATTGAGAAAAATGGAAATGGAAAATAAAAGGTATGCATTTATATTTTTCTGAATGCAAATTTTAATGTTTTTTATCCTTAGACCAAGTGCCAAGGGTACCAACATTTAAAGTAAAATTGAAAGTGAACTTGCTAAGTGAATATAGCCAAAAAATCGTTTTATTGTGAAGTGAATATAAGTGAATATAGAAAATTCACAATAAGCTATAGATTCCCAATGAAACTCGGCTAACAAAGCACTTGTCACAGAGCAGGACCAGAGAAGTTAATACAGAGCAGCACTACTTTCCCCCAGTTGACTGTTTGGTTCTATGTTTAGATTTTTACTCTGATGCTAGTCAATTTGAATTTTTGTGAATTAGGATATGCCAACAGTTAAATTTTGCTTGCGAAATTAGGCTTTTTAAGTGGTAAAGCTCCGCTTGAGCTTTAGTTGGGAACCAGAAAGATCACGTACATGAGTAAGGCCATTCTTACAGCCCCAGCAGATTGACTTTTAGACTTAAGAACTATGGAGATGTATGGTAATTCGATCATTTCATTACAGTTATCAGTTAAAGGCCGAGAGGTAAGTTAGATGGGACTCGCTATTACAGTTAAACTAAACCAACCCGACTATTCAGCTGGTGCAGTATGAGTGCTAACAATTTTACCTGATTAAACTGTCGTCTGACTTAAAATCTACAGTCAGCGGGAGCTGTTAACAGATTTGTTCGTTGAAGACCTAGGGTTACCGAAAAGCGTTATTTTGAAACGTTTTAAATGTCAAATTGAGCTCTGGGTTCGCCCCAAAATCGTCCTAAGGTAGAATAGGTTTCTACTTATGCGAGTTCCGGTAACCAAAAGTGCTGAGTGATAATTTCGTAGTTTAGTGTTCTTTGAGAACTGAAAACCCAAGCTTTTTGACAGATCATGGGGCTGTCAAGGAAATCTGGGTCAAACATGATGTTTCAAATGCTTATGTGCAAAATGTCATATGAGCAGAGTGAAGCGTCAAGAAGGAGAGCCTCATTTCTTTCTAAACTGACTTGAGAATCCAAGGCTGAAGAGAACTTGTAATCGAAAGATGTTGGTTGAAGCGACAAAAAGGAAAACTTCATTTATTCCTTAACTATGAGTTAGACTGCAAGGCTGAAGAGAACTCCCAAGAAATCCCAACTGTAATCGAAAGAATTTGGTTGAGGCCGAAGCCCACCCCAACTGAGATTCTCACGTAGGTACGAGGGCGGGTCAAAAAGTTCCTGACTTTTTGAATTTCCCGCCTCTTAATTGAAATGGCAGCACTACTCCCGTCAACAGTCATCTGTTGGCTTACCACTTTATGCAAAACTACACAAAAAAATTTTTGTACTTCCACTTTATTGCATGTGTTTGTGGAGTGGCGTACTAATACTTTACGACAGATGGCACACTCTATCTTTTTATTTTAAGCTTCGTTCAAAATCCCTTGCTTAAGGGTCACAGTTTCAAGCTAGCCAAGAAAACCAGGCAGTCCAAATCGTAGGAGTATTCCTCTTTTGTTTGCCGAAATCTTTTCAAGGACAGCTTCTTGTGGATGACGACAAAATGCAACACAGGTGGCGACAGTATTGTGATGGCCTGCTGAACGAACAGTTTCCTGTAGAGCGCTTTCTAGAAACTGTAAGCTGAATCTCACTTAACAAAAGTACGCAACATCACAGTCGAAGAAGTTAGTGAAGCAATGATGAACTCCATAATAGAGAAAGGTGCTGGATCAGGGGATATATCACATGAGTTTTACAAAGAGACGAGGGATGCTGGGCTTAGATTACTAACGATTCTAATCATCAAGCATAATAGGAGGTGATAGTCTGCCTTAGCAACAGAGGGAAAGCTTACCTCTACCAAGTACCAATGTACAAAGCGAAGGGAGCACGAAACTAAGATACTACCACTCGATCAAGCTGATGTCCCATCACAGCTTGAAGACCGTTGAGAGGGTATTGGGTAGCCGAATGCAAAAACGCGGCTTGTCACTGGTAAGTTAAAAACATGTGCAAAGAAAAGTGGAAAGTTCCTTATGGAAAAACATCGTGATTTACTCAAGAATTTCCATGTTGTGCAGGCTGACCCCAAAAAGCATTCGATAGAAAACCAGGAAATATAATGTGGGTAACCTGAAAAAAATGAGTTCATGGAGCCCAAGTGCAAATGATCAGGGATCTGAATGAAGAAGCAGCAACGAAGGTATGATGTTCAGCTAGAGCTACCGAGGTAAAATAGAAAAAGGATCTCTGAAAATCTGGACATTCGAATAAGGGACTATTCAGTTCTAACAAATGCAACTACGAGCTTCAATACCTTTTCAAGATTGAAACGTTTCGATATGTCGAGAAAACAATGGTCCTCATCTTCTTTCTTTTAAGCAATCAGCTCCAAAACGGCACTTCGACATGAATATGGCAAGGGCCACATGTGTGATTTTTGGGTCACTGTTTCCCGATTATTTATGAACTTTTCCACTTTGCTGCGAACGTGGACCATTTCTGCAAAAGAATTGGTGTCGAGAGTAACTAACAGTTTATCCATATTATATAATATTGTTTTTTGTCACATCTATGATCTCCCTATCCGTGTTCGAAGCTCTGAGCCTGCCTTTGAGCTGTTGAACGGCGTGCGATATAACAATCACCGAAAGACTCTTTGGAGCCCTGATAACGTTCGTAGAGTCATCTTTAGACTCCTGAAGTTCTCAATCAATACATTCCTCAAGGTCAGTCACATGGATTAGTTTTAGAAGTACGCAAAACCATTGGCCCACCGATGAAGTGGTGGAAAATTATGACTACTTTATCTCATTTTCTGAAATTGTCTAAAACCAGTCAAAGTTTGAATGTTTCATCTTTTTTATTCTATCTCAGATATTTTACTCTCATCGCGCGAAAAAAAGTTTCAATTCAAAAACCGAATTTTAAAGCTTTTCTCCGCTGTTGGAGTTTTATATTAAAGAGCATCGTTCCTCACAGGTGTGATACGACATCTCATGTCCTTTTTGACATAGTATAGGTGTACAAAAACGAAGTAACCTTATTGGGTACAGTCCCTAAATACCTGTTGGAAGAAAATGAACAAAACATCAACGTACATCAGTTATTCTATGTTGATAATGAAGGATGGAGCCATCATACGCTTAAAAGAAGAGGTTTTAGAAGGCAGTAAGAACCTTATTAATCCAAAAAAGAATAAGCACCTACTTGACGTGTTTGTAAAAAGTCTGGAAGAAAGTAGGCACCGTTTTAGTTCAAAAAAAGCTGAGTACTTGTGTTATCAGTTTTCAAGTTCAGACGTACCTATTCCAGATACTTATTTGAATGGAAATATGCTTCCAAAGTGCGAAAAGTTTAAATATTATGGAATCTTTGATCAATAGCAACTTATGGTAAAACTATTAATCATCGAGTAAGCGGTGAGTATGGATATGAGTATGAAGTGGAACACTCTTTCACTTTCGGTTATAAAATAAGTGCCTGATAAGCTGAGAAGAAGACTATTCCCCACAAACTGTTCGCAATGATGGCCAATCTACAAAACTATGAGAATTTGTTCAGCTAAAAAGAAAATGCTTCGATTTTCACAAGGTGTTACAAGGCCTGATGGAATTAGAAGTAACAAGATCCATGGAAGAACTTACGTCGAAAATACCATCTTGGAAAAAATGGAGCAGGACCGCAACAGTGGATATGGTATTGTCGAGTTCTAGGATGATCCAGATCGTCCCGCCAAAAAGGACAATATCATACAACGTTCAAGTTGAACGCGAAGAAATAAAAAGAAAGGCAGACTAAAACACTCTTGACATAAGCAAGTTCAACGTCATTAGAATTTGCTTTCTGCCTCTGACATGGAACAATTCAAAAAGGCGACACTGGCAGGCACTTTTCGAGGCGGCCATGAAAACCGCTGTCGCGATTAGCCGTTCGGAATCGGCAAAAAATTGTAGATTCCTTCCAATACCTCAAAAGGTATGGTTGTGAGAAATGCGCTAGGCCCCGAAACTCTCCGCTCTCTTGTGCCATATTTTTAGTCGGAATCAGGGTTCGATAACTTGCTTCTTTTCTGCATTTCTTAAAGAATTTCTGTTTTGATACTCAACTAGGCTATTTCTTAGCTCCCATGCGAATTTCTGGCTTGGTTTTCCTAAGTTGGTCGTATAGCACAAAATTACCGTCAATTCGTAAATTGCATTTCTGAAAATCGACTTCCAGAACAAGGAGTGTCATCCTTTTACATCATGTGTACCGTGTACCTATGCTTAACGAGTACTTCCAAGAAAAAAAACTTTTCATTATTTTTTGTTTGCATTCCTAGATAAGCCTCCACAAAATAAATTACGCACAAAACTATGTTTTCAGATAACCACAAAATCAAAAGAATCTTCTACTAATTCACATAAGCGTAATGTAACAAAAGACACAAAATGTTACACAACAATGATGCCGTAAGAGAAAGTTTTGTTCATAACTCATCACATGCAAAACATGCAACATAATTACATATACTTCCGTTTCCTTGTTCAAGAATAAAGATAGCATGCAATTATCTAATGCATTTCATTCAAGTGCCATGTGAGGTTACAGGGTGTCAGTTTTATGGAAAATACTTTTGAAATTTACGCAAACAAAAACGTGTGTAGCAAGAAACGTTTCGTTTTTTAGTCCAATTTTAAAGTTGAGCACGTTAGCGCAATTGACTATAAAAACTTGCCGTCGCATCAGAAGACATTCGCTTTTGGTTCTCTAAGACACGATATTTATGTGAAAAAAGAAATGGCACACGCAGTGTTTTTGAGATAACCACGCCTTTAGTGAGACGCTCGTTGTGAATTCGTTATAGCATCGGCCGATTACGATGGTGTATGGGGTTCGAACCCAAGTAACACCTTATGAATTTTTACTTGCGAATCGCCCCTCAATTCAAAACAGATATACCAGTCCTCAGCCCGTTTAGAGCTTGTTGCGTTCCTAGAAATAAACTTTTATTTTAACCCTGGCATTCCAACTGACAACAACTCAAACTATTCAAAACAAGGCATTAATCCCAATGATGTGATCACACTTTTCGAACCCACTGATTCATTTAACGACACTTTGTGATCCTTACTTCACCCAAAACACCCTGTGTCCTTGCTAAACATTGTTTTACATGTTTTAAGAAAACAAATTGATTTCTTTCTGAAAGTAAAGCCCAACCAGAAGTTACCACAGTATCCTGGAACAATGAACTAAAAATATATACAAAACGGAAGCATATTAAAACAATCACGTTCTAGTTTTAATTGCAATTGAATACACACACACACACACGCACAAAACACAGCATAGACAAACGATTGAGTTGAAAACAGGGCTAGCCAAAAGCATTTTACAACAACAGGTGATGTGTTGCACTTATGACTCTGTCTGTAATCATCAGTGTCACGTTTCATGCATGGCCATGCTTTTGTTTACAGTGCAGTTAGTTAGCATAGGTTTCATTAGAACCATCATGGCCGACAGACGACAGGCGACATACGACGCAACGATGACTTTGTTTGATTTCACATCAATAAAACGTTGGGCGATGTAGAGTCGGGTAGACTTGATGTTGGGCGCCCATCATTGATGAGATGTTTATTTAGACTGTGTCCGATGATAACAACATCAAAGGATGTTGATTTTGCGAAAAACATGGAAAATATTTGCAGTAACCATTACTCCTCATTTACGCTGACGAATTATCCGCAGTAGTAAAATAGTCCCATTCATCTTCAGTCCATATTCGTTCTATAAACGATTTGTATTTGTTTACACAATGTGGGTGAAGTGAATTTTAATTAGAATTCTCGCACACGATGGCATATAAAATAATATACACAAAAAAAAATCGCCAAGTTGAAATGAAGGGAGCACATGTGTTTGCACACTTTTGGTGGGCTTTGCTTTGCTATCATCAATTTGGGTTATGTGTGTGTGTGTGTTTGAGAGCGACTTGTTTTATAGTTTAATTAGATAGGCTGCCAAATGCCAATGTAAGTTTATTCTTAAACGTGCTGGAATTGTTCGTTAAGTGCTGAATAGAGATACAGCAAACGAGGGGGTATTTATTTATTCGTAAAGATAAATAATTTTGTGTTGGATTATACAAGAATTTCCCTGTATAGAAGGTGTAGAATGTTGTTGCACGTTTTTGAGCTTAAGTGCATATCGTATGCTTCGGGGATCAAATTCGTATTACTAACCATCTTAGAGGTAAAGATTTAAACTAAAAAAAAAAGGTGGGTTTCTGCCGCAATTCAGCCACGAATGCTTTTTTTACATCTTAAAGACTTAAGTGGTACTGAGTTAAGAGCAAGCTCGTTTTTACGCACTTATCTACAGGATCATGAATTGAACTTGTTGTTGGTTGATGAAAAAATATTAAATCATTGCTGATCTGCCTTTGAGAAAGTGGTTGAAGATTCAAAAGTCGAGGTGTGGGAGGGGGATTTGAGGGACCTTTAAGGACAAAACGTGTTGAACTGCCTCAATACGAGATTTATGAACCTCCTATAGATTGGACCAAACCTGAGAAGAATACTCGAAATGGGGACGAACATGAAATTTGTAGAAGTACAGTGTAACACAAGGTTTGTAAGATTCTTTCGTCCTTCTTTTAATAAACCCATCAAGCATTGAATTTGGTTTGAATTGAAGTAGATTAGTTTATTGAAATCAAGGCTAATACTAATTTTTTAGTTTTACTTTGGTGGGGCTAAACCCCATTTTTTTGGCTTAATAGAATAACAAACATAATCTAACTTAAAAAACTATAAGGCTTAAATCAACTAGTTGGGGAGGGGGGGGGGGGGGGGGCCTAAGGCAGGAAGTACTGATATATTTGAGAGAGGGGTTCTATGGAGCCGTAAGAGGTTCGATGGGTGGGAAGATAGAAAAGGCGGGGAGTGTTACGAGGGTTAGTATTTTAAAGAAATTGATTCGTTAATTGATGTGAGGTCAATGGTACCTGAAAATACTCGGTGAATTAAGAGAATGTCAAATGTTTCTGTTCGATCTTTCAGCGTATTCAAGTTGAGAAGTTTGATTCGGTCTTAGGTTAGGTAGGTTAGGTAGAATGGGCTGACGGTTGTTCTTATTACCGTCACACTTAGATTAATGTAGATCCATTGTGATACCCTGGACTATTGTAACGTCCTAGAAACCTAGGAGTTTATGTTTGGTCAGTCAGCAGAGTCTAACGCAATGCTGTGTGCCAAGATCCTTAGCTCTTCGCGGCAGCAAAAAAATAAGCTTTAATTTGACAAAAATGGCAGAAATCGCTTTTATTGCTGCTTGGCTATCAATGAAAAAGTTATATCAGCATGTGATAGCGCCATCATGGACACATGTTTTGCAGCGTTTGTAACTGCCAATATCTCGGCTTGGAAGACGCTGCTGTGATTTGGATGTCTGAATGAACTGGCTAGGTTTAGGCTTTCTGAAAAGAAACCTGCACCTGTTCCAACTTCCATTTTTGAGCCGTCGCGCGCCGTCGGTATAAATTGATATAGACGTCTCGTTCGTGTAAGGTTCATTCTCCCAATCCTGTCTATTGGTGAAGCTGGTTGAGAAGGATTTTTTAAAGTCCAGGTATGGAGTTATGTAATTCGTGCAGATATTGTTATCTGCGTATCGTGATAAAATCTGTCCGTGTCATGTTTGGCTGGTTTTCCAGACATTACATTGGTTTAGTCTATAAGTGCGCTGTTTGCTGCCGCTTCCTGAACATAGAGATCAAGGGATGTGAGATTGAGGATTACTTCTAAGCTCGCGGTTGGTGTAGTTCTCATTGGACCAGTTACGCAAATACAGGCTGATCTTTATACTTTGGTTAGGATTTTTAAATGTGTGGATTTTTCCAGCGCTTTCCACCAGACCAAATTGCCATAAGATAGAATAGGTGTTATAATGGCAGTATACATCCACATGATGATTTTGCGATTTGGTTCCCAGTTTTTGCCAAAAATTCTGTTACACGAATACATTGCTATCATAGATTTGTGTCTTCCCGTATATTGGGACCCCAATTGTCCCAAGTATATGGCTTGATCAGAGATCTTAAGTGGGGTTCCATTTAGTCTTAGTAACTCAAAAGTAGGTAGTTAACTGCAAGGCTGCATCTTTTTGTCCAAGCCCTTACCTTGGTTAGTGTATTATTCAATTGTGAGCTAATAGTGGTAGGGAATTTCCACGTCACAGAAGAGCAAGGTCATCGGCATAGGCAACCACTTTTACGTCATCATGTTTGAGAGCTACGTGGATCTCATTCATGACCAGGATCCAGAGCAGAGGTGAGAGGATACCTCCTTGTGGGGTTCCTCGTTACCCACACTTCTTCAAGTTTGCACCTCCCAATTCGCTGTGGATCTGACGTTTTGTCAGCATACACATGATTGATTCGGTCTTGATAAAGAGGTAATATTAAATCACTACTCCCATTAAGACCTAGAAAAGCAAATCGAAGAAACGGCGCTGCATGCTCTCAATTCTGGCAATGTGCATTCGTTGATAAGTGGACCAGACTTGACAAGCGTATTTAAAAAGCGGACAAACAAATGATATGTAAACGAATCAGGTATCGTAGGGGTCTGCAAATTCTTTAGATCATCATTTCAAGAAACCTAGTGGTGCAATTGCCTTAAGAATTTAATCGTCCATATGCTTGAAAAAATCATCTTACGGTCGCAAATAATCCAATCGTGTGTCCCTCGAACTATAATTACGCATTGAATGCTAGTGTCAGCAATGCCAAAACAAGCCATCAGAATTGAACAAAACGTCACAATAGACACACATAACTTCGAGGTAGTATACTACTTTTATATATATTATACTGCTTTTAATTGAAATCACTGAACAAATTTATAAGATCTTAAGAAAAAATTCATTCCTTTTATGCAAAAGTATTAAATTTAATGAACGATTTCTTACGACTTACATAATTTAGTGACTGATTGTTAAAGAATAAAGGTCATAAGAGTTAAGCACAAATACTTATGTTTTATGTAACATTCATACTGTTATGAATTCCATGATTTCTTACATTAAAATTATGTCAATTTACATTGATTTTATGTACCTTTTTGGTTCAGTGTACAGGACTTCGTCTACCTAGGATCCGCTATAGACACGGAAAACAACACCAGTGCGGAGATCAAACGGAGAACAACTCTTTCCAACCGTAGCTTTTTTGGGTTAAGAAGGAAATTGAGAAACAAAATCGTTTCTAGAAAAACCAAGGTAACCTTGTATAAAACCTTAATCATCCCAGTCCTGCTGTACGGCGCGGAAGCATGGACCTTATCGAAAGCGGATGAGGAAAGCCTTGGTCGTTTCGAAAGAAAAATGTGTGGAGAAGAAGATACAACAACGAGCTGTGTGAGCTGTATGGTGACATGTGCATCTGCATTTCTGCATAGCTAGAAGAGTATACGCATCGCAAGGCTACGATGGCTGGGCCATGTAGAGCGGATGGACCCAAACGCTCTGGTTCGACGGGTTTTCGAAAGCACATTGCAGGAAAAACATGGAAGAGGAAAACTTCATCTTAGTTGGCGCAATCAAGTGGAATAAGAAGACCTTAACCTCCAGTGCAAAACTGGAGAGAGCTCGCCCGAGATCGAAATTGTTTAAGTAAGATGTTGGTTGAGGCTGAGGTTCACCCCAAACTGTAATGCCCATGTGATCGACTCTCTACTTAAAATACCCAATGAATATAGGATGAACGCTCCAGCATATGCCGACTACTACTTTGCCATCCTCTCAATTGGATCCAGTTTCGAAGCCGTTAGATCCAGAGTAGAGGCTATAGGCTACGGTAAACTTGATTGACACCTATTGTGTCAGATACGGTCTCTCAGTCAATATTCTTAAAACTGAAGTTGTTCACTAGATAAAGACAATTGATTTTCCAACAATCCTTTTTCAAACGAAATAAAGCATCTTGGAGTAATTCTTGATAACAAGTTTCTTTGTTCCAAAAATGTCAAGTCGAAGACTGGTAAGTCACTGTCAGTCTTCTATGACAATGTAAGGGAGGCTTTAGCAAGACATAGGGCTTAACCTCACAAAAAGTTTCTTTAGATCTATAACACTATGATAAAGCCAATCATTTTCTAAAAAACAATACATTATTGCTTCTTTAATTAAATCAAAGAACTTGGTTATGCTTTGATCATCCCCAGCACACGGAGTGCTGCTATCGACGAATTGCTTCACTTTGCTCGTGGAATGGAGATAGACTCGACGTATTCTCTCCAGTTGTAATAAACATGCTATTTTGATATTTCTGTGCAAAAATGGCTATTACTTCGGAGATTGGGGTTTGAATCGTGAATCGTAAAGAATTCAACCGATGGAAATCAGCAGAAAATTTTAGCGGTCCTCCTTGCTTTTATCTACAAACCTTGTGATTCATCTATATCAAGTTCTCTGGTCGTTTACACATACAGCCAAAACTTTCATTGTCGAAAGCGCCCGCTATCACCGTAAAACCCCTCTTGTCAAAACCACATTCAGTCCTGCTTACAACATTAATGAAGTACTGTCTCACAAAATTTTTGAGGACCGGTATCTCAAGATTTTCCGCGGCAATGGGTGTGTTTAATCTGCCGCAGAAAATGTTAAAACTCTCTTAAGCTCTTGACGAGTGAATAATCTTATCCAATAAATTCTGGTACAAAAGAAGAAACGATACCCCAAGGGGTTGGGATTTATACTAAAGGCAAGACTGCTTCTGAAAATATTGTTCCATAAAGGTAGCAGTAGGTTTTTAATTTTCTGCAAATTACATAGACAACCCCCCCCCCCCCCCCCCCCTCCCTCCCTCACCGAGACCAAAAATGCGATCTTCAATGACAATGAGTCTTAGAAGGTAATGAGTTATTGTTTAAGACGTCGACCTGTCTTTTGATTGACTGATTGATTGGTTTTTATTGATAATTTTTGTCCCAACAAGGAACGGTTAGAGTGAATGAGTATCAACTTCCTCCGCAACAACAGTGTTCAACGAAAGCTGTTCACTGAAACCATTTCTCGGTGTTTACTCTTTACTTTCCTAGTTTCTTTCAATTCATTTACACTAATAAAACTAATATTCAGCTGATTCTCTCTCACGTGTGAACGAGGACGCAAAATCTTAAACTAAAACTATTTTCCTTAATTTATTCACACATAAGTTGCTGCTATACTTACCATAATTCATACTTGATGAGGGTGATGTTGAAAGGCTGCTTGTGTTGGATTGCTTTCGAATGTCACTTATCCCAGAGCGTATTTGAGTCTTTTTGTCTGAACAAATAGTAGGTGCCATTGTGATTATAGGAGGCAATAAATACTAAATTCTGATGGTTGAAAATTGAAATGTCTTTAATTAGATGCGTGTGGATCTGGAAGAAGAAGAAAAGAAATATGGAAAGTTAGTAAATCAAATACAAATTAAGACAGATTGATTTATAGAGAGAATGTTTGATTCAATGTTCTTTGATATAAAATTAAAAAAAAAAAAATATTCTTCTTTAGAATTATCGTTGATTTTTGAGAGCAAATTACAGTGGAAATAACCAAGAAGCTTATGACAAAATGTATTTATTTTCAGTCTGGTAACTAAAGCTGGGCATTCACGTTCACTCATGAATGAAAAAAAACTTACTCCTAATTATTTTTCGTGTTCACACTTCACACCCTGGCACTCTGCTTCATCCACCGGCCTTCATGAGAACGCACAGGCCAAGGCCAGGTGTGTCATTCATGAATCGTTGATGCATAGCTTAAGTTACAAAAAGAAACGAATCCTTTCTAGAAGCATGAGTAGAAAACTGTTGACCCAAAGCAACTCAGATATATGACTTATGTGCTTTTACAGTTTCACGCCTTTTTTAAATTGTTACAAACAGCTGTGGCTGTATACGACAATTTCTCGTGTGGCAAGCATAGAACAAGTGAACAGCACTGTAAAACAACCGAAAAAGGACTCCAGTTTTGTTTTTTGATATTTCACGAGCACTTCAAGGGAAAAACGCAGTGCGGGTTTTGAAAAAGAAAGAAAGGCGATACCGAGCCGAATTATTTTTAAATTTCTGAGCACCTTAATGCTTGGGGCAAACTGAATTCGGTAAAGCATTCCACATTGGGTTGAGCGGCTAAAATATGAATCCCTGTACTTCACTGTACGGCCAAAATTGAGCTAATGGGAGAACTGATGCGTGAGAAACGGGAATTGTGGATAAGAGGCGGAATAGCTCAATTGAACCTGTATTGAACTGTCAGTACCAATTTTAATGCTTTTTTTAAATCTGTCAAAAATGATCAAAGTTGTTCGATTCTTGTCAAAGGTAATGAGCAGGCAGTCGAAGTGGCGAGGAAAGCAGCCGGATCACCTCTCATAGGATCGGAACCTTTTTGTGGAGTAACAGAAGCCACATAAAGTACGAAATCAAAAATTCGGAGGAAGACAACAGAGTTAAACACTGGAATGAACTCCCAAAAATGCGTCAAGCCCAGTTTCTACTTAGCACCCTCAAATCTAAACGTTTTAAGGACGTAATAAACCTTAGTTGGAACAATATAAGAATGCGAGTCAGTTTCCTAACGAGACATTGCAGGCTAAGCAAACACCTGAATGTACTAGGCATAGAGAGCAAATACCAATCCAGATACTGCAACTAACAGGAAGAATCTCCGGATCACATCTTAGGAGATAGCGATGCTCTCTTACATCAAAAAAAGAAGTGCCTAGGATCTAGCTACATATTTCTATATAGAGGGAACTAAAACTCCTAACTCGTCAAAGAAACTAACCTGTATTAAATACTTTAATTAAGGAATACAACTTAAGAAGCAGGGGCAACAAGAGATCTACAAGGTCGAAGTGCAAAAAAAACCCAAAACCTTTCATTCATACATTGGTGTTGGTTTTTTAAGTAGTAGCCAGATCATAAAAGAATATCCTGTATTCACTTAAGAAAACCCAATTATTTGGCAGCATTTATGGCGACTTAAGACCTGTACCGCTGTTCTGTAACTGTCACATCGATAACATCGATCGAGAAACAGTGAGAAGCGGGACGAAATTCTAGTTAATTCATAAAATTTCGTTTCATTTGAAACCGTTTATCATCGGCTTTAATCGAGGCGATAGTTACAGAACAGGGACACTGAGTTTATTCCAACGAAGATCATCGATTACACACATACCAAGTACAGACAGCTTTTTGGTTTCTTGGACGAAGGTATCTACCACTCATGGATAATTCAATGGGGGAATTTTAAGCTTCAACGACAAGAGACAGCACTGAGTTTTCGAAGCATTGAATTTTAATCGGTTTTTATGATTCCATGTAACAATGCTGTCAAGGTAAGAATCCAATGAGTATTTCATACGCATCCGAAGAGCAGGGACGTAAATTTGGAAGCGAATATGAAAGTCAGCAAAACAGTTGAGACGATTAGAAGTTCCAGACAAGAGATCATTTTTGAAAATAAGGAAAAGAGCCGGAGACAAAACGGAGCCCTGTGGCACACCAGCATTAATAAAGTGGGTATTAGACTTAAAACTATCAAACGCAACTTGTATTCAACGGTCCGAATGGTAGTTTCTAATCCAACGAAGAAGAGACTCATCGATACGAAAGCGCGATAAACTCACTTTTTCAAATCAATAATGTAAGCATTGGATCCACTTTTCAGTGCGGTCTGCCATCGAATCGCCAGTTGATCTTAGCTAAGAAAGCCAATCTGCTGGTCCTTGACAAGTTTTCGTTCGTCAAAACTTTTCATTAATTGATGGTTTATCAACGTTTCCATGACATTGGAAACAAGGGATGATAGTGCAATATGACGATAATAGAAAGGGAGGAAGATTCCCAATTTTTAGGGACAGCCTGGAAAAATGCAGTCTTTTATCTACTCGGCAAGCGTCCGGAAGAATAGGATAAATAAAAGTTGTTTTCGTTCGACGTGTGATTTTCAATGTGGCAATTCATTTTGGGAGCTAGTTTTTTTGACAACTGTAACTTGGTTCATGTTCAATTTTTTTGCCATATTATTGCGAAGGAATTGAAGCCGCATGTACAATAGGCACTGCGTAGCTTGGTAAATTTTCTCGAAACGAAATAGCTGTTGACACCGATTTTTTACATAATTGCGAGTCTTAAGCCTGTGAGTTACCTCCGATATTGGGCACCGATTAGGACCGTCGAACTATTTTTGGTGGTTGCTTATGAAGAAAAGGCCAAAATATTTAAAGACTTGGTAGAGAATATTTGGCTCGTTTTTGCTGACATACTACCCCAAGTGCTGCAAAAAGTTATCGTAAATTGGTAATCTCGGATGGAATTTAATTTAGACAGTCACGGCGGCCATTTGTCTGAAATCATTTCAAAAGCATAATGGCAAACTCTTATCATTGTAATAAAACTAAATTCTTGACCATAACAAAAAAAGTATGCATTTTATTTATTCTTGAAAATCATTTATGTCTAAAAAACACACCCTTTGTAAAGTTTACGCAGTGGTTTGCTATCGTTGAAGAACACTACCGGGATTTAGATTAACGGCATGGATGCCACCTTGACAAACGGATGCCATCTTGACAAGCGGATTTATATACACTTAGTTCTTTAACGACTCTTGCTACCGAGCGAGTAAGAAAAAGTGTCTGCTTCACTGCACGCAGCTAATACTTTCGGGTACATGTGAAGCCAAAGTGTTATATGACAGTGTTGATCTAGCAGCAAACTGTGCTACCCCAAATTGTCTTTGTCAATGGAGATGACATATGGGGAGTCCTTAAAGCGTTGGGACCAATGACGTGGTCGAGTTCTTAATATTCTTAACAAAAGACAAAAAAAATATGCTTTTTGCTCTTTTTTTAACTTTTTTTTTTCATGCAAAAACTTAGCCATTTATGAATATATGAGCGTTACTAAGGTGACCAGATGCCCTATTTAAAGATCCCAAGTCCTCTTTTTGGCTTTCAATTTTGTGTCGATATCTTTTTTTTTAATTGGCTAATTAGTCCTCCTTTTTATGTTTTCTGCTAGGTAAACCTTAAAAAAGTGGTTTTGATGCGATAGCTTTAAAAATCAAACGTGTAAGAGTTGTATTCACAGTTTCCGAATCGGCAACGCACATGCTGGGTTTTTTTTCATTTCAAAGATGTTTAGAAGTAAGTTCTTGTCAATGCAAACATCTCAAAAAAAGGCTTCTGGTATCTTTGCTTATGTTGAGATTCTTATTGATTTCCTCTCTTCATTGAGAAATGGTCTGGTCACCCTTAGCATAACTGATGCTTCTTGCCCGTTTGAATACATTTTATGCTTAATGCTTTGTACTTTAGAAACTATTTATTGCTTGCAACAGACCTGGACGATTTACTGTGAGCGGCACTGGCTATAAGGAAGATATTCATTGCTTTTGCTCTAGATCATTTTAGTGTTCTGAAAATTAGAATTACATCCAAGAGCTGAGCTGTACCGCAACATGGGCATAGACAGAATAGTATACGCATCGCGAGACAGCGATGGCTGGATCAAGTAGAGCCGATGGGCCAAACGCTCCGGCTCGACGGGTTTTCGAAAGCACATTGCAGGGAAATCGCGGAAGGAGAAGACCTCGTCGTAGGTGGAAGAAGACCTGAACCGACTTAGAGTCCAAAACTGGAGAGAGCTCTTCCTAAATCGGAGTCGTTATAGAAGGATGTTGGTTGAGGCCTAGGTTCACCCGGAACTGTAATGCCCACCTAAATAAGTAACATACAGGATGGGCCATCTTGACAATCAGTTTTTCCCAAAGGTTATTTTGACACAGACAGATGTTTCTCACTCAAAATCTGAACAGGAATTCTGTTTTATAACTCGACGGAGCGTAATGAGTTCCTCTTCAAAAGCAATGGGAAATATTGAACAATTACTCACTTCCAAAGTGGAGTACTGTTTAGACCAAACAGAAACAGTGCGCTTTATATAGAAATTTTGGCCAAAATGAAGCACCCACCGCAATAGGCCGCCTCGAAGCTTCGATTTGACCTCTTTGAGTATCTTTTGTGTAAAACCGTGAGGGGCTATTTCAACAATGTAAAAATGATTCAAGCTCTTTCTACGAGAAAAACTAAACACAACCCAAGCTCAATGCTGTCATTGCTTATATGTACCCTTATTTGAATAGAGTCTATTAACGTGGTGCTGTCAGTTTACCTGTACCTGTTCGCATTATCTTTCCTTCTTTATATCTCAATACAGTTTCTTAATGCAAAACTCTCAGAATAGACAAACTTTCCCTCAAAGTTATTTAACGAACCTTTTGCTAATCCAACGTAGGAGAAAAGCTCATTACAACATTCTCATTGTACAGCACGTTCCACTGCTATAGCTACCCTCCCAGATGTGTTGTCATTTGTCGTGTGTATCTTTCTGTCTATTAAAACAATTTCAACGAACGGAATGAGTAATTGCTTTGATATTCCTTAGACAGCCATCACTTCTGGAATTAGTCTATTTAAGGTAAAAAAAATACTTCCTATTTTTGAAAAAAAAATTTCGCTTGTTGCTTATCACAATCCATGACTACAAACGACGCACGCTACCCGGACTTGACCCGACCACCCAACGCAACGATTCGACGCCGACGTGGAACGGCCTTCTCACACACACACAAACACACCGAATCCGCATATAGAAAGACATTACATATCCTGATATGATAAATGACAGATAACACCAATTCGTCATTCTAATAAATTCAAACACGTAACACGCACGAGCAACATCACGGAACTATAAGCAGACAAAATGGAAGAGAGGAAATAATAAAAACGAACAAAGTTAAATGACAATGGAGGAGGAACACCGCGCGTGTTTGTACGATTGTCAGAGAAAATGGGCACGTGTGTCTAAATTGTTTGTCTTTTTCTTTCTATTTTTTTATTTCCTTGGGAATTATTCAACTTCTGATAGTTTGGGCAAAATAATTTGGCGAAAACCGATTTCCCAAGCTTCTTGTTTGTTTGATGTGTTTCACTCAATTGTTGTCACACGTGATCGTCATAAAAGTTTATTAGCCCTACTCCGCTCACGTAGGCGTGGGTAGGTACGCTAGCTTACCTACAACGACGCGATATTATGGAAGAACGGACAAATGGAAGATCTTCGAATATTTACTTGAAAGAACCTTCCACTTATGTAGTGGAACTAACATACATTTTCATATCGCTACACACAGTGGATCCCATTCAAGGGGTGCGACGAGACGTTGTGTGATTCAATAGTATGATGAGTTGAGAGGTCTTCAACCTTTCTTCAAGGTCTTCAAAGCTTTCTTTGTTTGTGTAAATTTATTTGATTAAACGAAGTCATCGGTAGGCCAAACGGTATGGTGTTGATAGAAGATGAATTGCCTGTCATTGCAGTTGTTGGTAGTTCAGAAGATTATCATTTCATTTTCATATCATTATACGAGGAAGGAATAATTAATTGTGGAATTTCGAAGCTGGCTGATGTTGTGGTGTTGCGGCGCGTGGAGTAGTTGTCAGGTTCTTTGTCAATAATCAAGGGGCTCAATTTGAAATTTACTAGCGTGGGATAAAAAATTGTTTGATAATAAGGAAGAGCACGATTGCCGAGGAGTCCTCAGGTAAAATATGAAAGCGTTTAATGGTATTTGGTAGAAATTAATTGATATAGCGAACGATTGTTGTACCTTGGCGTAACGGTAATATAGGCGTTTTACGCGAAAGGTTCATGGCTCGAATCTAAACAGAAAACAATTAATGTGTTTTGTGGTTAATTGGCATGTCCGAGAGTAAATTCATTGGCATGAAAAGCGCTTTCAGGATTAGATGTTCGGAATCGGCAGAAAATTGTAGGTCCCCTCCATTCCATCACAAGACAGGTTTTTGAGAAATGCGCTAGCCCTCGACTGACAGTCCTCACTCTCTTGCACCAACTTGTAAGGTGTTTTGGATATGATGGCATTCTATCACGTCTTCTATGAATCATGGTTAATGGCTCACTGATTGAAATGCTCTATGAACACAAGCAAATGCCAACAACGTTGCAATGATCTATGTGGAAACAAGCCACCAAACTGTTTGTTAAGGACCACAAGCTTCGCTAAATATGATTGGATTGGAAACGATCTTTTCTTCGATCCTCTTAAGACCGAACTGTGGTTTAAGAAGACGCAGTGCAGAAAATCGAATGCTTTGACACTACTCGTACTTAAAAAGAGTTTGTTGCCGTACTTAAAAAACGGTATGTTGCCGTTTACGATTACGAGTACTTCTCCAAAGAAGTCAAAACACTTGGAGTACCTAATCCTAGATAACAAGCTTCTTTTATCCAAACATGTCGAGTCGAAAACTGTTGACACACTGTCAGTCGTCTGGCAATCGAAGGAAGCCTTTGACGAAACAAAGCACATTGGTTCTGTCACCAAAAAGATAATTTGGATCCATACGGCTATGATTCCTCCCTTTAATACCTTTATCATGGGTTGTACTCTCCAAACCATTTCTCGTTTAAGGAAAAGTGGTCCCTGACACAATTCGGTGCTAAGCTTCAAGGAACTCTCAAAGAGTATATATGGTATTAGTTCTTAGTTCTCACGAATAACTGATATACTGTTTGACACGATGATTCCAAGCCTCAAACTGCGTCAAGACTTTCCGTCGGTTCAGGATTGTATCACTTTAGAATCTGAATCTGGAAAGAACTATTGTCTCATATTCACGAATGGTTCCAGAGTCAATGAAGGAACTGGGGCTGGTGTCTTTGTGGAGAACGATGACATACGACGCATACTTGTTTGTCTTCCACGATCGGAAGAAACTCGAACTAGTTCTTAAGAAAGGTAGGGTGGGAGTAGTATCTGTGCCTGCAACCATCAAACTTCTTAGAAAGAGATTCTCGGTTGCAAAACCCTCGCTGAATGCGGTCGAAGGACTCAAATATTTGGGTCTTGATAAGGTTCCAGGCCATCACGGCACAACTTGAAACGCGATCGCAAAAGAATTTATAAAGCAAAGCCCTTAAACGTTAAACGCCTTTCGCAGTCTCAGGACCTGGGCCAGAGTTTATTCGAGTCGTTGGCGATGACTTCTGTCAACAACGATTGGATCTACCAAGGCACATCAGTAGATGGCACTTTTTTTCGAAGCAAGTTGACTTAAAAAAAAAATAAGTCGGGGAGCTCCGCTACCCATCGCATCTCTCGCAACCATACCTCTTGTGAGGGATGCGATACTTTCTTTCTAAGGGTGAGGTAAACTCAGCGTGTCCAAGGTATTCTCGACGAAGCACCAGAAGTCGAGATAAAGATTCCATCAAGACTTAGCCAAAATAACCAAATACGACCAACTTTAATTTTTCCAATAAATTCCTTTTTATTTATCGTCTTAATAACAACAGGTTTTCTTAAAATTGCATATACAACAATAATTCTGTCCTTAGCGATAATGCCAAAGAATAATCGGGTGGCCAAAAGCCTGTCCTCGATACCTTAAGGAGGAAGGGAAGGAGGAATAAACACAAGTAATCTTGTCCTCGACGCAAATGCCGAAGAATAATCAGGTGGCTAAAAGCCTGTCCTCGATACCTTCAGGAGGAAGGAAGGAGGAATAAACACAAGTAATTTTGTCCTCAGCTCAAATGCCGAAGAATAAACGGGTGGCTACAAGCCTGTCCTCGATACCCTCAGGAGGAAGGGAAGGAGGAATAAACACAAGTAATCTTGTCCTTGGCGCAAATGCCAAAGAATAAACGGGTGGCTGTCAGCCTGTCCTCCCTACACTCAGGAGGAGTGGAAAGAGGAATAAACAAAGCAGGGTCTCGCTTCTGCCTTATGTCCAAAGCACCAATGCTATGGAATTATCGTTGAAACCGCTTTTGCGTCAGCAGCTTCCAATGTCCGTGAGGATTCCTGACGGGAATTCACACGGAATAAACGTTTGAGCCTTCCGGACTCTGCATTCAGCGTACAATGCTGAAGAATAATCAGGTAGCTTTCAGCCTGTCCTCCCTACACTCAGAAGGCGTGGAAAGAGGAATAAACAAATTTAGACAGCTGGTGCCGTCCTTTCAAAAAGTAAATGGGATTAGTACCAAGTACTGCTGAACCCCAAGTTCCAATTAAGTACTATGTACACTCTACCGAAGCGGAGCAGAAACTTAATTTAAATTTTACCTGTTCGCAATACATCCCTATATCATCTTTCCTACCACAAGTGAGTGTGAACTCTATAAATGAGCAAAACCCATCGACCATTGAATGCATATGCAATGTCGCATGCCGATGCCTGTGTTTGCATACACGAGTGGGGTGAATGGGAAACCTAGGAATGTGTGTATAACTCGTGTGTTGCTGCGGGTGCGGAGGTATTTGGTGCGTTGTTTGTTTGGTCTTCTCGATATACATAGATCGAACGAAGAGAGTTAATTCACTTACTCTATCGGCCTAATAGTGAAGAGCAATTTGGTAGGCCGATTTTGTGGGTGCCCTATTAGGCGTATTAATCAAAATTCAGTTTTTCAGGCAAATAAAACCTTTGTCGCCCTCTGATTGGTCAGAAGTCACGTATCATATGACTAAATTTTCGACAAATCACGGGCCGAAAAATAAGTCAAATTATCGAAAAAACTTAATGCCTTAATTGTTTCCTTGTAGAATACAACTCTTGGCAAAGAAGTGTCTTGACTTAATGAAACCAAAGAAAACCTAAATTAGAAATTAAAGTTTTCGGAAGTGACACCAAAACTTCAAAAATTCGATCGTTAAATTATAATAAAGAATTAAAATTTTGATTCTGTTGAAAGTTGCTAAGCTGTAATACCAAAAGTTTCCCAGAACATTTACGTCTGATTAATAAAAAATAATAATAAGAATAATTAAACTTAATTACATCAATTAACTTGCATGCAGGTTTACAAAATCAAACAATGACAACAAAGTATCAATTCAGATAGTAAAAAATACTGACAATTTTGCTACAATTTAAGACTTGGTCCCCTAATAGGTATATGCGATATTTTAATGACTTAATGACACAGGGCATTGAAGTTTTTATTAAATTTGTATTCCAAGCAAACTTGACTTTTTTTATTTTCATTTGCACACAGACTAATTGGTAGTAATTTGTAACTTACGCTTCTTTTTTTTTTTTTGAAAACCATAATTTTTCGGTGATTTTCTAAACAATAACTGGAGCAATCAGACTTAAAAACAGGTCGTACTATTGTTGTACTATTAGACTGCAAGATTCTTTTGTTATAGGTTATGGAGCCTAAATAACCAGAACTCACCCTGCCTGCGCCGAGTGTCCATAACCTGAATCGATAAAAAGGAGGACATTCACAAAGCATGCTGTTATCCTCTTCAGAGGATTCACAGCGTGTGGTACTGGTACAAATAGCTTTAACCAATAAGCCCTCTATATTCTTTTCTGCTACGAGATATAGAAAATGTTGCAGTAACGTTGGGGAGCATACGTTTAGTTTGCCAATATAAGCATTTTATTTCTAGGGTTGCACTTTTGATAGATCCAATCGTTGATTGAAACTCTCACCGAAAACGTGTCAAGCCTAGTGCTGGTTCGGGGTTCTGAAAAGTCTATCTACTTTGCAAGATCATCAACGACCTCGTTCTCAGTATGCTGTGATGGAATGGAGGCCAATAGATACTAAAAAATCGTAGCTATTCAGAGAGGTATTGTATTTCAGGATCACTTTGAAGTAGTTATAGAAGGTCGAGTAGAGCCTTAAGCCATAGTGTGGCTGTAGCTGCTGTAACAAACACTTCTCCCTATCTAACAATTCTTTGTAGCAAAGTTGACCGTATATTTTTGACACAGTGTGAGCACTGAGATCATCGTGTCAGACAGAATATGCATTAGATTTTAATCGAAAAATGTGCTGGTATTGAGATTATCAAAGCTTGCGAAAACACCTAAAGATGAAAATATCGAGAGGAGGAAGATTTAGATTTATATTGTTCTTCGAAACTCTGTGAGAGCTTGCTTTACCAAAAAAATGACGCTTAAGAAATGATTAGTCTTATCATAACCGTTAACATACAATGACTTGCAGACAGTCTTCATGTCTTGCCCTGAGCTAGCATCCACTGTTAGAAGTCTGACAGTGCCTCAACGATTTTCAACTGGACAAATTTGGACCAAAAAAAAGATTGCTTCTTCTTCGCTTCTCCGGCTTTACGAAGATCGTGATGTCGAAGATAGCACAGCTCTCCCGCTAACTACTTCACACTATTGATCCGCTCGTGGGATGCGCCGCTTCAAAGAAAATTCCTTAGAGATTTTTGACTCAATTGGAAGGAAGACTAAAGAGGATTGATGGACAGACCGTTCACAGCCAGCCAATTGTCTATCAAATACAGAGAAGCCTGAGCTGGTGGAACAATCAGCTTAAAAGTTGAATCCAACAGAGAGCAGAGTGACATCGTCAGCATATACCTTTATTTTGACGAAATATCAGTTGAGCATTTCAAGTCGATGAAAAGAGAGAGAACACCATATGGCGAGCAGCCCTTCTTCCCTTCTTTTATAACTTACTGTTCACAATCGGCTTCAGCGATCACGATTCTATTCACCAGCTTTGCTTCAATTTGCAAGGCTAACATCTTAAAATTCGCACTTACTCCGATAAAACCAAGCGATGCCTAATTGATTGTAATGAGCTGAATTTAGATTGACCGAGAAGAAATTCATTTCATCAGAACCAACACGAGCCATACAAACTCTGCAATAGAACAGATTAAGCTTGATCAAGTTGGAGTTTATGTTCTCAATAAAGATCTTCTGAAGAAGACAGCAAACCCTGTCAAAACGTCGGGAAGGTTAATGAAATGGATTTCGTTTCATTGTGCTAAACAGTGACCAAAAGAGGAATCAGATTCTTCACCAACTCACACACACCTACACACGAATCTTCTCTCTCCGTAAAATTACTCAAAAAAAAGTTGTTTTTAAACAAACCTCTTTACTTCTCAAATGCCAGATGTAAGCTTTATTTGAAAGCATGAAGACAAGTAATTATCTAGGTTTGGAAAGTTCGTAAAATCAACTTCTTATACAAACGACACTTTGTTGACGTATCCTTTCACAGTTCTCTACACTAATTTCACTATCGCACCCTTACATTCTGCACATCTTAGCCAATCGACAGTAATGCACACATATTTACGCGAAATATACATATTAACTTGTTTTCTGTACACCTTTTTTGATTTCCACATGATCTTTTGATAAATCATACATTTTAGTCATTAAAGCTGGGGTCGGGCCATCGTCAGTAATTTATGACCAGAAATTTCCATGATTGAAACTGAATTCTTACGCCGCGCCACGCCATCCTCAGCTACCTCCACTAATTGTAATACTAACGGATAACAACTCATTATGCCTACCCACATGATAATAGCGGACATTAACATATCCGACTAGTGCAGAAGATGTAACAACTAAAAAGCAGAGGAACGATCATTTGACTTCTCTTTTGAGTACCCGGCTTTAGCTCTGACACCAGGAAAACAGCCCCCGCTACAGCTACATCTCAATCCCACCACTAAGTAACACCCTGAAATTAATTAAAATTCCAAATCACTTTCTCCATCACACGCCTCTACTCATCACGGAGGATAATCGTTATCCTGGGGAGTTCAAAGGGTTCTTTATGAACTCAGTAAGGTGTTACTTACCAACGTTGGAAAATATATTAAAGAGCTGCTTAAGACTGGCTCAAATTCCCGCTATTTGGATGGAAGTAAAGGTAGTGTTTTTACCAGAAGCTGGAAAATACTCCATACTTCTTCTTTTCATTTCCGGCGTTACGAGTAGTGATCTTGAAGCGATCACAACTCTCCCACTTTTCCGCTTCACACTAGTGATCAGCCTGTGGGGTACGCCGCGTTGACCTCCGAAAGCGTCGGCAAGCAAGCTGGAAAATACTCCCCAACTAACCCTAAGGATCTCCAACCCTTTTGTGCTTAAAACACAAGAAAAATTGATTGATATCCACTTACGAAATTCGCTCGACAAATCAACTCTTTCTCAAGCCCAACACGCATATTCCAAGGGTAAATCAGCTGAAAGGGCTCTACACAAGCTAGTCCGTACAAAAGAATACTCGTTGCAACATAAGGAGTTCGCTGTAGTCACTTTCCTAGACATCGAAGGCGCCTTTAACAACGTCGAAACATCTGCGATCTTCCGAGCCGAAAAACTCCTTGAAAGTCTAGTTATAAACTCAACACTGGAAGAGGCTTCTACCAAAAGAGGTGTAAGCAGAGGCACTCTGCAGGGTGGAGTTCTCTCCCCTCTTCTCTGAATTTTGGTGGTGATCGATACTGGTAACCTTGGAGGGGGATGGCTGCAGGGTTATTGCTAATGATGCAGACGATGTTGCCATTTCAATCACAGGAAAGTATCTTAGGACATTAAAAGAACTGCTTCAACATGCTCTAAACAAACTTTCAAAGAACCAGTAAGTGTGGACTTGGAATAAATCCTCACAAGACTGAACTGGTACTCTTCTCCAGGAAATACAAAATTCTGCACATAGACTCTCATTTCATTAACGGCATACAACTAATTCTCTCCAATGAGAGAAAGAATGAAGAGCTAGATACATGGGCCTAGTTGTAGATTGAAAGTTAAGTTGGATGCCAAATATACACTTCATTGTAAGCTCTAAATGGTTTCATTAGGATGAGACATTATTGATCCACCGCGGTACAACAATGGGCAAAACGGACCTGTCAGCCGAGCTGACTACCACTTAACCTTACCCAACTTAAGGTATTGCTGCTTGTAGCTGTACCCCCATAAATCATAGCCTTACCTAGCCTACTACTTTCAACGATTCTTTTTTACATCAGGTGTTCCTCAATCTCCTGAACTTTTCGTCCATACTAAAAACTTTTCAACCTCGGCTGCCTTAACTTATTTGTGTTTTTTACACCATTCCAAGCCACACACCTCTCTCCCTATTGCCTGACTTTTTAAAGGCCAATCGAGTTCTATTTTAATAATCTATGTACTCGTATCACTGCTTGCGGAAAAAGTCCACATATCCATAAATGAGCCTTCTGATTAAAAATCAGTTCATTCCCTCAAACAGCTCATTCCACCACGTGAATAATTCGCTTTAATTCCTGAGGGGACATTTCGATCCACTTTCACATACACTCCCAACTATTAAGTCAAACATACTCGTGCTTAAACTCTGCTATACAAAAGCCAACCTATACAAAGTTTAATCAAATTCTCGTACGCGTGCAGATACTTGTACTCGTACACCTGTGAAAACATTACCACGCAAAAGGGTGAAATAAAAAAAAAAAAAAAAAAATAAACAGACATGATGGTAAAAGTGATTACTTTGCTTTGGGGGCTAATGAAAGCACTCCATCGACGACTACACACAGTCTGGTGGGACTTTTTATAGGAACAGCGATTAATCGATAAGATACAAAAACGTGTAGCGTGTGGGCTGAATTCATAGATTTGGAGCACTGCGATAGCCGACCATTAAATGAATATGGAGAGCTAGTGTGGCCGGAAAAAACAACATCCAAAAATAATAATTGATTTGAAATTTTTTGAAGTTAATTTTTTTTTTTTTTTTTGGTATCACCACAAGGGCCATCAGCAACAACGACCGACGGCGACGGTCGAAAATAAATTATCGTTATTTTTGAGTTTACTGCTTTCGCCCCGCTCAAGTGCTGCCATTTTGCTTGGTTGTGAAATATCTGGCACGTTATTGAGTGAGACATTTATTTGGATCATCTTCTCTTTCAAACAGAAAAAAGTTTTTTCTTTTGACTTTGTTTGTTTTGTTGTTTATGTCCTGATTTAATTATGGACGAGGTGTGAAATATTATGGTAATAGACCACATAAACACAATGGGAGCATTTGGTGTCGTATCGACATCGGCATTGCATCGAGCTCCTCAAAAAAGATTTATTATCGAATCGAGAGAGGATATTTATTGATGCTTCCGAAACAGTGATGGATATCGACAGTTTATTCCTTAGTGGATAATTCATGATGTCAAGCTGTCACTTTGGGTTGTACAATAAGCTCTTGGGATGTTTTATGACAACACGTGTTGTGCTAAGAGATTGGTTTTGGATTATTTGCGATAGTAGAATGCGATGTCAGCGTGAGACTTTATTGGCAGATGGATGATTTTTTTAAGGACAAGGGGAAGGGAAAATAGCAAATAGTTTGAATTGATAGGATAATAAGGTGAATCGACTGATTTTTTTTTTATATAATTGTGTACACGTGTGTGTCTTGAAGGCGAATGGGATTCTTCTTTTGATGTTTTAAGGGGGAAATGTCACAAGTTGAACACCAAAGGTGGCTTTTTTTTGCCTCTGGATAAGCCTTGAATGGAAAAAGTGTAGAAACTGAAGTCGTTGAGGGCACTGATGTCACTTTCCATTGGTTTCCCTCGAGAAAGCACTCAATTTAACAATGGAACACACAGAAATGTCTCTGCTTAGTTTAACGCGTTGTTTTCGTTTGAATGAAACGCGTATGGCTCACAAAAAGTAGTTCTTTTAAAATTCTTTCCTCGATTCGTTGGTCGTAATTTGCTTCTTGAGGGGATTCTCACTATTAATCGAGTATTGGCTGTCAATTCTCTAAAAATCATGAGAAGTGACCATTTTTCACCTACGGAAGGATTGAAGGATGCCTCCGAACTCTTCTGAATTATTTTTTTACTAAATAAAACCCAATGGAAGGTCATTGGAAACGGTTGAAGCACATTCAAGTATGCATTTGATGACAAAAAAAAAAAAACATTAAAAATAAATGCAGACGGAAAAAAAGATTATGCCAACGAATGTAGCAACAGGCAACTGACCCTCGCAAAGTACTTTAATGAGTGTCACTGTGCACGAGAAAGAGTCGACTGCGGTTTGTTGTAAATTCTCCTGGTTATGTAATACACATGAGTCCAAATGTTGTATACCTACCTCACTTGTTTCTGAATATTTCTAAGTCGTCATCGGTTCTTTTAGTTCTGTTCACATCAGACAGACCAGGAAACCGCTTACTTTGAAAGATGAGAGAGAAACACTTACTGTTACACTCATCTATGGGGTTTAATGATACTGAATGATATGTCCTCAAGCGAGGTTATCGTTTTTGCTCATTTGTCAGGTTTCCCATGGCAGAGTCTAATTTCGTGTTGCCAGCACCAATAGCTCTTAACAGACGAAAGCTTGGATTCTATTCAAGTGACAGAGCTCGTTTCTTTTACTACTTACTACTTAGCTTCTTCGTCTTTTTGAGTATCGTGATCTTAAATTTATTAACTCTTCTGCTATCCATCAGGATACCACCAACTGGATAGTGGTAAAACGTCTATGGAAAACTCTTAAGGAACTTTCTACACTCTCCAGCTCTAAGCCGAAGACACAATCGTAATCAGAAGATACTGATAATCTGTCTAGCACAAAAGGTTTCAAAAAGAATCCAGCCCAATCCAACATGGAGATTGAATGGCTCCAATTGCATCAGTACCTTCGGGTTGAAGAGCTTACTTGAGACAATAAGTCTCTGGTGTAGAAGAGCGAACTGTGTTGTGAATACTTTGCATGTCAAAATAAAGCTAAGACTTTAGTTTCATTTGTTCATTTTTTTGTGAAGGTAGACTTTGTGCTACTGCTAACCCCACACCAGTGGTAAGGTGGTGGTGAAATAATTTCAGTGGAAGGCCTAAAATCTTTAGTACCTAATTATTACAAAGTAACGACGATGGAGTTCTGAGTTGCTAGTTTGATTCTTGCTCCATTTTTGTGATCTACCAGTCTTGCCAGCAATGATCAGCACTCTCAATATCCCCTGTCAACCATAATCTTGCCTATGGTTTCAATAGCATTTCCAGAGGTAGTGATAAATATTGAGCAATAAGAAATGGCAGTTCTCTGACACAAAATTGGCCTTATCTCTTTAGAGAAACTATTTAGATAATGCAAGAAAATGTGAGACTGGAGAAGACTTCTGATGGCATTAGCATACCTTGCATATGGTTTATATTTGAAGCCTTTTCGTCCTTAGATGAAATCCAAATATCCCAAAAATCGTTAAACTATTTCAATAATCACTTCCTGTGTCTATTCATATACATCAGGCTCATACCAATCCACAACACATCAGATGCGAATGAATGGAATACAAAATTGTACTACTTTCGATGTACTGTCATTTCCGGCACAGAAACTGAAACCGTCTCACCTTACAAAGTTTCTTTTCCTGCCAACTTGAGACATGCGATATTCATAAAGCATGAGCAAGGATGAATAAGAACATTGTCACCTGAATAGTGGCAGTCTGGACAGACAAATATGAAATGCTAACAAATAATAAGAAGCTTTATCATAAGTAGAAACGTCAATGAAAATCATTAGCATTTATGCAATGGTTTTTGTGACAGAGAAAACGAAGAGAGAAGATGATGCTGAGAGTAAAGATATTCAGCAACCAGATACTCTACTGCAAACTGGAACAAAAAAGATTATATTTAAAATTTAAAATTACAGCGACAATTGGGAATGGCATCGCTTATGCGATGGGGATGCTTTCGACTAGTACCTCAGAATTATCGAAGATTCTACATTATCAAGCCAGATTTACATAAATTATCTATGCAAAAATAGGAGCCAAGTATTCTATTTGGAAAAAAATCAGTACTGAAGTTCCACAAGAGTCCAAACTAGGCCCTCTTCTTTTTAACGTTTACACATCAGACTAGCCAGAGCTCCAAGCTCTTGTTTGTCCGATGACTACAACACCTGCTTTAAGTTACATACATCGATATTGCTATATGTACTTTGAGAAAAGTTGAAGCTCATAATAACAAGAAGAAGAACGCTGCCAATTTAAAGAGAACTTCGGCAAATTTGGGTTGGTATGATCCAGGTGACGGAACAAGTCTGGGAATGTAGGAGGACGTTTATTTGCTTGGCGGCACACATAATTGAACAAAATAAAGCTCGATAAGCTCAAGGGCAAGAACATGTGCCTCCACTATTCCTTGTCAAGAATGGATGGAATACAAATTTTTGCCTACCACAAATCTCCATCTAAAGCCTTATGTACATCAAACAAACTTTTGACGATATCATTGACGTTGACCGATTGAACGATAATTGTTTTAAAAGCTACACGATGAGGGCCATGACAGGGTCAGCGAAAATATAAAGCGTCTACTTTCCAAGCAGCAAGAACCAAAAATAACAAGAAGAGAGTTTACAAAAGTATGCCCTTGCGAATCAGTAGGTGTATCTGTATATCACTATAAAAGAATACTTTAGAGTCTCCCGCAGCAAAAAAATCTACGAAGCAATTTTTTGACAACCCTTGGAGCAATGAAACTTCTACATGTGTCACCTTTTCTGCACTGAACCAGAGTCAATCAATCCTAATCATCCAATCCTTTAAATTTTTTCTAGCTGATCTAGAACCTTGAGCATGTTCGCTTGTTAGCCCAGAGGTTCGTGGTTCGAATCCCAATAGAGACCTCGCCTTTCGCGATGAATTGGCAAGTCCCCCGTTAGTGAATTCATTGCCATGAAAAGTGCTTTCTCGATTAGCCGTTCTTCGCCGGCAGAAAATTGTAGATCCCCTCCATTCCCTCACAAGGCATGATTGTGATTAAAGCGCTAGGCCCCGAGGCTCCTCGCTCTGTTGCACCACCCTATTTATTGGCCTTGGGGTGGATTTCATTCACCCATCTTTTCAACTTTTTCCGTCAATTTATCGCGAACTACTTTCCTTTAAGAAAGCAAGCACCAGTCACGTAGACGTAGTGCATCTGTAAGGAGAGTACATTGAATTACAAATACAAAACTGAGAGAAGTACCTTATTCAGATATCATCCATCGGAAAATACTGACGTTTCGACAATACGCTCTCTTTTCTTCGGAAGCTTCACAACAATCTCATTCAATTGTGTTTCGATTTGCATGTTGTATTTACGGATACATTTTGCTCCAAAAGCTTAGACTTTTTCGACCGCTAAGCACCATAAAATACCTTTTCACGACAAGTAACCAAGCTTAAGCTAGAAGCCTTTGTTGATTTTTTCACCTACCTACTTTTGGCATAGACATTTGGCGCATTTTCACTGCAAAGCGAATTATAAAGCCGTAGAGACTTTTGGTTTCCTTGTACAGTATTTAAGGATTAATCGTCCGAGTTCAATGTTCAAACTCCAGTCGCATCCAAATGTTCATAGTTCAAAAAAATCTATTCCATCGCCATTCAATTGAATGCCCTCAACCTTTCAATGTTATTCTGAGTTGCACACTTTATTAATGAAAATATAATATTTACCTTAGAGCAAAACACCCTGAGAGAGAACACCCTGAAGCCTGAAAATTTAACATAATTTCAAGCACACTAGAAAAGTAGTGTGAGAGGGCGTTCGCACAACAGAAAATATTATGCTTATTCCTAAAACAAATCCTGTGAAACCCTATAACTTGCTTTAAATGCAATATATTCGCATGAATGCTGCAGTTTTTAAAAGATATTGTGACAAAGAAGTGCACAAGCTAATTTTTAGATTTATTTACCACCCCTAAGCCAAGTTATTTATTATTAACAAAGTTAGTAACCACGCAGCCGTAAAGTATGCAATTTCTTATATTTTGCTTGAATTTGATAACTTTTTCTTCTGCTTTGGGTAATAATATACCAATCTATATTTACCTATATTTCACTGAATCCGATCCTTCAGTGTTTATTAAATCGATACAATGACCCTGCTAAAATATCCACCAATTCAAGACACACCCATTGAAATCGCTTTAACGAGCAAACCCATTTCCCCACAGAACAACTTTAACTATTTGCTTTCAAATTGACTCATTATAAGCGTATACCTACGTTCCGAAAAAAGAAGTTGCTGAAAGGTTCTATTTTTACTTTTTTCCCACACGCTTAGCTAACTTTCAACCACTCCTCTACAATTTCAAAGCTAATTTTGTTGATTCACAGTCTAAAAATATTTCTCAAAACAGTTCGAGCGACTGTTTTGTTTATTCATTCATATCCAAGAGTCAAGCAGCCATAAATCAACAACTCCGCGTCAGACATGCGGACTAGAATAATGCTTATCGCTAACCACGGGGAACAAAAAAAAAACTTAAAAAAAAAAAAAAAAAACAGTCAAAAGACTACAGACACGTTTGTGAATTGTTTTTTATGTCAACATCTGTTTCCCGGCAAACAAACAATCAAACAGCAAACCAAAAATGAAACAAAACACAGACACGTGGCGAATATCACAAAAACAACAAAAATATTTGTAAAGCGCATACACATTTAGTAATTACCCATGAGCCAAGTTTCGATTCGAGAGTGTAGTGTTTTTGTGTCACACTTTGATGCCGCGTCACTTTGTGTTGTGGTGCGGCATGTGGAGCCGTTAAAATCTAGAACACTTAATTTATTTGAACACGAGTAAATGTATCCATTCTCATTAAATTTTTCGCTTTTTAGAGCACACAAGTCAACATTATTTGTGTATAGGTATAGAAGGCAAGAAGGTCGGCGCACGTGTACGTAGTGACCTAATTAAGAAAGTATGTTTGTCGGATTCAGCTTTTTGGCAAACACAGTAAATAAACGAACGATAATAAAACAAAGCACTTTGGATGAGTGTTCTTTTGAGCAGCGAGACAATGGACTCCAATATGGATTGGATTACTGCCTGCAGCAGGCTATAAAAATAAATTGTGAGACAGCTTTTGGTAACTAGGCTAAAACGTTACTGGCTAACTGTGTTGGCTTACTTGCTCTGACTGTGGGGATGAATTTCATTCGACGTGAATGTCGTTAATTATGCAGATAAGAACACGTTGTTGTTTTAGTGTAGTCGATAGAGCATGTCACACGAACGAAACCATTCATTTTTTTAACATTTATTTTTTGGAAGCCTGAGGCGGTACATCAACCAAAGCTTTGACTACAATATCATGAAATGAAATCACTTCTGCAATAACCATGACAGCTGCTGTGCCGGAACTAATCTGACAAGCTGTAGGTGATTGATATGACTCTGGTCGAAGCCCACCAACCATAGTTCCAGACACACGCTGCTTTGCGTCTCTGCCTGTTATGGGTTTATGTTGCCTTATCTTGGGACACGAAGTTCATTTGAAAACAAACAAAAAAAAAACATTTGGACTGTTCTCACAAAATAAAAAGAAAGAAGTTCACTAAACTGACGCTTGTGGAATAGATTTGCCTCGTGTCCATCAAGATATGAGTTTGCTTTAAAAATGTGTAAATGTGTAGGTCGGTAATCGGCATTTTTCTTTTTCTCGTCGATGCAGTGAGCTAAGAGATTTATTTTTGTCCGGCATCGTATTTATTATTGGGTTCAAAGTTTTTTTTTTAAATTTGACCTTTCTTCGAGCACAAGGATTGAATTGTTTCGTTGATTTGTTTTGTGATGTGAGCACATAGGCAGGAAATTCGAGTTATATGTTTTTCGGTGTTGTCAATAAAATGAGAGGGTGGAAGCGAGATGAACTTTCTCGAAAGGCGGGCGGAAATGCATAAAGTGAGTTATTAACTTCGCTATTTGGGTTAGAGTTATCATAATCTCCAAACAAAGCTGAGCACTAACTTCTGACTTCGGTGCTCGAAAGACCAATTTTGACAAGCTTACGATTTAGAAGTCCTAAAATAAAACAAATTGGAAACGAGTGTAGGATAAAAAATAACATACAGGGATTGGGCACTCCAAATCAAGCAAAAGCCGTTCCAATCAAACAAAACCTAAAGGAAAAATACTTTTTTGTCTTTTCCATAAGGCAAACCGATTTCACTTTTGGAGGAGAGCGGCTAAGATGCTCGAAGGACCAATATCGGAAAACTTAAACTAAATAAATCCAAAGACTATAAATGAGAATATGAGAAACAAGAAGCGAGTGTAGTATAAAGAATTGCGTGGTCAGGCGCTTCAACTTACAAAGGCTTTTCTTTCCCATGAGGTAGCCGCCTCCACTTTGAATAAGAATGGCTAAGGTGCTCGAAGGACCAATATCCAAAGACTATATATCAGAAACAAGAAAGGAATGCAGTACAAAGAACTGTGTGATTGGATTGGGCACTCCAAATTTAGCAAAAGGCGTTCCAATGAAGGCTCCAAGGAGAAAGATTTTTCTCATGGTGCTCGAAGCACCAATCTCGGAAAGGTTAAGCTAAATAAGTTCAATAGCTTTAAATGAGAAATTAGAAACGAAAGCAGTATAGAGAATGTCGTGTTCAGACCGGGCGCTCAAAATTCTACAAAGGCCGTTCTTTTCCATAAGGAAACCGCTTCCACTTTGGATGAGAGCTGCGGAGATATCTAAGACGTGATCGAAGGACCAATATCGAGAATTTTGACCAAATAAATCCAAAAACTATAAATGAGAAACAAGAAGCGAGTGAAGTATAGACAGAATTTAGCAAAAGGCGTTCGAATGAAATAAGGCCTAAAGAAGGAAAGAGAAAATCAATCTTTTTCGTCTTTTCCATAAGGCAAACTGATACCACATTGGAGGAGAGCGACTAAGGTGCTCGAAGGATCAATATTGAAAAGCTTAAGCTAAAGAAATCCAAAGACTATAAATGAGGAACTATAGAAACGCGGTAGTATAAAGAATGTCGCATACAGACCGAGTACTTAAAATTTTACAATGGCTGTTCTTTTCCATAAGGTAGCCACTTACACTTTGGAAAAGAGCGGCTAAGGTGATCGAAGGACCAATATCGAGAAAGTGAAACTAAATAAATCCAAAGACTATAAATGAGAAACAAAAAGGAAGTGTAGTACGAAGAATTGCCTGATTGGATTGGGCACTCCAAGTTTAGCAAAAGCCGTTCCAATGAAATAAGGCCCCAAGGAGGAATAGTTTTCTTATGGTGCTCGAAGGACCAATATCGAAAAGCTTAAGCTAAATAAATTCAAAGACTTTAAATGAGATTTTGAAACGAGCGTAGTATAAAGAATGTCGTGTGTGTCGAGCGCTCAAAACTCTACATATGCCGTTCTTTTTGATAAGCTAGCCGCTCCCACTTTGGATGAGAGCTGCGGAGATAAGAGGTGATCGGAGGATCCAAAACCTTAATCAAATAAATCCAAAAACTATAAATGAAAAACAAGAAGCGAGTGACGTATAGACAATTGCGTGATTGGATGGACACTCAGAATTTAGCAAAAGGCGTTCGAATGAAATAAGGCCCAAATGAGGAAGAGCAAAATACTCTTTTCAGTCTTTTCCATAAGGCAAACTGATACCACATTGTAGGAAAGCGACTAAGGTGCTCGAAGGACAAATATAAAAAGCTTAAGCTAAAGCAATCTTAAGACTATAAATGAAAAACTAGGAAGGCGTGCGTATAAAGAGTTGTGTGCATGAATTGGAGACTCAAAATTTTACAAAAACCAATTCAAACAAAGTATAGACCTAAGAGGGGGGGGGGGGCAGTCAAAATTTCCTTCATAAGGCAGCTGCTTTAGGTGAAAGAATAGAAAATTCGACAAGGGAAACCCTATTCTTAGCAAGTATGTTACCAGTATTTCTAGCGTCCTTCCGATGTCAGTTCCTATTCGCAGTAAGGCCAAAAGTCATACAACAAAGCTACAAAATCTACAAGGTTCTTAGGACACCATGAATAGATCAAACAACTCGTGCCTTACCGCATAGGCAAGCAGCCCTACCAGGGGTGGGTTTCTGGCGAAAAAAACAACCAACCCAATTAAGCGACGTGCTTATGCCCATAAAGACCCAAATAATATCTATCTAGAGATAGTTAAAGTTATTGTGGATGGGGGGTGAAGCCGCAAGCTGATCTCAAAGATCAATTGTTCTCCCCGAATGACAGAGAATAAGGAGGAGCGGGGTAGCAGAGGATTGAGGTTGGGTGACTGGGTTAAGGGGGTTGCGAACCCCCACTGAACCAATCCGAGCTCTGAATGAATTTAAGGATGCAATTCAGTAAGAGGTTAGACTACGTCCAGTTCGTTGATGTCTCCGAGGGCATTTTCTTTTGTATGGGCCAAGCTAGGGCATTCACAGGGGAAGAAGAATGATCCTTGCTCTGCCTCTTCGTCTTGGCATATGTCGGATGTGTCGATGAGAGTTCTCATCATGTGGGTACCCAATGAGCTTGGAGAAATATCTGAAGTTAGAAAATATACAGATATCTTCAGTGAAAACTGCCACTAATCTCACTTAGTCTAAATGCAAGTAAACGTACAAAAAAATAGGAGTGCCACAAGGTCTGCAAAAATCGGTTCCACTTAGCTATAACTTGTGAGTATAAGTGAAAGGGGCCTACAGTTTTTTACAGACTCCGAAGGGGTTAGGAGAACAACCGCTTTTCATTAAACTATTCGTGCGATTCGGGTGAAACAAGTACCAATTCACAAATTAAACGTTTGTGAAACACAAACCGCAAGCTTACACGTTTACCTTTAGGCCATGGGCACTACTAATTCTAATCAGCCCAAATTTCCAAAAAGTCCCATCAGCAGGCTAAATCGCCCTTTCGGCAAGACGTAGTCTTTGGAATGACACAATTTGAGATTTAGCTAAAGTATAAAGTTTAGCGTACCCTACGGGCAGGTCATTAGGGTAAGGTTGATAAATGGAGGAACTGTGGTCTTTTCCAAGACACAAGGCTCGTAAGGCCGCGAAAAGGAAGAAGAGCTGTTTAGAGGCTCTTTTAGAGTCGAGCTCGAGCATCATCCAACCCACTAACTGAAAAAGAGTTTTCCAAAATGCATTCTCACTTTTCCGTTGAGACACAGAAAAAAAAACTGCTGATCTTTTCCATTCCTCGGACTGAATCAGGCTTTAAAGAAGATGCAAACGTTAAACACTTCACTCAATTCATCATAGACGATATTAAATTTTTGCCTAGCTCATTTTCAATCAGTCACATGCTTCAAACATTATGAACGTGTATGAAAACTATCTTGTGCACTTCCTCTCCACCATACCTTCAAGTTAATACTACACTCATGTAATAATGTTAACCTCAAGGAAAGTAAAAGGGTTTCACCCAATAGCACACATCATTTTGGACTTGGTCTGTTGAGAACAGTTCGCACGAGCTTTCGATAATCAGAAAGGTAGAATTTCTGCCATAAATTTTAAATGATAAGCAATCTTCTTCAAAAAGAATTACTGTCCCAGCTTTGAGGAATGATGTTCTTGACACGAACGATATCTCTTTTCTAAGAAAAAGTTGTATTCATTGTAAAGTATGCGTACCTACTAAATAATTGATTCTTCCCAAGCAATTTATCTTCCAAACATGATGTCTCCTCTTAACGGATAAAGCATCCCACATTCCAACTCAAGTCTATAGAAATCCTTTTTTGTGGTTATAAATAATAAATAAACAAAAACTATCCCAGCACACACTCCACACAACATAACTCCTACAGCCCACAACTAAAACTAAATCTGAATTCATTTATCTTTGAGGATTTTTTTAAATAATCCCACGACACTTGACATTCGCTTGCTTAACCCACACATGCTGTGAAATTTTCAAGCTCAACTTTGTTGCATTTATAAAATCTGCCAAACTTTAAGAGCACAAAAAGACTACTTGAGTGTCGCACACACAACCCATGATAAGGTTTGATGTTTTTGTTTTTTCTGTGCGGGTGTTGAAAATGTCAACAGCAGTTCTTTCAATTTCAACCGTGAGTATAAAGATTTTTGTTTTTGTACTGAAAACTTTTTTTTTGTTTTTCAAAACTCGCTTGTGGCACTGTTTTTGGCAACGAAATAAGTTTTCCTACATTGTTGCTTTAAGAGTGTCTCATTTATGTAGAAAGAGGAGATCCTTTGTCAAAGACTTTTTCATTTCAAACCAAAAACAAAGTGGCAGCATCGGTTAGTTGGTTCTTAAAATAAATTCGTTCTGCTTGAAGCTTCTCTGCTTTAGCATGGCCACCAAAACGATGTTCACAAAAGGATTGGTCTTCTCTTCTTGATGTGTGAGGGTCGCATGGCTTTCATGCCCATGCTTCAACGCCAGCGCATGTTTTGGCCCGAGAGAAACGAAATAAATTTGAATGCCCGACGGCACTTGTTTATGTATTCCATGTTTCAAAATGCGCGCAGAAACAAACTAAGGCATGTGTGAATGTTAGACAGCTTTCATAACACCTAGTTGAATTGATACGGTGCTGGCTGAACGGAACGAGTTTGGTGGTTATTTGCTTTTGTTTTTGTTATTCTTTCTGTAAGACATGTTTTTGAATTTGATAAATGTTTACCCTTGGAAGCATTACTTCCAGGAAATTACCACCTTAGAGCTATAAATCAAGTGCGCGCTTTTGGCACAGAATTTGATGGAAAAAGGGTTAGAAAAGTTTAGAAATTAATGTTTTTTGAGAGTCATGGTTTTGTGGTTTTGATCAATCTCATTTAAGGACTATCTTCTTGAAATCAGAATTTGATAATTATATTGACTGCGGTACCTAAATTTTGCCAACCAGAATGCCAGAAAGGTAAAATATCAGGTTAAGAGGTCGTTGCGTTGTGTCATTGTGTCCTATAATTTGAAGAAAGCTATCAAAAAACTTTCTTCAATCTATTCGACGCTTTCTATTATTTAAGCGGCTAGAGTAAAGTTTCGAGTGAGAGCCAAATTTAATGCAGGAAGAAGGATTTTCTGACTGTTTCAAGACATACCGTTTGAGCTGGAGAATTTATTGAACTTCGCAGACTAGGTCTTTTGATGCTTGACTTTATGTATCTAAACCTCTACTTCCGTAGGAAAAGATCTGGGGAATTGATCTCTGAAGACTAAATCTTTTGGAACTTGCTCTTATGTTGCTAAGCTTCCGAAAACCTTACCTTGAGTGCATAGAGATTTGTCAGCATCTTCAAGGCATGAATCATGAAACCAGATTTTTTTTACAAGAAACGATCATTACATATATGTGACACCATAAAATGCATGGCACGTGCCTCAGCTCAAAGCAACAATGCAAAATTTGGTTCAGACGTAATGAATACACATAACAATTATTCTGTGCACTTCCTCATCATCGGACCTTTCAAAAACACAACGTTCATGGAAACATTTTACTATCGGGTGCTTTTTTAGGGGTTGGTTTTTTGAAGAGGGATAAAACTCACATCTTGTGGTCAAATCGGCCAACTTTAATGTTATTTATGTTCAGTTTAGTTTAATTTTAGTTTGGAAGAGCAAATTGTTGAAAAGGACCTGAATGAATCGATTCGTCGCACCGTACACAGGAATGAGAGCTTTGTTCATCAACTTTACGAAAGATTTTGCGCAAAGATCTTGGCTTACGACATTACAAGATCCAGCTTGTGACAGAATTAAAGATGCGACACCATGCCGTGATTTCGGTGTATGGGCCAAAAATGGGATAGATCTCGATGCTGATTTTCATCGCAAAATTTTGTGATGAGAAAATTCAGTGATGAGGCTCATTTTTGGTTGAATGGTTTCGTCAACAAGCAAAATTGCCGCATTTAGAGTGAAGAGAATCCGCATTAGTACATTGAGACGCCATTACATCAACAAAAACTGACTGTTTGGTTTGCTCTATGGGTTTGTGGAGTCATTGAGCCATACTTCGTCCGAAATGATGCTAGCAAGCCAGTTACCGTTAATGGAGACCGGTATAGAGCCATGATCACTGACTATTTTGTTCCTGAATTGGATGGCATGAATGTGGATGAGATGTGGTTAAAATTAGACGGCACTACATGCCATACAGTGCACGTCACATTCGATTTATTGAGGTAAACATTCGATGGGCGCATAATTTCGCGGAGTGGGCCTGTCAATTGGCCACCAAGATCGTGTGATTTGACACAATTAGATTCATGCAAATGAAAATTTTAAGAATAACAAAAAAAAAAACAGTTGGCTCATCAGTTAGATACTGTCGTACCTGGGCAAAACGCCAAACTTTGGAGTTGAGGTCAAATAGGTCTCTGATCTTCCAAGTCTTTACGACTTTTTCTTGATAAACCATTGGTTTATTTTATGTGAGGGGATATGTGAAGTCACTCGTCTACGTCAACAAACCAGAAACGTTAGGGGGCTTGGAAGCTAACATTCGTGGTTTAATTGCCGACATACAGCCTCAAATGCTCGAAATAGGGGTTGAAAATTCGACCTCTAGACTTGGCTTTATTCGAGCCAGCCACGGTGGTCACTTGCCCGAAATCATATTTAAACATAGAAACGATTTCCTTGTGCTTTATTTCAAATCGAAGTTCTATACCTCTAAAAACAACACCAACAACAAAAAAAAACACACATAAGGAAAAGCAAAAGGTTACATCCGCTTCATGTTCACAAATTATTCAGTATGATTTTTGAGATCTTTTGGTTATAGATTTCCAGAAATTAGGGTTGTTGAGATAAAACTTGCTGAGATAGATCTGCCAAAGTAAAATTTCTGCAACTCAGGATCCCTTAACATTAAATGGCCTGAAACAAGAACTTCTTAGAACAAACCTGCTGAGACTAGGCTTACTATTAAATCTCCTGACCAAAATCTTTTCTCATAGAAGAATTCTTCATTGTTTATTTAGAACGAAATTCCGTCATGAAGCTAGGACAAGGTCTTCTAAAAAAAAGCCTCCTGTGCCCAGATTTTCTGAAGCAATTTACTTTTCTACATTATCTCCTTCAAGTTCGATGCACTATGGCCCGGCGATGCTCCAACTTTTTTAACTCGTCCAAAAAATACGTTTTCTCGAGAACTGCAAAATAGGCCTCTGTGACGGCGATGATCTCCTCATTCGACGCAAATCAAATCCCAGAGAGTGACTTTTTCAGTAGTCATACAGCGTAATTCAACCAATTTGGCCATGGCAACGAAGTGTGAGCCTGAGCGATGTCGTGGTGGAACAACACTTATTTTTTGTTCAACCGACAGACACGCTAGCTTCCAAAGGCTATCAAAATGCAACTAATGAAGGGAATTGGCTGAAACTTTGACATAAAACTGCTAGAAGAATGTACTGTAAAACTCTTTTATGACAACAGTGCCGTCGGGCGGTGTGGCATAATCTTCTTATACACGATCTCCTGATATGGATATCCAGACATATGATCTCCAATGAATCTCCTGTGACAAAATCTCCTGAGACTTAGTCTTCTTAAACAAGCTCTTCTGATGTAATGTTTCCGAAGACTAGATCATTTTTGATTAGATCTCTTAAGACAAGATCTTCTTAGACAAGGATTACTGAAACCTGATCTCGTTAAATTAAATTTGAAACAACATCTTCTAAGAGATGATCTGCTGACCTACGATCTCCCGACATAAGATGTCCTGAAACAAGATCTCCCAAGGCAAGATCTTCACAGACAAGAGCTTCTGTGGCTAGATCTTCTGAAACAAAGTCTTCTGAAGCGACCTCTAAGACAAGCTCTCTAGATATCAAATCTGAGACCAATTTTTTATATGCATAATCTCCCTACTTAAGATCTCTGTAGACATTTGATCTCTTGTAATAAAGATCAGTTAAAAGGATATTCCCAAAACAAGATTTTCAAAGAAAAGATCTCTTCCGAAATAGGTTCTGCAAAATGATGAAAGGTCTACGAAACCGGGTTTCCTAGGACAAGACATTCTGAGATAAGATCTGGTGACGCAAGATCAACTGAGACAAGATCTTCTAACACAAAATCTTCTGAGACACGATTTTCTGAGACAAGTTCGCCCGCACAATATCTTCTAAAACAAGGTTTCCTAAATCAAGATATTCTGAGGCAAGATCTCCTGAGACAAGATAATTTAAAGTAAGATCTTCTGAGACAAGATCTTCTGAGGCAAGATCGTCTGGAGCTAGATCGCCTGAAACAAAGCGTTTTAGAGCAATATCTTCGTCCTCCAAGACAAGATCCGATTAGATTAGATCTTCTGAAACCAAATCTGAGATCAGATTTCTTTAGACATAGTTTTCTGACTTAAGGTCCCCAAACATTTTGATCTCATGATTGAAAAATTCAAAAATTAAGTGAAAACTTATTCAAAAATGATAGCGAAAATAGATCTTCTTAGAAAAGATCTTCGAAGAAAAGATCTTACGCGCAAAATTTTCTAGGACTTGGTATTCTAAAACAAAGTTTTCTGCCTTATATTTCCCAACAAAAGAGTCAGCCACCTAGACAAGATCTCCGGAAAAGTGATCTCGCTAAATCACACATATGATCTCCACACTTAAGATCACCTGTGACCTGACCCCCTGGGTCAAGATCCTTTGAGAAAAACTTTTTTTGAAACAAAATCTCTTCCAACAAAGTCTTCTGAGACAAGATTTTCAGACGCTAAGACAAGGTCCCTAAAGCAAGGTTATCCGAAGACAAAATTTTATGTGACTCGATCTTCCAAGACAAGATATTTGAAAGCTTCTTCAGACTAGATTTTATACAAATTTTCTTTTGCTATGATTTCTTAACCTCTCCCGTGCAAAAACCACCTGCATAGAGTGTCTAAAAATTGGTCTTCTTAAGCACACTCTCCCTATTTTTTGTGATAAGATATCCCAATAGTGCCAACATATCAGCCTTTAACACAAGATCTCCTAGAACAAGATCTCCTATGACTTGTCTAAGAAAAAATCTATTTATACATGATATCCTGCCTTAAGATCTGCAGACATAAGATCTCCTCTTACAAGATCTCCTGAGACAAGATCCTCAAAAAAACCATTTCGAAACCTAAAAAAAGTTTAACCTCAAGAAAGACAACTCGAAGGAAGTGAAATGACTTCAACGTACCTACACTTTACCACAACTACAAAACCAATTCATCAATCAATGCTGCCTTATGCCTTAATCTATCGCCTGAGTCACCCACTTACTTGTTTCATTCATTGTCTCTTGACAAAACCTATAACTTCCTTAAATGAATCTACGTACGTACAAAAAACTAAATATGACTTTGCTACAATGTGACACATGAAATTACTTTCAGTTTGTTACTTGCCTGTGGTGATATTATCTACATTAATTAGAATTTGGTTTATCCGCCTCTAAAAAAAAAACACTTTCACATCCAACTTAAACCCCAACACGTGTATATTTTCTCTGAAATTATTCATCATCTCATCCCCTTTCAAATAAAGCTTAAGCTAAGGTCACATTGTAATTTGTTACGCGTTTGACCTTAAGCTAGTTCCCTTTTTATAAATATGTTTGCATCAGCCGGAAAAAAGGAAAAAAGAAAGAAAAAAAAAACAAATACAAAATAAACAATTCTCAATTGAAATGCAAATTATTGTTTACAAGTTGCCGCGCGCCGCCATATGACGGTGTACAAATTTTTCTGCTAATGCCCCAATGCACGATGCAAGATAGGAGGAGCACATATTGTAAATAAAAACGATACAACAACACGTGCCAATAAAAACTGCCAATTAAATTAGCAAATAATTAATCATAAGACATTCAATAATGAGCGGTGCGGTTGGTGTATGGGGTTGGTGAAAGTATTTCATGTTATACAGGGTGATTCGCATAAGGTGTGACAAAAAGATAGGGTGTGTAGGTTGGACCTAGACAAGCAAAAAATCGTGTGGGAAGGGGGGGTCCATTTTCCCCCGTTTAGGCGGGAGGGGCAATTTAAGAAAAAAACCACAAAAAATGGGAAAAAAATTATTTAAAAATAACGCTAATACCTAGAGAGTCGTGCTATAGCATTTTGAAAAGCCAAAAACTTATACATTAATTTAAATTAAAAAATAAGTTGTTGAAATGAATAGTTTTTGAAATATTAATTTTCAAAGTCAAAATTTTTGAAAAAAAACATATTTTTTTTTTTAAAACCACTTTTTTCCAAATTTTACGTAATTAAGTAGTATTTTTCTGGCTTATTTTCAATGCTTTTATTTATTTTTGATCAAACACAAAAAACCGGATGTCAAAATAACTTGTAGTTTTTGAGAAAACCAAAAATTACAAAAACGACTTTTAAAAATTTTTTTTTTCTTAAATTTTTTTTTTCGTTATTTGATCAAAAAACGAAAAAAAAACTTTAAAAAAAAAAAAAAGTGGTTTTAAAAAAAAATTATGTTTTTTTTTTAAATTTTGACTTTGAAAATTAATATTTCAAAAACTATTTATTTGAACAACTTTTTTTTAAATTTAAATTAATGTATAAGTTTTTGGCTTTTCAAAATGCTATAGCACGACTCTGTAGGTATTACCGTTATTTTTAAATAATTTTTTTCCCATTTTTTGTGATTTTTTTCTTAAATTGCCCCTCCCGCCTAAACGGGGGAAAATGGACCCCCCCCCCCCCTCCCATACGATTTTTTGCTTGTCTAGGTCCAACCTACACACCCTATCTTTTTGTCACACCTTATGCGAATCACCCTGTATATCAATTTGACCGTAGAATTCTAAGATAAGCATATGGGAATAAAAACTCTCGATTCTCGAATTAAAAGATTAAGCATTTCACATTATTTATCATTTGCAACTATAGCTACAATGTTATGGGACACATCTCTGTGTTTTCTTTGCCAACGATCACTCTGTTTGTAAGGTGATGTGAGGGCTTAAGACTTTCCGGTTGATTTGAGGATTGATGTTGGATATATAGACTTATTTTCAGTATGGCCAAAGTTACCGTAATCATCGAAAAGAGTGATTGATAACCGAAAGAATGTTTGACTCCAGGTGACAGTCGGGACGGGAAAGTTCTTTCAATTTCCTTGAGACTACCAAGGCTACACGGAGCCTAAGCAATTTTAAAATAAAATAAATAGGGTGGCTCAACAAAGCTATGGATTTTTCGAGGCCTGGCGCATTTAAAGGACCTACAATTTTATGTCGATTCCGAACGACTAAATGAGAAGCGCTTTTGAAGGCAGTGTTTTATTTCCGTAGGGTTTGCCAATTCCTCACAAAAGAAGATACCTGTGGAAAAGTCATTTTATGTTGTCGATGGGACTCGAACCTTCCACGCAACATGCAAACATTCTAATCATTACGCCAGGGGCATGAAATATGAAAAAACCATGCTTCTTTCAGTATAATGAACACCAAGTCAGGGGTGCTTTTAGGTACGAAGATTCTTATTGTTGTGAGGACACGTTTCGTTGGACTAAGAGCTAAGAGGTTTTGGATATCACAGTCTCCATCTGTGGCCAGGTGAGTTTGTTAACCTGTTTTTCTGTGTTTGTGATTCGTAATGTCGAGTTGGTCGATATTTTAGCAACATTAAGGGGTTGCGATCGAATTTCTTTGGTGTTTACCGACTCACTGCAAATTGCAGGCCAGCTGTTTTAGCACAGGGTGAAACACTGGTAGGTGTTGATTTTGATCCCTCAGAGCTCAACCCGTCTGGATACAGCCTAGAGAAGTAGTGGTCCTCAAGAACGTTGTAGCTGGACAAGCAGATCTTGCGCAAAAAAGATGTACTTCGATAAAAGCTTTTGTAAAAGGCAACGAAAGAGAAGGAAAATAGAAGTTACTAACTTAGAGTACGTCATTGTGGCCCAATGCGATGACTCTGGTAGATACAAGACTTCGCCTTTGAAGAGTAGTAGATGCATCTAACTATCCATTGAGAACAGTTTTTGAAGGCACATTTATCACATTTTTTACAAAGGCGACTAGGAAGAAGGCCCTATGGGACCGAAGACCAACACCCGATAGTTCGTAAGACCTGTAAAACGCGTATGTTATGATGGCAGCTCAGTGGCGGCAAAATAGAACAAGAGGCAGTTATTCGCAACAGAGCGGATGTCTTCTTCTTGAAACAGCTTAGCTGCGAGGATAGCAATGTCAGGAAAATAATCGAAATATTGTTGAAACACTGTGGAACAAGGCTTTGATATAATACTCGTATACCTAGTCTTAAGCTTTCGAGATCTGTCAGAGCAGGCGTCCTCAAGGCTGTCACTTAGGACCTATTCAGCTGAGAATTGTCCTTTCAGACCAACCAAAGATAAAATAAGGGTGAAGATTGATTGTAGTCTATTTGCTCATTGGCCGAAAATTTATTTTTTTGCCAATGACATTGTAGCACCGTTGGGCATCATAATTGCTCACAGACAACTGTCTCTTTTTCATGCCGCAAAAAGAACTCAAAGTACACTTCGGGTAGAGCACTATAATGTGAAGCAGATAAGTTGGAGACATTTTAAAGAGGCCTAAATGTCAACACCAAGAGAATAATCTTCCAAAAGTCTGTACAATAACTCGCTCACGCAGACGATATCGACGTAATGGAAAGAAGGAAGCGTGATGTCATTGGTGCTTTTACGAGCATCGAAACAGAAGCGCAGAAAATGGGTTTGATGGTTAATGTGGGTAAGACGAAGCTTAGGTTGTCATCAAACAAGGACATAAAACATCTACGAATTGGAAGAGCTGAATAGACAGACATAACTTCGAGGTAGTAGGTACAAGACTTCGTCTATACCTAGGATCTCCTATAGACATGGAAAACAACATCAGTGCGGAGATCAAACGGAGAATAACTCTTGCCAACATTTTTTTGTTTCCTTGGGCTAAGACAGCAATTGAGAAACAAAGCCTTCTCTAGAAACCCTTTATAAGACCTTGATCACACTTAATCCTTCATTACGTCGCGGAAGCGTGGACCAAATCGAAAGCTTTCGTTTCGAAAGAAAAATATGTACTCCCAATGATCTTTGGTCCTGTATGCGAAGACAATGAGGGAGCAGAAGATACATCAACGAGTTTTATTAGCTGTACCGCGACATGGGTATACCTAGAAGAGTAAGCATCATCAGGCTACTATCGCTTCGACATGTAGAGCGGAAGGACATCAACGCTCCGAATCGACGGTTTTTCGAAAGCACATTGCAGGGAAATCGCGGAAAGGAAAGACCTCGTCTTAGGTGGCGCAATCAAATAGAAAAGACTTTAAACGACTTGCTAAACTGGAGAGAGCTCGCCCGAATCGAAATTGTTGGCGTAAGATGTTGGTTGAGGCCAGGTTCTATAATCTCGACTATCAGTTTGCTACATTGAGTAAAAAAAAAAAAAGAATCAACAACGAAAAAAAACGAGAACTTTTTTTTCAACTTTAATCGCGAACAACTTCTGAAGGAAGCACTTTGTGAAAAAATTTAAAAAGACCTTTTTTTCAGAAAATAAAATTTTCTTTAAAAAACATGATTGCAATTTTTCAAATTTTGATTTGTACGTGAGTTAAGAAACTCCGAAATAAAAGAGCAAAATCAAAAACACATACCATTTTCCAAAGCTTGATTACTCGGAAACGGTTTGTCTGACAATTTTTTTTAAAAAGATCATTTTTAAAGCAAATTTAATTTTCTACAAAAATATTTGTCGTTAAATTTGTTGGGTTCAAAATAATTGAACAGTTTTGACGCTCAAGTAAGGTTAGGCTTAAGAAATATAAAACACGATTGATAAACCTCTAAATTGTTTTTTTTAGCTCAAACTTTTTTGGAATATTTTTAGCTATCCCAAACAATATTTTCAATATGGTCTTTGAAAAAAAAAAAATTTCTTGGCCCAGTCTGATATTGGTCAACAGCATATCAGGTCCAGCGGTCTGGGCCAAAGCAAGTTTTGCGGGTGTTGTAGAAAAAAATTTGGGAATGTTACAATAAAACACGACATTACGATGATATAGAGAACCCGAAAAATCTGGGTCCTGATATTCTGTCTATCTGTCTCACTGTCTGTCTGTATGCCTGTCGGTATCGAACAACTTGACGGATTTTCATCAAAATTTGCAGTTAGGGTCTTCGGCGATGAATTAACGGCATCTGCCATACATACATCCTATGTGATAATTACTCTTTTCTCCAACGATTTCAGTTAACTTTTATATAGGTATAGGATTAGCTTTCGATTGCCTTCCTTATAATGTAAAAAAAGATTTATGAAAAAAGACTTAGAACGGTGCTTCCCATTTCTTTTTAAAAACGAATTTATCATTAATGTTTTCCGAGACTTTGACGAAATTTCAAATTTTACAAGTCCTAAGCCGTTTTAGAAAGACCGCGCATCAACTATTGGAAAATTATAAATTTTGAAATTTTTGTTAGTTTTTTAGAAAATTTTTGATTTTATTCAATATTTTGAATGTTGTAGCTTTTCATTCTTTCAAAATTTCTTGTGAGAAAATCTTCTCGCAAGATCTTGGAACTTGCCACCTTGATTTTATGAAGTGAAAAATAAAAAACCGGTCAAGAAAGCTTAAATTTTCAGCGTTCTTATGTACAAGCAACTGAAAAAAGGGCGTTTTTATACTTTCGCTTAAAACTGTTGGAATATTTAATTAAATTTTTTTTTGCAATATTTTATGTGATTTTACTCAATTTTCATAATGAATATGCAGTTGGCAACTCTGTCTCAACTTAAAAATGATTCTTAGAAAAACGAGAGCCATACATCCAGGCCTATGATTTTAATCTAGTATTTAGCACACGATCGCAAGTACCTACATGCGACAAAGTCTTGCCCAACCTCACGATTTAGGAGTTACTTGGAGCTGAAAATTAATAATGCTGCCTTGGGAATCGTTTTTCACCAAAAATGTTCTTCACAAAACTTCAGAATCAAGTATTTTTCCTTGAAAATCGATCATACACCTCTGGAAATCATTTTTACCCAATGGTTTTTTTTCTAAAGTGTCGGACACTCCTACTTGACGCTGAAGATATATACAGCCTTGGGAACTAGTTTTAAGGAAAAGTGTCTTTTTGCAAAACTTCAAAAGCACCTATTTAAAATTTAAAGTTGGTTTTGCACCCTTGGGAATTCTTTCTCAAAAATTTTTGTTTCAGAACTTTCGAAGCGCGTTTGAAAATTGAGCATTCAGTCGTGGTAACCCAATATTTGGTTTAGAAACTTATTCATAAAAACTTTAGAAGCTTCTCTCTGACGGATTGACAAATTAAAAAGAAAATTATAGCCACATATATCAACAATCAAATATTGGATCAGGTTTCAAATTGCTACTTTCCTCATCCAAATTCAACCGAAGTTTCTCTTAAATGTCAACGAAAGTCATGGTCCCTCTATATGTCATGCAATATGCAACATACCCTCTTCCACGAGTCCTTGAATTTTTCATCATATGCACTCCTCGCAGTTGAAGTATTGCAACTGTGGGTTTATTGTTTTTTGGGTCGAAATCGAATCCGATTCATGCGAGTGCACTCTCCCATTGGGTTGTTTGTTTTATTTACGTGAGACGTGACTATTCTCAAAATAGCTTTTTGATTGTCGTCAATTCACAATTGCAATCACAATCAAATCCAGATGTTGTATTATTGAACACGCATCAGTAACCTTGCATTTTGATGAGCTATGCCACTTAAAATTGAATGTTTGTTTCAATTTTAAAATCAATTGCATTGTGCACGAAACTATCAGCATGAGGCGTAGATATTGCATGAGCTGAGAGTCAGTACTTGAGAGTCTTACCCTCGAACTGGGTAAAAGTGTTTCTTGGCAACAACATGCAAATTACATGCCAAGAGGAAAGTAAAGATTGAAAAAGGCTATAAGCAAAAGTGCCGAGTTGAGATGATGGCTGCAGTTGCATAAGTCGAGTCATATAAAGCACGGTAGGGATTTGATCAGAGGGCTTCAGAGCTTAAAGTAAACGCGATGCGAGGAACGGACAAGTAGATAAATGTACGTCTTCCGAGCATTGAAAGGGTCAAGCAAAAAGGCAACTTTCATTTATTTATTAACGAGCTTTCTACTTACAAAAGCGTGGGAGAATCACTTCTTTAAGAGCTCTTATAAACCTCTCACAGTTGCTCATTTAATGAATAAAATTAATCAAGTGATTCCTAATACAAATTAGTTTTGGTGCATCTCCAAAACATGTCAAAATTGACAAAGAACTGAAAGGTGACAGACAACTGAAGTCTGCACTGGCACTTCACATTGTGTCGTACACGCACCAGACAAAACAAAACTAAAAAAATCTACAAAACTCACCTCACAATCTTTATGTTTAAGGAAACGATATCCGAAGTAGAACTCTTGAGGGATTATCACTTCAATTTTGGTCTTTTTTTGTTTTTCTTAAAAAAAAACCCACTTCCAATTTCACTTGTTTCTTTGAAACTTACATTAATTTTTGCAATTTCTATCACAAAATTCACCACCAAAGGACAGGGGACCGTAGTAGACACATAAATACACACCACAGACAATGAAAATCAATTTATCACTCATTAAGAGTAAAGGTAAGCATCAATCGAGAACAACCACGGTACAGAGAAAAATTGCTGAAGACTTTATTTTGATTTGGTTTTCTTTTCTAACCGCCGCGAATTTGTGTATTTTTTGAACGTACAACAAACTGAACTAGGCGCTTCGACGTTTTAACGCTTTATGTGAGATACAATAAAATTCACTCTCCGATATTTGGATTCGAAAAGACTGTAGAGAGCTTTACAGCGTGCTGTGTTTTGAAAGCAAGCATGTTATTTTAAACATACTCTGGCAACAATGTTGCTTCATCATTTAATACACAACACACACCAATCACGTCACTATCAGAGAGAGAGAGAGCACAGTGGTTTTACAATCACAAACAGCAGGCCAGAGTACGTGAGAAAAGCCAATCTATCATCCAACAATGTGTACAACATGCTGCAGGTTTAAGTCGTCACATCACAAAGTTTAATGGCCGTTCGCCGCACGTGTACACCATTTACCCATGACCCTGTGTGCTATGCACCCCCTCTCTTTGTATTCGATCTAACAAAATACACATCTGTACATATTTTTACAAAGATGTGATTTCCCATTGTAGAAGCTGAGAAACGAAAGTGTGTAGTGTGAATGTGTATCGTGGAGATAAAATGAAGAATAAAATATGGGAACCAAAATATATTGGGTAACATAAATATAATCGTGAAACCTATGTTCTCTATGGCTCTGTCTTCGTATGGGCGACAGTATGTGGGACATGAAGGGTGATTGGTAATTGAGTGCTGTAGTTTACTGAACCGATTTTAATCAAAATTTTTTTTTTTAAGTGCAGCTTCTTACGGGACTGCCAACAAGATTGCGTTAAAAGTTTAACGCGGATTATCGATTGCATACTTATCGGCACTGCTCGCAATTTGTTGATATAACAGTTGTATCAAAAGTTTGACTTAAAGAAGCAATATAAGGTATCTAAAAATCAATTTCTACCCCTTCCTATTTTCATTTCCACATTAGGAAGTTTCACTTCTTCCGGGCGGAAGGACTCCACGCACAATTTTTTTTTTTTTTTTTTTTGCGGACTCTTCATGATTCAAGTGGGTTTTATTTTTGGTTTTGGTTTCAATTGAGACTTTTGGAGTTGATGTCACTGGATCTCTTGGTCCTCCAAGTATTTTTGACTTTTTCCATCAATTGAGACGTAGTCTTAGACAATTATTGATGTGTAAAACGTTTTCTCTCGTTTCCCTGCAATATGCGGAAGTGATTTTCATAACATGAGTGGAAATGTATAGGGCGAAACTATATGAAGGACGAATGTGTCAATGGGTAAAACGTAAAATGCGTCACTTTTACCAGAGAATATGATTTCACTGTCAGTTGATAGAAAACCTCTTCAAAAAAGTCGACGATTCACAGATTTAATTAATACTGAGAGTCAAATCGTGTCTCCTTTGATGCCTGAAACATCCTCAAACTATTTCTGAGGTGAAAATAAAGTATCCATCTCATTGGAATTAACGGCTGTTTTCGGCTACAACTTAATTTCATTATTTTCTCTTTTCCTGGATGCATCTGGTTTTCCAATAAAGACTTGAATCCTTTCTTTAAAACCCAAACCATTTTAGATATTTCAAATACCCTTTGCTTTTTACTTTGAAGGCGAATATTGATTACTACTAACATAGAAAATATTACTCACATACAATTCTCTGCCTCGAAAGCCTTATGCTTTCTTCTGTCGTTATCTAAGAAATCGAAAAGCTTGGTATATATGTAAACAACGATCTTTGTTGGAACGACCACAAATTCGAAGTCACAAAAGGTTGCTTGACATGGCAAAAATGGACCTATTTTAATGGTATATGATAATTGATAAATGTAGATTCAATTGATTCTCTGGACATCGTCGTTACGTTTAATGTCTCTCTCTCTCTCTATCAAGCAATCCTTCAACGCGAGAATTTATGAAATCGTAGTTGCGCCATTATGAATGGTTTTGGTAAGTCGAAAAGTCTCATAATTTTCGGCAATACTTGCGTGACACGGAAATACAGGTTCTGGTGACTTCTAACCGACTAAGTCTAATAGCGAATATCACAGCCATTTGTCGTGTTAGTTAGCAAAACTTTCTATCGCTGTTATATACAGAATGCGTTTCCTCAGTATGTTAGAGCAAAGTTTTGCAGAGAAGATAAATCACGGCTGGCAGTATCAACAACAAGCAGCAATAGATACCTATTTCAGAGTTTCTGTTAGCAAACAGCTACATAAAATCGTAACAAAATTGGTTTGATAAATTCAACTACTACTACGCCACGTCGAACGAATTTATAAAGGATTTTCCTACCCATTTTAGTTAAGCCCTGCTTATGTCAAATTTTTCATTGAAATCGTAAAAAAACCCAGATGATTCAAAATAGTTTTCCATTTTTCTTCCAAAAATTTGAACAATATTTCTTTTACACTTTTTAGTAGTAGTGTTTCATCTGAATAAAGAAGCTTATAATGTACACTAATATCATCGACTGCGTACGAACGATCATTTCTCTCTCTACTGTTTTAAAAGTCAAACTGACTGGAAAATTCAAAATACATAGTTGGTTTTTCAGTAGATTTCGAAACCTACAGGTGGAATATATTTAGTATAAAAGCTTTTTGAGAACCGAGACCCAAGTGTTTTTTTTATTTTTTTGACAACTCACGGGGTTGTATGTATATGTAGCCATGTGTGACCTGTGCTTGACACTTATCAGCTGATAACGACTGTATATTTTGCCCACAAGCTGATATGGCTAGAAGTACTCAGGTGAAAGCGAACCCGATAAACGATGTAATCATTTAAGGTTCATGAATGAATTTTTGTTTAAACTAAATTTTCCCTTAAACTCGATTTTGAACTTTGACATAAGTGGTGAATTGATTTCCCAATTATCGACCTCGTAAAGCAAAGAGGGATAGTAAATGTATTTTTTGGCTGTTAAAACAAGTTTTATACTAAGATTCGATCGAAAATGTTGGCTACATTGTTATTTCAGTAGCAGTTACATATAAACTAAAATTAGGTCACATCTTTGAGGTATTGGTTTCACTCATTCCATCACTAGCAGAAGAGAAAACTTCAAATTGGTTTTGACAGCTATGTCATCGGTTCTGTCAAAATTTGGCTACTTTTTTCGTTGCGTCCGTTTTATCCTATGCTCATGGGTCACCTTTCATAAGAACATGTGTATTTAATCGAGCTGGCAGTTGAATACGGTAGCGAACGGACGGAGCCTTTCAACCGAGAACCCACGTCGCCAGTTTTGTCGGTTGGTTTCTAATCAATTTGAGAAAATGAACGTCACTAACTAATGGCAGACGGATGCAGCCCTTAATTCAAATAAAACGCTTTAATTTATTTCACTACAGAAACAAATGAGCTAATTTTCAAGCAAACACTATACTACAGTCATATCTGCTAACCATCATATTGTGACATGTGCCTAACACTCGCCAGCCGACAGCCACTACGGTGAATTTTGATATCAAACGTAGCTGATCAACGGCTGACAGACCAGTGAGATCCGTACTTACAACTCGCTCTTAATATAGACTTAAAATAAATAAAATTAATAGGGTGGTGCAACAGAGAGCCCCGAGGATAAGCGCATTTCTCTCAACTAAACATTGTGAGGGTTTGGAAGGGACCTACAAATTTTCGCGGATTCCATACGGCAAATTGAGAAAGCCCTTTTTATGGCATGAATTACATGCCAGTTTTTCGTGAATTGCGATCTCCTGGAAATATAATTTGTTTACCTTGATGTATCTGGAATTAAAACCTAGAACCTCCCGCGTAACAAGCGTTGGCCAAATTTTTGGCTGCCAGCATTCTGATTTGTAGTGATTAGTGTATGGAAATTACATACCCGATACAAAAGTAATCGTTTTTAGCACCCCATCGATCGGTTCTTCTGGGATTCAAACTTTTATATGAATCGACACAATTTTTCGTCAATTTGAAGGCAAGTCAAACGATAAACGAAAACTCTGCACTGTAAGTTCTTCATAAACACACATTAACACAAATTACTATATCCGAAAAGGTAAATGCCTCCTATGGACAAGAAGTGTACTCACTTGTCAACTATACTGTATTGAGTTTGTTTAGAATATCAGTCCGATAAAAGTTCTTTGGAAATTGACTTTGATTTTATTCCATACGAGAAAAAAGAAACATGCAAATTGAACCTTATTTATTATTTGACACGGGTTGGGGGAAATGCTAAGCACGTTATGTATTGTATTTCCTTTTTCCTTTTAGCTTTCAAGAAAGTCTTGCACATTGAAAGCATGGATTCAACGTTGTGTGAAAGGAATCTTTGGCTTTTACACCTGCTTTTCACTACACATTTTGCTATCGTAGGAACATAATAATGAAGATATGTATCTACATGGGTACATTTATGGGAATTTTAAAAGATCGTTCTTTCGAGAACTGATTGCGGACACATTGCCATAAAAGAAGTGAATAAGGGCTGCGTTCTATGACGTCCGATTATTGGAGTTGTAACTATTGGAGACGGCAAAGCAAATGTAGAAGACTTGCCAATACAACAGACACTCTAGTCTTTCCACGACAAACCTCGCACGTGGAAAATGGCTTCAGTGTGTAAGTGATTTAAGTCGAAAAGAGTCTGTACTTGAATACCTTTCCACTTCTTGTCGACTGCGCGTTGTGTAGAGTAAAGAACCAACCAGCAAGAACACTTCTTTAATCTGATTCTCGAAACCTAAATAAAATAACACGTATATGCATAAAATTAAAAACACTAGACAGTTTATAGGCCTACATTTGCAACTGCGTTACGAACTCCATTAGAAACACACATCCAGATTTTGTGCATTTCTCAATAAGTTCATTGTCGTTTCGATCGATTCCATAATTTTAAGAAGAAGATATCGTGATTCGGCAGGAAAGCGAAGCAGCTTAAAACGGAAAAAACCCTACCTTTGCGAATAGCATATATCAAGAAAAAAGTGATTAAGGTATTTTGCATTAAGACCCACCACCAGAAACCATGAAATGGATTGACTCTTTCTTAAGTGGTAGAATCATATCCACCAAACTAATTCAAACATCAATAACAGTTAATGCTGTAACAGGTTGTCCCCAAGTAGGTGTTTTATCCCCCCCTTCTCTGGTCAATTATAATAGATCAGTTCCTTGACATACAAGGCCACGCTGATGATCTGTTCATCTCCATTCTAGGCAATCAAAAATCACAGGTCACAAACCGAATGCAACGCCCTTCAACAAAGTCAATGCCTGGTGCAGTAGCGAAGGGTTACAGGTCAACCTGTAACGAACCGTCACAGTGCGGATATTTTGTTCAACAAAATTCGGGCTATATACACAAGATCTATGTATATCGAGAAAAAATCAAAAAAAAAAAAGGCACCAAATATCTCCGCACCCGAAGCAACACACGAGTTACACACACATTCCTAGGTTTCCCATTCACCCCACTCGTGTATGCAAACACAGGCATCGGCAGGCGACAATGCATATGCATTCAATGGTCGATGGGTTTTGCTCATTTATAGAGTTCACACTCACTTGTGGTAGGAAAGATGATATAGGGATGTGTTGCGAACAGGTAAAGAAGTTTCTGCTCCGCTTCGGTAGAGTGTACATATTACTTAATTGGAACTTGGGGTTCAGCAGTACTTGGTACTAATCCCATTTACTTTTTGACAGGACGGCACCAGCTGTCTAAATTTGTTTATTCCTCTTTCCACGCCTTCTAAGTGTAGGGAGGACAGGCTGAAAGCCACCTGATTATTCTTCAGCATTGTACGCTGAGGACAGAGTCCGGAAGGCTCAGACGTTTATTCCGTTTGAATTCCCGTCAGGAATCCTCACGGACATTGGAAGCTGCTGACGCAAAAGCGGTTTCAACGATAATTCCATAGCATTGGTGCTTTGGACATAAGGCAGAAGCTAGACCCTGCTTTGTTTATTCCTCTCTCCACTCCTCCTGAGTGTAGGGGGGACAGGCTGACAGCCACCCGTTTATTCTTTGGCATTTGCGCCAAGGACAAGATTACTTGTGTTTATTCCTCCTTCCCCTCCTCCTGAGGGTATCGAGGACAGGCACCCGTTTATTCTTCGGCATTTGAGCTGAAGACAGAATTACTGTGTTTATTCCTCCTTCCCTTCCTCCTGAAGGTATCGAGGACAGGCTTGTAGCCACCTGATTATTCTTCGGCATTTGCGCCGAGGACAATATTACTTGTGTTTATTCCTCCTTCCTTCCTCCTGAAGGTATCGAGGACAGGCTTTTAGCCACCTGATTATTCTTCGGCATTTGCGTCGAGGACAAGATTACTTGTGTTTATTCCTCCTTCCCTTCCTCCTGAAGGTATCGAGGACAGGCTTTTGGCCACCCGATTATTCTTTGGCATTTGCGCTAAGGACAGAATTATTGTTGTATATGCTATTTTAAGTAAACCGATTGTTATTAAGACGATAAATAAAAAGGAATTTATTGGAAAAAATAAAGTTGGTCGTATTTGGTTATTTTGGCTAAGTTTTGGTGGAATCTTTATCTCGACTTCTGGTGCTTCGTCGAGAATACCTTGGACACGCTGAGTTTACCTCAGCCTTAGAAAGAAAGCATCGCAAACCCCACCAAAACAGTCATCATTCCCTTCACCAGAAGACGTTAATTCAATCTTCAAACACTCTCCCTATATAGTGTTCAAATCTATTTCTCCAAAGAGGTTAAATGTCTAGAGGTGGTCCTGTCAATAGCCAACTCAATTGGAAACCGCATCTAGAGTCTAGACAGAACCATCCCAAAAGCAACTTATGCTTTCTGGGCTTGTTCTATACTCTTTGGTATAAAGTGGGGACTTAGGCAAAAAATAATTTATGGTCTGGAGGCAAAAAACAGACCAAATTTATGCCCACAAAGCTTTAGCTACAAAGATAAGCTTTTGTAGGTATTGCGCACCTGCCCAACTTTTACTTTTCCTCCGCTACACCAATGAGTTCAGAAGACCGCCGCCATAAGCGCACTTAAGCTTCATATCATAAATAACTTCAGCGAAGAAAATTTACAGGGACATATGACAATTCTGCAGGTGCTGCCAATACTGGTATTGCCTGCAGCTCACTCTTCAGACTCAATGCCTAGACGCATAATGTTAAACCATCCTTTCGAAGTAATCTTTCCTAACTCTCCAGCATGGAAGAACCCGGTAATTCTTACAAGAAAATTCCAATACATAACATTTGGTACTGACTGACGGTTCAAAAGATAACAACGGTGTAGGTGCAGGGATTTTTGATCCCAACATCACATCATCTATATCCCTTGGGCGCACAACAACTACTATCTTTCAAACTGAGGTAATAGCTATTGCATTAGGTGTTAGCTAATGCATTAGAAGAAACCTCCGAAGATCACGCATTCTGATAGTTTGGCAGCCCTAAAGGTCCTGTTCTCTATCAAAATCGAGTCTAACTAGCTTGGAGCTGTCTGACAAGTCTCTCCCAATTAGCCACCCATAGTAATATCACTCATTTTTGGGTGCCTGATGGATATGAAGTTGTATAGGGAAACGAAGAAGCTGACTGCCTAGCTAGACTTGGCTCTCAATTCCAATTAAAAGGCCCGGAACCTTACTGCGGCCTCCCAATCAGTAGCATTAAACATGAACTGTGCCTCTGTTCTGTATCTTCGGCGATAAGTTATCGCATCTTTAAAAAATGAAACGATTCATTCCCTCTATATCGCTCCTGGAAAGAACTTTGTTTCTATAAGTGCATGCGATAACTTTCAGTTTCGGTTTCAGTTTGACTGGAATTTCCAATGGAAGGCGATAAGTCTATCTCTCAATCTTGTTTATGAAATTTGTTGTGTAAATTAAAGTGAGCAGTCTGGCCTCTAGCAAAAGGTTGGGCGAGTTCCTAAACGCAAGTCTTGCACAAATATTGCTCGCTTATTTTGCAGCATGAAGTCTACCAACAGTTCTTTTTGCGCTTTTGATATTCCGTGGAAGCCTTCATGTCAAAAGTACCATCTTGAACAAAACAAAAGCACGACCAGCTCAGTTGGTATTGTCATGTTCAAAGGAGAGATCCGCAGAACCCCGTCCAAAAGGCAATGTCGTACAACGTTTCAACAAATTCGCGACCAAAAAGAAAAGGCGGGCCAAAACACTCCTGGTACAAGCAAATGCAAAAACAGCAGCATTTGGTTGGCCTCAGACATGGAACAATCCAAAACCGGGAGGCTTGCCGACGATTTCTGAGGTCAACGCGGCTTACCCACAGGCGGATCACTAGTGTGAAGCAGAAAAGTGGGAGAGTTGTGATCGCTTCAAGATCACTACTCGTAACGCCGAAAATGAAAAAGAAGAAGAAGAAGAAGAAGAAGATATTCGCGTGCATCTCTAAAAATTTAAATTTTAATATAAGTCCCTAACATCTCAATATTTTTATATTATTTTTACCTTTTTGTGCTCAGCCATAATCATCTTCTTGTCTTATCGCCTGCTACGAACCCAGTGATAAAATTTGACGTATAAAATGAAAAGGATATCGACTTTTGACTATACAGAAACCCGTTTTTACCGCCTTTCCAGTATTTTCTTTCCAGTTCGTTTCGCGTGATAAAGTTATCGCCTGCCATCGCTTACAGAACCCCGATGATGCGATAAAACCAATTTCGTTTCAAATCTCACCGTTTCTCGACAAATTTTATCGATGCGATAGTTGCAGAACAGGGGCACTGGTTACTTGGGAACGACAGAACATGTTTCACACCTGGAACACTTCTATTGTCCACCGCTGCCAGTCAAAACTATTCGTCAACGTCAAATTCTTGGCATTAGCAAACGTGACGCAAAGTTACTTACGGACTTCTTCATTAGTCACTGCTCTCTCAATGATCACTCTAAATACATAGGCAACAGCCAAGATGACACCTCGCGTCTCTGCCTTCAAGACATAGAAATAGCTGAACATATTTATTTATTACCAGCTGAGCCACCCTGCGCGGCGTTGCTCGGGTCTGTAGTTTTGAGGTTCCCGTTCTCGTTTTTCTGCTTAAGTGGGAACTTGGGGATGAAAAAGAATCCTTTTTACTTTGGGATTATGTGGCATCAAAATGACGATACAATTTTTGAAATTTGTCCAGTAGTTTCTAAATTTCCGTTCCCAAACCCGCTACTGTGGGAATCTTCCGTTACCGTGGAATCATGTGAAATATAAGTCTATGTCACTGAGGGATAATTTAACATCTTAGAGCTGAAAGAGTTTTTGAAATCGGTCAAGTAAATTTAACCTTATTTATATAGGAATGAAATATTATGTAAATTATTAATGGAGGGGGATAATGTAGCACTCCTAATGCCGAAAGATTTTTAGAAATCTGACCAGTAGTTTCTAAGCTTGCGTTAAGAACCCCGTTTCTGTGGGAATATGGGCATCAAATCTTGGCAGGAACCATCCAAGAGTTAAAAGAATTTTTAAATCGGTCAAGTAACATTAAGGTTCTCGTTCTCGTTCCCGTCTCTGTTCCCGTGGGGTTATAGGGATGAAATGTCTCAATTGCTAATGGATTGGGATAATGTAGCAATCCTAATGCAAGAAGGGTTATAGAAATCTGTCCAATAGTTTCTAAGTCTCCATTCCCAAACCCGTTAATGTCGGAATATACACGCAATTTTTTAAACAAGCCTTGACAGAAACTATTTATAAGTCCATGTCAATGAGGGATAATGTAACATCCTAGAGTTGAAAGAATTTTTGAAATCGGTCAAGTAAATTTATGGTTCCCGTTCTCGTTCCCGTGTCTGTTCCCGTGGGTTTATAGGGATGAAATATAATCTTAATTACTGATGGAAGGGAATAATCTAGCACCCCTAATGCTGGATTCGTTTCAGAAACCTATCTAGTAGTTTCTAAGTTTCCGTTCAAAACCCCGTTCCTGTGGGAATATCCGCGCAGTTTTTTTTTTTGTCATAAGAACCTTCTCTTGGCAATGACAACCACAACAAAAAAAAAGAATTGGCCAAATCGGTTTAGGTGTTGTTGAGTTATGCGCTTACCAACATATTTTGCGATTCATTTTTATATTTATGTGAATGCCCTGTCATAGCGAGATTAAACGTTTCAGAAAAAGGATTCACTAGTCCCCTTGACATCAGAAACACCACTTCTTCGAATATTATTAGGTTCTTACACGACCTCAACTTCGAATGAACAACTTTACACTTTTCGTGCTAAAACCCAAGGGGATATCACGAAAGATCTTACAGGTCGACTGGTAAGTAAAGGTGATATACTATCGCCCTATCTAGTTAAAAACGGTCGTTTGCAGGGATAAACAAACCAAAATCTCTGTAGGTCTTATGTGTAAATTTTCTAAAGTTAATAACAGTCTCTTGGCACTAACAACAAGAGGCTACCCACAAGGTGTGTTACACTTTTATTAACGCGAAAGTTGACTTTACGATGGATCGATATTATGATACTAGACGCGATTGGATTTTCGGAATCTAATTAATAAAATAAAATTAACGAAATTTAGAACGATTAAAATAAATGCACAACCGGTGTGACGCGATGTAAACAAACGAACTGTCAATCGCGCTGATAAGGAAAAGTGTAACACTCAGCAGGTAGGCTGCTGACACCACGGCTAAGCTCAGCTGGGCTGGGTTCGTAAACAATGTAATGATAGCGTAGCGCGAATTAGACGATCGATCGCGAATAAAAGAACCGATTAATTTAATAATTAAAAGAATGAATTAAAATGTATTATTACTCAGTACAGGGTGTACTAAGAAAAGATGGGCGCCAGGAAATTTTGTGGTGAAATTTCCAAACCAAGAATGAAGTCTGTAATAGTTAAAATATCAAATAAAATACGCAAGTTAAATTCCCAAAGGGATTTAAAGCTATTTATTTTGTTTAACTGTTAAGAAAACCGTACAAAAATGAAATAACCGGAAGATTGAAACGTTAATTGTTCTTTCCCGAAAAGAACAATTAATAAGAATTAAAAAGGGTCACGTGTCTCACACTTTTGAGAATTTCGATGGCAAAGATCAACCGAAACTATATTTGACAACACTTGCAAAACTATAAAAATCTACTTATCTTTTTTTTTCAGCTACTCCTTCCTCCTTCAAATTGTCTATGTTCCGTCCGTCTGACGTTTTCTTCTCCTTTCTCAATTTTACTCCTTCCACTGACTCTAAACTTTTTCTAACAATTTAAGCAAAACTAATATACAAGACTATCTTTAAAATATCTTCAACTTCCACTATTTAAACTTTCTATTTTCTCTTCATAACAATTTCAAAAAAAATCACTATTCGCAAGAAAACCACTTGTCGCTTTTTAGGTCAACCAAGAAGTGGTTGATCTTGTCAGTTTGTCCTTTCTCGACTATCAAATTCACCCACACATTCATACAATCAGCCAATCGTGTCTCGAGGTTTTCTGTCACGGTTTTCTAGCACATGCAGCCTTATGGTTGACAAGCACCTCCGTTGTCGAATTCCAACGAGACCTTTCACTCACACAATTTTCCAAGCACATTGAACTGAAAAAGTTGTTGGGGGTTTGTTCCCAAAACTTATCCAGCTCATTAGTCGAGATCAGACCCCTCCCATAAAACATGTCGAGAAAAATGAAAGTTTCTGAAAGTTGAAAATAATACTTCTGGGCATTTTCCCAGTTACTCTACAATATATTCTACTGAGTCAGGGAAAGGATAAAATTCTCAATGTTACAGCTTTTCGAAAAATAAAGAAGGGAGGAAAAGCTACCAAAACCAAAATGAACTACTTTACCCTATTCGGTGGATCTTTGCGCAGATTTGGGGAAAAGGGAAAACTATTAACGTTTCATTCTTATGATTCGGTTTTACAAAAGTGAAAGTTAAATTTAGGATGATTACACTTGCAGCACTACGCTGCACAGTGTGTTTCATAACGAAGTATGGCTTCCACACGTGCCATTTCAATTGTTCACACCTGTGATATGTGTATGTATGTGTATAGTGTTGTGTGTGATATATCCTGCTTGTGTAGTGTGTGTAATGAGGTGTGTGAATGATGATGAGTGTAAAGATGATGTATGTGCATGCCGATAATGGGTTGATGATGGTATATGAATGTAAGTATATGTGAATGATGATGTATGTGAGTGACGAAGTATGAAATTCAATTAGGTAAATGGTGTGCGAGTCTCCAGAGGCTTCTGGCTCGACACACCAAACGCCGACATCAGTTCAGCTCATCCGCTGATTACGACATGCACCTATTTTGTCATTTGCTCAAAGCTATGTTTCGATCACATTGCTAAGAGCAAACCACGGAGAAATGATGGGACGAAGAAATGATAGGGAAGGTTTTGAGGAAAAGAGAGGGATATCGAAATAAAATAACTAAATGTAAGAATGGTTTTTGTTGCGGGAAAATTTACCGTAACAGGTGGAGTCCTCTCACCACTCATCTTGTCAATAGTCGTAGACAGCTTCTAAAATTACATCTCAACCTACCCAAAATATTTATGCAGTGAGCTTTACAGATGATCTAGCAATTGTCATACAAGGCTCATCTGAAACACAAATATCAATACGACTTCAGACAGCTCTGGGCACAGTACAAGGCTGGTGCTCTGACAAAAGTCTATCTGTCAACCAATGCTGTCGAAAGTACTGCAAAAGCAATATTTGTATTGCCTTAGCTTGGTGCGTACTGCCGTACTGCACACTTTTTTGTTTTACTGCATTTTAATTTTTGTATTGTCACTTTTTTCGAATTTTATCGAAAAAATGTAGAGCTGGCATCACTTTCAATATTTTCCATGAAAAAGCACTCCCAAGTTCCTTATCCACATTCCACAACCTCAATTTCACAAACATGAATAGCATGGCACACTTTTGCACATACTTAGATCATTGTTTATATGGATGTACTGTACATATATGTATATGGAATAGTAAAATCAATTTCCCTTTGGACAGAGGGAACGGAGGCGCATCAATCGCTTATTTAAATTTTCAAAGCAACATTGAGAGCTGTGACCTGAGCCGAGCTACCAGTCAAAAATAATATCGAGTTTACTATTCTTTATACATATATATAACGCATATATGATTTTTTCACGTACACTAGTGCAAAATTATGTTATTTACCATGGTAATCTGCTTGTACTTTTATGTATGTAAGCCAATCAATCTGGCGGAAGCGGAAAGGTTTCAGATTTCAGTTTCGGTTTTCGTCTCAGTGTTTTGTGTTCTAATTTCTGAATTCTTTTGGAACTTGTGATAATACAGCTATTTATACAAAATCTGCATTGGACAAACAAAAATAGAAATCAATGCAGAAGACCAAAAGCTGACCAGTCATCGGTTTCTCGAAAAGTTTTTTTTTACATACAAGACAGGTTGTTGAGGATAAAAATGCTTCTGATTATGAAGAATGCCTTTCGACAGATAAATCGAATTCTGCGTAGGTTGGGGGTCAATGGGGCCAGTTATAATGATCAGGAAAACGAATCAGGAAAAATGTTCAAATGGAATAATAACTATGTTTTCCTTACAATTGAATAACAAATGTTATACCAATCAATAGTAAAGAGCCCAGAGAATTTTTTTTTGTCAAAAAAAATGTTCAATTGAACAAATACTTTGCAGTAAAATTGTAATTTTCTATTTTCCTGATGGAATTGGAACAGGAAAATAGAAAAACACAAATTAAACAGAAAATATTTGTTCTATTATATCTTTTTTGGGCACAAAAAATTCTTTGAGTGATTTGCCATCGATTGGTATAACATTTGTTATTCAATTGCAACGAAAACGTAGTTATTATTCCATTTGAAAATTTTTCCTAATTCGTTTTCCTGATCGCTATAACTGGCCCCAATAATAGCGATCCGGAAAATGAATCACGAAAAATTTTTAAATGGAATATTAACATATGTCGTTAGAATTGAATAACAAATGTTTTTCCAATCTATAGCAATTAAGTCAAATGAACAAAAAATGTTCAATTGAATTGATATTTTCAGTTAAAATTGTATCTATTTTCCTGTTACAATTTCAATTTTCGTGGCAGCTGATTGAAATTTCAGCCAAAGTGGAACAAATCGTTCCAATTATTTCGATTCCATTTTCCATGTATTCCAATGATACTCGCAGCGTATTATCTTTTTTGTGTACATTGCATAAGGCAAACCAGTTGCTGGTGTGTGGCTGCGTAGGGTTGAGAATCTGGCAACTGACATATTTTCCTGTTCGCTATAAAAGCTCATCAGGAAAAAATTTGTGTTTCCATTTATCTCAACTTTTCCTGATGGTTTTTCCTCATCCCTTTAATTGGCCCCTTAAAAAAATGAATTTGCGCAACGCGATTCTAATTGTTTCCTATTGTCCTTAGATCTTTTCTAAGGTCATCAAAAAACGTACGTTCTCCTTCTTCATCCGGACCAACAAAACCATCCACATCAAAGTTAGTAGACCGAAGCAAAAAATAGATAAAGTAGTTATTCATCTAAGTTTCTTTTTTGTTATGAAAAAATAGAAAAATATGAATTTAAAAAAATTATATGCGTATTGCTTTTGTCCAAAAATTATGCAAAACTTTTTGGAATGTACTGCTTTGGACTTTTCAGAAACGACAGCACTGCTGTCAACCCCCATAAGACAGTTATTGTCCCATCTTCAAATCTTTCTCTCTCTCTCTCTCTCTCTCTCTATCTCTCTCTCTCTCTCTCTCTCTCTCTCTCTCTCTCTCTCTCTCTCTCTCTCTCTCTCTCTCTCTCTCTCTCTCTCTCTCTCTCTCTCTCTCTCTCTCTCTCTCTCTCTCTCTCTCTCTCTCTCTCTCTCTCTCTCTCTCTCTCTCTCTCTCTAAGGGGAAACAATATCATGTTCAAAGGAATCAAAATACCTTGACAGCAAAATGGCATAAAACCCTAAACTAGAACGCATTTCCAGCAAAGCAACCAAGTCCCAATGGACTTGTCGAAGCATAAGTAACGTATGCAGCCGTTGTATGGTGAACAGATAGAAAAGAAATAACGGGAATCCAAAAACTAGAAAAGATTGGCAACAACGTGCATTACGGGATGCATGCGTACAACACCAACATACGCTCTAAACGTCATTACAGGACTACCTCCAATTCACCTTTTCATAAAAATGGAAGCAAGACTGACGACACACCGTCTTTTCCATCAAGGACACATGAAATCACATCCAACATCTGTCGATAATGGAAAGTCTAGAAAAACTTAATACTTTTAGTAAGTGCTTCTACAACTCAAACTCAACTTCTCCATTGTCATCGGCCCTAGGGAAGACTGGGAGAACACAAAGCCTCATTCTTCAAGCCAAGATATGGTTTGGTATATGGACGGCTTAAAAATGGAAACTGGTACAGGTTCCGGTATTTTCAATGACTGTCCCACAACGAATTTCTCAGTAAGTCTGGGTCGTCCATTTTACAAGCCGAAGTCTTTGCCATTAACGAATGTTCGTGAATAATATGTTCACCGAAAACGAAAAACAAAACAATATTCATTTTCTCAGACAGCAAAGCTTCACTAAAGGCGTTAAGCTCACCTGTAAGATCCAAACTAGTCCAAGATACATTATGTTACTATCTGAACTAGCAAGGAAAAACACTGCAATCCTCCACTGGATCCCAGCACACTATAATAGCTATAATGGTGACGAGAAGGCAGACATCTAAGCTAAGGACGGCGCATTTAAACCATTCGTCAGACCTGAACTCTTCTGCGGTGAAAATAAAAGCACCTTTGAAAACACTGCCAAGAACATCTTACTGGAAGATTCAAATAAAGTACACCAAGCTTTACACAATGTTGCGTTATAACGTTGCGTAATAAAGTCACAATCGGTCTTCACCACACCATGGAATATTGTAGCAACTTCACAACTTTCACAGTGTATACACGGCGTTAGCCTACAAAACCGCTTTGAATAATCTCCAATGTATTCATTAAAAAAGTAAACCCAGAAGTAAAATTGGGTTTCCGAAATTTTTTACTTGTTAATAGCAACGAACCTCATTCAATAGCAACCAAAATATTCAACATCAACCAAGAAGTTGATCGCCTTTTGCGTCTTTAAAAAAAAAACTAATTTAAATTTTTTCCTCTTCCTTCATCATTGATGGCCTGAATAGAATACAAATACACCAGCTTGTAACCTCATTCACCCCAACAACAACAACAATCAAAGGCCATTAAAGGGAAAAGTCATCAAAAACCCCAAGACTCATTTCCAAAGTTTTAAATTGATTTGTCAAACCCTAAATCTATCCTTTCCTCTTGAGGGGCGCTTACTCGGTCGTCCCATCAATATTGCCCGGCATGGCACACAGTTGCAAAAATAAATTCCATTCCGAACGCTATTACAGTTCTATACAAAATAAAATCCAACTCAACGAGCAACGACCCACCCCAACATTATTACGAAACAAAAATAATCATCATCCCTGAAATGGATGAAATAAGGAAGGAAAATGAAGAAACAAGAAAAAGAGAAAACAAATTGTGCAAGTGGTTGGTTAAGCTAAAAGTAAATATCCAGCAGAGCCAAAGGAAGCAAAAATTTACACACAACCATTCGAGTTTTGCTTTCCTATTGAGATACGGATAACCTAACCAAGGGCATGAAAAATAAAGCTTTTATCTCTGCGGCCGGGTATGGGGTGGGCTCCTCCGCATGTCACCCATTCCCTTCAAGTTATTGAGACGTGGGGTATAGGACGGCCAAACTTTGTAAATAAATGCGGCACGTGTAGTCGTTTTAGTGCCAAGTGCCAAGTGGTATATAGGGTTGTTTAGAGGCCTTTCAGTGCGAACGTCCCGAGAGGCTTTGGCTTACAGCACAAAAGGGGCTATCCAAACGGTTTTTTTGTTTTTTTGTTTTACTATAGCTGGTTTGATTAAATCGGCATTGTAGAGTGTTAATTGAAATTTCAGCATTCTTCAGTTATATCAACAGCAACGTGGTGGGTTGAGGGCGAGATTATGTCTCAATTCAAAGACCAAGTGCTTGGTTTTGTAGACTCGTGTTTTTGTGTGATTTGATCACAACCCCAATGAAGACACATTTCTAACAGGTGATACTCATTGCGAAGTTCTTTTTATTTTGTTGTTTCAAAATGACAGCACATGTGCCGTCGCCATGCCATGATCTGGGTCCTCATTTCCGTACGGAATGTGATACAAGTTTCGTAAGAAAATGAATGCAGTATGGCACTTTTGTTATGAGAACTCGATTTCGTAATGAAATCGTGATAAATGTCGTGTAAGTTCTCACACTCGCTTAAGTGTTTCGCGCTTGAGAAAATTCGGCATATAAATGTTATTGGGGTAAGCAATTTAAAGTCACGTTTCGGGTTTTATGACTCATTGCATAATGGTTTCAACACGTTTCAGACATTGACACCTGATCGAAATAGCACTGCAATTCTAATAACAAATCAGGTAATTGAAAAATAAATATTGAATCTAGTGGGTTTTGTTTTACTTGTGCCGCCGCGCGTCACCAACGCTTGCCGTGAAGAAATGTATATACAGTCACAATGAGCAGGGAAACAAATAAATTTACAAATACAAGAGCGCTTAGTCAGTGCTAAAATGGCAGCAATTAACGATTTCAATTAGAGGATTGTACGTAATGTTGTAAAGCGATGCTCGTAATTTATTGGGTGGTATTTTTTGGCGGAACGTGATGTTAATTTTGCTGAAATGTAATTGGTTTTTCTCTTTCTTCATTGTTTTTAATCGAAAAAAGTTTCAAGTGACTCTAACTAAAATATTTGTTTCACACTCAAGTGTTGTTGTAACTTGAGCGTTGTTTTGGTATTAAATCAAACGCTCCGCTAAAGCAATTATAGTTTGCTATTGTGCCTGACACGCAATCATGCTTTAGCTTTGATTCCGCCTGATGTTAATGAGTTGAATCATAGGTACATCCTATTATAATGTCGCTTTTGCGATCGAAGAATTTTTCTCTCGAAGCATCCTAAAGCGTTCTCGTCTGCCTTTGACAAGGTCCATGCCTCTGCGCCATATATAAGAACCGGGATGTTAAGTGTCTTATACAGGGACACTTTAGTTGCTCGAGAGAGGACTTTACTACTCAATTGCCTTCTTAGTCCGAAGAAACAGCGATTGGCAAGAGTTATTCTACGTTTGATTTCAGCGCTGGTGTTGTTGTCTAAATTAATAGCGGCGCCTAGGTAGACAAAGTCTTTAACTACCTCAAAGTTATAGCTGTCTATTTTGACGTTCTGTCCAAGACGTCGGTGTTGGGTGTCCTTTCTTGATGACAGCATATATTTGGTCTTCCCCTCATTTACCACTAAACCCATCTTCTTCGCTTCCGTCTCAATGCTCATAAACGCGCCATTGACATCACGCTGCGTTCTTCCAATTATGTCTATATCGTCGGCATATCCGAGCAATTGAACGGATCTTTGAAAGATTGTGCCTCTTGTGTTGACGTGGGAGTTTTGCACTATTCTCTCAAGAGCGATGTTGAAGAAATCGCATGACTGTGCATCGCCTTGCCTAAAACCTTTTTTGACATCGAATGTATCGGTGAGATCTTTTCCGACCCTGATGGAGCAGCGTACGTTCTCCATCGTCATCCTACACAATCGGACAAGTTTGGTAGTGATGCCAAAACTAGACATGGCTCTATACTCCTCTCTATAGATGCTGTCATATGCGGCCTTAAAATCGATAAAAAGGTGGTAGGTATCGATTTGAATCACCTGGGTTTTTCCAAGATCTGCCGTAGTGTGAAGATTTGGTCTATGGTGGACTTTCCTGGTCTAAAGCCGCACTGATAAGGACCTATCAGGTTGTTGACGAATGGCTTCAGACGCTCACACAATACGGCAGAGAAGATCTTGTACGCGATGTTAAGAAGGCTGATACCTCTGTAGTTGGCGCAGTTCAGAGGGTCTCCTTTCTTGAGGACCGGGGAAACGATACTGAGATTCCATTCATCGGGAATGCTTTCTTCCGACCATATTTTGCAAATGAGCTGGTGCATACTCCTGACCAGGTTATTGCCTGCCGCTTTAAACAATTCGGCTGTGAGGCCATCAGCTCCGGCAGCTTTGTTGGACTTTAGCTTGGATACTGCTGTCTTCACTTCGTTCAGGTCGGGTTGGCGGAATAGTTGGTCTACGTCCCCTGAATCGAATGGTTCTATCTCTCTAACAGCGGAACAGTTTTCATAATCGCCGATATAGAGCTTGGAGAAGTGGTCTTTCCATATCCTCAGCATTGACTGTGGTTCCACCACGATGTTCCCTTGGTCGTCTTTGCAGGCTTCGGCTCGGGGCTTATATCCCGAGGCTGTTGTTTTTACCTTTTGGTAAAACTTCCAAACCTCATTCCTGCTGTGGCAGCCCTTTATCTCCTCGATCGTGCGCTTCTCATGCTCTCTCTTTTCCGTCTAAGAAGCCTGTGTTTGTCTCTCCTCTTCTGCTTGTAGAGCTCGTAAGCAGTTCTAGTTCTTCTGTGCAGCGCCGCTTTGTATGCTTCCTGTTTTGCTGCATGTGCTTGCCGGCATTCGTCGGCAAACCAGGGGTTTCGTTGTGATGGCCGTGTGAAACCCAGCACTTCAGAGGCGGCATCTCTGATGGCTGATTGGCAGTGCTGCCACTGGTTCTCTATACTTGATGCTGGCGGCATAGGATTCCTTAAGAGGTTGTAAGAGACTCGATCGGAAAACGACTTGGCGATCACTTGCGATTGTAGTCTTCCAACGTCGAATTTTCTCACAGTATTTCCTTGTTTTGGCTTAGATCGGGATATCCGCAATCGTACCTTGGCTACAACAAGGTAGTGGTCTGGAGAAGTGTCGTGTGTCGATCGCAATGAGGTCAATCTGGTTGACGGTTGATTGATCAGGAGATTTCCATGTCTCTTTGTGGAAATTGAGGTGCTGGTACCGCGTACTAGCTACCAGAACATTTCGCCCCGCAGCGAAATCGATCAGCCTGAATCCGTTATCGGAGGTGTTGTCGTGCAGGCTGTATCTTCCGATTATTCCACCAAAGATATCCTCTCTTCCTAGCTTGGCATTAAAATCTCCTAGAACAATCTCAATGTCATAGCCAGGGCACTGCTCATATGTTTCGTCCAGGAGCTCGTAGAATACGTCTTTGGTGTCTTCATCCTTTTCCTCTGTGGGGGCGTGTGCGCAAATGAGGCTTATATTGACGAATTTAGCCTTGATGCGGATTGTTGCTTTGCGATCGTTCACATAGTTGAAACTCAAGACTTTTTGCCTGGGTCTAGTTCCAACAACAAATCCACATCCAAGCAGTCGCCGCTTTTCTTCTCGGTAGCAATCGCCGTAGTAGATATCGCAGTCTTAATTCGCGTCTATACCCGGTCCATCCCATCGCATTTTTTGGATAGCGGTAATATCTGCTTTGTAGCAGTTTAGGGCTTCCGCTAATTGTTCGCCTGCACGTGGATCCGAAGTTCGTTGTCCGCTTTTCGTTTGCTAGGTTCGTCATCAGTAAATCCGTCCGTATCCGAGGCTTGTTGGTGCTTCGCAACTAAAATATCTTTACGTGGTCGGGAAGTCACCCCGACAGCACGACCCCCAACCTGGAGGACCAGATCCTTGTATAGCTCCAAAGATGGGGAGCCGGATAAACCGTTCCTTATAGGCATGAGCTTATGTTGTAGTAGCCCTAAGGTGATCACTAAGTAGCTCAACCTGACTGGAACTGTAGACGCCACCGGTGATTCCATCTAGGGAATTCCTCCGCTCCCGTCTGGATGAAAGAAGAGGTGCCTTAGTGGGAACACCCCCCCCCCCCCCTCTCTCTCTCGTTTGCTGCCACCAACAACTTTAAACTAGCGTTGAGACCCAATCTCCAGTTGAGGTACTAGGCACCCGATGTTCACCATGTGGAGGTGAGAGTAGGAGTTGATAGACAGAGGTGGGTTTTAAGAAAAACCTATGAACGCTAGGGTCCTCTTGGGTGCACGTGTCTACCATTTAAACATCGCATTGACAACTCACAAAAATGAAAATGGAGAAACATAAACACGAAGTGCACTCATATCAAATGACCTCATAGAGAAGCCGAGGCCAAAGAAAAAAAGTGATTGTGTTTAAGGCCTAAGATCTCTTTAGTTTGCTAACGCTTGTCATACGTAAGAATGTAACGTGGCGAGATACAAATAATTTGGCGACGATCTCATTTCAAAAACCAATAGAACGCCCAAAATTTGTTCGACTTAGTTTAACGTAATGTTTGTGTGTAAGTGAAATACTTTTGGCTCATATAAAAAAACCTTTGAGGAAAATTTTCATTTTGGCGTTGATTGAAATGAATTTGCACTTCTTGAGTGGATTCTCACTTTTAGTGGAGAAATGGCTGTCGCTTCTCAGAGTCATGGGAAACGATTTTTACCCTGATGGAAAAGTTTGATAACGCTCTTGCCTTACCTGAAAGTTCTCCAATGGAAACCCACATTAATATAACACGTTGTCGTTAAACGTCAACCACTTTATTGAAGGAAGTTTGAGCACCTGAACTAGAACATAAACCATGTTCCTATCATTTTCTTAAAATTTTGTGAGAAATCTTTAGGTTCACAAGGAGCTTGAAATTCCTTTTTTGCACGTTCGCTTGTCGTGGTCATGTGAATAGTCCTTAAGCGGCCCATACACAGCACACAAGTGTGCACACCGTTGTGTGCACACTTGTGTGGCATTTGCCCATACACACCACACCAAATGGCACACATAACCCACACGGGCACCAAAAATGAAAATTATTTCATTTTGTTCGCACCATGTGGCACACCGAGAATTGGTGTGCGAACCACCCCATACACGTACCACATTTATCCACACCGACACAAGTGTGCACACTTGTGTGGTGTGTATGGGCCGCTTTAAGACCGATTATCGCTGCTCACTGTTTATCTCCTAAGGTCATTACATTAACTTCCCTTTGGTAAAATCAATTTAGAATTTAATAATTTGGTTGGGGGTCATTCCAGCGAAACCGACACCGTACGCTTAAAAAATAAAAAACTTTATTTATATTTAAATCCATATGAAATGAAAAGATTACTTAAGTAATGTGTAAATAATTCATTAAAGAGCTGATTTAAAGTAAATTCAAAAAAAAAAAAAATTATTCTCTTGTATGGCCAAATATTACTCGTCCCACCCGTCACAAAAGTACTGTCCCCGTCACAAGCATTGAGAAGCATATTATTTCTGTTTTACGAGATATTTGCGTAAATTATACTTATACTTAATCTGTACAATATCAGGAACCATATAAAATTATGTTCTTTAACAAAAGTTTCATACTTACTTGCCTATTGCGAATAATGTAAGTCAACTCCTAAAAGAGAGATATGTAGTTTGATGCCCCACCAGTGAGACACTTTTATACCATCAATTTTTCATAATAATAATGATATTTTTATACCTTTTTCGATGGTACAGTATGTAATGACTATCCAAGTATGTGAAAATGTCATATTCAGTACGTAAATCGCTGCCGTTTGACAAAAATGATGCATTGTGTTTTCAAAAATTCAGTAAAATAACAATTGAGCATGGCCCCCCACCCGTCACAATGGAATGACCCTTGGGCGATTATTATTTGGGGAGGTACTGACTAGAGTCAACTTGCCGTCCGTGACTGTTCCTGGCGTGCTAATGGTTGCTCTCAAACCCCTGCAGCAGGGTTCAGTCACTGAATTTTCCTGCCTTCAATGTTCAAAGTGGCTCCGAAAAGACCCGCCCCTCCATTTTGGTGGTTATGCGTGGGTCTAATTGACTATCAGACACTTAAAAATTCCATGGCTCCGATGCAACCATCAACCTAGTATAGCAATGATGATTTCACCATAGACGACCCGAGCAAGCTAAAAAAGAACTAAGATCACCAGTGCAATGCAAGATCCCTTAACGGAAAACGTGTAACTGGGGAATAAGCGGATTCCAAAGGACATGCTGCAAAGCAGACATAACCGTTATTCAAGAAGTACAATGGAATGAGCTAGGCATAAAGACGATGAAAAACTGCGACATCAACTATGGTGATGGCTACAGACAACAGAAAAAACGCTTATTCGGGTGCGGAATTGTCGTTAGAAGTAGACTCAAGGATTAAGCAAACAGCCAAAATCCAGCTTATATGAGCGTATAATGACCATCCGCATGAGGGCTAAATTTGCCAGTACGGCTTAATATCTGCCCTCACCATCACAGAGGAGAAAAACGACTATTTCAAACTTTTTGGGGACTATGTTGTTGCCAAGGTATAAATGAAGATATTTTTTCTGGAATCGAGCAAACTAACGATGTGAAAGAATCTGACGTCGAAAATTGACAATCGCAAGGAAGTGCTAGTGTTTTCTCCAATTGAGTGTCGCTCTAACTATCCTTGACTCCTATGCCTACCTCATTATACATTGAGTACCAGTGGCAGCAATGCCAAAAAGTCATCAGATTCTTTCCCTCTGAGGTTTTGGGTTTCACTCGGCCCCCAAAACGAAACCGAAACGACAAATTTTGATGCAAAAACGAACAAGGTCTGCTTACGATCAGTATAACGAGATAACCGAATTCTCAAAAAGAAAAAGAAGCAGATTGAAAAGCGTTTGAGGAAATTGAGAGGTGCCAAGACGTGAGGAACGAGATTCGGAAGAACAGGATTCGGAATATTTACCAAAAGGTAGAAACATCCTGCCAGAGTGGCAAGCTCCGAACTCAAGCCTGTAAAGACCAGCAGAGAATCATAGTATTTGAGCTATAGTCCCTACTGAGGATATAGAAAGACCACTTCTGCAGATAGCTTAGTGGCGATGAAAACAATAATTCCGCTGTGAGGCAGAATGCCCCATTCAACTTGGACGATGATCAAGAATGCCGTCCTCCCGACTATCGTAAGACTGCAAGTGCAGATGGCCTTGATGCCGAACTTTTCAAGGCAGCTGGAGACCTGTTGGAAAGGAGCATGTCCGATGAATGGAACCTCAGTATCCTATGCCTGATCCTAAAGAAAGGAGACCCTCACAGCTGCGCCAATTATAGAGGGATAAGCCTCCTTAACGTCGCTTATAAGATCTTGTCTGCTGTAATATGTGAACGTCTGAAACCCCACGTCAACAACTTGATAGGTCCTTATCAATGTGGTTTTAGACCAGAGAAGTCCACAATAGACCAAATTTTTGCATTACTGCAGATCTTGGAAAAGACCCGAGAACATAGTATCGATATTCACCATCTCTTAATCGATTTCAAGGCCGCGGATGACAGTATCTACAGAGATGAGCTGTACAGAGCATTTCTTTTCGGCATTCCTGCAAAACTCGTACGACTATGCAGCATGACTTTGGAGAATTCACGCTGCTCCGTCAAGGTCGGTAAAGAACTCATCGAGACCTTTAATGTCGAAAAAGGTTTTAGGAAAGGCGATAAACTGTCATGCGATTTCTTCAACATCATACTTGAACAGATTGTAAGAAACTCAAACGTCAACACCAGAGGAACAATCTTTCAAAAGTCTGTACAATTACTCGCCTATGCAGACGATATTGACGAAATGGGAAGAAAAAAGCGTGATGTCATAGGTGCTTTTGCGAGTATTCAAACAGAAGCGGCAAAAATGGGTTTGATTGTTGATGAGGGCAAAACGAAGTATATGTTGTCATCAAGCAGGGACACAGAACATCGACAAATTGGACAAAACGTCACAATACACAGACATAACTTCGAGGTAGTACAGGACTTCGTCTACCTAGGATGCGCTGTAGACTCGGACAACAACATCAGTGAGGAGATCAAACAACCGTTGCTTCTTTGGGTTAAGAAGGCAATTGAGAAACATAACCCTCTCCAGAAAAACCAACGTAACCTTGTATAAGACCTTGATCACCCCAGTCCTGCTTTACGGCGCGGAAGCATGGACTTTATCGAAAGCGGATGAGGAAACCCTTGGTTGTTTCGAAAGAAAAATTCTCCGAATGATCTTTGGTCCCGTATGCGAAGACAATGTGTGGAGAAGAAGATACAACAACGGGCTGTATGAGCTGTACCGCGACATGGGCATAGCCAGAAGAGTACGCATCGCGAGGCTACGATGGTTGGGCCATGTAGAGCGGATGGACCCAAATGCTCCGGCTCGTCGGGTGTTCGAAAGCACATTGCAAGGATAAGCCTCCTTAACGTTCCAGGGAAATCGCAGAAGGGAAAGACCTCATCTTAGGTGGTGCAATCAAGTGGAAGAAGACCTCAACCGACTTCGAGTGCGCAACTGGAGAGAGCTCGCTCGAAATCGAAGTAGTTATAGAAGGACGTTGGTTGAGGCTCAAGTTCACCCCGAGCTGTAATGCCCACCTAAGTTAAAAGCTGTCGTGTGAAATTTTTGGCTTAAAAACTTATTCCGGTCCTCATATCTCTTCAACACCTATAGTAATACAAGAAACCCGCAACCACAACCTACTTGAACATCAAAAAAGTTCTTTATCTAGTGTCGTTTACGTAACTGTTTCCCTTGGAAGGTACCTGTGCCTAGCTTTTTCCCACACTTTTCAGAAAATGTGATATGACGATGCTTAAGTTCAAAACTCGTTACTTTGAACATACCCACCTCCCACCCACATACCAAAATGCTACGCCTTACAAGAATTTCATGCTAGGTACACAATTTACAACATAGTACTCATTCCTTCATACACGTTGCAATTCGTAGGTCACGGCCAATAAACAAAAAATACCTTCAAAATCAGAAAGCACTTTAGTCATATATATATACGAGCATTAGTGTGGGAAAATTAAAATTAAAACGTTTCTAAACATGCCGTCATGCCAGCAACATGTAACTCAAAGCTCAGTGAACCTGCCGAACATGCGTCAACATTCCAAGCAACGAGTATGAACGTTTCGCTTGTGTATGTTGAAATTGAAATACACGGCAAGCTTTCATTCACATTTACCCAGTTGCTGCAGAGACTATCCATTCTCATTTCCCACATTTTTGTTTAATTTACATCAGTTAAATTAAGTATGAAACACGTGCGGCTAGCTGAAAGCACTCTTTCTTTTTTGTTCGAACCGTAAACATCGTCACATTCGTCAGCCATTGAAGAGGGGGGGAGGGGGAACGAAAACGGAATGGATTCGGCGCGTTGTCGTTCTAGGAAATTATAACTTAACACTTGATAGAGCTCGTGAACTTGAAGAGCAAGCAGCATTTGTTTAGCTTTGGAGTTCATTCTACTTTTGCTTTGTTGTTGTGTATTAATAGCGACTTTGAACACAATACACATAGATTTATTAAGAAATGCAAAGCAGATATAGGCACAGTTTGGAGGTACTACGGATGTGTGTATCTTGTTGGTAGTATTCCATTTTTATCCATCCGTGGGGCTTTTTCGTAGGTGTTGGGATATTGCAAGGCTTTTTTTTTTGCCCACAAAGTTTCTATGACCAACGACGTTAGGCTGATGGAGGGAAAAAAGTTTGGGAAATTGGCTGCACGTGTCGTGAATTTTTCTACCCGCCCGCATTTTGGTTGTGGCGCGTCTTCCTCGACGCTTTCGTCGTTATTTTCTCTGGCGATGGCGGTTGTCTGATTGTTTGTCTTTGTTCGTTCGTTTTGTGCGGTGCCATCTGAGTGAGTAACTTTTACTTTGCCAGGGGTGGCGAAAGTATTGTTTTTTTTTTTCTCAAAACAGTACCTATTCGTACTTTTTTTTGTCTTACAATTGAATTTTAAAGTGGGTAAATTACATGCACGAGTTGAAGTCTAGGTGACAGCGACAGAGAAGACTATGCAATGAGTCCACGCCGTTAAAGACTTTAATTTCTGCCGGAAGCCTACAGTAATGGTGTCAATGGCGACTGTGATCAGCTGAGGCTTAAAAAGAGCGAAAGTGTTCTTTGATTGAAGTAAGGTCGATATTTTTTTACATTTTCTCCCAGTTTAGAATAAAGCTGAGCTTAGCTCAGCTACAGTAATGAACTATTTTTGTCGTTTGGACCAAGATTTCACATTCGGTGGAAGTAGTGAAGCCTGAACTTTGTGGAAACTAGAGCGCCTTGCAACTGCGATATAAGGAACGCGTTCTCTGGCCAAGTTAAAGTACATTTGTATCATTCCGTAAGGTTGTGTTCCATTCTGACAGTAATGTCAATGTTGAAATTGGTCGAATTGTTGATGAAAATGATTACATTTTTCAACGAATCGACCAGCTTTGTCAATTCACCAAGGAACAGAAAATCTTCTTTTCAGTTACCAAATAGGTTTATTCATTGAACTCTACCCTGGATTGCCACAGGTTGGTTGACAACTCTATAAGTTGTCTAAGTTTTCGGTTCTAAAAAAGACACTCAAACATGAAATAACCACTCATTCCTGTTATTTGAACAAAATCCAAAAGCTCTGCAATCAAACTCGCGCAGAAAAAACTTAAGACTACTTTAAGGCGAGTTGAGGGCAAACCCAAGGCCTAAGAACACTCAGTTCAAGTCAAGTTTGGGTGTCTCAAAAGCGCTTTGTGGCAACCACAGTGCAAGGCCCAGGGCTTCAATTAACGAACCCAATATCTGCTGTATGGCTGTATGATTTTTTTTAAAACAGATTAGATTAAGATTTTTATTCCACAACTAGCTGAGCCACCCGGCGTTGCTTGGGTCTGTAGTCTTAACGCTCCCGTTCTCGTTCCTGGTAATAAAAGAATTTTTGAAATCTGTCCAGTAGTTTTTAAGTTTCCATTTCCAACCCCGTTTCTGAACGAATCTTTCGTTCTCGTGGAAATATGCGAATGGAATATAAGTCTATGACACAGAGGAATAAGTTCAATGAATTTGAATTGATAAACTCGCAGACGAAATTAATTCAGCAACAATCAGCAAACACAATTTTTCTTAAGCGTGGAACGTATTGAAACATTGAAAGTAGTTACAATTTACTATCAGAATAAAATTTTTAAAAAACAAGTGCGTGGAGTCTGAAACTTCACTTCAAAAACTAGATATTAAATATTTTCTATTATTTCATTTGAGGAGAAAAGAAAACACAACACTACTTTCAATGAAGCAATCGAAACGAATTTTGTAAGTACAGACACGATTTTCACACACACGGCAAAAATCGAAAAAATGAATTAAAATATATTAAACGCATTAAAAAAAGAAGAACTAGTTTCAATTTGATTTTCTCCGAAAATAATGCAAACTTCCACCGAAGAACACATTTCACTACAATTAAATCATCTGGCTGAATGACGAATTTCGAGCAGTGCCGAAAAGTATGCAATCGATAATCCGCGTTAAACGTGTTACGCATTCATGTTAGCAAGTAGCATAAGAAGTTTCATTTAAAAAAAAATAGTACGTATACGCCAGAGTCAATTGTATACACTTAAGAAAATGTATAGAAAATTTATTTTAGTGTTCCGATAAATAAAAGACCTAAACTTTTGTATTATATATTTTCGGCACATCATGTTGCTTACTTACAAAACAGAGTATTCCCGAAGAACTGGCTATTTATAAGGTTTAAATTTGATATTGACAGACACACACTGTTATGATACAGTTTGTCAATCAATTTAAAGCTTTTTCATAAACTATATTTTTTGTTTTGTTTTGTGGGGCGTAAATAAACAAAAAAGACGATTTTCCGACGCGCGAACACGCCACGTATAGTTGTCTATTTGCGAAACAGGGAAACTCTAAGTTGATTCCTCAAACTTCTAGCGACTGTCCTTGCGATTTATTTAAGCTTATCGCAAAGACCAGACGTACTGGGAAATTGTAAGCGTTTAAAATCGAATAGTAAGTCCGCTGGAATTCTCGCAGTATTTGAGGGATCAAGACATCCTCTCCTTTGTTGCTTCAATGATATCATCAGCTTTTTCACAGCCAGTCTTGTTCCATTGCATAGTCAAGGTTGATTAATGTTACGCAGCATGATGACAACTGACCCTACTTTTAACTTCAAACTGTTAGGCGGTAATCCAGGCAATTCCAGTGAATTTAAGAACTTCGTGGGATAGTTGACTACGTCATCTTGGCTCATAACGGTGTCGACTGATTTGAAGGAAACCAAATGTACTGGATGAAAATTCTGAATGGCCGCATTGAGATCCTCGACATCTTTATTTTTATTTTTTGCCGCCAATATTGCTCGTTCATCCATAGCCTATTATGGTTATTGAACTTTTGCGCTATATCTTATTATTTGTTAATTATTATTTTGAATTTTTGTTGTCAAAAACGATTTAAAAAAGCTAAAGTAATGTTTGAATTTAATTTTTTATTCATTACAGTTAAGAATAAGGAAATTGTTACTTTTACTACATTCCTATTCTTATTTTCATATATACTTGACTTTTGAACCCTCCCTAGATCTCGACGAACATTTCAAGACCAAGATAAGATAAATACGTTCAGCCGTTCTCGAGTTATAGCCTGACTAACGAACAGCAATTCATTTTCATATACATAGATAGAACAATTTACAAAAACCTTATGGATACATTGAAATATCGTAAGTTAAATTAGAAACTAAATCTTTAAAGGCATGGCCTAATGGGCCGTCAGCCAGATGATAGCTTTATAAAACAAAAAAGTATGTTGTAAGTCAATTGAGTTTTGATATGATTTTGAATTTAGTGTTCTCGTACTATTTTTTTTTTTTTTTTTTTTCTATAAGATAGAGCTGTTTTAATGAAACGTGATAGTTTCTGCTAGTTCTTTCCATTCAAAATTGCTGAAAACTAGGTTTGTTCCAAATAGTTTTTTTACCATGTTGGTCGCGATGAAATAAATTTTCTGTTTCGTTGGTGTTACACAAAGAACATTTTAGAGGAAGATCGTTACGATGCTGTATGAAATTGAGCGGTAACAGCTCTCCTCTTGCTTGGAAAACGTTTGATATGTTATAGTGCAAAAGCTGTATGTAATTCGCAAAAATGAGAAAGTTAGCAACTGTTTGCTTCGCACGAAGTTTCCACAAACCTATGTTGATTTGATTTTGGAAAACAATACTTCAACTGCTATCTCTTACCTCTTTGTCCACAAACTTTCAAACCTTCCTGCGCTTCCTATATTCACATCACAATGGGTAGAGAGCAGTGCTGAAGCCCTGCTCCGATCGGAGCAAATTCGCTCCACTTTTGAGCAGAAAACGAAATCTACTCCGATTTTTTCTAGGCTCACTCAGCTTTTGTCACTTTAAAATTTTTGGATACCTAAACTCCAGACAACCATGGATTTGAAATACATACAGCTGCGGTCAAAATAATAGTAGTATAGAGCTTATGAAACAACGAAATTGAAAAAAAAAACTGATCAGTAAATTCTAATTTAAAAAACCAATAACGTGGTTTTTAAGGTGGTGTTTTAAGCTTTTATTTACAAAAAAAAAAACATCAGTTTAATATTACTATCCGATAGTTGCAAGTTTATTGAACAGATGTTGAAATTCAGCGGTCAAAAAAATAGTAGTGATAGGAAAATCTACCTTGAAATGTTACGAAATCGAAAAATTAGGTCAAAATTTTTATTACAATGTGTGGCTGAGTGTTTGTACCTTTAATTATTATTTAGTTGCACGTCCCTTGATAGCTATAACAGCAGTACAAAGACGTTAAAAAGAGTTTATCAGGTTTCCACACCTTCCTGTGCTTATCGAACTCAATGATTGCTGTAAAGCTTCCCCAGGGCCTCTGTTGTTGCTGGTTTGAATCTAGAAACATATTTTTTTACATCGCACCACAGGTTTTCGATGGGATTAAGGTTCGGAGACTGTGCGCGCCACTTTATCACATCTACTCTACTTTTCTGGAACCATTGCTTCTTGCTGAAAGACCCATTTCAGTGGCATTTCAACTTCAGTACACGGTAGCATTTCTTCCTGCATTATCCTAACATAGAGATGCTGATCCATAATGCCTTCAATCCGGTTTATGGGTCCCACTCCGTAGAAGAAAAAACATGCACATACCATTATGATTGTAAAGCGTGGATTATATTTGGTGTTAGGAGGTCTTCTAACATATTGACGAGATCCTTTTCCATCATATAAAACAATTGAAGTGTAACGGTTTTTCACTATCAACGCAATACAAAGTCGAAAAATACCAATCTTTTACTCACACTACTATTATTTTGACCGCAACTGTATGTGTTGTAAATAAGTAAATGAAAATAGCAATAAGGGGTACATCAAAACTAGGAATCTCGCGACCTAGCGCATTCCGAGGATCTTCAATTTTATGCTAAATTCGAGCATTTATGTAAGATGGTGCTTTTCATATCCTTTTAATTCCCTTGACTTTCCAGTTCCTCGCAAAAGCTGATACGTGCTTGAACAAGGTTACCTTGGTTTTTCTGGAGAGGGTTTTGTTTCGCAATTGCCTTCTTAACCCAAAGAAGCAACGGTTGGCAAGAGTTATTCTCCGTTTGATCTCCGCACTGATGTTGTTTTTCGTGTCTATAGCGGATCCTAGGTAGACGAAGTCCTGTACTACCTCGAAGTTATGTCTGTCTATTGTGACATATTGTCCAATTCGTCGATGTTCTCTGTCCTTGTTCGATGACAGCATATACTTCGTTTTGCCCTCATCAACAATCAAACCCATTTTTGCCGCTTCTGTTTGAATACTCGCAAAAGTACCTATGACATCACGCTTTTTTCTTCCCATTACGTCAATATCGTCTGCATCGGCGAGTAATTGTACAGACTTTTGAAAGATTGTTCCTCTGGTGTTGACGTTTGAGTTTCTTACAATCTTTTCAAGAACGATGTTGAAGAAATCGCCTGACAGTTTGTCGCCTTGCCTGCATCCTTTTTCGTCATCAAAGGTCTCGGTGAGTTCTTTACCTTGACGGAGCAGCGTGAATTCTCCAAAGTCATCCTGCATAGTCGTACGAGTTTTGCAGGAATGCCGAAAAGAAATGCTCTGTACAGCTCGTCTCTGTAGATACTGTCATACACGGCCTTAAAATCGATAAAGAGATGGTAAATATCGATAGGAGTCTCTACCGGACAAACATAAATGCATACATAGGGTGGCGCAACAGAGCGTGGAGACCAGAGCCCAGCGCATTTCTCACAACCATTCCTTGTGAAGTATGGAGGGGATCCATAATTTTCTGCCTATTCCGAACGACTTATCGGGTAAGAGTTCTTCTTGAAAATGAATTTGATATAGGATAGGAAGTAGGCCAAAAATGTAACGAATGGTTCTACTGTAAATGTTGTAGAGGTCTGAGTTACCCATGAAGTACGTATAAACTTTGCCAACAAGTTCGTTTACATGGTCATCCCAAGTCAAGAAGCGGTTAAACGTGACGTGAAGGTTATTTGCCGTCTGTACATAATTTACTGGTTAATTTTTCGACAAAATTGGAGGAAAATAATCGAGATCAAACATTTTTCTTGTAATAACGATGCATTAGGATTATTTGAACAAAAACTTTATCTCGAACCAGGTTTTATTTTTTTCGAATTCAAAATTTTTGAATATTTGTTGACGCTCAATAAGCTCAAGGGGCATCTAAAATAAATTTGGACGTAATCTGCGTACAAATGAAGAGAGCAATTGGATCGAAAATAATTGCGGACCAAGTAAAGAATCATGTGGCACTCCCGTAATATTCGGGAGAAAATTAGATCAACTTAAATAACTGCTTGTTTTCTTTCAGTTAGATAAGAATAAGGAAGCTTAAAAGCACTTAATGAAAAATAGAATTGGATTCTAAGCTTTTGACATAATTTGCTTGCAGTTTAAAGAAGGGTTCGTATTTTGTTAAGTCTTCGGCAGAATAAATACGTCACAACAAAGCGACAGTAAGTAAGTTTTATGTAACGGTTTTAAATAAACCACGAACAAAAATTTCTACATTCGAGCTAGAGAATTTGGTTCTCAAACAGAAGAAATCTGTTTTCAAAGCACTCTTCAAGGCGAAGTATTTAGCAAACGTGTTGCATATTGACTGGCGTAAAACTCAAGGTACGTTTTTGATCTTCAATTTTGTTAAACTTCCTCGTCATTGGCATGAACTCAGTCGTAACATAAACAGTCCACGAATCACTGCAAATTCAAGTGGAATTTCAAACAGGCTATGGGGTAGGTCCAATGTTTTGTTTTTTTCTATTTTCTTTGACTCTTCGGCTTTCGAGACACAAACGATTCACCGACGCGTACAAAACTAATTTCGGTTTTACCAGGAACACACTACTTGTGTTTATATCACAGAAAAAATCTATTTATATAGCAAATGTGTTTCTACGAACAGCAGACAACACTCTGCATGTAAATAGGTAAATTATTTGTTGACAAACAAAGCAATGCTTTATTAGTCTGTCAGCACGTCATCCTATCAATGACTATGACTTCAATCGAATCAAATGACACAACAAAAAAAAAAAGTAAGAAGAAAACATTGAAGAATGTATTTGTTTATCTTTTGTGCACTTCCAATTGTGGTATCACCTTAAATTTAAGTGTTAAATTTACGACATAGTGCAGTTCTTCAAATGGAAACTTTGTTGTAAATCTGTAATTACGTATGACTTTTGCTAGAACAACCTTTAGCAGCATTTTTGCATAATGCCAACCTGAAAGAGAGAAAGATTTAGGGTTTAAGGTCATGACACAAGACGCAGTCATTCTAGCATCACTTACCCAAACAATTTCTGGATCCTTTTGAAAACGGAATATATGCATATGGATGCTTGTCGGCCAGATTTTCAGGTAAAAAGTTGTCTGGATTGAAGGACTCTGCATCTGGTCCCCATATTTTTTTGTTTCGATGCAAATTGAATATGTCAATAACTACTTGCATACCTTTGGGGATGGTCAAGTCCTTGGAGACATAGAGATCAGCGTTGACGTGGCGTGATATTATTGGAACTGTAACTGCAATGCGAAGGACCTCACTAATGACCATGTCCAGATAGACAAGCTTCGAGAGGTCGTCGTAGTTGACGAAGCACTCCTTGTCAGGAAAAGTAGAAACAATTTCTTCGTAAAGCCTCTCCTGGTAATGGGGATGCATTGCAAGCATTATCAGCCCCATGTTAATGGTGGTTGCTGTGGTCTCGAAAGCCTGGTGAAAGAAGATAAATTGAAAAAATCTTAACATCAATATCGGAGCTTGAACTTACAGCATAAATCATGGAGCTTGATTCACCGAAGAAATCGTTCCAATCAAAGTGATTGTTTCGATACAGCTCCAGGGCCTGGTCTATAAAAATATTTTTTGATTGTTTTTTGTCTAGGTCCTTGCTCATGGCGTCGATGCTGTTCTCCATACTCTCGACGGTTGCTGTGCTATTCTGAGTGTTTTCTTTTGACATAATTTTTTCCGTGATAACCTTTAAAAGAAAGTTGTTAAAGGAGACTATTAGGACTTCTACCCTTTGTTTGGACTTACTTCATTGACAAATTTGTCAACGGCCGCTTTAGCTTCCTTGTAAGGTTTGTACATACTTGTCAGACGAAAGATTGGCTCGATTCGCAGCCAGGGCATGAGAAGACGTTTCATTGTAATCTTAAGGACTCTATGGGTCGACAAATCAATTTGATAGAATATAAACTCTTCTAACTTCTTTCTTGACTTACAATTGAGTAGAAGGCAACAGCTTCAAACTACGTTCACGATACTCGTTTCCATTCAATCCCATTGTTGTTTCTTTACAAATTCCAAACGAAAAAGAAATGAGAAAAAATGTCTATCACTCGTCATTGTATCATGTCCTTACCAATTGAAATCCTTAACGTGCATCCATAGATATACGGTGATATATCCGAAGCATCCTTGCCAACTAATCTACCCATGTCCTGAATAAGTGAGTCTGTTCCTTCATTGAAAATTGAAAAGAATGATAGAAGAACGCTGTGTTTGAATGCCGGATTGAGCATTTTTCTGTGAGTTGTACATTCTGGAGCTGCAACAAGAGGTCAAACGTAATTTAACTTGTGGTTTTGAAGAAAGTGCTATACTTACAATTGATTGTCAATAGACCACCTCCCAAGGCTTCCACAAAAGTATCATACATACGTGGTTTGTCTAGGCAATCAGGAGAAGTTAGAACTTTCTCGATAATAAGAGGATCCTTTGTGGCCAGAAAGGGGAATGGTCCAACCCAGGAAAAACCAGTATCTTGTTTGTATTCTACTGCCATTTTATTGAACTCATAAAGAAGATCTGCAAAAAGCAAGAAAGAAGGAGAACTCTATCATAACATAAATTGGTTATTTTAGAAGAAACAGGATCCGAGGCAACGTTTACATTAATAGTAGCATCCGGCAGAGAATAGTGCACGATTGGTTCAGCTGAATCCGTAAAGCTGTGATTTAATTCCTTCCAAGTAAAAGAGAAACAGGTCCAAAAGCTCCTGGGACATGCAAAAAAGCGAATACCTCTCAAAACACTTAGTAATACAACAATGTGGGTCTTATCAACTTTTTCTTAATTCAAATTCTAGTATGTACCCCCCAAGTAGTAAGGCAGTTATGCTGATGACTAGACAAGGAGCCCCAGGCCCAGCGCATTTCTCACAACCATGCCTTGTGATGGAATGGAGGGAACCTACAATTTTCTGCCGGTTCCGAACGGCTAATCGAAAAAGCGCTAGTCAGAGCAATGTATATATCATCGAAAAACTATCCAGTTCCTGGAGACAGTAGCGTAGATAGGGGAGATCACGGGTATATATAAGAACAGTGATAAGTGACACAAAGAAAGGTTAAGGGTTATAAGTATGGTTTATCAACTCTCGTTGCCGTTAATTCGTGAGTTTCGAAGAGTGCATTTGGACTTGGTCCTAGCTATGGACTTTGCCAAAGATTTAAGGGATAAACTAAAATTTAAACGCGCAGAAAACGGCTAATTTTCAAAAGTGTTTGAAATTGCAAAAAAAATAGCTGAAGTCCTTGACATTGACGATAAACATAAGAGAGTAGTGAGCCAACGAAAGAAATCTCGGTTCAAAAAAAGAAACGGGGAATGTCAAAACAAAGGTTGTGTAAGATACTTGCTTCCTGTTGGGGAAAAATAAATGAAAAGTCTTACGAGATGTTGATATGGAAATATATATGGCAGTCGCGCAAGATATCAATGAAAGCAAGCCTTTTGGTAACAAGGAAGGATACTAAAACATGTTGCAGCAGCAACTCGGAAAAATCTTTCACTGTTTTATTTTTTTCAATCATATCCTCCTTGGCTTTAGTTATATCCAACTAAAATGAATCTTCCTATCTTGACAACCGCCAATTTAGAATACGTTTTCGTTCTGCTCTTTTAGTCAATTTCCTGGCAACTAGCGGTGTACACAAAGGTATCCATCTCGAACCTCTCTTTTCCTTGACATTAATAATGTCTAGAGGATCATCCAACATTCTTGTATGTCCCTTTATGCTGATGCAGCAAAATTTTTCTCTTTAAAAAAATTTCAATTCATTTGTCACTTGGTGCAAAAAAAATTTTCTTGAATAAAATATTGCCAAATGTGAGGTAGTAGTAACTTTATAACGAAATAGTAAAAAATTGCCCCGCAGATCATATCATTTTCAGAGTCTGCATATACACTGTGTGCAGCTTATCCGTGACTTAGGTGTTCTCTGTGGCAGCACGCGACATTAGACATGTATTCGCCACAAACAACGATCAATGGGCTTGCTCGTTTATACAGCTCACATTCGCTTACTGTAGGAAATGTGATATGAGGATGTGACTCGACCATACAAAGTTAAGTTTCTGCTCCGCTAAGAACGAGTGCACATATAGTGTTTAAACGAAACTTTGAATTCAGTACCTAGTACTAATTCAAGATACATTTTGAGGACGGCACCAGTTATCCAAGATTTTAGTTGGAAATATATTTCCTCAAAACATACTCCCAACCGATCCAAGTTTCTCTCCGATCATTGATTTTGCAGAGTCCGGCAAGGCTGAAACGTTTATTCCGTGTAGAAAGAATCACCACGGACATTGGAAGCTACTGACGCAAAAGTAGTTTCAATGATAATTCCATCGCATTGGAGCTTTGGGCATAAGGTAAAAGCGAGAACCTGCTTGTTTATTCCTCTTTCCACTCCCTCTGAGTGTAGCGAGGACAGGCTTACAGCCACCCAATTATTCTTCGGCATTTGCGCTGAGGACAGAATTACATGTAGTTATTCCTCTTTCCTCGTTAATTATTTGGCATTTGAGCTGTGGACAGAATTACTGTTATTTGTTATCTTAAACAAAACCTGTTGATATTAATACGATAAATATAAAGGAATTATTATTGGAAAAGGAAGCGTTGGCTGTATTTGGTTATTTTGGCTAAGTTTTGGTTGAGTGTTTATCTCGACTTCTGGTGCTTCGTCCAGAATACCTTGGACAGACTGAGCTTTCCTCAGCCTTCGAAAGAAAGCATCGTAACGTGCATCGGTGTCTCCTTCCAAATCCTTTCCTATTTTCCTTAATGCTCGCACTGTGTTTTTATAACATTATAAGGGTAGTCATAGCCCCTTGATGTGCGCGTTAAAATATAAAAAAAATCGCCGAAATAAGATTCTCCTGCCTTTTTTCTTCCTGCTCATCGTACATCTTATGGTTTCATCGAACCTTGAATTCAAATGTCACTGTCTTAAAGCCTTTCTGTTAAACACTTTTTCTTCCTTTCACCTTTGATTTAGTTAAATTTTGCTCATAAGTTTCGTTTTGCTTAAGTTAAGGCCTGTATTAAGCTAATAAATCAGGCGTAAGCTCACCAAAATTAAAGAATTAGACATATGAAAAGCGTCAAACAAATGTGTGTTACAATTACAATTAGCATACAAAAATTTCAAGTAGATTTTTTTTATTTTTTTGGCTTTTACAAGTTCATGCTGTAAATACGACCACAAAAAATCTTAATTATTCTTTATATTAATTTATTACCCGAACATCTTCGAATATAAATAAAACTCACTCTCAGCTTTGTTAATGTTTGAGAAAGGAGACCTACCCATTTAAGGACTATTCAAGGTACCATACTTAGAGCTTTCAACCAATCCGCCAATAAAGTTCAATAAATTTTGTAGACGAAACAAGAACTACAGAACATTTTCTGAACAGCTAATTAGCATAGTCGTTTGAGAATAGCTTTTTTATAATGTTCTGTGTCTGTTGACCCCCTCGGGTTACTGACCTCTTTAAATTAAGCAATAAATAATAATATTTTGTTTTGGGAATCGTAGACTTTAAATAAGTTTTATATAAAAAAGAATGTGGTGCTAAGATTGAAAATTTGAAATTTCAATTCGACAACGTTTTTTTATTGGCTCAGTAGCTAGCGCATTTCATACAACCATGCCTTGCGAGGAAATGAAGGGGACTTACCAGTAAAATTGTTGGGATTCGAATCATGAACCTCTGGGTTGATTGGTAGTCATGCTTAACGACACACCAAGGAAACCATAATGCTGAGATTAATGTCAGTCCCTGTTCCATGATTTGCTGTTAACCATCAGACTAAAATATTTCAACTAAAAAAATTTAACCTTTCAAACGCCAAAGCCATCGAATTTTGTTTTCGGCATTTCTAAATACCCGTAGTGGGTCATAATTCCCGGATCTTATGACTTCAGAACCACTTTCCTTGTATCATCATGTTCCTTCAGTTTTTATTATGACCTCGACGTGAGCCTTTTGTAAGACGAGCGAGTTTAAATTCAAACAACGAATTTTTAATAAAAAAAAATTATTGGATTCGAAGCTGAAGTTTAATAATTATTACAACGGCGTCGTCAAACATTCCCAAATACATCAAACTAATATCACTTTCTATGAAGAGCTCACTGAAACTTTGCATCGGATAATGCGCAAAATTTATATAAAGAATAACTAAAACACAACGCAGAAAATGTCAAGAAGATTTCTTATGCTCAATTTCACAAAAAAAGGATTTTATGAGCAGGAGCAACAGGACTTTTTGTATACAAAAAAATTTCAATTTATGAATATTAATTCTTCGTCATTCAAAAATATTTATAAGCTCGCTCACTTTTTACTTGGTTCGGACTTTATACTTAGTCCTGACTGATGTGACATGTAAGTACTAAACAAAAAATTATGACAATAGACGAGTTCACTCAGTACAATTAGTTGGACAGACTTCGTTTGGTGGAAGTTGGATGGTCGGATATAGTTAGCATTCACACTTATCAAGCTTGTCGTCCAACTTTATGTCACATGTTGTTCTACTCCGTCCAACTTCTAAATTTTCAAAAATATTTGAAAACCATTCAACAAGATGGTCAAGCGGTCGTCTGGGGTTCACACTTTCAAGCAATGGTCGTTCAAGCCAAAGTCTGTCCAACAAACTGTACAGTGTGAACTCAGCTATTAACTTACTATTAGTAATGTACATACTTGAAAATTCAATGAACATTGTAAAAACACAAATGAAACCCAAACACTTGTTCTAAGAAAACAAACAATAATTGTTTTGCTTGATTGATAACCATTAAATCGGGCTACTGTACGGAATTGCAGGCATTTGCAGTTATGCCTTTTTTATAATGAGCGCGCATCAAGGGGTTATGACTACCCTTATAATGTTATAGAACACAGTGCGAGCATTTAGGAAAATAGGAGAGGATTTGAAAGGAGACACCGATGCACGTTGTTTTTGAACCTTTGTGAATCGTAATGAAGGGGAAATACAGAGCCAGGTAAAGCATTCCACATTCGGGTGGTGCGACTGAAATACGAATCTCTATACTTGACTGTACGCCTGAAGTTGGGCTCAAGGTATAACTGATGAGCATTCCTAGCGAGGCGGGTGTTGCGGCTAAATTGTTTCAGGGGAGGAATGCAACTGGCTATTTCACTAGAGCACTGTTAGTAAAAAAAGCGATAAGAAAGAGTAAGACAGGTAACGTTTCGATGATGTTCAACAGAATCAACCGATTCTACGATTGAACTATCACCTATCAATTTAAATGCTATATTTTGTGCCCTATCAAGGAGGTGCAAAGATGTTTGAGAAGCACCTGACCAGATATGGGAGTTATGCCTTGTTTTAATGTGAGGTTTGGTGTGTAAACTTTAAAAAATACCTAAGTTTTACACTCTTACTTATTTTACACTCTTCATTACATCGAATTGAGTCATATATTGTCCTGCCTTGATTCACTCAAATTTTTCCCTACTAAATTTAGCTGCTGTTTCGAATAACTAAGTATCCATAGTAGGCAAACTAAAACAATCACATGCTTAGTGCACCCAGATTTCATGAAACACCCTAAAAACACCCTTGTCTAATTGACATACGATAAAGTTTTGGGTCGAATTCTAAGCAAATTTAGATTATCTGGCTAAAGAAATGTAAATCAGCAAATCGTGTTCAGCACTTTGGAAAATCGCCTTGACCCCACAGTATGGCGCGGCGTACCCTGCAAGCAAATCATTAGGATGCAGCAGAGAAGTGGGAGAGCTGTGATCCGTTTCTAGATCACTATGCCCGTAACGCCGAAAATTGAAGAAGAGGAACATTATTTTGTTTTTATTTTTTGTTTTCCTTTATTATTTGGGGAGCACTGAACGTCTGTATACCTGGGATAGTACGGTTTTTGGAATCAAATTTTGACGAATTAAAATTTTGCAAACTCATGTTAAATTTCAAAAGATCTAAAAATGAACGGAAAAGATCTTCCTTATTTAGCTTTTTATCACTTGCCCTACAAAATGCAACTTCAACTTCACAAAACTCCTTCACAACAAATCATAAGACAACAAAACGCCAAGAAAAGCTGGAATTTCAACAAAGCCAATAATTTCCTTGAAACCATACTGACCGACCAACGACTAAATCTTTTAGAGCTAAATCGGTTGATATTGAGACGTTCTAAAGCTTCACACTACAAAAAAAAAAAAATTAACCACGCACACACTACGGTCGGCAATGTCGAAGAAAACTCCAATTTCACAAATCGAATCAAAACCAAGAACTTACAGCGACAAGTTAATGTTTAGTTCAGTTCAATTAAAAGTTAGAACAGACCACACAAAATGCTTACCATCTAATGACCGCAATCGTATTGCAACTCCAATAAACGGCCATCCATTTGGACCAGGAACTTTCCATGAAAACATATAAAATCTCCTTCGCTTCCAAGCAATACAAATCCAAAAAATTAACACAACACACAGGAGAATAATCGCAACCGTCATTTTTTTAATTAATTGAACTTCAACGCGCTAAGTGGTAAAAACTGACTGAATCTTTTGCTCAACAAATCACATCTTGCAACCCTCATAATCGAATAGAAATAGAAGAAGTTGTCACTCTCTAAATAAGGCAAGTCAAAAGCCATTAAGAAAATTATTTTGATAAAAAATTATGTATTGGAATCACATAGTGTTTTGTTTGCGTAGTAAATTTTTGCTAAGCGAACTCCTCTAGTGTCTAGTGAATCACTTTAACACTTAAGTGTGAAGCAGACAAGTGGAAGATTTTTATTCCTAAGGTCATCCTCATAGCTCATAGCGCCGCGCCGGTGAAGGAAAAGAAGAATTCTTCAAGCTGTTATACACAATAGTGTACAAGGTTTATGTTTGTATTAACGTGACAAATACAATGTACATTCTCTCTTACATCATCTTTGTCATCAGCATGAGTCCCGAGTCTCAGAAACATTCGATTGTTTTTCTACGGGTTTAGAAAATTGCAGGACCTAAGAATGCGAGGTCTCGTCGCGGCGATTAATACACAAGTTCCGCCGTTAAACAGAATGGCCTATTCTAATTGATCAAGAAGAAGGCCTTTCAACGTAGAAGAAGTTAAGTTTGACATATGCAAACCTAGGTTAGGTTAGGTTAGGTTGAAATGGTTGTCAGGAAAACAACTGACACACTTAGACCAGTATTAGGTCCATTGTGATACCATGAGAATTAAGTGAGGAAGAACCCCACTTAACAAAACCATTTGGAGCTTTTTATGAAGCGAAAGAGATGCAGGATATCTGTGTTTCCAAGATGCCGTTTTCTTTTAATGAAGAGTGCAGGACATGAGCAGAGGAGGTGTGGAATAGTTTCTTCCTCCTCCTCATCTAAGCAACTTCTGCAGAAGTCATTTGAGGGAACACCAAGTCTTATGGCGTGTCTGCCTATCAGACAATGTCCGGTAATGACATTGATTACGGAGCTAAAGTGCAATCTGGTTATGGATAGTAAATGTCTTGTGCGTTTTGGATCTAGTCCTGGCCATAGCTGTTTTGTTGCCACACACGTGGTGATACTGTTCCACCAATAGTTTGTTCTATCCATTGCCTCTTGCGTCTTGCTTTAACATAAGTTTACATGTAGCGATTGGTATACCGATATTCAACCTGCTGGTTGAGATCGGTAGAACGGTTCCTTTTCTGGCGAGTTCATCGGCCTTACAGTTGCCCGCGATATCTCTGTGCCCCGGCACCCAAATAAGGTGAATATTGAACTGTTCAGCCATCTCCTTAAGAGACAGGCGACAGTTAAGGGCGGTTACTGAGTTCTTGGAAACGGCGCCGAGTGATTTGAGGGCTGCCTGACTGTCTGAGAAAATCCGGATATTCGCTGAGGATATCACGTTTTCTTTTAGCCATGATAGGACCTCTTTGATCGCCAGAATTTCCGCTTGGAACACGCTACAATGGTTTGGGAGGCGGAATGAGAGACTTACGTTAAGTCGTTTTGAGTACACCCCACCCCGCAGCCAACGCCCTCCTCGGTTTTTGACCCATCTGTATAGAAATGAATTGAATGATCTCTCAAAAATTCTTCGTCCTCCCAGGTCGTTCTCGTTGGGATTGAGACATGGAACTTATTATCAAAAATCAATTGGGGGATGGTGTAGTCAGAGTGGCAGGGGATTGATCTGAATAGATTCAGGATTGTGGCATGACCGATGTTGTTATCGGTCCATTGGGAAATAGCTCTGATACGAGTGGCTGTACTTGCGGCCATTTGTTTGCTGAAGATATTTAGTGGTATGAGATTAAGGAGTATATTTAGGGCAGCTGAGGGTGTTGATCTCAGTGCTCCGCTTAAACATAAACAGGCTGTTCGTTGGACTTTGCTCAGATTATCGCAGTAGGTCCTTTTATCAAGAGCGGTCCACCATACCACTACTCCGTATGTGAGTATTGGTCTGATGACCGCGGTGTAGAGCCAGTGGGTGATTTGGGGGGAGAAGCCCCATTTAGTGCCAATGGCTTTTTTGCAGGAAAACAGGGCTACGGTGGATTTCCTGATTCTTTCCTCTATATTGGCTTTCCAGTTTAGCTTTTTGTCTAGGATAATACCTAGATATCTAGCCTCGTTGGAGAGTTTAAGTGGGATTCCATTTATGGATGGAGTTGTTAGTTGAGGAATTTTGTATTTCCTGGTGAAGAGAACGAGTTCGGTTTTCTGAGGGTTGACCCCTAGATCACTTTTTCTCGCCCATTTTACTAGTTTGTTTAGAGCGGTTTGCATCAGATCCATAAGGACGTGAGCATATTTGCCGGATACCGCAATGGAGACGTCATCTGCATATGCAATCACTTTGAATCCCTCAGCTTCTAGGTCAACTAGAAGTTCATTGACTACTAGATTCCATAGAAGAGGGGATAGAACTCCACCTTGCGGTGTACCCCTGCTGCCAGATCTCTTTGCAGAGAAATCTCCCAGTGTTGAGTTGATTCTTCTGCTTTTTAGCATAAGATTTATCAATTCCACTAAAGATTTGTCTACTTTGAGCTTCGTCAGCGCGTTTGTAATTGCAGAGTTGCTGACGTTATTGAAGGCACCCTCTGTGTCGAGGAACGCGGCCAGAATGTATTCTTTGTGATGGAGGGAATATTCTATAGTACGAACCAGGGTGTGAAGGGCCGTTTCTACAGATTTTCCCTTACAGTAGGCGTGTTGCGCTGTAGATAACAGTTTAGGATCTATAGCTTTACGCAGGTGGATATCAATCAGTCGTTCTGAAGTTTTGAGAAGGAAAGATGATAGACTTATTGGTCGGAGATCTTTTGGATTTACGTGGGATGATTTCCCAGCCTTAGGTATAAACACAACCTTGACCTCTCTCCACTGAGTGGGGATATTAGTTTAAGGTGGTGCAGCCAACAAGAACCACTTCAAGGACAGGGATTATGATATCCGCAGCCTTTTGAAGTTCGGCTGGAATTATACAGTCTGGTCCAGGGGATTTGTATGGGTCAAAGCTGTTAATGGCCCAAAAAAGTTTTTCACTTGTAATCAGATCGAGATTGTTTGGAGTTGTGTTGCTTGATACTATGGAATCATAGTTACATAAGATCTTGGAGCTGCCTGGAAAATGAGTGTCCAGAAGCAAATTGAGCGTTTCTTCGCAGGATTCTGTCCAGCCGTCAGCTGTTTTCAAACTGCTAGGCATGGTTTGACTCTTTGAGAGGATTTTTCCTAGTCTGGAAGCTTCTGAAGTATCTTCTATTTTTCCACAGAAGTTTCTCCAGGAAGTTCTTTTATTTTTCCTCAGTTGATACTTATATGTTTGTGGCGGATGCTGGCAACGCTGCTAACAGAACTCACCACATCACTTCGTTCAGTGATAGAAGCTGCAAGGGCAACCAATCAGCGGCCAGTTAGTTAAAGAAAAGTTAACGAGGGATAGATGCCGCAAGGAATCGACCAATCAGCACCCAGCTCGTTCGTTAAAAGTTACCGAAGGATAGAAGCCGCCAGGGATCGACCAATCAGCAACCGACAGCAAAGCAGAGGTTCGTCGAGTAGTAGTCAACGAGATCATCACTTCATCAGTCAGTCAGTCGTATAACAGCAGCAGCAGCGAACACATCTCAGCGAACATTCAACCCGTCTCTTTATTCATGATTTTATTGTCATCCTTTTGAATGAACATAAAGTTCTAATATTGTTAACATCAAACTCTTAAAGTAATAAAAGTTAAGTTAAACAATTGCGTTGAATTTCTTTAAAGGTATGGACGGTGCTAAATGTTTTAAGGGATTCCTTGTAGGAATCCCAGTCTGTTACGATTTTAGATTGTTTAGCTCGGTTGAAAAGTCTTCTACATTCTTTCCTGGGCGGTTCTAGCCGCGAGCTCCACCACAGTGGTGGTAGGGTTTTGTAAAAGTTCAGGTTTAATAAACTTTTTCAGGGTTACCCGGTATTTTTGTCAATCAGTTTTCCGATAGAAAACTGGGTGCTTGAGAGGTTCTTCATTAAGATCAAATTGAATATATCTATGATCAGAAACCAAACCTAAATCAAATAAAACTCTAGGTTCAGATGGTCTTCACGAAGCTGAAGATCAATTGTAAAGGAACATGCACCAGCTGATCTGCATGATATGGTCGGAAAAAAGTATGCGCGATGAATGGAACCTAAGCATTGTACAACTTTGCAGGATGACTTTAGACAATTCGCGTCGCTGCTCCGTCAAGGTCGGTAAAGAACTCACAAAGGTCTTTGATGACGAAAAAAGCTTTCAAAGACAAGGCGCTAAACTGTCATGTGATTTATTTAACAACATAAATAAAAAGATTGTTTAAAACTAAAATTTCAATACCAGAGAAACAATTTTCAAAAGTCTGTACAGTTACTCGCTTACGCAGACAATATTGACGTAATAGGAAGAAGGAAGCGTGATGTGTTAGGTGCTTTTGCGAGCATTAAAGCAGACCGTCGAAAATGGGTTTAATAAAGATTAATGAGGGCAAACGCAAAAAAGAGAACAACAACGGATTGGACAAAACTTCACAATAGACAGCCATGACTTCGAGGAAGTAAAGTATTTCGTCTACAGACGTGAAAAACAACAAAAACAACACGTTCAGCACGAACAACAACAACACAATCAACATCAACAGCTCCAATTAATACATTCGAAAAAACAACAACGCCAACCTAAATCTATATTGCCTGTAACTAGGGTACTACGTTCTGGAGCGACTGGGAGCTCGGAGACTTTAACTAAAACTAGTAGTAGTTCTTCTCCATCAAGCTTATCGAGTGGAATTATCGCCAGTAAGACATTGGAAACCTCAACATCTCATCAACATTTCCTCAACCTCAACAGCTCTAACCCAATAGCTGTCTCATCTGCTGTAAATTACCCAATGCTTAATCCACCCAACACTGATGAACTTATAGCTTTACCGCCAGTTAAAAGTATATTTGTTTCACGTCTTTCTCCATCAACATCTGAAGATTCGGTTCGCAATTATATTATAAAAAAAACTGCCCTCAGTCGATAGATCTAAGCTTATGGTAAGAAAATTCAATGTGGCTCCAGAAAAGGAATATTCCTCTTTTAAAATTAAACTTGGGAGGGACTTTGAACTTTTTTCTTTAATATGCAACGCAACACTCTGGCCGTTGCACACTATTGTCCATGAATTTTTTCGAGGAAAGAAAAGAAGGACCTACGTCTTGTAATGTGAACTCACTAATATCCCCAGCGACAATTGGCGCAGCTCCGCTTAGAATCGACACAAACAACTTTTCAAGAAACTGTTCAGCTTTAAATAGTCTATCAATTTATTATCAGAATGTTGGAGGCATTAGGTCTAAATTGCATAATTTGTATGTTACTTTATCGGCTTGTGTATATGACATTATCCTTTTAACAGAAACATGGTTAACAGAGAATCAATTAAGCTCAGAGTTATTCAATATGACAAATTATACAGTTTTTAGAAAGGACAGAAATAACTTATTAACTGGTATGGAAATGGGTGGAGGTGTTTTAATTGTCATTCGTTCGTCATTATCATGTAAGCAAATTGTATTCAACTCAGAGTCTAGTAATTCTTATCTTAATTTCGATATAGATCAGCTAATTGTATCAATTTCATTAAAAAATAATACAGAAATATTTATTATGCTAAGTTATATTCCTCCCAGGAGTTCTCTAGATTATTATTGTGCTCACTTACAGAATTGTAAATCTATTCTAGAAGATCTAAATGGCTCACAACATGTTATTTGCATTGGGGATTTTAACTTAGGCGACATTAAATGGAGTTTAGACTTGGAAGATAAATATCTTATTCCTTATAATGTTGTATCGGAAACTGAAGTTAAAGTTGTCGATTTCTTTAGTCAATTTGATTTAACTCAAATAAATGATATTGAAAATGAATTGTCAAGAATACTTGATCTTATGTTTGTTGACAAGGATTTTGATATTTATATTGAAAAGTCTGAATTCCCTATTGTGAGAAATGTAATGCACCATGTTGCACTAGAAGGAAATTTACATTTTTATGACTATATTAAAATTATGACTATATTTTGAAGATAGCATTTCTGTTGCAAATTACAGTAAAGGAAACTTTGATGCAATGAATACCTACCTTTCGTCTATTCCGTGGGTAACTTTATTGAACCATACATCACTGGAGAACGCTAATCTAAAATTTTTTTCAGTCATTGAAGAAGCGGTGAATCGATTTGTTCCTAAGAAAAAATCAAAACTAAATTCAAACCCGGCTTGGTTCAATAGAAGACTAAGTAATCTTAAAAATAAGAAAAACAAGGCTTTTAAGCGTTATAAAATGAACCGTAGTTGCAGTGTTCTACGTTCTGCTTACAACTCTATTCAACATGAATTTGATGTTTTAAATAAATTTTTATATCATTCCTATATGTTTTCTATTGAATCAAATGTAAAAAATAATAGTAAATGTTTCTGGAACTTCATCAATTCAAAACGAAAGTCAAGTGGGTATCCAAACTCTATGAAGTACTGAGATACAACGACTAGTGATATTCATGCGATATGTAATCTTTTTGCTAAATATTTTCAATCGGTATATTCTTTAGATTCTCGTTCTGATATCAGTATTCCAGTTATTACACAAGCTGTCAATATGGGTTCTATGGTACTCAATATCGATGAGGTTAAGAAAGCTTTATTGAATCTTGATCCAACAAAAAAAGAAGAACCGGATGGTATTCCGCCAGTTCTTCTTCTGAAATGTGCATCTTCTTTAGCTGGACCACTAACTTTAATGTTTAATATATCACTTTCTGAAGGAAAATTTCTAGAAAGCTGGAAAGTCTCCTTCTTAACTCCAGTTCATAAATCAGGATGTAACAAATTATAGACCCATAAGTAAAATTTCAGTCTTGCCGAAACTATTTGAAAAAATTTTTTGTAATAGACTTTCCTTTGAAGTTAAAGAACATATATCGGAGTTACAGCTCGGGTTTATATCCGGTAGATCTACAGCAACTAACTTATCTCTTTTTACCAACTTCATAATAAACAAATTGGAAAATTTTTCGCAGACAGATATAATCTTCACAGACTTTGCGAAAGCATTTGACAGGGTAAACCATAGAGTATTAATACATAAATTGTCAGCCTTTGGATTCCACTCTTAAGTTTTGCGTTGGTTGATCTCTTACCTTACAGAAAGAATCCAAATTGTTAAGATTGGTAACAGTTTTTCAACTAATATTCATGTTCATACAGGGTAGCCATTTGGGACCTTTGCTTTTCCAAATATTTATTAACGATATTCCGGATGTGTTTTTGTCTTCATCCTCCCTGTTATTCGCAGATGATCTCAAATTATACCGAGAAATAAAAAGTCCATCCGATTGCTATCTGCTTCAGCAAGATTTGGAAAATTTGACAAGATGGTGTTCTGTGAATTATCTTCATTTAAATGTATCTAAATGCCAAATTATGTCCTGCTATAGAATTACTTCTTTTATCATTTTCAATTACTATGAAATAAATTCAACCAACGTTCAACGCGTTGAAAGAAAAAAAGATCTTGGAGTTGTTCTTGACACTAAACTGTCATTCGTACCCCACATTGACTATATGGTGAATAAAGCTAACCAAATGCTTGGATTTATTCGTAGGAATACAAGGGAATTCACAGACCCATATACAGTCAAGATACTATATAACTCATTAGTACGGTCAGTTCTCGAGTATTGTAGTATTGTATGGAACCCCTATTATAATAACTCTTGCGAAAGAATTGAGAAAGTTCAAAGAAGATTTACCAGATATCTAATTTTTAAACTAAACTGGCGTACAAATCGTGAAAATCGACGAACATGCTTCTCTATTATGTTCATTAGAGATATTATAACATTTCATATAAAATGTCCACCTTTACTCGCTTTGATAAGCTTTAACGTTTCTCAAAGAAATTTTCGAAATATTAAGTTATTTAAAGAATACTTTCATCGTACTTATTATGGCCTTAACGAGCCACTTACACGTTGCATCAGAGATACTAACTTTGTTTGTAGCAGAATAGATATTTTTGATAATTGCTCTAGAGATACCTTTAAAATATATGTGTCTAATATTGTAAGTGTTAATCTACATTAGATAAATTTGTATTTTTCTTATTATTATATTCATTTTACTTTAAATTCTAAAAATATAAGAAATCTTGTATTAGTCTGTAAGAGAATATTTCTCTGTTTGATGAAAAGAAATAAACTAAACTGTTCCGCCACATGGGCAAAGCATTGAATTCTACTACAAATTGAGTCACCTTTAAAACACTAAATTTTGCTGTAAGTTAAGTAAGCTTAAATTATCAGTTCATTTACAGAACATTAAACAAAATCAATCGTTTTATAACAAACTCGTGACAGACTGTTATTGCTCAGGAGAACCAAAAAAAAAATAAATGAAAAAATAACTAAAATCGAAATAGAAACAGTCAATACGGACATAGACAGTTTTTGCAAGTGTTTCTCTTTCGACGATCAGTTCAAAGCTTCTAGCGGTGCTTCAAACGGTCCTAAAATGTTTGTAACTCTTTTTCTCGCTGGCATAATTTTCATCCAGATTTTCATACTCTGGCATTACTCGGTACATCATAAGTACGGAAAACTTATTAAAAATTATGGCGCATCACAAAGCTGGCCATTTGTGGGAATATTTTTTAGTCTTTTGAATTTTAAAGGCAAGATCTCAACATGGAACATGACACGTCTTCGTACAAATTAAATTAAACTCAAATTTTATTATTTCTTCCTTAGAATTTTTCTATAAATGGCCGACAATGATTCGAAACACCAATTCAATGTCAATGTTTACTATGTATGGTCCTTGTATGCCAACATTTTACACATCGAATCCCATTTTTATAAAGAAGTTATTGCTTTCTTCGAATTGCAATGACAGACCAGCAATATACAACCTATTTCTGAGACAAGCTGGTGCAGGTCTACTAATGATTGGAGGTTTTTATTTCGACTATTTTCAATGACTTAATTTAAAGATAAATTGAATTCCAGGTGCGAAATGGACTCGTCACAGAAAGCTTTTGAATCCATCATTCAATAATAAAATTTTGATGAGATTTTTGATGAATTTCAACCAGAAATCTTCTTGTTTTTTAAAAGTACTCGATGATGTCATAGAAAGTGATGAAGTTAACCTCGATAGCTTTTGTCAGGCATTTGCAATAAAAACTTCTTTTGGTAAGTTTTGAAACCTCGAAGTAAATTTTGATTGAAAAGACTTTATTTTAGCGACTAACATGGACTTTGAGTTGGAAGAAGACAACGGAGAACACATGCGACTTGTGACTCATCTTTCCAGGTAAGGTATTGTTTCGAACAAACTGATAAAAATTTATAAGGGATGTACATATCTTGATTTTTGAGTAAAAAAAAGCAACGGTTTCTTTTATAGTTTTTGTGATGATTTTATTAGGACATAGATCTGTTTTGATTTCCACAAACGGTTAGGTTAGGTTAGGTAGAATGGGCTGACGGTTGATCTTAATTCCGCCACACTTAGATCAATGTAGATCCATTGTGATACCCTGACGTATTGTAACGTCCTTGAAACCTATGAATTTATGTCTAGTCGGTGTTTAGCCATTTTGTGGCCTTAGTGAAGTTTAACAGACTGCTCTTTGAAGCGTCTGATAATTCTTCTAGTTCATTGAAAAAATAGTTGCCTAGAAATTTTTTCCTAATGTGACAGAGTGCTGGGCAATGACAAAGGAAGTGAGTTGTATCCTCGTGTTCATCTTCTTCATTGCATCCTCTACACAGGTCATCGGTGCAAAGACCCATTTTCTTTTTGTGATAACCTAGTAGGTTATGTCCAGTTGTGATACTGATAAGCATTCGCAATGAAGGTCTATTCAGTGATAGCAGCTTTTCAGATTATTTCTTATTATATTTCGGCCATATTTTCCTGGAAGTAACACAGGAATCTAGGCCTACCCATCTTTCATTGGATTTTTTCATTATTTTATTTCCGATTATCTGTTTAATTTCACAGGGTGGGATCCTGATTGATTGATCAATGAGAGAAGGGTCAAGTGTTGATCCTTTCCTCGCTAGTTCGTCCGCTTTTTTGTTTCCCGGTATACCACTATGACCAGGAACCCAGCAGAGTCTAACGTTATGCTGCGTGCCAAGAACCCTTAGCTCTTCGCGACAGCAAGAAACAAGCTTTGATTTGATAAGAGTGGCAGAAATCGCTTTTATTGCTGCTTGGCTATCAATGAAAAAGGTGATATCATCATGTGATAGCGCCATCATGGACACCTGTTTTGCAGCGTGTGAGACTGCCAAGATCTCGGCTTGGAAGACGCTGCTGTGATCTGGAAGTCTGAATGAACTCGCTAGGTTTAGGCTTTCTGAAAAGAAACCTGCCCCTGTTCCAACTTCCATTTTTGAACCGTCGGTATAGATTGCTATAGACGTTTCGTAAGGTGTTTCATTCTCCCAATCTTGTCTATTGGGGAGGCTGGTTGTGAAGGATTTTTTAAAGTCCAGGTATGGAGTTATGTAATCCGTGCAGATATTGTTATCTGCGTATCTTGATAAAATCTGTGCGTGTCCTATTTGGCTGGTTTTCCAGACATTGCATTGGTTTAGTCTAAGTGCACTATTTGCTGCTGCTTCTTGAACGTAGAGATCAAGAGGTGTAAGGTTGAGGATTACTTCCAAACTTGCGGTCGGTGTAGTCCTCATTGCACCAGTTACGCAAATACAGGCAGATCTTTGAACTTTGGTTAGGGTTTTTAAATGCGTGGATTTTTCCAACGCCTTCCACCACACCAAATTGCCACAAGAAAGGATAGGTCTAACAATGGCAGTATACATCCACAGGATGATCTTGGGATTTGGTCCCCAGTTTTTGCCAAAAATTCTGTTGCACGAATACAGTGCTATCATAGATTTTTTATATCTTTCTTGTATATTGGGACTCCAATTCAGTTTTTTATCTAAGATCACACCCAGGTATCTGGCTTGATCAGAGATCTTAAGAGAGGTCCCATTTAGTCTTGGTAACTCAAAAGTAGGTATTTTTCTTCTGTTTGTAAAAAGTACCAGCTCTGTTTTGAGGAGGTTCACTGTAAGGCCGCACCTTTTTGTCCAAGCGCTTACCTTGGTTAGTGTATAGTTCAATTGTGCACTAATAGTGGAAGGGAATTTCCCCGTTGCCAGAAGAGCTAGATCATCGGCATAGGCGACCACTTTTACGCCATCATGTTTGAGAGCTACGAGGATCTCATTCATGACCAGGATCCAGAGCAGGGGTGAGAGGATACCTCCTTGTGGGGTTCCCCTTGACACACACTTTTTCAAGTTCGCACCTCCCAGTTCGCTGTGGATCTGACGTTTTGTTAGCATATTCATGATCCAATTTGTAATTGTATCCTCAACTTCTAGATCATTCAGGGCCTTCTTAATTGCACTGTTTTGTACATTGTTGAAGGCTCCTTCAATGTCCAGGAAGGCTGCAAGAGTGTATTCCTTATCTTGCAGCGTTTTTTCTATGGTTCTTACTACACAGTGAAGTGCTGTTTCCACGCTTCTTCCTTTTGTGTAGGCATGTTGAAAGGTGGATATTACTTCCGGTTTCATTAAGCTACGGATGTGTAAATCAAGCAACCTTTCAAAAGTTTTCAGTATAAAGGAGGTCAGACTTATAGGTCTGAAGTCTTTTGCTTCTGTATGGCTGGGTTTGCCGGCTTTCGGTATGAAAACGACTCTAACTTCCCGCCATAATTTGGGAATGTATCCCCATATGAGGCTATTTTCAAAAATGTTCTTTAGGTGTGGGATGACTTTCCTGCTGCTTTTTTGCAGCATCATAGGGAAAATGCCATCGTAACCCGGAGATTTAAAAGGTGAAAAGGAGTTGATAGCCCATTCCAACTTCTCTTCCGTAACGATATCTGCCGGGATTTCATGTCTAGAAAACCTAGTGTTTTCTATTTCACTGTTCTCTATAGGGCTGCATCCAGGGAAGTGTGACTCGAACAAAAGTCCCAGACTCTCGACTGCGGATTCAGTCCAGTGGTTATCCGCTTTTCTCAGAGAACCAAGTGGTATGGTCTCCTTGGAGAGGATTTTCCTTAGTCTGGCCGATTTGTTCGTACACTCGATTTCACTACAAAAATTTCTCCACGAGCAGCGTTTCGCTCGTTGAGTTTCATTTTTGAATTTCCTTTGGCTGGATTTATAATGTTCCCAGTCATTTTCGGAGCCGGTTCGTTTGGCAGCATTGAAAAGTCTTCTAGTTTCTTTTCTAATGCTGCTCAGCTCGTTATTCCACCAAATTGGTTTTTTGTTCTTTTTTACCGTTGTGATAAGAGGACAGCTTTTATCCAGGGCATTTCTCAGAATCCCTGTGAGTTCTGCAGTCAACTTATCAAGGCTTTGCGGTTCAAGGTTCCTATTAGTATTAAGGGAATCTATGTTATCGTCTACTTCCCTACTAAAGGTAGCCCAATCGGTACGTCTATTATTACGAAAAGGTTTGATTGGGCGATCTGTAGTGGGAGTGATAAAGTTTATCAGACGATGGTCTGAGAAAGAGAGATCATCTAGTACTTTCCACTGCTCTACTGGACAAGTGTCCGAGTTATTTGTGAGTGTAATGTCAAGTACTTCTTTACGGTTTTTTGTAACAAAGGTAGGTGTGTTACCTCTATTTATAACCAAAAGATTGTTTCTTAAAATAAATTCAAATAAGAGTTCCCCCCTAGAATTCGTGTCGGTGCTTCCCCATTGCACATGGTGTGCGTTGGCGTCGCAGCCCATAATAATATCTAGTCTACTCTTACTTGTGTATTCAACCAGTTGGTGGGTGATATCAGCTGGTGGTCCTTCAATTCCATCATGTGGCATGTAGATGGAAGCCAAGATTAGTGATGGAAGGTCTGCGCGTTCCATCTTTACTGCGGTCTGGTCTATTGTGCTATAAGTAGTTAGAAGAAAAAGATTTAACTGTTTTCTAGCTACTATGCATGTTCTATGGTTACTGTCTGGGCTGACAAAATTGGATTTGTACAGCGTGAGTTCTTTGGAATGTAGGCCCTTAATTTTTCCTCTCGCGACCCAAGGTTCTTGAATAAGGGCTACATCTATTTGTCTACTCTCCATGAGGTAGACCAGGTTGGCGGAGGCGGCTTTACTATGTTGGAGATTGATTTGTATTAACTTCAATTCCATTGCATATATTGTTTTTTATACAACGCCTTACTAACCTGTTTTTTGATTCTGGCTATCAGCCTGAGTTTGCATCGGGTGATGCCGACGCGAACTTTGAAGCTAACTTTTCTTAGAAGTGGTATGGAGTTGTGTGTCAACCTCACAATCACTTCAGTGCCTGTCTCCGTCTTCTCCACCTTCACGACCTTCCATTGGTCGCTCAAAAGTTCGGCATTCAGAGAAAGGATGTACCTTTCCAGCCGATCGCGGGGAATAGAGGGGCCTCTGACCAGTAGTTTACCTACACTGAAAATAAAAACCTTGGTAATATTGATAAAAATGGTTTTATCAAAGTTCAATAAAACGTTTTTATCAATATGATTGAATTTTGTGAATATGACAGAAAAATTTTGTCTATATCACAAATTTTACATAATTTTCAGTCAATTTGATAAAAATGGATGAAAAATGATATTTTCAATATAACAAAATCAGTTTTATCACTATAACAAAAAAAAGCATAGATTTCTGTCATATCCACAAAAAATTTTGTCTATATAACAAAAATTTTGTTGTATTTACAAAAATGCACTTTTGTAATTTTTTGTCAATCGCACAAACCTTTTATTGATTTTTTCAGTCAATCTGACAAAAACTGAAAAGTTTTTTGTAATATTGAAAAAAAAAAATTGTCATATGAACAAAATTACTTTGTGATTGATTTATTTTTATATTTTCATAAAAAAAACAACAAATCTACAGAAAATTTTGTCAGTATGATAAATCTTTTTTTCAATAACACAAATGTAAGATAAAATCCAAAATTGAACCAAACAAAAAATTTTGTTGATATGAACGAAGAATTGTTGTTCCACAATTTTTGCAGCTTTGTCATTTTGATAAATTTTTTTATCAAATTTACAAAATTGGAATACGATTTTTTTTTTTTTTGTAATTTCTTAGCTACAAAATCGTTTTGTCAATTGTACAAACATTTTTTTATCAATATGACAGAAAATTAACAAAATTTTTTGTTTTATGTACAAAAATTCCAATTTTCAACTGAACAATAAGTTTTGTTCACATGAAAGAAAAATTGTTGTTCCACAACTTTTGCAGCTTTGTCATGCTGATAAAAAAATTTTGTCAATATAACAAAAATGGAAACTCTTGCGTGATTTTTGGGCTACAAAATCATTTTGTCAATTGCACAAACTTTTTTTTATCAATATAACAAAAAATCAACAAAATATTTTGTTATATGTACAAAAGTTCAATTTATCAATTGTACAAAAAGTTTTGTTCATATGAACAAAAAATTATTGTTCCATCATTTTTGCAGATTTGTCATGCTGATAAAATATTTTATCACTATAACAAAAATGGGAATTCTTGCGTGATTTTTGGGCTACAAAATCATTTTGTCAATTGCACAAACTTTTTTTTATCAATATAACAAAAAATCAACAAAATATTTTGTTATATGTACAAAAGTTCAATTTATCAATTGTACAAAAAGTTTTGTTCATATGAACAAAAAATTATTGTTCCATCATTTTTGCAGATTTGTCATGCTGATAAAAAATTTTATCACTATAACAAAAATGGGAATTCTTGCGTGATTTTTGGGCTACAAAATCATTTTGTCAATTGCACAAACTTTTTTTTATCAATATAACAAAAAATCAACAAAATATTTTGTTATATGTACAAAAGTTCAATTTATCAATTGTACAAAAAGTTTTGTTCATATGAACAAAAAATTATTGTTCCATCATTTTTGCAGATTTGTCATGCTGATAAAAAATTTTATCACTATAACAAAAATGGGAATTCTTGCGTGATTTTTGGGCTACAAAATCATTTTGTCAATTGCACAAACTTTTTTTTTATCAATATAACAAAAAATCAACAAAATATTTTGTTATATGTACAAAAGTTCAATTTATCAATTGTACAAAAAGTTTTGTTCATATGAACAAAAAATTATTGTTCCATCATTTTTGCAGATTTGTCATGCTGATAAAAAATTTTATCACTATAACAAAAATGGGAATTCTTGCGTGATTTTTGGGCTACAAAATCATTTTGTCAATTGCACAAACTTTTTTTTTATCAATATAACAAAAAATCAACAAAATATTTTGTTATATGTACAAAAGTTCAATTTATCAATTGTACAAAAAGTTTTGTTCATATGAACAAAAAATTATTGTTCCATCATTTTTGCAGATTTGTCATGCTGATAAAATATTTTATCACTATAACAAAAATGGGAATTCTTGCGTGATTTTTGGGCTACAAAATCATTTTGTCAATTGCACAAACTTTTTTTTATCAATATAACAAAAAATCAACAAAATATTTTGTTATATGTACAAAAGTTCAATTTATCAATTGTACAAAAAGTTTTGTTCATATGAACAAAAAATTATTGTTCCATCATTTTTGCAGATTTGTCATGCTGATAAAAAATTTTATCACTATAACAAAAATGGGAATTCTTGCGTGATTTTTGGGCTACAAAATCATTTTGTCAATTGCACAAACTTTTTTTTTATCAATATAACAAAAAATCAACAAAATATTTTGTTATATGTACAAAAGTTCAATTTATCAATTGTACAAAAAGTTTTGTTCATATGAACAAAAAATTATTGTTCCATCATTTTTGCAGATTTGTCATGCTGATAAAAAATTTTATCACTATAACAAAAATGGGAATTCTTGCGTGATTTTTGGGCTACAAAATCATTTTGTCAATTGCACAAACTTTTTTTTTATCAATATAACAAAAAATCAACAAATATTTTGTTATATGTACAAAAGTTCAATTTATCAATTGTACAAAAAGTTTTGTTCATATGAACAAAAAATTATTGTTCCATCATTTTTGCAGATTTGTCATGCTGATAAAAAATTTTATCACTATAACAAAAATGGGAATTCTTGCGTGATTTTTGGGCTACAAAATCATTTTGTCAATTGCACAAACTTTTTTTTTATCAATATAACAAAAAATCAACAAAATATTTTGTTATATGTACAAAAGTTCAATTTATCAATTGTACAAAAAGTTTTGTTCATATGAACAAAAAATTATTGTTCCATCATTTTTGCAGATTTGTCATGCTGATAAAATATTTTATCACTATAACAAAAATGGGAATTCTTGCGTGATTTTTGGGCTACAAAATCATTTTGTCAATTGCACAAACTTTTTTTTATCAATATAACAAAAAATCAACAAAATATTTTGTTATATGTACAAAAGTTCAATTTATCAATTGTACAAAAAGTTTTGTTCATATGAACAAAAAATTATTGTTCCATCATTTTTGCAGATTTGTCATGCTGATAAAAAATTTTATCACTATAACAAAAATGGGAATTCTTGCGTGATTTTTGGGCTACAAAATCATTTTGTCAATTGCACAAACTTTTTTTTTATCAATATAACAAAAAATCAACAAAATATTTTGTTATATGTACAAAAGTTCAATTTATCAATTGTACAAAAAGTTTTGTTCATATGAACAAAAAATTATTGTTCCATCATTTTTGCAGATTTGTCATGCTGATAAAAAATTTTATCACTATAACAAAAATGGGAATTCTTGCGTGATTTTTGGGCTACAAAATCATTTTGTCAATTGCACAAACTTTTTTTTTATCAATATAACAAAAAATCAACAAAATATTTTGTTATATGTACAAAAGTTCAATTTATCAATTGTACAAAAAGTTTTGTTCATATGAACAAAAAATTATTGTTCCATCATTTTTGCAGATTTGTCATGCTGATAAAAAATTTTATCACTATAACAAAAATGGGAATTCTTGCGTGATTTTTGGGCTACAAAATCATTTTGTCAATTGCACAAACTTTTTTTTTATCAATATAACAAAAAATCAACAAAATATTTTGTTATATGTACAAAAGTTCAATTTATCAATTGTACAAAAAGTTTTGTTCATATGAACAAAAAATTATTGTTCCATCATTTTTGCAGATTTGTCATGCTGATAAAATATTTTATCACTATAACAAAAATGGGAATTCTTGCGTGATTTTTGGGCTACAAAATCATTTTGTCAATTGCACAAACTTTTTTTTTATCAATATAACAAAAAATCAACAAAATATTTTGTTATATGTACAAAAGTTCAATTTATCAATTGTACAAAAAGTTTTGTTCATATGAACAAAAAATTATTGTTCCATCATTTTTGCAGATTTGTCATGCTGATAAAAAATTTTATCACTATAACAAAAATGGGAATTCTTGCGTGATTTTTGGGCTACAAAATCATTTTGTCAATTGCACAAACTTTTTTTTATCAATATAAATAGAAATTTTATTTTAATTCCAAAAGATTTTTCAAAAATCTAATAACGCCATTTTCTTTCGATGAGTTATGTTTACCGAGGACAAAAATTTTATCAAAATCATTCCAACAGTTTTCTCTTAAATGGGTTTTTCATTTTTCATTTTTTTATTAAATGTTTCTTCTTAACACGGACTAGGTTTCTAATAAAATTTAGTATTAGCAACAAGCACAAGATTTTTGGGGAAAATTGGGCCATCCGTTGTCAAAATATCTCAAAAAACTCTCCTGCAAAGTTTTATCAAAATCTTTGAAGCAGTTTTTGAGAAAATATGCTTTATCATATGCTATATGCTTTATCAAAATCGTTCCAAACGTTTTCATATTATTTCTACAAAACGAAAATATTTTGATCAATATTACAAAAATTCAATAAAGAGCAACAATTTTTTTATCCATTTTGTGATATATACAAACAAATTTTATCATATCTACAAAATAAAATTGAATTTCTGTCAATATAACAAAAATAAAAAATTTACAGTTAGTTTTGCAACGGATTTTGTGATATTGACAAACATTTTTATCATATCTACAAAACGAAAATATTTTGATCATTTTTGTAACCGATTTTGTGTTATATACAAAAAATTTTATCATATCTACAAAATAAAATTGAATTTCTGTCAATATAACAAAAATAAAAAATTTTCAGTTAGTTTTGCAACGGATTTTGTGATATTGACAAACATTTTTGTCATATCTACAAAACGAAAATATTTTGATCAATATTACAAAAATTGAATAAAGAGCAACAGTTTTTGTAGCCCATTTTGTGATATATACAAACAAATTTTATCATATCTACAAAATAAAATTGAATTTCTGTCAATATAACAAAAATAAAAAATTTACAGTTAGTTTTGCAACTGATTTTGTGATATTGACAAACATTTTTATCATATCTACAAAACGAAAATATTTTGATCATTTTTGTAACCGATTTTGTGTTATATACAAAAAATTTTATCATATCTACAAAATAAAATTGAATTTCTGTCAATATAACAAAAATAAAAAATTTTCAGTTAGTTTTGCAACGGATTTTGTGATATTGACAAACATTTTTGTCATATCTACAAAACAAAGATATTTTTGATCAATATTACAAAAATTGAATAAAGAGCAACAGTTTTTGTAGCCCATTTTGTGATATATACAAAAAAATTTGTCATATCTACAAAACATAATTTAATTTTTATCAATATAACAAAGTTTTTGTAAGGTGACGCTCATTGCTCATATACAACGAATTGCAAACGCGTATGATGTCTGATCATTCTCAAAGTGACTATCGAGTTGTTAAGAAGTTTTGCTGTGCTCCGCTCCTAAATCAAAGTTTTAAAAAGTGTGTTAAAGGTGATCAGTGTTCAGTGATGGACGACAAATTAATTGAAGAGCTGAATCTCTCATCGATAAAAAATAATATTATTTGGAAGTATTTGAAAGGTAAGTCACTTGTTATTAAGTTTATTCATTATCATCGCATTATCGGCATCATCGCGAGTTTACTTTTTTTTATACTTTTTTACTAAACAATTATTTTTCTTAGAATGAAATCATTCAAATTAGTCATTTCATAATCTGCCTCACTCAATTTCAATCTATTTCGCTTTTATTTGAATATATAAACTTAATTCTTTGAATTCCGCGTGTTCTTATTCTTACATTTTCTATCTTTGAGCTCTAGTTTGTGAATAATGACAATGCAAAATTATTGTTCCATGTCCCTAGCTAGTATTTCTCATTCCTAAAATCATTTTCCTGAAAGATTTTATAATTGTGACGATTTTATAATTGTTCTGCATTGTGGCGACGAATTCATTTAAATAAATATTAGAAAAGATACTGAAATAAAATAATAGAACATAGTAGGTACGTAAAGAATACCACTTCACTTCAATTGAAATATATCTGCTTAATTTTTTCCCAAAATGTTCATATTCATTCTCCTACTTTGCACCTTCCGCTAAGTGATATTATCTTCTTCACTTTATATATCTTCACTTGTAGGTACGTTAATATTTACTAAGTCAACAATATGCAAAATCGTAAAATCTATTAACCTAAATGAAAACGCAAAGGCATCATCACGAGTTTACTTTTTTTCATACTTTTTTATTAAAAAATTATACTTTTTAGAATTAAATCATTCAAACCAGTCATTTCATAATCTGCCTCACTCAATTTCAATCTATTTCGCTTTTATTTAAATATATAAACTTAATTCTTTGAATTCCGCGTGTTCTTATTCTTACATTTTCTATCTTTGAGCTCTAGTTTGTGAATAATGACAATGCAAAATTATTGTTCCATGTCCCTAGCTAGTATTTCTCATTCCTAAAATCATTTTCCTGAAAGATTTTATAATTGTGACGATTTTATAATTGTTCTGCATTGTGGCGACGAATTCATTTAAATAAATATTAGAAAAGATACTGAAATAAAATAATAGAACATAGTAGGTACGTAAAGAATACCACTTCACTTCAATTGAAATATATCTGCTTAATTTTTTCCCAAAATGTTCATATTCATTCTCCTACTTTGCACCTTCCGCTAAGTGATATTATCTTCTTCACTTTATATATCTTCACTTGTAGGTACGTTAATATTTACTAAGTCAACAATATGCAAAATCGTAAAATCTATTAACCTAAATGAAAACGCAAAGGCATCATCACGAGTTTACTTTTTTTCATACTTTTTTATTAAAAAATTATACTTTTTAGAATTAAATCATTCAAACCAGTCATTTCATAATCTGCCTCACTCAATTTCAATCTATTTCGCTTTTATTTAAATATATAAACTTAATTCTTTGAATTCCGCGTGTTCTTATTCTTACATTTTCTATCTTTGAGCTCTAGTTTGTGAATAATGACAATGCAAAATTATTGTTCCATGTCCCTAGCTAGTATTTCTCATTCCTAAAATCATTTTCCTGAAAGATTTTATAATTGTGACGATTTTATAATTGTTCTGCATTGTGGCGACGAATTCATTTAAATAAATATTAGAAAAGATACTGAAATAAAATAATAGAACATAGTAGGTACGTAAAGAATACCACTTCACTTCAATTGAAATATATCTGCTTAATTTTTTCCCAAAATGTTCATATTCATTCTCCTACTTTGCACCTTCCGCTAAGTGATATTATCTTCTTCACTTTATATATCTTCACTTGTAGGTACGTTAATATTTACTAAGTCAACAATATGCAAAATCGTAAAATCTATTAACCTAAATGAAAACGCAAAAGCATCATCACGAGTTTACTTTTTTTCATACTTTTTTACAAAAAGATTATACTTTTTAGAATTAAATCATTCAAACCAGTCATTTCATAATCTGCCTCACTCAATTTCAATCTACTTCGCTTTTATCAACAAAGAGAAGGTGATCTTCGAAAACAAGCTATGTGATCTGAAGGTAGTTTTGAGTAAAATGCCAACTTTCTTCTAAAAATTTATTTTTCGCAAAATTTTATTAAAATCATATAGCTTTAGCTATATATAGTAAGTCTTTCATTAAAAATTCAGTACAGAACTACTATGTCTTTGTCCTGTTTAGAAAATTATTTTTATTCCCGATAACTTGTTTTGGAAATCACCTCCTCGCTTCTCGTGTTTCCCTGAAGTGTGGCAACGCCTCAACAAAGTCATACACACACTTTCACTCGTGTCATGAGTTTTTAAAAATCCAGTAGTAGGTACTTGTCGCATTACTGTAGAGAGCCTCCCTACTCAAATTATTCAGAAAACAAAGTACCTACCTATTGCGCATATTGTCATCCTACCTCACTCTTAAATTCGTTTACACTTGAATCCAGTTTGCTCTAGTTTGTGCAAACACATACGCACACATTTTAAATTTGCGCCAAAAACCTGATCTTTTCTGTCCAACACAGTCCTCCTCAGCAGTAGTAAACACTTCTATTGTTTCTAATATTCTGTTTTCATCTTTTCGATGTAGTTGTGGGATTGGTTCATACCCCGCCCAAGCTAGCACTCAGACTCACCATCATTCCAGTTTTGGTTTTCAAAGTGAAAAGTGGCATTTTTCGGTTGAAAGTTTGGTTAATTGACAATTGTTGTGATAGAGACACTAATAAATATAAATAATAATAAGGAAAGAAAGAAAGGCAATAGGTATTGTGTTTGCAAAAGTTCGAAACAGAGTGTTTAGTAAATTCCAAATAAAAGCGCTTTATTTATTTTCAAGTGAAAAGAAGTTTTGGTAAGTTTAGTTAATGTCGAATTCCTTTCAACAAAAAAATCGACTGCAGTCGACTGCAGTAAATTTTTTTTTCAATAGAATTCATTTAGGAGGGAAAAAAAATCGACTGCAGTCGATCTCTTTTTTGAGACGGATTTGCCCACGAATTTTCACACACACAACAATTTTGACAGATTGAAAACGGCAAACAAAAACATCGGCATATGAAAAAAATTAAAGGAAGCAGGATTGTTTAGTATTTAGTTGTGAATTTGGAAAACATTTGGTGAAAAAAATATAAAAATTGTTTGCTTAACAATATGAATGTAATTGTTTTGTTCCATGTTACTTGTTTTTCTTCATTAGTCAGTTGGACACACATACATTCATAAAAAAGAAAATCGCTACTTTTTTAATTTCCTAAATACCCAAAAAAGAATCGAATTTAGTTGCGACTGCAGTCGACTGCAAATTGGTGAAAGGAAATCGACATAAGATAATTTTCTAAAAGTTGTCTTCTTGAATCTTATCAATGGCTGCGTTCAGAAGCACCATCTGAACTTAAGTTGCTATCTGTCAGTTTATGAACGACCATCTAACAAGAATCGTCAATTTTTTTTTTTACTCAAAAACATCTTATTTACTTGTCGATTTTACTTCGATTAGTTGTGGCAACGTCGAGAGATAAATTTTTATGGTCGTATTTTTTTTTATGGTCGTCCATCTTTATTAATAAAGAAACAAGATCCATGACAACTTTTCTTTTTATTCATTTTATCTTCTACTTACCATTTTGCATCCGAAGATAAACTTCTTCGGGAACTTCCACCACGACAGACTCTCCCTTATAGTTGTACCAGTAATTTTGCATTTTATAAAACAAAAATAAAAACAAGGACACACAATTTCACCCACTTAGGAGAACACACTCAAGGGGAGATTTTATTGCTTCTTCAATTTCGTAATTGCAATTAAACTAAAAAAAAACAAGGGGCAAATTACACAAATTTCATAAATAGAACACAAGAACTCTTCACAGAAGATATTTGTACAAGTTTTGATTTTAACTGTGAGGGAATAACACGTTTATGTTTATGCAACTTCACAACCAAACACGATAAAGTTTCAATAGCAAGTGAAAAAAACATATGTTTTGACAAGAAGTACAAACTGAAGTTAAGATTTTCAGCTGCTTTTTTTCATCTGAAAATCTATCACCCTGCTCTGATTTTCGTTCGGATACCATATCCTCCCGTTTTAGAATTTTTGCGGTTCTCAATTCCGAATCCGTACGTTTTCAATTCGCTTATCATTTTGTTAGCGGAATTGAATCCGGTTAATGAATTCTGTAGAACATTTTTTAATGCTAGAAATGAAAAATTATAAACTTATATTAGCACTAACATGTACTAAAGCTGTAAACAGTTCCAATGAACACAAAAATTTAATTTTCAACACGTTTTTGTGACAAAAAACCAGTAGTGAATCCGTTCGGAAATAAGAACACACTTTTTAAATCCGTACGGATTCAATTTCGGTTTTCGTTTTGAATCCGTACGAACATCAGAACAGCCATGTATTGTATTATTTTGTATTTCTGAATACAAAGCTAAATGAATTTAAAATATTTTTATAGATTGTGAAATTGATCGAGAGGCACTTTTGACAGCCACCCCATTACATTTGGACCGTTTTTTTGTCTTATACAAGGACATACCCATTGGAATCCAAATTTTATTCCAGCAGCAGCTAGAGATCTGGCAAAAGCTGAACAAAACTAAGTGAGTTTATTTTTGTATCTTAAATGTATATGTATGTAATAAAATAAAGTTTTTCAGGTGTTTCCCAGAAACAAAAATATTATACTTGTATATTTAATTTTTTTTAAATTCATAGCGGTTTTTTAATATTTATAATGAAGTGTTATTTATGCACTGTAGAGACAGACTGTGTTAGATCCTTGGTAGCCCATTTAAGAATTTTCCATTCTCTTCGTGCAGACAGTATGTATAAATGTTGCGAAAATGCATGTGACCAAGCTTTTGGCAACGTAAATAGCTTTAGAAAACACTTAAAAAGACAACACAAATCCGAAGATCTTCGTGCAGATGGTCAAGAAAATAGTCACCTAATTTTAACTGAGGAAAAAAAAACCAAATTGCAATCAAATAATGATAATTTAAATTTTTTTCCGCCCTTGCCTGCACTAGAAACATATACCCGAAATGAAAATTTACTTAGGAACGAAATAAGCGAATTCGCAAAAATTTTGTATAACTCTGCTTCGGAATTTAGTTTATACTTAAACGATTTCAGCAATTTTAGTAAAAAAGATATTGAAAAAATTCAAAATAAAATTAAGTAAAATCTGATGAATCCAATAGTTAATTATCTCAAACATGATGAAACTATTTTATTTCCATCCAAAGAAAAATTTTGTAATACAATTTTAGATCCCTTTAAATATTGCTACAGTGATTATCAATTGAAAAAATGGTTGCAAAAAAATAACTTTATTGATAATATTCTACACTTTTCAATTAACAATGAAATTGGTCTAGTATCGCATAATGGAGAGTCTCTTTATGCTGAAATTGATACAAAAGCATTTATGCTGCCCATGAAATTTCAAATACAACGAATTTTTGAGCAGCAAGATCTTTTGAGAATATATTTAGAAAACGCACAACACAATATTCAAAATGATGATAACTTGTCCAATTTTATGCAAGGCAAGCTCTGGCAAGAAAAAATATCCAAATATAAAGGAGAAATTTGCGTACCATATTTTTTGTATGTAGACGATTTCGAAGTTAATAATCCCTTAGGATCCCATAAGCTTCCAATTTCCGGAATTTATTACAATTTCCCAGGAGTAGGAAGTATTTCAAAACTTCGCAATATTTTTGTAGCAGGGTTTATGAAGGCTGTAGATATAAAAAATTTAGGCAATGAAACATGTTTCAGTTTCCTTGTAAGAAACCTCTCTATTTTAGAAGAAGGTATTCTAATTAATACAGCGGACGGACCTCAAAATGTTCATTTTATCCTTGGACTCATCATAGGAGATAACTTAGGTCTCAACCAAATTTGTGATTTCAGCAAATCATTTTCCAGCAAACACTTTTGTCGATTTTGCAAGTGCTCGAAACAAATTACTCAAACACTATGCGAAGAAGCAGTAGATCAACTCAGAACTCTAGCAAATTACCATGAAGATGTGATCGAAAACGTTTATGAGGATTCGGGAATTTTTACCCAGTCAGTGTTCAATCGAATTGAATCATTTCATGTCGTCAGTAATTATTCAGTTGATGTGATGCATGATGTTTTTGAAGGCGTTTGTCATTACGATATTTGCCACATTATAACATACTATACAGAAATCGCTCAGATATTCACGCTTAAGACACTAAATGATCGAAAAAAAAATTTTAATTATGGTTCATTAGAAGTAGGAAATATTTCAGGTCCTGTTCAAAGAACGCATTTGCAAAAATTTCATTTACAAATGACTGCAAGTGAAGTAAAGTGTTTCACGCATTTCTTACCTCTCATGATAGGTGATCTGGTGCCAAATAATGATGAAGTCTGGAATTTTTTCAAAATTTTGCTGGAAATAATTGACATTTTGTTATCAAATACAATAAACAGTAAAACTTTAACTCTCCTTCAAAACCTCATAAGAGATCACCATTCCAAATATTTACTTTTATTCAAAGACACTCTAAAACCAAAGCATCACAATTTGACACATTATCCTCGAGTTATTCAGTATTCTGGGCCCCCAAAATATTACTGGGCCTTTAGGTTTGAAGCTAAGCATAAAGAGTTTAAATCATATGCTCATTCAATTACCTCTAGAAAAAATATTTCTCTAACTTTAGCAAAAAAGTTTCAAATGAGATTCGCAAATCTTTTGTTGTCATCCAAAGAGACTGATTTGGTAACAAACAAAAAATTTTCTGTTCAAAGTAATAATACTTCATTGATCTATGTCAAATTAAATATTGATTCAGCAAAACCTGTTGAATGTTATTCCCAAGTTTCATTTAGAGGTACCACTTACAAGAAAAATTTGTTCTTAACAAGATTCGGAAACGAATTGAGCTTTTTTGAAATAATTGAGATTTTCGTTATTGATGGCTGTAAAATCTTTTTTCTTGTAAATGAAATCCAAGTAATTGGTTTCAACTCACATTATTGTGCGTATGAAATAGATGAAGGCAAAATGGTGATTTCAGAAAACTTAATTTGGAATTTAGAAAACTTTATTGGGCCACCAATCAATGTAGTTAAGATGTTCAATGGAAAACTTATGATTCGTTTAAAAGAATATTTTTAAGCTTTTTCATGTTTAATGCACTTACATATAAATTCCGAGGAATTGTATTTTTTATGAACCTAAGACCATAAATTTACATTATGATCAAAAATTTGAGTTTTCTATATATTAACTTGTTCAGAAAAACAAATCTGCTAACGAATGAATTTGTTTATTAAATAACTAACCTTTAGGCAATTACAAAACAGCCAATAAAGTGTTGCTTAAGACTAAGACCATCGAGGAAATAAAAATTGAATTAATTAAAAACAAGAAGTATTTATATTACAAGAAACATCATAGCAATGGACGAAAACCCGTCTCAAAATCAATTACATGCAATTCAGCAAGAAGTATCATATGTATACTATGACGGAATTGGAAACCAGTTGCCCGAATGTGTCGAGCTTAGAGAACTCCAGGCTGAACCGGAACTATTGCTGCTTTTAAGAAGTTGGGGATTCGAGAAACTACACCAAAAATGTATCGGTATGTCTACAAATGAATTTAAACATATTCTTGTATAAGAAACGCACCTAATTTTTTAGAACAAGAAATCGATTTAATTGCTTTAAAACACATGACTTCCCGGCATGTAGACAAGCTTTTGGACGGGTTTTCTTTGGGAAACATTATAAAATTTGAACATTCCTTGAAAATGTGGCAAATGAATGATTTGTCCACCCTCTCAAGTGACTATAATCAAACACCAAATGAAATCCTCGCTGATTTGGTGACAATTTCATCCAGTCCAAACACTAAGCCCACGGAAATAGACTTGGAAGAAGTTCTCAACGACAGCATTCAAGGAAAGGGACTGTTAGAAATGTCAAAATTAAATAAGGAGTTAAACGATACAACCCGAATCGTTTTAATTGACCTAGCAATAGAATTTATGATAAAAAAAAATATCAAAATGTCCGTTGCCTTGGCGGAGGACTTGGCCACGAAAATAAAACTTTTATTCCCTACGGAGACCCAGGTAAAAAAAAACTAATTTTTTTCTTAAAATAATAATCTTAAAAATTATATCGCTAGGAACTCTATTTTATAAGACAGCCGGGAAAGGCTCCTTCCGGCAAAATATACGCCAAGTATTATAATAAAATTAGAATTTTGAAAAACAGTGGTCTCTTTAAAAAGTCTGGGACCCAGCGCAAATTAAAGCTACGAACAGAAAATAAAGCCGAGGAAGCGAGTAGTAGTAGTAAGACGGAATAAATGAAAAATCTTTTGAAAAAAAAATACTGGATTTTTTTTAAAAATCATTAGTTCCGGAGGCAGATGAAGAACACCTTGAAGCAATCTTATCTGGGAATTGCTCCTGGGTAGATTTGGAAATCCATTGGGCAGCCACCTCTCAACTTCGACTAAACGATATCAATAATGCCACAACAACACAAGAAATATTGGCGAAATGGAAGGACTACAAGCGACCATTGGGATATAAATTGGTAAGTATCTCAGTAACTTCAATTATTTGTTAGGAATGTAACTTTTTCTAAGTTTACTTCTATATATATATATTTTTTTAAATAGATCAACATAGACTTCGTGGCAATGTACCCTGACTTGCCCGATTTGGAAACAAAATGTTCAAATATACACGACCGCATTATTGAAATGCTGCAGTCAAAGTTAAAAGATGGAAGCAATACCGACCTTTTAAAAGAGTTGAGAGATGCACCCAATGTTTCTGAAAGTAAGTTGGCTAAAACGAACACTTTTTGTTTATTTGTTTATCATTTTGTATAGATTCTAAACAAAAAACATCTTAGACTGCCATAATTTAATCTTCTAACAGATTTATTAAAGCAATTACATTTAAAATTTTTTATTCCTAGTAAATAAGTATGTTTTTTTTTCTTCATAGATGGTCGATACGCCAGCATTTTTTATTTGCTCCATGCGGTCTTCATCCCAGGTAAAATGGTTTTAAGTGAAGGTTTGAAAAAAATTCACAAGAAATATACCATAAAAGACTCGCAAAACTCATTTTTAATCATTGGGCAAACTCCGGAAGAGATTGAACAGCTTTTAGCAAAATTGCAAGACAAAAGAAAGGCGATTCAGCCTTTATTGTTAATAATTGGCACCATCCTCAAACCAAAAGATGTCTTGCTTTATTTCGATGGCATCAAATACAAGTTTCACACCTTCACACATGCCTTGACGACCTGCTTTCAGATATTTTATGTATTTAATTTAGAATACCCACCAGCAGCGTCGCTCGTATGGCGGTTTATACAAACATTTTTTTTTAATTTAAAAACTAAATATGATAAAAATCATCATTTAATAGCTCAAATTTGTAACGATTTGAAAGTTAATGACAATGTAACTACAAATATTGAATCTCAAACTGTTTGATTAAATTTTTATTTATAAAAAACTTGTAACTTGTATGAAAATGTATGACATAATATTAATTACAGTAAAATCCAACCCTGATCTGCAACATACTTTTTTAATGCAACATTTTATTTATTTTTTATTTTTTCAATTTTATTTTCAGCTTATTCATTCAATTCGTTCATTCATTCATTTAAAATTTTTTTTCTATATTTTTTTTCATAAGGCTGTGGAAACTTACACGAAGATGACTGCTTGCATTTTGAAGCAGTGTTGCTCCTAGGGCTAATGGCGTATGGAGTATCACGTATAGCGAATGGAGTATGGAGTATGGAGTTTGGAGTATGGCGTATAGCGTATGGCGTATGGCGTGCGGCGAGCATTGTTTTATTATTTAAAAACTTAATAATATATAATATCCTATCACATTATAAGTCATCAATAGAAATCATATTAAACTAAAAATATTAAACTTAAACTGTTGTTCGATTCCATTTAAAGCTCTTGTATTTATATGTATGTATGTATATGTATATGTGTATAAATGATAGCTCAGTTCCATAAAGAAATAGTCCTTATTAATAAAATTTTGAAATTGAAATGTTTTCTGGTTTTTTTTTTCAATTTTAATTATTTTCAGGTAAATCTTCGGGAAGATCATTCTTTCACTTTTTATCATTTTCAGCTAAATCTTCGGGAAGGGCATTTTCAAAAATAAAAACTTTTGTTACATGCCCAAAAATAATTCGTTACATTAACAAAAATAGTTTGTTACATCAACAAAAATATTGTGTTACATTAACAGGATATTTTTGTTGATATAACAAAATTTATTTGTTAATATAACAAATTATACCTGTACATATAACAAAAAAAATATGTCATATTGACAAAAATATTTTGTGGATTCAACAAAAAAATTTGTTATATTGACAAAATATTTTTGTGGATACAACAAAATGTTTTTGTTAATATGACAAAAAAATATGTCATATTGATAAAACGTTTTTGTTGAGCTGACAAAAAAGTTTGTCATATAGACAAAAATATTTTGTGGATTCAACAAAAAAATTTGTTATATTGACAAAATATTTTTGTGGATACAACAAAATGTTTTTGTTAATATGACAAAAAAATATGTCATATTGATAAAACGTTTTTGTTGAGCTGACAAAAAAGTTTGTCATATAGACAAAAATATTTTGTGGATTCAACAAAAAAATTTGTTATATTGACAAAATATTTTTGTGGATACAACAAAATGTTTTTGTTAATATGACAAAAAAATATGTCATATTGATAAAACGTTTTTGTTGAGCTGACAAAAAAGTTTGTCATATAGACAAAAATATTTTGTGGATTCAACAAAAAAATTTGTTATATTGACAAAATATTTTTGTGGATACAACAAAATGTTTTTGTTAATATGACAAAAAAATATGTCATATTGATAAAACGTTTTTGTTGAGCTGACAAAAAAGTTTGTCATATAGACAAAAATATTTTGTGGATTCAACAAAAAAATTTGTTATATTGACAAAATATTTTTGTGGATACAACAAAATGTTTTTGTTAATATGACAAAAAAATATGTCATATTGATAAAACGTTTTTGTTGAGCTGACAAAAAAGTTTGTCATATAGACAAAAATATTTTGTGGATTCAACAAAAAAATTTGTTATATTGACAAAATATTTTTGTAGATACAACAAAATGTTTTTGTTAATATGACAAAAAAATATGTCATATTGATAAAACGTTTTTGTTGAGCTGACAAAAAAGTTTGTCATATAGACAAAAATATTTTGTGGATTCAACAAAAAAATTTGTTATATTGACAAAATATTTTTGTGGATACAACAAAATGTTTTTGTTAATATGACAAAAAAATATGTCATGTTGATTAAACGTTTTTGTTGAGCTGACAAAAAAGTTTGTCATATTGATAGAACATTCTTGTGGATTCTGTGGATTGTGGATCTTAATAATTGATAGAAAGTTTGTTGATATAACAAAATGTTTTGTTATATTGATAAAATAATAAAATTTTGTCACATCAACAAAAATAGAGAGAGAATTTGTTTGAGAGAATTTTTTGAGAGTTTTTTTGTAAATTTTTATCAGCTTGATAAAACGTTTTTATTGGACGTATTTTGATAAAAATTTTATCAATATGATCACGTTTTTGTGATATTGACAACGTTTTATTTTCAGTGTATTGGTCGGTTTAAGTCCTTGATCTCAGTGACAGTCAAGAGCCGTAATTCAGCATTCTGCCAGGGAGCTGCCGTCTTTTTTACGAATTCCTGGAGCCATTGAAGGGTCCATTCATTCTCGCAGTTCATTACTTTAAAACCATGGACGGTAGTGAGGTCCCCGAAGAGTGGCGGTTGCCTACTCTTAACGATCGCCTCATTTACCTCTTCCAGGATCCTTAGTTCCAGCAACTGCCATTCATCTTCACTCAGTTTGCGGTCAGGTTTCCCAAAGTCGGCTATAGCGACTAGGTGACCATTCGCAGCAGGGACTGAGGAGGTCTTCATCCTCTTCGGTAATCTGTTGGGTGAGGAGTTGTTCGGGGAGGAGCTGGCATTCCTTACTCGTTTTGAGCAGTTCGGCATAACGGTTTCGATGAGGGGCAGAGAGGCCGCCTCACCAGCACCAGTATTTGCTCCGCAGCCAGCTCGTTTATTGTCCGTCGGGTCTTGTCCAGTTTGTTTTGTTAAGTCTATTGGTGTCAATGTCCGTAGTCTTTGTTCGGACCTCATCAGAGCCTTCCTTGCTTTCCCCGTTAAGGAGTCAGGGTTCTTTTTCGATAAGCGTCTGACTGTCCTTACCGCGTTTCGTTGTTGTCTCAGTTGAAGTTCGTCTTTGCTGAGGACCCTTGCTCGTCTTTGTCTTGTATTTCTGTCGATGACAGTTGCCAGACTGTCTGTCGTTTTGTTGTGTGACGGGTTTTCGGGGTTGGATTCCTCAGTCACATTTAGGTCTTGCGGAGGGCTGAGGCCTTCTACACTACCATCAAGTTTCTGTTCCTCCTTCCCCTCAGCAGCGGCTTCATTTCCCATTTCTGGGTGAGAAGTACTGCTGTGCTTCCGTGCTCCAGGGTCTGTCTGTTCGTTCTTCGTATTGTGTCTTGTATCCGTAGTCCCTACACCAGCCGTCGATGGGGTTGGCCTTTTCTTTGGCTGAATTTTATCAGTGTACGGAGCAGGCGGACCCATCGAGGTTTTTACACTCTGACTTAGAGGGGAGAGAGGGTTTGGTGCTGGATTAGCAATAGGCCCATCCTTTCCCAAGCCCTCCCTTACCACCAAGGTTCGTGTGCCGTGTGGTTTGTTTCGGTCGGTCTTGTCAGTTGTTTCAGTTGTACCTTGCAGGGGGCTTGGTGCTAGACTAGCAGTAGGCCCGTCTTTTCCCAAGTTCTCCCTGTCTAAAAAGGCTCGTGCGTTATGTAGTCGTTTCCGTTCTAAGTCCGTCATATCATTCCAGTCAACTTTCCCCAGCCTTTTAACCGTGCGTTTGCAGTTGGAGATTCTACTCCGCCTGGACATACACGATAGGTTGGAGATATCGGAGTCTGCCATAGAGCTAGCATCACTGATATCATCAACAGTGATGGCTTCGCCACTGGCTCCATCTTCCATACCTAAGCTGGAGAAAGGGTTGAGTAGGAGGTTTTCCTCTTCCTCAGTCAACTTCGTAACATTATTGTTCTTGGAGGTGTTCATTTTGATTTCTTTTTTATTTTTACGTTGGTTAGCTTTTGCGATAACTTTATATGTTGGATCTGCAAGAAAAAAGAAAAAGAAAAAGAAAAGAAAGAAAAAAGAAAAAGAAAAAAGAAAAAGATCCAAAATTATAAGTAATATCGTTACACAAACCAAGCAAAAAATGAAATGAGAAAAGTTAGTCACTGGCGACTTCTCCTCACGATATTGAGATCGTAAGGCAAAGCCCAAGCCAGCAGCCGTGACATCTGCTGACACTTTAGCGTATATCCCCGCTATTTCTTTTATTTCTTTATGTGTCCTTTTCATAATTTTCATAGGGGTGGGACTCACTTAGTTTGCCCAGAACCCTAGCCGGTAGCTGATTTTCCGCTCAGAAGCATCCAACCGTAGCCATCTTGCTTTAGGTTCTAGCGTAAGCCTCCTCACCACGGCAAGGTGGAGACCCGTTGAGGAGGAAACAAACGGTGATAAGCGTTTTCATTTCACAATTTCCTCTTACAAAAAGTAACAAAAGTTCATTCATTTTTCGGTTTCGAAAGTAATGCCAAGTAAATCACATATACGGCTACATTTTTGACTTGATTTTCAATTTTTCAATTAATTTCATTATATGACTTGCATTCGGACAGCCTCGCGAAGTCTGGCTGCATGACACTCATTTGGAGTAATTTTAACCACTATATCGCTCATTTTGTGCGTTCTGTCGGCAATAATTTGAGTAATGTTTGTTTTGAATGCGTCCAGCGCTAACATGGTTCCTAGCGTAGAAAACAAATCAAGCGGTGTAAAATTGCATAATATTTGTGGCCAATTTAACTCACCAAAATGTAAAATAACGTGATCTGAAAACTTCTCATGCAGTAAAACGATAATTGGGTTTGTTCTAAGGCTTGTTGCCCTGTGTTAAGGATTACAAGTATGGAGTTTTCTTAAATAATACAAAAAAAACTTCTCTTACTTCACCGCAGCGTGAGCTTTCTAGTTTAGATAATGTTATATCTACTGACTTACAGCAAGTAAGCTGTATTAGAAATTTCCAGAATCGTATGTTAGACCATGTTTTCTCTTCCGAAGCTATTAATACGGTTGTTCTTCAATCTAATTCAGGCATTACTAGAATTGATGATCTTCATCCCCCCTTAGATATTTTTGTTGAACTAAGCAACGCATCTCACGTTATTGATAATTCAAATAACTGTTTATATACTTTTGACTATCGAAAGGCGAATTTCGATTTTCTTTCGAATGAATTAAGCAGGGCTGGTATTGAAAATATATCAACCATTGCAAATATTGACAAAGCAGTCGCTTGATTTTACTCCATTTTAGAAAATTCCATGAAAAAAACCATTACCCAAAAGACGCTCAGAAATTTTTGTCAACCGTGGTTTACCAAGGAACTAAAGGCTCTGAGAAATAAAAGAAACAAGGCTTGGAAGACCTATTTAATTACTCTTTCTCTAACCGACCACCAAATATTTATAAGTTTTTTTGAAGACTTCAAAACGCTTTCTCAGAATCTGTACTCTAGCTACGTCACCCAAATGGGCTGTTCTCTGAAAAACGATCCAAAAAGCTTTATTTATAATGCCATTTTTGCAATGCCTTTGCAGACCATTTTAATGGCTCTTTTTGTAATACAAATCTAGAAATTGATGAAAAATACTTTAACTCACTGCTCGCAAGTGAATTTTAATAATATCCCTATTCAAAGAGACAGAATTACTTACTACCTCTCTTCTGTCAAAGATAACGTTTCTTCTGGTCCGGACAGGATTCCGCCAATTTTGAAGAAGTGTTCCTCACGATTATCCTTTCCACTTGAACATTTTTTCAAGCTTTCATTAAAATCTGGAATATTCCCCACCCTTTGGAAAAAATCTTTTATCATACCTGTTTTCAAAAAGGGTGAAAAAGCCGATATAAAAAACTGCAGACCTATTTCAAAGCTCTCATGTATACCCAAGCTATCTGAACAAGTAGTCTGCGAAAGCGTATCCTTTTTTTCAAGGAATGTTGTCTGCCACCAGCAGCACGGATTTATGCAAAGAAGATCGACGGTTACCAACCTTCTATCCTTTCATTATAAGTGCTCCAATGCTCTTGAATGTGGGAACGAGCTTGGTTGCATTTTTACTGACTTCTCTAAGGCGTTTGACCAACTGTCTCATAACATCATACTTTATAAACTAAAAGCGTTTGGATTTCCCACAGTATTTATTGCTTGGATAAGCTCCTACTTAAAAAATAGGACTTATGAAGTCAAATTTCGTAACATTTTGTCAAAACCTTTCAATGCTATGTCTGGCGTGCCACAAGGTAGTCATCTTGGCCCCTTGCTTTTCATTATTGCTATAAATGATGTAATTTCTTGCATCTCCTATAGCGACATTTTAATCTTTGCTGATGATATGAAGATTTTTAAAATCATCAAAAATGCTTCAGATCGCGACTTCTTACAAAAAGATATTGATAGTTTTGTTGTATGGTGTTTAATGAACGGACTAACTTTAAACACTTCCAAGTGCTAAAGTATGACTTTTTCGCGCAAAAGATCTCCTAGCATTGGAGAATTTTCAATATCGCAACAATCTTTATCACAAGTTTCTAGATTCCGTGACCTCGGTGTTCTTTTTAGTGCCAACCTCGAATTTAATGAACACATCAACCTCATTATTAACAAAGCTAATTCAATGCTTGGCTTTATTAAGCGATGGGCAAAGGAGTTTAATGACCCTTATGTCACCCTCTCCTTATACAACTGTTATGTTCGTCCCCAATTCCCCATCTAGAGTATGCTTCTCAGGTGTGGTCACCATTTTATGATATTCATAAATCACGAATCGAAGCAATACAGTACAAATTCATACGCTTCGCTCTCAAAGGTCTTCCTTGGCAAGATCCTTTCAATCTCCCTCCTTATGAAAATCGTATTCGCTTATTAAATCTTCAAACCCTCTCACAGAGAAAAATCAACAATGATTTAGTATTTTTTCATCAATTAATAACCGGTATAATTGATGCTCCCGACTTGCTCTCCCATATAGGATTCAACTATCGCGGAGGAACTCACCAACTACGTAATCTAGAGTTTATACATCGCTCCCACCACCGAACTAACTATGGAATGCATTGAGCCATTAGCACGCATGAGTAGGTTATTCAACTCAAATCCTTTTATTGTTGATTTCAACATTAGTAAAAGTAGTTTAAAATTAATATTAAGAACCAGTGTACCATCTGCATGATTCATGTTTAGTAGATTTAATTAATTACTGTAGTTTAATTTCATTTTTATTTATAACCTTGTTTAGTTATGTTTCACTAGTTTAGTTTGTTCTCTTAATGTTAATTTAATTTAAGTTTTACTTTGTTATATTTTTGTAATGATTTTTATTTTTCCTCGTATACGTTCTCTTTGTGCTTGTGTTGGCGTTATTTACTAACCACTAACACTTGCATTAATGATGAAGAGCGTAGATAAGTGTGTACAGACGAGCTTGCTCTAAGTGCGGTACCACTTAAGTCTCTGAGATGAAAAAAAAAAAAAAAAAAAAAAAAAAAAGTGAGATGGTGGTTGCTCTCAACTGGCTGGAGTCACACACGTTCAACAGTGATGATGCACTGGACTAAAAGTACAGATGGAAGAAAGCATTAGACACTAAATTCAACAGTAATGTAGCACTGGACCCTAAATCCAACAGTGAGGTAGCATTTTACACTAAGCTCAACAGTGAGGTAGCACTGGACACTAAACTCAACAGTGAGATAGACAGCACTGGACACTAAATTCAACAATGAGGTAACACTGGACGTGGACACTAAGCTCATCTGTAAGGTAGCATTTTACACTAAATTCAACAGTGAGGTAGCTCTAGGAACTAAACTCAACAGTGAGGCACTGGGCACTCAATTTTACAGTCAGGTAGCACTGGGCACTAAATTCAAGAGAGAAGTAACAAGGCACACGAAGTTCAACAGTAAGGTAGCATTGAAAACTTGAGTCACCAGGGATGGAGCGCTGGACAGCAAGTTCAACAGTGAGGTTGTACTGGACAGTGAATATAACAGTGAGAGGTGGCACTGGACACTAAATCAATAGTGAGGTAGCACTGGACACGATTTTACTTGTTATTCCTGGACCAATAACGCTCTCTAGAACGCTACAAAACTACCCGGGCATAAAGTATGTTCTAAAACTGCGTTCGAAACTATACACTAGACTAAATTTTCATACATTTTACTTTGTGTCTGGTAGCACTCTTGAGGCGAACTGACAGTAAGTTTGTATAAGACTAACGCGTTTCGGAGTGGAAAATTCTGTTGATTTTTTAATGTTGTTCTATGTAAGTCGTTGCTGTGTTGCTTCATTGCTTACTTTGGTACTTTGATGGTGGCAGCTGTTGGTTCTGTTCTTGATTTATTGGCTTTTTGATAGCATAGACTTCGTTATCATATTGTGTTGTATAAGTCACTGCTGTTTTTCCAAGTTTTTCAGTGATTTGGTGCTAGCAGAACTGTAAATTGATAGTATATTGAGTAACTCTATTTATTCTGCCCCCAGATTTATGAGGTTGACATCGATTAGTTTTGGCAACCTTCACCACCATCTCAACCTGCTCTATCGCTTTACCGAGAATTATAAGCTTGCAACGGAGTCCAAGAAGATAGTCTGTCAATTTTTAGAAAAGGTAGGAGTGCTTTTAAGTAACTTAAATAAGAAATCAATCCTAAAAGATCATTCACAAGATGGTGAATACAAAGGCAGATGAAAAACTAGAATCTAGCGAAGATTCGATAGATATTCGAAAGTCAAACAAGTGCTTTCTTCTCCAAGCCATGAAACTCTATCTCGATGGAAAGTTTTCACGGGATGAACTCTTCGATGAAATATTAATTATTGTACTTGCAGTATGTATTAGCAATTAAGTTGACTCTTTCAGTTTTTGATAATCAATTGAGCTTTGAAGGGTTTTGAAACCTCAGCGACCACATTGCATTCAGTGCTAATAATGTTGGCCATGCATCCAGAGTACCAAGAGTGCCTCTTTGAAGAAATCGTTAACTATTATCCCGAAAAAGAGTTTGTTGTTAGCTATGAAGACTTAAAACATCTCACTTATTTGGAACGAGTCATTAATGAGACGATGAGAGTTACTCCAACAGCTCCTTCAATTGGACGTATGTGCACAGAAGATATTCCTTTAGCAGATGATTTAGTTCTGCCCCGAGGGACGACTATTATAATAGATTTTTACAATATGCAGAGAGATGAACGCGTTTGGGGTCCTAGAGCGAAATTTTTCAATCCTGATAATTTCTTACCCGAAAACTTAGGTAGTAAAGGAAATTCGTGCTTTTTTCCGTTTTCAATGGGACCAAGAAATTGCATTGGTAAGAGATTCAACATCTTGAATTGTTACGACTTGCAATAATCGCTTTTTTATTTTTAGGGTGGAGGTTTGCGTTGTTATTTCTGAAAGTGAGCTTGGCACAAATTGTTCGGAATTATCGTTTTACAACAAATTTTCGATATGAGGATCTACACGTTGTTTTTGGAGTGTCCTTACGGTATAAGGATGAACCACACTTGAAAGTGTTCAGAAGATAAACTTATTTCGGTTCACTGCAATCGAAAAATAAAATTTCAATTCGCTCAAAATTGAATATAAAATCAATTTTTTTTTAATACAATAAATTTATAAGCCTTTTTCAAGAGTAGATCACCAGATAAACAAATAAAGAGGGTTGCGCAACTGATCGAGTCACTCGGGACAACCATACGTTGTGAGAGAATGGAGAGGAACTGAAATTGTTTGCCTATCCCGAAAGGCTAATGGAGAAAACGCTATTCATGACAATGATTTTTGTATCGGAAAACTTGGCAGTTCCATGCGAAAGGTGATAAGCCATGGAAAACATTTCTTGTTTCCTGTTGAGATCCAATCCTTCAACGTAGCAGGGAGAAATGCTAACCATTACGCCACAATAATACGGGCTATAGTCTGTGGAAAACGACAACGACAACGAAAATGAAAACGACAGCAAGAACGACAACAACGACAACGACAACGACAACGACAACGACAACGACAACGACAACGACAACGACAACGACAACGACAACGACAACGACAACGACAACGACAACGACAACGACAACGACAACGACAACGACAACGACAACGACAACGACAACGACAACGACAACGACAACGACAACGACAACGACAACGACAACGACAACGACAACGACAACGACAACGACAACGACAACGACAACGACAACGACAACGACAACGACAACGACAACGACAACGACAACGACAACGACAACGACAACGACAACGACAACGACAACGACAACGACAACGACAACGACAACGACAACGACAACGACAACGACAACGACAACGACAACGACAACGACAACGACAACGACAACGACAACGACAACGACAACGACAACGACAACGACAACGACAACGACAACGACAACGACAACGACAACGACAACGACAACGACAACGACAACGACAACGACAACGACAACGACAACGACAACGACAACGACAACGACAACGACAACGACAACGACAACGACAACGACAACGACAACGACAACGACAACGACAACGACAACGACAACGACAACGACAACGACAACGACAACGACAACGACAACGACAACGACAACGACAACGACAACGACAACGACAACGACAACGACAACGACAACGACAACGACAACGACAACGACAACGACAACGACAACGACAACGACAACGACAACGACAACGACAACGACAACGACAACGACAACGACAACGACAACGACAACGACAACGACAACGACAACGACAACGACAACGACAACGACAACGACAACGACAACGACAACGACAACGACAACGACAACGACAACGACAACGACAACGACAACGACAACGACAACGACAACGACAACGACAACGACAACGACAACGACAACGACAACGACAACGACAACGACAACGACAACGACAACGACAACGACAACGACAACGACAACGACAACGACAACGACAACGACAACGACAACGACAACGACAACGACAACGACAACGACAACGACAACGACAACGACAACGACAACGACAACGACAACGACAACGACAACGACAACGACAACGACAACGACAACGACAACGACAACGACAACGACAACGACAACGACAACGACAACGACAACGACAACGACAACGACAACGACAACGACAACGACAACGACAACGACAACGACAACGACAACGACAACGACAACGACAACGACAACGACAACGACAACGACAACGACAACGACAACGACAACGACAACGACAACGACAACGACAACGACAACGACAACGACAACGACAACGACAACGACAACGACAACGACAACGACAAAGACAACGACAACGACAACGACAACGACAACGACAACGACAACGATTTGCTTAGCAAAAACATCTAACAAACGAGATTTGGCATAATCTAATGTAAGCCTCGATTCACCCATGCCATTGAGTGATTCAATTAAAGCGACGTATTTCTCATTCAATGTTAGAAATAAACTTACGATTAGATCCTGTTCCTCAGGTTTGGCACCAGCCAAACGCAAATCACGTACGATATTGTCGAACTTCACAAAATGCTTCTGCATATCGACTCCATCAAACCTCATCACCATAAGTTGCTTCCGCAAAACCAATTGACTAGTTATGCTTTTTCTTTGAAACATATTCAAAAGTCCAACATACATGTCTCTTGCACTCGTTTTGTCCATGATGTATGTGAGTTGTTCATCGTCGATAGTTTGCGCGATCAGACTCTACATCTTGCATCTTTCGCTTGCAATATCTTCCTCTCCGCATCATCCTTAGCCGTTTCTTGCAAGGATACCAATGGATTTTCAATAAATTTCTTCATATCCTTTTCTTCCAGGAGTAAGTCCAAACGAAATTTCCATTGCGTGAAATTCGTACCATCGAATTTCGGGATAACGACTCTTTCGCTGTCTGCCATTTTTCTTTACAAAAATTCAAAACAATTCAAAAACCAAGTTTAACGAAATCTAATTTATAATGGCTCTGGGCCCATAACCTGAGAAATTGCAAACGAAGATATTCCAGAGTTAAATAATTAGATTCGAGAAATAGTTTGAAAAAGTATTTTATTTAAATAAAAGAAAAATAATATTATTTGATGATACCAGAACAGCTTCTTAAGAACGAGTGAAAAATAAAGTAAAATATATTTACTTAAGTCTCAAAACAAGTTTTGATCAAAAAGTTTGTAAGTAGTTTTAAAGTAGTTATATACATGTTAAATTACAGTAACCAACACTAACTTCCATACGGCGGAGAGTGATGTAGCGGCTGAACACAGCCACAAATAAAGTGCTGCCTACAGTCCACTACCGTCGTGTGGAATGTAAGTAGGCAACTACTCTAAAGAAAATGGAACGTAGGAAGTAGTACTACTCTAAAGAAAATGGAACGTAGGGCTAATTAACGAATGGAATGTAAAAATCGGCAATTCTGATTTCTTGTGTCACGCCGCGCCGATCAAAAGTGTAAATTGTATTTCGATTAGCCAGGGGCGAACGCAGGGGGGGGGTTGAACCCCCCCCCCCCCTCGAAATTTTTGAAATAAAAAAATAACCACTAGTTTTTTAAAACAAAAATCAAAATATAAAACATGGAAGCATAAAATTCATCTGAAAATTTCATTCTGTCAAAAATCCGTCCAGATGCGGAATCCATTTCTATCGATAAGTTAATTTGCAGGTAGTTCATATGTTTTGGAATGACTTTTTGGTTTTGGTATATTTTTAGCATGATCACCCTTTTCTAGTGTAAGTAAATTTCATATGTTGATGTGGAGGTAGTATTGGGTCGTATAAAATGGGAGCTGCGATAGAAATATGTGAAAATTCACTTTCCTACTTATATTTGCAAACACATCGCATTGGTCGCTTCAAAACTAACGAAAATTAAAATTTTATCACACATACTAAAAACCAGTCGCTCTGGCTCTGTATAAGAATGGGATCGACAATGGCAACTAGGAAAGGGTATACTTATGTATGAATAAGCATATGCATACCAATGAACATTGCTTGAGTATGCCAAAAGGAAAACAGCCCAACAACTTTATAGACACCTTAAATGTTTGCGATTCGTCCCTATATTAAACAGTTCATTGTTTAATGCAGATCGTTGCCACACTCGCGGTATCTGTGGCTTCAAGCGAGCGATCTTTTTCATTTATCTGCGCGGATGAACCAGCGAGGAGCAACTGAACGTTTCGCTGTTGCTGAACATCTATAAAAGTATTGAGGCTCACTATGAGGACTTCAAAAATAAATAAATAGAGTGGCGCAACAGAGCGAGGAGCCCCTGGGCCTAGCGCATTTCTCACAACCATACCTTGTGAGGGAATGGAAGGGACGTACAATTTTCTGCCGGTTCCGAACGGCTAATCGAGAAAACGCTTTTCATGGCAATGAATTTACTATCGGAGGACAAGCCAATTCCTCGCGAAAGGCGATACCCGTGGAAAAACATTTTTGCCTCTGTTGGGATTCGATCTCGAACCTTTGGATTAACAGGCGGACATGCTATCCATCATACCACGGGTACCACTTTGAGGACTTTATAAATATAAAAATTTCAAAAGTTCCAAGGCGCATTGGTTTAATTTTATAAAATACTAGCTGACTTTCGTCAGCAATTTGAATTTTTCAGTAACCTATATCTTCTTACTTTTTTCATATTTTGCCAAATAGTATTGTTTACTTACAAGTAGTAAGTACAAGTAAGTCCCATGGGAATAATGGAACAAAGAAAAAAAACAGACAGATATAATTTTGGAATATTGGAATAACGACTCCCGTTCCCGAGGGAATATGGTGATTGTTCTCACAGGAATATGGGAATGAGTTAAGGCTTATGTTATTCGCTCGGGGATAGTGTAGCATTCTAAAGATGGAAGAATTTTTGAAATCGGTGCAGTAGTTTCTAAGTTCTCGTTTACGTTCCCGTACAAATTGGGATAAAACATAATGTCTATGTCTTTCCTCAGGTCTTAGACTACCTCTGTACAAAATTTCATTTGAATTGGTTCAGTTGCTTGGGCGGGATGACCAGACAGAGCTACTTTTGCATTTATAATATTAGTAAGGACCGGTTCCCGTGGGAATATTTGGATTAATTGAAGTCTATGTCCTTCTAGATCATCTCTGTATAAAATTTACTTAAATCGACTCAGTGGTTTGGCCGGCAGATTCTTTCGTACTTGTTATAGTTGTAAGGACTCTTGTTCCTGTAGGAATATGGGGATGAGTTGAAGTTTATGTTACTTGAGGATAGTAAGGCGTTCTAACGGTGAAAGAATTATTAAAATCGGAGCTGTAGTTTCTAGGTTCCTGTATACGTTCCCGTTCTCATTAGAATAAAGGGATAAAATGCATAGCATATGTCCTTTCTCAGGTTCTAGGCTATCTATGTACCGAATTTCATTCAAATCGGTTGAGTAGTTTAACGGGAGACGGTAACATAGAAAGCTGGACAGACAGAATTACACATTACACATTTATAATATAAGCTAGGATTCCTCCTAGCAATGTATTTTACAAATCAATACAGAGCATAAAAATGTTAAAAACAAATTGTTCGTTAATATTCAATATATTTCTTCAAAACCCCCCCCCCCCCCCCCCCCCCAAAAAAAATTTTTCTGCGTTCGCCCCTGCGATTAGCAATTTATTAATTTAATTTAATTAAATAATAAAAGTTATTATAAAAGCGATTAGAAAAAAGCCTTTTAATTGTGGTCATACACAGAGGCCACAGTAATGTACACCCAACATTTAATACTAATTTCCTAATCGAAAACGTTCAACCGAAAATACAAGCGGCAACACTATAATGTAGGTACATCTAATATAAGGCAGTGCTTGTGAGTCAGTGTGTTTGTGTGCAGAACTCTATCGGGAGGAGAATGTGTCTAGCCATAATGGATTATACCAAACTCTCTCTATGTTATAAATTGCTCGAAAGCTCTCGATGTTTCGCACTGATGGAAAGCTCTAGATGTAATACGTTATTCTACATAAAGAGGCCGCTAAAGCAACCAGGAAGTCAGTTTGGATTATAGAGTGATAATGGTAAGATTGAGTTAATGTGATTATTGGTCGAGTTGAGATCGAATAAAAGCAGTAGAATTAAACTGAAAGGAAAAGTTTTATTATTGCGAACTAAGCGCACGTTACACTATCAATGACTATGACTTCAATCGAATCAAATTACACAACAACAAAAAAAAGTAAGAAGAAAACATTGAAGAATGTATTTTTTTATCTTTTGTGCACTTCCAATTGTGGTATCACCTTAAACTTAAGTGTGAAATGTACGACATAGTGCAGTTCTTCAAATGGAAACTTTGTTGTAAATCTGTAATTACGTATGACTTTTGCGAGAACAACCTTTAGAAGCATTTTTGCATAATGCCAACCTGAAAAAGAGAAAGTTTTAGAATTTAATGTCAAGACACAAGAGGCGGTCATTCTGGCATCACTTACCCAAACAATTTCTGGATCCTTTTGAAAACGGAATATATGCATACGGATGCTTGTCGGCCAGATTTTCAGGTAAAAAGTTGTCTGGATTGAAGGACTCTGCATCTGGTCCCCATATTTTTTTGTTTCGATGCAAATTGAATATGTCAATAACTACTTGCATACCTTTGGGGATGGTCAAGTCCTTTGAGATATAGAGATCAGCGTTGACGTGGCGTGCTATTATTGGAACAGTAGCTGCAATGCGAAGGACTTCACTAATAACCATGTCCAGATAGACAAGCTTCGAGAGGTCATCGTAGTTGACGAAGCACTCCTTGTCAGGAAAAGTGGAAACAATTTCTTCGTAAAGCCTCTCCTGGTAATGGGGATGCATTGCAAGCATTATCAGCCCCGTGTTAATGGTGGTTGCTGTGGTCTCGAAAGCCTGGTGAAAGAAGAAAAATCGAAAAAATCTTAACATCAATATCGGAGCTTAAACTTACAGCATAAATCATGGAGCTTGATTCACCGAAGAAATCGTTCCAATCAAAGTGATTGTTTCGATACAGCTCCAAAGCTCGGTCTATAAAAATATTTTTTGATTGTTTTTTGTCTGGGTCCTTGTTCATGGCGTCGATGCTGTTCTCCATACTCTCTACGGCTGCTGTGTTATTCTGAGTGTTTTCTTTTGACATAATTTTTTCCGTGATAACCTTTAAGAAAAAGTTTTTTGAAAAAGACGGTTGGGACTTCTGCCCTTTGTTTACACTTACTTCATTGACAAATTGGTCCACGGCTGCTTTGGCTTCCTTGTAAGGTTTGTACATACTTGTCAGACGAAAGATTGGCTCGATTCGCAGCCAGGGCATTACAAGACGTTTCATTGTAATCTTAAGGACTCTATAGGTTGATAAAAAAAACTTGATAGAATAAAAATTCTTCTAACTTCTTTCTTGGCTTACAATTGAGTAGAAGGCAACAGCTTCAAACTACGTTCACGATACTCGTTTCCATTCAATCCCATTGTTGTTTCTTTACAAATTCAAACGAAAAGAATTGAGAAAATATGTCTATCACTCGTCATTGTGTCATGTCCTTACCAATTGAAATCCTTAACGTGCATCCATAGATATACGGCGATATATCTAAAGCATCCTTGCCAACTAAACTCTCCATGTCCTGAATCAGTGAGTCTGTTCCTTCATTGAAAATTGAAAAGAATGATAGAAGAACGCTGTGTTTGAATGCCGGATTGAGCATTTTTCTGTGAGTTGTACATTCTGGAGCTGCAACAAGAGGTCAAACGTGATTTAACTTATGGTTTGAGGAGTGTGCTATACTTACAATTGATTGTCAAGAGACCACTTCCCAAGGCTTCCACAAAAGTATCATACATACGCGTTTTGTCTAGGCAATCAGAAGTTAGAACTTTCTCGATAATAAGAGGATCCTTTGTGGCCAGAAAGGGGAATGGTCCAACCCAAGAAAAGCCAGTATCTTGTTTGTAATCTTCTGCCATTTTCTTTAACTCATATAGAAGATCTGCAAATAGTAAGGGAAAAGAAGAACTGTCACAACATAAAGTGGTTATTTGAGAAGATCCGAGGCAACGTTTACATTAATATAAGCATCTTGAAGAGAATAGTGCACGATTGGTTCAGCTGGATCCGGAAAGCAAGGTTACAAAAATACAGCAATGTGAGTCTTATCAACTTTTTCTTTATTTAAATTGGAGTACCCCACAGGCAGTAAAGCAATTATGTTGGAAATGAGGCGTGTATTTATTCGGGAATACTCTGCTTAATTGCAACATGGAGGCACACAGATGCTGCAACTCATATTATACGTCAATATTGTTCTTACTGTACCTTACTAACCACTTGGTACTAGTCTCGTAATCTCGTCCGTCCAACTGGATGTGGCTTTCCAAACTAGTAAATACTCTAACTTTTTACAAATGACCATAAATTAACACTTTAATATTGTGCGAGTAATGACTCATTGCCGAAAACCCAATGATCTGGCAATGATCTTACAGCAGACGAAAAAGCAGAAACGTCTGAATGAGCAACTTTGACATATTTGGTAAAATTCATCCCTTAAAATATTGATGGGTGTTTTGGCTAGGCGTTTTCAAGAATGGACTTCACAAAATCACCTTTTAAGTAAGTTCCAAGCTGGGTTTAGAGAAAACTACTCAACAACAGATCATATTTTTAGCCTCATCATTGCAGCACAAACTTCTTCAACAACGATCATCAACGTTAGCAACACGACTCCAGCTCTGATTACCAACACGTTATCAACACCGATCATCAACATCAACAAAAGTATACGAACATATTTATTATTTTCAAAGATTAAATTTTTCATTCCTTTTTAATATTATTACTTATCTGTCCTTTCACTATCCTTTTTACTGTTACCATTTTTTTTTTTCGCTTCTTTCATTATTTTTTCTTCATTTACAATAAATTTCTGATATCTTATCACTGCTTTATAATACTAATCTGAAATGCCAAATGAAATCAACAACAATGTTATCTTAAATACTCCTAATGATCATTTAGATATTTTTATTGGTATGAAACTTTTCACCTCATGTAATGATTTAACGATTTTTCACCAAAATGTAAGAAGCTTAAGGAAAAATTTCGATTGTCTTTGCTCATATCTTCAAAGCAGCTTTAATAATCAGCCACATATTATGGTCTTGACTGAAATATGGATCTTTAATCATGTGCTCACATATTAAGAAAGTTCATTGTAATTTCAGAATTACTCACCATGGCTGCCACAATTCTACCCCTCATGCAAACATACTTTCTTTTCAGTGCAAATCTATGATATCCTCCAAGCAGCATGTATTGTGTAAAGGAAGGTCTACCACCAGTTATCTAGTTGAGTTTGTCTCCTTCTCTCTGGGTTAGAAAAAGGAAACCAAGTCGACGTCATTAACACAGATTTAATTGTACTAAAATGGATTTTTTTATATCTTGACAACCGCCAATATAGAATCCATTTTAGTTCTACTCTTTCAGTCCCTTTCCTGGCAACCCCCGGTGTACACAAAGGTAGCCACTTTGGACCTCTATTTTTTATCCTTGACATTAATAATGTCGGGAGGATCATCCAACATTCTTGTGTGTCCTTTATGCTGATGCAGAAAAATTTTTCAAAGTTATCTCCTCTAATCTTGACTCTCTCCTCCTTCAAAAAAAATCTCAATTCATTTGTCACTTGGTGCGGCAAAAATTTTCTTGAATAAAATATTGCCAAATGTTAGGTAGTAGTAACTTTATAACGAAAAAGTAATAAATTACCCCCAGATCATATCATCTTCAGAGCCTACCCATAAGCCGTGTGCAGCATATCCGTGATTAAGGTGTTCTCTGTGGCAGCGAAATAAGTTTCCGCTTTCATACTGACCAAATTATACGAGTATCAAGAGTTAATTCCGGCCTTGATATTGTAAAGAAATGGTCAAAAGAGTTCCACAACCTTGTTACCAAGTCCCTCTATATTGCCTTTGTTCGTCTTTTATTAAGCGGCTTACATCTCATAGATCGAAGGCGTTGAACATTTTTTCGGCTCTTTGCCCTTCGGGATCTTTGTTCTACAAACTCTGTAACCGCCTTTAATTGTCGCTTATCTCTTAAGGAGATGGCTGAACAGTTCAATACTCACCTTATTTGGGTGCCGGGGTACAGAGATCGTGGGTAACTGCAAGGCCGATGAACTTGCCAGAGAAGGAACCGTTCTACCGGTCTCAACCAGCAAGTTGAATATTGGTATACCAATCGCTACATGTAAACTTATATGCTAAAGCAAGAGGCAATGGATAGAACAAATCATAGGTGGAACATTATCACCACGTGCGTGGCAACAAAACGGATATGGCCAGGACTAGATCCAAAACTCACAAAACATTTGTTATCCATTACCAGATTGCAAGTTAGCTCCGTAATCAATGTCATCACCGGACATTATCTGATAGGAAGACACGCCATAAGACTTGGCGTTCCCTCTAATGACTTCTGCTGAAGTTGCTTAGATGAGGAGGAGGAGGAGGAGACAATCCCACACCTCCTCTGCTCATGTCCTGCACTCTCTTTTAAAAGAAAACAGCATCTAGGAAAATATTTTCTTGATGATCCAAGCGATCTGGCGAACACAGATCCCCTGCATCTCCTTCGCTTTATTAAAAGCTCCAAATGGTTTTGTTAAGTGAGATACTTCCTCGCATAATTTTACGGTATCACAATGGACCTAATATTGGTCTAAGTGTGTAAGTTTGTTTTCCTGATAGCCATTTAAACCTAACCTAACCGAACCATCCTACCGCGAACGTCTGTCAATTATTGATCTCTATCCCCTGGAGGTTTGATTGGATGTGTTTGAAATCACTTTCATTCACCGTCTTCTTACCGATAATACTGACTGCTACCTCCTTTTAGACATTTTCTCCTTCAACAGTTATCCCCGAAATGTAAGATCCTCCCGCCCTTTTTTCTTCCAGCTCATCGTACACCATGTGGCCTCAACGAACCTTTTACCCAAATGATGAGCAAGATTAACTCTATCCCTTCTTATTTCTAGGGATCAAACAGTCTTTCTTCCTTATACCTTTGACTTAGTTAAATTAAGCTCTTATGTTTAGTGTTAAATTAGTTTAAGCTTGTAGTAAGCTAGTAAATGAGACGTAAGCCCCACTAAAATTCAAACATTTTGAAATGCTTTTCTATTTCTATAAGCATCAAACAAATGCACAGTGGGTCCACTCTCGAACAAAGGCAGCCATAATTACTTACTCACTTGATAACACATAAAAACTATTTTTCCTAGTATAATTTGGGCTCTCTGATTACGAAACTGCCATCAGTTTTGATGTATCTCAATGTCTTGAGATAATTGCGGTAAAAGGGTTCAAGATCGGTTTACATCAGTTTAGCTATTGGGACTAGAAAAAATCCTGTAAAATCCTGTATGTTTTCTTATTTATCGAAATAAAATATTTTTTTTTCCAAATATGTTTACATAACTTACTACAGTACGCTCGTACTATATTGTGTAAAAATTAAACTCTTAGCAAAACACAGAAACAACTAGCTATGCAAGTATTCATATTAAGTTAATTTTTTTTTTAAATAAGACTTTCTTCCAAAAGTGTTTTGTGTACAAAATATAGGCTTATGCATATATGTACATCAGTAGGTACGTAAATATTTAAAAAAAAAAAAACTAGCTATAAAACGTAGGGACCATTTCTAGAGATCCTGTCAATGGTGTTTTCTATTCCTTAGACCTTACTTTATTTTAGCGTCAAAACTGTTGAACCATTTTGAGCCAAAAAAATTTAACGACGCGTATTTTGGTAGGAAATTAGATTTCCATTAAAAAAGGTCATTTTGAAAATTTTTGTCAGACTAACCGTTTCCAAGTAATCAAGCTTGAAAAACTGGTAAGTATTATTGATTTTATACTTTGAATTTTTTTAATTAACGAACAAATCAATATACGATAAATTACAAACATGTTTATTAAAAAAAATTTGATGTTGTACAAAAAAGGAGTTTTAGGGCCAGTTGCTCTATCGAATCATAAAATTAAGTTCTACATAAAGTTCTACTTTAGTATGGGGATTTTATGTAGAACTTAAGAATTCCGGAACGTCTCATACAAAAATGAAAACTTTATGTAGAACTTAAATTTATAATTCGATTGAGCAACTGGCCCTTAATATTTTTCAATAAAGTACTTCCTTCATAACTTTGAATAACTTTCACGATTAATGTTGAAAAAATAATAAATTCCTAAGGTTGCCTAAAAATTAATTAAAAATTAATCCGCAAGTTTCTGCAGCTGATTAAACGTAGGCCAAATAGTGCATTTAATAACATTTCTGGCAATATATAACATTTTGGGGGCATTGCGGGGCGTAACGGTTAAAAGTTTAAGGCAAATAACACTTTCAATTTCTTTTTTTATTTTTCTATTTAGGCCCAATTTATAAACGTTTATATTGAGTCTTACACTGACTCACAAAAAAAAACATAGTGGAGGTTTTACCTTCCAATAATATTTCCATCCACATCAAAAAAACAACTCCACAAAAAGTGATAAAATTAACTGATAAAATAAAACACGACTGCTTTATAACGTTGGAAAAAGGAACATAAGGAAATTTCTATTTATTCATTAATAATTAGTCTAACATGAAAATACAAGCAACTTGATAATTTAAAGCAAAGTGGTTTTCGCAAAGTATATAGAATATAATAAAATAACACTTTCCCTGAATGAATATGTTTAAATAGATAAACCAATTTTTTTTTTTTGAGTTTCTTGAATGTTTTGCTGATGGCAAACCTTTGGTGAAAATGTCAGCCAACATTTCTTGAGTGGGAATATATTTGAGATTGATTAATCCGTGTTGAATTTTTTCTTGAACAAATTTAGTTTTTGTTTCTACATGTTTGGTTCTGGAAGAGTAGGAGTTGTTTTTCGCAAGTTGAATTGCACTTTTGTTGTCACAATATAGAATTGATTCTTTTGAGCAATTTGGGAAAAATTCTGTTTCTAAACGCTTCAACCAAACCGATTCCTGAATTGCAGCAACCATGGCCATAAATTCTGACTCGGTTGTTGAAAGAGCAACTGTTTGCTGTCGCTTTGAAGACCAGGAAATAGCGCCGCCTTGTAAAACAAAAACATATCCTGTTGTTGACTTACGTTGGTCAACGTCACTTGCCCAGTCAGCATCGCAATATCCTTCAAACGGAGTAGGTTTTCTATGATAGGTTAGTTTTTGATCAATGGTGCCTTTTAAATACCGTAGTATTCTCTTAATAGCTGTTCAGTGTGCTTTCCCTGGATTTGTGCTGTATCTGCTTAATAAGTTCACTGCAAAACTTATGTCTGGTCTTGTAGTTTGAGCAGCAAAAAGTAATGATCCAACAGCTTCCATGTATGGCACTTTTGACATCAATTTCTTTTCTTCTTCTGAAGTGGGACACATTTCTTCAGATATTTTCTGGTTCAAATCTAATGGTGTTGAGATTGGGTTACAATCGCTCATTCCAAATCGCTTCAATATTTCAAAAATATATTGCGACTGATCAATTGAAATCGTGCCAGTTGACTTATTTCGAGTTATACGCATTCCTAGAATTGACGACGCATCACCCAAGTCTTTCATTTTAAAGTTCTTCGTTAAACTTTCCTTTATGAACAATTCTTCTCCTTCATCGTTGCTAAAGATCAAAAGGTCGTCAACATAAACTGCAACGAAGGTCCTGTTATTCTCCGAAACCTTATAATAAACACATTGGTCTGCACTGGAAAGTTCGAGACCAGCCTTCAGCAAGACATTATTTAGTTTTTCGTTCCATACACGACTGGACTGTTTCAATCCGTATAACGATTTATTAAGCTTACATACCTTCGTTGACCCATCTTCAAAATTCTTTGGTTGTTCCATATAAATTTCTTCTTTGATCTCTCCATTTAAAAATGCTTACAGCGTCCATTTGTCGGATGTTCAGATCAAACTTCGCCGCAAGCGCAATTAAAAATCGAATTGAAGAATATCTGGCTACAGGCGAAAAAGTTTCTTGAAAGTCAATACCTTTCTTTTGGGAAAAACCTTTTACTACCAATCTTGCCTTGTGTCTCAATATTTCGCCGTCGACTCCTCTTTTCGTTTTGAATATCCACTTGCATTTGATTGCACGTTTCCCTTTCGGAAGAAACATCAAATCCCACGTTTTATTGGACTGAAGAGATTCAAACTCTGCTTCCATTGCTTCTTGCCACAGTTTTCTGTCATGCGGTAACATGGCATCCTCAACTGTTTCTGGGTCGTTGTCTTCAAAGTCAGCACTTAAACATGAATCATATTTCAAATTTGTTTTCGTCTTGTTCATCGTTGGGACTTGTATCTTTTTCTAATTCATGGGATCTACTGTTGTCTTCAATTTCTTCAATTTGAGATTCATTTAACAACTGAAATTCCAAATCTGAAACAGGACTCGAGTTTCTATTACCAATTTCCAATTCTTCATCAATAATTTTTCCAGAATTGGAATATTGTTCTGTTGTTTCTTCAGAAGATAAAAAGAAAACGATTCTTACTGTCATTTATTTTCTCTTGGCTTCGGGAATTCTCAAAAAATGTTACATCGCGACTCACAATAACTTTTTTCGTTTTCATATTGTAGAGGCGGTATGCTTTTGACTCAGAACTGTATCCAAGAAAAATACACTCAGTAGATTTTGGGTCGAGCTTTTGTCGTTTTTCAGATGGAATATGTACCATGGCCTGGCAACCAAATACACGCAACATTTTAAGATTCGGCCTTACATTAGACCATAATTCTTCTGGGGTTTTTTCTTTTTCACCTCTGCAAGGAATGCGATTCAGAATGTATGCTGCAGTTGATGCTGCTTCAGCCCAAAAATGCTTGACAAGATTGGCATCAAATAGCATGCAACGCACACATTCAATTACAGTTCGATTAATCCTTTCGGCAACCCCATTCTGTTGCGGAGTGTAGGGCGCTGATTTTTGATGTTGAATGCCACATGCTGAAAAATAGTTCTCAAATTTTGAATTGCAAAATTCCTTACCATTATCGCTGCGAAAAACCTTGATTGTGGTTCCACATTGATTTTCAACAAAGGCTTTGAAGGTTAAAAACGTCTCAAAAACGTCTGATTTCTTCTTGAGCGGATATAAAAATAATTTTCTTGAAAAATCATCCACGAACGTCACAAAATAGATGTTACCTGAAAAGGATTTAACCGGCAACGGTCCGCAAACATCAGAATGAACCAAGTCTAGTACAGCTTTCGAACGGGTTCCAATTGTCTTAAAAGGTTCTCTTGTTTGCTTCCCTTTAATGCAAACTACACATTTTGCAATCATTTTTGTATCAAAAGATACACCTTCAACTGCCGTCTTCAACTTAATCAGATTCTCTGTACAGATGTGTGCCATTCGACGATGCCAAAGATTCGATTCGTTTTGAAGATTCAGAGATGCGGAGTAGTTCATAAGCGATGTTTTCGGTACAATACAGTTTAAACGATACATGTCATTTATTAATGATGCTGATGCAATCATTTCGTTCCCTTTATTAAAAACTAGCTGTGCCCGCGACTTCGTCCGCGTGGAATAGTGACTTTCGGCAGCATTCTTAATTTTTTAGGCTACTTATTTTGCAAATAAGACACATTCATGCGTTTTAGTAATTAATTGTTATTTTATTTTATTTTAGTATATGTTTGCACACGACGTTCTTATTTTTTCCATCTTTTGCGAAATAAAAAGATTTTGTGGGATTGATATACGTGATTCTGCCACATAAAGTTGCCATGGGACTTTTTTCTAAACGAACACCTGCAACTTAAAGCGTCTGAGCCTTATTTATGATGTCCAATCAGTGGGAATTAAAGGAAAACGGGGAATCGAAACGTTTTCTCCTTTTTTCGTTTCAGTCATTATTAATGCCGCATCCCAGATGTGTAATTTGTAGCTGTGTACAATTCTGGATTACTCATTTTTGGCACTGGAACACCAACTTGCTGCCACTCCTAATAATCCTAAGAAATTGAGAAACTCTGTAGGGTATGATGTGACTTGCTCAGTGTCCATAATATTGTCTATTGATAGACATTCGCCAACGTCCTCCAATACGTCAAACATATTTTATTAGTTTATATGGTTAACTATCTCATTAGTCGGCGCCGAAATCGCCTTTCAAACAGCCATTCCCGATTGCCAATTATTATTTGAAGATCAAGATAGACATTTCTTCTCAAGTCTAATGTATTTTCGACAGTTTGACAGAAATCACCCCGCAGTGAAAGAACTTTTATCGACCCAGCAGTCTTAAGGTTCCCGTTTACGGTGTCGATCCCGTAGAAATATAGGGATTACTTATTAAGCCTATGTCTTTCCTCAGGCTCTAGGCTATCTCTTAATTAAATTCCATTTAAATCGGATCAGTTTTCTGGGCGGGAGATGGTAACAAAGAAACACGAACAGACAGAGTTAATTTTGGATTTGTAATATTAGTAAGGATGTCCATCTTCGGGTTCTAGACTATCTCTGTACCAAAATTCATATAAATCGGTTCAATAGTTTGGGTGGTAAATATAAACAAAGAAAAACAGACAGACAGAGTTAAATTCGGATTTATAATGCTAATAAAGTCTTCCATTCCCGTGGGAACATGGGGGCGTTTCCGGAGGATGACTTGAAGTTTACATTACTCGGGAATAGTGCAGTATTCTAACGGTGGACATTTTTTGAAATGGGTGCTGTATTTTCCAAGTTCCCGTTCCCAAGGGAATACAGGGATAAAACATATTGCATAACATATATGTCCATCCTCAGGTTCTTGACTGTCTCTGTACCAAAATTCATATAAATAGGTTCAATAGTTTGGGCAGTTAATGGTAACAAAGAGAAATAGGCAGACAGATTTAACTTCGGACTTATAATATTAGTAAAGACTCCCGTTCCCGTGGAAACATGGTGACCGTTCCCGTGAGGGATATGGGGATGAATAAAAGTTTATGTTGCTCGGGGATTATGGAGCATTCCAACAGTGGAAGAGTTTTTGAAATCGGTGCCATAGTGTCAAAGTTCCCGTATACGTTCCTGCTCCCCTGGGAATATAGGGAATAAATATATAGCGTATGTCCTTCCTCAGGTTCTGAATAATCTTTGTAAAAAATTTAATTTAAATCAGTTTATTAGTTTGAGCGGAAGATGGTTACATAGAACGACGGACAGACAGAGCTACTTTCACACTTATATTAGTAAGGACTCCCGTTCCCGTAGGAATATGTGGATGATTTAAAGTTAATGTTACTCAGGGATAGTGTACCATTTTAACGGTGGAAAAATTTTTGAAATCGGTGTTGTAGTTTCTAAGTTTCCGTATACGTTCCCGTTCCCGTGGGAATATAGGTATAAAATATAAAGCCTATGTCCTTCCTCAGGTTCTGAGCAATCTTTGTACAAAATTACATTTAAATCGGTTTATTAGTTTGGGCGGGAGATGGTAACATAGAACGACGGACAGACAGAGCTTCTTTCACACTTATTATATTAGTAAGGACTCCCGTTCCCGTAGGAATATGTGGATGAATTAAAGTTTATGTTACTCAGGAATAGTGTAGCATTCTAACGGTGGAAAAATTTTTGAGATCGGTGTTGGAGTTTCTAAGTTCCCGTATACGTTTTCGTTCCCGTGGGAATATAGGGATAAAATATATAGCCTATGTCCTTCCTAAGGTTCTGAGCAATCTTTTTACAAAATTTCATGTAAATCGGTTCATTAGTTTGGGCGGGAGATGGTAACATAGAAAGGTGATCAGACAGAGCTACTTTTGCATTTATAATAATAGTGAGGACCGGTTCCCGAGGGAATATTCGAATGAAATAAAGCCTATGTCCGTCCTTAAGTTCAGTCCAATCTTTGTACAAAATTTCAATTAAATCGGTTTATTAGTTTGGGCGGGAGATGGTAACATAGAACGAAGGACAGACAGAGCTTCTTTCACACTTATTATATTAGTAAGGACTCCCGTTCCCGTAGGAATATGTGGATGAATTAAAGTTTATGTTACTCAGGAATAGTGTAGCATTCTATCGGTGGAAAAATTTTTGAAATTGGTGTTGTAGTTTCTAAATTCCCGTATACGTTCCCGTTCCCGTGGGAATTTAGGGATAAAATATAAAGCCTATGTCCTTCCTCTGGTTCTAGACTATCTCTGTACAAAAGTTCATATCAATCAGTTTGGTAGTTTGGACGGGAGATGGTAACATAGAAAGCCGGACAGACAGAGGGACTTTCACATTTATAATATTAGTTAGGATTTTGCAGACTTCTTTTTCAAACTTAACTGTTTTGCCGTTGTTTACTAATTGGCTGACAGAAATCAGATTCGCACATAAATTTGGAACATATTGCACGTTGTGAATGGTGGCTTCCGTTTTCTTGTTACCATTCACAAGAGTTAAGCTAACATCACCTACACATTCGACTGATAATTTCGCATTATTTGCAACAACAATTTTTCTGTGCTTTGAAGGTCTTACGTTCTTCAACAATGATTTGCTCATTGTCATGTGAGCCGATGCTCCTGAGTCGATATACCATGCATTTTCTGGAACTCCTTTCTTTGCTAAGAAAGATGAAAATAAAGCTACTTCATTTGATTTTAAAACATGCTTCTTCTTATTTGGACATTGTTTAGCAAAATGACCAATTTCTCCGCAGAAATGACACCTAAATTTGGTTTGTGACTTGTTTTTCTTTGGCTTGAACTTCGGTTTAACAAACAAAGCATTGTTATTTGACTTGGCATCATATTTGACTTCTTGCAACAGAAGAGTTTTCACAGCATCGCTTGTTAAAATTTTCGTTGAATTCTCAACGGCCATAACTAATGGCTTGAATTCTTCAGGAAGTCCTGCCAACATCAGAGAGGCCACAATCTGATCATCTATTTTTAAACCAGCTTTTCTCACTTTGATTGAAGTCATAATCATCTTGTTGATGTAATCCTCCATAGATTCACAATCGTTCAATTGAAGTTGTACAAGCTGCTTTAGCAAATCCACTCTTCTACACATTCCCGTGTCCTCAAAAGCATTTGAGAGACTGTCCAATGCACTTTTAGCCGAAGGAGAGTCCGCTATGTAAGAAAAATTTTGTGTTTCAAGCAGAAGGATTAACTCAGATTTTGCTTTCAGATCTGTTGAGATTTGTTCAGCGGTTGGTGATGTTCCTAATTCTTTCTCGAAGCAATTCCATAGTCCTTTAATTACTAAATATGATTTGGCTGCGATTTTCCATACATCATAATTCTCTCGCCCCTTCAGTTTTTCTACGCAAGCAACGTTGGAAGTCATATTTCTGATAAAATTAACAAGATTAGTTATTAATAATTCAATTTGCTGACTGGGCCCATAACCTGATAAAATTAACTGATAAAATAAAACACGACTGCTTTATAACGTTGGAAAAAGGAACATAAAGAAAATTCTATTTATTTACATATTAATTATTAGTCTAACATGAAAATACAAGCAATTTGATAATTTAAAGCAAAGTGGTTTTTGCAAAGTATTCATTCTATATAATAAAATAACAAAAAGAAAACGTCAAAGCCAACAAATCAAGTCTTACTAACACTTGGAGCATGTGTATGCAATATTATAATTCCGAAAATAAATAGTTAACGGCATTTAGGTCTTCATTTATTATGACTTTAGGATGTTCTCAGCTTATTTAAACGGGTTTTTATTATAACCGTATAATATAAAAAATTTTAAGTATACTAGTTGTTTTTTGCTTTCTATAAGTTCATGCTTTTAATACGACCACAAAAAAGCTTAATTATTACTTACATTAATTTATTACCTGAATATCTTTGAATATGAATAAAACTCACTCTCATTTTGTTAATGTTTGAGAAAGGTGACCTACCCATTCAAGGTCTATTCAAGGTACCATACTTAAAGTTCAATAAATTTTGAAGACCAAACAAGAACTACAGAACATTTTCTGATCAGCTCAATTAGCATAGGCGTTTGAACAGCTTTGTTGTAATGTGTTGTGTCTGTTGACAACCTCGGGTTACTAACCTCTATAAATTAAGCAATAAATAAGAACATTTTGTTTTGAAAATCGTAGACATTAATTAATTCTTCCATAAATAAAAATGTGTTGCTGGGATTGAAATTGGTCTTATCTTATGACAATTCTGTCTTAATTGAATATGAATGAGTCTAGTCTAGACATTTAACCTTGAACCACAATCTGCGTGTCACTTGCGAACGACTGAGCCGATTTCACTGATTTTTTTTTTTAATATTCTTTTGTCGGAAGACAGGTTTGTGTCAAAGAAAAAATTTTTTTTAACGTAGTTATCTGCTATTGAAGTACTCTGGCTTATTTAGTTAACTAAGTCAAATAAGGCAGTATACATAGCATATACATATAAAATCCTCTTGGGAGATTTTAATGCCAAAATTGGCAGGGAGGACATCTTTGGTAAGACGATCAGAAAGCATAGCCTACACGACACCACTTCCGATAACGGACTTAGACTCATCGATTTTGCAGCGGGAAAAAACATGGTTGTAGGTAGCACGCGATTCCCACGTCCCGACATCCACAAGGACACATGGCGATCCCCAGATGGTCGAACCTGCAACCAAATCGACCATGTCGCGATTGACGGAAGACATTCCTCCAGCATCCTGAATGTCCGTACCTTCCGAGGAGCAAACATCGACTCGGACCATTACTTAGTTGGTGCAAAACTCAGAGTACGGATCTCGATGGAAGCTCTTAAGCGATCACCAACTATGCCGAGGAAATTAAATGTTGGACGACTTCAATCGATAGAGACCGCCGCTGCCTATGCCAACCGCGTATCCCTTGAGCTTGCGAGGAATCCTTCGACTGATGACATGAACCCGGAAGGCCAATGGCAGCTATGTCAACAAGCCATAAGAAGTGCTGCGTCAGAGGTATTAGGTTTCTCACAGCCACCCCCTACAAACCCTCGGTTCGACTCCGAATGTGCTCAGGCAAACAAAGCAAAAACGGAGGCATACAAGTCATGGCTCCAGGGAGATACTAGAGCGTCCAGAAATCTCTACGTTGAGCGAAGGAAAGAGGAAAAACGCTTACTCAGGAGGAAGAAAAAGGAACACCAAAAACGCGAAGTCGAGGAGATGCAGAGATGTTTTAGTAGGAAAGAGGTGCGAAACTTGTATAGAAGAGTGAGACAATCAACATCGGGTTTCACAAGTCGCCCTGGACCCTGCAAAGATCAGGATGGAAACACCATAGTGGAAACGCAGGCGATGTTAACCATCTGGAGAGACTACTTTAACCAGTTGCTAAATGGCGATGACAGCCAAAATCCCGCCCAAGATCAACTTGTACCAGTTAATCTAGATGACGACCACGAACTGCAGCCGCCCGACCAAAATGAGATCAAAGTAGCCATCACCAGACTAAAGATGAACAAAGCAGCTGGATGTGATGATCTACAAGCGGAGCTTTTTAAACACGCTGGAGATGACCTGGTCAGGAGCATACACCAACTCATCTGCAAAATATGGTCGGAGGAAAGTATGCCCGATTAGTGGAACCTCAGTACCATCTGCCCGATCCACAAAAAAAGGAGACCGCCTACTCTGCGCCAACTATAGAGGCATTAGTCTTCTAAACATCGCCTATAAGATCCTTTCGAGCGTATTATGTGAACGCCTCAAGCCGTTTGCTGATGATTTAACAGGTCCTTATCAATGCGGCTTCAGACCTGAAAAATCTACCACCGACCAAATATTCACATTGCGCCAAATCCTGGAGAAAACCCAAGAGTACAACATCGACACCCACCACCTGTTCGTCGACTTTAAAGCAGCGTACGATAGTGTTAACAGAGTTGAAATGTATCGTGCTATGTCTAACTTTAGAATCACTGCTAAACTGATACGCCTTATCAGGATGACGTTGGAGAACGCTAGCTGTTCCGTCAAAGTTGGTAGAGACTCTACTGAAACCATCAAAACCACCAGAGGGCTTAGACAAGGCGACGCACTGTCATGCAGCTGTTTTAACATTCTGCTTGAAAATGTAATACGTAGCACCCATGCCAGCACATCGGGCACCATTTTCAATAAATCAACACAATTACTTGGGTTTGCAGACGACATAGACGTGATAGGAAGAACAAAGCGAGCAGTAACTGGTGCATTCACTACTATGGAGTCAGCAGCAAGCCAAATGGGGCTGAAAATAAATGAGGAAAAGACGAAGTATATGCTCTCATCAACAAAAGTCCAATGCCACCACCGACTTGGTCAAAATGTCACCATTGACAGGTATAACTTCGAGGTAGTCAGTGAATTTGTCTATCTGGGCAATCAAACGCAGACTAACTCTTGCTAATCGCTGTTTTTTTGGGTTAAATAAGCAATTGAGGAATAAAGCCCTACTGGAAATGACCAAGGAGACACTATACAAAACACTCATCATCCCGGTCCTGCTATATGGTGCAGAAGCATGGACCCTCTCCCAATCGGATGAAAAGTCACTTGGAGTCTTCGAGAGAAAAGTTCTGCGTACGATTTATCGTCCTGTTTGCGTTAATCGAGAAGACAACGTTTGGCGAAGAAGATACAACGACGAACTATACGACCTGTACAGCGACATAAGCTTAGCCAGAAAAATAAGAGTCCAACGACTTAGATGGCTGGGCCATGTAGAGCGAATGGACATCAACGCTCCAGCGCGTAAAGTCTTCAACGCCAAACCAGAGGGAGTCAGAAGCCAAGGTAGACCTCATCTTCGATGGAGTGACCAGGTAGAAGGAGATCTCCGCCAACTTGGAGTGCAAAATTAGAGACGGCAGCCTAGAGATCGAGCCGGCTGGAGGGGCATATTGGCCTAGGAGCACCACGCTCTAGTTGAGCCACCTAAAGAAGAAAAACGAGTAAATATTCTTGAAACCATATAATCAATATGACTTTTAAAAGAGAAAGTTGAATCCAGCATTATACCAAGGTCCTTAACTTTTTCAACACTGTCTTACTCAATGTGGTTAGCAAAATTAATGTACGTATAAGTGTTATAGAAAGAGATAACGATACATTTTCTTATGATTAGTTTTAAACAACTAAAGTTGCTGAATTCGAATATTCGATCAATACCTGATTGTAAAAGGCAGCAATCGTCAATAAATTTTATTTTAAGAAGAAATTTCAAATCATCAGTGATGAATATGTGAATATTTAATAACAGAAGTAATATCATTTATGACAATAGTAAACAGCAGTGGATCCAAATGACTTCCCTGAGGAACACCAGAAGAATAGTTAATTTATTTTGAATATGAATTATTGAATAAAACTTTTTTGATCTACCATTTAAATATGATGAGAACCAATTTTAAAATGAGGAATAGAAGCCAAAAAAATTTCAGTTTATGAATTAAACTACAATGGTTAACCGAATCAAAAGCCTTGCCAAAATCAGTGTAGGTTACATAAGTTTGATTTTACCCTAAACGACTAAAAATATTTGGAAGTATTTAGGTTTCCACACGCGCTACCTGAATTATGTTGTACTTGCGGAAAAATTAGAATACCGGAATTGATGTCAGAGGCATAATGGTTAGCATGTTGTCAGCTTGTTAGGAGTCCGAGGTTCTAATATCGGATCGCAGAGACCTAAAGTCGTATCTGCGAGACAAATTGTTCTTATGGGGCACTGCAAATATTTTTGCGAAGAAAAGATGGATGTAGTTTTTTGATCAAAATGACAGATGCATTGATTGAAACACCTCTAAAATTTTTTTCTTTCAATTAGATTTCAAATATAGGCCGTTTACTCATTTTGGACCAAAAAAACAGTCAAACTCAATTAGATTTTATGATTATCCTCTGAAAGTCCGTCAAAACGCTGTGTATGTTCCGTATGCACTCCCAAACTACTGAACTGATTTAGATGACATATTTAGGCTATCTTCAGATAAGCCCAGCAGGTGATCTTTGAAAGTTGGGTATTTATCGGATGAACAAACATTTTGTTTTCCAATTTTAGAAATTTAGTGTCAACAGTCTTTGAATAAGCGAGACCCAAGCAACGACGGGCGGATCAGCTTAAACCATTTGAATTTTAGAAAATGTAGCTATCCATGAATAATTACGATTACGTTTTGGTACGGTCCTTAAGGAATTGGACCTATTTTGATTCTTCAGCTTATCCCAAGGAGTTGCTGACTATTTGGTTTTCTGATTATTTGTGTCAACATCGATTCAAGTAAGACAAACTTGAACAAAGCCGTACAGTGGGGCTGTTTGTATGGGAGAGCAGAATAAGTTCTTAAAAACCGAGTCACTAAACCGATTTGAATAAAATTTTCAGAAATGATAGTTATAAAAAGCAGTTACCACGATAAATTTCAACCCACTGCTACACCAACAAAAGAAAACGTTAAAATTGGCATATATCTAGGTTGAGTGACAAGCTAACGTCAAAGATGGCGCTTTTTTGAATAAAGTTTAATGTCACTCTCAGATTCCATGATCTGCTGTTACCCATCGGACCACGAACGTAGCCAAGGGGGTTTCAGTCACGTGGATAATCCTATGAATGCGTTGCAACTTTTGAGAAATAAAGTTGACAAAGAGTACGGTCATCTATATGAAGAAGCAAAGGTGTCGGTAAACATAGACCCAAACATTGCGTATTAGAAGGCTACAACAACATCGAACTGATGAGCCCATTGTTGTACCTGGGCGAAACGCATGAATGGAGTGAAGGCCACAAAAAACTTTCTTTTTTGATTTTGAAAATCACAATACTCCAACAAAAAATAATAAAATTCTTTTATTATTTAATTTTTTCATGTAAAACCATTGAGTTTGTATACATAGAGGAACCACGCTAGCTTGCGTTAAGACGTCGGTAGATGTCACCAAGTGAATAAAATCGGCATTTGAAATTTTTGGGGGAGTGCTCTCCACAGAAATTTGACTAAATGAAAAATGAAATGTAAAATGTAAGCAGAAAAGGGAAACAGGGAAAACGTCATGGGAATGGAGAAATGCACAAGAAAACTGTTGCCTTGAAATTTCAAATGTCAATTTATTTACTTGGTGACATCTATCGACGTCTTAACGCAAACTAGCATGGTTCCTCTATGTATACAAACTCAAAGGTAAAACTTAGCCAGACCACGGGCAAAACATATTTTTAGGTGCATGAATGTAATCACATTCTCCTAAAAGTATAACTGCCCGAACACAATGGTGTAGCTGTAGCTGTAGTACGTCGCGCTGTCAAAGTCGAAAGTAGGCAAATGCCATAAGAGTGAACACAATGCGTAGTAGTAGCTGTAGCGGTAGCTGAAGCTGTAGTACAAGTTGACTCAACTTCAACTTTGAGCGCGCTGCAGCGCTACATTTTGACGTTTCACAAAGAAAAAAAAAACAAAACAAATCAAAATGGCTCAGCAAAATTGACATCTTGCGCTACACCATTGTGGACGAGCTGTGCTACATTCCTCAGCTGCACTCTGACTTTTAATTTGACAGCGCGGCGTACTACAGCTACAGCTACACCATTGTGTTCGGGCAGTGTGTTTGCACTGTAAACTTTATATACAGGGTGGCGCACCAATTGTGCTACAAAAATAAAACGTAATAACTTTTTTTCTGTGTGAGTAATCGGCTTATTTTTTTTTTATTTTGTAGGTTACTATTTAGATTTATAAAAATAGATGCTTGGGATACGGAGAAAAGAATTTGGATAGTGCAACGGTACCATGCTTTGCAGTCCGTCATTTCCGTCCAAAGGGAATTTAGGCGGGAGTTTGGCGGTAATCCCCCGAGTAGATGGACCATTATGAGGTTTGTAAACATGTTTGCCGAATCTGGAAGCATCGCACGAAGGCCGTACCATCGAGATGCCAATGTTCGGGTTCAGGATACAATCGCAGCAGTAGCATCTGCAATACAGGCCATACTTCTTTGAAGAAAACGGTGTAACCATTACTGTCAATGGGGACCGTTATTTAAAGATGTTGAAGGAGTTTTTTTTACCCAGAACTGCGCCGAAGACGTATACCATTCAACAGCGTTTGGTTTCAGCAAGAGCAACTGCACATATAGCCAGACCAGTTATGGCGGAGCTAAGCAAAAAATTCGCAAACAAATTAATTTCTAGGAACTCCACTCTTCGCTGGCCCCCAAGGTCACCTGACCTGACTGCACCAGACTTCTTTTTATGGGGTTATGTCAAGCAAGAGGTGTATAAAACGAAACCCAGGAATTTAACTGAATTAAAGCAGTCCATAACGACAATCATTGAGGCGATCCCAACTTCAACTCTTCAGGCCGCAATGAATAATTTTTTGACCAGGTGCCGCATATGCGTGGGACAGCGTGGAGGTCATTTGCGGTCTATAATCTTTAAAAACAACTAACTATTTAAAATAAAATTTAATTTTCTAACCAATAAAAAAAAAAAAATTAAATACATCGATTAAAAAAAAAGTTATTTGAATTTCTTATTGTAGCACAATTGGTGCGCCACCCTGTAGGTGTCGGTAAACATCGACCAAAACATTGCGTATTAGAAGGCTACAACAACATCGAACTGATGAGCCCATTTTTGTACCTGGGCGAAACGCATAAATGGAATAACTAAGTATCCTTTCCTCAGTAAGCAAACAAAAAAAATTACATGCTTAGAGCACCCAGATTTCACGCAAAACCGTAATAAGCTTATCTTATTGACATACGATAAAGTTTTGGGATTTTTTTCCGCCTTGGCCTCACTGTGCGGGCGGCGTATCCTTCAAGTAAATCATTAGGATGCAGCAGAGAAGTGGGAGAGCTATGATCGCTTTCTAGATCACTATGCTCGTAACGCCGAAAAACAAAGAAGAGAAACATTTATTTTGTTTTGTTTTTGTTTTTTGTTTTCATTCATTATTTGGGGAGCACTGAACGTCTGTATACCTGTGGTAGTACGGTTTTTGGAATCATATTTTGACGAATTAACTCCAACACATAAAAAATTTTGCAAACTTTTGTTTAATTTCAAAAGATCTGAAAATGAACGGAAAAGATCATCCCTATTCAGCTTTTTATCACTTGCGCTACAAAATGCAACTTCAACTTCACAAAACTCCTTCACAATAAATTAATCTTAGGACAACAAAACGTCGTGGAAAGCTGGAATTTCACCAAAGCCAGAAATTTCCTTGAAACCTCACTCACTGATCAACGGTTAAATCTTTTAGAGCTTAATCGGTTGAAACGTTCTAAAGCTTCACACTACAAAAAAAAACCTAACCACTCACACATTACGGTCGTTAATTTCGAAGAAAACTCCAATTTCACAAATCGAACCAAAACCAAGGACTTACAGCGACAAGTTAATGTTTAGTTGAAAATTAGAAAAGACCACACAAAATGCTTACCATCTAATGACCGCAATCGTAATGCAACTCCAATAAACGGCAATCCAATTGGGCCAGGGACTTTCCATGAAAACATATAAAATCTCCTTCGCTTCCAAGCAATACAAATCCAAAAAATAAAAACAACACACAAGAGAATAATCGCAACAGTCATTTTTTTTTAAATTTAATTGAACTTTAACGCGCTAAGTGATAGAAACTAACTGAATCTTTTTCTCAACAAATCACATCGGGCAACCCTCATAATCAAATAGAAATGAAAGAAGTAGTCACTCTCTAAATAAGGCACACCGCGCCGGTGAAGGAAAAGAAGAAGTTTTCAAGCTTTTATACACAATGGTGTACAAAGCTTACATGTATGTACTTACGCGACAAATGAAATGTACATTCTCACTTTTTTTCTGTTGAAGGTTTTTAAAATACCAGCTGGAGCACTCAGACCGGTCCATTGTACTACCAGTTAGCAACCTTCTATTTGTGAAAGCTTTCCAGATGTTCGGAGAAAAGCCAAAAGACGCTGCCATGATAAGGAGCCTAAGTTAACAGCTCTCACCATGTCTGCGCTGAGTATCTGTAACCTCATGCGAGAAAAAGCAGGACATTAACGGAGGAAGTGCTCTGCGGTGTCCTCATCTTCTCCACAAGATTCACAGAGAGTGGTATCACTTAAGCCTAGCACATTTAAATGCTTGGCAAAAGAGAAGTGCCCGCTGGCAACGCCAATAAGCTTTCTACAGTCTTTTCTGCTACGAGCTAGCAAAAATGTTGCAGTCTTCTTACTAACGTTGGGGAGCATACGCTTGGTTTGTCTGCATCCAATGGAGGCATGCCATCTACGATTTTGCTCTTCACAGATCCAATCGTCGATTAAAGCCCTCACTGAGGACGCTGGCAGACCAAGCGACGGTTCAGGTCATGAGAAAGCTGTCTGAGATCCTTGCCTAGCAAGTTCATCGGCGCGGCGATCTCATTTCCAGTTATGCCGTGATGGCCCGGAACCCAAATCAGACTCAACGAATTCAATCTTCCGGTCGCATTCAGAGAGCTCTTGCATTCCTGGATCGCTTTCGAAGTGGTTAGAGGTTTGAGAAGGGCCTTAAGCACATCAGTTTGACTGTCGCTGCAAACAAAGATACTTCTCCCCGTCCATCCATTGTTCGTAAAGGGACTTAAGGCCATTAGGATAGCATAAGCCTCCGTTGGAAAACGGATGCGTATGATCCCAAAGATCAGTGCAGTTGTATGTCGTCGTTCTCCACAAAGACACCAGCACCCTCGTCGGTTTTGGACCCATCTGTGAAGATATGATAACAGTTCTTTCCAGGCTCTGATTATGGAGCGAACCAGTCCTGAACCGAAGGAAAGTTGACTGAGTAATTTTGACGCAGTTTGAGCAGCAGTGCGTCGAGAGCAGCTCCCGGTGTGCTGGGGAAGGCCCCAGTAACACCAAGACAAATTGTTCTTTGAAGTTTGGCAAACGAGGCAATAACGTATTTACGCGAGAGCTTATTTTACCAAACAACTGACGCATAAGAGATGATTGGTCTTATCATAGCCGTATAGCTCCAAAGGACCCTTTTCGGTGAAAGACCCCATGTCTTGCCAAAGGCTCCTTTACATTGCTAGAGGACTGAGAGTGCTTTTGTAGTTTTAGACTCGACATGTTTAGACCAAAGGAGCTTGTTATCCAGGATCACTCCAAGATGTTTGACTTCATTTGAAAAGGGGATGTTGACGCCTTTAAGCGTATGTTGGGTCAGACCAGCCACTTTTCTACATCTCGTGAAGAGGGCAACCTCGGTTTTAAGAGGATTGACGGAGATACCGTTTCTGACACACCAGTTGTCAATCATATAAGGCCTGTGCTCGGGAACAGACAGCTTGGAGGCTAGAACCAACCGAGAGCACGGCGAGGCGACGTGACGTCGTCTGCATATGCTTGAGCGTGAACGTTAGATCCATTGAGCAGTACAAGTAGAGAGTCGGTCAACATGCACCGCAGAAGAGGAGATAAAACGCCACTTTCTGGACAGCCCTTATTCACTCCCGTTGCAACATATTGTCCACACTCCGCCTCAGCGATTTCGGTTCTATTCACTAGCATTGCTTTAATCCACAACACTAATGACTCGTCCACACCATGTTCTCTGGCAGTGGTTGTCGTTGTCGTTATCGTTATCGTTATCGTTATCGTTATCGTTGTCGTTGTCGTTGTCGTTGTCGTTGTCGTTGTCGTTGTCGTTGTCGTTGTCGTTGTCGTTGTCGTTGTCGTTGTCGTTGTCGTTGTCGTTGTCGTTGTCGTTGTCGTTGTCGTTGTCGTTGTCGTTGTCGTTGTCGTTGTCGTTGTCGTTGTCGTTGTCGTTGTCGTTGTCGTTGTCGTTGTCGTTGTCGTTGTCGTTGTCGTTGTCGTTGTCGTTGTCGTTGTCGTTGTCGTTGTCGTTGTCGTTGTCGTTGTCGTTGTCGTTGTCGTTGTCGTTGTCGTTGTCGTTGTCGTTGTCGTTGTCGTTGTCGTTGTCGTTGTCGTTGTCGTTGTCGTTGTCGTTGTCGTTGTCGTTGTCGTTGTCGTTGTCGTTGTCGTTGTCGTTGTCGTTGTCGTTGTCGTTGTCGTTGTCGTTGTCGTTGTCGTTGTCGTTGTCGTTGTCGTTGTCGTTGTCGTTGTCGTTGTCGTTGTCGTTGTCGTTGTCGTTGTCGTTGTCGTTGTCCTTGTCCTTGTCGTTGTCGTTGTCGTTGTCGTTGTCGTTGTCGTTGTCGTTGTCGTTGTCGTTGTCGTTGTCGTTGTCGTTGTCGTTGTCGTTGTCGTTGTCGTTGTCGTTGTCGTTGTCGTTGTCGTTGTCGTTGTCGTTGTCGTTGTCGTTGTCGTTGTCGTTGTCGTTGTCGTTGTCGTTGTCGTTGTCGTTGTCGTTGTCGTTGTCGTTGTCGTTGTCGTTGTCGTTGTCGTTGTCGTTGTCGTTGTCGTTGTCGTTGTCGTTGTCGTTGTCGTTGTCGTTGTCGTTGTCGTTGTCGTTGTCGTTGTCGTTGTCGTTGTCGTTGTCGTTGTCGTTGTCGTTGTCGTTGTCGTTGTCGTTGTCGTTGTCGTTGTCGTTGTCGTTGTCGTTGTCGTTGTCGTTGTCGTTGTCGTTGTCGTTGTCGTTGTCGTTGTCGTTGTCGTTGTCGTTGTCGTTGTCGTTGTCGTTGTCGTTGTCGTTGTCGTTGTCGTTGTCGTTGTCGTTGTCGTTGTCGTTGTCGTTGTCGTTGTCGTTGTCGTTGTCGTTGTCGTTGTCGTTGTCGTTGTCGTTGTCGTTGTCGTTGTCGTTGTCGTTGTCGTTGTCGTTGTCGTTGTCGTTGTCGTTGTCGTTGTCGTTGTCGTTGTCGTTGTCGTTGTCGTTGTCGTTGTCGTTGTCGTTGTCGTTGTCGTTGTCGTTGTCGTTGTCGTTGTCGTTGTCGTTGTCGTTGTCGTTGTCGTTGTCGTTGTCGTTGTCGTTGTCGTTGTCGTTGTCGTTGTCGTTGTCGTTGTCGTTGTCGTTGTCGTTGTCGTTGTCGTTGTCGTTGTCGTTGTCGTTGTCGTTGTCGTTGTCGTTGTCGTTGTCGTTGTCGTTGTCGTTGTCGTTGTCGTTGTCGTTGTCGTTGTCGTTGTCGTTGTCGTTGTCGTTGTCGTTGTCGTTGTCGTTGTCGTTGTCGTTGTCGTTGTCGTTGTCGTTGTCGTTGTCGTTGTCGTTGTCGTTGTCGTTGTCGTTGTCGTTGTCGTTGTCGTTGTCGTTGTCGTTGTCGTTGTCGTTGTCGTTGTCGTTGTCGTTGTCGTTGTCGTTGTCGTTGTCGTTGTCGTTGTCGTTGTCGTTGTCGTTGTCGTTGTCGTTGTCGTTGTCGTTGTCGTTGTCGTTGTCGTTGTCGTTGTCGTTGTCGTTGTCGTTGTCGTTGTCGTTGTCGTTGTCGTTGTCGTTGTCGTTGTCGTTGTCGTTGTCGTTGTCGTTGTCGTTGTCGTTGTCGTTGTCGTTGTCGTTGTCGTTGTCGTTGTCGTTGTCGTTGTCGTTGTCGTTGTCGTTGTCGTTGTCGTTGTCGTTGTCGTTGTCGTTGTCGTTGTCGTTGTCGTTGTCGTTGTCGTTGTCGTTGTCGTTGTCGTTGTCGTTGTCGTTGTCGTTGTCGTTGTCGTTGTCGTTGTCGTTGTCGTTGTCGTTGTCGTTGTCGTTGTCGTTGTCGTTGTCGTTGTCGTTGTCGTTGTCGTTGTCGTTGTCGTTGTCGTTGTCGTTGTCGTTGTCGTTGTCGTTGTCGTTGTCGTTGTCGTTGTCGTTGTCGTTGTCGTTGTCGTTGTCGTTGTCGTTGTCGTTGTCGTTGTCGTTGTCGTTGTCGTTGTCGTTGTCGTTGTCGTTGTCGTTGTCGTTGTCGTTGTCGTTGTCGTTGTCGTTGTCGTTGTCGTTGTCGTTGTCGTTGTCGTTGTCGTTGTCGTTGTCGTTGTCGTTGTCGTTGTCGTTGTCGTTGTCGTTGTCGTTGTCGTTGTCGTTGTCGTTGTCGTTGTCGTTGTCGTTGTCGTTGTCGTTGTCGTTGTCGTTGTCGTTGTCGTTGTCGTTGTCGTTGTCGTTGTCGTTGTCGTTGTCGTTGTCGTTGTCGTTGTCGTTGTCGTTGTCGTTGTCGTTGTCGTTGTCGTTGTCGTTGTCGTTGTCGTTGTCGTTGTCGTTGTCGTTGTCGTTGTCGTTGTCGTTGTCGTTGTCGTTGTCGTTGTCGTTGTCGTTGTCGTTGTCGTTGTCGTTGTCGTTGTCGTTGTCGTTGTCGTTGTCGTTGTCGTTGTCGTTGTCGTTGTCGTTGTCGTTGTCGTTGTCGTTGTCGTTGTCGTTGTCGTTGTCGTTGTCGTTGTCGTTGTCGTTGTCGTTGTCGTTGTCGTTGTCGTTGTCGTTGTCGTTGTCGTTGTCGTTGTCGTTGTCGTTGTCGTTGTCTTCAACTTGTAGTGGCTTAAGAAGTGTGTCATATGTTGGTCGATTTGTTTTATAGCTGCATTTTGAAGTTTTTGAATTTTCGTTATGTGGGTCTTAGCTGCATATTACCCCCAAGCAAGTATACCATATCTTATCCTTGATTCCATCAATGAGTAATAAACTAGTTTTAAAACATCGTGGTAAGTGTAGTATTTTAGATGAGATAGAGCAAACATCGCTTTCTTTAGGTCCATCCTCAATTTGTCTGTGTGTTTATCCCATAAAAAGTGAATGTCTATTACTACTCCCAGATACTTGTAGCTGCTTACTAATTCGATGCATTCCTTTTGCGTTTTGGGGCAGTCATCGTTTTGTAAATAAATCCTTTGATTTGTCGCCTTGAACTGCGGACTTCTGATGTGCATCATTTTCGCTTTTGACGCATTCGTGACACCGTTTCGTGACATTCGTTGACAGACGCATTCCTGACAGCCGTTGTCGTGACACCATCTAACTGCCAAGTTGAATTCTTCTTGAATTATTTTTGTTGCCTTATCAAGAGAACTATGGCGAACGAAAATAGCCGTATCATCAGCAAAAGCGAAGGGAATACTCTGTTTGAAAAGTCGCAGCAATTCGTTAGTGTATAGCACAAACAAAATTGGGCCCAGTTTAGATCCCTGCGGAACTCCATATCTCATCACTTTTTTCTCACTCACTGCATCTTTGATTTTAACACAAAATGTTCTGTTTTGAAGATACTCTGTCAGCCAATCAGCCATAGAACCACGAATTCCAATTCTTCTTAAAGCTTCAATAAGATTTGAGTGATTTAAAGTGTCGAATGCCTTACTGAAGTCCATGAAGATTACTAATACGTGTTGCCTATTATCTAAACTTTCGTTGACACAATTTGCAAACTCACCAAGCAACTTTCCTGTATTTTTACCTTTCTGAAAACCGTACTGGCTTCTATGAATAAGTGCATGTTTGTCAACAAAACCTTGCAACCTGTTGGCAATCACTCCCTCCAAACATTTTTCAGTAACAGGAAGAATTGATATAGGCCTATAGTTATTCAGTTGGTCCTTTGTTCCTCCTTTGTAAATCGGCCTTACAACTGCTGTTTTTAAGGTAGATGGAATTTTTGACTGAGTTATACTCAAATTAATTAATTTACATAGAATTGGAGCAAAGACATCCTTATAACTTTAATATCAATAGCTCTGATTCTATCAAATCCTTTAGCCTTATTTTCTCCAAGTGTATTGAGAATGCTTTCAATCTCAGTGACGTTAGTTGCATATGAAAATATTGAACTTTTCACTGTGTCATTGATGTTGTTTGACGTTTTTATATTGCATTTGTGAATTATTTTTTCAGTCTGCGAAGAGAAAAACTCCGCCAGTTCCATTGATTGTGTTGTCATCTCAGTTTTTTTTAAAGTTTTTTTCCAATGTTTCGTCTATATTCGTTTTTTTTTCTTCCTAGGATTTCGTTGATGAGACCCCATGTTTTCCTCGAATCAGTCTTGAATTGTGTAAATTTGTTTTGTAATAATTTGATTTTTGTACTGCTATGTGTTTATTGATTTCGTTTCGTAGGGTTTTATACTCTTTTTCATACGTCAAATTTCTCCGATTATTTTTCCATCTTCTGTATAGAATATCCCTTTTTTACATTCATCTACTAATGTTGTCGTTATCCATGGGTTGTTTTGTCTTTTTTAACAGTCTTTCGCTGGTATGTTGATTTTTTGTATACATATATTTTGTTAAATTTTTGAAGTAGTCTATTGTACATACTTTCTGCATCTTCTTCATCCAAAACCTCTCTCCGATTTTCTTCCCTAATAAGCTGGTTAACTCTTGAGCTACATATGCATGAAGAATTTGGAATTATGTTAACCTTCATTTTTTCATTCTTCTCATAAAATATTATTGCTCGGTGATCGGTGATACCATTATCAATTACAGCTGCATTAATTACGCTGTTCACTTTGTTTAATAAAATATGGTCGATTAAGGTTTTGGTGCCATTTCTAGGATCAATTCGTGTGTATTTATTTACTACGTTTATTAGTCCTTTTGATGCCATCATTTCCAAATAGTTCTTCACATAATTCGAGTTTTTGTCCCTTAAGTTAATATTCATGTCTCCCATAACAATTACATTTTCGTTCTTTTTAATTTGCCCTATTTGCTATGACAATTCTATACAAAATGTCGCCTTGCTAAAACCTGGTGGTCTATAAATTCCAATAACGGATGTAGTTACATTATCTTCTAAATACTCTATTTGAATATTTTCGTATGATGTTGTTTTTGTATGTATGGTTTTATGAAATAAATTGCTTTTTATAAACATCATAATACCTCCACCTCTATTTTGATTTCTATTTAACACCTCCTGTTCGAATCCTTCTAGTTGATAAAATCCTACTTCTTCGTCATTTAAGTTTGTTTCTACCGAAAATTATTATTAGTTCATGTTCAATGTAGACGCATGGATCTTATATTGAAACACAAATAAAAAGTTTTGTATTTTTTTAATTCATTTAAGTCAATGTCCTCAAAACCCTTCATCACTCTACAACTTGTGCTCATCGATATTTCGTTGCATACTTCTGTGCTGTCTAAATGTTCGTTGCATTCTTTTGTGCTGGTCATTTTTTATGTACAGTTTTTAATTTCTATTTATTTAATTCTCTCTGCTCTCACAGCACTATTGCGATCGCGTTATAATTACATACGTCTTTTTCGGTGTATATCATAATTGAATGTGTGTTATCATTTCTGCGTGCTAAAATTTTCCCTGCACTCTCCCACACATACTTCCAATTTTCTGCCTTCGCTTTTTCTTTAGTTAACCAATGTAGTGCAGTCAATGAAGCGAAAAATAGGGCCTTACCTCCGAATTTTTTTACTGTGAACCGATTTGCATGAAATTTTGGAATTAGGCTCATCTTACCCTTAACTTCAAAAGTGAAAATAATTCGAACACCGCCACCACCCTGGGGGTGGTTGCCACGCCTTCTCGGGGGTGAATTTTTTTTCTTCAAAATAACCTCGGATATCGATAGAAGGCCTAATTTTAAGCAAAAAATCAAATATAAAGTTTTTCACTAAGTCCAATACTTTTCGAGTTATTGGCAATTGAAAATTCGCAATTTTTTCACGTTTTTCATCTATTTATTGCAAATATCTCTAAAACTATACGTTTTATCGAAAATTTTATAAAGAACAAAATTGTAGCAGGTAAAAAAATGAACAATTTGGTTTTTTATAAAGTATTCTAAAAACAATATTAAGCTAGATATAAAAGATCAAAGCCATTTTTTATTTTGTCTGAAATTTAATCGTTGTGGTCAATGCTATTTGGCGGCGATCAGATGCATTTTATGCATTCTAATACAAGAGAATGTTTTGTAGTGCTTGAAATAACCTTTAAAATGAGCACTATTAAAAGTCTTTTGCACGTAAAATAAGTGAGCTGTAGTGCAAGTAAAGTAAGCATTTAATGTTTTTTTCTTTTAAATCAATGGGTTTCCTAAGTGCCATTTCCACCAAAATTAAATTTAATCGTATTCCGCCTAAAATTAAGTTTGTTATAAAGAGTTTGATAGATAGTATCAGTTTGGCTGCTTCAAGACACATATTTTTCAAAAAAGTCACGATTAAAAAAAAACAACAAATTTTCAAATTTAAAAAAAACCCATTTTTTTTTCATAATATCTCAAAAATGACGACAGATACGTATAAAATTGTAAATAGGAAAAATTTAGGTATTTTTCTGACAAACAATTTGGTTTTTTTAGTTTTTTCAGTCAGACAAAAATTGATGGAGATATGATTGTTTAAAGAGCGCGTGGCAGCGCAATCGCAGCCTCTTTTAAGTCCTTTAACCCTTCACCGTTTTTGCAAAAGGTTGTTTACTAGACTACATATTGCAATAAAGCATGTTGTAGCTCTCTTAATTACCTTTACTATGGTTTTTTATAAGTTGAGATAGCATGAAAATTGAAGGAGTTATGGTCCGAAAACTCATTGATTTAAAAGAAAAAACATTAGATGCTCTCCTTATTTGCACTACAGCTCACTTATTTTACGTGCAAAAGACTTTAAATAGTGCTCATTTTAAAGCTTATTTCAATCACTACAAAATATCTCTTTATATTAGAATGCATAAAATGCACCTGCTCGCCGCTAGATGGCATTGAACATATCGATTAAATTTCAGACAAAACAAAAAATTACTTTGAACTTTAATATCTAGCTTAATATTGCACATAGAATACATTAAAAAAAAAAATTGTTAATTGATTTATCTGCTACAATTTTGTTTTTTATAAAATTTTCGATAAAACGTATAGTTTTGGAGATATTTGCAATAAATAGATGAAAAGCGTGAAAAAATTGCGAATTTTCAATTGCCAATAACTCGAAAAGTATTGGACTTAGTGAAAAACTTTATATTTGATTTTTTGCTTAAAATTAGGCCTTCTATCGATATCCGAGGTTATTTTGAAGAAAAAAAATTCACCCCCGAGAAGGCGTAGCAACCACCCCCAGGGTGGTGGCGGTGTTCAAATCATTTTCACTTTTGAAGTTAAGGGTAAGATGAGCCTAATTCCAAAATTTCATGCAAATCGGTTCACAGTAAAAAAATTCGGACCTAAAATGCTTCATTGACTGCACTAATGATGTTTATTATTTTTTGTAAGCTGATTACATATTTACATAAATTGTTGAGTCATATTCAGCTGGCATTGAGTTTAAAGCGAAGTTGGATGTGTTACTTCTAATTGTTGATAGTTTAATTGGACGAGTGGCTCTCGCTTGTTTAATAAAGTTGGTTTTGCTCGAATTAGAAGTAAATTTTACAATTATGTTAGATTTTTCTGGGTTTTTTGTGTTTGTTCGGAAGACGTCTGTTATATCAATTGTGTTGACTTCACATTTGATTGTTTTGCCGAGTCCTTTTACAATCTCGATTAGATTTTCTTGTGAAGTCAGTGGAATGTTTTTGATTTCAATGTTATTATTTAGTGACTGTTGTTCAAGGTTGTTAATTTGTGTTTGCAAACTGTCGATTATTATATCTTTCTGTTTATTTGTCTCCTTAAGTTCGTTTTTGAATACGCACTTGCTGCAGCACAGCAAAAATATCCGGTTTTGAAAGGGTTAGCTGAAATGTTAGAAATTAGGGATAGTCCATCTTATGAATTTATAAACGGGCTTGTTTATCGAAAAATAAACAAAAAATCATTTTTTATGTCCCAACGAAAATGGAGAGAAATGTCATCCAGACTCATCACGAAGGTTTATGCCATCAAGGTGTAGAAAAATGTTTTGATTTCTTAAGGAAATTATACTGGTTCCCTCACATGAAAAATAAAATAAAAGAATATATTCAAAGTTGTTTGAAGTGCATGTACTTCACCACACCAAGCGGGAAAAAGGAAGCGGTGTTGCATAGCATACCTAAGGGAGATATACCCTTTGAAACGCTCCACGTTGATCATTACGGTCCGTTACCAACATCTAATAATATTTTTATTTTTACACAGTTTTGTAATTGTTGATGGTTTTTCAAAACATACGAAACTGTATGCAGTCAAAAGTACGACTAACAAAGAAGTTATCCAATGTTTAGAATCACATTTTTCTTTTTACAGTAAGCCTACACGTATAGTTTCTGATAGGGGTAGTTGCTTCACCTCCGATGATTTTTTATCTTTTTGTTTGAAATATGACATTAAACATATTAAGGTCGCGGTATACTTGTGGAGAGACTTGAGAAATGGGTGGAGAGGAAAAATATTCTTTCAAATTTACAAGCCGGCTTTAGAAAGCACTATTCTACAACAGACCATATATTTACACTATCTTCGATCGTTAAAGCCTTCCAAGCACGGAAAAAGGAATGTCTACACATTCTTTGTAGACTTCAAAACTGCCTTCGATCGAGTTAATCGTAACGCACTTCTATATAAGCTTTCATAGCTAGGTATCTCTTCAAAATTCCTACATGTAATTAAGGAAATGTACAGAGGAACAAAAGCAGCGGTATGGGATGGCTCAACTTTTTCTGATTGGTTTGAGACGAATACTGGAGTTAAGCAAGGTTGTCTTCTCAGCGCCCTACTGTTCTCTCTATTTATCAATGATATAGTTGAAGATCTACCTGGATAAATAAGGATAGCCAATAATACGGTAGTAAATGTTTTATTATACGCCGATGACCTTGTAATACTGTCAGAATCACCCGAAAACCTACACTTGATGATTAATCGATTAGCGACTTACTGCAACAGATGGGGATTAACGATCAATACAGAGAAGTCTAAGGTGATAGTATTCTCATCTCAAGGCCAAAACGTTAAAAGGTGGTACTACAATGGGAACCTTCTAGAAGTCACCAACGACATAAAATATCTAGGCGTTAAACTGAATTCCACTTTGAGCTTCAACAATCATCTAAAGGAAAAGGCCAATACATCACAAAGCTTGTTGAATTCGTCATGGCAAAACGTGTTCTTAAATAGTAGGATAGTTCTTTCTGTCAAGTTCAAGATATATGAAGCAGTCGTTAGGTCAACTCTCTGTTATGCTTCGCAAATCTGGGGTGCAGATGAATATGATCAAATTGGACAATTCCAGAGAAATTTCCTGAAAAAACTCTTCAACTTCCCCTGAAATACCCCAAGTTATGCTATCTACCTGGAAACAGGAATTCCTAAACAAGTACACTTCAAGCACAGGCTGATTTTATTATCAAAACATTATCTTTGAGGACTCACGAATAACAAAGAAAATGCTCTTATACGAGTTAAGGAACAAAGACTGGTTGACTGCTAAGTGGGAAAGCCTTGGCATTGCTTGTGGTGAAACACTAGTTTTTAACGCAACAAACCCTAATAACATAAAAGAGCAGCTGTACCGTATAATACCAAAAAATGAAGACTCGATGCGAGAAGGCTTTATCCTAAACCTGTGCAAAGAATGCAAAGACGAAGATGAACATGATGATACCACTCACTTCCTTTGTCAATGCCCAGCATTCTGCCACATTAGGAAAAAATTTCTAGGCAGTTACTTTTTCAATGAACTAGAATAATTATCAGACACTTCAAGAAGCAGCCTGTTAAACTTCATTAAGGCCACAAAATGGTTAAAAACTGACCAAACATAAACTCATAGGTGTCTAGGACGTTACAATACTCCAGGGTATCACAATGGATCTGCATTGATCTAAGTGTGTCGGTAATAAGATCAAACATCAGCCCATTCTACCTAACCTTACCTTACCTTGCCAACACTCGCATTTACTAGATTAATAGGTCACCTCCCGTTGGACGAGACTTATTCCCAGTTGTTATAGCTTGGTAGTATAGTAAGCACTATTGACGTGTGCTATAAGTTTCAACATCTGGGCATCGGCCGCCAAGTGGACACAAATCATAGGCTTCCCGAATAATACACTGTGATGTGCTTTTTTCTTTAGAGCTGGGGTATGCTCGTCGGGTCCAGGGTTGACCAAAGAAAACACGTAAAACTTCGGTTATAAAGAAGGTCCAATCCTTTTATTTGTCTTAAAGCTAATATAATGTTTATTAATTCTTAATTCTTATCGCTAATTCTGGTGATCGATGGTTCCAATGCTGGTAGATCCTTGCTCCTATGCTGGTAAAGTGGTCATCGAGTACGGGTTCTTAATCGCTGGTAAATCAACAGTCAAATACTGGCATCAACAGGCAGATCCTGGCATCAACAGTACGAATACTGGCATCAACAGTCAAATACTGGCATCAACAGGCAGATCCTGGCATCAACAGTACGAATACTGGCATCAACAGTCAAATACTGGCATCAACAGGCAAATCCTGGCATCAACAGTCAAATACTGGCATCAACAGGCAAATCCTGGCATCAACAGTCAAACACTGGCATCAACAGGCAGATCCTGGCATCAACAGTCAAACACTGGCATCAACGGCTTAATAGCCGGCAAAATAAAACCCAAAAGTCCTTAAGAGGCTAGTGGGGGATTTATGCTAGGAACTCCAAGGAGACCTTGCGTAAAATTGGGAATCTCTGGATACACTGCGTACCCCTGGTTTTCCTCTAGTGGAAGTAGCCCGTACACGAGATTGGTACTTGTCAACACGGGCTGGCTTCTTCGTCTTCTCGTATTTTTCCAGGGTGCCTTATAAAGTTTTCTGCAATCAGTGAGTGTGAGCTCTATGGCGCGAATGAAAAATATCATTCGAAAATAATGGTATATTGGCTGGTGGTAGGGTGTGTATTTGTAACTTCGTTACAACACGTCCAACCACCAAAACCTGCACAGGGCACTATTACAGCTGGGGCCGGCCATGGTAACGCTTTGTAATCGTTTTTGTACATGAACAAGAAACTGAGTGACACTTTCAACAGAGACATTACATATGTATCTATAATCTACAATTATCATTATTTTATTGTAGCTTTGTATCTACGTCCCCAAAAAAATCGCTTGTCCATTGAGTCGTATCCAGCATCGCTTAGATGTCAATAGTCTTTGCGGTTTTTTTTATGTCTCAATCGGTTGTTATACCTGTCAGTTTCTATTTATATACAATCTCATAAATACCGAAACGACTTGAATATTATTTCTTCATTCACTTTTATTCAAATGAATCTCTAAAATTATGCTCCAGTAACTCCAACCATTCGTTATGTCACTGTTCCCATATCTAAACCCTTCTGCATCGAACCGAGTTATTAATTTGTTTATCAAAGCTCTAATTATAGTTTCTCCGCTTTTAAAATCAAACAATCGAGCACACAAAACAAGTTTCACTCTTATCTAGTTTGCCTCCCTTACTTTGTAAGAAACAGAAGGAAAAAAAGACCAAAAGAAAAAGAAAGTCCACGATAGTAAATCCTCTCCTCATGTCAGATGAAGTAATGCACCACTGCTAATTTGATCTAAGTGCTCCACATAAGCACACCAACTTAAAGCTAAAACAATACTTTATTGCAATAGCCAAGACATGTACCAGTTTAGTTTAAACGACACTCTCCCACCCAGAAATGGCAAAGCAAAAATAAACCTGCAATTTACCACTCATGTCAAACGACTTTTGCCTACATTTTTAGTTCATAGATCTTGAATGATATCTTTGCTATTTTTTATTTATTATTTTACAAGAAGTTCGTATCTCGGTTAGTTTGTTCGATTGATTTAGTATCAATGTTGCGTTTATAAAAGTTCGACATGACTGCTGGTTCATTTATTTTGATATTAGCTTTTGTAATTTGGTTATATTTTATCTGGTCGCGGCGGCGATTCTATTTGTTCGCATTCAAAGTCTCCGGTCCTTGGGGCTTTCCGTTTCTGGGGATTGTTCATAAATTGGTGCAGAAAAAAGGTGTGACTTGATGTGGTTTTGTGTACGAGTAGTTTTGTGTATTACTTAATTGAAAGCCTTTATGAGACCGTAGTCTTTTCTTCTTTTTTATTGCTTATGACGGATATTAAGTGGATTCAAATGATTTGAAATAGCCAATGTCTAATCATTGATGTAAGCAAAAATTGCGCAAATTTCCATTTTTATTACATTGTGATTCAGAAATAACTATACGAGGCTTAAAAAATTCAAGCAAGTGAAAGTGAAGACAAGAAACAACATATAAATTATTTAACACGATTTTTTTGCAAATGTAATGCTTGCCGTGTGTTGTAACGATAGCCGGGATTGCGTAACTTTGATGACGGCTGTAGACAAAAGTCTAGATCTAGTTTTTAAAACCCATAAAATCTGACACATTTTTTGAGACAAGTATAAAATAGTTATCCTTTAACCGCTGAAAGTGAAGTTACACGAAACGCAACTTCGACCAAACCCGATAAAGCGATAAGCTTTAAAATTTTACCCTATCGAAGTGCAGGGTATTAAAGAACCAAAATGAAGCGAAAACCAGCCGAAATAGTGAAACGTCCGAAAAGTACATAGCCTACACTGAACAGAAAAGCATTAGAGAAGCATTTGCAATACCTTGCTTCATTAAAAAAGTTATTTTTTTTTTTTATTTCAGCCCTCTTATTTAATTGGTTCATACTAGATATTCGGTTTTGGGGTAGACCGCATAACTCACAGAGCAGGTTGATCAGCTTACCGGTTTTGGATTATTACATTTGTAAGACCAACCAATTGCTCGTGTATTCGCATTTGTGTGTGCAGCAGCTTTTACCCTCCTTTTTTTGTTTCCTGGTCGCGATTGTGTTGAAACATACATAAGTACATTGTGCGGTGCAATAAAGCGGAAAGCCTCGGGATGTGGTGCATTTCTCAAAAGTACGCCTTGTGAGAAAATGGAGGGGACCTACAGTTTTCTGCTATTTCCGAACGTTTAGTTGGGAAAACCCTTTTCATGTCAATGAATTTATTATCGTAGGCCTTGCCAATTCCTTGCGAAAAGTGATTCCCAAGTGGAAAAACATTTTTCGTTTTCTGTTTGGATTTGACCCACGAATCTCCCATTTTACAGGCAGATATACAAACCACTACGCCGTGGGAATCACTATTATGTCTAAGCGTCGCATCGTTTAATACTTTCATTTGAACGTGAAAATTCCAGCAAAGCCAGTTATGTTCTGTTTTCTATAAGACGATGGTATTTTTACCATAAAAGCGTTAATGAACGTTTGAACTATATAGAATATAAACGCTGCTGTCATACTAAGCTTATTCCCTCCCAGCTGCTGCCAAGTACCTCTGATACTTTTTGAACATTTTCCAACATTGTGATATTGTGAACCTTATGTGCTGACAAAATATACATCAAGTACGGGCTTTCAATCGCTGGTAAATCAACAGACAAATCTTGGCATCAACATTCAAATACTGGCATCAACAGATTTGTGCTAGGTACTGGCTAAAATTGGGAATCTCTGGGCACACTGCGTACCCCTGGTTTTCCTCTAGTGGAAGTAGCCTGTACTCAAGATTAGTACTTTTCCAACAAGGGCTGACTTCGCCCTATTCGTATTATTCAGGATGCCTTATAAAATTATCTACACCTAGTGCGTGTGAGTTCTATGGCATGAGTGAGAAATATAAAGTGGCAGCATTGGTATGTGTATTGGCTGGCGGTAGGGTGTGCATTTGTAACTTCGTTACATTATAAATGTAGTAAAGAGCACATGACTCAAGACGCTACTTTGATCTAACCCCGCAGTCACTTACTCATAAAAACTCCATAACTCCAGCTGCAAATCATACCTAGGACATGTTTGTTCATAATATTCTACACATAGGTTTTCGGAACTGAATGCATGAACGATTGCATTTTCGACGCCAGCCAGCATAGCATTCAAGTCCTCGAAGGAACAGAGATGGTTCTCTTCTTGATCATTACACTTTGAAATGCATTTGCTTTCTACTTGCCTGCGACTTACTCGCATTTTTTATCATAAAGCCTTATTTTTCTAGCAACTGTCTACCCGAAGTCCGGTAGTTTACTACTTACATACTTTTCTAGTTGGCGCCACAGTTCATGGTGGTGGAGCGTCAACATCTTACGCCAACAATTTCGATTTCGATTTCTGCCAAGCTCTCTCCAGTTTTGCAATCAACTGAAGTCTTCTTCCACTTGATTGGGCTTCTAAAGACGAGGTCTTTTCTTTACACGATTTTCCTGCAATGTACTTTCGAAAATCCATCCAGCCGTAGCGTTTGGGTACATCCGCTCTACATTTTCCAGCCATCGTAGCATCTTCTTCTTCTTCTGGCTATGCCCAAGTTTCGGTACAGCTCGTAACTGTATCTCCTTTTCCACACATTGTCTTCACATACGGGTCCAAAGATCATTCCGAGTATTTTACCTTAACCATAAGCAGAAAATTTCTATATTTAATCGATATATATGTATTTGAAAAAAATTTATGAAATAAGTCAAGAAATGTTAATTTTTTTTACCTTTGTCTGGTGTCTGGGAAACCGTGGTCGAAGCTTGGATCAAAACCTAAAATCTTTTTAAAGTACGCGAAAAAAAGATACAAAATTTTTTTTCGAAGTTGACAGAAAGCCAGTTCTCTAAATAAAAAAAATGCAATGCAAGAAAGTAAACTTAATTTGTGTGTCGCTTAAACACAAGGAAGAGTTATATGATGTAAGTTCCCGAAAAAAAAATTTAAAAAAGGAAAATAAGAAAACGATCGCTAGTCCCGAAATTTTGGGAAGATAAACCGTAGGACAACGAAGGCCCAGCGGATCTTAGTTTTTGCTACTCTTAAAATGCTTGAAAAATGCTTGAAAATTAAGGATGTTTTGATGCGAATGAAATAAAAACAACATCAAAATCTGGATTAAAGATAAAATATTTCGGTATAATTTTTGTGACGCTTTTCTGGATCGCTCCTCACGTCACATTCGAAGTCAGTGTACCACTCAGATGGTGGGTTTTCCATTCGGCATCGACCATATGCGGCCATTCTCGTTTAGTAGCATCCCGCCAATAGGTTAAGATGCACTACCGCGCGGTCCTTTCCGTTCAAGTGATATGCTAACCAGAAGCCTAGTGAACGAGTTCAACCCATTTCAATTATATTCAATCAAAAAATCTTACTCCAAAAAATTATTTTAGTTGCGCAAAGTCCTTAGCCCAAACTTACCTAAACTAAAACAGAATGAAAACATTTTCTCGGAGAACGAAGAACCAATGGAGCTTTGTTTTGGAAATTCGACAATTATTTACCGTAGGCCTACGTAAAGAGCCTTTGCTTTTCTCGATTTTTCCATATTCCACCTGTTGTACGAACCTTTGTGGACCGACATCACTCAAAGTGGCCTTTTGAAGGGTTTAGAAGAACAGGCTTACGGCTGATGGACCAGGTTTAAACTAAAGTTTTTTGCTACTTTAAAGTAGCTTTGAATGAAGTATATAAGATTGAGCGGAAAGAACTTGCTGTGGTAAATTTTACCGCAACAACAGACATTTCTTCCATTTCCGAAATAATACCCTTCCTGCTCTTTACAGTTTTTTGGGCGCACCTCATTTTCGCTTCTTTCTAGCAATCATTGTTTTCTAATCCGAGGCGAGCTTTTCTTGTCATTTTAAGACTTTGTCCCTCCCCTTACTATTTTGGCTTCAAAATTCCAATATCTGGTTTCTTTGGCTTGTTTTTAGTGTCTATTTAAAGCCACAGGTAACGAATTGACTCTCTTTGGGCAATTTTGTTTAAGGTAATCCCACATACTTTGTGCTGTACTCCCTTCATTTTAGACAGTGTTTTATGGTTTCGAACAGATATCTTTCGTGAGTAATATAAATGTCTAGGCTTTTGTCCAAATTACACCACTTGATTCTGTTAGAACCCGTTTTTTTTTGATTTCGTAAGCCTTAAAAAAAATCTGTGAGCAGTACACGGTGTTGCTTCAACCATTTTCCCTTTACAGTCTTACAGTCGATGCTGCATTATTATGGTTTCAAAATAGCAATCAACTTTGTTTCCATTCTACCAAAACTGTAAGTGATAATGTATCAGGTCTGTTGGATATATTTGTCAAACAAGCCAACTGTATTAAACATACAATTGAGTATTGTGACTTGTTCATTTATAGGATATCTTGACTTATATACTTCTTGGTACCATATTCCATACCTATATTGATTATTTTACGAACCTCGTTTGAATTCGTAACAAATTTGCTCAAATCTTCTCCAACAAGCAAAAACATCTGTATTTCAACTATAAAACTTATCCTTAAGTGTAAATTATGAATACCTAACCAATATGCAACTCATAGCAATAGCAATATTCACTAACTTTCCTTGAATCACCGCATTAAAAACATCAAACTATCTTCGAAATAATCAAGATTTCGTTTCAATCCTGAGCCGTTGTGGGTGACATATCTTGTAAGGTTTTCTCTTTACATCCTAAAAACGGGACCTGTTTCCTGTGCTCCGCGACTTCACTTCTTGGACACATAAGATATCTATCTATTCGCTTTCTTTCCATCATCTCTTCCAATTTAAAACTTCGACCAATCAAATTTCCAGAGTTCCTTATCTCGATTTTCAAACTTCGTCCAAACTGTCACGCTTCCTTAGATAGGTAGATAAATAGATAAAAAGCTTCTCCAGCTCTGGGCACTGCGGTGTCTGAATGAAACTATTGTGCCAACCCATGTGCAGTTTCAGAGCAGTTGTCCGGAATTAGCAATCTTTTCTGACTGGATGAGTTTGGATTTATGTAGCGGGATGATCTCATAGTCAAGTATCTCTAAGGCGGAAAAGAGCTGGATGTTCTGTAATAATGTGCAGAAATGTTACTTCATTTTCAAGGCATAGTCTGCTGATGGGGTCAACTAATGTCTTCATTTCGTGATGGCTGCAGTAGAAATTTTGATGTTTTTTAGTATATTTTGTCTAAAAAGTGTGTGAACAGGTTTGACGAGATGGGTGCGCTTAGCTTTATTTGATTGTTCAATAGGATGTTTTTGGCTGTATGTTTGAAGGTATTACTTTTGTTTACAATGCAGAAGGGTTCAAGACCGACAAATAGTTAAGATACCCCGTCTTAAGCTATGATGTCTGCCATGATGACAGAGTTTTTTCTTTTAGGTCGGAGAGCGGAATAATTGCCTCTTGGAGTAGTTTGGTTCTCACGATAGGTGAGCTAAGTGCTTTAAGTACAGCTTGGCTGTATGAGAAAAGGAATATTGTCTTGTTTTTCGAGTTCAATAAACTTTTTATTCTCGAACATTGTTTGATGGCGAAGACTTCAGCTTAGAAAATGGACGAGAGACTACTAGGACTTACTGAAAAATTTGTTCCGAACTTCCGAGCTTCCGAACCTTTACTTGTTTTCATTTTTGAACCGTCAGTATAACAGACCATATCTTGCCTTGAAGGGTGAAGCTTCCTTAGGGGAGATGACAATAGAGAAGTTGAGCTTGAAGTTGTACCTGGAAATAATGGCATCCAAGCACATACTAATGGTATTAAGTTTTTCTAGACTGTCGTCCTTTTGGGTGGTTGGGGTACGATTTAATGTGTTCTCTATTAAGGAGACGGTGCACCGCGGTGGGTTGCCAGTCTTGTTTCTATTTTTATAAATGGGTGGTGGTAGTACAACAATGACGTTTAGAGCGTATGTAGGAGTTGCTCGCAGTCATTCAGAAACGCATGTTGTTGGCAATTTTTGAAGTTTTTCTGGTTGTGGCAAGTCCATAGGGACTTCGTTGCTCTGTAGGAAATGCGTTCTTGTTTTGGGTTCCAAAACATTTTGCTGTCTATAACCATCCCAAGGTATTTTAGTTCTTTTAAGAATAGTATTGTCCATTGCAAATGACAACGATACGCCATGGTCTTGTGTGACGGAGAGGCTTTCAATTGAGCATCAGCTTTGTACTGTGTTCAGAGCTGACTGAAGGTCGCACTACCTTGCTAACACCCTACCTGGCGATCAGAATGCTCTGAACACTGAGCAAATGAAATTTTCAAAGGAAGTATGTTTCAAGCCATAGACCTCATAGTTACAGCTTATATTTATATTATTTTGATTTAAAAAGATAATTAGATTGAGACGCTTTTAAGCACCTTGTCGAATGTCACTTGATATCCTCTTACCTCAAAAACTTCCTTCTTAGACTTTTTGTTATCTTAAAATTTCGATCAAAAACCAAACAATTGCTCAGATATTGTTTGCCATTCTTCTAATTGATCTTTCGATCTACTGAGAGATTATTAACAACTTCTGTTCGGGTAAAAGCTCCCTTTTACTTGGAAGTTCACAAATCCTACTCTCCAGCCATTGTTTTAGTTGTCAAAGCCCTTTCACTTTAAAGTGAGTTCTTGCTATGTATAAATTGACGTAGGCACCGACGCGACGCTTGGTCATACGATTTATAGGTATCGATAAATAAATAAATAGGGTTGCGCAATAAAGCAATGGAAAATTCGGGGCCTAACGCATTTCAGGGATCGACAATCTTATGCCAATTTCAAATTGTAAGTAAGTATGAGAGCCCTTTTCAAGGCAGTTTGTAATAACTCTCGCAAAAGTTATCAATTCCTTCTGATGTTTCTGGGACTCGAACCGCTAACCTCCCACGTACTGGCAGACATGCTGGCCATTATTCCACGGTCACCACAGATTTACTGTATGGGAATGCGAACTCAACGATTTTCGGCGATTAATTTCTTAGGATTAGTGTTTTAACAACTTAAATCCACTCAAGCCTGTTGATGTTAGTAACACCAATTTATATTTTTTATTTTGCAGACATTCTTTACATTTTACCAAAACTCGCTACAGATTGTAATTCGAAATCAGCCTTCACCTGGATTGGAACGGTTCCTTATTTTTACACATTCGATCCAGATATTATTGAAAAAATACTCTCATCTCGCAACTGCACTGACAAATCAAATGCCTTTGAAATATTGGACCGGGAAATCGGTCAAGGTCTTCTTTCCAGCAAAAGTTAATATCGATTCCATTCCATCCATTAAACGTAGTACTTATAGTCTTCAAATTTCCAGCACAACGTTGGACTAAACATCGAAAACTTCTAGGACCAACTTTCCACCACAAAGTTTTGCTAAAGTTCTTTCCCATATTTAATAATAAATCAAAAGAATTATTACAAAAACTTGACACATTGGTTGGTTGTGGAGAGTTCGACTTGAATGATTTATTTCAAAGGTTCACCATACAAACGGCTATAGGTAAATTGTTGTCTTCAATTATTTTTTGGATTCATTTTTGTAGTAATTTCATCGTTATTGACGCTTACAGCAACTACGTTGGATGTCGATTTGAATGAAAACAATGACAGGCACTCCAAGTACATATCACACGTGCAAAAGTAAGTTGAACTTATTGTTTTTTTTTTGTGTGTTTCAGTGAAATTTCTTGACATGATGTGTCAAGAAACGACCCCATTAAATTAGGTTCACTTTACAGCTATTAATTATTCGCAGTGTTTTTTTTAATTAAAGTGAGGGTAAAAGTCTGAAACCGTCTCTACGCCTTTCACTTTTTTGCATGTTGGCTTGTGCAGTGTGTATATTAAAGTAATTGCTAAGACAACTCTGGGAAACAACAGACTTATTTTTGCTATTCAGCTAACGTAACCGCTCTTGTGGAAAGGTTAATGATATGACGCGACGTTCAGCGTCATGCTTGGAAAGGTTCTTCTTTGGTGGACAATGGTACTTAATAAAAATTGTTATTTTTTATATAGCGACAAAAACTAATAGTTCATGGATAAGGTTCATACATTTGTCGTACTGCTCTGTACCTAGCGCAGTGGTTGTTACATTTTCCAAGAAAGTTTTTTAAATTTTTCGTGTTGAAAATTGATGATTTCGCATTCTTAGATGTTCGTGCATCTACATATACCGGTCGATTTGCAATTGATATTCGATTCAGTTTTCCATGTTTTTTAAAAGAAGATTTATCAACTACAACTTTATTGCACAAACCACTAGCTTATTAGAATAAATAAGAAAAAAAGTGTTCCTCATACGCCCCAGTGTACTCATGTTTCAGTGAGTCTCGTTCGAAGTGGGAAATGGCTGATGCTACTCGTAATTTTATGTTTAGGATTCGGTCACACATTACATCATTTGATTTTAAGTTCCCGCCTTTATAATTCACCATCCTGTGAAAGGGTCTATAAAACCCCCGTTTCGTCCATATCGTATACAACTGGAAGTTCGATTAAATGCACAATGTGGGTGTAGGCACATGTTCTTTTAACATTACCTTACAGCCATATTATTGACTCACTTCAAAACTAGTTTTTACATAGAACTAGTTTTCAAAAGTTTCCTAGTTTCAAGTTTTGAACAAATCGGTATTATTCAAAAAACAAATGACGTATAAAACCCGAAATCGTAAAACTAGTTTTTGATAAAACTAGAAATTCATGAAACTGGTAATATCTAGTTTTAAGGATTTCAAAACTAGTTTTGAAGGCTTTTTGTATCATTCATCAAAGTCAACAGAGTAAATAAATTTCGAAACGTCATCAAATAATTCAAGTAAGGAAATAATTTTAAAGATGGCGCGTAGAATGATATTCCACGAATTGGGGCTTCGAAATAGAAATTAAAATTAAAAATGTATATGTATTTTTCGTTCAAGATGCGAATAATATTCGTGCATACATTCAAGTTTGAAAATTACAGGTTTTTTTTTTAATTTTCTATTTCATTTTCAAAATCACAGCAGCTTCTTTGATAGAACTAGTTTTTTTTTTACTAAAAACGAGAAATAATTTTCAAAACTCGAACTAGTTTTTCTTCAGAAATGAATAATGCCAATTTTATTCTAGAGCTAGTTTTGATTATTTTTTGCAAAACTTGAAACGAAACTAGTTTTACCTGAAACTAGTTTCATTTCTAGTTTTTCGAATTCTCAATAATATGGCTGTTAGACATAAAATTCTAAGTCGGTATGGTACTATTTTTGTTCTATAAGACTTTTGTAAAGCAATAGACATGGTAAAATAATCTTTTTTTCTAAAAATAGATAGATAGATAGATTGACAAAATAATTTAATTTTTTCGAAAAAAAAAATTGTTTTAAAACAAGATAATGCTGGTTTACAAAGTTAATGAGGACAATAACTTATTAAAGTTGTCTGTCAGGTTAAAAAAATTCAAGATTTAAATTATGACTTAACTTGGATTTTAAGTTTGATTCAGTTCAATTATATTCATTTACAATTTAGTTTCGATAATTCATTTTTGTAGTTCAGAATGTTCAGAAATTCTGCATGATCAATCGTTTCAGCTCCCAGATTTATTCTGCGGTAAGTTTTGAAAAAAGGAAAAATACTAACGAAGTGGTACGTGTTCTCAGTTGAATCAAGCTTACACATCTTATAAAGTCCGACAGTATCGTTGCGAAACGCCCTTGCATTCAAATTCAGTAACCCGCCGCATCGTGCTTTTGATATAAGGCTTATCATTTCTCGTGAATTTGAGTCATCAAAGTAATTGGGAACATCTGTGAAAGATAAGTTACAGTATTCGTCATGGAATTGAGATAGCAGAGCACGACTTCCATAGATTTTCCTTAAGCTTTTCCAAAAGCGTGTTGTTCGTGGTTGTTGGCATTGACGGTGAAAGTCATTCCGTTTTCTTGGAAAAGGCTTGACCATTCTTGGGCCCAATAAATATTTTTTTGAAGTACTGCCACAGTGAGTACATGGGGCAATCCACTAGTATCTTTTATCTACTATGTATCCGAAATGAGCATTCAGTGTTGTGACAAATGCTTTGGACAGGTTGAAACACATTTTAACGAAGAACCTTTGTAGTTTTTCAACTTGAGTGTACTCCTTGTACCCCCACACTTGTGCACAATACATAATACATTATCGATCTGGTGGCTGCGTCGTGTACTTTAAATTTGGCTGAATGTGAGACGTATTTATTTTTTATGAATTTCGACCAAGTAGCGTTTATTGCATTTTTCGATGTCTTTTGTCAGATGTTCAGACCATGAAATATTTAAGGTAAATATGACGCCAAGATGCTTGTACTGGTTTGTTATTTTAATTTCAGCTTCGTTAAAGTACCATATTTCACTGGATGCTCTGCGACCTCCATTCCTAGCTGAACTTATTAATGATAGTTTGCAGCTTGTTGGGACTGTTAGCTAAGAGCACAATGTCATCGGCATACAAAAGAACGTTTATTCCAAGTCCTTCCAAAAATATTCCGATGGGATGTTCAGAGTGCAGGTCATTTAAAAACAGGATAAACAATAACGCACTTAATACACATCCTTGTTTAGCACCTTTGCTCGTGCTGAAGAAATTTGATGCATTATGTCAATCCGAAACTGCTGCAACTGTATCCTGATAGAAAATTTTCATAATTGAAATCATTTTCGACGATATACCTCAAGAAGCTAGCTTGTGAAACAGGGCTTGACGGTTGATTCTGTCGAAAGCCGCTTTCAAATCTACAAACCATGCATACAGTTTTTTTTCTGACCTAGTTGTATTTTAATCAGGTATGAATGAAGGCATTTAAGATCTGATCGATGGTGCTATGGTTGCTTCGATAAGCGGCTTGGTATTCGTTGAGTATTTTATTGTTATCGATCCAGGTTGTTAGGCGGTTTCGGATTAAAGTGGTGAATAACTTATAGAGGGTATCTAAAAACGAAAGTCCTCGGTAGTTGGATACAATGTTTGCATCACCCTTTTTGAAAAGTTAATTGATTTATTGAAAGAGGAAGGTAACGTTTCAGTTTCAAAAATTTCGTTGAAAAAAGCATGTACTTCGGTGATAAAATTGTCACTAGCATATTTATAAAATTCATAGGGTATACCATCCATACCCGGATCTTTGTTATCCTTTGCAGAAGTTATAACCAATAGAGTTCTTGTAGTTCAAATGAACTATCAAGTTCGGCGATAAAAAAAGGAGTATCTTGGATAAACACACTATTTTGTGTACCATCATAATTTAGGGCACTTTCAAAGTGAGACATGAAATCATGGTATAGTACTCGTAGAACTACCACGAATTTCCAACGACGAATTGCAAGTTTCGACCAGTCCTTTGATGAGTTGATACTAGAATGTTGGCTTGATAGTACAATCGTTGTTTCTCTTTACATAAGACTTTATACTTCCGGTTTGCTTCACAATAGTTTTTCTGCATGCGTCGAGGTTAAATTTTCTATAAATCTTAAGAAGTTCAAGTGATGCTTTCCTATTCATGTGGCAATCAATGTCAAACCGCGGTTTCTTTTTTCAAACTTAATATTGGCTGAACTAGAATTTCCATGCACTTTGTAGGTGCATTCCTTTAAGGTGAGGCTTCGTATCTCAATTTTGTTATTTGGAATGATATTTTCAGTAGTTATATCATGAGCTTCTTGTTAATATTCAGCACTTCTATTGTTTGACCATTTGAGCCTGAGGAGAAGGTATGTTACAGATTGCCCGAGAGTAACTTGAGATGTTTTTATATCCAATACTAGTGGAAATGTTGTACAACCTACCGAAAAGTTGTCAATCATTTCCAAAGCAGTATATGACGGGCAGCAACAATCTACAACTGGCGAACCTTTTTTTGACACAAACGTATACTCGCCCGTTTTATCATTAAAAACCCTTCCATTTAGAATCAATGTACCGATGTCCTCTAAAAACTCATTAAACTTGTTGCTTGTCTTAGAGCACGGCACCTCGCTTATAGAAGATGAAGATGTTCTTACATCAATAGATCCCTTTGCTCCCGTTCTAACATTGAGATCTCCCATGATAATGAAATTATTTGATTCAAATTTATCAAAGAAAGATTTCAAATTTTCAAAGTCACGAACCCAATGATTACAATTTAGGTAGTTTCCTTCTAAATAAACTACGTCAAAGGCTGAATCTATCTTCAGAAGCTGATCTCATACTGTTTATCTAATACAAAGCCAACAGTTAGTCTTAATAGTACCCTCTCGGAATTTCTTCTCGTTCAATATGGAGTTGCGCTGGTATCGATCGATGTTGGATCCCCTTTTTTGTCTCTAAAGGTGCTCCCACACTATGCAGGGCGGCAATCGTATCCATTTTATTCGGTTTAAATTTGGGTTGGCTTTCGGTAAGCAGGGAGGACAATACGGGCATCCATACTAATTTGGTATTGTTCGGAAACGAACTGAATATTGCTAAATACATAAATAAACATTAAAAATAAACAGAGCAAATACAGTCCACAAACATATACGTCAAAAGGAATTGTAAACAAAAACATAGAATCTTATATACTAAAATTATTGTTGCTACTGTATACAAAGTCATATGACTAAATTCTTGATACAAATTGGAAATACAAAGCAAGTGGTTAAAGTGAATTTTGGTGTGTTTTTATTTTAGAATATCTTTCTCCCGGGAAATTTCTAAAGTTATATTTTTCAAACGTAGACAATTACATTTGGTCCTTCGAGCCGGAATATCGGGTCTGAACGGCTGATTGAGAAAGCGTTTTTCATAGCAACGAATTTGACATCGGAGGACTTGCCAATTTCTCGTTAAAGGCAATACTCGTAGAAAAACATTCAGTTTTTTCAGCTGGGATTTGGACCACGAATATCTCGAGCAACAGGCAAACATGCTAACTATTATATCACAGCCACCACTGCACAAAAACTAACTTTTTTAACCACTGATTGAAGCTTGAAAAAATGTTTAAAAATTATAGAATTTTAGTAGATATCCTAAATTAATCTAAGGGTAGCAGTTAAAAGTAATGTCCGATGTATATACGGTTTAAGAATATATGATCACATCTTACATAAGTGCAGCGAACTTTCTGTAAATGTACTTTGCAAATTTCATTAAGCTTCGAACTCTAATACTACTGTTTGAAATCTTTTTGGTACCGTTATCTCATCACATATCTTAAAGAACAAAAGCTTCTAATTAACTGGCAGTAAAGCATTCGTAGCAGCTGTAGAAGCAGGTTTACTGGTGATATGATGTAATATCTCACGAAACAATAAAACAGATTTTTCAATTGTTTGGAAGAAAGTAGGATTAATTCATTTGACCTTTCAAAGGCTTGGCACCAAGCTTTTTTATCTAAAATGCGTCTTTCCGAACGTCTTTCAAACGGTGTTGTGGTGAGATAATCTGATGCATTCCTCTCTTCAAACATTTCAACCGTAATACTTGCGCTTCTAGAAATGTCCAATAGTATATCTTGGAACCCAATTTCCAACGTACTCTCAAATAGACAGATTTCCTTTATAGCCGTACCATTCGAGTGTTGAATGCATTAGCCAACTGTTTTTTCCCTTTTTTACAATCTTCAGAAACTTAAAACTAATGTGCATCGATACCTCATTTTAAATCCTCTTCTAATTTCCTAGCGCTCGTACTCTGTTGATTAAACATAATTAAGGGTAGTCATTGAGTGCGCAAAAACTATAGAAAAAGGAAGCAGCAAACTTTAGGTTCCTTTTATAGATTCTATTTTTATTTGCACCCTTTTTCGTTGCATCTCGCAATGCCAAACGATCCGTTGCCACTGCAGATACAACGGATACTACGGGTTGGAGTTTTTAGCTTGGAAGAAAAATCTGGTGTCAACTAATTGACTATATATCATTGAACAAAAACAGCTTGTCTTCTGAGGACTTGGCATTTAATGTTAACTACACTCAAAGCTCATTCAAGCGTGACAGACTGAAGTATTATACCTAATCCCTATAACATAACCCCATTAGTAACATCTCGTTTTGTAGCTGCTCCAACATAAGCTCCCGGATATTATGGTTTCTCCACCCTGCTGCAGTGGCTTGGGAACAGATATTGATTCATTAAGAGTTTCCCCATGTCATCTAAAAATTATCAAGGGCTAATACTTCTTGACTTTTAATGATAAATTCTTGCTCTGTGATATCTTACATTTACATTTCACTTCCGGTTGAACGAGACCTGGAACCATTATAGCTACCACAATAATAAAAATACAAAACTATTTGATATTACAGTCATTTGAGAATAAGCATTGAACGCACCCTGGTACCTTGGAGAAGGCTTAATGCAGTTTTCTACTTCGACAAACTGTATACTTCTTATGTAGCCTCAAGGAAATATATTTATAGTTTTATAACCGATGTGAGTGCAATAAATTTTCTTGATTAAAAAAAAAAAAAAAAAAACCAAACATACCCAAGCATCTCCTCTTAGCTCATTAATGAAAAATTCCAAAAAATGGATATCCTCCATTATCCCGATTCTGTTGAGGAAAAGATTGACATCACCAAGTCCAGAAGGATATTCATTGACCAAGCTGTTGAACTTTACCGAACAAATCTTTTTTCATGGGAAGACGTGTTTATTGAGTCAAACGTTTTAGTTCTGGCTGTAAGTTCAACACACCCAAAGTGATTTCTCTTTAAATAAATTACACATTCATTACAGGCTTTTGAGACTTCAGCATCTACTCTTTACACAGTTCTGATGCTACTTGCAATGCATCCACAGTATCAGAACAAACTATCCGATGAGCTGAAATTGGTTTTCCCTGATGGAACGGCGAATATAAACTTCGAAGACCTCCAACATCTTGTCTATCTTGACATGATTATAAATGAGACTTTGCGTGTTGCTGCAACTATTCCATTACTAGGACGAGATGCCAATGGAGGTGATGTTAAAATCTCAGAGGAATTGTACATTCCAAAGGGTACGTCAATTTTAATTGATATATTCAACTTGCATCGAAGCGAAGACACTTGGGGACCTGAAGCAAAAAAGTTTAACCCGGATAACTTTTTACCACAGTATCAGGTTGAAAGGCATCCTTATGCATTTATACCATTTTCTAAGGGACCAAGGAACTGTATTGGTAATGTTTTCTTGTTTCGACAATTTTCTTTTTATTAAATAAATTTTTTAGGATGGCGCTATGCGGAAATGTTTCTAAAAATCATACTTAGTAAGATTATAAGGCGTTTTAGAGTGACAACAAGCTCGAATTTTGAGGACTTGAGATTTACGATGAACATGTCTTTGAGATTTGAAAATACGCCGTTTTTAGAGTTCCATCGTCGATAGATCAAAATTAATATTTTTGTTTTATTAGATTAAGTAGGTGATAAGGATATATATTATAAGGATATACATTAATTATATTAAAATTGGTCCACGGAAATTCTATTTTCCATCGACAATATAAAATTGAGCTAGGAATTGTGTTTGACTCTGTAAGGAGAACATGTTAACGTCAGCTCCACTCGTGGTTTAGTTTGATTCAGGGAATAGGTAAGTTCAATGAATGAAAGATTGATGGTCTCTTCAAATACTTTGTATGTGATTAACATATTTGAAAGCGTACTTTTGGCACCATCACCTGAATCGTTGCAGCTAATGATAAACCGGCTATCACAATACTGTATGCTTTGGAGTCTGGTTGTGAATTTGGAAAAGTCCAAAATTATGATCTTCAGGGAAGGAGGAGGACGATATTGCATGAACGAAAAATGGCAATATAATGGGGAGAGCATTGAAATTGGCAAGAATTTTAAATACTTGGGAGTTTACTTCACGAGAAATTGAAGTATGGAGAGGCATTTAAAGGAAAAGCTCACAAAAGCAAAAGGCGCAATCAGCGCATCGTGGAATAGATGATTCTTCAACAAAAATATTGCACATAGCAGTAAGTTCAGGATATTCGAAACTATATCGGAATCTATTTTGCTCTACGCAGCGCAAACTTGGGGGACAAAAAGGTATGAAACGGTGGAGAAACTGTTACGCTACTACATCAAGCGTATTTTTAGACTGCCTTCCAATATGCCAAATTATATGATAGCATTGGAAACAAGCTTATCACCTATCATTCGAACTTTGAAAATGCTAGTGGATTATGTTCTGAATGTTATGAAAATGAATAATCACCGGCTCCCAAAGACAGCAGCTCTACAAGGTATACGAACCAGATTAAGTTGGTATGCAGATTGGATGGACCTTGCTAGAGACTGTGAGATAGTCCTAAATCTTAATAGTCCGGACTATGATGATTGGAAGAGGTCCCTTTACCAGTTAATATCAGCAGTGGATACAAAATATAGAAAAAAATGTGTAAGTGACGCGGCAGGATCTCTTTACAGACAACTGTCAGTTGAACCACAACCTGGGAGAGAAAAACTATTTTAAAGATGTCAATAGCGTAGACGAAATATCGATGATGATTAAGTTGCAGGGCGAACTTCTTCAGTTAAACTTCGTACCATATACAGAGGACCTACCGATCATATGATCTTTGTGCAACTTGAACGAACGAGTATATATTTTGCACTTCATGGGAAAATGTCCGATTTTAACAGAAATTAGAAGACAAGTTTTCGGAAGCAACATTCTAATAGAAAACGAAATGATAACACTGCTTAATACTATGGATGTAAAAACTAGCTCTACTTTATAGAAATCAAATTATTAATGAAAGTTTTTAAGTAATTTAAACGAACGCTAATGATGGTTTTCAATTTAAAATTTATTTTGCTCTACTGTTATAGTAACTATTATTAAATTGTTTGATGAATAATCTTATTTCAAAGTTAAATTTATTATGTCTTGTCAACGAGGCAGACGGCAGAAAAGCCATGTTTTCTGTTTTTTGTAAACTATGTAATCAAGAATTATAAATGTAATCAAATAAAAACAACTATCTATCTATCTATCTATCTAATTTGAAAGCAAATATTTCATATTCATTTTATTTTGTGTATGGTAAAGTCGGGCGATATGACGCCAAGTATCGTTTTTCGTTATTACAACTTTATTTTAAAACTAATTCATAAACACAAACTAGGAACAGAAAGACAATTTACAAATTATTTCTTATTCTTTTTTGCAAAAATAAAAACTATTAAAAAATATTAGCGCAAATCTATAGTAAACGCATTTTTAAGAGAAAGTGCCACCTCTAGTTAACATCACTCAAACTTTAAAATCGGTTCATTAAATACAAACGATCTTTATAAACACGTCATTAATTAGGGAAAACTTTTATGTGGACATGGTCAAAACAAATGTGCACAGTACCAAAATTTTGAGAGTTTAGACAAGTGCAGTGAAGTAACAGGAATTAAAAGGCAAAAACAAATTGAACTCATGTGAAAAATAACATAAACGACTCTAAAAAGTCAGAAGCTAACATCAATTATGAATTTTCAAGAGTTATTTCAAGCTAGTGCGGCACTATAAGGCTCGTTTAAAATTAATAAATTTGCGCTTGTGATTAAAAATAATGGACGGTGAAAAGCCATCAGATCGAGTTATATTTGTTTTGTCACATTTCTTGCATGTGTTTGTTATACATACAGGAATCATGAGACCAAAAGCTATATTTTATTGAATGCATTTGATCAATTCATCCGATCTCGTTGTTTGATCATATGATCATATCCTCACTATAGCCCACACAAATGTTTTCACGGAAATCTTCGGGCTCATCCGATACGTCATGTATTGATGTATTGGCCTGGCGATGGATTGCGATTCATCAACGGAGTGAACCAATCTTTTCCAGCTTTCTATACATGCTCGAATCGAAGCCTTATCCTGCCTTTTTCAGCTGACAAACTTCCTTCCTGAATGGAGTGAACCCCTGTGGCTGAAATTTTTTTTTTTTTTTTGAAATAATTTTTTCTTCTCTTTGTTCTCGTTCACAGGACACGAATCCCAAACTTTGTATTTTTTGAATCTGGTTCTTCGAGAAGCTTTATAAATCTATTGAAGGGAATCACAAGGCTTTTCTGCAGCTTTTTTGACATTTTACTGTCATGCATATGTAACGTGCGCTTAGTTCGCGAAAATAAAACTCTACCTTTCAATTTAATTCTACCACTTTATTCAGTATACACTTTATTCGAACTCAACTCAATTCCGTTTTATTCAATATTCACACTATCACTTTCTAAATAAAACTGACTCTGGTTGCGTCAGCTCCCTCTTTATATAGGGGTGTGAAACATCGAGAGATTTCTAGTAATTTTTCTATGAACCATGATGCGTAGACAAGTTCCCCTCCCGGTATTTTTCTGCACACACACACACTCACTCACAAACAACGTCTGCCATTATAGCACTCCATTATAGCGTTGCCAGCACTTGTGTTTTCGGTTTGACGTTTTCAATTAGGAAATCAGCATGAAATGTTGGGTGCACATTACACATAGTTTCAACGGCGGATGTGAGTTAGGCTTGAGTTAATTTGACTCAATTTGATACAGCTTTTATCTATACAGGGTGTCCCGTAATTCCTGTTACATTCTTTGGGATGTGATTCTTGGTCAAATTCTAAGAAAAAATTGTTATACAGTAATGTCCGGTTTTCAACTTTAACATCACTTTTTGACAGTTTAAAAAAGGGCTAACTTTAGTGTACCTTGACCCGTGTTAAATTCGACTTCTCTGTCAATACTGATGGTAGAGACCTAATTTTAGATTTAATTTTTTGTAGCAATAATAATCTTTAGAGAGTTTTTTTATTTTTAACAGATGAAGAAAACAATAATAAAAAAACTCATTAATAAGTGCACTCAAAAACCCATGCATTTTATGATACTTGCGAAAAACTAAAACAGGGGTTTTTTGGGTTTTTTACGGACTTTTATTGGAAAAGCTTGCAATGGGAGGAGTCCCTCCCGTCCTTTTAACTTGATCGAAGACTTAGTCTGCAGACTAAATGAAGATTTGTTTAATATTAACAGCTGGGCTTTATGTAATGGCTTAACTCTTAATCCTACTAAATCGCAAATAATTGCCATTTCCAAAAAGAAATTCAACACCGACCTCCTTCCGCCTGTTCATCTCTCACATTTTCAACTTGAGTTTGTAGATACGGTCTATATTCATGGTTTTAAAATAAACCGTTCTCTTTCTGCTAACGATCATGTCAATTCTTGTGTAGGTCGTATCTACGGCGGTCTCCGAAAACTGTACCTATTTGCTAACTTGACCCCTGTAAACACCAAGTTGAGGTTAATAAAATCTTTGTTACTGCCAATTATTGAATATGCTGCAGTAGTTTACTGTTGGCCTGATACTCATTGTCGGTACAAACTGACTGTTGCTTTTAATGATATAGTTAGGTACGTTTTTGGTCTTCGAAGGTTTGACCATGTTTCACAATATCATCATGCCGTTCTTGGTTGTTCATTGGATCAGTTTCTAAACTCCCGTTGCTGCATGTTTTTGCATAAGATAATTAATGAAAAGACACCAATATATCTGTTCGATAAGTTGCGCTTCGTGCAGTCTTCGCGCACCTTCAATCTCATTACGCACTTTTCTCGTTATTTAAATTCATCAAGACTTTTTTATCTACGCCATTAGACTCTGGAACTCTCTTCCTGTGACAGTAAAGCGGATGATAGCAGCTGTTTGCTGAGAGAAGCTAGCGAGTAGCAGCCGATAGTGTGAGCCGCTGCCTGCTTCTGCTACTGTCAGGCGCTGGTAAGAAGCAGCTGTCAAGCAGCTCTGTGTCAACCGTTTGAAAGGTCCTTAATTTATAGACACTTTTTTGATTTCACCACAGAAAAATTTGTAATTGGCAATGGGTATGCGAGTTTGCTCTATGTTTTATCTACTCTGTGGTGGTCATACCAAACTCTGAGGTGAAATCAAAGATAGCACCATATTTGAATTGTAACGTCTGTATCCGACTGAGCGAGTAAAGCCTTGCCCAAACCAACGCGGTGAGCGCGTGCGATGCGATTGCGATAAGTCAAATCCCTATGTATTACGTCCAACGTCCATAAGATTACATAGGGATTTGACTTATCGCAATCGCATCGCACGCACTCACCGCTTTGGTTTGGCCAAGGCCTTAATCATTTCCATTTTTATTGTGTAATTTTCACTTTGAATATGAAAAGTGTTGGTAACGTCAGTTTTGAATAAAGCTTTCAATATTCTCCACTGTGACAAGCCGCCATGAAATGTCGAGGAAAAAACTCTTTCTCTTTTCAAAGAATGTCAAACCAACGGACAAAATAATGGCGACTTTGGTTCCCGTTCGAAGTTTTTTGATATAATTTTTAATCAGCTAGCGCTAGCACAGCCAAATCTTTTGAACGCCATGCTACCGAGCCCATCTACCGTCTAAGTTAATTCAGTTCTCGCTGACATTTCAGTGACAGTTCGGCGACGAAAAATCACGTGCGCTAATTTGGTGTGGGTGGTGGGAGCACATTTTTATATTTCCTTTCGAATGTTTCGGTTGTTGTATACGGTCGTGTTTTGTTTCTCTCCAATAAACAAATTGTAAATTTCCCCCAAACAAAAATTTAAAAATAATGAAAATGCTCGCCAAAAAGAATAGTGAAATGCGTGCTCTTGCTCTCAAATTATACGAGATCAACGCATTTAAATTTGGCGATTTTAAAATGAAAGTTGGAATCAATTCACCTGTATACTTCGACTTACGTGTCATCGTAAGCTTCCCTGAAGTCATGGTAAGGTATTTGTCTTTATGACAAAAAGAGTCAAACTCATTCGGTTGCTTTTTAGGAACAAGTCTCGAATCTAATTTCCGATTACGTTCGCGAAAACAAACTACAATGTCAGCATGTTTGTGGTGTTCCATATACAGCCCTTCCCATTGCCACTATAGTGTCAGTTCGTGAGAACATTCCCATGTTGGTTAGACGTAAAGAAGCCAAAGGCTATGGTACCAAGAAACTCATTGAAGGCAAATACAACGCCGGTGACACGTGTTTGATTGTAGAGGATGTTGTCACCTCTGGATCCAGTGTCCTAGACACAGTAAAAGATCTTCAAAAAGAAGGTATTGTTATCAGTGATGCTGTGGTTGTGGTCGACCGTGAGCAAGGAGGATCCGCGAATATAGCTAAACATTCAGTACGCATGCATTCCCTTTTCACCTTGTCATATCTATTGAATGTGCTCAAAGAGGCTGGAAAGATTCAAAAGGAAACGGTTGATTCTGTGGCCAAGTACATCAGTGGATGTCAAATCAACAGTGATGGCTCTTTCGTGGACGCAGATGGACCAAAGAAAGTTGGTAAGATTCTATCATTTTTTCAGACGTTTTGCAGTCAAAATGATTAAATAAAGTGCGATGAACTCACTCTTCCGTATCACAACATGAAAGTGCTGTGATTTTAATGGCCTTGAAAATTATTAGTGAAAACAAATTGGCATTAGCGATAGAAAGGGGCGATAAATGATCGTGAACGTTGAGAGATATTTATTTTTGGATTGGTGCAGACAACTGTATAAGTTTATTTCTTTGATCTTTGCTTTTTTGCAACAAATGACAACCTATTAAATCCAATAAAGCGCTACAAAGAGTCTATCGCATGGGAAAACGCAAGGATTGCTTATGAACAATGATTTGTTAGTCATGCGAGGTGTGAATGATTTGATTAAATTAATTTGAGGAGGATGGTTGGGGTTACTGATTAGATTATTCAAATCAGTAGCTCATGATATCATAGTTGTGATACTGACAATTTAGCTTGTCTACAGCAAACAAACTGTGACTCTCAGTAAGTAATCTGATAAAATAGTTAAATTGTATAAATTCCGCCCACAGATATGAAAACAACTCTTAAATTCTTTATTCGTTGTTACACTTGTCCGGAGTTTTTCAATGTTTTATTCTTGACAATAGCTGGGGGCAGAGTAACCACTCGCCCACCAGAATTGATCAGTTGATTTTGTTCAGTTGTATTTTTATATTGAAATTGTCGTTGAGACCATGAATCCCACATTGTCCCTCTTTTTTATTTGTCGAACGTTTATTGCTGCTTATCACATTAAGTTGGTTTATTGTTCATCCGAGTTCACGATTAAGAAATGAAATTAATTAGGCATATTTTTTTTGTAATTATTTTGGGAGGAGACATATATGTATGTATGTCACTTTGCTACTCTAGACAGACACGTGCGTTGAAAGAACTTTGTCCCATTATAATTCTTTTAAGAATTGATCAAAAGCTTGAACGTGACGTTCACCTCTTTCAGGGTAGCCTACTAGAAAAGAAAAATGTTTGTCTATGTTGTTCTTATTACGCATTTTGTGTCGCTTTAATAAGTAGATTACTTGTTTAGTTTTAACGAACGTAGGTAGTACCAAAGACCTCCTATATTGTCCTACCAATGTTAATTATAATCAGCAAAATGTTGATGCAGTTGAGGCAAAAGGCAGACCCCCTGCTTTGTCATTATGCTGTTCGTTGAACATTTTCATTGCTCCCCCACTTGACGCGGGCACCTACATACTTTTAGCCACAGGTTATAAGTGAAATTACAACCACCTTTTTTCCATCCACTGCAACAAAAAGAAGGTACGGTAGCTACTCCGTTAGTACAAGAAGCCTGTAATTGGTGTGAGTGCTTCAGCTTAGTATTCAGCCTCCCATATTATTATAAAAATAAAAAGTGAAAGATTTTATTTTTTGGCAAGTTTTAGAAAAAGTCTAATTTATTAGTCTTATAAATGTCGTATCCCAAAAACTTCGTGTGCATTTGAACAATTTTCCTTTAAATTAGGATACTTCTTGTTGGTGTTCTGCTGGGGTCTCATTTAAGAACCTGGCAATCACAAATGCCGTACCAATAACTTAAAATAAATTATATAAATAGACCAATAGAGTTCCACTACTTTTGCAGTGTCTTCCAAGCAGAAGTGTTCGCAGTCTATAAAGCTGCAGCTTTGAACACCAAAAGCATTGACTTCTTCTTAGACATCCAGGCGGCTATGTAAGCTATTACATGACTGATCAGCTCAAGGAAGATTGTAACTTTGATTTGATCTTGAGGACACCGTGACATGACTTGAAAAGAAATGGTGGATTAGCTGGCCGAAATCGGGTTATCACTACACTCGAACCCAGCGAGACGAAGACTGTACCTAAACCACTAGAGCAAGAAAAAATAGAATCCAATGAAACTTTACAAAAGCCGCCAATGATAGGTGGTCATCTTTTGAAATTTGCCGGCTTTGCAGGAACCTATGCAAGAATAAACATAATCTTTACTCCAACTTAGCATGCCTCCGTTGATTGACAATTTTATGGTTCACAACTCATTGGGTAGCCACATAATAAGAATGGCCATTGAAGAGATAGAGAAATGATCATTCCACTTCCTCAACAAGTAACCAAGCTTGGCCCACAGCCAACACTAGTAAGAAAAAACTCGGAGAACTGGGCGACATTTCAAACCTTCCACTGAACATCGCCTAAAATTCATTAAGGGCTCAGAATGGTTCGATGAAGGTTCTCAACCCCAAAAACATTATTACCATCTCAAACATCCCCTTTTCATCGGTCCCTACACTCCCTCCCCAGACACGTGCGTTATCATCTGTTATCCCGGGGAGCACAATGTATTTATGAGATCCGAGTGAGGTGTTACCTCTTGCGATTTGAACTTTCGTTGGTGTATATTGCTGATATTTCCGCAGCCTAGTAAGAAACGATCCGTAATGGTTAGCATGCCTCCCTGTTACGAATGAGGTTTAAGGTTCCAATCCCAACAACGGGTATCGCTTTCTGGGGAGAGTTGACAAGTATTCCGATAGTAGTTTTATTGCCTTGAAAAGGGGCCCCCAGCTCTGGTTCGTCAATCGTCACCCAATTTATTTATTTCATTTTAGTAAAAAACTTTCGAACTAAGGATGAGTAGTAAACAGGGTCTGTTTGTGTTTTAGTAGAACTAAAACTTAGATTGGTTTTCTTTAATCAGTGTGCAAAAACGTTTTTTTTTTTTAAGGGAAGAGTTGTGATTATCCGGTGAATTTCGGTAAAATCTTCAGAAGAGGCCTTTATTTGTAAAAAAAAAAAAAAAACCTAAAAGCTATACTTTCATTATTCGCTATTAAAGCGAGTTAGTTGTTGTATCTTCGTTCTTGTGACAGTTAAGCAGATAACGTTTTAGAGCAAGTTTATCTTATCTTTATAAATCGAAAAATATGAGGTTTGTTTTTGCAATCGAAATGATGGAACTATTAGTGTGCTGTCAACAACAAGAGCTGTTTGATGTATTGCTTATTTTTATCACATTATGCTAAAAATTGCAAATGGCTCGTTAGAATATAGTCTATTATTTTTATCTATTGGCGATCTATAAACTAATTATGTGATTTCAAACTATTTTGTCTAGCGATACTACATCGTTAGAATAAACAATTAAATAGTTTTTGTATTTCAATGCTTGAAAATGTGGAGCTTTTTAACGGGGCTCGCCAGATGTTTCTTTTGAAAATGGAAATGTCAGATTAGCAGGCAATGTTCTATTTTAATTTACTATCTGGTGGCCAGCTTACTAGTATTTAGACCGCTTTATAGAGTTTTCCCTTTAGCTTAGAATGCGTTTTTTATGATTGCAGAATATAGCGGGGTTTTCCAGTTCGTCCACAACACGCTTACTCGATAATTGGCGGCGTCATCCTGTCATAGATCTCAGTGAGTTGTTACATGGATGTGGGATCATCGTTTAAGAAAACTGCACCTCCGGCAAAGAATATTCGATGTACTTTTCTAGTCAAAGACTTTAATAAAGAACTAAAGACTTAAAACGCATCTTTAAGACACACCTACGCAATCCATCGGTGACTCCATTTAAGATTCTCCATTGATCCTTCATCCATATCTTTGATTTATCCGCCCATAAACCTTTGTCATTGTTGTCCGAGGGCCACCCAGATTAGAGCTCGTGGTTGTCGATCTAATGCTAATTTATACCGTATGTTAATCTTTTTGCGGATGTAGATCCTTCACGTTGCTTCTGAATCCGGATGTTTATATTGTTGTTGACTTCACTTTTTAGCCGCATTGTTTACCAGATAGTTTTTTTCACAATTGGCTACCCGATACCGCCCAACGATTGGGACATGAGCTTGATCTTTGCTCAGTCCTCTTAAAAGCTTGGAGGCCAAAATCGTTTGGCTTCTCGACCCGATATCTCCAAAACATTGTTTTAAAAAAATTCATATGTTATCTCGTCTTGTTCAGCATCTTTGACTTTTTCGAAGTCTTACCTTGCGTTCATTTTGGTTCCGGCTATTTAAGCGGCTTTCAAGGAAATTTTTTGTTCAAAAGACTGTCGCCACCTGCGCTGAATTTCCCCATCCAAAAGAAGCTGTACTTGCGTATCATTTTCTACTTTTCCCTTTGTGTTCTTTGTTTGGATTTGGGCGCTCTTCTTCTTTACTTCTTTCTTGCAGCTTCTAGATTCCACTTTGAGGCGGGGGTTTTTTGGTCGCTATTATTGATAGTCGTGTTTTCCTTACTTATCACTGCTTTATCTTCATCTTTACACCGCCAAGTCCCTTTGGCTTGTCGATAGTTTCACTTTAAAACGTCCCACGTATTTTGTTCCGTATTCTTTTCATTTTGGACTGTTTTACACAGAGGTTTTGCATCTTTATAATGAATTGCATGCTTTTTCACACCCCTTATACCACTTGGTTATATTAGTAGCACTTGCTTGTTTGATTTCCTTCTCAGACTTCATAAATAAAGGTGTCAGCAGAAAACGGTGTTTCTGATCGACAACCAAGTTGACTGCCATCTTTTATTCGAGACTTCGTAAATTTGGCAACCAAATTCATTAGGTTATCGTTTCCAACACTATTGTAAGTGATAAGGTCATTCCTCCTTTATTGAACATGTTATATAATAGGTTTGTTCGTTGAAGCCCTGGGGTTGCCCTATGGTCGCCACAAAGCGTTTTTTGAGAAACCTAAATTCGCCATGAATGTCAAATTGAGTGTTTTTTGAGCCATAGGTTTGCCAAAGGTTTTCCCCAAACTCGCACTAGCTTTTTGCTGTGGCGATTTGAGGGCTGTCAAATGGCATGTATTTTTTTTTTTAATGACAGGGATGTGTGGTGATTTGTGGTTTAGCGTTTTTTGAGGACTGGAAAACCCAGTTTTTTTTGACAACTCATAGGGTTGTCAAGAAAACCTGGGTCAACCCTGGGGAAAGTTCAACGAACAGACCTAATATTACAAGACCTTGTGAGTGGCTTACACATACTTAGGATATATTGATCTGGAGGGTTCCAGTATCCTATGCCTCCATTGCATTCCTGGTAGTCTTTGTTTGCTTCGCGAAATCACCGTTCCAGCAAAAACAAAAACTACACTTTTTTCGGGTTATCATTAAATAAGTTTTGTACTTTTGTTCACCTGCTACTTGAATATGCCTGCCAAGTGTGATATATAAATAAAATAAGCCTAAAAGTTTATTGTTCACATTTATAACTTCAAAAATTATCTCTTTTTTTTAGTAAATGAATTCGCCCGCACAAAGATGACTTTTGAGAACCGTTCAAACCTTGCCAAATCAGAAGTCGCCAAAGATCTCTTTAATCTGATGGCATTGAAGAAAACCAACCTGTGCCTGGCTGCCGATCTAACCGATTGTGAGAAAATTTTGAATGCAGCCGATGTATGTGGCCCATACATTTGTGTCCTCAAGACTCACGTTGATATTGTCGAAAATTTCACCGATGACTTTGTGAAAAATCTAGTTACCCTTTCAAAGAAACACAATTTCCTCATCATGGAAGATAGAAAATTTGCAGACATCGGCAACACTGTCTCAATGCAATATTCAAAGGGACTTTACAAAATATCTCAATGGGCCGATTTGGTGACGGCTCATTCCATCTCTGGCCAGGGTATACTTCAAGGCTTAAAAGCTGGTTTAGTGGATGCACCCAAGAAGCGTGGTGTGTTCCTTTTGGGGGAAATGTCATCGACAGGTAATTTAATAAACGATCAGTATAAAGAAGCCACAACAAAATTGGCTACAGACAATGCCGACGTTGATTTCGTTGCTGGAATTGTTTGCCAAAGTTCTGATTGCTTTGCTTTCCCCGGACTAATTCAACTCACACCGGGAGTAAAAATCGATGATGCCGGAGATAAATTGGGACAACAGTATCAAACACCTGAATTTATTGTACAAGAGAAAGGAGCCGACATTGGAGTTGTTGGACGAGGTATTTTGGAAGCCAAGTGCATCGAGAAAGCCGCAGTATTATACAGAGATAGGTTGTGGGCAGCCTATTGTGACCGTGTTGCTAAGTAAGGGAAAGGTTAAAAAATATAACCGAACATTTATTTTTTGTATAAACCTGCACATATTTTTGATACAAATGTTTTCAAGTTCAAAATGTTGTTTAAGTGAAAAAAGACATAGTAATTTTATAACTACCCGTTTCAAAAATAAAAACTTTTAACATGACATGGCTTTATTTATTTGGCAAGAAAAAAAAATGAGAAAGATTTGAAGGAAGAAAAACTAATGGAGCACTATATTTTGTTGAGGGTGTGTTTGTTTCCACGAATTCGTTTGTTCCTAAAAACGGAAATGATTTGTTGCTATTGATGTGTTTTCAACGAAAGAATTATAAATATTGCCTCTGTAAATTCTGTTGATTCTTAACATCAACGTTTTTCTTTACTTGGTTTTAATAAAAATGTTGCCGCCCGAGCAGGGACTTGAACCCTGGACCGTTGGATTAAAAGTCCAACGCTCTACCGACTGAGCTACCCGGGCATGTGTAAATTCGCTGTCAGATGAATTATATAAGAGGATAATGATTGTTTGTTTATTACGAACGCGCCAAGTTAGAACTAAAATAGTATTTTATATGCATGCGTTGCATGAAACGCGGTCGATGAACTTCACATTAAAGCAGATATCCTTGGCAACGCCTAGATCTTAGATAGGCAACAAACATTACGCTCTTAAGTATATACATAAGTAAGTAGATGTATATACATAAGTAAGTAGAAGTAACAACTTTTTCTAAAAGGACCATAGACCAAGAGTGTAAGGACTCAGGAAATCCGTATGTGGGGACTAATCAAAAAAGAAAAATTCACCGAAAGTGCAAAAAAAAAGAAAAACAGCGATTCTAAAGAAGAACTGCAAAATGAACGAAAATGAAAATTTCATTTTAAAACGTGCAGCTAACGACACTTTAATCCTCGAGGTGGTCAACATAGCCCTGGCATTTGGTAATGTAAAACATCTTGGCTTTTTCCAAAGTTTATTTCTTTTTGGATTTTTTCTGCCATTAAATTGTGCTTAAATCGGAAGCCCAAACGTTTTTGAAAACCGTTGAGAGAGAGATAGTCACCCTTATTAAGAATGGCGTAAAACGCAAATAAGATGACTTCTCTCTGTGTGTCAAAATTGCAGTTTAAGTAAAATAACTAGTGAGGGAATGGTAAGATAAGAGCAATGAGGAACAGATAGAGGGTTAAATTTATATTTTTATGAAAACAAAAATTATGGCGGCTGGAGAACTGTTATTTTTTAGGCGTTTTAATGAAACTCCTATCGCAATAAGGGTGAGTGTTTCCCTTAAATCGTCTGACTTTTACTTGAGAGATCGCGGTATGATGGAACGAAATGGACAACGACCTGAACAAACTCACACCTAAACTTTTATTGATTTTAATTTATGGGACAATTCCATTTTTTTTTTTTTTTTTTTTTAATTTAAACTATTTTTATTTCAAATTTGTTTATTAATAAAATTGAAAGGAAGAGGACTTTCTGTGCGAAGTACTGGTATTAATTTTGTTTTTAATTTTATTTGTTTGTTTGTCTTTGTTAGGTATTTTCAATAGTTTCTTAGCTGAATTAGTCCAAGCAAAAATCGAAAACGATATATGTATTTAACGTCATGCCATGTATTTACAATTGTACATATACATGTGTACATACGTGCCCATAGCTCTTATTCCCCTAACAGAGGAAAGGTTCATCATGGCGTATGAGTAACTTTTTTTTGTACGATATTTCCATTGGTTTCACTCGGGGAAGCACTCATTTTAAAAACCATTGGAACTCCTAATGTCATACAATGGACACCAAAATGCACCTTTGCATCGCTTCTGTGGTTTAGTTATTCTAGTGTCATTCAACTGTAATGTAATGCAATGCGTTCCTGAACTTAACCCAGTGTTGACCCAGGTTTCCTTGACAACCCCAAAAGTTTTCAAAAAAGCAGGGTTTACCAGTTCTCAAAAAACGATAAACTATACAATAACCACACATCCCTGTCTTTTGAACAAAAATTCATGCGATTTGACAGCCCTGTTCCTTACTTAAGCACGCCCCAGAAAAAAGCCTAGGGCGAGTTGAGAAAAAACACAGGGCATACCCAGGGTTCAAAAAACACTCAATTTAACATTCATGGAAAAAAATTGCGGAAAATGTGTAAAAAGTATGCCTAATTCAAGGTAATCGGCCCTATCGTGGTAACCGTCGGAGCGGAATTCTCTCCGATAGGAGACATTTTGCTTAGTGGTATTTCTCCGATCGGACGATCCGACGTTCTCCGATAAGTTTTCTTTACGGAGATTTTAGTTTTGGGAATGCAATGCATTGCCGTATTTGTGAAAAATTTCTTACGACGACAACTACTTTGAAGCAAAATTGAATCTCCGAAAAAAGATGCGTTGCGGAGAAAACTCCGCTCCGACGGTTACCACGATAGGGCCGAATAAGTATGAATGAAAGAATCGACAGATTATTTATGAGGGAACTCAATTTTGTATTGTTTTAAATCTTTTTTTTTCCTGAGCACCCACACATTCAACGCACTGTGCTTTAAGGAACGAACCTAATAATAATCAATTGAATTGAACTTTCATGAGTTGTCAAAAATTTGAGCTTTACAGGTATCAAAGAAAATGTTGACTAAAAAAGGAGTATCGCAACAATTTCCTCCTAGATCCCAAAGCTTATTTGAAAAAGAAAACTAGAAAAAAAGCCACTCGTCTCCACATTCTCAAAAAAGAACCTTCTCCTCACTTGTCCCATCTACAGCACTACTCTTGACTTACATCACCTGCTCTACAACTTCCACACAACAAAACCATTAATCATAACGTTTGAGTTTTGCTTGTGACAAAGTTGTCCTATCTTGCCGAAGATGAGTTTTTGAAATATCTACCACATTATGTGCATGCTAACAACAGCAAAAATCTATCAGGGGACGTATGTACATTTTTTTTTTTTTATTTCAAATCAGTTTGTATGTTGAGCTTTGTATGTATTTGCTTTAAATTTCTTGAGAATTTGTTCATTCCTTCGTCAGTTATTTATCATGCTTATATGAATAGTCCTTTAAATTCAATCGTACAGTAAAAAGTTTTTGTGTTTTCTTTTTACTACCCCAACTTTTAAATGCCAAAAAGAATGAAAGTAGAATCAGAGGCCGAATAACGGCATCAGTGATCGAGTGAGTGGGTGAAATTTTTCTCTTTTTGTCTAAATTACACAATTTCAGTCGTTTGTTTTTCTATTGAATCAAATTCCATTCAATTACTGATGAGAGAATATCAAATAAATGTTAGTAGATTGCCCGATATCGTGAATGATAGTGCCAAACTAACGTAATTCAGGGGTGACATTCTGTATGTAAAAAGCGAACAAACGTTTTCGTGTGTGCGAACGATTTACAATGTCTTCGCTTATGAAAAACGTTTGATCGCTTTCGTTTCGCTTTTTATAGAATCTAGCTACGTATCACGTTTAACGTATGCGGTAATTGGACCCCATATTTCTATTCTTCCAACTGCTTTCAACAAAAACTTCCAAATTTCACTCAGGTTTCCCATAAACTCATTCGTCCTTAAGAATTAAGGGGAAGGAACTTGGGGCATTCAAGCACTTTAATTGCAGAATTGAATTTGTCAGCTACAACTTTTAATGCACTCAGCGCCTGGGCCCAAATTACAATAACGATACTCACGAAAAACCCCTCGTTATTAAGCACGTTCAAGAACCTATACGAAAGGCTTTTCCGGATAGATACCTGTATCTTAGATACTTACTTACTTAAGGTAGCGCTACAGTCCGGGTCGGACTAGGGCCTCAACCAACATGCTTCTCCAGCCAGCTCGGTCCCTAGCTAGCTGCCTCCAGTTTTGCACGCCAAGTTGGTTGAGGTCCTCTCCTACTTGCGTGCGCCACCTGAGTCGCGGTCTTCCTCTACTGCGCCGTCCCTCGGGATTGGATTCGAAGACTTTCCGGGCCGGAGCGTTGGTGTCCATTCGCTCTACATGACCCAGCCATCTAAGCCGCTGGACCTTGACTTGTTTGACAAGGTCAGTGTCGCTGTACAGCCCGTACAATTCGTCGTTGAATCTTCTTCTCCATTCTCCATCTATGCAGACGGGACCAAATATCACCCGAAGAATTTTTCTCTCGAAGCATCCTAAAGCGTTCTCGTCTGCCTTTGACAAGGTCCATGCCTCTGCGCCATATATAAAAACCGGGATGATAAGTGTCTTATACAGGGACACTTTAGTTGCTCGAGAAAGGACTTTACTACTCAATTGCCTTCTTAGTCCGAAGAAACAGCGATTGGCAAGAGTTATTCTTCGTTTGATTTCAGCGCTGGTGTCGTTGTCTGAATTAATAGCGGCGCCTAGGTAGACAAAGTCCTTAACTACCTCAAAGTTATAGCTGTCAATCGTGACGTTCTGTCCAAGACGTCGGTGTTGGGTGTCGTTTCTTGATGACAGCATATACTTGGTCTTGCCCTCATTTACCACTAAACCCATCTTCTTCGCTTCCGTCTCAATGCTCATAAACGCGCCATAGACATCACGCTGCCTTCTTCCAATTATGTCAATATCGTCGGCATATCCCAGCAATTGAACGGACCTTTGAAAGATTGTGCCTCTTGTGTGTAGGAGTTTTGCACTATTCTTTCAAGAACGATGTTGAAGAAGTCGCATGACAGTGCATCGCCTTGCCTAAAACCTTTTTTGACATCGAATGTATCGGTGAGATCTTTTCCGACCCTGATGGAGCAGCGTGCGTTCTCCATCGTCATCCTACACAATCGAACAAGTTTGGTAGGGATGCCAAAACTAGACATGGCTCTATACAACTCCTCTCTATAGATGCTGTCATATGCGGCCTAAAATCGATAAAAAGGTGGTAGGTATCGATTTGAAGCTCCTGGGTTTTTTATAAGATCTGCCGCAGAGTGAAGATTTGGTCTATGGTGGACTTTCCTGGTCTAAAGCCGCACTGATAAGGACCTATCAGGTTGTTGATGAATGGCTTCAGACGCTCACACAATACGGCAGAGAGGATCTTGTACGCGATGTTAAGAAGACTGATACCTCTGTAGTTGGCGCAGTTCAGAGGGTCTCCTTTCTTGAGGACCGGGGAAACGATGCTGAGGTTCCATTCATCGGGCATGGTTTCTTCCGACCATATTTTGCAAATGAGCTGGTGCATACTCCTGACCAGGTCATTGCCTGCCGATTTAAACAATTCGGCAGTGAGGCCATCAGCTCCAGCAGCTTTGTTGGACTTTAGCTTGGATACTGGTGTCTTCACTTCGTTCAGGTCGGGTTGGCGGAATTGTTTGTCTACGTCGCCTAAATCGAATGGTTCTATCTCTCTAACAGTGGAATTGGGTTTATCATCGCCGTTATAGAGCTTGGAGAAGTGGTCTTTCCATATCCTCAGAATTGACTGTGGTTCCACCACGATGTTCCCTGGGTCGTCTTTGCAGTCTTCGGCTCGGGGCTTATAGCCCGAGGCTGTTGTTTTTACCTTTTGGTAACTTCCGAACCTCATTCCTGCTGTGACACCCTTTTATCTCCTCGATCGCGCGCTTCTCATGCTCTCTCTTTTTCCGTCTGAGAAGCCGGTGTTCGTCTGCTTGTAGAGCTCGTAAGCAGTTCTAGTCTTTCTGTGCAGCGCCGCTTTGTATGCTTCCTGTTTAGCTGCATGTGCTTGCCGGCATTCTTCGTCAAACCAGGGGTTTCGTTGTGGTGGCCGTGTGAAACCCAGCACTTCAGAGGCGGCATCTCTGATGGCTGATTGGCAGAACTGCCACTGGCTCTCTATACTTGATACTGGCGACATAGGACTCCTTAAGAGGTTGTAGGAGACTCGATCGGAAAAGGACTTGGCGATCTCTTGCGATTGTAGTCGTCCAACGTCGAATTTTCTCACAGTATTTTCTTGTGTTGGCTTGGATCGGAATATCTGCAGTCGTACCTTGGCTACAACAATGTAGTGGTCCGAGTCAATGTTGGCCCCTCGGAATGTTCGGACATCCTCTATACTGGAGAAGTGTCGTGCGTCGATCGCAATGTGGTCAATCTGGTTGACGGTTGATTGATCAGGAGATTTCCATGTCCCTATATTGAGGTGCTGGAACTGCGTACTAGCTACCAGAACATCTCTCCCCGCAGCGAAATCGATCAGCCTGAATCCGTTATCGGAGGTGTTGTCGTGCAGGCTGTATCCTCCGATTATTCCACCAAATATATCCTCTCTTCCTAGCTTGGCATTAAAATCTCCTAGAACAATCTTAATGTCATAGCCAGGGCACTGTTCATATGTTTTGTCCAGGAGCTCGTAGAATAAGCCTTTGGTGTCTTCATCCTTTTCCTCTGTGGGGGCGTGTGCGCAAATGAGGCTTATATTGACGAATTTAGCCTTGATGCGGATTGTTGCTATGCGCTCGTTCACATAGTTGAAACTAAGACTTTTTGCCTGAGTCTGGTTCCAACAACGAATCCACATCCAAACAGTCGCTGCTTCTGTTCCCGGTAGCAATCGCCGTAATAGATATCGCAGTCTTTTAATCTGCGTCTACCTGGTCCATCCCATCGCATTTCTTGGATAGCGGTAATATCTGCTTTGTAGCAGTTTAGGGCTTCCGCTAATTGTTCGGCTGTACGTGGCCTATTAAGGGACCTAGCATTCCACGTACAGATCCGAAGTTCGTTGTCCGTTTTTCGTTTGCTGGGTTCGTCATCAGTAAATCCGTCCGTATCCGAGGCTTGTTGGTGCTTCGCAACTAAGAATTGCTTTACGTGGCCGGGAAGTCACCCCGACAGCACGACCCCCAACATGGAGGGCCAGATCCTAGTATAACTCCAAAGATGGGGAGCCTGATAAACCGTTCCTTATAGGCCTGAGCTCCAACTATGTTCTAGTAGCCCTATAAGGTGTTCACTAAGTAGTTCAACCTGACTGGAACTGTAGAAGTGTAGACCGTTGATTCCATCTAGGGAATTCCTCCGCTGCCGTCTGGATGAAAGAAGAGGTGCCTTAGTGGGAACACCTCTCCCCCCTCACTCGTTTGCTGCCACCAACAACCTTCCATTAGGGCTGAGACCCGATCTCCGGTTGAGGTATTAGGCACCCGATGTTCACCAGGTGAGAGTAGGAGTTGATAGACAGAGGTGGGTTTTAAGAAAAACCTATGAACGCTAGGATCCTCTTGGGTGCACGTGTCTATCATTTAAACATGTATTGTAACGTGCGCTTAGTTCGCAAAATAAAACTTCACCTTTCAATTTATTTCTATCACTTTTATTCAGTATCTGTACTTAACTCGATCTCAACTCGACTTTTGCACTATCACTTGTATACAACAATTTACTCTTAACTTTATCACTCTATAATCAAAAAAACTGCCCTCTGGTTGGCTCGGGCGGGCTATTTATATCGAATGACATGCCATCTAGAACTCTCCAGTAACTTCTACATTGTCTCCACTCTACACTATTTTGGCTGTCAAACATTTTCTCTCCTTCAAAATTTCTACACTTACACCAGTGCTCCCAGATGTGTTTTTCGGTTGAACGTTTTCGATTAGGAAATTGGTATTAAATGTTGGGCTCACGTTACAGTATCTTAGATACCTTCTTGAAATTTTCTGATATCTTCAGGTTATCGCCGACAACAGCTGTGAAATACTCGTATAAAAATTCAACATTTCAAAACATAAAAATATTGAAGATATCGTTGCCAAACGATTGAAATTTATTTTTTCTAATTTCCTTGCAACTGAAATGAAGTTAATTCTAAAACCCACACCAAATAAAAAAAGCTGATTACTTAAATAGAAAGGTAAACCAAAAATTTTCGGATACCTTTAGATAGCTTTTTATTAGAAATGGGAGCGTGCCTCTGCTAAATGCTAACACGTAAACAACAAAAAGCTATCCGGATACGATTATTGAACGCCCCCATTGTTACGTTGCGATTGCGTTTCATAATACTCACTGGGCGCGTTCGGTGCAATTCAGATTTTCAGATTAACTAACTATTCTCGGCCTCTGATTGGCCAGACGTTAAGTTTTTCAGTTGACAACTCATCAGCTGTTAGTTTTTACCGATTCAGTTTTTCAGTCAAGAAAAGCAGGCTGAAAATCTAGATTTAGTTTATTAAGCTGTCAGATGCGATCAAAAGCCTACATGACAATTGAACTTTACTTTGTATTTTTCGGTTAGCTTTTTGTGGAAACATTTTTGTAGTGAACTTTTTCATTAAACTGAACTCTAATTTATTTTTAGGCAATTTGTCATATAATTAAAGATTATTAATGGAAACCCTTACAAAGGAAATAGATTTTTAAGAAAATTATTTGCTACATTTTCACTCGCCGCCGTATTAATAAACGCGGAATAGCTGGGTTCCATGGATTAAGTTTAGAATGGTATAATGGTAGCTTTAATTAAATGGAAAATGGTATAATGGTAACTTAATCCATGGAATAAGGCTATTCCGCGTTTATTAATACGGCGGTCGAAGTCTATTCAAATTGTAGTTACACGCATATTTCTAATCACAAATATTGAAGAGAAATGCTTTGGACTATAAGTTAATACTATTTTGAACCAACTACAAGAAATTATTTATTTCTTATCAAATCTTTCCTAGCAGAATTGAAAGGTGAATCCCAATACCATTCAAATCTGACAAAAAATTTAGAAGACCGTTCGACGCAAAACTGAATAAGTTTTTCAGTTAATCTTAAAATCTGAATTGCAACGAACGCGCCCACTGTCATTTACGTTGGCGGTCGTTTTGTTATTGTTTTGACATTTTCATGGATCCATTCTTGTAATTCATTACGTTTTTTTGTCTCGCGTTACGTACCTTATAAACATTTTTATAATGAATAAAATGCTCACTATAAATAATGTATAGATGACAGTTTCTAGTTTTCGAAGGTAAGCCTTAGTGGTATTATCATTTTAGTGTCGCGTAGAATTTCGTCCTTCTGGGAGGGCGCCACTATGCTTCTTTGTGAAGTTTTAAAAATGGCTGCTCACAACTACGCCACTTTATATTTTTTTAAAAGAGTCCATATACAAACCATGATTCTGCAGCTCACCCAAAACACAATAAAACATCTCAAATGTTTTATTATTAAAACATATAGTATTTTGAGTTTATTCGAATAAAGACACATATTACACCAAAAAAACTCTTAAAGAGGCACATTTAAAATAGCACAAACAATTTATTTTCTTTAATATGAAACTAGTTGAACTAAAACCCTTTGGTAGTCTCCAGACACATCATCCTATAAAGAAAAATTTAGAAAACATTTTTTAAATAAAACAAATTCAAAACCTGTTCTTGAAATGAGTTTTTATTTAAACTATCTTAAATTCACAATACACAATACTACAACAAACCAAGAATTATTAAAAACAGGCACTACTTTAAATTTTGAATTTTAAAAGATTTATTAAAAAATGTTGCTTGGTCTTGTTTCGATTTGACACCCTTCTTTTTATAGCATTTTGAGAAAAAAGAAAACACCAACACTTAATTTGATAAATATTTAATTGTTTGGCTTAGTTGTTAAAATTTTTATCATATTATTAAAGCCTTTGAGGTGGCTTGCAGGGGACGAGAGTAAGTTCGGTTTACCAAGAGGCAAGTGTTTCAAGACAATATCCTACGTCCGAATCGCAATCATCCTGAAAGAGATTCGAATTTTGATGATGTTTTTGTTGCTATCAAAGTCTAATGAATGTTGTGCAAGTTGTTAGTATACAAAGTGAACATTTCTATGAAGGGGAAATACTATTCAATTCTACGTATGACTAATAAAATGAATGTGTTTTCACAAACAAAGTGAGTTTATCATGAATCAATGATTGACAAATAGAAACTTTTTATCGTTCAAAATCGTGATAGTATGTTGTTATGTACCTATACAAATATTTACTATGTTTACACAAAAGAAGAGGAGAGTAAAAAATAAGATTCGAGTAATAATAAATTCAAAAGCTATTCAACAAATTTTAATTTAAGCGTTTTTATTAATTTCACAGTAACAATTATTAACACAAATACTTTTGCAAAAAAACAATGCAAAACGTTTCAAGCAGTATTTATTTGATCCTTAAGTTTTCTGAGGCACTAAAGCTGAAAGATAAGCGAAGAAATTGATAGGGTTGTCTACCAGGCCACAACTGTGGCGAGTAGATATCCAATTTCACTTTCAGAATCGTCCTGAAAAGATGAATTTTTTCGTTTGATTTGTGTTTTTTTTTTAATGAAATGTATGTAGAAGTGGATGTTGTTTAAGTTAGCACAAATGCTTTTGTAAACTATTTAGTAACGTGTATAAAGAACAGAAGAGCGTGAAAATTAACATAAAAAAAATGTTTTAACATAAAGTGTTTGAATTAAAATTAAGCTGTGTACAATTGCGAATGGTTTAGGTGATATTTAAAACAACGTTGCTTTTCAAAGCATGAGAGAATTTTTTTAAATTCAGTTTCGTTTCTATTGCATGATTAAAAAAAAATTAACAAAGCTGTCAAGATTCATTAGACAACCTTTCATCAGAAAATAGATTCCTTGCTTGCAATAAAATAAACAAGAATGATAAAAAAAATACACACATACTAAGCTAGTGCATAATTTAAAACAGTTTTCGACTTCAGAAGCCAGGACTTAGTCGATTTAAGCCTATTAGATAAGTTAAAGTGTTGTTCTTACGAGAATATTAAGACAAGCATGACCCCACAAGAAGAATGTCAGCATCGGAAGTATAAAGCGATTTGATAACAAAAAGGTTTCGAAGATTTTTGGACTCTCTGTATATCTAGGACAGGATTTACATAACTCTTGATATGGTTTCATTAATATCAGAGCGGACATTTAACTTACACCATCAGAGGACACCTAAATCGCGGATAAGCAGTTTGTGGAAGATTCTGAAGATGATACGCATGCTTATTTTGAGACTCGGTTTTGATCGAAAGTCAGTCCAATTTTTAATTCGACTTTTTCGAAAGTTCACGGGTTAACGACTTCGATCGAAAATTGGTCGAAATCTAAAAAATGTACTTTGAAGGTCCACACAAGTTGAACGGTTAACTTTCGAAACGATTGAATCTAAAAAAGCAGGTTTTTCGAATTTGATTAACTTTCGATCAAAGTTAAGTCTCAAAATAAGAATGGATATCTGAAGAGAAACTTTTTGCTACTTCAAGAAAACAGATTCGTTTTTGGTAATAATAATTTCAAGAAAATTCTTAACGCAAGTGACTAATGAATGGAGGTAATTTTGAAGCAAGTGAGAATCACGACTAGGACATTAGTTAACAACAATGTTAGTGTCATCACCATAAAGGACGAATGATTACCTTTGTGAGTTGAGTTACCTTCTCGACATCATCAATAACAAGGATAAACAAAAGAAGCCCAAGATGGCTACCTTTGGGTACTCCTTAGGTGGCCACAAAAGCAACTGAAAGCGGTATCTTCTCGACGTCATCAATGGTAAGCATAAACAAGAGAGGTCCAAGATGGCTACCTTGGTGTCCACAAAAGAAATTGAGAGAGCAAAGGAAAACGAAAGCTTCATATAAAGGAAATTGCCTATTACACGAGGAAATCCGCTTTAAAAATTAGGACTAAAGCCAAAAAAAATTAAAAAAAAAGTTTTGCTGATGTCTGAACTGTCTATTTTTTACCTTTTTCCATCACAGAGTGTGAAAAGGAGACAAGCACCAGAGATAGTAACAGCCCGTGCTGTGCTATGCGGATATCAGACTTGCATCGAAAAGAAAGTATATCGTGTAGAATGCTTTCAAAGAGTCTATTATCAATATAGATATGAGAGGTTACTGAAGGGTCGATAATTATAAACCTGTCGCAATCGACTGCAAAGGAATAGCTTTAATAGGTTAGAAATAGGAAGCAGATATTTCAATTTGTTTAAATCTTTGAAATGTTCAAAAAACAAGGTTATTTACAAAGTGTTTTGAACAAGATGCTACAAGAGCTCATTAACACATAACAACCATTTTAAAGTACTAGACCTTTCCTAGGATATCCCTCAATTTCAGCCTCTATTTCCTGGGACCGCAAACACAAATCAATATTGGGCTAAATATTCTCAGTATTGATTCATTTTTATGTCTAGTGGTAAAGAGCATTGCTGAGATGCTACAAAAGTGCAACCTTTTATTGAAAAAAATTTCAATTTCGGTCTCTGTCTTCAAGTTCGGTGGAATATCAGAAATTTGATTATTTCAGAGAATCTATTTGAATTGACATAAAATCCTATGCCCAAAAAATGTTTTTTTTGTTTATTTATTTATTTATTTATTTTTTATAAAAACGATTCAAAATTTAAATAAGTAAACTGTTTTTTAAGTAAGAATTTGTTCTTTCAAATACATGTAGTTGTGTGCTGCGTTCAGAAGAAGGCCTTAAAGCTGAACAAATTGATTGTCTCTCTTTGATTGAAAAGGATGCCTGGTCTACCATGCCACAACTGTAGCAAGCAAGTATCCAATGTCAGTATCACAATCATCCTGAAAAGATTTTCAAGGTTTCAAATTTGCAACAAAAAAAAAAGTAGAGACATCAAGAGAGAAGGTATGCTTTTTATAAATGTGAGCAACAAAATTTTTACAGACATTTTGCATGTTAGTAGTTTTTTATGCATACGAAACAAAATAGTAGATAATTTTTCTTTGATAGCCAAACAAAGTACCACCAAAAAAGGTGCTTGATTTTGAGAGGAAAGTGTAACCAATATTTGTGAAAAAATATCTTATATGAAAATGTACATTTCTAACCCGGACTGATTTAAAAGCTTGCTTTTAATTTCTAATTCGCAAAAGAAGTTCATTCATATAAAAGCGAAAATTGCAATGAGAATGAAATTCTTCGGGACGTTTTATTATATTACATACAAACATACCTTACATCAAAAGAAATGAATACGTATGATCGAAGAATAAGAGGCGAATCATTTTTGGTGATAAATTGAGGTTTGCTTTTATTACCTGTTACGTTCGAGGTTTAAAAAACAAAAACTTTGGTATTGCTCTTCGCGGGGAATTGGCAAGTGAAAACACTTTGAAGCTTAACTGTTCGTAATCGACATAAAATTATAGGGTCTTGAAATATGTTAGGCTCCGACGTTCCCTGATTTTTGCATTTGTTCTTTTGTTGATTAACAAGACAGCGCTCAAGCACTCGGGAGTCTTCGTAAAAGATTTTCGAACGTTTCGAGTCAAGTACTGAAATCTTAGACAGTATAGCACTGCAAGCCATGACAAATTTAAACAAAACTGCATCGTCATCGATCTTCGGTATCCGAATGAGATTATTTTCAAACTCAACAGGTTTTCCTGCTCAAATTTTACAGATTTTGACAAAAACTGGAAATGTGTTTTCTTTAGACCTCATCGTATAAGACCTTTATTTGCTTATTGAAAGCTTTTCTAGTAGGCAATTGCACAAGCAATAAAGCAAACTCATGGCCGAGTCGATGATTGCCTTCAACTTTGAATAGTTTACAATCACCTACATATCAACTTCAATAAAACCAAAATACTATTCAATTCTTTCCTCTGGTTTGTATCAAGTTTGCCCAACATCTTTAATATGCTCGATTCAATCGACCACACGTGAGTCATTAAAAATGTCATCCTTTATCAGCGTTATGATCTCACTATAGCATTGATGATTCATAAGCGTATTTGCTATAAGCAAAATTCTTAATATACGTTTTGGGCAGAACATGCTAAGCAAACAATTTGAAAAAATCATATAGTATTTATGAATATTAATGCTAAGCAGATTGTTCTAAAACGCAGTAGATTGCTCTCTCTCTCTCTCTCTCTCTCTCTTCTGCAGATGTTTGCCCATCTAAGCAAATGTAAATTTTATAAGGCGCTCTTCTCGCATTTCAATTTGGTTATTGTTTGGCGAGCAGGAAATTTAATTTCCTGATTTTTTTTCAAGCACACCGGATGAACAATGAAAAAAGTAAGCAAAATTGACTACCATATGCAAACTTATTGTAAATGGGCGAATTCCTAAAAGCAAGCTTTGCTAAGCAGGTCGAATGCTAAGCAAAAATAATCCCAAATAAAATTTGCAATGCAATTAAAAGTATGCAAGTGTTTTTTGATAGCTGCACAAATTCACTTACAATTGCGGAAAAAAAGCAATATAATACGTTTTGGGACATTCTGCTCTGAAGGGATTTTTTATGCAAGACTTGCGTTTAAGAATTCGCCCAATGTTCACGCTGAAGCGGCATATGCGTGCCATGTAATGCATTGGGCCTGTTTTACAAACTACGAAACGCGAGATAAGAAAACGAAACCCAAAAACGACGATGGATAATCAAGACCGACCACCGAAAGCAGTCGTAAATGAAAGTGAGCATCGTGAAATGTAATCGTAACATAAGAATAACGAGAGTTTTTTTTCGAGTACCTTTCGTTATTTGTACTACGGGCTCCCAACGTTTTAACTGCGTTTTTTCGCTTGCTTTGCAAAAATTTCCCTTACGATTTTGTGATATCAGATATTGCTTCACTATTGTTAGCTTTTAGTTTCCTCTAGCAATTTACAAACTTAAATTCAAAACTCAGTCAAATCTGGGCTACGAACGCCAAAGAAAACGTATATGAACATTTTTCAATGGACGTTTAGATTCTTTAAATTATTCGGCCCTATCGAGGTAACCGTCGGAGCGGAGTTTTCTGCGTAACGCATCTTTTTTCGGAGATTCAATTTTGCTTCGAAGTAGTTGTCGTCGTAAGAAATTTTTCACAAATGCGGCAATGCATTGCATTCCCAAAACTAAAATCTCTGCAACCAAAACTTATCGGAGAACTTCGGATCTTCTGATCGGAGAACTAACACGAAGCAAAATGTCTCCGATCGGATCCGCTCCGACGGTTACCTCGATAGTGCCGAATATATCCAGTGTAACAAATTTTTTCTTTTACCCATCAATCACTACCAGGGTGTTTATGATGCCAACTCTTCGGCATTCGTTATTCAAAATCGACTGTCCCTGTTCTAAAGGTGAGTCATTACTTACATAATACTGGTATGTACCTAAATTAATACCAAACACTATTTTATGCTATTACCAATTCAATATAACAATAAGACATATTTAACAACACCTTTATTAAATGTTTGCTTTTAATAAAAAAAATATACACAAATGGAATGGCGATAGAAACTCGCTAAAAATATAAATAAATACAAAAATGTTTAAAGAAAAATACAATAATACGCTTGTTTGTTCGCTATTAATTGTAAGCTTCTGTTTTTTGGTTAATGTACGAATGTAGAATATTTGCAGCAATAAAGCTGAATATGGCTGAAGTGGAAGTGTATGTTCCCTTCTACCAGGCCACAACAGTGGCAAGAGCGTATCCATTTTCGCTTTTTGAATCATCCTGCAAAGATCATTTAGTGTTTTTTTTTATATTGTGTACAAATCTCATGTATGTACGATCATTGAAATTTTGATTGTGGGTTTTTTGCCGAAATTGGTTTTAGTAGAACGTGAATATACATACATAATAGCATAACATAGTGTTTTAGCAAATAAAAAAAAATACTGTTTAGGCACTTGAGGCACATGTATAGTATTTTCGGCTTCAATATTCAGTTAAAAATAAAAGCAAAATGAAATGTGTTGTAAGTCACATGTCTATTGATGACATTTTTTTGTTTTGAATCGACTTTGCTCTAAACAAATCCCTACCAGTGAATGGGGGTTTTAGTAAAATGCTTGTGCTGATTTAAATGAACAAATGGTTGGTGATTAGAAAAATTAATACAAAAAGAGTGTAAAGCAATGAGAAAGGTGAAGGCATTAATTAAAAACTTGAGGCATTAAATTTTTGTTTTAAATTTTTAAATATATATTTAAACCTTTAATAATTGTGTACATTGATACAAAACGTATTACAATAATAAATCTGAATACAGACAAAATAGTAAAAGTGAGAACTTTGGACAGAACATCAGAACATTGTATACAATTTGTTTTTTTTTAGGTTTTTAGTTTTTTTTTTCTTCAGTAGTTACTTTAAAAATTTAACCCATGGATTGTGCTTCAGTTGCAAAAGCTAAGCTTATATGAGCGCGCGTTTAAAATCTAATTTTAAATGTTAACAAAAAAAAGCAGTCCTTTAAGTTATCTGTCTATCTAGGATCAAGTTGTTATTTTTTGTTTAACTTTGTTGCAATTTAATTGAGGCGTAAGAAGATTCATTTTGCACTTAGTGATTTTTATCGTTTTTAAATAAATTTAAATTGAAATGGCGTTTGTGTTGTTTAGGTTTTACTTTTAGTATCCAACAATTGCCAATAGGGCTCGTTTGTAATCTCCAGAAGTATCGCCCTGAAAAATCGAATACGGTTATTTTTTTATTTGCTTATTTGTTTTGGTATTTGTTTTTTTTTTTATATTGATTCCACAATTTCCATTACAATTTTTAATTTTTGATTATGGCAAAGGCACCAATTTTGAAAAGCATTTTTCTATTCGATTTCGAGGACGGGCATTATTACTTTTTAAAGAATTAATTAATATTATGTGCGTCAATTCAATCAAAGGAAGAACATATAATTTTAAGACCGTGACATATGCTGGGATAAACAGGTCAGGTGAGGAAATTAGATAATAAAAAGCTAACAACAAAGAATATGCTTTTAGGAAATTCACTATAAGAGTAATTTAACCTGTATTAGACGTTTTCGAACACTAGACATTTTAGTTGGTTAAGTCCCTTTACAGTGTTTCATAAGACATGTTTGGCTGGAAATGTAGTCACTGAAAACAGTGCCGAATATAACAACTTACTTCCTTCAAAGTACCAATGGAAAGGTTATATTTTGACCCTTTGAAATAACTCTGCATTTCATTAGTAAATTTCTGTTAATAGAAGTCAAGATCGTTCTTTCGGTTAGCAAATTGTGAAAATTGTGGCAATGCTAACGAAAAAGCGACATAACGCGAAACATACGGGTGATTGTAGACCAGTGAGTAATAGAATTTGAACAGGTGACACCCTTGGCTTTTTTTTTCAAAAACTTGAAGTTCTAATTTAAATAATAAATCGTAATATACGTAGCTCAATTTCAGTTTACAGCTGAACTTCAATCTTACGAAAATAGAGCTGAGCAAACAATGCTAAAATGAAAACATAAACATTCCTGCTAAGCAGACTGTGCCAGTCATTTTTTATTTTTAGTTTTTTTTTAGATATAAGCCCATTTGAGCAAATAGATTGATGTTGCGCATTTTTCTTGCATAACAATTAAACTGTTTGCTTGCCTTAGCTTAGCGTTAGCAGACTGGGCAGTCGTCTTTTTTTTATATAATCTCATTAGAGCCAATAGAATTTTCTACACTTTACTGGCATTTGCAAATTAAACTGTCTTCTTGCATTAGCTTAGTATGATTTTCGCATTGCAGCTCATGCGTTTAAGAATTCTACCTTGATTTACTGCTGTTCTTGGACCAAATGTATTGAATTTATTCATGTTTGGATCATTTTTTTGAAACTCTTTAGTTGGTTATTCATTGTTCATCAGTTTTGGTCCTACTCTTTGTACAACACACTTTTTACAATAAATAAGCAAATTTTTTGCGTAGACACAAACAACAAAATAAAATATATTTCAAACAAAAACATAAGCGAAAACATAGAAAATATAGGAGAATCTTTACAATTCACAATTTATAGGCATGAAAATGTACATTTTTCTTTTCCATGAAGCCGGGGAATCTTATAACGTTTTTCATTGGAATTCGAGTGATTTACTCTGAAATCGAGAAATTCTCCTTTCAATGAAAAATATTTTTAGGTTTTTTTCTAGCATTGGAGATTAAACTGATGTTCACATATAGGAATTCTTATTTTCAACTTTTGTAATTGGTTTTTTTCAAAAAATTATCGAATTCTAACTTATTTGCTCTTCTCCTCATAATTAATAGCTGGCACAACAAATTTAAAATAAGCAAATTATTTTTTATTTAATGTTTGACAGACTAATTATTTTTTCAAGTGTGTAAATTCAGAGTAGATCTCCCAACCAAATGAGAGTAGATTTTCGTCGTTTAGAGTAACTCTGGATTTACTGTTTTTTTCTAATGAAAAATGGAAAATGGGAAAGTAGAACATCTTTTCACAAAACGAGAAACTCTTTTCTTCAATGGAAAACGCTATTAAACTCTAATTCTACTTCTATTTAGGACTTCTATTTCTGGAGCTTTGGAGCTATACCGTCAATTTTTTATTTATGACTTCAAATGTGGTAAACTGTTCATAAACATTTCTCACGCTTACAGCAGTAATACCACCAGAAATAAATAAACCCCTTCAAGGTTTATCGTGAACGCATTTTCTCAATGAAGTAATTTCAGTGAAGCTTAAGGCAACTTATTCAGCAGAGAAAATTTATAGTCATCATGAGGCACAGACAACATTTATTGTTAAAAAGCCAAGCTGATCTAGAACCTATTACGTTTCATGATGTTTAGATGTTAAAAAGATTCTTTGGGGACTGATGTGGCTTTGCCCACCAACAGACTGACATTCTGTCAGAAGAACAAGCTTCGTACATTGGAGGAAAAAAATATTAAAGCTCCTGATCGACCCTCATCAAACCTGTTGGTTAGATTGCCTTCTTAGTTTTAGGCCAAGCAAATTTTAAAGCAATTAACCAATATGACTGACCATTAAGGTAAGAGATTTGTATACAAAACAGCATGGGCAAAGGATGTGTTTTTGAAACCTTACCTCACCTCAGGCCTCCGCCTAGAATCTAGCTCTACTATGCGGAGCACGCTTTTGTAAGAAACTATCCGAGAAGTACGTTAATATTTTGCGATAAGTTCCCAAAAAATATGTGTTCTTAAGGACCAGCTTTAGCGATATGGCAAAACTATCAGGCCAAGTTGAAAGAAACGGAAATAGAATTCTTTCCTGCCAGTGTCCAGGCTCTCATATCCTATCACTTAGTTTCCTTATGAAATGCAAACAAAAAAAAACCTATGATCCTGTCAGTGGAGTAAAAGTCTAAAGAAAATTTTGTTATTATTCCATTTGAAGATCATACTTGTTCAGTTTTCTTGATAGCTATAACTGGTACACGGTAATGAAATGGTGAATAAACTGGCCATAAAGTGGGGGTATCTTTAACCGATTAAAAAAATCCTTCTTCAAAACTAGTTCTATTGGAGCAACAAAAATATATATAAAGTTCAGAAGTTCCCCAAACGACAGGTAACAAAAAATGAGATCTGTAAAGTTTCAATTAGGTTAAGGCCGAAAAAATTCTACGAACTCAATCTATGTACTACTCATCCTAGCAATCTGTACCTCGAAAAGAACAACAAAGGCACTCTTGAATTATAAGTAATATCTCACAATGAAGAAGCGCTAGAGTCAGAGTGCGGATCTCACTTTCTGTGTCTATGAGTGCCCAATCATAGCCTATATTAGGGGTGGTGTCGTACACAGTGATAAGTAGAGTGACTGTTCCTGATGGAAAGGATTTCTCAGTGAGGAACCCAATAAATTATCTCGAACTCGACCTCTCATTTTCTTTTATCTGACTTATTTAACTCTCATATTTTAGTACCAATCAAAAATTATCAAAAAACAAGTAAATGTTTACTATTTCTTTCAAAAAAGCACAGTCAACTCTTCACAATTTACATCATATTCAAGTTTACATTTGAAAAAAATGAAATCGTTTGAAAAAAGCTTTCAAAATAAATTCAGTTTGTGACAAACCAATAAGAAATCAACACCAATTTACACTTAACCGATTTTAAACCAAACACACACACACACGAAAAATAAACTGACAACAGTATTTTTTCCGCCATTTTCCGGCCAACCTAAGAGTTTTTTTTTTTGTTCTTTTGTTGTACGGAAACCAATGATTGGTTATAAAATAGTGTAAGAATGTGAGATGTGTTTTAAAATTCAAAATCAAATTCAACATATGCAGTTTGTGACACTATTATCGTGTTTTACATTTTGAAAAGTTACAACTCAATACTTGGACTTGACACACAAATCCCCACTTAAAAATTTTCCGATTGGATTAGTTTTACGCTGTAGGTATATACTAAATGGATACACTCATTCAGCAATTCTTTATTAGGTAAAAGCTTAAAAGGACTAACCGTTAGTACGAAAACCCTAAGTATATTAGTCTTTTTTTTTTTTGATAATTCAGTTATTAGTTTCCCAATTAAATTTGGATAAGCGGTTTCCCAAAAAGCTTGTTGGAAAGGAATGAATTGTTTGTTAGTTTAGTCTAATTTTATATTTTTTTTTTTCTAGGAAAGAACCCTTAGTTCAAGCCCCACCATCCAAATGAGCTTGAACTCTCATGCACTTCATTTTTTTTTTTTTGTGTTTTACATATTACCACATCCAATCATCGAAAAGTTAAATGTTCGATTTTAAGAATTTTGTAAAAAATAAAAAAGAAACATAACTTTCTACACATGCGGAAATTAAAAAAAAATATTGAAAACAAAACAAAACCCAAGCACCAAGAACTACAAAACAACTATGTTAAGAAGAAAAAAATAAATAAACAAAAATTTACCTTGATCCACGACTCCAGACTCTTTCCGTATTTGTTTTGGAATGCTTCTTTGATGTCACCCAAATCGATTTCTGATCGGCTGACAACAATACGAATGAGGGTCTTGTCCTTAGTGCCAATGCCGTGCATTGAATCGTAAAGTCTGTCAGCGAAGTAGTCTACTTTTGACTTGCAGCACTTGACTAAAAGAACAATCCGCATTGAAAATTCACACTTTTTTATATAAATTCGGTTTGTCTTACCAATGGCCAAGAATCCCTTTTCAACTGGACCGCTGAATTCGCGTTTGATGGCTTTATCGATTTCATGGCCAGCAATGTTTTCGTATTCGAGGAAAATTTGTCTGAGTTGTTGATATGATCGTGTGATCAGGATGGAATTAAATACAGATTCGTCAGTGCCCCATTGGCCTTCACCAGCTTCGAACAAAGCAGTGGCATCAGCAACAGCTGCTGCCTCATCGACTCCCTGAATTAAGCAAAAATTAAGCATCTATAACAGAACACAAATTTAAAAATCTTACCTGATTTTCATCACGGTTACCTTGCACCAAGGAGACACACAATCTCTTAAAGTGACCACTTGTGTCGCCCTTAAGGTCAGATTCTAGAGACTTGCCGAAACTCTGTTCGTAGAATTGGCTGATGGTCTTGATTCCATAGTTGGACAAAGTGCAGAGGATTTCAATGATAGCCTCTTCATCAGTGCCAATGCCTGACACAGCATCGTGCAACTCTTGAGCGTAAAACTGTGGCAGGGGTGTCATGAGGGCAAGAATAACATCTTCAAATTTGCCACCCAATTCAGATTTTAAGTCCGAAATCAAATCCTTGCCATATGATGTCTTGAAGGATTCGGCGATTTCCAAACGTTGAACAATACCACGACGTGCCAGCACCTCGATGATAGCCTTCTCATCAGTACCGAAACCCTTCATTGCCTTACGGAGTGTGGCGGCATCCTCAACGGGATCGAAGGGATCAGCTGGGTAGACAGTTGGGGTGCACTATAAATTGCAATAGAAAAAAAAAATATTCATTTGAATGAAAATTAAACTGGAACATTAATTTGTAGTCCTAATTCCTACTTCTCATTGATTCTTGTCTCTGAAAAAATGAAAGCCCTCAATTTACACTATTTTATGTTGAATCTTATCTACTTGAATTTTTTACTCCCTATAGCATTAAATACACCGACGTGACGAGTGACGACACACCTCGAACTTGAAAAATTATAGTTATGAGTTATGAGCAGGGATAGGATTTTACTAACTTTGCCTTTTTTTGTTGGTTAAACGGAATTTGAAATAGACTTTCGACAAACATGTTTCAAGCCCTGGTGATTGCAAATATATGTATTTTATTTTGCCTTTTTATACCATAATTGCCTTTTTTTGCCTTTCTTCGCCATTGTTGCCTTTTTCTGCCATTTTTGCTTTTTTATTAAAGTTTGTTAAGAAATATCTATAATAGTTGGTTTAGCATAAAAAAAAATGCGAACATTTTCGTTTGCCGTTGAGCACCTTTCGTTAAAAATTTTATACAGTTTCAAGCATACACAAAAACTATAGAAAATGTTCGAATTAATGCATGTATTAATGTTTATCTGCGCGAACATGCTTGGTACTTCTTCCTCGCAGCGTAAAATGCAAACCTGCATCAACATTTAGAGCGTTCTAGACTGTTCGGAGAAGTGAATGACCTGACCATGACCACATCCGGTTTGCACTTGTGGCCGCTGCATAACTATTATTTTCTAACTCGCTGGGGTACTTGGTTAGAGGCAGCAGCATATTTGCAAAAAAATTGATTGAAGATGAAGAACTGCAAGCGCAGCTGGCGTATATTAAAGTCAATTTTGGGTTTTTAGTCGATCCGAAAAAACATATTTTCAAAGACCTACAAAAAACAGGAACATCCATTGGCGAAGTGCTGCCTGTTTTGAAATATGTTGAAGAAAATTTAAAAAAAAGAAAAAGAGCCCATTGCAGAGGAAGTCTTGAAGAAGTTTACTGCCGTTTTCAATGGAAACACAGGCCTAAAAACAATGGAGCAGATAAAATCTGTAATAAACGGCGACGTGGACTCCAAACTTCCAGGAAACATTGAAGTGAATAATGTTGAAAGTTTTAAATGGGCTCCTCTCGTTTCAGATGAAGTTGAGAGATCAATTAGCTCCTTCAAAGCCATTCTAAGGGACAACCGAAGAAGATTGCTACCTGAGAACTTTAAAAAACTCTTGGTAGTCCAATGCTGCTATAGTTAAATGTATTTTTGTTTATGTCCCTTGTATTATTTAATAAATGCCTTTTCTTTGCCTTTTTAAGTGTTTTGATTTGCCTTTTTTTAATTTTTTAGGTCAACAAAATCCTAACCCTGGTTATGAGCTATGACGCTATGAGTCACTTGCCTATGGGGTACGCAAACGCTTGGCTCCCAAAAAGTGAATAGGCTGGCCTTGTTGTAATCAAGTAGTACGCTTCAAGAACGCAAGAATTATTTTATGCCTTCAACGTTTATCATAAAACAAATTACTTGAACAAAAAAAAAAACAGATCATCGTGGAAATTTTTGGCGAATAGCTTTGTTGTTATAAAAACAAGTGTAAGAAGGGTAAGTTACTAAAACTTATAGGTTTCGATCTTCCATTTGATTGTTCAATGCAAACTCAATGCTAACAATTAATCATTTGTTATAAAAAGTATCGCTGCGTTATTCATCGGCTCGTGTAAATTTCTGAACAAAAATATTTGTTGTTAATCATTCCGAATGACATCATCTTTTGCGAATCAAATAACTAGTCAATGTGGAAACTATTAAAACTTCGTCATACTGAGACCCTGAGTTAAAAAGAAGGTACGTGACGACACTTTAAAACAAAACTCACAAAGCGTGCAAATTTTTAAGGAAGTAGTTTTGTGCTAAGAAAAGAATAAACTAATGGCGAATTCTTTTCTAAGTAGGTGTCGGAGTGAATTATTTAATGGCGCTTGATTTGTTGTTGTATTTATTCTCATAATAAGTGATCGTGTGTTTCTCAACCATAGATAAGTTATTTTTTGGGTATTGACATTTTGAAAAGTTGTGGGTCTCTGATTAATTTTTCACTGGTTTAGCCATAAAAGTTGTAGTTGGTTCATACCAATATAGCCAAGGATACAACCAAACTTGCATGTCCCTGGTCAAATAATAAATACTGATACAGGTCTGAACGCCGACAACCAAAATAGTGAAGTACTGATACAGATCTGAACGCATCACTTTTCAGTGACGCATTATTGCATTAACTTTTTTTTGTATTGAGGTGACATCCGAAGTTTTATTGTAGTGACTTTAACAAGTTAGTTTAAGATTGAAAAATGTGATGTACTTTGGTCAACGTGTTGAACTCATTTGCTGTTTAGTTAATCGTGCGTGGGATGCTTGGGACTGCCACAGATACGTCCTTTCATGCAGTGAGAGGATCGAAGGATTCTCAGAACCTTCAACGCACAGAAAACAGACACTGTTATAGCAGGAAATGGATATTTTTCAAAAATGTATTTTTGGCATCATTAGGGCCTGGAAACCTTTCCCATATTCGAAAAATTGTTATCAGGAAAGATGCTCGAAACGTCATTGCGAAATTTTGAGCTCATGACGTTTGAATCTGAATCTCTGAAGGGATTTTTATCTATCTAAAATTTTACTCGAATTCTTTCGCTTTCACTTTTGAAGAAAGATAGAAGTAACCACAGCAATGTAAGCGCAGAAACATTTTTTTTTGTTTTTTTTTTTTTATTTATTAATTTTATGAGTGTAAACAGTTTGTTTCGTGGAAAATTCTTTCGAACAGGTTCACGATTGCGTGTTATGTTCCATGGGAATAAAATATTACGTGGGAAACAAAATTTCTTGGGAAACTGCCGATAGGGGCAGGGAAGAAGATCTGGTTGTTGTTTAAAACTGAATTGATGCAGAATGGTAGGTGCACAGAAATTGAAAGTTACGCCGGCCGGTCAGACATCAGAAGAAGCTTCAGAACTCATTCCAAAAGTTTAGAAATGTTTTGTAAAAAAAAAAAAAAACGGTAAGCTAGCAGCTTAGAACCGTGGAACAGTGCTATCTTCTCCGACTTGAAGATCATCTGCGCTGCTTGACAGTGGAACATTGAGATATCGAACATAACATAGTTTTTCACTAGAACACGTTCCGATCTTATTTTCATACTCTAATTGTCAGCTCGAGAAAGCTATTTTCATCCTCAAAACGCATGGTTGTGAGAAACGCGCTAGGCCCTGGGACTCCTCGCTTTGTTGCGCCACCCTATCTATTTATTTATTTAATTGTCAGCTCAAGAGTAATATACGTTTTTATTGGAGTGCATGGCGTTAAAAATTAATGGAGTTTCCAATCTATTCAAGGGGATAGAGAGTTTAAGTGGCTAATAGACATTAGGGAATACATTGAACCTTTTCGGAAAGTCGCTTTCTTTTAAAAGCGTAACGAAGTTGAAATGCATTAATCACTAATGATATCAAATGGCAATATTCTAAACCAGTATATAAACCTTGAGTATATTAGTACATTATAGGACAATCTCCAAAGCTACTTGTTTTTGAGGTAAATTTGGACAATCATCTCTAAAAATGCATGACTCTTATATTCACAGCACAGCTGTTGCTAAGACGCTTTTGTTGTTTTTATTATTCTTTTCAGTTCGGAATCAACCATAACCAATTAACTTATCAGTCGTTTATGGGTCGTATCATAACAAAGTATTGACACATTAATACAAAAAGAACGTGTCTGCTGTCAAGTTTGATTAATACAAAGAATGAGAGAATTGATATCTGCATTTTTGCTTTAAAAGGAGTGGAATCTTTTTATATGGCTTTTTTTCTTTTGAGTGCCCTGCTGTATTGCTGAACTAATTCAATATGTCTTCATTTAGAGCAGATTGGTTTTTGTGATCTTGTCGTTAGCAGTAAATAAAAGTTGTCTTGTAAACCAATGCACAAGCAGCTGGTGTCTGACCTCCTCACTTCAAATACATTACGACGAGTATTACGTCTAAGTAAAGTGCAGTAATTCATGTAGCATCTGTTCCTCTTTAAGAACAACAAAACCGAACATGGACGCACATACATAAATAAATCTTTTTTTAGACTTTAATTTTAAACCAAAATATTTCCATCGATGGCCTAATGTAATGAAAATTTTCAAGAGCATATGCCTACTTCTTTTTGGGATTCGCTTCTGGAGTGTTTTTATTTTTGTACAATTTTTTACGGAAAGTGAATTCATACTTGAGATATATAACATTGTACTGAGTCTACACACATAAGTACAAAGGAGTTATACACATAAATAAACATTCTAGAAACTTAAGCACAACACAGGTTTTTTATAAACAAGATAGACCGGCATTTTCAAGTGGAACATAGACAACAACGCATATACTGAAAAGTTTAGTAGGATGACCTTGCAGCTTGCTATTGAATTTGGAAATAACATATTTTGCAATAGAAATTCTTTTCCTAATTCTGACTACGTACTCGTATATGTATATTCAAAATGATTCAAAAAGGGGTGGGATCAGAATGTTTTATGCGAACATTTTTTACTGTTGGAGGTTTTTGAAATGCTGACTGGATCACTCAAACCTTAACAATGGCTCGTTGTACCAGTTAGTAATCTTCTTTTGTTATAGGTTACCAGGCAGAACAAACCAACAAAATATTCCAAACGGAGACTAAAGATACTGATATACATAATACGACTTTAAAGTCTAAAAGCCCACAGGAAATGAAACAAAACCATCTCTCAATTTTGTAAGTTACATGCTTTTGTGTTCGGTATATAAATGAGAACATTTTTAGACAAACTTCAATGATATTTGCAATGTTTTTCTTTTCACATCCTATTTTTAAGCTAAGTGTACACGATTGCCCGATCTGCAAATATTGCCAGATCTGTCAGTGAAAAATTTGTCTCGAATGGCTGACAATCGTGTACACACCAAAGTAATTTGCAGAAAAACTATCTGGCTGCTAATTTGTAGACAAATATCTGCTAATTAATTTCCAGATATCTGGCAATCGTATACACGCAAGCTGACAACCGTGTACTCACCAAATTAATTTGCAGAAAAATTTGTTCATCAATCATTTTCAAGACAAATTAATTTGCAGATGTGGCAATCGTGTGTACACAAATTTTGTTCATTTTCTGACGTTTCTGCAAATGTCTAGCAATAAATAAATTTGCAGACCCAGTTTGAAGAACATTTGCAAATTCATTCATTGGCAGACAAATTTGGCAAGGATTACAAGGAAAAAAATTAACACGTGGATTGTCAACTAAAAAACTCATCGAAAATTTAAAGATGATTTTTGTTTTTTATTAAAAATGTGTTAATTACTTGAACATTTTTTTTGATATTTCACTTTTAGCTTAAATTTTTTTTGACAGATGCGATGTGACAATGAACTCAAAATGAATTTGCAGATCCACAAATGAATTTGTGTGTACACGGTTTGCAGAAATCTACAAATATCTGCAAATCTATTGCCAGCTATTTGCCCAATTTAGTTTGTCGACATTGTCAGCCAAATAGCTGGCAATAAACTTGCAGATATTTGTAGATTTCTGCAAATCGTGTACACACAAATTCAATTTTCACCCTCGTTGTCAGCTCATTTGCACACATTGTCAGACGTTTGCACATCTGACAATGATTGTCAGATCTACCAATCGTGTACACTTAGCTTTAGTGAATTTGATTTGTCACAATCGAAAATTACGGGGAAAATTCTACCAATCTAGGACATCGCGTCGTAGTTCCTTTGGTATGAAAATCTGACGTGAGCTGGGATTTTAAAATGGCGCTCTTCAGATTTTCACAAATCTGAATTCTCACCGAGGTTCACTTCTCACCTTAAGAAATCTTAACATCCGAGTAAACTTTTCATCTTCGTCCTATTGATCCACCAAGCCGTCTAGTATTCTCAGGTGACTTTTTTATGTTTTTGAAAACAAGTGATCCCCCACCCGTGAAGGGGAATGCATATAACCTTTTACTCCCATTGGCAGGAAAAAAAAATATGATTCTTTCTCATCGGATTTTTTTGTCGTAACGTTGTTTATTGAAATAAAATCTATTTTATTTTAATGTCAGATCATATCGGTGGTGGTTGCCATTTGATTTGATTTAAAAGCAAACAAAGTAAAACAAATTGATTAAAAATAAATAAATAGGGTGGCGCAACAGAGCGAGGAGCCCCTGGGCCTAGCGCATTTCTCACAACCATGGCTTGTGAGAAAATGGAAGGGACCTACAATTTTCTGCCGGTTCCGAACGGCTAATCGAGAAAGCGCTTTTCATGGCAATGAACACTAACGGAGGACTTGCCAATTCCTCGCGAAAGGCGATACCCGTGGAAAAAATATTTTTGCCTCTGTTGGGATTCGAACTCGAACCTCTGGATTAACAGGCGGACATGCTATCCATCACAACACGGGTACCACAAAACAAATTGATTTAATTGAAATAAAATGAAATTAATCAATAGATTTGATATAAATGAAAACCCTTCGATAGAAGTTTAGTTAACAAGCCAACTTTTTTTCTCTCTGTCGCATCTTCTTTTTAAAAACTAATAGTACTCCATAACACTTGAGTAAATCCATATTTAGAAAAATCCAGTGTAACATGGTTGCTTATTACGTTTTTGCCTATGCTCATTAATTAGCACACTTGAAAGGCACCTTAATCTACACATTTTATATTTTACTTTCTTTCGGCTCTTTTTTAAGGGCTGACACTTTTCGGAATCATGAGAAGTGATCTTTTTGCACCAAAGGAACGCTTTGAAAACACTCATGAACATACCTGGATTCTTCTTTTCGGTTAATTCAAATTAACATATAGGAAATATATAAAGGAAAACACTGCGTTACACCGAATGAATAGAAATTAGGTTTGATCACAAAACGACTTTCAAGAGTCAAGACAACATTGAAACAATTTACTAAAACACAATCATCGTGACGAAAATAATATCGTGAATAAGTTAACGATAAAACTTTCATGAATCAGTCAACCAAGTACTTGACTGCTACGGTTGGAGAGTGATCGCTTACAAAAATGACTTATCATTTGCATAGGCATTACAACAACAACATAATCACTCAATAGTACTTATTTTTATAAACCACTCTAAAACTAATTGGCCTACATCCTTCAGAGCAGTCAATTTGTACCTGTGCAAGTATTCGAATATATAAACTAACAAATTTAAAATAAATGACATTAAAACACAGACGAAAAATGATTATAGGCCTGCTCAAATCTAGCACTTGAGCAAGTCTATAAAGTTAAGTACATTTTTTTGCTTTTTTCGTAAAAAGAGAAACTTTTTTTGTTTTAAATACCAATTAGGAGACTCTTTGTCACCTTGCTTCTTTTCAACAATTAATATAAAGGAAAACTAGTTAAAACATCTTGAAGTTAATTGCCTGATAATGAACATAGGAAATAATTCGCACTTAACTGCACTCGTTTTCGTTTCAATTGCATTTAATAAAAACACTCAAAAGTGTTAAGACGCTTTCCATTGAATTTCTCTATTAGTTTATACGAACAATCTACACTCATCGGTAGAAGAACTACTTAAAAAATGTTTAACTAGACCTTGTCTCAAGATTTTATTCAACAAAGTTGAGCCAAGTCAATAAATCATCTCTCCATACAAACAAAAACATAAATAAATTATGTTTCATCTAATTCAACTCACCTTGAATGGGTAGTATTCTGCTGAACTCATTTTGGCTTTTTTTATTCAAATGTTATATCTGGAATGAAAAAAAAATAAATAAATTATGCAATTATATAGCAAACTTCTAGTCACTGCTTTTCAATATTTCAAGCAAATATGAGTACCTCTTTCAGGTTGTTTAAGTATGATAACAATCTTTGGAAGTTCAAAAGAAGGTAATTAAAGGCACAAACAAGACATTGTCAAAAATTGGCCCTTTTTAGATTTTAGACACGCCTCTCTGGGAAGAAATTACTTCCTATGTGTAATATTACATCATCAGCGAGTCTCCCTTGTTTTGGTTCACCCGGGAGCCGTAAAAGCACCCAGTCTATGACATCATAGAACATTAGTGAATAGAATAAAAGAAAAAGTTTCCCACATGGAATTTAGTCTTCCGACGATAAAAAAAAAACATCAATTTCTGTTCTATCTTGGCCTCAATCGTTATGGCTTTTGGTTTATGGCATTAAAAGAGCACAGCAACAAAGTTTTAAGAATCGATATCTAATGCGCCATTTGAGTTAAAAGGTAGATAGATATTCAATTGGGAACTGGGACGATTCTACAACGTACATAAACAAATGTGTACATTGGCGTGTAGTAGTGGCATAATTATTCATGGCACGAGCCATATACAAACACTGAATGTGTTTCTACATTTACTATCATACATGACATGTGTCCTTTAATCTATACATCGCTGAAAAGTTAATAAATTGCTGTGGCATTCCAACTCATGCCTTATCCCTCTTCAAATCTGATGAGTTGAAAAACTGGGTAGCGACTAGTCAACCGATTTTCAAAATGAGGCTTAATTGAAATTGATTGACCTAAGGATTACTTAAACTAATTGATATTGGTTTCTCAGTTTTCTAGGAACAACATATAGCTAAATAACGTGTGTGTTCTTGTTTGTTGAAGGAATTACACATTTGCACAACAAAACACTCCCTGTTGAGACATTGCTCAGTTAAAAATTTTTTTATGATTCATTCATCTTTAGACACGCAACTACCTACTATGAATTGCAAAAAAATGCAAGCAAGTTTTTAGGAAGGTCACTTAAAGTCAAGTTTGCTTTTCACAATCTTACTGCTAAGAATAGAGGCATACAAAAGAACACTTACAAAACCCCCCAAGACATCATCCCCATGCACACAATGAATATCTGCAATGAATGAAATATTGTGACCTACTTTGTTGGAATTCAAAAGATGAATAGCTAGCGGTGTGATGACTGAAGTCTACAATGAAGTGGTGGGTGGAATTTCATAAGAAATGTTTGGGGAGACGAAACTTACATTTTGTCAGTATGTAAATCATTGAAGTAGAAGTATAGAAGGTGTTTGGGATATAAAATCAAAGTAAAGTATTGACCTGTATTGAACAACAAACAAAGAGCTAAGGCTCTTAAATTGAGTCCTTTGAATGCTGAAGGCATTGCTTACTCAAAATTTTACAATCTGTTTGGAATTTTAATAATTTAGTTTCTTTAGAACTTTACTAATAAGAATGTTGTTTTGCGTATTCAAAAATCAGTTTCTTTAAATTTGAGTCAAAGACATATCCCAAGGCAAACTCAGGGCTAAACAAAAGAATGTGAACCCTTGTGCTGTAACTATCCCTTCGATAAAATCCGCTGATAAACGGTAGAAACTGAAACAAAATTCTATGAATTTGTCAGGATATCGTTCCCGTTTCCACCATTACTCGATTGATGTTATCGATGCGATAGTTACACAATAAGAGTACTAGTGTGGGACCACGTAAGGCGATAGTTGATAGTTGACAGTCAAAATTATTACTTAGTCCAAGTAAGTTGAATGTTAAGACTACATGTTCGTCCGTTGAACTTTACCCAAGATTGAATAAAATCTGGGATCGATTCAACTTTGTAGAAGTGTAAGCAAAAACTGTTTACTTAACAAGTACAGCACGAGCAGAGATAGGCGTGGTATAATAAATTTGCGTCATATGAGTTTGAGGCCAATTGAAAAAGAAAGAACTTGTGTTCTCTCAAAACAAAAGGGAAAGTGACAAGCGCTCTACAAAAAGCAAACAAAAGTTCATTGTCCAAAACGAAAATCAAAAAAGAAACTATCAGCTATTATATTACTTAATTTCATTCGAAAATAAATAAAATAAAATAAATAGAAAGGCGTAGCGAAGCAACGCATTTTCAGGACCTAAAATTCTATTCCGATTTCGAATGCTTAAGTTAGAAAGCGTTTTTCATGGCACTGTGAAAATTAATCTAAGAGAACTTGTCAATTCCTCGCAAAAGGTGATACCCGTCAAAAGAATTCTTTTCTTCAATGTTTCTGGGTTTCAAATCTCGAACCAGACATGCTTAACATTACTCCACGGGCACCACCGTAGGTAGTAGATGATCCGAAAGGATTGTAAAACGTTAAACGTTGAAATCTAAAATCCAAAAGTGTTTTGGAGAAATGCTATTAACTCCTAATCATGTCTGAAATTCTCTGCTCCACCATGACAACCATCAAGAGTCACAAAGATCTGCTACCTGTTCATGAGGTAGAAAGATACCGCGATTTTAGTGTTGAGAAAGAAATTGTTATGTCATGACACTGGAACGTGATGAAGTTCTTTGTGATCAGTTAGTTAGACAACATCAAAAATGGGGATTCCTTTACTAGTTCGGAAACGGTTTCTTTTGAAATGTGTTGGCCTTGGCATCTTCGGAAGGAAAAAATAGAAACTGACTTCTAAATTTGCAATTAGAATTAGAACCAGAAACAACACTCTGAATTTTATGAGAGTGGCTCACACCGTACATCCGCTTGGTAGACTTATGTCGCTTTCCATTGGTTTCACTCGGGGAAGCACTCATTTTAAAAACCAATGGAATACCCGAAATTGTTTCTTTTCAGTTTAACGTAATTTCCTTGGTGTGAGTGAAACACTTATGGCTCTTAAAAAATATTCCTTCAAGAAAATTTTCTTTTTGACATTTGAGTAACATGTGTTAGTGCTTCTTGAGTCGATTCTAACTTCAAATCGAGAAGCGGCTGTAACTCCTCAGAACCATGAGAAGCGATCTTTTTGCACCAATGGAACGGTTTGAGAATGCTATTCTGGACGCTCCTGGACGGTTCTTTTCTTCCAATGGAAAGTGACATTAATTTAAACGCCCAGAACTAATGCTGCTAATGATCTGCTATCCGATTTAACTTTTGTGGTATTCAAACATTTTCGATCAGTTCGGTTGCTTTTTGATTTGAAGAGATTTGTATCGACAATTGTAGAAATTGATTCACATCGCTAACAGCTCCCGTTAAGGCTGCACGTGACACTATTGATTGTGTACTTCATCCAAATTAGTAATGCAAAAGCCATAAATGTAACGTCTTGTAAAATAACGTTCAAATAGATGTTTATATCTCTGAATGGTTATAAATCTTAAACGAACATTAATGAGTCATTAGTAATGACTCTTTCGACTATCCGAGAAAAAGCTTCCGGAAATTTCTAGAGATCTAATAAGACCAATCCATTTGAACAAAAGCGGGGTGCCCCGGGATTGTGTTTTATGTTGAGATTCGAGCCACGAAACTCCCACGTAACAGGCAGACATGCACCACCACGAGAACATTGTCTATAGAAATTCTGGATTACTTCGTCTTGAAACCATTTTTTTTAACTACACCTACTTTCTTTTTATCTTAACTGTTAAACAACACGAGAGATGCAATCTCAAAAGCAGGAATAATCTGCTTTGCATTAATGACTTCTAAGAAACTTCTTCTAGTTGACCTTAAAAAGTGTTTAAGGTCTAAAGTGTAAGTAGGTACAAAGGTAAAACTTAAAACAAAATTGAAAAAAAAGTATAAACAAATTACAGAAAATAATAACAAAGAAAAACAATGAACTTTTAAAACCCAAGTTAGCAAAAGAAGAAACTAAATGCAAAACAAAGAAATACATATGTGTGTCCAAAGTCGGGCGCCATTGTTGCCAAACGTTGGCGTGCTGGCCTTCTGCACGTCCGTATTTCTGTTCGTCAGAGAGGGTTAATGTTTAACCACTTTAGGCACTTTACACATTTTTTACTAACTTTTAAACTTCTGAGTGGGTCCTACGCGGATTCTTAGCTCATCTTGTTTTGGCCAAATAAAACATAAAATGACTTAATGACTGACAACCAATTGAATCACATGGTTCTCAGAGAAGAACCTACTCAGAACTTAGTGTAGTATGTCAGTGTCAGTGAAATTTCTGTGAAACAAAATTAAGAGTCTGAAGTGTGAATCAACAATTTTGTTTTTTTGATAATAAAAATTGTATTTGCTCAAAAAAATGAAATTTCACTTTTGAGATAAGAAAATGATAGAGACAAATAATTGTACAATAATTAGGTTGTGAATAAATAAAACTCAGTAATGGTAACAAGTAGAACATTCGTGTCTGTTGACAAGGCCGAGTTTGTACCGCTCCGCCTGTATAATTAAAAAGTAGGTAGGTACCTAACATACATCCGTACACCAAGCTTAGTAAACTCAACAGTTTTATGCACTGACTGATACAATCCAAGCATTTTAGCCTTCAACAATTTTTTATTTTTCTTTTCATAAATTTGGCTACCAACAAAAAAAAAGTTTGTCAACCGGCAAAGGGCAATACAAACGATGGAAAAGAAATTGAATGTACAAAGTGCAAGAATGAATAGCTAAAAAGGAAAAATAACAAAAGTGGAGACAAGACTAAAGTAGGCTAACAAACACAGCCATGGGGGACAAACATAGCTCCATGTTCACTGCTGTGAGCTGTGACGTGGCATCAAAACCGGGCCCGGTAAGATATTTTCCTCAGAACTGCGGCTTCAGAGTCAATTTTTCTAGTGAGTCACTTATTTAAACAGATCTCGTGATATTGACAGGCATCACTGATGTTAAATAGTTTCATGACATCACATAGGCAGACACCTGAGATGATAAAGTTAACCATCAAAACGGAACACGACTGTACTCTTCCAGATTGTACATAATGTACTACAAATCGAAGCCGGGAGCCTATGTTTGAAAAAAAAACTTTATAAAATTCTTTTCAAATAGCAACAATTCACAGAGCAGAGAAGAATGAAATTCACTTAAACAAATTGTATCTAATTCAACTATCGCTGTATTTGATACAAACACAATAGAGGGCGGGGAGCCAAAAGGCGTATGTGGATGAGATGAACTTTTCTCGCAGCAATATAAATTCAACACAAACGAAATTCACTTAATTTAGACGCACATAGCTACAGATAGAGCTATGAAAAAAAAAAAAAAAACAAACGAACGAAGCAAAAAGCAAGAGCACAATCAGAACAACAAAAAAAATCCACACCGCATTAGCACTACGGGATGATGTCATCTTTTTTTCTTTTTTAATGGGAACTGCGGGAAATCAGTTAGGGAGTGCTGATTTTCCCCAACATTTCATGTTTATGAAACGGGAACAGGTATTCCAATTGGGTTAACAACAGTTACGAATTAAATAACGTAATCTAACTGGCAATAAATTCCACCACCAACCGCACCCTCAATGTTGAAAAAAGCCGAACTCAAATAATTTCTTTTTTACTCCTGCTATGCGACGGATAATGAACTGAACACACAAAATGTGTACAAATATTCACTGAAAATGTTGAAACCAAAACACAAACTTAAATATATTATGTATTTTTATATATGTAGGTACTTGAAATGCTTGAACTTTGAAACACCGGTCTCTACTTACTTCCACTAACGATGAACACTTTACGAAAACTGGTACTTGTTCGCTCTCTGTAGGCGGCTTTTATTAAAGTAAACGGAAAAAATACTCAAATTACACTCATTCACTCCGATATGACGTCACTAGTTGCTCTTGAGTAGAAATTTTCTTGAAGGAAATGAGAAATTGAGAAGTTTTATTTGAGTCTGATTGATTTAATGAGACATGAATGAGAAGGAGAACTAGCCAGCCATCTATCTACATATCTACTAAAAATGTGATTTAAAACTATTTAAGTTCAAATAACTGATTGATGAGGCATTTATAATTACTTTGTGAATTTTGATTCTTCTTTTGAGGATTCTAAGCACAACAGGTTGCTTAATGTTCATTTTCAAGTCTACCAACAATGGACTTAGTTTACTTACTTAGGTGGGCATTAGAGTTCGGAGTGTACCTGGTCAACCAACATCCTTCTATAACGACTTCGATTTCGGGCGAGCTCTCTCCAGTTTCGCACTACAAGTCGGTTGAGGTCTTCATCCACTTGATTGCGCCACCTAAGACGAGGTCTTCCCCTTCCGCGATTTCCCTGCAATGTGCTGTCGATAACCCGACGAGCCGGAGCGTTTGGGTCCATCCGCTCTACATGGCCCAGCCATCGTAGCCTCGCGATGCGTAGTCTTCTGGCTATGCCCATGTCGCGGTAAAGCTCATACAGCTCGTTGTTGTATCTTCTTCTCCACACATTGTCTTCGCATACCGGACCAAAGATCATTTGAAGAATTTTTCTTTCGAAACGACCAAAGGTTTCCTTATCCGCTTTCGATAAGGTCTATGCTTCCGCGCCGTAAAGCAGGACTGGGATGATTAAGGTCTTATACAGGGTTACCTTGGTTTTTCTGGAGAGGATTTTGTTTCTCAATTGCCTCCTTAACATAAAAAAGCATTGGTTGGCAAGAGTTATTCTCCGTTTGATCTCCGCACTGATGCTGTTATCCGTGTCTAAAGCGGATCCTGGGCAGGCAAAGTCCTGTGTACTACCTCGAAGTTATATTTTCCTATTGTGACGTTTTGTCCAATTCGTCGATGTTCGGTGTCCTTGTTTGATGACAACATACATACGTACTTCGTTTTGCCCTCATTAACCATCAAACCCATTTTTGGCGCTTCTGTTTCAATGCTCGCAACAGCACCTATGACATCACGCTTTTTTCTTCCCATTACGTAATTGTGAACACTTTTGAAAGATTTTTCCTCTGCTGTTGACGTTTGAGTTTTGTACAATCTTTTAAATATGATGTTGAAGAAATCGCATTACAGTTTGTCGCCATCAAAGGTCTCGTGAGTTCTCTACCGACCTTCACGGAGCAGCGTGAATTCTCCAAAGTCATCCTACATAGTCGTACGAGCTTTGCAGGGATGCCGAAACTAGACATGGCTCTGTACAGCTCGTCTTTGTAAATACGCGGCCTTGAAATCGATAAAGAGATGGTGAATATCGATATTATATTCTCGGGTTTTTCCAAGATCTGCCGTAATGTGAAAATTTGGTCTGTTGTGGACTTCTCTGGTCTAAAACCGCATTGATAAAGACCTATCAAGTTGTTGACGTGAGTTTTAAGACGTCCACATATTACCACAGACAAGATCTTATATAAGCGACCTTAAGGAGGCTTATCCCTCTATAGTTAGCGCAATAGTGAGGGTCTCCCATCTTTAGGATCGGGCATACGAGACTGAGGTTCCATTCATCGGGCAATCTTTCTTCAGATCAGCTGGTGCATGCTCCTTTCCAAGTGATCTTCAGCTGCCTTAAAAAGTTCGGCATCAAAGCCATCTGCACCTGCAGTCTTATTTGATTTAAGTTTGTATATGTCAAGTTTAACTTCTTCAAGGTCGGGAGGACGGCATTCTTCAAGCTGAATGAAGCAATCTGCCAGACAGCGGAATTTCAAATTCCGAATTTGTGTCCTCATCGGCGTTAAGCAGTCTGCAGAAGTGCGCTTTCCAGATCCTCAGTAGCGACTGTGACTCTACTACTACATATGTTTCCCTGCTGGTCTCTTACAGGCTTGAGTTCGAGGCTTTCAATTACTTCAAGCAAGTGCTTCTCATGCTGCTTCTTTTTCTTTTTGAGAATTCGGTGTTCCTCCCTTCTTTTTTCCTTGTAAATCTCGTTATACTGATCGTTAGCAGACCTTGTTCGTTTTTGCATCAGCATTTTACGTGCTGCCACTGGTCTTCAATGCTTAATGCTGGTTGCATATGATTCAAGGATAGTTGAAGTGACACTAGATTGCTACAACAAGGTAGTGTTCCGAGTCAAAGTTGGCCTCTCAGAAAGTTCGAACATCTAACACACTGGAAGAGTGCCTTGCGTCGATCGCAACATGGTCAATCTGGTTGACGGGTGATTGATCTGGGGATCGCCATGTAGGTACCTTTATGAGTTTTGAGATGCGGGAAGCGTGTACTACTTACAACAAAATTTAGCCCCGCAGCAAAATCGATTAGCCTTAGTCCGTTTTCGGAGGAGTCTTTGGAATTGTCGTCTTTCTCTTCAGTGGGGGCGTGGGCGCATATTAGGCTAATGATGGCGAATTTAGCCCTGATGCAGATGGTTATACGCTCATTAACTGGATTTTGGCTAAAAACCTTATCCGTGAGTATTCTGCTAAGAAATCGGCGCTGTTTCTGTTGTTTGTAGCATTCGCCATAGTAAACCTCACAGTTTATCATCTCCTTTATGCCCTCCATCGCACTTCTTGGATGGCGGATATGTCTGCTTTCAGTCCAGGGCGTCCCCTAGTTCTCCGGCTGCACGTAATCCGTTAAGAGATCTTACGTTCCACGTGCAGACCCGGAGGTCTTTGTCCTTTTTACGTTTGCTTCGGTCGTCAACTTTGAAATCATTATTGTTATCCGAGGCTGTTGGTTGTTCAGGAAGCAAATATAATATAGAAATATAGTCGAGTGCTTCTCCGTAAAATAAATACAGTACGGACTCGATTAACGACACTAATAGAAATTCGGGCAGTTGCAGTAATCGAGGTTGTTGCACTTACTGGGTCATATTTTCTGTATGAATTTTTAGCAAGAGAGGCGTTCAGACGATCCAATTTGTTTGTCAAGCAAATTAGCAAGTTGGACAACAAGAGAAATGTTAACGCTACTCGTCAAACTTGCATGAAATTTCATTTCCCAGATAATTTCAAGTAGTCCACATCACACGGAAAGACTATTTTTTCTTTGCTGGGTACATTACTATATGGTGTCAGGTAGTGCACCTCTTTAGTCCCAACACGCTTTCTTTTGTTTTTCTTGCATTTCATCCCTAATAAACGCTGCTCCTACTGTGTCCTTCATGGTTTAAATTCAAATCAGAATGGAGTTCGACGATTTGTTTGATGAGTGTGAACACTATCTATGTGTATTTTCCGTCAAAATTTTCATCCTACAAATTTGACAAACAAATTTGATAACCTGAACGCCCCTAAACACTAACGATCGCAGCCCACTCAAATAAACACAGATGCATTTTATGTTCTTTTATGCATGTTCTTGCAAGAAATTTTGTTCAGACAAACTAGCTGTAAAATAACAGCAGGAATAAAGAATCAAAAGAAGAACGTGAATATAAAAAACGGATAAATAAACACAAGAAGTTGCACTTATCGAGGTAGCTTTATTGAAAAGTTGCACTTATAGAGTCAAGACGTGTTACGATTTTAGTGTTGCGAAAATCGAGGAGTTGCACGAATCGAGGGTTGCGCAAACCGAGTCCATACTGTAGTGCTAACTTCGAAGAACGTAACGTACGAAGAAAATAACGTACAGTACATTACGAACTTCAGAGTTTAATTCCTTAGTGCCTGTCCAGACGGGTTATGCTCATAACGTTATATCGGTCGTTTCCTAGGCAAAAGGGGTGAGGAAGAAAGAGGCTGGATGCGCAAAACGAAAACTGATTTATCTGCCTGAGCAGTACACTTTACGTGTCTAGACGGGTTATGCTCATAACGTTATGCTTTTTTTCAATACAATTTGCAACACAAAATGGAGAATTTGCGTGAGGAATAATAACAACGTCTGGACACTAGGTGTTAACAGCATAACGTTAACAGCATAACCCGTCTGGACAGGCACTTAGTATTTTAATAAAATGAAAAAAAAATAGCTACATAAAGCATTGTTCCAATACCTCTTCCCATTCCTGTAACACTCCGTAATGTTCCAAAATGATTACCAGCTCTTTGAATTCTGGCTAATTTACCTGATACGAAGTTTGAATAGAAAGTAAATGTTTTGTAATTTTTTTTTTTTCTTAAGTTTTTAATGTTGATTGTTTATTATAGCGAAACAAGAAATAAATCGATTAACTGCCATGCCAGACTCTTTTAATGTAAAAACGGTTGCCAAGCGCTCACCTTTAGCAACACCTTGAAAACAAAAGAACAAATCCCAGATGCACTTTCGTTTCAGTATTTCTAAGAGGATAGTAAAACTCATTTGAAACGAGATATGTAGTTCCACATTTTAATAGAAAATTAGGAGGGACGATCGAACTTATTAATCGAAACATTCAAACATAATTCTTTTCATGTGTTTTCCTGCATACATAAAACTGTGAATGTATTTATTTTTCAATTTGTTTGTTTTTCTTTCAAACACTTTGGCCTAATGAAATTATATTTTTCAGTCACAACCAAATACTTTACGTGAGCCAAAGTCATTTAGGAGAAACCGATTCAATTGCAAGACCCATTAACCGAACACAAAAACAGTTCCAATAAGAACACCTAGGTACAACTAGAAATGCAACGAATGATGAAATTCTAAATAAAATACTCAAATTTCCTAGAAGATCCATGATGACAATGACTATTCATTCGGTACCTTCCTTACGATGATAAATTCTAATTTTTTAATCTAATGACCAAGCATCTAAAGTCAGGTCAGGTTCTGTCTCACTTGATAAGAAATTCTATTATTATTAATAAGAGCTTTTTAAAAATTCATCATCGGTGTGTAATTTGCTCACATGATTCATATATTTACATCTCATGTCGTTATGACGTATGAGTCTCACTCAGTTATGATCTTTGGCAAGAAACCTCTGGTTTATTGGAAACTGATTTGTTGTCATTTCTATTTCAAGAAGAATAGAAAACGATTGTATGGCTAGACTGTTCTTTGACTAGCAAAATTTCATGTGCCCGGGTAGCTCAGTCGGTAGAGCGTTGGACTTTTAATCCAACGGTCCAGGGTTCAAGTCCCTGCTCGGGCGGCCTACTTTTTTTTTCAAAAATCCAATGAAATCACAATGCAAAAAGAATAGACATAAAATTAACATCGCAATCGTGCCTGAACTCTGTATGATATTGCCATTTGGACGGGGTTCTTTTGGTCATTCTTTTAAACGTGATATTTTTTTCAAGATGGTACTTTTGACCTGAAGGCTTCCACGGATCGTCGTACTTCTTATACGATCAAGCTTTGTTACTTCCGTTGTCATACGGACTATCTTCATCTTAGTTGCTGTTAACTCACTTACTTTTTCTACATTGTCCAGTATTGGGAACCATTTTAAAGTGATGCCCACACAACCAGTCTTCCCTTAAGCGAAGGGGGCATTTTTCTAACACAGAAGATTTTTTCAAAATATATAACTAGATAGGGCGAAGGTAGATCACCCTTATTAGCACGTCGACCTGAAAAACCTTTTGTGCTATTTCCATAGGTTTAAACACGTAAAGTGTATGGTTGTTCATTCTAAGTTGAGGTCGTGTAAGAACCTAAGAAGAGGTGTTTCAAATGTCAAGGGGACTAGTGAAACCTTTTTTAGCCTGGATCTGGCTGTGGCAGGGCACTCACATAAAAAGAGTGTTCAATGACCTGTTCTAGAACAGTTTCAGACAGAAAAGATCAGACTTTTGGTGTTCAATGAGAAATTTTCTGTTCTTTTCTGATCTTTTTTGTGTTCAATGAGCTGTTCTAGAACAGTTTAGCACAGCATTTTCTGCACCTCCTTTTGAGCAAGTGCAAGTTTGGTGGAAACTGTCAAAAGCAGCTGTTGACTTTTTGCTCGTAGTTTTTCAAGCGAATTGTAATTTTAATTTGTTGTGAAAAATTCAGAAATATTTTTAAAAATCAGGAAAATAACACCTAGCCTTGTGCTGAAAATAAAATTACTTTTTCGTGACAAAAATACGCCAAATTAAATTGATATCAGAAAAGGAAAATTGGTGGTTGTTTTTTTTTCGTTTTTGTTGTTGCTTATTTTGACAAGTTTGCTTGTTCTAACTTGCCTGACGTTTTTCACTGCTTCTGTGCTGTGCTGTGCTGTTCTGATCTAAAAAAAGCCATTGAACACATCTAAAATGTGTTTAGCTGTTTCTATGTCTTCGAGGCAGAGACGGCAGGTGTCACCTTGGCTGATGCCCATGTTTTTATATGTGATATTTGAGATAGCAGTGACCAGTGACGTAAGTAACTTTGCGTCACGTTTGCTCATATCAAGAATTTCTTTCAAACGTCTTTGAGATAAGTCGATGAATAGTTTTGATTGGCGGTGGCAAGTAGAGTTGTTCCAGGTGTGGATCATGTCCTGCCGTACCCAGGTAACCAGTTCAAGCTCAATGCTTGTGATTGGGAGACCCCAGTAGGGTTTCGGGCCTTTGAATTAGTTAAGTTTAGTTGATTAATTTAGCAGAACTCTGCTGTTGACATTCAATTTTACAATTTTTAACTTAAAATAAGTATATACATTTTTTTAAATAAGGATTTAGTTACTATTAATAAAGATAAGTGCATGGTCTACAAAAAATTCTATTTGCGAATGTCGAAGCACTTCTCTAATGTCGTTTATGTAGATTATAAATAAGAGTGCACCCAATATCGACCCTTGAGGAACTCCATGTTTTGTTTCAGCGCTCTTAGACATTATTTCATCTACTGATGTTCTTTGCGTTCTATGCGACAGATACATGCTAAACCATTGTTGTTCTTTTCCTCTAACACCATAACTACTTAGTTTTTCAATAAGTATTCCTCTATCGATTGTTTCAAAAGCTTTTTTGCAATCGAGAAAAAGCTATTATTAAGCTATTTCTTCTTTCCAGCTTATAAGAACACTATTTAGCGCCGACTCACACGAATGTTTTTTTTTTTTTTGAAATACTGACTGGTTCTCAATAAACAAATTGTTGAATTCGAAATAGTTTTCTAGTTGCGAGTGAACTATTTTTTCAATAATCTTTTCGTATACAGGAAGAGCGTTAATTGGGCGGAAGTTCTCACATTTGTCAGTACCTTTAAGTTTTTCGATAGGGGTGACAATTGATTCTTTCCATGTTTCGGGAAAGCATCCGTTCAGCATTGAGTTATTAATCACTTTTACAAGCATCGGCCCGATTGTTTTTAATCCATCTATTAGCATTTTCGTGTTTAAAAAGTTAAAATCTCATTTTTTATTAATTTTATTGAATCTTTTACTTCCGATAGTACTACGTTTTTAAATTTGAACGTTGTATTCGTAAAACTATTTTGTGGGCGAATAGAACGTACGGTATCGACTCGTTGATTTCCGAAACACTCTTGATGAAGTATTCATTAAATTTTTCAGCTATTTCTTCCTTCTTTGTTATGCTTACACCTTCAAAAAATATACGTTGGATACACTGCCTTTTTTCATTTAAAACATGTGACTTAATGACTCTCCACATTGATTTCTGGTTACCAGCATTCGCAATTTGTTGTTTAATGTTTGTATTCTTAGATTTTACAATCTCTGCTTTATACATATTCCTGCAATCTCTGTATCTGTTCCACGATTCAATGTTGTTGTTCTGCCTGAACTCTTGGTATCTCATAATTTTTTCACGTTTTAGTTGCATAAGAGTGCTATTAAACCATCCATTAGACATTTGAGAAGCATATTTAATAACTACCATGCAGTTGGCCACTTTGATCAACTCATCACTAAGAATTTTGCTGCTTTCTTGTGGATTACAATTATTAAAGATCATATCGCTCCTTCTTAGCTGGTTAAAAAAAGATGCTTTGAACTTTAATTTTGTTTTCGATGTGTATGTTTTCAATTTTTTGTTTCATTTCGTATTATATAACTAGAGGTTCATGATCTCCGATTTTCATTTCCATGCCAATTTTGGCTTTTGCCGGCGTTAGATCGGTTATAACATAATTAATCAGAGTACGTGTTGTGCTTGTGATTCTGGTTGGTTCGCGAACTATGTATTTGCTGACACATATTTTGACATGAACATCATCTAGTCTATTGGTCTATTCGTTGAAGCCCTGGGGTTGCCCTAAGGTCGCCACAAAGCGTTTTTTGAGAAACCTAAATTCACCCTGAATTGAGTGTTTTTTGAGCCATAGGTTTGCCATAGGTTTTCCCCAAACTCGCCCTAGCTTTTTGCTGTGGCGATTTGAGGGCTGTCAAATGGCATGTATTTTTTTTTAATGACAGGGATGTGTGGTGATTTGTGGTTTAGCGTTTTTTGAGGACTGGAAAGCCCAGGTTTTTTTGACAACTCATAGGGTTGTCAAGAAAACCTGGGTCAACCCTGGGGAAAGTTCAACGAACAGACCTTATGTTGAAGTGCCCTTCTATTACAAACTGTCGGTTTAGGTCAACAAGATCTTCTTTCCAAGTTTTAAACCTATCACAGAATAATCTCACTGATGAATTAGGTGACCTGTAGACCAACGCCAAGTAAAGAGATTGGTTTTTAGCTGTTATTTTTACGACTTGCCAGTAAATATGTTCAGGGATAATCTTTTCCTGTCTGATAATTTTTACTTCAAAGTGTTCTTTTATGTATATACATAATACGCCTAAATGTCGTGATTCACTGTTGCATCTTGCTACCTTATAACCTAATTCAATTTCACTGTCTTCGATGTTTTCAGTGACGTGTGTTTCAGACATAATAATAAAGTCGTAGTTCGTATTGACAAAACATTGTTCAGCTTCGTTTACGTTTCCTGTAAGTCCTTGAATATTGCTCATAACTTTATCCCTGAGTCTACCTCTAACTATAAATCGGCATCCAAATTAGCATTGTCTCTGTAGTCTGTAGCAATCGCCATAGTAAATCTTGCAGTTTTTCATCTACTTTATGATAGGTCCATTCCATCGCACTTCTCATTTGGCGGTTATATCTGCCTTGCAGCAATCCAAGTCTTCCGCTAATTCTAGGAATGTCTTTTTTCGTTTGCTAGGCTCGTCAACGGTGAGATTACAGTTTTTGTCTAAACTGTTGGTATCTTGAAACCTTGGAATTTTTACATGGTTGGGTTGTTAACCCCACTCACAACCCTGAACCTGGAACGCCATATCCTGATGTCAGTACCATTTAAGAGCTGCCGTTGTCTCGCAAGGAGCTTTTTCAATGCCTTGCCTTGGTATTGAAAGTTCATAAAAGACCAGATATATCAAAGTATCAGAGGTTTCTGCTTTTTGACAGATTAAACCCATCGTTGATTCTGTAAGTCGAACTCATCCGCTGTGACATTCCCAATAATAATAGATTCGGGCAGTCAGTTATTATTTGCAGAGCATTATAGTGCTGTTGTCTTTTTCCTCCCTTTTTTTCGCACTAGTTTGCCAAGTAGTCGCCTCGTTGAAGGAGACTAGTTCTTAACGGTTACTGCATTAAGTTATAGTAAACTAATTTGCCGTGTGCTTTGATTACAATATTTTGGCGCCGCCAAGTTGACAGAGCCTCCCCCAATGCCTAACAGTACACGCTCAACCTCCACAGCACAACGTGCATGCCTTTAAATAGGCACGCTGGATTTGCCAAAAAAAAAAGGGCAACTAATTAGCGACTATACTCAGATTTAGAAGTTTAATCACTTCGTTATGTTTAAAACCAAACACAACAATAACAAGTATGGAAAGAGGAAAATAAAGAACCCTGAATGACTTACATGTTAAATATTAAATATCTTCTTGTTTATTTCGCTTAATCTATTCCTCTTATTCCGCTTTCCTTGATCTGAAAAGAGACCAGTAACGATTGTCAGAATAAAAAACCTTATGACGACCACTTCTCTTACTCTAAAGGGAATTCCGACTTTTGATGTATGACACTTCGTTAGAAACGCTACATTATGCTGCTCACCACTCTGCTTGCTTAAAATGATACGCTGCCCAACTTTATGCGCCAAACTATCTCCTAGAGCTGGACAAACTATTGCTTCTTCGTTGTTGATCCTCGTCGTCAATTCATTTGTGATGACAACCTTAGAAAAAGAAATTTAGGTATATCCGATCTATGTTTGGCTGATCATTAAGCTTTCGACTCACCGCAAGTTCATATCGATCAGCAAGCTCTTGCAGATCTGTAAGCATCTCATAGACTATCCTTGTTCTGTTTGTTACGTTATCGAAACTTCGAAACAAAAATGAGAACGAATCGATGACAAGGAGTTTGATCTAAACAAAAAACTAAGTTGTAATAATCAAAAGTAAAAGCTAATTATATTCAAATCTAACATCACTTGCTGAATCCAAGGTACACTTCACTATTTCTAAGGCGGCAAGAAGTTCTACGTAGTCTTTGCAGTAGGTGTAGGAGACATTGTTCATTATGCTGTCAGTGTTAAAGTCAGTAGGTACTATTTGTTGCTTATAAAATTTCTTGTACGTCTGTTTGTATCTATCGGCACAGTGGTTGGCAATATCTGCCAATAAAGTAAATATAAATTTCAAAAAAAAAGTAATGCCGCCCGAGCAGGGACTTGAACCCTGGACCGTTGGATTAAAAGTCCAACGCTCTACCGACTGAGCTACCCGGGCATATAAAATGTGCAGCTTCAATCAAAATTAAAGCCAATTGTCTTACCTTGCAACCGAAGTGGACTAAATCCCTGATTTGTGTCAATAAACATCGCTCGACCACCGATTCCACCAACTTCTGTGGGAAATTGTACATTTACACATAATTGCAAGCTGCAATCAAACAAAGTTGAGGTAAGTTAAAGGCAAAATTCAGCCTGAACTTTGGGAATGTTAATATAACTTGTTTCGTTACAAAATCTACACCGACCAGAAAGACACATATTTCCACTCTTCATACTCAGCATTAAAAGCAAACTTACCACATTTGTGTTTTTCCTGTTCCAGGTGCTCCGCAGAATTCCGTAATTACTTTCGATGGAATACCACCTCCAAGGGACATATCCAAGTTTTTGCACAGCGTTATTATCGGACGAAGTTTCGCTTCTTCGGACCAACAATCAAGGGCAGTTTTTTCGAACATTCTAATATATGATCTTTTAGATTCAAATGTTATATTTTATGCAATGTTCAATGCTGAAAACTGGATAAAATATGTTTTGCAACTAGAACTCGAATGACTCTCCCATCTCTCCCTGTTTTGTTTGTTATTTGTTTGTTTATGATAGATGTGTTCAATGGCTTTTTTTTAGATCAGAACAGCACAGCACAGCACAGCACAGAAGCAGTGAAAAACGTCAGGCAAGTTAGAACAAGCAAACTTGTCAAAATAAGCAACAACAAAAACGAAAACAAAACAACCACCAATTTTCCTTTTTCTGATATCAATTTAATTTAGCGTATTTTCGTCACGAATAAGTAATTTTATTTTCAGCACAAGGCTAGGTGTTATTTTCCTGATTTTTTAAAATTTTTCTGAATTTTTCACAACAAATTAAAATTACAATTCGCTTAAAAAACTACGAGCAAAAAGTCAACAGCTGCTTTTGACAGTTTTCACCAAACTTGCACATGCTCAAAAGGAGGTGCAGAAAATGCTGTGCTAAACTGTTCTAGAACAGCTCATTGAACACAAAAAAGATCAGAAAAGAACAGAAAATTTCTCATTGAACACCAAAAGTCTGATCTTTTCTGTCTGAAACTGTTCTAGAACAGGTCATTGAACACTCTTGATGAATTTGTTTTTGTAGTCGGCGAAAATTCTGGAGAATGAACGATTCAATTCATTTCAACCTTTGATAGAAATTGTACAGTACGCTTGTTAAATTCATACAGTTGGGACTAGAAATATTTAAGTTACAGTAAAAACAAATTTTTGTTGAGTCCCTCTAAATTTTCTTTCTGACCTTTGCATTGCAAGATATGAGGTGCGTTTTGAACGTAGATATACATACCTACGATTGTTTTAATTTTTGGGTCCCTTAAAACAACAAGAAAATAAGAGGGTAGAGTGGATAAACATCCCCGCTTATTTCTTAAGTTGGCTTCCTGTTTCTTAAGCGTATATTAGCTGTAACAGCCATATAAATAAAAAACGCTTATTCGACTCTTACCGCCGTATTAATAAGCTCGGAATAGCTGGGCTAAGTCTTATTCCATGAACTGTATTATCTTTTGCCATAGCATTTTCCACTTAATCCATGGAATAAGAATTAGCCCAGCTATTCCGCGTTTATTAATACGGCGGTTAATATACAGGTTTACTAAACCATAGAATAAGAGTTATTCTGTGGGTTAAAATTTCTCATTAATAAAAATAAAAATTCTTCCTGGAACAACTCTTGACCGGGAACTCCTCATCACCAGTGTTTTTGATTGTCAAAAAAACGCTATTTGGGCAAATATCAGCAAAGTTTCATCCTGCACCATCGCACGAAAGGAAGCCTTTATACTTACTTCACCCCACAATCCAAACTGGTTATGGAATCCGAATCTTAAGTGAGTGGAATACCCACACCAACACGGCAAAAAACGCAACGTTTTCACACAAGTGTATTGTCGCGACGGCGGAAATTAAGACAGGAGTATGCTGGATTTATATCCATCTGCCACTACAGAAATGCAGAAAAGTAAAGCGGACGGATAAAGATTATGAAGTACAAAAGTTAAAAAGAGAAACGAATGCAATTATGGCTGCAGATAAAAAATTATAGGTGCAGATGAATATGATCATGGAGGTTTGACTTAACGCAATCACATCGCACGGACTTATCGCACTAATTTGTGCAAGGCTTAATTTTTCATCCGCATCATATAACAAGACGTGTCTTCCCACTCTATCAGACAAGTATAAATTTTGCATCTTGTGTCTATTTTTCATCTGCACTTGCAGATGCATATAAATCCACCACAATTGTCTGAAAAATTACGAAAATCAAACCCTGTATTATCTACTTTGCGCTACGAACAAATCACATAATTGCGTCTGAACCTCTGAACTCTTCCATCCCAAAGCTATGTTCGCTTTCCCGCAGTTAGACAAAACAAACGTACCCAAACCACCAGCCACAGCCAACAGGAACAGCACTTCGTTTCGTCTTTCGTCAGTAGTTTTCTCAACAGCGGAACCACTTTGTCCTCGATTAGAAATTTTTTTTTGTGTACACAGAAGAAAATAATTGAAAAAAAATAGCAGTTTACCTTACATTCCACTTAAAGAATGTGTTCAAAATTAATTTTCTAAATATCAAGTAACTAGTGAAATCGATTTCATGAGGAAAAGTGTAAATTGAAAGAAAAACAAAATTCAAACAAAACCAACCCAACATTTTTTATTGCACCAACACGGTTGCTGCCTGTGCATCATCCATATATCGCTGGCTCTACACAACAACTTGTCAAATAGAGGAAAAGCTTGTTGTCTCTTCGTCACCCTCCGAAACGACAAAGCGATACAAAACCCATTCTGTCTGACATTTGCGTGCGCGAAAGAAAGAAAAGAAAAGAGTTGTGTGCGGAAAAAAAAAATAATCAAGTGAAATCTCCCCAGTGTGTGCGAGTTGTGTGTGAGTGTTTCATTTAAATAAAAAAAAAATAAATCTTTTCATTACATTTTCCTATCCAAACAAATTTCTTTAAAGTGAATTAAAAAGAGATCTCGTGGGCCAAAGGAGTTACTGAGAACAATTGGAAATACCGTAAAAGAAGTACTGTGACTCTTGAGACCAACAACGGTGCAAGGTCGTATAGAAAAAGTCTGCTGTCAGCTCAATATTCGTGTACGTACGAGATTTTTCTTTTTTTCTTCCCCCTTTTTGCTTCATTTTATTTGTGTTTCTTCTCTCCTATCTCCTAACTAATCATGTAATTACAGAAGCCACAAAAATCACAAAGGCGAGAGAATTGAATAAAATATAACCAAACATGGTTGACTACTATAAAACACTAGAAGTTATACGCACAGCCAATGATGTGGAAATCAAGAAGGCCTACAGAAAACTAGCTCTGAAGTGGCACCCCGACAAGAATCCGGACAACCTAGAGGAGGCCAACATTCGATTTAAGGAAATCTCTGAAGCGTATGAGGTGCTATCGGATGAGAAAAAACGCCGCATTTACGATCAGTATGGTAAAGAGGGTCTCATAGGCGATGGCCAGAGGAGCAGGCCATCTCGCAGATACCACGGTGGTGGCGGCGGAGGGATGCATGACTTTGATGAATACGACATCATGGGCGGGTTCCCATTCGTGTTTCGGCCACCGGATGAAGTCTTCCGTGAGTTCTTCGGTGTGAATTCGCCATTTGCGGATCTATTCCGCGAGGTACACAGTATACACCATCCCAGTAGTCGGCGACAAGGTAGCAACGGCGGACACCATCATCGCTCAGGTGGCGCTGGACATCGTCATTCCCACCCGGCCCAAAACAATATGATGACTTCGTTCATGAGTCCCATGGTCGGCTATTCGATGATGGACTTCCTGATGCCATCGAACAGCTTCACCGCATTCTCAACGTGCAACACACAATCAACCGTCATGGGCGCTGGAGGTGGTGGCAGCATTCAACCAAATGGTGCCGTCAAAAGAACCTCAACATCGACCACATTTGTCAACGGCAAGAAAATGATGACCAAAAGGGTTTTCGAGAACGGCAGAGAAACTGTTTTGAGCTACGAAAACGATGTCCTTAAATCAAAGACTGTCAATGGTGTTGCACAGAGTCTCTCGTCAATAACAAACTAATTCAATCTTTTCTTCTGGTCATGTTACACAGATAAAAAGAGCGAGAGAGTGATGAGTCATTTATACAAAAAAAAAGAAATCAAAAACAACCCACAAGTCAACTAAAAAAAGATAAAAAAAGAAAAACTAAAAATAATATTAAACAATTATAACTGTAGCTATAAACGGAAAATAATCATTAATAAAAAAAATAAAAAAATATATACATACATATATCACACACACAAATAGCAAATAACTGTAATCGCCCGCGCTATAAGTCTAGCGCGTTTTTATTATCTAAGTAACAGTACTATGTAATATTAAATTGTAAGATTTAAGCAAATGTGTAATGTGTGTGGGTGGTGTGAGAGCTTCTTCGGGTGTAACACACGCGTGTGCAGGGACAACCAAACAAACAAAAAATTATATACTAACCACATTTCCATTGGAACACAGAACGCAAATTGTTAATTATTAATGAACTACCTTCTTTCGCTTTTAAATTCAAATTGCCATCCTTTACACACACACACAACATGTGGAGGACCATTAATGCTAAGTTTAATCCTTATTTTTTAATCATAAATTCCCTTTTCTCTTTTTTAACCTTAAAATTGCTAAAAAAAAAACAAAAATGATTGGTGTGTGAATGTTGTTTTCATCCGTCTTATATCGATAAACGATGATGGATGGATGGTATGGAGAAACAAAACCTAAAAACGTACACTTACCAACTAAGAATCCTTAACCTATCCTTATTTTTGTTAGAAACATAAAATATACAATTCCTTTTGCAGAGAGGAATATTCATAAACTGCGATATACATAAATAATAAAAAAAACGAAATCACTGCGAATTGCGAAAGAAAACACTTTTACTTGTATAACTGCTTAGTCTAGTTCTGCTTTGTTGTTTTCATTCATTCGATTAACTCATTTGTAAGTAATTTGACACGAAACGTTGCAAATTGTTATAAATTGAAAGTTGATAAGCGGGAAGCGATACAAAACAAACAAACAAACAAAAAATAATTATAAAATTAATATTTATTAAAACAAAAGAAAAAAGAAAAAAAAACACTACACAGAGAGTTTGTAACATTGTTTTTCTTTCGCTCATAATTATTATTACGATTACGAATCCTATTCTACTCTATTCACCCACAATGACCTCTTTCTTAGTGTAATTATAAGTCATTCTTCTTCTGTTGTTCATTTTTAATTTTTTTTTTATATTACTATTTTGCTTTTAAGAAGAAAAAGTAAAAAAGTATTAAGTGCTTTTACGCATGCAATGTCGATTGAAATCATTGAAAGCATGCAACCAAAATTACAACGATATACAGTAATTTGGCAACGACAAGTTTGATTTTTGGTGGATTAAAAAAATAACATTGAGAAGGAACACAAATTATATTGATCTAAATGCACTTGTTTGTCAATTGCTGTGTTTTCTTCTCTCATTTGCCATCCATCAAGAGCAGAGGAATGAGAATAGAGAAGCAATTAAAAAGACAAAAAGAAAAACATCAATTGTTGTTAGAAAAAACAAATAAATAAATTTAAATAATAAATGTTATATTAACGTAAAGTTAACAGTTTTGCATTGCAATGTGAAGTACATATATTCAAGAGAGACATAAGAAGAGGTTTGTTGTGAATGGATATGAAGAAACAAAAGAATTTCGGGAAGGCGGTATGACGTGCGTGCAGACAAAAGAAATATGACTCTTGGATCAACAGTTGGTGGCCGGTGACTTTTTTTTTTGTTTTTGGGGACGGATACTTTTCATTCAGCCATGGGAATCCTCTGTTAATGGCCCTCTTCAAAGGGGTGTTGTCTATTCAATGTGATTAGCAACCTGTGAAGCAGCTTTGGTAATGGTCTCTTGTTTGGCGGGTATGTTTTGTCCTTTAACAGTTTGGCTGTAAGATTGTTGGGTAGGACTTATGGTGGAGGGCGGTTGAAAAATGTAAGTTGTGGTTATAGCGTTGTTACTACCCATAAGATATCGCTTGAAATAGCGTTTCTTTCTTTTTAATTGGGTGAATACAGTACGAACGTTGACCTTCGAAGCCAAAGAAGGACTCAGACTCGAGGTGACGTGTTGTTTCTTGGAATTTTTTTTTCGAATAATGATGCATGGAGAACTTAAAAGCCAACAGACAGGGGACAACCTTTATTAAGTGTATTAATGTTGTTGGAAGAAGCAAGTGCGTTTGCGGGTATAGAAGCGAAAATCATGAATGGAAAACAATGAACAATCGAAGAAGGGAATGAGCCAGCGCCTTTCATGGCAATGAAATCAAAGTGTCCAAACTCCTTTATTCCTTATGTAAGGCAATACCCGTGGAAAAACGTTTTTTTGTTTTCTATTGGGATTCGAACCTTGAAGCTCCTCATTAACAGGCAGACTTGCTAACCAATACGCAATGGGCACCAATTTAATTGGTTATCTGCCCTCTAGTCGTAACGTTCCGAAGCAAAATTTTCTCCGATTTTATGGCTGTTAAATTGGACATGTTTTTGAAAAAAGTTAAATTGCTAGCAATCGGCTCTATCGAGGTAACCGTCGCGTCGGAGCGGAAGTCTCTCCGATTTCCTACTATTCGGGGACATTTTGCTTCGTGGTAGTTCTCCAATCGGCCAATCCGACGTCCTCCGATAGGTTTTTGCTGCGGAAAGTTTTAGTTTTGTGAATGCAATGCGTTGCCGCATTTGTGAAAAAATTTTTACGAAAAGGATGTGTTGCGGAGAAAAATCCGCTCCGACGGTTACCTCGATAGGGTCGATTATGTTGAGACGGGTGGTGGCGTACTTCAGGATCAGTAGTGTCAAGCAGATAAGTGGAGAGTTGTGATCCCTTGAAGATCGCAATGCACGTAGCTTCAAAAAAAGATTTGCCTGAACTAAAACGGTTTTAAAGTTGCGACAGCGAAAGAAGCTGACACTTTTCTGTAGTCACAACAACTACAAATGCATTGCAACTTTCCAGTGTGGGTCTTTTCATACTTCGTTTTGTCGCTGTCGCTATTACAAAATCATTTTGGTGCTATTCCAGTTGTAGCTTCAATGAAAATAGGACATGACTATGGAGGAGACTCCGATTAACACTGACTTTTTAATTCTTTGAAAATTGTAACGCTGGAGAAAAACAGTGAATTAAAGCATTCCACATTCGGGTTTGAACGGCTGAATTTATATTCTAGAAATTACGTCCGAGGGTAGTCTCAAGGTAAAATTGATTGGCATTCCTATCGAGTCTGTTGCCACTGGCCATTTCACTCGAATAATGGAAGCGCAAAAGTAGAATTAGGACGATGTTCAAAAGAATGCTATTCTACAATTGAGCTGGCACTAATCAGTGTCAACGATTTTTTTTAACCAATCAAGAGAAGCTTCAGAAACACCTGGCCACACTAGGGACTGTTACTCTAGCGTTTGGCGCATCTAGACCTTGTAAAAGTTGAGTCTGAACTTCGCGCGAAGAAACACTGGCCCTAAGAGGAATAAAAGTTACAGAGAGATGATCATTTATAAAATTAGGAATGTACACCAGCATTTATGAACTAAATATAAGTAATATTTAAAACTATTCAACTTGATTTATTTTGACCAATCAGAGAGGAAGTTTCTGGTGAAAAGAAGAAGATACTCATTGACACCAAAAGAACGCATTTTCAATAAGAGAGCTCATGATGGCTTCAACGTTTCCGTCTTAAAAACCTAATGACTGGCCGTCCGAATTTACTTCGCTATATTTTCACATAGTTCGTTTAAAACCTTGTCTTTTTAACCGGGATTGAATAGGTAAAATCAACCCATACGACACAATAGTCGAATTTAATTATAATTCAACTCTGTAGTTTTAGGGATGAGGAGTTAGAATGGGTCAAGAGAAATGTGCGCAAGGCCTTCCAAGTCGGCTCGGCTCATCAATAAGTTGGCTCAAATGATTTAACTTAACGAAGATCTCAACGTTATTAACTGGTAAAAGGGCCGGAATGTGGGGCCTTTCAGAATTGTGTTGCAAGGGTAATAGAAAACAATTCTTGGAATAGAGTCAGATAGAGCATTAAGCTAATTTAAGTTTGAATTGCTATCTAAATTGAAGCTTCTGTAAATAAAACAATAGTGAATGAGGTGCTCGCACTTAACTTGAGATTCGATCGTTTCGAAAGTTAACCCGCAAACTTTTAAGAGCATCGAATCTCAAACAGCAATTTTTTCGAGTTCGACTAATTTTCGATTGAAATCAAATTTCAAAATAAGCATGACTAACATACAGTCAAAGAACCACGTATAATTCATATTCCTGGCCATACTGTAAGTAAAATTGTTAAGCAATGTTTTCCGAATATTAACTTACATCTAGACCATAGTAGGAAATGATCAATGACATTAAACTATAACCAAGGAGGTAGACTTCTGAAGGATCAAAATCACCTGTGACCTGGTCTTCACTTAATGCCAAAACATCTGGCCTGCGTTTAGCAGTGTGTACGACGAATGAAGTCTCAGCTCGTTAGAATAAGCAACCGATCTAAATAAAATTTTCCTATTTCTTAACGGGTTTGACAATATCTTAAAAGCAAACCAAACAACGAATTCTTTTTTGCCCTCTATGTCCATAGCACACAGAAATCGTTTTTATTTGGTTTTCTATCTTTGGGGAGTTTTCATTAACATGAGTCTAAATATTTTCTGTTGTCTTCGTTTAACCCGTCAAACTCATAGGCCCTTATTGCGAGTGTCGTCTAACATTCGATGCGACAAGAGTCGAAAGCTTCGATAAATTTTCCTTTTGGTATTGCGTATCTCTATCGACAAGGATTTCTGTTACTGTGATTAATGAAAGTAGCCACTTGTGAATAAATCCTATAATTTGACATTTGAGTTAAGTTTCAGTGGTAGTAGAACACAAAAATACAGACCACAATGACCGAATTCAAAATTGAAAGTATCGAACAATAAGAATACGCAATACCAAATTTCATTTTCCATGTTCGACTATCGACAACCGTCGTGTATCGACAACCAAACGACACTCGCAATAAGGGCCATACTCTAGGGACAACCTTATATCTGACGATTAAAAATAATTGGTCACACGCTATGCTCCTTTCATTAGCTTTTACAGTCACGTTGTGCCATGACGAGTGTGTTTGGCGTAATTCACTACCGCTTGCTATAAATCAACTCCTTGTTTTATCTCAGTCCCTTTTAACTTACATGACAGTCCATGGGCCCAACCCAATTTAATTTATCTATCGAAGAAAAATCAATGCAATAAAAGTATTCCTAGGTGTTTTTGAAAACCCACTGTTGCAATCGCTAAGTAATTTTTCTGTTTTAAACAAATCATATTGAATTAATCCAAACTACTTAATCACGCATACGATCTTGATTTTAAAAAGCCACAAGTTTTAGCATGCGGTCGTATATAAAATTATCTCAACTTGAATATTTTCCCACCCACTAGTGTAGTATCGTCGTTTGTTTATTTTAAATATAAACGATTGTATCATTTTTAGAAAGCGCCTACACATTTGAATGCAATCAAATCAAACACACTGTTCTGTGAACGACCACATAGTGAAGAGGGAGACGAATTTTTAATAAGATGGTACACGCAGATCTATTCTCTTCTAAAGTTTCACAGATTGTTAAATACCCAATTGAATCAAATGCTAGTCAGTCAGCATTTTCTTTGACATGTTTGTGGGTAATTGATATGGTAGTTTGGATTACTCATCATAGTTTGTAGTAACATAATATAAATATAAGATTGAAGAATTTTGTTAGTCTGTCCTTGTTTTGTAGATGGAATGAATTGGCTGTGTAGCATTGTTACTTAAAAAGAACAGCGTCTACATAACTGATTTGAATAAAAATTCGTTTTTGGAAACAGTGGCAATAAATAGAGTAGACGCCAAATGCATACAAATCGATTCCAAATCGAGTTCATTGCTAGCCACTTTAGAAGCTGGCTTCACCTGATGCTTGGTTAAAGTTAGTTATTAGATCATTGATACAGCCCTAGTTGAGTGTCGGGAACTGGGAATCACTGTTGAGATTTTTTAAAAAAGCTTGCATATTTGTTTTTGTTATGAAAATCTACAGCCATTTTGAGCGAAGTTTGTGTTGAGCACGATCCGTTTAAGTTTCAAATAGGATTTTTAAATAACCTTTTTTAAATAGGGTCTTGGCTATTTCTCTCAACCATAATATATGTGATTTTCCGAACGGCTAATTCAGAAAGCATTTTCGTCGCAGTGTATGCCAAGATATGCCAATCCCTGGTCATAAAATTGTATGGAAAGTGGGTCCATCACCCTTCATTTAAACGGGAGAGGCAATTAAATAGAAATTAGCCCAATTTAAAAAACAAAATGGCTTAACCAATATTTTAAATTTCTTTTTAAAAATTAGATAAATTTATTAAATTTCACCTCCCGCCTAAATGGAGGGAGATGGACCTCCCATACAATTTTTTTATTAGAATGTGACCAAGAATCACATCAAAAAGTATGTAACACGAATTACGGGAAACCCTATATGCATACATACTCGCAGCAAAAAACCCTTCGTTATCGTTAAGTTATGATTGCGTTTATACGATACTCGCTCTCATTTACGACTGATTTTGGAGATCGTTTTGATATCAATTTAACATTTTCATGGTAATTCATTATCGGTCTATGTCGTGGCTATCGTTGTTTCGGGTTAGGTGTTTTTGTCTTGTGTCATCGTGACTGTGACCGATATTAAAACCATGAAATTTGATTGTAACATTTCATTTCCACATTTATTAGGTTCGTTCACTGGAATTCACTTAGTTTGACCCAGGTTTCCTTGACTTGTTTGTTGTCAAAAAAACCTGGCATTTCAGTTCTCAGAAAACGCGATCGGAAGGCAAACCCTGGGCTCCAAACAACACTCAGTTTTGAATTCAGGGTAAATTTAGGTTTTTTTAAAAACGCTTTGCTGCGACGACAATGCAACCCCCAGGGCTCCAACGAACGAGCCTAGTATGTATATGAGTATAGTTTGGTTGTTTAAATTTCGCTCTATAGGTACGTACCTTTAACTCAAAGAAATTCAGACCAAAACATTCCTGATACAGACAATCGCAACGACATATTAGCTGTTAGATATTCAAACAAAATTTCATATACATATGTAGTCTGCAAATTTTAAAAATGTAGCAATTTTAACGGTGGAAGGATTTTTGAAATCGGTCGAGTAGCTTGTGAATACCCGTTCCCTATCCCTTTTGAATATGGGGATGAGATGTAGACTATGTTGATGAGGGATTAGGTAGCATTCTAACGGTGAAAGAATTTTGAAATCGGCCAAGCAGTTTTTAAGTTTCCGTGTATTATCCCGTTCCCGTGAAAAATAATGAAAAACGTGTGTCCATGCATGTATGTACTTCTTCCAGTTCCCGTGGGAATACGGGGATGAAATAAACATATAAATCTTGAATCACTCAATCTATGAAAAAAAAACGTATCAAAGTATATTGCGTAGTTTCAAAGATCCATCCAGACAGATAGTGGAAAGTGACTTTGTTTTATTCTATGTATGTGGGGCAATCCTTATCTTTATAACAAAGCTAAATTCTTGGCCATAACATTTAAATATATGCGTTTTATTTTTTCGTTACTAGTATTCAAAAACACCCTTTATAACGACGCAAAGTTGGATGGTAATTACAAAGCAAACTTTCTGTCGTCGCATCGTATGACTGGAATGTGATTTTTATAGCACCTCTTATAAACGGGATTTTCAAAAACTGGTTTTTTGAATTAGGAAGTTGAATATATATTTTACAAATCTTGTCTCTCGTTGTGCGTTTTTCACATTACCATAATTTATCAATGAGACTGAACCGCTCTATTGATGCTCTTTTTTCTTTAAGGCTAAAAGAAAGAGTTTGACGACTGAAGTTTTCTAGTTGAATACTAAGTGCGTTCAAGAACCTATCGAATACACTATGTAGGATACCTGTATTTGGGATATCTTTTTGAATGAGCCAAATACCAGAATTCTGGCAGTGCTGTACATGTCTCTGTTGCATATGATAAACTACGCTTATTTTACTGTACATAGTTACTGTGGCGTATGAGTAATTTTTTTTTTTTTAGACAAATTGCCGTAAAACAGATTTTCAGCGTAACGTCTCCAAAACCGTGGCGTTAAAAACGATTTAAATCAGTCACAATTTATTGAACCACATTCTCCTACTCTACAATACAGTATAGATATCAAATGATGATACCAACAAGAATCATTACCTCAAAACCAAATTTCTCACGAACACATCATGTTCCATTGTATGTAATAAAATGAATAATGAAATAAGAATGCAATTGAAACAGAATATGGAGTCTTCATATAAATTAACGGCTATATCAGTTGAATTTCATTACTTCCAACTTTTTAAGTGTAGTTTTCAAAGTCATTAGACAATTGTGAAGAAATTGAGTGGAAGAGCTATGATCGCTTGAAACTCACGATGCTCGCAACGCCGAAAAGGGGAAGATGAAGAAGAAAAAGGAGTTGAGTTAAAGAAATCAGCGGGAGCGGGTCGAAATGCTGTATTTTAAAATACTGTAGGTCAAAATACTGTATTATACTGTATGATATTGTATGTTCATAATACTGTATGGTTAGTATACTGTATTTCAAAATACTGTATGTACAAAATACTGTATGATCAAAATACTGTAGTTCAAAATTCTGTATCCCAAAATGCTTTTATGAGCAAAACACTGTTTCTCAAAAATCTGTCTGTAAAAGTACTGTATTTTTAAATAATTCCGTTCTAAGACTTCCATTCCCTTATTTATTTCACTATCGATATATTCATTTTGAAGCAAAATAACATTTAATACTTAAATTTGCATTAACATTTAAACATCTACTGAATGCATGAACGCTTTCATTATGCTCATGCAGTTGTTGATTATGATCAAAACAATTCGTTTTAACATGTGAGAGAGATACATGCAATCAAGAAGGAGAAAATGAAAGAGAGAAAAATAGACGAAGATACCATGTGTTTTGTTTTTGTTTTAATTAATTCAAAGACTAATGAATTATCAATTGTGCATACATGTAATTGTTCAATGAAATACCATAAAAATGATAATGAAAAATTGTTATGATACATATTTTCTTAAGAAAAGTATTCTGTTTTTAAAATTCTGTATTTGAAATTGCTGTAATTAGGCTGAAAAATAAAAATTGTTTTGAGAATGTAAAGAAAAAAGTGCGGCACTTTTTTACATTCTCAAAACAATTTTTATTTTTCAGCCTAATTACAGCAATTTCAAATACAGAATTTTGAGATACAGCATTTTGACTTACAGTAATTTGAGATACAGTATTTTGACTTACAGTCTTTTGACCATACAGTATTTTGACCCTAACCCGAAATCAGCCCCTAAAAGAATTTATACAACCGTAAGAAAGTAAAAAACTGACCAAAGATCGGTATAGGAGTTTGTAGTTCGTTGAAAATTTTTATAGCACTGAGAAACAATACCTTATTGGCTTCAGTGTGGAAGTTTCTGATCGTTAATGAAATAAGGCTCGGACTCGAATACTTGAAGTTCGTTTGCAACAATTTTTCAGCTGAAACAGGCAGCGAAGATGTTTTCTGAAGCTAAAGGTATACTAGCATTTTTGTTCGCAGAGTAAAGCTCAGTCTTTTTCTCATGAGCGGGTATGGTCGATGACAAGCAAAGTTAGACTTTTAGAAATCAGACCTTAAGTATAGGGCCAGGTATTCTGGCAGCGCCAAGAAGAGTTGACGAGATGCGTCTGTCTTGTGCTTTTATATAGCGGATGTTGGAGAAATTGATGAGTTTACGAATGTGGGAACTTTTTTCTTTATAGTTCATACTTACCAACTGGCAAACTCAAAACTAAATACGGTTCCATTGAATTATCTGGTATCAACACTGTTTTGTTAGTTTTGCAAATCTTTATATAAAAGCTTGAAGACGCTGCAGTATCTACAAACTTATTAAAGAAAATGCAGGAGGAAGCCAAAGAGGGAATCCTCTGCAGTTACCTCAGTTCCTTTCCTGAATTCGACAGAAGTACTGAAACTATATAATTTAGAAAAATTGTATTAAAAAAAATAAAATAAATAAATAAATAGGGTGGCGCAACAGAGCGAGGAGCCCCTGGGCCTAGCGCATTTCTCACAACCATGCCTTGTGAGGGAATGGAGGGGACCTACAATTTTTCGCCGGTTCCGAACGGCTAATTGAGAATGCGCTTTTCATGGCAATGAATTTACTAAATTTATTTATTGTTTACACGGTACCTACTTTAAACTGCGATTGTTGGTTTTTCTTTGTCGAATAACATAGTGATTAATGTTTAATGTTTTACTAGCTGACCCACCCGGCGTTGCTAGTTGCGTGTTTCACACAAAACTGTCAAGAAACAAAAACTAAGAAGACTAAGTTTAAGAATGCCAGAAAATTTATAGTTTCCTGTTTCCGTAGGAATATGGTTATGAAATATAGACTATGGAGGGGATAATTTAAGTTTTAGAGTTCCTGTTCCTCTTACGGTTCCCTTTCCTTTTCCCGACCCATTAAAATTATGTGGAAGTTAGAGCTCTCATAAGTGAACAAAAAAATGAAATTGCTTAAATCTAATAAAAATCTAACTTACAACGAACTTTTTATCACCAATCTAATATATAAAATTTCCATGTCACAATGTTATAAAACAAATTAATAATTAATTTGATATGACATTTACACTAAGCCTGTAAAATCTATATATATAAAAATAAGTCGGGTTTTCCTTCCTGACGTTATAACTCCAGAACGCACGAACCGATTTCCACGGTTTTGCATTCATTGGAAAGGTCTCGGGCTCCATGAGGCTTATAGCAAAGAAAATTCAGAAAAAATTTTGCAATCTGGTGGCGAAACGGAGTGCGCCGGGCTTGCTAGTATAATATATAAAATTCTGGTTTCACAGTGTAAATTAAAAAAGCAATGTTAAGGGTAGATGGCCCTTATCACTTAGGGGTATGGAAAATAGATAGTAGCCGATTCTCAGACCTACTGAGTACACATATAAAATTTGGTAAAAACCGGTAAAGCCGTTTCGGAGGAGTACGGTAACTAACATTGCGACAGGAAATTTAATATATTAGAAGATGTAAAAAGTTTCGTTGAAGAAGATAGAAAATTAGAAACCCCTTTTAAAACGCTGAGAAAAGTAATATAACAGGAAAAAACTCTTCTGACCATAAAACCGCCGGAAACGCATGTTTCCATTCAATAGTACAGTAAACTCATACAGTTTTGTTTAAGATCTTGAATTGCCCTGTGGTCGCCATAATGCGTTTTTTTAACAAATTTCAATTCAACCTGAAACTAACCCTCCGTTTTTGCTGGGGCGAGTACAGGAAACCAACAGGACTATCAAACTGCATATGTTCTTCTTCAAATGACAATGATGTGTGGTGATTTCGTGGTTTATCGTTCTTTAAGAACGGATAGCCCAGGTTTTTGTTTTAAAGCTATATGGTTGTCAAGTAAAACTGGGTCCCATCCAGGGCAAAGTTCAACGGACGAACCTTGGAAGCTAGAAATCAAATTAGTCAGTAATGTTGGCTTCAGCATTACAACTTGAAACATTATCATCTCTGAACGTCGTTCTCTAAACATTAGGCAGCAAAGTATGTTTAACGGATTCTTCAACTTCCACATTAATCGTTCAAGGCATGTTCCTGAAGTTTCCTATCGGAGTACCACAGCATGATATTGCCGTATTGCTTTTGACGATGAAACCTGTGAAGAAGTTTTCTCACTAACTTTATCTGTACGCGTGCAACCCTTTTCTTTTTCAGCACGTTGCCACCCACTTTTGGTTTTTAAATTTCTTGGGAATGAAAAAACTCACAGAATCTGTAATTACGTTACATCAATTTCGGTTCTAAAACCTCTTGTTTTATGCAGTTCGATTAATTTGGTGTCAGATTGGTATCACTGTCTACGAAGCGTAGTCGAATCAAGTTTGCTTAAACCATGTTCGAGTGTTTACAGAGCTTTCAAGTTGCATTTAAACGACCCACGATATTATTTCAACGAATTAATATTTAAAACAAAACTCGGGTTTGTTGATCACTAACGAAGAGGATTTGATTTAACTCCTATCGCTTTCTGTCCTACGTAAGTCTTTAAAATCCGGCTTTTGTAGAGCCAGTTTTAAGTCGAAGTTGCTCCTAAAAATATTTAAAATTAACCAATAATAACTGGAAACTGGCACTGATAATCATCGCCCTGTACAAAAACAAGGTTTATAGAGAATTCCAATAAATCTCCAATAAACGCTCCCGAATCTGGAAAAATAGCTCTGAAAATAACTCATGACAAAATGAATGAACTTTGGTGGTGCTTCGACAGTTGATGTAAGATTTAAATGAACTCCGTTTCCGATCCTGCCACCCAATTGTTAAAGTTCGTTGAACGAGGATTTATACGTATCCAATTACGATGGGTAGAGTATCAACCACTCATAGTTGAGTATGGAAATTAGCAAATACAACTTTCTCATCAAAAATATTCACAGGTCACGCAATCAAAACCAAAACAAATTGAGTACACTAATCAATTGGCTAGACGAGACTGCTCCCAATAAGCAATTCTCACCTTTCTTTAAAACAATGTACCTAAAGACTTGATAATACTACATTTTTATTTTTCCCACTCAAAAAAAAAAAAGAAAAAAATTACAAAGACTAGAAACGACACACGTTAAATAATTTTACTACAGTAATATTTGGATGCTTCGCGATTGCAGCATCCCTTTTAGCTTATTTGGTATTTCTTTAAAGCACAGATTGAACCAACACTTGTGAGCACCAGTTTCAAAGCCAATGAATTGATTGATAAGCAACACAGATAACGCCAGATGCACAACAACAGTGTAAGCTTCAAAGTTCTTATTTGTTGGAGCTATTTATGGATTTCTCTTTGATATGATATCAAAGCATACGAAACGCTGTTGCTGGTTCTGATGTGCTTACAAAATTTCAGTCGGTGTTGTTGTTGCTGGTGTGGAGGCTGATGCTGGTTGCTGGTCCAATCTGGTTTTGTCATATGTCTTGACGGTATCTCCGTGAACACTGGCAACGTGTCTTCTCAGTAAAGCTCGCTGTCTGAATCCGCTCTCGCAAAGGTCACATTTGAATGGTCGCTCGTTGGTGTGCATCAGCAGATGAGTGACCAACGTGCCACTTTGTCTGAAGTTCATGTTGCAGTGAGGGCAAGAGTACGGCTTGACTCCAGTGTGAATTTTTTGGTGAATTATCAGCGCAGTGCGTTGAGTGAATCGCTTGCCGCAGTCATCACACTGGAATGGTTTTTCACCCGTATGAGTGCGTAGATGATACTTGAGGTTGTCGTTTCGCGCGAATGCTGCATCGCAGTAGATGCACTTGTACGGCCGTTCGCCAGTGTGACCCCGGGTATGTGTCACGAGGCGTTTCTTCTCCGAAAAGGCCTTTTCGCAGTACAAGCATTGGTAGGGTTTCTCGCCTGTATGGGTTCTCATGTGTGTCCTCAGGTAACCGGATTGCTTGGTAGCATACGAGCATATCTCGCATTTGTAAGGTTTTTCGCCCGTGTGAACTCGCAGATGAGTCGTCAAACTGGTACTGCTCCGGAACATCTTTGAGCAGTACGAGCAGGAATATGGACGCTCATCGGTGTGCGTCCGACAGTGTACACGAAGAGTTTTGTTCGAAGTAAATTTCTTTTCGCATTTGGGACACTTCAAAAGTTTCTCAAAGTGGGTCTTGCTGTGAGCGGTTAGTTGACCGGACTCTCGAAAAGCTTTCGCACAAATTGCGCAGACGTAGGGCTTTTCGCCTGAGTGGATTCGTTTGTGCGATACCAGAGAACTGGAATGTGTAAAACAAGCATCGCAAATGTCGCACTTGTATTTTCGTTCGTCGCTGTGCGTCCTCAAATGCACTAACAGAGTATCGCGACGAAGGAATGTCTTGTTGCACACATGACACGAGCGTGCTTTGTATGTTGGGTTTTCATGGATTCGCATGTGATTACGTATGGACACTTGTCGAGAAAACACTTTATTGGGGCAAAGCTTACAGGTATACGTAGCCTTGCCATCTAATTCGACGCTTATGTTTACATAGTCTTGAAGTAGTTCTTGCCTGGAGAACCCAGTGTACTGAGTCTTCGGTGCTTGACGGTTGGTTAATTCTTTTGTAGGCGGTAGGTCTTCTGTCTTTAAAGCCGATTTGGTGTGTTCTTGTACATGAAGAGACAGTTCTTTGGTGGATAAAAATCTTTCGTCGCAAATCAAACATGTTTGCCAATTGAGTTGTTGTCTCTCCTCCTCGTCGATGTTGTCTTTTTTAAGGAAAGATCTTATTTTGTGCTCTTCATTAGGATCGTTGTAGCCAATTATGAACTCAGGTTCCTGTTTGATCATATCTTCACTCAAGAGAACTCCATTGATATGGTCATCTTCATCCTCGTCATCATCTGGCCAGTCGGCAAAGGTGCAATTGCCGTCCTTGACCATATTTGAGAATTCGATTTGTGTCAGCTCCCCAGCCATTAGGTTTTTTTTCTTTTCTTTTTGTTTGGAATGGTTTTATGTTTTTTGTGTAAAATTATTGCTTATTCTTTTGAAGGTTTCCTCTTCAAGGAGACATTTTGTATTATTTAAAATTAAACTATCAATATGATTTTCATTTTTCAATTATAAAAATTAAAAAATTGTTGAAAAAGAAAAATTTTGTAAATTTTTCGCCTCGACTTGACAAAACTTTGGTCAGCTGCGTTTTGTTGACGTTTAGAACTCAATGGAAAATTTAATTTTTTCCTGGAAATCTTAAGGTCTGGTTATAAGAAGAAAAGCGGTAGGGTAGTGTAATAAATGGTTTTCTTGTTTCTGCTTTTCATTATGATGAAATATTTTAATTCAATTTTTTAGTATTTCCGACTTCACATTAAAAGGTTCATACATTTTGAAAAGATGAGATAGGAAAAAAGTCAAAGATATGCTCGAACTATGTAATGTTGTCTTAGCGCGAAAGCTAGCGTACACAATTGCCTAGTCTGCAAATATTGCCCGATCTGTCAGTGAAAAATTTGTCTCAAATGGCTGGCAATCGTGTACACACCTCCTGTGCATTGGCATTTGTCGATAGAGCTGCACGCGTTACTAAGTGACAAGTAAAAATTAACAATTTAAAGCGATTACGAAGTTTAATGATAATCTAATCCTCCACTAAAGTCAAGTTTCGTCTAAAAAAATGGATTATTCCATTAATAATAAAAATAATCATTCAAGCTTTGCGCAAACCAAAGCGGTGAGTGCATGCGATGCGATTGCGATAAGTCAAATCCCTATGTACTCTTATGGACGTTTGACTTAATGTACAGTAATTTGACTCATCGCAATCGCATCGGACGCACTCACCGCATTGGTTTGCGCAAGGCTTTACTCCAAACTCCAAACATTATGTGAAGACTGCATGGAAAGTAGAAATAAGGCAAGGTAAAATAGTGAAACCAAAAGTATCTGTTCCCCCAAATTAACTAGCTGAAAAACTGTTTGGAAATGATTGTCAGACCTACCAGTCGTGTACAGTTAACTTATGCTGGGTTTATATGCATCTGCAACTGCAGAAGTTCAGAAAAGTAAAGCGAGACGGATGAAGATTACAAAGCACAATAGTTAAAAAAAAGAGACGAATATGATTATGGCTGCGGATGAAAGAATGTGGGTGCAGATGAACATGTTCATAATTTTTCATCTGCAACCATAACTAAGGAAGTGCAGATGGTGCGTTTCCTCTCTATCAGACAAGTATGAATTTTACAACTTGTGTCTTTTTCCGATTTTCATCTGCACTTGCAGATGCATGTAAATCCACCATTAAGTACAGAAATACTTATCACAGTATTTCTGTCATCCCGAAAACTACGAATGTATGGAATCGCAGTTTAGTTGTCGTCGTATTGGTGTGGACATCTTCTTATATCGTCATTTTAATGTAGGCATTGGCATATAGGGCTATGTTTTGGTTGTATAAATGTAGTTTGACAGCTGAATTTTTCGCTACTGATTACTTTGGTTTGAGAGAATCTTTAAAAGAATTAAATATTTTCAGATGAATTGTTCTATTGCAGCCAAATCATTTTAATGATGAACTATGAACTACCTTTCCAACAGATATAAATCAAACTTATAGTTCCACCCTAAGATTTATTCCAGTATTCAGCTGCAACTTCCACGGAATCCATTTTGGATTTCCGCTTATCAAAAAATTCATTTCTCTTTTCTCCATCTTCAGCAACAGTGCTGCCAGTCCTATTCCAGTTGTTTTCGAAACTTCATTCTGTGAACTGTAGTGTGAAGTGTGCTGCTGGCTCGTCCCTCGTCGGTGCTCGATACTTAATCCAATCCAAGAAAAAAAAAGAAAAATTAATTTTTCCTCGTTTAAAAATAAAAATGTCTTCCTTTCCAAGATAAAAATTAACTTTTGACTGAATTTTGCGAATTCCTTCAAGTGTCAATTCCTAATCGGTTCGGCGCAAGTGTAAATTATTTCTAAAAGCAAAAATAAAGAAACCATCTTTGGATAACCTCTCCTTTTCATCGCCAAGAACTTCCAACATTACTTCCTTTTAAGGTAAGTCGTCTATTTATTTGTATTCACGTCTCGAAATTTTTATTTCCTGAAAATTTTCACTCATCGATCCTTTTTTTTTGGTGTCTTCTCATTGTCCAAGTAAACAATGAACGGAAGGAGAACTGGCTGGTTTTATTATCCACTTTTTTGTAGTCTTTCTATTCGCGATGGGATGGGAGCCTGCTTGACATTCATTTCCTCTTTCGTTCCCCCACATTCTATGAGTAGTTGAATACCCTTCTTGGGCAATATAATTATCATCCAACATATCACCCTTAAAATTAAGAAAACCAAAAAAAAAAAAAAAAACGCAAGCAAATTCTGTAGCCAAGCCCATTTCCTTACACTCTATCATTTTCTTCCTTAATTATCTCCTTTCAGGGCTGCTTGTTTGGGTCGTGGTTGATTCGTTTAGTTGAAGAGGGCATACAATTTGCCTGTTCTGTTCGTGTGTGTTGCTGATAAGGCTCAGCAGGGCAACACACACTCACAAATCATGTCCACTGCGAATTTTTATGAATTTCTCCAGTGCAGTGAGAACGCCAGCTATGAACAGCTGAAGTGCAAGTACAAGCAGCTCGTTCTGCAGTACCATCCGGATAAATTGAATGAAGACACGGACATCGCTTTGTCCATGCCACCATCGACGTCGTCGTCGTCTTCGTCGAACAATGACGAACGCTTCCATCTGATTAACACCGCCTGGAATACTCTTAAAGATCCCATTAAACGCAAACTCTATGATGCCGAATTGTGTCAGAATCGATTTCAATTGCACAACAATGTTTTCGATCGACTGCGAGTGGCCGATCTAGAGATTGAGATCTGTAACGCTCACAATGACGACGATGGGGATGGTGTCGGTGGCAGTGGCGAGGTAGCAGAGCGAACAATAAGAACATACCGGTGTCGATGCGGTGGCCAGTACATTGTCGATGATGAGGCAGAAATACCCACGACCGACGAGGATGAACTGCTTATCGAATGCACCGAATGCTCATTAGTTATAGTTTTAAGGAGATGATGGATGAACAAAGAAATGGGTCAGTGTGCTACCAATAAAGCGAAACTTGATTCGAGTCGTAAAGCTCTTTGTTTATTGTTGATGTCGACTATGAGGGTGATGGGTGGGTGATGCCTGGTGCCTGATGCGCGCCGCAAGAAGGTGGGTTTTCTTTTTTGGAGTGCGATGGGTGTAAAAGTATACACCGCCTTCTATCCCAACTGCCGTGCATGATATGAGTGTCTCTAGTCGGTTGTTAAGAAAACAATCATCGATCCAACAATTAAATCTGTGCCTTGTGTGTTGTGTCTCTTGAAAGGTTTGTTTTTTTTTTTTATTCTGTTGAAGCAGAGTGATGTGTGGTGTGTTCGATTGAGTTTAGTGTGACTTAAGTGGCTTTGATGATTGATTTCTGGTTTTCACATGATGAGTGCATGTGGGTGACGAGAAATGATACTTTCCATAGCTAAAATGAGATAAATTGAAGTCAAAGAGCTAAATAAAAAATTGAGGAGTACATTGACTTGAGAGATACAAGAAAAAAGTTGAATTTGCAAAGGTAGAGTAGGTTCAGAAGTGGATCTGGTGAAAAGTTGTATAATTTTATTCAGTGGGATCTTTAGTGGGTGAAATTCGTTATTTCTACAAACAAATTGCTTGACAACCGATAAAGAAAGCGTCCCGCAGTGAGAACCAAACCTAAATCACAATTTGAATTATGCAAACTTAGCTGTTGAGAACATTTTTTTCACATCACTTTCTTGGTTGCAATTCTTGTAGGCAAACTAAAAGTGTAAGAAGTGAATCGCAACTATTTTTTGTACTATTTTAATGTTTTTTCGTTGAAGCCCCGGCATTGCCCTGTGGTTGGCACGAAACGGTTTTTGGGAATACCTCAACGTGCCCTGAATGTCAGACGGGGTGTTTTTTGAGCCCTGAGGTAGCTCTTAAGTCGCCCTGAAAGCACTAGATTTTTGCTGATGCGAGTTTAGGTAACAAACAACGATGTCAAACGGCATTCTTCAATTGACAGATACCTATGTGTGGATATTTTGAGTTAAACGCTTTTTAAAAATACCAAAAAACCAGAAGCCGGATTCTGTAACGTTTAAGATCATGAAAAAGTTGCCAAAATTTGTAAGACGATAGTAAAATAGCTTTCCACCAACAACTGAAAGCAAGATCATATGACACAATCTTTTGACGACGCAATCTACGATAGACAATTGAACGATAATCGTCTGAGAAATTACGGAATGACCCCCTCAGGTTTTTTTTTTTACAAATCATTGGGTTCTGAAAGAGAACTAGGTCAACCCTAAGCAAAGTTGAACGGACCAACCTTGGACCTTTAGAAGGAAGTAACTTAAATTGAATGAGAACCAATCAGCGTAGAAAGTAGAAAGAAAATAATTTCAAAAAATTGAAAAAAATATAAATGAGTGGCTGTTATTTCAGTTTTGTTTCGAGTTTTCTTTTATTTATCGATTGAGATCGATCCAAACTCTTTTTGCTTTAATTTTTACCACAACCTGCACCTGCATCTTTCATCTTTCTCCCTTTTCCTGGAAAGGTGCGCATTCCAGTTCTGGATCAATCGGCGAGCTCTCTCTAGTTTCTCTAGTTTTTTTCTAAGTCGATTGAGGTCTTTTTCCACTTTTTTTTTTTCTGTTGGAGGTTTTTAAAATAATAGCTGAAGCACTCAGACCTAAATATCGGTCCATTGTACTACCAGTTAGCAACTTTCTATTTGTTATAGCTTTCCAAATGTTCGGAGAAAAGCCAAAAGACGCCGACATGATAAGGAGCCTAAGTTACCAGCTCTCACAATGTCTGTGCCGAGTTTTCCACTTGATTGCGCCGCTTAACGCGATATCTTCCCTTTCCGAAATATCCCTTTAGTCTCCTTTGAAAAGCCCGTACAGTCGTAGCGTTAATATCCATCCGCTCTACATGTCCAGCCATCGTAGTCTCGCGATGCGTTCTCTTTCTTCTAGTTATTCCCATCTCGTGGTACAGCTCATACAGCTCGTTGTTGTATCTACTTTTCCACACATTGTCTTCGCATATGAGACTAAAGATCATTTGGAGAAACAACCAAGGGTTTCCTCATCCTCTTTCGATAAGGTCCATTATTCCGCGCCGTAAAGCAGGGCTGAGATGATCAAGTTCTTATATAAGGTTACCTTGGTTTTTCTGGAGAGGGTTTTGTTTCTCAATTGCCTTCTTAACCCAAAGAAACAAAGGTTGGCAAGAGTTATTTTCCGTTTGATCTCCGCACTGATGTTATCCGTGTCTATAGCGGATCCTAGGTAGACGAAGTCCTGTACTACCTCGAAGTTATGTCTGTCTATTGTGACGTTTTGTCCAATTCGTCAATGTTCTGTGTCCCTGTTTGTGGACAGCATATACTTCGTTTTGCCCTCATTAACGATCAATCCCATTTTTGGCGCTTCTGTTTAAATGCTCGCACCAGCACCTATGACATCACGCTTTTTTCTTCCCATTACGTAAATGTACAGACTTTTGAAAGATAGTTCCTCTGGTGTTGACGTTTGAGTTTCTTACAATCTTTTCAAGTATGCGAAGTTGAAGAAATCGCATTATAGTTTGTCGCCGTCATAGGCCTCTGTGAGTTCTCTACCGACCTTGACGGAGCAGCGTGAATTCTCCAAAGTCATCCTGCATAGTCGTACGAGTTTTGCAGGGATGCCGCAACTAGACATGGCTCTGCACCGTCGTCTCTGTAAATAACGCGGCCTTGAAATCGATAAAGAGATGGTGAATATCGATATTTAATTTTCGTGTTTTTTCCAATATCTGCCTTATTGTGAAAATTTGGTCTATTGTGTACTTTTCTGGTCTAAAACCACATTAATAAGGATCTATCATGATGTTGACGTGGGGTTTCAGGCGTTCACATATTACAGCAGACAAGATCTTAAACGCGACGTTAAGGAGACCCCTCTATAATTGGCGCAATTGTGAGGGTCTCCTTTCTTTAGGATCGGGCATACGATTCATCGGGCATGCTTTCTTCCGACCATATCATGCAGATCAGCTGGTGCATGCTCCTTTCCAACTGATCTCCAGCTGCCTTGAAAAATTCGGCATCAAGGCCATCTGCACCTGCAGTCTTATTTGATTTAAGTTTGCATATGGCAAGCTTAACTTCCTCTAGGTCGGGAGGACGGCATTCTTGATTATCGTCCAAGCTGAATGGGGCAATCTGCCTGACAGCGGAATTTGTGTCCTCATCGCCGTTAAGAAGTCTGCCGAAGTGGTCTTTCCAGATCTTCAGTAGTGAGTCTTTATAGGCTTGAGTTCGGGGTTTGCCACTCTGGCAGGATCTTTTTACCTTTTGGTAAAACTTCCGAATCTCGTTCCTGTCATGCCTCCTCTCGATTTCCTTAAATGAGCGCTTCTCATGGTGCTTCTTTTTCTTTATGGGAATGCGGTGTTATTCCCCTACTTTCTTCTGGTAAATCTCCTTGTACTGGTCACAGGCAGTTCTTTTTTTTCTTCAGCAGTTTGCCTGCATTCTTCGTCGACCCATGGATTTGGTTTTGGGGGCCGAGTGAAACCAAAAAGCTCAGAGTCTGCGGTTCTGATTGTTGGCAGTGTTGCCACTGGTCTTCAATGCTTAATGTTGGCGAAATAGGTATCAAGGATAGTAAGAGGTACACTGATTGGATAAGTCACCGGCAATCTCTTGCGGCTGTTGCTTTCCGACGTCATATCTTTTCACAGCGCTGGTTCGCACGGAACAGGATATCCTCATTAGTACCTTGGCTACAACAAGGTACTGGTCCGAGTCAAAGTTGACCCCACGGAAAGTTGAGACAACTATCACACTGGAAGAGTGCCTTGCGTCGATCGCAACATGGTCAATTTGGTTAACGGAAGATTGATCTGGGGATCGCCAAATCAATGTATTTTGTGATGCGGAAAGCGCGTACTACTTCCGAAATAGCAAAATCGATTAGCCTGCAACGTTTCAGAGGTTTTGTAAAGTAGATTATGCTTTTCGCTATTGTTTTTCCAAAGATGTCCTCCTTTCTTGGGCTCGCGTTAAAATCGTCTAGGATAATTTTCACGTATTTTCTGGTTCATTGTTTATATGTTTCTTTGAGGAGCTCGTAGAAACAATCTTTGATTCTATAGGCTTTTTAAATTGATTTTGACTGATAATCTTATACCTGATTCTACCTCTAACGACAAAACCGCACTCAAATAACGTTGTTTTTGTTATCTGTAGCAGTCGCCATTGAAGATGTCTCTGTTTTTCATCTTTATGACTCACCAATTCATTCTCACTTCGTTGTTGGCGGTTATGTAAAAATACATCCAGAACTCTTTTGCAGAACTAAGTCCTTCCCCTTCCACAATTTTCCTGCAATGTGCTGTCGAAATCCCATCGCGAACGAGCGTTGACGTCAATTTATCTATAAGGTATATCCCAGTCATTGTAGTCTTTTGACGCGTCCTCTTCTAGCTATGCTCATGTAGTGGTACAGGTATGTAGTTCGTTGATGAATCTTCTTCGAAGCAATGTCCTTCACATACGGAACCAAAGATCATTCGGAGTATTTTTATTTTGAAACAGCCGTTCCATCGTGTATTCTAGATGACGTTTATATAAAAATACATCCAGTTCGTAACAGCTCGCATAACGAGTCGATTTAGAGGTGACAATAATGCATCAAATGATACTTAATGTTTAAAATTGAAGAAAACTACATAAGATTTCAGGGATTCGGCCGAAGGTAAACCGAATGTCTGATTTCTAAGTTAAGGCAAATCAGAATCATGAAAGAATTTTGAAATGACGTTGCATTTTAAGGTTAAACGACTGGCGTAGGACTACTGTAAGCCCTTATTAGAATCGTTAAATGCCCTATTCAATATCGACTATGTACAATCATTACAGAATCCTCTAAGGTCAATATGCCCGGCAAGACAACCTCCCACGAGCGTTGTTCAATCGCATTCATTGTGCAGCCATAAATTGATATTTTTACTCGAGATCTCACACCACTAAACTGTTTTCTGTGGGATTTTTGAAGTCTTTGTTTTATTGAAGTCTTTGTTTTATCGCGGCTCAAAAAGCTTCAAAAAAGTATAACAAATTAGAGCACTAGGGCGCCCGCAGCTTTGAAGACGTTCCTATGTTGGCCATATGGTCATTCATTTATCAAATAAAATAAACTTGGTGTGTTTTATTTCTATTTCCAGTCGGCTAATGCAACGAATAAAGTTTAGAAGATTTCTTAAACGACAACCATATTCTTTCACACCCTCCTGATGGAACGATCGTTTATCAGAGCATGTGTTGTCCAAATGTGTCATCAAAATACCAAACACATTAAGACACACAGTTGATTCCAATAAACTTCACCAAACAAAAAAATACGAGACTGCTCCAAATAAGAGTGGATGACCATGTTCAGTTCACCCAAACATGAAAACAAATGCATGCAAAGCTTAAGTTTCACTGCATTTTCCATCATTTGCTGGTGTGTTAAGTGTTTCAATTTAGTTAATTTAAATAATTCAACTAGTCCGGAAGTCGTTAATACAATGCACAATGAACCATCGGACGAACTAGAGCTTCTCATTTAAATCGGACCAATGAACCTAACAAGGGGTGTCGGTCTTATCTCTTTTGGGTGTCTTCCCAAACAATATCATGCAGGTATCATTAATATACTGCAAATATGCTAATACGTCTTAATAGACTTGCTACTAAATCTTCATCAGGCCGCATACAAATTGCCTCATTAAAACTTATTCCAAAGTTTCCGCCTTTTTGGTGTCCAAAAATTATTTAATTTAACATTTCAATTAGAATTCGGTGGGTTTTTGCTTTCTGACAATAAAACTCCTCTTGAATGGCAAAATGATGCCCATAGACATCAAATACTCGTATAGGTACACCTCAGCTATAATCGTTTTGCGAAAATGGTTTGTGTTGTGATTGTCTCACAATCAGAAAGCAAAAGTGTTTCGAGTAACATTGTCATTAGCTATGCAAAGGTAAACATTTTCGTAATGCACCGTCATCAAGTTCATTTGTAATTCTAAGCGATTGTGTTGGCTCATGAATGGTTGCTTTGTAAGTACGAGTATTCATTCCGTTTCACTTATCGCTTTCAATAAGCAATGCAATTCTGGATTCAATTGTTTTGGTTGTTTGTCAAACTCGACTACTACCGATGAACAAGAAGACCAACGAAACGACATAGATTTTGGAAGTTTATGTGTTTTGTTCTGCTCCAGCTTTAACCCAGTTACTGCAAGGTAATAAAAAAATAAAGCAGAAGTCTTTTTCCATGTTCGTTGTTGTAGGTATGCAGTGCACATGCTATGCCTTCCAGTTTTGTTTGCCCCAATCCGGCACACTTCTCGGTCTCGTTATTGTGTGGATATACTGTTATCAGAGAGAATAGTTGAAGGAAAAAAAAGTCAGAAGTTTACCCAGATGGAATGTAAACAAATTCTGCTCCTTTGCAGCACAATGTTCTGGATTTCTTGATGCAACCGTGGTTGGTGGTGGAGGGAGGAGGAAATGTGGGAAGCTCTGTTGGGTGACCTTTGTGGAGTCCATTACTGGACTTGTCTTCCGGATAATCGCCGTGTCATGTTTCACTGCAGTTTTTAAGAAAAAAATAGAAAAAATGAAGGAAAACAAATAAACTGAATGCGGAGGTAGACGACTCACCAGCATCGCCATCCAATTCTTGTTTTCGTTTTTATAGCAGGAACGTGTGGTTCATTTCCAGTCTCCATTTATTTATCTCTTTGGCTATGGAAAAAAAGTCAAGCCGCTCGCTGCTTCTGCTGCGATTGTGTGGTGTGCAAAACCGGATTTTATGTTTGTTTTGTTTTGATTCGATCTCTCAATGCTGTCTTGGTTTTTTGGTTTGTCGTTACTCGATGTTGCCGCTGCTGCTGCTGCTGCTGATTCCACGAAATTGACCGCATTTTGAGATTACTTTTTGAGTCTTTCTTTTTTTGTTTTGTTGTTGAGAGTTGAGACCTGAGAGCTTAAGACTCTATCCTTTGGGGGAATGACTTATGTTGATATCGATTTAAGAAAGTTTTAATTAAGTTGGCCGTTTGACCCTGGAGGTGTACTGAACTGTATGTCGTCATTCAATCGAATCGGGGTTTGGGAAATTTGTTTGGGGTGACAGTTGGAAGGATTCTATGGTTTTTCGATTGACAGACAGTTCAATTGATGTTTACTTCAGGTAAAATTTACTTCCACTGAACCTACTTGTGTTTCTCAATTGTTGACACTGAAATTCGACTGTCATTTAGTCACCGAATGACGTCAAAACTATTTCAGGTTCAACAGTGAGACATTCAAAGATAAGGAAAAAACTTGCTCCTCTTTGAGTGCATTAAAAGTGGCGTTATGAAGGTGACGTGAATAATTTATGATGTTTTTTTTTTTTATTTTGGTTTATTTGAATGACCTGCAAAAGAGTAGCAAATATTATTTTGTGATAAAAGTGAATTTGAGTCATCCAAAGCGAATTCCAAAAACTCTTAATCATTTTGCCTTGGTAAACAAATCTAGTTTTTGTTTTTTATTTATTTAGTGCCAAGTTAATAAGCATTATGCGATGAATGATAATGAAACTATACTGACATTAGAAAACACGAGGTTTCTGACGAATAATTCTCTGAATCTGATTGAAATGTGATTGTTTGGGTATATGAGGCCGATACTAAATGGGGAAGTAAATTGCATGGTCACGTGATTTGTGTGAATGGAGTCAGTTATGAGAGTTTATGAATAGAAATTGATGCATCGACAAGCACGAGAGCGAGTAACGAGTCTCAATAAAACGTTGTACCCAGAAATGCAACTCACTTCACATAAACACCATTTACTTGCTATCCTTGTTGTTCACTCTTGAATACTGACTTATGCGATGTTTTGCGATGTCTTACAAGTTCCAATCCCTTTGGGGTGACGAAAAATGATGCGTTGTATAAAATTATAAGTGGCAACGCTGTCTGGCCAAATGTTAGGGATTTGGGTGTTAAAATAAAATCCAATTGCCTAAAAGATCGGGTTGGGCCCGAGGTTTCCATAGCTTTGTTGCACCAATCTGAGCTTTTTATAACTAACGTGCACATCGAGGGGCTATGAACAGGAACACCCTTATAATAGCCGCGTTTTATTATCACAATGATCCAATCCGGATCAGATCTTGATAATAAAACAGCTTTGGATCATCATATTTCCAGTTGGAAGTTGTGAGAGACTCGCTCTTTCAACTGACTTTTCAAAAGAGTTGCAGAGTTGCCCTACGAACTTTTTTTTCAATGGTAAATTTTTTGTTCTTTTCTTTAGGGAAATATGATACTCATGCACTTTGTCAAATATATGTTTTTTTGCACTAATCCTTATTAATTTCACGAATATATGTTTTGTTTTGTAAAACTTTCTCATTATGTCATGTATTATAAAAAAATTAATAAATGTGAAGTTTCTCGCTATCTATCTAAAATATATTTCATTTCACACAGATAAAAATGTTCAAGTGGCAATACTGTTGTTATTGGAAATATTGGAAATGATACCAACGTTTTCAATGGAAAGTCTCCTCTTGTGTGAAATAGAAGAACTAATTTTTAGATCACAAAAATAGATCCAACTAAAAAGCAGGATCTCGCTTTGTTGTTTTAATGCAAGTAAATCAATGATCCGATCTGGATCATCGTGATAATAAAACGCGGCTAATGTTCAACACAGGTTTAATAGAAGACACCAATGCACGTTTCTTTTGAACTTTCGGAATCGTACTACACAGAGTCAGGTAGTGCGACTAAAATACGAATGTCTATAGGTACTTGATTCTACGTCCGAAGTTGGGCTCAAGGTAAAGCTGATGGGCATTCCTAACGAGGCGGGTGTTGCAGCTAAATTTTTTTTAGGGAAGGGAGGCAGCAGGTTATTTCACTTGAGCACTGTTTGTAAAAATAATCGATAAAAAATAGTGATGCAAGTAATATTTCGACGATGTTCAAGAGAAATAATCGATTCTACAATTGAACTATCAATTTTTACGCTCTGTTACCTATCTAGAAGGCGCAATGGTGTTTAAGAGGAACTTGCCTAGATATGAGAATTGTACTTCAGTTTTGAGCGGATGTAGGCGTTATATTTGTAGTCAGATCAGAAGGGGTGAACAAATTTCCTGCACCGTCCTAAGAAACCCTAGCATTTTGCACCATTTTTGGCGACTTCAAATATTTACACACATACCAAGTACTGACAGTTTTTCGGTTTCTTGGATGCAGATACCACTCATACATAAAGGCAATGGGTTAATGTTAAGCTTTTACGACAGATGACAACATTGAGTTTTCGAACCATTGAATTCTACTTGGTTTTTACCTCCCCAATGTAACAATGCTGTCAAGGTCAGAATTCAATGAGCTAATCATACGCATCTGAAGAGCAGGGACGTGAATTCGGAAACGAATAGAGTTGGTGAGCTAAGCAGATAAGAGGACTAGAACTTTATGACAAGAGATCGTTTATGAAATTAAGGAAGAGGTTGGGAGACAAAACGGAGCCCTGTGGCACACCAGCATTTATAAAGTGGGTATCAGACGAAATCGTACTAAATACCATGTTCATCAAACAAGACCGACACCTTAATCACTTACAGCAGTGGAGGAAATGAAACCCAGATTGATTACCATTTGGTAACCAATAACATGAAATCTCGGGTGAAAGACTGCAAAGTGATACTAGGAGAAGCTGCCGCTCAACAACACCGTCTCCTTTTAACAGAATTTTTTACGGATGCGGTGAAGGAAGTCAAACAAACAAAGAGAATCAAGTGGTACAATCTGGAGAAAACCAAAGGACAGCAATTAATTTCGTATATGCAAAGTCAGCTGTGTAATAACCATCGACGCAGTTTCAAATGCAATCACGGCACACAATATGTTTGATCGCCTACAACGAACCTGCTTAGAGAGAGCCAAATCACTGTTAGGAGTCTCAAAAGGACACCACCAACAAGCTAAAGAAACCTGGTGTTGGGATTATGAAGATAAAGCAGTGATTAGAAAGAAGAAAGCAGCTTTCCAAGCTTGGTCGAAGTGCCCCTCAAGAAATACAAATGAAAAAGCGCGTTTAAAAATGGAATACAAGAGCTGCAGAAAAGAAGCGAAGAAAAAGTGCGCCCAACTTCAAGCAAAAAGCACGGAGGGCCTGTATCGAGAGCTGGAAGAGATTTCTGCCCCAGCTGCTGAAGCAAATCAGGCAATCCAAGAGCTAAGACAAAGCAACTTGAATAAGGGAGCAACCATTTTCAAAATAGCCGCTCAGAGAAGGAGAAATGCGCAGGAGATTCGTTCGCCGAAGTTCATCAATGATGCTCAAGGAGTGCTACTTGTGGATGACGACAAAATTCTTCACAGGTGGCGACAGTATTGTGATGATCTTTTGAATGAACAGTTTCCTCGGCGCCACTTTCCAACAGCTGCACCTAACTTTACGGAAGTATCCGACATCACAGTCAAAGAAGTTAGGGAGGCAGTTAAGAACTCCAAAAAAGGCAAAGCGATTGGGCCAGACGAGGTACCATATGAGTTTTGGAAAAATATGGGAGACGTCGGGTTGAGATGGCTCACGATTATCATCTCCAAACTTACAAGAGGTGACAGTTTGCCTAATCAATGGAGGGAAAGTTTTCTTCTTCCAATGTACAAGGGAAAGGGAGATACCAGAAGCTGTGACAACTATCGTTCGATCAAGTTGATGTCCCACACTATGAAGATCGTTGAGCGGGTTTTAGATAGCCGACTGCGGAAAATAATAAGGCTGTCTGATGACCAATGCGGGTTTGTCGCGGGTAAGTCAACTACAGACGCAATCCAAAGTATAAGGATAATTATGGAAAAACACCGAGATGCCTAAGAGGATTTGCATATGGTGTTGGTTGACTTCGAAAAGGCATTCGATCGACAACCACGAGATCTGATATGGGTGGCCCTCAGACACCGAGGAGTTCCTGAAGCCTATGTGCGAATAATTATGGACTTGTACGAGGGAGCAGTTATAAAAGTGAGATGCCCAGCTGGAGTCACCGAAGAATTCCAAATAACAGTAGGTGTACATCAGGGAAGTGTCTTGAGTCCACTGCTCTTTATTGCTGTTCTGGATTATTTGCTCGACGGAAAAGTAACGGACAATAAAGTACAACAATTATTCTTTGCTGACGATGGAGCCATCATAAGCGAAGATCTTATATCCCTGCAACGAGCACTTGACGTTTGGATTGATGTTCTGGAAGGAAATGGGTACCGTATTACCGCTAAAAAGACTGAATACCTGTGCTGCCCTTTTTCAGATCCAGACAAGCCTATTCCAGACATTTATTTGAATGGAAATGTGCTTCCCAAGTGTGAAAAGTTTAAATATCTGGGATCTATGATCAATAGTGAAGCATCTTGTGATGACGACATCAATCATCGAGTAAGCGTAGGGTGGATGAAGTGGCGAGAAAACTCCGCTATCTTCTGTGATCGAAAAATGCCCCCTAAGCTGAAGGGAAAACTCTACACAGCAGTTGTCCGTCCAGCTCTGACATACGGTTCACAATGTTGGACAATGTACAAAAAGTATGAGAGCAAATTGACGGCAGTCGAAATGAAGATGCTTCGGATGACAGCAGGAGTAACAAAGCTTGATCGAATTAGAAGTACTAAGATCCGTGGAAGCCTTCATGTCAAAAGTACCATCTTGGACAAAATTCAGCACGACCGGCTCAGTTGGTATTGTCATGTTCAAAGGAGAGATCCGCAGAACCCCGTCAAAAAGGCAATATCGTACAACGTTTCAACAAATTCGCGACGAAAAAGAAAAGGCAGGCCACAACACTCCTGGTACAAGCAAATGCAAAAACAGCAGCATTTGGTTGGCCTCAGACATGGAACAATCCAAAACCGGGAGGCTTGCCGACGATTTCTGAGGTCAAAGCGGCGTACCCCACAGGCGGATCACTAGTGTGAAGCAGAAAAGTGGGAGAGTTGTGATCGCTTCAAGATCACTACTCGTAACGCCGAAAATGAAAAAGAAGAATAAGAATCAGACGAAACCATCCAATACAACTTTTATTGGACTCGTCGATACCAAAAGCACTCATTTTCGATGAGAAAGCTTGATGCCAAACTCTATCAAATGTGTTATAAATATCAAACGCAATTATCTTACTTTCTCCAAAGTAACGTAAAGATTGGTTCCACTTCTCGGTTAGATATTTGATTTTCCAGTCTTCAAAAAACGCTAAACCACAAATCACCACACATCCCTGTCGTTAAAAAAATAAATATATGCCATTTGACAGCCCTCAATATATCGCCGCAGCAAAAACCTAGGTCGAGTTGAGGGAAAACCTATGTTAACCCTAGGGCTCAAAAAACACTCAATTCGACATTCAAGGCGACTTTAGGTTTCTTAAAAAACGCTTTGTGACGACCCTAGGGCTTCAACGAACAAACCTAGTATATTCAAAAAGGTATATCTGTTGCCGAAAAAATTCCCCTAAATACCGTTGATTTTGGCCGATAATCTTGGTATTCTCATTGGTCTAGGAAATGAGACAAATAATTGCCCTTCTCTGGAGGCTATAAGAAGATCTTTTACCACAACCAAAATATTTTGCTAGCATGGATAAGGGTTGCAAAAGCTTAAATCGCTTTTAGCTTAACTCATGACTTTAATTTATAAGCTAGTTGGTGGCTTATGAATTAAAAAAGAAATATATTTCACTAGCTGACCCGGCCACGCGTTGCTGTGGGTAACGTATCATAAATTGAAATGTAAGCTATCCTATCTTTCAAGTTGGATCAAACTGCACACGGTGTACAAATTTGATTAAAATCGGTTAAGTAGTTTAGGAGTTCATCACGGACAAACATCGTGACACGTAGTTTATATATATTAAGATAAGCTAGTAAGTGACTTGTGAATTAAATAAACCATAAGTCATAAGCTACCAAGTGCCTTATAAATTAAATAAGTTACAAGTCATAAGCAACCCTGGCATGGATACCTGGACATTCGGGAATCAGGGGAAACGAGGCCGCGGACCTTGCCACCAGAACTGCTAGTAATTATTTACTCATTGTAGAGTTCCCAAAATTTTACAAGGTCCTACGAAAATCTCTTGTCCAGGAATATAAAAAAAACTGATTTAATGTTGTCAAAACTCTGAAACTTTCTTTAAAAAAAAACATCAACCTGCCTACGCGCGTATTCCATAAAATCGGTTCCTTAGCAGAGAAGACTGTGTAATGCTTTTCCGGTTCAGAGTTGGAAAAGCTCTTTTCAACACTCAACACTACTACAATGCTAGAGATATTGAGCAATGTATGAGCTGTCAAACCACATTCTCCGTTTCGCATATCCTTGTCGAATGTCCTATAGACAACATTACTGAAAAACTGGCTGAATACTTCAGATGAACGTTCCATCCAATACATTAAAGATGCCACAACCGCTGGCCTGAGCGAAAAAGTCTAGAAGAAGATTTCTCAAGTTTTTGAAGCTGATAATTTTGTAATACCAAGAGTTGGATTTGTTTTCGATAAGCTACCTCCATTCTAGTTTGAGAACGACCTGGTTCATTTTCCTTTGAATGCGGTGTGGGTGTCAGCAAAATCAGCAGTGTCTGACTTACCAGGACCAGTTGATAAGCCTTCAATTGCATTAAAGCCTTCGCCTATTGTCTCCGAAGATAGTATATCAAAATCAAAGCTTTTTGAACGTCTGAAAAAATTGCAGAAACATTGTTGAATAGTTTTTGGAGTTTAAGGATTTTCCAATTTATTTTATCAACCGAGATTTTATCATGTTTGGTGTAATAATAACGTAATCCAGCAAATGAAACAAATTTATCGACATCCTTACCTTTCATACCTATGCATTAAGCAAGGCACTTGCTGAGAGCATACGGCACAAGAAACTGTCACATTATTGGATGTTTTCTTACCCACGAGACAGATTAAGGAATTCATGTCACAATTTTTTAAAATATTAAAATTAAAAAGGCGTTTTAAACGTCGAATTAAGTGATTTTTCACAATAATTACTCTAACTTTTGAAAAAAGAAAAGCACAAAGATTGTTCACCACTTATTTGAGAGCTGTTGCATCGTTCGCTTTTATGCAAAAAAGAACTAATTTAGATATGAAAAGAAATACGAGGTCTATGTTGTAAACCTTTCAATTTTTCCATTAATAGCTGCTGTTTTTTCCCCGGCAAATCTGGGCGCTATATCAACGCTTTTTATTTTTGACCGTTCGCCTAAATGCTATATTTTATTTAATTGGTGTAGACAAACCAAAGAAGTTTGACCCAACTTGATTAATTTTTAAATGAGTACCTACCGTTTGTCGCACTTTTCTGTTGACCAGATTGTCCGTCTCTGGTGTGCCCGATAACCGATGGACCATAATTGCTCTGCGTGATACAAAAAAATTAAAAGCACTCGCACTTAATTTAATTGCTCTGACCAAAATGCCCCAGCAAAGTTGAACAAGGTCGTCATAACATGCTTACTCTGGTGATATAAAAATGAAACTGTGCAACATCACAGTAATAAAGCAATTAATTGGGGGGAAACTTGCTGTGCCTAATAAACAACTCAACGAGAATCCTACTAACCCATTTCATCTAACGTATTGCTTCGGGAATAAGCCGTCCCGACACAGGGGTAAAGAAAAACAAATTCGAGATAAAGACCGAAAAGTGGAAAAGAAAAACATAGAAAATGAAAACACATCCATCAATCTACGTTTAGTGAATGTTCGATACAACTTCAGTAACAGTAAGACAAGTCTGAATGACGTACAAATGCGCGATCTCCTTACGCAAGCAATTTATGCACCTTTCCAATCGAATAATGATTTGCCATAAATTTTCTGATCGTTTAATCGATCACTAAATGCTTTCTTAAATTAAAGAGTCAATGACTCTGTCTCCTGACACCACCTGTCAGCGATTTGAAATAGAAAAAAGAAAAAACATCAACATCTACAGAAATCATTACGAAATAGGGACAGCGCTTCTCAAATAGAATGCTATTCCAGTTTCATTTTAATTAATTCGATTATGTATCTCGATCAGTACAAATCTTTCGGGGTCAGTTGTAGAAATTATGACATTTGAATTGGGGATGAGATCATTATGTCTAGATAGCAAAATGTAACGGTGTTTCGCACAGCAAATTATTCATCTGGAAACTTTGATTTGTTTTTTATTAAAGATTTTGCGTCAACAAAGACTGTTAATTATTTTAAAAAATTGAGCATTCAAAATAAGACAAAAGAAGAGTGTTCTTTGACTTTTTTGATAAGAAACAAATGCGATTTTCAGTATTTATTCAAATTTATTCGCAGTCTTCTTTTTTTTTGCAAAAAAAATTGTGTATCTTTAGATGCGATGAGATTGTATCTGGACCTGAGGTGATGTTGGCTTCGTGGTTTCAATTGATTTTTAGTCGATGATCGGATTAAGCGTGAGAAACAATAAAATTAGTTGCATAAAGTTTCAAGAAGTGAGCGGATGGCTTAAGTTGGATTTTCTTTTTTTTCTATTGAGTGTTTAACTGAATTTGGGCTTAGCGGTAAGTGGGAACAAAACCTTGCTTCTTTTTTATTTGTCCAATTATGAAAATAATTTGTGCGAAAAATTTCTAATTTTGGTAAGATTATAATCAATCGTAGTGTGGTTGCAGAGCTTTCACAATTGAAAAAACTAAAACAAAAACTATTGCCAGAAAAATTTAGTCACCAACTTGATATTCCGACAAAATTGTGAAATTAGAAGTGAAATCAACTGAAGAAGGAAAAGAAATAATGTTTTTTAGTGGGACAGCCATGTTCGGTGTAAACTTTGCTGTAACATCGTCGATCTTAGATATGAACTTCATATAAAGTACACACAGATAGAAAGGTAAAAGAAAAGACTGAGACTTATCCAAGACTGAGTTAATCCAAGTTGCTGGCATTTAGGTTGTTTATGATTCTAAACTTTTCGATGGCAAGTATGTGAAAATGCCGAAAATCGTAAAAATGGAAGTGAAATGGGATAGACCTGGCATGAATATAGATTTTTTTGACACTTACTTACTTAGGTGGGCATTACAGTTCGGGGTGAACCGGGGTGGCCTCAACCAACATCCTTCTATAACGACTTCGATTTCGGGCGAGCTCTCTCCAGTTTCGCACTCCAAGTCGGTTGAGGTCTTCATCCACTTGATTGCGCCACCTAAGACGAGGTCTTCCCCTTCCGCGATTTCCCTGCAATGTGCTTTCGAACACCCGACGAGCCGGAGCGTTTGGGTCCATCCGCTCAACATGGCCCAACCATCGTAGCTTCGCGATGCGTACTCTTCTGGCTATGCCCATGTCGCGGTACAGCTCATACAGCTCGTTGTTGTATCTTCTTTTCCACACATTGTCTTCGCATACGGGACCAAAGATCATTCGGAGAATTTTTCTTTCGAAACGACTAAGGGTTTCCTCATCCGCTTTCGATAAGGTCCATGCTTCCGCACCGTAAAGCAGGACTGGGATGATTAAGGTCTTATATAAGGTTACCTTGGTTTTTCTGGAGAGGGTTTTGTTTCTCAATTGCCTTCTTAACCCAAAGAAGCAACGGTTGGCAAGAGTTATTCTCCGTTTGATATCCGCACTGATGTTGTTGTCCGTGTCTACAGCGGATCCTAGGTAGACGAAGTCCTGTACTACCTCGAAGTTATGTCTGTCTATTGTGACGTTTTGTCCAATTCGTCGATGTTCTGTGTCCTTGTTTGATGACAGCATATACTTCGTTTTGCCCTCATTAACCATCAAACCCATTTTTGCCGCTTCTGTTTCAATACTCGCAAAAGCACCTATGACATCACGCTTTTTTCTTCCCATTACGTCAATATCGTCTGCATATGCGAGCAATTGCACAGATTTTTGAAAGATTGTTCCTCTGGTGTTGACGTTTGAGTTTCTTACAATCTGTTCAAGTATGATGTTGAAGAAATCGCATGACAGTTTGTCGCCTTGTCTAAAACCTTTTTCGACATCAAAGGTCTCGGTGAGTTCTTTACCGACCTTGACGGAGCAGTGTGAATTCTCCAAAGTCATCCTGCATAGTCGTACGAGTTTTGCAGGGATGCCGAAACTAGACATGGCTCTGTACAGCTCGTCTCTGTAGATACTGTCATACTTGGCCTTGAAATCGATAAAGAGATGGTGAATATCGATATTATGTTCTCGGGTTTTTCCCAAGATCTACCGTAAAATAGAAATTTGGTCTATTGTGGGCCTTTCTGGTCTAAAACCACATTGATAAGGACCTATCAAGTTGTTGACGTGGGGTTTCAGACGTTCACATATTACAGCAGACAAGATCTTATAAGCGACGTTAAGGAGGCTTATCCCTCTATAATTGGCGCAGTTGTGAGGATCTCCTTTCTTTAGGATCGGGCATACGATACTGAGGCTCCATTCATCGGGCATGCTTTCTTCCGACCATATCATGAAGATCAGTTGGTGCATGCTCCTTTCCAACTAATCTCCTCAGAGGTAGCGGTTCTGATGGCCTCTTGGCATTGCTGCCACTGGTCTTCAATGTTTAATGCTGGCGGCATGGGATTCAAGGATAATTGAAGGGACACTCAATTGGAAAAGACATTGGCAATCTCTTGCAATTGTAGCTTTTCGACGTCATATCTCTTCACAGCGTTAGTTCGTGCTGGTCGTGAACAAGATATCCTCATTCGTACCTTGGCTACAACAAGGTAGTGGTCCGAGTCAAAGTTGGCCCCTCGGAAAGTTCGGACATCTAGCACACTGGAAGAGTGCCTTGCGTCGATCGCAACATGGTCAATTTGGTTGACGGTTAATTGATCTGGGGATCGCCATGTACCTTTATGAATTTTGAGATGCGGGAAGCGTGTACTACTTACAACAAGATTTAGCTCCCTAGCAAAATCGATTAGCCTCAATCCGTTTTCGGAGGTTTTGTCGTGGAGGCTATGCTTACCGATTGTGTTTCCAAAGATGTCCTCCTTCCCTAGTTTTGCGTTGAAATCGCCAAGAACGATTTTCACGTCGTATCTAGGGCATTGCTCATATGTTTCTTCGAGGAGCTCGTAGAAACAGTCTTTGGAATCGTCGTCTTTCTCTTCTGTGAGGGCGTGGGCGCATATAAGGCTAATGTTGGCGAATTTAGCCCTGATGCGGATGGTCATTGTACGCTCATTAACTGGATTTTGGCTAGTAACCTTATCCCTGAGTCTTCCTCTAACGACAAATCCGCATCCAAATAAGCGCTGTTTCTGTTGTATGTAGCAGTTGCTATAGAAGATGTCACAGTTTTCATCTTCTTTATGCCCGGTCCACTCCATCGCACTTCTTAGATGGCGGTTATGTCTGCTTTGCAGCAGTCCAGGACGTCCGCTAATTCTCCAGCTGCACGAAGTCCGTTAACTTTGAAATCATTATGGTTATCCGAGGCTGTTAGTTGTTTCGGAACTACCAGATTTTTACGTGGTTGGGTAGTTAACCCTACGCACAACCTCCAATCTGGAGGGCCAGGTCCTTTTGGATCCCTTCGGACATAAAGGGCTGGAAAATCCAGTGTCAGTACCCTGCTGCAGGGGTGTGAGTGCTGCCGTTGGCTCACCAGGAGCTCATCCGCCACTATCTCTACTTCAATACCCTGTCCTAGTATTGAAAGACCCTGAAAGACCTTTAAACCAAACAGGTCGGAGTAGCTCCACCGTTGAAGTCCACCGTTGATTCTGTCATTCGAATTCATCGGCTGGGACATTTACGCAAAAGCTCTCGTAGATCACTGAGATTCATGCAGTCAGTCATAGTTCGCAGAGCATAGTGTTGATCACAATTCTTTTGTTCCGCACTTCTTTGTCAACACTCGCACTTACTAGTTTAGCAGGTCAGCTCTGGACGGAGCATCCCAAGGCCCAGTGGATACCGCGAGGAGGTATAGTAAGCACAGTTGACGTGTACTATAAGTTACAGCATCTGGGCGCCGCCAAGTCGGCACCAGTCAGAGTCTACCCGAATAGTGCAACGCCCATCCACCATGTCTGTAGGGCATAAGAGGATGAAAAACCTCGACATCTACTATTTCGATTGCTACAGTCAGCAGAATCCACATTTATTAGGGTGGGGATAAGGTCATCGGATTAAATCCACTAGCGGTAGCCTAATATGCACCCATGCCCCCACAGAAGAGAAAGACGAAAATTTCCAAGATTGTTTTTACGAGCTCCTCGAATAAACCTATGAGGAGTGCCCTAGACATGTGAGAAAATCGTTCTTGGTGATTTAAACGCACAACTAGACATCTTTGGAAATGCCATCGTTATGCATAGCCTGCATGTCAAAACCTCCGAAAACGAACTGAGAGGCTATAATATGAAGCCCCGCTCTAAAATTTGGTAGGCCCTTACCATTGTGGTTTTAGACCAGAAAAACACACAATATCCGTAATCGGTGTCCTAACTGGACACTGTCTGTATAAAAACGCACCTATTTATCATAATTTTTCTATCCTCACCTTTTTCAATTTGTTTGAATTTCGTTGCACAGAAAGAAAATTGTCTTCATCAATCGTTAAAAACTTTCAGAAGAGAGAAAAATTACACTCACTAAATTGTTACACATCAACGATGAGCATTCGCACGTCTCACCTATTTGCCAATCCCTCCTCTACGCAACAGATGAAACACATTTCTTCAATTTAATGATCTGTCTGAACTCAACCACGTGCATGCCGATTACACGTTTTAACGAGTATTATGAGCATGTCTTGCAGTCGCACAAAAAAGACCGCAACAAACCTCGTTTTCGTTTCAGTAATCTGTGGTGATTCATATGCATAGCACATAACACTCGCTCGTACCACACGAAAAAAGGTCATTATCTGATAAATTTTAACAACTCTGTTCATACTCATTATTTGATTACAGTACAAAAAATAAAACAGCCATTTCCGATCCTAAAATTGACGGATTGTAATTCCTGAAAATGATGGCAAATGCTGCTGCGTCCAGCTGTTTCCGGTGCCGAACCATAAAAGTTATATCAAATTCAATATCTCTTTTGCATGGTACTTGCTTTGAATTCTAAAAAGACCTACATTCTGCTTGTCTGTGGCCGTTCTGTTGTCTCTGTGATGCGCCACGACCGACCTACGAAGTCAAACAACTTTAACAAAGAAAATCCGAATTCAAATTTGATAACAAAATGCGGAATGGAGAAGATGACTCAGTTGTGTGTGTTGCACCTACTCCGCAATCGTATTTCTGTATCTCTTGTGTGTTTTGATTTTATTTTATTTCAAGTCACTTTTGTTTGCTTGCATCAGTCAGACGAGCGACAGAGCAGCAGCGATTTTTGCGTAAATCGTTAAGTACCTATCCTACGAATACGTATTCTTTTTCGCTATAAATATCGCCTAATGCCATTCTGCGGTTAATAACCGCACGCCACTTTAATAAGTTCAGTGGAGGAATAATGCCGACTTACACAAAAAACCTGCAACAGCAGCAGCGGCAGCAGCAGCAGCAACGCAGCAAGTGGATTTATGTGTGTGCTTTTTTTGCACTTTAGTATTATTTGTTGTATCCTCACTGAGTCATATTGAATTTCTCACTTGTTATTCTGTGCAATCATCTGAATGAGTGACACAGTGGCGAGGCAATTCATACGCCTCTGGCTCTTTGCGCCATCACAAAAAAAAATAGTCGTCTGATGTGGAGGGACCCCATGTTTCTTGTATTAATTTTTTCTTAAGTTATGCAGCAGATTGTTTACCAATTTTTTTTAACATAAATCTCTACACTTGATTTCTTCCCTACAGATACTGATATAAAGGAAAAGGAAAAAATTCGCAACCGCCAACAATTATTACATTAGAAAGTGATCACTTGGAAGAAGTTGAAAGACCACTATCACCAGCTGTTTGGACAAAAGCATACATACATCAAAAGCCTTTTTTTGCGAATCTCTTCACAACACCGGTAACAGGTTGACAGTTACAGAAGGAAGACAACGAACAGCCGGAACCGTGGCGCATCAACAAACAAAAAATAGACTTTCGAATAAAATGGCAAGCACAGGTGATATTTGGCTACAATGGTTCTCGTGCTGTTTTCATCAACCGCAATCACCTTCGAGGCGGCGACATCAGCGATTACGTATCGACAGATCGATGATCGGTAATCCGACAAATTTTCAACACACCGGTCATATAGGTTCTCAGGATGTGGAACTGACAACGAATCACCTGAATGCCATACAAACACAGATGCAAAGTAAAGGAGGCTACGAAATGAGTTCGATTCGAGTGCAGGTAAGATATGACACTTAGATTCATTGATTACTTATTTTCTGTTCATGTGCTAATAAGTTCTAATGCAGGTATTAGTTTGATGATTAGGTTCTGGGGAACTTTCAATTTCTAACACTTTCATGCAAAAAGTTTCGATAAACTCTACCCAATATTGAGGTCTACTCAAGCAAGAAACTCATTTTAATTTTGGAGTGACTGAATATCTGATTAGAATTAAATTCACTTTGATATTCAAATTGATTCGGGAAGAGTAAAATTACTCCTAAATGAACTCTAAGTCGACGAAAGGACGTTCTAGGAGCTGCTTTCAAATTCAATTATCGTTATAAGAAAACAACAGCTCAAGGTACTACTATAGTAGTCGGAAAGCAAAGAAATGAAAATTTTCCTTCCAACACTTCAAGAGAATAAGTTGCCGATAACGCATTTAAGAAATTGTATACACTTTTGTATCACGTTCGATAGCTGCGTAAGCAATTTCCCTTTGCGTTCGTACCGAAAAGAGAACGAAAACTGACACAATCTTAGTTGTTTGGCGTTATGAGTGCACAGAATCAAATAAATGTATTCGCTCTTAGGCGTGCGACAACGTTCGTAACATTTCGACATCTATATTTGTACATTTTGGATGACTGTAATTCACATTTAATTCATCCAAAAAGAAGATAGGAAATGGCAAGCTCTTCGAGAGTAAAAATTTGCATTAAATGTGCCTACGTCCCTGAAAGCGTTGCTGCCAGTTCTGAACGGCTAATTGAGAAAGCCTTTTTCAAGGGAATGAATTTACTAACTTCATCGCGAAAGGCGATACATGTGGAAAAACATTTTTGCCTCTACTGGAATTCGAGCCTCGAACCTCTGGGTTAGCAGGTGGACATGCTCACAATCACGCCACGGGTACCCACCCCCATCCCCATTCCCTCAGAAGACATGGTTGTGAGAAATGCGCTAGGCCCAGGGGCTTCTCGCTCTGCTGCGCCACACTATTTATTTATTTTATTTTAAGACATTCGAGTCCCAGAAATTTGCAAGTGTAGGTCATTCGAGAGTAATAACACTGCCGCAAAAAGCATTTTCTTAGCTTTCTTAGCCGTTTCGAAAAGCTAAAAATTGTAGGTCCAGGATAAGTGAACCTGGGCCTCAACCAACATAAGTACATATTTCGATATCCATTTGCATTTTGGGCGAGCTCTCTCCAATTCTGTCCTCTAAGTCGGTTGATGTTCTTTTTCCACCTAAATGCGCCACCTAAGAAAAGGTCTTCCCCATCCGAGATTTTCTTGCAATGAGAACCCGTTGATGTCCGTCCGCAGATGTAGCGGTACAGCTCATACAGCTCTTTGTTGTATCTTCAGAGTATTTTTCTTTCGAAAGGGTTTCCTCATCCGCTTTAGAGAACCCCCATGCTTTCATACCTCAAGTACTAGTGGCAAAAATGTATGATCTTCCTTTGTCAGCAAAAAAATTGACATACAGTTTTGTGGTACTTTACCTATCAAAATGTTGTCAAGGACTGCATTCAAAAGCTGTTTTATAATACGGATCCTTATAATTTGACTGTGATTGATTTACTCGCGATAAAAAATCGTTAGTCATCACACTGAATAATTTTTTTTGCCGTCAGCTGCACAATACCTGTAACGTCATGGTTAGCATGACTGCCTGTTAACCCAGAGATTCCTGGTTCGTATCCCAATAAAGGCAAAAATGTTTTAGCTTTGGCAAATCCTCCGTTAGTAAATTCATTGCCATGAAAAGCGCTTTCTCGATTAGCCTTTCGGAACCGGGAGAAAATTGTAGGTCCTCACATTTCCTCACAAAGCATGGTTGTGAGAAATGAGCTTGGCCTTGGGGCTCCCCGTGGTCTGTTGCGATACACTATTTATTTATTTTATTTATACCCAATACCCGCTTAACTATTTTTAAAACGTATGACATCAGCTTGAGTTACAGCTTCGTGTATCTTCTTTTCCCTTTTAGATAAGTAGAAAGTTACTTTCCATTGTAAAGGCAAACTATAGCCCCATAAAAGTTTAAAGATGAGAAGAGTGAGTGATCTAAACCAAACTCATATGTTATTTCGACTGAGCGAGCATCCTTCACCTTTTTGGAGTTCCTTACTGCCTCACTAACTTCTTCGACTGTGACGTCGGGTATTGCTGTTAACTTCAGTTCAGTTGAAAAATTTTCTCCAAGAAATTATCAGCGATCAACAGACTTTTGTCATATTCTTCTTGCTTTTTCCGGGAACTCTACTCATATACTTAACTGCTTCACACTAGTGATTCCTTCTTCGGGTACACCGCGTTGACTTCTCGTTAAACCTCCCGGTTTTACATTGTTCCACGTCTGAGGCTAACCAAATGCAGATTGTCTGGTAGTTGTTTCAACCAGGACTGTTTTGGTCTGCTTTTTTTTTTTTTCTTCGCGATCGCAGAATTTCGGCATCATCCATAAGAAGTAGTCCCTGAGCATCGTTAATGAATTCCGGCGAACGACTATGATTTGAATTTCTTATTATCACTGCCTTAGCCTAGTTCTGCCATCATGTTTATTGTGTCAGTATTCTGCTGCAAGAGTTGGAGGATTGCCAGAAGCTCATCCACCACTGTAGAAGATTCTGATTCAAAACTCTTTTCCAAAATTGAAAGACCTTAAAAGAACTTTAAACAAAATTAGTTTTTTGAGAAAAGCTCGTTCAGTGGTTTCTGTTTTTAATTTCTTGCTTTTAGAAGTAGAATTCGTCCTCTTTGGCATTCTCCATAAGCTCTGGCAGGTGGCAGACCACTGAGGTTATAGCGCAGCTCTTTGGGTGGCTAGATTAGGACCACGTGGTGGTGCAAGACAGTTGAGTTGGAAGACCGTTGTTGGTAGACCAAACGCGGGTTGTTTCAGTTATCCAGTATCATGTGGACGCAATGTGCCGCCTTCAAGGCTATAAAATAATCAAAATAACAACCACTTTATTTCCATTTTAGATGAGGTTTTAAAAAAGGTAAGGTTGCTATCCTGGTAGTACAATGGACCTATAATTGGTCAGGGCTCCTTAGTTTAGTATCCCTCCTTTTTATTAAAAAAATCGATTGCAACATCTGTGCCGCCCGCCAAGCTGACACCCACCAGAGCCTATTCCATCGTATACTATTTGAACACCCAAAAATCTTAATTTGACCTAAAAACACAATGAAGTCTTTCTCATTATAATTTTGAATGTTCCAAAACAGGGCTGGTAACAAACTTTTCTGATCCATCAATTTTACGTTATGTCAATTCTTCATAATGCTCTCACTCGAATAAATCTAATAAATTAAATAAATAAAATTTTCATTTTATGCTTTCTGTACTTATAAATTTACTTTTTTGTTTCAGGCATGCTGATAAAACTGAACTGCATAGAATAAGCAACTCATCTTCATCTTTGAACTATACATCTAGATTGGCAGACCTTAGAAACGTTGTGTGCAGCACATGCGAATTAGATACACAATATCTTAACATGATAAACGGGGGAAACGAATTAGTTTCCCCTCAAGGCTTCCAAAAAGTAGTGCAATCTATCAATATCACTTACAAAGAACTGATGATCACAATGCGTGTGCCGAGTCTTCTTTTTGTTTGAATTTCAATATTGCCTTCTGACAAATAATAATTAAAATACATAATAAATCAAGCATGCTACACATTTTTTGCAGCTACCTCGACTGCAAGAGTGGAAGAAAACAGCTTAACGTTGACTTCTATACATACACGAGATATAAAAACTGACTTTTCTTTGTAATTTATATTTTATTGAAATCTTTTTTACATATATTTAAAAAATAAAAATCAAATATATTGAGAAGAGGGGTGTGGAAAGCAAATATGCACACAACGCACGCACGCACAACACACCTCTGCAACTGCATAACTTAACGTTTTAGATTGTAAATACATAAAATAAACCACATTATTTGTAGTTAATTGTTAGGCTTAAGGTATAATTATTATTTTTTAAGTCACACTCTCAAAAAGTTTATAAAAAAAAGAAACATTGACTTACAATTACAATACAAGCAATTGAATGAATAACAAAACACTGAGACTTAAACTCGAATAATAATAATATTAAATTATTTATTGTGCATTTGAATTTTTTTACAAAGTGACTGACTTTCTTGTGACTTTTTTCTACAAATTTTTATAGCAATTTTTGTCAGAGTGCATTTAGAGAAAAACAAAAATAAGAACAAAACCCTAACAATGTATTAACTTTTTTAATAAATTGAGAACAAAGAATTAGTTTAAGCTTTTGAAGTGTTTTTTCTCTTTTTAGTTTTGATTAATATTTATCCTTTGTACTTAAATTAAAATAAAAGTAAAAGAATACTTTTCTTTCATATTCTCTCCCCAAGTGTCTACCTTATATTTCGTATATAAACAGTTTGTTGTTGTAGTATGAAATGAGAACTTAAAAAGAATTTGCATTTACGCACAAGATCATTTATTTTATTTATGATAATGAAAACATGCGAGTAGAGATATAATATATAATTTTATAGTAAAAGTAAATAAAATTAAATGAAAAGAGAATATGAATTTATGAATCTCACGATTGACCGAGAAAGTATATTAATTATTGCAAAGAAATGCATGCAACAAAAATCAATAGAAACCAGCAGAAAGTCTAATAATTTAAATGATAATAAGAAAAAAAAATTACATTTGTTGCACTTTTGAAATGTACCTTAGAGCAATCCAGATTCAATGTTTTTCATTGTACAATATTGGAAGGAAAATATAATTCATATTAATTGTAAATTGAACTAAATTTTGTTATTTTTTCATTTCTTCTTATCTGAAAACTGAAAAGGGATTGAATGTCGGTGCTGATGTATTACATACATATTTCAGTTTATGCGACGGCAACCGAAGTGAAACCAACAATCTATTCACATGAGTGGTGAAATCAGGAGTCTAATGTCGAAGTAGATGTTTGGCGTTTAGAGTAACTCTGGGTTTACTCTTTTTTTCAATGAAACATGGAAAATGGATAGGTGTTATCTTTTCAAAAAACGAATACAGGAGTTATCTTTTCAAAAAAGGAGTAATACTTTCCTTCAATGAAAAATGCTATAAGTAAGGGCGGTAGTGGTGCAGTGAATGGGTTTTTAATCAATTTGTCTCACGCATGAGTTCTGATTCCGTGCGGCTATCTTCCTTTTCATTCAGTGCAACACAAAAAAGGAAATGGTGCTATTTATAGTATTCACAATCAATGTTGCCGCAGGTCATTTTGAAAGTGTAACAATTTTTTTCAAAAAGTGTAACAAATGGAAAGAAAATGTAACATTAGAGTGGGCCAAAAAAAAAGAATAGAAAATATTGTTCCTAAAAAATTCCAAAAAGTTTGAGCTCAAAAGAAAAGTATTTAGAGATCTATCAATTGTGGTTTATATTTCTTAGACCTACCCTTACTTGAGCGTTCAGAGAAAACACGTTCTGAAGCAGCGGAACTGTGAGGTAAGCTTAGTATTTTGTTGACAAATTGTGCAATATTTTCAAACAATTTTACTTTTTGTGAATTTTGTAAAGATTTTAAAAAGCTCCAAAATGTTTCAATATCTTAAACATATTTTAAGTTTTGTTGTAACTGTAAATTTCTAAAGTCAGTGCATATTTTCTATTTTTTTTTTTTGGGATCACACAAACTTGGAAAATTACACAGGTCGGCAAAGAAAAAGCTGTCTGGATGCTTTTAACTGATTTCTATATGTTTAGGTGTTCTGAAAACTAAAAAAAATACTGAGGTTGTTTTGCTAAGCCCAAAATTTTCTAAAAATATTGTTTTTTTGAGCTAACTTAAGTCATAAATAAATATTTACATTTATATTTTGTTATTATTATTATTACTTTTTGAGTCCATGGGATAGTAGAGACCGGACTAAAAAGTGTTGGCCTTCGAGGGAGCTTAAGGTAGGCCAAAGAACGCCTCACTTGTAACTTTGGTGCCTCGTTATAAAATTCTTTTACCGCCGCTTCGTATAAAGCTGGGATTGATGAAGCAATTTGTAAAGACTTATAAGAGATATAAATTCCTTTAAATATGGTATTAAGGCTTCCAGGCCTCCCGGAGGCAAAGTTGAAAGAAGGTGTTTTCACTGGAACAGATATTAGACGGATATACAGAAAACGTGACGTTCTACGAGCAAATGAAAGTCATTTTCAGATTCAGCACATCCAAAAACATAAGTGTGTCACAAAAAAACCAGAAGAGTTTGAGAGCTTAGACTGTTTTTCCAGACTTGTGTTATTGAAAAGTGCAGTGGCGAGATACAATTGTTTTCAGAAACAATTTTACAAGGATCTAGTAGTGCAACATTTTTTAATTTTAAAATCGAACCTCTTTTCAATCTGAGAACATAGTTCTATATAAAATAATTTCATATTTGTGTTTATACATTTTTTTTTTTTTTTTAACAATAGATAGACCTAGTTTGTTCATAAAATATTCTGCATTAGCCTCAATATAAATATCACTATCTACAATTCAGCTATAGAATTCATATACAAATAATGGTTCGAAAGAAAAAAGCTTTTCAATATTTCTTTTTTTTTACGAAAAAGAAAACAAAAAAGATTTTTACGGGAAAAATGTAACAAAATGGAGAAAAAAGTAACATTGTAACAAAATTATAAAATAATTAAAAACTGTAACACTTTTGTTACACTTGTATCATTGTGGCAACGCTGTTCACAATAGATAGGTTATAGGGCATGTCTAAAATTTAAATAAAAATATAGACAGCAAGTTTACTAGTATTCTTATCTTCATTAAATAAGACTTTTCTCTTTTTCATTTAAGAATCTTTAAAGGAACACGCAAGCTACTTGAGCTTGTTTAAAACTAGAACCACCTTTATTTATGATCAAGCCTACCTAAAATCTTCAACCTAATCAAAGACACTTTGGTTGGGGTTCCAGGGAATGTTGGCCTTTATGGCTCACTAATAACGAATAGGTCGTTGGAAGCTTAGTCGTAGAGTTGTAAAGACTGCAGTTTTTTTGGTACTGCAGTTAAGTCACGAACAAGACAAATTCTTTTAGTCTTGTAAGTTGCAATAGTACTTTGACTGTACCTAAGTGTAAACAGTCAGCAGCTAGTACTAAATTTTTGACTGTGTAGTTAATAAATGAAGTTAATTGACTAAAAGTTATTTAACTGCAATACATCTAACTGGTCTAGCCTTTTTAGTCCGAACAAATTCTTCTGTACTGGTGTAGTCAAATCTTTAGTCAGTAAATCTTTTGACTGTAGTCGGTTAACTTTTAGACACTTAACAAACTTTTAGTTTTTTGACTGTGTGTGTTGAATTTGTTAAATTTAAGTCCAGAACACACCTGCAAGGATTAGATGGAGTTGAAATCAAAGTACCTACATATTAAAATTAAATTTTTTTCAGTATTTGTATTTTTGGATTAAATAAAAGGAACTTTCAAGGAATTCAATAAAATTTTGTATCAAATTGGAATTAATTAAGTATTTTTAATTATTCTCGTCAAAACACAAAAGAAAATAAGTCAGAAAATCATTAACTGCAGTCAAAAGACTGAAAAAAGGTAAAAGAGTAAAAGAAATTTAAATGAGTAAAAATTAATTGACTGCAGTCAAAAAACTTGCTTACTAAAGATTTTACTACACCAGTACCTACAAAAGAATTTGTGCAACTGTCAAAAAACACTTGCTAACTTTTAGTTGCATTGTAGATGTTGTTTTGGAATTTTTTTGCTTGGTATGAGACTTGTTTAGCAAGGCTGGCGTTTAGGAATTCGCCCATAGCTTTTTTTTTTTTTTTTTTTTTATAAAATAGACTCATTAAAGGAACAAACTTTTTAAAATGAATTCATTTATAAATAAATTGTGACATCCGCTATAATTTCATTCAAACTACGTATGCAGCGTACATTGGACCAGCAATCAAATTGGTCACACTAATAGGTTTGTTCGTTGAAGCCCTGGGGTTGCCCTATGGTCGCCACAAAGCGTTTTTTGAGAAACCTAAATTCACCCTGAATGTCAAATTGAGTGTTTTTTGAGCCAAAGGTTTGCCATAGGTTTTCCCCAAACTGGCCCCAGCTTTTTGCTGTGGCGATTTGAGGGCTGTCAAATGGCATGTATTTTTTTTTAATGACAGGAATGTGTGGTGATTTGTGGTTTAGCGTTTTTTGAGGACTGGAAACCCTATGAGTTGTCAAAAAAACCTGGGTCAACCCTGGGGAAAGTTCAACGAACAGACCTAATATTTTAAGCAACTTAAGATTCAATTTTTTCTTCCGCCTACCTGACTATGTAGGGTGGTCCCAACGGAAATTTTAGCGAAAAAAGAGTCCTGTCCTGGCTCAGAGAAAACGTTGTATACTCCACAGATGCACTGCGCTTGCTAAAAGGGGAAAAATCCATCTAGGAATAGAAGAATACTTTTTCGACCACGCTAGCGATTTAGCTAAGAAAAATCGTTAAAGTATCTCCCTTTTCATGTTTTGATAAACAGGTGATTAACTTGTTAGTCCATGTTCGATTAGATGGTGATCAACTCTCCAATCCTTTAAGTGATTACCGTCAGAGGACGAACAACTTTCTGGTCTCAGTGGTATTACAATGGACCCTCTGTGGTCTAAGTGTGTTAAACTCCGTGTACTGACAGCCACATATAACCCAACCTAAGGAATGAATAAAATATTAGATAAAAAAAGGTGGGCAGCACAGTTTCAAGTTTCCCTGCCTCTCAACCTGTGCTTGACACTTGATGCAAGTGATGGGTGTCGGTTCGTAGCGTCTTCTAAATTTAAAGAAGTAAAAAAACGTGTCATAAAGCCTCAAAAAGTTACAAGAACTTGTAAGACGATAGTAAATTAATTTATCAATTATCAAATTGCCAAAAGCGAAATTACATGTAACAATCTTTTGACGATACAATTGACAGCAGACGATTGAACGGTTATCGTCAAAAAAGTTACTTAATCTGGGCCCTCTGTTCTCAATCCTATCAAAATTGTGTTGGTTCTTATAAAGTATTTCCTTCTGTGTTGAAATATTTTTACAGAAATATAAGTACAATTATTCAAAAAATTAACGGTCAACAACTAACTCAACGAAAGCAGGCAGAGCCAAGAAAACTCACTGGTTCGTGTAAATGCTAAGACATCAGCGCCATCAAGTAATTGCCATAAATAAATAGAATCCACACTCAATGGTTTGAGTCTGAAACTGGGAAATTTTTGTCACTTATTATAACAGCTTCGAACACACTCATTTGAACCGGATATCTTTGGCTGTCTTAAAATGATTCGTTATTTCTAAAAGTCGTTATATTCAAAAACATCACATATGTTCAGTTTAAACTTTGTACTAGATACTGACGGTCGTATTTGTAATTCCTTTTCAAAGTAAGTCTAACTGAAGACAGCTCTTAGAAAGGTGTCTCACTCCATATTGTATTTTTTAAACATTTTCATCGGTGTAAAGAAGAGTAAGACATTATGATAAAAGATGAGGAGTGTCAAGTTTGAAAAATTATATAAATAGCTTAAGGTGAAAAAACAGAATTTTCAATCACTTCATTAACAAACTATCCAAATTAGATTAGTTTACGAAATTTTGAACAAATTGTAACCATGAAGTCTAGTCATCTGTGTTGAACTGGTCGCAATGATGTCTCATGTTCGAAACAGTTTGAGTTGTTGTAAACCCATGTCAAAACACAGCTAATGGTATGATATACAGATAATGAACGCCACCACTCTTTTTTCTATACAAAATTGACAGAGTCAACAGGTACGTCTGTGAGTATTTGAGGATTTATTTAGGCAACTGTTGTGTTGTAATGGGTTTGCAAATACGTACGTTATTAGAATCTATTCTAATTCTAATTCTGCGTTGCTTAACCATAAGATTCACTATACGTTGTCTTGTGTTTTCGATTCTCCTCCCCACGTACAATAATTTGCTTTGATTTCTGCTTTGCTTATGGTTATGATTACTGAAAACTGAAATACTGAGTCTCTATACGTTCTCTGCTGTTTTCAAGTTTCCCACCTTAAATAATGTATTAATTTGCTTGGATTTTGGTTCTCTTGGTACCTACTTTTTGAAATTTAAGCGCACCGAAGAGTATTTTAAGCACTGTGAATGCTTTCTCTGGAGGAACGTTAGCATAACATAAAGAGTGTTCAATGAGATGTTCTAGCAGTATTATCGTTGGAAATTTTGGAAAAGATGCAAAAAAAGTGGCACTCGAGAAAAAAAGGTGGCACTAGAAATTAAAAACGAAAGAACACCATATATGTATGAATATTGACTTAAAACAAACACGTCACACGTCTCAACGAATTCATAGGAGTTGAAGAAGACACATGCCTAATCATAACACTCATTTTAAGGGTTATTGCAATGTAAGATAAAAACTAAAAATTTAACAGTTCATTTTGTATTGATAACTCAACATAAATAAATAATTAAAAATATCAATAAATAATAAATAAGAGATAAATTTTAATTTATTCGAAAGAATTCGTATCACACTTTACTTTCTTGTGGTGATGGTTTACCTATGTTTTTATATAAGGAGCTCACCAGGACTCAATTCAGCTATGTCACATTTGCTTACTAAATTTAAGGAAGTCAACATATTCTCGCAAGTTTCAGTTTTTAGTCGGTTGGTGAGTTTATTGTGCATCATAGTTAGCTTGGGAAAATTTTCTCAGCGCAGGCACTGCTTTAAGTCAAGGTTAATATATTTGGAACAAATTCATATAAGTCGGAAAATAGGTATCCATTCAAGCTATTTTTTGTGTTACCCACTTTAAGGGGTAAGGAGTAGTCAGAATGCATTTTCTGAAAGTATAGTATCTTAAAACTATTCTCTGAAAGTTTGAAGTGAATCCGACAAATATCTTTCGAGTTATTCAGCGAAGAATAAGAGGCTCTCGAGCGGTCTGGTATGGTATGTAAGGTTTTAAATGCGTTATTCTCAAAACTATGTTTTATGAACTGGTGACCACTGTAACTCAAAAACCGCTCGATAGATTTGAACGAAACTTATACAGCTTTTAAAAAACATAAAAATCTAGTGACTGATTGAAGGATTTTTTTTTTTAAATTCGATTTTTTATGAACCATTAATTGTTGGATTTTTCCCGAAAATCAGAAAAAATTTCTGAGGCGCCGTTTTACTAATTTTGAAAAAAGTTTCGATCAAGCTGAGCTTTTTATGTTTTCTAAGACCTGAATAAGTTTCATTCAAATCTATCAAACGGTTTTTGAGTTACAGTGGGCACCGCAAGGACCTATTATTAAAACCTGTTCAACTTAGACCGCCATACCTTGTAAAATAATTAATTTTTTTTTTGAAATTTTAGTGAAGTAATGTTAAAGTATGATGAAATGATACTATGTTTTTACTTATTGAAAAAAACTTAATTACTAGTAAAAAAAATTACTAGAAAATGGCATTTTTTCACGCTCCTGACTACACCTAACCCTTTAAACCAAAATAATTAGATATTGTCAATTTCAAAAATTGATTTTAAACCTGCGTGGACGGATTTTATTTCTAAAAATTTACATTGTTCGATTACCTTTTCGAGAGTTTTAGTAAAATTACTAAAAATAGTTAAAAAAGTGGCACAGACTGAAAAGTGGTGGCTCAGTGGCACAGCCTGAAAAAAAGTCAATTACAACGGTAACGCTGTGTTCTAGCGTTCTAGGACAGTTTCAAGCAAAAGAGAACAGCTTTTGGTGTTCAATGAGAAATTTTCTGTTCTTTTATGATCTTTTTTTGGTCAATGAGCTTTTCTAGAACAGTTAAGCATAGCGCTTTCTGCACCTCTTTTTAAGCAAGAAGGCAGCTGTTGAATCAGAAAAATAACACCTAACCTTGTGCTGAAAATAAAATTACTTATTCGTGTCGAAAAGCTTAAAATTACGTTGATATAAAAAAAATTGGTGGTTGTTTTTTTTCGTTTTTGTGTTTTGTCTGTAAGAATGCAGGTACAACCAGCTCAGAGTGACATAAGATGAAATTGACTTTAAAACGCTTCGAAAAAGTGACATGACGCCAACTTCTAAAATTTGGCCTTATGTCGCTTTCGTAAAGTGATATAACGCCAAACATTCAAATTTGGCCTTATGTCACTTGGCCTTAAGTCACGGCACCGAGAAGTTCTATATAAGCATTATTCGCACCTTCATTATTTTTTGTGGCTTAAAGCTTTAAACTGCACATTAAAAACGATTTGAAGTTCTCTGGAAAATATTGTTGAAATAGTAAGTATACGCCACAGTAAAGGATTCCTTCTTCTCTTGACTTACTGGAATGGTCCGCAATACCTTCATGTGTTATTGTTTTGGGGTTGAAAAACTATTAAGCACCTAAAATCCAAGCTGTGTCTTGCAATTCTTGTAGTTTTATTATTTTTTAAGGCTGATAGCACCTTTTAGTCAATAGGCTTGGATCAAGTGGAGCCGTGGCGTCATGGCTAGCATCTCTACTTTTTACGTGGGAGTTCGAGGTTTGAGCTCTAGAAACAATAAAATATTTTTACTGGTTTCGCGAGGAATTGACACACCCACTGAAAGTGATTACACACTCTCATAACCAAGCCATTTATAATCGCGGGAATAAATTGTAGGTCTTTGAAAGGTGTAAGGCTCTAGGTCTCAATAGCTTTGTTGCGCAGAATTGTTGTTTTTTTTTTAATTTGAACAAAATAATTGGTGGTAGTGCTACCTTACATACACAAGATCGTATCTTATAACGTGGAGCAACCTGATTACAAAAAAAAAAAAATTGTTGATGAAATAAATCCTTGCTACTGCGATATTAGTTATTGACTGCTTTTTGTAATATATTCTTATGTTTTGCTTGCGATAGTAAATTTATCAACAAGTTGAAACAGTTAGCACAATAGCCAGGTCTACTTCTAAAGTTAAGAAATCAAACTAAGTCCATCATTGTTAATTTTAACTTCCAATGCATTTTTTAGATAAATTCGGGCTTGGTTCGAGTTTATTTTTCAAGAAGATTAAGTGTATTTTGGACCGGATACATCGTTAGTATGTTAATTCATAGGACGGTGAACCATTTAAATGTAAACCAACCACATACATTATAAAGGATTATTGAGTGTTGTCCATAAGCACTTTGCTATTCATTCACGACTTGACTTGATAACAATTGAAACGAATTAAAGGCTCTTTTTAAGATTTCCCTATGTCAAGATGTAAAACTGGAATAAGTTGGAAAATCCATCGGTTATCGTTTATTTTTAAATCCTTAATTATCCTTGGTCACATTTTAAGCTATCGATGGCATTCACTTTGTTTTCGTTTTCCACTTTTGTAGTAATTATGACGACAGCAGTTTTACTTAAATTTGATTGCCACTTCCTAAGTCGAGTCGTTTTTTCCCTCGGTTGTTTCGAAATCTCTTAGTAAGATTTTCGGAAAGACTTCAATTTCAAATAAAATTTGTTCTAGAGCATAGTTAAAAAGCTAAGAACATGTAGGTCATGCTTAGCATTCCCCTTAGAATATTTGTTTTTAATTTCTTTGAAATTTAAATTTCCTTTACTTTGGAAAACGTCATTTATCACTCCAGTTTTTGAAAAAGGGTATAAATGTGATATAAAAAACTATAGACCCATTTCCAAACTTTCTAGCATTCCTAAACTCTATGAAACACTAGTACCTATGCGACCAGCTTGATTTCAGTGTAAAAAACGTCGTTTGCACATAGCAACACAGTTTTATCAAAAATAGATCGACTGCAACAAACTTGCTATGCTTTCTTCAAAAATGTTCTTAAGCACTAGAAAATGGTAATGAGCTCGATTGCATCTAGACGGTTTTTCTAAGGCTTTCGATCAAATTTCACAAAATATTATTCTATTCAAACTAAAGGCTATGGGCTCCCCACCTGTGTTCACCGATTGGGTACTTTCTTATCTGATGAGATCCTGTGCCAAGTAAAGTTTCGCAATATCCTTTCCAGCCCTGCTTTTAATGCTGGCTCGGTGTACCTCAGGGAAGTCACCTAGGACCTCTTCTATTTATTTTAGCTATCAACGATGTTGTGTTTTGCATTTCCTTCAGTTAAATATTAAATTAAAATTTTTAAAAAGATAACTGGTTTGCTTGATCGCTCCCATCTCCAATCCGATGTTAATCTTTTTGCAGTTTATTGTTTTAAAAGTGGGCTAAACCTAAACCCAAACAAATACCAAAGCCTATAACTGTCTCTAAAAAGAAGGAGCCCAGCAACCCTGGTTATTCTTTTCCAATACTATTTTGAGTCTAATGAATTGTTTTAAGGATCTCGACGTTTATTTTAGTTTTAATATGGACTTTACTCAACATGTCAACTATATCGTAAGTAAGGCCAATAGTATGCTTGGTTTTATGAAAAGATGGTCAAAGGAGTTTTTAGCCCCGTCCTTTGCTCTATACAATTGTTTTGTACGACCTTATCTAGAGTATGACTATCAAGTTTGGTCCCCTTTCTATGAAATACACAACTCAAGAATTGAAACAGTGCAACATAAATTCATAAGATCCGCTCTTAAAGAGCTTCCGTGGGAAAACCCTCACGATTTACCACCATTATGAGCACAGAATCCAATTATTACAAATGCAACTTCTTTCTCTAAAGCGTACCATTAGCGATCTGGTGTTTTTTCATCAACTTATCACCGAACATATCGATGCACCTCTCCAGCCAACGACGAAGCCACCAACTTCTACGCTGACAACAGCGACAACCAGGACGGAACATCCCGAGATAACTCAAGTCAGCCGACTTATAATCAAGAATTCTCTTTCTTTTCAGCTTTATTTTTGTTCTAGATCTAGACAATGTATTCGGTTAGGCCCGCTATGTGCCAACATTCCTACTTTATTATCATTTCCTTAGTTTTTGAAATACCTAGTATAAGGATCAATTGCATATATATATCGTTCAATAAACAAACTCGATGCACCTGAGTTACTTTCTTGTGTTGAACTCAACTTTCGAGGCGGATCTTACCACCAACTTAGTTTTAATACACTGCCCTTACCATAGGACAAATTATGGCATGAATGAGAAATTGAATCGTATGGATAGACTATTTAATCTTATCTCATGTTTAATTGACTTCAACTTGAGCAAATCTAGTTTAAAAAATTTGTTAAATACCAGTGCTCCACTTTCTTAAGTTTAGCTTGCATGTTAAAATTATTTTTCGTTTATTTTATTAATTGTTAATTGTATGATATTTTGTATGTTTTGTTTGTTTTGATAGTGTATATTGATGATAATTAAAATTTAAAATTTCTTTTTGTGTTTTTTTTCTGCAAGAACTACGTTCTCTATGTGCTGGTGTTGGTGTTGGTGTTATAACTAACTAACTACTAACACTTGCAATCATGATGAAGAGCTTATAAGTGTGAACATATGAACTTAATCTAAATTCTGTAATGCTTAAAGTGCACCACCCGAATGTGGAATGCTCTACCTGACAATGTTTTTCTCCTATATTTTCACAAAAATACAAAAGCAACGTGCATCGGTGTCTCCTTTCAAATCCTCTCCATTTTTTCTAAATACTCGCAATGTGTTCTATAACATTATAAGAGTAGTCATAACCCCCTTGATGTGCGCGTTAATTATAAAAACAAGAAAGCCTCTGAAATGCAAAAAAAAACATAATTCCAAAGAATTTATATTTTGTAGAGCACGAAGGAAAAGCCAGTGAAGTGAAGAAGCACCGAGAACGTGTCCTATGTTCAGTTTTGTACCTCTTATAACGCTTGAAGCGCTGTTTGGTGACAAAATACCAAATTAGGCAGTGAGTTAACAAAGCAAACTGCTATTGATGTTTGTCTAACTGACTCTTGTCACGAAACGACTCGTAAAAGATTTGAAAACTCACTTAGTATCGATAAGTGCATTTTGAAGATGTAGTTACTAAAGGATCGTTCTACATAGTACCATGATACATAGATTTGAATTACAAAACTAACGATTTGAAATATTCGTCACGAAATAGAGAAAACGTTTCTTCTGCCGGGCTTTGAAGCTTTTTATGAAGTAAATTCAGAACGATGCTGATGTAAAACCATTTCTTCTGAATTGGCGGCTAAGGCAAGTACCTCACACTGGCAATAAAATGAAGCACGTCATTTAAATTCGGTAGTTAAACAAACTGCTAGAAAAGTAAGAACGCAGTTACTTTTTGGGGAAAGAAGCCTCGCATTCCTGTGAGCATACCTTTGCTGTTTTCATAAAGCCAGTTGAAGGTTTCAACATCCATTCACGTGTTGAAATCAATTTATTTTCAATTGCTCACATATCACAAAAAAAAACTCCATAGTTCTAATTTTAAATATAAATTTATTCACTAAAATATAATTAATTTTAAAATTTATTTCTTGTGTTCTTACTAAAAACATTTTATACAATCGAAACTTAATATAAGAATACATTTTTAAGGTGCACTTTAGAAAAGGTACATCTAAGTCAAGGAATGCTATTTTATTTATGTTTATTTTACTTTTACACACTAAATTAAATTATACATCATTATTTCTGTGAAGCATTCGTCTAAGAAAATATATTAAAAAAAATTATTCAATTTTGTTGATGGGACAAACATTATGACTATGAAAATGTTTAATAATACTACGGTTTATATATTTTCTAAGCAAAAAGAAAAATTACAGAATCAGTTTTTGAATAATTCATCATGATTTTATGACTTAAATAGTTATATTTTGTTGTAATATTTACAGGCTGTAGCTTAAATAACGTTTCTATATATAAATGCATATCATTAGCTAGATTTTTTTTTTTCTAGATTCTTAAGAAATTGAAATAACTACAATCAAATTTTTGGAAAATGCCAAGATTGGAACAGGAAATGTCAAATTCTCTAAGAACTAAATAGTCTTTTGGGTCAAATACTGGTATACAGATGAAATGATATTTTTTTTTTTATTGTTTAAAAAGTAAATGCTTGAAATTGTGAGATGGCATAGCTTTGCAATCAACGAAGTTTTCTTTTTTCATTAAGTGTTGACATAAGTTTTTTTTTTTTTTCAATAAGCGGGTGATGGACATACAATCGACGTTCGAACGATAATCGTCTAAAGTTACGGAATATCAGAGAGTACTAAACATTACGAAAGTATCCTGAACTGAGCGTTTCAGACTCTTCCTTAGCTGACCCGTAATTTTTATTTTAACAAGCACTCTATACGTGTGGTGGAAATGTTTTTAAAAAGAAAAAGACCTGTAGCTCGAACGTCCAGATATGACTGAAGTGTAAAGACATACTCTTGAAATTATATGGCGAAACAGTTCATACTAAACATGAAAGATCCCAATGCAATGATGCATACCCAAGTGACTTTATTCAGAATATTTATTCTGCTCGGAATTTTACCAAAAGTAAAAAAATCTTTAGTTGGCGGATGATTTCAATTTTTCCCAAAAGCACGATTATTCCTGTCTGATGGGGAGTAGCTTTTCATATCGCCTAGAGAAAGAAGTGATCTTTCTTTGATTAAGTGGTAGACCCCCTAGATCTAGACCCAATCTGTATCTTTTGCTAGCTTCAAGCTGTGGAGATGGTTATGACATCAGTGATCAACTCAACGAATATTAAACAAATCGTACATGGTATAAAAACAGCGTCCAGTTCTGTCTCATTTTAAAGATCATTCGCTCGACCAGTCTTCGTTCAATATGTGGTTACGGTACTTGAAACTTGTTCGAAATGGTTCAGTCATGAAGATTTTTTCTCTTGAAAACAGAAACTCTTCACTTAAAAGAATCAACAGAAATTTTTCGAAAGAAAACAGATAAAAGTCTTCAAACCAAGTTTACTGGGTAACATTGAAGCAGCAAAAAACTTCCAAGGCACGTCGTGAAATTCGATGTTGAAGAGTTACAGTGGAATTTATTGACTGGTGTCTTGCATTTGGCAGGTCAATCGATTTTATATCCCAGAAGTTGTTCGAATGAAATTGTTTGATAATTGAAATCCGGACTACGCAACGAAATGACAGAACACCAAACGATGTCAAAAATTGGCAATGGAAATAGGAGAGGATTTGAAAGTAGACACCGACGCTCGTTGCTTTTGAACCTCTGTGAATCGTACTAAAGGGGAAAGACAGGGCATTTCACATTCGGGTGGTGCGACTAAAATATGAATCTCTATATACTTGACTGTACGCCCGAAAATGGGCTCTAGGTAAAACTGATGAGCATTTCTATTGAGGCGGGTGTTGCGGCTAAATTGTTTCAAGGGAGGAATGCAACTGGCTACTTCACTAGAGCACTGCTTGTGAAAAAAGCGATGAAAGAGAGTGAGACAGGCAACGTTTCGACGATGTTCAGGAAGGTCAATCGATTCTACGATTGAACTATCACTTATCAATTTTAAAGCTCTATTTTATACCCTATCAAGTAGGCGCAAAGATGTTTGAGGAGCACCTGACCAGATATGGGAGTTATACTCCAGTTTTGGGCGGATGAAGGCCTTATAAATTGTAGCCATATCAGAAGGGGCAAAGAACTTCCTGCATCGTCTCAAGAAGCCTAAGCATTTAGCAGCGTTTTTGGTGACTTCAAATATGTGGCCATTCCAACGAAGACCATCGTTTACACACATATCAAGTACGGAGTACTTGGATGCAGGTACCATTCATGGATAATGGCATAGGGGCGGAACGTTGATCTTTCTTTTAATATTAATCAAGTTTTTCAATACATGTAGCTTAAATTGAAAGTAAATATCACCAGGCATTATGACAAGATGGAAACAGGAAGTTGTGGCACTGCATGAGCGTCATGCAAAGAGACTGTGCGTGTGCACCCTGTGCCTTAACAGGATTGCTCCTAAAAAGCAGAGCTTATTAAGAGCATCTTAATGAGATACTTATGGCAAAGTGTGCGGAACCTACAAAACGAAATCCCTTGACTGCCTAACTTTTTAAAAGAAGTTGAGAACGAAACGAAAAAAGGAATATAATCTTCTGCTTTTGAAAGCCACCAGATTTATTGTCGTTTGACCAAGGCATAAAAGCTGAATATAATTGAATGGTTCGGAGTTGAACAAAAAAATTCTTTACTTAGTCTTAGGCAGCGTCTCAGTGACAGGAAGATAAAAGAAATCGTCTGTAACTAAAAAAGAGCATGTCTGATTGGAAAGATTCGACTATGACGCAGGAAAAATCAAAAGGTAGACTTTCAGGGAACAAATTTTCACAATTTGATTACTCCAGGTATATTACGGACCTATTTTTTTTCAGGGGATTTATGGTTGAATTTAACAGTTTGAAGCACATTTTAAAAATATAAGATTTGTATGGGTTCATAAGCTTCACCTTATATAAATCCATAGTTTTATAAATTCCTTGTAGCCTGTTGGAGAAATGGGATATTTTGAATGTCTTTAGGGCGAAGAACGTAAACTAATTTTTCCTGAACAGGAAAACTTTGTGAAAACTTTGAGCTAGAGAAAAGTTTTGTTACGAGCGGTCATTTTTTATAATTCTTGATTTGCTAAGGATAATGAGAAAGGAAAGGAGTTGGGTATTCAGGTTCATTGACTGTAAAGGATGAAAAAATAAGATTATCGTCAAACTTTTATAAACATTTTGCCGACAAGAGTGCTGCGAACCTGGAGTTAAGAAAGTCTTGGGTCTCCTTTCAAGACAACCACTTTAAGAACACTTTAAAATTCGTCAAGAAAAGGTTTATTCCATCTAAACAGCTTGATGCATCTGCCAAAATCTGCAATCCCCACACCTTGAGCCTGTCGAGTAGTTCCGTAGTTGACTCTCTGGTTCTATTCTGTGCTCTGTGGTCTGAAGCTAGGGCGAAACTTTTGCTGAAATCCATGTTACGTTCCGCTATAGAACGCGTAAGGTTTTTCTATTTTGAGCCATGAGCCCGGTTTTATGAAGGAAGCACAATCAATTCGCCATTATGTTTCAAGAATTATGATTCTTGACAAAAAATGCAATGCACGGATAAGACCGACTTCGTGAAAAGTAGTGCAGTCTAGGAATGGCTACAGAAAACGAGGATTGATGCTTGAACAGCGAAATGCCACTTGCCAACAGCAATAAAACTCCAAAAATGACCGAAAAACTATATACTTATGACAGTCCTAAAAAGTCCGCCAAATAACTTTTTTTTGAAAATGGGCGCAAAACATCGAGTGTTGAAACCAAATCTTGCCAATATCCTCCTCTTCAATTTTTGTGAGCATAAATTCGTTTAACATGGCCCGATAACGATCGCAATTGACTGTAACAGCCACTCTTTTCTCCTTTTTGAAAAATGGCACAATTATGCGTTTTGGGTGTATCGGCTTTTCAATGTATGCGTGCGGGTGTTCTGTGCCCCAAATGCAACAAATTTGCGTGTTTACATACCCGCCAAGATCAAAATGAGCTTCATCTCAAAAGATGGTTTTTTTTTGGCAAAATCTTTTCTAAGTCGATCGCAGGCCCACTTGACGAAGCAAAATCGCAACATATTCGTTCAGCGGAAGGACAAAACTACTTATCTGTCAAATCAGACATGAGCTAAGTGTTACCATTCACGAAATAAGCACTAGTTGAAAAAAAAAACGTTAGATGGCGAACTCTTTATTTGCATTCTAATCTGCAGGAACATGAACGACAATTGCTATTATACAACTCATGGACACTGTCAATTAGAGTTATTCAAAGGCCAAAGACACCGCTGCTGTGGTCAGAGCTGCATAAGTTCAACCCACTATAAAATCCACAAAATCTATTCAGAGGCGGTTGAAAGAAAATCTTCAGCTGAGTAAATAACGCAAAGTAATTTCCACAACTCTTTATTTTTCTGCTGCTCTACCAACTCAAATATATTGGCATAAGACAAAATAGCTCCTGTCGCCTAGGAAGTGAAAATATAAGAACAGCGAAACATACCTAACGTGAATGCCCTGCGTTTGCCATAAAAAACCTTTTCAAAATTTGTGCATTAGCCTTTTTTGTAATAAGAAAGACATCAGGTTTGAACATCTTTAACTTCGATTTTCGCAAAAACTAAATCACACTATTTTATGTACATGCGTACACACAACAGAAGAGGTATTTCAGGTCGAGGGCGACTTCCTGGCATAAGTAACTTTATTTACTAAAAAAATCACATATGGGAAGTTCATGATAAAAGTATTGTCTCCAAGTACACAAAACTTGGGGCTGAATTACCACATACGTTATCGAGTAATACGTAACTAAATTATGTGAGTTTTGCATTACCGCACTCATATTATCAAACAATCTAGTACCATATTTTGACATTTTCTCATCAGTTATCGAAAAAAATTCGGTTTATTGATGGACAGATGACTGATTTTGTGTAATTTAGCGCAAATTTAGAAAGAAATAGCCACTCACACCTTCGATCACTGATGGGACTTAAATTTAGCATGTGGCGACGGACGGTTAGGCAATGGAAAGCGAAAAAGACCAAATAATGCTCCATCCGTCGTGATGATTGTATATTTGTACCGTCTTACTGCAAATGCGTGGGTCGTGAAAACACAGTTTTGTGCGTAAACCAAACTCTTCTAATAGACGCACTCGTAATAAAAGAAAGAACTTCTATCTATAAGTGCAAAGCTATGCCAAAAGTAAAGTAAGTGTATAATTTTTAAGATGGACGTCAGATAAGGTAAACGCTATGAAATTAAAGTTTTGAGATCAAACTAACGTATAATTTTGCAGTGAAAAGACTGTCTTCAACACTAATCTTTGAAAGTCATTCAACCAAAAGTTTGTGCACACATAAAGTGTGACAATTTCCTAAATGAAAAGGTCTGCCTAAGATGACGCCATTAGTTTAGCAGCTTGAATGACATTATGCTGGTGATGATATCCGGCCAATTCTGTCGCTCCATGAACAGCCGCACCTGCCGAGGAAGCACTCAGAGCTCCAAATGTTCCACCAAAGTAACAGTTATTCACATAGTCGTAGTTGGTTGTGTTAGCTTCAGACTTCACTCCATAAGTATGCTGGCCTAGACTTGCATGATGATGATGATGCGCGTGATGATGATGCGGGTGATGGTGGGCATGGTGATAATTCGGACTCGGCGTCCCTGTTCCAATTCCATTAGTCAGCGCCGAACTGAGACTGGTATTGCTACTTCCCCCGGTAGACGATGCCAACAAGTGTTCATATTTCGATCCGGCACCACCAAATGACAGCCCAGAATTACCACTACTATTGTTGTGCGAGGTGTTTAGGCCATGCATGTTGGAAGAATACACATGATTGGTGGTACTGTGGGTTCGTGACGCCGACGACGATGATGGCAAATGCATGTGATTGTGTGATAATAAATTCGAGGATTGCTTTGGACTGAGATCCGCACTCAGTTTCGAGGAGGCCAAACTTCGTTCGAGAGAGAGTGACGATCCACTGGACAGCGCTGGTTTGAGGTCCGCTAAAAGGAGAGAGGCAAAGAAAACGTATGTGTGAAGCAAGAAAACAACCAAACCCCAACCAACAAATCATTAATTAACGTACCTTCCTCCTTGACATCCTTCGAATCCCCACCCGATTTTTTGGGTTTTCGTTTTCTCGTCTGGATGCCATCTTTGCGCATCGCCAATGGACGATTCACGCCATGCAACTTAAAGTACAGGCCACATGCATTGCAAACTGGTTCGCCCTCGTTGTTGCGCCGCCACAGTGTCGTTGTTCGTGTCCCACAGTTTGTACAGCAAAGTCCCAGTCTTCGAGTTGCAGTCTGCAAAATCAAAAGAGAGGAAGAAAAGAAAAAAACAGAAAATGAAAATAACATTCGTAGGATATTTTATCCACCATTCTGGTTGGTTGGCAGACAGTCAACTTACCAATCTCTTGCTGGGCTTTATCAGCGGCCGATTCATGCCGTTCATCTTGTGGTACAGTCCACATGCATTGCAAAGGTAGTGTCCCGTTCCATCTCGCCGCCATAGCGGTGTACTTATTGCCCCACAATTGACGCATTCTCGACCCTCTCCGAATTGCAGTTCCATTGCATTGTCATAAGGTGAGGTGCGTTGAAATCCCGTGGGATCGTATGCTCGCCAGGTGCCCATCATTACATTCTGTGCATAAAACTGGGCGGGTATTTGTGAGTGTGTTGCACCAAAGGTATCGGCTGCTGTCCAGGCATTCTGGGCGGCCGCTGTGCTAAAATGGGCAGCGGCATGACCATACTGACTGTGTGTCAAAGCTCGATTCGAGGGAACATAAACGGGTGTGCTGGCTGCCGCTGCTGCAGCGGCTTGTTGATGATAGGATACAGCATTGCCCGAACTACCTGATAAGTCCGGATAACCCGAACTCGAGTGGAACATTTTGGAATTTATTTCCAAATCAGTTGGCTGAAAATAATAAAGAAGACATGGAAAAGTTAGTTTGGGTTCGGGAAAAATCAAAAAGTAGTTTCTAAGATAGGCTCTTTGTGTTGATGATGCTTCAATTAAAGTAGGCTTCATTATTAAATAGAATTATAGGTATGTAAATAAAGAGCGAATTCATATTTCGCGCCAGTAATGGGTGAATTTTTTAAGACATTTCAGTCTGCATTTTGTTAAGATAACTAAATCTAATGCTTGCATGAATCAGTAGCTTCGTTTCGATTCCAAAACTAACTCCCGCCATAATTTGAATTCAAGAGTTATAGGTATTTGTGTAAATGTCAAATTCTAAGTACCTACTTATGTATGTTTTGTCAAATTATGCGTCGGTCATTTTAATTTGCTTGTCCTTTGTACTTGCTAAAAATCTGAAAGTATGTTCCTTTTCATAATGGTCTTTTGGACTCCTAGAGGGGGCTTAGTGCTTCACATTCTAATAATTTTAGGACATAAGACGCCCCAAACCGTAAGGATATTAATTTGATTTGATGAAAACCCCTTTTGTGTGGGCAAATTGTGGGACTTTTGGAGAAAAAAAGATATGAGGCATCGTAGGACATTTGCAAGTTCTTTACGCTAACCTCCCTATACACGTATAAATCACATCGCAGACGGTGAAATCACAAATCAAACACACTTTTCATTTAGAGCTGAATACGTTTGACTAAAGCAGCTGTAATTTTTTTCTCTTTTTATTAGGTCTGTGGAAAGGAACATTCCAATATTAAATCTGTTTTCTTTCTTTTTGAGTAAAGTTTGGGAAAACCCGAGAAAATCTTTCGGCTCGGGCTTTTTGATGTTTGTTGGTAACTTGTGTCGAGAAATGAAAAGCAAAAAAACTTATTTGGGGATATTTCTGGTTTTGCGATATCCAGGGCCGGCGCCCTTTTCAGGTACAGCTTTTTTTTAAGTCTAGACGTATTTTTTTTGTTATTTAAAACTAGGTTCTATTTCTAAATAAATTCAATAGTTTGGGTGGTAAATAAATAACAAAGAAAACAGACAGACAGAGTTAGCACATATTCCGTTCCAGTGCAAATATGGGGCCCGTTTTCGGCGGATGACTTTAAGGCTTATATTGATCGGGAATAGTATAGCATTCTAGCGGTGGTAAAATTTTGGAAATCGGTGCTCTAGTTTCCAAGTTTCCGTTCTTACCGGAATATTGGGATAAAAAATCATCAGACTTGTCGTCCAATATTGTGATATACATTCCTCCGCTCCGTCCAACTTCAAAATTTTCAAAAATATTTGAAAACCATCCAATAAGGACAAGCGGTCGTCTGAGGGTTCACAATTCACATCATCCAAAATTGGTCGTTCAAAACAAAGTTTGTCCAATTAATTGTAGCATTGTTAGGTGTGAACTCCGCTTACCGAAGCGAAACAAAAACTTAACGAAATTATAACGCAATGTGAATTATGGGCTAGATTCGATAACTTTTGTAAGATGACGTACGATGACTATTATAATTGGTTCTTAAATAAAGAGCGCATACAGAGACCGCAGCTTCTATCCACTAAATGCAAGCATAAATATGTTTTCATTGACAGCCATTTTGTCAACTGCCATGTGATTTATGCTAGGATTCAACTTGCCATTTTTTAAATGATGAATGACCTAGTTTTCTGTCATCGAGAAAAATGACAAGTGGAAACTGCAAAAATTGACAGTCATTCAACTGACGAACAGCGTTGGTCATTTTTTGGCGGCAAATAATTTTCAGTGACAATACACTAGCAGTTCAGAAATGACTGCACAAGGGGAAATAGCGCTCATTGAGTTGACAAAACATTTTGTCAAAATTTCTCTATCAATGAAATGACAACCAAATTTTTGACAGTAAATGACAAAAGTGGAAATGAACTGATAATTGTATCAATTACTGACAAGATTTTGATCTGTCAAACTATGTTATTTTAGTGACATGTGGAAACCCAGCATTATCTTTAGTTTGGTTTGCCATTTCATCGTGCAAAAATTGAAGTCGCACGACCGTCCGTCGGTCGGCGTACATTTGGTTAATGGGCTTGAAACGAGAGTGCTATTGAAACCAATTTTCACATAGTTTCAGGATATACATAGGTAGACGTGGGACTCAACACAGCTAGACTTTTTTCTATGGGGATGTGGGCTAGCCAAGACGATCAAGGACTTGGAATACAAATTTTGACGCATTATTACCGATAAACGGCCCCAATCACCGAAAGTTGCGGTGGCCATATGTCGGAAATCATATTCAATTAAAAACGCAAGGAATCTTTAAAATGAAGTCAACTTAATGCGGTTTAGCTATGATTTATATTATATTATAGTTCGGTAGGTATCTCTAAAAACACAACCTCTCAACAATTTTGGAGTTCAGTATTTATTTACTACCGAAATAATGAAACAAAGAAGAGACTCAAAACGAATTGCAAAAGTATGTTTATTCCCAAGAACTATACTGTACCGCCATGTTTCGGACAAATTGTATGAAAAGATCCAGCAATTGCTACTCGTATACCAACCCAAATTCTACAGCTACACAATTTTTGGTTGAAAAATTCTTTTATCATAGAACAGATTTAATCAGACCAATTTTCAAGTTCAGTAATTGTCTGTTTAATCATAAAATTTAACTACCATAATATATCTGCGAGTCAGTAGGTCGGTATAGTTTTATTTCAACAATCATTGTCAAAGGAAACTTTTCATTTGTCATCATCATCTTCATTACTTGACATTTAAATGTGTTTTTTTAATGACTCCGTTTGAGATTTCATTTTTTTTTGCTTTGTTGGTACCAACTTAATTTCTTAATGTTAACGAAATGGAAGAAAAAATAAAAGGAATAAAATTAACACAAACGCTCACAAAAAAATGTTGGATCATTAACTCCGCGGGCCCTTATTTATGGCAGTTTTCCTTTCCCGAAGCCACTCCCCAATGGAACTTCGTTACTTTCCTTCATTTATTTCATTTTATTTTTGTTTTGGGGGAACTCCTCGTAGACATTAAAGCTATACCCAACACGAAAAGAGCGTTGAAACATAAATAAACTCATAAATTTTCATTTCCCACACCACCAAAAAGGGGAAAACAAAAACAAAACAAAAAAAACTTCTATGACTGACTGACTGGCCATAGTACGCAGCTTACCCTATTTAGAGAACTAACAAATGGGGTAGGTTTAAATTAGGAATTACGACATCCAAAAATAACCAATCGAAATAAAATAATTAATTTTATTGGTAAGACAGCCCTACCAACAAAGAAAATGAAAAACAAGAAACCAAACAAAGAATGAATGAAATTCAATAGCTTCCATTGTGAACGGCCATTTATTCAACACTCAGTCTCTGTCTCATCATGACATTTTAAAACGAACAGTATTTTTAAATGGCAAGTTTGTTGAAGACTATGAGAAAGCTAGTGAGTGAGTGAGTGAGTGAGAAGAATGAAGAGGAAGAGGAAGCGCCCCAAATGAAATCTTAATGGCTGCCAAACTAATTGCATTCCATTTGGCTAATTGTGGAGAGTGCGCCCATTACCTACTCTTCTGGAGCGCAAAGAAGTGTAAGTATGTATATTTCCTTGGAAGAAAAAGAACTCAGCAACCAAAAGCGGAACTCACCCTTCGGCCATTGCCGCCATCACCAAATCGATCAACGATTATTGCCATAAAGCTTTAAACCGAAGCTAAAAAGACAGAAAGTAGAAAAAAAATTTAAGTATTCGACAAAGATTAAGAGGGATATCTGGGACTGGGTTGCCTTCCTTTTCCATGGCGTTCTGATTCTGACGTGTTATGCCAAATTCGGGTCTCCCGCAGTGAAGGATGTGTGTTTGTTTCTTTTTAATACGAAATTCCTCCCCACTAATGACGTAATTAATTGATTTTAAGTTTTGTTTATCTCTTGTTTTGCTTGGTTTCTTTTTTATTTTAATCAAACTTTGGTATGCAGATATACCTACTCATTCGCATCTCTATCGAGTCTTTATGCGTATTGCCTTTTGACGTTTCTCATAGTCGATAAACTCTCGTACCTTTGTTTGTATTTGGCTCACCTTTGTCGGAATGGTTTAAGAATTTGTGTGTTTTTATTTTTATAATTTGCGCCATGAATTAATCGAAGAATAATTAATATGCTTTCTTGTTCGCCGACAACCACACTTAAATCCAACTCACATTAGGTAATTTAGAGGGGCTATGGATTTGATTTTGAGTTGTTTTTATTATTTTAATGACGAAGTAGTATTGTTGGACACTTCCTTAGATACTCATTCAATATTTCTTACAATAAATTAATGAAAAACATTTAATCTAATTGCAACCAAGTGTCACATTTATTTAAAACGTTAAATGTATGGCTAATGTTCGAATCAAAAGTAAGTGGGTAAATTATGGCAAACGGATAAGTGTTGCTTTTTTAAAGAATGTTATCGATGTTTTTACACATTATTAAGAAATTGGAATATTCTTTGCGATTTACTATATTGAAATGACATTTCGTTTTAAATATGAGATGAAGTGTTAATTAAAACAGGAAACGGATCTGTACCTACTTCAAGATAAAAGTCAGCAATTGAAACTAAAAAATTAAAGTTCTAAATTCAGAATACGGCATTTGGCATTGTATAATTGTATATAGAAACTATAGTAAGTTCAAAACACGATTTAACAATGCTTTGGAGCGGAGGATCACGGTGGCACAGCATCCGCTTCTCTACACACAATGGTGAAACAAATGACTTGGAACGGCGACTGCTAAGTTGGACCGCAGAAAATAGGTTCGCTACCAGTCAAAAAGTCTACAAAATAATACTGTATTTTCTATATACCAAGCTTTTGGGTCCTAATGGAAGACAGGTGTGGACTGCTAGTAGGTACTCATACCCAGGGTTGACTGACAACCCCCATGAGTTGTCAAAAAAATAAAAAAACTGGCTCTTCGGTTCGCTAAACACCGAAATCACAAAATTTCACTGTCATTTGAAAGCACATGCCATTTGATAGCCCTGTGCTCTACCTGAACTCATCCCAACAATCACCAAGTGCTACTTTAGGGCGAATTGAGGCAAGCCAGGGCACAAAGCAAACACTAAGTTATCAGTTTGACTCCCGGACAAGCTGTGGTCTTTCAAAAATACTTTGTGGCTACCACAGCGCAAACTCAGGGCTTCAGCGAACAAACCTACTGATAGACCACTAATCTTTTCGAACTATGGATAGTAGTATTTTTGGTTTTAACACTGTGACAATTAACGTTTCAAAAGCTCGCAGCACTGCTTTTGAAACAACATTTGGACAATCAAAACTATTCTTTGTAATGGTCTCCTCCAGGGCCCTGTTTTACAACAAGAGACAAAAATTGAAAGATATAATTGACTATTGCTAGGTATCTTTTCTCATGTGAGTGGGTTAGTTCTAGTAAAACAAGAACCACTGCAAGCAGCAACATCTCACTCTCAATTATTCATATTGTGCATTGTGCTCCCAGGGACCACAATGGATAATGAGGTAGAAAAGTTAGAAGGGAAGGAAGGGCGTGGTGGTGGCCGGATTATTGGAATTGAGGATTCTAACTGGGCCATTGGGATCTATCGGCGAAGGACGTTGCTTAGTGGCAGGTTAGAGATATCATGTGGTTACCCAATGAGTAGGGAGAGACCCATGAGAGTGCCAATTAAGTAGAGAGCCGAAGCCTTTTAAGCCGGAGTAGAAACTCAACTAGCCGTGGCGTGAGAGTTAGCATATCTGCCTGTTAACTGCGGTGTTCATGGTTTAAATCCCAACAGAAGCAAATATGTTTTTTAACGGGTATCGCCTTTCGCGAGGAATTGGAAAGTCCTCCGATAGTAAACCATTGCGAATTGAAAAGCGCTTTCTCGATTAGCATTTCGGAAGCAGTACAAAAGAGTAGTTTCTCTCCATTCCCTCACAAGGCAATGGTTGTGAGAAATGCGCTAGGCCCCCGGACTCCTCGCTCTGTTACGCCATCCTATTCATTTTTTATTTATTTTTTGAAACACTACCATCCTATAGAAATATCTGGTGACCGGTTCCAGGAAACCCGCAACTTTCTAAAGATGACCGCCTGTCATTGGCAGATTTTTCAAACTTCTGGTAACTTCTGTTGTTTTTTTGATTTTGTGGATTAGTTAGCCTCGCTGGATTCGAGCGATGACCAGATTTTCGGCGACTTATCCACCATTTGATATACTCATGGGTGTTTTCCTGGCCCAAATTAAGGTCACGGCGTTTGTTGTGCTGACCAATCTTATATTGCTTTAAGAGTTTTTTCTAATTTATATTTGAATTTGATTAATATGTCAATTTAGTAGTCATTAGTTTTGCTCCGATGTCACTGCAATAGTCTGACAGTTTTTTTGATCTATTTATGGATAGATAACCTGTTGAAATTCTTGACCTTATCCCTTCGTCCGTTTTAATATACCATCTGCGAAGACGGACATTTTTATTGTTGTTTGTTGTCCTCTCAACGCTTACTTGATATAGAATATCTGTTAGGGCCATTGGGTCTATAGGTCTATACCCCTATAATTAATTTTCTGTGGCCCGATAGGCCTTTCAGCCGCCATATCCTTCGTGAAAGGATGGTGGAGAGAAAACGATAGAAAAGCTTCCAGAACTGCAGTTGGTGTAGTAGCCAGTGCATTCAAGGGTTTTTTTTTTTCATTTTTGTCATGATCTTTTTACATTCTCCAATAATCGCCTCTATACTAAAGGGACGTAGGTTAGGATTGGTATTCAAGGACGTTTACAAATATGTAGTGATTAGTTAGTGATTTTGGGACCAGGCCCACATTCTTCCCTACTGTTTTTTCTTCAAGTTTTTGTTTCTCATACATTTTCAGATTTTAATTCCAATTAAGCTTACGATCGATAATAAATTGGATATTCTTTGCTGCGACAGATAAAAGAATTAGCATTAATCCCAATGGATACTGATTAATTTTACATTGTGCCCAGCTTCGGGCGTACATTCAAGAAAAGAGATTCATATTTAAGTCAAAACATAAAGTGGTTCGACTTTCGCGAGGGGTTGACGAAGAATCCAGCAGTATTTGCCCTGATGCCATGAAATACGCATTTTCATTAAGCCATTCGAAATTTGAAGGTCCATTTCATTCCTCACAAGGTATGGTTGCGAGGAAAGCGCTAGGCTCCAGGGTTCTTCGTGCTCCGTTGTGCAACTTCATTTATTTATCAATACTCAAGTTCTAACTTTTGCGTTAATTTATGTAAAACAGTTAGCACCAACTTTTTCTACAAAGTTACTTATAACTTCAGAGTTATTTAGGAAGGGAAGACATTGCTATCTCTAGCCCCTAGAGTTCAAATTTTGTGTTACTTATAATCACAAATATACATAGTTATATAACCATTTTGTACTTTTGTTTCTCTACCTTCAGTACAAAAACGTAGGAGTCCATTTCTTGCCTTTTCCAACGCTACTTTTTTCCTCACAAGTGGCACAAATAAAACTTGGAGATCCGTTCAGTTGCAAGTTTTTATTATTAACTAAAGTTCTTATACGCATTCGTCTAATCATTCAGCCTACCACCGTCATCGCGAGAGGACGTGCACAGCCGGAGAAATACAGAAAACCCATATACGATTACGGATTAAAAAGGGACAAACACCGACTACCTGCCAGGTACCTGACCGGAAATTCCCAGAAGGACCTGTTCGAGGACAAGGGTTAATCCCCTAATTAGATCAACTGTTCATCACCTATTTACAATAATTAAAATTTTTTTCCAGCAAATAATCCACCCATTTTCAGGGAAAATAATAAATTTAATTACTAATCCATTTTAAAAATTTCAGGAAATTCTTAGTAATTTATTTTCAGAGGCATGGAGAAACTTACTCCTGGTACAGCGTACACCGCCTTGGAAGAGCTTCTTAAGCGTATGGCTACCGACTTGGGGCCGTGCAGACCAGGTCTTTCAAACCTCATTAGAGAGCTACAAATGCAGCTCAATCCGGAAGTAGAGCAGACTGCAACACCCCTGGAGGATTGTCAAATGGAAGAGGATATGATCAACCTCACAGGCGACGAATGTTCACCTTCTGAACCCGAAACCTCGAGCTCAGAAGATGGAAAGGGCGCTTCAAAGCGACAGAAAAAGACTTTGAAGAAAAACAACAAAAAACGGAAGGAGGAAACTTCAATTTTGACAATGGGGCTAGCCACCCAGCTTCCTTCCGAAATAGTGAGCGACGCTAAAGAAGTACCACCGCCAGCACCATCATCACAGGTAAAAACACACGCAGCAATCAAGAACGCCCCACCATCGACCTCTACACAGGGACGGCAGAAGATATGGGGTGGGTGGGGTATAGACCCCACCTTACTTTTCTGAGCATGGGGTGCACCCCACCTTCAGGTCTTTGAAATATAGCAATTTTTTTAGCGAAATGAGGCAAAAATGTTATGAAATTATGAATATTGTTATACCTACTAATTTTTGCTTGATTGAGACTGACCAAGTGATTTGAATCATTTATTTATCGGTCATAGACTCAACGTTATGCATTATTTCTTATCCTTTTTTTTCTCCTTGATTTTAGTCATTCTATTTTAAAATTATGTATAATAAAACGTACGTTTCACGGAATATTCATATATATGCATATTGTATATATATATGTATATATGTATATTTATATATAAAACTACAATACCTTATTTTATTCTATCATGCTCCCCACCTAAAAAAATAGTGTTCTGCCGCCCCTGCCTCTACAACACCAGCAGCACCAAAAGCTAGCGAACCGACCAAAGGCCCCGGAATGCCGCAAATTTTCTGTTTCTCAGGAAATATTGCGGAGATCAGCCGGTTCTGCAAAGGGAAAAACTTGGCGGTCACATTCAAGAATCGCAACACCAAAACCACAATTATTAACGCAGGAAACCGCCAGTCGTTTGAAGGTATTAAGAAATTCCTCAAGGAGAGGAAAATCCAGTTCAACTCCTTCACACCACGGGAGGATAGGAAGAACTTACTTCTTCTGAAGGGGATACACCACTCTTACGCAGCCATTGAGGTGGAAGACGAATTGAGGATAGAGGGCCTCCCTGTCATCAGAGTAACTGAATTTAAAGCCAAGAGGGCAAAGGGTAAGTCCTACAACAACTTTGTTGTTGAGCTCAACAAGAGCTGCCAACTCAGCGAGGTGTATACGAAGACGTTAATAATGAACCAAAGGGTTCATTGGGAGCGCCTTAAATCCAATGACATCGTGCAGTGCAGGAACTGTCAACGATTCGGTCACGTTGCCACCAACTGTGGTCGTGAATACGTGTGCGTGAAGTGCAAGGAGACGCACGAGCCAGGACTGTGCAAGCGGACTACTAACACAGGATTAGATGTTTGGTGTGCAAACTGCCAAAAGGAAGGACATCCGGCTAGTTTCAAAGGGTGCCCCGCCCTGAAAGCTAGGCTGACAGAGAAGAATAAGGTCATCGCTGAAAAAAAAGGCCCAGCAAGCATTCGTCGCCAAATCCACATCAATGGCAGCTCGCCCAACTGTCAGCTACGCATCGATGATCAAAAACGGAATAGCACCCAAGGCAACTACATCAAAGAATCAACTACAGCAACAACAACCAGCTGCCAAACTTGCCAAAACAATACCAGCCAAATCCACTAGACCAGCACCAGCCTCAGCCTCACCTATCGACCTCAACAACGAGGCACACAGGATGTTTGGGAACGACCTACTAACTCTCATACAAAAAGCCAAGAGTACTGCATTTAACAACTATGGTAGCTTGAGCGAAGGAGATAAGTCCGTGGCCTTAGCCACTTTCATATTCCAAATATGCAATTAAAGAGGCTCCGCATCATGACGTACAACGTAAATTCGTTGTACAGCCTGGAAAAGAGGACGTCATTTAACATGTTCATGAAGAACAATAGCCCGGATATAGCCCTCATCAGCGAAACAAATGTCGCAAGGCGCAACAACATTGACGTCATAGGATACAAAACTTTCCGACAGGATAAATCCAAGGACCGCGTTGGAACAGCAATCTATGTCAGAAATAATATAGTTGCCAGCACTAAGGAAATCTTCGTCACAGGCCTACTGACCAGCGAAGCAACAGCCGTCACCATCCAATTAGGAAATGATGAATCCCTCTCAATAATCGGAGTATACTTCAAATGCAACTAGAAGGAATATCCAGAGTGATCTTCATATCCTGAACAACACCATCTCCAGAAGCACGTATGGGCTCATTGGCGGCGATTTTAATGCCAGACATACCCGCTGGCACGACACGATCATAAGTCCAGCAGGGACTGGCTGGATACGTTTGGCTCTCAACATTCACTGGCAGTTGTCTCCCAACTAATACCAACATTCCCGAGGACGCCATCAACACTTGATTTCTTTTTGATAACAGCAAATTTTATTTTTCTCGTTCCAGAGTTGCAGAACTACACCTGCTCAATCATATACAGTGACACGGACCACGAAGCAGTTCAAGTAAACATAAAGCTGCGCCAGCCACTTCTTTTAGCCGCGGAAGCGCCGGAACATTATATCAACTACAAGAAACTCGACCTACAGAAGCTAAAAAGGGATGTGAAGAAAATTTGGTACTGCCTGACCAAAACAGGAACCTGCTCAATTCGGAAATTGACGCTGCTGTTGAGACGCTAGAGCACGCAATTACCAGCGAACTTGACCGCCAAAAGCAACCAAAGAAGAGTAGTGATAGATACCAGCATCTTCCTGACTACGTGAACAACCTGTACAAGCACAGGCAAGTATTACGTAAGAGACTACAGCGAATCCACCAAAGGGAACTCAACACGACCAATGTCAGCTACCGAACAGTTTGGGGGGAGCTTCAGCAAGTCAATATAATGTTCCGGAATGCGATCCGTCACTACAATGATGATCAAATCCAAAAGAGGCTACAAGAAATAAAACCTGGACCAGATGTGTTCAAAAAAATCAACAGGATAGTTGGTTGTAAGAATTCAATCCCGGAAGTCATCACAACCAACGAAGGAGATGCTAAAACCAATCAGGAGAAAGCGGAAGCGTTCGCAAAACATTTTGAAGGCAACTTCGTGCCCACACCAACCGATGACCCTGACTTTCTGGACGAAATCGAAACATCCGTTCAACTGACCCTTGGGCCCAACACTGATGAAACCACTTTCAGCAACACCAATCTAATCGAGTGACCCAATCAACTGTCCAAACCTGTGCAATCCAGAAGAAATTGCGCAAATAATCAACAGCTCCAAGCCCAAGAAGTCAACAGGACCAGATGGGGTTTCTAATTTCATCCTGAAGAGGCTTCCACAGACAGTAATGATATTCCTGGCCATCATAATGAATAATTGCGTCAACAACAGCTACTTTCCTGGGAAATGGAAAACGGCCAAAATAGTGGCGATTCCGAAAAAAGGCGATCGGAATCTCATCGTCAACTACAGGCCCATCTCCCTACTGAACAACCTAAGTAAGCTCCTGGAGGAGCTTTTACTTAGGAAATTAAAGAAGTTCTGCCGGGAAAATAACATCATCCCAGACATGCAGTTCGGCTTCCGGGAAAAGCATTCAACCCTACATCCGTTGATGAAACTGCATAAAGACGTCACCGCAGCCCTCAACAGCCATCGGGTCACCGTCGCTTGCTTTTTGGATGTCGAAAAAGCATTCGACAGCGTATGGATTGATGCTCTCATCCATAAACTCCACCTACTAAATTTTCCAGCTCCGCTAGTAAAGCTAGCACGGAGAGTGGAAACTCACATCCACAGACTATATGCCTATTATAGTAAGTGGGGTATACGGGTCAACTCAACCAAATCTGAACTCGTCTGCTTCAGAAGGCCTGGAGTTTATAGAGGCTGCCGTACTGCTGGAAGATGCCGAGCAACATCACTATCGCTACCCGATGGAACCAGACTGACTGCCCAACTGAACGCGAAGTATTTAGGTATCAACTTTAATTAGGTGCTTAAATTTAACCCGCACTCACGCCCTGTACTGAAGAAGGCCAACTTCGCTTTCCACCAACTTTACCCTTTGATGAGAAGAAAAACAGGATTAAGTCAGTCAACGAAACTTTTGATGTACAAGCAGCTGCTGAGACCTGTCATCAACTACGGCAGCCCAGTCTGGTTTGCCATCTCCAAGACAGCGATGAAGGAGCTTCTACTTTTCGAAAGGAAAATTCTGAGACTCTGCACCGGCCTCACTTTCAACCACCAGCACCAAAGACACTACAGCAACCAGCTTGTGTACGAGAAAGCCAAAGTGATGCCCTTAGATCAACACGTGTTATTGACAGTAAGGAAAACGGCTGCAGATATCAACAACCACTCGAATCATTTGGTGAGAAGGATAACCAGTGAGGACCAACACCCCGAGCCAAGATACCTAAGCGTGATGAACACTTTGAACGAAGAAATAATACCAGCCAACGACGAAGCCACCAATTTCTACGCTGACCCTGGGTCAGCATATTTCCGTGGCTAATGCCGCCCCTACGACCTCCCCATGCAGAGGGACGCCAGCGACAACCGGGACGGAACATCCCGAGATCATCCAAGTCAACCGACTTATAATTAAGATTTTTCTTTTCTTTTCAGCTATATAATATTAAGTTATTATTTCAATTCTAGACAAAGTATTTCGTTAGGCCCCCTATGTGCCAACATTCTTACATTATCATTTTTTAAATTCTAAAATTATCTAGTATAAGTATCAATTGTATATATATAACGTTCAATAAAATAATTATTATTATTATTCGTCTAAGTTTTAATTAAATAAAAAAACGGTTCGAATTAATTATCCATCGACATTGAGAAAGTTAGCAGAGATCAAAGCTTTGGTGGCCCATCTTGCCCTACTCACCCCTATTGACTCATATAAATACTGCGTTCTATGCATCGACTTAAAATACTCATTTTTACATCTTCTGAAACATTTGAAATCTCAAAGAATGTTGTGTGCGAAGATAAAATTTATAGCTCGTTTCTTAATTACTTGAATGTTCGTTGAAATCAGTTGAACTGAATCAGAGTTCAGAAGCTCACCAACAAATAAAACTTGTCTTTTCTTCGTGCTTTTGTTTGCATTCTCAAATCACTTCAAAAATTAGTGAAACAAAAACCAATAATCAGATTTTTTTTTCAGGACGTCAGGGAGTTGAAGGAGTTTAAAAAGTCCTATGCTACCGAGCATTTGAATTCAGATCTCAAATCGTATCGTAGAAGTAGTCACGTATTTGACATGAATAGTAGAGAAATCCAATCAAACACTCAGAAAAAATTCATCAACAAAATATCGAAATACATACTTGAATTTTCATCCTTTGACACTCAAATATTGTTTGTGAGCTCTCGATCTTTTTGTGGTAAAACAAAGAGTTCAATTTAGCCATGTGTTCCTCAAGAACGCCTTCCAAATTTTGAAAATCATTCTTTGAACGCTTCAGCCTATAAAAGTAAATAATCAGATTATAGGAATATACCTTCTCTGAAAGAAGTAAACTCCAGTGAAAGTAATAGGTTCCAAAATGAGAAATTGTACCGCGGCCCTGACGAGGATAATCTTCCAGCGCTGAGATTTTCGGGCCCTGTTTTCCAACTACATGTCAAATGTTCCAAGTTCTTCTTCGCTAGTATTTATTTTTTTTGTCTCCAGATTTCTTACATGTGGGAAAATATGACTTCATAACCTGTCATCGATTTTGGAGTGTTGCAAGCAGCCTACTTAGGATTCATTTAATTCATAATACAGACAGTGGGCCTGGATCGCGTAACTTTTAAGACGACTATCGTTGAAACTCCAAAAAAGTTACCAAAACTAATTAGAGTAAAGTAAATAGCTATAAATCAGTCTATCGACGGCAACATTGATAGTAGAAGATGGAACAACTATCTTCCAAAAAGTTCCTTGAACGGAGCCTGCCAATGAGTTGGAATTTGCACAGACCTACACTGAAAAAAGTTTCTGTTTAGCTGTTTCTTTATTCGTTACCAATCATATGTTTTATGGATGATGCCGATTCGAAATGCTATGACTAACTCAAACAACCTCTCAACCTCAGGCTTAAACACTTTCAATTCCCACAAATTCTTTTAGATCCCCCTTTACCGTACCTTAAACCAGAGCAAAATATTTTTGTTGGTACCCAATAAAATGCCTCACCACCGCACCGGTAATATAAATGTCTCTGTCAATGCATTAGAATCAAATTCCTCCCAGCAGCATCCTCGTTGCTCTCATACCTCGTGACAAAATAATCATTTCGCAAATTCTTGCCCCCCAGTCCATCGCTCTTCGATATTAAGAGACAATAAAACGGCTAAACAACAAAAGAACCCCATACTTGAAGTCGGTAGAATGCATGACAAAGTCAAAGCAAACAAAATCGATAATAATTTGTCACTGGGAACTTTATTGCAGGATCAAAGGACGCGTAACACTCAATGAGCTATTAATGAGCGTATCCATTCATGCCACATGCAAATGTGATTCTCTGGTTGTTTTTTTTTTTGTGTCTCGTGGGCTAATGTCTGGAAGGAAAGCGGTCCAATAAAATAGAGTGAAAGAACAGAGTTGAGGTTGCGGAGGAACGACGACGACGTGCGCGGCTGATGATGGGGATCATTTTTTTTTTTGGTTTGTTTTTCGTGCGCGCCGCGCCGACTAAAGACAACGACTGAGTACTACGACGACCACGAAATCGACGATTGCCATTAGCATGAGGATGGGTTGTAATGCGTTTTCGAGTGGATCAATTTGTCTGCGGCGGCGTATACATATGGGCGATCTTCGATTGAAGTGATCCGGTTAGAATCTTGATTTCAGGAGACAAATGAACAAAAAAAAAAAAAGAAGAACCAACCATTTGATATTATTTATATTTCGGTTGTGGGTTTTGTTTCTGCGGGGAAGTGGTATTATCTTTCTTTTTTTTTTTATTTAGCAGAGAAATGTCACGAGTATTTTGACGATGTGTGGGAAATAAAATTGAACAGATATTCGAGCTGATAATAGATGCTCTTCCAGAAACGCTTTCCAAATCGCTTAGAATACATCAAGAACTGCATTCCAACGGAACCAAATCCACCTACTACTTTCACTAAGGCAGATCCATTCTGCTTCAGCTTCATCACAATACGTTGGATGATATATAGGTTTTCAGGCCCCAGGACAAGGGACTCTCTTAGCGCTGGTGTCTCACCATATTTGTTTATTTACTCTGCCATGGTGCTCGTTCCCGTACTTTTATCTTTTTCAAAGCTCGTGCACAAAGCTAAATATTTTGATTGAATATCTACCACGACATTCAATCAAAATATTTAGCTTTTTTTCACTCATTTGGCAACCATATCACTGGCACATTCATATCCTGTTCATAGTTTACAGTTTCTCTTTCTCTGGTTAAGAACGTGAAAGGCATGCCCTCCACACTGTGAACATTTCCCATTTAAAAGAAATAAATAAAAAGCACTCCCAAGAAACCAAAGCAAGCGACAACTAAATTGGTAGAGCATCTGATCCATCTTTGAAAAGTGCTCCACAGAGCCCAGTGAATTGTTTGTTTTTGGCTTATTTTTAAGATCAATTCTTTCTCTCGATCGAATATATCTGAAGATTTTTTATGTAAATCTGTTACTCGTAAGTTCTGCATAAGAACGACCAATGGACGTTATTTCACCCACCGCACACACACTATAGGTCCTCTCCACCCAACCTCCAATCTAAGGTTTTTATTCGGATCATATCACACTTAAAAGGCAACGGTGGTGGTGGCGGCGGCATATGCACGAGGAGAACGGATTGCCGGCCGGCTCGGCGATGCGGATAAGATGAAGAGAAATGTGGACATCATTTCCACGTCGGTTTTTAATACAAAACCCATGTAAATGATCGTCGTGGCCGAAAGTGTTTTGGCGCCGCCGGCCGTCGCAGCCGCCACCGTGTGCGTCAGTCTATCGGTCAATGAATGCGCGCATACTCACATTGTGGTGGGTTGCAAGAGCATATCTACACTATGTATGTGTATAACTGACCACTAATCTGGCCAAGAGATACGAAAAAAAAATGTTTAATGACATAAAGGGTATGGTTAATAAGACTGGTCCGAAGTGGCAATGTGTTGGTATTCCATCGTCCGGCAGTAGAGAGAACCTCTGTGATGGTGTTGATGATGGCCAAGTAATATCTCATGCATGGACAGACGATAGTAAAGGCAGCACCGATGTGTCAGTGCGGCCGGTCGGCGAGCGATGGTGGTGGCGTGGCAGTCAACGCCGCAAAAGAATGATACATTATTTAGTGATGAAACATTAAATTAAGGGCAACTGCTCTATGGGCAAAATCGTAGATACAGATATGCTTGTTGATATGCGTGTGCGAGTAGATGTTTATCTTTTATATTTAAAGCGTATGCAGTGGGAGACGCGCGTGGAGGAGCTTTATAAACTCGACTGCGACACTGTGCGAGTGTCGTTGTTTTATTTTGATGGGGGTTTTATATGAAGATAAATGATTAGCTGGTGAATAATTTTAATTGAGGAATAGACATCATTGCTGCGTTTGAGTTGTTTTTATTTTTTTATTCATTTGATTTATGAGGCAAATTTATTAATTAAATTTCTGTTATTATTTAAATTGTGTAAGGCATGGAATACCACCGAGAGCCATCATTATGGGGAAGCTGTGTGGAGCAATGTCATCTGCATCCAGTGTAGAGGCTTATGTTAGTTGTATTGGTTGCAAGTGAGAACATAAGGGATTCGAAAGATACTAGCAAAACTTATTTGTATGCATCACGGATGTGCATAGCTTGTGGTAGCCGTGGCGTGATTGTTAGCATGTCTGCTGTTAACCCAGAGGTTTATGGTTGAAACCCTTACAGAGACAGAAATGTTCTTCCATTTGGCATTTGGCAAGTCCTCCATTAGAAAATTCATTGCCATGAAAAGTGCTTTCTCTATTAGGTAGAAAATTGCAGGTCTCTTCCATTCCCTCACAAAGCATCACGGTTGTGAGAAAAGCGCTAGGCCCTGGTAGGTTAGGTACTCCTCGCTCTGTTGCGCCTCCCTATTTACTTATTTACTTATGTGCACGGCTTATGAGAAACTAAATTAAAAACTCGACTTTCAGTCGATTGAGCTCAAATACCACGAGCCGTAAGATAGATCTACACATGTCCTTTTTACAAAGAAACCTGAAATACAAAATAGGCGGGCATAACAAACTTGGAGAACATAATTTGAGTTAAATGGAGTTACCTACAATTCATTTGCCGGTTCCGAACCGTTAAGTCAGAAAGCGTGTGAAACTACTCACGGACTACCTGCAAAAATTTCTCGCGAAAGGCGACTCCTGTGAAAAAATGACAGGAAGTTTCAGGGATACGAATCTCGAACTCGCAAATAACAAACACACATCCTTTTCATTGCGATTTTGGCAATAACTTTCCAACGAGATGTAATATATCAAGGTACATGGTTCCGATGATTAAAGGAGGCCATCCCATGTGACGGCCTGTTTTAGGGATTTTTTTCTGCGACCAGTAAATAGATAGAGCCTTAAGTTTATTATCACTTTCACAGCGTTCTGAACACCTCGCCTCGAAAAAATGGACATGTACTTCCTCCACGATTGCAGCTGATTGGCTTATCAGAAAAAAAAATTGTACTAGTCGAGTTTCATTGAGAGTATTCACTTCAGCAAAACATCGCTAAACATCGCCCATGGGAAAACAGCAACGCTAAAGTGAACAACGATAAGTGGACAAAAATAAGTCACTTGCAGAAGTGAACAATATAGAGATAGGTAGCTGTTAGTTGGAGTTGTTGTTTTCTCATGTTTTGCTGAAGTGAATATAGATTCTCAATGAAACTCGGCTATTGTAAGCTTAAATGCATAGAATGAACTATCATCAAATGACTATATTTAAAATTGGATCTTTGTATGGTTTTAATGTAAAAAACCTTCTGCTTTATGTGAAAACATTTGCGAGGTAGAACCACGTAACTCTTAACCCTTTCGGGACAGCAGAACACATTTTATGTGAATGCCCTGCAATAGCTAGATCCAGTCAAAAACTTTCCCAAAAAGGATTCAAGATGTCTCCTTGAGATTTGAAACACCACTTCTTCGAATATTCTTAGGTTCTTACACGACCTCAATTTCGAATGAATAACTTTACACTTTAACAGCCTTATTTATAAACCCGTATTATCGGCGGATTAAGGTTACTACGAACTTAATACTCCACTAATACTCCAAACCTTATTTATAAAAAAAATACACCAGTATTAGCGACGGATTAAGCTAATACTGGTTCATAGGAGTTTTAAGGGAGGATTAAGGTCGTATTATAGTCAAATGTCATTTTGAGGATAAAAGTGTAGGAAAAATATTGTTGAAATTTCTGGAGGAAAAGTGGAAAATATTTTGGTTTTGTTAATAATTTAAATTCTTTTTCCGCCTTAAATACCAGATAAATAAATTAATAAATTAAAACTTGTATTTCTTGTTTTGTTTTGTTTAATATCCATTTTAGAAAAATTTCCGCCAACCACAAAAAAAATATAAATCATAACACTCGGGTTCAACGCAATTTAGTTTTTCATGTAATCTAACTTTTTTTTCAACCTCTAATTGGTCAGAAGTCACGTATCAAAAGAAGAGCTGAAACTCTGGCCAATCAGAGTCCGAAAGAAGTAAGAATATCTGAAAAAACTTAATGCGTTGAACGTGCACAATGAAGTCAGCTGGGATTTGTTTACGTTTATAGTAACCAGAGCTACAGATGGGTCATTTTTTTGATGAAAAATTTGACATAAGCAAGTATTAACTAATACGGGTTGGAAAATGTTTTATAAATAAGGATTCGCTCGACCTGGCGTAAGCGAGTATTAAGTGCTAATACTAGTATTAACTAATACCAGGTTGAACCGAGTATTAGTGAAATCTAATAAATAAGGCTGTAAGTGTTTAAACCTATGACAACAGCACAAAAGATCTACTAGGTCGACGTGCTAGTAAAGGTGATCTACCTTCGTCCTATAGTTTAAAAAAACCCTTTCGGGACGCGGCACAAATGTGTACCAAACGTTCAAATGCTCCTAGAATTTGTGGTGTTTTAGGTATTGTTTTGTCTTCTACAGGACGAATATTACACCACTGTACAGCAAAATGTCAAAGGATTATTTGTTGCTACTCCTTTTTGGGATTTTCCTCAAACTCGTGACTTTTAACACATGCATTGCGAAGAAAATTGCAAAACCTGCCACTTATATACAAATTGCACTAAAAGCAAAAATATATATAAGCGAATAAACCAAGACAAGAGGAAATAACGTTCATCAAACCTTAGTCTGTCTAGAAATTTCTAGAAATTTTAACAGAAGCTAAATGTTCCAAAGGAAATCAAAGAACCAAATAAAAACTGGGTCGCATGAACTTGCGATTGTGTGCTAAGTACAATACCAAAATCTGAGTACAAAGTTTTAGTATGCATAATATATGTATTTGGTAAGACAGGGTAGCCATCTACAAATAGCTTATGAAAACTGAACAAAATCACATCACATATGAATATAAAATAATTAAACTAAATACATATTGCGAAAGATTTCAACGAATATATAAAAATCCATTTTTTAGCAGCTTCCAATACATATAAAAGTTGAAAATTTAATCGTTAAAGCACTTTTTTTTTAAAACAGTTTTTTTCATTTTTCACATTAAGTACCTACGCAAGTTTTAAGATCTTGCTAGAAGACGTTTTGCAAAAAAATTGAAAAATTAAAGATACCGTTCTGAAAATATCTAAAATATAGAATTTTTGAAGTGAAAACTTCTTTAGGCGCGTTTGGCACTTTTGCGATGGGGGTAAAGCAATGAATTCGCGACCGACACCATTTTTTGGCTCATCGTAATTCGTATGTAAAGTCTTCATAGCCCAGCGTCTCAGGTTCAATTCCCAGCCATGACTTGCATTTTTTTATTTATTTAAAGTGAAAACATAAATAAAAATTGTCGCCACGGCTGGGATTCGAACCTGAGACCCTGAGTTTAATAGCCAACGACTCTGCCATTGAGCCAAGAAACATCTTAATTTCGATGCTGCTAAATGACTTAAAAGAATGTAAAGCAACATTAGAATGTAAAGCAACATTACCTAGCAATAATATTTTACTACCATTACAATGAAGTGGATGAGTGAAGCTGGAAATTTCATCATGGCAGAGTAGGAGACGCACTGGTCGATGATTGGAACTTTACAACAAATTAAAAGAGATCAACAACTAATTTTATCGATGGAGTTGAAATGGTTGCATGAAAATAGTTTGAAAACCATTACTCAAATATTTATTAATTTCGTTTCTAAACTTAATGCATTGTCCTTTTTTTCATTTCATTGTTAAAGTTTACGAGATCTGTAGACACTATATCATTAACAAATTGAACGTATTGATTTTAACAGAATTTCACAAGAGTGACGAAGAAATATAGATATGGCATTCCAGATTTCAATTTAGTTGCAAGTTTCAGAAGGCACGATCGTCCAGCAGCAGGAGTAGCTATCTATAAAAGGTTGTCTGATACAACTGCCATATTTTGCTCAAATCATATGGATTTGCATACGAGGTACACTAGTTTTTGATATCGGCGATTTGTGTGTTTGTCGTTGCCACTCTGGAAATGGACAGCAAGTTATAACAGTAGGCGTTTATAATTCACCGAATACGTGTTCAAGTGTAATACGACAGTTTTTATATAAAAATTTATTTATTTAGTCTGAAGACGCTTCTGCATACCTTCACGATAAAATTGGGGAGAGATTTGATGATTTCCTAAAGATTTTGAGTGGTGATTTTATCATCAACTTCGCCGATGCTACAAATTTGCCACTTTTTCTATTTTTAAAAGAAGAATACTATTTAACAATGACGAAAGACCGCAGCCTTAGTACAACGAAATATAAAGCGACAATTGATGCAGTCTTTGCGATATATATTTAAATAGATTTGAGACAAAATTGTTCGTTTCCTAAGTTCCCATAGACCTATTATTTCAGTATTAGAACTGTGAAATTGTGAATGAAAACTCATAAGTTTCATTGATCTTCTTCTATATTTACATCTACATATATTATAAAAGATTTTCCTGTACTTTGAAATATTTACTAAAATTCAATTCTGTTTTCACTTCTGTCGGCACTCCCGGAGTGCTTCTTTTTTTTTTTTATTATTGAAAATTTCAAAAACTCAAATTTTTCAAATATTGATAGGCAATCTTTAATAAACAGTTAAGGACTGCCGAATACACAATTTCGTCAAAACCATGTTGGCCAGTAATGAATAAGTCGGTTTTGAAAAAACAGCATTGTAGGGGAATTGTGCTCAAGATGACATACTTTTTGTTTAAAGTAAGAAATAAAATTTTCTACAAACCTTAGCGTTAAAATCTTTACATAATTAAATAATTAATGATTGTATGGAAAATATAAAGTTGGAATGAATAGTTTAAAGTAAAAAGAATTAATTAAAAAAAATTAGTTAAAAACAGTCCGAGGCTAAGGCTAAGATGACATAGTCGGGTATAAGATGACATACTTCATGAGGGTAAGATGACATATTGTAAAAATGCCTGCTTTATTTGGCTCTTCAGCTTCAGTCAGTATATAACTCACATTTTCAACTTAGATTTTCGGCCATTTAGCTTTCATGATTTTTGTTTTATGCTTTGTGAAATATAATTATGTACTTTAAATTTACATTTAAATATTTAAATTAAAAAATAAGGTTTGTGTTTTTTAGTAGGTATGTCATAGTATTTATAGTATGTCATCATGGACTGATAAGCTATATGTCATCTTACCCGATAGGAAATAAAACTTTTACAACCATACAAGAATCAAACCATTATAATTAAGGAGCAAAATCACACAAAAAATATTGTCTATACACATAAACGCAAACATAAAACCCAAAGGATATAGAAAAACACTTAATTTTTTAAGCAATTTTGAAATAAACAATGACTCGCAAAAAAATTTATTCTCTAGCTTTTTCGTTTGAACCGATCACGATGACAGCTGGTAGTATACTGGCAGCTGTAAGTTTATTCTGGCAAAACAGTTAGAAAAAATGCATGTCTGGATATGTTCGAGAGAACTGTGGCGGCTTTATAAACAGAGAAAATACTAGTATGTCATCTTACCTGAGTATGTCATCTTGAGCAGAACTCCCCTAATGTGAACCGCTATTATATTTTTCCAAAAAATGGGCACAATCGATATCGAAATTTTAAGGCTGAATAAAAGATTATAGTATTAGCTCTTATCAATATATTAAGTGGTACAGGGTTGCCAAATACACATAAACTGCGAAAATTGAATAAATCACATAAAATATTAAAAAAAGGTAAGTTAAATATCTCAAAAGCTGTAAGTGTGAAAATCCAATAAGCCCATTTTTTGCATTTACTCATGCATATGAATCCTGAAAATTAAATCAAACTGTTGGACCAGTTTCTTAAAAAAAGGTTCTTTTATACTTTTCTCAAAAGTCAAGAATGAGAAGTTTAAGATCTTGCCAGAAGTTGTTTTGACAACAAGTCTGAAAGAAATCAAAGACACAGATTTGAAGTTATTTCAAAAACTCAAAATTTTCTTATAAATTTATAAAAATTTCATAAATTGAAGTTTTTTGGGTATTAATATGCAGTCTTTCTCAAACTACATAGAATTTTGAAAAAAAAAACCGTTTCATCCATTAACGAGAAAATCTGTTATTAAAATATCTCAAAACTAAAGTAGTGAAAGAACTTAAGATAAGCGATCATGAGACAATTACGGTTGAACTAATAATGAAAAAAAGTGTAAAAAATCTACCGCAGAAAATTAAAACACTGAAGTACAACAAAAACAGTTTTAATCGTGAATTGTTGTGTAGCCAAATACCATCAATTGAAAGCATTGTGGATACAAAGATTGCATCAAATGTGTTTGTGAAAGAATTAAATTCTGTGGTTGAAAAATTTACTAAGGAAATCAATGTAAAAACTGGTGAAAATAAGTGGTTTTGTAATTACCTACAGTGTTTAAGAAAAAATAAAATCATTAAACGAGCGAGGGCAATTCTTACCAAATCTGATGAGGATTGGAAGATATATACGATTGCAAGAAATCGTTATAAGAAAGAAATTATATGCTGTAAACGTAAATTTATAGGAGAAAAAGTTGATAATGCATCGAACCCAAAAGAAATGTGGCGTAGTTTAAAAAAATTTGTATTGAAAAAGGACGACTCAAGGATAACGTGTGTTGAATTTGATAATGACGTTATAAAGGATAAGAATGATATTGCCAATAAATTTAATGATTTTTTTGTAAATAGTGTGATCGAAATCAGCAACTCAATTCCTTGTGTGCCGTATGTTAATCTTATCGCGAATTTGGGTTATTCGTTCAAATTTAACACTGTTTCGTTAGATCATATCCGAAATGTACTTTTGCAGTTAAAAAATAAGAGAGATAGTGCGTTTATGTGTCCCAAAATGTATTTGGAAAATTTTGAAATATTAGGACCAGCTTTAAGGTCAATAATAAATAGATCCTTTGAAGAGGGTTTATTCCCCGACTCTTGGAAAGAATCAGTAGTTAGCCCGATAGAAAAAGTTTCAAATACAAAAAAATGTGATGAGTTTCGACCAGTGAATAGTATGCCTGTTTATGAAAAATTGTTAGAAAAAATTGCTTTTGAACAAATTGAAAAATTCTTTGAAAACAATAACATTTTAATAGAATCCCAATCGGGTTTTCGGAAAGACCATTCATGTGAGAGTGCGTGCAATTTGATTGTTACAAACTGGAAAGAAAGTGTTTCTGAACGGAAGTATGTGTATAGTGTTTTTCTTGATTTGAAACGAGCGTTTGAAACAATAGATCGATCAATTCTGTTGGACAAATTAGAAAAATATGGTGTTAAAAGCCGTGAACTGAGTTGGTTTAAAACGTACCTCGAAAAAAGAACACAGAAAGTGAAGGTAGATGGACATTTTTCAAAATCAAAGTATGTTGACCTAGGAGTCCCTCAAGGATCAGTTTTGGGAACTCTTATGTTTGTCATTTATATTAATGATATTGTGTGTGTTTTGAAGCACTGTGAAATTGCCCTGTTTGCTGATGATGCCTTGATTTTTTACGCTGGAGAAGACATTGAAGAGTGCCACAGTAAAGTACAAGAAGATCTGAACAATGTCAATATCTATGTTTGGTTATGTCAAAATAAGCTTAAATTAAATACAATGAAAACAAAAAGCATGATAATAACAAATAAAACTAATCTAAATTTTCATTCAAACCTGATAATTGAAAATCAGGTAATAGAAAGAGTTTATGAAATAAAATACCTTGGTATTATGATAGATAGTAAAATTTCATTTGAAAGTCACATTGAAAAAAAAAAAAATTAAAAAATTTCCAAAAAGATAGGTTTTTTAAAAAAGTATAAGAAGAGATGTTACGATGTTAACTGAAATTAATATTTATAATGTTATTGTGAAACCTCACTTTGAATACTGTTCAACTGTTTTGTTTTTATGTAATGAAGGTTCAATTGCCAGACTTCAAAGATTGCAAAATAAAGCAATGAGAAACATTTTGAAATGTAGTAGATACTCATCAATTAGTTTTATGTTAGAATCGCTGAAGTGGTTAACTGTTAAACAAAGAATCGTTATGAATATGTTAATATTTGTCTTCAAAATTAAAAATAACTTGATGCCAGTATATTTAACAAGATATGTAAATTATGTCCATGAAACTCAACCTTATTGTCTCAGAAATATGAACGATTTCAGATTACCAGGTTTTGTAACAGCTAGAGCTCAAAACTCACTTATTTATAAAGGTTTTAAGATTTTCAACCAATTGCCAAACCAAGTAAAATGTGAATCGAATGTGATAGCAATTAAAAGAAAAATAGTAGAATTTGTAAGACTAAAATATTGATTAAGTACATAAACTTTTTGTTTATTGTTTTATTTATGTACTTAAATTATTTAATTTGTTAACTAAAGCCTAAATTGTGCTAATAAAGAAATCTATCTATCTAACTGCGAAAAAAAAAAAAAACTGGTACTATGGGAGGCACCGTTCTTAGACATAATTATTCCAAAAACATTTTTTACATCATTAGAAAAACAACCTGAAAAAAATCCTTCCCACAAAACTTAATCGAAATCGTTTGAGTCGCTTTCAAGAAAAATAAGTATGTATGTATTGTCATATAGGTTACATGGTAGGTGCCGTTACTTGAAAATCTAGAGACCTAGTTCCGAAAAATTTTCTGTAGTAAATCGGTTAAGCAGTTCACGCTATAGATCCATATAAAGACGAACAGAGAAAAAGACAAAATTGCAGATTCCACTTTTTTTTCGCTGTTATCGTAATGTCATGTTTTATTGTAATCAAAATTTCTCTTCAAATTCACAAAGACGATCACCGTATTCGATATGCAGTATATCAAATAATCGAGCTTTCCATCGCATGCTGTAAAGTATTTGATATTTTATTAACTAATTCTGTAAGGAGTTATTAGTTTTTAATTCTTTACTGTTCCATCATCCTTGTTTAGATTTAGTTTGTTTCAATTTCTCTTTTAAAGTTTTTTAAAAGTTGTTGTTAATATGATATATGTACAGTTGCGGTCAAAATAATAGTAGTGCGAGTAAAAGCATTGCACAGATTGGTATTTTTCGACTTTGTATTGCGTTGATAGTGAAAAACCGTTACACCTCAATTGTTTTATATGGTGGAAAAGGATCTCGTCAATATGTAAGAAGACCTCCTAACACCAAATATAATCCACGCTTTACAATCATAATGGTATGAGCATGTTTTTTCTTCTACGGAGTGGGACCCATAAACCGGATTGAAGGCATTATGGATCAGCATCTCTATGTTAGGATAATGCAGGAAGAAATGCTACCGTATACTGAAATTGAAATGCCACTGAAATGGGTCTTTCAGCAAGAAGCAATGGTTCCAGGAAAGTAGAGTAGATGTGATAGAGTGGCGCGCATAGTCTCCGGACCTTAATCCCATCGAAAACCTGTGGTGCGATGTAAAAAAATATGTTTCTAGATTCAAACCAAGCAACAACACAGACCTTTGGGAAGCTTTACAGCAATCATGGAGTTCGATAAGCAAGGAAGATGTGGAAAACTGATAAACTCTATTCAACGTCGTTGTACTGCTGTTATAGCTAACAAGGGACATGTAACTAAATACTAATTAAAAGTACGAACAATAAGCCACATATGGTAATAAAAACTTTGACCTAATTTTTCGATTTCGTAACATTTCAAGGTAGATTTTCCTAATACTACTATTTTTTTGACCGCTGAATTTCAACATCTGTTCAATAAACTTGCAAGTATCGGATAATAATATTAAACTGATGTTTTTTTTTTTTTTTTTGTAAATAAAAGCTTAAAACACCACTTTGAAAACCACGTTATTGGTTTTTTAAATTAGAATTTACTGATCAGTTTTTTTCAATTTTGTTGTTTCATAAGCTCTATACTACTATTATTTTGACCGCAGCTGTATGTTAACACTGGAAAAAACGCATCACCTTCAAAAATTTTACTGAGTAAGAAATCTTTTTATTCAGGCTTTCGTTATTGAGCTGATTAACATAAAGTACTTAAGTGCTAAATTTAAAAAAAAATTAAAAACATAAGGAACTTATCAATAAAGTTTTCTTTGAGCAGACTCAAGGTCAAAGAAAACTTTATTAACATTCAAAAGGTCGCACAACACATTCCTTAAATTTGGGAAGTTATCTTTTTCCCTGTTGAAGTCAAAGAAAAATCAAAACACTGCAATGCTTTTTCTCATTTATAGATAACTCTAAACTTAGTTGCCACAGTGAAAAGGAAATTTAGTTTTCAATTCGGATTTTCTAAAGTTTATATATATTATAATATTCTATTAGTTTTAGAAAAAAAGAAAATTTGTAAGGTCTTTCATGATTCACTTAAAGTGTCGTGAGTAATAATTTAGCCAGGACCACTGTAGGAAATATCTTGCCCACCAGTGTACATAACTGAATGATAACATCGTCTCTTAAAGAATAAGTTCAAGTATTAGATGATTAAACTGTTGTTTAATTATTGTATTGTGTTTTCAGGTGTTCTTCTCATACTCCTCAACCACGTTCTAGTGCTTTTCTCTTAACCACTCGCAAGAGGTAATGTGCATGAAAGACTATTATGGGTTTTGAATCGAACCCCCCAAGCAAAAGTCTGACACGATTATCACAACATCACGGGTATTCTTTTATTTTTCCTAACTCTGTCGAAACTATAATTACTTAATAAGTTTTACTAAATAATAATTTAAAAAAACACTCTATAGGTACTCAATAAATAAAGAACGTGAGCAACAACAACCGCCGATTTAATTCATATCACTTTTAGGTATTTAATATCCTACCTTCATACAGATTCCCATTTTGTATGTGCTATGTCTATAAAAATTTGTTCAAAAATCACTTCACTTTTAAGACTTTTTTATTTCTTAAAACTTAATCACTGGTATCAAATTTCTTTATTTCTTTCACCACTTTTCTCGAACAAAGATATAATTTTTGTTTAACTATCTGAACCACATCGCTTGCGATCGATGTGCTAGGTTCGAAGTTGACAATCCAACTGATTAAAAAGGTAAATCTCCAACAAACATTAAGGTGGGACTGTTGCAGGACCATCGAGCATGAGTAAGTGTGCCGGGGAAGCACCCTCACAAGCAAGATGATCAAAAAGCAAAATAAGAAAGGAACAAAAAAAAAAGACACAAGATCCAAGTGGAAAAATATATCTCTTAGGTAGCCGTTAAGTATTTGGTCGCCACATAATCAGAAAGGTGTCTGGAAAAATAGAAGGACATATTTTTTTTATTAGTCTGGCAGCGATCTATTGCCCTTTTTTTGTTTTTGTAATTTTGAAGCATGAAATAATTGGTATTTCCACTTGATTTCCACTTGGCACTCAAGTATATAGCAACGGGATATAGAAAAGTATATTTTTTTTAAAGGTAGGTAATAATTACACAAATTGTTTGCAGGGGTTTGATGCAATTGAAAATAGGGAAAGTTATCCCAAGAGACAAAAGATTGAAGATAGATAGAAAAAAGATATTTAAACCATTTCACTCTCTGCGTCGTCGCGTCGTTCCCAAAGAGTTAAATTTCAGTGGCGTTAAGAATCTATACAGCCTAAAAGAGACGCATGTCTATGAGATTCTTGATTGAGTCTTGAGTGTGATAGAAAATTGAGTAATCTGAAAGTATATGAATGGAAAGCTACATTTCAGTTACCTCTGGTTTGAAAAACGACTTTGCATCAATATCAATGCTCTTGTAAGCATATTTTATTTCAAGTTACCGTTAAAAACTAGTAGCTTCGTCCAAGTCTTCAGTTATGGAGGAAGTTATTTTCTGATTTTTAGTTTGCACTTTGTCACAACTCAGCACATTTATCGCCAGTTCAGCAATGAAATTTCCATTTGAACATAAAAACAAATCAATCTTGAGCACTTTTCCTGATTAGATTTGATTAGTTTTGGTGTTCGGTGGTAAAGTGCATTGCTGAGCTGATTATTACAGAGTAGCTGAGTTGCTAAAAGAACACACCCATCATCCTCAATCCTTTTCATCCTTTTCACAATCGTTGGTATGAAGTATTATTCACATGAGCACGACCAAAGATCGACGAATGAACGAAAATTCGTTAATTTTGACATTTTATTCACATGAGTGTTTTACAGTTTACGTGAATGACGTAACGTAGTATCTACTTTTTTTTGCTGTGTATTTCGTTGTGTATACAATGAAGAAAATTAATTGTGGCACTGAATTTGAATGTAGGTAATGTTTGTTTACTTTTAGCTGAACACAATTTGCATCCAAAACAAAAACAAGAAAGATTTTGACATTATGCAAGCGCGAGAAATTTATTCGTTGGAGTGTGGATTGTATGTGGAACGAGAATAAAGTCTGACAGTTTCGACCTACTAGATGTGTATTCGTATTCTTGCACATTTAGTCATTTAATTCGCTATTTTGAGCTGGTGGCGCTGGCATTTGACACCTGTCAAACTCAGCTGTCATTTGAAGTCTCATAATAGGTTCGTTCGTTGAACTTTACCCAAAATTTACCCCGTTTTTTTTTTCTTATCAGAAAACGCTAAACCACGAAAACACCAAAAATCACTCTTATTTGAATAAAAACACATGCCATTTGAAATTTATATCGATTAACTGAACTCGCTCCATCAAAAACCTCGGGCTACTTCAAGTCGAGTTGAGTTCAAGAAAAGGGCTCTAAAACACTTAGTTTGAATCGCAGCACACTACGCGATGATTATGATCGCTATTAAATCGGCCGACTATGAAAGTAATTAGAGAAATTGTGAAGAAATTTGAAAAGAATAGAAGCGTTACAAATGTCACTCGAAAATATTGCTGCAAAAAGTGTTGCTGATTATTATCTGAATTTATGGTTGAAGTCAATTCGAAGGGATATGGTCGAACGATAACCGATTTTCGGCCGGCAATTGAGCAACATTACTTCGACGATAAATGTGGTTTCAAAAAGCCACACAATACGACCAATTATGGCTTCTTTGCTTGATAAGCTTTCTGGTAGCGTAGTTTCACGTGTTGACGATGTCTATTGGATATCAAGATCGTGCGCGAAAGACCACGTCTAACCCAAACTGAAGGTGGGTTACCATACCTGTCATGTACAAAAAGTGGTTAAAAAGTACCTCAAAAGAATCGCATGCTACGAAGCCTCCTGGAGGCGGCTATCGTTATTCAGACTTTATAAAAAAATATCACCGTGTGTGTTTTAAAGCTCGCCCAAACCAAAGAGCTTTGTATTATTTTTACATAGCGGCATATAAAGGACCAACACTGACGCTAAAAAAAGCAATTCACAGTTTCCATATAGAAAAAGATGTGGTTTCCAACACAATCCTTCAAGTGTCCATGACTTGTAGACCTATAGCTTTGTGTTATAATCCTCTGGACTACCTCGAAGTTGTGTCTGTATATATTACGACGTTTTGTCCAATTCGTCGGTTTTATCTGCTCTTGTTTGATGACAGCAAATAATCATTTTTGCCTTCTTTGACCATACAAATAACCAATTTTTGCCGCTTTTGTTTCACTGATCGTGAAAGCACCTATGACATGACGCTTACTTCTGCCCATTAATGGTCAATATCGTCTGCATAAGTCAGTGATTCTAGATGCCATGTGTCTGGTATTAGCTATAGAATTGTGCACAATCTTTCCAAGAAAAAATTAGCTTTGAAGTGGGTATAGCCTTTCTGAAAGCCTTTTTCGATATTAAAGGCCTCTGTGAGCTTTTACCGACTATGACAAGGAGACTAAGTCCTCCAAATTCATCCTGCCAGAGTCAAACGAGTTTTACAGGAACGCCTAAAATAGACAGGGTTCTATAAGCTATAACTACTTGCTATTAGCTATAGTCTTTGTTAATACTGTCCTACGCGGGTTTGAAATCAATAAAAAGATTACTAAGGTTTTTTCCAAGATCTACCGTAATGTGAACATGTGGTCGATTGTGATGGGTTTTTATGGTCTGCAAATGTATTGATAGGGGTCTGTCACATTATTGAGGTGTGGTTTCAATCGTTAGGTATGGAATGCATACCAGACTAGAATGCATCAAGTCTGTCTTCTTATGCCTTTTTAGATGCTTTTGACTTCTTTAGATATGCCAAGTTAATCGTCTTATTCTAGGTGGAGACTTTAGATATTTTTTTTACTCTCGGTTGCATGCCCCATCTGTTCCCAATTCAAAGACTTGGAACCCTACTGCGGTCTCCCAATCAGAAGCATCAAACGCGAACTGGTTACTTGGGAACGACAGATCATGATCCACACCTGGGACAACTCTAATGGCCATCGTCAGTCAAAACTATTCATCGACTTATCTCAAAGACATATGAAAGAAATTCCTGACATGAGCAAACGTGACGCAAAGTTACTTACGGACTTCACCATTGAACACTGGTCTCTCAGATATCATCAAAATCATGGGAATCAGCCAAGATGAAACCTGCTGTTTCTGCCTCAAATACATAGAAACAGCTGAATACATTTTATGTGAATACCTTGCCATAGCCAGATCCAAGTTAAAACTATTCAATAAAGGTGTTTTACCTTCGTCTTATTCAATTAAAAAAAGCGTTATCTGAAAGTATCTTTCAAATTGTTAACGTCTGGCTTAAGACATTCAGAAACTTTATTATGGGCCCTAATTTTGCTCTCTTCATTCATCTTCAATTTAAGCTTACATATGTCAAACCTAACTTCCTCCAATTCAGCAGGATGGCGTTCTTGATCATCGTCTAAGTTAAACGGAATATTCTGCTTGATAGCGTTAAGCAGTCTGTAGAAATAGTATTTCCAGTTTCAAAGTTTTTTGTAGAGATTATGTTTCACTACTGATCCCTACAGGCTTGAGGGACTTACCTCCCTGGTTATTTTGTAACCTTCGAACATTAGTCCAATTATGCCATCACTCGATCTCCTGAAACGAGCGCTTCTGATGATCTTTTTTTATTTTTGAAAATCTTCTCTTATTTAGTAGTCCTTCTAGAGCTCTTTTGAGTTATTTTCACATTGTTTTTGGTGCTTGATGCTGGCGGCCTAGGATTCTGGTGTAGTTGCTATATAAGACCTTCGGCTGGAAATAGCACTGGCTATATCCTGACGATCTATCCTTCTTAGCACATTAAACTGGGCATCCGAAAACTCTTGGTTGGTGTCCTCTCATGAAGACTAATGCAAGGAAAGAATTTCAAAGGATACGCTCATAAAATACTGAATTTTTTTCTTCATGAATGCGGGATGTCGTTCACGCTGAGCTGAAACTGCAAGGTGTTGGAGTCAAGGTAAGCCCCTTATTAAGTTCGGCCATGCATGATTCTGGAAGAGTGTCTTTCGAAGTCAATCTAGCTGACCGTGTGCTATAATCATAACTAAAGCTGTGGCATAAAAAAAGAAAAAAAAATAAAGAAATAGGGTGGCACTCGGTGGACCCTGGAGCCCAAGACTTCCTCTCAATTATTGACTCTGAAGGAAGAATGGAAGAGAAAGAGACCTACAGTTTTTAGCAGATTCCGAATGGTTAGGTGATAAACAACTTTTCATGGCAAGATAACTATTCTCGAAAGACTTCCTAATTCTTCGCAAAGTGCGATTTTCATGAAACAAAACTGGATGTTTCCGGAATTCAAACTTCTAACTCCCATACAAGAGGTAGACGTACTAACCATTACCCCACGACACCAAGAGTCTCCCCTTCCGTTCCGAATCCGTTCATGGTAGTAGGTATGGTGTTAATAAACATTCTTCGATTGTGAATGGCAAAAATTTTACAGCACAGCTACCAATTACATAAATAATTATGTTCTTCTAGTTCGTATTGCGCGAAAAAAACCTTCTGAGCTCACACAGGTTGAGAATGGACAAGAACCAAAGCTGTGCATTTTTAATAAATGTTTCCGGTTCCTGCTCTATAAATGAGATGCCATCACTATTTATTGTAAGGTGCAACCTATAAAAAAATAAAGAAAAACTCTGGCAATGCTCTTCTAATCTGAATGAAAGAACTATTGACTATCAAAGCGGAATGTCTCTTAACGCACACACCTAGCATTTCAGTGTCGCTAAGCGCTGTCACTACCTGCTCCAGTTACCGCAACCACAACCACATCAAATATGCTAATTGCTCAGTGGCGCCTCTGTCTCTTCTGCATTCAAATAAAAAACTCTAGTGACATTTAAATTGTCACTTTTCTCCAACTCACTGATTGTAAAATATCAATCCAATTGTTTTTATCATTCCAAAAATCTCTCTCTGTCCTTCTCTTTCCCTTCAAAGTCCGTCTAGTTCCTCTGAAATGAAAATGAACTTATCACCAGACAAATAAACATTAACTGACAGACATATAATAATCACTATCCTATCCCCCATATCACAAAGCGTCGAAGCAATTAAATTAAAGCTTGTAAGTCTATTAATTTCAAGTCCCGACGGCTTTTTCAAGCCGTCTCATATGCGAACGAACTATCCCTCTATGCAGCCACAAACCACAAACCACAATACTCAATCAATTTAGCACTTAACCCTCTCGCTCTCTTGATGTTTTTTTATTTCTTTTTACAAAATTTGAAACGCCTATTAGAGGCACTAAAACACTCCCTTTTTGAATAGATATAGCCCAACAGTTAATTGATTATTCTAATATCAAAACTTAAACCGCAAAAGATATATACACAGATGCTATAAAAAAAATGATAATAAATCGGAAATTAAAACGACAACTACAACCGGAGTACAAGAAAACACCGTCAAGAGACGTGATCTCTTTTTATAGTGGAATCCACTTAAAACTCAATAATCGTCTCTTGATGTCACCGACAGTTGGACAGACACGGCTTGAGATTTTTTTTCTCCTTTTTTTAATATGGAATCATGGCCACAACACTACACAACACCACGCACCACCTACCTAGGGTAGAGGAAAAGATGCTGGCGCATATTATCTCTTAGATATAATAATACACATATAAACCGCTTAAGAGTGAGAGAAGTGGAGAAAGATTGACTTCTTTGGGCCCTTATGGCCAGATGCCTAGCGCCGCTGCTGTGCCCGCCGTCAATATGATGTTAAAGGACCATAGTGAAACAGAGACAGATAGACAGAAACTCTTTGGAGCCAAATCAATTACCCTGTGTCTGCTGTTTGATTCAAATGATATCACAATCGAATGGGAAAAAAATATACAAAAAAATAACTTCAAACTGTCACCAATGACAGCTGGGGAAATGGATTTCCATTTCATGTTTCCCAAACGTTGTCGCTTGTCGGCCATTCCAATTCCGCTTTTGCCAAAAAAAGAGTCATTACGTGAGCTGAACTGAAGCGTCCGCAGGTGGTAGGTATAATCAAAGTATTATACACACGACGAGCCACATCAGGCACCTGTCAAAGTCGTAGTGATTAATGTCACTTTTATGTTAATTTCGCAAAATGTTCTCTTTCCAAGTTAAGTTATAGCGAGTAGCGAGTTGTGGTCTCGATTCGTTTATGTGCTTTGCGCGCCAAATAAGTTGCATAATTTTATTATTTGTTTGGTCTAATGTGGGTACTATTTAAGTAATTAATCTGAATTCATTTGCCTAATCGTGCGATAGCTGTGCTTTGCTTTAGCCGTTCAAATGCATAACTCACATAACAAAATAGAGAAGGAAAAAAAGAATTTATACGTACTTACATTTGTATGCTAAGCTTTGTATATAAATAAAACGTAGGTACATTTATCTTGATAGGAATTTGCTGAAATATGTACAAAAGTAAACTCTTATCATTTCTCGATCATTGTAATCGCTGACAGTGATTTTGTTTGCATTTTAATTTTATTTTTGAATGAATGTTGTTTTGGTAAAAATGTGACATCAAATTGACAGTTGGAGTTGATATCAAACACGAAAATATAAAGTAAATAATGACATTTCAACGTCAGTGTTTGACCTGCAAGAGATTTATTGCAGTTATTTGAGACACCCTAAATAATTTTTTAATGAAGTTATGCGGTTTCACAAGTTTCCGGATAAGCTAAGGGCTCTTTAAATATACATATCTATATTTTAAATGATTGAATGAAAATATAGGATAGCATCACGGTGTGGAATCAATAAGTCAACTGCGCCAGAGTAGTGTCAATTTTTCCACAGCTGAATTTGATCGACAATTTTCGACCGGAAACAATCGTCGCCATTTTTTGTCAGTTGTGTTGAAATTAGAAAATAGAAAGTTTCTTTCAAAACACTTATTACGGAAACTCGATTGTAGCCGAATTCAAATAACACGATATTTTTGAGTTAGCCTTAGAGAAAATTTGACGGTGTTTAAATCAAAAGTGTACGAAATGACTCTTTGTATTACCTACTCCTTTTTAAAGCGCCATTGTACAAAGCGGTGAGAAAGTGAAGTGCAGTCACCACTATCGGAAGTTGCTATAATTTTTGAAAATGGATACAAAGCAACACGTGAATAAGAAGACATAGTCCTTACATCGCGCTATAATTGTTTAGACAAATTTTCATCGTCACTCTTCATGTTTCATGAGCAACGAGGTTTCAGCCACATTCTCGATTTTCAAGGATCCATTGTTCTCCCCGGGAAAACAGAGGATGAAGAACAAGGTAGAAGGGAAGGGGGTAGGAGTTAATGAATAGCGAAGTATTGGATTGGTGACTATTGGGGTTGAGAACCCTCACTGAACTATATTGGAGCCTGGAATGAATTTCAGGATGCTGTTCAGTGGGATGTAAGAAACGTCGTCCAGTCCATCGAAGACGTATTATTCGAGGGTTTCTTTTCCTTGTGTGGGCCAAGCTTCGGCACTCATAGAGGAAGCGGATTGACCCTTCCTCTGGCTCTTCTTCTTGGTATCCTCTACACAAGTTGGATGTCCTAGTGTCCATTCTCATCATTTGGGTACCCAATGGAGATAGCTGAGGCCTGCTTAGCTGCAGTAGAAATTCTGTTTTTTTTTTAATATCTGGCTATTAGCTGACCCGCCCGGCGCCTGCGTAGATCAGGCCCTAAGTAAATCGAATTAAGTAAGTTTAGTGAAGTAGTTTTCAAGTTTCCATTCTAGTGGGAGAATGGGGATGAAATATAGTTAATGTTACTTAGGAACAGTTAAGCACTCTAACGATAACATAGTTTTTGGAATCGGCCCAGTACTGTAGAAGTGAAATAATCATTGAATTCGGTAAAGTGTTTTTATTTTTTTGGATTCCCGTTCCCTGTTCCTGTGGGAAAATGGTGATGAAATATAGTTTAGATTGCTCAGGGACAATGAAGTATTCTAACAGTGAAAGAATTTTTTTAATCGCTTCAGTACTTTAAAGCTTTTTGGTTATTTCGCAATAATCGTTTCCGTTCCCGAAAGAATATGGTATATGGGAAGGCAATATAGTCTTTAAAACTCAGGAGCAATTGAAAAGTTTTTGGAATTGGCCCAATATTTTCCAAGTTCCTGCTAATGTTGTTGTTCCCGTCCCGTTGCTGAAGCCCGTGACACTTGTTGAGTACTTCAAAGTGTCAGCGTCTGCACCGTTCAACATGGTCACAGAGACCACCAAGTGGTTTTACAATACCCTTATTGGGTCTGAGCCAAAATTTAAATTTTCTTTGAGTCTTTATTACTTTATTCTTTTCTTCTAGTCTACTTGATAAACAAAGAACTTCCACTTCATTTGCATTCGAACCCAATATCCTTTCGAGATCCTTATCTCTACCAAAAGCCTAGAAGACGCTGTCATTGCTTAGGTCAAAGTGTATAGTATCACTGTAAATCAATTTGTTTTGTTTTGCGAATGTAAATAAAGTTCAATGGGCGGTCATTTCTTATGAAAAAATAGTTTGGATTACTGTAAAAGTAACAATTTTAACTAAAAAAAGTATAAATATTTATTCTTATCAGGCGAAAATCAAAAGAGTTCTTAAAAACAAATAATCCAATAATCTTACTATATGTTACTTAATTAGCTGAGCCGCCTGGAGTTGCTCGAGGAATAATGTAACATCCCAGAGTTAAAAGAGTTTTTAAAATCTGTCGAGTAACTTTAAAGTTCACGTTCCTGTTTCTGTTCCCGTGGGATTATAGGGATGAATTAAAAGCTTTTTAACCTTTCCTAGACCTACACGAACATTTTAAGATCAAGATAAGGAAAATCCGTTCAGCCGTTTTCGAGTTTTAGGCAGACTAACGAACAGCAATTCATTTTTATAAATATAGATAGATAGATAGGTTTCTAAAGATGGCAGCCTGTCATTGACAGTTTTTAAAAAGTTTCGTTGGATTCTGTTTTTTCCGCTTTATTGTGGCTTTTGAATTCAGGTGTTTGCTTGTCTGGATTCGAGTGCTGTTCCTATTTGTCGATACTAGTTATGTCGCAATGTCCTGGAACCTTTAATAAAGTAACAGTGTTGATCTGATTAGTCTTTGATTATTGCGATAACTTTGGCCGATATAAAATTAGTTAATAAACAGCGCTCACTTACAAAACTCAAATTTTTAATTCCAGCTTTATCTTAATAAATCGGTCTGAGTTACTGATCGATTGTAAAATGATAAAGTAAACAGCTAATGTAAAAGCCTTAATTCGTAAAATGGTACGTACGTTCGATTAAAAGCCAAGACATGCGCTTCACCCATAATGTCAGTCAGCTTAGTTTCGTTCAGTTTTCGTTTAATTGTGGGTAGAATTCGACTGGTTCTCTCTAAAGTGAGCCTACAACTTGTATTAAAAAAAAATGTATTTTTTAACATCACTTTTTTGACAAGACATTGCTTTCAGTCAATAAAATATTCCAATAATTAAACGAGTGCACGGGCCATGTTAAAATATAAAACAGATTCCGAAATGAACTCTGTTATATAATCTACAATTGAAATAAACTGTAGACATTAGTAAGATGTTGTCCTTCTAAGACGCAATGTTAAGTCGATGTTTATCTACACATACATAAAAATAGTAGTTTTCTTGGGCAAGCATAATGGAGTGTAGGTCACTTAAACCTTTATCTTGATTTTAAATCAAAACACTCTGCTTTTCTTTTTTTATATTAACTGTAGGCTTTGAAAGCCTGGAAATTCCCTTAGGCTGTGAACCTCGGTTCTGGATTACTCCAACCCTACGGCAAACTTTTTATTTTTTATTCGCATTTGCTTGGGGCATGAGTGCTCGTGGAGTAAAGGTAAGTAAGTCTGTCTGTTGCATGGGAGGTTCGAGGTTCAAAACCCAGAAGCATTCATCAACGAAAAAGTAGTTTTGCCATGGCTTACACCTGTCACGAGGAGCTAGCAATTTCTCTGATACTAATTTCATGTCATGAAAAGCGCTTTTTCTACTAACCGTTCGGAATCGGCAAAAAAGTGACGGTCGCTTCCTTTTCTTAACAATGTTTGGTTGAGAGAAATGCGCTTAGCGTCCGTTGGATCTCCCGCTCTGTTGCGCCACAGAACTAAAAAGTCGCGCTCAAGTTTTGCAAGTTTTTTGAAATGAAGTCTTTCACTGATCTTAGTACTTCTCAATAGAGGCTTGTCAGATGTGTCAATTTTTCGTGTTCTTTTTATATCCGAGCTCCTTTGCGTTCAATGAGCTGTTCTTTAATAGTTTTGCACTGCTTTTTCTGCACCTTCTTTTTAGCAAGATCAAGTTTGGTAAATCCTGTCCAAAGCGGCTTTTGACTTTTGCCTACGTTGTTTTTTAAAAGCACTGTACATAATTTGAATTTCTTATAAAAAGTTCAAATCTTAAAAAGAGTAAGAAAAATAGTATCTGATTTCAGCACTTCTTTAAGAAAAAGAAAAATTGTGGTTGTTTTGCTTTCGGTTTCTTTTGTTGATTTTCTGACAATTTTGAATATTCTAACTTTTGTGAAGTTTTTTGCGACTTCTGTGCTGTGCTGTTCTGATCAGAAAAATAGCCTTTGAACACTCTGCATCTGAACAGTTTGCTTATGTTATTCTTTTTGTCGGTTCAAGCCATATTTACTGTTAAGTATGGAACGTTAACTGTTGTCTTGCTTTTCTATTTTTAATGGAAAAAAAGGTTCTTTGTATTTATTTGACTTTTTTAGTTTTCGTAATCATTGCTGGTTAGGGTAAGTGGGGTAAATATGTCAGTTTGGTTAATATGCCACTTTTCAATATTATATACTTCTAAGTCGATATTGGCAAAGCTAACGATGAAATTAACTCAGTTTTGCTTTGTTGTTTATACATACGGGTTAGTGTTTTACTAGGCAATTCGTATGAGAAAATAAACCGTGGAGTATAAATCCAAGTGTCTTTTTGTAAAACTCAGTGTAATTTATAACGTTTGTTTTTAAGGTTTTTCAATTAAATATGTGAAGGTGTCTTCAAAAAAGGTAAGATTTGTTTGGTACGTAGTGTTTCTCAGTGTCTAGACGTTCTATGTTCCCTCAATTTTTAAGCAGGGATTTTTTTATATTTTTAGTCGTTCTGGGGTAAAATGCCACATTGAATCCGCACCCACTGGCATTTTGCCCACTTAAGTGGCAAATTACCCTGATGAAATTAAAATAAAACTCACACTGAACGCTATGCCAAATGTTTGCTGGCATTTTACCCGTTCAGAAGTGGTTTATTGCCCGTACGTGTGGGTAAAATGTCACTTTTTAAGGTTTTTTTTAAAACTTAATTTACAGTGAATTCTGAAAGTTAAATTTATGTTTTTTTTTATTTATTTGTTGAATAAAATAACAATCTAATGAAATTGAGAAAATCTTGTGCTTAACTTGTTATTTACTATTTGTTTTTATTTGTTTACTGTTAAGTGTGGCATATTCACCCCACTTACCCTAAACTTTTTTTCAAATTAGTCATTTTTATTTTATTTCTCCCACCCTGATTCAAAAGAGCACTGTTTACCCTGCTATCATACAAAATATCTTCTTCCCAGCCTGACAGTTTAATATCATACTTTATCAGACGACTGGAAACGTTTCCAAGGTGTTCACCTCCTGTGACTTAGAATGCTTTGGTTACCTCGGCATCTTTTCTTCGTCACCGCTCCTTCATACCTATCCTCTATCATCCGTTCATAGAGGCCTCTGGAGTTCTTCGTTGTCTGAAAGTCACCTATTTCGGATTACGTGCGGTTATCGATTGAATACCTTTCAAACACTAGCACACATTATGCAAAGCTCTATGAGGTATCACTATGTTTTCTCAATACGAACTTCATATTACATTTTTTGTTACTGACTTACCCACGTATTGGACTTTAGATTGATCGGCAGTTTCATGTTTTTTTTTTTTTGCTAAGCTTTTTTGTAGAAGGAAACTTTCCCCTCCATTGCTTAGAGAGAGAGTGTCACCTCCTAAACTGGGAAATGAGAATCGTAAGCCCGTTTAAGTTCAATGTATTCCATATTTTTCGAAAGCTCCTAATGGTATGTCCTCTAACCCAGTGCTTTGCATTTCTGCAGATCTTAACAGCCACACTAATTTCTTCGATTGTGCTTCACTTATTCCAAAAACTAATTACCGCGTGAAAAGATACACTCTTACGGTGAAAGATTTTTTGGAATCGGTACAGTATTTTTTAAGTTCCCGGTTATGTTCCCGTACCTGTTTCCGTTCCCAAAAGGATTGTGGACGAGGAAACCTACCAACATTTCCCTGTGTCTGCAGTCGAACTGCTTCTTGTCTGTTGCTCGAAAGCCTTATTCTCAGATTCTAGATCGCCTCTGTTCCAAATTTAATTCAGAAGTTTTGGAGCCTATTCAATACAAAATATAAACAAAAAATTTTCATCTTTACAATAGTGTACAGATTTTTCAGGATAACATTCAAGTAAGCCCTTCACGAAATAAAAAATCTTTCAATGGCCTTATTGCTTCTAATGTCCTTTTCAAGGCTTCCCACTGAAAATCTTTTACTGTTCCTTGCGCTATTTTTGTTTTTTATATTTTCAAACCAATTTACACGAGTCTTCAATGTACTGTCATATATAAAAAGGCACTCCTTTCACCATCCTCTCAACTCGTCAGTACTGGCAGTTTGAATTTGCAACATGTTTTACAGATTTTCTACTTAATATGCATCTAATCCATCATCATAGACATCTTATTCGATAAACACCTGAATGTTGCTGAGTTCAGCTTCTGGACTCAGCCACATGTGCTCTAATCCTACATGACGTATCACAGAATAAACACTTAAGTTTCAAATAGCTCCCCATATATCTTATCTAATTTGACTGCGCGTTGTATGATTTTAAATCTCGAAACTTGTTTTAAATCTGATCACTCCGACGTCCAAGACCAGGTGTTCCTCGAAAATGAAAAAAAATATTAATTCCAACAATTTTATCAAAAGCTTCGAATTGACTTTGAAGGTTGATGTCGACTGCAAACTGAGTGAGTGGCTGAAAAGAGATTTTGCCTTTACGAACAAAGGTGACATACCTGTTGTTATACATACCAACGATCCATTTAAACGCTCTTTTTGGATCTTTTATTTTTCGTGAAGGAAGTTGCATCTCTTGACGGAAGCTATAGATATTTTAACGTAATGTTATGTTTTATAAAGCTGTTGGCTTAGTGCCGATTTCCCGACAGACGCCTTTGTCTCACTTCTACAATCATTTACAACAGGTACCAAAATAAATTGGCTGACCATGGGGCATCAGTCCTCATCATCCCATTCGGCAAAAAGTAGACAAATTCAATCATAAATCACGGTACAAATTATTGCTCAGCGACAGGTTAACAACTGCTTGCACTTAACCACTCAGAGGTGGCAATTTTTTTTTATTGAAATTTGAACGTATATCCGAGTCATAATGGAGATTGCTGACGCTTTAGCTTAAACTGCAGTTGCCAATAGTGCAGAATGTCGATGCGGAGTGTCTAGAATTATTACTTTAGCCTTACTGAATGAGAATGCCACAGTTACCACCATCCACCACTTAATGAATGCTATAAACTTTTATTTTTTGTATTTTCATTCCTTTCAAAGAGAATGAGACAGAGGGAGTGTTATTAAAATGGAAATTATGAGTGCTGAATGGACACTCAAATCTACTGGTAGCCATAAAGAAATCATCAACATCAAAGTAGTGCTAAATGCAAGTCCATAATGATAAATACAGAAACGTTTTGAATAAAGCAATTTTTGATTTAAGTGCCTTGGGGTCTCTTTTATAGTGGAGATTTTCCAGGTGAATTTTTTTTATACATGCGAGTCGTGTACAATATGAAGTTTTGATCAGATAAATGAATTTATTGTCGGGTTTTGATTTATTATTGAGTAATGTCAGTATGTGCGAGATTGTGGTAAGAGTTTAAAGTTATCAGATGAGTGGTGCAAGCGGGCAAGTTATTTCGAGCAAGATTAGGAGGGCTGCAATGAAGTCAGCAGTCAAGCATTCGAATTTTCTAGTTGGTAGTTGGTATTTACGAGTATCTTTGTTCCTACTTTGAATATTGGAAAGAAGTTTATGGTTTAGACATTTGGGCGATTCCAGTTGAATATATATTTAAACAAGGTCATGCATTTGAATCTTAATACAAACTTAGTAAATGTATTCAACCAACTCTAAAAAAGCCAGAACATGGTGTTAAAGGGAGACTAAACAACTGGTTTAGTTAAAAAGAGATGAAACTCTTCGAATGATACAAAGGGGGAACGTTTCGCGAATTTGGTAGAAACTCGCCATAGAACAAATGGCACTACCCCGCCAAAGACTATGATACTGATCTTGCTAATATAATTGGATTTTGGAGCTTGCCAGAGCAATGCAGGGGTCTTTCACCGAAAATGGTCCTTTATGGATCTATACGGCTATGATAAAACCAATCGTCTTCTATACGCCATTTGTTTAGTGGTATAAGCTCTCGCGTAAATACATATGTTATTGCCTCGTTCACCCAACTCCAAAGTAGAATTTGTATTGGCTGTCCTGGGGCCCTCCCCAGCACTCCGGTTGGTGCTCTTGACGCACTGTTGAATCTTCCTCCCCTTGATATACCAATATCATAGGGTATACATACTCTCAAGACAATTTCTTGTATAAAGAATATGGTCTCTGGCACAATTCGCACTGGAGTTTTGAGGAAGCAGCATATCTTTTGATTCACGTCTAATGGATTTGCCGTCTGACACGATGATCCCTACGCTCAAATTGTGTCAAAAATACAGGTTCAGGCCTGGTCCATCTAGAATCTGAACCTGGAAAGAAACGTGTTGAATATTTAGAGACGCTGCCAAAGCCCAGTGGCGTTGGTGCTTTTGTGGAAAGTGATGACAAAATATGACTGCACCCCTCAATAGGCACTACGCATCGCAGCGTCTTCCAAGCAGAGCGGACACTTGAACGTGTTAGGCTTAAGTGTTTCCACACTCTTTTAATCTTGTAGAGAAGATGAGGATACCGTTGAGCACTTCCTCTGTCAATCTCCTGCTTTTTCTCGCATGAGGTTACAGATACTCGGCGCAGACGTGGTGTCCTGATAGCTGTCTTCAATACAATTGACTCATCTCTTCTCTTAACATCCTCCTCCCAAAGCCTTGACTTTGTCTCAATCAAAATTACACTACCCCATAAATCGCTTTACATTATCTGCTTTTATATTTTACCATCGCAACCCCTCAAATCTTATGAATTTCCAATTAAAACGATTGACGACACTTCAGATTTATGCGAACCCCATGATGAGATCCTTATTTACAGTGACTTCAACCTGCCGTATGTGAACTGGACTTTGTCAGATGACAAATCGTTTTACATTGCTCCTAGTCCCATCTCTGCCAAAGGATATCTGTTCGTTGATCGCCTTGCAGATTCTTGCCTCTGCCCAGTTAGTGGAATTTCAAACTACATGGGAAGGCAACTTGACCTTGTATTTACAACAGATCCCATTAATTCTTCAATCTCACTTTCACCCCTGCTTCTTTCAACCATAGATAACCTTCATTCTCCTCTCCTTCTCTCATTTTTTCTCCAGTCTTCAAAACCATCCAACCCGCCCGTACCTTCACCTTCATACGATTTTCACAAAGCGAACTTCCGCAAAATTAATGATTATCTCAGTAGAACTCACTTTAATTTGTATAATCTAACTGTACAAGATGCCACATCCGCGTTCTACAGAAAAATACATAAAGCTATATCCCTCTTCGTTCCCCTTTCAAGACTTAAAACTTATACTACTTCCCTTCCGTGGTATAACCAGTGGCTCCGTTATTTTAGAAATAAAAGGAACAAATTGTGTACAATCATCCTTCGTACTCGATTTCCTACTGACTATTCAGCTTACCTTGGCTCTTATCTACACTTCTGTGAGCTTTTCAACACCCTTTACACCAACGCTATTTAATCGAAATGAAATCTAACATTGTTAATGACCCTAAGCCTTTTTATAAATTTGTCAACCACAAAAGAAAATCTGACGGGTACCCTTCTTCCCTTTCCTTCAATAACGAAACCTCATCCGATGCACTCGCCGTAGCAAACTATTTCGCAAATTACTTCAAACAGTCTTTCACGGGTGATTCTTTTGTTCCTGATTCAGATTATTTGTCGTTTTTACCAAATTTTTCTTTTCATCCATTCCTTCCACGTTTCTTTGACTCCTATCTAATTGAAGAAAAGTTAAATCTTCTAAATGATGAGTATATTCCTGGCCCCGATGGTATACGGTATACCTGCCATATTTCTTAAGAAATGCCCCGCCATTCTTTCCCTTCCCTTCTCAAAAATCTTTAGCTTGTCCACACCCTTGGAGTTTTCCCCCAAGCTTGGAAAACGGCGTTTATAACCCCTATACACAAAAAAGGTTCTAAGTGCGACGTGAAAAATTATCGTCCCATCGCTAAACTATCGCATATAACCAAAATTTTCGAAAGCATATTGTATGAAAACTTAAGTTTTCGTTGCAAATCTCTAATTTCCCCTACACAACAAGGGTTCCTCAAAGGCAGGTCAACAACAACAAACTTCGTTGCCTTTGTCTCATTTTCCCTCTCAGCGTTGGAGAATGGAAAGGAGGTCGATGTAATTTCAACTGACCTTAGTAAGGCTTTCGATAAAATCCCCCACAAACTTATTTTTTTTAAACTTTCCGCCCTCGGCTTTGAACCCATTCTGTTGAAATTGATTTCTTCTTACTTAGAAAACCGTTTTCAAAAAGCGTTCGGTTCAGATCCGCCTTATCCAGTCGTTTTTAGCTACATCCGGTGTTCCCCAAGGCAGCCATTTAAGCCCTCTCCTCTTCATTCCCAGTATTAACGACTTTGAAATGATCATCAAAAACTCCTCTATCTCTCTCTATGCGGACGATACTAAGTTTTACCGGGGCATTTCTTCTTCTGAATACAAAAATGCCTGAGAGGGAATTGAGGAGACCTTTAATTTTTCGCCGAGAAAGCGTTCTTCATGGCAATGGATTCACTATCGGTGGAGTTGCCAATTCCTCGCGAAAGGTTAAACCCGTAGAAACACATTTTGGCTCTGTTGGGATTCGAACCACGAACCTTTTGCGTAACAGCAGACATGCTTACCATTTAAAGTAAGGTGATCCCCCTTACACATGTTTTAGGTATCCACTGGCGTATAAAACAAGTCAGAAGCATTCCTATACGCTATACATACGTTCACAAAACGATGCAGCAAGTAATTGCCCTCTTAATTGCTGGCTAAATTAGAAATGCAGTTGTTGATGGTTGTTGCTTGCATATGCATATTATTTTGTATTTGAATTTATTGTACTAATTAATTTTCAATAAATCGACCTCTGTTAATGAATTTCACATTTATGCCAAAATTAATTACAATAACACACACACACACAAGTAATTAACCATATAAAATCCAATGCACTCTGATTATTTAATTAATCGTATAATTCGTAGTCCGAAATAAATACATTTCCCTTTTTGTTTTGAATAAATTAACAACTTCTGACTTTTACACTAATTTATGCAATTGTTTAATTGGTTTCTAAATGAGAATTCCATAAAATTCAAAGACAGACAGGCTTCAATCTTAAAATAGATGCTGACAAAATTCGTCACTTGCGAGATGAGCCCATTTATCTACAATCACTGACAAAATTGACAACAAATTAAATTAATTTGGAGTCGATATTGGATCAGTGTGAGAGAGAAATGGCCATCAACTTCCGCTCCATATTTTTTTGTTTGTCAATTTTTCTAAGGTTTGGTTGGTTTTGTTTGAATATGGGGATTAGATTAATGACTCCGTAGCTGCGAACTTTCGATAATGAAGCATACGAATCGATAACAAATGGACATTGCTCATTTCTATTGAAGCAATCTGATCGATTGATTTACTTTGCTGATGCTGATGGGGTATAATGTTTCCGTTTGTTGTTGGTTATTCGATTTTTTTTTTTGGTTTTGCTTTTCGTTTTGCACTCTGAATAGCAAATTATAAAAGCATTAAACTGGTTTGTGCACGATTATAACTCAAGTGATGTCATGATTTATTAGAAACGGATCCAAACGCGGTGTTAATGCTAATTTATGTTTTTTTATGGAAATGACTTTTAAGTTGAAACGTGTGTTTGGTTTCCGAACGGGGGTGTGGAGTTAGCTAGGATCTTGTTGTCTGATTTGTCGAATGTGGGTGTTTTGCAAGAAGATATGAGGCTCAGAATTATGCTTTCCACATTCCACAACTCCAAAAAAGGAAAATCATGTGAAAGCGTATATAGGTAGGAAAAAGTCTGATTTTTTCACCAGTCACTAAACATTTTTCTAAACCTAAACATCATTTTTGATTCGAAAATGTCGTAATGAAGTGTTGCAAAAAAACATTATCGTCTGTAACCGCTAACAAAGTTGAACTGCCATGTTATTTTCCAAAAATATTGAGCAATATTTTGGAACAATACACCGCACTAAACAGGGCACCATGACATTATACCTACCAAGCGATATTAAGCCAAATGAAGAAAATTGGCACAATGACGCATTTGCAAGGTGACATTGGGCCAAACATTAGCGTTTTTGTATGATGACACTTTATAGAAGTGTCATAGGACCAAATAGCACTAACAATATAACTCGAGACTGTTCGGTGTCAAGTCCTAGCTTTAGGTGACAAAGTGCGTGTTTTTTTGTCTTCTGTGTTTACAGTTCTTTGCGGCATGACTGAAGAGATTATCGGCTTATTGACATCTAAGTAACTCCCACGGCTATGATTCGTATTGTGATGTATTCAAATGTTTTTTAATGAATGTTTTGTTTTTGAGTATATGAATAAGTATAATAGTAGATGTGTAGGTAAGTGATGAACTTAAAAAAAAAATCTGCAGCCGCCGCGCCACCTTTGATACAGAAGAGGAAGCTAAAAGCGAAGCGGAGAAAAATTTGGCAAGGGGAGTGTGGGTTTGTGTTCTGAAAATTAAAAATTCGCGAGTATTTCACTTTCAATATTAGGAAATGTCCTCACAGACCCATGCTGATGAAAACTTTCGACCGAAAAGTTTTCTAAGCTTAGTATATAATTTTGGAAAAGTTGAGACGGCCAATCCTTAAGAACGCTTGTTTAGTATGGTAGCTATCATTCGATAAGGCAAGCAATGTTAAAGCTGTGACAAAAATTCAATGATTTGCGTGGACTGGCGCAACTATAGTGTCATGTAAGCCATCCCAACCGTATTCGTTCAAATATTCTATAAATGCTTGTGCCGCTCAATTGATAGGGGCGATCGAAAACATTTCGCAACTAAATAAAAAAATGTTAAACTGCGTAGCACAGCAGAGATTGGGGAGCAAGGTAGCTGAACGCATTTCGTAAAAGAGACGTAGAAGTTTTTTTTTGCTGATTCCGAACGGGTTGATGAGAAAGCACTTGGCAGTGTTATTACCTACTAAATTACACTCACCACATCATAACTTAAAAACAATAAATTTTTTAGCGGGAGCCACTCTGCATATTGAACAGAAGAGAAGTGTCCGTTGACTGACTTTTCTGACATATATGTACACTAGCTGTGCCCGCGACTTCGTCCGCGTGAAATAGTGACTTTCGGCAGCATTCTTAATTTTTTAGACTACTAATTTTGCAAATAAGACACATTCATGCGTTTTAGTAAACCATTGTTATATTATTTTATTTTAGTATATGTTTGCACACGACGTTCTTATTTTTTCCATCTTTTGCGAAATAAAAAGGTTTTGTTTGATTGATATACGTGATTCTGCCACATAAAGTTGCCAGTGGATTTTTTTCTAAACGAACACCTGCAACTCAAATCAGTGGGAATTAAAGGAAAACGGGGAATCGAAACGTTTTCTCCTTTTTTCGTTCGAGTCATTATTAATGCCGCATCCCAGTTCCCAGATGTGTAATTTGTAGCTGTGTACAATTCTGGATTACTCATTTTTGGCACTGGAACACCAATTTGCTGCCACTCCTAATAATCCTAAGAAATCGAGGAACTCTATAGGGTATGATGTGACTTGCTCAGTGTCCATAATATTGTCTATTGATAGACATTCGCCAACGTCCCCCAATACGTCAAACATATTTTATGAGTTTATATGGTTAACTATCTCATTAGTCGGCGCCGAAATCGCCTTTCAAACAGCCATTCCCGATTGCCAATTATTATTTGAAGATCAAGATAGACATTTCTTCTCAGGTCTAATGTATTTTCGACAGTTTGACAGAAGTCACCCCGCAGTGAAAAAACTTTTACCGACCCAGCAGTCTTAAGGTTCCCGTTTACGGTGTCGATCCCGTAGAAATATAGGGATTACTTATTAAGCCTATGTCTTTCCTCAGGCTCTAGGCTATCTCTTAATCAAATTCCATTTAAATCGGATCAGTTTTCTGGGCGGGAGATGGTAACAAAGAAACACGAACAGACAGAGTTAATTTTGGATTTGTAATATTAGTAAGGATGTCCATCTTCGGGTTCTAGACTATCTCTGTACCAAAATTCATATAAATCGGTTCAATAGTTTGGGTGGTAAATATAAACAAAGAAAAACAGACAGACAGAGTTAAATTCGGATTTATAATGTTAATAAAGTCTTCCATTCCCGTGGGAACATGAGGGCGTTTCCGGAGGATGACTTGAAGTTTACATTACTCGTTCCCGTTCCCATGGGAATACAGTCCATCCTCAGGTTCTAGACTGTCTCTGTACCAAAATTCATATAAATAGGTTCAATAGTTTGGGCAGTTAATGGTAACAAAGAGAAATAGACAGACAGATTTAACTTCGGACTTATAATATTAGTAAAGACTCCCGTTCCCGTGGAAACATGGTGACCGTTCCCGTGAGGGATATGGGGATGAATAAAAGTTTATGTTGCTCAGGGATTATGGAGCATTCCAACGGTGGAAGAGTTTTTGAAATCGGTGCCATAGTGTCAAAGTTCCCGTAAACGTTCCTGCTCCCCTGGGAATATAGGGAATAAATATATGGCGTATGTCTTCCTCAGGTTCTGAATAATCTTTGTAAAAAATTTAATTTAAATCAGTTTATTAGTTTAAGCGGAAGATGGTAACATAGAACGACGGACAGACAGAGCTACTTTCACACTTATTATATAAGTAAGGACTCCCATTCCCGTAGGAATATGTGGATGAATTAAAGTTTATGTTACTCAGGAATAGTGTAGCATTTTAACGGTGAAAAAATTTTTGAAATCGGTGTCGTAGTTTCTAAGTTCCCGTATACGTTCCCGTTCCCGTGGGAATTAAGGGATAAAATATATAGCCTATGTCCTTTCTCAGGTTCTGAGCAATTTTTGTACAAAATTTCATTTAAATCGGTTTATTAGTTTGGGCGGGTGATGGTAACATAGAACGACGGACAGACAGAGCTTCTTTCACACTTATTATATTAGTAAGGACTCCCGTTCCCGTAGGAATATGTGGATGAATTAAAGTTTATGTTAATCAGGAATAGTGTAGCATTCTAACGGTGGAAAAATTTTTGAAATCGGTGTTGTAGTTTCTAAGTTCCCGTATACGTTTTCGTTCCCGTGGGAATATAGGGATAAAATATATAGCCTATGTCCTTTCTAAGGTTCTGAGCAATTTTTGTACAAAATTTCATTTAAATCGGTTTATTAGTTTAGGCGGGAGATGGTAACATAGAAAGGTGATCAGACAGAGCTACTTTTGCATTTATAATAATAGTGAGGACCGGTTCCCGAGGGAATATTCGAATGAAATAAAGCCTATGTCCGTCCTTAAGTTCAGTCCAATCTTTGTACAAAATTTCATTTAAATCGGTTTATTAGTTTGGGCGGGAGATGGTAACATAGAACGACGGACAGACAGAGCTTCATTCGCACTTATTATATTAGTAAGGACTCCCGTTCCCGCAGGAATATAAGGATGAATTAAAGTTGATGTTACTTTGGGATAGTAAAGCATTCTATCGGTGGAAAAATTTTTGAAATCGGTATTGTAGTTTCTAAATTCCCGTATACGTTCCCGTTCCCGTGGGAATTAAGGGATAAAATATATAGCCTATGTCCTTCCTCTGGTTCTAGACTATCTCTGTACAAAATTTCATATCAATCAGTTTGGTAGTTTGGGCGGGAGATGGTAACATAGAAAGCCGGACAGACAGAGGGACTTTCACATTTATAATATTAGTTAGGATTAAAACTGAAAACAATTCAGAAATCTCACAAGGAGCTGTAGAATGAAAATCCATGAGCCATTACTCTGTTTAGGCTCTTAAGGGTGTTGTGTCAGACCTCACATCGTTTCGCCACATGTGAACAATTTAATACAATTTAAATTTAATAAAAAAATCAAACAATAAGCTCTCAGATCCGCTAATGACAAGTGGTCTTCATAACCTATCCAAACTTGTCGGGCTTAGAGAAATTTATGGCAGACCTCAATTTTATTCCGTAGTTTGAACCATCACGGGTCACAGCAAACTTTATCACAAGGAGCATCATGATGTCAATTGGCCTCAGTTCAATTCTTTGGTAAAAGGTCAAAAAAATTTCGGCTTCGACATAAAATAATGAAACACTCGCGATTCCGATGATAAAGTTTGGCCTATACGCTGTTAAGTGTTAGCCTCCTGAAGATTCGCAGCACACCATTCTCTTGGGGTAATTTCATTGGTTCATTGGATTTGGCGACAGAAAGCAACATATATTTTATTTAATGATTTGTTTAGCGCTGAATCCAATTCTATCCACACAGAATTGATCTATCACCAGCAGAGTAAGTTCAAGACACCAATGCATATTAAGAAACTTATCTTTTTTGAAGGTTCGATATCTCAAATACGTGACGTGACAAAGCAATTCTGAAAACAGACTAGAACTAAGTGAAGGAAAAAAAACAGTCTGAAAATATAGTTTCCTCTCTGGGGCATTAAAAACCCCAAAATTTGTAGACCAGTGTTTATAACCACTTTCGGTATATGTATATCGGCCATAACTTGAGAAATGTTTACATAATGTGTCTTTGAGTTCGGGAATTATTCGTGTGGGAACGGTCTTTTGTGTAGCCTCACAGAAAAAAAAACTAAAGTTGCGTCCATACTATGCCGACCAGCAATAGGATCCATTTCATTCTGTTCGCCGACCCGAGAGGCTTTCTGGGAGAAGGATGGCCCATGGGGACATTCGCACCTATTCGGTATCATCGATCGGCATGTGCCTTTTGGTGCCGTTAGGCATATTGTGGAGAAACCTTAGCGTTGTCAAACCGCATGATCTTGCTGTGCATTGCAATTTACATTTATGTCATCAAAATAGGAAAATACGTGACCAGGAAACATCGCATAAAGCTCCGCCTTTCAATACCAATAACGCTCCCTTTCTCTTCGCAAATTTCTTTATAATTTCAATTGCTTGCATAGATGGTCGCTTATGACTACTATAATCGCGTGAAGCGTGAAAAGTGACTGTGTTTGAATGACACCTGTGTTTGAAAGGTATCGCTATCAAGTTTTGGAGATAGTTTAGGTCCAGGCTTAGCCCACTACAAAAAACGACCTCTAATAGACTACTTTCTCTAATAACTGAGTGACGTCTTCAATTTGCTGCTAAGTAAAAATCAAAAACTCATTCAGAAGTACTTTAAAGTGGCATTATAAATTCTCCTTTCAATCAATATACCTTCTTACACTCTCAGGAGCAAAAGGGATACGGCTTGACATTAATTAATTTATTTTCATTAATTTGCCCCTGCCGGCCGCCTCAATCGAGGGATTTAGACACCCTCTCATACGATTTTTTTTTCTAACAATATGACCCAGAATTAGCCAATAGTTTTTTTTTTTTTTTTTATAATTAACGCGCACATCAAGGGGTTATGAATACCCTTATAATGTTGTTAAACACAGTGCGAGCATTTAGGAAAATAGGAGAGGATTTGAAAGGAGACACCGATGCACGTTGCTTTTGAATTTTTGTGAATCGTAATGAAGGGGAAATACTGAGCCAGGTAAAGCATTCCACATTCGGGTGGTGCGACTGAAATACGAATCTCTATACTTGACTGTACGCCCGAAGTTGGGCTCAAGGTAAAACTGATGAACATTCCTAGCGAGGCGGGTGTTGCGGCTAAATTGTTTCAGGGGAGGAATGCAACTGGCTACTTCACTAGAGCACTGCTTGTGAAAGAAGCGATAAAAAAGAGTGAGACAGGCAACATTTCGACGATGTTCAAGAGAATCAATTGATTCTACGATTGAACTATCACCTATCAGTTTTAACGCTCTATTTTGTACCCTATCAAGGAGGTGCAAAGATGTTTGAGAAGCACCTGACCAGATATGGGAGTTATACTCCAGTTTTGGGCGGATGAAGGCCTTATAAATTGTAGCCAGATCAGAAGGGGTGAAGAATTTCCTGCATCGTCTCAAGAAGCCTAAGCATTTTGCAGCGTTTTTGGCGACTTCAAATATGTGGTCATTCCAACGAAGATCATCGTTTACACACATACCAAGTACTGACAGCTTTTCGGTTTCTTCGATGCAGGTACCATTCATGGATAATGGCAATGGGGGAATGTTAAGCTTCAACGACAAGAGACAGCATTGAGTTTTCGAAGCATTGAATTCTACTCGGTTCATAAGACCCCATGCAACAATGCTGTCAAGGTCAGAATTCAATGAGCTTATCATACGCAACCGTTCCAGTTCCACATCCGAAGAGCAGGGACGTGAATTTGGAAACGAATATGAAAAGCTGAGGGTCGAGTCGTCAGCAAAACAGTTAAGCGGATTAGAAGTTTCAGACAAGAGATCATTAATGAAAATGAGGAAGAGAGTCGGAGACAAAACGGAGCCCTGGGGCACACCAGCATTTATGAAGTGGGTATCAGACTTGAAGCCATCCAATACAACTTGTATTGAACGGTCGGAAAGGTAATTTCTAATCCAACGAAGAAGAGACTCATCGATACCAAAAGCACGCATTTTCGATAAAAGAGCCTGATGCCAAACTCTATCAAATGCTTTAGAAATATCAAGCGCAATAATCTTACTTTCTCCAAAACAATGTAAAGATTGGTTCCACTTTTCGGTGAGATATGCCATCAAATCACCAGTGGACCGTTTGCTACGAAAGCCATACTGACGGTCATTAAGAAGCTTTCGTTCTTCAAGATATTTCATAAGTTGACGGTTTATCAACGTTTCCATGACCTTGGAAAGAAGGGACGTAAGTGCAATTGGACGGTAATTGGAAGGGGAGGAAGATTCGCCTTTTTTAGGGACCGGCTGGACAAATGCAGTTTTCCATCTGCTCGGAAAAATCCCAGCAGAATAGGAAAGATGGAAAAGTTTACGCAATGGTTTTGCCAGCGTAGAAGAACACCTCTTCAGAATAACGGCGGGGATACAATCTGGACCAGCGGATTTATGAATGTTGAGATCTTTGAGGACTCTCGCAACCGAGCGAGTTCTAAAAAATATCTGCTTCATCACAGAATCTACAGACTCAAGCTCAGGTGGAGCCAATATGCTATCAGGTAGTGTTGAGTTTGCAGCAAATTGAGCTGCAAGCAAATTGGCTTTGTCGATGGAACTAACATACGAAGAGTCATTGAAGACGAGCGTTGGGACCGATGACGTGGTCGAGTTCTTAACGTTCTTAACAAAAGACCAAAAGTTTTTGCTTCCTTTTGGACACAACAGTATTTTTTGCCTTACTTTTTGCTCATGCAAAAACTTGGTCTTTTGTATGTGAGCATTACAGATATTTCTGGCCCGTTTGAACAAATTTCGATTTTCTACTGTAGGGTTGTCTTTGAATTTTCGAAAACTACTTTCTCTATCCCGAATTGCCTCTTTACAGCTTGAATCAAACCACGAATTCTCTTTGGGGATGATACTTTTTGTTCTGTGAGGAACAAAATTTCTCATGCCGTTGAGAATTACGTTAGATATCATATCAGCTGAAGCATCAACGTTTCCGTCGAGAAAGCACAATGACCAATTAAAATTTCGAAAGAAATTATTCAGGCCGTCCCAATTGGCTTTCTCATATTGCCACACAGTTCTTTTGGGGACTTTATCTTTTTTTACTGTGACGGAAAGCGAAAAATCTACCGATATGACACAATGGTCCGATTTGCCTAAAGGAGATGATACTACAACCCTGTATTTTTCGGGATGAGAAGTGAGAAATAAGTCAAGAGTGTTGGCCGCTTGGCCTTCAATATCTGGAACCCGAGTGGGCTCATCAACAAGTTGAGTTAACTGGTTAAACTCAGCGAAGATCTCAACACACTTTCCTTCGGGTGTTGTCTGGCCAGAATGTCGAAGCCAACCAGAATTGTGTACATTGAAATCGCCCGCAATTGCGATTTCAGTGTGAGGATACAGGGAAACAATTCTTATAATGGAGTCAGATAGCGCATCAAACTCGTTAGAGGTTGAATTGCTATCTAAATTGGGGCTTCTATATACATGAAACAATAATGAATGATATGCTTACGGACGGTGAATTTTAACCACATGAAATTAAAGTTCGTATTAGAACAGAGGCCGTATTGTGGTAGAAGCTGGTAAGCAATATCATTCCGAATATAAACGGCGAGGCCATGGGAGGAAAAGAATAATGGCACTAAGCTATATCCAGGCAGGTTGAACTCTGATGAATCAGAATCAACACCCACCTGGGTTTCACTCAATGCTAAAACAGCTGGCCTGCATTTTGCAGTGTGAGCGTAAACAGAAAAGAAATTCGATCGCAACCCCCTAATGTTGCTAAAATCGACTCTAAACTTACCCGACATTACGATCCACAAAAACACACAAAACAAAGTATCAAACGCAGACGCTTAATCTAAGTCCAATCAAACCAATAGTATGCAACACGAACTACAGGACACCCAGTATAAGCTATTATTCATACAACATTAAAGCTCTGTGCTCCACTAAATTACTTTCTGTGTAATCGCTAAAAAGGGAAGCAGATTCTTTGCCGAAATGACACAATAAATGAGTTGACCTAGCATCAGAGCTTGGAAAGTTTTGGGGCCGTACGTCCTTTGGAGACCATAAAATTTTAAGTGAGAAAGAAATGGATAAGAAATGTAAGCTTTTGAATTTGTTCTAAAAACGAGGGTATATAATGGAACATCAAAGGGGTGAATTTAATAGAAGGGTGCAAATCGGAGATATAGGTGAAAAGCCATTCTTATCAGATTTTCCAGGATATCTCGCAAACAAAACATAAGTTTGATACATTTTTAAATCATTTTTTTTGGAAATAAAAATTTTCCATCGAAATGCTTCCTTCGAATTGTAATAAAAAAATATTTGAGGTTTATTGGTACAAACATTGATCGATGCGATAAAAATCCACCCTCTATAAGTTTTATAAGAAATAACATAATCAGTAGCCCATCCTGCAAAATCCTCGTACGATAAACAATTTTATGTCCTGAATTGAAAACTTTTGGAGATGTTTTGTTTCCATTACTTTGAGTTTTGTATACAGGGTGTTTTGCGTAAGATGCAACAAAATTTCAGGACGGATAGGCTGGGTCTATCGGATAAGACGGAAGGGGCAATTTAATAAAAATTAACCAATTTTTTTTTTAAATTATTAAATATCAATTAAGTATTATAAAAAATTGTAGTGTTTTCAAAGCTAATACTTTGTTCTTTGGTTTACATTTTAGTTGAACTTAATTTCAAGCCTTAAAGCCATTCAAGCCTTAAAGCCAAAATTTTTAGTCATTTAAGCCACACTTGTCATGAGGCAAAATAGTCTTTTTGCCCGAAGAAAGTAAAGCCCGTCTAACATCAAAACAAATATATACACGTAGGACCTGGCGAGAACTTTTGGACGTTCCAGTGGCTTGAGAATTTAGAGAAACTTTGTATTTGAATAGAAACTTAACCATCTTAATATGGTCCCAACTTCCCAACTATTATAAAACCGACATATAGCTGAATAGATTGGTTGTAAGGCATAAAATCTTATACCAACTTAAATCGTTCATTGATTGTGTGCAGAAAATTCATAGTTGTACCGATACTTATATCGCAATGCCAAATAGCTTCAAATGCGATCTATCTCGCATGCAAAGCTAGGTTGTGCGTCGCCGGCCGGTTATTCCCTGTTTGAGACCTTAAAACTAGTAAGCCCTAAAGTTACAGAATATTTTCCCAAAGTATTTATGACTCAATCTCTGGATAGAGTAATCAAAACAAGATATGCACACATTCCATTGTAATTTCATCGCACAAAACCACAAAACCAAAAAAACAAAAATCATCAAAATGCGATAAAAAATGATTTTTCCTTACATGAGTAAGAATGTGTATTGCTTTTTTTTCGGCTCTATAAAACCACTCAGTTAAATCGTATGGCTCGTGCTATGCCACACACAAAAAGAGAAACCCAATCTGGTCAAGATTTGAAAGACCATGAGTAAAGCTGACTGCGATGAAATCAAGCGAACTTCCGCCTCTTGATAAAGAAATACAAAATATGATTAAACACAGTTCATGCATTGCTATAAGATGCTGATAAAAGCAAAACGATGAATCGGACAAAAATTGAAACAAAAATAACAAAACCAGCGATTGCAACACAAAGTAGAAATAGAAACCTTTCCGGAAATCGTGTCTCATTGAGAAATATGCCATTAAGCCATGGCGCCTATTCGCCACAAAGCCAAACAAAGAATGAATAGATCCTGCCAGACAGGTTAACCTTCTTCGTCTATATTCCGATTTGTTAGTTTGAGCTCTGAGTAGAAACAAAACCTCGCTCGACGCAATAAACTCATAACAACCCTTAGCCTTCATAGTTTTCAAGTCTGCGATGTGTAGCGCCGATAATTTATGACGTACTTTTTGGCAATTCAGCGTCAATTGCGTCATAAATCTCTGAGGTAACAATGCAAACGCCCTTAAAGTGTACAGACACTCAACAGGTTAAAAAAATGCGCTACTTCCTACCTGTTATCGTCATGGCATCCAGCAGTTCAGGTAAGATCTCGATCACATGCTGAGTTTCAAATGCCAATTGCATGTTTTTCCAGCTACGGTGACGGGAAGTGTCACTTTTGTGGAACCTTTGAGCGAACTTATGTCCTAAGGGCAAAGAGAGCACTCAATTAACAACAATGGACCGTGGCAAACAGCAATTGGCGACAAGTCTCCTCGGTTCGGTCATCCGCTGTATGCCGTAATATTCGTTGTTCACTTTTGATTGTAGATAAAAAAATGGTTTTTTATTAACTTGTGCGCCAACATTCCAATGGGACATTCTTTGCCGCGTCCAAAGTTGTCACCACAAGGCCTGGTGGCGCGGTAGATTCAAAATCACATTCCAATGCAGCCAGCAGCGTGTGCGGATGGAGAGTGACACCATCGCAGAAGAAAAAAAAAAAGAAAAAATAAAGTCCAAGCATAAAACGAAGGTTAAAAAAAGGTCGAATGGCTAATAAAAAATCAATTAGTCCGAAGCCTCGGTATGAATCAGGATCGCTGTTCCACCAGTGCGTTGAATGGACGCACAAAGAAGTGTGGCTAAATGGTTTTTTTGGTTGGAGATGATTTTCTCTTCTTTCTTTTTTTTACTCACTCGTTTGTCTTTGCCGAATTGCCGGTCTTGGCATTGGTAAAGGTATCCCTCCTTACCTGGTGATGCCACAGGAGTTTTGACTTATACTTTGTTTTTGGTTTAGTTTTTTTTCTCTTCTTTTTCTGTTTCTGATCGGATTTGGAGCAGAGCTGTTGGTTTGTTTTGAAAGCTTTTTGAACTAATGTTTGTCCCCGGAGTCCAAAGGACCCGCGGTTGCGGCTCTTTGATGTCTTTTTTTTTAGAAAATACCGACAAGGTGTTGAAATGGAATTTAAATGCGGGGGGTACTTAAGAGTAGATGAATCATTTTATAAACTGTCAAAGGGATGGTGTATCTTACTTAAGACATTCAGAAATTCATTTTCAATGTCTCAGAGATGGGAAAGGAAAGTGGTATTTATTAAAAGGCTCAAATAGGTAATAAGAATAGGATATTGTCATTTGATATTTTGTAGTGACACCACTTCCTTAGGCAAAGCGAAGTTTTAGTTTTGAAGCCAACACGTGACTGTAGAAGAATTGCAAGCATTTAACTTCTTTCATAGACATAGTGACTAACTACAAATCCTCTAGGTCAAGTCTCTGAAAATTCCATATCAAATTGCGAATAAATTTATGAATTGGTCTTTAAACGGATGTAACATACGATCATTGATTTGTGGAAATCCTTGGAACAGCTGGTGACTACAGTGCTAGAAAATTCACTTTCACTTAGTGTCAAAACCTGATAATTAGTTAAATGTTGCTAATCTTCCCGTGCTCACTCTGCGCAGTTAAAGTCTCATAAATTGATAAATTTTATAGTTGAAATAATGGCAGACCAAGTGCTTACTCAGGTCCGCGGAGAGGAAAGTTTGAAATCTCTGCCGCAAGTACATCGGAATTGTGTCCAGTGATGTAGACAATCGAGATGCCCTTTTACCTAAACAAGACTCAAAGACTTGTGTCTTCCAATCGCATGGAGAGAGGTCAGTGTTCTTTGATCACTTTGGCAGTTGTTAGTTAAACCTCAAAATAAACTGTCAGTCGCTTCAATACAAACACATCTCTCGTCCACTCATTGATCGTATAAGGTAACTTATTGCTTTGAATCGGCTCATCACTACTTGGAAGACGGACTCTTATCTGTCTTACGATTTATGCAGTCTTTTATCATCGCTTTCCAGGACTGAACCATTGGTTCTAGAACCATTCGTAAAAACCCTATATCAAAACAAATTATTAGACGTAAATCAAAAGATTCGCTGCTTCCAAGATCCTCATAAGTTGCTTCCTTCAAAACGAAATATGGTCGTGAGAGTACATAGTAAACCATTTCATGAAGTGAGAGAATCAGCAAATCGTCAAAAACAACAACTATTGTTCTGCGGAGGACCAGTGACCCTTGAATAAATAAACTAAAGTAGCACCACGGAGTGATAAACGCTGGTATCGCTACCTGTAGTCTCCAAAACGTACCACCTTCTCAATTGGCAAAAGTGGACCTTAGAACCTGAGGATTGTTTTTTAAACTTGTTAACAACACAAGAGTTACGAAGAATAGTAATTGAACTCTATGTGCTTTGATAGTTAAATGCAAGGAATTTATTGTTTTGTGCCTAACGTATCCAGAAAATTATTTGAAAGCCATTAAATCACTCAAGAAAATACCATCCACATACCTAAGTGAACGACCAGAGCTAAATTTTCAAAATCGCTAAGGAATTTAATGGAGACTGCGGGTGGCGATACTATAACTGTGAAACTGTGAAGTGATAAAAAATATCACATCTTCACAGCGAATTCGATTTCGTTCTGTGAGAAAAATGAAAACAAACGTCACAATTTCTTCACATGATAAATTTTTTATCACAAAATAATTTGTCAGTGAAGTTTGAACTTGAAAATTTGGAGACTGAAATTAAATAATTTTAATCACTTCACAGCTTCACAGTTACAGAATCGACACCCAGCGTTTTTTTCTCCGTAACGCTACTATAGGTTTTTTATATACAATTCCCCCGACACGAGACACAACACAACATGTTGTTCCACAGCGTGGCGCAACAGAACGAGTAGCTACAGGGCCTGGGACATTTCTCACAACCATGCTTCGACGGGAATGGAGGAGACCTACAATTTTCTGCCAATTCCGAACGTCTAATCGAGAAAACGTTTTTCATGGTAATGAAATAACTAAGAAGAACTTTTCAATTCCACGCGAAAGTTGATACCCCAGGACTACATTTTTGACTCTTTCGTGTTGGGATTCGAACGACGAACTCTCCGCTTAGCAGGCAGGTATGCCAACAATCAAGCCACGGGTTGCACTGATGCATATGCCGCCCTTAAATAAATATATAATAGGTTGGCACAACAAATCGGGGAGTCTCGGGAACTGGCACATATCTCCCAGACGTATCTTGTAAAGGTCCTACAATCCCACAATTTTTTGCCGACTCCGAACGGCTAATTAAGAAAGCGCATTTGGTCATCATCGCCCTAGCTGTGCTCAGGTTTATAAACAAATTTCGTGAGGCTGGCAAGCTAATAGAAAAAATGTACAGTCCCCGTCTTCGTAATGTGGTTAAATGGGGGGCAACGTATTTAATTTTTTTTTTTTCAATGACTGCCAAATATTTTAAGAATATTGTGTCAAAATTTCAAGTGGATTGGAGCAGAATTTACAAAGTTACGAATATTTTTATACCTGTCGGTATAGCGTTTTCTTTGTGTCTTTTTTGAACACCAAAGTTCAAAACCTTAAAGCGTTTTTCCCACAACTCACTATTCAAAAGTCGGAGCCCCTCATAACATCAAAACTACTGCACCGATCCTTTTGAAAATTGCTACAATATTTCTGTGAATAGTTTACAAGGTAGTGACTAAGAGTTTTTTAAAATTTGTTGATAATTGTTATTTTGCAATTTGGTCGATTTTTTTCACGAAAAATTGAGTTTTTCTCTTCAAAGTGTTCCAAAAAATTGAAAAATTAGAATTTCAAAAAACTCCCTTGACATTACCTGGTGAATTATCTAATGATTGAACTTTCTTTGATTTCCGATGATCCAGCACCAAGCTATGAGGGGCACCGCAACTCGTTTTTTTTTCAAGGCACGTCCGAATAATTGCTACCATTGCCGCATTTTAAATTATTTCTTTGTGAAAATTTTACAAAACATTCTTGAAATGTCACTTTTTAATGTTTAGTTAGTTTTAATAAAAAAATTTGAACTGGTTTCTCCCAAAAAATTCGCAAAAACATGCCTTTTTTAACGAATTAACGTTAACCCCCTTAAATAAGAGAATTAGGTTTCTGTAGCTGAGACACAAAACACGAACCAACTATCTTAACACTTCTCAATATTTCATTTGCGAGCCCGAGGACAGTTCTGCACAAAGATCTAGGATTATTCTTATGTTCCAATCAACTCCACTATTAAAAGCCCACGACCATTCACTTAATTCTCACTTCGCAGTTCGGGGCTTAGAGCAGCTTGATTTTTATGAATTTTTTTTTTCTGACAATGCGTGTTATTATCTTATCGTTAACAAACAAAATTGTAGCAAATGAAGGTCGGAAAACCCGGACTTTACTGTGCAGGAGCAAATGCAATGAAAATGCAATAAAGGAATAGTTTAGTTTGGAATGTGAGTAGCGGGCACTACTGGACTACTTTTTTTTTCGAAAATGGGGCTGGGAACAACGTTTCACTCAACGTTTGAGAGAATTGATGACATGGTTCAATGAAGATATCTCGTCATTCCACACTGCCCATGCCACAATCTATCTTTAGTGAACTAAATTCCCAAATCGTTTTATCAGCTGGATTGGTTATGTCACTTGGCCTCCTCGGAACTGCGTCAATTGACCTGGAACTGCAAGAAGCGATGTTATGTCAGGAATACGCAAACAACTCAAGTACATAAGGCCAATATCATCCGAGCAATCCGTAATTTGGAGCCCGAAACCATCAACAGGGTCATGGAAGGTGACGGAACTTCGATGCCGTTTGAACGACGCGACGTTGTGTTCCATAATCAATGGGAATGTAAGCTCCAACTAATAAAGCCATAATAATATGAACATAGAAAAAATATAGTATATTTACGTTTTTGAAAAGAAACTTGATACTTGAACTGAGAACAGCCAGATCCACTGGTTCCGTTTCGCTGACAGACCCCTTGGCTTGCTAGAACTTTTCTTTTGCTGACGGACGGTGCTTTGGCAAGTCTGTGTTCCACTGTATACAAAAACATAACAAAGTCATCGGCATAAATGTTAGGTGCGTTCACCTTACATCTTTTGAGCCTTCACACAGAGAGTCAACTAGCATCAGGCGCAGAAGAGGTGATAGTAGTATGTCACTATCTTATAGCCAACACTTATTCACTCCGGTCTGCAACCCACATCCGGTATAATTGTTCTACTCATTAGCAATAACTTATATGCTCAAACAACTTAACAGATTTGGAGGAAAGCAGAAAAGAGTCACTTTTTTAAGATCTTAAACTCCTTTCACGCTCTACAAGGCTCTTAAGCTACTTAAGGATAGGAACCCACCGAATTTAATAAAGAGTACTCCAAGAAGTATTCCTAGAGTGCATGCGAAGGTGTATTTTCTAAGGGAATAGTGTGAACTAGGGAGGGGAAATAGGTCAATAAATAAATAAGCATCCTTATCTATGTAACAGCAACACAAATACAAATTGCAAACAATTTTAATAAGGGAGTGTGGAATTGAGTGTCCCCGTCCCCTAAAAGTATTATGACGAGTTTTTTGTTCTCCTCTGTTAGATTTATATTTCATCGATTGAGAGCCAAAGATGCCAGTTTCAATATGTCTTTTCCGATGCACCAGCAGAAAAAGATTACTTCGAAATGGACACACCAAATCAATCTAAAAGAAAAAAGAACGTGTCTCGGTGAGGCTTAAAACAAAGAAATGTGACTTTAAAATATAGCTTTTACCAGTCAAAAGAACTTGGCGACATCAGAGAGATGTTTCTCAAGCAACTTCAGCGCTTTATCACAATGGACCCAACGGGCCTAAATGTGTTTGCCGAGCGGATAGCCACTTTAGCCTAGCTGTAACGCTTTGAGGAGAAAACTCAAAGAAAAAAAGTTGTTTCACTTCTGTCAGTAGATGTCGCTGAATTCCACGGTTGTAAAAAGCTTTTAGAACGTAAAAATCGATGAACTCTTAAGTCGCTTTGAAAGGTTTCTTTTGAAAAGGTCTTAAGTAAGTTCAGAAAAGAAAGAAACTTGATAGGAGAGGAGGAGAGGAGCTTTATGTAATTAAGTAAGAGAAATGTACTTTTGTGGAGTTAAGTATAAGGCAAGGTGTAAGTTAAGTAATAAATCACATTGCCATTCAGAGCATTAGCTAAAAGCTTATTTGAGAACTGATCGACTTTCCCAAGAATGCTGTTTTTTTAAACTTGTACCTACGCATGAATTTGCGTAAAATATAAAATACTAACAAATACCTTTCTCGGAAGTCATACGTCAGTTTGTACACTTTTTTTTCATTGGCCTTTACTATCGCCTCTGGCAGCAGAAAAAGTTGCAACACATTGCCTAAGTAGTTCTCACTAAAATCATAAAAAACACAATTTATTTAAAGAAAACGCAAATTTAAAAGGAAAACCGATTTCAATTAGTCGCTTGGAATTTCATTTAACATTAACATAAAGAAACCACAAACCAATCGAACAAATGTACCTAAATCCAGTGTCACATAATTTACAAAACTAGGCCAATTACTGCTGCCGACCAAACACACAAACAAGATACAGCAATTCAAAGCAGGCCTATGATAAACAAAACATTATGGTTGGTCGTAATTTAAGTGTAAACGATTTATTATCAGAAACACAGCAGTTAAAATACATTTAATCACAAAATCGAGTTTGGCGTTGAGCTCTTTTGTTTTAAGCTCTTGCGAGCACTATTTAAATTTCAATATTCATTGCATGTATGTGTTACGCATGAGAAGAGATTGTTCTAGATGAGATGCGTGTGGTATAATCTGGTAGGTGAATATTTATTTTTTCAAAAAGCACAAAAAACAGAAACAACTTCACCACGAGTGAAATTTGACTTGGAAAGTGAGCAAACGAAGCGAAAATGTGCAAAAAAATTAGTAAGTTTGCGTTTCCTTTTTGTGATTGTTAGGCCTGACTTGGACTCCCATGAAATTTGTATGCATTAAAATTAGTTAGTAAAGCCCATAGCGGAACTAATCCATATACGAGTGTTTTCCTCATTAAAAGGCATTTAAAGTTGATGTGATAATTGGAATGAAAATAAAAAAACAACAACAATCGCTCGTTTAGAGTTGAATGAAAGGTGAAACATATGAGGTTACAATGAGATTAAATGGTTCGAGATAGGAGAACATTGAGTGCAACAGAGAGAAATTAATTTCGAGGCGGTAAAACGATAATTGAAGTGATAATTGAATTCAATCTCATTATTGTGCCATCCACTGAATTCCCTTATTTCCGATTTCTTTACAGAACAGTTAGTTACCGGAGTAGTAACACGATAATTTAAGTTTGGAATTTGACAAAAGTGCTTTCGAAGTGTTGTTGAAATGTTCAAGAGAATCCTTTTTAAATTGCAAGGGATAAGAAATAGGATAGAGTCTTGAAAGAAAGAGAGCGAGGGACAGAGCAAGAGCGAGAGAAAGAGAGAAGGGGTCAAGGTGATATTGATGATTTGAGGGCTGTGCATGATGAACTACATAACTAGGCCTCTGCCGTTTTGATTAGTATTGAAGTCTCCCCGGTTGGGGTGTTATTAGAATTTCAGTAGGCTCCAAGGACTTCCTCGCTGGCCTGTTGATCTTTTCTTGTTCTTCTAGCATTTGGCATTTGGTATTAATTTCAGCAAGCTAATTACTGCAAAGTGACTTAGCTTTCTTGGTAGAGCAGCACTCCATCAGAAATTTTTTGGTTTTGGTTACTTTGTTCTTAATTTACTAGAACTACGTTCAGAATTAGAAGGACGGTGTCTTGAACAAGCACATTTTATGGGGAAATGATTTACTGAGTTAGACTTCAGAAGCAACATAAATTTAAGCGGTAAGAGCAAAGGTGTGCCCGTGGCATAGTGGTTCATGTGTGGCTGTCACGTGGCAGGTTTGTGGTGCGAGTCCCCAGAATATAAGATAAAAATTACACGCAAGCATTGGTTTCTCTTACAAGAACCTCCAATTTTGAAAGTATATCCCACTTGGAAACTGTGGATAATAAACAGGTGCAATTTTCCCCCGCAAATGTAAACAGCCTATTCGAAGAATTTACCAAAAAAATTGTTAGGCTGGCAGTTTAAAAGATGGAAGAATTGATTTTGAAGAGAAATACTGCATTCAATCTTTGGGAACGATTCAGAACGCCATCATTTTTAATAATTATTAAAAAATTACTCAATCTTGTTAATAAAGAGATACAATTTTATTCTTCAAAGTTAAGTTACACCAACTCTCGAAAAATGTGCTTAGGTTTTTAAGAGGATGCAGGAAATTGTTCATCCCTTCTGATCAATTTCAAAAGCCTACATCCGTCCGAAACTAAGGAAACCCATGCAAAACATAGTGTTTGGACTGATAGGTGATAGTTCAATAATTGTAGAAATTGACTTTTTTTTAACTTGTTTCTCTCCATTTATTAGCATTTCCACAATGCATCGGGTACCCACATGATGAGAATGGGCTTTAGCGCATTCGACTTATGCATGTGATGCTAAGACAAAGAGGTAAAGGGAAAATCATTCAAGCCTCGGTCAATGCTTCTTTGAAAAACTATGGGGCATTTCCAACTGTCCACTGAAGAGCATTCTTTTGAATTTTCAAAAAAAGCGTGTAAATTAATAATTCTTCGGGAGTCAAATATGTCGAAAAAATTGCAAAAAATTCAAATTTTGGAGTAAAAAGGCTCCCAAATTTAGAATTTTGAACTTTTTCATTCTTTGTTTTAGGTATGTATCTTTCCTCTTAATATGTCAATATTAATTTTATCAATATGAACTTTGATAAATCCTTTTCAGATCCACCGAAAAAGAGTGGCAACTGCAATTTTCGATATTGCCGAAAACAGGCGTCCGGGGAACTTAAATAACGCCGCAATATTGTTGACCATCCCAAAGATAAAAGTTTTTGTGCTCTAATAAATATTACTCCTAATTTTGAAAATGATTGGGTTATTTTATTCCTTCTTAAAAAAAAAATCCAAAAAAAAAACATGTTTCTTCCGCTCTTAAAGTAGTCTCCCTCCTTAAGTTCATTCAGAGCTCTAAATGGTTCAGTAAGGGTTCTCAACTCCAATATCCTAGTTTTCAATACCACGGGAAGAACAATAGATTGTTGAGATCCGAGTTATTAAAGCGCTTTATTAAAGCGCAAATCAAGGGGCTATGAAGATTTATTTAAAACACAGTGCGAGCATTTAGGAAAATAGAAGAGGATTTAAAAGAAGACACCGCACCGATGCACATTGCTTTTGATTTTTTGTGAGTCATAATGTGAGAGAAAAACAGAGTCTGGTAAGGCATTCCACATTTGGCTAGTGCGACTAAAATAAGAATCTCTGTACTTGACTGTATGACCGAAGTTTGGTTCGAGGCCAAACTGATGAGCATTCTTAGCGAGGCGGGTGTTGCGGCTAAACTGTTTCAGGGGAGGAATTCAACTGTCTATTTCACTACAGCACTGGTTTGGGAAAAAACCAAAAAAGAGAGTGAGGCAGGTAACGCTTTGACGATGTTCATGAGCGTCAATCAATCCTACAATTGAACCGTCGTCACCTATCAGTCTTAATGCCCTGTCTACAAGACTCAAAGATGTTTGAGAAGCACTTGATCGGATCTGAGAATAGTACTCCGGTTTTGGGCGGATGTGTAGGCTTTATAAATTGTAGCCAGATCAGAGAGTCACTTCACAGCTTCATTGTTACAGAATAGATCCCCAGGGGGGGTGAAAAATTTCCTGCGACATCTTAACAACCTAAGCATGTAGCAGCAAATATGCGGTCATTCCAACGAAGATCATAGTTTACACACATACCAAGTACTGACAGCTTTTCGGTTCCTTGGATGCAGCTACCATTCATTAATAATGGCAATGGGAGATGTAAGTCCTTAATGACAAATGACAACATTGAATTTTCGAATCATTGAAATCTACTCGGTTCTTGTGACCCCATGTAACAATGCTGTCATGATCAGAATTCAATGAGCTTATCACATGCAACCGTTCCAGTTCCACATCCGAAGAGCAGGGACGTAAATTCGGAAACTAATATGAGTGGCTGAGAGTTGAGTCGTCAGCAATACAGTTAAGAGGATTAGAAGTTCAAGACAAGAGATCGTTTATGAAAACAAAGAAGTTTCATAGAATAGGTCGTTTATGAAAACAAGGTAGAGTCGGACCCAAAACACTGCCCTGCGGCACAACAGCAATTACAAAGTTGGTATCAGACTCGAAACCATCCAAACACAACTTGTATTGAAGATTGTTTCTAATTCAACGATGAAGAGACTCATCGATACCAAAAGCACGCATTTTCGATAAGAGAGCTCGATGCAAAACTCTATTATATGACTTTAAAATATCAAGCGCAACAATTTCACTTTCTCCAAAAACAGTGTAAAGATGAGTTCGGTGAGATATGCCATAAAACACCAGTGGACCTTTTGCTCGTTCTGAAAGTCATTGAGAAGCTTTCGATCTTCAAGATATTTCACGAGTCGACGGTTCGTCAACTTTTCCATGACCTTGGAGAGAAGGGACGGTTATTGGAAGGGAGGGAAGATTCGTCTTTTTTAGGGACGGGTTGGAAAGATGCAGAGATCCCAGTAGAATAAGAAAGATGGAAAAGCTTACGCAGTAGCTTTCCCATTCTGAAGAACACCTATTCAGAATAACAGCTGGACCATACTATCGATAGTATGTACTCTACCATAAAACGATCAAATGAAGATTATTTCTTACATTGAAGCCATTGAAAAATTCAAAGCCGCTGCTATTCAACTTATTTCAAAAAAGTGTGACCCTTAGTCAGCGGTGAAATCCGAAGGTCATTGCACACCAGCAACAACCTCAAATTTAAGACTTCATCAATCTTCCAGAAAAGTGTCCACTCTTCAGAACCTCAAATGACTCATTCACTTACCCGAATTAATTCAAAAACATCCTTTTCAAAGCAAAAAAAAAAAAAAAAAATATTGAAACAAAAACCATTCCATCCATCCTATAAACTGATGCCCTCGTATGTCATTGTTTCCATTGTCTTCATCCTTTTAACGCCACTTTGTAATCTCATTCTTCACTCTGTGGCCGACCTCTCTCATTCCTCAGTATTTCCCTAATTCCATTCATTAATTCGATATGTTGACAGAATCTATCACCGCATAATCGAAACAAACACACCCACCATCATTCACCGCTCTATGCGCCAGAGCACACTACCATTAGCGATGTGAGTAATCGGTCTCTGCCCTCCCTCCGAATCTTTCTTGTTTTGGTTCCTACCTGGTCAACGAAATCGATACCCAAAAACCAAACTGTTGGGTATGGAATTATCTTGGCACTTCGGAGGCTCTTCAATCAGAGATTTTTAATCCTGCCGCGCACAGCCGCTGGCCGCATGCTGATGCTGCGTGAAGTGCTGTGCTGATGTTGAATTGTTGACTGACCCGGGCCAAAGATGAAATCAAAACAAAAACGTAAAACAGGTAGTTCGACGGAGGTGTTGTTTGGCCTCTTAATTGAGCTCCTGCTTATGGGATACCATCTCCATTTCCAATGATCCTACTTTACGTGTTCGGTTGTTTGTTCTTTTTTTGTTCTGTCCTTTCAATAAATTCCCAAAAGTGGCTACAAATTTTCGCTTGATTTATAAACACTCTTAACGTCTTTTTTTAGCAACGATGAAATTAATTTCCTTTCTTTTGTTTCGAGTGGAAGAATGTCACACATTATAAGCCACGATATACCGCTGCTTTTAAAGGCAATTAACGTGAGCTAATTTGCATATATGCCAAATTCATAATACTTTTTGTGAATAAGCAAAAAGAAGAAACACACATGTGCGTTTAATGAGAAACTCTAATAAATGCGGGCCCACATAAAAGTTGACATATTACCGTTAAACTGTTGTCGCAAACGGTTCCAATCACTGAATCTTGTGGTCTATCGTCGCTGATGATGGGGTCTTTCGGAAGTAAGAAGTTTCTTCGGTACAACAACGACACGTTCGTGGCTTATCGCTCTTCAGGTGAACTAAATGACTTGGCGAAGTTATTTTTTTTGTTTTGTTTATCAAGCGGAACAGAGTCGTATAGTTTAAAACCACATCATATCAATTTTATAATAAATTAAGATAAGTTGGGTGGTTTGCTAATGCGGGCGGCTGTTATCAATTTGGAATTGTTGTTTAATACAAAAGAAGTGTACATGGAACTGCGATAAACAAAATTTATTTCTGAAAAGTGCTCAAGGCAGGCCAGGTAGATAAATTTTATCATAATGACAAAGAAGTAGGAGAAGGTGATAACTGGAAGCTTCTGTTCTACAAAAAAGAAAGAACGTTTTTGGTAGGTTGAGCTTAACAATGTGAGCTTTGTCTTTAATAAAATGTAAAATAAGTAGGGCGGCGCAACAAAACTGTGGAAATCTCGGGGTCTTACGCATTTCAAGGACCTACAATTTTATGTCGATTCTAAACGACTAAATCGTAAATCGGTTTTCATGCTTTAAAGTTAACTCTCGGAGGACTCCTGGATTCCTAGTGCGCCTTTTGTTAGTATTGTATTTGTATTTATTGGATTTATAACAGAAGTATAAAAAAAAAATTTAAAATTTTGAGTTATAACAATATGTAGTTATTATGGAAAAAAGTTGTTAAAATTGGCTAGAAAAAATATGCTTAACATCTTTAAGGATCTTTAGAATTATTATGATAAATGACTTTAGCTTCCATAATGGATCTTCATGGAACTTTCAAAGGATCTGATGGCAGTTGTTCATTTTTCTTAGGTCAGTAGGCAGGCAATTCAAGAGACCCTCTGTGAGTACAAAAAATTGGCGTTTGGAGATTCAAAACTTGAAACTAGGTGCAATCAAAAAACTACTTCTTTGTGATTTTGGAAAACTGAGTTTACCATATACTCAGGGGTTTTCGATTGAACTAGTTGGAAAAGAGAGATCAGAGTTTGGAGATCAAGAAATTTGTGAAGAGACATATAAAAGATACGATTCACATTCCTGGAAACATGGTCAAACCGATTTAGTCTATACACAAATCGAGCAATGTTGTTGAAAGCAAGTTGAAGCTTATGTATGTACATTCTGCTGTCAGCAAAAAATGAGGCTACCGAAAAGCAGGGCTGGAAGCACAAGAGTTTTAGCTAAAGTAAGCCAAGTATTTAAAGGCATGGTTGTAAAAGCTACTAGTGAATATGTAGTACTCACAAAACTGCTTAGGTTTTCCCAGTGCGCAGGAGATATAATGTTCCCGTGACAATGTTTGAGTAAATACGACTCCCAGATTTTCAGCTTTTCATCATAATTAAGCTCACAACCACGTAGTTCGATGTTAGGAAAATATGAAGTATCAAGAAGCCTATTACTAATTGCCTAGTTCTGAATTTACCACTCAAAGCACGCAGTAGAAGATCTTCATCAATCCTTGCAATTGCATCCTCTATCATTCCAATTCGATAGCTTAGATACATTCAAACAACATCTACATACATATGGATTTTACAGAATCTGCGGTTCAAAGGAAGATCATTAATAAACAGTGTAAAGAGGAGTGGACACCAGCATGCGTTGGATGAAATTTAGAGACTTTAGTATTGACTCTAATAGCCTGCTTTCGTCCAGTAAGGTATTCCCGAATAAGAAACACCGCAAAGGTATCACAACAGAAGTATTAGAACTTTTTTAATAACAGTGAGTGCGAAATGAAGTCAAATACTTTGGAGAAATCAAGGAGAACCATTGCCGGTTGATTCAAGGTTTTCATCAATATTTTGGCGTATGTCATCAACCATTTTCAAAAGAGCTGTAACTATGACTCTGTCGAAAACCAGGTTGATAGGGTGAGAGTAATCGACAAGAGTTAAGGAAAGATGAAATCTGCTGGCAAACAATATTTTTGAATGCTTTCGAAGTAAGAAGTAGAATTGATATTGGGCGATATTCTTTAAGTTAAGATTTAATTTTTTTTGGAACTGAAGAGCTTTTGAAATCTTTCCAAAGTATAGGGTAATAGGAGGTAGTTAAGATAAAAAACAAACGAGAGATAAAACTCGTTGGGATCCCGGAATAAAATATTTAAATTCACTCGCGGATGGCTTCAAACTTTTGTAACATGTAAGTATCTAGTTTTATTTTGTCTGTTATTTGGTGCCAGGGATGGAAAATCCGTCACAAATGGTAAGTTCAGTTCGATACAATAAGATTTGTACAGGTACAGATTGGTTCGTCTTATCCAATCTTCACAGCATTACCCTACGAAAAAATAGTACATTGTCCGAACATTACATTAATGGTGTTTCTATCCCCAAAATGGCGGAATTTTTAGTGGAAGTTAACAGTTTGCACTTTAAATGGCCGCCAAAAATTTTTAAATGAAGAAAAAAATTATAGGTAAGAGAACGTTTGGGGGAAAATATGATCATAATTTGACTATTTTTTCTTGGTTTTTTATTTTCAAATAAAATTTCCAGCCGAGTTATGGGGAACACCGCAAATTGTTTTTTTCTCAAGACGTTCTGGGGGAAGCTCTGTTACCGGTTTATGTTCAAAATTTCTGCATGAAAAAAATACCCTAAACTGTCGAAAGTATGCTCAATAATTTACGAAAGGTCCGAATAAAATTACTCAATCTATATTTAAAAAATAAAAAATTCACAAAAAAAGTTTTTTTTTTTACCTTGAACCAAACACCCCCCCCCCCCCCCCCCTTTAAGGATTAATAAAGGTTCGAGTTCTTAAAACATTCAGTTATTTGTTAACGATTTTGGCCATTACCGAGGAATCGCTGTAATTACTATGCCATGAAAAGCCCTATCTATAGATACTGACGGTTCGAAATCGGCAAACAAATTTCATCCTTCTCTCTTCTATATCGTTAAGCCTAGTACGCTGCTGATGCGAAATGGAATTTTTCGTTGGTCTCCACAATCACATCGAAATCGTGAACGAACACTCAGCGGAAAATATTTGTGTAGAGTATAATCAGCTGTTTAGAAAAAGTGACAATCAAAGTCAAATCGAAAAGGTCACGAGAAGCAATAGAACAAATTAATATTTTTATCAAAAAATGTGGTTACAAAACTAACAAACTAACATTCAAAAACTCTGCTTAGGCTAGCTCAGGACTTTATAGTGTACTAGCGACCCGCCCGGCTTCGCACGGGTACAATGTATCAGTATCAGCTAAGGGCCAGTTGCTCAAATCGAATCATAAATTTAAGTTCTACATAAAGTTCTACTTTAGTATGGGGATTTTATGTAGAACTTAAGAATTCCGGAACGTCTCATACAAAAATGAAAACTTTATAAAACTTAAATTTATGATTCGATTGAGCAACTGGCCCTAAATACACTACAGAAAAACTGTGAACTTAAAAATTTGGATTAAAACAATTCACCTTTCCCTATATCATGAATATTTTTTTAGAATATTCATACATACCATTTTTACTTATTTACTTTTTACATTTTTACCTCGCAATTTGTAAATCTGTAATAGCTTCGAAAATATTCATTTAAATCACATGCTGTAAACGGCAATTTCGATCTACATGAAATGCACTAATGTATTTAATTGGATAAGGATTGATACTGTATCGTTTAAAATAGCTTGGTAAATAACCCAGATTTTTTTTTGTAATATGTAAAAGATAAAAATGGTTACTGTGGGTTATGTTTAAGAGATAAACATGTAAGTTTCAGTTTTTATAGCTTGAAACTTATATGGTTTTAATCAGTTCAATAGGTTAATAACGACACAAGTTGATGTAGAACAGAACTAAATCAACAATTATGTCGGCTTAGGGTTCTATGTAACCCAACTTCTTGAACAATTGAAAACGAATCAAAAATCATATATCAAAACAAAATATTAATATTTGAAAAGTAAGATCATTAACACTAGTTATTAATAAAGTAGTTTTTAACAAATTACGAGATGAGGCAAATGTAGTCATAATGGTGGCTAAGTTTGTATGTTGGATGGCAACAAACTTACAAACATATGCTGTCGCGGACTTTTTTATTTATCCTTTTAAAATATACAATTCCGTAGTACATAAATTTGATCTATCTCGTAAGGTTTAATCAGCGTTTGCAATGTAAGCGCAGAAAAATAAGTTTGTTACAACATCACATTACAAATCTTTAAATTTCTCGGCTTTTCTCTACTATAATACGCATGTATTATACAAATAAAGCTTTCTCTTGAATCACTAGAAAAAACTCCATCAAAATCCGTTGCGTAGTATTAAATATCTAAGCATACATAGGGAGATGGGGACAGAGAAAGCGACTTTGTTTTATACTATGTAGTGATAGTGATAGTGATTAGTTGAATACTAAACGAATAAACATTTTTTGTCAACTTTCAGGTATCGGAACAATTGACTGGTCAACAACCAGTGTTTTAAAAGGCTTGTTATACCGTACGTTCTTTCGGTACCTGACGTAATGAAAAAATCACTGTTCACTGCACAGTTCGTTGCGCTAAGGCTGAAGAGACTTTGGATCGTGGCCTTAAGGTTCGTGAATACGAGTTAAGGAGGGACAACTTCTCATCCAGAGGAAACTTATGGATTTCGATATACAGGAACATATCGATTTGGGTGACAAAGGAAGATGCCATGAATACCAACTATTTTTTATATAAAAGATAAAAATCCAAAAGTAAATAAGAAATTTTATTCACTTTTCATCAATTCGGTCGATGTTTCGACTGCAATGGGTGTTGGCGTGCTGAAAAATAGTTGCTGGTTGGTTGTCTCTTGAAATATTCGCCACCTTGTTCTTCATATAATTGGTTTTTGTTGTAACAAACTTGTCCAGATCATCACTGCGGGCGATGTCGCTTGCTCTAAACCAGACTTCCAAGCTTGCTGAATCAAATACAAAAAATTTTGTGCGGTGGATGGAAAGGCCTATAGAGATCCGCTCTTTGAGTCCTGGAAATGATTTTTTTTTTTAAATTATAACTTGGAAGTTACCTTATTATAGAAAGTGTACCGGTCATAAATTATAAATACATTCTGTGCTAATAGAAGCTGCTCAACGAGGTGTAACATTTTGAAAACGTGATCAATCAATTTCTGCAAGGCCAAATTCAGAGCTTTCTATCAAACTTGGTTGGAATAGCAATTCGGTTGCTCGAATTGTAGCTAAAACATTCACTATTACTTTTTCAAAACCCATCTTAACAGCTTTTATCTATGTATTTCAAACATTATGTAAATAAATTCTTCCATTTTTTATTTTATGAATTTTATGAAATTCTATTAAAATGGCACAATAAATACACAAAACAAAAAAAAAAGCAAAAGAACTGTCAAAATTTCGCAAGCATTTATTGTCCCTGGAGATAGATGATGGACGGAAAAGTGTGGAGAATTATAAAAATTGTAGTAAAAAGATCTACTACAATTAATCACCTATGAAACCTTTTCCACAGAGCAGCAGCGTACTGCACGACGGAAAGGTGAGCGAAATTTTTCGTTTACGATTCCGTCCTGTCATTTTTGTATGTGATTTTTCTTTTCGTTTCAGCAGCGTACTAGGCTTTAATATTTAAAGTTGAAAGAAAAATAGTTGAGTGATTCAGGGAATTCATGATCCGGACTCTCTCGTAACAGGGAGACAAACGCAGTGTTGCCATTCAGAGCCGAGAAATGTTTACCTTTTAAAGTCGCTGCAGTCACTAGAAAAATCTAGAGACATCGAACATTTATTTTTTTTCTTATTTTATGTCACCGACGAAGTTAAAATGTTAAACGCTAAAACGGTAACTGTGTACAAACTTACCATTATCCATATGGTCGGTCTTATAGAGCACTTCGGTGAGAAGTTTGACAGAATTTAGCTGAAATTAAATATGTCGAAGTACAACTTTTTTAACAAGTCAGTAAAAATAATTCATTTTCTGTTTCACAATGCCAAAGAAATACTGAATATTCAATATTAACTCTTGTGAATTCATTTATTCCGTATCTTGGTTCTTATCCGAAATGAACATCGATTGTAAAGAATATGTTGAATGCATTTGATTGCTTACATGTTAGCACCGAGCATTAGCAATGTATTCTTAAAGCTATTAATTTAACGTTCAATTAAGAAATTCAAAGTATGATAAACAAATGCATTGCCATTTCAATGTTCCCAAAAATTAATAAACATCCACTTAAAGCCGGTCTAACAAATCAAATCTTTTATACATTTTATCAATCAACCTCAATTAGTTCTTTAAAAAAATGTACACCAACAAAAATAAAAACAAATAAATATTTGTTGTTGTTCCATGCCCACAAAGAGCACTTTATGTGGCGATAACCGATAACATTTAAAACAAAACTTCCATCTCTCACTGCATTCTCATTAATCAACATCCATTTCAGTTAAGAACGAGATTAGGTGAATGAGATTAATGCGTTGTAAAGCAACGTATATTTATGAATATAAATACTTTACGGCTCAATGAAAAGATTAAAGTTGAAACAAATAAAAATAAAAATTACAAAATTAATTGCAATCGTAAAAGATCATAAAAAATCCATCATCACCTCTAACTGCTGGCATACCCGTCAAAGATTGCTGGGTATGCGCCTCTATAGAGTTGTGCGCTTATTTGAAACTTAACGAGTCATCGTCGCAGTTGACTGTCACTGACCTCACACCGCCATCGCCATCGCCATAGCGCAACGCAGCAGCAGCAGCAACAGAAACATGCTGCACATATCACGTCAGTTAACTCAAGTAGTCAAATGTGATTTTCTGATTTTATGATGCATTTGCCACGAGATTTATTATAACCAACAAAACAATAAAGCGTTAAGTACGAAGAAATATTGATGGAATCCTGTTTACATACACGGTGAAGTAAATTATACACATACAACCATCCACAAATACACTCACACAGGGCATACCTACCACCCGTCACCCGACCGACCCCAGTTGGCTGCCAAATGGTGGAAAGGTAATAAAAATTTCCAACTTCAAGTGGATTTTTCGTGCTGTCACCTGTCAGACATGGACGCGTGTGCAGGAGAGGCATATAGTCAGAGCCAGCGCCAACCGCGGATGACGTTGGAAATGCAGAAAATTGATTTTCATTTTCATGTGGGCATTGAATTTTGCGCGAAAATTTATATAAGTAGGTACCAGCGAGTGTATCAAATAACATCAGCCCCAGGCCTGGCAACAGCCACCGGCCATATACAACTACATGCACGCACGAGTCACCACCTCAGACCTCACCAGGTGATTGAGCAGAGAGTATGCGGATGAGGAAAGTACTCATACTCACACTCACACTGCCGATCGCGTCGTGCAATTTATTGGAACCATATTTAATGCATGGGTTTCTTAAAATAAATAATGAGCATTGCCATGTGTGTTGTGTAGAATAAATATAATTTTGATAATTTTATTGGTAACATTGTCATCTGTCAGTTTGTGGGTGACCATTTTAAAATGAATGGTCGACATTTTTGTTGGAATTTTAAAATATTGGTTGCCATGATGCCATGGAATGTTAAAGAGAAGCAATCAATTTCAAACTGAAACTGGAAATTCTTCTTTATTTTTTATTAATTTATTCCCTCATAGCCGCAAATATTAGGACCCACGCTTTTAAGCGATTTAAAATTACCAACAGCGTCGGCTTCAAATTAAAAAGGCCCCATAACTCATACCGAAAACTTTTCATTGCTATTTTTTTTTTATTTTTAAGACTCACGTGTAGTTTGCTCGATCATCTTTTCTTTAAGTACAAGCTTCATGAGCTAAGTGAAAGAATTTTCTGCTTGAAGCCTATCTTTGGTTTGTTAAAAAGATTTCCCACTGCTGTCCACCATTTGGACAAAGCCTGATACTAACGTGCATTACATTTTCTGTCTAAGAACTCCGTCAAAAGTTTGAAAAAGCTTTCGATCGACAACTATCGGTGTTCCCTAGAGAGGAGTTCCGGAGCCCTATCTGTAAATGATCGAGGATCCGTGTATGAACTAGGGCTGAAGATGTCCCGTTGGAAAGACCGAAGCACTCCAAGTGACAGGTGGTGCACTTCAAAGGACTGTCCTCTGCTCTTAATTCAATACCTCGACATCCATCAGGTAAAAAGTAAAGTTCAGATCACCAAATCATATCTTTGCTGACGAAGCGAAGGAGTGATTGTTTTGTAAGCGATGATCCTACATCACTGTCAGAATCACTTGGAATATGAGTAAAAGTTTAAGAAGATATCGGCTTCCACATCATGCTGAAGGCCACCTTGATGGATTGTGTGGACTATTTCAAGTACCTTGGTCTATGGATTGAAATTTCTTTAAACTGGAAACATCACATTCAAATGCTACCAAAGAAACTTTTCGGTATGACAGATGTATTTGGCAGGATGCAGTGCATTAAAGCCCGTGGCAATAAGACCCGTGGTCTTAATTCCTCTTTGTTCTGGAAGTTAGGCTCACGGAGGTTATTTCCATGATGAAATGGAAGTAAGAACCTCGGGCCTTAGTTCATTTTTCTTCGAACTCAAATATCGTTTCGTTATGGAAAGAAATCTCACCGTTTGCACATTAACTTACTTTCAATTTTAAACTGGCACAGGAACGAAACTCCACTAGACATCAGTTCATGATCTGATTGTGGATTCGGCCAGGTGAGCACACGTCCATAAGAAACATCTATAGAACTATGCATCATATATTACATTATATTTAGTGCGGTCAGTTCGCGCCAATTTTTTAAGTTCAATCACAAGCCCGTATTACCCGGAGGCAAATTTCGTTCGCTTTGCTTTTTCCTCAAAGATAAAATAATGAAGCTAAAAGCGAAGCGGGAAAAATTTTCTCAAGTGAGTATGGATGTGTGGTGTAAAAATAAAAATTCGTGCGAATTTTCGTATGTCACGAAGTGGTAAACAACGTGGGCTATGAATTCATATCCATTGACAGCTGAAATAACTGCCCAAATTTTGGAGCTTTGTTTTTCGGTACCTCAAAATAAAAAGAAACTAGAATATATGCACTTAGCGCATCCAACATGTTCTTTATCCTTCGTAAGAAGGAAAATAAATTTTAAGATCCAATCATGTGCATCATACTCATACAAATGCTTCTTAAAAGTGCCAAGAAAAGACATGGGCCTAAATTCTTTTCTTTGGTAGATCTTATTGCCTCTTCAAAATGGAAACAAAACCCGTGGATATTATTTCCACTTTTTTCAGCAATAAGGCCCACGGGTCTTGCTGCCGCGGGGCTTATTGCACTGCACCATTTGGCAGGATCAATAACAACGTTCCCAATTCGTTATAGAAACAAACTTACAATGCACTTTTTCACAGCCATCTTACCTATGGTATAAGTATGGCCTTTAAGTTTACAACACTACAAGAAAGCAAATAAATCGATAAAATTATTGGACAGGGATATGGTGCGTAAAGTGGGGAGGAAACCGCCATTTTCTGCGAAAATATTCTTAAGCTAAAGGAAAGATACGTCGCGAAAACATCGCAGACAGTCTTCCCTTTGGCTTAAAGGAATTTTTCTATCGCAGAACATGCCGGTTAAAAATGTTGGATGATTTACAAAAATCAGCTGAGATAAAGACGTACTTCACGACGTCAAGAGTAACTTTAAGCTTCATCATATCAACATCCGTAGAAAGTTTGATGTAAGAAATTCCAGCTTGCTTAAAAAAAGACCACTCCTGACTCATTTGGTGTTGCCATATTCAAATCAAAGATCAGCATAACTCCTTCAAAAACGCGATAACGATAATAGGATGGGGCAACAGTGCGAGGAGCCCCAGAGCCTAGCGCACTTCTCACAAACATGCCTTGTGAGAGAATTAAAGGGGACCTACTCTGCCAACTCTTCGCGAAAGGCGATACCCGTGTAAGAACATTTTTGTCTCTTTTGGCATTCGAACCACGAAATGCGCGGTGAGCTCCGCGCATTTTCTCAACTAGACACATTTTTTTTTTCTATAAAATCTAAAACGTCGGAAAATATATAACAAAAGACGAAAAATAGTCAAATTCGTGCCTACTCTAGTCGACTGTGAACTCTTGAGCCAGGAAAACGATGAAACCGCGTCGGCTTGGTATGATACATAGATCGCATACGATTGAACATGGTTGTCAATTAAAAACTTTGACATCGCGATATTGCAACAATCGTAATTATTTGCACACCCTCAATAAAATCATTGCATGAAGCATGATGCGAACGATTATGCGTACGATGATTGTCTAGCGTATTTCTTGCCTTTAATCACCATAACCCTACATTCAAAATGGCGATGAGTTTTCTAGCTTTTCAAGCCAGGCCGATTCTAATATTGAGATGACACCCATTGTGTCCAGTTGTGTTGGGTTACTATAAATTTCGATCTAATATTTTGTTTTCACATTGAAAGATCGAAGTCGAACATCAAATTGCACAGAGACACTTTTCGTTTTTATTTTTCGTGTGATATTTTTTTTATCAAAACAAGAAAATTTAAAAAAGACAAAAAAAGGATTATTTTTTGAGCCTGGTGTCAAAAAATCTTTCAAATCTGCCAAGGATACCTATGTACGTAAGATATGAAATGAATTTGAACAATATTCAAAAAATTTCTGTTGAGACTGCTTACGAAAATCAAGCTTTTTCATCTACCTTTTCCAGCGGGCATTGTACTATGAGACACGATAAAACAACTTCAATATATGCAGTTATGATGCACTTTTGAACGAACAATTCACTGGAAAGTACTTTTCCGCTACTCAACGGAATCGAATGACATGTGACATCACAGTTGAAAAAGCTAGTGAGGCAGTTAAGAACTTCAAAAAAGCAAGGGTTAAAATTAGTAAGAGAAGAACAAGTTGATGTAAGAGCTACTTCAAGAAAAAAAGAAGTTTTCTTCAAAAAAAGTTAGACATTGGTGGTATAAGCGGTGCTATGATCACCAGGGTAGAGTAAACAATTTATTTTTTATTTTTGAATCTACATAAACGGAATGGGTGCCAAATGGAATTTTAATGAAGCATACAAATTTCAAGTCGATCGAAAATGTTTTAGAGGGTGCACAAGCCACTTGAAAAAATTGGGAAATACTCAATGAAATCTTTTTTTAAATACTACATCAGTTTTTTTTTTTTGGAATATTCCTCAACATTGTAAAATAATATTGGAAATAAAAAATTATTCCATTTATTTTATCTCATGTAATTTTATATCGCTTCATTTAAATTTTTTGGTCGTGAGAAAGAGTTATGCTTCGCTTGACCGGAAAGTTTAAATATTAAAAGTAGATTCTTAATTAAAACAAATGAAATACATCGACTTTTTTTGAAAATTCGAAAATGACTTCACCTAATGATTTGATTTTTGGGACGATTGAACCATTAAAAGGAGTTCGCTTACCAACATTTCAAGATATCATAAAATATGTATTATTTGCAAAGGTTATTGGAACTTAAGAAAGCAAAGAAAAAGAACCGACCGTTTCAGAGGTAGCCTTAAATGTGATTGAGATTTGGAATAAAGCTTCTCTTCCCACCATTTCTTTTCTTTTGGTTGTACGAATCTGACTCTGAGACGCTTTTTGACATATGCTCTTGCCGGCGTAATTTGATCCAACATATTTGCTGTGATCCGTAAAGAAGAGTTCCTGTTAAAGAGACACCGTTTTCAACTGATCAAAGAATCGTGAGAAAGTTATCAATCGGAAATGTTGACTGGGCTGCTACTACGAGGGCTTAGAAAAAGCTTAAAGAGAAAACAAGAGAGAGCTAGAAAAAAAAAAAAACAGAAGTTAAATAATTCTGATGTTCAGAAAACTATTTCTGTTGAAACACTTCCTGATACTTCTATAGTTCTGAGACAGCTGACAGTGACAGTGACTTCGAAGTTTCTCCTGCCAAAAGTGAAAAGATTAAACGTACTATAAATCAAATGCGAGTCAAACTTCCAAATTAGGGGATTGCTTCTGATCGAGTTGGGGTATCTGACAGAAATGCTGCTAAAATTATCGCTAGCAGTGTTTTGAAAGACGTTGACTTGATATCCCACGAAGATCAATCAAAGGTTAAGGATCGTATAATAATATCTCGACTTAATTGGTAATTGGCAGGATATAAACGTAACTGAGCCTCCTGTAACCAAATTCCTGACTGATGAAACAGTTTTGAGGCTAGTTAATAGCGGGGATATTGTTAGCAAAGTTTACCCTCGGTTTCCATGTCACACTCAATGCGTAGAACGATGTGTAAAGCTAGTAACTGAAGTTTTTTTTAGTACAGAAACCTTATAATTTCAAATGACAAGCATAAATATTTTCAGATGCGTTGCGCACCCTCAAGATATTTTCTGACGGAGCTGAAAAGTTGAGTTTCACTCCACCCTAATGATTATGCTGTCTGCCTGATACTTTCGAGGTTCGTATCTCAAGACAAAATTAAAAATGTTTCTCCACTGGTAACGCCTTCCGCGAGAAATAGGCAAGTCCTTCTATAGTAAATTCATCGATTATCTCTGTTCGGAATCGGTAGAAAACTGTAGGACCCATGCATTCCTCTTTTGGTAAAATATTAATAGATAAGCCTCTGGTATTTTGTAGAGAAGACAGATCTTAGTAGTAAACTTCTACTAGCTTCTAATTTGCTTTCAATTTTTCCCACGCTGATGCACCTATAACAATATATAACACCTATAAGAAACAGTTTTATTGCCTCAATTTTTTTTCTAAAACTGTCAGTTAGGGAATTAAAATGAAGGTAATTCCTTGAAGCCTAAATGCTATTGCACCTTAGCATTGTTTTCGCTTGAGGTTGCAGCCAAATCAAAGCACCCTACAACCTATTGCTTATCTTTTAAGACTTGTACTCAAATACACGACGAAAGTTGCGATCCTAAGATATATGAGATTTTTTGAACTAGTGATTGCCGATGCTATGCTTAACAAATCACTGATTCTAGGCAAGAAAATCGATTGAAAAAAGGCGAAAGTTATTACCTAGCGAATGAAACGTAATACGTAACGGATCCATATGTCAGCGGTGGTCAAATTGCGAAAGCTCTGTTTCTTTCATTGCGAAAATCTGTGTTTGGACGGCCTCGTACGTGCAACAATACAAAACCGGGACGTTTGTCGACGCAATCTGAGGCCAACGCGACGTAAACCACCTGCGGATCACTTTGTGAAGCAATTAAGAGGGGAGAAATTTGATTCTTTCAAGATCCCGATACTCGTAACACCAAACAAATAAGAAAAAGAAGAAGATGGAACTTGAACCTCGAGTTCTCCACGTAACAGACAGATATGCTGATCCTCACGACATGTCACGACATAGGCACCACACATCGAATGCACAGAATTAAAATGATGTTAGCACAATGCGAACTGTCTGGAAAACGGCAAGAAATAAAGGAAGAACAAGTATTACCCCATACTCCAAGCAAAGCTTCTAGAAATGTCTAGCTAAGGCTGGTAACGAAAACTAAACCATTCATGAAATGCGATAGTCTCTGAGACCATCTCTAAGACCTTCGCTAAAAGAGAGTGAACTATGCTCATGAGAATCCTGAAGTTCACTGAGGAAGCTCAAGGTGCAGCTTCTTGAAGATGACGACAAAATAGTTCCCCGACGGCGTCGCCGACGTGACGCGACAGCTACAGTCTTGTGATGGAATTTTGAGCAAAAAGTTCACAGAAAAGTATTATAACGCAGCTGAATAAGCCTAACGCAATGAAAGCACCCAATATAACAGTAGAAATAGTTACTTCAACTTCACTTCAAAGATATAAGACACAAATCAATGGGAGAGATGTGATCCTTTTGAGTTAGCAATCATTGCGCCCGCCGCGTTAAAGTAAAACAAGATGAAGGTAATGCAAGAGCTGGTCAAGGAAAAGTTTTATTAAATTGAATAAGGAAATATTTGATCAAAAGGATGTTCAGAAATTCACAAAACAGCTGTTAGCAATCCATTGCCAAGCTGAGCGAGCTAACGAAGTCTTGACTAGAAAACAAGACGCAAATATATCTTCGTGTAATCGACATCCTGAAACTTTCAATACTTTAATTTGGAAGGTAAATCCAAAGCTGATATTTGAAACCATTATACACTTTATTGATTGGTATGTACAATGTACATGTACATTATGTGTTAGAAACGTTTTTGGCATCCCGCAATGTTAAGTTTAGATACGACAGATCAAGAAAACAATTAAAATTTTTAAGTACGAACCTTTTTCCCAAACGCTCGATGTTTATTCCCAAAGTACTATATCAACTATTCTATACGCTTGCGGCTTATCAGGATTCGTATATGCTTGGCACTGATAAGAAGCTATTTTAAGTTTACCACAACTCTATTCGTGTATGTGTTTAGTGTACACCAAATATCTTTTATCTTTTAATTCACTTTCAAGTAAAACACAATTTTCTCTAAAAACTTTGTTGTTAACATCACTTTGTATATTCACTCATGTTGTTGCTGTTGTTGGTGTTATTGAAAGGATTCAGCATTACCACAGTCACCATTTAAAAAATTAGTAAATGGAAATTGTTGCAAAATTCCAAAGATCGCACTCCACAAACTCTTAAAACCACCACACCACGTTGTTGGTATAATTCTTCGATCTAATTTCTTATTTTTTGCTTTTAACTTTCAATGAAAAACCACAAAAATGTTAATATTTTTGTTTTCAAGAGATCACCGCGCGCACGCCAACCGATTAGTGTATTTATGTATCTCGATGAGCACGATGACGACAACCGTGTGTATCTATCCCACACCCACACACCACACTTGTTATCTTTAGTATCTTCGAAATACAAAAAATCAAACAAATTAAAAATGGTCGATGTGTATCTAAGTACACATGTTTGTTGACCTTTCTATTGGTATCTGTTGTAGGTATTGAAAGATCACCACTCTTCAAAGATGAACACCACCATCAGCATCAGATTGAGAAAAGGAGCGCACACAGCACAAGAACAACAAACGGAAACCACGGAATATAGAGAAAAAATGTGTTTGCGCGACGGCGAGGTTCCTTAGCATACCAATAGCAAACTCAAACTGGTCAGCACTGTTTACACGGGGTAAACTTGACTTCTGTGGATACATTTGAGAGGTTTTTCTGTTTGTGTTGTTGTTGTTTATGGGCTTAGTTTGTGTCTCGCTTTTTGACACACACTAGTGCGCTGTTTACGCGCACACAGCTTTAACAACGATCGTATCTATGGGGATTATCTTCCGGTTTGTCCAACCAGAAATGGTAACTTGCTGTTGATGGGAGGGACCTGCTCTGTCGAAATGGAATTCTTTCTTGTGCTTGCGTGCTTATTATTAAATTTTTTTTTTCTTACTTTTTATATCTCGTGTTTTGCTTTTGATACAGATATTTTTTTATTTTTAATTAACACTGACGTAGAGCACAACCCACTATGTGCGTCTATGCTGTCGGGTGTTTGGATATAAATGAGAGTGTGAGAGGACGACGACGAGAAGTATGTTTCGTTATTGTTGGAAGGTATAGCGAATAGGGTGCTGGAGACTAGTGTTGGCGTTTAAATTAAGTTCGTTTTGGTATAGTCGTATACCCTGTAAACCTTACTACAGAGTGCTTTGAAAAAAAGGGGACCTCAACTCAAAGGTACTTCATTAAGTTTGATTTAATCACCTAGATAGGTAGATACGTCAAATGGAAAGTCTTTAAATAGAAAATAAAAAACAAGGCAGCACTACATTCTTTCAGCTTTAAGAAAGCTAATACCCCCGCACTGTGAATAGCACAGATGTCCTTGATAGGATATAGGTATACTTTTTATTTAGCTACTAGGGTCATGTCCCCAGTTGTCGAACACTTAGTGACATGCAAAATGCAATAGAGTAGTTGCTCACTGCAAGAGAACTTTCGATGTTCAATATTCGAAGTTAAATCAATTAGATTCTTAAACTCAAACTTTATTTAATAAACCTGAACTTTTTTCTGTAACCTTAACTGTTTTTTATAAAATAATATAAACTGGAAAACAGTCCAATTCCCCAGTAATCGAAGACTTGTTCCCTAAAGCCGAACATTAAGTTTCCCTATTTCGAACACGGTGTTTTGGGTTTAGATTATTTAATTACTATACATAAAACAGACATTTTTAAAGTTTTTTCTATTTTAAATTATCCAAACATTATTATTTATATTTTTTATATTTTTATAATTATTTTTACATTTATATTTTCTCAATTTTAATGAAACACATAAGTCAGATAAGATTTGAAGAGCTGCACACAAAGTCTTTATTTTGAGCACAAATTTGGGTGTACGGTACATGGTTACGCTAAATGGGGACAACCTCTATTTCTTAAGCCATCTTCTTCGGCAAGAAGTTGTAAGACAGCTCCGTCATGATTGAAATTGTTCACTGCTTGAACAAAGGAAACCAAAAATTATATAGATTTACTTGATTCGAACACTGAAAAAAGGTGTTCGAATACTGGCCCCAAAGGTTTTGCTATTTTTATTGATAGAAAGACGTAAAAATTATTTTGTTCCTTATAACATGTAAAACCTGAACTTAAAAAAACCATTTTGATGAACACTAGTGTTCGAACAGGAAACTCACAACAATTTAGTTTCCCTTAATCGAACAGCAAAAATCAATTAAAACTAATTACTTTTAAGATAGAATGTTAACATAAATGAACTAAAATATAATTTGTTCGTTGAATAAAATAAATATTTAGCTTCAATTGTCCATTAAAATCACAGTTTCTCACGATACTCGCAACAGTCTCCTTCTTATATGGAAACCCACAATTGCCCTAATCTTTGAAACCTTGTCGCAAACTACTATTTTTTAAACGTTTACATTGGTTGTACTTGTTGGTTGTTTCTGAGGGTTAAAGGGTATAACACACTTTATTATTTCACATTAAAAGAAATTAAAAAATGAGAAATAATGCAGTTACAGCGATGTTTTTCAAAAAGTGTTTGATAACTGGGAGTGTTCGATGCAAAGTTGTGTAAATAAGTGTAAGTGTAAGTGTAAAATGCAAAGTTTTCCAATTCACTAAATTAAGAAATGTTTGGAGCTCTAGAAATCGAAAAAATAGTCCATTAGGAATGGTTGTAGAGCGATTCAAAGTTAAAAAGTTTTAATAGTTAAAAAAAAATTATTTTTGGGTATTCTGCTTTGAGGTTGGAGACTTGGAGGAGAGTGTTAAAAGTATAACATTTAATGTTGATGTACCTACTTATTACTTACACACTAATCAAAATCTAAGAAAAAAAAAAAAATCGCTCGTGAGGGGGTCTATCACCCTCCGCTTGAGCGGGATGCGCTATTTTATAAAAATTCAAATTAATTATTTAAAAAAAAAAAAAAAATTGGCACCACTGTTTCGCATGAGCTAGTGATTGTGAGCTCTTCATAATAGGCCTGTTCGTTGAACTTTCCCCAGGTTTTCTTGACAACCATATGAGTCAAAAAACCTGGGTTTTCCAGTCCGCAAAAAGCGCTATATCACAAATCACTACACATCCCTGTCATTAAAAAAAAAATACATGCTATTTGACAGCTCTCAACTCGCCACAACAAAAAGCTAGGGCGAGTTTATTGAAAACCTAGGTCAACCCTAGTCCCAAGGGCTCAAAAACACTCACTCTGACATTCAAGGCGACTTTAGATTTCTCAAAAAACACTTTACGGCGACCCCAGAGCTACCCTAGGGCTTCAGCGAACAAACCTAATATATTAAGTTATAAAGGGTTGCAATTACACATTATCTAATAATGAATATTAAAATTGAAATCAAGCAAAATATTAAAAAAAAAAATTAAATACCTACATATTCCAAATGCTTCACGGTTCAAGCGAAAATCTAAAAACGCCATTCTTTTGCAATTTCTAATACATATACACGCTGAAAGTTTAATCAAAACCGTTGGACCACTTAAAAAAAGAAACGGTTTTTTCTTTTCTGTTATTTCAAACGAGTTTTTTAAAAGTCAAGTATGCAAAGCTTAAGATTCTGCCACAAATTGTTTTCACAAAAAATTTGACAAAGATGCAGCTTTGAGGTTATTTCAAAAAATCAAAATTTTCTTCTAAAATTTAAAAAAATTTTCAAAAATTTAAATTTTACTAATGATAATGTGCAATCATTCTTAAACAGCTTAGGATTTCTAAAAATACAAAATTTCGTCAATATCGTGGCTATGGGGGTAGGTACCTATTGTGAGAGGTACTTACCGTTTTTCGGCTTTTCCCAAAACAAATTTTTAGACTATAGAAAAGATAATCCAAAGTATATTCTTTATTCAAAATTTATTAAAATTGTTTTTTTTTTTAAGAGAAATAAGTATTATCATATCAGTTGTACGGCAGATATCGTTGTTTCAAGACCTAGAGACTCCATTACATAAATCCCTCTGTAGGGTGTGCCACAGACCCTAACTGCAAATTTTGAAGGAAATCGGCCTTAAGCGATTCAGGCTATATATCATTATATAGACACAGACAGACAGACACACAGACATATAGACAGAATTGAAGCACCCACATTTTTCGTATTTTCTATCATCAATGTCGTGTTTAATTGATGTCTCCAATTTTTTTTTTCTACAAGATTGCAAAGCTTGCCTTATAGTGCTTACAACTGCTAGTAAAAATTATGAAAAATAGAATAAGTTATTTACTACTTTATACTATAGTATTTTGAAAGCTATTATTTTGGTTTTTAGTTAACGTTTAGTTCAATCAAAAAAAAGTCTACAAACCAATAAAAATGGATTTTCTGGGAAAAAGAGAAAAAAGAAGATTTTCACGTATGGTTTTTCGTGTTTTAATAAGAAATTACAAAAGCATTGATTATTAAAAAAAAAATTCAAAATTTTAATTAATTTGAAAAAAAGATTCTCAAAAAATTAACTTGAACTAAAATGTTGTTTTAAGAATAAAGCATTTGCTTTGAGTTGCGCTATAATTCATTGCACAATAGACCGGTATATAGGTCTGCGTGCTCCAGCTAGTATTTTTAAAGTTATAAAAATAAACATGTTCGTTGATTTTATGTATATATATTTTTTTTTAATTAAGTCAATAATTTATTCTTCAATTGCCATTCATGGAGAACGACCCCCTTCCATACGATTTTGTTCTTGACTGGACCAAACATATCGCTGCCCTGAGTTTTAATGCATCGTATGCAAAACACGTGGTATAACAATATTTTTTAACATAAAATTCTAACGCTTTGTTAAATATTTTCCTTAAATTTTATTATTTTAAGACACTTTACAAAATTTCTTTGCATTTTTGACTTAAAATTTAAAACGAAGTAGGTAGTAAATTTTTACTCTCTTATGCAGCTAATCGATAAGAAGAGGCTTTTCATATACATGCGCAAATACTCAAAAAATGCAAAAATGTTTACTTCTGTACACTTCTGTAACTTTGTTTGACTTTATGACGCCCTATTTTTTTTTTTGACTGTTTTTGTCGTAAAGTATCAAATCAACATCCAATTGGGAGAAAGTCGTATTTAAGCTGAAAATTCTGAAGCACCCTGTAATTATTTTTTCTTGAAACTCACAAAATGTATAGCTCATCACGATATCTATATTTGTTTACGAGCTACGATTTTTGAAACCAAAAAAATCATAATGCGGCACTGTGCGCTGGCCGGCGCCCTAGCTTGGGTCCTACAGTCCTTGAATCCTGATTCAGTGTATTAGCATCAACTCTACTCGCAATATTATGACGAAATAAAATCTATGCTACTGAGAAATTTTTGGGCATTCTAATTTTGAAAGAATTTTTGAAATTGTAATGGTGCAAGAAATTTGAAATCGAGTTACTGGTTCCTCGAATTCCCTTTCCCGTTTCCGTGGCAATACTCGAATGGAATATAGAATATAGTCCATGCTACTTGGGGATATTGAGCCACTCTCAAAGTGATAGAGTGTTAGAATGTTTGTCCTGTGATGTTTTCTAAGTTCCCGGTTATGTTCCCGTTCGCGTCCCTTTTCCCTAAGGAATATGGGGATGGAATATAACCTTTATAGTTTCTCAAGCCTTAGACCATCTTTATTCTTAATATTATTCAATTCGACTCAGTAGTTTTGGAGCTTATTCAATACAAACTCTTATACTTTTTGTAGGACGGAACGCACCGTTTCTATTTCTGTATGAATCATCCTTGTTGCAAATTTTATTCAAATCGGATCAGTGCCAGTGGTTTAGGAGCCTATTCAATATATACAAACAAACATCAATCAAAAAACATAAATATCGTTTTTTTGCCTTGAAAATTGAATTTTAGGAATTTCGATTCGGAGGCGAGAGTTACACACACTTTTACCAACACAAAACATTAGAAGTTTACACGTTAGGAGTTTGAAATAAGAAAAGTGAATAGTGAACTAAATAATTGAAGGGATATTTGCTTTTTTAAGCTAGAGGATTTGAAATTAGATGCTATTACGAAAATATTATTTACAGTAGACATATACTGTGACAGAAAAGCACTTGTCCCTTCCATTGGGTGAGGAAAAAAGAACTTTTTCAAACTGCTATTGTAAATCCCAATAGAAATCGCCGAACGTTTAACATGTAAAGAGAGAAAAGAGGTTTCAGGAACGTCAGAATATCTATATGCATTGCTACAGTTTAGGAATATTAAACTGCGAATATCTTTAAGAATTTCCTTAACTGATCTAAACAAACAATTTTTATATAGATAGATAGATAGATAGATAGCTGTTTTTTATTTGATAACATTTATAATTCTTGATTACATAGTTTACAAAAAACAAAAAGCATGGCTTTTCTGCCGTCTGCCTCGTTGACAAAACATAATAAATTTAACTTTGAAATAAGATTATTCATAACAAATTCAATAATAGTTACTATAACCGTTGAACAAATTAAATTTTAGATTGAAAACCATCATTAGCGTTCGTTTAAATTACAGTGCTCCCCGGTTAATTGCGTCACCTTAAATGCACAACTTTAGACGCATTTAACAGGGGAACGCAATTAAAAGAATCCCGCTTAATTGATCTGCTGTCCCATTTAGAAAAACTCCGCTTAATTGAAATGAAAACGCAATAAAGCGTTTTTTTTACGACTTTGGCAAGAAAGTCAAGAAGAACCTTTTTAATGAAAATCAAAATTTTATTGAACGGAAAATTAACATATAATGGTAAGACATAAAAAAAGAACAAAACAATTTCAGCCTAGGAATGATTGAAAAGGAACAATTTTTCATAATGTACACAACACATAAATTATGAATTGGTACATAATCCGTGCGTATATCTTTAGCAAGCGTACAAGAGGGAATTAGTCAGATTTGCTTTTTATTTGGCTAGAACATTATATCATGGTAAGAATCTGTAATTTTCACCTGCATTGTTTCCTTACACATTTTCAAGATTTTAATTTGCAGTCGCTAAACTCTGATGTTTCAGCAAACAATAGGCTCGTTCGTTGAACTTTACCCAGGGTTGACCCAAGTTTTCTTGACAATCTTATGAGCTGTCAAAAAAACCTGGGTTTTCCAATTCTCAAAAAACGCAAAGCCACAAAATCACCACACATCCCTGTCATTTGAATAAAAATACATGCCATTTGACAGCCCTCAACTCGCCACAGCAAAAACCTAGGGTGAGTTGAGGGAAAACCCAGGTCAACCCCAGGGCTAAAAAACACTCAATTTGTCAGGGCGACCTTAGGTTTCTCAAAAAAAACGCTTTGTGGCGACCCCAGGGTTTTAACGAACAAACCTAATAATAAATAGGTGTGTTTCTTTACTGAAAATTACCACGAAATGCACCGAAATTCGGTGAAAGTCAGTCGAATCCTGTTCCAGCACAGCGATTTTTCGTAGCAGTGCACAAAAGAGAGTGCTCACGAGAGAGTAAAAAATCTCACAACGATTTAAGTCATGTCAATTTGACTATTAACTTGTAGGCACCCAACAATGCGACCAATTCATCATCAATCATTTAAGGTGTAAGCAAAAAGTGATTTCAATGATTTGTTTTTTTTCGTTCAATTAACCGGGCAATTTTGCTTCAAATTGAAAAAAGAGTTTTGATTTTTGGACCATTTAACCGGGAAACGCAATTAAGCGGAATGCATTTAAACGGGAAATTTTATGTATATTTCTTATGTGATCTTTTTTTTGCCTAGGATTCAGGTCAATTAAACGGGTAACGCAACTAAGCGGGGGGTATTTATCCGGGGATTACTGTACTTAAAAAGTCTCATTAATAATTTGATTTCTATAGAGTAGAGCTAGTTTGCAGTATTGGTATAATTTTTTTACATCCATAGTATTAAACAGTGTTATCATTTCTTTTTCTGTTAAAATATTGCTTCCGAAAACTTGTCTTCTAATTTCTGTTAAAATCGGACATTTTCCCATGAAGTGCAAAATATCTTCTCGTTCGTTCAAGTTGCACAAAGAACATATGATCGGTAGGTCCTCTCTATGTGGTTCGAAGTTTAACTGAAGAAGTTCGCCCCGCAACTTAATCATCATCGATATTTCGTCTACGCTATTGACATCTTTAAAATAGTTTTTCTCTCCCAGGTTGTGGTTCAACTGAGAGTAAAATTGTCTGTAAAGAGATCCTGCCGCGTCATTTAAACATTTTGCTCTATATTTTGTATCCGCTGCTGATATTAGCTGGTAAAGGGACCTCTTCCAATCATCGTAGTCCGGACTATTAAGATTTAGGACTATCTCACTTATCAAGTTAAATTTCGTAACGTCTTGTCAAATTCTTTCAATGGTCTGTCTGGTGTGCCACAAGGGAGTCACCTTGGTCCTTTGCTTTTCATTATTGCAATAAACGACGTCATTTCTTGTATATCATACAGCGACATTCTAATTTTTGCTGACGACATGAAGATTTTCAAATCGATAGAATATTCGTCAGATCGCAATTTATTACAAAAAGATATCGACAGTTTTGTTACGTGGTGTTCTAAAAACGGTCTTAGTTTGAACCCTTCCAAGTGTCAAAGTATGACGTTCTCACGCAAAAAGATTCCCTCTATTGCAAATTATTCAATATCTCAGCAATCATTATCTCAAGTCTCGAATTTCCGTGATCTTGGTGTCATTTTTAGTACTAACCTTGAATTCAATGAACACATCAACCTCATAACAAGCAAAGCAAATTCAATGCTTGGGTTTATAAAGAGATGGGCAAAAGAATTTAACGACCCCTATGTTACACTTTCCTTATACAACTGTCATGTTCGTCCCTATCTCGAGTATGCTTCTCAGGTTTGGTCACCTCTATATGAAGTTCATAAATCTCGTATTGAGGCAGTACAACACAGATTCATACGTTTTGCCCTGAAGGGTCTTCCCTGGGAAGATCCTTTTAATCTTCCCCCTTATGAAAACCGTATTCGTCTTTTAAATCTTCAACCAATCTCACAAAGACGGATCAACAATGAGTTAGTATTCTTCCATCAACTTATAACAGGTTCAATTGATGCTCCTGACCTGCTCTCTAACATAGGATTCAACTATCGCGGAGGATCTCACCAGCTACGAAATCTGGAGTTTTTGCATTGCTACCACCACAGAACTAACTATGGCATGCATGAGCCATTAGCTCGCATGAGTAGGTTATACAACTCTAACCCTCTTACTTCAGATTTCAATCTTAGTAAAAGTAGTTTAAAATTAAAACTAAAAACCAGTGCTCCACAAGCATGATTTTTGTTTTGTATTTAATTTATATTTAATTTGTATTTAATTTGTATTTAATTTATTAGTTAATTGTAGCTTATTTTACTTGTATTTTTTTTTATATACTTTCAATAATGTTTTTATAGTTTAATTTTGTTTTATCGATGTAGTAGAAGTTAATTATGTTAAATGTTATGTCCTCGTTCGAATACGTTCTTTTGTGCTTGTGTTGGCGTTTTTACTAACCACTAACACTTGCATTAATGATGAAGAGCGTAGATAAGTGCGTACATATGAGCTTGCTCTAAGCTCAGTACCACTTCAGACTCTGAGATGAAAAAAAAAAAAAAAAAAAAAAAAATCTCACAGTCTCTAGCAAGGTCCATCCAATCTGCATACCAACTTGATCTGGTTCGTATATCTTGAAGAGCTGCTATCTTTGGTAGCCGGTGATTATCCATTTTCATTACCTTCAGAACATAATCCACTTGCATTTTTAAAGTTCGAATGAAAAGGGGTGATAAGCCTGTTTCCAATGCTATCATATAATTTGGCTTATTGGGAGGCAGTCTAAAAATTCGCTTGATGTATAGTAGCGCAATAGTTTCTACACTGTTTCATACATTTTTGTCCCCCAAGTTTGCGCTGCGTAGAGCAAAATAGATTCCGATATAGCTTCGAATATCTTGAACTTACTGCTATGGGCAATATTTTTGTTGTAGAAGCATCTATTCCACTATGCGCTGATTGCGCCTTTAGCTTTTGTGAGCTTTTCCTTTAAATGCCTTTCCATACTTAAATTTCTCGTGAAGTAAACTCCCAAGTATTTAAAATCCTTGACAATTTCAATGCTCTCTCCATTATATTGCCATTTTTCGTTCATGCAATATCGTCCTCCTCCTTCCCTGAAGATCATAATTTTGGATTTATCCAAATTCACAACCAGACTCCAAAGCATACAGTATTGTGATAGTCGGCAACGATTCAGGTGATGGTGCCAAAAGTACGATATCATCCGCGAAAAGTAATGCCTTAACTCTATGGCCTGCGTAGTCAATCCCACAGGGTAGAAAGTCTACTAGGTCTTCAATAAATAAAGCAAACAGGCTTGGACTCATTGTACAACCTTGTCTGACTCCTGATTTTGTTTCAAACCACCCTGACAACTCTTCACCATTCCATACTTTGGCCAGTGTGTTTTCATAAAGGTTTTGGATAACTCTTCCAAACTTCATTGACATTCCTATGCTATAAAGTTTGTACATGAAGGCTTGTCTATCAACTGTATCAAAAGCCGCCTTAAAGTCAACAAAAAACGTGTACAGTTTCTTTCCTTTGGTAAGAAATGAATTCGCAATACTTTTAAGCACGAAGATGTGGTCAACTGTTGAATAACCTGCCCTAAAGCCGGCCTGGAATTCTTTCAAAAGCTTGGCATCATCGATCCATTTACTAAGCCGTCTTTGCAAAATTAAAGTGAAGATTTTATACGATGCATTTAAAAATGAAATCCCCCTATAGTTGGATAGTTCAGCCAAGGCACCTTTTTTATGAATAGGAAAAATAATAGATTCTTTGAATTCTTGCGGTATAATCCCGGTTTCCAGTACATAGTTGTATATCCATGTTAACCTGTTGATTAATTCAACTGTACCATATTTGTAAAATTCCGCTGATATACCGTTCGATCCAGCAGCTTTTCCGTCCTTTAACATTATAACCGCTGAAATTACCTCCTGGTGACTTATCTCAGAATCCAAAATTGCGTTGTTAAACCCAGGAGCAGCGTATTGGAAGTTAACTCTTTCTTGGGCAGGATTCAACAAATTTTGGAAGTGTGATGCCAAAAGATTGGGACTTAGATCACAGTGGATGGTGTATTTTTTTCCGTTAAGGTTCCGTGCTAGGCACCAAAATTCTTTTGAATTCTTACAAAGGGCCAGTCGCCTAGACTCTGCTTCAAAGAATGTTTCCTTTTTTCGCCTACACAACGTCTTATATGCACTGTTTGCTTGCAAATACTGATATTTGAAGTAACCGTCACTTGAACTTCTGTATGCTCTTAGCCAACCAAACGATACCTTCCTCGCTTTTATGCACTCTTTATCAAACCAAGGAGCGATAAAATCTTGTTGCAAAGTCCTGTTTGCAGTCTCTACTGGGTACGAAGTTTTTATTATCTCATTTATTTGGGCAAGATCGCAATAGTTTTGTCTTTGTAGTGCAGTATTTAGCTGTGTTTGATATTCTATCGCTTTGGTTTCCTTCCATTTCAATTTGGGCAAGAGATTCATAGTCCTTGTTTCTTCAGCTACTATCGAAGTAATCCCGAAAGTCAAAACAATGGGGAAGTGATCCGAAAAAGTTGCATTTTCAACCTTGAAATCGACGACGTAATCATTCCACTCCTTACCAACGAGACTATAGTCTATCACCGAGCTGCCTTGATGACCAGCAAAAGTAAGTTCACCTTCCGTGTCTGAGCAACTTGTTCCGTTTTGAATTCTTAACCCGTACGAGTTACACAGCTCAATAAGTTTAAGGCCTCGTGCATTGCATATTGGATCCTTTGTTTTTCGCTCAATTCCTAGTGCTTTGTTTTCATTTCCTTCTTCACTTCCAATTCTTGCATTCAAATCACCCACTACCAACCAATTAGAGGTTCCGCTTTGGGCTACTACTCCTTCCATACTTTCGAAATCGTTGTCCCAATGGTTGCAATTGATGTAAGCCGAAAGAATACGATAATTTTTATTATTAAAATGCAGATTTAGATATGTAACACCTTCGTATAGCTCAAATTTGCAATTAATATGTTTAACATTTTTCTTGAACCCGAACAAACATCCTCCACTAGCTCTTCCCCTTGACTGCACTCTGGTAGCTGGTATCCATTTAAGTTCAAAATTAATAAATTTATTTTCAAAATTAATAAAGCTGTTTTCCGTTAAAAATGTTTCATATAAAAAAATGAATTCAAATTGATTAACAAATTTAAAAAAATCTATAAAAATAAGCTTATTACTCAATCCTGAAACATTATAAGAAAGGATTTTGTATCTAAAAGATTTAAAATTATTGTTTATTTTATTATCATTTTCTAAAATATTTGATTTGTGGCAGACGGCATTACAACTAAAAATGTTTCGTGTGAACAGTATTCACAGTTTGAGAAGTTCTGTTGTCATTTTCTCTTTTGTTTCCACCATCAACACATATGTCATCGAGCGTTGTCAAATCAAAAGTGTCACCAGCCAATTGTTGAAGTGTAAATAAACCATTTGATGTATCCGAATTTATTTTACCAGAATTATCGAAATAAAATTTATTTTCATCAATTATAAGTGTTTCTCCTCTTAATTGACACTTGATGTTTTTGTTTTTAGAAATTATGTGTGCTTTTAATTTGTTCATTCGCCTTCTACGTTCTCTTGCTGCTGCTGGAAAGTCCTTGTGTATCGTAGTGCCAGTGTTTTGCAATTTAGCTTTTGCCCGTAGTATTTGGAATACATCCTCTTTGTTGCACATTTCAACGACGACATTTGTAGTTCTAGGCCCCGAACTTATTTGTCGTGCCGCGACTATTTTGGCTTTATTATTTGTTTCCAGTAGATCTAAGCAGATGGTTTTTGCTTTCTCTACCAAATCCAGAGAATCACCAGCCATCGCAGGTTTCAAGTGCACGATCAAATTTTTTTCATTTGCCTTTTTTTATTATTATTATTATCATTTATTCAATCTACCGAGTCTTACTCTTACAGATTTCAGAAATACTATACAATATTTTTATATTTTATATACATTAACATACATTTAAATCTAATAAGTACATTTTTAGCTTCGTTCTAGGTAAACATAGATCTATTTCAGAGCATACTGAGTTGAAAAATTTAATACATTTTGTGATAGGCTCATTTGAGCTGTAAGCGTACAAATGAAAGGGGTTGTAAAAAAGATTTCTCTGTCTTATACTCCTTTCTGGTGCATAAATATAAAAACATTTAAGAATTTCCGGACAAACAACTTTATACGAGAACACATCATGTACAAACAATATGCAATTCACATTTCTTCTTTTCTCTAATGTGTCAAGACCTATTAAGGCACAACGAGTTGAATATGAAGGCATTATATCAAGATTCCAATTCAATTTTCTTACTACAAATCGGGTAAAGGCCTTTTGAACTCTTTCCAGACGCAATTTTGAAATGGAACTACATGGACACCAAACAATAGCACAGTATTCAAGCACCGGGCGAACTAGTGACATATAAATTGACTTTAAAGTGTAAGGGTTTGAAAACAACGAACAACTTCTTTTCAAAAAACCTAGCAAAGAGTTAGCTTTAGCTACAACATAATCAATGTGAAAGGAAAAAGAAAGCTTAGTATCAAATATGACACCTAAATCATTTACTTCTGTTTTTTTATTCAGATGAATATTAAAAATTTTATACTGTAAATGTACAGGGAATAAAGACCTGTAAACAGAAAATGAGTGGCATCTTGCAATGTTTAAGGACAAGCCATTATCAGTACACCAAGAGGTGATAATATTTAGTTCATTTTGAAGAATATTGCAGTCATTGAAGTTACGAACACGATTAAAAATTTTTAAGTCATCAGCGTACATTAAGCATTTCGCACTAGAAAGAAGATTTGGAATTTCGTTTACAAAAATATTAAAAAGCAAGGGACCTATATGACTTCCTTGAGGAACACCGGATAGTACATCAATTTGCCTAGAAAAGAAATTGTTCACTTTCACTATTTGTTTTCTGTTAGATAAATAACTTCTTATCCAGTCAAGTAATGAGGAATGTATTCCAAGCACTTTTATTTTGTCAAGAAGAATTTTGTGACAAACAGTGTCAAAAGCTTTGTTGAAATCTGTAAATATGACATCTACTTGATATCCTGATTCAAGGGAATCAAAAAGATACTTGGTAAATGAAATCAAGTTAGTAGAAGTTGATCTACCAGATACAAAACCGTGCTGGCACGTAGAAATTTGTTCCTTAAAATCAAAATATATTTTTTTTGTTACAATGTATTCGAATAACTTGGGAATAGCTGATAACTTTGATATCCCCCGGTAATTTTCTATGTTTTGCTTTGAACCTGCCTTATGAATGGGGGTAATGTATGAAATTTTCCATTCATCTAAAAAGTCCCCCGTAGAGAGTGATAAATTAAATATCATATTTAAAGGTTCAGACAATGTCAGATAGCAGCGTTTAAGTAATTCTGATGGTATACCATCCGGACCAGAACTGAAATCAGATTTTAAAGATAATATCCCATTAGAGACATCAAGTTCGGAAATATCTAAACTGCCTACGTTTGAAATAGAAGCAGCATTGTTGTTTTTCAAGCATCTCCACTTGTTTTTCGAGCGAAACACATCGGGACTCCATTTTGTGCAGTTGAGTCACCAATGTTTTATTGTTTTGCTTCAAAGCGGTAATTTCCGCACTGATTCCTTCAATGTCTGCCCTAGTCGCAACGTCCTTCAACTTGACATCTAATAAATTTGCCATAGAAGTTTGGAAAATTTTTTCCAGATCGGCCACTGACAAATTACCAACAGGTGTAATATTTTCTTGGGGTTTTAACGATGTATGTGGCTTTGTCGGTGATAATACCACAAACGGTCTTTTAGATGGGTTGCATTCATTTTTGATGGGTGAACGTTTTGTAGGAGCCATAATGCTGCACTTGTTATTTGTCTTGCGACTTAAAACTAGTTTTACCTTTTAATAAATGATTCCCAAGTGATAGAACTAAGCTTTCAAGACTTATAGCACTTTTTTAAGACTTTTTTAACAATAAAAAACCACAAAATTTACGGAGCTTATTTTCAATGTCAACCGAACTTTACAAGCCAGAGTTGCCAATTCAATTTTTATATATGTATTTACAAATGTAACAATACACCGAAAGAAAAACCTTGGTAAAATCAAACATGAAGCTTGTTTGTTTTTGCGTCAAGCACGAACATACTTAAATTAATAAAGCTGGCATTTTCATTTTATTTATTTAAATGCTACAATTTTCATTGCTCAAATCAACAACGTCATTTTCAATTTAATTGTTAACCAACAACGGTTGTGATACTAGAAACATACCTGTCCATGATACTTTAACAACGTTTGTGTTTCCTCAACAATTCTGAATTGTTTTTAAAATATGAACATTGTTCATCAAGTATGTTCGTGAGAATTCAGCCACGTTTTTATTTGCTAACAGTTTTAATGTAAAATTTCTATGATAAATTACTGAATTGAAGTTTGACCTTTACATTTGATAGGTCAAACTTCAATTCAGGCATTTATCATAGAAACTTTACATTAAAACTGTTGAGCAATTAAAAACGTGGCGTGGATTGATTAAAGAAGTATGAACATTGTTGATCAAACATATTGGTGATAGTTCAACAGTGTATTTGATATTTCAATCACAAACGTGATGGTTTTTGTAATTTCAGCCTTAATTGTGAGTTAAATATGTTTGTTGTTGATCAAGTATGAAATCAACAATCACGTTGTTGGTTAAAAATTATAACATATTCAAATCAACTACGAACATACTTAATTTAAACATTTTTATGATAATTACCTGAAAAAAAATTTATCACGGCAGCATACTTGATTTGAAAATGCGTTCTTTTTGAATTCATCACGAAACTTGGTTAATTTCACAACTTTAGATGAATTGTTGATTAACAATGAAACATGTTTAAATCAACCAAGGTTTTTTCTTTCGGTGTACTTAATACTAGTTCAAAATTCACGGGAAAAAGGGTTAGATAGGAAAAAATAGAAAGTATTTCCTGATGCATTCGCTGAACGAAGCATTTTGCACATTGGATTAAAATGGGCGGAATTGGTGCGAAGAGTTGGGAGGCGGAAGTATCAGACAGAACAGAGGTTGCGGGGACTATTTATATAAATCATCTAAAGTAGCGCCGGGGAATCTATGGTATCTACCAGTCATATCCTAATGGGCAAAATGTCAGCGATACGACGACGATTAGACAGAGGGTCAGCAAGCCAATGAGTAGCAATCGGTTTTCATACGGCGGTAAAATTAAACGATCAGACCAAGGTAAGTTAAGCAGAGCGAGTGCTAAAAGTCTCGTTGAACAGCTTCAAGTCTGCAAGATTCAGTTATTTGGTAGGAAGACCAGACTTGAGTAGCATATTTAAGGATAGGCCTGACAAATGTCGTGAATAAGGACTTAGTACAGTGTAAGTTGTATAACTCTTTTGACTATAGCGTTTGATAAGCTCCAAGGGAGAGTTTGTCATAAAAAAGCAATGAATATTTGTACCACCCATTTTTCATAAGTTGTGAATAAACAATAAATGAATTGGGGATTCTTAAAGAATTGGCATGTGACCATGGCCACGATGCCAAACACTGCTAGCAAACGGAAACAAAAAAAGAAAGAGATTATTAATCTAGAATAATGTCGCTATAGTCGGAACTATGGAAAAAAATTTATCAAAAAGTGGCGACTCTCTGAGGAAACCGCTGTTTTGGAATTTATCGACTTAGTTTATGAGCTCACGAACTACATGGATGATCTTGGCTTCAACTGATTGAAACGTTCTCGGGTTGATGGCATGTCATCCAAAAGGCCGGGTTTTCCACAAAAAGAAGTTCAAGTAGATCAAATCGCAACTCCCGTTGGCTAATAATACGATTTGGTTCAAAACATAGAAAATTTCCAATATTGATACCTTAATCCGAATCCGAACTTGTGGTTCTTGAGACATTTTTCACTACTCACTTTTTAATCCAACTTAAACTTAAACCGTCAACTTATGAAATATCTTGAAGAACGAAAGCTTCTTAATGATCGTCAGTACGGCTTTCGTAGCAAACGGTCCACTGGTGATTTGATGGCATATCTCACCGAAAAGTGGAACCAATCTTTACATTGTTTTGGAGAAAGTAAGATTATTGCGCTTGATATTTCTAAAGCATTTGATAGAGTTTGGCATCAGGCTCTTTTATCGAAAATGCGTGCTTTTGGTATCGATGAGTCTCTTCTTCGTTGGATTAGAAATTACCTTTCCGACCGTTCAATACAAACTGTGTTGGATGGCTTCAAGTCTGATATACCCACTTCATAAATGCTGGTGTGCCCCAGGGCTCCGTTTTGTCTCCGACTCTCTTCCTCATTTTCATTAATGATCTCTTGTCTGAAACTTCTAATCCGCTTAACTGTTTTGCTGACGACTCGACCCTCAGCTTTTCATATTCGTTTCCTAATTCACGTCCCTGCTCTTTGGATGTGAAACTGGAACGGTTGCGTATGATAAGCTCATTGAATTCTGACCTTGACAGCATTGTTTCATGGGGTCTTATGAACCGAGTAAAATTCAATGCTTCGAAAACTCAATGTTGTCATTTGTCGTTAAAGCTAAGCATCCCCTCATTGCCATTATCCATGAATGGTACCTGTATCCAAGAAACCGAAAAGCTGTCAGTACTTGGTATGTGTGTAAACGATGATCTTCGTTGGAATGACCACATATTTGAAGTCGCCAAAAACGCTGCTAAATGCTTAGGCTTCTTGAGACGACGCAGGAAATTCTTCACTCCTTCTGATCTGGCTACAATTTATAAGGCCTTCATCCGCCCAAAACTGGAGTATAACTAACATATCAGGTGCTTCTCAAACATCCTTGCACCTCCTTGATAGGGTACAAAATAGAGCGTTAAAATTGATAGGACTAGATTTTTTTTTTTTAGATTACAATAGATTTATTTCAATTTTCAAAATTACATTTTAACGTATTTAGATACAAAAATCTTTAAAGCATGGCATTGCCGTCTGCCCGATTGACATTTTTTAACAATTTATAAGTTCATAATTTTTAACTTTTAATTCATACATTTTATTCGGATATGAAAAGAAGAGAAATAAAAATAATATAAGTGGTATAAAAACAAAGTTTATGTGTGGGACTGTTTGCAGTTAATTTGCTAATTCTTTTTTTTAAAAGCTTCATTCAGTATTTGGTTCCTGTAAGCCATTGCTTTCTTATAAAAGTAGTAGAGCTGGGTTGTATTGCCTTCGCAGTTGAGGAGCGCTAAAACGCCTTCATCATCTATTTCGTCGCTGCCCAGAAAGCTTCTTCTAATTTCTTTCAAGATCGGACATAAACCGATGAAGTGCTTAATGTCTTCTCTTACAGCCATGTTGCAAAGCGCACATATTATTGGCAGATCCTCTCGGTGCGGCATGAAGTTCAACAATCATTTTGGCCAACTCTGATTTGGTCATATTTCCAACAATTTCTTCGGATTCAGAAATTTTAACATAAAATTGCAATTTTTTGCCACTGTTGAAGTTTTCGGGAGATATCTCACCTACTTTGCGCTTATTCATATGCAGTTGTAGTTAGGTTATGGTCTTTAAAACTTAGCACGAAAATAGAATACGCAGTACAATAAAAGACTCACTTGATTGTAGTTGGTAAGATGACTTTTTTTCAGCAATTTTCTTTACTGACACGTTTTGAGGCGTTTAGAGTTTAAATAACTTTGTATTTCTTATTTTTTTCACTTTTTTCACGGAGCAAACTTAAAAACCACCACTCTTAGCTAACTGACAGCTGTCAATCCTATCAAATTGATAGGTGGTAGTTCAATCGTAGAATCGATTGATTCTCTTGAACATCGTCGAAACGTTGCCTGTCTCACTCTCTTTTATCGCTTTTTCCACAAGCAGTGCTCTAGTGAAGTAGCCAGTTGCATTCCTCCCCTGAAACAATTTAGCTGCAATACCCGCCTCGCTAGGAATGTTCATCAGTTTTTCCTTGAGCCCAACTTCGGGCGTACAGTCAAGTATAGAGATTCGTATTTCAGTCGCACCACCCGAATGTGGAATGCTTTACCTGGCTCTGTATTTCCCCTTCATTACGATTTACAAAGATTCAAAAGCAACGTGCATCGGTATCTCCTTTCAAATCCTCTCCTATTTTCCTAAATGCTCGCACTGTGTTCTAAAACATTATAAGGGTATTCATAACCCCTTGATGTGCGCGCTTATTATAAAAAAAAAAAAAGCTTATGATTTGTCATGGCGTTTGTATTGGGTTTGTCGTTTGGTAACCATGTGCCTGATTGATTGGTAGGCCCAAATGTTACCAGGGTGACATTCCAAAGTCTGACTTTGTAAAAGTGTAGGTAACTATTTATGTCATGAAATGTAAGCATATCTATCTGCATTCAATGCACAATAACATTACAATTAAAAGTGAAATCATAAAAAGGTACTAAATTATTAATATTTTGCTCACTATTCAATACTTTTCTTACCTTACTATACTCCGCCCATTCTCTCACTCACACCACTTAACACTTTTCTCATTCGATGGCTGATTAGACTTGAAAAGTAAAGAAATACAAATGTCGGCGAAAAGAAAACAGAACCCGTATCACTTGGGGGTGGGGCGTATGTTTTTCATGTCAAAACTAAACTCCGCCTTGATTTGGTTTCGTTCTCTCTCACGCATTAGCTGTGCGTGTTCCAACAGAAGCAAACTTCAGATATTCGATAACATAGATACATAGATGTATAGATAGATACCACCAATGCTAGTTTATCGGAATGAATAATGGAGTCGATCCAGGTTTTCCCCTGGCAAGTTTTCATAAATTTTCATTGGAGGGGTGGTAATAAATTAGTTGCTATAGGGTGGGTAATCGTGTTTGACTGAGAGTGTGTGTATTGAGGAGAATCGAAATCGACAGCCATTAAAATAAGTAGGAAGGTGCGTTGGCTTGAAGCTTTTTTCTGGCTTATACACCCTTCAAAGGTTAGCTGTTGTATGAAATTCTTATGGGCACCATGAGTTGGGTGCAAACAATTTGTTTGGATTTTGGTATGTTGATGTGCATTAAAATAGGAATAAATTTATGCGGGTAACGTAGTTCAGAGGTTGGGCATACATTTTTGTGGATGGTTTCGGCATTTCATCCTAAATAAGAATATCTGGAGGGTAATATTTTTCATGACTGAAAACATTTGAAAGGACATTTATTTTCTAGTGAAATAATAAAGGACTTTTCGCAGAGAGAAAAGGAAGAAATCCTTTTGAAACTTTGCAACTGATAGACTCTGAATGTTGCGCGATTTACTCCAGTGTGTGCTTGGTAGCAGCCAAGTGCATCCTTTTTCCTGAATGCTCTGAAAAAGTAGATTGGCAGGTACCCTTATGATCCCAAATACGTTCAGTGGATGTAGAGTGTTAGCTTCTACTCCTCACCTATAATAAATAATGATAAATAATTCTCTTAATATTTGGTTGAGCAATCAATAGAAATTTTGAGATTATGACTCTCTAATTCAAGTTCTTTTAGTCCTTGCAAAGTACCTAACCATATTTGTTGTCCTACCTCACAGTCGATGGTAATTGAAACGAAGAGCTACTCGAAGGTTTCAGAGCTTCGAAAAGCATACCTTTTGCGATTTTTTTTATTTAATTAATTCAGGAAGGCAAAGATACACATTTGACAACTTCTAAAGGAAATGTTCGTAAAAATATGTCAAAAATTCAGACTGCCAAGGAGTGTATAGGTACAAGGTGCGACAAAAGTATAGAAACATCTGGAAATATGGCGCGTTAAAAAAAATCAAAGACCCTATATCCGACGTATTTTTCGACGAGGAATCCGATGGTGACCTTGAATTTGACCTTGGGCGAAACCTTGAAGCCCCAGCGTCCCAAAATTCAAATGGAAACCCCCATTTTTTATTGCAGATTTGGAAAGAGCGCAAAATAAAATAAAATACCTACATGTTTTTTCGTAAAATGTTGCGCTCTTTCCAAATCTGCAATAAAAAATGGTGCTGTGTGGCACGTAGCGACGTCCTGTTAAAACCAAATGTTGCCAATATCCTCCTCCTCAGATTTTCTGAAAAAATTTTTGTTCAATATGGCCCGATAACGATCGCCATTGACTGTAACGGCCACTCCTTGCTTATTTTCGAAAAATGGCCCAATTATGCTTCTGGACCAAAATCTGCACCAAACAGTGACTCGTTTTGGGTGTTATCGGCTTTTCAATGTACCTATGCGTGCGGGTTTTCTGTGCCCCATATGAGACCAATTTGCTTGTTTACATACCCGCCAAGATCAAAATGAGCTTAATCTGAAAAGATGATTTTTTTTTTTTGCAAAATCGGCATCTTCTCTAAGTCGATCGCAGGCCCACTTATAGCGAAGCGAAAACGCAACATATTCGTTCAGCGAAAGGATAAAACTAATTATCTGTTGAATCAGACATAAGCTAAGTGTTACCGTTCACGAAATAAGCACTAGTTAAAAAAAAAAAACCTTAGATGGCGAACTCTTTACAAAGCGAATAGCTGGTGAGTTGGCAACTGATGTAGGACTTTCTCTGAGCGCTGAACTATGGAAAGACATGTTTAAATGTCTTGATCGATTCATCTCTGAACTTCGAACAAGAACAGGGTCTTTTAAGGAGGTGGCTTCATTGTTTGAAGTTGTACTGGATAATTCTTTACTTATAGCAAACATTAATGATTTGAAAAAAACTGTTTCAAAATTTGCTAGTGCTTATGATGAGGTGTCAGAGTCAGAACTTCTCTCAGAGATACCAAGTTTGAGAAGTCATTTGAAAGCGGCTAAAGTGACAACATCTAATTGGTTATCTTTAGATTTTATGAAATTCATCCTTGAACGGAATTTTGCAGAATTTATTCCGAATCTCATTGGTCGCATTAAAAATGTTAATGACAATATGTGTGTCAGTTGCGTCATTGTGAAAGGAGTTTTAGTAAGCTTAAATTAATAAAAACTACTTGCGGGCGGGCAACAATGACGGAAAAGAGGCTCAACAATCAGCGAATTTTATCAATTGAACATGAGGCGACCCAGCAAATAAATTGATGAAGGAAAAAGACGTTTTATTAGTATTTGTTCTTTTTTTTTATAGAATGTAAATAGATACATTAATTTTTGTTCTCCTTTTCTTAAATTTTTTATCTGAATTTAAATAAAGAAATCGCAATATATGGAATAGCGTAGTTTCACTTATTTTACTGTTTTACATTCTGGGGGTGACACCATATAATTGCCGCCCCAGGTGCCACCCGTTACGGTACTGCCTTTACCTGAGCCCTTATAACAAGATGGTAAGATGTTATATATCATCTGGATGGACGAGCGTCTTGTCATCTTGCCTGACATGACCGAAAACGTCTTCAATATTAAATGCGCAAACACTTCACGATCTTGCAATTATATTACACAGAAATGACGTTGTATATTAGTAATTATTAAATTCTTTTGACTTAATACAGTAACTCACCTTAGCAGAGTTGACAAAAAAAAATTATTCGACTAGACAAGACTTCGTTGAATTCATTATGTAAGCCATAAAAACTTATATTTTTTAAAGATAATATGAACTAATAATAATAAATCACAAAATAAAATCCATTTTTCCGTTCTTTTTAAATAAAACACTTATAACCTCGTCTGCTGCTATAGGTATTTCGAGATGAATAGTTAGAGCAGCCAAACCATTTAAAAGATCCTGCAAACAAGTAAACATCTAAAGCTAATCACACTGTGATTAAATTTAAGAATCTCACTTCGTTGATCATGCTTTTTGTATTGTTTTTATTCTTTTGAAACTGGAGATTGTTCTTTCGTGAGTTGACGTTGATTAGCTATAACCAAATATATATGTTGAGAAAGCTTTCTTTGGAGCACCTATCGAGCGCTTCCAATAAATTGTTAGAGGAAGTATTATTTCTTCGGATCAACTATCTCTCCCAAGTTCTTAATTCTTCTAACGAAAAATCCTTGAAAAGAACCGAAAACCCTTCTGATATGTTTTCATGGTTTGGAAATTTATCTCCAAGGTCCATTGGAAGGATTGAACTGTTATGTATTATCTTTTTATGTACTTTTCTCATAACGTGAATGTCACCTCATTTAACTGTCAGAATACGAAAGTAAATACCCATGTCAACAAGTAACGTGTGTCAAACTCCATGTGGTCACTCAAGTTTAAGTCGTCCTCCAGTAAAGAACTTTATATTCATTATACTCTTTAAATAAACTTTTTACTTTGAATTAAGGAAGTCAGTGTTCTCATTTTGCGCTCCGAGATATAAAATGAACTTCTCTCGATTTCTATGTGAAAAGGATTGAAAACAGTAACACGAAAATATTCTTCAGTACCGAAGGGTTCGAACGATTCTTTTGTTGGTTCACTACTCTCCTATGTTTAACGTCAATATCAAAGATTTCAGCAATTTTTTTCCCATCTTCAAAAACTTTCGAAAATGAATCATCTTCTGCCAGTTTAATTTTTAGTTGATCCCTTAAATCTTAGGCGAGATCCATAGCTTGGAAAAGTCTGAATTTGCTCTTTGAAACTCACGACTTAATGGCAATGAGAGTTGGTAAACCATACCTACTTATAACCTTAAAGCTAATCTATAACTCGAAATCCATAGCGTTTTTTAAGTCCTTTGCGTCATTTTCCAATGTATACTTGGTTAAGAGTCTCGCACACAAACTGAATAGGTCCTCAAAATCTTCAACTGCTTGATGTTTTGAGATATGTCGCGTCAGACTCAGCCGCTTCCGCTTATTGTTTTTCAAAGCATACCTTTTCTTTTCGGTGTATTGAAATAATTCTATACTGCTTCAATTGTGGATTGTGGTTATTCAATCTCTAATGGCTGGTATTTTGCTGTAAATAGATATAGCAATGTTCAAAGAACGTGCTGCACAATGGACGTACAGAGCATACTGAGCAAATTTTGGGCAAATAATTGCCTGAACACCATTGAATTCTCCCGACCAGACATATTGCTTGCTCCGTCGTACCCTTGGCCGATCAAAAATTAAATGATAAAGATTTCGAAGATTTTCTACTATAAGCTTTGCAAGAGCATCACCTGGATTGTTAATAATAACAAAAAAATTAAGCCAAAGGATTTTATTCAAACCTGTCGTGGAAAATCGATATAAAAAAGAAATTTAAAAGATTAGGTGATTTTGCCGAAATAATAGTTTCTTTCAGATGAAGTTGACTTTGAATTTTTGCGTAGAATGTAGGTACAGAAAGTATAATCCTGTAAGTACTAATAAGACTCAATTCACCTAGGAAGTAGGTAGGTGGCATGTTTGATATCGAGGTTAATTCGAAGAGGAAAAGGCACGTCTGTTCGATAAGTACAATTTTATTCAAAGTGAGTAAGAAGAACAAGAACTAGAAAAGAGAATAGAAAAACTTAAGCAATTGACAGAATGTAATGAGAGCTTTTGCAGTTGGGTTGCCAAAGTGTAAATATAAAATAAAGGAATTAATTTTCCAACAAACTCCGCCTCAACCCAAGTGCGATACATAATGATTAAACTGTCTTTTAAAGTAGTAATTTAATTTATACATATTTGAAATTTTGATTTATTAAGCAAAGATAAGAAATACAATTCGTTCTATACAAAAATAAAATCTTTAACATCGTACATGCAAGCTCATGTTTTTTCAATGATAAAATTTTAGTAAATATATCTGCAGCATTCTCTGATGATGGAACATACTTGATATCAATTTCGCCGGACACATATTTCTCTCTTATGTAATGGAAGCGAATGTCTATGTGTTTGCTTCGTTTATGAACAATTGGATTCTTAACTGCGAACTGAGCTCTTTGATTGTCGCACATCACCGTAGAAGCTACCTTGGCATATTCGATGAAGCCAATTTCTTTCAGCAGGCTGCGATGAAAAGCAACTTCCTTAACGCCTTGACACATAGCTACATATTCAGCTTCCATCGTGCTTAAGGAAACAACGGGCTGTTTTTTCGACTCCCAAGCAATTAGGCAGCCACGAAAGAACATAGCGAAACCACTCAAGGACTTTCTATCTACTGGGTCTGATCCCCAGTCAGCATCTGTGAAGCAAATAAGGTTTTCATTACTGGGAGCATAAGTTGACATACCTTTGGGTTTAAGTTTAAGGTATCTTAGAACCCTTTTTGCAGCTACAAAGTGCTCGTGGTGAGGATGACTATGGTACTGGGCTAATCTGGACACAATATGCACGATGTCTGGTCTGGACATTGTTGCTGAACTCCTTGATATTAGAGCCGGAACAATGTTCGTCTCCACATTTTTCTAGTATTGAACCTTCTGCAGGCGGTGTTGCAGCACCTTTACAATCCAGCATTCCCCTTTTTTTCAGCAACTCCAAAGTAAATCTCTGTTGGTGTATTTTAATTTCGCCTCGAAGACCATCTCGCTGAATCTCCAATCCTAAATAATATTTAATTGGACCACGATCAACAGCTTCAACTTGTGAACACAAATTTTCGATTATGTTTTTCATAGTTGCTTCTTCAGTACATGCTATTATCAAATCATCGACGTAAATAGATATTATGTTGATTTCGTTTTGGTGATTCATGAAATAAATACAATTATCAGTTTTGCATCTTTGGAAACCCATGTCTTTCAAAATGGAATTGATTTTTTCATTCCAATATCTCCCAGCCTGTTTGAGTCCATTTTTTTTTTTGAATTAGGTGGGCATTACAGTTCGGGGTGAACCTGGGCCTCAACCAACATCCTTCGATAACGACTTCTATTTCGGGCGAACTCTCTCCAGTTTCGCACTCCAAGTCGGTTGAGGTCATCCTCCACTTGATTGCGCCACCTAAGACGAGGTCTTCCCCTTCCGCGATTTCCCTGCAATGTGCTTTCGAACACCCGACGAGCCGGAGCGTTTGGGTCCATCCGCTCAACATGGCCCAACCATCGTAGCCTCGCGATGCGTACTCTTCTGGCTATGCCCATGTCGCGGTACAGCTCATACAGCTCGTTGTTGTATCTTCTTCTCCACACATTGCCTTCGCATACGGGACCAAAGATCATTCGGAGAATTTTTCTTTCGAAACGACCAAGGGTTTCCTCATCCGCTTTCGATAAGGTCCATGCTTCCGCGCCGTAAAGCAGGACTGGGATGATTAAGGTCTTATATAAGGTTACCTTTGTTTTTCTGGAGAGGGTTTTGTTTCACAATTGCCTTCTTAACCCAAAGAAGCAACGGTTGGCAAGAGTTATTCTCCGTTTGATCTCCGCACTGATGTTGTTGTCCGTGTCTACAGCGGATCCTAGGTAGACGAAGTCCTGTACTACCTCGAAGTTATGTCTGTCTATTGTGACGTTTTGTCCAATTCGTCGGTGTTCTGTGTCCTTGTTTGATGACAGCATATACTTTGTTTTGCCCTCATTAACCATCAAACCCATTTTTGCCGCTGCTGTTTCAATGCTCGCAAAAGCACCTATGACATCACGCTTTTTTCTTCCCATTACGTCAATATTGTCTGCATATGCGAGCAATTGCACAGATTTTTGAAAGATTGTTCCTCTGGTGTTGACGTTTGAGTTTCTTACAATCTGTTCAAGTATGATGTTGAAGAAATCGCAGTTTATCGCCTTGCCAAAAACCTTTTTCGACATTGAAGGTCTCGGTGAGTTCTTTACCGACCTTGACGGAGCAGCGTGAATTCTCCAAAGTCATCCTGCATAATCGTACGAGCTTTGCAGGGATGCCGAAACTAGACATGGCTCTGTACAGCTCGTCTCTGTAGATACTGTCATAAGCGGCCTTGAAATCGATAAAGAGGTGGTGAATATCGATATTATGTTCTCGGGTTTTTTCCAAGATCTGCCGTAATGTGAAAATTTGGTCTATTGTGGACTTCTCCGGTCTAAAACCACATTGATAAGGACCTATCAAGTTGTTGACGTGGGGTTTCAGACGTTCACATATTACAGCAGACAAGATCTTATAAGCGACGTTAAGTAGGCTTATCCCTCTATAATTGGCGCAGTTGTGAGGGTCTCCTTTCTTTAGGATCGGGCATACGATACTGAGGTTCCATTCATCGGGCATGCTTTCTTTCGACCATATCATGCAGATCAGCTGGTGCATGCTCCTTTCCAACTGATCTCCGGCTGCCTTGAAAAGTTCGGCATCAAGGCCATCTGCACCTGCAGTCTTATTTGATTTAAGTTTGCATATGGCAAGCTTAATCTCTTCCAGGTCGGGAGGACGGCATTCTTGATCATCGTCCAGGCTGAATGGGGCAATCTGCCTGACAGCGGAATTTGTGTCCTCATCGCCGTTAAGCAGTCTGCAGAAATGATCTTTCCAGATCCTCAGTAGCGACTGTGACTCTACAACTATGTTTCCCTGCTGGTCTTTACAGGCTTGAATTCGGGGTTTGCCACCCTGGCAGGATCTTTTTACCTTTTGGTAAAACTTCCGAGTCTCGTTCCTGTCATGGCACCTCTCTATTTCCTCAAACGAGCGCTTCTCATGCTGCTTCTTTTTCTTTTTGAGAATTCGGTGTTCTTCCCTTCTTCTCTCCTTGTAAATCTCGTTATACCGATCGTAAGCAGCCCTCGTTCGTGTTTGCAAAAGCATTTGTCGTGCTCTTTGCTTGGCTGCATTTGCCTGCCTACATTCTTCATCGAACCATGGGTTTCGTTTTGGCGGCCGAGTGAAACCCAGAACCTCAGAGGCAGCGGTTCTGATGGCTTCTTGGCATTGCTGCCACTGGTCTTCGATGCTTAATGCTGGCGGCACGGGATTCAAGGATAATTGAAGGGACACTCGAATGGAAAAGGCATTAGCAATCTCTTGCGATTGTAGCTTTCCGACGTCATATCTCTTCACAGCGTTAGTTCGTGCTGGTCGTGAACAAGATATCCTCATTCGTACCTTGGCTACAACAAGGTAGTGGTCCGAGTCAAAGTTGGCCCCTCGGAAAGTTCGGACATCTAGCACACTGGAAGAGTGCCTTGCGTCGATCGCAACATGGTCAATTTGGTTGACGGTTAATTGATCTGGGGATCGCCATGTGCCTTTATGAATTTTGAGATGCGGGAAGCGTGTACTACTTACAATAAGATTTAGCCCCGCAGCAAAATCGATAAGCCTCAATCCGTTTTCGGAGGTTTTGTCGTGGAGGCTATGCTTACCGATTGTGTTTCCAAAGATGTCCTCCTTCCCTAGTTTTGCGTTGAAATCGCCAAGAACGATTTTCACGTCGTATCTAGGGCATTGCTCATATGTTTCTTCGAGGAGCTCGTAGAAACAGTCTTTGGAATCGTCGTCTTTCTCTTCTGTGGGGGCGTGGGCGCATATAAGGCTAATGTTGGCGAATTTAGCCCTGATGCGGATGGTCATTATACGCTCATTGACTGGATTTTGGCTAATCACCTTATCCCTGAGTCTACCTCTAACGACAAATCCGCACCCAAATAAACGCTTTTTCTGTTGTCTGTAGCAGTCGCCATAGTATATGTCACAGTTTTTCATCTTCTTTATGCCCGGTCCATTCCATCGCACTTCTTGGATGGCGGTTATGTCTGCTTTGCAGCAGTCCAGGGCGTCCGCTAATTCTCCAGCTGCACCTAGTCCGTTAAGAGATCTTACGTTCCAAGTGCAGATCCGGAGGTCGTTGTCCTTTTTTCGTTTGCATGGGTCGTCAACTTTGAAATCATTATCGTTATCCGAGGCTGTTGATTATTTCGGAACTATATCTTTTTTACGTGGTTGGGTAGTTAACCCTACGCACAACCCCCAACCTGGAGGGCCAGGTCCTTTTGGATCCCTTCGGACACAAAGGGCTGGAGTATCCAGAGTCAGTACCCTGCTGCAGGGGTATGAGTGCTGCCGTTGGCTCACCAGGAGCTCGTCCGCCACCATCTCTACTTCAATACCCTGTCCTAGTATTGAAAGACCCCGAAAGACCTTTAAACCAAATACGTTGGAGTAGCTCCTTCAGGGGTTTCTGCTTTTATGGCTGTTGAAGTCCACCGTTGATTCTGTCCTTCGAATTCATCCGCTGGGACATTTACACGAAAGCTCTCGTAGACCACTGAGATTCGTGCAGTCAGTCATTGTTCGCAGAGCAATTATAGTGTTGATCGATCACAATTCTTTGTTCCGGATTCCCTTATCTCAACACTCGCACTTACTAGTTTAGCAGGCCAGCTCTGGACGGAGCATCCCAGGTCCCAGTGGATACCGCTTGGAGGTATAGTAAGCACAGTTGACGTGTACTATAAGTTACAGCATCTGGGCGCCGCCAAGTTAGCACCAATCAGAGCCTACCCGAATAGTACAACGCCCATCCACCGAGTCCATATAGAGACTTTTTCAACCTGCAAACCTTATTCGGGTGTGCCTTACTCACGAACATCTGAGGCTGCTCCATAAAGACCTCTTCTTCTAGGTCCCCGTTCAAATAAGCTGATACGACGTCAATATGATTTACCAGCAACTTATGCTTAGCTGATAGTGCCAATATAAGGCATGATGCTGCATGCCTTGCTACCGGAGAGTAAGTTTCATAAAAGTCTTCACCGTAAACTTGAGAACAGCCTTGAGCAACTAGTCGTGCTTTCAGTTTTTCTACCTTGCCGTCTGGATTAGTTTTCGTTGAAAAAACCCATCTCGATCCAATTATATTTTTGTCAGCCGGACGATCAACTAACTCCCATGTATTGTTTTTAAGCAACGAATCATACTCCGCCTGCATTGCATGTTTCCATTTGGTATTATCTTTCTGATTTCATGTCATCATAAACATTGGATGGAGTCACGGTAACTGCGCTCAAGATCTCTGGATTGTCGGTTATATACTTTTTTCGGGGCCGTCCAACATTGCCTGTTCGAATAATCCTAGGTCTGCCTCTTTTCCGTTTGCCTTCAACAACTGGATCATCTTCTGACAAATCATCATTATCAGAGTCAATTGGGCCATGATTTTCCTCTACAGTTTCAGCCACATCACCAACTACTCCATGATTTTCCTCTACAGTTTCAGCAACATAACCATAATTTCAGAGTGTGTTACCTTAACTTATTTGATTCAAGGCTGGTTATGTTGAACAATTATCGATACCAATGGGGGGGGGGGGGGGGGGTATATCTCCCTGATCCCCCCTATCTACCCCACTGCCTCAGATAGTTACCCGTTTGTTATTAGGAGAATTAAAAATCGGCTCTAAATAATAAATTTCTAAGTTTATAACTATAATTGCTTAACGTGTATCCTTCACAAACTTACAAGTGTCATTCCATGTTTAAGCATACCTATACGTACCTAACCTCCATTGATCCAAAAAATATATTTTAATTGACAAATAAAAGCTTTTTTATTTGTTTTGTAAAGTCTAATCCCAACACGACGCGAAGTGATTTCTAATTGCAAAAATGTAAATCCGATAGCCTTGCCATGACATTTTCCATTTTGGAAAATGTATTTTATCATTCAGTTGTGACGGCATAAATTTTCCGCCACACACTGATCACCCACTAAACTCACACACATAAACACCCACAAACGAGCGATGTGATTGTGCTTTTGTCGTACTCGATGCATACTGCTGTCGTATGCGATGCCCGATGCCTAGTAATTTCTTCTCTCCATAGTCAGATCGTTATTTCTTGGACGCTTAATTAAAAAGGTTACAGCTTACAGTTTATGTTTTTTGCCTGTCGTCCGTCCAGAAGGAGCACAGGCACATCAAGAGACCATACAACGAGTGCAGAATGTATTTTTGTGAGCAACGTTCTAGTCAGCGTTATCGCATTTTAGTGCCCCAACTTTGGTCATCTAACTCGTAGTTGGTAGGTATAACGATTCGGATAGAGAAAGAGAGACCTCGAGTGTAAGCCTAGGTAGGGTATATGGTGCAAGCCAAAGGATTGCAGTCTTTTGGGTATCTCCATGGTGGGGACCTTTTGTAATTAAATCTCTGGCTGAATGCTTCGTGATTTTCATGTTAAGATTTATTACGCTTTTGGGAAATGGCCTCTGGCTTGTTGTAAATTTTCTGCTCCTTTTTATTGTTATTTTATTTCTGTTGCACTTAATCTCCATGTGAGTTTTGTTAAATTTGACACATAAAATTGACTGGGAAAATTTAGGACTTTTCTTCTACATAGGATTAGATTATTGCTGTGATTTGTTCTGACATGGTTGGGGTTGAAATTAGGGCCAACATTGTGGAGGAATTTTTTTATCGGACGAGGGCTTTTAAGTGTATTCAGTTTTGTTTTGATATTTTGAAAATATGGCGAATTCGCAACACAAGGCCTGCGAATAAAAACTCTTGTTAAGCAAATGCAAAAACGTTGTTGAATTGCAAAGCTAAGTTGGTTGCGCAACATAAATTATACATAGCTCAAATGGGTAAAAAAAAATCTACATCTTCTTCTTCTTCATTTTCGGCGTTACGAGTAGTGATCTTGAAGCGATCACAACTCTCCCACTTTGCTGCTTCACACTAGTGATCCGCCTGTGGGGTACGCCGCGTTGACCTCAGAAATCGTCGGCAAGCCTCCCGGTTTTGGATTGTTCCATGTCTGAGGCCAACCAAATGCTGCTGTTTTTGCATTTGCTTGTACCAGGAGTGTTTTGTCCTGCCTTTTCTTTTTCGTCGCGAATTTGTTGAAACGTTGTACGATATTGCCTTTTGGACGGGGTTCTGCGGATCTCTCCTTTGAACATGACAATACCAACTGAGCCGGTCGTGCTGAATTTTGTCCAAGATGGTACTTTTGACATTAAGGCTTTCACGGATCTTAGTACTTATAATTCGCTCAAGCTTTGTTACTCCTGCTGTCATCCGAAGCATCTTCATTTCGGCTGCCGTCAATTTGCTCTCATACTTTTTGTACATTGTCCAACATTGTGAACCGTATGTCAGAGCTGGACGGACAAGTGCTGTGTAGAGTCTTCCCTTCAGCTTAGGGGGCATTTTTCGATCACAGAAGATAGCGGAGTTTTCTCGCCACTTCATCCACCCTACGCTTACTCGATGATTGATGTCGTCATTACAAGATGCTTCACTATTGATCATAGATCCCAGATATTTAAACTTTTCACACTTGGGAAGCACATTTCCATTCAAATAAATGTCTGGAATAGGCTTGTCTGGATCAGAAAAAGGGCAGCACAGGTATTCAGTCTTTTTAGCGCTAATACGGTACCCATTTCCTTCCAGAACATCAATCCAAACGTCAAGTGCTCGTTGCAGGGATGTAGGATCCTCGCTTATGATGGCTCCATCGTCAGCAAAGAATAATTGTTGTACTTTATTGTCCGTTACTTTTCCTTCGAGCAAATAATCCAGAACAGCAATAAAGAGCAGTGGACTCAAGACACTTCCCTGAAAAAAAAAATCTACATAAAAAGAAAAATCTATTGTGTTTTGAAGCAATCTGCCTGGAAAAGATTTTTATATTCGCATTTTGGGACTGTTCGATTAGCATATTTTGAGTTAGACTTGTGTATATAGGAACTGAGTCATACTCGTGTAATGTTTGGTGTTCTAACAAGTTCATTTTTGTCAGAAATCCGTCTGTCAGCTCAATGTGTGTATACAACGTAAAATGCAAATAAAGAATCATATGCAGCATGGCAAAGAAGACAGCGCAGTTCTTGTATGTAGTCATTAAGCGTTTGACTAAGGATAAACTAGAGAAATGGGCTTTGAGGGTCCATTGCCCAAGATGCAGAGATGACACACGCCTTTGGCCCATAACTGAAGTACCAAACAAGATAAACTGCCACTGAAATCAAAACAACATCGCTGAGTAGACAAGATAGGTATTCTAACAATGTTCATCAGTTTCAACATTGAGCCAAACTTCATACAGTCAAGTATGTATAAAGATTCATATTTTAGTCGTATTACCCTTATTGTGAAATGATTTACCTGATTCTGCTTTCCCCAGCATATAGATTCTCAAAAGTTTAAAATCAAAGTGTGTCGGTGTCAGCTATTAAAGCTTCTCCTATTTTACTAAAAGCTTGCAATGTGTTCTATAACATTATAAGGGTTATCATAATTTCTTGATGTGAGCATTAATTATGAAAAAAGTAACGTATTCAAGAAATGATTACTTACCAAGTAACGTAATTTAAAAAAAAAATATTTCTTTTCTTCTGAACACCTCTGAATTAATTTATTTCTATTTTTAGTTGCATTTGCTTTTTTTGTGGTTGATAGAGAAAATGTAAATTAAACTAAATGAAAAAGATCAGTACTCCCATTTCTGATCTTCACTTATGATGGCTCCTTGGCCTGCAAATACTTTATCTTCCAGCAGATAGTCAAGGACTATAACACAGAGCAACAGGCTCAAGCCACTTCCTTGTTGTATATCTTTTTATTTATATAAAAAGAGGAGGCTTATGCTAATCTGTAGCACTCAGACCTAATTACCATTGTACTACCAGGGTAGTAGCCTTCCCTTTTTTGTGGTGTAGTAGTTTGAAATAAGGTGAATGTAATTTCGTATATAACCTCAAAGACGGCGTCCAGATGAAACTGAAAGAAAAGTAGATGCCCAGAGCGAATTCGAGCCCACGCATCCGGCATGCCTACTGAACACTCTACCACTGGAATGGAATGTTTCTGTGACTCCAGGTGAACATTCTTCTTCATCAACGCTTCTTCATACATATCCTTTGTCATCGCCACATACATATGAAGGTCTCTGAAAATTCTCGTTTTCTATCCATATTATAGATCACGTGGTTGTCAATCACATGCTTTTTCGAAGTTTATCAGGGCCGCATGCAAATCTTTTAAAGATTCGCAGTTTTTGCCGTAAGAATCCTTATATGTACTTTTTGCATTTGTTGTTGACTTGCCCGTCACAAAACCGCATTGGTAATCAGATCGCTTTATTATTTTTCTCTGTCGACTCTCGACTACCCATCAAACTATGGGACATCAGCTTGATCAAACGGTAGTTATTGCAATTTCGTGCATTTCTCATCCCTTTGTGCATTGGTAGAAAGTAACTTCCCACTATTGCTTGGGCAGAGACTATCATCTCCTATAAGGTTGGAGATGAAAATCGGGAGGCATCTAAGCCCGCGGCCGGCGGGCGCGGCGCACAAGTCACTTCCAGCTCCCGATACATTCCTTCGTTCACCGTTCTCTTTGCTTGAATAAGGGCAAAAAATTGATGAAAAATAAATAATAAATAATAAATAAGGTGGTGCGTTTCTGCCGAATCTTAACAAAGGACTTGCCAATTCCTCACGAAAGGCGATACACGTTTAACGTTTTTGGCTTCTATTGGGATCCGAACCATGAACCTACCGCGTAACAGTCACTCTCTTACCCAAATTATATATCTTGTTTTTTTCGTAGCCATTGTTTGTTTTAGTTCTCAATAAAAAAATCTTTCAGAGAAAACGGTGTTGATGTGATGGGTGGCAACTTCAAACAGTATCACTTTACAGTCTTTCTCCTTTGAACTCATAGATTTGGCTACCAAACGGGAAACGGCAGTTAATTCGGATTCCATTTCTACCCTACTGTGGTGTCCTATTTGATGAACGCGGTATTTAATACGAAAAGACCATGTGACTTGAAATTACTTCTTCGTTTGTCATCAAAAAATATCCGTTCAAATCTCAATCAACAAACAAAAACACCTCTTTTTGGATATCCTTAAGTAGTTATGCATCTTCTTCCATCTTCTCACACCCAATTTGGGTAGATTACTGAAAATGCTCCACACTTTTATTTGCATCACCAATTTAAGAGACATCAAACGGTGACTAGACTGCGAAATTATCAACACTCCGGCCAAGTAGGTATAGTTCTCCCGCTAGGATGATACCGATTAATTTCTTATACCTTGATCCGTTTCATGGTAGAACATCTAGTAAAATTTTGTTTTCAGTATTCCTTCATTTCGTTTCTTGGACGCACAAGATGTTTACTCACCTATTTCTCCTCATCTCTATTCTCTACCACTTCGAAACTTCAATCAGTTATACTTCTCCAATCTGTTGCATTGTTTTGCTAGCCGCCATATCCGTGTAGCTTTGACTCAAGCATATCTGTCTTTTACAACATCGGTGATATCCAGTTGCTTTAGCATTAGGATCTGCATGCACATAATAATTCGAATATCAAAGGAATGTTAATAAGTCTATAACAGAAGAGTTTTTTTTTTCATGTTTTGGAAAAACTTCAAAACGTAGTCTTTGCTCTCCGAATGAAAGACAATTTACCAAAGGTATTGGACTTTTTTCACTTTAATACAGCCAAAAAAATATTTCTTACCCAACTGAATTTCAATTTCTCTCTACACAGCTAAAGAGAATTTTTAGATATCCTTGATTACGTTGTCTGCTTAGTTGAGGTTCTTACTAACTGGACCTATACCCTGACCTAGATACCGATGCATAGCAATCTTCATATTTCATAGCATTTCCAGATTTTCTTAAAAAAGCCAGAAGAATCTGGCTGCCATGATAAGAAGCTTTGGTTACCAGCTCTCACCATATCTACGACGAGTATCTGTAACTTGATTCAAAAAAATGCAGGACATTCTCAGAATCAGTGCTGTGCTGTTATGTCGTTCTTCACCAGCTAAAGTTAGCGCACGTTTAAATGTTTTGCAAAAGAGAAGTCCTCTGTGGTAACAAAACAACAAGTTTTCTACAATATCTTCTATTCACGTTGGGGAGTATAAGCTCAGATCGCAACGTGCTATAGTCAGCGTTATCGCGTTTTAGTGCCCCAACTTTGGTCATCTAACTCGTAGTTGGTATAACGATTCGGATAGAGAAAGAGAGACCTCGAGTGTAAGCCTAGGTAGGGTATATGGTGCAAGCCAAAGGATTGCAGTCTTTTGGGTATCTCCATGGTGGGGACCTTTTGTAATTAAATCTCTGGCTGAATGCTTCGTGATTTTCATGTTAAGATTTATTACGCTTTTGGGAAATGGCCTCTGGCTTGTTGTAAATTTTCTGCTTCAATTTTTTTTTTTTTTTGTTATTTTATTTCTGTTGCACTTAATCTCCATGTGAGTTTTGTTAAATTTGACACTTAAAATTGACTGGGAAAATTTAGGACTTTTCTTCTACATAGGATTAGATTATTGCTGTGATTTGTTCTGACATGGTTGGGGTTGAAATTAGGGCCAACATTGTGGAGGAATTTTTTTTATCGGACGAGGGCTTTTAAGTGTATTCAGTGTTGTTTTGATATTTTGAAAATATGGCAAATTTCGCAACACAAGGCCTGCGAATAAAATTACAACGTAAAATGCAAATAAAGAATCATATGCAGCATGGCAAAGAAGACAGCGCAGTTCTTGTATGTAGTCTTTAAGCATTTGACTAAGGATAAACTAGAGAAATGGGCTTTGAGGGTCTATTGCCCAAGATGCAGAGATGACACACGCCTTTGGCCCATAACTGAAGTACCAAACAAGATAAACTGCCACTGAAATCAAAACAACATCGGTGAGTAGACAAGACAGGTATTCTAACAATGTTCATCAGTTTCAACATTGAGCCTAACTTCGAACAGTCAAGTATGTATAAAGATTCATATTTTAGTCGTACTACCCTTATTGTGGAATGATTTACCCGACTCTGCTTTCCCCCAGCATTTAGATTCTCAAAAGTTTAAAATCAAAGTGTGTCGGTGTCAGCTATTAAAGCTTCTCCTATTTTACTAAAAGCTTGCAATGTGTTCTATAACAATATAAGGGTTATCATAATTTCTTGATGCGAGCATTAATTATGAAAAAAGTAACGTGCAGTGCTGTGCTGTTAGGTCGTTCTTCACCAGCTAAAGTTAGCGCACGTTTAAATGTTTTGCAAAAGAGAAGTCCTCTGTGGTAACAAAACAACAAGTTTTCTACAATATCTTCTATTCACGTTGGGGAGTATAAGCTTTTGGTCTGTCTGCATCCAGCGCTTGTGCTCGTGACGAGTTGAATCGTTGATAAAAGCCGTTTCTGAGGACCTTTGGCAGATCAAGCGGTGGCTATGGTTTACGTTTCTATAAAGAAGACTGAGAGCCTTGCCTTGTTAGTTCATCGCTAATCTCGTTTTCAGCTATGCCGAGATGGTTTGGAAACAATTGAAGACTCATAGAACTTAGTTTCACAACCACAATTGAGGGGAGTTTTTCAATCCTTGAAGGGCTTTCAAAGTATGGTTACAGAATTGAGCAGAGCAATTAGCGCAGATTGACTGTCTCTGTAGAGACAAGTACTTCTTTCGATTCGTTTTTAAGCCTTCCGTCAAAGAAGGTACTTTAACCAGAACCAGATTAGACTTTAATTAGAGGCAATTTTTTGTTTTCCCCTCTGACAAAAGTTGATAGTTTTTCATGCGAAGGTGAAGGCCTCAGATAAAATGTTCTTTTCTTAGGCCTAACGATATTTTGGAAACATGTCGATCGATAACCTTTACGGTAAGGCTTTACCTTTAAGTAAAAAGCTCTGATTCGCTTTTCAGAAGCCAAAAGTTCTCGTTCTCACAGTTTCACGTTCAAAGTTTCTTAAAATAAACTAACAACCCAAGATTATGAAATGCTAGAAACAGATTGAGGCAACGAATTGCTAATTAATGTTGGCGAAATCTCCTGGACCACACCGGGGAAGAAAAGTGATGTGTGCACTTTACGTATACAGCTGTTCAAATGGAACGGATAACCTTGGAAAAATGTATGTAATCTCAGATTGGTTTTAAATCAAATGAGCTTACTTTAGCTAACTTGGGAGTTATATAAAAACATAAAGTGCCATCTTACTCCAATTGAAAAAAGTGTAAGCTAAAATTTAATAAAATATAAATTTTCATGGCAATGATTTTACCATCGGAGATCTTGCCAATTCTTCGCGAAAGGCGATACCCGTATAAAAACACTGTTGGCTTCCGTTTTGGGATTCGAACCACGAACCTATGGATTGACAGGCATACATGCTAGCCATGGCAATGATGGTTAGCATGTATGCCTCGTGGTTCGAGTCCCAAAAGAGAAATGTTTTTAAAGAAGTATCGCCTTTCGCGAGGAATTTAAAAGTCTCAGTTAATAAATTCACTGCCATGAAAAGAACTTTCAAGAATAGCCGGTCAGAACCGGCAGAAAATTGTAGGTCCCCTCCATTGCCTCACAAAGGCTTGGTTGTGAGACATGAGCTAACTTTTTCTCAATTGGAATAATACCACCTTATATAACCTTATATAACTCCGAAGAGCGTCACATTCTAGAACGCAATCTCAACCAAAACTCGACCGTGTTGCGATCATTGAATCATAAAGTTTGCCAGTGAAATTAAATACAATCTTCCGTTCGAGAAATTGCCAAGCGTTAACCTATAACCTGTTTGTATTCAACTCGTGACTTAGATAATAATGTTTTCCCTAAACTTAATTATTTTTATGTTTGCGAAACCTTTTCTTACAAAACTTTTTGAAGTCTAAGCAAATTCTATTCAGAAAATGTTCAAAATTGTTTCTCTTCTCCCAACGAACAGCTCACCTTTAACACGATTTGTCCTTATGGGGAATCCCATTCCTAATCCACTAAACAATTCCCAGAAAATCTCCACAAATTCTTAGAAATTCAGACTCAAGTAAAAAAAAAGAAAAAAAAAATACGATGATATACCCAAGGAGAATCCACCATAATTTTACCTGAGAAACTATTCCAATTCCAATCATGATGATGCCACACACTACAATCCAAAAAAATATTTATCTCTCGAAAGAGTTCATCTGCGCTTATCTATAGAAGTTGAGTCTCTTCGATTGCCATTACCACGACGACAGACGATCGACCGAGCGTCGGTAGTGGATACCTATACGTTTGGAACTTGGAAATGGAATTCATCCAGAGAAGGATGATGGGAGAGACACAAAGAACAAATAGAAGCGCTGGCTGGCTGGCTGACTGGACGATGCATGGTCGAAAGTGCCCAGGTGAAAGGCACACAGTCACACTCACATGCCGAAGAGGGTTTCTACATAGAGTGCGGCAAACCATCCAACTGACGCCTCGTGCCTTGTTCGCCGCTAATGCATTCGAGGACAAAAAGTGTCCGAAATTAAGATAACGCCTTCGTTTATTCAGTTCCGTTTTTTGTTTTTTTTTTATACTTTCGTTTATTCTTTTTGTGTTTCATTTTCTGTTCTTTGGTCTTCTTTGCATCCACCATCATCATCACCATCACCACCATCATCTGTTGTTTTGTCTTTTTTCTTCTTTTGGCCATCATCAGCTTGAAAAATTCTTGGCCCAGACGAGACTTTATAACGACCGACGACGGAATGAAAGCATAATCTTGGTTGTTATCAGTTCCGCGGTATGGCCCGTATCACACAAAAAATATTTATTACTTTTGAAAAGGAGCAAAAATAAATGTTATACATTTTTTGGTTTGGTTCTTCTTTTTGTTTTGGGTGCCTGAGTGGATATCGATGGGAATACACCACTTTCGGAACCGAAAAAGGTGAGGCGCCACCTTTAAGATGAACACAAAATTTGGTTTATTAGAGCGCCACATTTGTTAAGAGAGAAAGAGAGAGAGAGAGAGAGAGAGAGGGAGAGAGAAAAGGGACATAATCGAAGTATGCTTTTTAGGATAAGCTAACGGCCATGCATTTATTTTGTATACTCGTTCTTATAGATGTCGTAGTCGTATTATTGAAGATTGAAGTTTTAAGGACGCATTTTCGTCACAAAAGTGCATCGATATACCTATGTTTTTTGTGTTAGGAACCTTTCTAATGAGGGATAGTTTATGTTTGCATATGAGTGGAACCTTTGTAAGGCGTTCTTAAAGAATGTGTATTGTAACTAATGTTTGGCTTATAAATACGGTTTGCTAACGCATAATGGAAAAAAAAAACTGATAGTATCAAGCATCTGCTCCATACGTTCTGGAAAAATATAAAAAACAATTTGAAGTGGCCAGTCTGCTGTTGATTCATCGACTTCAATTTGTTCAAATATATAGATTTACCGATGATTTAATGGCCATGCATTCGGTAAATACAACTAAACCCACCCATTTTTTGGGCCATTTTGCAACGCTTCTTGATCTATTTTTGGTGAGCGATAAGAGGAATATACTTCTCTATGACCAGCTTTCGGTGCCAGCTTTTTAAAGCACGACCTGATTTACTTAACATTTGATTTTAATGTTCATATTTATACTCCGTCATAAATCTTCGAATACCGAAATTTCAAGGCATCAATGCTCCGTTATTAGAGTATGATGTCCGTAGTGTAAGCTGGGATAACATGTATTACATGCAATCTCCGCAATCGCAAGTAGATTTCCTGAACGTAAATATTACTGATCCGTGTAATAAACATGCACCATTTAAATATCAAATATATACTCCTAAAAATAATACCTAGTTCACCTACAGTATTCGTGAGATCATACTTCCGAGATCAAGCTTATAGCTTTTGGAAGCGCTTCCACTCGGTAGAACTTCTTCAGATGAACTGTTCGCTTCGTAATAAGGTCATGAAGGAGATACGTCATGTAAAAAAAGCAACATAGGTACTCCAATATTTTCAATCCTTCTTATAGTGGATAAACGGTTTGGAGGAACCTGCGTTCAATTAGAGTTGGTAAAATCAATGTCAATATGTTAGAAATTGTTGATTTAAATCAGTTTAATAAAAAATTCATTTCTTATCAAATGTTTTATGCTGTGAACGATACTGAAAATCGGTTTTCCTATCATCCAGCTACGGCACCTGCAGTAAGCTTCGGTTTTACAGTAGTAAATTGTGCTGATGTGCTGGAAATAATCCTCTCAGTAAAATCTAACGCTATTGAACTTGATGACCTTCATCCAAAATATAAAAAAAATATACTTCCTGTTATATTGCCTTATATCACACACACTTTCAATTCCATTTTAATGACTGGCGTGTTTCTTTCTCAATGAAAATTTGCTAAGGTCATTCCTGTTCCAAAAAATTCAAAGGGTGATGATTTTTTCTCATCTCTAGATACTCTTCCATTTCTATCCAAATTTTTCGAAAAACTTCTTCAGAGACAAATGTGCCGATACTTGATGTAATTCATTTTCTGACTTCTTTTCAATCTGGTTTTCGGTCAAAGCATAGTTGTATCACAGCGCTGCTTAGTGTTACAGAAGATATACGGCCTTCAATAGATAGTAACGAAGTAACATTTTTGGTATTACTCGACATCTCGAAAACATTCGATACAGTCAATCGTTCTATTCTAAGTAAAAAGCTATCAGAACACATAAAAGTTCACATAGTCTGCTGTCAAACTGATATCATCATATCTGACTGATAGATATCAAGCTATGGCATCTAATAAAGACCTTTCAGACTTTTTGCCTGTTGCACGTGGCGTACCACAAGCGTCTGTTTTGGACCTCTGTTGTTTTCATTATATATTAATGAACTGCCATCGATTTTACGCCATAGTAACATACGCCTACGATGTACAGCTTTACAAAAGTTTCCCTTTAGGTTTAATTGAACATGCTACTGTATAAAAGAATACCTTTCTGCAATAGCCACGTGAAAATAGGCTTTTGTTAAACCCTTTGAAGTCAAAATGTCTTGTCATCTCGAAAAAAACGCTAGATTCATCATACTTCCTAAGTATTTTCCTTGATGACGCCCAAATCGAATTCGTTGAGTCTGCTAGAAATCTTGGCGTTACCTTCACTATAGGAATCTAACCTGACATTAGCATATCAAATGTGTTGTTGGTAAATCCTACGGCTTACTTCGTGTACTCTGGACCACACAATTGTTCGTACCATTAATTATACGAATTCTACTAGCAAAAACCTTTATTTTACCAGTGCTGACGTATGGCTGTGAGATTTATACTTTGGAATACTCTGCCACATTGGATGAAATGAATTGAAAACGTTGCACAGCTGAAAAAAGAACTGAATAAAACTTTTCTTTGTAAATACAAATCTAATTTTTTGAAGTTGTAACTCATTCAATAATTAGCTTTTTCTGTTTCTTACATGTCTTAGTGTCTTACATTGTATAAGAATTCAATGAAATAAATAAAATAAACTATAACCTGAACAGATGAAAGAATGTCAAATTGTGGTACTAAAATATTCGATAATGTGAGAAGTAACTCCAAAAGCACATAATCCAGTCACATATTACTCGATCACGTGCAAGGTCGTCCTTACCCTTTATGGGGCCCTAAGCACTTTATGAAAATGGGGCCCTGTATGATTCTATAAAAATGTTATGTTGTGCAGTACAGAAAAAATTACATAACTTTGAATTAATATTTATTCTTTAAATTTTTAAATAAATAATATTTTTTTCAATTCAATTATTGCAGCATGTTTATGTTTCAACATAAACATTAACATAATTATAAAAAATGTAAGAATAAAAACAAAATAATTCAGATTTCATAAAAGGTTTCAAAAATAAACAAAAATTTAATAGCAAAAAAAATTTAATAAAAAAAAAATTCATAATGTAGTTTAAGGAACAAAATATTGATATGCAGAAAGATGGAAAGAGGAATGTTTATTGAAGGAGTCTTTTGATTATATTTACAAAATCTATACCTCTGAAGATGTCACTTTCGATTGACATGAGCGACAAAATGGTCAATCTTTCTTGAACCATTGTAGTTCTGAGTTCGTTTTTTATTCTTTTTAACTTAGAGAAGGAACGTTCACCACTGCAGTTGGTCACCATCATACTAAAGAAAATTCTAAGTGCAATTTCAACACCTAGAAATTCATCTTCAACTTTATTTGTTTTCAAAAAAATATAAAGTTCTAGAATATTGCCAGTTTTTTTCATTTTCGTGTCGAATAGTTTTCCAGTATTGTTTTAAATTCAGGCATGTAGTCCATCTCCGTTTACATATGCAGTGTAAAATTTAGCAAAGGATTTGGAGTTTTCTTTTAAGTTAAATTCAAGTTCTTAATCGAAAAAAAGGTCAAACTGTTGGCCAATCTTCGTATACGAACCTGGTCGCTGTTTCAAATCAACGCTTAGCTTAGAATGTCAATAATGGGAAGAAAGGTTTCAATTTCGAACCTTTCTTTCCCAGTCAAAATTACTGAGGGTTCAGAGCCGCCAATAAAAGTCTGTTCTATACCTAGTCAGAGTTATCAAAATTGTCTTTGAGCCCAATTATAAATTCATCGACTGCACTCAGCAAATTTAACATTTTTTTGCAAAGACTAAGAGCTTCCTGCCTGGCCTTTCGTGTCTGTCCTAAATCGTTAGCGATAGTGCATCAGCTGACCATCTTGTTTGAGAAAGACTTTTTACAATTTTTATTGAACCTAAATGAGCAGTTACCACACTCCATCTTTGAAATCTTAAAAAAATGAGTGCCGTTCATTCCATAGTATATCTAATAATGAGGAGTGACACTCTCTACACAAATGCAACGTCTCCATTAACAATAGACAGCAATTTGGGGCCCCTGGTGATTGTGGTAAAGAGGGGTCTGATCACGTGTGTGGTAATTCGACCCCAGAATTCAAAATTGATGCCTGTATAAATTCAGGTTCACAAAATAAAACTTCCCTAAGGTTTGGGCGTGAAGACTGACGATCACCCGCAAACACAACTTAAACACAAGAAGCACATGCCATAAAGGTCAGATAACATAGATCTCGAATCCCCACCATTTCTTGATTTCGAGTCAGATAAAAGCCTTCGGCTATTGACACATCTTCATATCGGTGAGGAAAAATTTTGTCTTTGGTTATATTTACTTTACGATTTTTTTCGTGGTTTTATGAAGAGAGGTGTAAATATTTACGGATGGTCAATAAAAGCAACAACATCAAAAAGTATTGAGCAATAAAAAATTTTACGATTCTCAATAAAACAATCCATTGGTTAATGCAAATCGAACGTTGAAATTGATTTTTGAGAGTTTTAGTGGTAATTTGCTGGTTCACAAAGATGTATTTTTGTGACTTTGTAAAATCAATCATTTGAAATTACATTCAAAAGACCATATCACAATTGAAAAACGCCAAAATAGAAAGTAATTCTCACTTGCAGTCGTAATCTTACGGCTGCGTTAATCGTGTGCACCTATGTACGACATAAGCAATGCATAGTTTCAACAAAATTGATTAAAGTTGCATGTCTGAAAATTAAGATAAAAGAAGCACGCGGGGCTTACACAGATCGCAAGTAGGTACCAATCATGTCCAGCCACTTTATGTGTCAGTTACTCAAATGGAAATGCCATTTAATTTCAATGGAATGTTACTTGCTTATGGAATAAGTATTCTCTGATGGAATTATTGGTTACTTATTAAAATGCTTGTGTTATTTGCATGCTTGATTCCATGTATCACCTGCTCAGTGTTGACACTGAATCAAAGACTTAGGTATACTATTCACTAAAGTGGTCCTTTATAAATTGTTAAGAAGGTTATGGTGACTTTTTAGTTTGTAGGCAACCAGGCTGTGGCAACCAAATAAACATATTGCGTTTTATGGGAGCCCGCGCTCTACACAGCCTTGAACTTCACTGGCTGATGGTATACCTGCCATTTGCTGCGGGTGAACATATATTCCAGGAACAGAACAAGTTTTGCTTTTGTAGCGGGTACGGTTGACGTCTAGCACGCTTTCACCCCATTTGATGAGGTCATTAAGAGCATTCTCAAGGAGCTCATTAAGAGCATCCTCAAGGAGCTGACTAAGAATTGTTGTGAATCTCCCCGAACCTATAATGACAGTATCACCAGCATAGGCTATACAAATTTTATTCCGTTCAAATCTAGTTTAACCAGGATCTGGTCAACAACTAGGTTTTAGGGTATCGAAAATTAAACTGTAATTTCCTGTGGCAGCCTGCTTGACTTTGCGGGTGCTTGCACCCATTTCTGCTTTAACTATGTCCTGTCACGGCCGGTAAATTTCAAACGAGCGAGATAAAAATAAATAAATAGGGTGGCGCAACAGAGCGAGGAGCCCCTGGGCCTAGCGCGTTTCTCACAACCATGCCTTGTGAGGGAATGGAAGGGACCTACAATTTTCTGCCGGTTCCGAACGGCTAATCGAGAAAGCACTTTTCATGGCAATGAATACTAACGGAGGACTTGCCAATTCCTCGCGAAAGGCGATACCCGTGGAAAAAACATTTTTGCCTCTGTTGGAATTCGAACCTAGAACCTCTAGATTAACATCCATCGAGCGAGATACTTTGTATTTTATATCTATTTGATTTGAAACTTCTGCCCGAAAATCCAATCACAAGTTTCACTCGTAGTGGTAGTAGGAAATAAGTTTTGTGTTTAACTATCGCGTGTCCTTCAAAAACAACGCCAATTTTTAATTCTATCATAGATCATAAACAAACATTGTAAAATGGTAATAAAACGATTGAATTTCCATATAAACAAGCGATAGCAAACGAAGTTTGAGTTCGCAGATCAGCTCTTTTGTTTCCCTTTTTTTTGTCTGAGAGATGATAAGTTTGATCATTCAATGCATTTGATAAAACAATTTTTTATGTATATTTAAACAAAATATTTACATGAGTATGAGAATTGAGAACGATCTTTTAAGCTTTCCGTTTACAAGTTTCGTTTTATGTGCCTAATATGCTTATTCAGCTCTGAAAGTTCCAACTGGCTCTATTGGTGATCACAAAGCGGTAACACCACTATAAATTTTTCGAAAAATTCATTTTGTTAGGCTTAAAAAATACTTTGAACTTTATAGAAACCGGGGAAAAATATTTCATACATCAAAGTATTTTTTTTTTTTCTTCTAATTCTGAGCTCTTCCCCAAGCTCGTCGGAGGCCTCCGAAACAACACTTGCGTCAGATGTCCTACATTTTGACTTCTACCTTTTCAAAAACACTAACAGATGTCATAATAATAAATAGTACGTTAGTGTAGTACGTGTAAGGAAAATGAATTTTTAAACTTTAAATTCGTTTTTCTCGAAACAAGATTTTTCAAAACGGCACGCAGCATAACTCCAACAGTTTTCGTTCTTTTCTTTCGAATTTTTTACAATACCTTCAAAATAAGATTTTGAAGTGTAATACGTAGGGGATTTTTGATAAGTAATCATTAATTTAAAAATTGGCATTTTTTAAAATTTTCTTATAATAATTTTCTATTTTGTTACTTAATAGTGGAGGGCCGTTAGACATAAAAATGGCAAAACCTAAGAATCCAGAACCAGTCCATGGGTTTTTAATGAAATTTTTGGAAATGTATTTTAAAACCCTAATTTACAAACTGGGGTCCATTTGGACCCGAGAGCATGTTTAAACACTCATAACTTTTTTGTTTTTCATTTTTTTTAAATGGGATTTTTACTCAGTGAATAAAATTCAATTTTTTATTCATTTCTTAAGTTGAAACGATTATCAGATGTTTACAGATTTTTCTGCGATTTTTTTGTGAAAAGAACCCGTCTACCCGAACTGGGGTCCATTTGGACCCCAGTACTGAAATTCTATGAAAAATCATATTTTTTCTAATAAATAATTATTTTACTTTAAAAGCAGCCTAGTTTATGTTTAGAAGAATTTAACTTGAAGTTGTGGGCAGTTTCGGGAGACATTTAACACATAAGGTTCTAGTGTGGCAAGGGCAACAACATCTGCCACATCCATCGCAGGTGGTTCTGGTTTTCTTGTCATCTACTCTTGGGCAAAGGTGACATCTGCTTCTTTTACAAGAGAGCCTTTCGGGGACTGTTGGTAATTTTTCCTGAACTCTCCCCAAAATACAGAGAGCATCCATTGCAGATTTTCCAATGCCAGATTGTGTTGCATGTTGAGAAAGGTTATTCAATTCTGACTCAACCAGTTCCTCCGCTAGTTCGATGAGTTTATCACTCCTGTACAATTTTTTGTTTCTTCTAGGTGGATTGAAGTGTCGAAAAATGATAACAGTTGCTAGGGCTGCTACGTCCAGTAAGTTGTAGAACACAACCATCGGCCAGCGATTTGTTGACGTGTACATGAATAAACTGAGACCATTTGGTCGAATACATCGACTCCACCTTTGGTGCTGTTATAATCCAGTATCATTGCAGGCTTACTTTGATGACCGGAAGTGGCTTTCTCACAGTTATGGTGTGTTGATAGCAATACCACTTGTTTGTTTGGCTTCGGAACATAACTCACCAACGCCATTTTTCCAGAAAATCCAAAAATGGATGAGTTGACTGGACGATACTGCTTTTTGTTATTGACCCTTACAGGCTCATTCTGGTCATCAAGAACCTCCCTCGCTACAAAAGGTTTAGGCACATCTCTTTTGTTTTCCTGATCGTACCAAGAATGGTGATCTTCTTATCCAGCAACCTCAATGCCAAATCCACCGACGTAAAGAAATAATCAATAGTGAGGTTGCGTCCAGAATTGAAATATGATGGCATCAACGACATCACCACATCATATCCACGACCAAGTCCTGTACTTTGGTCAGAGCTGCCAGTGTAGACAGAATCAGTGGATAGCCCGTTGAGCTTTCATACATCCACCTAAAGTTCAAGCCATTTTTGGCAGGCTTGCTTGGCATATATTGGGGAAATTCAATCATTTTTACCTGAACAAAGTGAAATAATGACTATTTTTTTCTTTTCATACCTGGCAAGAACATTGATATGCATCAATATTACAATCAGTAATTACGTAAAACAGACATATCGAAAGGGATAAGCGGGAATCCCAGATTTGCAAAATTAGGCAATTTCCATCGTTTTTGAAATTGAAAAATTTTATTGCTGACCTCCTACATACCTGCATAATGACATCTGTGCTTAAATTTCTTTATCCCTGCTATATATAATACTTAGAAACAATTCATACAATAGCCAGAAGAACTATAACTGAACAATATAAGTCAGAAATAAAAAAAATTTCGAAGAAAAAATCGTGGGGTCCATTTGGACCCCAGTTCGGGTGGACACGACTTTTGCCGGTTTGTAAACGAGGGTTAAATAGCGTATAGAAAAAAAAAATTAAAATTATTAACTTTTAGAATTTTCTTTTATTTATGTAGGGTGTTTTAGATACCGTTTGACAAAGACTCAGGATAGATAAGTTGGGTCAAGACAAGAAAGAAATTGTATGGTATGGGGGGTCTATATCCCTCCGTGTTGGGGCAATTTTATATGAAATTTACTCAATTAAAAAAAAAAAAAACTATTAAAAAACAACTAAGCCACCTACTACTTCATTATATAATGTTTTTGAAAGCTAATGCTTTGGCTCTTATTAAAAATTTCGGTTTTTTGCCAAATAAATACTCTGCGAATTTTTCTACGTGCATTCAGTATGCAAATAAACATATATCAATAAGGGAAGCATTGATTCTTATTAAAAAGAAAGGTAACTACATCAGCATGCTCTCCACCTTAAAAAAAGCTTCGAGCCGCTGATTTAATTTATTTCGATGGCTTTGATTGGTTGAAAATTGTCAATATGGCAAAAAACCATATTTTTTCGGATTCATCAACTCGTTTGACCGGAAACAACATTTGGGGCACAAATCAGTACATGTGCTGTCCTTTGAGACCAAAGTTCAAGTTTGTAATAGGTCTCCCTTTTAAAATTTAACTTAAAACCAATAAAATTAAAAGATAACTCTAAAATTTTTATAATTATTTATAATTTATATTAAAATTAAGATCACACGAAATTTTTCTTTAACATTTTCTTATATGCTATTTGACACACATTTCATATTTCACTTCCGGAAATTAAGTTCCATCAGCGGGAAATAACCAACATTTTGTTTTCTAGAAAAAATTACCTTCCTTTTTTTTTTTTTTTTTAATTTCTCAAAAACCAAGAAAGTTTTTTTCGTTCGCTTTCTTGCTTTTGAGTAAAAATTAATAAAAGCATTGATAATTGAAAAATATGGCCCTTAACATATTTCCGAAAATTCCATGAAAATCCATGGACGGGCTCTGAAGGCTTACGGCCCTCCACTTTAAATAATACGCCAAATAACTTCGTTTACAACTTTACTACCTTTCCTTCCACTAAAAAAAAATGATAAAAAGAAACAAGTTCTTTATAGACTGGTACAGTGGTGTTACCCCTTAACGTTTCTATTGAAATCAATGTCATTTGCAACCGTCGTACTTTTAAATTCGTATAGTCAACTACCAACTGTTTTATTACTTCAAAAATGATCCAGGAATACTAAAAACTTCTCAGAATGGAAACGAGACCGCTGATGAATCGCCAGGCGAAGATCTTATAAAATTTTTATAAGTTTCAGTGTGTGTTTAGCAAACGAAATGGCAGCATTATTTAGTGTCATGAGAACATAAGTAGGATGAAAACAGTATAAACCTTCCACTGTCTTGGGGTTGACATCCAAACATCACGATTTTATTCATTTGTAGTCCTTTGGGTGATGATGGTACCGTAGCTACATATCACAAAGCTTGGGAAGATTAAAATAATTTCAGCTCAAAAGCCTAAACGAAGGAAGTACAATAAATATAATTAGAGTGTCCCAACAGGACGGGTATAGCCCTGGGGCCTAGCGCACTTTTCACAATCCTTACCTTTGCGAAGGAATGAAGGACCCACAATTTTATGCCGAATCCGAACGGCTAATGGAGGAAGCGCTTTTCAAGGGAATTAATTTAGTATCGGAGGACTTTATTTTGCCGAAGTTTCCTGATGTCAATTTGTTGACATTGTACGACAGGCGAAGATCACGATGATCGTAGCGCCGCGCCTTAGGAGATTGTTATGGTGTGTAGAGCTTATGTATAGCTCTGGGCAATGCGGTGTCTAATTGTAAGCTATTGTGCGGCAAGAGAAGAAGAAGAAGTAGATTAGTAGATTATACTTGTGTGTATCAAATACAAGTCTTTTGCCAGAAAAAAAAGAGAGCGAACGAAAAAATCAGCAACAAACTTTTGATTTAGTGTCCTATTTCACATGTATATTAATTCAAAATTTATCATACTATCATTTTCAAGGTTCGCCAAAAAAGGCTTGGCTTCAATCATGGAAAACTATTTCAGCAAAATGTTTAAGGCCCCCGAGATTCTTTTGTTAAACCGAATAACGGGTCTTCTAAGCAATTTAATTGTGGCGTTTGCCTCAAAAACTTCATCTGGAAAAATGCGTTGAGCTCGATTCTTGACTTCGAAATCTCAGCTTCTTTTTAAACAAAGACAACCGAGCTCCCAACAGCAAAGCTTAATTTTTTTTAAACTCTGTATTGGTGAATATCTTATAAAGGCTGTCGGTCAACTGCTCCTTCTTCCTACATGCTCAGCAGAAAAAAAAAATGATTGAAATAAAAATATACAAATAAGTCAGTCAAAGTTAAAAGCTAATGATCTACTTGGCCAATGGAAACCAAGCCTCGATCTATGAATTATATTGTTCTCCATCAAACTTAAGCTATCTTCAATCTCCGGTAACAAGCCATCTCACCTATATTGGCCGTCAATAATTAGTTTGCTTTATTCTAATGCGCTGCCCTATAACAAACGAAGAAAATACACTCACTGGCGTTGAACCCATGCGGAGGCCCCACTAAATATCCATATCCATATCCATATCCATATTCGAAACGACACTCGTACATATGTATCGATTTGGTTAATTCATTTGTCGCCGCGCTCAATTCATCCCCCGTATATCCAAAGCCACTCAAATATTAGCTTTGAATTGGACGACGCACAGAAAAGAAAAAACCTTTCGAATTTAAATAGCAATTTGGTGTCATCGGTTAAAAGCCTGTCGTCGCCGAGCCGACTTTGATACATGATCACAAAAATCTTATAATTCCATCTGTTCTTTTGGTTTCTTTCCCCTTTTTGTGTCCCTCCACCCTCTCCATCCCTTCTATTGCCATGGTATGCCTTCTGCAAGCCAAAGCGGCTCCATCTCCTTTGTGGTTTGTGCTTGATGTTGTTTTACAATCTTATATCTGTGTATAGAATGCGCTGCATTTGCATTTGGGTAGTACGGATGGCGCATATCTATCTTCTGGTCTCTTTCCCACTCTCAAAGCCGGGGGATTTAATCGAGCTTAAGATTTATACGACGATCATTACAAATGCACTCAGAGAGATACTCGCAGATACATTTAGAAGAATCTGACGACGAGCGACGATGATGATGATGACGATGCGGTGATGGTGACTCTGCATTCGCTAGTGGAGTTCCTAAAAAAAAATCTGGATTTGATAATGCTCCTTGGCTGTTGTGCTTGGTTTTTCTATCGCAATAGCCGCCAGTGTAGACTGATTTGTAATGGACTTGCATCACGATCAGATGCAGAGGGGTGGTGGTGGCTGGTGTTGTGGTGCTTGGTGCAGCAGTCCAGTCTTTAGTATCTCAGGCCGTAGATGAGATGATCGTATGCTCATGCATAGATTCTGTGTAGCGATGCGAGAGAGCGTTCGTCGTTGTCTTGTCAGTGGTGGAATCTTAAGTGGCGCCTCTTTTATGCGTTTTCATGTGTGGGTGCATTGATTTGGGAAGGGGGCTTGAAATTCCATATGGGCAATAATGTGAACATAATGGTTGGTGCAGTTAAATGAAACTCTTTTCGAAGAGTGATGCATTTGCGGGAATCATGAGTGTGTTGCAAAAGTGCACAGGTCACATTATCGACAATAAAAAATATTTTTAGAAACTGAAATGGAACTATGATCAAAGTTCACAGGGCCGCAATGTACCTACAGTAGTTCGCTGAAAGTCTTTTCAAGGATTTCGAAACACTTAGCTTTTCAAATCAGACCGAAAATTAAACTAGGTTGTGATGAAATAAGGATTTTTATTCTGAGCCATATTCACCACAGATAATGAAGTAAAGGGGATGCAAGTGGTGTAATGGTTAGCTTATTACTTGGGAAAAGAAAAAGAATTAGATTTTTGTAAATACTATTGCTGTATAAAATGTTTATTATCAACATTTTTTCCGAAAAACTCCTGAAATTGTAAGCTGACAAAGACAAATCTGTATCGCTTTTTTTTAACAACCAATTTTTGAAATAGGACAAGGTGGTATTGTTCGTATGGACTATAATAAGTATTAACCTTTGGCCATTATCTGATGAGTAAGTTAGTTGACGGTACTATTGATTAAGAAGTCAATAATAAATAAGCCTAGCGCATTTCTCACAACCATGACCCGTGAGTAAATGGAGGGGACCTTTAGTTTTCTGCCGATTCCGAACTTTTCATGAATTTACTAACGAAAGTAAACAGAAGCTCAAAAAAAAAGAAACAAAACGACATGAGGTGTCGTGGGACTTTGAAATATTATGTTAAAGAGCTATGTATTTTTGTCAATAGTTTGACATCCTACTTCACATATTGCCAATTAAAATGCAGGACCTCGCAAATGAGCAAACTGAACAAAAAATAATTTATTAAAAAAAAAAAATAAGAAAAATTAGAGCCGCCTTTTGGCACTTTCAGTGTATCTATATTGTTCTTTATATTTCGTGGAAAAGTTTTGTGCCCAGTGTGCACTTATGTGGAAAAGTGAGATACGTAGGTACCTTTTGAAAGCTGATTTATAGCTGAACATATAATTAAAATATTTTGAGAATCAGTTTGGAAGATTTCGAGGAATTTCAGCTGGAAGTTGATGTAAGAAAAATAGAAAAAAAAATAATCTTTTTGGGAAAATAACAGCTTATAATTGTGTTAAATTCGATATCTCTGTCAAAACTGATGGTAAAACCTAATTTTAGACTTAATTTTTTGGAAAAATGATAATCCTCTAAACTGTATTTAAATTGGACTCCTATAGGCTTAGGGTTACCAAATTTTTAATTTTATGTGGTGTTCTTCCCCAAGCAAAGTTTTGACTTTGAGGTAATTTTTTTTTCAGAAAATGCTTTGTAAACATAGAGTTTCTTTATTTTTTTACAGATAAACAAAACAATAATCAAAACAACTCAGTAATAAGTGCACTCTAAAACTCAAACATTTTATGATACTTGAAAAAATACAAAATGCTGAAAAAAATGACCTCAGTCAAAACTTTGCTTGGTGAAGAAAATTTATGAACACCATTGTAAATTGAAAATCTGGCTACTGGCAAATACAGTTTCAAAGATTATTGTTTCTACAAAAAATTAAGTCTAAAACTAGGTCTCTACCATCAGTAATGACAGAAAAATCGATTTTAAGACAGGAAAATAACAAATAAACGGTTTTAAATACCTATCAATTGAATTTTCTATTCCTGTAAGAGTACGTTTGATGCCATTACGTATGAAACTCAATTTCTTTTCCATGGCCACAACGGGCACACTTGCAGAAGTCGAGACGCTGAACCTAATTTTCGACGGTTTTCAAGCGTAAATCGGCTGATACTGCTGCAATTTCACGTTCGATATTTGTACGAAGCTCATCAACCATAGACTTGACGTGGTCCCGAAAAAAAAGTCTAACGGCGTCAAATCGCAAGACCGAGGCGGTCATCAAGCAACTGCACCATTTCGTGAGATAACACGTTCTCGAAACTTGGTTTCCAATAAATTGATTAACACTCGCTGTGTGGATTGTGGCGCCGAGCCGTCGCTCTTAACATTGTTGCCACTGACTCCGAATTTCAGTAGTAAATTTTAATAATTTCGACTCGTTGCTGGCTCGTATATCTTTTTATCATAGAATGGCAAACCTTATTAAAGAGAAATGTCAAAACAGCAGCAAGAAATATGGCGTCGTTTGCTGTCCCTGTCGCTCTATTGTAGCGTTCCTGTTGAAAAACTTTTCTTTAAATCTTTAGTTTGTATTCTACATTCCAAACGTACCTCCAACACTGGCGTTTTTTCCTTAAAGAATTCTCGTTTGGTGTATTTTCAATCGTTGTTATTGCCTTACAGCAAAACAATTATGTCAGAAAAAAAAAAAAATTTCGCAAAATCCCTTTTGCTCTGACATATGTATTTTTAACTTGCGAGGTACTATAAGGCAAGTCTTGCAATCGCGAAGAAAAAATTTTTTAGATAACAATTAAACATGACATTACGATGATAGAGAATACGAAAAAAGTGGGTCCTGCAGTTCTGTCTGTCTATCTGTGCGTCTGTCTGTATATGGATCTACAGCTTGAACCAACAGACCGATTTGCTTCAAAATTTGCGGTTAGGGTCTGTGAAGCAGCATACAAAGGGATTTTTGGAATTGAGTATCTTGGTCTTGAAATCACGGTACCTGCCATACAACCGATATGATAATACTTATTTTTCTCGAAAACGGCTCGAACGATTTCGATTAAATTTTGTGTGAAAGATTAATTTTGGATTGATTTTCTTATGATGTAAAAACTTTTCTTGGAAAAAGCCTAAGAACAGTGCCTCCCATTGTACCGTTCTTTTCAAAACCGACTTTCTCGTTAGTGGCTGACACGATTTTGACGAAATTTTGGATTTCAAAAGTCATAAGCTGTTTAAGACAGACTGCATATTAATATTTTAAAAAATTCAGTTTTGGAAATTTTAAAAAAATTTGATTTTTGGAAATAATTTCAAAGCTATAACTTTCATTTTTTTCAATTTTTTTGTCAAAATAACTTGTAACAAGATCTAAAACTTTATATACTTGACTTTTAAAAACAGTTTTTGAAAAGAAATGAAAAATAAAAAACCGTTTTTAAAAAAAAACTGGTCCAACGATTTTGATTTTGAATGTTAGCAATCGCAAGAGAATGGCATTTTTAGATTTTCGCTTGAAGCCTTTGGAATATTTAGTTTAATTTTTTCATTATTTTGCGTGATTCAATTCAATTTCCATAATTTATGTGTAGTTGGCAACCCTGCACCACAAAATATATTATGAAGAGCTAATACCAAAACCTTTTACTCAGCCTTACGATTTTGATATCGTATTCAGAACACCCATTTTTTTGTTTGTCTCCCTAATAGGATTTAATTTTTGGATGTACAGACAATAATGTTCTCTTTTTAGAAATTTACGTGCCATAAGGAACTTCGGTCCGAAAACGAAGTATTGGCTTTCAAAAACATTTGAGTATAAGGTGGTGAGTATAGCTCATTCGTTTTTTTTTTTTTCTATGTAGCTTGAGTCAATTTTTTCTAAAACTGCTTCTCCGTTGATATGAATGGCTTGCACTGTTGCATGTTATGATAAATGGATTTTTGATAACTGGATACTGCTTTAGTAATCTTAACAGTAGAGGATTTGACTTCAAAAATAAATTAACAGTAATTTATTACAACCGATTGATGCATTCTGCTTGTTCAGTTTGCTCACGCTATTTGAAACATTTTATATCTTTTCATTTGACTTATTCTTAAGCTAAAAGTAACGCTCAATATATGTATTTGAAACAAAGTTCAACATTTTCTCAATTATAAATATTAAAAATGTTAAATTGAACAAAGAAGACAAACCAGACTATTCGTTGTCTATGCAATGACTAACTGATTTATTGTGTAGATAAAGTCTAACAGTTAAGGTAATACATATGTAATATGGTAATGGTAATTACATATGTTCATAGAGAGTATTATGTATTAACTGGAAGAGTATTTGTGAGCTAATTCAAGATGATGTTTAATAATACAGTGAGTCCAAACATTTTCAATAAAAAACAACAAAATCTGGCAATCCGTGTTGAGCAACCAGGGCCGGTGTTACGAAAAACACAGCGGTAGATAAATACCGATTGAGAATCACGGAAATGGATCCAAGAAAATGTTAGGACAATAGCCATATGACCTCCGAAGGCAGTCGTAAATGAAAACAATTATCGTGAAAGGTAATCGCAACAAAACGATAACGAGATGTTTTTTTATGTGTATCGTTTTTGTGGTACGGGCCCAGACTTCTCTATGAGCCTAAGCTCTAAACTGATATCAAATCTTAGATTTGGCTTATCGTAGACGGTCAAACGACAAAAATTCAGATGATGTATGTACATTAGACTGAGCCAAGAAAATATTTTATTTTTATCTCAAAAACCATATTGAAAATATTGTTTGGGATAGCTAAAAAAATTGCTGCACTAAGAAAATTTTGTACTAAACAGGGCAACATTCTGTTGCTGTATGTCTCTCCCTCCCTAATTACTCTAAAGGGAGCTCTTCAAAAACCATTCAATAGAAGAAGTTTTTAACTACTTGCCATTGAAGCACTTCCAATTATGATGCCTAATTCAATGTGACTGTATGTTGTCACATTGACAACAGACTTACAGACTCAAAAAGGTCAAAGTAAAATATTTTGGAACTGCTATACATAGAATAAGCTTGTTCTCCATCTAATAAACTTCAGAACATAAGCTTTCCTCAATCTGCTTACTTATGGGTAGTTAGAAAAGTCGTTTTAAAAAAAATTTTGTCTGTCTATAAATTTATACAATTGCACTTTATTGACAAAACCTTAAACATTTTATTTACTTACAAAATAAAAATAAAAAATAAAATAAAATGTTAAATACAAAAAAAAAAAACTGGTTTTAAATCAACTGATTCAAAATCAATGAAAACTTCATTGTTTTCACAAAACAAACACTGGGTTTTAAAAATTTGGCATTTAACTTTGAAAAGTATGAAGTGGTCTTTCGTTTGGTTTCCTAATTTTTGTTTTTCTTCATTTTTTTTTTTTTTACAAAATTTTGATTAAAATTAATATTTGGTGTTGGAATGTTTTGCAAGTAAAGTATTTGCGCATCGCTCCTTCTTATTGGCATATAAGTTGGTTTAGTTATTCGAGGACCTTTCAGGAATTCCAGTACTTGTTATGACGCTGGTAGCAATTTCGCCATTGCTTGATCGTCCGCCATCTAACGGTGGGACTCTACAAAGATTAAAAAAAAAAAAAACTAATTAGAGATGCTTCTTCCAGCAATGAACCAGTAAAATAACTAACGTTTGATTAATTTGACGATTGAGAGTGCTGGAGTTTGGCAAATGTGGCGATTGACTCTGTGAAGGTGGCTCACAACAATTGAATGGCGACGAGTGGTTATCTCCGACCGAGGTTGGTACCTCCGATTGGAGGTGATGTCGACTAACGTTGATTGAATTGACATCACTGTGGATACTTATTCGATTGCCATTACTGCTGCCAGTTGACATGTCATGCAACTCGTGTGCTGAAATTGAGAGTCCAATGTTTTGAACCTGCGACGGGTACATCGCGTGATGTGAGGGCACAAGAATACCTTTGGTAATAGAAAAAAATTATTCGTTATTTTTTTTTAAATAAACCAAAGAATAAGAAATTGAAACTCTTGAGGCGTAAAATATCTCTTTAACCAAATTTACTAATTAGCCATTCTACAAACAGGTGTCCTTGCATTACAAACTACTTTCTTAGATCCAAATCAGATTCCGATTTATTCGAAGCGATCTCCAGCACAGCAACATGCACCTTTTGCTTCTACCTTTTTCGATTGTGGAATTGCACATTTATTTTTACTTCAATCCCACAACAAACGCTCATCCATCACAAGAAGAATTCAAACGAGCCCTCAACACATCCCAAAGACTCTGCCCACTTTAATAAATCCTCTTTGAGCTCCAAATCGTTCCAGCCCACAGCCACCATCTTTAAAATGGCGTACACCCCAAAGGATACCTCTTCTCCTTGCACAAATAAAAAAAAAAAAAAAACAATCGAAACAAAACTCACTTGGTAGGGTATTCCTCATTGGTGCTCCGTTCGCTAGCTTCGGCTTGCGCTTCCTCTTCTGGATGCCTTCCTTTTTCATCGTTAGTGGACGATTCATGTTGTGCAATTTAAAGTACAATCCGCACGCATTGCAAACCGGTTGGCTCTCGTTGTTGCGTCGCCACAACGTGGTCGATGTGGTGAAGCAATTTGCACAGCTTACACCATTCCTTCGATTGTTGTTAGCAGTTGTTGCTTTCGGTTTGGTTTGACGCGGTGGCAGACGGGTTAGCATACGTGATGCCGAACATGAAATGCAAAGGTATTCGTTGTCCTTTCTAATCAATAGAGCTCCACAATACTGGCATTTCAAATCTCCTGATGGATCAAACGTTGCTGCGCCTGAACCTCCAGAGGATGTTGTCCAGTGACCTCCGTTTGGTGAGCCATATTCATCGGTCATCACCTGGTTGTAGGTGTTCTGGAATACAATTAAAATTATAAGATTCTTACATTGGATTTACTCTCAAAATGCAACTTACAATGTTGGGAAACTCGATGGAGGTTGTTCCGGGCCAATAAGACTCAGAGACACTGGGATTTTCGTATACTGTCAATGGGAATTGGCTGTTGGGCCGCATTGGCATGGAATTAAGCGTGGGATCAGTTTTGTATAGAAGCGGATTGGCATTGGACATGTAGGTTTGTGTCAAGCCAGTGTATGGACTGTTTTGGCTGTAGTTGCCAGAGACAGAGTATTCGGTGCCAGCGCTAGGAAGACTGCCACCAGCCGGGCCCAAATTTGTGAATGTCTTACCCTCGTTATGGGCATCGACGACAGTCGCTCCATTGAGGCTACTGGGGTCATAGTAAATGATTTGAGTTTGGTCACCATTTTCAATTGTCGCAGTAAAGCGCTCATCGTCATAGGCTCGCAAAGTGGCATGATGTTGCGAATGACTATGGTGGGCATGCAGGGATGAAGCTGGCACTACTGTTGACTCGGCATAGACAGCAGGAGACCCAGACGATGGCTGTTGTTCGGCATGTTGTTGCAACTGTTGTTGTTGTTCCTTGTCCAGGGATTCGATTTTGATTGATTGGTTTTCGCATGCGATTAAAGTGGTGCCTGCAGGAGTTGACTCGTAGGTGTACACAGTGGTGGGTTCTTCGCTTCGTGGAGGCATTTGAACAAAATCCGATGGAGAATGCTGATGGCTATTGAATTCCGAATCGGCTTCGTTCTCACGCACGGGATCGTTGACTTCTCTGGAATGGTAAAGTGGGAGATACTTTAGTTTCATGAAAATAAAAATGCATGTGTTGCAGCAAATCGATAGTAGCATCAAGAAGATAGTAACAAACTAACAAAGTATAAACAAGGCCGTCAATCAAAATAAAGTTCGTAGATCAGCTTTTTTGTTTCATTAAAACCCGCGTGGCCCTACTCTTTTTTTGCAATTCTATTGTAAGTATAAAAGAAACGAAGCTTCAGATTTCTTGATAAAATGAGTTATAGTTTCTTGGAGTTTATCATTTTCATTAGTTCATTAATTCGTCTGACATTTTAACCAGTCCATTGAATGTAGTGAAGCATTTATATATTTGAAGATTCAAGAACCATGAAGTTCTCTAAAATTGTCGATGGAATTCTCTTTTATTGAAAATTGCTGACAAAAAATGGTATCTCTTACATCACCTTTAGCGAGGCATCACTTTTAGCGGGGAGTTTCTACATCTTTTAAGAAATAAACTGCCGCGAATAATGCTTAAACTTAAACTGATTTTTTTATATTCCTCACATGAAATGGTTTAAAAAGACTAACTAGCCCTTGGCCTTGAGTTTCTGTATCCGTATATTTGTATTTCTTAGTTAAACAATGGCTGATGTCATCAATTAAGGAGCAAATACAAGGTCAAAATTAGTGAGAAGGCTTAGCAGTTTCTGCGATCGATAAATGCTCCATAAGTGGAATGAAAGAATCGCATACATATACCGATCACAGTATTGGACTATGTACATAAAATATGTGGGGCATGTTGACGCCAGCTAATGTGAAGATGCTTCGTACGACCGCAGGAGTAAATAAGCTTAAGGTTTTCAGCTCCGTGGAAGATTTCATGTCAAAAACAACATCTGACAAAAAGTAGAGAACGATCGCCTCAGTTGGTATTGTCAATCTTAAAGGATAGATTTAGAAACCTCTTCAAAAATGCCACATCATACACCGTTAAGGCACGAAGAACCATAAAAATTAAGGCAGACCAAAAAACTCTTGCGGTGTAACGAAATGCAACATCTGCGTTTTGGTTGGCCTCAGACATGGAAACAATCCAATACCATTAGGTTGCACAGACACTGCTTGCGGAAAAAGAAGTGAATTAGTTTGGGAAACATGGCAGGTGGTGGACGTTCATGGAATTGATCTATCAGTCCACAGTTCTAAGCTTCTGTTTTGTTCCTAATTAAGTAGGCCTAAGAAAGCAAGCTTTATCAAATATGGGTATTATTTTGTAGCTTTGAGCAGATTATGATTCCATGATTTGAAGCAAGGTCAGAAGGGAAACCAATTCCTTGCATTATTTTAATAACAAACCTTTGTGCATTAATAGCAAAATAAAATATGTAATCATTTCAATGTGTACACGAAAACCAGTTCTCCGGTTTAACAGAGGCAGAAATACTATATTCATGGCCAATCACAATATGTTGCACAAAGCATTGGATTCTGGTCGGTTCTACACCCAAAGTGACAATGCAGTTCCGGTCCGGACTTGAATTAGAGACTTAAATAGGTAAAGGAATATGTAGAGCAAAGGGTGAAGTCGACACTTGACACTCGTCCGTAAAACAATTGAGATCATTAAAAGGTTAAGACAAGAGACCATTTTACAAACTAGAAAATGAGTTGGAGAAAAAACGGATCCTTGTGGCATCCCAATGTTTAGGAAGTGAGTTTCACACCTAAACTATCCTCAAACTCACCAAAATTACACTATCATATAATTCTATTATAAACAATGATATATACTATATAGGAACACGCTTAAATAAAAAGAATTGAACGTGCCTTAGAACTATTCCATTATTTGTGCAGCGAAGCAAGCAGACATTCAAATAAGCCCGTTAAAAAACAATGTAAGCAAACTTCACCACCTTGGAAAATCAAACTATCATTGATAATCTTTACTATACGAACAACTTTAAATCGATTGGATGGAATTCCATCATATTTATAGACTGCAAAGTCTGATCACTATTTATCTTTTGCCGTCACTTTTGAAAACGGAACTCTACTTGAATTCTACCCAATTTTGTATAAATTTTTACTGCGAAAGCAATCGCAAAACTGGAAGCAACTAAAACTGCTCAACCTCCAACAAATACTCTGATATGCTCCGACAGCCTATCAGTTCATAAGGCAGTCATCAACCCGAACCACAACTCAAACATTATTAACAAAATTGGAGATCTGCTTACAAAAAAATTAACTTAAGATTATGTGTATTGTAGTCATATGGGGACACAAGGCAACGAATTTGTCGACCAAGAAGTAAAAATCGCTAACAGATCCCCCGTCAGGCTAATTTATGTCTACTCCAAAGCAGAGCTTCAAAAACTCAAGTACTCTTCGGTCTACTCTTCAACAACTTCCAAAACAATCAACACCAATTTAATTCGCCTACGATTAGGACACGCGGTAACCGCAGTCACCATCACATTCTAAGAAGAGAAAATCCACCAATATGCCCGACAAGTAACAAAATCCTAAACCTGCCTCATCTCTACAATTCACTTCCCAGCAACCAAACAGTACATACCAATGCTCAACGTCTTCAATCACAACAACATTTTACAAATTTTCAACTACTTCAGTAACACAAATCTTCTACATTAGCTATGTTCTTTTTCCTATTCTATTTTTTTTTTTTTTTTTTTTTCTCTTTCTTTTCTTATTTAGACCTGAAAGCCTTTGCAGCTAGGCTCATATATAATAAGCATATTCGCTTTGCAAATTTTATTATAAGTAAGTAAATAACAACAGAACTTAAAATAAACGATTACAAAAGTGCTTTCAAATCGAAAGAAGAACAGACTCATCGGAACCAAATGCAAGGATATTCGCACATCAGTCTTACTTTTTCAAAAAGAATGCCTGCTTCAGAAAACGGACCCCTGGACTTTATCAAATGCTTTTAAAAAATCAAGGTCATTTACTTTACTTTCTATAAAACAATGTCCAACTTTATGCTGAGATCTGCCATCAAATCACTATTTGACTTTTAGCTACAAAAACCGAACGTTCGATCATTGAGAAGCTTTTGTTTTATTAGATGTTTCGTGAGTTCACGGTATACCAACATTAGGGCAATTGGACGGAATTAGAAGTGGAGGAAGATTTACTTTTTTAGAGACAGACTAGACAAATTCATATGAGAACGCGTTTGGAGAATAACTGCAGGGTTCTGGACCATAGGAATCGTGTATACAGATATCTTTAAGGACTCTTGCAACGGAAAGAGTATAAGGAAATACCTTCTTCATCACGAAACTATCCCTCTTTTTTGCACTAAATTGATGATTCTACTGAAAATGGTATTTTCCCAACGAGCCTAAAAAGCGCTATTGTGATTCCGATCATTAAGAAAGGCGATAATAAGGTAGCCAACAATTATCGATCAATTTCAATGCTCTCCTCGATTTCTAAAACCTTTGAAAAAGCCATAAAACACAGGATGTTGAGTTATCTTAAAAAGTTTAATTTTTTTTTTTGTCTTTCACAGTAAGGTTTTAGAAGTGGGCTTTCTACAGAAGATGCTTTGCTTGATTTTTGTACCATTATTAACAAGAGCTTGGACAGTAAAAAAAATTTGTGCTTTATGTTTATTCATAAACATAAGCAAAGCTTTTGATACTGTAGAGTGTAAACCATGCCATACTCCTATACAAACTTCACGCTATTGGCTTTAAGGGCCAAGTCTATAAGTGGTTTAAGTGTTACCTTAAAAACAGGACTCAAAAAGTCAAAGTTGCAAATTGTTATAGTGATACCAGATTCCCTAACATTGGCGTACCAGGTACCACAATGGTCTGTCCTGGGTCCCATCTTGTTTCTGATATGCATTAACTCTTTGTTTAATATACCCTTTTCAGCTAAAATTACAGCTTTTGCAGACGATTTAGGCTTAGCTTAAAGACAAGAAATGATCCTGATTTGGATATCGTTCTCCACGCACCTAACTGCCAACAATATAAAATTTCTTACTGTGCAGGCAATGCTGATAAAAACTTGTTGTCTTATGACATACACAAAAAATAAAGTACCTAGTTGTTGTTTCAAAATCCAAGAAGTGAATGATTTTAAATAAATTGAAGTTTCTTGCGATCCGATGATGAGTTGGACCAATCACGTAACGGTTCTAAAACAATGTTTATGTTCATCAATTAGAAGCTTCTACCACCTCAGAAAATACTGAAGTAATATTATGCTCAAAAATTTTTATCTCAATCTAAATTAAATTCACATTCTCATCTTACAGAAATGTGCCATAAGAAAATTCTGTGGTGCGAATCGATTAACTCCGTCTAAAATTCTATTTACATCTTACCCGTAAGGCATTTGTATTTTTTAAGACAAATAAAATATTTTTTATGAGGGGTGGTTATTTACAAAGTCCTATTTCTGATGTCCGTTCTATGAGTAGAAATCGTATTTGTCTTGTGACTGTACCATCGGGATCGTTCCGTACCAATCATCTAAGAAATTTTTACTCTATTGTCTCCTGCAAGCTTTTTAAAATGTTTCCACTAACTATTCGTTTAATGTCTTTATTCTTGAAAAAAACTAAAGCATGGCTTCTGGATATTGATCACAACCAAATCGAAATTTTGTTGAGTTATATCATTTAATCTGCACTTATTTAATTTATTTATTTATTTATTTCCTTCATAAACTTATTTGTTTTATATCTAAGTAATTAACTTTTTCGTATTCTGGAATGTATCTTTAAATTAAGCACCCCACAAGCTCTGTTATAATGGATATATAAAACTTTCTATTTAAAACGGAATTTACCACTATTTTAATTTGTAAATACAAAATGTCGCTAATTATATATATTAATAAATAAAATAAAAATAATACTGGAACAAATCCTTAGTACTTTATTACTTGATGTAATTTGAATTTGGGGCCCTCGTACCACACATCACCTTGCCGAAAAGCTTGAAACAAGAGCTTTCTCAATGACGCTCCTCAATCTTTGGGTTTTTATTTTAAAACCTAAACTGAATGCTGTAGCTAAATGATCAGAAAACAGATCAAAATATAATGGATACTATTTATTTAGGACTTTAAGTAAATTTAGTAAACTATTTAAAAACGAAAATAGAACAAGATCTGTACAAAATACAAAAAGAAAATAATGGCAAAATTGAGCGTTGCGTTTTTTAGGTTCAGATGTGTTTAATAAGAAAATGAAGTAGGTAAACGCGATCCTACATCGAATACTACACACTCTTTGTTCGGCTTATTTTTTCGTAATTGCTCCACTCCTCTTTACGTTTATTGGCCCTCACAGACTCGGTTCTTTCTTTCTATGCATTTGATTCACATTATTAGGTTAGCCTTGAAGGTTTCCAAAGGAGAGTGTGAATACAACTCTTATTGTCTTATTATCTGATCAGTGTAATCAGTGATTCCACTCCCAATCAAACTGAAATTAACAACCAAAACTCAAATCATACTTCCACTAACTGACGGAAGCGTTTGCACTGCTCATAAGTCAAAGTTATTGTTCCAATCACTCAAAAAACACTTTCAGTTTCTGTTAGTTTCGTTCTAGCTTGTTGACAAAGTGAGATTAAAAAAATTTAACAATATTCAAACCAATTTTCAACAGTTAAAAACACTTATTTTATTTCCTCAAATGCACATTTCAGAAGCAATGCTTCCATCGTCAGTGAGATTTATAAATTAAATTAAATTAAATTATTTGTCAAAAATCTAACAAAAAACAAAAATGTTTCTAAACAAAATTACAATTGAGTTGAGTTGAATCTATTGAAAATTTTTTTGAATATTGAATCTTTGATTGGTCCATCATCACTATTCATTAGATTATTTTTGTTTTTAAATATGTAAAATGATTCAAAAGCATCTAATTCATAATTGCTATTTACATTTCTTATTAATTTTAAATTTTGCAAACTAAAGCTATGACTATTTTCTAGCATATGTTCTGCAACACTTGACTTTTCTTTTTCATTATATTTAAGATGTGCAAAATGTTCCTTAAATCTTTTTAGAATAGGTCTTCTTGTCTGTCCTATATATTCTTTTGCACAAGATAAAATTGAACAGCTTCAAAAATCAGGAATTTATTCTATCGGATGTAATGATTGTGCAAAAGAATATATAGGACAGACAAGAAGACCTATTCTAAAAAGATTTAAGGAACATTTTGCACATCTTAAATATAATGAAAAAGAAAAGTCAAGCGTTGCAGAACATATGCTAGAAAATAGTCATAGCTTTAGTTTGCAAAATTTAAAATTAATGAGAAATGTAAATAGCAATTATGAATTAGATGCTTTTGAATCATTTTACATATTTAAAAACAAAAATAATCTAATGAATATTGATGATGGACCAATCAAAGATTCAATATTCAAAAAATTTTTCAATAGATTCAACTCAACTCAATTGTAATTTTGTTTAGAAACATTTTTGTTTTTTGTTAGATTTTTGACAAATAATTTAATTTAATTTAATTTATAAATCTCACTGACGATGGAAGCATTGCTTCTGAAATGTGCATTTGAGGAAATAAAATAAGTGTTTTTAACTGTTGAAAATTATATTAATCTTTTTATTTAATAGATTAAAAAACACGTGGAATATCTCTACTACAAAACTCATCAATATTCAAACTTTCAAACCCTCCACATTTACCTACTTAAAGTTAGTCTTGCACACGCGAACTCCCCACATTTAATAGAAAATGATTCAAAATCATATGATGACACACATCTTTCTCTCAGTTTTCCCACTTGACAAGATATCGGCTAAGAACAAGTCTCTTTATTTACACACACACCGCCTCTATGAAACTATAAAATGTCAAACGCAACTTAAGGAACTCGTCTTCCTATCACGCAATGCTTCAGTTTTAATTAAAACTACTCACTCAATCAGGACTCACCTCAAAGTTCCAGCAGTTGTCAAAATACGTCGCTGTTGGGTTCTCACAATTGGCACTGACGTTGGATCGATAAGGTCACCACGCAAAAGTCTAGATACATTAAGGGTGTTCTCCTTGCGCTGTTGTTGTTGTTGCTGCTGGTGCTGCTGCTGATGCTGTTGGTGCTCCTGTTGAAGTTGTTGCTGATGCTGTTGTTGCAGATGTTGATGCTGCTGCTGCTGTTGCTGTTGTTGTTGTTGTTCCTGTTGATGCTGATGTTGCTCTTCAATTGTTGGCGTCCGGGCTTGTACTTGCTCATGATTTGGCTCTGTTTTGATTTCAGTTATCAGCTCCATAGGCTTCTGCTGCTGCTGCTGATGTTGCTGGCCACCATCCATCTGCGAAAGTAAGAAAACACTAATTTAAAAAAAAATGTTTCAAGACCAAAAAGTAACAACAGCGAACCAAAATGCACCCCAGCGAGGTGTGTACTGGTGCTGTTGACGTATGACGTATGCGTCATTTACAGAGACTGACAATTGCCGGTCTAGTCTGGTTCAATGATACAAAGATCTGTGTTGGGTTTTTATGTTCAACAGGAAATCATTGAGAGAATTATTGGTTATGAGCCGTCAGAACGGACGTCTACCTTAACGATTACCTAACAACAGAGAAAGTGCCATGCTCCAGAATTCTTGGTTCTTAGTCGCGTCTCTTGTGCCGTTGCCATTTAGAACAGGAAATATCCCAACATATTTGTTTGCCAATGAGAGTTGTTTTTGTACAAATTTTGTTGTGTTTTTTTCTTAAACGCAACTGCCAAGAGTCACAGATGAAGGCAAAAGAACGACACTCGTAAAGAGGAACCAGCGAAGAGGAAAATTGGAAACAGAAATGTTGAAGTATGAATTGGTATCAACTAATATTGACATTTTGTTTTGTTTTTGTTGCTGTGCCATGCCGGTGTCGGCGTCGGCGTCGGTGTAGCTTTGTTTTATCTTTTACTATTTTTTATATGACACTCTTATTTTTTGTCGGACAACAAACATTACAGAACGTCACATTTAGCGTTCCATTTGTGGTTTGACGGTGCGTGCCGGTCTCATCTGAGGTCGTTGCTTAATTTGTTTTATGTGTCAAACGGAAATCACTGTCATCGCAGTCGGATGTTTGATTAAAAGTTGGAGTTTCTGTAAGGAATTGTTTTTGAGTTTTCCTTACCAACAAGAGAGGGTGTCAATAGTGATTTTTCAAGTAGAGCTGATCTTTCTTTTGACTCGAGACTCCAGAGCCATGTTGGAGAACTGGTATCCATGACCTACCTACTCTTTTAAAAGGTCACAACTCTTTTTTTAGAGCAGCCCATTCAATTGCTAGATATTCATTCTATTGTATTCCTAAGTATAGCATCCTTTATCCTAAATAGAGTATAGCGTAGAAGATTATGCACTTTTTTACACAATCAGAGTAAGCGCTTGGTTAGAGTTAGGTACGACTAAAACTAAGGAACTTCAAGAATAGCCTGAGTGCGGGGCCGTAGAGAGAAAATCTGAACCCGGGATTAGTAAATGACGGCGTGATACAGGTATCTGATACTCGTAAAAGTAATTTTTTGCGTGTACAGCGCAGGCCTATCACAAACTTCGATCTCATATGCTCCCATTTTCGTATAAAAATTTGAGGAATTGAGAAAAATATTTAATTTTTTTTTAGACATTTTCAACTAAGTTGAGGCGAGAACGACACCAACGGTAGCTTCTGATAACTACCCTTTTGCTAACTCCCCTACATCACCTTTTCACACTTCACTCTTCCGCATACTGACTTCAACCCAGTTGCTTTAACGAACATTCCGACAAGGGAATGTTGAGAGGAAAACAAGGATACAAAATCAGATCTTGTCTCCGTCTTCGCAGACAGGTTCCAAAACGACCGAGGGGGTATCTTCTAAGATTATCCTTTCATAAATAGATCAATAAAGCTCCCCGATCTTTGTAGAATCTAGAAACGCAGAAAATGATCGACAAAAGTATTGATAATCTTCATAGACCGTCCCTTAGAACTATCTCATCCATTCTCAAAAAATTTGTTGAAAGTTGTTATAGTAATTTTAAACTGAACACTGAACAGCTCAACGAACACTCTAACTTTTTGAATCCCAGGGCACCGTAACATAACTGTTAACGAAATGGTGGATAAACTGGCCAAAATCGGGTCATAACTCGATCCCTCAAAACTCAAAATCAAGAGTAAGAATAAACAGAATATAACGAAATTTCCCCAAAAACCGCTAAAGACGGGTGGTCATCTTTATGACTGGGTATCCACAAATTGAAAATGGGCATTAGCTTATACGACTTATGTAGAGAAAGCGAAGAAGCAGAGAAAGTATTTTTTCACTTCTACGTCATAGCCCAAGCTTGGCCTATACTTAGAAAAAAGCCATTTTCGACGAACTGGTCGACATTTTAAGTCTTCTACCGAACATAGCAACCTAAAGTTCATTGAGGGCTCCGAATGGTTCAAGGAGTTTTCTCAACCCCAATAATCTAATCACCAGCTGAATCATCCTCTATTCACAACCTCCAAGACCATGCCTTGTGAGGAAATAGAAGGGACCTACAATTTTCTGCCGATTCCGAACTTAATATCCGCGTTTACTGTCGGAGGACATGCAATGCTTAAACTCAAGGAAGGCGATACCCGTGGATTTCATTTGTGTTTTCTGTTTGTTATCAAACCACGAAAATTCGCGTATCATGCAATGCATTACACCACGGGCACAACTTCCGCCGCGCCGCCGCGCCGCCGAGTTGCCCATTCAAATAGCAACGCAGTTACTCTCATTTCATAAACTTTGGTGATGGTTTCGAGGTGTAGCTAACTGGTTACTTGGATGATAGTTGCCTCAAGTGTTTGAATCGTTTCCGGATTGTTGGCTTAGCATCGGTCCTTCCAAAAAAACCAAAACGGAGATTCTAAGCGGAAAACAGACATTGCCAAGTCGTCCTTGGCGAATAAGATTTGGAAGTTTGGTGTGCAAGAGATCGACTGTAGCATGGAGTGAGTTGCATAAGCCAGAGGTCATTCAAATCCATGTCATCAGTTAAAGATAATGTCGTTTGACATGGTTTTGAAACGCCCACCTTTGAACAAAGCATTATTCCCAGCCTCATTTTCGAAGAAAACTGATCCAATGACGCAACTACTCCACCATCCAAACCAAATGTCTGTAGTGCTTTACAACAACAGCGAATGAGTTTTCCCATGCTTATAGATGCGCTGTTCTCCACTAGTATGCAATTCCTAGGAACTTTTTACACAAGTTTGAGCACAGAAGGCGCAATTGGTGCTTCTCTTCGATCAATACTCCCTTCCCTAGAACGCATTGTTTGGGCAATATATCACCCATTTTAAAAAGAAAATTCGTATGTTTCGCAGCGTTAGTCATGCGTGAAGCAGCTCATATCGTTCCATGGAGGTATGATACTGACTTTCTGTCAAAATTTCGAGTTAAAACACTCAACACTCACTAGATGCCCCCCCCCCCCCCCCCCCCCCCTATACTACTGAGCGACATCTTTTAGTCTCCATCTAATATCCAGCAGAGTTCCGTTGATGTTATTGCAAACTGATCTCAGCAAGGCCTTCGACAAAACCTCCCAGTTTCTGATTCTCTTGAAACTGAACGCTTTAGGTTTCCACAACTCATAGTGCCTGCATTTATCCAATCTTATCTCAAGAAATAACAATATGAAGTAATCTTCAGTACTCAAATCAACTCAACCTAAAGCCATACCAGCAAAATCTGGCATCCCATAAGATTGTCTAATAGGACAATTGCAGTCGTATTTATAATCCCATTCCAAAGTGTGTCTAACTTTGGACAGCTCTTAGAACAGTGTCCAAGTCCAAATCGTATTTATAAAAAAAAATTTTATACAGTAAAGTCCGTTTCTCAACTTTGACGTCACTTTTTGACAATTTAAGAAAAGGCTAACTTTGGTGTACCCCTGTACCCTAACCTGTGTTGAATTCGATATCTCTGTCAATACAGATGATAGAGACTTAATCTTATTATTAATTTTTCTTAAAATAACAACCTTTAAGACTGTGTTTAAGTTGAGATTCCACAGGTTGCCAGATTTTCAATTTTAAATGGTGTTCAAATTTTCTTCCCGAAACAAAGCTTTGACTTTGAGATAATTTTTTCATAAAATGCCTGATAATCATAGACTTTCTTTATTTTTTTACAGATGAATAAAACAATAATAAAAAATTAAATACAGTAATAAATGCACTCAAAAAACCATACATTTTGATACTTAAAAAAAATACAAACGGGTAAAGTTTAAAAAAAAAAAAATAAAAAAAATTTTTAGCTTTGAGGTTTGTTTGAATAAAACAATAATATGGACGCTTTTGGTAATTTTTTTTTATGTATTTTATACAAACACAATTATAACAAGTGCTCAAAGTGCCCTCCTTCGTTTTGAATGCATGCTAAAGCCTACAAAAAATTAAGTCATAAGGACTCTATCATCAGTATTGACGGAGATATGAAATTTAACACAGGTCAGGTTACACCAAAGTTAAACTTTTCTGAAATTGTCAAAAAGTGATGTCAAAGTTGAGAAACGGACTTTGCTGAAAAACAGTTTTTTCTTGGAATATGACCAAGAATCATCTCAAAGTATAATACACGAATTACGGAACACCCTGCATATTTCAACAATCAGCCCATTAACCTCTGTCTCTAGTTTTTAGACTAGTGATAGCTTTAGGACAGTTCTTAGGATTGCTCGTAGGTAGTAAGCTAATACCTAAAGAAAAAATGTAAAAATGAAATGGCTTAGATCTTTAAAACTCAAAATATCTGTAGTTTTCTGGTTTTAGGTGATTCTCCTGAAAATAATTTGCCTATCTATTTTTTTTTTTTTTGTTTTTTGTTTTTATTCGGTTTGGCAATGGTCTGGTCTCATTGCTGAAAGAAATGCCCTAAGCCCCAGTCTTCTCCAAACTCTGTTGTGCCAAACTAGGGGAAACTGGGGCGCATTTGACACTCAATTTTTAAGGGTCTGTATTTTTGAAACCTATTAATGGTTTTCGGTAATTTTTTTGTGTTTGATACACTGAATATTTGGCTACGAATGGCTTGCACATTTTCCTTTTCTAAGATTTTTACAATATTTTAAAATATATTTTGCAAAAAAGTTATTTTGTCAAAAGTGCCCCGTCACCCGTCAAAGTCACCTTGGACTTTTTTTTGCAAATGGAACATTTGACAATACCATTTTAAGCCCAACAAGTATCAACGGATGTTGTCTTTTTGGTGTTTGAATGGGAAGAAAAGTCACTTTTTATTTAACAATTTATTAAGTGATATAGATAAATATATATAGGAATTCATTTTCATTCGTAATGAAAAGGAAAAAAACATAAATAGCTTTATTCGCATACATAAAAATCAAATCAATATTTTTGGCGACATCGAGGAGTCGAGGCTGGGCTCGTGGGTGTTGGTAGTTCGAAGTTGATTTCATTTCTCAAAGTCAAAGAAATGTCTTTATCGGCTGGTTTGGTAAAAACATAACCCGATAACGATGATTTACGAAGAAAGTTGACTGTATAAGTTTTGTCAAAGATACAACTAACAGGAGTCAAATGTGCTCCAATAGCTCCTTACAACTTTTTTTTTTAAGGTTCAATGTTACACTTTCATAAAACTGACTCTAATTTTTATACTTAAAAGGAATAGTGCTATCATAATACTGTTTCACAATAAAAAACTCTTTCACTAAGCTCACAAAATACTTACTTAGTGGTGGTCAAAAATTACATCGAATTTCTGAAAAGCACAAAAACACGCGTTGCTCTGAAAAGAGGTTAAGCAAAACTATCAAAGTTCATTACGTTTCTTTCCATCAAATACGGCTTCGTTCACAATCCCAACTTTTCTCCTTAAGGTTGCTTTCACACTAAAACTCGCAAAGTCAGTTTACCCAGTTTACCCTACTTTATTACTATTCTTTTCTCTTTTCAATAGTCAAGTGTCAAAAATAGGTAGATGCATTAAAGTTCAAGGACAATTTCTGAAAGTTTCCAGTTCTGATAAACCAAAATGCCTGCCCAATTAGCTTTCCACCGCCTTTTGAATTAATGTATATCGTTTATAGTCCGCCCCTCCATAAATCTATCAAATTCAATCAAACTGTCTTAAAAGCTACTAGAAGTCTTCACTTTTAGTTCTAGTTGCTCTTTTTTAGACATTAATCATTTAATTTTTACAACGAAAAAAACTACAATTTGACTCTCACCCACAGTACAAAACTTCTATCGCCCACAACTGATAAAATTGTTAGCCTCACAATACTCGTTCACCAAGTTTAAGTTCCTCTTAAAATTTCTCTTTTCATCCATCACCCCTTTTATGGTTACAATGTAAGGTTATCGTTATAGAAATACCTCAAGTGAAGACATCCATCAAACTAAACATTCAACGTTGCCATTCATTAAAATCCATCTTCGCAGCTTTACGTCACGATAGTAAAAAATGACTTCCCATCAACCCATCCAAACATGCACTGTAGGTGTCCTGTTGGCAGCTCATCGCAAATGTGTTGAAGACAGTGTGATAAGGTCTTTTTGATTTATTTTCTCTGGTTCATCGTATAGCTCAAGCAGAAGGCGGGGATAGTAATTTAAAAAAACAAATAAAAGTAGAATGAAACTGTCTCCGTAAACCCGGTGTAAAGATCAGTTATCTTTTTTGAGATACTTTGCCATCTGAAAACCTTCAAAAAACAGGATACAGTTGTTGATAAATTTCACGGCCTAAACCTTATGCAATTCCATTGATGGCGTCAATTTCAGGTAGGACCTTAAGGTATTTTCATTCATAAAGTAATAGACAAAGGACCTCCTCTGATCCTTTCCTTGATCTAATAACCGACGGGAAATTAACCTTCCCATCCGCCTCTGTTTCTCTTTTTTTCTACTCTAACAACAGAAATTATTTGGATTAGACACGCGCCTCAAACAGACAAATAAAATTGTTACCAAAAAGACCTTAAAATAAAGACATTCAAACCACTGTTGGCCGAATGAGCATTTCCACATATCATAGAACGTAGACCCAGTGAGAAATTTTTATAGCAGAGGGTGCTTTGCTTACTCGCACACAACATGCAATGGCCGTTTCTTCTATTCGAATTCGAAAAATCCCCCAAAACGTATAATGAAAATAGCGATATCAGTTAATTGGACTATTGGAAAGATTTATGTGCGATGGAAATGTTTCTTTGATAAGGGCCCCCTTCGTCTATAAGTGTGCGTCTATATGGGACGAGACCAAAGACCAACTTAATTACAACTTTGTTTTCGTTTAAATATTTCAAGTTTGGCTTTGACAAGTTAGGATCGTTAGCAAAGTTTATAATAATTGAGTCATTAATTAGTGAATGAGATCAGGCGGGCGTAAAGAATCAAAGGAAAAGCAAACTTGAACAGGAATATTTATGACTTTCACGAGCTTGAACTGATTGATTTGAGAGCGTTGAGGTTAAGAGGTTGTGACTGCTGTGGAGAATGAATGAAAAAAGGCTTTAATTAGGAATGTCATATTTTTTCATGTGCGTTTAGCGTACTCTCCGAGATCACTTGTGTGAAGCAGACACGTGGGAGAATTGCGATCATAGTGGAATTTTTATACTTGTAGCACCGAAAATTAAAGAGATGAATTCCTTCGTGGCTTTGAACATGGATGCTATGAGAGTCACTTCTTAGTATCACCTAGTGCCAGTTCAGATGGCAGTTGGTTGCGTGTCTGTCAATCCCAGCCAAATACTGAATTTTTGTTGAGTGTCCAGTTGAAACAGGGCATTGTCCACGATAGAAAACTTCAAATTGTACGCAGAAAGTAATTTATTTTATTTTGAGCTGGAATTATTGTAGCAAAGATTGCTCAACTGCTCTGAAAAGGAGTTATTAGTTACACAGAAACAGATTCTATAGTTTGTGAAGTTTTTGAAGCTAGCTTGGGACAGCCTTTTGTTCTGTTTTGTGTCGCCATGCAGGTGTTGCATATTTCATACCCCTTTTGGATTAGGGGAAGTTTATATTGGACGTGAGAGGACCTGTCGTAAGAAGCTACTAAAACTTAGCCATAAGGACTGATTTACAACATTTCTAAGGTTTGGAGCAATTTTTCTGGTAGATGGTTGACAATAACAGACGAGGAGCACTTGCCTCGATTTGCAAACCAAGCTGGTAAAGAGTAAAGGTCTTATCTCTAGAGAAAAAAAGTTATGAAAAATAAACAGCTTTGACCCTTATAAATACCCAGGGCCTGACAGAATCATCCCTGTGGAGCTGCAGCAGGTTTCAGATATTATCATCTATAACTTAGAGATGATCATGAAAGGATGCATCAGCTACGCCTATATCCCCAAGGCCTTGAGAGAAGCTAGGGCCGTCTTCATACCCAACGCCGGCAAAAGCTCTCATGAAAATCCAAAAGACTTAGACCTAAGTCTATCATCCTTTCTCATACACATAAGACCAGAAATTTAACCTAGTAATAATACAGCAATCACTAATGCTCTTGATGGGCTGCTCATTGAAGAACAAAACATGATAACAACAATGCTCAGCAGCATAATCATTAGTTCCGAAATAGGGAACTTCATAACAAGCAGAATGGCCAATAGAGGGAGGAGTTCTATCTCCTCTACTGTGGAACCTGGTCGATAACGAATTGCTAATCGACCTAGAGGACGAAGGTTTCAAAACCATTGCCTATACCGATGATGTAGCAATTCCCGTTTCAGGCAAGCACCCACATACCCTAGCTGAGCTGCTACAAAACAAGCTTAACAATTGGGCTGTAGATTGTGGTACACAAAACGGAATGAGTTCTCTTTACGAGGAAATACAAAATTCCAGACTTCAGACCCATATTAAAATTAATTATTAAAGGGGTAACTCTCACACTGTCAAATCAGGCTAAATATCTAGGTCTCATTTTTGATTAAAAAAAAACTGACCTGGCAAACCTATATTGAGGAAAGAGTAAATAAAGCCAACGTGGCACTCTTCTCCTGTAAAAAAGCCATTGGTGGGAAATGGGGTTTCTCCCCCCAAATCTCACATACGGGGTGATAGTCTGGTGGACAGCACTAGACAAGATGATCAACTATACAACAAGCTGGCCAAAGTTCAAAGAACGGCTAGTCTGAGTATTAGTGACGCACTGAGGACAACCCCATCGGTAGCTCTCAATGTACTACTAGATCTCACATTCCTAGATATATTCAGCAAACAAGTCGCAGCTACATCACAGTGGACCAATAATAATCAAATCGGCCACACTACCATTATAGACAACTTTAGATTCTTACCGAATCGATCCGACTACACCGCCCCCAAGTTGGTGTTTGACCTTCAAGAGAAGCTTGGGAAAATGGCACTCTTTTGGAAACTGAAGCAATACACTTTTACACCGATGGTTCAAAAACCAGCGAAGGTGTAGGAAGTGGAATCTACTCAGAAAAACTGAATCTCAGTCTTTTTTGCCGCCTACCCAGTAGTTGTAGTGTGTTCCAAGTGAAAATTCTGGCAATTGAGTAGGTGCTGTCTTGTCTCAAAGAAAACGTCATATACCCTCCACGGATATTCGAATCTTCTCGGACAGCCAAGCTACCCTTAAATCTCTTACCTCTGTCTCTCCAAAATCCATCATGGTCCAAAATTGTCAGATGTCTCTGAGGAAGATGTCAAAACAGTTCAATATTAACCTTTCATGGGTGCCGAGGCACAGGGACATACCACTATACCAGGCAACTGTATGGCGGACGAACTTGCCAAAAAGGGCACGACCACTTCCCTACGCTTAGAATGGAACAACATAGGTGTACCTATCGCTTCATGTAAACTCCTACTTAGACAAGACGCTTCAAGAATAACAAACACTAGATGGACTGAGAGTACTGAGAGTAACAACTGCCTTGCAACCAAAAAAGTTTGGCCTTGTGTAGACTCAAAACGCTCGAAGAGTTTGTTAGCCCTGAGCCGCCTGTTTCTAGGTTCTACTATAGGTGTTTTAACGGAACACTGTCTAATAGGGAGACACGCCAAAAGACTTGGTGTGTTTTCCAATGATTTCTGCAGAAGCTGCATGGACGAGGAGGAGGGAGAAACCGTTCAACACCTTCTTTGCTCATGCCCTGCACTCCTTCATAGGAGGAAAACTCATCTCGGTGAATTCTTCTTCGACGATACTAGCGACTTAGCTTACATAGACCCTAAAAGTCTTTTAAAATACATTAAAAGTTCTGCGTGGTTCGATTAGCGGGTGATTAACCGGCTAGTCCCGTAATGGGTGATCAAATCGTTAATCTTACATCGGGTTTCTGAGATCAGTAGGTGATTAACTTGCTGATCTCTGTGATCTGCGGCCTAAGTTTGTCAGATAATGTAGGTAGGTATTACTCATTGGCCATGCCTAATGATGGAATGGAAGGGACCTACAATTTTCTGCCGGTTACGAACGGCTTATTGAGAAAGCGCTTTTAATGGCAATGAATTTACTAACGGAGGACTTGCCAATTCCTCGCGAAAGGTGATACGCATTACGATATAAAGATATTTTTGCCTCTGTTGGGATTCGAACCACGAGTCTCTGGGTTAACAGGCGGACATGACATCACACCACTGGTACCACCTAAGGCGTGGAGCAAGCCATATCCTCTCTCAAACTAACAAAAAAGAAGAAAATGTCAAAAGATGCAAATATGGGTATTATCAAGCTCATACTTTGGTTGCATCGCGAGTAAGCGTAAACAAAAGAACGCACTTGTTTACTTATCAACCATTGCAATCAAAGTACCCGTGGTGGTACCCGTGGCGCAATGGTTAGCATGTCCACCTGCTAACCCAGAGGTTCGAGGTTCGAATCCCAGCAGAGGCAAAATGCAAAAATGTTTTTCCACGGGTATCGCCTTTCGCGAGGAATTGGCAAGTCCTCCGTTAGTAAATTCATTGCCATGAAAAGCGCATTCTCAATTAGCCGTTCGGAACCGGCGAAAAATTGTAGGTCCCCTCCATTCCCTCACAAGGCATGTTTGTGAGAAATGCGCTAGGCCCAGGGGCTCCCCGCTCTGTTGCGCCACCCTATTTATTTTTTATTTTTTTATTGCAATCAAAGTAACACAAGTTAACAGCAAGATGTCAACTACCTAACTTTACTCCTTAAGTACTAAGTACATGTGAGTGCTGCATATCTAATCAAAAGCCGTTTTTCCTAAAAGTGTGACATCTTTTAATGCTTATCTCAATTTTTTATCTCTTGATATAAAAATATTCGTAAGCTACGTTGGCTTCCAGATTCTGGTGCTTTGAAATCTTTTCATTGTACGCCGCACCAAAGCAACAGTGAACACTTGCATATGCATATGGTGTGGCAAGGACCCCAGTAACATGTGACCATTTGTTGTCTGCGATTTTGCGAGTAATGTGTAAGGTGTGCAAGAATTTAAGTAGAACCGACTGCCTACTTTTTGTATACGCCTAGCCAATGAATCACAAAACGTAAACAAACAAATCCGCTCTCGTATGGTGTAATTCCATTTTCAACAATGCTCTGCATGTGTGTCATAGGGCTACTTCCATATAAGCGCCACTTAAAAGTGCCGTCCAGTTTCTATCGATGAAAAAAAGAGGTGCTCAATGTAAGAAACCAACACTCAACTCACCGACTGACTAAAACTGCGCCATACTGCACCCAAAAAATGTATTAAGTCGTCGCCAACTATGAGTTGTCAAATAAATCAGCACAACATGACACGACGACAAGTGTTTGCACAAAGGTGTGTTACCAAGTCACTCCCGCCGGAAGTGAATGACCATGACGCGTGTTAGTCAGAGAAAGAGTAGACGACACCTCCACACCGCATTTCCCTTGACGTCAATATAGTGAGTAACAATTCAAAGTTTAAATAGTTTCTGTGTCTATCTTCTCTGCAGGAGGTCATATCGAATGATAAAACCAAAAGTATATCTGTCAGTGATTACACTGACAGATAAGATTTGGTTTTCCCGTTACAGATATAGTATAAGTAGGTGCTGCATCGCACATATCAGCAGATTGCCACGTAACCAAAGATATCTAAGACCTTTATCGCCTTTTCAACTGCTTTCTGTGGTTTGTTGTCATTTGTTTCTTTTTTTTTATGTAAATTTTTGTGTAGTGAGACAACTTGGTAGACTACTGCCAGACAGGGTCCTAGACCCACATACGATGGTGGACTTATCACAAATCACAACTGTATACGAATGATTGTGCTTTCTTAACAGATAATAATTTATCTTTGATGAGGTAGTCAGAGAGAATCTTAGGGGTGCTCGGTGGTATGTTATCAAATTCACCATATCTTTCAAATTACAAAACAGTTCTCTATCGCTAATTGGGGGCAGGTATAGTTAATTAGTTTATCTCTATCTGATTGATATAAACTAATCATGGACGATAAGGTTGTCAGAAATTAGTTAAAACATTTCGGATGGTATCGACTGTTTTTTTTTCGAATATCAGCTCCAATACCAAGAAATTCTATATAATAACCAATAACCTGCCTCGATATGTCTAAAGTCCTTGTCTGGCTCAAAACATTATAAACTTGATTATAACCGAAAACCATCATTAGTTTATTGGCAAGTTAGACACAATATTGATAAGGAAAACGCTCAGCTTGTTAAATAAATCAATTTCTAGGAACATGAGTCATATATTTGGGCAGTCAAACAACAAAATCGATTCAAGCTAGCGGAAATCAATTAAAAACTTAAGCAGAATTGAATCTTAAATTTACTACTTAGGTGTGTTTAAAAATGAAATGAGCATTCTAAAGAGTCAAAGTCAAGGTTCTCTAGGGCTCGTCTTAGGCTATAAAACTGAGTTTCTGTCGTCGTAGCTCCCAAATAGCTGATATACACATTTTACACACATCAGCTGGATCAGTCTATGATAGACTTTCTTCCAGCCATCTTGTTTGAAAGACTGCAATATCTATGTGTATCTCACTATCATGATGAAATTCACCTGTCGAAGGCATCATCCACTACTGTTTCTTTTTCACTTCTAGAAGCCTAAATACGGCTTTCATATGGCAACTCAAGTTTTAGTGAGTTTGATACCTCTAAATCTATCTCAAGAATTGTTTTCCAATATGCATACACTGATATCTCAACTGCAGGCGATCTCATTATAGATATACAATTTTGGTTGGCTTCGAGATCCCGACTAGACAACAGGATATTTACTTGGTTGAAGCATTTGATTAAGTTTCAATGTGATCCTGGACTCCTTATATTGAAGGTAATTTGGAAAACACTTTCGACTTACTTCTCATTCCAAAAAATTTATTGTGGTACCATTTCAGCTTGGCAAACTGGACCACAGTTCCCCATGCTTAGCAAATTTTTAGGGCAAAAAAAAGTCAAGTCCTCAATTGGGAACGTTTCTACAATTTCTTTCGAAACCGAAGCTTTGATGCTATCAGCTGATTTGGTGTCAAACGCAAATCTCGACAATTCTATGACAAACTTTGTTTCTGACTGGATGAGAAAAATTTCTGGTTCAGTCCAAGCTACAAATAGGTGATTATGGAAAAGAGCACTTTTTGGACCTACAAAAATGACTCCAAAGTAGAAAACTATGTTGTTTTTTTTAAACTGGCCAGAAACAACTGCAATGATTATTTACATAAGGACTTATTTATATAGCCTATTCACATCGAGACAAAAACACTGTTTTCGCAAATATTCCCAAAACCTAACAACTATTTCAATACATTCTTCTTAAACCTCATGTTTTCTATAACATTCCTTTTATTCGTTTATGATAAACCCATATTAAAAAAAGTTTGCTAGAGGATATTTCGTGTGCTAAATTCTTTTACAATTACGGACAACTGTCATAACAAATGTGTTCCCTCCGTTTCAATAACATGGCTTAAATATTTTATGATACATAAATTTATTTGTGTTCAACTCAATCTTTTTATTTTGCAAATACTAATAAAAGTGATTTTTCTCTAAAAATAAAGTACAAAATTGGTCGCAATGCCAAACAAAAACCGGTAAACTATTGCTGTGATTGGCTGGACGTGTTTACTTAAACGTGTCTCGTTTTCTAGGCGGCCGTTGTCAGAGACCATATATAAGGCAAAAGCTCTATTATGTCCAATACGGGGAATTAAGAGGGCAGAACCCTTAAGAGCATTTACAATTGCACGATATTATTGGCAACGATACCGTCGCCTTCTTGCGTGGAAAGTATCCTGATCGACCCGTGGAAAAACATTTTTGCCTCTGTGGGGATGAAATGAAATAGGCTGAAATATGTCAAAATTAAATGAAAATTTTATGCAAAATTGTATGACTGTTCACTTCGTTTTCAAGATATCGATACTTGAAGTCGAAAAAAAGTTTTTTTCGGCTTGACGTATCGATATCTTACAAACGAAGTGATCTATCTAAAAATGTTATATAACATTTTCGTTCTATTTTACTCTAATTAAACTAAGTTCAATGTCATATTGCGGCGGTTGCGTCACAAATATCGAACTATCCTGAAAATGAAAACCAAAGATTTTCTTGACACTAACACGTAAGTTATTTGTTTGATTTCAAACCTCACAAATTCTTATTTTCTTATAACAAATTAAATTTAAACTCATTTTTACTATTTTATACTTCTAAAAGGAAAAGTATTAGCGGTTTCCTTTTAGTTCAGGTAAAATATAATTTATTTTTGCTGACGCACGTGAAAAGAATTCAGAATGAAATATTGAGAATTACGACTCTTCTGCTCTCATAGCTTTAAATATTGTCCATGCTACTCAAGGATAAATAATGAAGCATTTTTACGGTAAAAGAATTCTTGAAATCGGTCTAGTATTTTTGTAGTTCCTGCCCAAGTTACATTTTCAGAGCTGCAATTCATAAATATGTTTTAGAAAAGCTTTAAAAGATTGAAGTCTATGGCTTCTGCTCTATACTGAACTTTGTTACAGCTTCTGACAAATTTTAGTTTAATTTATGCTTTAAATGTGTGACTTACAATATCTCCAAGCTCTTAAACCTTATAAGGCTAATTTCTCTTTGCTTTACAAAGGCATTATTTCTGCTTGTGAGATGTAGCTTTATGCTTTCAAATAATTATGCGGCTCTAGAATATGTCTAAGACAACAGTGTTTTAGACTATGGGATGTATATGTATATTGTATAGTAGTAGCAAAGAGATGTTATTGTTGCGTTATTAAAATGGTTGTTTTGGTAGAGACTACCAATTTTAATATCAATTTCTACATAAAATTTTTTTGATTTTGTTTTTAATTATTATTAAAAGTTTAATATTTAGAAGGCGCGTTATAAATTTTTGAAGTGCAACTTCTATGTTTGCGATGAAAATAAAACATTGTCTTTATCATGTTATTTAACATTTCACAGTTACAACAATATGATTCGTAGTTTTTTCAATTCATATGTTTCGAACATTTTCTCTCTCAAGGTTTATGATTGTATGTTTGAAATGAACTGATTGCAAAGTTCTAATACCAGCAAACAATTGTCATTGTTTTCTTTAGTATTATTATTTTCTCACTGACACTTAAGAAATCTTTTTTATATTTCCATTCCACAGCCAGAATTTGTTACAACTAGCTTTTGATAACCTTTAATAGAGCTAAAAAAGGCTCTAAATAAATATGCTAATGTCGTTTTGTTTCTATTGAACATGCATTTTAATAAGTTAACTTCACCTTTATAGGCGTTTGAAGTCAAGTGAATTTAATAAAGCCAAATAACCCATCAGCTCTTTAAGCGCTGTTAGAGCTAAGAAGGAACTAAAATTGTTACTTGGGTGATTATGTTCGCGTTCGATTCCGTCCTTTCCCCCGATTCTAGACAATCTCTGTTCCAAATACTATAAAACTCAGCTCTGTAGTTTTTGGAGCCTATTCAATACAAACAAACACACAAAAACATCTCTCATCTTTGTTTTAGTGTGAGGATGTGAGTTGATGTTCAAATAATAATTCAGCTCAGGTGTTTTGTTTTGGAATCGCTAGATAAAATTATTTTTTTCCTCTAGCTGATGGCCTGTAGTAGGGGAGCCCAAGAGGGGATTTCGCGCGTTACTCGAGCGCGTCAGAAAATCATATGGGGAGAAACCTTGCACCATGTAATGTACTCCTACCATATATTAAACCTAAATGTTGGGGCGTTCGCTGAGGGCAGCCCGTCAGATTAGTAAAAAAAAGTCGATCATCGGAAATACTCGAGCGCGTCAGATTAAAAGATGGTAGGTTGATTACATCGAGAAAAGTGTATATTTCAATAATCTGACAATTTGAGCGGGGCTTTCGTAAGTAGGCGAGTCACAAAGATGTAAAAAAAAATCGATGTTTCGAAATACTCGAGCGCGATAAATTTTTTTTTTATTTTGAAGGTAATTTTATCAGGATTACGGAAAACATATAATCTGACATTTTGGTTGGGGCGATTGAGGGAAAATCGTCAGTGAAATGTATAATATAAGATGGTTTATATCTCGGTTAATATTGATATTAGCAATTGGTCCATAAGACTTTTTTTGTAGAAAACTAAATTCTCTACAAGTTTGTGATTTACAATTTTTCTGTAGCTTTTGTTATTTACGAGATAACTGCGATAAAACGTGAATTTTATGGAAAAATCTGGTTAAGTGGCCCGTACCACCTTCCCGGTATGAGTAACGACTTTGCCAAAAAGAACATTTTTGTAGAGCTTTCAATTTTGAGAAAAAAACATCTTCGGTTAAAGCGATCCCATGAAATGCCGCTGAGTTATAGAAATTTAAAAAAAAAAAAATCAGAGTTTCCGTGTATTTTCAATGGAAAATCTTCACACCTCTTGATCGAGCACTTAAAATTAATATTAAGGGCTCAAACTTTCAGGATTTTTTTTAAAAGTATTTTTAACAAAATTTCAATACAAAATTTTTAAATACATAATATGTGTACATAATTTCTGATTGCATCCAGTAACAAAAAATAGAAACAACAAAGAATTGTTACTTTAAAATTGTCAGACTAAGAGTACGCCCCCATATAATTGTCAGATTATCATCCTGGAGGACGAAGACATCAAGTTGATCACTCTGTATAAAAATCTGACGCGCTCGAGTATTTCAAGGTCACGTGTTTTTTTTACATTTTTAAAAATCAGCCATGACTGATCGCCCCACTCAAATTGTCAGATTATTGAAATATACACTTTTTAGAGTACACTTAACATTCACTTTGAAAATCTGACACGCTCGAATAACTTTTTATTTTTTGTTTTTTTAACCTCTCTTTACGCCCATTTGCCCCCCGTAAATCGTCAGATTAATATATATCCGTTATCAGAAAGACAAAGCGCGTATACTCTATGAAAATCTGACGCGCTCGAGTATTTCAATTTATCTGTTTTTTTTTTACATTTTTAAAAGCTCATACACGCCCATCGCCCCACTAAAATGAAAAACTGCCATACACTTTTTTTCGTTTTAGAACGTAAACTTCACAATCCAATAAGTCCCCATGACGCTTTAGTAACTGCAAATTTAGCGGCTCGGGCTCCCCTACTATTAGTAATAATTTTTCTTACTCTTACGAATGCACCCTCCGTAGTTGAAGCTCTGTGCATTTGCACATCTTGCACATGTGATTAGGCTGCACAACGGCAAGATCATATCAATTTTTTTAATGCTTTATTCAAAGCAAAAGATTTTGTTTTTATTAGTTTTATCGGAAAGCTTTTTAATCTCAACAATATAATATGTCTTTCCTTTCCTTCAAACTTCCTAAAAGTATTGTGGGTAAGCCTGATTCTCCGTTAATAGTGTATTGTAAAAGTGAGATATGATAGGCAACTTTGAATTACGTTTAAAGAAATATCTTTGTCCCAACTCTAGTTCTTCTATCTGTCGTAATTCGTAGACTTCGTTTCAACCACAAAAACAACCAACAACTGTTTACTGTAGCATTGAAAACTTAAAATTTTTAAGTGGAATTGACGTACCTAGTGATTATTGGAGGTTTTGTTTTTACTAATTTTTGGTTCAAATGTGTTGTATAGCATAGGTTCGAAGAAAGCATATATTTAACCCAATTCGTTAACCACTTCTATGGTCTCGCCGTCGAACGTTCGAAGTTAATCGAACGATTTTAAGATCTGAAGACCAACATTTTTGAGTTCGCTCCATCATACTTTTTAGATGCTCACAATAAATTTAAGAAAATTCAACTCTTCAACTCAGTAACCTAAAGGATAATGTTTATTCTTGTATTCAAAATTAACAAAAAATTTTATCGTCGTTTTTGATATCATGTATTGTACTAACTTTTTTTTTATATTTGCTTTTCTTTTTAACGACATCGCTTATGGCTTTTGTTGCCCTGTTGGCTTATTAAAATAGCTTGTAAATTTATTTATTAGTTATTCGAATAAATAAACAATTGGATAAATGTATTTTGGGAAATGGAAGGAAACTACATTTATTTCCGATACCTAAAAGGTAAGTAATAACCCGTTTTCATGACAGCTTTTAATCACTGACGGTTGACTTGGCAAATCCTCGCGTAGAGCGATATTAGAAACTCCTACGTACCAGGCCATTAATCGAAGGGAACCTCTGTAGAGCAAATCTTTAGACATTTAAATAATACTTTAAAACTAGTTTAAAACCACTCTTAAATCATTTTTGTTTTATTTTAATTCAACACTTTCTTAGAAACGCCTTAAATATAAATTCTGGTACCTACAACTTATTTTATTTTCTCAAAACATTCCTTTAGCTCCTTTGACGTTTGTTATTTGTTAAACATTTTATAACAATTATTTCTTAACTGATTTTAGTTTTGAATCAAGTTTTTTCAACGAAACTACACCGTTATTCCTATTTTTGTTTTCAAGCAAAATACAATCTTATTTTTCTCGACTGACTTTATTTCCATTACATTTTAGGTGTATTTCTTCACTGCACCGTTCACATTTTGTTTCTTACTTAAGTTCATTTCAAAGTTGTCACTAATTTATGAATGAAGGTGTTTACAAATCGTACGAATAACCCCATTTTAAAGTTAGAGCGACATCAAGTACAGCAGGCACTATCTTTTAAAAACACATTAACTAAAGATTTGAGTTATTAAGTTTAAGTGCCCAAGTATCGCAAAGTCACTAACATATTAATTTGAAATTATTACGTTAGTGGATTCTCAGGCAAAATAATCGTATCGTATGCGTAGATGTGAATTTGCTGTCGGAATAATCACGTCGTCTGCGTATACATACAGTACAATAACTGTCAGGTTTTCAAAACTGATCCTATCTGGGATATATTTTTAAACATTGCTAACAAAAAAATGATAGGTTTCCTTACAATTTTAAATCCTTGATAAATTTTCTTCGGTTAAAACTACTGCGGCCATGTTTTTAAGGACTCTTTTGCAAACATTAATAACTTTGGTTGAATAGTTGCAATAGTCGCAAGTTTTCAAAGCAGGATCGATCGAGTAGAGCACCAAACGCTGCCTAAACTAAAAATGCGTGCAAACACTTTTTTGTCAATTGAACGTACTTAGAACAAAGATTAAGTAGACAGTTGAAAGGTTAGTTCGTAAACCAGCCTGAATACTATATACTCAATAGCTTGTAACCAACACTGAGAGTCTATTATAAACCACTTGCGTAAGCACTTTTATGAGTTGAGGAGAACAGTTATTCCTTTATGTAACTTTCTGGCAAACTACTTTTCTTAAAAACTGGAAATATTTTCGGTGAAACAGAAGTTTTTAGAATTGATTCTTTGTTTATAATCTTATTGGAGATTTATTTTTCAAGGAGAGGAGATCGTGTAGCAATATATGCACAGTAAAGGCTTTTGGGAAAGATCAAAATTTGCAAACCAGTAACCCAGTCCTTAAATTGATGTTTAATCCTCTCTATTGCAGTACTATATTAAATTTTTCTAAAAATTCAAAACAAAAAAAAAAACAGTGCACAAAGATGAATCAAACGTATCTATATTCAAACGAAAAAATAATAAGATTGGTTTTTTGGATTATTTTAATGAGGTTAGAATCCTTCGGACTCCCTCACACGTCTGTGATCTGTTTTCTTATTTCAGTATAGCTATTTTCGGTACTATTGCAATCACTCCACAAAGGTTCCCCGAAACTTATCTCGATTTCTCTATCTCTCAAAGATATTCACTAAAAATTATCTTGTTTTTGTTTACAATTTTTTTAAACTCAAACTTACTTTCATTTTCAAGATTGTAGTTTATTCAAATAGCTTCGGTGAGGTGTTGATAAAAATTCACTACAAACTCAAATTCACTTAGTTAATTAAAACCTTTTTGTACTTAGACACAATCCTTTTTTAATAATTTGGAAAAACACACGAAACCCTTCAAAAACACTATCACTTTTACTTCAATATAGGTACCGGTGCGGGCTCTCCAAATCACGAAACCTGTAATCTTAGTCGGATTAACGCGAAACTGTTTTTGGAATTTTTACCGATTGGTTTTATGGCAATCCATCGATCATCAATCTGGCGACGCGAATTTTTTCCCTCAAACTGAGTTCGAAAACTTCATCGATGGCGCAAATGAAGAACGAAAAAAAAACACACACACTTTTTGTGTATATTTTGTGGTATGGACAGAGAGAAAAAAAAAGAAGCACAATATTATTCCAACATACTTTCTATACCTTAAAAAAACGAAGAACACATAAATCAAGTACATAGATATAAACACATGCAAGTGGAGTGAGTTGAGTTTGATAAGTGTGTGTTATCTTATCGGGCTTATAGGTATAATAATAATTCTACCACTTTTCAGTCACTATCGGAGAGGGCCATCAGTAAATGAAAATGTTCCATGACGCTCGAGAGGGTTTCGTTTGTTATATTTGACTATCACTTATCACGGTTTGAATGTAGGTATAGAGAGTGATATTGTGTTTATTAGTTTTTTTTTGAAATACCTACACCTACATATAAGCAAACACCTGCCAAAAGTTTATACCACCTCCTACATTCCCACCCAAAATCCAATTAATGCTCGTTCATGTTTTACGACCGTTTCAACTTTAGGTGGAATAGAAACCCACTTTGGTGCACGTGCTGGATTGATTGTTAAAAATGGTGGAGCTGGAGCACCAATACTTTATATTTCTGCTGACTCAGAAAGTTTTTCAAAGTAATAGCTCAAGCCCAAATGTAAAGAACTTTTATCCGGGATGTGGGAGATTAAAAAGACGTCATTTTTGGTTGGCAAGTGAAAATTTGAATTGCTTTGCTTTGAAAATTTGCTTTGGAAATTTCTAAGGGAAAAATTCAACGAAATAAATGCAGCACGTCAAACAAGTCATTTAAGTTGACCACGGCATTGTACAATTATTGTAAAGAACATGTTTTCCTTTGTCTTATCTTACACACACCTGCATAGACTCCCAATGATTTGATGGCGAAGACCATAAACTTATAAGTAAATATTGTAAAATATAAAAAAAGACAGAAGCCTTTTGAGTTTATACCAGCGAAGATTAAAAGACCGCGCTGATAAGGAAATTTACTTTTTATTGAGTCTTTTCAACAGTCTCTCCGCAAATGCTGAATGAGCCAAAATACTTTCCAATGCCAAATTACAGCAGTTAGTGGTTGAAAAAATTCTGAGCTTCTTATAAAGATAATATGTATCGTAGTGCACCCACGCGCATTCGGATCAATTTCATTCTCTTTGAATTAGGATCGGCTTTCGGAAAGGATGAAGCGTCCACACTAATTTAGTGCTGCCGATTGGAGCCGTACGCCACACATGTATATTGAAACGAAATATGACTTAATCTTAAGGGGCTTCAAAATTTTTGCATGAAAGCTAATTTCTTTACTAAAAAATGAAAGCTTAACGAAAAATTGGTTCAAAATTTAGTTGCATTTTACTTTGTGGTGTACGAAAATATTGTATTTTTGATGATTTCCTAACTTTTACTATCCTTAAATCTCAAATGACCTATTTGATGGCATCATAAAGATTTTGACCCAATATCTTCTACTTTCTGGGGCCAAAAAAGAGTTTTACCAAAAAATATTATATCTGGGTGGCAAATTTCCAACTTAAGCCTGTAAAGACTAGCAAGGAAGCAGTGATAGAATCACAGTGGCTATACTGAGGATTATAACAGAGATGACGACACCAATTCCGCTGCAAAGCAGATTGTTTCATTCAGCTTGGGTGATGATCAAAAAAGCCGTCCTCCCGACTTAGAAGGAGTCAAGCTTGCCATATGCAAGCTCAAATCAAATAAGACTGCAGGTGCCTTGAGTTCGAACTTTTCAAGACAGCTGGAGATCAGTTGGAAAGGAGCATGCACCAACTGATAAAGCATGCCCGATGAATGGAACCTCAGTATCGTATACCCGATCCTAAAAAAAAGGGCGATCCTCACGTGAACGCGGCTGAAACCCCACTTGATAGGTCCTCATAATGTGGTTTTAGACCAAAAAAGTACACAATCGCCCAAATTTACACATTACGGCAGATCTTGAAAAAAACCCGGGAGTATCTGTAATATTGATATACACCGTCTTTTTATCGATTTCGCCGCGTATGACAGTATTTACAGAGACGACAGTTTCGGCATCCCTGAAAAACTCGTACGACTATGCAGGATGACTTTGTAGAATTCACGCTGCACCGTCAAGGTCGGTAGAGAACTCACCGAGACCTTTGATGTCGAAAACGGTTTTAGGAAAGGGGACAAACAGTCATGTGATTTCTTTAAAATCATACTTGAAAAGACTGTACAAAACTCAAACGTCAACACCAGAGGAACAATCTTTCAAAAGTCTGTACAATTACTCGCCTATGCAGACGATATTGACGTTTTGGGAAGAAAAAAGCGTGATGTCATAGGTGCTTTTGCGAGCATTGAAACAGAAGCAGCAAAAATGGGTTTGATGGTTAATGAGGGCAAAACGGAGTATATGCTGTCATCAAACAAGGACACAGAACATCGACGAATCGGAAAAAACGTCACGATAGACAGACATAACTTCGAGGTACAACAGGACTTCGTCTACCTAGGATCCGCTATAGACATGGAAAACAACATCAGTGCGGAGATCAAACGGAGAATAACTCTTGTCAACCGGTTGCTTCCTTGGGTTAAAAAAAAGGTGATTGAAAAACAAAGCCCTCTACAGAAAAGCCAAAGTAACCGAGTATAACACCTGGATATCCCAGTCCTGCCTTACGGCACAGAACCATGGACCTTATCAAAAGCGGATGAGGAAACCCTTGGTCGTTTCGAAAGAAAAATTCTCCGAATGATCTTTGGTCCCGTATGCGAAGGCAATGTGTGGAGAAGAAAATACAACAACGAGCTGTATGAGCTGTACCGCGACATGGGCATAGCCAGAAGAGCACGCATCGCGAGGCGACGATGGTTGGGACATGTTGAGCGGATGGACCCAAACGCTCCGGCTCGTCGGGTGTTCGAAAGCACATTCCAGGGAAATCACGGAAGGGGAAGACCTCGTCTTAGGTGCCACGATAAAGTAGAAGAAGACCTCAAACGACTGGAGAGAGCTTAAAATCAAAATTGTTGGCGTAAGATGTTAGTTGAGGCTCAGGTTCACCCCAAACTGTAATGCTCACTTTAAGTATGTAGGTAACTGTTTTGAAATAATATTTTTTTTCAATGAAAATTAGCGCGAAATTGACAAAAAAAATAACAAAATTTATCAATTAGTACTTTTTAGTATATTACTCACATCAGAAGTTTTTGTGAAGTGATAAAATGTGTATCGTATAAGTTGTTCTTGACAATAATGACAATTAATGGAGAGAACCGAGGTTTGCTAAGCAGTAAAAATGTTCACTTTTATTCTGGGAGATGTCTGCCAAAGGATTCTTGTAAACCTGGCAAGTTTTTTTAGATCGTTTTACGCGGGAAATTCGTGGTTTGAATCCCAACAAAAGCCAAAAACGTTTTTCGCAGGTATCACCTTTCGCAAGGAATCGAAAAGTACTCCGTTAAGAAAATTCATTACCAGCATGAAAAGCATTTTCTCGATTAGCCTTTGGGAATCGGCAGACAATTGATGGTCTTCTCCATTCCCTCACAAGGTAGGTAGGTATAGTTTTGAGAAATGCGATAGGCTCCTGGCCCTCCGCTCTGTTGTGCCACCCTATTTATACCCTATTTATTTGTTGATTTATTTAGTTGCATGTTACTATACATATACATTTCCTATACCAACTACATGTGTTTTTTTTCACAACGACTATTTATTTAAACATCTAACATGCGGATATGTGTATAAACTAGTCCTAAAGGAGCCAATAATCGCAATGCGATCTGACAGTCAATGGGCACATTTGAAGTTAAGAAGGGACAGAAAAACTAAAAGACATAAAAGACTGACATTTTTCGTTTATGATCGATCCAGTCTAAAGAACACTAATCTATACTCCCTATACTAGGTCTTCCCATTTATCAACCAACCCACTCAATAAGACAAAACGCTTTATCACCAGCCCATTTGTTTACTGTGTATTTGCTATATTGCAAAAAGGTAAATAAATTACTCTTTAGAAATATTTTCATAAGACCACGCTTCAGATTCTGCAACCTTCCATCCATCATATCCATCATACTTCATATTACACATACACACAGTGCACACACGCATGGGAGAGTACAGCCATTTGCCTCTTGCCCAACGTGAAACTATTTACCATAAAGTCCCAGTCTGTTTCATGAAAACGAATCACGATTCACGAGAACAATCAGCAATCTTTAGTATTTACTGGCCCTTTCATCTATCTATCCATCCATCCACGCTCTCGGCGAATCTCAAACGATGGAAACTCCAAGAATCTAGCCAAGCCGAGCGCCCGCTATGCCAGTTAGCTTGATATTTGAGGCGAAGTTCGCCAGTAGTTTTGTTGGAAAACTTACAAATATTTTGTTGGTACGAGTAAAATAAATAAATAGGGTGGCGAAACAGAGCAAGAAGGCCCAAGGACTAGCGCATTTCTCACAACCATGCCTTGTGAGGGAATGGAAAGGACCTACAATTTTCTGCCGGTTCCTAACTGCTAATCGAGAAAGCTCTTATCATGGCAATGAATTTACAATATAACGGAGGAACTGCCAATTCCTCGCGAAAAGCGACAGCAGGGTAAAAAAAATTTTTGCCTAGTAAATTATGTAGGTTTTAAAGGCATTGAAACTTGTGGTCGAATCAGCGCATCAGTGATCGAGTGAGTGAGTACCGTTTTTCATCGGTCTGCTTTCAACTTCAATTCATTCAAATACTGATGAAAGAATTTCAAATTATGGCGTAAAGTTCCCGATTACGCGGGACGTAATGCCAAAAACACATAACTCAGTCACGTATCCACCGATCACGTGTGCGGTAATTCGGCCCCAGATGTTGCTGTCAATTAGAAACACCTTTAGGTATTGTAACGTGAACCCAACATTTTATACCAATTTCCTAATCGAAAAACGTTCAACCGAAAACACAACTGGCAACACTATAATGGAATGGTATAAATGACAGACGTTGCTTGTAAGCCAGTGTGTGTGAGTGTACAGATACTTGACAGCAAATGTGGCGACAATGTAGAAGTTACTGGAGAGTTCTAGATGGCATGTCATTCGATATAAATAGCCCGCCCGAGGCAACCAGAGGGCAGTTTTGTTTATAGAGTGATAAAGTTAAGAGTAAATACAAGTGATAGTCCAAAAGTCGAGTTGAGTTCGAATAAAGTGTATATCGAAAGTAGATACTGAATAAAGTGGTAGAATTAAATTGAAAGGTAGAGTTTTATTTTTGCGAACTAAGCGAACGTTACATTGGTGTCAGAAGTGTAAATAAAACTTATTTGACTAGTAAAGTGTAGAAAAAAAAAAAAGAAAAAAAAAAAAAAAAAGTAAAAAGAGAAATAAAAATTACATACAGTGAAAATGGGTAAGTTGTTAGAAGAGCTCAACTGCATTGAGCTTAAAAGTGAGTTAGGTAAGCGAAATCTTTCTAGAGCGGGATCGAAAAATGAGCTCGTCCTGCGCTTGCGTAACTATTTGGAACAGCAAGGGGAAGACGTAAACACTTTTGTTTTTGAAACAGAAGTGGAAGAAGAGGAAGTAAGTGAAAATGTAGATTTTTCTAGTATAATGAAGCTTTTATTAGAACAAAGAAACGAACAAAAGAAAATGATTGAAGAGCAACGAAACGAGCAAAGAAAGGAACAGCAGAATGTTCTCGAAAAACTCGAAGAACAACAAAAGAAGCTGATTGAAGAGCAACAGCACAATATTCTCGGACGTCTGGAAGAGCAACGAAACGATCAAAAGAAAGAACAACAGAATATTCTCGAAAGACTTGAGGCGCAACAGAATGTTTTGGAAGGTCAGAAAAACATTCTAGAAGGCAAATTGGGTAACATTGAGAAAAATGTTTGTGGCCTAGAAAAACGCATTGAATGTGTTGAGAAACGATTTTCCAAGCTTGAGAGTCAATGCGAAAGTCAGCTTGCCACTTTGGAGAAACGAATCGAAAACATGGCTAAAGAACTAGACCAGATGCGGAAAATGGAGCTACGGAAAACTTGTGGAGATTGTCTAAAGCAAAGAGAAGTACAACCACCAACATTCGACGGACAGTCGTCTTGGTCAGTTTACAGGAGACAATTCGAGGCAGCTGCGACAGCAAATGGCTGGGATGACGAAGACAAATACATAGCACTGACTCTTGCTCTTAGAGGACCAGCAGCTGAATTACTTCAAACTGTTCCAGCTGGTAAGAGCTACGATTTCAGTTCTCTCGTGGCAGCTATAGATAAACGGTTTGGTGATAGCCACTTGAAAGAGGTCTTCCGAGTCCAACTCAATAGCAGAGTCCAGAAAAGGGGTGAAAGTCTACAGCAGCTCCAAGCAGACGTCGAAAGACTGGCTCACCTGGCATACCCGGATGCTGGAGAAGAAATCATCAACCATCTGGCTGTTGAGTCCTTCGTTCGTGCCATTTCTGACAAACATCTTCAGAGATCTGTGCGAACTGCTAGAACACGAACTCTTTCTGAGACTCTAGAGTTTGCATTAATGATGGAAGCATCTGAGCAAGCTTCTCAAATGGTACATTGTCAAAGAGAAGCCATATTCGAGGCTGGATCATGCCCAGGAATTAAGCTACAAAGGAACCAGCGGAACGGACTTGCCAGATGTTGGAATTGTAATAAGACGGGGCACTTACAGCGACAATGCCGGTTGCCACCAATTAAAACTGAAACTGCTTGTCGACGTTGTGAAGTCCAAGAAAATCAATCCGCGAGCTGTAGAGTAAGACCGCAGACTTATCAATACCGAATTGGACATCAGGTAGAAAACCCCCAATGGAATTGCTGGCGGAAAGTAGAGACCAAGACTCAGCGGATGAGAGTGGAACCCATATTCGGATGGAACAAGGAAGAATTGAGGTCTGATCAAAAGAAGGATCCAGACATCGGACCGATTCTCAAATGGAAAGAGAACAACACGAAACCTGACTGGAACGACATTTCGGACCAAAGCTCTGTTGTCCAAGCTTATTGGGCACAGTGGGACTCGCTTCGCGTGCAAGAGGGTGTACTCCAGCGCAAATGGGAATCTCCTGACGGTAAATCCTTTGTAATGCAGCTTATTGTTCCTCAATCGAAAATCAAAGAGGTTTTACAAAAGATGCATAGAAGCCCTACAGGAAGCCACCTGGGAGTCAACAAGACGCTGGAGAATGTGCGAAAACGCTTTTACTGGCTGCATGTTAGAGGTGACGTGGAGAAGTGGTTCCGAAATTGTTATGTCTGTGATTCAAACATAGAGGTGGGTAGGCTGACAGATAGACCTAATAGAACAGGGACATGGGCCACAGTGTATGGCGACCGGATGAAGACTCGGTATGACACAAAAGCGAGAACGGCAGGATTCCAAGCAGGAGAACGTGTGTGGCTTTATAATCCTCATTGTCAAAAGGGATTGTCACCGAAACTTCAGCAAAACTGGGAAGGTCCTTATACTGTTGTCACGAGGATTAACGACGTGGTTTACCGCATCCAAAGAGGACTAAGAGGCAAGTTAAAAGTAGTTCATTGTGACCGGCTGCATCGATATAGTGGCGAGGCTGCAAATGGAATTATTCGGGACGAACAATCCTAAGGAGGGGGCAGTGTAACGTGAACCCAACATTTTATACCAATTTCCTAATCGAAAAACGTTCAACCGAAAACACAACTGGCAACACTATAATGGAATGGTATAAATGACAGACGTTGCTTGTAAGCCAGTGTGTGTGAGTGTACAGATACTTGACAGCAAATGTGGCGACAATGTAGAAGTTACTGGAGAGTTCTAGATGGCATGTCATTCGATATAAATAGCCCGCCCGAGGCAACCAGAGGGCAGTTTTGTTTATAGAGTGATAAAGTTAAGAGTAAATACAAGTGATAGTCCAAAAGTCGAGTTGAGTTCGAATAAAGTGTATATCGAAAGTAGATACTGAATAAAGTGGTAGAATTAAATTGAAAGGTAGAGTTTTATTTTTGCGAACTAAGCGCACGTTACAGTATATTCAATTTACCACAACAATGACCAATTTTGTTGGTTGAATTCCTCTTAAGAGTGTATGACAAAACCCCTTGCAATCATCGTCGTGACTCGTGAGCCAAAAGAAAGATTTCTGATCTCCGATTTTGCTATAAAATGTGATTAATTAACGTGAGGCACAAAAGTATCTATCCATCTGCCGTCTGCGGCGCATTACAAATGGTAAAACATGAATTCGACATTACCATAGCTTTATGGGAGCACCACATCGCATCGCCCCATAGTGTACTCGGTAAAAGAATCCGCGGATGCCTTGCCACAGATAAAATGGCTTTTATTGTTATTACAAAACAACACTAAAGATTGCCGGTATATGAAAACGAAATATTTCATTCGTTCAGGCCAAAATAATGGTAACCAAGTTGTCGGCTTTGTCTGCCCCCATCATACAACAAAGTCAATTATCTTTTGAAGTTTAAGAGCCACAGTAGCCGATTGATTTTCGATGTTAGTTTGATTTTCTTTTTGTCAAATCCGAATTCGTTTGCTTGAAGTGGGTTGACAGATTGAGTTATTTTTCTTTGTCGGGGGTAGGATATGTCTTTTTGAGGAATGTTGTATCAAACTGAAACATCGATGGCGATTCGAATCGCAAAATGCAAAACTGTTGAGTGATTTGTGTAGGCGGAATTGTTAGTTTTTATGCAGATTTTTTTCTTCAATTGGAAAAGTAGAATGCAAAAAGTTGAATAGTGTTTGGAATTGGAATAATCAACGATTTCTCCTCTGGTGTAAAAAAGTAAAAGAGATTGTAATTTGCGATAGAAATGATTTCTAGTGACATTTTCTTATTTGAATGTAAGTTATCGACGTGCAATATTACGAAATAGAAGCCTTAACGAACTCCACAACCGTACAGTCGCCGCTTTGCGACTCAAGAAAAATCAAGAGATATGAAAATTGTATTGGAATGAAGGACAAGTGATCCATATTTTGATGATGTAGAGTAATGGTTAACATGTCTGCCATTTTCACCTGGCACTTAAGAAACTTCAACTCAAAGCTACTTCAAACCCACATAAAAACCACGAGGTTTGAAATACAAAATGAAACCCCTTCTCTCGCTTTTTCAATACCTATTGACAAATTTTGTGCACTATTTGCCATATTCCAGCGAATTTTACGTTTCAGAAAGAGGAAGTGTTTGGAGAGAATATGGAATAAGTCGGTGATATTCTGCGTTTTATGATCTCTGCCTTTATTTAACAAACGATAAAAACAAAAGCATCAACTCAAAACTTCTTTTTTTTATGGAAACACTTCTAAATTAAGTACAATCATTCTTAAATGAAGCCATGTTTGACATCAGGTAAAAACTAAGGCCGGCCACTGACTACACAATATAACTGCGCAAACTGACTTGAGCAAAAATCAAATCGTTTTGATTTTTACACAGTTAACTGCACAAACAACCCCGTTCACAACACAAATGAACTGCGCAAACTCCAATTTGCGCAGTTATATTGTGTAGTCAGTGGCCGGCCTAAGTGTTATATGCAGGGCTGGACTAACAAGTAGACGGAAGTTGCCTGGGGAACCCGATTTTAGGGGGCGCCCGAAAAATGAAAAAGACTTCTAAAACTTTCTTACGAACAGAACTAAAAATAGATTTTACAAATAAATAAAACTTGTTTGACCGCATTCAAAAGGCGACGACCGACGATCTACACAAGTTTCCTAAAAAAGGACATTTCCGACACATTCACAAAATGTACACCGAAAAAAAAACCTTGGTGATATCAACTAATATCCTTGGTTGATTTTGCGTCAATCAATGGGCATTGTTGTTTCAACAAAGCCTGCGTGATCACTTTATGATAAAATTATTTATCAAAAACTGATCACAAACATTGTTGATTTCATTGTTGGTCAACCAACTTACATTGTTGGCCAACCAATATTCATGGTTTGTGTACTAAATTTATTTACTATGTATTACATAAGGATTATGTTCTACGAAAATTATTAAAACTGATCACGAACGTGATCAATATGCCAAGCTTTTACAACGAAATCAACCCTGCATTTACCACGAACGTGATCAATTGACCAAGCTTTTACAACGAAACCAACCAAGCATTTACCACGAATGTGATCAATTGACCAAGCTTTTTTAACGAAACCAACCAAGCATTTACCACGAACGTGATTTATTGACCAAGTATTTACCACGAACGTGATCAATTGACCAAGCTTTTACAACGAAAGCAACCAAGCATTTACCACGAACGTGATTTTATGACCAAGCATTTACCACGAATGTGATCAATTAACCAAGCTTTTACAACGAAAGCAACCAAGCATTTACCACGAATGTGATTTATTGACCAAGCATTTACCACGAACGTGATCAATTGACCAAGCTTTTACAACGAAACCAACCAAGCACTTACCACGAACGTGATTTATTGACCAAGCATTTACCACGAATGTGATCAATTGACCAAGCTTTTACAACGAAACCAACCAAGCACTTACCACGAACGTGATTTATTGACCAAGCATTTACCACGAATGTGATCAATTGACCAAGCTTTTACAACGAAACCAACCAAGCACTTACCACGAACGTGATTTATTGACCAAGCATTTACCACGAATGTGATCAATTGACCAAGCTTTTACAACGAAACCAACCAAGCACTTACCACGAACGTGATTTATTGACCAAGCATTTACCACGAATGTGATCAATTGACCAAGCTTTTACAACGAAACCAACCAAGCACTTACCACGAACGTGATTTATTGACCAAGCATTTACCACGAATGTGATCAATTGACCAAGCTTTTACAACGAAACCAACCAAGCACTTACCACGAACGTGATTTATTGACCAAGCAATTACCACGAATGTGATCAATTGACCAAGCTTTTACAACGAAACCAACCAAGCACTTACCACGAACGTGATTTATTGACCAAGCATTTACCACGAATGTGATCAATTGACCAAGCTTTTACAACGAAACCAACCAAGCACTTACCACGAACGTGATTTATTGACCAAGCATTTACCACGAATGTGATCAATTGACCAAGCTTTTACAACGAAACCAACCAAGCACTTACCACGAACGTGATTTATTGACCAAGCATTTACCACGAATGTGATCAATTGACCAAGCTTTTACAACGAAACCAACCAAGCACTTACCACGAACGTGATTTATTGACCAAGCATTTACCACGAATGTGATCAATTGATCAAGCTTTTACAACGAAACCAACCAAGCACTTACCACGAACGTGATTTATTGACCAAGCATTTACCACGAATGTGATCAATTGACCAAGCTTTTACAACGAAACCAACCAAGCACTTACCACGAACGTGATTTATTGACCAAGCATTTACCACGAATGTGATCAATTGACCAAGCTTTTACAACGAAACCAACCAAGCGCTTACCACGAACGTGATTTATTGACCAAGCATTTACCACGAATGTGATCAATTGACCAAGCTTTTACAACGAAACCAACCAAGCACTTACCACGAACGTGATTTATTGACCAAGCATTTACCACGAATGTGATCAATTGACCAAGCTTTTACAACGAAACCAGCCAAGCTTTTACCACGAACGTGATTTACTGAACAAGCTTTTACCACGAACGTAGTCATTTTACTACGAACGTGATAAATAGAGCGTGATCAATAAATCACGTTCGTGGAATACGCGATTTTGATCACGTTCGTAGTAAAATTACCTTCAATCCTGAAAATTCCAAAAAGATTAATAAAAAGATTATTTTATTTATTTTCAGTTTTTTATTTAAGTACCTAATTAAATATATATCAATAAATAATAAAAATTAATACTTTTTTCATAGCAACAATAATAAATTTTAAATGTACATTTTTTATGAATTTGTTATGTTACACTGTACTTTACATTACATTATTTCAATTGTTCTAATTTTATTTAATGTTAGCATCAATAATTATTTTCAACAAAAATAACATAAATATTGTTACTAGATTATTTTTAAAGACTAATCAAACTTATAATAATCAATATTTCCTTTTTTTGCAAATTAGATTATTTATTGAACATTTTCTTTCGTTATTTGACCTTAGGCTTATGGACAAAGAAAGATAGCTTCGAGTTATGCTTTTATAATAGTTCTGAATCAATCCCAAATATACCGGGGCTCAATCAAATAGAAATTTAAAAAAAAATTAAAAAAGGCGTGAGTGTAAAGTGTAATTTTTAGAGGATTTCGAAAAAAACTATTGGTTTTTGAATCGTAGACAGTGGATATACATAAGTGCAATGGAATAGAAAGAATTATTAATCACTTTTTGATATATTTAAATTATTTTAAAACTTCTTTCAAAAAAATTTTAAAAATATATAATTTTTACCATTGGGGTTTGAAAGTAAGGAAACAGGCGGACCATCAAATGTATTAATAATGTAAATAAAGTAATCATGAGTGCTTTTAAGGACTTCATAAGAATTAAAATGATCAATGTAATTGGAAACTATTATTTTCTCACAAATTACGTATGGAATAGTTTTCAACAAAACTAGACATTCAATTCTAAAAATATTTTCAGAAAAGCCAATGTAGTCATTAATCTTATAGCAAAGTTTTTGGTACGTTAGTGAATTATAACAAAGTGCGTCATCAAAATGAATTTTATAAGAAGAAATATTTCGTAGTTTAGAATAAAAAAAACTTTCTTTTATTAAAGTCCCGTCACTTTTTGAAATATTTGAAATTTCAGGAGAAATTTCTGAGATGCAAGTTATTCTTTTAGAAAACATCAATGAGCTTTTAATACCCAAGGACAATGGAAGATTTCTTCGAGAAGTTATGCTATTACAATAGTTTTTAAGCTCTTTATGTTTTGATTCAAATCTAAATGACCAAAAATGTTTAAGAGGACCGAGCATACGCATAACATAAGGATAGTGAATCATAAAATGAAATTTAGGTTTTAAATTTTCATTGAATAGTTTGATGTATGTCGAGTGATGCTTGGAAATTAAAGTTTGCAAATTATTGAGGTCAACTTCCTTAAAATCAGATTTTAAGACAATATCCAGGATTTTGTTGAGAAGAGTTAATAATTCCCAGTGATTATTTTTTTCTGGGACAAGATCACCAATAATAATTGGTAAAAATCGGGAAAACGTCCACATTTCTTTTGCTGACATGTTTAACTTTTGCCTTTGGATGTGTTCGGGTTTGATAATTGGGGCGATATTACCAATTTCTGATTTACTGTATTTGAAAAGTTGCGTTCTGTTATTCAAAACGTCTAGGGAAAAAAATTTGTCAACCAATATAAATTGATTGATAATCTTGCATAAATCGTAGTGGCACACACCCTCAAATAAATCATGCATAATATCTACTGTAACATTATGTACTACATGAAATGATGGAATATTATTGAAAACTGATTCTTCCCTGATTCCAGTATTTATCATTCTCTCAGTTGGTTTTGAAAACTTCGCTAAATCATTTTGGTATCCAATAATTGTCCTGTGATAGCTACTCTTATCGGAACAAGTTACATAGTTTTGAGTTTTTGAACAAGTGCAAATACGACAGTAATATTGTGAATTAAAGCTTTTGGAGTAACCAAGAACTGTATTTAAGCCTAGGTTATCTCCTGTTATTAATCCTAATACAAAGTAAAAATGATCTGTCTCTCCAGATTTCAATGTAATTGTAACTCCATTTTCTTCCAGAATTTTTATTTCTTCGACAAGGTGATAGAAAATCGAATTTTCCCCAAAGCACTTATATTTGGAATAAAACAACATTGCAACAAAAATGTTGTTTAATTCAGAATTAATGTGCTGCGGAAGACTTGGAAAATTATAGTATACGGCTCCAATGGAATGAGTTCCACCGTGAGAACCTAGAGGGTTATTTGATTCAAAATCATCGAAATACAAGTTAAAAGGGATTACTTTGGAACGTTTTTCTTCTGGGAATTTACCTATTCTTTCTTTCCAAATGTCAGTTGTTATCAAATGAGTAATGTTGTTAGTAGTAAGATATTTCATATTTTGTATAGTAGCCTTATAGATTTCAGGTAATTCAAAGAACTTCTTAAACTGAAATTTCAACGGTAGTATAATACCATCAGATTCAACACTATCTAAAGTAGGGGTCGTTCCACTCTTAACGCAAACTTCTTTATTTATAACATAGCTTGAAGGTTCATGATAAAAATTTTTATTTTTTGACGTTTGAATAAATTTGTAAAAAGTTTTGACTTTTTGAAAAGGGTTCTGTAGAAAAGTGAGAATCTGTTTAAATTTATCTTTCATATCAGAATTAATATGTTCAAAAAACTCTTGGTTTAATTTTTTGAATATTACTGAAAAAAATTCTTCTGTTAAATCTGCAACTATATCTTCAACAATTTTACGAGATAAATTAGAATTTCCGTACAAGTTACAAAGAAATCTTGTTGCAGAAGCTTCAATATTTTCAAAAATATTATTTTGTTCAGGTAGTGTTTTTTCATTTTCAAGGTTACTATTTTGAATATTTTCTTCAACAGAAAATATATTTTCTACAGGTGTAGAAGAAGGTGAACTGATATTTAAGCCCTTACAAGATCTTTCAAAATGTCTTTTAAAACTTTTCAAATTATAGATTTGACTACAGTTAAAGCATTGATAATCATTTGTTGCTTTAAAATAATGTTTTTGTTTATAATGGATAACAAGTGTTTTAACATCTACAAAAGATGTTAAGCATAGATGGCATTTATACATTATTGTTTTTTTAAGGATTCAATGAGAACTAGAACATCTGCTGAAGCTCTTTCAGAAGTGTCAATTTCATAAAAATATTTTTGGATGAAAATCCAAACAGGTTTACAAGGCATAGGATATTTTAAATTAAGAACAAAAAATATTTTGAAACAGCTTTCTAATGCAGCCAATATATCATTAAATTTATATTTAACTTCATTAAAATAAAATACATAGGAGTTGTCAAAATGGCAACGAATTATAAGTGGTTGCAAATTTTGACCAAGTGCTCTCACCTTCGTTGCAAATTGGTCAATCGTTGGATTGAAGTTGTTTGCATCATGTACCTCGATAATAAGGGCCTGCTGCGAATCCTTTATTGTTGGTTTTAAGAATTTTTTTCTTCGCTTGTAAGGAAGTTGTTGGGTGTCGATCAATTTATTAATAACGATGATCCAATTTATTAATAACGTCAATAAAGTTTTATTGTGTTTTTAAGGATTCAATGAGAACTAGAACATCTGCTGAAGCTCTTTCAGAAGGATCAATTTCATAAAAATATTTTTGGATGAAAATCCAAACAGGTTTACAAGGCATAGGATATTTTAGATTAAGAAGGCAATATATCATTAAATTTATAATTAATTTCATTAAAGTAAATTACGAATCATCAAAATAATTGGGCTTGAAAGCAAGGAAATAGGCGGACGATCAAATTTATTGATAATGAAAATATAAAGTTTTATTGTTTTAAGGATTCAATGAGAACTAGAACATCTGCTGAAACTCTTTCAGAAGGATCAATTTCATAAAAATATTTTTGGATGAAAATCCAAACAGGTTTACAAGGCGTAGGATATTTTAGATTAAGAAGGCAATATATCATTAAATTTATAATTAATTTCATTAAAGTAAATTACGAATCATCAAAATAATTGGGCTTGAAAACAAGGAAATAGGCGGACGATCAAATTTATTGATAATGAAAATATAAAGTTTTATTGTTTTAAGGATTCAATGAGAACTAGAACATCTGCTGAAGCTCTTTCAGAAGTGTCAATTTCATAAAAATATTTTTGGATGAAAATCCAAACAGATTTACAAGGCATAGGATATTTTAAATTAAGAACAAAAAATATTTTGAAACAGCTTTCTAATGCAGGCAATATATCATTAAATTTATATTTAATTTCATTAAAATAAACTACATAGGAGTTGTCAAAATGGCAACAAATTATAAGTGGTTGCAAATTTTGACCAAGTGCTCTCACCTTCGTTGCAAATTGGTCAATCGTTGGATTGAAGTTGTTTGCATCATGTACCTCGATAATAAGGGCCTGCTGCGAATCCTTTATTGTTGGTTTTAAGAATTTTTTCTTCGCTTGTGAGGAAGTTGTTGGGTGTCGTAGTGGGAGAAGTATAGCGTGGAGCAGGGAAATGATGAGAATGTCTTCTGGATCTGAAAATAATTATTTATGTATAAAATTAAAAATTTAAATACTTTTATTTTATTTTATTAATTAAAAAATCTCTTTAAAATAATTATTAATTTAATATTTTACTTTATTTAACATATTTCATTTACAGATTACAGATATGTTTACCAACCTTTTGTAAAGTTTTTGTTATTTAGGTTGTAGAGTAGGTCTAGGCAGTTTTTATCCTTTATTTTCACATTGAAAATAGGAAGGATAGTGGTTTTGAATGTGTCCCATTTATCAATTAGGTAGTTTTCTTTTCCAGGATATATTATTTGGAAGTCAATATCGATCTTAAATTAGAAAAAAAATAGTAATAAAATATATTATTTTTCTTTTGTAAAACCAAAACAAAAAAAAACAAGAGCAACAATAAAGTGCGTTTTCATAATGTTTTGAAATACTCTCAAATTTAAAAATATAATTTTTCAATCAAGAGTGTTAAAAATTGTTATTCTTTTGATTGATTTTATTGCAATTTGATGACAACAACTATACTTTAAATAAAGTGTAGATTTGTTGGTCCAAAAAAGGATATTTTAGGTAGAGGATTCAAAAGGTTAATAAGGTTAATTCAGAAACTCATCACTGCACACATCAAACAGAATGGAGGCAAAAAAACTCTATCTGCTGCTATCAACTGCCTTGTATATCCAAACCGGAAAAAAGCAGTGATGAACTTTTATAAACCTACACGTAATTTATATAATTTACCAATGTCATTCCTGCTGAGTGCTTCAATAGAGGCCAATTTAATAAAACATCGGGGAAACTTTGTTTAGAAATATCGAGTTGTCTTGTCTTATGAGTTTTACGCCATTTAGATTTGATTTCTTCCCAAGGCTCTTTATAAATTTGAAGCCATTTCACATCCGCCAAAAAGTCATCTTTAGCAAAAAATCATAATTGAAAGAGAACTAAATTAAAATCAAACTATTGAAACTCAAACTAAAAGAAACATACTATTTAAAAACTCAATGTCTTCTTCGTCTGGAAAAGGATTTGCAAGCATTGAACCAGAAATAGATTGTGCTTCCTTTTCCTGTGTATCAAAACCAATTTTCCTATAACGACGCTTTATGTTATAGTATCGACAGTATAATCTTCCAGAAGGATTTCCTTTTGACCCGCTGTTGGGTTTTGTAAAGTATATGTTCTTTGTCCGAATTAAGGCAAAAATGTGTATGTATATGAATTTTGTTAGCGACCAAATTTTCAAACGTATATTTGTAGATTTATTTTTTAATAGCCAGGCTATTTTGGTTTTAAATTAAATGCAAATAAAAAAAATTTTGTTTCATCTGGTACTTATTCAATTGAAAATGCGTAGCCTAGTAAGCTACGTATTAACAATAAATAACTACCTGATTTCAACTACACTGTGATAATTTTTTGTTTGTCTTTTTAATCTATTAATCTCTTTTTTTTATGTTAATTTATTAAATTATGTATTTATATATATACCTACTGCTTACTGTTAATACAATTCCAAAACAAAAAATGCTATAAAATTATGTAAACTCAAACTAAAAAAAAATATCTATTAAGAAACCTCTGAAGAAGTCGCCAATAACGACGAAACGTTGGGAAAAGATGAACTAATTTTTTTTTATTTGCATTTAATTGAAAATTAACCAGAATAGCCTGCCAATGAAAACAAAAATCAACAAAAGATTCTTAAATTCACTTCATTAATATAAAGTAAATCAAAAATACATTGTTTTAGTTCTATTTATTACTATATTCCCATGTACTTCAACAATTACAGTATTGTCCACTTGATAAGGGCTACATTTGAACACAGCTTTCGTTTATATATATATATATTTTTTTTTAAGGTATATTCAGAATTATAAACTTACGGGGTCTTCGTCAAATCGATCATGTATTTGTGTGGAAATAAATTGAAAATCTCGGCGAGTTATTGATTCTTTTTTTGCTAAAAGCCAATTTGTCAAGCAATCTATTAAAATAGTTCGAGAGGAATCACCAATTTTCTTATACTTTTTGAACTCCTTGATGACGAAGTTTCCCGATGGGAACGAATTTAGTATTTTATCGATATCCTAAATGATGATTAAAAAAAAATTATTACATTATTATATTATTATTATTTATCGATATCCTAAATGAGGATTCAAAAAAAATTATTACACGTTTAAACTTAAAAGTGATCCAAGACCCAAGAGAGATGATTTCGCAAATTAGATGAGTTCTAATTTCAAATTAACTTAATTTCCTATACGATTTTACATTCGAAATGATATAATTTGCGAAATTATCTCAATTGGCTGTAGTGAAAAGAGGCTATAACTAAATTAATTTACGAAATTCCCAAAGCCAATACTGGGTGATGAAGGATTTGAAATTGAAGCAATGGATGAAGGAGCTGGTGACAATGAAATTGCTGAAGACTCGCTATGCAAATCGGAACAACTGTTTGCTGCTAGGCGTTTTCTTACTTCCTCTTCTACTAAAATCTTAATACTATTTAATATTTCTATCGATGGATCGAAATCGGTTTCAATGTTCTAAAAGAAATCAATTAAACGTCGAGTTAATTAAAGTTTCATTAAGTATATTACATTTTCTCTTCGCCACGTATGAAGTTTATGTTTAAATTCAACTCTTATTCCAAGTGATTTATCTGCAAAAACTTCTTTTAGGTCTTCATTGGATATATACTTTAAGATGTCAACGCTTAGCTTAAGATTTATAAAATGATCATATAAATCAACAAATCCCCAAGAAGAGAGCAAATTAAATAGTTCACAATCTAATATTTCTTCTACTACTTCTTTACTGGCGCCATCAATATCATTACTATCTTCATCTTCATCGAAATTAGATTTTGGGATTTCACCATTATTAAATTTATTATGAAGCGTAGTATAAGTGGGTTCAAGTTGATTTTTTTCAGTTTCATGATCTAGTTCCTCAGAGAATTCATCATCAGCAAATTGTGTAAAAATCTCCATTGCGTTTGTACCAATGCAACCAAATACACTAGAAGAGAACTTTAATATTATTTTCCGTCATGTTTTTTTATGCAAATGAAAATTTTTTGAACCTAAGACTGAATCACATTTACAGCGCTGCCACCCTACTACTATAGCAGTAGATCTACTGCGTTTTGGCCCAAACGAAAATATACTGCGCAGCAAAACCAATCTACTCCTCATTTTAGAATTTTGAAAAAAAAGTATATTTCGTCACTCAACGTGAAAACTTTGATAATTTAAATGGGTGCTGTGTTAAAGATTATGTGTTTGGCTTGTTTGGACCGGAAGTTAATCAGACGTCCTTACGGATTCCATTAAAAACTACAGTTCACCGTATGGACACTCAATTGTTGTGTGATTGGTTTCAAAAAGGATTCTTCAAAAGCATTGTTTATGTTCCAAAACTGGCTGAGAGTTTTAAGCAAGTTGTCACCAAGAACATCAATGATGTCCGATTGGCTTTCAAATCTAACCAGACACTTATGGCACTTTCCATTGGACGAAAAGAACCGTCCAGGAGCGTTCAGAAGCATTCTCAAACCGTTCCATTGGTGCAAAAAGATCGCTTCTCATGATTCTGAGGAGTGACAGCCGCTTCTCGATTTGAAATGAGAATCGACTCAAGAAGCACTAACACAACATGTTACTCAAATGTCAAAAAGAAAATTTTCTTCAAGGAATATTTTTTAAGAGCCATAGGTGTTTCACTCACACAAAGGCAATTACGTTAAACTGAACAGAAATTATTTTGGGTTTTCCATTGGTTTTTAAAATGAGTGCTTCCAAAAGTGAAACCAATGGAAAGTGCCATTAGACACCTTTTCACCAAACTAAAGATCAAAATGGACAAAGATAATCGCACTGACGTTACTTATAAAATAAACTGCAAACGTAAACCTGACGAACCATGTAACCTTTGTTACATCGGAACCACCAAACAATTCTTGCACCAAAGATTGTCCAAATCTGACATCAATATCAGTAACCCAGCTAAAACCGCATTGGCGGCCCATTCAATAGAGAAGGGTCATTCTCCGGATTTCGACTATTCGATTACTAACTCCATATTTTCGAAGCAAAAGATTATAATTCTATAGTCCTCAAATTATCAAAAATTATTAAAATGAAGGATTTAGAACTAGAACATCAGAATCACTAACTTTGTGAATCTCAGAATGCCTATATAAAAACAAGAACGACATGATCCAATGTCCATCTTTTGATGAAGATTTTTATATTTTTTGCAAAGGCATTATTTTTTGCATAGAAAATGTGATTTTTTTTTGCCAACAAATCAAAAAAATTGACATAGCGCTTGTTCTTTATTTTTAAACATACTGGTTTATTGATGGTACTTACTTGAAATATAATGCTTTCAATTTTAAAATCAAAACAATATGAATCGCAAGCAAGACACACAGAGTATATCATCTGTATACTGCTCGCTTGTTGCCTCATAAAACTTTTCTCTTTCTCTTTCTTTTAGTTACAGACTTAACTTCTTAGTTAGGAGTTGTTTTTGTAAATTTTTAAAAAATTTAATTGTTAAATTGTAAATTTTTCTTATTCTTGTTGTCCATAATATTGTACTATGTGTTTTATATTTCATGTGCAATAAAGTTCCCTTGAGGAAGGCAGCAAACCCTGCCGAAACGTCGGGAAAAGCTAATGTAACAGCCTTTTGTTCATTGCAACGATTAAAGTGACCAAAATAGCCGAAGGAAAACTTAATTCTTAGTAAATACACACGCAATTTTTTGTTGGCTTTTTGTATCTATTGGTATTGCATATTTTAAAATCTACTGCGCTTTATTTCAATCTACTGCGCTTTTTTGTCGAATATACTGCGCTAAATTGTTCGAAGGGTGGCAGGTGGCAGCACTGATCACAACTATAGACCACAATTTTTCGACGAAAACAAAAAATTATTTACTCCATATTTTCGAAGCAAAAGATTTGATATTAATAATAATATGAAGGACTTAGAACTAGAACATCTGAATGACTTACCCGCGAAATTTTTTTGTTTCTGTCCTTTACAGGTGAAAATTTATCTGCAAACAAAAAAATTGAATAGATAAGTAGATTGCAGTAATGAAAGTAACAAAGGGGCGACTTTCCTATACCGGATTCTATGTTTTTTTTTATTTTCTTTGTTTTAGCTGTTAAATAGTGAGGAAACACTACTGGGTATATATATTCAAAACTCAAAATGTCCTCAAAAAATAAAAATATTAATTTCAGACAAAAAAAAAAACTGTTTATTTGTGCTTTATTAACGCGTATCTATCGATTGAGACCATTTTCATCTTCAAATTCAGAATTCGGTATGGGAAAGTCTCCATCTTTTGATGATGAATTTATATTTTTTGCAGAGGCATCACTTTTTGCATAGAAAATATAATTTTTCTTTTGCCAAGAAATCAAAAAAAGTTCATAAACTGAATCTCAGAATGCCTATATAAAAACAAGAACGACATGATCCAATGTCCATCTTTTGATGAAGATTTTTATATTTTTTGCAAAGGCATTATTTTTTGCATAGAAAATGTGATTTTTTTTTGCCAACAAATCAAAAAAATTGACATAGCGCTTGTTCTTTATTTTTAAACATACTGGTTTATTGATGGTACTTACTTGAAATATAATGCTTTCAATTTTAAAATCAAAACAATATGAATCGCAAGCAAGACACACAGAGTATATCATCTGTATACTGCTCGCTTGTTGCCTCATAAAACTTTTCTCTTTCTCTTTCTTTTAGTTACAGACTTAACTTCTTAGTTAGGAGTTGTTTTTGTAAATTTTTAAAAAATTTAATTGTTAAATTGTAAATTTTTCTTATTCTTGTTGTCCATAATATTGTACTATGTGTTTTATATTTCATGTGCAATAAAGTTCCCTTGAGGAAGGCAGCAAACCCTGCCGAAACGTCGGGAAAAGCTAATGTAACAGCCTTTTGTTCATTGCAACGATTAAAGTGACCAAAATAGCCGAAGGAAAACTTAATTCTTAGTAAATACACACGCAATTTTTTGTTGGCTTTTTGTATCTATTGGTATTGCATATTTTAAAATCTACTGCGCTTTATTTCAATCTACTGCGCTTTTTTGTCGAATATACTGCGCTAAATTGTTCGAAGGGTGGCAGGTGGCAGCACTGATCACAACTATAGACCACAATTTTTCGACGAAAACAAAAAATTATTTACTCCATATTTTCGAAGCAAAAGATTTGATATTAATAATAATATGAAGGACTTAGAACTAGAACATCTGAATGACTTACCCGCGAAATTTTTTTGTTTCTGTCCTTTACAGGTGAAAATTTATCTGCAAACAAAAAAATTGAATAGATAAGTAGATTGCAGTAATGAAAGTAACAAAGGGGCGACTTTCCTATACCGGATTCTATGTTTTTTTTTATTTTCTTTGTTTTAGCTGTTAAATAGTGAGGAAACACTACTGGGTATATATATTCAAAACTCAAAATGTCCTCAAAAAATAAAAATATTAATTTCAGACAAAAAAAAAACTGTTTATTTGTGCTTTATTAACGCGTATCTATCGATTGAGACCATTTTCATCTTCAAATTCAGAATTCGGTATGGGAAAGTCTCCATCTTTTGATGATGAATTTATATTTTTTGCAGAGGCATCACTTTTTGCATAGAAAATATAATTTTTCTTTTGCCAAGAAATCAAAAAAAGTTCATAAACTGAATCTCAGAATGCCTATATAAAAACAAGAACGACATGATCCAATGTCCATCTTTTGATGAAGATTTTTATATTTTTTGCAAAGGCATTATTTTTTGCATAGAAAATGTGATTTTTTTTTGCCAACAAATCAAAAAAATTGACATAGCGCTTGTTCTTTATTTTTAAACATACTGGTTTATTGATGGTACTTACTTGAAATATAATGCTTTCAATTTTAAAATCAAAACAATATGAATCGCAAGCAAGACACACAGAGTATATCATCTGTATACTGCTCGCTTGTTGCCTCATAAAACTTTTCTCTTTCTCTTTCTTTTAGTTACAGACTTAACTTCTTAGTTAGGAGTTGTTTTTGTAAATTTTTAAAAAATTTAATTGTTAAATTGTAAATTTTTCTTATTCTTGTTGTCCATAATATTGTACTATGTGTTTTATATTTCATGTGCAATAAAGTTCCCTTGAGGAAGGCAGCAAACCCTGCCGAAACGTCGGGAAAAGCTAATGTCACAGCCTTTTGTTCATTGCAACGATTAAAGTGACAAAAATAGCCGAAGGAAAACTTAATTCTTAGTAAATACACACGCAATTTTTTGTTGGCTTTTTGTATCTATTGGTATTGCATATTTTAAAATCTACTGCGCTTTATTTCAATCTACTGCGCTTTTTTGTCGAATATACTGCGCTAAATTGTTCGAAGGGTGGCAGGTGGCAGCACTGATCACAACTATAGACCACAATTTTTCGACGAAAACAAAAAATTATTTACTCCATATTTTCGAAGCAAAAGATTTGATATTAATAATAATATGAAGGACTTAGAACTAGAACATCTGAATGACTTACCCGCGAAATTTTTTTGTTTCTGTCCTTTACAGGTGAAAATTTATCTGCAAACAAAAAAATTGAATAGATAAGTAGATTGCAGTAATGAAAGTAACAAAGGGGCGACTTTCCTATACCGGATTCTATGTTTTTTTTTATTTTCTTTGTTTTAGCTGTTAAATAGTGAGGAAACACTACTGGGTATATATATTCAAAACTCAAAATGTCCTCAAAAAATAAAAATATTAATTTCAGACAAAAAAAAAACTGTTTATTTGTGCTTTATTAACGCGTATCTATCGATTGAGACCATTTTCATCTTCAAATTCAGAATTCGGTATGGGAAAGTCTCCATCTTTTGATGATGAATTTATATTTTTTGCAGAGGCATCACTTTTTGCATAGAAAATATAATTTTTCTTTTGCCAAGAAATCAAAAAAAGTTCATAAACTGAATCTCAGAATTCCTATATAATAACAAGAACGACATAATGCAATGTCCATCTTTTGATGAAAAATTTTATATTGTTTGCAAAAGCATCATTTTTTGCGAACAAAAATGTGATTTTTTTTTTGCCAAGAAATCAAAAAGATTGACATAGCACTTGTTCTTTTTTCTTAAACATACTAGTTAATTGATGGTACTTACTTGAAATATAATGTTATTAATTATTTAATGCAATTAAATTGCCTTTTTAAGGCCACAATTAAAAACTTTTTCTTGACACTGCACTGCACGGCACGAAACGAAGACGAACTATACTAAAGACTAATCTAACATGAAATGAAATCGCATACATTTACATGTTTGATTTGGCGCGTCGCGTCGGTTTCAACAACGAACGTGGGTTGGCCAACCAAGAAAAAACCACGTTCGTGATCACTGAATGCATTGACTGAGTTTAAGGCCGCGTTTAAACTTCATTAAATCAAAAATTTATTCTTTTTCGAAGAATAGGAAAAAAAAGGATATGATAAATATTATTTTGGATTTATAAATGTGTCGTTCATAATGATAGTATTGTAACTAAATTTAACTACATACACACATTATTATTGAAGTACAATATTTGATATTGTTTTGTACCTTTCTACTGGCAAAACGCGATAAGTTTCAATTACACAGCCACACAAAAAAAAGTGTGACCTGGTGGTGCGACTAAGTTATAATATGTTTTTCGGATCGCTGAAACCGAATCCGAAGTCCATTTTGCCCAATCACGTCAGGTTTTCAGGATAACCCCAAAAAATGTCACAGCTACACAAAAAAAAGTTGTTTGTTCTGGGGATGCAACTATGTTAATAATATGTTTTTTCGGTCACTGAAAACGATTCCGAAGTCCGTTTCACTCGATCACGTCAGGTTTTCAAGATAACCTCAGAAAGTGTTCACAGTTACCTCGAAACGAGGAATTTTGACTTTTTTCTACGAAACTATGTAAAATTTAGCTAAGCTAATTTAAAAAATAAATCATATAAACATGTTTTTCCACATAACGTGGGAAAAGAATTAGTATAAGTTTTCTTCAGCACAAGAAATCTGTGAAATCTATTTATGGACAAGTTGTTACGGGGCCTTAAATTTTCTTGTTGCCGGCAAAAAATATGGCGAGGATGAGCTAATTTTCCATTGTATGTGTATGTGTATTTCATTTTCACATTGCAAACATTTCGTGTAGGTATACCGCGTTATAATTTAAATATGGCGTGTCGCGTCGGTTTCAACAACGAACGTGGGTTGGCCAACCAAGAAAAAACCACGTTCGTGATCACTGAATGCATTGACTGAGTTTAAGGCCGCGTTTAAACTTCATTAAATCAAAAATTTATTCTTTTTCGAAGAATAGGAAAAAAAAGGATATGATAAATATTATTTTGGATTTATAAATGTGTCGTTCATAATGATAGTATTGTAACTAAATTTAACTACATACACACATTATTATTGAAGTACAATATTTGATATTGTTTTGTACCTTTCTACTGGCAAAACGCGATAAGTTTCAATTACACAGCCACACAAAAAAAAAGTGTGACCTGGTGGTGCGACTAAGTTATAATATGTTTTTCGGATCGCTGAAACCGAATCCGAAGTCCATTTTGCCCAATCACGTCAGGTTTTCAGGATAACCCCAAAAAATGTCACAGCTACACAAAAAAAAGTTGTTTGTTCTGGGGATGCATAACATAGCTTTTACAACGTTTATTGGTTGATTTCACCGTGAAAACTTGGTTGGTTGATCACGAACGTGATCAGTTTTATTTTTTTTATCTATTTAATATTTGTTTTGTGCTTAAGATGAACCATTCGTTTATAACATAGCTTTTACAACGTTTATTGGTTGATTTCACCATGAAAACTTGGTTGGTTGATCACGAACGTGATCAGTTTTATTTTTTTTATCTATTTAATATTTGTTTTGTGCTTAAGATGAACCATTCGTTTATAACATAGCTTTTACAACGTTTATTGGTTGATTTCACCATGAAAACTTGGTTGGTTGATCACGAACGTGATCAGTTTTATTTTTTTTTTATCTATTTAATATTTGTTTTGTGCTTAAGATGAACCATTCGTTTATAACATAGCTTTTACAACGTTTATTGGTTGATTTCACCATGAAAACTTGGTTGGTTGATCACGAACGTGATCAGTTTTATTTTTTTTATCTATTTAATATTTGTTTTGTGCTTAAGATGAACCATTCGTTTATAACAAAGCTTTTACAACGTTTATTGGTTGATTTCACCATGAAAACTTGGTTGGTTGATCACGAACGTGATCAGTTTTATTTTTTTTTATCTAATTAATATTTGTTTTGTGCTTAAGATGAACCATTCGTTTATAACATAGCTTTTACAACGTTTATTGGTTGATTTCACCATGAAAACTTGGTTGGTTGATCACGAACGTGATCAGTTTTATTTTTTTTTTTATCTATTTAATATTTGTTTTGTGCTTAAGATGAACCATTCGTTTATAACATAGCTTTTACAACGTTTATTGGTTGATTTCACCATGAAAAGTTGGTTGGTTGATCACGAACGTGATCAGTTTTATTTTTTTTTTATCTATTTAATATTTGTTTTGTGCTTAAGATGAACCATTCGTTTATAAAATAGCTTTTACAACGTTTATTGGTTGATTTCACCATGAAAACTTGGTTGGTTGATCACGAACGTGATCAGTTTTTTTATTTTTTTTTATATATTTAAAATTTGTTTTGTGCTTAAGATGAACCATTCGTTTATAACATAGCTTTTACAACGTTTATTGGTTGATTTCACCATGAAAACTTGGTTGGTTGATCACGAACGTGATCAGTTTTTTTATTTTTTTTTTATCTATTTAATATTTGTTTTGTGCTTAAGATGAACCATTCGTTTATAACATAGCTTTTACAACGTTTATTGGTTGATTTCACCATGAAAACTTGGTTGGTTGATCACGAACGTGATCAGTTTTTTTATTTTTTTTTATCTATTTAATATTTGTTTTGTGCTTAAGATGAACCATTCGTTTATAAAATAGCTTTTACAACGTTTATTGGTTGATTTCACCATGAAAACTTGGTTGGTTGATCACGAACGTGATCAGTTTTTTTATTTTTTTTTATATATTTAAAATTTGTTTTGTGCTTAAGATGAACCATTCGTTTATAACATAGCTTTTACAACGTTTATTGGTTGATTTCACCATGAAAACTTGGTTGGTTGATCACGAACGTGATCAGTTTTTTTATTTTTTTTTTATCTATTTAATATTTGTTTTGTGCTTAAGATGAACCATTCGTTTATAACATAGCTTTTACAACGTTTATTGGTTGATTTCACCATGAAAACTTGGTTGGTTGATCACGAACGTGATCAGTTTTTTTATTTTTTTTTATCTATTTAATATTTGTTTTGTGCTTAAAATGAACCATTCGTTTATAACATAGCTTTTACAACGTTTATTGGTTGATTTCACCATGAAAACTTGGTTGGTTGATCACGAACGTGATCAGTTTTAATTTTTTTTTATCTTATTATATATTTGTTATGTACTTTAGATGAACCATTCGTATACAACAAAGCTTTTACAACGTTTATTAGTTGATTTCACCAAGAAACCTTGATTGTTGGATCACGAACGTGATCATTTTTTATTGATCACGTTTTACCACGTTTGTGATTGATCAACAATGCAATCAACAAAGCACCTTGGTGAAATCAACAAACGTTCGTGATCAGTTTTTTCAAGTTTTGGGTATTTTTTGCCAACAATCCTCCATTCGTTGAATCAACAATGACGCCTTTGTTGATATCACCACAAAGCTTGGTTGATATCACTATTTTTTGGGATTCGTTGGCCAACAATGAAAGATTGTTGATTCAACCAACGTTTTTTTTTTCGGTGTATGAGCTTACAAAAAAGTGTATCGAAGTGAAAGGAGAGTATATTGAATAATAAAAAAGAGACAATTACATAGTGTTAAGGGAATAAGTTAATAAAATATCCTTGTTACTATCACGTAAGAGTCCGCGTTTTTTTCTTTACCGTAGTGAGACCATTATTTTTCGGCAATACACTAGTTAATATTCAAACTATCGTTAGCGTCTTAAATTGTTTTTATGTAAAGAAATGGTGCGCAAAAAAGAAAGGATGGCGAAGAAAACCGTTCACAAACAAGTGCAGTGTTGGAAAAAGTTCCAAAACTCGACAATTATTTTTATTGGAAAGTAAAAACACCAAATTCATCAAGCAGTCAAGGGCTTGCAACTAGTCCTAAATTGATCGATGATCCAGTCAGCTCAACACCTGAATCTTCAAACCAATCTCTTATGGGTGAAAGTGTATCTACATTAAATTCTAGGTGTAGAAATTTCCAACTGTTCCCACTGCTCCCAAGGTATGCAAGCAAGAATATTGAGTTTGAATGAAAAAGCGATCTATGTTCGCTGTTCCGCGCATTCCCTTAATTTGGTTGGAGAGCATCCTCTGAAGTGCTGTTTTTATGCAGTAGATCTTTTCGCCGTTATGCACACAGTATATAATTTTTTTTCCGCTTCCACCTATCGCTGGGGCGTATTGAAAAATAAAATAAACAAAGAGAAAGCTTTGAAGACATTGTCAACTACATGCTGGGAAGCACATTCGAATGCGACGAATGCAGTTTACGATTTATTTGATATTATATTAGAGGCTCTAGAAATCATTGCTGATGATGAATAACAAAATACTGATACTCGTTAAGAGGGGACGTGTATCGCGAATAAAATGTAAAAATTCGGATTTGGTTTCATGTTGATTTTATAGAACTCTATTTTGACTGCTATGCGTTCAGTGAGCAAGTAATTACAAAGTGAAAAGGCAGATTCGCAAACGTGTGCTTTTTTGTACGGATCATTAGAAGAGAGTTTAGTTTCGTTCCGTGAAAGGTCAAAGGTTCAATGAATTCGATGAAAAAAACAAAACAATTATTACCTGGTGTAGGTTATACAGATATCGTAAAACGTAGGTACTCGTCAAAAAAACCTAATGACGGAAATGCTCCAGATGCAGAATTCTCGCCTCGCGATGATTTTAGGACAAAAGGTTTCCTCGAAATCATCGACAATCTTCACAGTGAAATCAAACGACTTGCGAAAGTGTATATAAAAGTTTCCGAGAGATTTGCATTTCTAATCAACTATTCCCTAAGTGATGGAGACCTCCACGAAGCTATAAACAACTCAGTTCGTTTTTATTCCAGAGATTTGGAAGAATTTTTCATTAAAGTGAAACAATTCCAAACTTACGTGAACTCCAGATACGCCGATGCACAAAGAAATCAAAGTCATTTGTAAAAGATTCGAATCTAAGATCAATTAGCCGATATATTTCCTGACACAGATATAGCTCTTCGGACTTTTTTAACATTGATGATCACAAATTGTTCTGCCAAACGATTCTTCTCGCAATTAAACGAAAATCAAAGATGACAAGAGTGACCAGAAATGTTAGGTATACTTTGCATTGAGTCAGATTTATTGAAGAAAATTGATATTGATGATATAATTGATGAATTTACCGAAAAAAATGAAGAAAAAACATTTTTAAAATGAAGATGGTAATTTTATTGATACTATAACGTTTTGACCATAAAGTTTTTATGAAAGCTATAAGTTTTTATTTTAATCGAATTGATGATTGCCTAGGGCCCTGTTGAGGGTTAATCCGGCCCTGGTTACATGGGTACTCCGTTTGAATCCTAGAAATGTACAAGGAAATCCCCTTATTGGGAGGTTCTCTCATTTTTGCAAATGGCCACCAATGTCAAATCTGTTTTGACATTTGTAGATATTTGTAGCCAGATGCAAAATACAAGTGAACATGCCATTGGAGCGATACGCACTCGGACTCGGCAAGAGCGCGTAATAATCGTGTAAATTTTTTGCGTAAGAATTCCTCAATCTCGTGCGTGAATTGGGCGATTTTTCGGTGCCGTGAAATAAGGTCGAAAAGAGTGAGGCTAACAATTCGACCTTATTTCCCAACCTTTGAGAAATAAGGCCAATTCGGCCTCATTGCCTCACAACACTGGTTTTTCGACCAAATCATAATAAGTGATTTCAACCTCAGTGGGTATCTGAACAAGCAAAACTATCCTTTCTGGGGCAACGAAAATCAACGAGAGATGCACGAGGAGCAATTACACTTGATCAAGGTGACTGCATGGTGCTTTGTTCACGCTGCGCTGGAGGAGTCAGCGAGTAATTTTTTTTTTTTTTTTTGAGAATTTCGCTGGCCAATCGACAATAATGGACGGTGCGTGCTATAGAACCATGTTGACTGAGTTTTTTCTGCTACAATTAAACGAATTAGGACTGAAGGACATGTGCTTCCAACAGGACGTAGCAATGGCACACACTTGCGGGAGCCGCGCAACCGATATTCTGAAGAAGGCGCTCTCGTGTCGCTCATCTCTTGTTTTGGCGATTTGCACTGTTTCGAAAGATCGCCCGATTCAAGCGTTATAGACATTTTTTGTGAAGTTTCTTAACGTCATGTGTTTAGGTGAACAATCCTCAGGCTCTGCAAAACCCTTTGCAAAACATTTGACACGAGTGCGAGAATCTGATATCGCCCGAAGTGATGGAGAATGCCATAAAACGAGCCCGTATGGCAATCAATTGCGATGGCGCCCTTCTGCCCGATATACCTAATCTTCTCTTGGTCAAATGAAATTCTAAAGGTTCAAATAAACATAATCAAAAAACAGAATGCAGTTTTATCATTTAGAAGAAAAAGAGAGCCAAACAACATCGGAAGGCTTCTTTTGGCCTACATTGTATTTTGAACAGGTATCGTCCCTCGCGAGAAATTGACAAGTCCTACGATAGTAATTTCACTGCCATGGAAAGCGATTTCTCGATTACCCGTTTGTAATCGGCAAAAAGCTGAAGGACTCTGCTGCGCCACCCCATTTATTTGTTTGTTCTTAGACTGCGGCAGTCATTTGGATCTAAGGTTTAATTTTTTATAAAGATAAACAATTTTACTTGATCACCTCGTTAGCTTTTCTAGTTTAGTTTGAAAACTAGTTGTGCAATCGAAAACTGATTCGTGCCTCTTGGTTTAATCGATCTTGTTTAAGTGTTATCATAAGACAAATGATCCTTTACTCTTTAATGCACGCTCTTGTTAAGGTTTATAGTTTTAAGAATCATTCCTGTCTTTTACCCTTAACTAAAGTCGTGGGTCCAGTGGACCCACACACAATCTATAAATGTGTATAGAAAACGGCACAGTCACCGCAGCTCTCTCAACTTCTCAGTACCTTCCTACAGTAAGCCAATGTATGTGTAGTGACAGTGAGAAGGACGCATTTAGCTCGCTTCTCCTTAGGTGTGTTTTGGCGTGTACATGGGTCCGCTGGACCCACAACTTAACTTACGTTACTTTTTTTCGGCTATTTATTTTATTTATTGTTTCAGTTTATTGTAATGTTTCAGCTGATTTATAATTGCAAATCAAAGAAGTTTTTCTGGATATCCCGAAAACATGTTGGAGCAACAGCTGTTTATGGAATTTAGCAACGAAGAAAAGGAAATTGATCTTAATTCTAGCAATTATTCGGAAAAACGATTTCTCTGCCGGCAGTTACGACGATTTGGTATTGAAATGATCACCATTCAGACTCAGAATTGTCTTATGAATAGTCAGACAATGGCCAAGATGACGAAAGAAACAAAAGAAAAGGTGCTATTTGTGTCTGGCAAATAAAAAATCGAAGACGGTACATTTGTGTGCTAAGTGCAAGCTGCCCATTTGTATGGCCTGTTCGAAAAAAGTATGTTTTTCAAGTTTTTAGCTTGTCTGACTTTGACCATTGTCAAAATTTTTTCAGAAACTGATTTTAATTTTTTGAATTTACAGTTTTAAAGAATTGGTTTTAAAATTGCCAAAAAATCTATTGATGGATTTTTAACTTTGTTTTTAGTATTTAATTTTAAATTTTTTTAAACACACTACTTTTAAACTATATAAATTGAGACTGCTTGGCGAAAGTGCAAATTTGAAGTACAAATGATAGTCCCTGTGTTTGGTTTCTTAAAAACTTGTTTGTTATTGTTAAAGTATGAAGTTTGATAAAAAAAATTTATAAAATATATTATACTTTTTTTTTTATTGACATTTAAAAATGCTTGGGTCCACTGGACCCACGACTTAAGAAGCGTAGGAAATAATCACGACTTAAGTTAAGGGTTTAGAATGGGCGAACACACTAACACTTGTGGTACCCGTGGTGTGATGGATAGCATGTCCGCCTGTTAATCCAGAGGTTCGAGTTCGAATCCCAACAGAGGCAAAAATGTATTTTCCACGCGGGTATCGCCTTTCGCGAGGAATTGGCAAGTCCTCCGTTGGTATTCATTGCCATGAAAAGCGCTTTCTCGATAAGCCGTTCGGAACCGGCAGAAAATTATAGGTCCCTTCCATCCTCACAAGGCATGGTTGTGAGAAATGCGCAAGGCCCAGGGGCTCCTCGCTCTGTTGGGTGGCGCAACAATTTTTTTTTTTTTAACACACTAAAAACCGGCTCAACAATGCTTTAGACGCGGACAGTCTTGATTGATCTTTACTGCGGCGTAATGAAGATTAGAATTTTAGTGCTTTATGCAAAACATCAAAAAGTTAGCGCCCTGATTTGGGTAAAAAAATGCGGATAACGAAAGATAACCTAAAATATGTTTTAATCGAAAACAAAAGTGAACCACTTGAATTCCACTCTTGTAGATTATGGCTATTGTTCCAGATTAGTTTATAGATTTCTTTCTTTTTTTTATTTTATTTGACACAAAACGTGTATATCTACCATGTGACATCAACTCACCCGTCCGTCCATCGATGTTGATAAGCCATTTTGTTTTATCGCCGTTCCCAATCGATGGCTAATAAATCCATCAATAAGCTGCTGGTCTTACGATTCAAGTATTTATTTTTCTGTCGCACACAATCATATCGCCGAAGGTGGAATATAAAAAGGGCAGGGAAGAATATAATAAAGAAAAGTGTCCACTCATTTATACGAAATATAAAACAGAAAAAACCATCCAAATAAAGACGAAGGTGCGGTGTATGATGTCCCTTGCCGTTTTATTGTTCATAATTGACTTTTTTTCATTATTATATGTCTCCCTGCCTCTGTTCCCTTTTTAGCCAATCAGAAAATGGGGTCATAAAGCCATTATTCCATTCCATGAGCCACGACTCATAACTCATCGATCGATCGATTGAATTGCTGCTGTTGTTTGTCATAAAAAATATATAAAACTTCCAATTCAACGGTACGCCATATTGCGACACAAAAAACAATCACTCACACTCGACTCGGAGCACGTAGCTCTTTAGGCGAACCACTTCAACCAAATTTATTTATTTAAAAAACAAAAATGGTCGACATCGCAAGGTGGACAGGAAAAAAAAATTTAAAATTATTATTATCAATCATAAAAATCGAAATTTAAGAAATGCCCGTGTGTCGTTGTTTTTTTTTTTTTCCTTAATAAATTTATTTTTGTCGTCTTTGAGTGGCTGCTTGGCATGTTTTTCATTTTTTTCTTGGAAACTCTTGTCACTGGACTTTTTACCTTTTCACTTTGTTCAATTTCAGACGTGAGATACTTCCAAGCGATAGAATTATTATTTTGGACTGATCGATAGCCATCTCTATAAGCACACGAAAAATAATTAAAAATTCCGAACAACTGCGCGGAATTTTATTTGTTTAACAACTTCCTGAGAGTGGCTCACTTTTTTCTCAGATTTAATCAAATCTTCAATCTACACCTGGAGGTTATATTCTCGTGATTACAATTAATTCATTTCCGAATTCATCCGGCGGGTTTTGAATGCGGCGGCCTTCTCGGCGTTGTCGGTTTTCAACTGAACAATTTTGATTATGTTTAAATGAAATGGCATTTTCCGTATATTATTCGAATATAATTTTTTTTCGTGCCTCACTCTGGCTTTTAAGTGAAACCAACTTCCCTATCGATGATTTTTCCTATCGTGTTATTAGTACACAAAAAATCGAATATCTCAAAATAGATAGTGGCATTAGATAAGTTAACGTATCATTTCAGAGATTTCGTTTTACACCAGATATAAGCGCAAAAAATTTACGTTTTTTATTCAATGATTTTGTTCATTTCCTTGACTTTATTTGTCTGTCTTTCGCGGTTGATTGAGGAAGGGTCGGGTTCTTTTTTCTTCCTCTAAGGGATAGATAAAGATGGGGTGTGATTGTTGATGGTAGTGCACTTATGGTTTATCTTAAAGGTTTAGCTTCAGAGTGGGGAAATGGTTGGGATGTCTAACTGTTGCGTGAGAGTTGGAGGTTCGAGTTCCACAAAATTGTTCTTCCACTGGTATCGTCTTTCGTGAAGAACTGGCAAGTCATTCGAAATTAATCAAACTGCAATGAAGTTCCTTGAAACGCATTAGGCCTGGAGGTAGAGGTGGTAGGCATCTTTCATTCCTTCGTTCATCAACAGGAGATGACACCCAATATTGTGCTGCGAAGTCTCGCTTCCGAAGCGGTGAACATCTACCGAACCATAGGCTTCGTTTTGCGGGCCGAGTGAAACCCAGAACCTTAGAGGCAGCGATTCTGATGACTTAATTGTTGGCATTGCTGCCACTGGTCATCAATGCTTGATTCTGGCGGCACAAGATTCAAGTATAGTTGGAGGGACACTCGATTGCAGAAGGCACTGGCAATCCCTGGCTACAACAAGGTAGTGGTCCGAGTCAAAGTTGGCCTTTTGGAAACTTCGGACATCTAACACCCTACGGAGGAGTGTCTTGCGTCGATCGCAACGGTTATGATTGATCTTGGGATCGCCATGTATGCATTTTGAGATGCGAGAAGCGTGTACTACTTACAACAAGATTTAGCCCCGCAGCAGAATCGATTAGCCTTAGTCCGTTTTCGTATGTTTTGTCATGAAAGCTAAGCTTGCTGATTGTATTTAGATGTCCTCCTTCCCCAGTTTTCCGATAAAATCGACAAGAATGATTTTCATGTACTAGGGCCATTGCTCATATGGTTTTTTCGAAAAGCTCGTAGAAACAGTCTTTGGAGTTCTCTCTCCAATCTCTTTCTCTTCTGTGGGGCGTAGGCGCATATTAGGCTTATGTTGGCGAATTTAGTCCTGATGCGGATGGTCATTATACGCTCATTGACTGGATTTTGGCTAGTCACCTTATCCCTGACTCTTCCTCTAACGACAAATCCGCACCCAAATAAGCGCTGTTTCTGTTGTCTGTAGCAGTCGCCATAGTAGATGTCGCAGTTTTTCATCTTCTTTATACCCGGCCCACTCCATCGCACTTCTTTGATGGCGGCTACGTCCGCGTTGCAGCAGCTTCGGGCGTTCGCTAGTTCTCCGTCTGCACGTAAACCGTTAAGAGATCCTACGTTCCACGTGCAGATCCGGAGGTCTTCGTCCATTATACGTTTGCTTGGGTCGTCAACTTTGAAATCATTATTGCCATCCGAAGCTGTTGGTTGTTTCAGAACCAGATGTTTTTTAAGTCGTTAAGTAGTTAACCCTACGCGCCACCTCCAACATAGAGGGCCAGGTCCTTGGGCAGGTCCCCTTGGACAAAGGAGCGTTTAGAGAGAGAGGTAGCAACTTAGCAAGACGTAATTGATTTAGTTTGTGATTTAATATTAAAATTTAACAGACAAACAGTGTTAGAATTGATAATTTAGATTATTCTAAAGAATATATTTAAAAGTGATTAAATTAAAGTGAAAAGAGACAGACAATTTGGAAAGGCCACAATATAAAAAAGAAAAATTAAAATGTTTTAAGTCTCAAAAATTTCTAAAGTTGCAACAGTTGGATAGAGACCATAAAACGAGTGTTACATTGTATTTGATTGAGTACATAATGAGTGAAATAAAGAATAATTGTGAAGAGTGCAAAAAATCTGTCGGTAGAAATTAGAGCTTTGTATTATGTATGCTCAGCGTTGAGCCATAATGTACATTACCAAAAATGCATTGAACTAGGAAAATTTGAACTTGTTTTACTTAAACACAAAAATATTTTATTCGATATCAAGTGTCAAAAAAATAAATGAAGATATACCAATGGTACAGTGGTCAAATCTTGCCGGAAATGATGTAAATTAGTTAAAATTTAAAACTTTAGAGTCTTTTGAAGAACTTTTTGAAATATGTAATAGGTACAATTGATGCCCAATAAAAACGACAACAACTTTATGAATAAACAAATGTTAAAATGTTCAAATGTTTTAACTATTTAGGGCCAGCTTTACTTAATATAATAAGTTATTCCTCAGTGAACAGCATATTTCCACAAAAATTGGAAAACCTTTGTGATAGTCAATATTCCCAAAATTGATAATTAAAAAAAAGTGAAAATTTTAGGCCAGTGAACATGCTACCCTTGCATGAAAAAATATTAGAAAAAGTAGTGCAAATCCAATTTGAAAAATACCTAGAAGAAAATTAAATTATAATGGAAAAACAATCAGGTTTCCGCAAAAAACATTCAAGTGAACCTGCCTTAAATTTTGTGATTGCTGATTGAAAAGTGAAAATTCATCAAAACGAGAAAATATAGCTGCAGTGTTCCTGTATCTAAAACGGGCTTTCGAGACGGTAGGCAGAAATATATTGTCAAAGAAACTTTATAGTTATAGGGTAAGAGATATTGCATACCAATGGTTTCAATCATATTTAGAAAACAGAAATCAAATTGTTAAATTCAATAATTTAATGTCAAGCCCACTATCAGTAGAGTTAGGTGTACCACAAGGTGCAATGTCAGAGCCAATGTTATTTATACTTTATATAAATGATATAAAAAAATCAAAAATTGTAATATAGTGTTTTTTGCTGATGATGGTCTGATGTCTGCTGATGGGCTGATGACTTAAGATTTAAAAAACACTTTGCAAATGTATCCAAAAAGATAGCCAAGAAAATTGGTTTCTTTCATAGAATCAGAAAGAAACTTTGTATTTCAATGGCAATCAAAATATATACATAACGCCATAGCAAGGCCCCATTTTCAGACTTTACTTGACTCTTGAACTAATCTTGAGAATAATTTTGACACCCAAACGATACCTTGTTACTGGCGACCTATTTGCTTAAACTGCATTTTCGTATTTTTTTTTCAGGCAAAGGAATTGGTTAAATCGCAATAAAATTTTCTTTAGCGTTTGAGTTCTATCTTAAGAAGCTCGGTGAGTTCTCTAGAACTTTGATTATTAATTATATTTAAACTTTATCTATATCATCCGAATTAAATAGAAATAATCTTTAACTTAACCATAGTGGAGCCTAAATTGTGATGCATTACCTAGAGCGTTCTCTCCTCAGTCGTCCCCTGGAATATTATATCGTTCCAATGGAAGACATTCACATAAACATAAATATACACAATACTTTTTGATTCTCATTCTTTTGACTACTTTCTCATAGAAGGTAAGTACTAAGAATACAAGTGTTATTCGGTCAAAACAATGTTGTCTTCCAGAGTCAAAATCCGTGTCTTAATATTGTCACTGATAACGTGGTCGCTGCTCTTTTTGTTTTAGAATGACGCAGAAAGCAAGTTATAATCCAGTGGAATTAAATTTAGAAACAGAACGAAAAATTAAAATGAAAGTCTTTTAATGTTTCGTATAAATAGTTGTTGCCCTATCTAAATGCACACATGCAACTCCTTTCTTCTTTTTTCTTGTTCAATTTGCAAACGTGTATGTGGTTGCGTTTTGGCAAACGATTTAAGTTTACTTCAAATAAATTCGTTGTGTGGAGTAATAATTAAAAGCAATTTATGGTTTTTAATCATTGCGCTTTGCAAGCCATTTTGAACTGCAATAAACGACTTGGAGGTTTTATTTGCTTTGAATTTTTAATTCTTTATAAGAATTTGCTCATATACAAGAGCAAGCAGGTGACATTTTACCAGTAGCAGTAGCTGTGTATAGGCAACCTGTCACTTCAGCAGAGTTGATTTATTTCTTTTGATTATTTTTTTAAATGAAACATTTGTTGTGTAAGAACGAATAAGTAGCTGTCCAAAGATATGGATACGGCACGCCAGGCGGAAAAAAGTATTAACAAATGCACCGACCAAAGATAAGATGTTCGTTTATGTAAAGCCTGAGGCTTATGATGGTTTTGATTGGGGGATTAAATGGTAAATGATTTTAAGGCACCATCAAAGTTAGATCTTCATGCGTTTGAATAGATTTCAATTGAAAAAATAAATGCGAAGGAATAATCAGCTCTGGAAGACTTTAAATCTCAAAATAAAGTGTGATAACTAAACACGAACGCTTCTTTCTTTAAGGCAGGAGTTCTTTTTCGTATTGAGAAAAATTTTGTCAGAAAATAGGACCTCGTGATTCATAAGTATTTATGTAAGTGTGATCAAAATGTCCTAATGGCTCATGCACTAAAGCACGAACACTACAAATCTACTACTGTATAGGTGTTCTACTTTGAAATTACTTTTGAAATTTAGTTCGGATTCTACTTTGGAAACTAAAGTATCTTTTCTTCAAGAGTTTTTTCACCCTTAGTACTCAGAAATATGTATCACTGTCATCATTTAGCGAGGTGTTAGTAGTTAGTAAGCAAAAATTAAGTCTAACACACTCAAGACAACAGAGCTAAAAAATATTACAAAATTATTGATAAACATATACAAAAACAAATTAGATAGCTACATATAAACGTAAAATTAATTATTAAATATTACAATTATAAAGGTATAAGAAACATAAAAAAAACATAGTCAAGAGAGTGGAGCTCTGGTTCGAATTAAGGACTTTAACGTAGTTTTACTAATATGAAAATCAATTAAATTTGAGTTTAGGTTTAAAACTTTTATCATGCGAGTAATAGGCTCATTAAATCCATAATTAGTTCTATGATAAGGACAATGAAGTAACTCCAAGTTGCGCAGTTGGTATGAGCCTCCCCGGTAGTTAAAACTTATGCATGCGAGCAAGTCAGGAGCATCAATTTGTCCTGTTATGAGCTGGTGAATAAAAACTAAATCATTATTTATTCGCCGATGCGAAAGCAATTATATGCAAAAGTTGAATACAATGCTCATACGGTGGAAGGTCATAAGGATCAGTCCAAGGAAGTCCCTTGAGAGCAAATCTAATAAATCTTCGCTGTATACTTTCTATTCTTGAATTGTGGACTGCATAATAAGGAGACCATACTTGAGAAGCATATTCTAGATGGGGTCGAACATGACAGTTATACAGCGAAAGAGTGACATAGGGGTCCGTAAACTCCTTAGCCCATCTTTTAATAAAGCCTAGCATTGAATTTCCTTTACTAACAATGTAATTGATATGCGATGTAAATTCTAAATTGGAACTAAAGTAAACACCGAGGTCCTTAATACTGGACACCTTGCATAATATTTGATGAGAAATCGAGTAATTATGCAAAGCCGGTGTACGTTTCTTCGAAAAAGTTATACTTTGACATTTGCTTGGATTGAGAATCAATCCATTTTTATCGCACCATGTGGCAAAATTTTCAACATCAGATTGTAAAATAAGTCTACTTTCTTGAAAATTTTCATATCATCCGCGAAGATCAAAATTTCACTCGATGACAAGCTAAAAGTAACATCATTAATGGCTAGAATAAAGAGGATAGGGCCAAGGTGACTATACCTTAATGTTGATACTACAACATGGGGTGTACTCACAAGACCATTTCTCGTTTAAAGAGATGTGGTCTCCGTCACAATTCGCACTCGAGCTTTGAGGAACTCGTAAGCAGCATATCTTTTGACACCCGTCTAATGGATATGCCGTCTGACACGATGATCCCAAGGCTCAAACTGCGCCAAAAGTACTCAGTCAACTTTCCTTCGGTTCAGGACTGGTTCGCTCCAGAATCTGAGCCGGGAAAGAACTGTTATCGTATCTTCACAGATGGCTCCAAAACCGACGAGGGTTCTCGCGCTGGTGCTTTTGTGGTGAACAACGACATACGACTGCACGCCTCTATAGGATCATATGCATCCGTTTTGCAAGCTTATAGGCGTATGCTATCCTAATGGCCTTAGGTCACGTTACGTATAATGGATAGACGGGGGAAGTTAGCTGTGCTTAAGGCCCTTCTCAAACCTCTAACCACTTCGAAAGTGATCCAGGAATGCAAGAGCTCTCTGAATGCGATTGAAAGATTAAATTCCTTGAGTCTTATTTGGGTTCCGGGCCATCACGGCATAGCTGGAACTGAGATCGCCAATGAACTTGCTATAGGCAAGGATCTCAGACATTTAAAAACCTCAAACAGAAAAAAAACTGTAGCTCAGGGTTCATTTGTTTTTGTGTTCAGTGGTAGAATCCATTGCTGAGCTGATGGCAGGATTGCTGAGATCCTGAGCAGACCTCTCTTTACTGCTGATGGGCCCGCAATCGCCGCAGGGGCCCCCAAATTGATGAAACAACACTCAAACTCTATTGGTCTATTTTCAAGAAAAGAAAATATTTCGATACATTTCATTTTGAACAAAATTATATTCATATATATATTTAAACAAACAAAAGAAGCCACTCAAGTAATGATCAGGACAACGAAACCATACACTCCCTTTTGTTCGTTTCAGAGCACTTTTAAAAATCCAATCAGAAAAACATCCATACGTGTATCTTATGATCGAAGTTAAATGGTGTTGTGAAGATGGGAAAACTTCCTTTTGACATTTGCGATGCGATGCGATGGTCCGAAAGGGTTACTATTAATAATTTTTGCCTGTTTTCGCTAGATGTTGGTTTTTTTATTTTTGCTGTCTATTGTTAATGTAGGCGTTGCATTTGTGTAGAGAGTGTCCCTACTCATTATTAGATATACTCTGGGATGATCGGCACTATATTTTTTAAGATTTCATAGATGGAGTGTGTTCACTGCTCATTTAGGTTCAAAAAAAAGTTGTAAAAAGTCTTTCTCAAACAAGATGGTCTGCGCGAGCTGATGCACTAAGCTCCTTATATAATATATCATCAAGAAATTGAAGAAGCTTTGATGCTTTGCCTATCGTAAACGATTTATGACAGGCACGAGAGGCCAGACAGGAAGCTCTTAGTCTTTGCAAAAAAAATGTTAGATTTGCTGAGTGCAATCGATGAATTTATGATTGGGCTCAAGGGCCATTTTAATAACTTTGATTCATTATCCAGACAAAAAAAAACTCGGATTCCGAATATAAGAACCTTTCTGAAAGGACTGGGTGTAGAACAGACTTTTTTGACGGCTCTGAACCTCCGTAATTTTGACTGGGAAAGAAATTTTCGAAATTTCTTTCTTCCAATTGTTGACGCTCTAAGCGTTCATTTGAAACAGCGACTAGGTTGGTATACGAATATTGGCCAACGTTTCGACATTTTTTCGATTAAAAAACCTAAATACAGAAGACTCCAAATCTTTTGGTAAATTTTACACTGAAGAAAAAGGAGATGGACAACATGCTGAATGCCTGAATTTAAAACAAAACTGGAAATTTTTTCGACACGAAAATGAAAAACTGGCAATATTCTAGAACTTTATATTTTTTTAAAAACAAATAAAGTTGAAGATGTATTTCCAAGTGCTAGAATTTTCTTAAGTGATGGTGACCAACTGCAATGGTAAACGTTCCTTCTCTAAGTTAAAATGAATAAAAAACGAACTCAGATCTACAATGGTTCAAGAAAGATTGACAAAGTTTGTCGCTGATGTCAATCGAAAGCAACATCAGAGTTCAGAGATATCGATTTTGTAGATATTATTAATGATATTGTTAATCTTACATCACGAAAAAGATTAATTACATAAACATTCCTCTTTCCATCTTTTCGCATATCAATATTTTGTTCCTTAAACTATATTCTGAATTAAATTTTTTGCTATATAAACTTTGTTTATTTTTGAATTCTTTTATGAAATATGTATTATTAAATTTTTATTTCTACATTGTTTATGTGTTTGTCAATGTTTATGGTAAAACATTAACATACTGCAATAATTATTTACCTTAACAATGAATTGAAAAAAATATTATTTATTTAAAAAAATAAAATAATAAATATTAATTCAAAGTTTATGTGATTTTTTCTGTATACTGTTATTGCACAACATAACGTTTTTATAGAATCATACAGGGCCCCATTCTCAAAAACTGCCCAGGGCCCCCAAAAGGGTAAAAACGGCCTTGTTAAGCTCAGTTTTGATTTGCTATTGTTTTCAGTGGTAAATTACATTGCTGAGCTGATTGTAGCACTATTGAGTTGCGACAAAAACGAACGTAAGAATGAAATGAAATTTTAAGTCGTTCAACTGCTTTTGACAAAAGCATTGAAAAGGATGAAGTTCTAACAGAAAAAGACAGAAAAGGTATGACTTCATACCTTTCAAGTCAGTGAACCTCAACACTCACTAAAAATGTTTCTGACTTTTTTCTACTACAACTCGATAAGAAAAGGACAGACATCAGCCCTGAACAAAAAAATTAAGATAAAGATACCCCCGTGTGTTGCTCTATCGCATATCTTTCGCCCCTCCGTTCCGCAAAGATATGAATATGGATAGACCAGCACAACTTCAACGTCAGAGCACCTAGATAAAGTTCAATATCTTCACGAAAACCCAGGAAGATTACCTTCCTTCCTTGACACCATCTTCCTCCATACGTCTTATTCTCACTTTCAGTCTCAGTCAGTCTTTTTCACATAACTTTCCTCAGTCCTTGAGTACTTTATAGTTGTGTTGCGGGAAATCCTCCCTCGAGTGCGGTCGACGCACCCCTCCTTCCTTACACGAGATATAGTTTTCATTCTGGGAGATTATAAATATTTTTTTTTCTACCCTGGGTATGGTAAATACCGTTATCAAACATAATTATCTTACTTATTATCGTTTTGAGTTTATAAATGTCTTCTCTTCTTCCCTATCTACAATACAATATTTAAAAAAGAAAAAGATTGCCGACAAATAAAAACTGCGACAAAAATTCATTATATTCCGGATATACCCACCTAAGGGTTTAGTAGAAAGCAATTTCTCGTCGGGCCATTTGATTCAAGTTCACATCAGGAACCTACCACAAGAAAAATGATGGCCTACTTCATAGTTTCAAAAAAGAGATTTTTTTATTCAAATTTACTGAAAATATCTTTGTGTTCGTAAAAAGTAAAGTAATTTTTGAAGATCTTTCGCAATGCAGAAATAAATTGTATCAACTCGCTCGTCGCAGGTCTTAATTAAATTTTTCTAGTGTTGTGTTGTATTTTATCTGACGTAAAAAAAAGAATATTTTTTTCTGATATTCATTGTGGAGTGTGCTGTGTGCCTGATAAATGTGAAATACTTGTTTTGTGTCACAGCGCAATAAAGTGCTCTGATAGACGAAAAAAAATTATTTATAATATGAGAACATGGTTCGTTAAGTGCGCATAGGTACTATTTTATGGCAACACAAATACCACCCGAGAGCCCGTTACTAGGGGTATAGAAAATAATAAAATTGAAATGCAAACGATGATTAATTTGCCCGATTTGTGTATGAATGTGATAAAAAAAAATATTTTTTTGGTGAGGTGTGCAACTTGATTGGAGGAGTTTCACGTATGTAGCAATTGGTATATAATGTGAGGTTTTTTTTACAATAAGCTAGAAGAGGGACTTTGTTCATGTGCTTTCCCGTAGCCCGTGGATAATTGTTTATGTGTTTAGTTTTGGAATACAAACGCACCTTTTTCAAATATAGGTACATACTCGTATTATACTAAACATCTCACATAAGATGTGAAGAATTTGCAGTGTCTCCGATTGTAAAGGAAATATACAAAGTCTTCAATGAGAGCTTTCATTTGGTGTGTGAAAAAAGAATTATTTCAAAGGAAAATCATCGAATGATTATTTCATTGTAAGAAAGAGGATAGGTATGTCCTTAAAAATGAAAATAATAAACAGGCGATTTTCCACCTCCACTACGTTGGCAGGATCTTCATGAAGTGTTCCATCACCTATTTACGCATCTGCGGTTGTATGCGCTCGATAGCTTCAAGAATGCGATTTTTGAGGTTTTTAATCGATGGTAGACCATCCCAGAATTTTTTAAGACGATAAAATAGCTTTTCAAACCGCTAAGTTAAATTACATGAAACAATTTTTTGACGATACAATCGCCAAAAGGCCCAAAAGACAATTGAACTATAATCGTCTAAAATGTTGTTAAAGAAATACCATGGTGATAGAGCTATATGCAAAAGATCGATGGTAACATTATGCTTGTGAAGCACGCATCGCTGTCTTTTGAAAATGAAAGTCTTTCACAAATGTTCTCAACTTGGCATATGTGTGTTTGTGAACTGAAAAACCTCATGCAAATTTCGAAATGATCAACCCTGTCACTATTCAAACAGACGAACTGAGCAAATAATAAACTTTTGCTTCAAAGTGCTATTCCTTCGCCGCAGCTGTTCCAGCCTCGTTGTTGAAAAGAGTAAGGTCCAATAACCCTGCAAGACCGAAACGCTTGGCACACTTTGAAAATAAAAAGACTTTTCAACAATAGGTAATAAATTTCGTATCACTTTTAACATTTTAAGGACGTATTCACACAGACATTATGTTTTTGATGGTCGGTTGGCTCGAATACTTGCGTTAACAGAACTTTGAAAGCCTTAAATAAAACCTTAGTCTTTAAGCAAATCGGTGTAATGTCCATAATTGCCAATAAATGGACAAGCATATGAGTTTTTTTCGAAAACCTTAAGGTACAACATGAATATTCTCAGTTTACCTATATTGAGCGCAATGCACGGGATTAATTCTGCACAACACTAGCTTGTCCTATACAACAGCTCAAATTCAACCAGTTGTACTAGGTTGCGCAAAAGAAATCGTCCGGTGTTTTTCTCTTTTTTTTTTTTTAATTAAAACTCTTTCAGCATTAGGATGCTACATTTTTATTATTGTTATATTATATTATATCTCTATATTTTTTGCGGTTTTTCAAGTGGTTGTAATTCCCTTAAAAATGGTAGTACTGGAATTTCAAAAAAAAATGCATTTTGAAGCTCAAGATTCAAGATTCAAGATTCTAGTTTTCAGATCTAATGACAAAAACACGTTGTTTGCTCAGTCCTAATGAATACTAAGAACAAATTTTTTCGAATTTTATTTTTTTTTTTGTGGACGAATTTGGAAAATTTTTTCCCAACTTAACTACTATATCGTCTGTTTAGCTTGTTCGTTTAGCTAGAATTTACTTTTTTACAAAGTTCGATTAGACCTCTTCTTACTGAGATATCGATTTTTAAATGAAAAAGAATCCGTTTGTCTTTAACCGTCAATATCTCAACAAGCGTTGATTGCAGAAGAAATTCAAGGAGAGTTTAGAAATCTTGTTAAAATTTCCATCAAAAATCATTGTCGTTGAAAGTTTTCTTTTTCTAATCTTAAAATTAATTTACAAAACTAAGAAAAATGGGCTTTTGGTATGTTTTGGGACAATCAGTTACCAAGTTGGATCTGTCCAGGAAACCGGTAATGTTTAGCGTGCCTTTTACAGTTTAATATGCCCACAAAAACCTCACAAAGTTTCGATTTACCAAGTGTAGGTATATACCTTTACGGGAACCGGAACTGTAACTAGAACAGAAAACTCTTAACAACGTGCCAGATTTCAACTCAAGCGATTTCTTTTGGTCTACCTTGTACAAAAAGTACAATTTTTTACAAAATAACTAACGTGGAAACTTGGTTCATTTGTTAACTTTACCATTGTTCCGCACAACATCATTTCGAAATTTTTACTCAAATTCTTCGATTTGTTTTTTCAATAAGCTTTCTTATTCAATAAGATCAAATACTATTCCAGGTTTGTTCATTAGAAGACTTAAAATCTGGCTCCTTAACTTAAATTATGTGGATCTTGATTCTTTTGTTTCTGATATTCTGGCTTAAATATTTACTGTTTTTGCTTTGTAATACTCTTATATTCAACTTATAATTTTGCCAGCTAAATTAAAATTAATGTTTTTTTGATAATTATATCTAGCCAATTTCAACACATTGCATTTTAAAATTCAAAAAGAATGTATTTTTTAAGTGGCACCCCACACACATGTAATTTATTGATCGTTTTGTATTTTTTTTTTTTTTAAGTGGCATTCAAATTTTTTGATCTCTCGATCGAAAACAGATTGTCTCATTTTTTCTTATAAATGAATTATGATGAATTTGCATTTTTTTTTTTTTTTTTTTCTATGAAATAGCCTAAAATTGTAATGGATTTATAAGAAATAATAATATATCTATCTATATCTATATAAAGCTGGGTTCTACACGACGACTCAAAAATGGTTTAGTGTGCCAAACTGTTACATTGAAATTTTCACCTTTTTGTGTTGAATTTAAATAGCTTCAGTGAGTTGATTAAACGTGTATCGTTTCATTGCCATAGCTTTTGACATTTGTTAAGCAGTTAGGTACTGCTTGAGCCGACTGACAACTACAAAAATATTCGAAATAAATCCTCCTTATGAAGGAATCTTTGCATCGTATTTTAGAAGTGGGCTATTCGGTTAAGGAAATACCTGATGCCAAAAATGGACTTATAATCATTGGTTAGGAACTCAAAATGGATGAAAGGGTCTCATGAAGAAAATAATCTTACACTGCTGTAAAATGTGAGGATGCAAATCGGAAATAAGTTTGAAAATCAACCCTTTTCAATGAATCTCGAAACGAAGCAAGGTTTTGATAAATTCCAAAAGACATTTTTTGTAGACAACTAGCTTCCATTCGACTTGGTTCATTCAAAAATCGATTTATTACTTTTTATTTTGCTTAAAACTTTTTGTTTGGCACTTTTTTTGGGTAACAGATAATTAAAAGCATCCTTCCATAAAACAAAAGAAAGTAAATAGAAATTACTTTAAAATACTGTATTAGAGAACTTCATACTTTCAAAATTGACTGAAATATGACAAATTTTATAAATAGGTTGACACAACAGAGCGGGTAGCCCCAGGTTGGATTTCTCACAACCATGTCTTGTGAGAAAATGGAGGGACCTACAATTTTCTGCCGATTGCGATCGACTAATCGAGAAAGTGCTTTTCTTGGGAATGAAATTTATTATCGGAGTACTTGCCAATTCCTCGCGAAAGGCGATACCTGTGGAGAACATTTTTGGTTTCTGTTGTGATTCTATCCACGAACCTCCAGTATAAATGGCAAACACAGGCCACGGGAACCGAAATACGGCCAGTTGTTCCTAGAAATTTATCGTTGTTTTTCTATACTGATTATGTGCCGCAATACAAATAAATACCTTATTATTTATTTGATAGCAAATAAATTTTTAAAGTAATTTTTTTCTATACATAGTATGTATTTTGGAGTTTGCCAAAACCTTGCCTAGTCTCGAGATTCTTTAAAAAGGGTGAATTTTCACCATTATTTCCCATTTGCATCCTCTTATTTTACATCATTGTAAGATTTTTTTCTATATGAGACCCCCATCAGTCCATCCTTTTTGAGTTCCTAAGAAAATTACATAATCAATGTTTGTAAGTCTATTTGTGGCAGGAATTTCTTTAAGTAAACGCTGCAAACATTCCTTCATAAGGAATATTTCGAATATTTTTGCATACAATAGTTATTTCACGGAAACTGTATCATGGTGCCCACTGTATGGCTATGAACTGGGTACTGCCCTCGTCCAAACGAAGATAACTGTCTAAACTAGAAGAATCGACTGTTAACAAATTACAACAGTTTATAGTGCGCTGCGAGTAATGACTACAAATACAAGATTCTCAACATTTGTGACTGATTATGATTGTGAATTTGGGCAGAATATTTCTGGAAGAAGTACACGCTTGCTTCATCCAAAAATTCATAAATTCATGAATGTTCGAATTTTCCAGAGGCCAATTTGACACGGTTAATGCCCTTTTTATAGTCGGGGTAGAAAGAGGATATTTTATTCGTTACCCAGTAGAAATAATGCTGTGAGACTATATTAAAGGCCCCTGCCCATAGAATCCGTTGCGGTGTTTTGACAGACATAATTCAGTCAAAATCAAATAAGAAAAACTAGAGATGATGCGATGAGTACCTATACTGCTACGAGAGATGAGTGAAATTTTTCAGTTAGAATTTTTCGTATATAGAACTTTATAAGGTTTTTATAAAAGTAACTCCCAAAAAACAGCGAATCAAGTATTTGCGATTACGAATTATGATTACAAAGTATAAAAGTGAGGACTTTCATTTTAAAGAGTCTATTTCAGAGACACTCTGCTTCAGATCATAATTTAGATCATAACGTGTTTTCGAGAACAATCGCTTTAATGAGTAAAAACAAAATAAAATAAAAGCAAATATAAATGTATAAATACGTATACGTACACACATATGACAAACACATTTGTATGTATAGATTCCTATGCTATTATATCTGAATATTTCTTCATCTTTTATTAATACAAAAAGTTGGACATCAAACCATGTAGGAAATTTTTCAAAAATTTGCCTTGATCTCAATTTTGAAATGTAACATTCTTGTGGATATTACACTGAGCTCAGAAAGACTTCATTATTCTTCCCGCAGTAAGAAAAAGAAAAACTGAAGGGTATCCAAAAATGCTGATTAAGACAAGTTTTTGAAAAATTGTCTACATGGTTTAATGGCCACTTTCAATAGGCTTACATTTTCAAGAAAAAAAAACTATTAATTAACAGCTTCAATTTTCAACACAGAAGAAAATATTTTCGTTTCCACAGAAGAAAAACGAAAACTAAATTTGCAATGTTTTTCATCATACAAATGATAAATGCATATGTTTAGAAAGTTCTCAATGAGCTTCTTTGAATAGCCACGTGTCGTTCTGATGAGTCTTAATAAAAAAATATCGACGAATTGGTCGATTTATTGAAAATTTGTGTTTATGAAGCAATCTCATTCTTTGTTAAACCAATATGCCTTTTCATTGATTTGCGGTAAATTGGTTGAACAATGTAATATTTTTTTTTTTGCTTCATCAAATCGTGCAATGTAAATTTTGTCATAAGTGGTGAATTTATTTACTGAAATCCGATTGAATTTCAATTTGTATTTCAGTAGCAGTAAAAACTTAAAATAAATCACATCTCTGAGGTATCGGTTTTACTCATCCCATCACTAGCAGAAGAGAAAACTTCAAATTGGTTTCGACAGCTACAACCTAAAGAAATACGCAATGACTTTCGAACAACAAATTTCATTCTCTTTATTCTTGAGTCCTATGATGGCAGCCTTCAGCATTGAAGGTAGTCCCGGAGTTCTGGGTGTTACTCGGCTGGCCGTCTTATTCTTCTTCCTCTTTTTCCTTTTTGACGATACGACTCATAACTTACGAGCTTCAAAAACTCCGAGGGTTCACAGCTCTCCCACTTAATTGCATCACACTAGTGATCCGCTTGTAAGTTAAAAAATGTAAGTAACCAAACCAAAAGCAAACCTTAAGTTAGTGCAAAAGAAACAAAACCACCACGAGAAGATCTACAAGGTCAAAAGAACCGAAGAACAGCCCATTTTTAAAGGGAAAAAGCAGTAGCTTGATAAGTACTCGTTTGAGGAAATTGAAGTTGCACCAAATGCCTGCCAAAATTGAAGAAGCGCAGTTGCTACTGAGGACCTGGAAGGGACCCGCAAACTGCGCGGTGCTGATGACATAAATTCGTACGACAGCCGGGTAAATTTAAGGAGCCTGCTTCGTCAAGGTCTGTAATGAACTCACCGAGTTACTTAATGTGGATACAGTCTGAAAACTATTTTGGCCTATGAAGGCAGTTGAGAAGTCTCTTTCAGGACCTTAAACGCTACATTGTCTAAAGTGGATCAGGGAATCATTACCCATTTTAAACTAAACATACCTCAAGTGATTGTTGGTTGTTAAGACGAGAAGAAGCAACGAACTATATGAGCTGTGCAGTGGCATTACCCATTTAGATGAATACGCGTTAGCTAGATGAATACGCGTCAAATGACTAAGATGGCTGCGAAATGTCAAGCGGACGTGTACTAACGCTCCGAGTTGATTGGTTTTCGGAAGCGCACTGATGCAGGGAAATCTTTCTTAAGTTGCACAATCAAGTGGAAGATCTCAACCCAGCATTTTAAGCATTTAATTCGGGTTCAAAAAATGGCTGTCTATATCCCAACAACTTCTCGTTGCTCTTCTCTAAGCAAAATATTAAGCAGCTTTAAAAATTATCAAAATCATCCTTCCTGAAGTTTTGAAGTTCGTTCGTTGAACTTTGCGCAGGGTTGACCCAGGTTTTCTTGACAACCCTATAAGCTTTAAAAAAAGAAAGCTAAGCCCTAAAATCACCACACACTCCTGTCATTTGAAGAAAAATTCATGCCATTTGATGGCCCTGTTCATTACCCTAACTAGAACAATTTGGTGCTACTTCAGGCCGAGTTGAGAGCAAACCCAGGACTCAAAAAACACTCAGTTTGACATTCTTTGCGAGTTAAGGTTTTTCGAAAAACGATTCACTTTAGCAAAATGAATAGCAGGAATCCCCAGTAGTCACAATAAGTTCCACAATTCTGATATCAACTCTATACGACGAGTTTATAATCAAACGATCAAATCACTATTAATCTAATTTAGTTATAACACCAAAGGAGATATGTTATCTTGTCTTTCCTGCCCAAAGATCACCACTGATAGGATAAAAATAGTTGATAGATATTCTTAATCACTTAGTAGCACGTCGCGTCGGTCGGCCGTTGTGCTTGGGGTTTCCCCAATCCCCAAAAAAAGAAAAGAAAACAGATACAAGACGTGATTCCGATAAAATTTCACACTTTTCACAGCCTACCATATCAAAGGTGTAAGCGAGATCTCGTGAGCTCACATGAGATCTGATTATAAAATCGTAATTTTGTTTTTATTTTCTTGATTTGGTATGTTTTTTGGTTACCTACCTTGTATATCTTTAGCCAATTTGTAATCTGTCGGTGGCTGTTGGGCTTGGCTTTCTTCTTCTTCTCTTTTTAATTCAATCTCCTGCTGGAGGAGGTATGTGTATATGTATATACTATATATTAATTTAATCGGTTATGCACTTTTACTACACACAATATCTAGTTTGATATTATTATCTGCCGCGTGTACTTAATGATATCTTTTCGATATCAGACCTCGGATAGCAATGATAAGACAAGAACTTTCTGCATATCTTCCTTGCCATACTACAGAAAAACGACCAGCAGTAGGTACATCACCGACATATCGCGTCCGCTCTGGTTAGGTGCGCAACTTAATAAATTTGTGTATTTGTGTCAGTGTAAGGTAAATTGTGTGTCTCTATATACGTCATAAATTTTTTGATAAAAAGTAGGGACACCTCACATTATATAGAAGTTCTATGTAAAGATTGCGTGATAAAGTGAAACTATCTAAACAACACCCTGTTAGAATCAGAGGCGTCCAAAGGTTGTTCCCTGTGGTATTACAAGGGAAGGATCATACCCGTTGTCGGTCGGAGAATGGTTTTTTCTTTTTCTTGTTGACTTTGTGTTCTGAGGTTTTAATAAATAAAATTCCACAACGAGTCGTCGCGGTGGTGTGTAAACTCTGTTGTTTCATTCAGTTCTCTTATCTCAGGTAAATATTTGATAACGTTGGTTACACATATAGCTGCGTTGAAATTGAATGTAGGTGTAGTGTCTATTTTCGCTTGTATCGTTTTTGTGTTTCCCCGGACTTTATAGAGCTGTTGAGTGTCGAGGAAAGTGCACAAATATACAGCTCTGTGGTGGAGACATAAGCGCAATTAGCCATAAGTCTTTGCGCTCTTTAGCTGGAAGAATATAACAATAAATTCAACAAGTTGGCGTTGTAAATTCTCTAGGCCGTGTATTTAGGGCGACAGGCGATGACTTGAGTGTTTTCTAAGCTTCAAACACTTGAGACTAGTGTACAGTTGTGTACATACTCACTACACACTAGTAAAACGAATAGGAAACAAAAAAAGCACTTAATATAGGTAAAAGTGCCTTAAGCTTCTAGGTCGAGCATTCCTCTTAAGCTTCTGCATTGAATTATTATTTAAACTACTATTTGAATAAAAAGAAAGTATAGTATACCCGTAGCATGATAGTAAGCATGACTGTCTATTACGCTGGAGGTTCGTTGTTGGAATCCCAATAGAAACCAAAAATGCTTTTACCTTTCGCGAGGAATCGACAAGTCCTCCGATAGTAAATTTAATTGCCATGAAAGAGGTGCCTCAATTAGGCGTTCGGAATTGACAGAAAATTGGAGATCCCCTCCATTGCGTTTTTCATGGCAAATAAATTTACTAACTTGCCAAGTCCTCGCGAAAAGCGATACCCGTAGAAAAATATTTTTATCTCTGTTCGAATTCGAACCACGAATCTCTGGGTTAACAGCAGGCATGCTAACCATCAGGAAACAGGTACCACATGTGGTACCAGTTTCCTGGCATAATAATAATAATATAATGCATTATAAGACATGGTTGTGAAAAATCCGCTAGGCCCTAGGGCTTCCGCTCTGTTGCGCCACCCTATTTAGGTATTTGTTTACAGTATAGAAAACATATTTAAGAATCTATAAATCTAGATCATTACCTACCCTCCTAGTTATCAGATTCAGATTTTTTAGATTAGATTGATTTTATTACAATTTTCTCAAATTAAGATACACTTTAAGCATGGCTTTTGCCGTCTGCTCGATCACTTATATATAGAATTCCGTATATGTCAATTTTTTGGCGTACGCGTATGAGTTTGCAAAATCTTTTGATTTTGTTGCGTATACGGTAAACCTCCTTTTTTAGTAAATTGTACAGAAGATTTCCATATAGAAATTGTGTAATAAAATCAAAAAATCCCAGCGGTTGGTTTCCGTGTAGTCGTCTGCGCCTTTAAATCCAATTTTTCAAAAACTTAAAAATGGCGTATATGGCTACACAATATATGGGCGACGTGATGTCATAATTACAACTTGTTTTGCTTTTAATCATCATACATAGATCCCAGATATTCAGCTCCTGTGACTTATTGGAATTGTTCGGCAACTCCAACTGGGCGTCTTCCTCTCGTCACTGATCATGTTTGAACATTCTTGATTATCCGCCCATATTTAACTCCCCTCTACTGCCGCAACCTTAGCATAATTTTCTCGTCATTTACAAGAGGCATTATTAATGAACTTCGTGTATCTCGCTTCCCTTTGTGAATTTGTAGAGGTTAACTTTCCTTTTTTTTAAGCTAGACTATCAGCTCATATAAGCTAGGAAATGAAAATTACTAGCCACCTGCATCCTACGTCTCCCATCTTTTTAAAGCTCATATGGTATCTTATCTTGCTTACCAAAGTATTTTCTTAAATGCCTGGTTTTCAATTTGGCAATACTTTTTTAAAGCATGTCTTTCCGAGGGCTTTCACTTGATTTAACCTCAGTTTGGTGTGACATTTCATCTTAGATAACTTAAAACCAAACTGAGCATTGCGTACGTTCGGTAAGTTGTCTCGAAACGAATTCGCTGTTGACCCTGATTTTCATACGATTTCAAATTTTAAGGTTGTAAGTTAACTCCAAGATCGGTTAATTAGTCACCGCTGAGCTAATTTTTATGCGGTTTTGTGAAGTCCCTTGTCTACGCAGATAAGTCCGAGACGATTGATGCTTTAAAAGAGAATATTCGACAAAAAGTAGTTGAAAATATTGCCTCTCGGCTGGAAATCATTTGAAGCCACTTGCTCGAAATCATTTTTAAAACATATTACGGCGAAACGCAAAACCTTTATAACAAAGCTAACTTCTAGGCAATAACATTCAATTATATGCGTTTTATTTCTTCTTGGAAACCACACGTCTAAAAAACATCCTTGCCGTCTTAGGGCTCCGTAACTCCTCAACAACATCTTCGGCCATCGAAAAACTGTCCCCACCTGTGCAATATTTTATTCGTCATCCACAAGAGGCATTTCTCCTTCTTTATTTTGAAGACATTTGCTCAAGCTGTTTTGTCATATTCACTGAGTATCTTCATCTTGGCATGCTTAAGCAGTCGGGCTGAAATTTTTAGAACTAGGCACAGGTGTGTTTTTCTTTTTTCAAGCCAGTAGTAGCCAGTGTTTCCTTGGGGAACAACAGCAAAGCATTTTAAGCATATTAAATTTTACCATTGTATATAAAAACTATAGTAGAATTGTGTAGACTTTTTGACTGGTGGCGCACCACCAGCCCTAAAAACGAACTAACAAGTTCCACATGAAATTTATTACAAAAAGAAAAAGAATATTTGTGGATGTTAAGATTTTTGCTCTTTGAAATTCAATTTGTAAACATTGAGTTCTCTTTTTTAACTGCTGTGCAGCTGTGCACCATTCAAAGAGGAAACCGTAGATCGGGTGTATGTATAATGTATGATATTGGTAAAGTATAAAGGACGAAAAAGAAGATTATGCAAGACAATGCTCGTAAGGACAAAAAATATAATCATTTCAAGGAAATTCATGTTTGAGACCTTTTCGTTTGTGCGTTAGTGAGGTAGGTCAGAAATTTATTTATTTGTGGCAGGCACATGAAAATTAAGTTTGGCAAAGTCATTGTCTGTAGGTATTTTTGATTTCTACATTTTCGTTGAAATCTTAAAAGGGCTTAGTAGATAGTAAATTTTGCATGTGAAACTTTGATTGAATATTGTTAAAAATAAATTTTGAAAACAAAATTGTAGTTCATTTAATATTATGTACATATTTTGTTGTACCTATTATTCTTTTTTGGATATTCATTATAGCAGTTTAAAAGGCGGATAGGGTTAATTTACTTAAAAAATTGAGCATGGCTGGGTCGCACAAACTTGCGTAATATATTTAGTGATTCAGAGCTGCCAACTACGCATTAATTACGAAAAATGAATTAAGTTACGCAAAATATTGAAAACAATTAAATGAAATATTTCAAAGGCTTCAAGCGAAAGTCTAAAAAACCCCACTTTTGCAGCTGCTAATACATATCAACGGTGAAAATTTAATCAAAACTATTGGAGCAGTCTAAAACTTTTTTTATTTTTCACTCTTTTTAAAAACGATGTTTTTAGAAATCCAGTATGCAAAGCTTAAGAACTTGATAGAAGCTGTTTAAAAAAAAAAAAATATCGTTTTGAAGTTATTTTTAAAAATCAAAATTTTTTTAAAAATGTATAGGCTTCAAAAATTAAATTTTTTTAAATGTTGATATTTATTCTTTCTTAAAAAAATCTAAGAACTTCTAAAATTCATTTCGTCAACATGTTAAGCCTTTAACAAGAAAGTCGTTTTTGAAAAGAGCCGTAGGTTAGGTACTATGGGAGGTACCATTTTTAGACTTTTTCAAATTTTTTTTTACATTATAAAGACAATTTAAAGTTGATCCTTCACATAAAATTTTATCGAAGTTTCAAGACCTAGATACTCAATTCCAAAATCTTCTGTAGGCACCAACTTTAAAAACGTGAGTTGTAAGAAAAACGCTTTAAAGCTGCCAGGTAACAAATGTGTGCTCAGATCAAGCAGGTATAAGAATATTTATATCGCCTTCAATTTGTCTCCGATCGACTAGAAACTTTGACAAAATATTTTTGAGATACGTATAAAGGAGAGAAAAGAAATTTTTTTAACCCTACTTTTCCTCGTTTTGATTGTTTGAAGCTAAATATATGGGAAGAAAAAACTTATTTGTAATACCATATAGTATATAGATACAGTAGCGTAGCGTAATGGTTACCATGTGTGCTTGTTACCCGCGAGGCTCGTGCTTCGAAATTCAAGAAAATAACTTGTTTGCCTGTGTTTCTGTGTTTCTGTCTGTCCGCTTATGAATAGACAGCCTTAAACTCTTGACCGATTTTCTTCAAAGTTTGCAGTTATGGTCTGTGGGGAGGCTTACAGGTGTAGCGAGGTTTTTAGAAATTAAAAACCTAAAGATCTTTGTAGAAGTTGTTTTGACAAATATTTAAGAAAAAAACAAAAAATATCGTTTTGAAATTATTTTAAGAAATCAAAATTAAAAAAAAAATTAAAATTTCAAAAGCTAGAATTTTTCAAATGTTGATATATAATCATTTTTAAAAAACTTAAAAATTCTTAAATACAAAATTTCGTCAACATCGTGTTTGAAAAATAACCGTTTTATGGATGTACAGCCTGAAGCAATGGACCGATTTTCTTAAAAATTTGCAGTTATGATTTATGTGGTAGTTAACAGAGAAGCTTTTGGAATAGGGTTTCTAGGTCTTGAAATAACGGTACCAGCCATACAACTTATATGACTTATATAATACCTACTTTTCTCGAAAACGGCTCTCACTATTTTAATAATATTTTACGAGAGTTATTATTTCTGAGTAGCTGTTCTTTTGATGTAATTTTCACATCTCACCTTTTGGATTAAGTCTAAAAACGGTACCACCCATAGTACTGTTTTCTCAAAGCCGATTTTCTCGCTAATGGCTGACGGGATTTTGACGAAATTTCAAATTTTAGAAGTGGAAAATGGTTTAAAAAAGATTGCATGTCATTATTTGAAAAATTTACTTTTTTCGAGTTTTCAATAATATTTTTTTAAAATCTGTTTTTTCGAATATTTTCAAAACGGTATGATTGATTTATTTAATTTTTTTTTTGCCAATTCATCTTTCAGCAAGATCTTTAAAATTGTGTACTTGAATTTTTGAAACCTCATTAAAAAAAAAAAAAAATAACAATAAAAACCCGTTTTTTTAAACGGCTCTGAGAATTTATAGAAGAGAAGTATCTCGGGCGCTCGAACTCCTGCTCTAAAACTTTAAACGCGTTTTTCCCAAAACTGCATTTGTCATATTTGCCGCAGCTGTAACTCACGCAAATACTAACGAATTGCCTTGAAATCTTAACTGCATACTCTCCATATGTTTTTCCCTTCAGCCATCTACAACTTTTACGATCAGAGGAAAATTGTACATTTGGTAGCCATCGACGATTTGACGAAATTTGGACCTCTTTTTTTAAACTGCGGCCATTTTGCCAATTTCCAATTTTTCACTCTAATTATAGATGGCTGTATTGGAAAAAGGGTCTATTTTATCGCCATTTTTTTTATTTTCTTGTCTTGGAAAATGGAGAAATTTTTTTTTGAATTTTTCTGGTATGTATGGTAAACTGTGGCACATTCGTTACTTTTTTTTCATAGGCCCATTTTGCCGTTTTTAAAACTTTCAACAGAACTTGTTTTTTGTTCTCCAGGTAGTTTTAATAGTGGTAATTAATTCTTGGAAGAAATATTCTTCATATTATTCACCGTACTGGAACTCTAACCATTTTAAAAACTTACCTCTGTTTGATGAAAGTGCCCCGGCACGGGGCAGCTTCGTCATTCAACGGGGATCATTCAGCATCCTAAAAACGTCAAAGAAAACATGAAGAGTTAACTATCCATTTCATATACATATCGTCGGCTGAGTACTATCTTGTTCAATGGGCCATTTTTCACAAAATTCAGTTCGGTATTGCAGATTGGCGCAAACTATTTTGTTCAACATTTCTCTTTTAGTTTTTCAAGTTATGGAAAACAGCTTTGTTCAATATGACACATTTCTAACTCTTTTGGTGTCATTTTTGTTCATTAATTTTGGTCAATGTCCACTGTTTTTTTGTTCAATATTAAAAAAAAATTTCCAACTTGTCATTGCTCCATACAATATTTTTTAATATCCAAAATGACTTCCATATTGATATTAATATATAACTCATTCAGAAGAAAAGAAAAACATTTAGTGTGACTTGTTTTAAAACTAAAATTGCCTTTACACGAGCAATACTTATGTTTTCTGGTTTCATTTCTCTTATAAAAACTATATAGCCAATCTTCCGAAGCATCCTTCGATATATCCATATAGATATGTTCTTCAGCGCATATTCATACGCCAGCTTTCGAAACGAACTGTAAGTCAACCCAAAGTAATGAAAAGCCGACTTCTTAACATAAGAAACGAGTTCTTCCTCTTGAACTCTAGTGAAGACTTGTTTGGAGGTATTCTTCGATTGAAATTTCACTGCACTTTCGGAGTCCGATGGCTCTTCCCAAGGGTCCCGTTTCAAGCCTTGATTGCAAGGTCTGACGTTTTATCATGTATTTTCTTCTTGCAGATGAAATAGTTTCATTTTGCATTAAGACATCCGCAACTGTCTTCTTCATGAAATTTTCGTTAATGGAGTTTCTATTGATTTTCCTTTTATTATTTCAAACCATATTTACACTAAAACTAGAAAGACTAAAATCAAAACTTAATTTCGGGGTACATTCGGCACCTGCTCAAACTGCCCCAAAGCCATATGCCGAATCTTCCCCGACGTCACAAAATTGCTTAATTTTTCACATGTTCTTAGCAGTTTTAGAAATAGACTTTTCCCTTTATTATATTTGACTTCCTAACGTATAATACTTGGTAATGAATGAAATCTGCATTCCATATGGCAATATTTTCACTTAGAAAATCACTACTTACCACATATCCAAAATAGCAACGGAGAGTGGGAAAAACAAAACTGCACACAACTTTCTTGAATGCGAGACTACTAATGTCAAATTAGGAATGTGTTCGTGAGTTCAGTAATAGATGCATTCAACGCAATTTTTATTTCTTAATTCAGCAAGCATCCAGTCGAAAATAGCTTTGACGAATGTGCCCCGATAATGAATGTGCCCCAGTTTACCATACCTGTGTACCAGAAAAATTCAAAAAAATACGGGAAATCATCGTCTGCTAATTTCAAGGAGTTCAAGACATGGTCCATATCTCTCTTGGGTTTCAACATTTTAAATTAAATTTCCTGACAATTTACATGAATTATACATAATATAATAAACTCCTAAGATTACAGAATATTTGAAGCTATATTTTTTTTATGCATTCAAAAATCCACCTCCATTTGAGGATTTGAGCTCGAGCCCCTTAATTTAATTTAATGTGTAGTTTGGGAACACTGTACCACCAAATATAATTATATGAAGAGCTAATACTGAAACTTTTTACTCAGCCTTAAGGTTTTGATATTATACTTAGCACTCAATCGCGACCCAGTCGTGCACATTTTCTCAATCTTAATATTTTAAGACAAAAGCGTTTCTCTTTCAATATTTCTAACGTTTTTCTTTTCTACCTGCTCAAAAGAATTCTTTTCAAAAAAGGATACAAGTTTTTGTTTAATTTTTTTTTTTTGAATTAAGGGAATAGGTTCAATGTATCATATTATCAAATATCTCAGTTAAATCAATATAATAAAGCTAGTCTGGTGTTTATAAATCGTTTGTTAATGGCCCCAATCTAAAATTAGGGTAGTGTTAACAAAATAGATATGTATTATTTCAAAGCAATTAGAATAATTTCCAAAGTGAAATAATGCAACGTTGCTACCTATTTGTTTCATTTAAATCAAAATAAAATAAGAATTGCAAAAGTATAATGACTTTGTCTCACATCAGTTGAAGGATTTTTACTTACACGTATACCCAAAAAAATGAAATCACCACATCACGATTCTCAATAGTATGTACATACCTATAATCTGAACTTTATAGGTAGCCTAATAAAAAAAAAAATGTTTCCGTTTCCTATAAAGTAATTTAAAGTCTTTACCGTGCTGGTAAATATCTCTGCGAAAATTTTCTACGCACCTGTCATGGAATTCTGTTAGAAGCGCTTCGTGCCCTAAAAACAAAACATTCTTAAATCGGCAATTGGTTCTACTATAGATTATATATACAATGATACAATGGTCAAATTTCAATTACTAACAATTTTAATAAAACCATTGTATATATAATCTATAGTAGAACCATTTGCCGATTTAAGAATGTTTTGTTTTTAGGGCACGGAGCGCTGCAGTCGCCTGTAAAAAACGTAAAAAAAATGCGAGTAGTCTTGTGGAATGCATTTAAAAGAGAGCCAGATAAATGTTTTAAGAGACTGATCATATGGCAAAAATATTTAAGCGGGATTCGTGATGTTGTGATTTTGTTTTGGTTCTCATTTGTGGGTATGTGTAAAGTTCCTTGGGAAATTACATTTGCTTTGAAGGAAGTGGTGCGAGACATAAATATAAGTATATTTTTGCGTTTTTTCATTTCTTTCGATTGAAATTACTTGCATAAGGAGCAAATAGCAACGTTGCATTATTTCACTTTGGAAATTATTCCAATTGCTTTGAAATAGCTACGTACCTTACTGAAATGAATGAAACATATTTTTGCTATTTAATAATTTTAACTAAAATAATTTGTAAATTTATTTGTAAATTATTTGAATAAATAAATAAATAAATATTTTTGCAGTGGGAAATTCAAATTAATGGAATTATTGAATAATTTCAAACACAATGTAGTAAATACAAAGACCATTTATTTAACACAACCTGTTACAAATTCTATTAGAATTCAATGACAGATGCGTAAAAAATTTTCGTAGAGATATTTACCAGCACGGCAAAGACTTTAAATTACTTTATAGGAAACAGAAACATTTTTTTATTAGGCTACCTATAAATTTCAGATTATAGGTACCTACTATTGAGAATCGTGATGTGATTTAATTTTTTTGGGTATACGTGTGAGTAAAAAATGATTGAAATGAAACAAATAGCAACGTTGTATTATTTCACTTTGGAAATTATTCTAATTGCTTTGAAATAATACATATCTATCTTGTTAACATCACCCTAATTTTAAATTGGGATCATTAACAAATGATTTATAAACATCAGACTAGCTTTATTATATTGATTTAACTGAGATATTTGAAAATATGATACATTGAATCTATTCCCTTAATTCAAAAAAATAAAAAATAAAAAATTTTAACAAAAACCTGTATTCTTTTTTGAAAAGAATTCTTTTGAGCAGGTAGAAAAGGAAAACGTTAGAAATATTGAAAGAGAAACGCTTTTGTCTTAAAATATTAAGATTGAGGAAATGGGCACGACTGGGTCGCGATTGAGTGCTAAGTATAATATCAAAACTTTAAGGCTGAGTAAAAAGTTTCAGTATTAGCTCTTCATATATAATTGGTGGTACAGTGTTCCCAGACTACACATTAAATAAAATTAAGGGGCTCGACTAGTTTCTCGAGCTCAAATCCTTAAATGGAGGTGGATTTTTGAATGCATAAAAAAAACTATAGCTTCAAATATTCTGTTATCTTAGGAGTTTATTATATGTATAATTCATGTAATTTGTCAGGAAATTTCGAGCTAAAATGTTGAAACCTATGTCTTGAACTCCTTGAAATTAGAAGACGTCGATTTCCCGCATTTTTTGAATTTTTCTGGTAACCTGTCTACCAGAAAAATTCAAAAAAAATTTCTTTATTTTCCAAGACAAGAAAATAAAAAAATGGCGTTAAAGTAGACCCTTTTTTCTATACAGCCATCTATATTTGGAGTGAAAAATTGGAAATTGACAAAACTGCCAAATTTATAATTTTCATCCGATCGTAAAAGTTGTAGATGGCTATATGTGAAAACATATGGAGAGTGTGCAGTAAAGATTTCAAGACGATTCGTTAATATTTGCGTGAGTTACAGCGGCTGCAAATTTGAAATATGCAGTTTCGAGAAAAACGCGTTTAAAGTTTTCAGAGCAGGAGTTCGAGTACTCGAGATGCTTCTCTTCTATATTCTGCCATTTCAAAAGTATCTAAGATATATGTTTTGACGAGCCACAATTCATAGACGAATTGGTCTAATATTTTAAATTTCGCGCCCTTCCGGGCATATTTAATTACTCGTTATTTTGTTAATCAAAAGTAATAAGAAGAAGAAGAATAACAATGAAATACACACTTCGTCTTGAAATTTGAAAAGCACGGTTTTTTTTCGCCCCTTTTCGTTTTCTCTTTTCGAAGTTTTTAAAAACTTAATTCAAGCTCGAAATAAGAGCTAATTCGTAAAAAGTCTTACCAAATTTTCAATATCATTCTAATATCTTAGGACATCATTTTTGAGATGTTTACCTATCGATAAATTTAAAAAATTTCGATTTTTTGAAAAATTTAGAAAAAACTGATTGTTTTAAAAAAATATTATTGAAAATTCCAAATAAACAAATTTTTCAAATTATTACATGCAATCTCTTTTAAACAACTTTGCACTTTTGAAATATGAAATTTCGTCAAAATCGCATCAGCCATTAGCGAGAAAGTCGGCTTTGAAAAAACGGACTATGGGTGGTACCGTTTTAAGACTTTTTCCAACCAAAATTTATACATCATAAGAAATATTCAAAAATAATACCTTACGTAAAATTTTATCAAAATTGTTAGAGTCGTTTCCGAGAAAAATAGGTATTTTCATATAGATTGTATGGCAGGTAACGTTATTTCAAGACCCCCTCCCCCCAAAAGCCCCTCGGAAGGCTGCCCCACAGACCCTAACTGAAAATTTTGAAGAAAATCGGTCAATGGCTTAGGCTGCAGATTCATATACGGACAGACAGACAGAAAGATTAAATGACAACATTTAAAAAATCTAATTTTTTTAAGTTTTTATGAATATTTTGAAAAAATTTTGATTTTTTGAAATAACTTCAAAAGCATATTTTTGATTTTTTTAAATTTTTTGTCAAATCAGTTCTACCATGATCTTAAACTTTGCATACTGGATCTCCAAAAACCTTCTTTTTGAAAAAAGTGAACAGCAAGGAACGGTTTTTTTAAACTAATCCAATAGTTTTGATTTAAATTTTCAACTTTTATTTGTATAAGCAATTGCGAAAAATTGGGCTTTTAGTTTTTTCTCAAAAAAAAAAGGGTTTTAAAAAAATAAGTTTTTGAATTTTTTAAAATGAAGGCAATAGTATATTTTAGCAGTATTTTGTCAAAAATTCAAGTCGATCGGTGACAAATTGAAGACGTCACCAATATTCTTACACCTGCTTGATCTGCACACGCTTTTGTTACCTGTCAGCTTTAAGGCGTTTTTCCCACAACACACGTTTTCAAAGTCGTAAATATTTTTTCTCAAAATTCGCATCTTATCCTTCCATTTGTTCCCAAAAACTTAAAAACTGAAATTCCGAAAAACCCTTCTAGCGGTCGGAAAACAACTAAATTATTTAGGTAATTTGGGTGTATGATTTCTCATAATCCAGTATAGAGATTCCAATGTTTTCAAATACTCGTAAGTATTTTTACCTTAGTAAATGTTTGTTGTTCTTATCTTTCCTTCAGTTAACTTTAAGCACCAGCTGACTCTGTTTTAAGTTGCCTGACATTTTTCATGTTTCTAGCTCTGCCTTGAGCTGCTTTGTTCTGCTTTTTTTTCCTCAATAAACGCAAAACATTCTTTTTCCTTTTTCTGCACAAATAATAACTGCTACCATTGCCATCGGTTTTGATAATTCTTTATGAAATTTTAACACCGTACTCTTTAAATATTATATTTGAAACTTGCCTTCACTTTAATAAATAGATACTGACTGTGTCGTCAAACACATTCAGAAAAATGTACCTTTATTTAAGTTAATTAACCTATTCGCCCTTTAAACTGCTTTAATTAATATCCAAAATCCTACTAATATTATAAACGTGAAAGTTTGTATGTTTGGATGTATGTTTGTTCCTCTTTCACGCAAAAACTACTGAATGGATTTCAATTAAACTTTCCAATAATATAGCTTATACATCAGAATAACACATAGGCTATATTTAATCCCTAAATTCCCACGGGAACGGGAACGTATACGGGAATTTAGAAACTACAACACCGATTTCAAAAATTTTTCCACTGTTAGAATGCTTCATTATCCCCGAGTAACATAAAAACTAATTCATCCCCATATTCCTACGGTTCCCTATATTCCCACGGGAGCAGGAACGTATACGGGAACTTTGACACTACAGCACCGATTTCAAAAATTCTTTCACCGTTAGAATGCTACACTATCCCCGAGAAACATAAAAACTAATTCATCCCCATATTCCTACGGTTCCCAAAATTCCCACGGGAGTAGGAACGTATACGGGAACTTTGACACTACAGCACCAATTTCAAAAATTCTTTCACCGTTAGAATGCTACACTATCCCCGAGAAACATAAAAACTAATTCATCCCCATATTCCTACGGTTCCCAAAATTCCCACGGGAGCAGGAACGTATACGGGAACTTTGACACTACAGCATCGATTTTAAAAATTCTTTCACCGTTAGAATGCTACACTTTCCCCGAGTAACATAAAAACTAATTCATCCCCATATTCCTACGGTTCCCTATATTCCCACGTGAGCAGGAACGTATACGGGAACTTTGACAATACAGCACCGATTTAAAAAATTCTTTCACCGTTAGAATGCTACACTAACCCCGAGTAACATAAAAACTAATTCATCCCCATATTTCTACGGTTCCCTTTATTCCCACGGGAGCAGGAACGTATACGGGAACTTTGACACTACAGCACCGATTTCAAAAATTCTTTCACCGTTAGAATGCTACACTATCCCCGAGTTACAAAAACTTTAACTCATCCCCATATTCCTACGGGAACGGTCACCATATTCCCCCGGGAACGGGAGTCTTTACTGATATTGAAAATGCGAATGTAGCTATGTCGGTATGTTTTTCGTATGTCTCCCGTTCACAGAACCTGAGGAAGGACGTAGACTATATATTTTGTCCCTATATTCCCACGGGAGCAGGAACGTATACGGGAACTTTGACACTACAGCACCGATTTCAATAATTCTTCCACCGTTAGAATGCTACACTATTCCTGTGTAACATTAACTTTAATTCATCCACATATTCCTACCGGAACGGGAGTCCTTACTAATACAACAAGTGTGAAAGGAGCTCTGTCTGTCCGTCGTTCTATGTTACCATCTCCCGCCCAAACTAATAAACCGATTTAAATGAAATTTTGTACAAGGATTGTTCAGAACCTGAGGAAGGACATAGACTATATATGTTTTCCCTATATTCCCACGGGAGCAGGAACGTATACAGCACCGATTTCAAAAATTCATCCACCGTTGGAATGCTCCATAATCCCGGAGTAACATTAACTTTAACTTATCCACATATTCCCACGAAAACGGTCACCATATTCCCACGGGAGCGGGAGTCTTTACTAATATTGAAAATGCGAATGTAGCTATGTCGGTATGTTTTTCATATGTCTCCCGTTCAAACTGCTAAACAGATTTTATTAAATTAGCTACAGAGATGGTCTAGAACATGCGGAAGGATAAAGGCTATATATCTATCCTTATATTCCCACCGGAACGGAAATGGGAATTCAAAAACTACGGTCTCAAAAGTATTTTTAACAGGGCTACAAGGTGTTGAAATAGGGGTTGAATGTTTTTTTTTGGAAATATGTTCCGCCATTTTTAAGGCTAGAAGTTTTGTTTCCTAAAAAGTTAAAAATGCTGCTGAAAGTCACTATTCCACGCTGACGAAGTCGCGGGCACAGCTAGTAAAATAATATTAGATGAACTAGAATTATACTTTGAAAATTAATTTATATCAATAATCAATCAAAGTTTCACATGCAGAATTTATTACAAGGTAGATTTCAACGAAAATGTACAAATGACAAAATACACACAATGACTTCGCCCAAAACTTAATTTTCATGTGCCTCACACAAATAGAATTTCTGACCTACCTCACAAACTCACAAGCGAAAAGGGCTCAAACATGAATTTCGTTGAAATTATTATTTTTGTCCTTACGAGCATTGTCTTGCATAATCTTCTTTTTTGTCCTTTATACTTTACCAATACCATATTATACATACCTACACCCGATCTACGGGTTCCTCTTTGAATTGTGCACAGCTGCAAAGCAGTTCAAAAAGAGAACTCAATGTTTAATTGAATTTCAAAGAGCAAACATCTTAACATCCACAAATGTTCTTTTTCTTTTTGTAATAAATTTCATGTGGAACTTGTTAGTACGAACCGCAGGCTGGTGGTGCGCCACCAGTCAAAAAGTCTACACAATTCTACTATAGTTTTTATATACAATGAAACAACTTCCGGGTCCGGTTCTCTTCATATTGGAAATAATCCAGCAAAAAATATGTCTATGCTTATTTCATACACAAGCCAAAACTCGTTTAATGACATCTATTGGCGAGAATTTAAAGCATAAATACAGATGTTAGCAAATACTGCAACCATATTGATGAACGCAACCTTTGTAGAAGAAGAAATACTGGGTATTTATGTACAAAAAAATTCCCTTGGTCTAAATAAAGTACTAAAATGCTGTAACGGAAACAGCAATTTTGAAATTAAATTTGAATTTCAAATAATAAAATAAAATACGCACCGTATCTATTTATTAAATAATGTTTCGATTAGAAATCGTAGCTTTTGTTTAGAAAGAAAACAAAGTGGAAATATTGATTTGCACAGCGAATATTATATTTAGAATACCTATGAGGGTTAACTGATTATCGTGCAAGTAAATGCTGTCAACTGCAGCTTCTTCCAAGTTCCAACAGGAATATATAATAATAATAAAGGAATAAAAGTGTGAAAATGGTTCTGCTTCCTGTTTGCTTTGATTCGTTTGGTGTAACCTACAATAATTTTTGATTTGAAGTTTAGGTTGAAAAAAAAAATTAGTTTCAATCGACTATCTTGAAGCCTTTTCATCAATAATAACCATGCTTCTACTTTCCTTTTGTTGACCTAAATTGTTCTTTGCAAACAGGAAGTTAGTTTGCAAAGTATAGCTGAGTAAGTGAATTAGCTTTTAAAAGGAGGCGGTTTTGCTAGTAAGGCTTTCTAGTTTTATTTCAATTCTTCGATGGAGGACCTTCAAAGTAAAGAAGAGTAGATTTTTCGTTTATTTTATTAACTTTTCTTTTTCTAGTCATATGTCTCAAAAATTTATGATAGTAGAGTTCTAAAATATTAATTTTTAATCTAAGTGTCATACAAAAAAAAAGAAAGAATTGTGTCAATTAAAATGTAATGGTAAATATCTAGCCATGGAATTTAATGTAACCAAAGTTTTTGCGCCACTGACACATAACCTAAAACTGCGTCTACACTATGCCAGCAAGCTATCGGATCCATTCCATTCGGTTCGAACTCGGGTCGGTTTTCGATCAGGAGGAAGGCCGACCTGGGCGTCTATACTAATTTGGTATTTGCCGTCGTCATATGCCGATTGGTGCCATTCGGTATGCATAGTGTGAACGGAGCTTAAGGCTTTTAAAATCATTGACATAAGGACTTCACAACTTTTTCAAACAAAGGGTGGGGGGAAAGGTGCGAGTCTCAGCGTGAAAACCAATTTTTTGTATTTCTTTTTATTTTCCAAGTGTGGATTGATTATTTTATTCTCATTTTTACAAATCAATGTATACAATGTATCAAAGTATGAGGGGTAAGCCTTGTGAGGCTGAAAAAAAGGCTTTTTTACGAATTTTTTATGAAAAATATGATAAAGTAGTTAATTTATTGGTTTTCTACATTATTAAGTAAACATAGTCTCAGGTAGTTTCTATAATTTTTTCATACAAAAATATTGGAAAACAAGCCGATGACAGTACATTTTCCGAGACGCCTCCACTTTTCGATCTTTTGCGGTGTGCAATGAGATAATTTTTGACAGGATCATCTTAAATCAAAATTCTAAAAAGATTTCGTTAAAAGACAACTTTCTCCTGGTTATAACACGAGATTTTTTTTGCAATTTTGAAGTTTTGGTGACAATTTGAAGTGAAAAGTCGTTTTTTTTTTGCCTAAAAATGCCACCATCTTGTAGCTGTCAATTCCAGAAAAATGAAAATTTTTTAAAAACCTTGTGTTATTATTATTACCTCGAAAAATATATATTGAAGAATTGTGCAAAATTTCAGAAGGATCGGTGCAACAGTCGCCGAGATATTTTGCACACCGACTTTAAAAATTCTAGTTTCGAGATAAACGCCTTTAAAGATAAACGCGAAAAACAGCACACTGAATGGTTCCCCTCAAAAATATTCCGTTAGAAGCGTCATTAGAGTGAGCTCCCCTTCCTTGAACACAAACGAAGACCTCGAGCTACCTGGAACCAATCACAAATGGTTGGTTTATGGTCATCCGGCCGGCCCCCCTCTATTCGTTCGCCGAGCACACCTACTCCAAAATCATCTAAAATCACTGTAACTTTTCGAATTCAACTCGGAATGACTTGAAATTTTGACACAACATTTTTGAATGTAGTATAATAAGAAAATGCAATAAAACAATCGATTTTTTGAAAATGCCCAGGGTTTACCCCTCCCTTAAGTCAGTAGTTGGAACAGCATTCGAATCATTGTATGTATGTACATAAAAACTATAGTAGCATCATGGCAGTGAAATCGCTGGTGTCACACCCTGCAGTCTCTTTTAAAGGATTTATTGGCTCAAAAAATTTAACAGTGGTTGATCACTTAAGGTATGTGGATGTTTTTTTCTTGGATGCTATGTATGTATGTGCGAGTGGAAGAGTTGAAGTTCGATAGCAACAGAAAATTATTGAAAGTTAATATTATTATTATAGCATACTAGCTGACCCGCCCGGCGTTGCTCGGATCTAAGTTATTTAATAAATCGTCAGGAACCCCCGCCGAACTAAGCTGAAGATAGCTGGAAAGTTTCTAGTTTCAATTTTTGATATTGGCTCAGAATTTCAATGGTTCCCGTTCCCGTTCCCGTTCCTCTCCCCGTTTCCGTGGTAATTCTGGGATGATAAAATTATAAAACTATTCTCAGAGGCACCAAATATGTATATATGTATGTATGTAATAATAAATTTACTTGAGAATACAGTTGATATGACATTTACACTGAGACTGTAAAATCTAATTTATAAAATTCTCGTGTCACAGTGTAAATTAAAGAAACAATGTTCAGGGTAGATGACCCTTTTCACTTAGGGGTATGGAAAATAATTAGTAGCCAATTCTCAGGCCTTCTGAATACGCACACAAAATTTGGAGAAAATTGGTAAAGCCGTTTCGGAGGAGTTCGGTAACTAACATTGTGACATGGAAATTTTATATATATAAAGATTTAACGTGAAAGAGTAAGGAGCAAGGAAGATTCCATTGGAATTTGAAGGATTTGGCCGTTGCTACTTGCTATCCTTATACATTTTTGTTAGCAAGTAGATCTAAAATAATTAAATGAACTGCAAAGCAAAGGTAAGAAATGCATACGTGTTTATGTCAGTCAAAAAATACTAAATAAAAAAGGTTACTCATACACCACAGTGACCAAACTAAAGAAAGACGAGTTGCGTAAAAACAACATAAGTTTACAGGGAAATTTTATTCACGATAGATAGGGCCTAATATTTTGAAGATAATATTCCTCTATATTTTTGGCTTTTGATCAATCTGGTGGGTTTGCTGTTGTTATTGCCGCTGTTGCTGCTGCTGTTGTTGTGCGAACACTGTAGTTGAACATTTCGGTGCGTTCCTTTCATTTTCCCATTCAAATTGTAAATCCCTTTTCTTTTAACACAATTTTATCAACAGTATCAGACTAGCATAGCACTCAAATGGATTTTCGGCTTGTGAATGTTCTCATGACGTAGTGGCCTCGCCGATCGGTGGAGTATCGACAGTGTGTACGAGCATAACATTATTCCGGCTCGGCTTGTAGCCCTTTCTTTTACGGAAGTATTATTATTTTATGATTACAAATTCATAAAAGTTATACATTTTTTTTAATAACAACCAACTCACCTGTTTGTAGACGAATGTAAGTAAAACAGCATCTCTAAGTTTATCTCCAGCTAATATCCTCATCCATTTCTCTCTCGCTTCGCCGATACGTTCCCTGTCTTTGCTGTAAAGCTTATATTCTTGTATGCTACAGCTTCAACGTTGAAACCTGTAAAAGTAAACAAATTCTAAAGTAAATACTTGCTTGTTGCTATGTTGTTGTCTGATAAACCTACCAGTAGTAGATATCGTTGTTACAAATTCGCTTAATTTGAGTTTTTACAGAATTGTGGTCGGTATCGGACAAAACTTCATACGCCTGAAAAGTTGCCTTAAATTTGTCTGCTTCATACATTCAACTTTTTGGTATGTCATCTTAGACTCTTAAGATAAGGCTATACGGAAAGGAGGTCATAGCTTTTTTACTATTATTGCATCAGACAGATGTTCTCTGCAGATGTCCTTTTTGATATCCAAGCTATGTATTTCTCTATGGAAGAATGAAATTCCAATTAGTTTTTCTTCAGTTCCTGGGGCTTATCGTGCATCGTTTTATCACACATTGAGCACTAAAAACAAAGAGCAAATAAGTTAGAATTTTACAAAAGACAATAACTTATTTAACACCATATTCACCTGAGCTCACTGTTATTTCTTGTTTTCATCTTCTATTTCAACCAGTCGTTCATCGAGAACCTGGAGCATTATTTTTTCCATATAGACGATCCGACAAAAAACTTTTTTTTTTTAAACAGGGCGCAAAACATCGAGTGTAGCTTCGGCTGTGTGGCATGTAACACCGTCTTGTTGAAACCAAATGTTGCCAATACCCTCATTTGTTGTGAACAAAAATTCGTTCAACATGGCCCGACAACGATCGCCATTGACTTTAACGGCCACTCCTTGCTCATTTTCGAAAATGGCATCTGGACCAAAATCCACACCAAATAGTGACTCGTTTTGGGTGTATCGACTTTTCAATGTATGCCTGCAGGTTTTCTGTGCCCAAATAATTTTGCTTGTTTACATACCCGCCAAGATCAAAATGAGCTTCATCTAAAAAGATGTTTTTTTTTTGGCAAAATCGGCATCTTCTCTAAGTCGATCGCAGGCCCACTTAGCGAAGCGAAGTTGAAAAAAAAAGTTAGATGGTGGACCCTTTATTTCAGGTTAAACAGGAAAAATAGTAATGAACATATTCAGCAGCCTCCGGAATAGTAGTTCCAAGTCGTTTCGAATGCAAACAAATGCCATATATGATTCCAAAAGTACGTTTAATGGAGACTGAAGGCGGCGGGCGATATCAGCGATTTCCCCGCAATGACGTACTATAGTTTCAATATACAATGGTTAGAAGGAAAGCCGATCAGGACATCCACACCAATTCGTTATTTTCGGCATAGTGTGGACGCAGCTTTAAATGATTACTCAATCAAGGTGATGATCAAATTGATGGTAAATTTTTTGCAATTTGTTTTATTGGTTGAACTAAGTAGACATACCATGCAGTTTGTCGTGATTGTTACTTCCTTCGCATAAAATTGGATAGAGACGACGACGAAGTCATGTATTGGAAAATGTTATTATGTCTACGATTTCTAGGCCAGCAGAAAAAAAAGAATTGTTTTGTATGTTGTTAAATATTTTAAAATTGAATAACATCTTTGAGATTATCTTTCTGAATAGATTAATCGTCATAAGCAACCATAAGCAATGTGAAGGTCAGCTATGTCCATAACTCACCACCTCTTTACAACGATTTTAAGAGAACCTCAACTTACTCAGGAGGTAAATAGTGTACATCTGTAGGACTGAACATCAACCCCACAAAAACTACAATTACCTATACCATTGTATGTAGAAACTATAGTAGGTAGGTTCAAACAAAATGGCTTGGAACGAAGACTGCTAAGCTGGACCGGAGAAAATAGGTTCGCTACCAGTCTAAAAGTTTACATAATAATACTATAGTTTCTATATACAATGCCTATACCATTCACCACAAGACTCCTACCACGTATGAAGGACATAACACTGGACGGAGTAACCATCTTAGAACCCACAAAAGAGGTTAATCTAGGCGTGATTCTAAATAGTAAGCTCTTGTGGAAAAAGCAAATAGAAACAGCTATTGAAAAGGTTAACCAAACCCTAAAGATTTGTTAGAGCATAGCAGGAAGATCATGGGGTTGTAAACCGAGCATTATTCGGTGGATGTACCAAATGATACCAGAAAAGCATTAGAAAAAGTACAAAGACTAGCGTGCAGATGCATATCAGGAGCAATGAGAAGTTTTCCAACAGTTCACCTGGTAATAAGAAGAATCATAAATGCAACTATGGTTAGATTTGCCAAAGAGACAGATTGTGTCCCGAAATCTAGCGCAAAGTATATAATATCGAATGAGTTATCAGATCACTCATTGACTTCCCTCGGGATAGCAAGACCAAGGAATTCATATTCGAAAGGCTCTCCAACGTTGAGCTAAGTAACAAAAAGTCGTGGCAAAGTGAGGAAGACACCTACTCAATTAAGACCCATGCAATAAAATGATAGCTCAGAAACAACGTAAGGAACAAGAGCAGAAATTTTTGAGCCAAGAGCAAAAATTTCAATACCGATGGGAAGGATATCAAGCATATTCCAAGCAGAAGTCTATGCAATACGTAAATGAGTGAAATTAAACATTGACAGAAAATATAAATACAAACACATTGCAATAATGACGGACAGTCAAGCTGCAATTAAGACCATGAGCTCCTACACAATCTCCTCAAAACTTGTCAGTGAATGAATTGACAAAATGAACAAACTGGGCAGTAACCACAAAGTTACAATTTATTGGGTACCAGGACATATAGGAATCAAAAGCAACGAATAGGCAGACGCACTGGCAAAGACAGGAACTGGATCACCGTTCATCGGACCGGAACCTTTTTGTTGTGGAGTAACACAGAGCCACATTAAAAGCCAAATCAAAAAGTCGGAGGAAGACAACAGAGTTAAACACTGAAATGACCTCCCGAAAATGCGTCAAGCCAAGCTTTTACTTGGCACTTTCAACTCGAAATGTTACAAAGACGCAATAAAACTCAGTAGAAACAATTTAAGAATGCTAGCCGGGTTCCTAACCGGACACTGCAGACTATGAAAACACCAAAAAGTACTCAATGCAAACTCAAAAAACATCAATGCAGATACTGCTACGAACAGGAAGAATCTCCTGGTCACCTCATATGTGACTGCGAAGCTCTATTGCATCAAAGGAAGAAGTGCCAAGGATCGTACTACGTAGAAGAGGGAGCAAAAACTCCTAAACGTAACCGAGATTCTCAGTTTCATCAAAGGAACTAATATGGATTAAGGTCTTTATATTAAGGAATACCACTTAAGAAGAAGGGGGTACAATAGATCTACTAGGTCGAAGCACAATACAAAACCCCAAAATATTCATTGACTCATTCATACTCAGGCTACCAAACTTCTTTAAGCTTAAATTTCAAGATTTACTGAACTTAATCACTTAAAATTATATCGAGGTTTATGCCAGTACAAATTCAGCTGTTCCGTGGCCGCATTTCCGCATCAGTTACCGAAAAAGAGGTGCTCACTTGTATCCGGGAAACGTATTACGAAACGCGAATAAAACGAGACCCTAAACTACGATTGCCACGACAAAGACTGATCATGAATAAGGAGACCGGATGCTTAAAAATGTCGAAACCGCCAATCGCAGTCTTAAATGACTACAAGCAAAGTAACTACGACAAGGGGTTTTAGCGAATATCTTAATTCGTAAAACGGGCCCTAAACTACCGTCAGTTGTATTACACGAAAGCTGTCAGAAATGGTTTCGTTCAAAATATATTTGTTATATTCTTCAAAATAGTACTTTGTGTAGGCTAATGATCTTCAATGTCGCAATAAACAAGTCAGCGATTCTTCGATTTGTTTTATTTTTATTTCAAGTAATATTTATGTCCAACGAGAAAGTTTACTTTTAATTGTATAACAATTAAGTTAAATTAATAAAATAAAAAAGGAAAAATAAGAAAATAAGAAATTCTGATACGATTTATTTATACTTATTTACTATATTTTGTGTATAACTATTATTAGATATTATGTATCGAAATTTCATTAAAAACTTGTCTTTATAAAAATATTTAAACAATTAAACTTCATTCATTTAACAATTTATAAATTCTCATAAAAATATAATATACAAATATTTTCTTTGTATTTTATCTTTGTTTGGTAAGAATATTGCTTATCATAATTTTTTTTTGTCTTTTTGCTTTTTGTCAAAAAAAAAAACATATCTACGAACTAAAATTTCTTTGTAATTTTTTCGCTGTATCTTTGTCCCTCCTCTCGGAATGTCCTAAAGAGTCGATAAATATTTACATGGCTAGTGCATAATATCGTTTCAATATAAAAGAATGTTGAAAAGCAATTTTGCGTAAACTTATTTCATAAGTCTTTTGATAAATTGATTTCTGTCATTTTATGCTTATTTTAGTTTTTTTTTTTTTTTTTGTAAATCATTCCATCTTTACAACTGACCCACGTTCGAGTTTTCTTTCCAGCTCACCAAATGGATTCAACTGTGACAACTGAATTATATGCTGATGGTGGTGCTGCTGCTGCTGCTGCTGTTGTTGTTGGTGTTGGCGCTGATGCATTTCATACTCATCTTCTATAGACGGACTTCGGCTAAGTCCCTGTTGGATGATTTGTGACACTTGATGATGATGCTGTTGCTGCTGATGGTGATGCTGGTGGAGATTCTCGATTTTAATTGCACTTGTATCATGGTCGACACCTGCGAGTTGATCATAGAAATAGATAGGCGACTGTGTCGGACTGTAGCCATGATGTGGTTGTTCTGATGGCGATGGTGATGTTTCGAACATTTGATGAGAACCCGGCATTAGCTGATTCTGATGGATTTGCTGCTGCTGTTGTTGCTGCTGGGAATCTGAGTGAATTGGCAGATATTTCTGCATATTGTATTTGATGTTTGCGTTGAACACGTTGTTGTTATTGTTTTGGCTTGTGCTGTTGTTGTTATTGTTATTGGTAAGAGTTGATGGAGAACTAACGGAACCGTTTAGCATTGTAAGTGGCGTGCTATAATGGATTGGAGACGTGTCATGTGTCGGAGGCGATGGTGTGCCATGCATGACGTCTTGATGATTGGACGAAGCTGATAAAGTTGTCGGTGTATGAGGCAATGTTGTTGGTGGTGGTGAAATAGTATTGGGGCTACTGGCATTCGAATGAGTACTTGGTTGGATTGTCGCTGTAAGAATCTTCAATTCTGTAAAAATAAAAATATCATTTGATCAAAATTTTTCCACTGTTTGATTTTCAGAATAAATTTAACGAGAGCTGAAAGTGAACGACAAACTCGTGGAGGACTGGGCCTCAGCCTTTTCTCTCAACCATAACTTGTGAGAAATGGAAAGGAACAACAGTATTCGGTTGCTTCCGAAGTGAGCAATCGCTTTCGTGGCAGTAAAACTACTATCGAAGACCTTGCCAATACTTTCAGAAAGTAAATTTTTGTTTAAATTGTTATTTTGCTGCGTAACAACTTTTCTTTACTTCCGTTTGTGCACTTTCATGTATTTCGAGAACATTAGGAGGATCCATCAATATCCAGTCTTTCATAGAATCTAACATTTTACGGCCTCTGATTCCTCAGGACGTCTCAAACGAAAATCAGAACTTCTGATCAATCAGAGGCCGAAAAAAGTTGGATTATCTGAAAAGCTCAATGCCCTGAATGCGGCCATCAATTTCATATTGTACACTTTCAATGTGTCAAGATAGTTTCGTCAAATTTTCGTTTACTTTTACGTAGGCAAATATTTGAAAAGCTATTTCTACGTCTCCAGCAGTTTTTGTAACTGAATTTTAATAGTCATGAGTCACGAGGAGAGATGACCGTGAGTTCACACTGTACAATTAATTGGAGGGACTTTGGCTTGAACGAGTGTGAACCCTCAGACGGCCGCTTGACCAACTTGTTGGATGATCTCCAAATATTTTTGAAAATTTAGAGTATGTGACATAAAGTTGAACGAAGTCTGTCCAACTAAATGTATAGTGTGAACTCGGCTAATGTCAACTTGAACACGTTGAAGCGTCTTAAATTTTCTTCAAGTCTATGACTACGTTTGTGCTAAGAAAATTTGTTCCTCTTCTGCCTCTTCCATTCAAAAAGAGGCAATCAGAAAAAGTAGCCAAGCATAGAAAAGAAAAACTGAACGAAACTTGACGAATGAAACGTTATTTAAAATGGATGTTTTGATTTTTTCAATTGTTTTATCTAATAACAAACGAAGAAATATAGTTTAGCACCACGTATTGTCAATTTTAGTGCGCCAATGTCAAAATTGAATGTAAAGAAAGTAACAAAATTGAGAAACATCCTTCTAAGTCAAGGAAAACTTGACGAAGCTTTGGAAAGGCAATCAATCGAACTGCTTTTTAGCACACAACAGCGCTTAAACATGTATAAAATCTTTGAATTCAAATTGTGTCATTAATAAAAAGTGACAGCTGTCACATTCCTTACCATTTTTGCTATCCTGAACGATTCCTTTGATATTTGCATTCTTATTGTTGTTGTTCGATGAAGCTGTTGACTTATCGGCATTCTTCGATCCCTTTGGTTTTCGCTTTCTGGTCTGTAGGGAAAAAAAGAACAAAAAAGTTGGAAAATTTTAAATCAAATTATCTCTTCATATTGATTTGAAGGTTTTTTATACTAATTACCTGAATGGTATCTTTTTTCATAGCCAAAGGCCGTTTAATGCTATGGAGCTTGTAATATAAGCCGCAGGCATTACAAACAGGCTCACCATTTGGATTGCGGCGCCACAAAGATGTTTGAGTGGTGTGACAATTGGAACAAGATAATCCAGAACGACGTGAAGCGCTCTGTTTTGTGAAAGGGAAAAAAAAAAATTAATTGAGTTACATTACATCGATTGACTAGTTTTTGTGTAAGTACATATATAAATAAAAAGAAGCGAAATGTTTGTTTTGATTAAATGCATAAGATTTATGAAACCATCGGAAGGTCACGCTACCCCACATACCCACAAAACTGTGAAGCAGACAAGTGGAAGAAATGAAATAAATACGAGATCACAAGCTCCTAACGTTATAAATTGAAAAGATTTAGATCGCAAGGCAAATGGAAAGTGCCGACGATTCGATCGCACATCAATCAATGTAAAAAAGGGCCCTTTATTGTCTGTAGGATGACGGAAAAAGGTGACAATGAGCCTGTCTTTCTTAAAGCTTTGTTCATTCAAGCTTTTTGAGGTTTAAAACTTTGATATCTTGAAGCTTGAAACTGAATATGTACTCGTTTTAGAACATAAGGCAACATTAGATTTTATTTTTTTCATAAAAATGGTTGCATGTTAGATAATAATAAACGGAGTTTTTATAAGAGGTTTGGTTTTTGGACTGGCAACACTTTTCCTAGTGATTGTCTGTCTGACACGTTTTGCTTTTAACATAGAAACAGGCGTTAGGACAACGCTTGCAAATTGTTCTCTAGCCTTTTTATATCTGTCATCAAAGGAAACCTTAACAGATTTTACTATTTTTTGCCAGCCGTTGCCATTCAATTTTGCCAAAACTTCCTGTTGCCACATTTCTTTAAAATTTCCACCAGCGTTGGACATTTCTATGAAATTGACAAATTTTCCTCGAGTGGGACTCAAGACGCTTCCTCGATATACACCTTCTCTAGCTTGGAATTCTTATACAGCTGGGCATGGGCAAAAAGGCAATCGGAATTCTCCGTTGTTTAAGAATCATCTCCACCAGATCTCGTTCGTCTTTTCACATCAGCTCCTTTGAAGCCTTTTTCGAAGTTCTGGACAGCCTCACCTATTTCTTCTACTGTGATGTAGAGTACTTCCGATTTATTAGATTCAGCTTTTGGAAAAGATTTTCATGGAAACTGTTAATTCGAAAGGACATTGCAAAACTTTTGTAGAATTTCTTTGTCTTTGGGTATATTCGCATTGTCAACTTGAAAGAAGTGAACACATCTCCTTCTTTGAGTGTGGCTATTTTGAAAATGGTTGACCACTTATTTAAGTTGTTGTTTCGTTGGTTTGGTTTGCATCATCAGCTGGGCAGACTTTTACTTATAACTTCCAATTCGAAGTGAGCTTTTCTATCTCTGACTTATCGCAACTATAGCTTCATTAAGAGACATGGAAGGATCAATCAAGATCTAATGACCTGACCACAACTCTAAAAATTTGGCAAATTCTTTGTTTTTATATTTTTCTATATAGCTTCATTATTTCAATTCCAAACAATGATTTGTGTCTGTCTAAGCAATTTTGGTAAGGCCGTGATACAGTTGTAGAGTGTTCAGTAGGTAGACCGAACGCGTGGGTTCGAATCCCACTCTGGGTATCTACTTTTCTTTCAGCCTCCCAATTTCATTTGGACACCGCGCCGTCCTTGAGATTTTATACAAAATTACATCCACCTTATTTCAAGCTACTACACCACAAAAAAGGGAAGGCTGCTACCCTGGTAGTAAAATGGACCGGTAATTTGGTGCGAGTGCTCCAGATTAGCATACACCTCCTCTTTTTTATAAAATAAAAAACAATTTTGGTGCAGCCAATGCGTTTCGTACTTTGTTGATATGGTGTTACACAGATGTCTCTGCATATTTAAAATGAATTGCTCGCATTTTCTTGTCCAGGTTACACACTTTGGGTTGTCCTGGTAGATCTTGTTTATTTGATTCCTTTCACCGCTTTCACCACAGAAAATTCTATCAGCAGAAGACGGTGTAGCTGCGGGCGACAGGTCCACCCAGTTTCATTTCGCTTTCTTTTGTCCGAGAATTTTCGTTTCTAAATAATAACTTATTTGGTTTTTATTTCCACCACGGTAAGCGACAGGGAGTCGGTCGGTCTGTGACAGCATAAAGTGATCAAGAGAGCCCTTGGTATCCACATATGGGATACGTGATAAGAAAAAATTCACTTTACGCTATGCCCGCGTTTGAGAGCAAAATGTGAACATATAATTTCGAAATTAAATTCAGTAATTTGTAGACAAATAACAAAAACCCACTTGTGACCGGATTTGCAACGACTTTTCGAACAAAACTCAACAGAAGAGTGCCGCTCATGGTGTAATTGTTATTCATGTTTGAAGTTTGAGTCCAATCACATTCAATAGCTTTTTTTAAAAGGTATTTAGGAAGATGTGGCAAGTCTTCTGCTCATCATCTCAAATCTACAAAGTAGAACCAGAGAGTCAACAGCGATAAGGTAGTGTCATTGTGTCCACAAGCAAAATTAAACCGGGAACCCTCGTCTAGTCACCATTTTATTGTCGGTTGGTTTGAAATCAATTTAAAAAGTGCAAGTGTTTTCACTATTTTTGGATTTGAAACTGTGGAGAATTTTGAAAGTTTCATCAAAAACTGCGGCAGTTAACATTAGCTTTTTGCCAACAAACTGAAAACGACATAAGAAAAAGTGGAAATAAATAGACTAAAATACGCTACGCTGGATATAGCCGTCGCGTCGATTCAAATAGGATACTATCTTTGATTTCACATCAAAAGTAATTTGAGGCAAAGAAGTTACTAGTTGATTCTCTGTATCATCTACTCTGTGCCCAAATCTTCGTCGTAAAGCCTAGTACGCTGCTTACGAAAACATAAATCCCATACGAAAATGACAAGACGGAATCGTAAACGGAAAATTTCGCTGTCCTTTTCGTTGTGCAGTACAATGCTGCTTTGCGAAATTAGTTCTTTGGGTGGCTCGTTGTAGTAGATTTTTTACTAAAAATTTGTACAGTTCTCCACACTATTCTGTCCATCATTTATCTTCCGGTACAATAAAAGCTTGCGAAATTTTGACAGTCCTATTGCTTCTTTTTATTATGTGCCACAACATTAACTACTTTTTCAAAATGGAATTATAATTTTTGGGAAAAGAGATCAAATTAAACCAAAAATAAAAATATGTAAAAAATAAACCAAGAAAATAAAGTTACTGTGGAAAAAGGCTTTTGTGAATTCATTTATAAAACTTTATTGCTTGTGGTGGGACCTTTTCTTGACTTTGATTGTCACTTTTTCTAAGCAGCTGATCACACTCTACACAGATATTTTCCGCTGAGTGTTCGCTCACGATTTCGTCGTGGAAGATACCAACGAAAAATTTCGTTTCGCATCAGCAGCGTATACTAGGCCTTAACAGAAAAATCTCTGCGAGTTCAGAAAAATCTATTACAAGTTCCATACGTAATAGAAAATCTGCTACAAAGTTCGAAATTCGTTCAATTTGGTATCATTAAGCCTCCAAAATACTTGAAATATCTTGTCCTTTTCTACATCGACGTCAAAAAAGGTTCAAGCTCAAATATGAAAATACTTACTGCTTAAAAAGGCAAATGAACTGCGATAAAAATGTTTTGAAAACACCTGAAACACAAGTTTCGAATACTTTCGGATGTTGGGATCGGGGTTCGTAGAAAACTTTTTCATACCGTGACTCCTCTGAACAGATCTTGTGATAGGTATGAAAAACGTTCTTTCACTTAACCGTTCGCAATCGGAAAAAAATTTTAGATTATTTCGATTTGTCACAAGCTATAAATGAGAGATACGCGGTAGGTTCCGGGCCTCCTAAAACTTGTCGTGCTAACCTATTTACTTTATCTTTAAAACACCACACTTAATCAATAAAGCTTTATTTTTAACATCTAACGAAATGAAAATAAGAAAGATCACCTTTTTCAACAACTTTCGAATCAGCCTAAGGAAACTGATCGAACTAGGCAAAATGGAGGCTCTACGGATTTGTCTCCATTTAAGTGGATGATTGAGTTAAGCAACGTGATTCTGAGCAAGATGGATGCTATACGGTTTATTGCTTTTTGTAGTTGAACCTTACAGCCCGAATCTTCCCGACGCTACTGATATGATCACTCACTCGTCGCAATGTTCCAATCAATTCAAAGCCTTCCACTCAATATTGTTGTGGATCTTAGTTGATCAGAACATTGTTATTTGTGATTTTTCGTCAAAAAGAGTTCTTATTGTAAACTTAAAATTAAAAACATCCCGACGAGCATAAAATTTTACACAAAAAATCGAAATGCATTTAACTAAAACAAACATCATGCAACTACAAATCAATATTAAAATATTCCAATTTCAATTTTCAAAAGAACAAAATTTTTGAAATAAATATTTAACTAAATTACTAATTCCAATCAATTTTATAAAACAAACAAAAAATTATTTAATAAATAAATTTGAAAACCTACCAGTCGCCGACTTGATTTTGTTTCCTCTGGTTGCCTACTTGGCAATGGATTATACTGATAGTAGCCCTTATAGAAATCCGTATTTTCAGCCACTGTAATAATATTATTAAATTGTTTTCAATGAATTTAATAATTTTTCTTTTTTTTCAGCACTTTATTTCTTTTTTCTAATTAATTAAGGTTTTTGTTTTTATAATAAAAATAAACAAAATTAAAATCCTACACTACTACTTTTTAGTTTTATAATAAATTCAATTAATTCAATGCTTTCGACCCCGTGAATCAATAAAAAACGACGGATTTCTATAAGAATTTTATTTAATTTCTATTGATGGTTTTATTTCAAAAATTTTGTTCATTTCTCAATTTTTTTTTTTTCATTTTTAATTTTATTTAAAAGTAGAGAAAGAAAGAAAAAAATATTTGTAGAGAAAAAATTTACCAATCTTCTAGGTTGTTTAACTAAGGGTCGATTCATTCCGTTCATTTTATGATAGAGACCGCATGCATTGCATAAGTAGTGTCCGGTATTATCGCGCCGCCACAATGGGGTTGATATGGCACCACAATTAACACATTCACGCCCCTCAGTGAAAAAATCGGCGTCGAAAAATGCTTTAAATAGTAACATAGTTGAGGATTTTTTTTTTTGTTTTGTTTGATTGTACTTTTTTGTAATTTAATTAATTTTTTTTAACTTTGTGTAGTGCTTTTGTGTAACTTTTTATATAATTTTTTTTTATTTATTTCCCTGTTTGTGATACAACCCATGATATTAATTGAATTTATTATAAGAATTAAAAATATTAAGCTAAAATTTTTATTAGGTATAGGTTTTGATTTAGATGTTCTTTAAAAATTAAACGACTTTTTTGACAATTTTTTTAATATTTCCAAATGATATTTTCTATGCTTGGCAAGTTACTTTTAATTTCTGCCTCGACTGCCAGCTTTCAAAATCTACAGACGGATCGCTGGGGTTAAGCTGAGAATATGGAGAACTGTGATCCCTTCAAGGCCCCAAATGAAGATAAATAAGAAAGAGTTTTGCAACCATCGGACGAGAAAAATTAATTGTTACGTTCCTGAGAAAATTATATCGTGAATGATCTTGAGACTTGAGGTCCAAAAGCTGAACTGGACCAGAATTCCGTCCCGATTGCCAAGTTTACCTTCTAGTGGTGATCACCGGGTATCTATTTGCCAAAGTCCGCTAAAATTTGGCATTGGGCGAAAGTACCAGAAAAAGGATTCTGTTCTAAAATGTAAGTACGCTTCTCGGTACTGGAAGTGAAAGATTTCAAAATATAGGTAACAGATTCCTTCTTACATCGAAAGATTTCTGACGACACAACATGGAGTCTTAAAAGTAAGCGAAATTGAATGGTTTGGATCGGGTATAAGTGTGGGTCACTAAAAAACAAATCTGAACTGCTTTGGATGCTAAATCATTTTCTGGCTTAGCAGGAAAGCAGGCATTCGATTGTTGCTCTTCAAAACTGTAACGAAAAGTCTAATTTCAGTTCTGAAACTGCTCAAAACTTGTACTGGGCCTGAAACCTGAGTTTCGAACTAAGATTTGCTCTGGTCAAACCATGAGGAGTTACATCTAACCGAAGTATTGTCTGACTGAAGAGGAGAAGTAGACCCTTCAAAGTCAGCCGGGTGAGCTTTAAATTGTAATGAAAGACTTGAAAGTGAAAATATAAGATAACCATGGGATCAGGCATGTAATGTGAGCAGTTTATTGCTGATCCTACTGATCCAATTTAAAAAGTTCAAAACGTTCTAAACAGATTATGTACAGTGTTGGAAATGGCAAATGGCGAATGCTACACTGTGCCACATGAGGGGCGCCACTTACCATCAATGGCCTATAATGATGCGCCTATTGCCTAGAAAGTCCTTTAACTTGCTTATGTTTAACCGAGCTAATGTTCTAAGATCAGACGAAAGTACTTATGCCCAAATTCAATTAAATAAGCTAAGAGATTCTCCAGTACTCCAGTAAGTCAGTAAACAGGAGGCCACCTATCGAACGGTTTGAGAGCAACCATTGCGACGACACCGTAAATTAGTGTGGCAGCATTGCTCTTTACAGAATCACTACTGAGGTTTGAAGATCTGAGCAATTTGCGATAAAACATGCTATCTAATCCCAACCAATTTCAAATAAAGATCACATCGTTTCCTTTTCCGTTTATATTAACAGACTCCTTAATTAACAGCATGCCTTCCGGAAGAGAAGAAATTGCAAGCGCTGAAGTACCAAACTTAAACGACGCGACGACGCACGCTTCAACCGTAAGAAAGTATTAAATTGCAAGCACTTTAAAAGACTGAACTTCAACAAGCCTTGGAACCTAAAGAAGAATTGAAAAAACTAGACCTTATTCTCGGGGAGATAGAACCAGTAGTGCAATAATCAACATCGAGCTGCTGCATCCACTCATAGCTGGTGCCTAAAATTTTGAAGCCAGAATGGGGTCGTTATGCAGAGCTTGACCAATACTACGAATAAGTACCTAGTTTTTCCCATTTTTTTTTTTTTTTGCCATTGGTCAAGTCAATACTTCGAATTATATACTTGAACAATGCTTCCGAGAACTTGATCCGTACTTTCTAGTTGTACCTATATAAGTCAGTACACCCAAAATATGTGCGTTCGCCTGTCAGTGGCGAACGCAGGGAGGGGGAGTTTGGGGGTTGAAACCCCCTCCGAAATATGTGAAATAAAAAAAAACCATTAGTTTCTTTAAAAAAAAAAAAACAAACATAGAACATGGAAGTATAAAATTCATCTGAAAATTTCATTCTGTCAACAAGCCATATCTAACGATAAGTTCATTTGCAGGAATATTCCAAATGTTTTGGAATGACTTTTAAGGTTTTGGTTTGTTTTTATCATGAACACCCTTTTCTATTGTAAGTAAATTTGATATTTTGATGGATGTGGAGGTAGTATTGAGTCGTATACAACGGAACCTGTGATATAAATAATCAAAATTCACTTTCCTACTTACTTGCAATCACATCGCATTGGTCGCTTCAAAACTAATCTACGAAAATGAAAATTTTCATCACACATACTAAAAGTCAGTCGCTCGGTCGCTACTTTGCGTTTATAATATTAGTGAGGACCGGTTCCCGAAGAAATATTCGAATGTAATATAGCCTATGTCCTTTTTCAGGATCATCTCTGTATAAAATTTCATTTAAACCGGTTCTGTAGCTTGGGCGGGAGATGGTATCAGATAAAGGCGAACAGAGAGACCTACTTTCGCACTTATTATATGAGTAAGGACTCCCGTTCCTGTAGGAATATTGGGATGAATTCAAGTTTATAATGTTGAAGGATAGTGTAGCATTCTAACGGTGGAAGAAGTTTTGAAATCGGTGCTGTAGTTTCTAAATTCACGTATACGTTTCCGTTCCCGTGTGAATATAGAGATGAAATATATAGCCCTTGTCCTTCTTCAGGTTCTAGAATAGCTCTGTACAAAATTTCATTTAAATCAGTTCAGTAGTTTGGGCGGGAGACGGTAACATAGAAAGACAGACAGAGTTACTTTCACGTTTATAATATTTGTTATAGGATTGTTCCTAGCAATGTATTTTTAATTTTTCTCATGAAATGTTTTTGAATTGTTTGTAAGTTTCGAAGTAATTTGTTAGTTGGCTTTTCACATTGAAAAAATATCCTCAGAATACCCATCGGTATAAAATCAAGATCTTATCTTGGGGTTTTGGGCGTCTTGTGTGTGCCTGTAGGTATATAACGTATACGTTCGTTGAACTTTTAGACCGGGTTGGCCCAGCTATCCTTTAAAGTCCCATGAGCTGTCAAAAAAACTGATTTTTTTGGTTTGAAAAAAAGTTAACCCACGAATAAAAATATACATGATATTTGACATCATTGTTTTTAACCTGAATTAGCCTCAGCAAAAACCTAGTGCTTTTTTCAAAAAGAGTTAAAGGCAAACCCCTAGCTCAAAAAGCACTCAGTTTGATATTAAAGGCTAGTTGAGGGTGTTCCATAAACGCTTTGTGGTGACCGCAGAAAAACTCCAGGGCTTCAAAGATCGAACTAATTGGTCAATGGAGTAACAGTAGGCACAGACAGCTGCTATCAAATTAAAGGGCTGAATTTAGGAACGACATCTAAGAGCTGTTCAAGTGTTCAATGCTTCTAAAAGGCGTGGCAAGTTTCTTAGACGGTTCTCCTAAGCAGTAATTTATCGAAATCGCTCGCGTTGTTGGTGGGAGCATGATTGCCTGTTACGTGGAAGTTCAAGGTTCGAATCCCAGAAACAGCAAATAGCTTTCATATGGGTATCGGAAGTGGCAAAAAATTGGTAAGTCCTCAGATAGTACATTACATACGTCTTACATACGTTTCGATACTCAAAATTTTATTGAAGAAGCACTTTCTCATTTAGACGCTCGAAATCGGCAATTACCCTCTTTGTACCTTTCTTAATTTGGGCTTGAAAGAAATGCTCTAAGCGACAGCCCTCGCAAAGCTTATTATTTATTTTACAGATTGTAAGTGGGAAAAGCTGGAGGAATACGAAGCATCGCAGAAGTTCGGCCACAGAATTCATTGAATTTTTGGAAAACTGCCAGACAAAGAAAAATTCAAAGACAAAGTTTCATGCCGCAGTAATTGCTTAGCTTTCGACATATTTTTTAGTGATAGCATTTTTTTCTTGAAACGTCTAGAAGCTTTGAGTTTATTGGAGATTTATATGGCTGCTAACTTAATCAAAAACTAGGTTTGATGATCGCTTTTAAAAGGACTAGGTGTTGACATAGTAAAAGCCTATTTAGGTGCTGGTTGGTAATAGCTACACTGCTTTGTTTTCTATTTATAGCGCCAACAACATCTTGTTTTTTCTAATATTTCCTTTCTTATAAATTGTAGTTTGCAAAGAACTTGTATAAAGCAAAATCAACATTTCCCATACAAGCTTCTATACGGTCTGTTTGAAAAGATTTGACAAACAAAGTCAAAGGCTTTTTATAAATAAGTTTTGAAAACCCCGCCAAAATAGTTTCTTTATCGGTCCTTGTAACCACCAGTGATGCAGTATGTAATGTTAATTCGTTTTCGTTTTTTTTTTTAATGTTTCTTTATCTAAGATACCAAAGTGTTCTTTTTTTTTAATTTCCAAAGAAAACTACAAACAACATTTGCTGGCAAAGTAAAAGCTGATTGCAATTGCTTGCTTATGTAAGGCGTTCGTGGTTGTTTTAGTGCAACTTTACAAGCTTTCAAGTTACTATACCAGTCGGAAAAAAGCTTGTATTAAACCTGAACTAAATTGTAACTTGTGGCAACAGTGGACCGGTCTGAGTGCCCCAAATAGATTTTTAAAAACCTCCGAAATTTGTTACTTGATTGAGAGACTATTCAAACCGACGTGTAGGTATTTGTTCGAAACCACATCTTGTTCGAAACTGTGTTTACCTTTTACTCTCGTCTGCACTTCGATTCAAAACAAAATAGAAACAGACAAACAAATAAATCATAGCACACTCAAAACCGGACTCCATTTGCGTAGTAGTAATAAACTGTGTTCATTTGTTTCAGGGCGAAGTGCATGTGAAGGATAATGGAAATACTCAAACATCCTGTGGTTACCTAACAACTATTCATCGTCCAACACTCACATCCCTTTTCCCACACAAATTTCACACTTTTTACATCTAAAAATTGTTTTCGAAAATGCGTGGAAAAACATTTGTTCAGGTTTAGGTCGTAGGTACAACGCAGCGCAGCATACAACCACCAAATGCCAGTCAGTCAATGGTCTTGTTTATGTATTTCTTTTTCTCAAAAAAGAAATTTATTTTCACGAACAACAAAGCTGTTCAAATAGCGGCGCTCTGTCCAAAACAAAAACCCAAACTCGCTATCGCTTTCAATGACCTTTACCACCATCATATAAACGAGCACAAACATAAATGGCTCGTTAATTAAATTAAATTGTCAAAACTTAGAAATCATTTGGAAATATTAAAAATTAACTTTGATAAGAAATTTATAAATAAATTCTTATAAAATAAAAAAGAAAATTACAATTCAAAGAGAAGAAAAGATCAACACACTTACTTGCAGATAACGATGCCGATGCCGAGAGATGTGTAGCTGAATCATTGGCAGTTCGTCCACGAGCATTTGGATTCGAGTTGATGGAACCAGAAATGGTTGTTCCTGCCGTGGCATAACTAATTGCCGTTGTGGGTTCATAATGATGTCCTTGCCACCCAGTTTCATTCTAAAACAAAAGAAATGTTAGTTTGTGGACTTAGAAAAGACAAAAGTTCCTCACCTGTCCTGCTCTGTAGCTTGTTAGAGCTGTGTATTGATTTGCACCACCGCGTCCACCTGTTGTACCAAAATGATTGTTGCCACTCGATGTTAGTCTCTGGAAACCTGGTAATGTTCCTCCGACGTTGTTCTTTGTAGAGCCGTATTCATCGGGAGTTGTACTAGTTGTGCCAGGCGGGACTACGATATTTGATGAGGTGCTTGACCACATATGCGATCCGTCATGGATTGGACTTCCGTTCAGGTATTGCATACCATTCGCAGCCGCCGTTAGTAATGGTCTCGTGTAGACTGAACTGCAATTGAAATTGTTTATTAAATAACCATTATCTTAAATTTGCTACAGCTACAGATTAAAATTTGATAAGAGACAATTTATATGGAATATTTTGATAAGGTTTCCTTTTAATTTTTTAATTTTTTTTTCGCTTTTCAAAACACAGCATCTGAAAGCGGATCTATACCCCGCATCTACACATTGAAGGGTCAAAAGAAGTCGTTGCTATAAATGAAAAAAATTATAAGTAATACGAAAAGGACATGTGCATTATGTTTTCTGTAGTGGAGAAGTCAAATGAAAAGATGGCAAAGAGAACTGGTCTTAAAAGAAAACGTATAGGAATTCTTTGTTCATGGAATAAACCGCGCTCTATTATTAAAATGGCCATGCAACTGAAATATACAAATTGTTATAGTTTCTTTGGCGATCTCTTCTGTTTACTTTGAGGGGTTGAATTGATCAGCAGTGTCAGGCATTTCAAATAAGTTTTTCTGAAAACAAGATTACACTCACTGAGAGTGATATGAATCATTCTTTTTTGAAAAGGCCAACTATACTCACTAGTGTATAGAAGTAATCTATTACTTCATTCTTAACTGATTTGTTTGATAAAGTAGCGCAACAGAGCTGGGGAACCCTTAGGCCATCGCAAATCTCTCAACCATACCCTTTGAGAGAATTAGACGACAAATTTTTACCGATTCCAAAGGGCTACGTTGAAAAATGCTTTGCATAGCAGTGGAATTACTTTCGGAATGCTTTCCAATTCTTCGCAAAAGCAATACCAAAGCAATGAAAAGAAATTAGAAGTTCTTAGGCCTCGAACCTCGAACACCAACGTAACAGACAAACAAGCTAATCATTTGGGCCATGGGCACCTACATTGAATCAATCTAAAAAGTGAAAAGTGAACTTCAGAAGGTCACATAAGATGAACGCAATCCAGCAGTGCGGCCACTGCAACACATCTGTATCTTATTTGAAACCATGTTGTGCCTTTCAAATAGAAGACATCAAACGGACCATGCCTTGACTTACTTTACATGGACTGCTATAGTTAACTGTAATTCTTAAGTTTATACATCAAAACTATTTTTGTCAACAAAACACCCAGTTCTGCTCGCTTTCTGTTTGGGATCAGAGAATCTAATGGGCAACTAAACCTCGTCGGACTGCATACTGTTAAAGAAGTCTCATATCAAAACCCTGCAACAATTAAAGGGATATCCCAAAGCAAAATTAAGTTTTAGAAAGCGGTCCTTGGCCCTTTACTTTTTTTTTTTTTTTTTTTTCGTATACAAGTTTCAAAATGAAGAAGACGGTGTAGGGCAATCTGCGAGGTTTCGTAGGAATTCACTTCTTAAGGCCTCGTCACACAGAGCGTGTGTAGGCAGAACACGTACTTTCTGGTCATGAATTGAGATTTGATAATTAAAACTCGGGAAATTTCAGCGTAACCAGTTCATAAAATTCGATATTATAAGCGAAACGTCCTGCGGTACCTGTAGTGTAATCGTAAAAGCGTTAAACTTTTACGTGAGAGGTCGAGGTTCATCTTCAATTAAAAAAACTGTGTGTCTGCAAACCAAACACAGCAGATGTGAAACTTCATAATAAAGCCTACGAGAGAATGAGATATATTACTATGAACTATGAATACGTTTGTCTCCATTTGATGTCGCTTTTTCGTTTCATCGAGTTCCTAAATTATACTAACGGTGCTAAGGAAGTATCACTTCAAAAACGCTTTCCTGGAGGAATCGTTCGTCGTGAGTGGAACACGGCCAGGTTATAAGCGGTTTTGCGGCAAAATAAGAACAAAATTGAAAACTGAATGCCAGAACGATGTCGCTTAGTTTTAAAATTTTTTTTTTTAATTTTGCCGTTTTACCACTATGCTGGTCAGTACGTGGCCTCCTCATCCAAACCAAAGCGATTTTTTAGCGACATAATCGCCACGACAACAGCAAATGTATGAAAACGCATAGGCGTTCTTTTCGCGTTAGTGTGGATAGTATTCACTGGATACTTTGTGCAGTTTTGGCATGGAAGAGAATCAATGTAGTTTTCCAAAACAAAATCCGGAGTGAATTGGAGAGTTGGAGTGACAGATTTGATAGATAACGTCTCCAATTTATCCCGAAAAGTTTTCCAAAAATCGATTTGGAGTGAGTTTTGGGAGTGATTTGTTCACTCCCATTTCTGTTAAGGTGCAAAGGAGTGAACAACATCACATAAACAAACTTTCATCTGTCACTTGGCAAAAGCCCGCGATAGAAAATAAAATAGTTTTCAAAATCCAAGTGAACAATTTTTAGTCTTGGTTTTAGTTTCAACATAAAAGAAGAACCCGCTACAAACGCAATCACTCCAAATCTGTCAATTTTAAAATGAATTCCAAAAGTCGATGAAAAAGGAGTGAAGAGTGAAAATTATGTTGAAAAACGACATAAGGCTGTGTTAGAAAAGTTCATTCAGAAGTCGCCACAACAAAGAAACAAGTGCTGCTTTGGTGCCGCTTCCAGTGCGAGTTGAGCTTTGCAGCAACCCCTGGACAAAAGCCAAAATTTCAACAAACGAACCTTATATCAAAGTGAGTTGATCTAATTGTACTTTTTCTTCGAGCCTTAGAATGAGTTTAAAACAAAGCTCAAAAATTAAAAAGTTTGTCTTCAAGGGGAAGATTTTGAAACAAAAGACACGACGGACAAAATCAAAGCTTCAAAGAGTAAACTTAAAGGTAAGTTTATGTCCAGGGCAATCGGATCTATTTCATTCCATTTGAATTGGGGATTCGGTAAGTAACAAGGCAGATCTTCTTATTCTTCAATTATTCAGTTTTGCCGATTGTAGCCGTTCACCATAATGTGGACGCACCTAAACACTTAGGTAACGAATGGTATATGTATTTCGTATCAAACATCAGATGTGAAATATGATGAAGCGTTATTTGAGAACTCAAAACCCCGGTTTTTTTCAAGGCTCCTATGTTTTAGTCTCACAAAGATAGTTTAAACTGAAGCTCAACTGAATCTGAACTGCAGTTTAAAAATAAAATTTAACTTGCCCAGTTAAATAGTATTGACTGAACTTTAGTTCAACTAAGCGAAATTTAGTTACGTAATATGAATGGGAGCGTTCAATAATCGTATATGGATAGCTTTTTGTTGTTGTTTACGTGTTTAGCATTTAGCAGAGGCACACACCCATTTCTACTAAAATACTATCTAAAGGTATCCGAGCATTTTTCTATGCCTTTTAGTGCAGGGTCGTTAGACATAAAAAGGGCAAAACCTAGGAATCCAAGGCCAGTCCATGGATTTTCACGAAATTTTCGGAAATGTGTTTTGAATAGCGTATAGAAAAAAGTTAAAAAAAATTCACTCCCTTAATTTTTAAAATACTTTTAAAATTAATTATTAACTTTTAGAATTTTCTATTATTTATGTAGGGTGTTTTAATACGGTTTTCGAAAGACTCAGAATGGATAGGTTTGGTCAAGACAAAAAAAAATTGTATGGGAGGGAGGGGGGTGGGGGTCTTCCGTGTAGGCACGAGGGGTAATTTTATATGAAATTTACTCAATTTTTTAAAATATTATTAAAAATCAACTAAGCCACTTACTCTCTCATACTTGTTTTTGATAGCTATTGCTTTGTTCTTTAATAAAAATTTTAATTTGAGTTCACTTAATGAAAAGTTTTTGAAGATCAAGCCTCAAAATTAAAATTTTGAAAAAAGAAATTTTTTTTTTTCATAATAAATTTTTTTTACATAATTTTGATCCATAAAGGGCCATTTTTTCTTTCCATATTCAATGCTTTTATTAATTTTTACTCAAAAGCAAAAAACCGAATAAAAAAACTTTTTTTGGTTTAAGAGCAATTAAAAAAAACCAAAGATACTTTTTCCAGAAAACAAAATGTTGTTAATTTCCCGCTAATTGAACTTTATTCCTGGACGTGAAATATGAAATGTGTTTTAAATAGCATATAAAAAAAAGGTTAAAAAAAAATTTCATGTGATATTAATTTTAATATAAATTATAAATAATTATTTAAATTTTAGAGTTATCTTTTAGTTATGTTAGTTTTAAGTTAAATTTTAAAACTAAGACCTATCACAAAATTGAACTTTGGTCTCAAAGGACAGCTCATATACTGATTAACGAACCCAAATGCTGTTTCTGGTCAAAAGAGTTGATGAATACGAAAAATTATAGTTTTTTCCTAGGCAAACAGCATTTGGGGTGAGAACAAAAAATGAAAGAGAAGTGTCAAAAAACACGCAACTGAAAAACATCTGAGTGTAATAATGCGAGACTGACGGGATGAGGGTTCAAAAAAAATATACGAAACACGCAGCATACAGAAAGTCTGAATGTAATACGGCTCAAAGCGTTTATTAAAAAACCCTAATTACCAAACTGAGTGAATTTTGAGCCTTTACTTTACCATCAACTCACCCTAAGGCAGCACTAATTTTTTGCTGGGGTGTGTTCATCAGTCATAACTATTAAAACTGTAAATTGCATTTTTTTACAAAAATTTGGTAATTCGACAATCAATGGGTTTGTCAAGAAAATAGGGTCAACTATGTAAAGTGAAGTTCAACGAATGAAGCTAAGGTAAAGGTAGACTACGATAATTGAACTTTTAAAAATCGAACTGAAGCTTAAACGTGTCAGAATAACGTTGATTAAAAAAAACGCTGTTAGAGTTTTAAATGAACACTCTGTTACCGATTCAATTGTTGAAATTAAATTTTGATCAAAAGCAGAGTGTGAACTCTTACCATGAAACTGGACCTTAGAATTACTGAGCAAAAACTAGGTCAACAAAACGCTGAGTAAGACTTAGTGAACGAACAGTTTTTATTTCTGTCGGTGAATAAAACTCCTTAGTGGAGAACAAATTAGACAGCGGCGCGGCGCGTCAGCGTACCCCACTAGTGGATCAGTTTAAAGAGAGTAATTAGAAGGCCTATTATCGCCTAAAAATACCGATGTTCGAGACCACGAAAAAGAAGGTTTATAGCTACGTTGAAGATTGCAGACTATTTTTAGTTCGGTGGTGCTATTTACCAATATGACGATGATTATACGGCACACTCCAAAGTGTGATAAGTTCGAGGGTTGTATAATCACCTCGAAATCAGGAGATATAAACGCAATTAACGACAGTCCTGTGTGTTTTATAAATAGACTGATTTAAGCCCTGACAGGTAGTCTGAGTTCTGAGGTTCCCTTTGAGACGATTTCAAAAGTCTTTTCATTTTCTCACTTTTATGTCTTCGGTCTCTGTGCTCTCCATTGTCGCGATTCAAGAAGTATCTACCCAGTACCCACTCGTTCAAAGAACACGAAGAAGGTAGCAATTCTCTTAAGCTTTAAATTTGTGTTGTTGAGTGGATATTTTTTAACGTGACCATTTCGACTGACAATTGATATCTAACCAAATTTAAAAAACATCAATATCCATTAATAATCAAATATTAATGGATAATCGCAATAAGGGTATTAGTGAAACACAGCATTCGAAAATAATTTTCACGCGAAGTGACATGCGACATGTTTGAGTAGGTGCTCAGCTGCCCGCCAAAATTCTTCCCTTTACTAGACAGTAGTACCTATACGTTCATTCAACACTCACTTTAAGACATCAATTGATTCTTTCTACGTAGTAGCTCAATAAAAAGAAATTTAATTAGACTCGGTTCACCAAACCAAATCACAACCACTTTTTTATTTATTTACCTGTCAAACCAGCACTGCATCATCATCTTTGAAAATTCTTAACAAACTATTGAAATAAAAAAAAAGAATAATCTAAGCCAAACACTTGCACTTATTTTACGATCGACGACGTGACGCGACGAAAACAACCGAAACCGCTACTAAGTTACAAAAACTCGGACGCCGACGACGCCACTACTTCCAGCCGAGATGAGATGAACGACAGATCTATGATTTATTCTGATGATCAAAGGGGGAAACACATCACAGTTCACAACTCAATCTGTCCATAGCGTTTACTTTAGCATCCGTTTCGTCACTATACTCGCGGTCTTGACCACTTGCCGGCTACTGCAATACTCAATGCCCATCCATGTTCTTCGTTTATTTGCTTGGTGCAGTGTCTTTATTTTCTTTTGCTTTTGTTGACATTTGTCTTGGAATAGTCTTTTTGTGTTTAGGTTCCATTCACCGGCTTTAATGACTGAAGTCCCCCCTCCCCCTTCTTGGTTCCATCTCCAAAAGCAAAGGGTCATAGTGGATTTTTGTCAACAAAACTTTATGAATTTGCATATTCTTTTTTGGTGTCTTGTTTTGGTTTTGGTATTTTTGGCGCGCGGTCTTCACCAGCCCTACTTGCGGTCGATTTCATAACGTTTCATATTTATTATTTTCCGCATGCTGGTGGTCTCGCCTCTGTCCTGAAAATTGCCACGCTATGTCAAAAAACAAACTGCATCATAAACCACAATGTCAACTGATATTGTTTGGAGTTTCGGTTCGGAACTTGTAAATAAAAATGAAAATGAAGAAGCGTGCAGTGAGAGTGTTGGCGGAATTCAATAAGAATATGAAAATGTTAAGGAGATGAGGTTCGAAGAGAGAGAGACAGAGATGAGGAAGGGAAAAAGGAAAACCAGGCAAGACAGAGCTTCATTCTTCATAATTGAATATGGACCTGGACCAGAAGAATTTTGTTTGGAATACGAGTGTGTAATAATGACGAAACGATAGCATGGCCAATTTAGAATAAGTCATCTCATCAGGTTTGCACGTTGCCGGGCTAGAGTATGTCACAATTTCCGTTTGACGAGAGTGTTTATGTATTTTTTTTTTTTTTCTTCAGTTAAAGGCTTGAGGGACGCAATAAAATTTGTTAGCAGATGAATGGCTATGCGCATATTTAATGGGCTCTAAAAAGAAGATACTATACGAGAATGGAGGAGTAAGGTGTCAAATTTATGCTTGGTTAGCATGGCATTCCTTACATAGCATTTTCAAACCAAAAGAGGGAGTAGCAATAGGTAATTTGCCACTAGTCTGTTTATTGCTTCTTCTTTTTTATGGAGCAAAAAGAAATAGACAACGTAGCGCTGGTAAATGGTTTTCATTTTTAGAAGGTCACGCTCAGTCAAAGTCATTGCCAACTACAGACAAAGAAGAAAACAATTTCAGAGGAAAGTGTAAAATCGAAAAAAGCTTTTTTCTGCAACAAAAGTTGCAATGCTTGTTGGAGAGTCGCGGAAACGTCAAAGAAGAGATTACACGACGTTTTATAACCTCTTCCCTATATTCTGTTCAGAGAAGAGTTTATGAACGCATCCCTTCGTTTTGAAATCAAATTTTGGGTTGAAACGAAGGCTCTTATCGATTTTTCTAAATAGATTGTCGCTCGAGGTTTGACACAGTTTTTTTTAGTAGTACCTATAAGCAATTTCAAATTTAAACAAAAAAAGTAAAAATAAATTTCATTATCATGACCTTTGGTCTAGTTAGGTTTAAATGGCTGTCAAGAAAACAACTGACACACTAAGACCAGTATTGGTTCCATAAACCCATATGAAATGTGTGAGGAGTAGGTAGGTATTTTGATTAACTAAACCATTTGAAGCTTTTAATAAATCGATAGAGGTGAAGGATATCTGCGTTCACCAAATCGCTTGGTTCAATCAAGAAAGTATTCTCCTAAATTCAGTTTTTTTAGGAAGAGTGCAGGACATGAGTAGAGGAGGTGTGGGATTGCCTCTTCTTCCTCCTCGTCTAATCTTCTGTGCAGAAATCTTATGAAGAAACGCCGAGTCTTATGGCTATCTCACGATCTTAGTTTTTAATGAAACATATTCTTATAAGAATATGGTTATTTGACACTAACTAGCCGTTTTTAAAAACGGTTTAGGTCTTATGGGCGATGGGCTCCACGGCTGACTTGAATAAAGCGGAAAGATCAATTTTCGACCACTTTTTTGAGCAACTGGGGGCATAGATCGACAGTATATCAATTCCTAAGTGTCGTCCTAAGGCAAGTCAATTCATTGTAAAATTCATTGTAAAAAAAAAAGTAAAAGTAAAGAAATTGTTGGCCAAAGATGTTCGTTGAAGCCCAGGTTCACCCGGAATCTAATGCCTACCTAACTAAGTGAGTAACAATAACCAAAAACTAATTAGGGTGGCTCGTATAAATTCGATAAGCCTTTGTACTTATAGAGCAAATAAACATTCAGTGCACGTCAGCACCCTCAAAATACATTTTGGACTGCGGTTAATTGTTTGCGAGTTAGCACTGTTGCAGTGATCCATTTGAAACATTTGTAAAAAAGGAAAGAGAAACTTGCTGTTATGAAATATTCGTATATCCGTACTTTGTCTGTCCCAACTCCTTCAAAGAACTACGGCAACATTGAGTAATTTCTCAGCCAGACTGAGATAGCTTACCTGCTTACCAACTTCTACTAATTTCGCTATAGTTATTTGAAGGAGTCTTTATGAAATGCTTCGCCATTAAAATAACCACAATCACAGACAACTTTAGATTAAGAAACCAAAAAACCAAAAAAGGAAGAGTTTAAAAAGCTTTCAAATTAGAAAAATTGGACGGAAGTCTACGTTTTTGTTAATTTTGATGTTGCCTGTCACACGATCTATTTGCCACCTACCAAGAACTTAAAATGTTAAACTTAGTTGTTTAGTTGATAGAAATTCGTCAGCTATCAATGAAAGGAACTGCGAGTTTTGTCTCAACAAACTGGCTACATTGAACTTAATTCAACGAGTAATCAGCTTGTACGATCCGATTTTAGGGTTAGCATAAAGCAACCTACATACAATCAATGCAACTAGTCAAGTAATTTTAAAGTTTCATTTTAAAGTAAACTTCTTCCTTTTATACTTTCCGCTTTAGGGGCGTCGTGACCTTGAAGTGATCACAGCTTTTCCACTTATCTAATTCAGACTTAGTGATCTCGCTGATTTGTCCACCGCACGTATCAATTTACATTGATATTTTACCTATAGTCTCGAACTTCACAAGTCTCAAAATTGGCAAGTAACTTTGATACAGAGAGAGAACGGCGCGGCGTTGACAGGCAACAGCAATACACTCAACACATGATCAATGTATGAAAACAGACCGAATGCAAATTCGAGGGGTCTTAAAACGAATGGCTTTTATTGTAGCAATCGATTAGGGGGTTATTCCTAAGTGAATTTACTTTTTTGGCTAACACATCCCTAGAATTGAAATCAGAAAGGATCAAATACTATTATACATATGTATTTGAGAAAATTTTTGAGAATAAATTTTACCGAACAACTCCAATGCAAATTCAAAGAATTTTGAAAATTAAAACGGGTCTATCTCAAAACTGCGTCTTTGAAGTTGGCCGGTAACGAAACTTTTTCAGTTTAATTGATATTTAATCGTAGCTTTTTGAGATGACACGGTTTACGCGATTAGTTTCTTAAAAAAGCTATAAGCAATTAAAGTAACTTTTTTTTAGCAAAAATACAATTTTTCGTGTAAATGGTTGCCATAGTGCGAAAAATCATTATGCTTTGAACTTCACTATAGAAACGTATGTAGATTATGAATTTTTTATTTTCCAGATGCTAATGGGGCTGCGTAACGTGTCCAGCCGCAGAACATCCTTTTAAAATACTATAGTTGGCGTATTATAATCTACAGCGGTTTTTTTTAAATTTTAAATAAAATTTTTTTTTCTTACTTTTGAAGAGTTGCCCTATCGAAAAGTATATAATTTGGCCTTATTTTTAGCCTTCACATAGGTAGAATCCCTTAATGTTCTAGTTTGAAAGAACCGCAGAGTGCTAATAAATTAGATGGTACAAATCGGAGATCATGATGAAAACTACCCTTTTAAGTATTGTATATTTTTGTAATTTATATTTCTCCCAAATGAAATACAATTGAAACATTTCATTCAATTGATAAATAAAAAAATTGAGAACTATGTAGGTACGTTAAAAATTTACTAAAAAATTGCCAATTTATCATAAAATTTTATAGCCGATTTTTATCGTTCTTGTATTGATGGTGATTTTACTCTACTTCTGTTTAAAAACAATCTCAAGAGCGTATTTAAAGTTAACTGGTTAATAGTAAATATTTTTTAAATATTATATTTTTTTATGTAACCATGGTTTTTCAAAAGTTATTTATTATCTAGCAATTCATCTAAAATACTTCTTAGTCTTGCATTAAATAGTATATTGTAACGTGCGCTTAGTTCGCAAAATAAAACTCTACCTTTCAATTTAATTCTACCACTTTATTCAGTATCTACTTTCGATATACACTTTATTGAACTCAACTCGACTTTTGGACTATCACTTGTATTTACTCTTAACTTTATCACTCTATAAACAAAACTGCCCTCTGGTTGCCTCGGGAGGGCTATTTATATCGAAAGACATTTCATCTAGAACTCTCCAGTTACTTCTACATGTTCTCCACATTTGCTGTCAAGCATCTCTACACTCACACACACTGGCTTACAAGCAACGCCTGTCATTTCGAGCCCTTCCCGCAAATTTATCGTAAGCGACAAAAACAAATTTATCGTAAGCGACAAAAAGGAAGTTCTATAGGAAGACGTTTTCTTTGTACGATAAAATTTATTTTCGCTGAAACTTGTCGTAAAACAGTTATAATGTAAAACTAAAAATGCAAAAACTGCGAAACAATGTAAAGTTTTGAAAAGCATAAGAAAAACCCCATTTTGTTTAAAATGTCGCTTACGATAATTTTGCGGGAAAGGCTCGATTTATACCATTCCATTATAGTGTTGCCAGTTGTGTTTTCGGTTGAACGTTTTTTCGATTAGGAAATTGGTATAAAATGTTGGGTTCACGTTACAATATTATATTAAAAAAAAAAATCGGTAGGTACATGAGGAAAAAAAATCGAATATAAATTTCTATGAATAAATGGCCATATTTCAGTCTTAGATAATTCTCGTTTATAGAGAATTAACATTTTATTGATTAAGGAATTCTAATTAAATGTGTAACCAAAAAAGTGCTTCACGAAAGAAGAAAAAAATACTCGAAAACGGCACACATTTGAAATTTTTTTTTTTTGGGTTAGAGATTTAAGAGTTTGGGAGTTTGGGTTCAAAAATTTTTTTATCATTACTTGAAAGAAATATTTCAATGGGAAAATTTTTATATGTAAATACATACTTACAAAGAGTACATACAATGTGAGAAACTTCAAAGATTTTTTGTCAAAAGATGCTTTAATCTTCCTGATAATACACCAAACTACGTTGTACACATCGAAACTGGTCTGCCAAAATCGTTTCTTACTACTCTTGAAATACATTTTACATATATGCGTAAAGTTGAGTCTACCCAGCTTTAGATTACCACGAATACTTTCAACAGCAGTACTCCGCAAAAATATTTATTGGGCCCAGGAATGGTCAGGCCTTTTCCGCGAGACTGGCATCCTTGTTGACTTGAAACCAGCAATTTCGAATGGAAACAGACTCACAACTTGATTTTAACTAAACTTAAGGAACAACAGTGGAATGCTTCTACCGAACGGGCTTTACAATCACAATTTCATGACGAATACTGCAGTCTATCCTTCACAGAGGTACCCAATTATTTTGATGACTCGAACTCAAGAGAAATGATAAGTCTGCTCTTAAGAACACGGTGTGGGCTACTTAATTTGAATGCTAGGGCATTTCAGCGTGACACTGTTGGCTTATGCACGTTATGCAATCTTGATGCAACTGAGAACACCTACCACTTCGTCAGCGTTTGTCCTATTTTCAAATCCTACAGAAGAATATTTCTAGGTGCCGAAACAATTGATCGAAATGAATTTCTTCAAATATTGAATGGCAAATGTTATTTAAACCTTTATAGATTCTTAAAAAATGCTCTTAATTATCGCAACTTAATTATAAATGAATATAATTAATTTAAATTCAAGCTAAGCCAAAATGTAAATAGTAAAATTATGACTTGACAGACAACTTTAACAAGTTATTGTCTCAACTAATTTTGTAAACCAGCATAATCTTGTTTTTATAACTACTTTTTAAAGAAAATAAAATTAATTTATCTATCTATCTATCTATATCTATCATACTTACATACATGTATTGAAAATACTGAAAATGTTTGTTTTTCATTTCAAGCTCCGATTTATGATCAAACCCATGCCGAATGTTCTGTAACTATCGCATCGATAAAATCCTGCGATAAACGGTGGGAACTGGAACGAAATTCTACGGATTTAGTTAGTAGGAACTCGTTCCGGTTTCCACCGTTTCGCAATCGATGCAAAGGCAGAGGAGTACTCGCCTCCATTATGCCTATGTTATACAGTTATATATTGAGATTATTCGCTCGGTTTGTTTTGTCTACTTCAGTTGAGCTTTAAGACTCGCTTGAAACCTAGACAAAAGCATTTCAGAAAACTCAAAATTGAAGCTCAAGTCTCAGAGCTCTTAAGCTAATGCTGTTAGCTAGATTCACGCCAGGGGCCAGCTATATATTCCTACACTAAACGATAGCAAATAGCCAAAGAAATATTTGTTTGTAAACAAATCTATTGACCTAAAGTTGTCTGTGTAAATTGTGTTTTCTACTTTCCTTAGCCTTATGTCTGCCTATAAACCAGAGGTTCGTGGTGCGAAACCCAACAGATGCAAAAATGAGTTTCCTGATAGTAAATTGTATTTTGATATGTGAGTACCAACAACTAAAAGGCTTTGAAAGAGAATGGCGTAAGACTTCAACTAGACCAAAAAAACAGTTGGTATGACCTTTTGTTACAGATTTTTCAAGTACCAAATTTGTATAATCTAAAAATGAAAAAGTTGAAGGTAGTATTTTTGCTCCGCAAACCTTATTTTTTCGATCTTATCACTCTTAACAGTGCCTTATAACATTTTCAACAAAATTGTTTTTTGCTGTATCAAATGTCACTTTAGCCATAGTTTAGACAACCATTTTCGGTGTCTAAAAAGTTAGACATTCCTTAGACAGCAATGTTTATAAATACGATCTGGAGTTGGAAACTTTTATAAGAGCTGTCTAAAGTTAGACATACTTGGGTATGGAATTGTAAATAAGAGTAGTACAGTCTTTGAAGAGTAGTCAAGGCTTTTCCTGGCCGCTATAAGTGACCCCTAAGTTGCAAATATCAACACACGGTGAAGAACTTTTGTTTATGAATCCAGGATTACTGCTTTCCAGCTTTATTTAATTTGAGAATAGCTTTCACTATAGCTAAGACGTCAGTACTAAAATCACAAATTCCATTTGCTTACCCTCCCGAGATTTCACAAAAGTTTTGGTAATTTTCAACCACAACTATAAAAATATCTACTTTTTATTTTATTTAAAAGAAATTATTTTGTACCGTGCCATTTGCCTATGCGTTAACATTCAGTTTTCAAAACTCTTCCTGAACCCCATCGAAAACCCTCTTTAAGACCTTATGAATTTTCTTGAGCTTTTTTCTTCCGATACCTATTTCAAACTTTTTTGTGAAGTTTCATGAAGTGTTTTTTTTTTATTTTGCGATCGAAACACCACGTTTTGTTACATTTTTTGGTCTACTAAATGGAACAAACATACAGCTTGGATCCATAACGAATCTTTCTAAATCATTCGTGAGGGTCAACTAAGTAAAAAGCTTTGTATCTATGTATTTTTCCGAACTTATTTTCTCATTTTTCTTGACAATTTACAACAACTGCGGTTGTAAGCTAAAAACCCCCATTCTGACCTACGAAAAAATTTACACCAGTGGGTTATAAATTTCAAACAATCAATCATGAAAAAGACTAATGACAGGCAATGAGGACATTAGCAATATGAACTTGTTATACTTTCTACGATTAAAAAATTTTGTCTCACATACCACCTCTCCATAACGAAATCCATAAAACGTAAATCCATTGTTGACACTTTTTTTTTATATTTTCTTATTAAAACATTTTATTTCAAAATTATCAGGTACACAAATCACACACAGATCACTTTTCCAATAAAACACACCTCAGTTCAAATTTTTAATCACTTTGTTAGTGGCCAGACAAGATAAATGCTTTACGTGCAATCGACTTCACAACTCTAATTGAACTACGCACCCGAATTGGTAGATTTCGCGCATCTGACAAAACAAAATGAAACAACAACAACAAAAACTAAGGTATGTAAATCAAACAGAGAAGAGCAGCACCACAACAAGCTCCAAAGTTGGCCTCCCCTAGGGAACTAAGCCCGTGACAATACACTGCCCTGCACTTGCCAATCTCGTTCTAACAAAGACATGTTTCACTTGTTTGGAGCATAGCACTCTGGCAAATGCATTTTTGTCGCTATTATTCTTTTCTTTTTTTATTCAATTTTTACTTTTTTGTATCGTCATCGCATCGGTTACACTATTTTTTCAAAGTTTTATCGTCTTATGTACGAGTTTTCAGTATTCTTTTTTATTGTTTTTTGTCTCATGTGCATTCGAAACGTGTGTATTTGCATTTATTATATAATAATTAGGTTTATTTAAAATAGAAGGTAAGATACATAGGAAGCTTTTCAATTAACTCTACGTACGTAGAAGTATCTAGATATTCATATTTACGGGGTGCAAGTTGATGGTATATGAATATTCTCGTAAAATATACGACAAAACTGCGATACGTGCAAAAGTTCGATTTTTGAGATACACGCGTTTGAACGTTTGTCGTCCGCCACCATCACATTACCATCATAACACTGCCGTCGCCGTGTCGTGCCGTTTAAGCGACGGGCACGCAAAAACGCTGTAGTAGTTTTCACCTATTGCCTAAAGAATTCGAATTTTATGGCGCGAACACAGATGAAACTCCACACTCTGGCGTGAAGCGTAAAAATTCTATGAAAAAGGAAGTTTACTTTTGGTTTTGGTTCTGGTTCTTGTTGTACGAACTAAAAATGAATAATGTGTGACGACATTATTAGTTCCATTGAAAATTACAAAAAAAAAAATCAATCAACAAAAACTTGAGAGAACTAAATGGGGCTGGAGCTACTCGTTTAGTAGGGAAGAAAATGTTTGTGGGTTAATTGTTCAAAGAGTGCGTGACTATAGTCAAGTTGTATGTAGGTCAAGCAGAAATGCTATTCCTATATACGTTTCATTTTTCATATGTCTAGTGGAAGCAGTTTAGAATTTAAGGTCCAAAATGCAAAGAAAAAAAAGATCCAAAGAAGTCCATTTAATGCTCCCCAAAAAAAAGGAAAGCTTTCAGAGGTTTTCATTTCAAACTAATTTTAAAGAGTGGACTCAAGCAAACGAAATGAATAGGATGGTACAAAATGGCCTCAACCATACTGTAAAAGGAATGGAAGAGGCCAACAAATTGTTGCGAATCCGAACGGTTAAGTGAGAAAGACCATTTCATGTCAGTGTGATCATTTTCGCAGGACTTGCCGATTCTTCGCTAAAGGTGATAATGCCAGCCGAAAACATTTAAATGTTTCTGGGATTCGAACCTAGAACTCCCACGCAGCAGGCAGACATCCTGATCGGTCATCGAATCAAGCAAATAGTTTCAGAATAAGAGAGAAGGAGTTTTTGGTAAAGAGGGGGGCTAGGAAGTAGGGACTAGGAAGCAGGCACAAGATGAAAAAAAGGAAGAAATGGAAAAGATCGAACAAGGCAAAAGATGAAAGGCTACTCAATTGGAGGGAGAAGAAATCCGATACAGATAAAAAAATAGATGCAGCAGTAACGATTTTGAACCGAAGACAAGTAAGAAGAGGAAAAACCGCTAGCGAGTTGTGAAGAGGGTGAAAAGAAAAAATCGACAGAAAGAAAAAGCAGTTGTAGAAAGCAAAAGTTAGAAAAGAAAGCAATCTACAGAGAAAAAGGAATATTGATTTGTAAAAAAGCGAATGAAGGGAAGTAATGGCCCCGACCCATAGAATCCGCTGCGTCCGTTCGCTGCCGGATTCAACTGACATGACAGCTCGATCAATTACACACGATCTTATGAGAAGTGACTCATAAGCATCGGATGCAACGGACGCAACGCAAAAAGTAGACCAACTTTTAACTTTTTGGGTCCGGCAGAACTAATGACATAAGCTGTCAAAACCAATTTGAAGTTTTCTCTTCGCACCGCAACGGATTCTATGGGTCACTCCAATCCGTTGTGTCCGGTAAAACTCACTGCTGTCAGTTGAAAGTTGAATCCGGCAGCGAGCGGACGCAGCGGATTCTATATGGGTCGGGGCCTCATAGAGAAGATGAGGAAGAAATAGAGAGAAAAAGTTATTGAGACATAGAAACCAAAGAAAGAGAAAAGAGAGGGATCAACAGAGAAAAACGATACCTAAACAATGAACAAAAGTAAAAGAAACATGGAATAAAAATGAGAAATTGAGAAAGGAATAACGAAAGTGAGAAAGTTAGATCAAAAAATATGGCGGTAATTTATTATGACAGAAGAACTGTCACAAAACAGAGACAGTGAGAAAGAGAAAAATGAAAACACTACACAGAAATTGCCATTTCCACAAAATTTGTTTTGGAGGGATTAGATAAAATATTAAAAAGAATTTCAAAAAATTAAAAAGGGAGAGAAAAAAGTCATTTTGATTGATAAACTGCGAAAGGGAAAAATTTGTGAAAATTTTGTAAATTAAAAGAAGAAAAACTTTTGGGTTATGATACGCTCCGTCGACCTACAACTTTGCCCGACGATTAGACACGTCTTAAGGACTATTCACATGAGCCTCACCAACGACCTACAAGTGAAAGCATTTTCCTTATTTCTGACATTTTATTCGCATAAATGTTTTTGTATTTGTCGCGAAAAACTTCCGAATTCACTACCAATATAAAAACAAAAACGATTTCGAGGTAAAACACACACGAAAAATGTATCCGTCTAGATGTGGATTCTATGTGGAACGAAAATAAAGTTTGACAGTTCGTAGATTTTCATTCACGACTAATTTATTTATTATCTCTTTTCAGTTTTTGATTTCATCTATACAAAATAAAAATTTCTGAATAGCGGAGTTCACACTCTACAATTAGTTGGACAGACTTTGGTTTGAACGACCAATGTTGGATAATGTGAATCCTCAAACGACCGCTTTTCCAACTTGTTGGATGGTTCAAATATTTTTGAAAACTTTGAACTTGATCGGAGTAGAGGAATTTATGTCATAATGTAGGACGAGAAATCTGATAAGTCTGAACGCAAACCATACGACCATCGAACATTAATCAAGCGAAACTAATTGTACCTACAGTGTGAACGCTGCTAATCTCAGAATCAGTATAAACTATATTTCCATCGTTTAGTTGAAAGTTTGTAAAGATTCTAGGAATGAAAGGTGCTGAAATTCTCACGATCAACTAATAGTACTTTAGACAACCAATTTTTGAATTTAGAAGACTTGTCAATGCCCTTAAGAAGTTCAAGAAAGAAAACCTTGACCGATACTTGTATACTGCTTGATTTTCTTGAAAAAGAATCACCAGCTAAAGAGCATATCTTCTTCATTTGATCTCAACTTCTCATAAGCGAGCTGTGTAGTAAACATTTTAAGGATATCTAATGAACCTTTCTGCACGAATAACTCCACAGGGTGGTTGATCACAAAGAATCTTTCTTTTATAATCCGAGTGATCTACCAAGGGAGCAATTTTAATGTTTAGAGGAGCACACTGCAACTATGACTGAGATAATGCATATATTTTCCTTTCCTTATATTCTGATCCTAAACAACAACTATGAACAAAAAATACATGTCTTGTCCCAGGCAGTCTAAACAAACAAAGCTAGGAAAGGAGCATTTTCTGAACTCAAAAATCTAACAAGGGTAGTTGTGCCAAAGCTTACACTCTTGTCAAATTCGCAAAAAAAATTATTATATGGAATAAGCAGTTTTATTTGATCTGTCCGTGGAGAAGTGGATATCATCTCTACGTGGAACGTGAGAGTTTAAAGTTCGAATCTTATGAACATTCAATTAATTTTTAGTGAGTGTCTTTCGAGTGAAATTGGAAAGTCTTCCTAGAAAAAGAGCACTACTTTTTCATTTCATTAGAATATGCATTGCATCTTAACCTTTTCAAGGCACGGTGGTTGAGAGAAGTGCGCTAGGACCGGGGCTTCCCAAGTTTCTTATGCCACCTTATTCACTTGCTTGTTTTCAATAAATCCCATTTGACTGTCAAACTTCAGACAGTTTTTAGAACACTGACCAATTCAAAACTGTTATTTATAAACATTTTCATCGTTGACAGTTTTTAAACCGTTTAACTTTTGGCGTTCTTATTGGCTGACTATACCTTGACTAAAATGACATTGGATGACAACTTCTCCAACTTTTAAGACCCATGTCTAGATGGACAACTATCTAGGAGTCGTCTTAGTTAATTTTATAAACACAACTGAAGTAAACTGGGTGCTGGATAAGCTGGGTCAAATATATCAACAGTTTTTCAGAGTGGAACATATATAGAACCAGCCAGGAATGAGTTGAGTGGGACACATATAACCCAGCAGCCAACAAGTCCGAAAGGGTTGAAATACGACCTGGAGAACCTCATGGTTCGAAATTGGGACCACTAATTTTTCTTCGCATCTGTTTATAAGTTAAAATATGTGCTTCTGAGACTCGTTTAAATTGTTGATATCTCATTTTTCTCACAGAATATGAATAAACTGCAAGTAAAGATCAGTCAACCTCAAAATGAGTTAACCACAAAGCAAACGTTCGCACGCTCACGCACCAATAAATAGAAGACAAAACACTCTGTGTCATGCGAATGCCTATGTTGTTTTTATGTTTTTGAATTCATTAAAAGTTCAATGACTCCTTACATTAGAGGAAGAATACCCACTCGTAAATTTGTTATCATAGAGTCACTTCAATTCCGTATGCACTACACGTAGACTCGATGGTATGGAAAACTAGAGTAACGTCCATAATTAGTAGGTAATGAACGATATTGCTCACCTCAAACAAAAGGAACTACAAGTTCTGCGGGTGCAACAAATTACATAGATGACGCCACTCTATAAGTTGGCTACACCCCTACTCAACTCCGAGCTAAAAAAACATAAGTGCATTGAAGAAAAAAAATTCTTTGGACAAAAAAAAGTACGTTGAAATGTCATTTCCATTGCTCCCCACTCAATTGAAACAAAAAGTAATAAAGAACACCGATCGGCTTTGCGCATTAGTACACGAACTTCCTCCCAAAAAAATGTAAACCTACTTAAATGAGTCTGCCAAGTTCTAAGTAAATAGAACACCTGGGCATAAAGTGAAACAAATATGTATTTCTTTTTGTTCTTTCGTTCAATACAAATTGGCAGTGGGCACGCGTGCAATGCATTGCATTTGTCATATGCCTGCATGTTTTCAAAACAATGTGATCGGTGACAGAGTGATCAATGATTTCACTGTCGATTTAGTTTGTCGAAAATGAACTCTTTTTTTTTTAAGAAAAGTTACTAACAGATCGGCCATGAATTGAGAAGTGTGTAAATTACACGAGAATTCTTTTGTAGACTTTTAAAAGAACAGGAAACTGTGATCAGTTGACATAGCTGTCAACGTTAGAGCGAATGGGTGTAGTACTTTTATTTGTGAACTGAAGTTAAGGTGTAAGGGTGCGTCCACACTATGCCGACCGGCCGGCATTCGGATTCATTTTATTCCTTTCGAATTCGGGTCAGCTTTCGGAAAGGAAGAAGTTCGATCGGAATGTCCACACCAATTGAGTATTGTCGATCGGCAATTGATGCGGTAAAAGTGGGGACTTGCCTTTTCCTTTTTCAGGAAAAAATAAGGGTATATGAGACGAAATAGACTTTTTTCTCAAATCATATTGACATTTGACATAAGGGCGGTTTGATAAGTCAGTATGACTTTTTGAATTTCTCGCGCAGTTACTACAAATGCAACAGTGTTGTCGTCAACTGTAATCTATTAGTAGGCAACTGTCATATTTTGAGCAAGCTACGTCATGCAGTTGGCGTTTGATAGCCATTCAGAGCAGACAACCTCGTGAACTTTTACGAAAATGGAAAAAGGGAATTTCGTGTGCTCATTAAACATTACTTTTTACGTAAAAAGTCCATTACTGAAACTAAAAGGCTTGATAAATACTACGGGGACTTGGCACCATCAATTTCAATGGTAAAGAAGTGGTTTACAGAGTTCCGTTGTGGTCGTACCAGCACTATAGTGACGCCGAACGTACAGGTCGCCCAAAGGAAGTGATCACGCCGGGAATCGTCGATAAAATTTATGAAATGATATTGGATGATCGGAGAATGAAAGTGCGTGAGTTGGCTCATGCTGTAGGTATCTCAACTGAACGCGTACATCAAATTTTACACGAATATTTGGACATGAGAAAACTCTCCGCGAGATGGGTGCCGCGATTGCTCACACTCGACCATTATAAGCGCAATCCAAAAAAATGGCCAAAATCAACGAATTGAGATACGAACTGCTACCCCATCCAGCATATTCTCCAAATTTAGCCCCCTGCAACTATTATCTGTTTCCAAACCTAAAGAAATGGCTGGGTGGTAAGAGATTTAAGTCGAATGAAGAAGTCATTACCCAAACAAACGCGTATTTTGAGAGCCCTGAGAAAACCTACTATTTGGAGGGAATAAAAATATTAGAAAAACGCTGGACTAAATGTATCGAGCTAAAAGGTGATTATGTAGAAAAATAAAATGTTTATTTGCCGCAAAAAGTTTGTTTTATTCAAAAAGTCACGGACTTATCAAACCGCCCTCATAATACGTCTTGAAGAAGTTGAAGTATTTTAAGTTCAACAAAAAATCCTAGTGTAAGTCCATCTATTACTTGAAGCAGTGTATTTGTCTTAGGGATGACCACAATGCGTTTTCCTTTTTAAGCCCCAACTCATCTTGAAAACTTAGAGTTTGTTGAGCCTTCAATGGGGTTGACCTCAACTTGCTCTAAACTAGAACTAAGCTTTTGATGGACGAGTTCAGCCCATGAACAAGGCTGTCAAATGGCATGTATTTTTCTTCAAGTGACAAGGAAGGAAAAGTGTTGGTGACGTGGTCAAGTGTTTTGAGGGAATCGAAAACCCCCTTTTTTGATAACTCTTGGAGCTGTCATTGTCAAGTTCAACAATCGAAGCTACGTTTCCATCTTTCTTTCAACTATGAGAGTTCACAAACAAATTAGTTCGATTTTGAATAACAAAGACGTTGAATAAGTATCGCCAATGATTTCTTTCTACAAACACAAAGGACACAAAAACCACCTTCTATATTTCTCTTCTTGAATCACCTTAAATTCAAATGAAAATCGTGTATAGTATTTTCTTGAAATATCACACTTTTTCAATTATCACAACTGAAACGTCACTTCACTCTATTTTCTTATTTTTTTTTTTTTATTTACACTCCAATGTCCAAGTTTCGCATGCGTTCTTAAAACAAACATTCGTACCTAATAGCATATCGGTGGAACGTGTCAATATGAGAAATCAGTTAAAATATTTTTATTATTTGTTTGACTGCACATACTCAGATGTACCTATACATATATTTAGGTTCATGACTAATCACTCTCAATAAGTCACCATTCGAAGTTTTCCAACCCATACTTCTCTTTGCATGTGAGTTTTTCTTTTTTTTTTTTTTCAAAGAACTTGACCGTCAAAAAAGCAAAACTACCTCTCACATTTCCGTAACCCAGTTATTTTTACTTGCGATTATAGGTACTATAAGGCAAGTCTTGCAATCGTGCAGAAAAAAAATTTTGAGATAACAATTAAATATGACATTACGATGATAGAGAATACGAAAAAAGTGGGTCCTGCAATTCTGTCTGTCTGTCTGTCTGTCTGTCTGTCTGTCTGTCTGTCTGTCTGTCTGTCTGTCTGTGTGTCTGTCTGTCTGTATATGGATATACAGCCTGAACTAATAGACCAATTTTCTTCAAAATTTGCAGTTAGGGTCTGTGGAGCAGTCTACAGAGGGGTTTTTGGAATTGAGTCTCTAGGTCTTGAAATAACGGTACCTGCCATACAACCGATATGATAATACTTATTTTTCTCGAAAACGGCTCCAACGATTTCGATAAAATTTTGTGTGAAGGATTAATTTTGAATTTCGCTTCTTATGATGTAAAAAAAAATTTTGGAAAAGGCCTAAAAACAGTACCTCCCATAGTACCGTTTTTTTCAAAACCGACTTTCTCGTTAATGGCTTACACGATCTTGACGAAAGTTTGGATTTAAAAAGTCGTAAGCTGTTACAAAAAGACTGCATATCAATATTAAAAAAAAATTTAGTTGTGGAAATTTTTAAAAATATTTTTAAAAAATTTTGATATTTTGAAATAACTTCAAAACTATAACTTTGATTTTTTTCAAATTTTTTGTCAAATTAACTCTTATTAAGATCTAAGACTTTGCATACTCGACTTTTAAAAAACAGTTTATAGAAAAAAGTGAAAAATAAAAAACCGTTTTTTGGAAAAACTGCTCCAACGATTTTGATAAAATTTTCATCATTCATATGTATTAGCGATTGAAAGAGAATGGCGTTTTTAGATTTTTGCTTGAAACCTTTGGAATATTTAATTTAATTTTTTCATTATTTTACGTGATTTAATTCAATTTTCATAATTAATGTGTAGTTGGCAACCCTGTACCACAAAATATATTATGAAGAGCTAATACCAAAACCTTTAACTCAGCCTTTAGATTTTGATATCGTATTTAGAACACAATCGCAAGTTCGTGCGACCCAGTCGTGCCCATTTTTTATTACTCTTTTGAGTTGTATGTTTAGTTTTGATTTGTGTTCCATTTATTGTGACTAACAAATGAAACAAAACTTAAATGAAAATACGTCCGCATTTTATGTGAGGGAGTAAGCAACCGAACGTTATCTGAAATGTTTAGGTGAACATATTGAATTTCATTTAGAAAAACAAACAAAATATATTTTTAGAGAAAAAATGAGAAACTTGTCAGAAGTAATTCATTTTGCATGAGTATGACGGTTGTGGCTTGTGATTTTTTCCAAATTTATGGAATTTCGTTTGAGCTTTACTGCAACGAGGAAATGTGTTTAATTGTTGTTAATTGCTCTGTGGTTTGTATGATTCAGGTCCTGAGGTCCTGGATTCCGCATGTATCTTTAGCTTTCAGCAATTGAAGAATAGCTATTTTGCTATACTGTCTTATAAATTCTGGTAATTTTTGGAGGGTCTTAAACAAGTTTAAAAAGAAATACAATAACAAAGAATTTGTATTGTCAAAAGTTTTTTGAGTTGAATTGGAAGTCAAAAGACATGGAAGGGCGAAATGCAAACAATTTTTAAGAGTTGTGGTCATGGATCTGCTTTGATCCTTCCATGTCTTTTGGCGTTTTTAGTTCCTTGAACTTGGATGATATAGTCGTCTTACGAAATCCAGGTCCAGAAAATTTTACTAAAAATAAAGTCGAAGATATTTTGCAGCTTGGTGCTACAAAATAGCCTTGTGCAATTGGGAGGTTCTGTGGATCAATTTATGACTTCTTTGTCAGTAAGCATCAAGAGGAGCTGGTGTCTACCCTTTTATTATGGTCGCCTCAAAAACATTGCTGTCAAAATGAAACACACGGTAGCTTTATAAAGTGGTAAACATCTACGCCATCCAGCGGCGGCGGTGTATGAAAAATGAATACGTTACACAGGTCACAATAACAGAAAGTAGAGAAAACTGCGGTAAGGCAGTTTTACCTGGATAAAAACACAATTTTTGGGAAAAAGATTCTGCTGAGGGGAACTGGTCGTCATTTTAGAGTCGTAAATAAAATAAATTGGGTGGCGCAGCAGAGCAAAGTTCCTCAGGGCCTAGCGCATTTCTCACAACCATTCCTTGGGAATGGAGGGGACCTACAATTTTCTGCCGGGGACCTACAGTTTTCGAAAGGTTTATCGAGAAAGCGCTTTTCATGGCAAAGAATTTACTATCGGATGACTTCCCAATTCCTCGCGGAAGGCGATACCCATGGAAAAACATTTTTACCTCTGTTGGGAGCCACAAACCTATGGGTTAACAGGCGGACATGCTAACCATCACAACACAGTTACCACATAGTCGTTTAGTTTAAAATCAATTCAATGGGTGACTTTTTTTGTTTTAATAAAGTCGATCAGTGAAGAATGTAGATAGATAGATAGCACGTGAAAAAAGATAAATTGGGACTTTGAACTTCTCAAGAACTCAAAGAAAGAAGAAGTTGGAATACGGTACCGGAATACTTCCTGGACATAATATCCTTATTAGGTATGTGCAGGCCACACGGTCTTTTGGAACCTACAGCAGTGATGGAAATAAGACCCATATTGATTCCTATTAGCTAGCTAAATTTACAAGTCTGGCGAAAAACTGCCAAGTGACGCTTGTAAAGGCTGTCACTCAGTAAACACCGTCTTCTGATGGCGGTGAAGTGATGGATCAAGTGATATATAGTTATTGGATAAAAGAAAAGTAGAACAGTGCATTTTGAATATGAAGAGACATCTGTTTGGCAATACCAACACAGTCTAAAGTTTTCTAGAATGTAAGGAGCACTGCACTGTAAGAAAACAAACTTGTAGACAGAACTTAATTATGGTCAGGGGTTTTAAAAAGACGCTACCAACAAGTCAAAGAATGATGGTGATGGAGTAATGGTGCTAAAGAAGTAAAAACTAGGAAGAAGAAGGCTTCCAAAGTTTTGTCAGAGTGCATTCCATTGAAATAGACAGAAAAGCTAACCTCAAAGTAAATTCAGAGATCCCGAGAAAAAAACAAAGTCCGCCTAACTCAAAAGAAGAAGTACGAAAGGCATGTATCAGAAGCTGGAAAAGATTTTTGTCATGGCTGCTGATACTAACCCAGTTATTGAAGAAATGTCACAAAACAGCTTAAATAAGGGACCAACCTTATTCAAATTAGATGATCATAAAAGCAAAAATGCTCAGGAGATTCGTTCGCCTAGGTTTATCAAGGATGCGATCCTCAAAGACAGCTGCTAGTGGACGACCACAAAATGCATATGTAACGACAATATTGTGATGCCTTTTGAACAAACAGTTTTCTTGAAAACGTTTTCTAGGAGCCGAATTTTACTTAACCGAATAACCCGATATCACAGTCTTGAAGGTAGTGAAGCTGTTGGGAGCTCCAAAAGAGGCATCGGTGCTCTGCCGGAAGATGAACCATATGAGTTTTGGAAAAAGACCAAATACATCGGATGTGCATGGCTCACGATTCTCATTTCCAAGTTTTAAAGAGGTGGTAGAATACTGGAGCAATGAAGCGAAAGTTATTTTCTACTAATTTATACAAAAAAAGGGAAAATGCAAAGAGCTGTGATAGATTAGCGTTCCATCGAGCTGATGCCCCACATTTTGAAGATCGTTAAGCGAGCATTAGGTTCTTATGATAGAAAAATTCCCCTTATCGAGAAAGAAAGACTCAACACCGAATTTCTGTGTCCAGTCAGCACCCAGCACTCACATAAGATTCAAAAAGTTAAAAAATTCACAAAAAAGTATAAGAGTAAGTTGACAGCAGGTAAGATGAAGATGTCTTATATATGACAGCAGAGTAACAAAGCTTGATCGTATTAGAAGTACCGAAATCCATGGAATATTTCACGTCAAAAATACAGCCTTGGAAAAAATATACCACTACCAGCTCAGTTGGTATTGTCATGTAAAAAAAGGAGAGTCCCAGAGAACCCCGTCAAAAAGGCAGTATCATACACCATTCAGACGGATTCGCGAAGAAACAAAGAGAAAGATAGACTAAAACACTCCTGGCACAGACAAATGCAATGGTTGTAACAAACAATTTTAATGGTAAGTGGATGTGTTGACTACTGCAACGACGGTTTCGATTGGTATTCAGTGGAGTTCTTCTGAAAAACTTAGATTGACTCAAGATGTAGGGGAGAGTGCGGTCGAAAATAATGCGTTACAATTGTAACATTGAATTTTAAAAGAAAAATGAACCTGTAACCGTTCATTTTTAAATGTAGAATTCTTCGGCGCTGAATGCACCCACAAAACTTCAATTGTCAAAGTACTGAACTGTGCCAAATATAGTTTAAAAGGTGGAATTTGTGTATAAAAGTAAACTTTTTTTAATTTTGAGTTTTTGAATAAATTTTTTAAAGAAAACAATTTTGATTCAGTCGTAACGTTACCATTTTACCTCATTTTATTTCAAATTTAATGGCTTAAGTGGTTTTGTAATCCACATACATAGTAGTATTTGAATAAACTTCATATTCAATCAAAGAAACGATATGTGGACAGTTGTAACATTTTTTGAGTGGACAATTGTAACACGTTGCAACCGGTGTTACTTATAGACCAAATTAATATAACTTTCCAAACATTCTGAAACCATCTCAAATGCTAATTTAACATCACTGATTCCATCTTCATCACAAGCTTCGCTAATTCCTGAAGCCATTTCAGGTATTAATTTACCATTACCTGGTATAACTCCCACGGCATCGGGAAAACTTTGCCAGGTGACAAGTTAAAAAAAAAATAAATAAATAGGGTGGCGCAACAGAGCGTGGAGCCCCTGGGCCTAGCGCATTTCTCACAACCATGCCTTGTGAGGGAATGGAGGGGACCTACAATTTTTCGCCGGTTCCGAACGGCTAATTGAGAATGCGCTTTTCATGGCAATGAGTTTACTAACGGAGGACTTGCCAATTCCTCGCGAAAGGCGATACCCGTGGAAAAACAATTTTTTCATTTTGCCTCTGCTGGGATTCGAACCTCGAACCTCTGGGTTAGCAGGTGGACATGCTAACCATCAGGCCACGGGTACAGGTGACAAGTTACTGAATTGAAATCGAACTTGTTGTTTGTATGTACTACAAGACTGCTTTTAGTTTTCAATTTTCATTTACCTAATTAATTTTTGTTCAATAAAAATGAAGGTGAAACAATTTCTTTCATTACCGTCGTTTTTTGTGTTACAATTGAAACAACGAAAAGCACGATTTTAACATTCGACTTCTACCTCTTTTGCCCATCTTTTACCAGAAGAAAATAGAAAGTTGGAAAACTGAGCAGCTTGAAAAGATAGCTTTTCAACTTGCGCGTTATAATATTTTTCTATATGTTTTTTGGTTCAAAAGTTATAGAACCAAATAAGCAAAATGTTACTTTCCACCACACTCTCCCCTACCATCTCTTTTGTTGGTACGTGAAAAATGCGAGTAAGTTTGGCTCTTATCAATCGATTAACTTGACTACACTTTATTCATGTCAACTTCATTTCTAAGATAATGAGAAAAGTAAAGGAAAACGCAGCAAAAAAAAGAGCATTTAGCTTGGGTCACTCCAGGGCGCCAATTAAGTAATGTTAATTTCAAGAATCAATCAAATCAAATTCCCAAGGTCCAAATTAGATAGAAAACACTTCATATTTGGTAGCAATACTTGCTTAAAATTATGGTAGACTCTTTTTCTTCAGTTTAAATTTTTTCTATGAGTCACCGAAATGTTTTAAAAGTCTTAAAATAGAACCTTTGAAAAGACAAGCTTTTGAGTGCAAGGCACTCACGGCGTAAGTTTTAGGTTTTTAATTGTCATTAATTCCATTGTCATCATTAAAGGGCTTAAAATTCGTTCTACCGACTCGATACTGAACTCGCAAAAATACATCATTTCTAGAAACTAGAAACTGAATATGCATTTTCTAACCCGTTTCTTCACTAAGAGGCATACTTTAACTATTTTCGGAAGCTGAGAAATCAGCAAGTGCGTGAATCAACTTACAGAGCTTTTACTCCTGTAAAAATCAAAAGGTCCCAATTCGAGTTAAGAAAGCATCGGTGAGGTTTCAATTGCCCTTAAATCAAAAGTGTCAACAGTTGGCGATATAATAATATAACAGGTTGTAAGTTGAGTTACACCATGTATCGATCTCAAAATTATAGAGGATTTGAATTCAAAAATGGCGTATCAATTTCTTAGTATTAATAGTATTTGCCTATCTTTATTGAAAAGGACAACTTGTGTAAGAAATAAAAAAAAAACTCACCTCGATGTCAGGCCAGGACTAAGAGCTTCGTATTCATTGACGGGATGCAGTCCTCCATGTTCGGGTGTCACGCTGCCAAATATACTCTCACGATGTGTCGCATTTGTCAACTGTGTGTAGTTTTGCATGCCAACATCACTGTCATTTGGCGATTCACCGCCGCTACTTGCCGAATTGTTTTGATGTTGATGCTGGTGATTTTGTTGTTGTTGCTGCTGGTGATGTTGATGCTGGTTGTGATTATGATGATGATGATGATGATGGTGCTGATCCAGTTCTCCATCACTTGTCAATGTAAGATAACTCGTTCCCTCGCCATTTCCACCATTTTCTCCCCCACCACTCATATGATGGTCGTCAACCATCGAACAAGTTTCATCCTTCAAAGTGTCCTGGATAACCTCATCGATGCTACTGGGAGTATTATTGTTGACAATTGTTGCACCCGTTGTTGCATGCAAGTGTTCGGCTACAGCTCCTCCATACGCCGAATACAATGCCAAATTGTTACGCATGTTAATTTGATCGAGTGTCGTTTGATTGGCTGCGGTCAGCAAAATATCTTGCGTATGCTGATGATGATGATTTGACTGCTGTTGCTGTTGCTCCACCATCAATTTGTTGCTTTCGGTGTCCTTTTGATGCAACGACAAGTCGTATGCCCAATTATTGTATGGGGGCATTGATATACTGTTGTTGCTACTGCTACTCAAATTCAGATACGGATCACTGTGATCGCTCAGATTTGCAACGATCGCAGGTGAGATACTCGTGTATCGCGCGTGGTATTGTTGCAATTCGGCGAATTGCAATGCAGCAGCCTGTGCGGCGGCGGCTTGATTATGATCCACCTGATGCTGCAAGCGATTGCTCGATATTATCACTGTATTGTTCGAACCGCGATAACCGATTGGAATATTATGAGCCGCAACACCACCACCTGTCAGGTGATGATTATTACCGGTCGATAAGAGGAGTATATTATCAGCACTTTCACTACTACCGTTATTATTGTTATTTAATCTCAACACAACATTACTATTATCTGTGACGTTAGAACTGTCATCGGATTCTTTTTGCAAATTTTCAATCACTGACACTGCACTTATTACAGATATGGTCGAAGTTGGCGCCACTGTCGGTGATATAGATAACACTGATAACGCCGCACCACCACTACTCACACTTGCACTACTCCCTATCGAAGGTGATAAGATATTCTTTGACACGACTGTGGTCGATAACGATTCGTCGTCTAAATAGGGCTCAGTTTTGCAGCATAAAACTGTTTGGTTTGATGTTTCGCTGGCAACTGATACGATCGTCGTAGTCGGTGTCGGGTTAGACATAGTTGCTGTCGTTGCTGCTGTCATGGACAATGATGTTTTAGTGGTAGGTGGTTGTTCGGCTGCCGCTGTCACGTTAAATGCCTGCGCCGACGATGAGGATGATGTAGACGACGAACGCGACGTAGACCGTTTGTTCTTTTGAATGTGTGAGTATTTTTGTTGTTGCTGTTGCTGATGGTTTCGAAGAGATCCTTCCTCGTTTTCCATTACCCCTCCACACTGATTGGTAGTATTGGTTGAGGGTTGAACAGGGTTAATGTTCGATGATGTGCCATTGCCATTGTTTTTACTTCGCAGCGGAGTGAAATTACCTAAATCTCTGTTATGTTGCTGTTCATTGCCGCTGCTGCTGTTGTTGTTGTTGTTGTTGTTTCGGTTCCGAATATTATTGTGACGCGTAGGTGATGCTTTGACTGGTAGTTTCATGTTGTTAAGCGAAACTGAAATTCAAATGAAACAAAATTTAATAACGACAATTATAGCAAGTGAAATTTTACAAATAAGAGAGACAAACCAAAGCACTTGGTGTGGTGCGACAGGGTAGGACACATTTTGCCATAAAAATGACTTCACTGTGTTCACTCTAGTGATTTCCCCTAATTGTTGGGGATCGGTTTGTTTTCTACTTTGTAGTTCTTTCTCTCTCGTTTATGAATACAATACAACTGGTTTGGCTTCTTTTCTGTTTTTAGTTGTGTGGTGTTTGTGTGACGTTCCGTTGACGCCCAGATTCCGATGTTCGGTGTGAAAAATGACTTGTTGCTTTGGAAAGAGTGAGATGGGAATGGAATAGTTTCTGTTGACCACTATGATCGCCTTTTAATGATCAGGCAAATGAGTGTGCGACTATTGACGTTTATATACTTGGATAGGGTTGCCCAGCAATTGTTTTGAAAAGACAGTTGAATGGTTTGTGGACATTGTAAGGTAATAATTCAAGGGTATTTTCGTTCGTTGAAGGACTGTAATATTTACTTGTATTGAATGACAATCGATTGATTAATTTAACGACTGTGGAGTTGAATTCGTCATAGGACAGAATGATACAATTACAGTGACTGCTGAAAAAAAGCTCGTTCTTCGATTTGTAGTTAAAAGCGGACGACAAGTGTTTGGGTAATTTATTCAAGCTTAGATCAAGCCTCAAAGCGGTATATTTTATATGTTATATGTTATATGAAAATATTTGGAGGCAAGTTTGGGAGAGTAGGAATGGCGTTAATAACTTCTTCAAGCTTTGGGCAATACAATGGAACAGGGGAAATGAAAATGATTTTATAGAAAAGTGATGTGCCTATACCTACCTAGACTTAAAACGGTGAGGATTGGTGTTGGTTAAATTTTTTTTGGAGCAATTCTATTCAATAACCAAATCAAAAGCTGAGATATGAAAGGATTGTTGGAGTTTTTTAGAGTTTTAAAGTGACAAGTACCTACCTAGGTACTTTAGGTATGTGGATTGAACAATTTAAGACGGTATATGTAAGCGTCAGAAAAAAGGTAATAGAAGGTAATAAAAGGTAATAGAGTTCGTAACAATTCCTGTTGCAGCCACGTAGAGCAAACCAAATATTCAATGCTTAAGCTTCAATTCTTCTCTACAAACAAAATGATCTCACTGAGACTTGAGAGGCAAATTCAATGTTTGGCCATACCAAGATTACAAGGGACGGCCACGGGTGGATGGATCACTACTACGAAGCAAGCAGGTAGGTGAAAGAGTTGTCATTTATTCGAGATTCGTAACATCATAAAGGTAGGAGAGGATCCAAAAAACACTGAATTGCATAGACCCGCAAAGATTGGAGAATTCATGAGACTACCATCAGTGAAGCACCTTACAAAGTCAGGATTAGAACTGATTTTCTTAAGAAAAATGTCAGAATTAACGTAGCTGCCGTTGTAAAAACGAGTAGTTACCTACTCACGATGGTAAATAAAATCTTGAAAGGTCTTAATTTTGAGCTCCAGAAGATTTTTCTGGTATCTATAATAAATTTCAGGACAGTTATAGCAATTGAGCAGCCGTTAACAAGTAATTTGTTAAAAACTACCATGTCCATTGTCGTTTGCTTAGGCTAAGTAGCTAAATATCTCTTATAGCAAATTGCAAAAAGCACAGGTCCTCAATGACTCCCTTGCAGGGCACCTTGCTTGAAAACCACTAGCATCTACGAATCATAGCTGAAATAGTTTCTTTTCAAGTGTGGGTAAGGTACTCGACAAAGAAGAGTTCCGGAAGATCGTTACGGTTTCAAAGCGTCTAAGATAGCTTATGAAACTCAATGAAAGAAAAACCTATAGATACAAATGCAATCACCTTATTAGAGAAATAGGTACCTAGGTTGCTGCGAACCGAATGATACTGGGCTCCCTGGGAAATAAGTTTCCAGTACAAAATGAAGTGCCTTTGTTTCAATCAGTTTGTCTTTTTGATTCCACTATATGTTTCGATGTTTCACAGAATGCTTTTAAAGAGGGTTGTGTCAGTCTGCAACTTGGTCTTGAGTTATGTAGCTGTTTATAAGAGTCTTGGTTTGTGGTTTCCGTAATTCAGCTTTCCGCCACGGAATAACAAGCCCAAAAGGATTTTTAAGACTTTACATGCCAGCTCAAAGCTTTTTGTAAGAGCAAACTAAACCTCGAGAACTGTTCCCTCCATTTACTGCATTGCTTAGAGCTTAGGCAGAGCTTAGACCATATAGGTAATTAAGCTCATCAGTTTAGTTCTTAGGTCCTTATTATCAAGGAAATAAATACTCTTACAATGGAACTAAATATACCTGGTTACCCGATAGTGAACCAGGAGTTTTACGTTTTGCAATCTCCTGGGAGCATCTGTTAAGTACCTATAAGGTAAGGTCTATTACTTTCTGCTTTTTTAACAAGAGTTACGCTTTGCAACCAATATCGTAAGTATCTAAATCAAACGACAGAATGAATCTAAGAAGATGGTCATCTGATATGTTGTTTTAGACGCTGCTTCATATAGCTAGTTTTGAGCGTTGCCATCACAGCATCATTAGACCCAGTTATTGGCTTTCACAGAACTACAACAGTTCCACAATCTCTCTAGAAGGTATTTGTAGAATAAAGTTTTTTTTTAACAGTGGCGCGGTGGCACAGTGTTCAGTGAATAGCCCGGACTCGCGAAGGTTTGGAACCCAGATCCGGCCATCTACTTTTCTTTCACACTTCAAGTATTATCTGAACGCTGCATTTGAGGTTATAGGTAAAATTACAACCGCACTTTATTTTCATTACGGCGCTAAAAAAAAAAGGAATGGCTGCTACACTGGTAGTCCACTGGACGAGAAATTCGTCTCAGTACTCTGTCCTTAGCCTTATAATGGTGACACAATGAAGGTTCCCCACTCAGCAATCGATTCGTAGGTTATTCAATTTGTGTTTTGTTTGAGAAAGCACTTTGTGGTGTGCAAACAACTTTTCAGTGCATAGTTCTTTTCATTGGTGAAAGCCATTCCTCAATGACTTTGACTGGCGACAGTACTCAACTGGAATAAGTGCTCCGGTTCTTATGGATATGGCGAACTGTGAGTAATTGAAACTACTACAGTACTGAAGAAATTGTTTTTGCATTGTTGATGTTATGATACTGAGCCCACAACTTAAAGTTGCAAGCAAAAGCGGTCGCAGTCTATATAGTCAAGTTGGGAGTGGATTACATGTAGACATCGCCCGCGATACAAGGCACACATCTATATCGAAGATATCCACACCGAACCATGACATAGTAGATCTAACTAAATACAGACCAAATTGGGGATACGAATTCTTAATGATGATGTGTAAATAACGCCAAGGACGCATTTTCTTTTTGAACGTTTCTCTGTTTGTTGGGAAGCAGCAAATGTATTCCAGATACTTTGTGACAAATGGTCCCATTCTGAGCTTGTCAACAGCAATCTCGGTAAATCCTTGACTTCCATTAGATGTGATCGAGAAAGAAACCTATCAAACGAATTTCGCTGACGGACGTAGAACTTTCTTAATCTGAACTTGCTTGCGAATCGGTTGTAGTTTCGTTTAGAGTATAAGTTCCTCGAGCACTGTACAAGAACTAAGCATGCAAAGCTGGTATCCAATGTGACAATGTCTGATCAGTGGCATTGGATTACTCTTCGCCGCGATAGAATTTTCACTACAAAAGCGGTCAAATTCAGTTGCATTAACGCAGTTCGATGTGAAGGGAAGTCTGAGATAAATCGGACACTACTTATCATAGATTATTTTAAACAAAGTTAAGCTCAAGGTAAAACTGATGGGCAATCGTAGCGAAGGGGAGGAATATGTTATTGGCTATTTAGACGGTGTGATAAGTTACTTTTCGACGATGTTCTACAGTTAAGCTATCATCTATCAGTCTTAACGCTCGGTTTCGTAAAGGCGCAAAAATGTTTGAGGATCACCTGAACAAATATTGTAATTATACTCTACTTTTGAACGTTACTTTATCATTTGTGGCCAGATCAGAAAGGGTTAACATTTTCTGAATCGTCTTAAGAACTTGGCACTTTGCAGTTTGGTCCAATCGCTAAACGATGTAAAAGCCGTCCTCTTCGTCGTGTCGATACCTGTGCTCTGATTTGGATGAGACGCTTAAGGATATTTACCGTTTTCCTGAGTTTCCAGAATAAAGCGAATTTTTTGCGAGGGATTTTAGCATTCAATCAGTCAGGGTTCTGCTGAGTGGAGCATTACACTCAAATGGTTTCATCCTCTTAATAGAGTTCATCCAACTAAATGGTAGTGTTCCCTGGTATAGCTAGCTCTCCCAGATGAACTCCACCATGCTTTCACGCTACTTTGATCATGGTGTCTTTTGTTATACGACTATTTTTCTTTCAAGGTTTTATCCCTTCTGGGTAGTATTTACAAGTCGGGTTCGGGGGTTCGGAAGCTTTGGGACTCACAGACCTAGTATATTATTCATCGGCGTTTCGGTTAGCCCAACAGCACTTTCCGGAAACCCTTTTCTTTTAACTGTTCAAAAAGATGATGCAGCTTCTGTTACAAGAGACGGTTTTGAGTTGGTGGGTGAGACTGAGATCCTTTCCGACCTGTGGTGAAAATACCGCACAAGTGAACAAGAAATTGAGTGCAGTTAACGGTCGAATGAACGAGAACGATTATGGAATTTGTTGCTAAACGCAACGTTTAGCAATTTGAAATTGTAAATGTTGCAAAAAGACTTAATTCCTTTGTTCAATCGGGAATCTTCTTTACGTTGAGTAGTGACAAGCTGTCCGTCAGAAGGCGCTACTAATGAAGGCATTTTCAGCTTCAATCGATATTGTGGCAGCGCCGCTTTGATCAGATACTAACCCGGGATAATGGCTTCCCACCAACGCAACGTTTGAATTATTTTCAAGCTCCACTTTTCATCTTTTTAGCCCATACAACAACGAAGTTTTCAATAAGAAGAGAGTTGCAGGGGTCTTCGATGACGGTGCACCTTTGGCTCAGTTGTACGCATCTGAAAGAGCAGGGCTTTGGATGATAAATAAGGTCACTAGAATACGGTCACCTGCCGCAATCGGAATACTACGGGTGCGGCCTGTCCCTTTATATGATAGGTTGGTTATAGGCTAGGTGGTAGCGTGGTACAACAAAGCTATGGAAACCCAGTATTTCCAGAACCGACAATTTTATGCCGATTTCGGACGGCCAATGTCTGAATCTTATTGCTGCTTTAGCTTCAGTTTTAACTGAAGCTTATGAATTTACTCATAGGATTACATAAAGCACATCCTATCACAATGTCGCTTTGAACTTCTATGTTATGTTGGTTCGTGTACAAGATAAAGTAACGTGACCCAACAACGAACCTCGAACTCAGCAGGCAGACATGCTTAAAATTACGTAACGTGCTTCACCGCTCTTACGATAAAATCTTTTGGATCAACTTTCCGACTTTTTTTTACCGTTTCTTAGTTTTCTTCGGGCGAAGGACACCTACAGGCAAACGGCGAAAGTCTTAAATCCTCAGCATTTCTTTTTGGGTCAAGCACACACTTAATACTCAAGACACAAGACAAACTGTTTACATATTTCATATAAGAAGAAAATTTACTTTAACACATGAATTACGCTCATAGACCCTAACTATGATTATATTTTCTTACAACTTCCGGACTGATTTTACATGATCCGTTTTAACAATGTTCTTTGTGGAATATTTTATAGATTACCACCAAGTACCTAGTCATACCTACAATAATAAACTCCAGACAAAGACAACACAATGGAAACGGTGTTTGTGCGCTAATGAATTTAGACCTCCATAAAGTGAATTCTTCGGTACAGAGTCGTCTCAAAACAACACAGCCATAAAACTCACCAATAGAATTATAGCCTCGAACTTCTTTCTAATTTTCCACCCGCTAACCATGGAAGCAGGCGTCACAAGCTCATAACAACATCAGCTGAACATGTCTCTTCGAGAAATTTTGTTTTTTTGCATTCTCGATATCGGCGGTATGGTAGACCTTCGTACCTACATTAGGGACTCTTTTACGGCATTGCAATAAATATCTGCCTGATGATCTACTTCCTTGTTTGATCGTCACAAACATATACTCACACGTGCAGGTAACTGACACACAAAATAACCCAAAAACACGAAAACACTTTCAAAAACCATTTCATGTGTTTGTGTTGATTGAAAACAGAAAAAACAATATCCATTCCATAAGTAGGTATCCTTGAGGTACCTAACCTAATACCTACTCAAAAATGTTGATTTGTAAACAAACCAATAAAAGTTGAAACAGACATCAGAGACCTTATGTCGATCATCAACTATGTGTCATCCAATGACCACTAATAGACGACGTTAGTCATATATTGCATTTCCGATTACAGGACGTGCTTCGGCACGTGACTCTCTTTTTTTTGGGATTGGATTCTTATACCTGGACTGTGATGTTTGAACAGGTACTTTTGTGTTGCATAAAATCCTTTGGACAAACAAACAACAACATGGACTCGATGTATCTTTTTCTATTCATTAAGTGCAAAATATACAAACGGTGACGTATTTGTTTACTTGGTTTGGTTCTATCTGTGCAGAGGATGAGTGAGTAATTCTCAAACTTGAATGTTATGTAAGTTATTGTGGAAAACAGAGTTTTTGAATTCCATATTCGACAACGATAGAGATGGTGATGATATTGAATGACACACTCTAGCGACAAGATTCTCCTTCCAGGATGAAATTCAGACGAATAGACCCTCAGATTTGGCCGGCTGGTACTCTTATTAAAGAATTTTCAGCTCGTCATAGTAAAAGCAACGTCAATAAGGGTCCAAAAAACTTGAGTATCTCCCTCTTCTACCAAAATGTAAGAAGACTTCGCAGTAAAACTGCTAATCCTTATAACAACTCCCAAGCATTCTCTCATGACATTTTTGCTCTGACGGAAACTTGGCTTAACTCTGCCTTTTTAGATACTGAATTATTTGACCATGATTACTTAGTATAAGTATAGAAAAGATCGTACCTATAATAAACCCTCGGAAGTTGGAGATGGCGTAGGTACTTACTGCTGCTCGTATAGCAAGTATATGTCCTCTCTACTCTCTTATAGCCTTTCTTTTTCAATTAACTGTAAATGTATTATGTGTCAAAGTCTCAATCAAATCAAAAAACGTGTATATCATAAATACATATATTCCACCGAAGAGCCGTTTTGGGGGTTGAAACCCCCCCCCCCCCCGAAATTTTTTAAATAAAAAAGTAACCACTAGTTTTTTAAAACACAAATCAAAATATAAAACATGGAAGCATAAAATTCATCTGAAAATTTCATTCTGTCAAAAATTTTTGAAAAAAACATTCCAAATGCGGAATTTGCAGGTAGCTCATATGTTTTGGAATGACTTTTTGGTTTTGGTATGTTTTTAGCATGATCACCCTTTTCTAGTATAAGTGAATTTCATATGTTGATGTGGAGGTAGTATTGGGTCGTATAAAATGGGACCTGCGATAGAAATATATGAAAATACAGTCATCAGAAATGCCTTAGATAGCCAAAAGAAGCCTAAAACATCCAAGGATAGATACCAGCACCTACCAGCCTACATTCAGAACTTGCACCACCATCGACAACGACTGAGGAAAAGACTTCAGAGGATTCGGCAACGAGAACTCAACACAAGTAATTCCGATTACCACACTTGGCTGAGCGAGCTCAACTGTACCAACACAATGTTCAGGAATGCAGTTCAACACCACAACAACATACAATTCTAAAAGAGACTGCAAAACATCAAACCTGGTCCGGATACCTTCAAAAACATCAACAGGATAGTCGGCAAAAGGCCAGATATGCCAGACAAGATCACCACCAACAGAGGAGAAGTTTCATCATCCGAGGACAAAGCAGAAGGATTTGCCGAATTTTTTGAAGAAAACTTCGTGTCAACTCCTCCTCCTGACCCCGCATTCCTAAATGATGTGGACTCAACCATCCAGCTGATTGAAGGAAGCAGAATCGAAGAAACCGTTTTCAGTGACGAAAACCCTTCATGTGATCCCAGTGAAGGCACCATTTTCACTATTCCAGAAGATATTCTAGATTTGATCCAAAGTGGGCGCCCCAAAAAATCATCTGGGCCGGACAAAATCTCAAAATTCGATCTTAAGATACTTCCTCAAACAGTGATGATCTTCCTGGCCATTGTGATGAACAACTGCCTCAACAACTGCCACTTTCCCGAGCGATGGAAGAAGGCGAAGATCGTGGCCATTCCCAAAAAAGGAAACCGAAACATTGTGTCCGGTTACAGGCCCATATCCCTACTCAGCAACGTCAGCAAAATTCTGGAGGATCTGGTTCTCCGAAGGCTCAAGGCATTCTGTAATGACAACAGCATCATCCCGAATATGCAGTTTGGATTCCGGGAGAAACATTCTACCATTCATCCGCTCTTGAAGCTCCAAGGGGACGTTATAAGGAAACTCAACAACCACCAAACAACAGTTGGATGGTTCTTGGACGTTGAGAAGGCATTTGACAGTGTCTGGATAAACGGACTTATCCACAAACTAACCATTTTACGCTTTCCAGGTTCATTAATTAAAATTTTGCTTAATTTTCTTCATTCCAGGTCTTTCTACGTGCAAGTAGACAACACCGTATCTTCAACCAGACCCATCCGAGCAGGGGTTGCTCAAGGATCGAAGCTAGGTCCCTTCCTATACAGCATCTTCACCTCCGACCAACCTCAACCAGAAAGCACCACCAACCTTCTCTTTGCGGATGACTCACTGACCTACGCGCACTCACTGTCACCTGTGATCGCTGCTCGTAGAGTTGAAGACCACGTAAAGAAGCTCTTCGAGTTCTACAATCGATGGGGAATCAAAATAAATTCAGCGAAATCCGAGCTAATTTGCATAAGAAGACCAACACAAGGACGGAGACGTTCGAGATCAGCCGCAAACTGCCACAACATCTGCGTAAACCTTCCCGACGGTACACAACTCAGGCCGAAAAAGCAGGTCAAGTATCTAGGAGTCCATTTCAACGAATTGATGCGTTTCAACCCGCACGCCACTGCAGTCGTCAAAAAAGCTAACTTTGCTTTTCATCGCGTCCATCCGCTGATGCGCAAAAGAAATGGACTCAGCCAAAATACAAAATTGTTGCTGTACAAGCAGCTAATACGACCTGTAATCACCTACTGCTTTCCCGTCTGGTTCACAATATCCAAGACGAAAATGCAAAAACTGGCTGTATTCGAGAGGAAGGTTCTGCGCATATGCACAGGGCTTGGCTACGATCCGATGCGCAGGAAAAACGTCAGCAACAGAAAGCTCTATGAAGAAGCAAGGGTCATCCCCATAGACAAATACTTGGTGCAATCTGGAAGACGCCTACTGGAAAACCTGGCCAACCATCCGAACCCCTTAGTAAGAAGGATAACAGAAGAAGATCGACACCCGGACCCGAGATACATCGATGCGATGACACTGATGGAAGACGACACATTCATCAACGATGAGGCAATGGCTTTCTACGCTGAGGCAGCGTCAACTCACCACCGTGGCTAGCTGCCCCATCACCACATCACCCTCCCCGCCCAATCCAACTCCTACACCACCATCCTCCACCACCTCCACCTCCACAACAACTAACCCCAAGGACAACAGGAACTGAACACTCCTACAGTTATATAAATCTAACAAATTATTACATTTTTTAATAACCATAAACTTAAGCTTTACCCTTAATTTAAATAACCGACAATGTATATCGTTAGGCCCCTTATGTGCCAACACAGCAAAATTAATCATATTATTAAGAAACGTATTATAGTTAAGTATCAATTGTATATATCCTTTTGTTCAATAAAAAAATCGTTAATCGTTGGCAAGGAAAATATATGAAAATTCACTTTCCTACTTATATTTGCAAACACATCGCATTGGTCGCTTCAAAACTAACGAAAATTAAAATTTTCATCACACATACTAAAAACCAGTCGCTCTGGCTCTGTATAAGAATGGGATCGACAATGGCAACTAGGAAAGGGTATACTTATGTATGAATAAGCATATGCATACCAATGAACATTGCTTGAGTATGCCAAAATAAAAACAGCCCAACAACTTTATAGACACCTTAAATGTGTGCGATTCGTCCCTATATAAAACAGTTCATTATTTTATGCAGATCGGTGCCACACTTCCGGTATCCGTGGATTCAAGCGAGCGATCTTTTTCATACCTGCGCAGATTAAAAACTTATCTGCGAGGAAGAACCAGCGAGGAGCAACTGAACGGTTTGATGTTGCTGAACATCTATAAAAGTATTGAGGTTGACTATGAGGACTTTATAAATATAAAAATGACAAAAGTTCCAAGGCGCATTGATTTAATTTTATAAAATAAATAGCTGACTTTCGGCAGCAATTTGAATTTTTCAGTAACCTATCTTCTTACTTTTGGAACAAAGAAAAAAAAACAGACAGATTTAATTTTGGAATTTTTGGAATATTAGTAACGACTCCCGATACCGAGGGAATATGGTGATTGTTCTCATAGGAATATGGGAATGAGTTAAAGCTTATGTTACTCGCTCGGGGATAGTGAAACATTCTAAAGGTGGAAGAATTTTTGAAATTGGTGTAGTAGTTTCTAAGTTCTCGTTTACGTTCCCGTAGAAATTGGGATAAAACATAATGTTTATGTCTTTCCTCAGGTCTGAGGTAGTCTACTCTGTACAAAATTTCATTTGAATTGGTTCAGTTGTTTGGGCGGAACGACCAGACAGAGCTACTTTTGTATTTATATTAATAGTAAGGACCGGTTATGAATATTGTTATGAATTGAAGTCTATGTCCTTCTAGATCATCTCTGTATAAAATTTTACTTAAATCGACTCAGTGGTTTGGGCGGCAGATTCTTTCGTACTTGTTATAGTAGTAAGGACTCTTGTTCCTGTAGGAATATGGGGATGAGTTGAAGTTTATGTTACTTGAGCATAGTGAGGCGTTCTAACGGTGGAAGAATGATTAAAATCGGTGCTGTAGTTTCTAGGTTCCTGTATTCGTTCCCGTTCTCCTTAGAATAAAGGGATAAAATGCATAGCCTATGTCCTTTCTCACCCAATTCAAAGGCCCTGAACCCTACTGTGGTCTCCCAATCAGTAGCCTTAAAAACGAATTAACTACCTGGGAACGTCAGAACATGATCAGCACCTGGAACAACTCAAATGGCCATCGTCAGTCAAAACTATTCAATGACTTATCCTACAAACGTATGAAAGAAATTCTTGACATGAGCAAACGTGACGCAAAGTCTCTCAAGTATCATCTTAAAAACATGGGCATCAGCCAAGATGACACCTGTCGTCTCTGTCTTGGAGCTGAACATATTTTATGCGAATGCCCTGCCTTAGCTAGATCCAGGCTTAAAATATTCAATAAAGGGTTCCCCAGTCCCCTTGATATCAGAAACACCTCTTCATCGAAGATTCTTAGGTTCTTACATGACCTCAGCTTCGAATGAACTAACCCATACACTACGTGTTTTTAAACCTAAGGGAACAGCACAAAAGATCTTTCAGGTCGACGTGCTTGCAAAGGTAATATTCACCTTCACCCTATATAATTTAAACAAAAAAAATGTCCTTTCTTAGGTTCTAGGCTGTCTGTGTACCAAATTTCATTCAAATCTGTTGAGTAGTTTGGGCGGGAGACGGTAACATAGAAAGCTGGACAGACAGAATTACACATTACACATTAATAATATTAGTTAGGATTCCTCCTAGCAATGTATTTTACGAATCAATACAGAGTATAAAAAAAGCATAAAAATGTTAAAAACGAAAATTCAAAAAAATTAAAAACAAATAATATTTAATATAGTTATCAAACCCCCCCCCCCCCCTGCGTTCACCCCTGGATTGTATTAATGAATTGCTGTGGTTTGAAAATTATGTATTATTCTTAGGTGATTTTAATTAACCTAATATTAAATGGCTACGATATTCAGATGAAACCTATTTCAAGCCATCTTTGACTTCACCTCAACAGGAATTAATGTTGTTGGATAACTTAACATCAACCGAAGTACTTTTTTGCAGTCTTGAAACCTTAAATGACGATTTTTCTTCCGGGCCGGATGGCATTCCTCCCATTGTACTAAAAAAATGTAGGTCATGCTTAGCATTAACGTTACAGTATTTGTTCTTACTTTCTTTGAAAACTAGCAAATTTCGTTTACTTTGGAAAAGATCATTTACCACTCCAGTTTTTTAAAAAGGGGATAAATGTGATATAAAAAACTATAGACCCATTGTTAAACTTTCTAGCATTCCTAAACTATTTGAAAAACTAGTATAAGACCAACTTGCTTTCAGTGTTAAAAACGTTATTTTCAAACAGCAACACGGTTTTGTCGATCGGTCGACTGTCACAAACCTGCTATGCTTTCTTCAAAAATGTTCTTTAGCACTAGTAAATGGTAATGAGCTCGATTGCATCTACACTGATTTTTCTAAAGCTTTCGATCAACTTTCACACAATATTATTCTGTTCAAACTAAAGGCTATGAGGTTCCCACCTGTGTTCACCGATTGGGTACTTTCTTATCTGTCTATGAGATCTTACCAAGTAAAGTTTCGTAATATGCTTTCCAAACCTTTTAGTGCTGGCACAGGTGTACCTCAGGGAATTCATCTAGGACCTCTGCTATTTATTTTAAGTTTTAACTATTAATGAAGTTGTGTCTTGCATTTCCTACAGTGAAGTATTAATATTGGCTGATGATGTGAAAATTTTTAAAAGATAACTGGTTCGCTTGATCGCTCTCATCTCCAATCCGATGTTAGTCATTTTGCAGTTTGGTGTTTTAAAAATGGTCTCAACCTAAACCCTAACAAATGCCAAAGCCAGACTTTATCTAAACAGAAGGAGCCTAGCAACCCAAGCTATTCCATTTCCAATATTCTTTTGAGTCAAGTGATTTGTTTTAAGGATCTTGGCGTATATTTTAGTTTTAATTTGGAAATTTACTCAACATGTCAACAACAGCGTTAGTAAGGCCAATAGTATGCTAAGATGGTCAAAAGAGTATAAAGACCCGTATGTCACCCTTGCTCTATTCAATTGTTTAGTACGACCTCATCTAGATTATGCTTCTCAAGTGTGGTCCCCTTTATTAAGGCATTTATTAAATAATACAAGGGACATAAACAAAAATACTTTTAACTATAGCAGCATTGGACTACCAAGAGTTTTTTAAGTTCTCAGGTAGCAATCTTCTTCGGTTGTCCCTTAGAATGGCTTTGAAGGAGCTAATTGATCTCTCAACTTCATCTGAAACGAGAGGAGCCCATTTAAAACTTTCAACATTATTCACTTCAATGTTTCCTGGAAGTTTGGAGTCCACGTCGCCGTTTATTACAGATTTTATCTGCTCAATTGTTTTTAGGCCTGTGTTTCCATTGAAAACGGCAGTAAACTTCTTCAAGACTTCCTCTGCAATGGGCCCTTTTGCTTTTTTTAAATTTTCTTCAACGTATTTCAAAACAGGCAGCACTTCGCCAATGGATGTTCCTGTTTTTTGTAGGTCTTTGAAAATATGTTTTTTTGGGTCGACTAAAAACCCAAAATTGACTTTAATATACGCCAGCTGCGCTTGCAGGCTTTCATCTTCAATCAATTTTTTCGCAAATATGCTGCTGCCTCTAACCAAGTACCCCAGCGAGTTAGAAAATAATAGTTATGCAGCGGCCACAAGTGAAAACCGGATGTGGTCATGGTCAGGTCATTCACTTCTCCGAACAGTCTAGAACGTTCTAAATGTTGATGCAGGTTTGCATTTTACGCTGCGAGGAAGAAGTACCAAGCATGTTCGCGCAGATAAACATTAATACATGCATTAATTCGAACATTTTCTATAGTTTTTGTGTATGCTTGAAACTGTATAAGATTTTTAACGAAAGGTGCTCAACGGCAAACGAAAATGTTCGCATTTTTTTTAATGCTAAACCAACTATTATAGATATTTCTTAACAAACTTTAATAAAAAAGCAAAAATGGCAGAAAAAGGCAACAATGGCGAAGAAAGGCAAAAAAAGGCAATTATGGTATAAAAAGGCAAAAAAAAAGCGAAATAAAATATACATATATTTGCAATCACCAGGGCTTGAAACATGTTTGTCGAAAGTCTATTTCAAATTCCGTTTAACCAACAAAAAAAGGCAAAGTTAGTAAAATCCTATCCCTGTTCATAAGATTCGCTCTTAGGGCTTCCGTGGGAGTGGGAAACCCTTAAAGATTTACCACCATATGAGCACAGAATCAATTATTACAGATGCAACTTCTTTCTCAAAAGCGTACCATTAACGATCTGTAAGAAATTACTACTCAAGAGCTTCTTAACATGGTAGATGTAACGAAGAGATATTCGAAAATGTTGTTTCAGATAAGAGATGTGATCTAACCAATTTAAATTTTGATCAATAATCACACCTACGTAAATACCTACTTAAACTTTCCACAACTTCAATTTTGAAACAAGACGATCCGCAAATTAAATCATCCTTATAACTGATTCCATCATTAAATAGTATGCAAGAACAGTCTAGACAACGGAACTTACTGCATGTTAAGGAGTGAAAGCAAAAATCTTATTCAGGAGGATGCTTTGAAGATAGGCTAAAAAACATCAGTTTCGTTTTGCTTCTTATCATTAACTTGTGTTCCATAAAACATCAACCCAATAATCTTATATCATGATTATTTTCAGCAACCAAATTAAGTTGACTGGACGAGGTATGCAATCCCTAAGTCATCTGCAAAAGCTGTTATTTTACATAAAAAGCCTTGCGAGAATAGGGAATCAATAAAGATTTTAAAAAATATTGGGCCGAGGACAGAGCCTTGGGGATCACCTTTGTTGATAAACAGGATGCCACTAAGATGATCACCAATTCTCACTAACTGTCTTCTATCCTTGAGGTAAGATGAAGTAGATTATTTTCTTTAGGTAACTCAGCATTCTTCTCAACAGCTTTTTCAAAAACTTTTGAAATGGATAAAAGCAAGGAGATTGGCCTATAGTTATTTTTATATTTTCTGTTACCCTTTTTAAAAAGAGGTAAAGCATAGGCGCATTTCAATTTGTCATTAAAAGTTCCTTAACAAATACTTAAGTTAAAAAGATAAACCAGTATGTCGACAAGATAAAGCGCAATCTTTTTATGGTTTGATTTGAAACATTATCAAACCCAACAGAGTTAAATTTTACTAAATAATAAATCAATTTCAAGACTTCTGAGCCTGTAATTGGTTCGAAAAAAAGCTTCTAGAAAAGTATGTACTCTAAACTATGTCAGAGTGCATTAGACAGGAATTGTTATCGACCATAGCCGATGACTTATCACCAACAGAAACGAAAAAGTCATTAAAAATGGTAGCTACCACTGTTTGATCAGCTATATCTCGACTCGACCATCTATCGATAGAGCAATGAAATTATAGATTTGTCTTTTGTATATCTCTGTTTGTTATATACAATTTATTACCTCCCATTCTTTTTGCGAATTACCCATGGCATTTTAAAACTTGTTATGGAAATATTTATCGCGACATGATTTCGCTTCACTTTTTACATTTTGCATAGTTTCTAAAACCGCTTCTTTAAACTTGGATTAGAAGGATGTTTGCAACATTTTTTTCTTAATCTGTTTTTCAGTTTGACAAGTTTGAGGACATGGTAAGACATCCAAGGTTTCAGTTTTGGTTTTCTTTATGACAAAAGTTTCGGTAGAGGTTTCCAAGTGACTTTGTAAAATATTAAAAAAAAATATCATAAGCTTTGTTAGCATTGTCTTCAGCATACACGTCAATCCAGCTTTCAAATATAAAAGCTCCCCATTTAGTTTTTCAAAATTAATTTTTCTTACTACATTATAAGCAGGTTTTATCTGATTGACATATTTTAAACTATACAATTCCTGTCAAACAGTGATCAGTTAAACTCAAATCAAAGTTCACATCTATGCAAAGATCTGTTGCTAAATCAGAAAATCTACCAAAGACATGATCTAAGCAAGTACCGGATAGTGGTCGCGTTGGTTCATTAATAAAACTTAAAAAACCATACTCAGCTAACAGGGCATTAAAAGAGTCAGAAAAATTACTGCTTGTTAAAATATCAATGTTGAGATCGCCAATAATTACTAAGTTTGAACCCTTTTCTACCATCAACAAGTTTGAAAGCTCTTCCATGAAAACACCAGAATCACGAAACTTTAATCTATAAAAACACAGAAAATTTAAGCATTTATTATTAACTTTGCACGTGATTTTTAAGACATCAGCACTTTGCAAGCGAAAACATTTGACTTCATGCTCGAACAAATCACGTACAAAAACCTCTACACCACCTGCAGAGTAGCTTTCATTAGTGTTAGCATAGAAATAGAATCCAGGAATATAAAAAACATCCTTCTCACAATAGTATATCCATATTTCCGACAAGAAAATAAGATCTGGCAAGTAAACAAAGGCTTCTAGATTACATATCAACAAATCAAAATTCTTCCGCATGCTTCGTATGTTTTGATGAACAACAGAAAAGTAGTTTATATTACTTTTGAAATTCAAGTTAATTTTATTTTATTATGTAAGTATATTGGATAACCCACTCTAGTAACAAGCTTCTCCCTCCAGGAAAAATGGAAGAAAGTTTGGGGACAGTGTTTGAAATTCAATTATTTTCAATCTATGCATCAGTAGCATGTCAACTCATAAACTATTATTCACATTATTGAACGCCTAGTAAGCCTTTCTTTGCTTCATGCCTCCAATTCTCCAATTTAATCTAATCAAACCGTGCCCTCGACAATATTTAGAATCAGAAGAAGAAAAATTCAATATTCCTCACCATGCACTGGACACGAATTCAAACTACCTACACATTTCACGTCCATAGCACTTGTTACAAATTTATGAAATCGACCAGAAAATTATCTAATAAATCACACAGTCGAACTAATTTTCCATCCCAAAACACAACTCATATATCGATTGTATGGATCCTTTTCTTTCTCTATCCCATTATATCCTTTAACAAGGTCTCGAAAATGGTCATCAAGATCGTAAAGTACAACCCAAGCATTGAATTACTTCACAAATCACAAGTCTCTGAATCATCCCCTTTTCTCGTGTTTGTAAAAAAAGAAATTAAGATTTACATTTCCCTTAAAACATTTGAAGAAACGAAAACAAAAAAAACTCTTGACTTGAAAGTAATTAAATTGAATTTGGTGCCACGGTGGTGGTTGGGAGAGACTTCTATGGATCGTATATCCGATCCGTGATAGCTGATGATGGCCAAGGGGAAAGTAATAAAATCGCAGAATTTTTATTGCTTTTTTGTGAAAATCCATTTCGAATACCCATAACTGCACATGAACTATATCCTGTGAGTTGGTTATTAAAATGCAATATCAGTGGAAAACAAATCGTTATCACTGTCAAAAGAAATATAAAACGGGACATTAGGAATTATTTTACAAATTTTTATGACATTTTGTCTCGTAATAATTCATAATGGAATTTATGGATGTATGTATACATTACTTACTTGTTCATATTTGCTCGTAAAATATTTTTTTTTTTTTTTTGTAAACAAAAATTCTTGGCAATATGGTAACCCAAAAACTAACCGTTTTTAAGAAATCTCAATTCTACTATCTTCATATCTAAAGCTGAGATGATTTTCCACGGGTGTCGCCTTTTGCGAGGAATTGGCAAGTCCTCCGATAGTAAAATCAGAAGCGTTTTCTCGATTAACCGTTCGGAATCTGCAGAAAATCGAACGCTCCCTCCATTTCCTCAGAAGGCATGGTTGTGAGAAATACGCTAGGCCCTGGGGCTCCTCGCTCTCTTGCGCCACCCTGATTTACTTAGGAACCAGTTATAGCGATCAGGAAAAGGAAAAAATTTTCAAATGGAATAATAACTATGTTTTTGTTACAATTAAACAACAAATGTTATACAAATCCATGGGCGTAGCCAGGGAAGGTTTCATGCATTTCCATTAGTTTTATTTTCTTCAACCGTCTAGAGTACAGGCTACTTTCACTAGAGGAAAACCAGGGGTACGTAGTGTGCCCAGAGGTTCACACTTTTAGCGGGGCTTCTCGGAGTATACAGCACAAATCCCCCACTAGCCTCTTTAAGACTTTTGGGTTTTATCTTGCCGGCTATTAAGCTGTTGATGCCAGGATTTGCCTGTTGATGCCAGCATTTGACTGTCGATTTGCCAACTATTAAAAGCCCGTACTTGATGACCGTTTTGCCAGCATCGGACTAAGGATCTACCCGCGTTGGAGCCACCGATCACCAGCATTAGAGATAAGAACTAATAAATATAATATTAGACTAGTTTTAAGACCAATAAAAGGATTGGACTTTCAACCGAAAATTTACGTTCTTTGGTCGACCCTGGACCCGATGAGCATACCCCAGGTATAGAGAAAAAAGCACATCACAAATTGGCGCCCGAGCAGGGACTTCATTATGAAGTCCATTTCAGTTATCAAATACCGGAATACCAGATTGAACAACATTCACCAGTACGACTAACCGATTACCGAACACGAAAATTTGTCATCACCAAACCAAAAAAAGAAAAATGAGTTCCAGTGAAGACGATACTCCTATAGGGACCAACCAGATGTTTCAAACGTGTCTGAACCGTCCAGAACCCTTAAGTAGATATACCTTTTGAGCAAGGCAGAATTGAATTGAATTGGGACTGTAGCAATCTTAAGGCTAAAATTAAGCTGCGATGCTAAAGAGGAAATAGCACGACCTTCCACCCATGACCTAATTCTTAGGATGAAAAGATTGATCAATGAACCTGTGTAGTGTGTATGTAGAAAACTTGGAACGCAAGGAAGAAGAAACGAATACAGGAGATGATAAGCCCTGTACCGGCCCGACACCGGTACCAGTACCGGAGGAAAAAAGGAGTACCGGCAGAAACGGAATTTCATCTGAAAATCGTTCCCTAGTTCCAGAGGTGAGATCACTCATAGAACCAAATTCAGCCAGCAACCTTTTTTGACAGCACCAACACGTGCTCCTAGACTCAACCTCAGCTTCGAAGCAGAGGATATGAACGTATTCCGCAAATGGGTACTTAAGTTCGATGGATCCGGCAACCCATTAGAGCTTATGAAACACATAGAAGAGCTCGCAGATTGTTACAGTACACCGCGGAGCCATATGATGAAAACCGAACCCGAAATTTTCCGAGGAACGGCTTTAGAGTGGTTACGGATTTATCAAGACCGTTTTCAGTCATGGTCAGGATTCCGTGACACGCAAAAAGCAAGGTCCTCGAGAAAAGATAAAGGAAGGATAATGGCCTGCGTTCTGAATATAAATATTATATCAGGCGAGAAGACTTCAAGTCTATAGAAGAGTTATTAGGCCTAGGAGAGGAATTTGAGGCGATACGGAATGATGATCGAAAATCCCGACCAACTTTTGCTCTGAATAAATAAATAAATAAATGAACCTCTGAACCGTTTCGCCAAAGCCCTACCAGCTCCATATGGCCGAGAAACTCATTGTTGGAACTGCAAACAAATGGGACATAACAAATCTAACTGCCATAGGTCGTTCCTCTTGTTTTGTTCTTTCTGTGGAGAGGATGGCAGACTATTAAAAGACTGCACATGTCACACCCTCAAAACTTCTGCAATGGTATCAAAAAGGCAACCCAAGACTGTGACGGACCCAAGGGTGAGAGAGCCATCACAGTGCCAAAGCAATCCTAATGCCGGCATTCCCACCTACCGCCAAATGATCCAAGGTGAACGCCAAGAATCACAGAATGAATCGGAAGAGGATCCGAGACTTTTCCTGCCTATCTCAATAGAAGGGAAACCTTGCAAAGCACTCGTTGACACAGGAGCAACGAAATCATTCATCAACTCCCAGATAAGAGAAATCCTATACGCCGACTTAAGACACCATAGTTCGATTGCAAGAGCATATTGTTCTAATGGCAAGTGGAAGCCATGTGATAGATGTCCGCACTTTCCGAACGGCCAACTTTGACTCGGACCACTACCTTGTTGTAGCCAAGGTACGAATGAGGATATCTTTTTCACGACCTGCACGAACTAACGCTGTGAAGAGATATGACGACGGAAAGCTACCATCGCAAGAGATTGCCAAGGCCTTTTCCAATCGAGTGTCCCTTCAATTATCCTTGAATCCTATGCCATCAGCATTAAGCAAATTGAAGACCAGTGGCAGTCCTCCAAACAACTCAAACTTAATGAAAACAATGAAGAATATTTATCAAAAGTAGATACTTTTTTTGTTGGAGTTCGTTTTCGGCAACGAATAACTGTAGTTTATCTTGGAATGTTCTACGTCTTTTCCAAAATTAAACGTCACAGGAGGAATGTGTACTTTGTTCTCGGGTTTTTAAAAAACGCAATCACACATTTCGCTATCACAAATTGCATTCCAACATCCCGAAATGCCGAGTCATGCATTTTTGATGATTAGACTTCGGACCTTTGGAAAACTCTAATCCGCAATCCTTTTTCTACCCAAACATTCATATGTACTGCGATACCGAACTTACCATCGAAAGTATTTCTCTAAGAAATAACTGGGAAAACAGATAGAGTTTTATCAAACACATTTTGAGAAACATATTTTATCGCAATCATAAGCGCCAGCCTCTTTCGCGTCTGTCAAATTATCGCTATTCCGCCCATTCATTTAGAAACTCACAGCATGAGCGCCACCAAACACATTTATGAAAGGCTGCGGTCAACGCCTCAGATACCACAGAATCTCGCACACAATAAAATATTCTAACTCCTTGGTAAATGGACGCATTATCACATCTGACCACTGTGGAAAATCCTTACATGAAAACAAGACCCTAGATGCTCCTGCTGATCAGTTTACCAAACAATATCAGGTACGAGAGATCTGCGAAATTCCATCGTAAGGGTTATGCTTGGCCATAGAACTCACTCAACTTATTCGTAACTCACAGTTTACGCCCCATGAAAAAATTCAAACCAAAATAACCACAGATGCAAAAAAAAAAAGAAAAGAAAAACAAACGAAATGTTTCATCCATGTGTTAATTTATTGTGACAGAAGAATTGGTCAAAAACGCCCCTCCTAAGCCGGCAGTTAACGAGCGCTCTCCGATGACTGATCGAATCATAAATTCATCATTGAACCGTAAATGGATACTGCTGCGTGCTTTGGAAGAATTCCCAAGCGAGAAATTTTGCACCAGACTATGTTTTATAAATGAATGGAGTAGGCAGAGTAGGAGTAGATGAGATGATTCGTTGTCACTGCTCTGGTTAGTGGTTGTTATTTGAGTGGAATAACGAAAAAGAAAAACTACTAATTAGTGTTTGGCGTTTTAATGGGAACATCAGGCATTATCGAGCATCTACATCAACGATCTGAATGTAATCGTTTGTGGGGATATAGATTGTGATTCATTCATTGGATGCAGCAAATGGACTGCAACAAAGGTCGCGAACTTCATTCAGAGATAAAAACTTTGTTTTCTTCTCTAGAAAAGAATTTTTACATTAAAAAAATAAAAAAAATATCAAGCATGTTTGGATCAGGGCTTTAGATAATTTTAATGTCATTCGAACAAATTTTTGAGAACAATGTCTAATGGTTCACTAACCAATCGTTTAAAACGCAAATATAGGCGTACAGTATCCAGTAACGAAGGAAAAGTAACGGACAATAAAGTACAACAATTATTCTTTGCTGACGATGGAGCCATCATAAGCGAGGATCCTACATCCCTGCAACGAGCACTTGACGTTTGGATTGATGTTCTGGAAGGAAATGGGTACCGTATTAGCGCTAAAAAGACTGAATACCTGTGCTGCCCTTTTTCTGATCCAGACAAGCCTATTCCAGACATTTATTTGAATGGAAATGTGCTTCCCAAGTGTGAAAAGTTTAAATATCTGGGATCTATGATCAATAGTGAAGCATCTTGTGATGACGACATCAATCATCGAGTAAGCGTAGGGTGGATGAAGTGGCGAGAAAACTCCGCTATCTTCTGTGATCGAAAAATGCCCCCTAAGCTGAAGGGAAGACTCTACACAGCAGTTGTCCGTCCAGCTCTGACATACGGTTCACAATGTTGGACAATGTACAAAAAGTATGAGAGCAAATTGACGGCAGCCGAAATGAAGATGCTTCGGATGACAGCAGGAGTAACAAAGCTTGATCGAATTAGAAGTACTAAGATCCGTGGAAGCCTTCATGTCAAAAGTACCATCTTGGACAAAATTCAGCACGACCGGCTCAGTTGGTATTGTCATGTTCAAAGGAGAGATCCGCAGAACCCCGTCAAAAAGGCAATATCGTACAACGTTTCAACAAACTCGCGACGAAAAAGAAAAGGCAGGCCAAAACACTCCTGGTACAAGCAAATGCAAAAACAGCAGCATTTGGTTGGTCTCAGACATGGAACAATCCAAAACCGGGAGGCTTGCCGACGATTTCTGAGGTCAACGCGGCGTACCCCACAGGCGGATCACTAGTGTGAAGCAGAAAAGTGGGAGAGTTGTGATCGCTTCAAGATCACTACTCGTAACGCCAAAAATGGAAAAGAAGAAGAAGAAGAAGTATCCAGTAACGAAAAGTACCGATTTCTGAAGAGCTCTCTTCAGGTATATGTACTTCAAGTCCGTCGATATCCTTCCTCTTTAGCGATTCACACCAGTTTGTCTGGACTTAGCGAATGCTGATTTTTTACTCACTTCACTTTATACTAGTGATACTTATGTAAGAAATGCTTGATTTAAAAACCGAGAGTTGGAAGCTTCGTAGTATGACAATTCGAAGTTTTGAAATAGAAGACATGATGAGAGCGAAGCGAGACATATTGTTCGTCAAAAAAATGAAATGGCGGAATATACGAAACACGATCCGTTTTTTAATGTAAAGGAAAAAATCTATAATATGCTTTACTTTGAAATGTATCGACGTAAAAATAAAAACCTGCTGAAGGGCTTCATGACCGTATGTTGAATATTTCGAAGTTTAGTAAACGTTTGATGATTTTGGATAGGTTAACATATGGCAAGCCATCGGCTCACAAATATAATCTTTCAAGTTCCTATCCGTGCTTCTGATGTGACACAGGCGACTTAGAATTTGCCAGGCAATTGGCTTTCAATTACTTTTTTTATTATTTGATTTCAGAATACCACAAAAAAAAACATTAGAATATTGTTAACACTCTGTTTACTTTCAGAGCAGTTTTTGCTTTCTTTCTTCAATTCATCTTCACTTTCTTAGGATGTTTCAATTTAATGGCTACACAAATTGCTTCTCAGCTTGCTTGGAATATTCCATACCAGATGACTTTCCATTTCGAAAAAATTTGATTGTGTATGCAAAGTTTATTTGTATGGTAAATGGCTTGCCATATATTGTTCGTGTAGCTGTGTAGTTTATAAAAAAAAAACCGCTTGCAACGCTAGATGTGAAGAAATATTTCACCGAGAAGAAAAAAAATCCGCTTAAATGGCGCCCAACTGTTGATTTGAAAAAATCTTTCACTTTCAAATTATGGAAACAGACTATTTTTCTTGGCAGTGCAAATTGCCTAGCTAGGGAAAGTGTCTATATGCATTATGCACCCTTCGAGATCTTACACGAACCATTTTAGAGGTAAGAAGGTTCGTTAGCACCGCACCTATTTGAGCAATTCAAAAGGTGAGAAAGTTCGGTTGACGGGCTTAGTTCATTTGAAATGAAAACACTAAATTAATTCTGATAAAAGGTATTTCCTATCTTACTTACTTACACTTACTTACTTAGGTAGGTATTGCATTACAGTTCGTGGTGAACCTGGCCGCAACCAACATCCTTCAATAACGACTTCGATTTCGGGCGAGCTCTCTCCAGTTTCGCACTCTAAGTCGGTTGAGGTCTTCACCTCCACCTAAGACGAGGTCTCCCCCTTCCGCAATTTTCCTACAATGTGCTTTCGAAAAACCGTCGAGCCAGAGTGTTTGGGGTTTCCTCATCCGCTTTCGATAAGGTCCATGCTTCCGCGCCGGAAAGCAGGACTGGGATGATTAAGGTCTTATACAAGGTTACCTGGTTTTTCTGGAGAGGGTATTGTTTTTCCATCACCTTCTTTACCTAAAGAAGCAACGGTTGGCAAGAGTTATTCTCCGTTTGATCTCCGAACTGATGTTGTTTTCCGTGTCTATAGCGGATCCTAGATAGACGAAGTCCTGTTAAGTTATGTCTGTCTCATGGGCGTAGCCAGGTAGGGGCAGGTAGGGGCAAATGCCCCAACTTAAGCCAAATGTCCTCGAAAAATTCTGCGTTTTTTAAGAAAAAATTAATCTTTGTCCTCGAGGACATTTGGAGAAAATGCTGAAACAACGAGGACTTTTCAAAGAGTATCGTAAAAAACGAGGACAATTTGGGAAAAAAAAACGGAAAAAAGGAGTAACAATGAAAATTTAAAAAAAAAAAACTGAGGACAATTCGCCGGAAAACGAGGACTTTTAAATGAGATTTCTCTTAAAAAACGAGGACAATTTGGGAAAAAAGGGGAAAAAAGGAGTATCAATGAAAATTTAAAAAAAAAAACTGAGGACAATTCGCAAAATTGCCGAAAAACGAGGACTTTTCAATGAGATTTCTCGTAAAAAACGAGGACAATTTGGGAAAAAAGGGGAAAAAAGGAGTATCAATGAAAATTAAAAAAAAAAAAATTGAGGACAATTCGCAAAATTGCCGGAAAACGAGGACTTTTCAATGAGATTTCTCGTAAAAAACGAGGACAATTTGGGGAAAAAGGGGGAAAAAAAGGAGTATCAATGAAAATTAAAAAAAAAAAATGAGGACAATTCGCAAAATTGCCGAAAAACGAGGACTTTTAAATGAGATTTCTCTAACATCTAGAAATATTACACGAGTATATTTGGGCATTTATATTTATAATTCTTCGAATCAAAATATTCTCCTGAAATTCTGAATCATCTGAATGCGGCATTTTGAATGCTATTACAGAACATGCTAAAAGCAAATATCCTACTCTATTTTGAGAAACCAAAAAAATGATACTTTTAAAGTATCTCTCAATATACTTGTCAATAAATATGTCCTACTTTTTTTTCAAAAAAAGTCCTAGTTTTTTCATTGATTTTTGAGAAATTGTCCTCGAAAAAAGACCTAAAAAAATTCCTGGCTACGCCCATGGTCTGTCTATTCAGGCGCGGATCTAGAATTTTTTTCTGGGGGGGGTCACGGGATAAAAAAAAATCAAATATAACAAAAATAAACTGTTGTTTATATTAAATTATAAATCTATATATATAAAAGAAAGTCGTGTTAGTTACACTATCCATAACTCCAGAACGGCTGAACCGATTTGACTGAAAATTGTTAGGGAGGGAGCTTAGGACCAGAAGATGGACATAGGATACTTTGTATTCCAGCGCAGCATGGAAAAACTGTTTGGATGACAAAGAAATCTCATTTAAAACAAAATATCACATTTTTCAGGCTGTTTCAAAGTCAATCATGATGTATGGGGCACAAGTTTGGGGGTATAAGCAATACGAAGTGGTGGATATTTAAATTTCCACAATGTACGTCAAACAATATTCTACTTGTGGAAACTGGTCTTTCGCCATTATTTGTTGAAACACTCAAACTTCACCTCGATTATATTTTAAAAACCATCTCTATGCAAAGCGAAAGATTACCGAATCGGTTGTTAAAGTACGTAATAAGAACCAAAACGCTTTTTGTTGACGAATGGAAAAATCTTGCTGATTTCTGTGGATAAAATATTAACTTGGAGGTAGTAAACACCTTGCACTTGAAAAAAGAGTGCTACAATTTAATTTCGGCAGTTGATGAGAAGATCCACGCAAATTGTATTGAAAAGGTGGAAAGTTCTGTTTATCGAGAAATTTACGCCAACTTGGATCACAAGCTCTGTGAGAATAATTATTTTAACGAAATATACTCAACTGAAATGATTTCCACGATTTTCAAAACTAGAGCTGAAATATTGAACTTGAACTTCATCCCGCACCGGGAAGATTTACCAATTTTTTGCTCTCTGTGTAATCTTCGAGAAAGAGAGAACATATATCATTTTCTGGGTAGGTGTCCCATTTTGATTGAGCTCAGAATCCAACTGTATGGAAAAAGAATCTTAGAGGAAGCGGAAATGAGAACTATTTTGAATGGATCCGATTGGAAGAAAATGTACTGCTATTGTCAAAAAGCTTTAAAATACAGAAAATCAATCATAGAAGAAACTTTTTAATAACAACGCTATTGTAACTTTGTCAAACTTGGGCAGACGGCATTATAAAGCCATGTCTTAGACTTAAATGTATTAAACATAAAATTGTTATTATAAACAAATTGAAGGAAATAAATAAACTTTATCTATCTATCTTATCTATCTTGTATCCCTATATTCCTATGGAAACGACATCAATGCAATGCGTTAGCTTTCGTTATATACAAAACACTGTTCTTTTTTTTAAAAAAAGTTGACTTATCTTGACAAATAAACTGGATTTTTGTGTGAAATCAATATTAAAAAAATAAAATATAGTCTACTAAATAAAGCCATTGCCTATTTAATAAAGTGAAGTGCATTTGGCAGTGCATCTGGAGAATGGTTAGCGAGTATATTTCACGGCTTCGAATGCTATGCAACGTACTGAAACACCTCCAGCAACTACATTGACCAATTTCTGTGCGATCTGCCAAAACGATCCGTTTGCACGAACTTTGCTTTACTCGGAGATTCCACGTTATTATACTTGGAATGCTTCATCGAAAAAATTTCAAAGACGGAAACAAGGCAATGCGGTCCCTGGGTATCCGGATGTGCTTTATACTGATGCTCTTGGTCGCTTGGTTAGTTTCCGTTTTTCAAGTTCACAAAAATTAGATTTTGTTCGGTTATTTTTTTTTTTTTTTGATTTTCAGTTTCAGTTTCGATTGGCTTAGCTCTATTTTTTGAAATGCGGGCTGTTTTGGGGGGGGTCATGACCCCTGTGACCCCCCCCTTGAATCCGCGCCTGTGTCTATTGTGACGTTTTGTCCAATTCGTCGATGTTATGTGTCCTTGTTTGATGACAACATATACTTCGTTTTGCCCTCATTAACCATCAAACCCATTTTTGCCGCTTCTGTTTCAATACTCGCAAAAGCACCTATGACATCACGCTTTTTTCTTCCCATTACGTCAATATCGTCTGCATAGGCGAGTGATTGTACAGACTTTTGAAAGATTGTTCCTCTGGTGTTGACGTTTGAGTTTCTTACAATCTGTTCAAGAATTATGTTGAAGAAATCGCAAGACAGTTTGTCGCCTTGCCTAAAGCCTTTTTCGACAGCAAAGGTCTCGGTGAGTTCTTTACCGACCTTGACGGAGCAGCGTGAATTCTCCAAAGTCATCTCGCATAGTCGTACTAGCTTTGCAGGAATGCCGAAACTAGACATGGCTCTGTACAGCTCGTCTCTGTAAATACTGTCATACGCGGCCTTGAAATCGATAAAAAGATGGTGAATATCGATATTACGTTTTCGGGTTTTTTCCAAGATCTGCCGTAATGTAAAAATTTGGTCTATTGTGGATTTACCTGGTCTAAAACCACATTGATGAGGACCTATAAATTTGTTGGCGTGGTGTTTCAGTCGTTCACATATTACAGGAGACAAGATCTTAAAAGCGACGTTTTGTTAAGGAGGCTTATCCCTCTGTGATTTGCGCACAATTGTGAGGGTCTCCTTTTTTAGGATCGGGTATACGATACTAAGGTAACATTCATCGGACGTATGTGCGTTCTTCCGACCATATCATGCAGATCTGCTGGTGCATACTCCTTTCCAACTGGTCTCCATCTGCTTTGAAAATTTCGGCATCAAGGCCATCTGCACCTGCAGTGTTATTTGATTTAAGTTTGCATATGACAAGCTTAACTTCTTCTAGGTCGGGAGGACGGCATTTTTGATTATCATCCAAGCTGAATAGGGCAATCTGCCTGACAGCGGAATTTGTGTCCTCATCGCCGTTAAGCAGTCTGCAGAATTGATCGTTCCAAATCTTTAGTAGCGACTCTATCACAGTGTTTCCCTGCTTGAGTTTGGAACTTGCCACCCGGGCAGGATCTTTTTACCTTTTGGTAAGGCTTGCTAATCTCGTTCCTGTGATGGCATATTTCCTATCGGTCAATCTACAATGAGTTCATTGCAATCGTTTGAGTTAAAACCTCTTGGTGTTACCAGAGCTCGCAACCATATTAGTTAATTTTCAATAACTTTAACGAATTTGCAACAAGCTCATTTTAGTTTTATCAATAGAAAATATTTTTCATCAGAGATTACTAACATAGTGTAGTGTAATACACTATGGGTGCATTTACACACCTCCTAAATGGCGCCCAACGCTCGATGCAAAGAGATCATTCACCCCAGTCGAAGCGTATCGAGTTTTCAAATATAAAGAAGCTTCAGAGGTAATCAAAATTATTGAGGGCGGTCGTGGTGCAATGCAGTGGTAGAGTATTCAGTAGGCAGGCAGTTGGTACTAAATTGCTAAATTTTGTAGCATTGCATATCACCAATTTCAGTTGACAATACACTCTTCACAACCTTCTGTTTTAGTTAAATACAAATATCCCAATCAACGTAGATAGTTTTTTCTCGTCCGCGTCTCAGTTAGCAACGAGGCTGGCGATGCACAGTTGCTCATTGATTTCATTACAAATTCGCAATGGATAGCACACTGAAGCAGAAATATTTAAAAATTGTTTTCATCTTCAAAGCCATTTCAATTGTTTGACATTTTAAAAATGGCCGTTACCTCAACCACAACAAATAGCAAAGCATAACGCGATCGAACGAATACCAAAGGGTAACTGCTGCTTCAGCTTTGACTACATCTACGTTATTAGAGTATCGAAGGTCCTGAGGAACGTCATCGAATAGTTGAGTTGGTAGCGCTAGCACAGCGACTAATATCGAAGTCTATGTCTATGTATGTTGCTGGACTAATGTGTTTCAAGCCAAATAAAAACAAGTAGCGGATTACTGAAATGAGAAGTAGACAAGTGGTAGATCTGTGATCCCTTTCGGATCACAGTGCTCGTAGCATGCCGCCGTAAACAGACACGAAGAAAAACCAGTGGCAGTTGTACAAAAAATTCCTTCAGTTCCTTATTCTGAGCTTTGATCACCCATCGATTCAATTTTGTTATGTTTAATGTTGGCAACCCAAAAATAAAAACATGATGGTGTCATACTTAAAAAATAGCCAAAAAATACATACTCAGCGTACTAACAAGATGATCGAATCCAATCAAAGTATAGACAACAAAAATGTCGTCACATAACCTCAAAGTTCATTTCATTGAATTGAGTAGGTATATGTTTGCTGATAAGACACCCATAGCTTTTCAAAAACCAAAAATATGAGAATAGGTTCAAGCAGGTTAAATTCAAATTAAGTAAATTGTTTATTATTGAATATTTTTCAGTCGTCTGCAGCATTTTTTTCATATTTTTTTCTTATAAACGAATCACACAACGCGCGTTTTTATTTATTTGTAAATTAAAGTCCAACGGGTCAAACGCGTCATTGTATTTGTGTTTCCTCAATGCTTTAGTTTCGCCGTAACATTTCCGCTTTGTGTCTTTGATATTTTGAATTGGTTTGTTTGACCAAACGCCGAGTTCGTCGTCATATACACAAGTCACCTGTTGCTGTGCTATACTTTTGTTTTATTTGGATACTGCGTCTCTCCTTGCTCAATTCCTTTTAAGATTTTCTCCTTTTACTCGTATTTGTTTTTATTATGCACACAAATCTTTTCATTTGCCGATGCCACAACAATAGATGTTGAGGGTGATGAAGTTAAACAAATATATGGACTCAGGACACGGCTAATTAAAGCTACACTTTAAGTCAATATTGTTTTACCTTTTAGATCATAATAAATTTGTCAGTTTTTTAATTTTGTGTTTGAAACAACTAATGGATGCGAGTTTATTTTTGTGATGTCTTTCAAATTTACTAACATTTCCTCATCTGCTGGCTTTTGTCAAAATCAACCGTTTCGAGGATGTTCAAAGAGAATCAATCGATTCTACAATTGAACTATCACTTATAAATTTGCGCTCTATTTTTTTATTTTTTATTTTTTTACCATTTTTTTTACCATATTTTTTATTTTTGTACCCTATTAAGTAAGCGCAAAGATGTTTGAGGAGCACCTGACCAGCTATGGGAGTTATATTCCAGTTGTGGGCGGATGAAGGCCTAATAAATTGTAGGCAGATCAGAAGAGGTGAAGAACTTCCTGCATCGTCTCAAGAAACCTAAGCATTTAGCAGCATTTTTGGCGACTTCAAATATGTGGTCATTCCAACGAAGATCGTCGTTTGCACACATACCAAATACTATCAGCTTTTCGGTTTCTTGGATGCAGGTACCATTCATGGACATTGGAAGGGGAGGAAGATTCGCCTTTTTTAGGGACCGGCTGGACAAATGCAGTTTCTTTGAGGACTCTCGCAACCGAGCTAGTTCGAAAAAAAATCTGCTTCATTACAGAATCTACAGACTCAAGCTCAGGTGGAGCTAATATACTATCAGGAAGTGTCGAGTTGGCAGCAAATTGAGCTGCCAGCAAATTGGCTTTATCGATGGAGCTGACATACGGAGAGTCATTGAAGTCGAGCGTTGGGAACGATGACGTGGTCGAGTTCTTAACGTTCTTAACAAAAGACCAAAAGCTTTTGCTTCCTTTTGGACACAAACAGTATTTTTTGGCTTACTTTTTGGTCATGCAAAAACTAAGCCTTTTGTAATTGAGCATTTCAGATATTTCTGGCCCGTTTGAACAAATTTCGGTTTTCTACTGTAGGGTTGTCTTTAAATTTTCGAAAACTACTTTCTCTATTGATTTTGAATTTTGTGTACTGAAAAAAATGTATGAAATGCTTAATAGGTAGACGACATAATAAACAGCTGTTCTGGAATCGCTGGAAGCCAAGTTAAATAAGGAGCAACCTCTTTACGATATCGTTTACGATGTACGATACAATCTAAAAAGTGGTGCGACCGGGGGATGTTTTAAATTGAACAATTTGCTTTTGACTAATATTACTTCCCATTTTATGCGTTCAGAAACGTTCTGGACTGTTCTCAAATCGTTTGATTGGTCCAAAAAGATCACTTCTTACTTTTCGAGAAGTGAATATCACTTCTCGGCTTAAGATGAAAATCCACTCATCTCTTTATGGTTTCAAAACAGAAGAGGGGATAGGATCAGGTATCTTCACAGGATATTCTCTCATAAATAGATCCATAAAGTTCCCCGACTTATGCAGTGTCTTCCAAACAGAATTATACTTGCAGTATGTGATGCCCCAAAGCCCAAACCATTTAGCTATGCAAGACTTGGTCAGCAAAAACATTGACATATTCATAGCCAGCCAGGCGGCTATAAAAGCTATATCTTATCCACTGTCACAAAATCCGAATTAGTATAGCAATTTCTTCATTGAATTCATCAATGAAAATTTTCACAAAACTTCTGTCCAAACGACTCTATGATTGGGCTTATATTAACAACTTACTGAGCGAGTCACAAACTGGTTTTCGAAAGAATTGCTCGACAATCGACCAAATCTATTTGCTTACCAATATAACTGAAATCTTCGTTGGATCCAAAAGAAAACTCTACGGATCTTTCGTTGACTTCAAATCGGCCTTCGATACTATAGACAGGAATGCACTTATGTTGAAACTGTGTAATAAAGGAGTATCGTCAAAGTTTGTTAACGTTTTGGAGCATCTTTATAGCTCAACAACTTCTGCAGTCGCTTTTGGAAGCAAAGTATCCCAGCAATTCGAAGTAGAAATAGGTCTGATGCAGGGATGTAATTTGAGTCCCCTATTATTTGCCCTATTTATTGATGACTTAGAAGAGATTTTGCATGTTGGAGTTCGTGTTTCAGCAAATCTTTTAGTTAAGGTTCTTATGTTTACGGACGACATTGTGGTGCTAGCAGAGTCGCCTGTTATAGTCTCCAGCTAATGATGAATAGGTTGTTTGAGTACTGCAACAAGTGGCGGCTCCAGGTAAACCTAGACAAGTCCAAAATTATGATTTTCCGTAACTGTGGAGGCTGAAACTGCCGCACTGAAACCTGCAAATTTGGAACCCAAAGCATTGAAGTTGTAAATGAATATAACTATATTGGTATGCGGATATCTAGGAATTTGAACTTTGCCAACTTATCAAGCATGTGGCTTACATGCTTGATAAGTTGGCAAAATCTAAATACGCATTGAACGCCACATGGAGGACTGTGGTACATTGTAAAGACGTTGAATACGAATCCAAATATCGGATTTTTGAAACCACAGCTAAAGCAATCATGTGCTATGCAGCTCAAGTTTGGGGCCATAAGGAGTTCGATGAAGTGGAGTGGTTCTGCGTTATTTCTTAAAAAGAAGTTTAAAGCTACCAAATACTACTGCAAATCACATAATGTTAGAGACAGGTCTTCCAGCTTTATTCATCTCAACTTTAAAAACACAGGTGGACTACATTTTAAGAACTATTGCAATGGATGATAGGAGACTACCGAAGAAAATCACAATGCTTGTGATTCAAAAACAAATATCATGGTTCGAATCTTGGAGCGAGCTAGCCGTGTACTGTGGACATACGCTTCTACTCCGGAACGACAGAATGGACACGTGTAAAAGTGAACTCTATAGCCTAATAACGTTAGTCGATGAAAGAAAGAGAGAAGACTACAATCTAAAAGCTAGAAGTTCATTACACATGGGCATATACGCAAGGCTCAATTATAACATGCTTGCAGACAATTATTTCAGCGCGGAGTATCCTACCGATCTTATTTCACTGGTTTTAAAAGCACGAAAGGAAATCATAGGAGTCGTAACTTTGATTTGGGTTTCAGGAAACCGCGACATATCTGGTAGCAAAATGTCAGATAAGCTGGCCAAAATCGGGTCACAACTCCAATCCACTAAAACAAAAAAAACACCAGAATACCACGAAACTTTCTAAGAACTGCTATTGATAGGTGGTTATGAATCTTGACGGGTTTCAGAAATCTCTGTAGTCATCGAAGATCCGTTCACAATAACTTGTTTCTTTACACCTTTCTTATTGAAAAACAGTTTAGTATCCACCGATTTCAATTGTTCTTTTGTCATCTTCATCACCAATCTGGTTTGATCCAGATCCGCCAATCTGCTTTCCACCGAGCCGAGTTGGTCATAGTGCTGCAAGCTGATGTCTTTTTGCTGTAATAGGAAAGGAAGTGCCATTTGTCTCCCATCTAAATTTGATTTGGAACACTCGTCGCCATTTTTAGGTTTGAAATTAATTTGAATAAGTGAACTTTTTCATCGGTATTTTTGGGCAGGTCACAGCGAAAAATGTGTAAAACTTCATTCAAAACTGACTTAATGAACATCAGCCGAGTTTTATTGGAAATCTATATTCACTTATATTCACTTAAGCAAAACATCGCAAAACATCGCTCATGGAAAATCAACAACTCTTAAGTGAATATAAGTGAATAGCGTATGTGGACAAAAATAAGTCACTTGCAGAAGTGAACAACAGGGTAAATGGAGCTTGTGAAAGTGAACTTGGTAAGTGAATAAAGCCATATAAAGCGTTTCATTGAGACTAGCAAGTGAAGTGAATGTAAGTGAACATAGAAATTCCCTATAAAACTCGGCTATCGATTAGTTAACAGCGAATAGTGAACCGAAATACAGGGATGGCAGGTAAATGGTGTTTATGGAAAGAAGTGAGTACAGCATTTTACTGAAACTCGTTTCTGCATGAGCCTTACGATTATTAATGAAACACAATAATTATTATTAGTCATCAAATTAAAGCAGTGCAGTGATAATAGCCATGTTATATTGAGAATTTTTATATTCACTTCACTAATACGCTCAATAAAACGCTGTACTCACTAATACATCTTTATTCCATAAAGTCCATTTACCAGCTCGTTGTTGTTTTCCCGTATGCGATGTTTTGCGATGATTTGCTGAAGTGATTATAGATTCCCAATAAAACTCGGCTAATTACGGAACTCGTTGCGTTGTTGGTAAGCGGATATAGCCCTTAATTCAAATGAGGCCATTTCTGTTTTCACTTTAGAAACAATTTGAGGGGATTTCAGGGAAAGGGGGTACGAGTTGACTCTCTATATTATCTTATCTCTGTTCTCCACACAATCGACTGTTGAGATGAGTGCCAAAAATGATAGTTAAAAAATTTGACATTTCTACTCTCTTATTCATTAAACAATCCTTGTACAGGATGGCCTCATATTAATGTAGCCGGTGCACCAGCATTCCTATAACCGCTACCGCTACTACAACTACTACTGGTGTTCCTCTATCGCATTGCGTTTTACAGAAGCAAATATCGATGATACCAACTGAAAAATTCCTGTTAAATTCCTACACAGAAATGAATAATCTGATTTGACCATAGATTTCCCGCCCTCTACGCTATCCGTCGCACGTTACTTCTCACGCTCGAATTCCACATTTATTCATCCATAAAGAGGCCGCTTGATCAATAACTATGATTTATGGTTCCCAAGTATGTTTAATCTAGCATAACACTTTCAATACATTTTACTCCAATTTCCTTTTTTGTTTTTGAGAGTTTATCCGATTAGCCACTTTATAATGACCGCGTTCCTTTCGAGTCCCGATCAACTTGAATTCATAAAACTTTCATCGTTTCACAATGATCGTGTAGAGCAATTCCACAAATCGATTTAACACGCGATAATGACTCTTAAGTACGAATTAGCGCCATTGCTTGCCACTTGTGCTAAAAACGAACTCAATCCAGACATTTCAAGTGCCTCTTTTGACACTTGATACCACATTTGCGATGAAATGAATGGTTCTCGGTGGTCGTGTGTATTTGGGTTACATAAACGCTGATCGCGTATATTTGATCACCAAAAAAAATATAAACGATCTGACTTATGTAACACAAACAAAGATTCCCAATAAAATATTCAAACTCATAATAAATACGTCATCGGGAAGGACATTTTGTGTGTGAAGCGCATTCCCAATGGAACTCATAAATTCTTCAAAATAATCCTTGCGATCGCACTTTTATCTGTTGTTTTGTTTTAAGGGTTTATGGGTTTTCGAGAGAACAAAAAAAAAGATAACACGCAGAGTTTAGTGTTGTCAAAATTCGGTCAGGTTCATTAACGCACGTATGCTGCATATGCACCCAGCCCAATGCGCTCTACGAAGTAATTCAATACTCCTTGTCGTTTGTTTTGGAGTGGACCATTCATGACAGTTAGGACGTGAAACGTGCAAGATTTTAATATTTAATTTATCTCTTCGTTAGATGCCCCAACAGTTTCTTTTTTTTTTATTATTTTTTCTGTTTTTTCATTACGTTTTCAAAGCGAACAGAATTGGAACAGGCATGAATAATAAAATGGAAAAGGTCATTTACTGATTTATTTTGGGGGCGGCTTAAAAATGTTATCGCGGCTGAAAAAGTGGAGCGGTGTGCAGTAAGTATGTTAAAATTCAAATGCTTTTTCTTTGCGGTAATTGGATTTATAACTGTGTTGTGGCGCATTGTTATGGTGGGAAATTAAATTGTTATTTAGACCGCAAATGGGGTGTTGGAATTATTTAAGTGAATTGAGGGTAACAAAAACATGCCAAGACACTATTTTTGATAAGAACCGAATTAATTTGGTATGCTTGTGAAGCTTGCAGTTGAAATTGTTTATAGAGGAACAATGCATTTATTAATACAAGGTTCTACTTTCAGGGCTTTTCTGAAAAGGAAAGTTAAAGAAGAAATTAGCCTCCACGCTTCAAATGGAGTTTTGTAGTACACGTAGTTTTATGTTGGCTGTTTTGTCGGAGGTTTTCTATACTTACACTAGCAGGAGCATACTCAGACCTACATTCTCCTCCTCATTGTACTACCAAATAGAAGTCTTCTCTTGTTAAAGCTTTCCATCAGATGTTTGTAAAAAAAAAAAACAGAAGACGCTTCCATGATAAGGAGTCTAGGAAACCAGGGGCCAAATTACCGCATCAGTGATCGAGTGAGCTCTATTTTTTTTTTTTTTTTTAAATATCGCTTCATATTACACAACATCAGTCTGTTGTTTATTTATCGACTTCAATTCGTTCATTCGTACTGATGAAAGAATGTCAAATTAATTAAGTAATTCCAAAAACACATAATTCAGTCACGTATTACTCGATCACGTCTGCGGTAAATCGACCCCGGCTCTCACCACATCTGGGCCGAGTGTCTGATTCACGACAGTCATAAGGCAAGTGCTGAGCGGTGTCATCACTTTCTCTACAGGATTTAAAGGGTTTGGCATCACTTGAGAATAGCATTAAAATTCTGACCAAAGAGAAGTGCCCTGTGGCAACGCCAATACGTTTCCTTAAGTTTTTTTGATTGAAGAATACCAAAATGTTGTTTTTATTAATGTTGGGGAGCATATGCTTATGAAAGCACTCAACGAAGGCCCTGCAGTTCAAGCGTTGGCTAAGGCCCTGAGAAAGCTGTCTGTCTGAGGTAAATTGTCCTACCACGTAAATACGTAAATATAGAAGCGAGAGAGCCCCCAGCACCAGAAAAAAGTTGAAGCCTTCAATAGTTTTGTTTCTTTGGGCTTTGGGAAATATTTTTAGTACTTCCCCGTAGATAATGAATGGAACGATCAACTAGAGAAAGAGACCAGGGTATGTACAGAGGAGGTGTGGAATAGCCTTATGTCGATGCAGCTCCTGCAGAAGTTGCTTGGAGAAGAACTTAGTCTTCTAGTGTGGTGTCAACCTATGAGGCAGTGCTCAATTATAATTACTGATTTGTAATCTGCTTAGAGATTATGGACATTGGACATCTATAGTCGTAGATGTAGATGGATTAATTTAATTCCAGTGACCCTAAAAGTTTTTCCGACATAAGAAAGCTGGGAGGATAACCACATCTCCGTCTTCATAGATGGTTCCAAAACGGACGAAATGGTAGGCAGGTATTTTCTCCGATAACCCTATTATGAATAGATCAATAAAACTCCCCGGTTTCTTGCAGTGTATGTAGCCGCAAAACACCTAACTACTCAAAACTTGGTCAGCAAAAATATTGACATCTTTATAGACAGCCAGGCGGCCATTAAAGCTATCTCATCTATTGTCACAAAATCCAAATTAGTAAAAAGCTGTCGCTGTTCTGGGTTCGAGGACATCGTGACATAGGGTAAGGTCGCCTAAATTCGAACATTCCCAGTTGTCGAACACTTTTTGAAAAACATCGCTCAAACTGCATTATTTCTCATTTTTTTAATTTCTTTTAATGCGAAATTGTAAAGGGTGTTATACTCTTTAACCCTCAGAAACAACTCACAAGTACAACCAATGTAAACGTTTAAAAAATAGTAGTTTGTGACTAGCTTTCAAAGATTAGGGCAATTGTGGGTTTCCATATAAGAAGTAGACTGTTGCAAGTGTCGTGAGAAACTATAATTTTAAGGGGCAATTGAAGCTAAATATTTATGTTGTAGTTTTTTTAAGCTCAGGCCTTACATGTTATAAGAAACTAAATAATTTTTACGTCTTTCTATCAATAAAAGTAGCAAAACCTTTGGGGCCAGTATTCGAACACCTTTTTTCAGTGTTCGAATCAAGGAAACTCAGTACAAATTTAGGTTTCCTTTGTTCGAACAGCTAACAATTTCAATTATGACGTAGCACGTAGGTGTCTCATAACTTCTTGCCAAAGAAGATGGATTAAGAAATATAGGTCGTCACCATTTAGCATAACCATTTAACGTACACCCAACTTTGTGCTCAAAATAAAGACTTTGTGTGCAACTCTTCAAATCTTTTCTGATTTATGTGGTTCAATAAAATTAAGACAATATAAATATAAAAAAAAATATAAAAATAATAAAAAAATGAATTAAAATGTTTGGATAATTTAAAATAGAGAAAACTTTAAAAATGTCTGTTTTGTGTAGTAATTAAATGTTAGTCTTAACCCAAAACACCATGTTCGAAATAAGGAAACTTAATGTTCGGCTTTAGGAAACAAGTGTTCGATTACTAGGGAATTGGACTGTTTTCCAGTTTATATTGTTTTATAAAAAAACGGTTAAAGTTACAGAATTAAATTTAAGCTTATTAAATAAAGTTTGAGTTTGAGAATCTAATTAATTTAACTTCGTATATTGAATATCGAAGGTTGTCTGGCAGTGAGCGATTACTTTATTGCAAGTCACTAAGTGTTCGACAACTGGGGACATGACCCTAACAGGAAACAAAATGGCGGATAAGCTGGCTCAAATCGGGTCAGCACTCGAATCCAGTGAAAAGATCAACTCAGATCTCAAGCTACTAGAACAAGAAAAAACAGAGTCCCACAAAACTTTAAAAAAAACCACCAATGCCAATGGCCATCTTTAGAAACATGTTGGGTTTCCAGAAACCTATGGCCAGATATTTCCAAGAATGAAATAGAGTTCTTGCTCCAGCTTAGCAGGCCTAGACTCTCTCTGTTGAATGGTATTCGAACGGGTACGCACATGATGAGAATGGACATTAGCACATCCGATTTATGTAGGGTAGAACACTTCTTCAACAAACTGGGCGACATTCTACTAAACAGCATTCTCAAATTCATTCAGGGCTCCAAATGGTCAAGTGGGGATTCCCAATCCCTAGTCACAAACCCAATCCTCTACCACACCTCTCCTCTACCTCCTCATCCTCTGTTATTTGTGGAGCACAATGGATCCTTGATATCCAACCTAACATAACGTGAGAAGTAATTCCAAAAACACATAATTCAGTCACGTATTACTCGATCACTTGTGCCTTGTGCGGTAATTCGATCTCTGTTCAAATTGATTCACGACAGTCATAAAGTAAGAGCTGAGCGGTGTCATCACTTTCTCTACAGGATTTACAGAGTTTGGTATAACTTGAGCATAGAAATAAAATTCTGGCAAAAGAGAAGTCCCCCAGTATTTTATTGTCTGCATCCAATGGTGGCCTACAGTTGTGGTAAAAAAATCCAATCGTTGATGGAAGCCCTAAATTTAGGCCCCTGCAGACCAAGCGTTGGCGCAGGTCCTGAAAAAGCTGTCTGTCTGAGGTATATTGTGCTACCACGTTGATACGTAAATAGAGCTCCCAGCACCGTAAGAGAGCTCCCAGCACCAAAAATATTAGAGCTTTCTATAGCTTCTTGTAGTGTGTTTACCTATGACGCTATGAGGCTGTGCTTAGTTTTGATTTCTGATTACGGAGCTGAGGTGAAATATACTTAGAGGTTATGAACATCTACAGTCGAATTTATAAAATTTGCTAAAAACACTCTTAGACAGTTGTCCAGCTATAGATGGTATCTAAGAAGTTGGGCAAACCATAACCAACTTCGTATTTCTAAACATATTCCAACAGTTGTCTAAACAATTCCTCAAATAAAAACAGGGGTACGTGGATTCTGTCAATTTTGAACGTAAAGTTGAATTATGGCGTCCACGATGTATCCGGACGATTATTTGTGTTTTGATATGCAAGTAAAATAATTAAAACCTTTTGAAACAATGTTGCATCAAATGTCAATTTAGCCATCGTTTAAACAACTAATTTCGGTGTCTGAAGTTTGATCCTCCTTAGACATCGATGGAAGTGTTTATAAATACGATTTGGACTTGGGCACATACTTAGGAATAAGATTATAAATACGACTCCCAGTGTGTTTTAGATTTTAAAAATAGGCCAAACATTTTTGTCGGAGGACAGGTGTGGTATATCTATTTTCCCACCTAGTTTTTGATTACCCCGTGGCTTAGTCCTTTAAAAAGAGTTAAAACGAAGCGAATGGCTTACCAATATTACCTCGTCTAGTTGAGATAAGTGCTGTTGTTCCAATTCCGTTTCTGATGAATTTGGCGGCTTTATAGTTTCCCTAAATGTCTATGTGTCCCGGTTCCCATAAAAGTGGAACTTTATGCTTTTCTGCCATCTCCCCAAGTCAGTTGTGGGTGGTAACTCAGTTGTGGGTGGTTCTCGGAAACTCTCCGAATGATTTAAGGGAGTAGAAAATGCAGATATTCAATTTTGATGTAACGATTTCTGCTCTTAGAACTTTGACCAGCTACCAGTTTTGCTAGAACGACTAGAAAAACTGGAAGATGTACAATTTATTTATTCTATTTTAGTATGTACGAAGGAAGACGTTGAACTTTAATTTCAACGTTTTTAATTCGAACAATCTCCCTTTTATTATTGTAATGAATAGTTCATCCACCCTCAGCCGTTCAGAGAACTGGCAGAAACAATTGTAGGTTGCTTCTAACCCTCATTCCTCATAGAATGTTCACAGGAATAGTTGAAAGAGTTTTGTTAAAGGCTTGTGCCTGCTCCGTGGTGCCCGATGCATAATATTTAGTATGCCTGCTAATTAGGCTCTGGTTCAAAGTTCGAATCCCAGTTTAGATGTTATCCACTAATACTGCCTTTCGAGAGCAATTTACACTGCAATTATAAAAGTTTTCTCAATCAACCGCTTGGGATGGGCCATTAATTATAGGTTCGTTCATTTCTCCACAACCCCAAGCTGTTATATTCAAATATCCGCTGATAAGGATGCAACATTTGGGTACACAGTTTTAACTTCCAACCACGCAATTAAAAGTTTCCGCATCCTTTAGCTTCAGCTTGGATTCATCTATCATTTCATTGTATTTCTCCTATCTCTTTTTCAGACACAGCTTTTTCAGAAAGGGCAAAATTTAAAAGCAACAGCAACTCTGGGAGTAACAATATACTTGAATCAAGCTTCCTGATGATAACAGCGTCTTCCAGGGTGAGGTAGGTACTAGACAAGAAGTTCTAATTTTGGCAATACAACGTTTTTTATTCTAAAATAAAAATACCGGTACTTTTATTATAGCTTTTCAAATGTTCGGATAAAACTCAAAATCTATGATAAGGAGCATAAGTTACCAGCTCTCACCATGTCTACGCCGAGTATCTGTAACCTGATACGAGAAAATGCAGGACATTCACTAAGAAGTGCGGTTGTCAACATCTTCTACACAGGATTCACAGAGTGTGGTATCACAGAGGAGTGTGGTAGTGTTTTGAGTTACAATTAGTAAAATTTAAATACAAAATTAAAGGTATGGGAAGAAAAGAGACATTGAATCAAAGTGTTTCAAAGTCTTGAATTTTCTTATATTATGTATAGTATATATGCTGCAAATTAAAATTAAGTTTAGTGAGAAGATTCCAGTGATCGATATGAAAATAGTAACGAAGAAAACTGTTTGTGTCCAATCTTGTTCCTAAGTGACAGAGGGAGATGATTCCAAGCTTCCACAGCATGAATGAAAAACTGGCGACGCGAGGTGACGCAACTCAGCAAAAAGATAACCCGGCGATTTATTTTTCATTATTTTGACGAGTAGAGACAAACTTTTGAATCGAAAGAAGCAGCGAAAGTTATATCCCAGAATTTGACGCGCACAACTTCAAACGTGATCATATTTACGTAGATTACCTATACACAAACTTAGTTATAGAGTTAAACGCCATATTGACTTTTCGGAGTGGATGCAGAGTCCATGTCAGCAAAGATTTCACAACCAAAGGAAAGGATTGGTAAGATTAGAGACTTGGACAATTTCAGTTTAACTTCGATGGGTAGAATCTAGAACTCGATAAGCTGCGTAGGGAGGCATATACTCTTGAAACTGTTTTATTGATATGGTCATTCCAAGTAAGAGTATTATTTAAAATGATACCAAGGCTCCTTACTTTCGAGACCAGACAGATTCAATCGTTGATTGCAGCCCTCACTGAGGATCCTGGCTCCTGGACGATCAATCGTTGGTTCAGATCCTGCGAAAGCTGTCTGATCGATCTCGCTTCCAGCTATATGCCGTGATGGCCTGAAACCCTAAGGAGACTCAAAAAATTTCGAAGCTGCTAGAGGGCTGAGGAGAGCTTTAAGCACTGCTTGGTGCTTGGTTAAGAGGTTGCGGTTATGAAGAAATGTAAGAGTAGGTACACTCCACACTTTCTATCTCTCTGATACCCAAGACTGCTTCCCCTAAGAAACAGAAGAAGAAGTGTTTTTTTTTTTTGTTAACATCAAAATCAAGATATACAATTAAATCCTTTTAGTTGCTTATTTCTTCATTAAGCTCTTCCAATAAGGGGCACTTCTATTTCGTTGGATGACTCATGACTGGTTCATGGTGAATTTTGTCGGAGTTCGTTAAAAGCAAAAGGCCAAACTAAAATTTTCCATTTTTTAAAATTGCTCCTTATTTCAAGCCCCAAAAGAAAGAACCTCAAAGTCAGTCAAGTCATCTACACATCTATACATACATTGCTCGGCCTCATAACAACATGTTTGTATAGGTACATAGTTCAGAACTGAGTGCCTTGGTTTACATATTAACAGTTTTCTTTTCTCTGAACTGAAGGCAAACGTTTACTATAATTTTGTATGAAGCCAGCGTAACGAACAACGAACCGCATACTATTTGTCATGGAACTCTTATCAGTAAAAACAACGAAAACAAAAGAACTGACTGACTTCCTGTCAAAGTTCAAAGCAGCCACCAGCGCACATTACTAAGACGCAGACCATGATTATATTTATGTCGCCATTATTTAAAAAAAAAAATACGAAACATGCACTCATTGCTCCATTCTCCACTGGACAGTAACACAAAATGTTTTCTTGTTGATTTTCTTTTCTCAAACAAGAAAAGAAGGAACGAATATGAACATGGAATTCATGGCTTTTTTTTTACTAAAAATTTGCCTTACATTTTCTGAATCCGTGGAAATAAAAAATTGAGAACATTTGGGTTTCGATTTGTGGTGGTTATTTATGTTTTGGTATTTGGTTTTCGATGTGGTTTCCGTTCAGTTCGAAACGTGAAAAAATTATGTAACAAGTAAGGATGGCTTTAATGCTTTACAAAACAAATTAGTTTTAATATTTTGCAAAACAAATGAAGACAATTTTATTTGTATTTTTGTGCTGGTTGTAGGTATTTATGCAAAAACAGGGATATGGTGAAGTCATTTTAAGAGATAGCTCTATAGGGTATAGCTGGTATAGGCTCTCGTCCAAAAGTAAACAAGAACTGATAGAAGATTGGTTAACAACGTAGTCGAACAGCTGTTGAATTGCAAACAAGTTTTTTTAAGTCCTTTCTGTATTTCGGGGTGGTAAAAAGGTTGCAGTTTTCTTATATATACTTATGGGAGCATACGTTTAGTCTGTCTGCATCCATAATGTCTGTCTAGATCAACTATGGTTGTGTTCTTGACAAATCATTGACGGAAGCCTCCAGTGAAGATCCTGGGAAGACCAAGCCCTAGGTTTGCATTTGAGACGGTCTAGTTTTCAGTTGCGTCTTGACACTCAAAGAATTTAGTTCTCAAACCGCATTCAGAGAGGTCTTGCATTCAAAGATCACTTTTGAAGTAGTAGTAGAGGATTAAGTAGAGCCTTACACTTTAGTTTTTTTTTTTCTTCGTCCATATATTTAAATATTCGCCTGATTATGTCTACAGCATAATGTCGGTTTTTCCAATAAGGACTTGATAACTTTATTTTAAAATGCAAACCCTACGAGATATTTCAAAAACTTTATTATAGGCTTGAAGTACAATCAAAACAGTTTTGAATGGAACTGGACTTAGTTCATATGACTTTGCGCACGTTTGCAGCGATCAATTGAACTCCGTGGAATTGATTGATTTCGATTGTTTGCTACGAACGCCTAGAAAGTGGCGATATTTTTGAAACTTCGCCCAACCTGTTGTCTAACTGGCACGGCAACATCACATAACGAACGAATATGTATAGACTTATTAGCCAGCGATTGGGAGCGGCGATAATACAAAATGGCTTATGGTGATAAGCCGAACGGGTGAGTTGATCTCACATGGTAGATATACATACGTTTCGTGTCAAATTAAATAAAAAAAAAGGAACCTAAAAACTAATCTGACTGTCTGAAAACCCTTTATGAGGTTCAAATGCAATTTGAGTAAGTATGATTCAATTCTTCATAAATTGATTTGTTAAACTTATGCTACGAAATCAAAATTGTAAATTCAAGAAGAAATAAAAAAATTTAAACTTTTCAGAGGAAGAAAACTGTTTTCTATTAGTTTTTATAATCAATTCAACAACCTGAAGACTTTTCCTTCAATGGAGTCTGACCAATTACCGCAGCTCAGTGATTATTTTGTGATACCCGTTGTGTAACTTTTTTCACCGTAGCCCTATTTTCCTGTAAAAAAGCCATGGGTAATGAATCCCCAAATCACCCACTAGCTCTACACCGCGGTCATCAGACCAATACTCAAATACGGAGCAGTGGTGTGGTGGACCGCTCTTGATAAAAGGTCCTACTGCGATAATCTTAGCAATGTCCAACGAACAGCCAGTTTGTGTATAAGCGGAGCACTGAGATCAACCCTCAGCTGCACTAACTTAATCTCACACCATAAGATATCTTCAGCAAACAAATGGCCAGCCATTTGTATTAAAGCTATCTCCCAATGGACCGTTGACAACATCGGTCACGCTACAATCCTGAATTTATTCAGATCAATACCTTGCCACTCTGACTACACCATAACCCGATTGGTTTTTGATAATAAGTTCCAAGTCTCAATCCCACCGAGAACGACCTGGGAAGACGAAGAATTTTTGAGAGATGATTCAATTCATTTCTATGCAGATGGTTCAAAAACCGAAGAAGGGGTTGGCTGCGGGGTGTACTCAAATCGACTTAACGTAAGTCTCTCATTCCGCCTTCCAAACCACTGTAGCGTTTTCCAAGCGAAAAATCTGGCGGTCAGAGAGGTCCTATCATGGCTAAAAGAAACGTGATATCCTCAGCGAATATCCGAATTTTCTCAGACAGTCAAGCAGCCCTCAAATCGCTCGACGCTGTTTCTGCGAAATCAGTAACCGCCTTTAACTGTAGCCTTTTTCTTAAAGAGATGGCTGAACAGTTCAATATTCACCTTTTTTAGGAGCCGGGGCACCGAGATATCGTGGGTAACTGCAAAGCCGATGAACTCGCTAGAAAAGGAACCGTTTAACGCCCTCAACCAGTAGGTTGTATATTGGTATACCAATCGCTTCATGTAAACTTATGCTAAACCAAGAGGCAATGGATAAAACAGATTATAGGCGGAACAATATCACAACGTGTGTGGCAACAAAACGGATATGGCCAAGACTAGATCCAAAACGCTCAAGACATTTGTTATCCATAACCAGATTGCACGTTAGCTTCGTAATCAATGTCATCATCGGACATTGTCTGATAGGAAGACACGCCATAAGACTCGGCGTTTTCTAATGACTTCTGCAGAAGTTGCTTAGATGAGGAGGAGGAGGAGGAGACAATCCCACGCCTCCTCTACTCATGTTCTGAAGCGATCTGGCGAACACAGATACCCTACATAGCTTTCGCTTTATCAAAAGCTCCAAATGGTTTTGTTAAGTGAGGTACTCCCTCGCTTAGTTCTTATGGTATCACAATGGACCTAATATTGGTCTTAGTGTGTCAGTTGTTTTCCTGACAGCCATTTTAACCTATCTATTGCGCGGAAGAACAGAGTTTGATTCCCAGTTAGCCAAAGTTTTTACTTTTGGCGAAATCTTTTTTAAAGCTAGGAACGCTTTTTGTTTACCACTGATGCATTGATGCATCATTTAAAGTTATGCAAGTAATTCTTAAACAAGCTCAAACGATTTTCCAAGAAAAGGAATTGCTAGTTGAATCTACATTATTTGTAAGCATTAATTTTACTTTCAAGTTCTAATAACTTTTAGCGCCTTACCGGTCACACTAGGCCGGTTGCTATCAGCGAGGCAAAGGAGTCGCTACTGTCGGTGCAGTGCAATAACACCCGCGGCAATAACCCCTGCAGGGGTTATTTCCCAAACGAAAAGGAAATAGCCCTTGCAGGGGTTATTTCCTTTTTAATGTGGTAATAACCCCTGCAACAAAAAGGCATTTACACCTGCAGGTGTAATTGCCAATTTGAATTGGCAACAAGCCCCACACATGGGTTAAGCTTTAACTCTCCATTAAAAAATTGTTATAAAAAGCTTATAATTCATATTGGCTACCTTGATCATGTAAGTACAAACAAAAAAGAGTAGATATTGTTCTTATTTTTCAAAATTTTTTTGAAATGAAATCTTAAAGTTTACGCACCAAATTCTTTTGACAAGAACAACAATACACCAATACAAACTTAACCGCAGGACTACTTTTTTGCATTAGTAAAATTAAAAAAATTGAAAATAAGAAAATAAATAATCGTCATTCGCGCAGCGGAAATTTTTTTTTGCCCCAGAGAGAATCCATTTGGGGTGTGAAAATAAAAAAATTCGCGCGAATTTTTTTATTTTCACACCCCAAATGGATTCTCTCTGGGGCAAAAAAAAATTTCCGCTGCGCGAATGACGATTATTTATTTTCTTATTTTCAATTTTTTTAATTTTACTAATGCAAAAAAGTAGTCCTGCAATTAACAAAAATATACCAATATAAATTTAACAGCAGGACTTTTTTTTTGCATTAGTGAAATTAAAAAATTCGAGCGAATTTTTTTATTTCACTAATGCAAAAAAATATTTTCAATGGTTTTCTTTGGTTTCTTAAAATAAAGTGAATATGGTTATTTTGTAAAATTTGTTTTGTTCTATTAGGTTTTCTATGGTGGGCTTTATTTCCATTTGAAATTGGAAATAATCCCCACAGGTAAAAGGCAATAAGACCTACGGTTTTTATTGCCACATTAAAAAGGATATAACCCCTGCAGGGGCTATTTCCTTTTCGTTTGGGAAATAACCCCTGCAGGGGTTATTGCCGCGGGTGTTATTGCACTGCACCGCTACTGTCAGCATATGGTCAGTTTGATGTGAACACAAGATTCAGCAAAATCGACGTCAACCAGCAAGTATTTAGCAGTAGCTGGTCTAAATTAAAAATACTCAAGTATATTTTCTTGTTCAAGTCCTGACGACAAAAGGGCTGCTAACACCAAAAAATAATTGGCACAGCTACCTACATAATATGTGGTGTTTTGTTAATTAGCATTTCTTTTTCGATTTGCTTTTAACACTTCAAATAGATTTAAAAATAAAAAAAATAAAGAGCTGCCAATACAAGCAAATATTAAAGCCTTTGTTTGCTTGGTGTGCTATCGCTGTATGCTGGGGAGAACTGGCCAATATGTGATAATTTGACTGGGTTGAAGGACACGCCGCGCCGCCGCCGCTGCTTAGAAGTAGATGGCAAAGCTCCGAGTGTGATTCATACAACGTTTCGTCAAACTTAAAGTAAATATATAAACAAATTTCTGCTCGCAATCGGAATATCACGGGGGCTACCGAGGAATTATGTTGAAGGACCTATACAACCTTATGTTGATTCCGAAAGGTTAGATCAGAAAACGCTTTTTGGGCAGTGTAATTACTCTCGGAGGACCTACCTTCCCAACGAAAGGGATACAAGTTGTCCCATTAAAATCAACTAATAATGAGGAGCCAGGGTCCCAAATCTTATTTCCGCGTTAAAGTGAACATTTTAAATGAAGAATTTGCTTATCAAAACCTGAAGAATCTTAGTTTGTTGGCAAAGTGACTGTGGAAATTCGTGTTTCCTACCAATGCTACCTATGTAACATCATATTAAATACATATATTTGGATTAGGTTCGTTCTATGAGCTTTACCCAGAGTTGACCAATTGCTTCCTTGACAATCCTATGAGTTGTCAAAAAAAACTGAGGTTATAATAACGCTCGCACTATACATCCCTGTCATTTGAAGAAATATACATTCCCAAGGCTGTCAACCCTGTTCGTTACTTGAACTCATACCAGCATCAGAAACCTAGAGATACTAAAAGACGTGTAGAGTACAAACAAGAGATTCAAAAAACACGCCCTGTTTGATATTCGGGGCGATCTTAGGTTTTCCAAATTGCACTTTGTGGCGATCAGGGGGGAAATCTACGGTTTCTAATAAAAAACCTAGCGCCTCCACGTTCTATTCTTTGCTTTGAATACACTTTGCACTTCTCTTACTTCATTCAAGTCGTTAAATAAAGTAAAAAGAACAGTCCTAGTTTTGAGTCTAAGCGGGTGCTACGGTTGTGTTGATTGTTAATTTGCAAGTCAACACAACCGCAGACCGGCACCCAAAGATACCTTGGAGTCCAAAGCAGCCCCGTATCTAGGGGGCGGGGGCAGACCGGGGCACATGCCCCGGGCGGCAAGTTTAGGGGGCGGCAAAAACAAGTTCGAAATTCGCTCCCACTCGCCCACAGGAATCACGGAACGCTGCAGCACTCGTGTCTGCTACAAAAAATCATTGCTCCCTAAAACAAAAAGCACAGAAAAGAGCATCAAAACCATTTCACACTACATATTCATTACCAGACCCTGCATATTTTGTGCAGGTAACGGGTTGCAAGCGCAAAAAAAAATTAACTACTTTTCGGTTCTAAAACAGCAACGGTAGTTGCGACTTGCGACCGAGAAGTACACAATTTTTCTACCTTTCGGTTTCAAAGCAGCATCGGTTGCTGCGACCGAGAAGTGGACAACTTTTCTTATTTTCGGTTTCAAAACAGCAACGGTAGTTGCGGCCGAGAAGTGGACAACTTTTCTACTTGCCGGTTTCAAAACAGCCACTGTGGTTGCGAGCGAAGGGAAGCACAGTCAAAAGGAAGTCAAAAGTCAAAGTGGACAGATCGCATTTTACTATCATTATAAGTTTTTGTACTTTCTTGTCGATCATCCAATTGTGCTCATCTCATTTCTCATCACACAATGTTCTCAGCCTAATCAAGGTAACTTCTTGAACTTGATCTCTCTGCTCGCCAAACATAGTTCAAATCTTAAGTTTCAATTAAAACACTTAAAAAAGGGACAAGTATCATATTTATCAAAGACAATTCAAAATGAAATAATTGACATAATGGCAAAAACAGTTAGAAATAGTATTTTAAATGAAATCAAAGAAGCTAAATACTGCACTCCAGATGTATCCCATACAGAACAAATGAGCCAGGTTAACTGGAACTGGCGATGTGTGTGAAATAAAAGAAAGTTTCATTGATTTCATAGAAGTTGCTGGAAAGACAGGATAGGACATTTGTCAACAGATTCTAGACAAATTGGCTGTTGATGATTTAGATATTGGACAATGTCGTTGCCAATCTTATGATAATGGGTCCTATATGGCCGGCATACATAAAGGAATACAAGCCAGGATTGCAGAAAGAAATGAAATTTCCGAGTTCGTACCGTGCTTGGCTCACTCCTTAAATCTTGTAGGCGTTCATTCTGCCTCATCATGCCAGGAAGCTGTTAACAGATTTGGACTGGTTCAAAAAGTATATTGCTTTTTTGTTGGCTCCAATACTAGGTGGGACATTATGAAAAAATATGTCAACGCAAATTTAAAAAGAAGTAGTCAGACGAGATGGTCGGCGAAACATGTTGCTGTGAATGCTCTATTAAATAATTTGCCAGAAATAGCGGAAGCCTTAGAAAAAGTCAGGCAAATTTCTCATGCTCCAGAAACTAAGTACGGGGCAAGTAATATCTCAACAGCTATAAAGAATTTTAAATTTATTCTCAATTTGACTATTTGGGCGAATATTCTCCGCTAAGACAATCGAGTGAATATTCAGATTCAGAAAGAAGATATAATCCTTGCCCGTTCCGTCGCACTAATGGATGGTCTGCTCAAAACTTTACAAAAAATGAGACTAGATCCAATGGAGTATTGGATAAATGAGGCTAGAGAAGTGGCTGAAAAAAGTGGTGTTGACCCTACTTGCAAAACAAACGAATTCCGAAACATAAAAAACATTTCGATGAGATATGTGAAGATGAATTATACAAACACTCAAACATGTTCAACTCTTTTCTAAAGAAATAATGATGGTGTTTGATCGAATCATATCAGAAATTAAAAAGAGGTTTGATTGCGCTACCATGATGCTGAATATGAACTTCGCTTTTCTTAATGGCTCTAATATTGAAGAACTGCAAAAGTATGGAGCGGATCTGGATAGAAAATATGAGCGAGATGTAAGCACCGTTGAATTCTGTCAGGAACTCTATGTTTTTAAAGAGCAAGCTCCGCTTTTATTTGGTGACATTGGAAAGCTAACGGTTTCTATCTCTTGCAACAAATCTATGCGCATGATTTACGGGATGCTTTTCCAAATATTTGTGTTGCCTTGCGAATTTACTCTGCGCTTCCCACTACATCCGCAAGCTGTGAGCGAAGTTTTAGCAAACTAAAATTAATTAAAATTTATTTGCGATCATCTATGAGCCAGGAACGCTTATCCAGTCTAGCAATCTTAGCGATAGAAAATCGAATCGCACACTAATTAAATTATGATAAGGCCATAGATTTATTTGCTGAAAAAGTTCGAAGAGTAATAAATTGTAATTGCAAATGATAAATACAATAGTAAATTTGATTTTTTCTTTATAATAAACATTTTTATTTTAAGTCCTATCCTGTGCTGTGTAAAAATTATATATTATACATATCTGCTAATAAATATATCTGTTAATAGGATTAAAACAGAAAAAACAGCGGTTTAAGTATTTTTTCTGAAAGGCTTGTGTCCAGTTGTCAGTCAATTAGTGAAGATCTGATAGCTGAAAAAATAAAGATTACAAAGGTAAAAGCGAATATAAATTGGTAGAGGCGGCATTTTTCAGTATTTGCCCCGCCTTAAAAAAAAATTTAAGATCCGGGGCTGGTCCAAAGCAAGTTCAATTGATTTATGATATTGACTTTTTTGTAATGGAACTAGGAACGTCAAAGAGTAACTAAAGTCTTAGCGCTATTAAGGTTTTACTTGCCAAACGACGATGACATTAAACATAAAAGTACGTCAATTGTACTGCGTGGTAACAATGTGAAATGCTGCTGTAGTACGAAAAGAAGTTGTAACTTGTAAGCAACAATACATCTCCGAGAAGACAGATTTCAGAATATGTGCCAACCTCCCATATTCACAAAATTTGTACTTTACGGTTCCACTCAGCCCTTAAGGCATAATAGTTTGAAATAATAACGCGCTGCCATATAGATAACTGTTACTGTTTCGTATTTTGTTCTGTACAGAGCATTACGTTGAGACTGAACTGTCCTGAACTGAGCGTGTAAATGTGGCTGCGTTCAGTTTTTTACTCAGGAAAGCACTTTTTTTTTTATTTTAAGCACGAAGCACTGGCGAAGTCCTCCGAAAAAAAAGACAAAAATCGAGCGTTCCAGACATGACTGAAATGACAATAAAGTAATGACACAGAAATCACAACAATAGTAACGATTTGATAATTTGAGCTTTCATCGCTATGAGCACACCAGCGAAAATAAAAGCACACAAAAATTCACACAGCATCCCGGAAAAGAGTGGTACGCTACGACACCGAAACGTAAGCCGAAAAACTGTCCTGCTAGAGTTTAAAGCACCTCATTTTCGGAAATTTGAAACTACACAAGTTCTAAGTATAGGTACTACGTTAAGGGATCAAAAGTAGGGAAATTGCATTTGTTCGTCTAGCACTCACATCACATTCACTTCACACATCGTTTCGCCTAAGGAAAATAGTAATATTCTGAACCTTAGTCTTTGTCACCCTCCTCTTTTTAACTTTTTACATAATCAAAGCCTCGGTATTGTAACAACTGGACATTAAAGGTCCAGCAACCCTTTAAATAAGTTAAGAAAAGCATCATGGCGCTCTTTTATCCAAAATTTCTTTTTTCACACTCCCTTCCACAGAATCCGCCTCAAAGCTCCAATAAGAATCTAACAATTTTCACAACACCAAAACCGATAACGAGTCACTCAAAAAAAAAAAAAAACCACCCCAAATGTGTGTATCCTTTTTCCATGCAAAGCCCATCCTTTCATCTCAAAAACTTTCAGCCAACTAACAACAGTATGATAGAAAAGACTGTTTTAAAATTTCAGTAAAAGTCATAATCTCAAGCCAGTCACAAATGTCTTGATTAGAAAACCGAACTCTGATTAAAACCTATCGCTTCCAGAGTTCACCTTTAGTTGCCATTTGATATCATTTTCCGATATCCTTATCAACAGCAACAGCCGCAGGAGGTGTGGCCACCAGACAGAGAGCACTTACTCAATATCGGTGCACAATATATGTAAACATTATGAAGCATTGTCCCCCCAAAATGCATGGAATTCCATCTATGATATCTCTCAAAAGTGTATTCAACAAGAAACCCACTCAGACTTACCCGGTTCCCGACCATGTTTTTACAAGACGATAACACCATAATCAGTTTTGAAAAAAATCAAGGGGAAAAAAATACGAGTAACGAGTACAAACAACAAAATCACGTTCAACTTATAGCCAGCCGTTCTGGACTGATAGGAAAAGTTAAATGATAACCAAACCAAAAATAATAAAAATAAATTGTTAAACAAACTTTTTTATCAGGCTGCGACTATGCGAGCTGTAAAATCAGTAGTTGCTGGCAAAAAACCGATCAGAAATTAGTCGCCCGTTTAATACCTTATTCGACACAGTCGGGTAGCCGCCGGCCGGCCGCAATAGCCCTCCAACATCTTTCACTTTACTTACTTTTTTTCTCACCACGATGTTGAAGCTAAAATTGGTAGTTCTTTGATATCGAATCTGCACTTTTAGTTTGGAAAATGAGTCTCTATTTGAAATACCGACGCGATTATTCACAATAAATGTGGCCGGTCCGATAGTAACGCGAGGATCTGTCAGTTTTCAGGAATAATGGCGATAGTGTGTCGTTCTCGGACGAGATGAAAATAAATCTGAAGCAACAGCTACAGAAGGCGTTTAAAAGCGCGCACTCCACAGAACCCAGAGAAAAATATGGCGTGAATTTTATTTTATTTTTTCTATAATTTTTTTTATTTGCTTTCAATCTTGTATATGTATATACCGAAGTGAAATTATTCTTTTTTTATTATTTCTGAAGCTTCATTTGTGACATGATGGTGTGTACAGTGGAATGTATATACCTACAAATGTACATACTCTACTACTTAATGTACTTAGTTTTTGTTTAATGAATATTTTTCATCACAAAAAAATGTGTACATTCCGCCATACCATTTAATAAATCATGTTCACTAGTAGAGTAGTAGGTATGTCTATAAGTGCTATTGAATGTGCAAGTGTGCACATATAGAGAAGTTCAAAGGAGCTCGTGATCAGCTTAAATAGAGCGGATTTTATAAAAAAAAACTGGTGTTTGTTTATCGTTTGGGAATTTTTATACCAAATTTTATATTTCAAATTTTGTTTTAGTTAGCTTTCAAAATGATCATTTTCATTTCATTGTAATATTTGATTTAAATGGCTTTTTCTTTAAAATTCACTTCTCTCAATTTTACCACTTTAAGAAGTAGCTCTAGTTCAGATGTCTTCTTCTTATTTGAAATCAAATTTTTCCTACTTTTGAAGAATTTAAATCAAGTTCAGCACAGGAAATAAAAGAAAATACATATTTTTAATCGGATTTTCCACTTTTGCTCACTTTTCTATAAACTAAGAGAGGATATTCCAATTTATGACATAAAATGAAATATCGGGTACTTCCAGGGATTAAAATGATGACTTTTCTAAGTGCGAATCATATGTAAATATAAAAACTCCAATTGGTTCTTCTTCGATGCAAATGTCAGCATAACTACTCGTTAATCAATATTACGTTTTGTTATTTTTCTTAAATTCTGAAGTCTAAAATTTGGCGCCCAACGAGAGGATCAGATTTTTTTTTTTTTAGATTGATGATCATTGATTGAGGATTAGAGAGAACTGCGGGCCTGGATCCCGTAACTTTTTAGACGACAGAGGTATGCTTCATGTATTTCCGCTTTCATGTATTGAATGAAAAAAGCAACTTTAATATGTAATTTAAAAATTTTTAAAATTTTAATCACTTTTTTAGGTTTAAAAGCTTGTTTTTAGTCCCAACTAGATTTTGGACGTCGCGTCGCACAATGGGACAAGATACCCTGAAAATTGGAGTAACTAAATTTGTTGGATTGTGATAGTTGAAATACCTACTGTTTTTTATTTATGAAACAATTGTTAATGCTGAAAGAAATATATTTTCTCTTATAAACTTATAATTTTTCTTTCTAACTTTCTTATAGGAAATATAAGGAAGCTTTGCAGTGAGGGACAAAAAATTTTGTCATAACATAACGATGATAGGGACTACGAAAAAAGTCTGTCTGTCTGTCTATCCGTAGATGGAGCAGCCTGAAACTCTTGATCGATTTTATTCAAATTTTGCAGTAATTTTACGGTTTAGATGCATTGCAATGTTTTTTAACGAAATAGTAATAGATGAAACTCATAACTTTCGTTAAATTTTTTGCATTAGTCTCGATTCTGCCATATAGGTTGACCTGCTGTGTGTCGTCATAAAAGTTATGGTATATAGGCACTGCTAAATTAGCACCCAAGTCAGTATAGTGGCTGATACACTCGTTTTTATATATGAAACAAAATATGTAGAAACTCATGATGAATAGCTTTAAAGTACCGAATACACGAAAAATAGTTCAACAAAATCTAAATAAAAAATACTAATGAAATTTAATGTAGACAAGATTTTTTGGTGTCAAAAGTTTGATGTGACATCAAATTCCTTCTTTTGAGCACACCTTCCTTTCGCCTTTCGCCAGCAATTCGATTGTGGGTTTTCTTCACGGTGTCCAATTTGGTAGTGGTGAGTCTGCGGTCTTACTCTACAGCTTGTGGCTCGACTTTTTCGGTTTGGTTCCTTGAATTCACAACGGTGACAAGCAGCTCTGTTTGTGGTAACCGGCATTGTCGCTGTAAATGCCCGGTCTTTTTGAAATTCCCAACATCATACAATTCCGTTCCGCTGGTTCCTTTGTAGTTTAGATCTTTGACATCAAGAACCTGCCGTGTCTATATGACTTCTCTTTGACCATATACCATTTGAAAAACTTGCTCAGATGCTTCCATAATCAATGCAAATGCTAGAGTTTCAGAAAGAGTTCGTATTTCAGCAGTTTGCACAGACCTCTGAAAATGTGTGTCAGAAATGGCACGAGCAAATGACTGAGCTTCAAGCTGGTTGATGATTTCGTACCCAGCATCCCGGTACGCCAGATGTACCAGTCTTTCGAAGTCTGCTTGGAGCTGCTTTAGAGTTTCACTTTTTTTCTGGACTATGCTAATGAGTTGGACTTGAAAGACTTCATTCAAGTGACTATGGCCAAAGCATTTGTCTTTAGCCACTGACACTCTTTTATCATCTGGAACAGTTTGCAGTAATTTAGCTGCTGATCCTCTAAGCGTAAGGGTCAGTGCTATGTACTTGTCTTCGTCATCCCAGCCGTTTGTTGTCGCGGCTGCCTCAAATTTTCTTTTATTAATTGACCAAAAGATTTGTCCATCACATGTTGGCTGTACTTCTTTCTTCTTGGATGCTATCAACAAGTTTTTAGTTACTCAAGCCGTTCGAGAACATTCTGTTGTTCGTTCTTTTGCTCTTTCCCGCGGAGCACTTCCACTGTCCTCAGTTTGGAATCAGTTTAAAGACACTTGTTACAGACCTTGTGAGAGCTGGCTGCTATTGCTCCCCATTAGATAGTATACCTGTTGGCTCTTCTAGAAGCATCTAGAAAACTATAAAGAAAAAAGGTTGCTATTTAATAGTAATCGGCCTCTACCTATTAAAAAATCTCAGAGAGAGAAATAGCATTTAATTGTGTGCTTCGATAACTTCTAGATTTGACCGAACCTTCATTACATTTCTAACAAGTTTTAAGTAGAGCTTAAAATCAGAACAAGTTGGTCTAAACCAAAAGCAAAATTTTATTTTTGGTTCAAAATCCATATGGAAAATATTGTAAATTGCTAAAAAAAAAAAAAATTCAAAAAAAAAAATTGAGCTCAAAAAAAGATTATTCAGATAGACCTCTAATCTAATCTAATCGTGTTTTATATTTCTTAGACCTAACCTTACTTAACTGTTCAATTATTTTGAGCGCAACAAATTCAACGACAAATATTTTTGTAGAAAATTAAATTTCCTTTCAAAAAGGTCTTATTTAAAATTTTTTTCAGAATAAGTCCCCTATTACATGATATCTCACGAGCCCAGTCTCACATTTGTGCGAAAAAGAAAGAAGATGTGAGGAAATGAGATGCACAAAAAAATTCCCGATGAGTACCGTGCCGATTTTTAGCAGTCTCATATTGACGTTTCTCTTTTCCCATATTCGTTTTTGCTGTGTTGCTTTAATGTATTTTTTGTGTTGGTCAAATGAGCGGTCATCTGAATGTTTTTTCATTTTCGTTGTGGCCTTGTTTTTTATTTTTCAAATCAAAAGTTGTAAAACCAATTTGTTACTTTTGTAATTTTATCAAACAACTTACTTTATTTAGAGAAAAATAAAACTTTGAAATTTATAAAGTGACAACAAAAAAAGGATTGAAAGAGAAATGAAGAATTGTCAATTTTGAGACGTGAGCCTGCAAAATTGAACATGTAATAGTGATTGTCTCACGGGATGGAAATTTAAAAGGAACGTCAAAAATGAGACATGTCTCGTGAGACATCGTATAATAGGGGACTAACCGTTTCCGATTAATCAAGCTTTGAAAAATTGAATTTTTTTTTGATTTTGCTCTTTTATTTTGGAGTTTCTCACTCAAGCACAAATCAATATGTGAAAAATTGCAAACATGTTCCTTAAAGAAAATTTAATTTTCTAAAAAAATGTCTTCTTACACTTTTTTACAAAGTGCTTCCTTCAGAAGTTATTCGCGATTAAAGTTGAAAAAAATAAAACGTTTTACTTTTTTTCGTTGTTGATTCTTTTTTTTTTACTTAATGTAGCAAACTGATAGTCGAGATCATGGAAAATCATTATTTTATTTATTATTACTATTAAAGAAAAAAATGGTCAAAGATTCTTAAATCATAGTATTAAGAAACACGATAAACAACATTTAAGTGATTAATAGCTTATAGTGCAGTGCAGTCAATGAAGCATTTTAGGTCCGAAGTTTTTTACCGATTTGCATGAAATTTTGGAATTAGGCTCATCTAACCCTTAACTTCAAAAGTGAAAATGATTTGAACACCGCCACCACCCTGGGGGTGGTTGCCACCCCTTTTGGGGGGTGAATTTTTTTTTCAAAATTACATCGGATATCGATAAAAGGCGTAATTTAAAGCAAAAAATCAAATACAAAGTTTTTCATTAAGTCCAATACTTTTCGAGTTATTGGCAATTGAAAATTCGCAATTTTTTCACGTTTTTCATCTATTTATTGCAAATATGTATCTCCAAAACTATACGTTTTATCGAAAATTTTATAAAGAACAAAATTGTAGCAGGTAAAACAATAAACAATTTGGTTTTTTATAAATTATTCTAAGGTCAATATTAAGCTAGGTAAAAAATATCAAATTCATTTTTTATTTTGTCTGAAATTTAATCGTTGTGGTCAATGCCATTTAGCGGCGAGCAGATGCATTTTATGCATTCTAATGCAAGAGGATGTTTTGTAGTGCTTGAAGTAAACTTTAAAATGAGCACTATTAAAAGTCTTTTGCACGTAAAATAAGTGAGCTGTAGTGCAAATAAGAAGAGCATCTAATGTTTTTTTCTTTTAAATCAATGAGTATTTGGACCATAACTCCTTCAATTTGCATGCTATCACAACTTATAAAAAACCATACTAAAAAACCAAATTGTTTGTCAGAAAAACACCAAAATTTTTTATTCTTACACTTTTATACGTATCTGGCGTCATTTTTGAGATATTATGAAAAAAGTGGGTTTTTTAAAAATTTAATTTGTTGTTTTTTGTTTTAATCGGAACTTTTTTGAAAAATATGTTTCCTGAAGCATCCAAACTGATACTATCTATCAAACTCTTCATAACAAACTTAATTTTAGGCGGAATACGATTAAATTTAATTTTGGTGGTAATGGCTCTTATGAAACCCATTGATTTAAAAGAAAAAAACATTAGATGCTCTTCTTATTTGCACTACAGCTCACTTATTTTACGTGCAAAAGACTTTTAATAGTGCTCATTTTAAAGTTTACTTCAAGCACTACAAAACATCCTCTTGCATTAGAATGCATAAAATGCATCTGCTCGCCGCTAAATGGCATTGACCACAACGATTAAATTTCAGACAAAATAAAAAATGAATTTGATATTTTTTACCTAGCTTAATATTGACCTTAGAATAATTTATAAAAAACCAAATTGTTTATTGTTTTACCTGCTACAATTTTGTTCTTTATAAAATTTTCGATAAAACGTATAGTTTTGGAGATATTTGCAATAAATAGATGAAAAACGTGAAAAAATTGCGAAGTTTCAATTGCCAATAACTCGAAAAGTATTGGACTTAATGAAAAACTTTGTATTTGATTTTTTGCTTAAAATTGGACCTTTTATCGATATCCGATGTTATTTTGAAAAAAAAAAATCGCCCCCGAAAAGGGGTGGCAACCACCTTTGGTGGTGGCGGTGTTCAAATCATTTTCACTTTTGAAGTTAAGGGTAATATGAGCCTAATTCCAAAATTTCATGCAAATCGGTTCACAGTAAAAAAAATTCGGAGGTAAGGCCCTATTTTTCTCTTCATTGACTGCACTATTAAGAACTCAATTTTACCTAGAAATCTGTAGTTTGTTTATTTATTTATTTATTTATTTATTTAACATCAGTTAGAGATCATTAACATCTTCAATTAGACTAGCGAAATAAATATGATATATATGATTATAATACAATTTAATATAATACATATGGATACTTACATATATAAAATATAAAAAGCTAATTTAAAAAGTACAATAGTAAGTTATTTTTTAATGTTATTCTGCTTGTATGAAAATTGAAATCAATATTTACAGAGATAAGGTTGGTTTCTCTTACACAGCGAGTTATAGGTTCATTTAGTGCATAGTTAACTCTATGTCCATTTTCTCGGAGCAGACTACGTTCTCTAAGCTGACGAGATGGTGCGTAAATGTCAATCATAGATAGCAGAAATGGGCATTTAATATGATAATTTAAGATATCACTTATGAACATAATTGAAAAGACTTTTCGTCTATTTGCAAGCGACTGAAGGCCAAGAAGTTTGCATCTAGTAGAGTAGGAGGGAGTTTCGATGTTCCAACCTAATTTCCATATTACAAATCGAGTAAACTTTTTTTGAATATTTTCAATTCTATTGGAATGAATGTTGTAGTAAGGATTCCATATTACACAACAGTATTCTAAAATGGACCGAATATAAGCAGTATATAGGGATTTAAGAGTATATGGATCCTTAAAGTCTTTAGAATTGCGTTTAATAAAACCTAACATGGAGTTAGCTTTGGCTACAATGCATTCAACATGCTTATTAAAGTTTAGTTTAGAATCAAAAACCACCCCAAGGTCTTTTTTTTCCGATACTCTATCAAGAACATGGTCATCAATTTTATATTCGTAGAAGACTGGTGACAAGTTGCGACAAAAAGAAAAACAGTGGCATTTAGAGACATTTAAAAATAACTGGTTAACTTTACACCATTCTGTGAGCCTAAGAAGGTCATCCTGTAAAAGAAGACAATCGTCGACAGATTTAATGCATCGGTAAAACTTCAAATCATCCGCAAATAGAAGTCGACCGGAATTTTTAAAGATATCAGGCATGTCATTAATAAAGATAAGAAAGAGAAGTGGACCCAAGTGGCTTCCTTGTGGTACACCTGATGATACATTTATAGGTTTCGAGAGTATTTGGTCAATAGATACAAATTGTTCTGCATTAAAGTTTTTTTGCTACAACTAGGAGTTTTTTTTCTATATTCACTAATAGCCAATAGCAAGAACTGAAGTTGCCCTTTGTTTTTCGTCAGACATTTATAATACTCTTCAATAAACCCAACACCACGTTCAGCTACATCATTTACGACTGCTAATTGATCGAAAAATAGTTTACACTCTCAAAAACTATCAATGTTGGACCACGTACTTATATTTTCTGGTTGGATTTGGTGTTGAACTCCGATTTTTTAAATTATTTACCATTTTTGTTTTTACATTTATTGGTACTGAGTCATCAAACAAAGACATTATTGCTAAATTGTCTTTTAAATACCACAAATGTTTCTCAAATTTCTTGATCGCTCCTTGTGACACATATGTATTGATGTTGTCGTAGAGTATCAATTGCTGCGTTTATTTTTTTCAACTTTAATAACTTCTGAAGGAAGCACTTTGTGAAAAAGTGTAAATAGCCCTTTTTTTAAATTAAATTTTCTTTAAGGGACAAGTTTGCAATTTTTCACATATTGATTTGTGCGTGAGTTAAGAAACTCCAAAATAAAAGAGCAAAATCAAAAAACCATACCATTTTTCAAAGCTTGATCGGAAACGGTTAGTCTGAGAGAAATTTTTGAATGAACTTTTTGAAAGGAAATTCAATTTTCTACAAAAATATTTGTTGCTAAATTTGTTACGCTCAAAATAATTGAACAATTCTGACGCTCAAGTAAGGTTAGGTCTTAGAAATATAAAACACGATTGAGAGACCTCTAAATAATCTTTTTTTGAGCTCAAATTTTTTTGGAATTTCTTTGTAGCTATCCTTAACAATATTTTCAATATGGATTTTTTTGGCCCAGTCTAAGGTATATATTATTTAGTTTCAGACTAAATCGGACAACTGCTTACATCAAATATTAAAAACTTCTGAGAGTGGTGCGTCAATTTGTAAACAAGTTTACCCATTATCTGTTTGAATACAGTCTTTTGTTAACTTTGAACCATTAGCATGACTCACAACCTTATGTACAGATTAGTTCTCGCATTCAATATTATCAAAAATGTAACAATCAACGCACATAATTTGAATAAATCTCAAAAATATTATCAAATTCAAAACAGATGCAGTCCCAGAGAAAAACAAAGTTATTTGCGCGTAAAACTAAAACAACACAAAAGTCAAAAGATAACTAATCTCTGGAAGCAATTTGTCGTATACGTAAACGTAACCGTGACCTTGATAAGATAAAAAAAATGTATATGTACTTTTTCACACTTACTATCACAGCAAATGCACTGTCTGCCAGTTCGTCTGGAGGCTCCAGTTCAAAATTACAACAACTCCAAAAGCAAAATAGTATTCGATAACGAATATGGCGATAAACTCTAATCGGTAGCATTTGCAAAGAGGCTCGCTCCAACCGACGAAAAAAGAAACTCATTCTCATACGTATACGGAGTGAAATTTTACACTTTTGATAATATCAGGAAGGTAAGGTAAGACTGAATGGAGAGTATACGAGTAGAAGCAGCACGCTTTAAGCGCACGCGATAAGCAACCAAACTTTTTTTTAATGCATATTTTTATCAGTTTGTTTTTGTTTTCTTTTTTTTATAAATTTGAAACTCGTTTGTTTATCGAAAAAGGAATGGTATCAGAAAGTAGTTCCTTGTTAATTAGATATTGGGATCGGGCATTGGGAAGTCTCGTTTACTTTTCTAGCTTCCTGAGCTTCCAATTAGTGTTGTTTGATATATGAGTCCGTTTTACAAAACAATTACACGTTTTGCACATATTTGTTCGATCCGACTATTTGCGTTACGTTACCAAATGAAAGCTTAAGTTGAAAGTCAGGGTAATACGGTGGTTACATGATAAGTGGATTATTGTGTCTGAATTGGAAAGGGCTTGGAAGAAAGCGTTTTTTGATAAACTTCAACTCGTCCTTAATGTCAAACTGAGCGTTACCGCTAGGATTTTGCTAGGCCGATTTTAGGTCAAATAGTTAATATTTTTCTTCAAATAACAGGGACATGTGTAGGCTAAGAGGCGACCATCTGCAATTATACTTAATCAATATTGATTCTCGAGACGAAATACTGAACAACTTTCGGTGTATATAATCACCGGCCACCCTTTACTGTGCAAAACTTGATCCCCCCCTAACACAATAATCCTGTTCTTTTCGCTTATTTGACATTTCTAGTTCAACATTTAAAACTAGTCAATATTAGCTTAGCCTTCGGCCTCACGTTACAGGGGTACTATACCTCAAAAACACAGCCAAGCTTTGGCTTTGGGCTCGGTGTCGCTACATTCGTTGAGAACTGTCAAAAAAAACAAAAGTTTAACCAATTTGTACTATTAAAGGTTTCGTTCGTTGAACTTTACCCAGTGTTAACCCAGGTTAAATAAAAGCCGCAATGTGTTTGCGGTTGCGACGTCGTTTTTACGTCACAATTTACGACTATTGACGCATACCGTCTGAACACCCTTTTTGGGCCAGTCCGCACATGTTTGCGTGCTTGTGCGTGCATGTGTGTACGTCTCAATTATATGCGCGTTCACACGAAAATAGGACAACGCAAATGTGCATAGTTTTACGCAAATCAGTTTCAGTAGTCATTGTGAAGTGTAGTTGTGATCAATATTCAATTGCAGAAGGAGAAAGATAATAAATGAGCGAACACAAAATAGATTTCGAGGGCTCACAGCACAATAAATCACCAGCACAAGGAAATCAGAATCCGGTATTCGAATAGTGCAGCACGCCCAGTGAAATTAAAGTCTTAGTTACTGCGGTGGAGAAACGCCCTAGGCTTGGGGATGCAGGTTCGGCAGAGTACAAGCTCAAAAAGCTTAGTTTTTGTCGTGAGATGGTTGACGAAATCGGCCTAGACGTTACTGTTAAGGAAGACAAGTGCTAGTGGGGCTGTTTGTGTATAATGTTCAAGGCAAATTTAAAAAAAAAACTTCGCACCAAAAAGTCAGTACAGGGCACAAAACCATCCTCCGTGCATTGGCAGTTTTCAATTAAATGATATTTTTGGAGACCAACGATGAAAAAAGGACCACTTCATCTGTTTCGTCAATTGACCATGTAAGTTTTCTGAAATGCTTGTTTTTTTTTTTAGATAAACAATTTACTTCTATTTTACAGGACTTTGCTGCCACCGTTGATGACGTAGTTACAGATGATTTACCACTGTCAGAACCTGCAGTCGGCCAGCCCCAGCAGCACAAACGTAGATTTGACTTCGACATCAAAGTCGCCGTCCGTCGCCATCATTACGTTCTCGGGTTTTTTCCAAGATCTGCCGTAATGTGAAAATTTGGTCTATTGTGGACTTCTCTGGTCTAAAACCACATTGATAAGGACCTATCAAGTTGTTGACGTGGGGTTTCAGACGTTGACATATTACAGCAGACAAGATCTTATAAGCGACGTTGGAGGCTTGTTCCCCCTATATAATTGGCGCAATTGTGAGGGTCTCCTTTCTTTAGGATCGGGCATACGATACTGAGGTTCCATTCATCGGGCATGCTTTCTTCCGACGATATCATGCATATCAGCTGGTGCATGCTCCTTTCCAATTGATCTCCAGCTGCCTTGAAAAGTTCGGCATCAAGGCCATCTGCACCTGCAGTCTTATTTGATTTAAGTTTGCATATTGCATGCTTAACTTCTTCAAAGTCAAGAGGACGGCAATCTTGATCATCGTCCAAGCTGGATGAGGCAATTTGCCTGACAGAGGAATTTGTGTCTTCATCATCGTGAAACCCACAACCTCAGAGGCAGCTGTTCTGATGATTTCTTGGCATTGCTGCCAATGCTTTGCGGCGTAGGATTTGAGGATAATTGAAGGGACACTCGATTGGAAAAGGCATTGGCAATCTCTTGCGATTGTAGTTTTCCGACGTCATGTCTCTTCACAGCGTTAGTTCGTGCTGGTCGTGAACACGATATCCTAATTCATACCTTGGCTACAACAAGGTAGTGGTCCGAGTCAAAGTTGGCCCCTCGGAAAGTTCGGACATCTAGCACACTGGAAGAGTGCCTTGCGTCGATCGCAACATGGTCAATTTGGTTGACGGTTAATTGATCTGGGGATCGCCATGTGCCTTTATGAATTTTGAGATTCGGGAAGCGTGTACTACTTACAACAAGATTTAGCCCCGCAGCAAAATCGATTAGCCTCAATCCGTTTTCGGAGGTTTTGTCGTGGAGGCTATGCTTACCGATTGTGTTTCCAAAAATGTCCTCCTTCTAGTTTTGCGTTAAAATCGCCAAGAACGATTTTCACGTCGTGTCTAGGGCACTGCTCATATGTTTCTTCGATGAGCTCGTAGAAACAGTCTTTGGAAATGTTGTCTTTCTCTTCTGTGGGCGCGTGGGCGCATATTTGGCTAATATTGGCGAATTTAGCCCTGATGCGGATGGTTATTATACGCTCATTGACTGGATTTTGGCTAATCACCTTATCCCTGAGTCTTCCTTTAACGACAAATCCGCACCCAAATAAGCGTTGTTTCTGTTGTCTGTAGCAGTCACCATAGTATAGATGTCACAGTTTTTCATCTTTATGTCCAGTCCACTCCATTGCACTTCCACAAATCATCACACATCCCTGTCATTAAAAAAAATGCACGCCATTTGACCGCCCTCAACTCGCCACAGCAAAAACCTAGGGCGAGTTGAGGGAAAACTTAGGTAAAGCTTAGGGCTCAAAAAACACTAAGCTTGACATTTAGGGCGACTTTGTAGGTTTCTCAAAAAATGCTTTGTGGCGACCCCAGGGCTTCAACGAACAAACATTAGTCGCTTTTCATTGTACGAAATGAAACGTCCAGGAGCGTTGGAAGGATATTAAAACCGTTCCATTGATTCAAAAAGATCGCTTCTCACGATTCTAAGAAGTGACAGCCACTACCCGATTTGAAGTGAGAATCCACTCAAAAAGCACTAATACATGTTACTCAAATGTCAAAATGAAAATTTTCTTCAAGCAATATTTTTCATTAGCCACAGGTGCTTCATTCACACAAAGGCGCAATTAGTCAAAACTGAACAAAATTTTTTAGGTGTTCCATTGATTTTTCAAAATGCGAGTGGTTCCCCGAGTGAAACCAATGGAAAGCGACATTAGCTTTTATTAGGAGTCACGTTACGCTACCTTGTACGATGAAACAAAATTGACATTGGAAACCAAAGACGTTCCAATATTAAGCAAGCAACTGTTTTCAGGCAAAATGCAAAGCAAAGGATGAGTTTGCTAAACTTTTGCTCCCTTTGGAAAGTCGCAGACATATTTAAAAAGAGAGAAAAAAACAGCAGGCTGCTTCAAAACCTGCCTACGGTAGCGAAAACAAATACGCAACGATATCAAGTACCTATAATCAAAAATAGAAACAAACTCCCAGCATCAATGAATTGGCAATGATTTTCCTGAAAAGGTGTTTTTCAATTATAAGCATCCATTCTGAAGTGAAGACTGCTTCAGATGCTGATGAAGATTCTATTTCGATCCGTTTCTCACTTCGGCAAAGATTTATTTTTCAAAGAATCTCAATCCCCAACGCATCTCTGACGTCCGCCTACTTAAGTCAAGCGATAAGACGTTAACAGTTTTTTTTTCCTTTCTGAGATACAAGCCCTTCTCAATGGGTTATCACCACTTATTTTTCAATTGAATTTTTAAATCCATAAGCAATAACAGTACTTAAATGACATTCAAATGGGCATTTATGTCTCACATAAAACAAAAAAAAATACAACTCCATTATGGCCGGCAGCCGTTCAGGCGATAAAATACTCAGCACATTCACTACTGATAAGAAGACGTCATGTCATGTCAGAGTGGTAAACTCAATTTGAATATTAACTTTAATGTCATACACCGAGCTCTGATAAGAGATTTTTTTTCTTTCATTTTCTTCTTTTGAGTATTATTGTATTTTTATTTGGGTTCCTGCCGTTTATCAGGGATTTTCGTCTCAGTCAAGAAGAGAGAATATTTTACTGTGCGGTCAGACTTCTTATCACCACACCACCCCTATTCGTAGCGACTGTGCATGTTATTGTCGATGTCGGTTCATCTATATGTGATTTCAACTTGGTAGCCTTGTTTTGTTCACATAATACAACCATTCAAAGATAAGCTTGTTATTATTGTTTTTACAGTTAGAGTTTTTTTTTGTTAAATAGTACAATGATCTGATGATGGAACGGAGGCGGTGCGGCGAAGGAATACGATAGTGGAAAAAATTTTCCATTAGCAAACGTACATTGTATTAAAATTTTTCTGAAAGTTGGAATTGAAATCAATCTGCAAAGGGGTGCGCCTGTGGATTATTATCAATATTGATGGGTACCTATTGAAATTGATTAGATAAAAATATAGAAGTGGGGCGCATAGCGCATGTGCGTGCAAACTAAACAGACATGTCTAAGGGTGCGACATTGGGAAGTTTTTACTTCTTTGCTGGAGCTGATTTTGAATGAGTTAGGTCCAACCGTTCCCAACTTTTACTTCGAATTTGAGTATATAGTTATGTTTTCTATACGCGTTAAAGGAAGTAAAGTGGTATTGATGTGCAGCTCTACATTCCGTAGAATATAGGCAATCCTCGCATTCAACGCACCGGGACTTTGAAAACTACTATCAGTTTTCGTCGCTCTGATTGGTCAAAAGTGTCAGAAGTTTCAGCTGACATTAAGCTGACAGTTAGATTTTTCAGATTTTCGAACATAGATTTTCAGATGGAAAAAGCAGTCTGAAAATTCTTAAAAAAGTTCTTGCTGTCAAAACAAGGAAAACAACGTACATACAGTTGCGGTCAAAATAATAGTAGTATTTTTCCACTTTGCATTGCGTTGATAGTGAAAACCCGTTACACCTTAATTGTTTTAAGTGGTGGAAAAGGATCTCATCAATATGTAAGAAGACCTCCAAACACCGAATATAATCCACACTTTACATTCATAATGGTATATGGGCATGTTTTTTCTTCTACGGAGTTGGACCCATAATGCTGATTGAAGGCATTATGGATCAGCATCTCTGTTAGGATAATGCAGGAAGTAATGCTACCGTATACTGAAGTTGAATGCTACCGTAAATGAAGTTGCTTCTTGTTGAAATGGGTCTTTCAGCAAGAAGCAATGGTTCCAGGAAAGTAAAGTAGATGTGATGGAGTGGCCCGCACAGTCTTCAATCCCATTGAAAACCTATGGAGCGCTGTAAAAAAAATATGCTTCTAGATGTAAACGAAGAAACAACACAGTCCTTTGCGAAGCGTTACAGCAATCATGGAGCTCGATAAGCGCAGGAAGGTGTGGAAACCTGATAAACTCTATTTAACGTCTTTGTACTGCTGCTATAGCTAACAAGGGACATTCAACTAAATACTAACTAAAGGTACGAACACTCAGCCACATATTGTAATAAAAATTTTGACCAATTTTTTTTATTTCGTAACATTTCAAGGTAGATTTTCCTATCACTACTATTTTTTTGACCGCTGAATTTCAACATCTGTTCAATAAACTTGCAACTATCGGATAGTAGGTAATATTAAACTAATGTTTTTTTTTGTAAATAAAAGCTTTAAACCCCACTTTGAAAACCACGTTATTGGTTTCTTAAATTAGAATTGACGGATAAGTTTCTTTCAATTTTGTTCTTTCTTAAGCTATATACTACTATTATTTTGACCGCAGCTGTATATGCCAATCGGACTTTACTCGGTATTCTTGGGTTAGTTTTTTGTTTTACTAGTTTGGGCTTACTTGTTGAACTGAAATTGATTATTTTTGATGTTCGGATATTCTGTTCTGTAAATTGATATTGAAAGTGAATTTATGAGCAACAAAAATATATTTTTGAGGGCATAATGATTTTAATTTTTTTATCAAAATTGATTGAAGTGCATTTAATTTGCATACTACCTTACACAAATGCTTGGAAATCGAATTCATTAATTTCAAAATGGGAAAATCTGTATGTTTTCCAATTACTTGTACCACTCACTATGTAAAACCGAAAGGTGAATCACAGTACCATTTTATATCTGACACAGAGTTTAAATTGCATTCATGAACTGACAGATTGCACTTCGAAGATTCGAAACTGCCGTGAATGCGAGCAATGACCGGGTTCAAGACAAACGACGACTATCTGAACTTTTTTTTTGTCAAAAGTGGTGAATCACATCACCTCTCAATTCTACATAGTTAGTAGCATAATTATATTGTAAAAACACAGATTTTTCAGTTTAAAGTTCAACTTAAACTTCCAAGTATTTCCAAGTTGAGCAGTTCTAAAATTACATTCATTTTACTTAATTTTGACAAAAAAAATTTAAATCGTGTGCCTGTATTTCCTAGAATTACAGAACATTTGAAGCTATAGTTTTTTTTTACACGCCTTCAAAAAATCTCCACCATTTGAGCTCGAGAAACTAACCGAGCCCCTTAATTTCTGTTGAAAAAAAAAACTCTGAACTAATTAAGTACGATTAAATCTAAAGGACCTCCCAAATCAATGCTTTTTTGCAGTCGCAGCAGCGGTAATTGCAGTTGTCAAAATAAAGCTATTCAGCGACATATGAGAGGACCCACACCGACGGCGCGGCGACGACGCGGCAAAAAAATGCAGCGTTTCCACACATTTATACTTTCGTTACGGCAAAAATGATGACAGCAGAATTTCTGCCCCTGCTGCAAATTGCAAAAAAGAAAAACCTTGAATCAGGAATATCGAACTCCTAACAGCGATTGAAGAAATGAATTTTGTCCTTAGACCAGTTAAGTTAAGTCAATATTAGAAACTAGCCCTTCCTCCCTCATAGTTATCAGCAAAAAACGTTGTTTTCAAAGTTGGACCTTAAAATAGAATCACATTGATACAAAAGTGATTAAAAAAATTTGGCCTACGTTTGGACTTGGAACCCAACAGTTCAATCTAAGGACTTTGGTTAATCTCTAAAAGTACTAACATATAAACTAAATCCAATATCTTCGCTAAAACTGATTGAATTGTTGGTTTTCTTTTGCGAAGGCTATTTCGAAGCATTATTTTCAAAAACACTTTAGGTGTATGTGAACCAGATCTTAAATTCTGTTTTTGGCTGTTAAGTTATTCAAATCACAATTTTCACTTAGTCCTAGACTCAAATCTATGGCACTTCAAAAGAATACTTAAGTCCACGCTCAGCAAAGATATTCCATAAAGCAACAGTTTTGTTATACCTACGGGGGCGTTCCAATGTCTTATGGTTACTAGGTTTACTCGTACCTACCTACCTAAGTGTAATTTCTTATATCTGAATGTATTTTGTCGTTAGGCCAATGGAGTTCAGTTGGATATCGTCCCACGTAGTTATGAGCACAGACGTTAATTTACAAAACTGGATTTTAAAATGGCATACCATTGATCCAACTGTCGAGAAAAAATAATCCATTGACCCACGTTGGGCGCCATCATCTCCACTGAAAGACTCTGGTAAATCTTTCAAAGCAGAAACATAAAAACCAAAATTGTGAAGTTGATTTTCTTTCTCTAGGCTACTTCAAAGCGTAAGTTTCAAGACCTTATATAAATGCATTTCTTATTTCAGCTGTGATTTTATTGAAATCACAATCTCCGCCTTGTTTTCCAAGCTAAGCAAAATTATTTCAAAGCTTACGAAATACACATACGGGCGTACGGGGAGCCCCAGGGCTCAGCGCATTTCTCACCACCATGCCTTGTGAGGGAATGGAGTGGACCCACAATTTTCTGCCGGTTCCGAGCGGCTAATCGAGAAAGCGCTTTTCATGGCAATGAATTTACTTACGGAGGACATGCCAATTTCTCACAAAAGGCGATACCCATGAAAAAAAAAAACAATTTTGCCTCTGCTGGGATTCAAACCTCGAGCCTCTGGGTTAGCAGGTGGACATGCTAACCATCACGCCACGGGTACCACGAAAAGATATACTAAAATAATTACTTTGAAACAATTGACGGTAGACAGTTAGACGATATTCGTCTTAGTAGTTTCAGAAATCAGTAAAAGGTCTTAAGTCTCATTAGCTAATTGGGTTATATGTAGGCTTACTTTTTGGTGGCTTTAAAAAGCCCTCCTTAAACCCTAATCATTAGAGACTAGACGATTCTAAAAGTAAAAGTTTTTGATATTCTGTAGCAAGAAAAGTTATCTCGGCTACCTGTCCCACATTGGTAGTTACTTCAAATTTCAAGTTTCCAGTTAATTTTGAGATTCCAACTACAAAAGCTTCCATTTACGTATCTTATTAATTGTTTTAAAATCTATCATTTCACAACGCGTTAACTTTTTACCATTTAGATTTTTTATCCATATCGTCGCACCTCGAATTCACGCTCATTCAGCCCATTCAGCCGAAAGATGGCGCAAATTCTGCTTACTTGTTGCGCTATTATTTTTACACTCAAACACAGATTGGGCACGTTCAAGAACCTATCGGATAGCCTATCTCGGATATCCGTATCTTAGATACATTTTTGAACGATTGAGATATATTTTTCCAGATTGCTGCAAACAACAGCAGCAAACAGAAAAACCTTCAAAATATCTTTGCGAGACGATTATAATTTATTTTTTTACTTGCGATTATAGGTACTATAAGGCAAGTCTTGCAATCGTGCCGGAAAAAAATTTTGAGATAACAATTAAACATGACATTACGATCAAAGAGAATACGAAAAAAGTGGGTCCTGCAATTCTGTCTGTCTGTCTGTCTGTCTGTGTGTCTGTGTGTCTGTCTGTCTGTCTGTATATGATTCTACAGCCTGAACCGCTGGACCGATTTTCTTAAAATTTTGCAATTAGGGTATGTGGGGTAGCCTACAGAGGGGTTTTTGGAATTGAGTCTCTAGGTCTTGAAATAACGGTACCTGCCATACAACCGATATGATGATACTTATTTTTCTCGAAAATGGCTCCAACGATTTCTATAAAATTTTGTGTGAGGGATTAATTTTGAATTTTCTTTCCTATGATGTAAAAAAAAATTTGTGAAAAAGCCTAAAAACGGTACCTCCCATAGTACCGTTTTTTTTCAAACCCGACTTTCTCGTTAATGGCTTACACGATCTTGACTAAATTTTGGATTTAAGAAGTCGTAAACTGTTAAAGAAAGACTGCATATCAATACTCGACTTTTAAAAAACAGTTTTTAAAAAAAAGTGAAAAATAAAAAACCGTTTTTTGGAAAACTGGTCCAACGATTTTGATTAAATTTTCATCATTCATTTGTATTAGCGATTGAAAAAGAATGGCGTCTTTAGATTTTGGCTTGAAACCTTTGAAATATTTAATTTAATTTTTTTATTATTTTGCGTGCTTTAATTCAATTTTCATAATTAATGTGTAGTTGGCAACCCTGTACCACAAAATATATTGGGTGTGTTTCTTTATTTTTTCCGGATAAGGAATAGAAAAGACAGAAAAGACAAAATATTTATCCAGAATATCCAGAACAGAATAAATAAAGAAACAGAACTAGCAACAAGCAACAACTGACAATGAAAGTATGTATGTATCTGTCAAACTACAGAATATTCCATTTAAACCACCTCTTGACTAGGAATGAAAAGAATGCATTCCAAATATTCCAGAATGAATAAAGAAACAAGAAAAAAGTTTATCCGGAATATTCCATTGAATAAAGAAACGCAAAAATGGTATTCCGAATATTCCGAATATCCAGAATGAATAAAGAAACACACCCATTATGAAGATCTAGATAATACCGAAACTTTTAACTCGGCCATTACATTTTGATATCGTATTTAGAACACAATCGCAAGTTCGTGCGACCCAGTCGTGCCCATTTTTTTTTACTTCCCATGTTTAAAAGACTCTAATGCTCAAATAAATGCACGCCAAAACAAAAAATCAAAATGAAAAGAATTAAAAATACAAAAAATAGCTTTTTAGTAGAAATTGGTTTGTGACTCTACTAAACGTTTTAACAAGTAAACAACAACAAGAAGCTATCCGGATGCAATTATTGAACGCCCAAATTGACTTTTGACAGATCGTCATTGCCAAAGCTTTCGTCAAGCCATTTGACTGTAAGCGCTCCTGGTTATTTGCTGCCATACTAACATTTTTTCCTTTAAATATCTACTATTTGTAGATGATAGCGCCTACTGGTGAGCTTTCATCACTGTTGCTCATGCGATGACTAAAGATTTTATATAAATACAAAAGTTGTAGTTTTGCTCGCGGCACCGCACCGGTTTTGCCTTGTTCTATTCATTTGTTTATTGGTAATTGAATTTTATAGGTGTGAGACGGAGACGCGTTTTAATTTGTTTAAGTTTTCGATCAAAAATAAATTATATTAGTGCTACTGCTGATTATTGTGTTCGTTTTATAAATTTCTTATTAATTGAATCCAAAATGTCGAAAGAAGACTTGTTCACAGTGAGAAGGGCAAAAGCAGAAGATATGAAATATGTGCGTCAGATGATTCAGGTTCGTAGATACCGGCTTATCGATTATTTGTTTCTATAGCAACAAAAAGAATAACTACGAAAAAGATTAAGTACATACATCCAAACGCAAAAGGTGAATATAAAGTACATTTGTACAAGTAGCTACTTTATTTCTGTTAATAAGTATTGGCATCCGTTAAGTTCCAACATGATTATAAAATTTAAAGTCATTGATACGAGTAGTTAAAAAAAAAACAAATGAATCAGCAACATTAGTTGCTGTGATAAATTATCAAGTGGGTGTTGGAAAAAGTGAAATTTATGAATACAAAAACTTCTTTTGTAGTCTTACGTGCAAATTTATAGGACGAATTCCTAAACGAAAGCCTTGCACAAATTATGTATGCTGAGCAAACAGTTCCTAAATGCTGACAAAATATCCCTTCAAAGCAGAATGTCCCAAAACGTAGTAGATTGCTTTTTTTCCGCAATTGTTGGTGAATTTATGTCGAAAAACACTTGCGAAATTACATTCCAGATGTTGTTTTGGATTTTTTTTTTTTGCTTAGCATGAGACTTGCCCAGGAAGGCTTGTTCCGTAATTTTAAGGTTCCCGTTCTTCCGTCTGTGGGAATATGGGTATGAAATATAGTCTAACTTTAACAGAGATAATGTAGCATCCCAATGCTGAAAGAATTATTGAAATCCGTCTAGTAGTCTCTAAATTTCAATTCCCTTTGGACTAAACTATATTTACCCTGAAAACTTAAAAAAAAATTGCAGACATACATCCACTTTTATAATATATAGAGATAGCTAGATAGATAGTTAGATAGGAAATGAAATTAAGTTTTTAAATAAGGCAATTGAACGATAGCAATCGATGAAATCGTCGTTTGTGGATAGCATTTTGTTGTTTTTCTTTACTTGTCTTAACCCATTAAAGGCAGATGTGGTAGGTATATACATTCTAAGCTTTGTTGTGATAATTTTTGAAGCATTATTTTCAGATGCAAACTGGCTTTTAATTTTTTTAGGGAAATGCCATATACGTTCGTATGAATTAATCATATATGTAGGTGTGAAAATGGGCCACCACCATTTTTTACCCTTTATTTTTAATTGGTTATTGTTCACAAATTGGTCATGGAAGTCGACCCCACCCTGAGGTGAGGAATAACTACTTTTTCTTTCGCTGTAGCTGACCATCTCCTAACCTTAACTAACGTTACCAAAGTATCGTAATTTGTGGCAACAGCTACGAATGCGTTATCTCTCCATCGGGCAAACAAAATGTTGTTCTTGTCAAATTTGTGACACATATACCCTCTTTTTGCTTTCATAGCCGTCTTCAAGGACTTGAGTGGACATTTTTCTTTTTTTTTTGTTCTATTGTCCCAAACGGTACTTGTTGCTCTGAACCCTTTCCTCCTCAAATTAGATAATAAGTCCATGGGTGGTTAAATAATTATCAAAAAATACATTGTGGTCACTTTGTGTCTTTATGTCTTTATGACTTCAAGTAAATCGAGTACAACACGAGATCCAAGTGGCAAGCTTTTATTCGATTGACGTACATTCTTGGCACTACAGTATACATCAAAATTGTAGCAATTACCATTGTGACTGCAGAGCATCCACTCCTTATACCCAAACGAATCGGTTTTCCTCGTATGAATTGTTTTGCAGAATGATGGCTAAAGTGTTTTATCATAGCTTCGTCTATTGACAATATTCATCAACGGCCGAACTTTTGCCATTTTACAACTTTTGTCAATTACGGCATTGTCTGCCAAATGAATAAAGCGTTTGATTTCCTTGAATCGATTGCGGGACAACAAGTATGTTCGGCTATATTTTTAGATGTTGCTCAAGCATTCGACTAGGTATGGCATGAGGGGCTAGAGTAGAAAACTGCAAAGGGACCTACCCAGGCAGTACTACGAAATACTTAAATCTTATATCTCAAACCGGCTCTTCAGAGTACGGTATGATCAAGGGATATTCCAGTGGATAACAACACTATTATGGCTACTTTTGCAGATGATAATGCAATTTTGGCATCCAGTAAGTGCGTCGTCAAGGCTGCTGAGAATTTGCAAAATTCCGTCGACACCGTTAGTGATTGGACCAAAAAAAGGCATATCAAGCTCAATGAAGCTAAATCTGCACATATAAACTTTACAAATAAAAAGTTAAGCTACGTTCAAATATTCATCAACAATCAAGCTGTACCCTACGCCAATACGGCCAAATACCTTGGGATGAATTTGGATGCAAAGCTTAAATGGAAAGAGCATATCAAAAAGAAAAGGGAAGAGCTCAACTTGAAATATAGAAAAATGTACTGGTTACTCGTTAGAAATTCTGACTTATCTGTCGAAAATAAAATAATGCTTTATAAACAAGTACTTAGACCTGTTTGGACCTATGGAATCCAATAATGGGGCTGTACAAAGAAAACAAATACTGAAATCATCCAAAATTTCCAAAACAAAGTCCTTCGTGGAATAGTAAATGCACCATGGTATATAAGAAATAGCGATTTACATCGTGACCTACAAATAGAAACGGTTACAGAAGTTGTAAGAAAACATGCTGTATCACACAATCAGCGACTGCATAGTCATATCAACTCTGAAATGGAGTCCGTATTAAATACGAGAGGCAATGTTCGGAGATTAAGAAGAACCAAGCCACACGAGCTAATGGCCTAAAAGTCATGGGAAGCATTAAAAGTTTAAGCTTCCCTTAAAGCGATAATATTATTGAGAAAGAAAAATCTGTTGTCGATCGTTTATAGATTGGTTCTGATTACGAGGAGTTTTTAGTGGGTAAGAATCCCACACTACTTGGTATCGAATACTACTAAGTGTCTTTTGAAGATTTACTCCTGATAAAAAAAAAAAAAAAAAAAAAAAAAAAAAAAAACTGTCAAACCCGTCACAAACCTCGACTTTTTATATAATGTTTTGCATTTTGAAAATTGTAAATTTCTTCATTTGTTTTACGTTCATATATTTTCCATAAATCCATTATTAATTTATTACTTTTTCCTTTCTTTTATATAAAAATATTTTTTCTCTACTTTTTCAAACTTTGTTCACCCCACACAAAGTAAACACAAATTAAAGATAAAGTAAACCTTTTATTAATGTGGCATCATCACAATTATTGTTAATTTATAGATGCCATTAACTATTCTAATTTTCATATTAATAAATACTTAATTCTTATTTGGCCAGTGTACTCGATTGAGTACACCACTTTTGTTTTCAACTTACCACGAACACGAAATTATTTTTTTATGAAACTTGTCTCGAATCTTGTTTTTTTATAATAAACTTGCAACTCAGAATAATTTATTCTTTTCTTGGTTAAAAAGTTTAAATTTTTATCAATTTTTCTCTTCTTGGAGGACAGAAAACAGCGAAAAATCAAAAACATCAATCACAAAATTTTAATACTTGAAAACAATGTGCAGTTTCAGCAAAACGAGTGCTAAAGAAAAAACATATAATAACGTATGTTTTGAAATTGAATGAAATAAAATCCAAAACCCACTTTTTGAAAAATACCAATTCTAAAATTTCAAAAATACTGTACTCAAATAGAGTACAGTGTGTGATAATGGGTTAAATCAAACAGCGGAGAGCATTCGATTTAACCAAAATGTTTTTTGACTATATTCAGAAAAGTTAGGTATTTTATTTATTTCTTAAAATTAGTTCTCTGTAAATTTTTTCAATTCAAAAAAAAAATTAATAAATAAATAACTTTAATTTAAACTGTATTTACTTTCGATTTATTTTTTCATTTTTGCTTTTAAGGAACTAGCTGATTTTGAAAAAATGAGCTCGGGGCCAGAGCTTTCGGTTGAAGGTATGTAAACAACTATAAGCTACTTTTTTATTAACATTAATAAATGTAAGTAAATGGATGTTGGTAAATAAATAACAAAATAGGGTTGCAAAACATTTCTCGAGGAACCTCGAGCCCTCAATTGTATACCAATTCCGAACAGCTAAATTAGATAACGCTTTTCATGGCAATGTTAGTTCTTAGTCTCGGAGGACTGACCAATTCCTCGCGAAATGCGATACCCATAGTGAGAATGAAATTAGGGAGATTTGATTTTCACTATGTTGGTATCCTTACCTTTTTTCACTATGTTGGGGTCTTACCTTCTGTACATAAAATAAAATCGAGTATACCTATTGCATCACAACTATCAACAACTGTACTAATTTTTGCAACTGTTTATATTTATGTATGTATGTATGTAAAATGCTTTGAAATAGAAGGAGAACGAAAAATTTCTATTGAACCAAAAGAACCGTCCAGGGGTATCCGGGAGCATTCTCAAACAGTTATATTAGTGCAAAGAGATCGCTTCTCATGATTCTGAGAAATGACATACACATCTCGACTTGAACTCAGCATCTACTCAAGAAATACTAATAGGCAAGTCCTCCGTTAGTAAATGCATTGCCATGGAAAGCGCTTTTTCCATTAACCGTTCGGAATCGGCAGAAAATTGTAGGTCCCCTCCATTTCCTTCCATGGCATGGTTGTGAGAAATACGCTAGACCCTGGGGCTCTTCGCTCTGTTTCGCCACCCTATTTATCTTCTTATCTATCGAGTTTTTGACAGCGGTATTGTGACTTGAAAGCATCGATCGGCTCCCTTTCGTAGGTTCGTTCGTTGACCCAGGTTTCTTATGAGCTGTCAAAAAAAATCAGACTTTTCCAGTCCACAAAAAACGCTTTACCATAAAATCACCACACATCCCTGTCATTTAAACTAAAATACATGCCATTTGATAGCTACGTTCATTACTTGAACTCGCCCCAGAAAAAGCCTTAACGCGAGTTGAGGGCAGCGCAAACCTAGGGCTCAAAAAACACTCAGTTTTACACTCAGGGCGAGTTTAGGTTTTTCAAAAAACGTTTTGTGATGACCAGGCCTTCAAAAAACGAACCTATTTTCAAATGTTACAGAGTCAATTTTTAAATTGTCGGAAGTGCATGTCTCTCAACCATAATTTTCAATTTTTTCAGATTCTGATTGACTAAATAAAAAATACTTTTCATGGCAGTACTATTATTTTAAAGGACTTGCCAATTCCACGTTTCTCTCCCATGTTTAAGGCTGGCATGCTTACCATTACAGTTGCAAACACTTTTTTTCGTCTAATAGCTTTGTTCGTTGAAAGCCTGGGTTTGATACAAAACGTTTTTTGAGTGAGAAACCGAAAGCCGACCTGAATGTCAAATTGAACTTTTTTTGAGCCCTTGAGTTGACCTGGGTTTTCTCTCAACTCGCCCTAGGTTTTCGCTGTGGCGAATTGAGGGCTGTTAAATGGCATATATTTTTATTCAAATGACAGGGATGTGTGCTGATCTTCAAAAAACGTTAAACCACAAATCAACACACATCCCTGTCATTAAAAAAATACATGCCATTTGACAGCTCTCAACTCGCCAAAGCAAAAAGCTAGGGCGACTCTATGGAAACCCTAGGTCAACACTAGGGCTCAAAAAACACTCAATTTGACATTCAGGGTGACTTTGGGTTTCTCAAAAAAAGCTTTATGGCGACCCCATGGCGACCCTAGGGCTTCAACGAACAAACCTAATGTATAGTTCCGCATTTGTCACTTTATTTCGCACTTTATGCCTACTGTTCAGTGTTCACAATATTTGCGAATCTACTTTCATCACTTTTTATTTTCAGATTTGATTCGTGACGCCGGTCTCGATGGCGGCCAGGAGATCTTCCATTGCTATGTCGTCGAGTTAGCCAATCCCGCAAAAAAAACGTGAGTTCAAAACATACCTAAGTCCATATATTCCATAGTTTATATTCATAATCAACAAACTGCTGCATCCATCAAAAAAAAAGTACGCTCGCTGCTCTGCTCCACAAATCATTTTTGTGTGACCTATCGCCTCTGTTAAATGTATAACGCTTATCAGTGAAACAGATCAATGAAACCAAATAAAAATTAACGCATGGAGCTCATTAATATTGCACAGTGATCAGATCACTGACTATGACTATTGACTATAGGTTCGCCTCTGTGGCACAAAAGTCTATCCCTCGTTTAAAAATGTCTATGTAAACTTATTTGTTATTCACATAGACCGTATAAATGTAATAAAATAATCGAACAGCGTGTAACCCAAAAATCAGTAAATATTAGCTCCGAATCCGTCTCCGACTTCTTGTGTTGTATGTCTCGCACAGTTTAGTTTTGAGAATGATAAGAGGGGACTGATGGATATCAGTTTTGAGATTAAGGATGAAAACGTCTCGAACTCCGATCATTTTTTTTTAAATCAACAAACTGGGAAAGACAGACGCTCCTATAATGCAAACGTAAACGAGCTGACCATGATCAAAAAAGGTTTCAAAAGTGGCAATTCGCAGACAACGACGAATTGGTCTATTTGCATCACAGAGTTTGTTTAGGCCTCGGAAGTTATTGAGTAGGCAGTAGAGATGTCGTATAGTAGATATCAACTTAAATGTGTTCCTTGAATAACATGACGTCCCATCGAAAACAAACATCTAAGAACTAGAACAACCTCTCATCCTGGAGAGTGCCAAACCCTTGTAGGAAACCTATGTCCAGCAGATTTAACATTTAACATTTAAAAGAAGGTATACTAATTTGCAGACAGAAAAAGGTGATGAACTAGATTTGTATGGTTATTTTATTTTGTCGTTACTTGTACCCAACTATTCAAAGAGATAATTCACAATAGCATCGTAAACGGTAACTATGGTATTCCCATGACCAAAACAATAAATGTTTCAAGTCAAGCAATAGACAAGTTAATGTGAAGTTCTGTTTAGTATGTTTTTGACAGTGGCCACTAAAATGTCACATAGAAAATCATTTCTTATTTATACGACTGGAACCATAGAGTCTGCGACTTTTCCTTTAGGTCCAGGAAGTAGTCAAGTGTTTTGTCGCTTCGAAATTGTTACTGGAAGCAATTGGGAACATGTTTCCGGAGTAAACAGTGGAATTTCACAGGCAGCAATGCCTAAACACGCCAACGACAAAATTGTTTTCAATTTACCATTCGAGTGCGTTTACAGGAGTTCAAATCCTTTTGGATGTAAGTTTTTCATGAAATAAATTGAGACTGTTAAAAATTATCAAATGTCATTCCAAAGGGCCGCAAATATTAGTTAGCATTTATGGCAAGAACCGATGGTCGGTAGAGACAAATCTTGGCTATTCCTGGAGCTATCTTCCACTTGTTGGATCGGAAATCGTTAAATCAACACAACCAATTCGAGTGCCAAAGGACACAACTGTAATGGGCGAGGTTAGCAATTGGATCACATCCAAGAATCAAGAACTGAAAAATCCCAAAATACTTCTGGATGGGTGTGATAATAAGCGTGAGTTTGTTTTTGACAATCTATAACAATAATACTGTATAGCTGACACTAATTTTACCCAACCATAGAACTTCTTTCAATGGAAAATAATGGAGAACTGGAACTTTCACTACGAACTATCAGTCGAGGGCTTTACAATGATTCTGAACGTTTTGAATAAGAATAGGGAAATAAAAGGTTCTCAAATAAAAACTAAACTAAGATATCACCCTTTTCTTTTGACCGATAGTAAAGCGGAACTTCCCTAAAATCATAAGTTTAAATAACACCGCCGTCGTTTTAGTGATAAGGAAGTAAGGAGCAGGCGAAACACGCTGTAGTTTTAGTTTTATTTCAACACTAAATATCCCGTTTGTGTCCTTTAACTATCGATTTTATGAATCGACAGCGGAAATAAGTGTGTAAATCTATTTATAAACCCAAACTAAAGACTAACGACTGCATAATTTCTTGTACTTGGATGAAGCGTAAAAATATGATATGGCAGTTTGTAATAGGGGAAACGAAGCTTCAAATAAAGCTGAATTCAGTCCTTTTTGAAATTCTTTTGCTTGAATTATAAATAAAAAGTGTTTTATCCCATACCTCGGGTGGGGAGAATATCTTTTTTGGAAAAAGCCTGGAATATGGTCTTATTTTTTTTTTTTTTTTTACTTTAAGAAATGAGTTCTTCTTTCTTCAATTTGACAATTACAAATTTTCGTCCGTAAAATCGCTGAAGTGTCATTTAATGTGTAGTCTTCAAATAACATAATCGGTGAAACTCTTTCTGAAACTCTCTGAAATAGCGTAATTACCTGAGAGTAAAGAAACGTCTTGAACAAAACATTCACAGCAACGCTTGAAAAAACGTCTATGGTATTGCTTGAAAAGTGGATAATCCAGATATTCAACTGAATCGAGCTAGCCCCATTTTACCAAAATTTTGGGCGGAAGATGCTGCTACAGAGAGCCGGTCACTATTTTATTGTCAGTTGACTTAGAATCAATTTAAAAACTTGAACATTTGTTTTTGGTTGGAATAAAGTATGTAGTACCCGTGGAGTGATAGTTAGCATGTCTGCCTGTTAATCGGGAGACTAATAGGTTTGTTCGTTGAAGCCCTAGGTTCGCCCTGGGGTCACCACAAAGCGTTTTTTGAGAAACCTAAAGTCGCCCTGAATGTCAAATTGAGTGTTTTTTGAGCCCTGGGGTTGACCTAGGTTTTCGATAAACTCGCCTTAGCTTTTTGTTGTGGCGAGTTGAGGGCTGTCAAAAAGCATGTATTTTTTTTTAATGACATGGATGTGTGGTGATTTGTGGTTTAGCTTTTTTGAGAACTGGAAAACCCAGGTTTTTTGACAACTCTTAGGGTTGTCAAGAAAACTTTGGTCAACCCTGGGGAAAGTTCAACGGACAGACCTAATGGTTCGAAGCCCAACAGAAGCAAAAATGTCCTCCGATAGTAAATTCATTGCCATGAAAAACTCTTTCTCAATTAGCCGTTCAGAAATCAGAATTGGCAGAAAATTATAGATCGTCACTATTCCCTTACAAAGGCAATGGTTGTGAAAAATGCTTTAGGCCCCGGGAATATTTACAATTTACAGATGTATTTATTTTTAACTTTTTTACAGTGGTAGATGTAAAAAACTTCATCGAAAACTGCAGTAATTTATTTTTCAAAGGAATAAGCTCTTTTTTTTTTTTTTTTTTTAATTTATAGGGTGAAGGTGAAAATTATCTTTACAAGCACGTCGACCTGAAAGATCTTTTGTGCTGTTCCCTTAGGTTTAATTACACGTAGTGTAAAGGTTTGTTCATTCGAAGCTGAGGTCATGTAAGAACCTAAGAATCTTCGAGGAAGAGGTGTTTCTGATATCAAGGGGACAGGGGAACCCTTTATTGAATATTTTAAGCCTGGATCTAGCTAAGGCAGGGCATTCACATAAAATGTGTTCAGCTGTTTCTATGTCTTCAAGACAGAGACGACAGGTGTCATCTTGGCTGATGCCCATGTTTTGAAGATGATACTTGAGAGATCAGTGTCCAGTGAAGAAGTCCGTAAGTAACTTTGCGTCACGTTTGCTCATGTCAAGAATTTCTTTCATACGTTTGTGGGATAAGTCAATGAATAGTTTTGACTGACGATGGCCATTTGAGTTGTTCCAGGTGCTGATCATGTTCTGTCGTTCCCAGGTAGCTAATTCGTTTTTTAGGCTACTTATTGGGAGACCACAGTAGGGTTCAGGGCCTTTGAATTGAGACTGAGAGCCAAGTCTAGCAAGTCGGTCAGCCTCTTCGTTACCCGGTACGCCTTCATGACCAGGCACCCATGAAAGAGTTATTTTATTGTGAGTAGCTAATTGAAGTAAACAAGTCAGGCAGTTCCAAACTAGTTTGGATTCGATTTTTGTCGAGGAATAAGCTCTACAAGTAATTGATGTTTTTCTATTACGGTTTTAAGACAGGTCCTTTATTTCTGGTTAATTTCGATAAAATACTCAGCCTTATTATGAGTTTCACGTGAACAGCTTTTCGCCCGGAACATTTTTGTTCGCCCGGAATTTTAAAACCTATTATGAGTTTCACCTGAACAAAATTTCAGATTTACAATTTTTCCACTTTTGTTGTTCACTTTTTCGCCTCACAAAAATAAGTGAAATAAATTGCTCTCCACGTTTTCACATTTCACGGAGAAAAATAGCTCATAATAAGGGAAATTTTTCGAACATGGAAAATTTTTTCCCCGAAACTCATAATAAGGGAAAAGTGAAATGGGATCTTTTTCGAGGGGAATGATTTCACGTGAAACTCATAATAAGGCTGACTGTGTTACAATAAAAAAGAACGAATGATCCTCCTACCAGTTTTAAAAGAAAATATCAAAATTCGGTTAAAAAATCATCTGAAACTGGAAAACTGTTTCTTGTCAATGAATTGAGATTTTGAGGAAATATGATATACCTAATCAACCGTAGCTGCAATCCTTACTATGTTACTTTAGTGTATAGTTTACATGTGAATTTTAATATTAAAAATCATTTGGAGCTAGTATCCTTGTAGTGTTACATTTCTATTGTTAGCTGTTGATAAAAGAAGAAATATTGTTTAGCGACTGATCTAGCATCTAAGATCAGTTTCCGGTTTTATCGTTAGGTGTTGGGATGATTTGTTGTCCAAAATGTCTATTGCTCTGAAGCGCATGGCTCAGGATGTCTTTGCTCGATCCTTTGCTAATCATCTCATCGGTTTACTGGAGCAGTTTGCAATTTTTCTCATCAGCATCTGTGCTGAAAGTAATTGGTGCTTATCTATGATGAATAGTACTTGTTTTTTGTAATATTTAATTATATCTTTCCTGAATATTGAAATGAAGCCTCGAATATTTGTATTGGCAACTGCTGTATTTGTTAGTTCGTTAATGTCCTGGATCAAGCCTGGAGTCGGCAGAAACCGCTTTTCAAACAAAGTAAGGTAACAGATGTATTTTTCTTTTTTAAGTGACAGTTGCGGTGATTTCTTGGTTGAGCGTTTTTTAAAACTAAAAACCGAGGTTTTTTTACATTTCATATACAGTTTTCGGAGAAACTTGGGTAAACCATATGTAAACAAACCTTACTTACTTACTTACTGAAGGTGGCGCTACAGTCCGGGTCGGACTAGGGCCTCAACCAACATGCTTCTCCAGCCAGCTCGGTCCATAGCTAACTGCCTCCAGTTTTGCACGCCAAGTTGGTTGAGGTCCTCTCCTACTTGCGTGCGCCACCTGAGTCGCGGTCTTCCTCTACTGCGCCTTCCCTCGGGATTGGATTCGAAGACTTTCCGGGCCGGAGCGTTGGTGTCCATTCGCTCTACATGACCCAGCCATCTAAGCCGCTGGAACTTGACTCGTTTGACAAGGTCAGTGTCGCTGTACAACCCGTACAATTCGTCGTTGAATCTTCTTCTCCATTCTCCATCTATGCAGACGGGACCAAATATCACCCGAAGAATTTTTCTCTCGAAGCATCCTAAAGCGTTCTCGTCTGCCTTTGACAAGGTCCATGCCTCTGCGCCATATATAAGAACCGGGATGATAAGTGTCTTATACAGGGACACTTTAGTTGCTCGAGAGAGGACTTTACTACTCAATTGCCTTCTTAGTCCGAAAAAACAGCGATTGTCAATATCGTCGGCATATCCGAGCAATTGAACGGACCTTTGAAAGATTGTGCCTCTTGTGTTGACGTGGGAGTTTTGCACTATTCTTTCAAGAACGATGTTGAAGAAGTCGCATGACAGTGCATCGCCTTGCCTAAAACCTTTTTTGACATCGAATGTATCGGTGAGATCTTTTCCGACCCTGATGGAGCAGCGTGTGTTTTCCATCGTCATGCTACACAATCGGACAAGTTTGGTAGGGATGCCAAAACTATAGACATGGCTCTATATAACTCCTCTCTATAGATGCTGTCATATGCGGATAAAAAGATGGTGGTATCGATTTGAAGCTCCTGGGTTTTTTCCAAGATCTGCCGTAGTGTGAAGATTTGGTCTATGGTGGAGTTTCCTGGTCTAAAGCTGCACTGATAAGGACCTATCAGGTTGTTGACGAATGGCTTCAGACGCTCACACAATACGGCAGAGAGGATCTTATATGCGATGTTAAGAAGACTGATACCTCTGTAGTTGGCGCAGTTGAGAGGGTCTCCTTTCTTGAGGACCGGGGAAACAATGCTGAGGTTCCATTCATCGGGCATGCTTTCTTCCGACCATATTTTGCAAATGAGCTGGTGCATACTCCTGACCAGGTCATCGCCTAACAATTTAAACAATTCAACAAGCTGATGGCAGTGAGGCCATCAGCTCCAGCAACTTTGTTGGACTTTAGCTTGGATACTGCTGTCTTCACTTCGTTCAGGTCGGGTTGGCGGAATTGTTGGTCTATGTAAACAAGCCAAGCTTAAAAAAACGATGGATCAACTGAGCGAGAGACTGAATTAGTCTCAGTTTAGTTAGGAACTTAAAAATTCTTCTTTCTTCCTCCAAACCAATAAAGAAATCAATTTAATACAACTTGGTCTTTTGCAACCAAGTCAAGATGATTGTTTACTATACTGGGAAGCAGTACGAGAAGACAGATTGTGTAGGTTGCTCGTACAATGTGCAGCCAGCAACTTATTTTTCAGTTTTATTCTTTCGAGAATCACTGGTGGTGGTTCGAATCTCAGAAAGATCCAATTCATTTTCTATATCGCCTTTCGCGATTAATGGGTAAGTCTTCCGAGAGTAATTACACTGTCATGAATGCGCTTTCACATACTTTATAGCCGTTCGAAATTGTAACAAAATTTTAGGTCCTAGAAATGCATTGGCCCTCGAGGTTTCCATAGCTTTGTTGCGTCACCCTATTTATTGATTTATATATTTTATTACTTCGTCAACCTGAAGAAATTTGTTTCTGTAAGATGCAGATGATACAATGGCAAAACACTTTTGTAGAATTTCAAAAGTTAACAGCTGCTGTTATATCAGGTAGGCTAACATAATTGAAATATCAGAAAGAGTATTGAGGACATGGTCTGGTTGCAGTTGTTTCTAAGTGAGGAAGCGGAACAGGAAAGGCTCTAGCTTTGACAACAATTTTAATAAGCACACATGTTACCTGTCACCCTGCCGTTTATTGATGACTGTTAAGCCTTGTCTTTAAGTAGCTTAAAGCGTAAATAGAGTGTTGACTGTTCCGTCATGGTCCAAGATTAATTTTTAGTACGATCCTGTTCTAGCTACAGATTGCTTTTGAATTTTCGAAGAACAAATTCTTTTGTTATTTTGTATCCGGAAACGTTGTTTTTGTTTTCCTTTTCGGTCAATCGACAAACTTTGTTGTGTTCCAAAGTTCTCAAAAGTGGCAATAGTGACCTGTTCATTAAGACAACGAGGCAGATTTTTGCTGTCTGAATAATATTCTTCAAATCGATTTGAAAATATTTTCTGGCATGGCGGGTTGTTCTTCAAATATAGATTCCTTTAAGGGAAATTTTTTCGTTGAGTCGCTCAACTAAAAAATAATAATGATCTCTTAAGGGAATTTTCCTTAACGGATGAGGCAAACACGGAAACCCTTTAAGACAGCAATCTACTAACTTAATCCATTCTAATAAAGCTGTTTTTAGTCGAAAAAAAGTAACTAGTAAGTAACTAAAGTAACCATTTGACTAAAGCTTCATTTTTCTTTTGTCTTTTCTAGAGAGCCTATTGGATTTGCAATCTGTTTCTTTACATTTTCCACATGGCAAGGAAAGTCCTATTACCTTCAAAGTTTATATATAAAAGAAGAATTTCGACGTTCAGGTGCGGGTGAAATGCTTTTTAAGGAACTTGCACGCAATGCCAAATTATACGGATGCAAACGTGTAGACTTTCATGTGTTGAGCTGGAACCCTTCAAAGTCGTTTTATGAACGTATGGGTGCAAAGGATTTAACTGAACTTGAAGATTGGCAATTTCATCGATTGAAGATTACAGAATGAGTTAGCCTATGTATCTATGTACTACGAATTAAGTCTTCTTTTCTTTTTTGTACAAAATATACAATACTTTCAAACACATTTAGATGGCTTCTTCTTTGTTGATTTTGCATTTTCATATTGAAATGTATTAATAAAAATGAACTAGACTTATTCTTAACTTTTTTCTTTATCTTTTCAGAGGGCCCTTCGGTTATGCAATTTGTTTCTTCGCCTATTCTATGTTTCAAACGAAATCCTATTTCTTGGAAGATTTGTATGTCCAGCCAGCAATGCGTGATTTCGGCTGTGGGAAATTGCTGTTTAAAGAAGTTGTTAGACACGCTAAGATATTAGGCTGCAAACGTGTCGACTTCCATGTCCTTGGATGGAATCCTGCGAAAGCGTTCTACGAGAAAATGGGTGCAATCAACGAAACATTACAAGGCTGGCATTATTGGCGATTAGACGAGGATGCTTTAGATAAATTGTTAGGATACGAAAAAACAAAACCTAAGGAGAAAAGTAAATGTTTAATGGGATAAATAAAAAATCTTTAACACTTAAGTTCTTATAATATAAACGTTAGCACTTGATTATGCGAGTTTTACAGCTCGCCATTGTTGCTGGCCATCACATGAATTTGCATACTCTTCGTCGAATTGTATACCTGTCCGGGGGCGAATGGCGTCAATTTGGAATTTTGCTGAGCTGATTTATATTTCGATAGACGAATACTGGGCATTGGCAAGAAGCCTGTACTCAACGGCATGACATCAAGGGAAATGGAATGGCTCTCTACATCCTTCATTGAAACGACACCTTATAATCAGCACGAGAAATCATTACAAAGATATCAATAGAATAATAAAAACAATGTTTACCCGCTGACTGTCCAATGACAGCCCACATGTGATCCGTTAGCACCTCATACATCAGATCGGCAAATTTATTGTTTCGCAACTTGCTTATTTTCAAGTTCATATTGCACACAGACTTCAATCGGCATAGCTCGTTGGGCACAAGCTGCGCCTGGACCTTAAACAGTGTGTTGTAATCACTTATTTCAAAGGAGTATGAGTAGTCCCTCAAGGGTTCTGGGCGTTGAGAGTCATAGTACTTGACTTTAAAATCAATTTTAATATCTGCACCAATATCAGCGTTCCAATCCATTTGCAAGCTCCATAGGTAAGCAACTTTAAGATTTTTACAAATGCGCTGCAAAATAGAGAAAGAAACAAAACCTTTGAATTGCCACTTAAAACAACAAACTCTGCCCTTACAATTTCCTTTTGATTCGGCGGATTTAAGTCAGCCAAGTAAACACCGGGCACTTCGCATTTCACATGGGCGTCCGTGAGAACCAGCTCTGTGTTGACAATACCTTTGAGCATCACTTGTAGGAACTTTTGAGTGCCACATGTGTGCAAACTATAAGATGCTGTCATTGCGGGCATGAAATCCAATGGAATGCTTAGTTCGTTTCGGGACCACGGACAACCAAGTATAATGTGGTGCTCGGAGTGTTTGACTACATTACTGCCAGGCAGTTTGGTTATCACTTCGAGAGGAATCTCGCGTTCTTCAAACGATTTAAAGTTCGCCAGAGGAACACTGAGAGTACTTTCAAAATCTGATGGTGGTTCAACATTGACCAACCTCACACGCATATGCTTCGAACAACGCAAATTAATCTTTGCCTCTGGTGGAAATATAAAACTACCACCAGAAACTATGAGACGCAATGGTTGTACGATGCCTGCGATGAGATTTTTGAAACTCAAAACTGCTGATGCTGGTTTTGTGGTGATTTCAAATGGTGTTGCTTTAAAAGGTATCCGATCCGATAGGAATTGCAGTTGATTCAATCGAATAGACATCTGGAAAAGATTGTTTTGTTTAGTATGACACAAATAGTAATACGAATATCAACATTTTTAGAGAGAGTTCAGTTATTCGCAAAACGAATTTTGGAAAGGCTTTTTTAAGTTAGAACTGTTTCTGTAGACTATGGGCTCATAATGAGAAAATTCTCTCCACCTTGGTGTTCAAGAACTGGGTTTTCTCAAAGTCATGGGTGTTAAAGAGGTTTGATAACACAACACAAATACTATATGGCACCAGCCATAAGATTCAGGTCTTTAAAGTAGAAAATGCTGGTGGAAGAAAACTTAGTTCAAGGTAATTTTTTAGTGAGGAGGAAAAATGATGTCTATTTCTCGTAACATAATGCAGCTGAGAGAACTTTAATCGAACTAATGGCGAAACTATCCACTGAACTTGAAGTAAGCCATACACTGAAGAATGCTTGGACATTAGGAGGTTGAGTTCATCCAGAGCTTAATGCTTGAAAGGTTGAAACTGGATTCATAAATTGGGTCTAAGAAATTTCTAATTTGACATTTCATTTCAGTTTCTATATGCGACATAAATAAATTTGCTAAAAATGGGCTCATTCCATTCCTTTGAACATAAGATGTCTGCTTTTCACTCAATGATTTTTAGAGCTCTAAATATTCCAATGACTATAGAAACAAAAATAAAAGAATTCCAAAAAATTAAAGATATAGCCAAAATTAATGGATATACCGAAGAATTGATTGAAGATTTAACAATTGCACATAAAAGAAAACAAGAATTGAGAAATTTTACAACTTTAGATCTAATAAGGAATGAAGGAAATGAAGAAAAGAAATATTCAAAATTTTATTTCTATCCAGAAATAACATCTAAGATAAAACCAATCTTTAATAAATATAATATCCGTATGAGTGAGTGCAGCGAAATAAAAATAAAAAATCTGATTGGAGGATCTAAAGATAAAATTGAACAACTTCAAAAATCAGGAATTTATTCTATCGGATGTAATGATTGTGCAAAAGAATATATAGGACAGACAAGAAGACCTATTATAAAAAGATTTAAAGAACATTTTGCACATCTTAAATATAATGAAAAAGAAAAGTCAAGTGTTGCAGAACATATGCTAGAAAATAGTCATAGCTTTAGTTTGCAAAATTTAAAATTAATAAGAAATGTAAATAGCAATTATGAATTAGATGCTTTTGAATCATTTTACATATTTAAAAACAAAAATAATCTAATGAATAGTGATGATGGACCAATCAAAGATTCAATATTCAAAAAAATTTTTAATAGATTCAACTCAACTTAACTGTGAATTTGTTTACAAACATTTTTGTTTGTTATTAGTTTTTTGACAAATAATTTAATGTAATTTAATTTATAAATCTCACTGACGATGGAAGCATTGCTTCTGAAATGTACATCTGAGGAAATATAAAAAGTGTTTTAATTGTTAAAAACTTTACTAATCTTTTCATTTATTAGATTAAAAAACACGTGGATTATCTCAACTGAAAAACGTTAACCTAAAGAAAATTAACAGCAAAATTTTATTATTTTTATCAATTAAGGTAATTGGTGAAGCTTGGAGGAAAAGATTACTCTGTTGAATGAAAGATAAAAAGACATTCAGAAACATTCAAGAACTTTTCATCGCAAACTTAAAAAATTTAAACTGCTAACAACTAAAAACACACTGGGGGCGTTCAAGAACCTATCGGATAAGCTATCGCGGATACCCGTATCTTTGATACCTTATTGAACGGTTCAGATATCTTTTTCCAGATTGCTGCCGACAACAGTTGCGAAACTTTGAAAAACAAAAACGGGGTTGAGTCTCTGCTAATAGCTGAGCACGTAAACAACAACAAAAAGCTATCCGGATACGATTATTGAACACCCCCCAAGGGTCAGTAGCAAATGAATGTTGGATAAAAAATAACCAGTTCAATCGCATTTCCTCACTATAACATTATTTTACCATCCCGTGTTCCAGTGACGACAGCTGTTGAATACGTCAAAATAAGGGCCATACAACTCAAGGGTTCATTGACAGACATTGAGAATAAAAGCGATCTAGGTCATTGAGTTCAAAAACCTATCGGATAGGCTTTTACAGATACGATACGCTATCCAAAATTTTACCAACAAAGCTACAACAATACGGAACGATCCGGGCACATTTGTGAGTAAACTTCTTGGTCCAAGGGAAACAAAAAAGCTGATGAACAGCAAGAATCGAATACTCACTAGATTTTAGTAAGGCAGATTCAAAAGTAACAATGTATAACAGATAAAAGTTTATACACTTAAAAACAAGTTATTACTGCAGCAAGCAAAATACTGGGCTATAATAAAAGCAAAAGAGTACTTGGTAAAGTTTGGCATCCAGCTCTCGAAAATATTTGCTTTTGGTATCGATAAGTCTCTTTTTTTTTTGGATTAGAAACTACCTTTCGGACCGTTCAATACAAGTTGTGTTGGGTGGTTTCAAGTCTGATACCCACTTTATAAATGCTGATGTTCCCCAGGGCTCCATTTTGTCCTCGACTCTCTTTAAATTAAATAAAAACCGAGTAGAATACAATGACTCTGTTTTTCCCCACATTACGACTCACAAAAATTCAAAAGCAATGTGCATCAGTGTAACCTATTAAATCGTCTCCTAGTTTCCTAAATACTCGCACTGTGGCTAACATTGTAAGGGTGTTCATAACCCCTTGATGTGCGCGCTAACTATATAGAAAAAACTTAGTTTAAAAATCTTGTGAAGAGAATATGTATAACGGGACTACTTGGCGACGATCCGCACTTTCCGTGTCCAGTATCCTTTTTTTTTTAAAGAGAATTTAGGAGGACATTTCTTTCGGAAATATGAGGTTCTTTTCTACATTTTCAGTGTTAGCCTGTTGACTATTCATAAATGTCATTAAAAGCGTTTAGTAAAAGAGTAATATTGCCAAAGGTAACAAACAGGTGTATGGAACTACATTACGCGATTCTTTTGAGTCTGAAGCACGAAAGAGGAAAAGAGCTTCCGTCATTAAGATTATTATTAAATTGCCCGATTGACTTAAGTATTGACTATAGGGTTATTTTATTCGTAGTGGATGCTGATTGTGTAGAGAAGAAGAGTAGAGTTAGGCACGTCGCCGTCGATAGGTATCGCTTCTATTGTTGAGAATTGAAGGAGAAAAGTTATTGTGAATATGCATTATGTTAAAGGTTTGGTCATCTTTGTCTTCAATTTCGCTTTTGACGGTGTATTTCCAAAACATTTTGATAATGTCATGTCACCAAGGCACAATGGCCAGAAGATAGGTAAGGTAAGGTCGGATAGGAGATTTCACTCCAAGAAATGTTGTCCAATGTTGTCCGAGGGCTTTTTTCGTAATGTGGGCTTTTAGATTGGGCCCACAGAGGAAGAGGAAGGATCCATCCTCTGCCACTTCGTTTTAGCATCCTCTACATAAGCCGGGGGTGCAAGTACCTAGTTCTCATCATGTGGAGAGAACCGAGGCCTGCTAAGCTGATTTTTGGAAATATTTATTTGGCCATAGGTTTCTGGAAACCCGCCAAGTTTTTTGAAAAGTATACATAGTTTAATTATGTTTTGTTCGTGTTCCTATGGTTGGTTTCCAGAGATAACCCGACCAGTTTATCCGCAATTTCGTTACTATTTACTTCAGGCTTGGAAGATTGTCGTTCGTATTTTGATAGAATTATCATCATAGCAAAAGATCGTCAGAAAAATCACTATGACTGTAATGAGCAGTTAAGGGTACAAAATAAGCGCTCGTTGTTGAAATGAAAGATTCAAAAGCAACGTGCATCGGTGTCTCCTTTCAAATCCTCTCCTATTTTCCTAAATGCTCGCACTGTGTTGAACAACATTATAAGGGTATTCATAACCCCTTGAAGTGCGCGTTGATTATAAAAACAAAAAAAAAATAGGATAAATAAATCGGTCCTATCGAGGTAACCGTTGGAGCGGAATTCTCTCCGAACGGAGACATTTTTGCTTTGCTTGGTAGTTCTCCGATCAAACGATCCGACGTTCTCCGATAAGTTTTTATTGCGGAGATTTTAGTTTTCGGAATGTAATGCATTGCCGCATTTGTGAAAAATTTTTTGCAACTTGAATCTCCGAAAAAAGATGCGTTGCGGAGAAAACTCCGCTCCGATGATTGCCTCTATAGGGCCGAATATTTCAAAAAAGTTTACGAAGTTTAAGATTTCGTTCGGTTTATTGTAGATGCGGCGTGCTAGAAGATGCTGGAAAAGTTTTTATTTGTTCAAATACTTTAGATACGTTAGGAATCCGACAGAAATTAGGCTTGGAAGTTTAACTTATAAAATGTCACTCAAGGCTTTGATCCTCAAGCTACTATAAAAACGTAAAAAAAAATAAAAGCACGCAAACCAATAATTCCGGTACGCCGACCTGGAAGAAGTGAATATAGTAAGACTTAACTTAAATTGAAGCTGCTGGAACATAAGATCAGATCAAAAGAGCACACGTTGACCTGGTAAGGGACGTGCAGCGACTCATCCGTAAAAATCAATGCCCTATGAATAGAATTTCAGCCTTGTTTGCCCAATCCTCTAAAAAGAATACCAACGACGGCAACTACCGAAGCGTCAGTCTCGCAGTAATAGCATATAACATCTTCTCCGCTCTTTTGGATCGAAACTTGAAGCTGTTTATTAATTGGAAGAACATAGAGTGATGGCGGTTCTTTGTTAATGAGTGAAGACTATGAATGGACTACCAACGACGACAACGCCTTGAACCATAGGCAACTATAACATTCAGGCTATTTGGGACCTAGTCCCCCTGAGCTAACCGAAAAGCTCAGACAACCATGCCAGAGCTGTGATCACACGAAGAAAACATTTTCTCAATCATAACTAAAAAAGTATTATAGTAAAACTCAAAGTCGGATGAGGACTCTTTAAAGTTGTTTTGAGCGAGAGTAAGTAGAGGAAGAAGAAAAGCATCGAACTAGAAAGGTTGTACCGCGACATCGACCGATTCTCTAGTCGATCTCAACCAATATACCTAGAAGTGACGGGAGAGCTTTTTCTGCTTGAGCCAAAGGTCCACCCCGTACAATAGCTTCAACTAATAAATAAATTAAGTACTCAAGATTTTTCACTATCGACTAACTACGACTACCAGTCACACGATAGCCCTCCAAAATAGTTCCAAAAGGAGTGCTTCTGCTTAAAATATTACTCCTAACTTATGTTGCAAATATCAAAACTTTTTTCCAGAGACTTTGACTTAGCGGCTAGAGTTACAAATAATCAACTCAAACTTAAACGTACCTGTTTGAAAATCCATATTCCGACTCTAGTAGCTTTGGTCTTCATCTCGATAATATTCATGCCAGGGTGTAGAGCCACACCCTCTGCGGAAACAAAATTTTGAAAGTCCGATTGCACTGTTGGCGAGACCTTTCTCTTTGTGCTGCTAGTTCGTCTCACAGCCTGTGACTTCTTAACTTTCTCACACGTTACTGATGCGCTCTCCAATGAGTTATCCTGCTTATAGCTCAAATTCAATGATACTTTTAACTTCGGCTGCATATTTGCCAACGCTACTTCACCTTGAACATCCTCTTCCAAAGAATTCGACTCAAATGATAGTGAGACATTTTCGACGAACACCTCTCGTGGAAAGAAGCTCTCTACCTTCACCTGCACCAGGACAATGTCATCTTGAATGATTGGCTTTACATTCGCCACTACAATTTGGCAAATCTTGAAGTGGTCTTCAAGAACACAAAAGTTTGCGGTGTTTTCCATCGATTGAACTGTTAGGTTGGCCTTCAAAGTTCGCAAACACTTGAGGAACTCATCAAAGTAGAAAGTACGAACTAGCATCTCAAGGTCCTGGCAGCATGAAATCGCACTGCAAGTTTTGGTGTAGGCTATGTGATCGTCCATTTTGCGATAACAGCTTGCTAACTCTAGAAGTGTCTGGCTGGCTAGGTAATTCCAATTTTCTGCCTTCAGCTCGCGGAGCAAATCGGTGAAGAAGACGACCGCCTTGTGTGGCTCGTTGAGAGCGCAGTAAAAGTTTCCAAGATCGAGGCCAGCCAATCTTGCCGATCGTAGACGAGAGACGTGCTTATAGGTGCTGATAGCCAGTTCACTCAATTCCAAATACAACTTTTGAAAAGCCTGATTCGATCCGAGAGCTTTCTTCAACTGTTCTGTAGGACATTCCTTGGGCTTTCGGTTTGGAGAGTGTGATCGGGTATCCAGTTGTGGAGTTGGATTCAGGAATTGCCCTTCGAGAGGAATGTCTCCAATGCCAGCAGAAAGGCCGACAACAATATGCAGTTGCTCCGAGGTCGGAGTGAATCCCGGTAAGAGCCCACACAACTTTCCCAATTCATAGAGTTTGTCCTTTGCTAGATTCCAAATGGGTGCACAATGTTGAAAGCAGGTAACTTCATCAGGTTCCATAGCTTCATCGCATGTCTGGAGCACCTCTCGAGCACAAACAAACTGCCAGCATTGAAGAGCACCTTCCTGACAATCGACTTTAATCACTTCGATCTCTCGCAACGTCGAAAAGAGAAAGTTAAGCAAGCGTTCTGCTATTTCTGGTGTTTTATTTGAAACCTGAAGCAAATGTGACTGTCGCTCAAACAAATAGTTGCGAAACTCAAGAATCGACACCACTGAGTCTCGAATTTGTTCACGCATTTCGAATTTATTTCTGCGCGACAGACAAATTCCATGGAATGAACTAAGCGGCTGCTTAAAATGCTCTAGCCACTTTTGTTTCTCTCCAAAGCCAGAGTTAGTAATGAACTGGGAAAAAATCGCATCTAATTCATCATACTGCACCAGAGCATCAGAGTACAGTTCAAGTTTTTCAAATATCAACGCCAAATCTTCCTGAAGGAAGAAATACTTGCGAAAATCCCATCCTTCTTGATTGCGTTTCTCTCTGTTGACGCGAATTAGCTCTTCGTACTTGGCGATGTTGCGATTGTAACTTGCAAGCATTAGGTACCTTTAAGTAGACAAAGGAATCAAAAGGATTTGAATGTCTTATAAAGAGAAGTCCTACCTTATTCTCTGTACAAGGCATCGAAATGATTCTGTGGATTTCTGTTCAAACTTTGCCGGGTTCAGCACCGAAATACATCGATCGTCATTTTTCGACCCAAAGTCTAGTCGAATTTTGTCCAAAACAGTAGCTCGGGGAATGAGATTTTTAGTTTTCCTAACATCAAACGTCTCAACCAACAGAATCATCCAATCAGTGACGCCATAGGAATTCAATTGTTTCAGCCATTTATCGATTTCTTCTCGAGTTGTGGACTTGTAGCTATCCAAATCCTTTTAGAACGCAAATTTTTGTTTCAGAAATATTTTACACAAATTCAATAAGAACTTACCCCACATTCGGTAACAAAGATGTGCAGAATTGGATGCTCGAGGATACTCCAATCTCCATTTTTGTACTTTTCTAAAGCTTCCAAATTAAGAGCCTGAACTGTGGCTTCCAATCGGACGTGTTTTGGTGGGCGTTGATAAGCTCGTTTCCACTCGCATGTGTCCAAGGGGATAGCTTGTAGGATATTTGTTTCCAATGAACGGAAAAGAGGTCCTGCTCCTGAATCTGTGACAAAAACAAGTGTTTTTAGAGTAAAAATTCGATTTGGGAAATAATCATTTCGATTTACAAGTTATAATGGGTTTGATGTTCATCATGGCCTAGAAGCCTTCTACTTTTATTTCAATTGTAAAAGTTAATTAAAAATTTTCTTCTTCACTTTCTCTGCATCAATGAAAATTTATTTACTATTTATTTTTCAATTGCCAACCTGCGCAAATTTATTTTCTAATTGAAATGTCAAAGTGTCAGCTGATAAGAAAATTGATACAAAAAATTTCCCCAAACAATATTTTTAGAACTGTTTCCTTTAAAAATTATTAGACTGATGACTATCTTTTAAATAAAATAAATAGGGTGGCGCAACAGAGCGAGGAGCCCCAGGGCCTAGCGCATTTCTCACTAACATGCCTTGTGAGATAATGGAAGGGACCTACAATTTTCTGCTGGTTCCGAACGCCGAACGGCTAATTGAGAAAGCGCTTTTCATGGCAATGAATTTACTAACGGAGGACTTGCCAAATCCTCACGAAAGGCGATACCCGTGGGAAAACATTTTTGCCTCTGCTAAGATTCGAACCTCGATCCTTTGGGTTAGCAGGTGGACATGCTAACCATTTCGCCACGGGTACCACTATCTCTTACGAATCGAAAAAAGTGTTCCTTGTAAAAAGGAATTTATACATGAAACTATGCGTTACGTTTTTGCTTATCTGCTTGTGTTCTAGACTTTCCAAACAACTAAAAGACTGTGTTGTGTTGTTCCTCACAACACGAAGAAAGTTACGGCATAATTCGTGACCGCTCCATTGAATGTGACGTTCAGTTGTGTGTTAAATGGGCACAGCCAAGCAACTTTCTGAGCCGAGCATTTGAAATAACTTTAATCTGAGCTGGATTCCGTTACGTTTTATTCACACTACTATTTTATAATTTTTTGGTACTGGAAAAACGTTTTTAAAAACTTCAATTTTGAAGACGATATGACTTTGAAAACCAGTAATTGGTGACAGACGATTGGACAATAATTTCCTTACAAGCTAGGGAATCTGAGCCCTTATTTTTAGATTCAAAGCATCAAAATCAGATTCATTCATTCAAGCTAATTCGGTGGTCGTAACATTTGATCAGCTTTCAACTACTTGCTTCAGAATTAAAGCAGTTCTCTACTAGAAACGAGTCCAGGGGCTAGATTCCGCAAGAGTGAATTTTTATTGTGTACACAAAATATTGTGCACACTCTCTAATCTGAATTCCGCAAGGGTGAAGGTGAGTTTTTTTGACATAAGACATGTACACTATCCTTCAAATTTATTCACGATCTTTCAGAGCGTGAGTTTTCAGAGGGCTGTGAGTGTGAGTTTTTTATACTCACTCTTGCGGAATCTAGCCCCAGTGCAACCTACGTTGCGTTTGATTGAACCCAAAACCGTATCAGATTTCCAAGATTTTATTTTATCAGTACGTTCAAAAAAACTAAATCAAAAAAGTTGGGATGAATTAACGAACACATCCGACAAAAAATTTCCCTGCTACAAAAAACACAACAACAAGTTGACGTCGACGACATTTGATTTGATCTCTGATGACACTTCGCTCTGTCTTTCGTCTGGAAAAAATGATAACGTAGAAACTTATTTGTTTACTGTAAAAACAACAATTCGTGTAAAACAATTATTTACAAATTTAAATGTTAAACATTAAATTGTGCAGCTAAAAGAGTTTATCATCATGGAAATGGCTAAATCGATTTTCGGCTCCCGTGACCACGACGGCTATGTGGGTCGAGAGGAACATGCTGTAAGTACACTTTTTCCCTTATCGTTGACCTAAAATATGGTAACCTTTTCTGACGCCCACACTTTCTCCAGAAAAAACTTCAATTCAATTATTCAGAAGACGACACGGATCTGCCTGATTTGATTGATGAATTGAGTGTTGTAGATGGTCTGAGACCAAATCCAGGGGGACCATTTTCTGCTCTGACTCCTTCAATGTGGCCTCAAGAGATTCTTGCCAAATTGGGCCAACCTGAATGTGAGGGAGGACCTAATGACCAACCAGATTATCGATTTGATGAATTCGGCTTCCGAGTAGAGGAGGAAGATGGTCCGGAGCAGAGTTCAAAGAAACTCCTGGGAATACCCTTTGTGGAAAACACTGAAGAACGAAAGCAATGGATTGCACATTTGGAGTTCTCACACAATAAAGAGGCCTGTGAGTTGACATGGGAAAATGTCGACGTTGTCTTGCCACGGACCGAAAAGTTGCGACAGATGGTCCGTGATGGGATTCCCCATTCGTTGCGTCCGCAAATGTGGATGAGACTATCTGGAGCCTTGCAGAAAAAACTGAAAACTGAAACCTCGTATCAGGAGATCATCAAGGCTTCGGGTAATGACGCGCTCATGACATCGAAACAAATTGAAAAGGATTTGCTGCGCATATTGCCAACCAATGCGTGTTTCAGTAACCCCCATGGGACTGGAATTCCACGGTTACGTCGCATACTACGGGGAATAGCTTGGTTGTTTCCTGACATTGGCTATTGTCAAGGGACCGGAGTAATCGCCGCATGTTTGCTGTTATTCATGGAAGAAGAGAATGCTTTCTGGATGATGGCTACCATTGTAGAGGACTTGCTTCCAGCGTCGTATTATTCTTCGACACTTCTGGGAATTCAAGCTGATCAACGAGTAATGCAAACTCTCATAGCAAATTACCTAGCTTCTGTGGATGAAACCCTCAAGAAACATGACATTGAACTCTCGCTGATAACACTTCATTGGTTCCTTACTCTGTTCGCTAATGTCGTCCACATGAAGATCTTGGTTCGGATCTGGGATTGGTTCTTTTATGAGGGATCCATTGTGTTTTTCCAACTCACTCTAGGAATGTTGCGGTTGAAGACTGAAGATTTGCAGCGTTTGGAAAACTCGGCACAGATCTTCAACTCACTCTCGGACATTCCCGGAGAAGTCGACGATGTTGAGGTCCTATTTCGGAATGCTTTAGAAGTTGGAGGTTCTCTGAGTCAAACTGTCATTGATACTCATCGACGAAGACATTTGGCTTATCTTATGGCGGACCAAGGCGGTTTGGTGGGCAATCCAGAGGCAGTTCCGAATTTACCAAAGCAGCAACTAGCCAGGCGACAGGTAAAGCGTACCAAATCTGTTTTGCAGACGCTTTTGTTCCGTGGAGGAGAAGACAACGAACCGGATGAACTGAAGAACAAAAACATTCGTCAGACGGAGATTCTGGTAGACCTTCGTGAGGCAATATTGAAAGTCGCCCGCCATTTCCTTACCATCGAACCGAAACTACAGGCTCACATTCGCCTCACAGCCGAGTACAACAGCGACAGCCATGCCAAGGACCACGAGAACTTTATAAACGTGGCTCGAACTCGCAAGCGGAGGGCAAAAGCCTTACACGATTTCGAAAGGCATGATGATGACGAATTAGGCTTTCGCAAGAACGACATCATAACAATCATGAGTCAGAAGGACGAACACTGCTGGGTAGGGGAGCTGAATGGTCTTCGCGGATGGTTCCCAGCAAAGTTTGTTGAACTTCTAGACGAACGCAGCAAGCAGTACACTTCGGCAGGAGACGATGCAATCTCAGAAACTGTCACCGACCTAGTTCGTGGTACTTTGGCACCGGCAATCAAGCAAGTTCTCGAACACGGCATGAAACGTCCAACTTTCTTAGGTGGGCCATGCCATCCGTGGTTATTTATCGAAGAAGCAGCCACTCGTGAAGTGGAAAAAGACTTTGACTCGGTCTACAGTCGGCTGGTGCTATGCAAAACCTATCGTCTGGACGAAGATGGAAAAGTTCTAACACCCGAGGAGCTTCTTTATCGATGTGTGCAAGCCGTTAACCAAAGCCATGACGATGCTCATGCTCAGATGGACGTTAAACTGCGTAGTCTTATCTGCTTGGGTCTCAACGAACAAGTTTTGCATTTATGGTTGGAAGTGTTGTGCTCTTGTGTCGAAATTGTTCAAAAATGGTATCACACTTGGAGTTTTGTCTATTCCCCCGGCTGGGTCCAGATCAAATGTGAACTACGGATTCTGTCTCAATTCGCTTTCAATTTGAACCCGGACTGGGAGCTGCCACCTAAAAGAGGTAAAGAGAGTCAACCACTGAAAGATGGAGTTCGAGATATGCTTGTCAAGCATCATCTCTTCTCGTGGGATCTGTGAGGAGTTCTAAGAAAATGGATTGGCAGCAAATCTCGAAGGCAGGTGATAGCTTTTGTTTTCTTTTAACTTACATTCCTGTTTTTGAAGCTTTCTTTAAGTCATAAAGTGTGTTTGTCTCTCTTTAAGTGTTTATGGGCATTTTGCTATTTTCATTGTTATTTCTTGTCGAGCAGGTTTTTGTTTTGAATTTATAGTCAGTAAATGAAGAGCCACAGTTTTGTGGTTTTTTTTTCTTGTGCAGTTTAGAGGCTGGCGAGAAGTCTTTAAGCTTTGGCTAAACGAATTTTGTTTTTCAAATGCGCAAAAACATTTTCGGGTGCTATTAATTTAGGTGCGAATATCTTTCAGCAATACTTTTGTTTTAGTGTATAGGTGTATCGTCGAGCTTCTAAAGCTTAAATTCTTCTCAATGCGGATTTTTAAATGCAATTGGGGTATTGTCCACCTCTTCTTACAACACCAGTTATTTTATATTACCGTTTCCAGCCAATAGAGCTTAACGTGATCATTCCTCTTGTGGTCATTTCTGCCATTAGATTCTTCATAAAACCAACTCATTGCCTAGAACCAGTTGATTCGGCCTACATGTTTTATGGCGGCAGATTTGGATGAAATGTATGGCTGTCTCCGTCGCATTCCATCCTCCACGTCAACGGATGTTGAAAGCCGTTCGTCTTATCGCTCGTGATGTTTATTTGCGGGAAACTAGACAGTGGATCTGAATCAAATTTTTTCCTGGGGCTACATCGCAATTCGTGTTCCGTTTAGACAAAAGAGGGATTTGTTTTACTATCATCTTGGTACTCAACCCCATCAGTAGATCCGTACAGGCCATTTTGGTATTAAGAAGGATTCGATCCTTTCCAAAGATTTTTCGACTCCATTTTTCAGAGGCATTTCTAACTGGAGTTGAAGTTGAAGCGGAAAGGCTTCTAAGTCTAGGAAATATGTATTAATGCCAAGAGTTCCAACAGGAACTGCATCATTATAGAATTCAATTAAAACATTTGCGGGCAAGCCTTGGCCGTTTGCGTATATGAATCCGACTTCTTTTTTTTAACTTAGTACGAAATATATTTATGTTTGTTGTGGACAGAAAAAGTTGATAATGAAGACGAGGAATAACGAAAATTGCTTACTTTCCATTGGACAAAAAGAACCGTCCAGGAGCGTCCAGGAGTATTCTCAAACCGTTCCATTGATGCAAAACGATCGCTTTTCATGATTCTGAGGAGTGACAGCCGCTTCTCGATTTGAAGTGAGAATCGACTCAAGAAGCACTAATACACGTTATAGTGGAGGACCGTTAGACATAAAAAAGGCAAAACCTAGGAATCCAAGGCCAGTCCATGGATTTTCATGAAATTTTTGGAAATGTGTTTTGGATGGCGTATAGAAAAAAGTTAAAAAATAAAGTTTCACCGCTCTCAATTTTTTAATTATTTTTAAAATTAATTGTTAACTTTTAGTATTTTATTTTATTTATTTAGGGTATTTTAGATAAGGTTTTCCAAAGCGTAAGGATGGATAGGTTTGGTTAAGACAAAAAAAAAGTTGTATGAGAGGGGGGGGTGTATATCCCTCCGTGTAGGCGCGAGGGGCAATTTTATATGAAATTTACTTCATTTTTTAAAAAACTATTAAAAATCAACTAAGTCACTTACTTTCTCATACTTTAGTGTTTTTGAAAGCTATTGCTTTGTTCTTTAATAAAAATTTTAATTTGAGTTCACTTAATGAAAAGTTTTGGAGAAATCAATCCTCAAAGTCAAAATTTTGAAAAAAGAAAATATTTTTTTCTGAATTAATTTTTTTTTTTTTCATAATTTTGGCCTTCAAAGGGCCATTTTTTCTTTTCATGTTCAATGCTTTTATTAATATTTACTCAGAGCAAAAAACCGATTATAACAATTTTTCTTGGTTTAAGAGAAATTAAAAAAAAACGAAAGATACTTTTTTCCAGAAAACAAAATGTCGTTAATTTCCCGCTAATGGAACTTTTTTCCTGGAAGTGAAATATGAAATGTGTCTTAATTAGCACATAGAAAAAAGTTAAAACAAAAAATTTGTATGATCTTAATTTTAATATAAATTATAAATAATTATTAAAATTTTAGAGTTATATTTTAATTATATTAGTTTTAAGTTAAATTTTAAAACTAAGACCTATTACAAACTTGAAATTTCATCTCAAAGGACAGCGCATATGCTAATTTGTGCTCTAAATACTGTTTCCTCCCAAACGAGTTGATGGAACCGAAAAAATGTGGTTTTTTGCCAAATTTTGAATTTTCAACCATTCAAAGAAACTTAAATCAGTTAAATTAACGGCTCGAATTTTTTTTAGGTGGGGAGCATGCTGATGTGTAGTTCTTTCTTTTATATACGAATTGATACATCCCTTATTGATATATGTTTGTTTGCATACTGAACGCACGTAGAAAAATTCGCGATTATTTATTTGGCAAAAAACCATATTTATTTGGATCCATCAACACGTTTGACCAGAAATAGCATCTAGAGCACAAATCAGTATATGTGGTGTCCTTTGAGACCAATTTAAAGGTCTAAGCTTTAAAATTTAACTTAAAACTAATATAATTAAAATATAACTCTAAAATTTTAATAATTATTTATAATTTATATTAAAATTAAGATCATACAAATTTTTTGTTTTAACTTTTTTCTATCTGCTAATTAAGACACATTTCATATTTCACTTCCAGGAAAAAAGTTCAATTAGCGGGAAATTAACGAAATTTTGTTTTCTGGAAAAAAGTATCTTTCGTTTTTTTTTTTAATTTCTCCTAAACCAAGAAAAAATTTTTTGGTCGGTTTTTTGCTCTGAGTAAATATTAATAAAAGCATTGAACATGAAAAGAAAAAATGGCCCTTTGTGGGGCAAAATTATAAAAAAATAAATTTATTAAGAAAAAAATATTTTCTTTTTTCAAAATTTTGACTTTGGGGATTGATTTCTCCAAAACTTTTCATTAAGTGAACTCAAATTAAAATTTTTATTAAAGAACAAAGCAATAGCTTTCAAAAACACTAAAGTATGAGAAAGTAAGTGACTTAGTTGATTTTTAATAGTTTTTTAAAAAATGAAGTAAATTTCATATAAAATTGCCCCTCGCGCCTACACGGAGGGATATAGACCCCCCCCTCTCATACAACTTTTTTTTTGTCTTAACCAAACCTATCCATCCTTACGCTTTGGAAAACCTTATCTAAAATACCCTAAATAAATAAAATAAAATTCTAAAAGTTAATATTTAATTTTAAAAATAATTAAAAAATTGAGAGCGGTGAAATTTTATTTTTTAACTTTTTTCTATACGCCATCCAAAACACATTTCCGAAAATTTCATGAAAATCCATGGACTGGCCCCGGATTCCTAGGTAAAAAGCTTACGGTCCTCCACTATTACTGAAATGTCAAAAAGAAAATTTTCTTCAAGATATATTTTTTAAGAGCCATAGGTGTATATGTGTGGGTAACACAAAGGCAATCACGTTAAACCCAATAGAAAAAAATATTGGGTGTTCCATTGGTTTTTAAAATGAGTGAAGCCAATGGAAAGCGACATTAAGTGGGCTTCAACCAACATCTTTCTATTTCAGTTAAGGGCGAGCTCTCTCCTGTTTTACACTGTTCTTCGGTTGAGGTTTTCTTTCTTTTGATTTCACCACTTAAGACGACGTCTTCCCTTTCCAAGATTTACTGCAAGGTGCTTTTGAAAACCCGTCAAACCGGAGCGTTGATGTCGACCCGCTTTACGTATCCCTGAAATCGTATTTTCGCTATGTGTACTCTTCCCGTCTTGATCCTTTACTGATTTCTTAAAGGAGTCTTGCTTGGACTTTCAATATGTGGAGTTGAATCCCGACCGGGATGGAATCGATTATCGTTGAAGGGCTAATTTACCAATCTTGCTAAATGTTATGTGATGATGAAGCTGATAGGCCAAGATAATGGGTCGCCTTGATTAACTTCTCTCTTCACTTCGGTCTTTTCTGATCGTTCGCCATGAGACTCGATGATTTGTTAAACACAATAATGACTAATTAACTTGAGATTACTTTTTATATTTTTCTATGATTGTTGTCGATGATCGGTATTCGTGCATGAAACACCGGGATGACGGGATGGTGGCTCCCGTTAAATCTGTTAAAATATGTCGATATGACAGCGTAAGCTTTTCCACTTGTGTAAATCTACAGGTCTCTTCCGGAGTAGTTTCAAAACAGCATTGGTTAGTTCTTAAAAAAGTTGCACCTTCTTTGCCATTTAACTATCGATCGATTGCACTTACTAATATTTCTTCTATGGTCATGAAAACGCTGGGTATTTATCATTCTAAGAAATATATTGAACAGTAAAGCCCTGCGCAAACCACCGCGACTAGTGCGTTATGCGATTTCTGTCAAAACGAAACACATGTAACCTTATGGAGGTTCCACTTAACGCAATCGCATCGCACGCACCAACCGCGCTGGTTTGCGCAGCACTTAAAATCTGCTCAAAAGCCCACAGTACGGCTTTCGTAGCAATAGAGCTATCGGTTAAATGATGACATTATCAAACAATCAAACAATGAAACAAAATATTACATTGTTTCATGTCGAGTTTCTTTGTAATTGTTCACCTTTGAGATTTACTACTTTAGCCCAAACTTTCTCTCTCTCTCTGTGTTTTTACTCGTAGATCGTAAGCCCTTAAACGCGCGCAAATTAACAGGTTCAATGGTTTAGCAGTTAGGAAATCTACCAGCAGCTTCAAACAGTTTTGGTCAATATGTCGCAATCATAAGGCTTTTTCTCATGTTTCTGGAAATGAGCTTCTGTTGACAATAGTGCCACACATGTCGTTTTTATGGCATGCCCAACTAGCAATTTCTTCTTGAACATGTAGTTGCAACTTCTTGACGTTTTATTTTAGAGGCTTCTTTGTTGAACGTATTAAGTTTTTCTATTTGTTTTTCAAAATGATATCGGTCAAATCATATAAATATAAACCTTATTTAAACCAGGGCGATGAGACGCAGCATTGTTTTTCTCTCCATTTAAACTAAGGTTTAAATTTCTGAAGAATTTTTTTTCTTTGGATCTGATCTTTAGCCCCATGCCAAATTTATTTGTGACTATTTTTTCAAAATTTCCTTCAAATTGTTCGGCTCTAATTCAGTGGTGTTCTGTACCGCTTTTAACATATGTCTCGTTTCTACTGTCTTCTTTCATCTAGCTTGGCTTTCTTTTTATCACATTTATCTTCGTTACTAGAGACTCTCTTACCAATAATTCTTCTTCTTAAGTCTCAGATTCCTTGCTGTCCTTACCTTCACGCCTGATTATTCGATGATTTGTCGCGATGCCCGTGGGGTATTGGTTTATATGCCGAGGTTTGAATCGCAAAAATATTCCATTGTTTTTCTGTGGGTATCGCCTTTCCCCGGAATTGGCAAAACTTCCGAGAATAGTTTCATTGCCATGAAGATCGCTTTCTCTCTTAGCCATTCGGAATCGGCAAAAAAAATGTAGGTCTCTGCTAGGCCCATAGCTCACCGCTCTGTTAGGCTACCCTTTTTATTTTATTTTATCCTGCTTAAGCAAGAACGAATGCTGTTGCTAATTGAAATTAATAAATCTAAAACACTTCGAAAAATCATCTTTTGAGATATTTTTCAGTCTTGCTTCGTTGAAATTTGAGAGTCTAGGACTCCTTTCTTTTTTCGTTCTTCTCATGTCTTTTGTATGTGTTGGTACTTTTTCCCCAACAGAGGTCTTATGAAAACAGTTAGCTATCAAAATAACGTCTCACTTTGTCTATATTTGACTGTAAAAATGCGGAAACCTGTTTTGTGTGTAGGTACCTAAAGATTTATAAAATATTTTAATTTCCCTTTAATTATTTTGCTGAATTTAATTGATTTATCTTAAGTCCCAATAAACTAATAATTAACTATTTATGTGTTGTATCTACAATTAAATTATTTTAAAACATACTAATAAATATTTATGTGTTTTTGAAATTATAGCTAACGCAAAAATCTTGTACAATTCCTATGTTATAGTATATGAAATATAAAATAAAAAAAATGTAACTATTTTGTTTAATTTTTAATAAATGGTAATGATTGGTTTCTATTTGCTAAAGGCATTCGTTTGTAACGAATTGTATATTTGTAGCTAATTGTAGTGCTTATTGTGCAGAGAATTATCTAAAAAGTGATAAGTGAGCCATATTCCAATAAAAACGATTTAGCTAGTCCTAATCCATGGGTTTGTACAATTAACTGTCAGAATACTCAGACAACATTTTAGTGATGAATCTACTCATTCGCTCCCTCAAGAGTGAAAATAATTTAATCTTTCTTATTGGTCTTCTGTTGTTTTTTATTACCATTTCCCAAAACCAGAACTTGTCAGGGAATATGCGGAACCTAAAATTTTCTGACGATTCCGATCAGCTAATCGAAAAGCTCTTTTCATGGCAATGAATTTATCATCGGAGGACTTGCCAATTCCTCGAGAAAGGCGATACTGATTCCCGTGAAAAATAGTTTTTTTTTTTGTTGGGATTCGAACGTAGCAGGCAGACGTGCTAGCCATTACGCCATTGGCGTTGAGTTTTCGGAACAAGGGAAGTCGCGGAAAGGAATGACTTCAACTAAAGTGGCGGAATCAAGTGGAAGAAGACATCTAATCGTTATCGAATGATGATGGCTTACGCCTAGGTTCTACCCGAAAGTAATGTAAAAGTAAATTTCTGAAGAAATCTGTTGTAAAAAAGTGTCAAAAAACTAAAATCGTATGTTGGGATTATTTTTTTCCCTCCAAATTTATCTAATGGTGGATTTACATGCATCTGCAAGTGCAGATGAAAATCGGAAAAAGACACAAGATGTAAAATTCATACTTGTCTGATAGAGAGGGAACGAATTTCCTTAGTTATGGTTGCAGATGAAAAATTATGGTTGCAGATGAACATGTTCATGAACATGTTCATCTGCACCCATAATTTTTCATCTGCAACCATAATCCTATTCGTCTCTCTTTTTAACTTTTGTGCTTTGTAATCTTCATCCGTCTCGCTTTACTTTTCTGCACTTCTGAAGTTGCAGATGCATGTAAACCCAGCATAAGTCTTCTCAGTGGACTCATTTATTGACGTTTTGTCAATAATTATGATTGATCTGCTGATTTTTAAAATTTTATTTAACAAACTATATTCATAACTTCGCATGACTCTCTAGGCATGAAGTTAATTGATTCCAAAAAAAAATTTGACATGTTTCTTACTTTAAATATCCCCTGCCCCTGCTGAAATATGCACATATTTACATTTGTAGCGTGGAAGTTACTAAGGGCTACGGATTCGGACCTTGACGCAGAAGTTTTTTTAAAACCTCAGTAAATGTTTCTTCTTTCTTATGTTAAATGGTTTACAAAGTTGGACGGACGCGCAGCACAAGTTTTGTTTGTTTTTGATTAACCTCGGACCCTGATGAGTCAAGCTCAGTAATAGCAAAAGAAGCTTCACAAATTGGCGCCCAAGCAACAGCCTTCAGAAATTTAGATTTAGTTAGATGTTTTCGTACCCTTTCAAAGGTTCTCCCAAACCATACGTACGCCATTGCATGAACCCGGTAGCTTTTTTTCTATTTAGTCTACTTTTTCAGTGCCCCAACAGTGATATAGTAGTGCATATGAGACCCTGGAGAAGGAGGAAAGTGATAAGCTTCTACTCTGACTTGAAAAAAAAAAAACAGCAATGAGGATGTTTATACTGGCAGATTTGTTGAACAGTTTGTTTGCAAGAAGGTAAGGGAGGGCAGTTGCAGGGATGTCATGAATCCACACTCTGCGACTGCGACGGTTTTCTTCCTCTGTTACTCCAATTTGAAAATATACAGCTTTGTGGTCGTTTGGTTGCTGCTGCTTTACGGCGATGGGAACAGAAATTCCGCTGTCAGGCAGATTGTCCCATTCGGCTTGGACGATGACCAAGAATGCCGTCCTCCCGACCTAGAAGGAGTTAAGCTTGCAAATTTAAATCAAATAAGACTGCAAGTGCAGATGGCCTTGATGCCGAACTTTTCAAGAAAGCTGAAGCTGGATCAGTTGGAAAGGAGCATGCACAAGCTGATCTGCATGATATGGTCGGAAGAAAACATGCCCGATGAGAGAGACCCTAACAATTGCGCCAATTATAGAGGGATAAGCCTCCTTAACGTCGCTTATAAGATCTTGTCTGCTGTAATATGTGAACGTCTGACAATAGACAGACATAACTTTGAGGTAGTACAGGACTTCGTCTACCTAGGATCCGCTATAGACACGGAAAACAACATCAGTGCGGAGATCAAACGGAGAATAACTCTTGCCAACCGTTGCTTCTTTGGGTTAAGAAGGCAATTGAGAAACAAAACCTTCTCCAGAAAAACCAAGGTAGCCTTGTATAAGACCTTATTCATCCCAGTCCTGCTTTACGGCGCGGAAGCAAGGACCTTATCGAAAGCGGATGAGGAAACCCTTGGCCGTTTCGAAAGAAAAATTCTCCGAATGATCTTTGGTCCCGTATGCGAAGGGAATGTGTAAAGAAGAAGATACAACAAGGAGCTGTATGAGCTGTACCGCGATATGGGCATAGCCAGAAGAGTACGCATCGCAAGGCTTCGATGGTTGGGACATGTAGAGCGGATGGACCCAAACGCTCTGGCTCGACGGGTTTTCGAAAGCACATTGCAGGGAAATCGCGGAAGGGGAAGACCTCGTCTTAGGTGGTGCAATCAAGTGGATGAAGACCTCAAACGACTTGGAGTGCGAAAATGGAGAGAGCTCGCCCGAAATCGAAGTTGTTATAGAAGGATGTTGGTGGAGGCCCATGTTCACCCCGAACTGTAATGCCCACCTAAGTAAGTAAGTAAGGTCGTTTGGTTGAACAATGTAATCATTATAGCCCTTGTTTTATTGGGAATCTATATGCAGGTTTGCAATAGATCGCAAAACATAGCACATGGGAAAACAACTACAGTCGAGTTTCATTGAGAATCTGTATTCACTTCAGCAAAACATCGCCCATGGGAAAACACCAACTCTAAAGTGAACAACGATAAAAGTGGACAAAAATAACTCACTTGCAGAAGTGAACAACAGGGATGGCTGTTCAATGGAGTTTATGCAGATGAACATGTTCTACTTTTGCAGATGAACATGTATACTTTTGCGTCCGCATCCTATAACAAAAGAAAGTGCAGAAGGTGTCTTCCCTCTCTATCATCAAGTATGAATTTTACATCTTTTATCCTTTTCTTTTTTTCATCTGCACTTGCAGATGCATGTAAATCCATCATAAATGGCACATCACAAAATCAAATCTCTAAAATGTAACTAGGTACTTTTCAAAAATGTAAGAACTTATGTCGATTTCCTAAACTAAGATCCGGAGTGAATTGGAGAGTTGGAGTTACAGATTTGACACTTGTAGTATAGTTTATCTGTCAAAAAAATCACTCCAACACTCCAATTCACTCCGGATTTCAGTTTAGGAAATCGACATTATTTTTTTGAAGAACTGCTGCAAAATGCTGAAATTATGAAGAAAACAAACAAAACTTTCGGAATTGCAACTGCAGCAAAAAAATTCCCCTTCCTTTGTTGTCATCCGGCAAAGATTCGGAATTCATTTGTTTTTTGTTTTGCTTTCATTTGAGAAAAAATAAATAATCGCTACGGCCAAACAGATTTTTTGCACCTTCTTCAACATTCACCAAAGTTTAAACTAAAGTTTTCTCAATTGAAATGCGACGATGTGCTGTTCAAAAATGTGCAAATTCGGATAACACTGTACTATGCCATAGGTTTCCCAAAAACTCTAGCCTCGCAGAAAAATGGCAAACCAGCCTTGATCTCAATCACATTCATCTGGATACACTTATGTCCAAGTTTACTGTTTGTTATTTACATTTTGAGTGTAGTGACTACAGAAATCCTGCAAGCAATTCGATTAATTTAAACGCTGTGCCTAAATTGAAAGCAATAAACCCTCGAAAAGATGCTTCGAAAAATAAAAAGAACCAAGATCAAGAAGAACTCCAATCACCGACGAATTGGCCCCAGTTGTCTCTTTTAATTCCTGATTCTCCTGCAGATGTTTCGGACAGTATAGAACTACTGCATGAAAACACAGACGATGAAACCGAAGTCGATGACAGTATTATAAATACACCATGCAGTGGCGATGATATTTTCATCCTTCCCGAAGAACAAAACGCAGCCGATGCACTGATACAATCTGTAGAAGGAGCCGGTTTCACTATGCTTGATGCCACAAGTTGTACTTTTATGTCTGATAGTAGAGCACACGAAGTTGATGACGACTCATCAATTTTGAAGTTGCAAAACAACTCTTATTCCGTTCAATTGCAAGAATTTCGACCAGACGAAAGTACAGATTCGGATGTGGAAGTACTTATTTCCGAAAGCACATACGAGTCACCATGGTCAGAAACAGACTGCAGTGCAATAGTTATCCAACCCGATCAGAAAGACACAACCGATAGTGCACGTAGTCCTTGTGAGTACTGTAGTTTGCATCAATCAACAAAAACACATGAACCTTTAGATCCTGAATATGGTCATCTGGAGAAAAAGCAGTTAGTCGACATCATCAAAAACCAGTCAATCGAAATAAAAGAACTGCAGCAGACAATCAGCACATTCAAATCGGCACAAGATAAATTGGCCATTCAATTTGAAATTTTTCGCAAAACAATTTCTAGTGGGAACAAATTAGAGGCCCAATAACAATAAACACGAAAGTTATTCAATTAAATTTAACATTTGAAAATTTTAATAAATCGAGCATTCCAACAAAATATGAGTCGTTTTTATTTTTCTTCCCCGAAATTTTCCAAAAAATAAGATTTTTTTGTCTACTTGTTCTTTTTCGCATGTTTCGAACATTAAATAATTTCTTCTCATTTGTTTGTTTTATTGACCCACATTTGAAAAGTATATATAATATTCAAACTCAACAGCGCTTTGTTTTCCTTCCATTATTTTAGACTAACCTCATTTTACAAGATCTTTCAGCCTTCCTCTTCTTATCTTTACATCTAGTTAGTGCTCTCCCCTCGTTACAGAAAAAAGATGATTCCATCAGCAGCATATTCTTTGATTTACGTTTCATGGATATGCCGATATACGACGATACTTCTGCTCCTAATTTGATTGGAAGCCTGAATTCTTAAGTCTTCCCTCATGAGGCTAACACAGGATCTCTGATACTCTATCAGGACCTGATCCTGGGCCGCGTTTTGGCCTGTCAGGTTCCTAGCGAAGGTTTCAAACGACTATTCAACCTTCCAAAAGCACCAACTCTCATTGAAACCACCCAATTGCAACAACACTACATTTTATTTCGTTCTTATCAGAGATGTGAGTTCTAAATGGAAAAAGTACAGATTTTTTTTCACTTTCGTTTAATTCTTTTTTTTCTCATAATTTTTTTTTTAAATAAATTCATGCATTCCTTCTTAGGCAGCGGAAGAAATGACATCAGTGTACAGCCTAATTTTGCTGGCAATGCTCATGTCAACGTATTTGTCCCCAATCGACACTACGAGACCTCCAATGAGACTGGGGTCAACACGGGCTGTGATTTGAAGGTTCTGGTTTGGCTTAAGGAATGCCTGCAAGCGATAAACATGAATGACATCAAATCTGTTAAAAAAACAACAACAAAAAACCATGTTACCTTCAAAGCTCCTTCGAGTTCCTTCCTTTGGGAATTGTCCAATGGCTTGGCAGTAACTACTTCACAAACAACATCACCACGATGGGCAGCCATGATGGTCTTGAAGGCATTGATGACAGTGTCGAGTTTCTTCAAACGACCATTGTCAGCCATGAGGCCAAGCAAATTGGCTGTAGCTGGAGCCATACGCATCTTTTCACATGTCTCCCTCAATGCAGTTCCGAGTGCTTTGCGGTTGATAATTGGGCTGGCAACATACTCACGCATCTTAGCATCGGTTCTGATGCTTTCTTGGATTTTAATAAGGTCCTTCTCCACCTGATCCAATTGGCTCATTTTGGAAGCGGCTGTGTACAGAGCGGTGGCATAACGACCTTCCAAGCCAAAAACTTGAATTGGGAGCTTGACGGCCTGAGCCGAACTGGCCATGGAACGAGCCTAGAATGCACAAGACAATGTTTCATATTAAATAAATTTTTGAGCCATGGTAATGAAAATACACTATGCACATTACATAACCAAAAGTTGGGTAATGTATGCTTAAGGCTTTGCAAACCAAGCCTATCGAAATGGATTTTTTTTCAGGAACTATGTAAAGTAGATGAGAATGATTGAAAATAAATTCATTAATTTTACGTACCAGAATAGATAATTTATTTACGGCTGCCATTTCGTGTGATGAAAATTATTTTCAGTCAGAGCTAAATTCCAAATCGATGTCGGTCCGGTGCAGAGTGGTTGACGTTGCTGTCAAATGATATTTTTGTTTTGTGCTGTTGGTACTTTTGACTACATGACGTTTATAAGCTTAGACAACAACCAAATGAACGATGAATGTAAACAAACAATTGTAATATAGGTGGCAGTGCAAAAATAAACGTTTATTAGTTTGAAATCGGCAATCGAATAAAATACCTACAAAATTGAAATGGAGTCAAATATCAATTTTAATTGAACTTCCTAAGGTGTATAACTATACAGTCTTTCTTGGAAGAGAGAGATACATATGGAAAAAGCTGTGGTGTTTCTGTAGTGATACTAAGCCTGCCTGCTTTAGTTTTTATTCGAGGTTCGAATCGAAGAGACATTCACTGCCATATTTACAAGTAAAAGGATGAGCAAGCTTACGCTAAGTGACATATTTTATATGCCACTTCCGTTACTAAAAGGTAGGTTAGTCTATTCATCCTTTGCAATTTTCTTATAAAAAGGTTAGATTTGACCGCCAGGATTCGGAGTCTGACAAATTTAAGACCACATAGGGCCCATTATGACAATGCTTTTCACGAGAATAACTTTCTGTTTTATCCAACATTGGTCATTCAAGCCAAGGTCTGTCCAATTAATTGTATACTGTGAACTCCGCTTTTGTAAACAAATATATTTTTCAAAGCAAATCTGATCAGGATCAGATCACAGATCACGATTGAATTAAAAAAGGATTTTTTTTAAATAAAAGACAAAATTAATATTTGAAATATTTGATTTAACAATCTAATGAACCGGAGGACACCGGTGACGCAGCAAGCGCTTTTATATATCTATACAATGGTCAACTGGAGATTCCTAGATTGCACCAGAGATAATAGGTTCGCCACCGGTCGAAAAGTCTACTCAATCCTACTATAGTTTAGATATACAATGATTTTACTTTAATTTCAGCGATTGAAGGATAGTTGTTTTACTGTCGTCTTGCAAATACATATTTGTAACTTTTTGAGGTTTTGGAAAACGTTTGTTCAATGCCCAACATTTAGACGATAGTTGTCTTAAACGTTACAGAACCCACGTCCTGTTTGTGCATGAATGACACACAAACGGCCATCACCTCTGATACACCGCCTTTGTCTGTAATTTTTTAGATTTAGATTAGATAAAGGTTTTATTGCATTTTAGTATTTTGTACACATTAACATTTTTAAGTTTTAACAAATCTTTTATGACATGGCAAAAGCCGTCTGTCAGAATCACAATTTTATGAAAACATACTTTATTAATTGGTTTGTTCGTTGAAGCCCTGGGGTTGCCCTAGGGTCGCCACAAAGCGTTTTTTGAGAAACCTAAATTCACCCTGAATGTCAAATTGGGTGTTTTTTGAGCCATAGGGATGTGTGGTGATTTTTGGTTAAGCGTTTTTTGAGGACTGGAAAACCCAGGTTTTTTTGACAACTCATAGGGTTGTCAAGAAAACCTGGGTCAACCCTGGGGAAAGTTCAACGAACAGACCTAATAATTGTGCATTGGATGCTTTTTTAAAAAATGGCTTCAGGTTTTTACTAAACAAATAAAAAAAATAGGGTGTTGTATATTATTAAATTTGACTAAGCTAGAATTCTTCTCTTAAAATTTTGTTTCTATAACTAAGCGCAGCTTTGGTAAATTTATACAAATCTGTCCAATTTCTTCCGTTGAGCATATCAAGAACTTCATCCTTTGTATAAATTGTCTTTACAAGGTATAATTTTCTCAGCTCTATAAGTATTGGGCAAACTCCTATGAAGTGCATTACATCTTCCCGGGGATTCATATTACAAAGACTGCATTGTATGATTAGGTCGGTGTGGCATGTAGTTTAACGGCAAAAGTTCTCCTCTTACTTTAAAAAGTGTTTATATTTGATCAACTCCGGCGTTTACAACGAAATAGCTTCATGCTTATTTTGACATTCTATTCGAAAGAAAGTTTAGTCGAATTCGAAAGAAGTGCATTTTGAGACTCGAATGGACATTTTACATATTTCACATTAACTTTCTATCGAATAGAATATCAAAATAAGCATATCTTGCTTGTATCAATATTTAATTTTGAGTAGTAGTCTCTTTATACGGATGAACGAGCTTCTTCTATGAATGATTCATGTATCTTTTCATCCAGTACATTAAGAATGCTATATAGTTCATTTTTCATCTGCTGAGAGTTTTCTATTTGTAAATGTAGAGGACAATCCGTTCTTTCGGCCAGTTCCTTCCATTGTTCGAAGCAAGCTAATTTTTTTTTCAAGCGCAATTGTTGCTACAATCCTAGGTAGGCCTGTTGGTTTCATATTCAGGACTTTAAGGATATAGTCGAAGTGGAGTTTCAGAGTCGTGATGTACATTGGTGGGAGTCCTGTCTCAATGTGCAGCATTGGCCGCTAGCCAGAAGAAATTTAAAGCGTTTGCGAGCAGCTCCACAAAGCTTGACGAGCGCTTTTTGGGTGGTTTCGATCGTTTGATCAGTGTGTGTTGTAGGGGCAGCCTCGTTAAGAAGTTTCGACTCCTCCAAAGAACCAATAGGTGGAAGGTCGTCAAGACCTGTCTCCATTGGTGTGGATGCACTTAGAGCAGCATCACTCTCTTTAAAATTTTCATTAAAAATATCAATTTTGTACCCACGAGTAATAGGGAAAGGAGGTCACCATTGGCAAAGCCCTATGCCAACGTAAAGGACTTATAATTTAAACTGGATTTGCCTAGGTATCCAGAGTTCGCAACTAGCGACTAAGAACTCCTTAGCCATTCAGCCTTCGGCGTCGCTGTTCAACCACTGGCTTGAGGATTGTTTATCGACCTTTACTGGTCTAGATCCGTTATGTTCGGTTATTGCGTAAGCAAGTTGCAGTGGCACCTCGAGCAAGATGTTATTTGCTAACGCATAACGGTCTTGAAAAGGGAGAGGCTAGAGTTTCATGGAATACCAACTTTTATTGCGCTTCACCTGTTCCTGGGTCTTATGTCCCTGGCCACCTATATAGGTGGGTGTTATCACAGGAAGGAACAGTATTCTCTTCAGAAAAAAAATCGCAGCAGCTGTTCCACAGAGTCATTATGTTGCGTTGGTATCCCCATACCTATGTGCTGCATACAATAGAATTCCTCTGGCTTTTGATTCGAAGATCTGGTACTTTGCTCTTAGACTGATGTTTTTGTTTTGCATACACGTTTTCCAGGTAGTGTTTATAGCTGTTTTCGCGTTCTTGAGTTTTTCATCTCAACTGGTTCTCTATCGTACCTCCACACATAATTTCCATGTCTCTGCCTATTTTCTCTGCCGAAGACCATTATTTGGGATTTACTCCGATTTACTGTGAGATTCCAAGTTTTACAATATTCTTCGAGTTTAGTGATCATCATCTGGAGTTTAATTGTAGTATCCGCTAGAAGTACGATGTCATCTGCATACATCAATACCTTTACTCAAAGATCAGGCATTTCAATTCCCCAATTTAAATATTTCACTATATTGTTCAAGAACAAAGCGAATAACAGCGTACTCAGTGTGCATCCTTGTTTAAGCCCAACAACAACTTTTTCAAGGTTCTCAACACCTTGGTAGGTATTCCCAAAGCAGAAAGCCTTTGTCTGTGTGGATGCCTTCTAAGAAAGTTCAGGTCCAAACCATCTGAATACGACCAAGCTGGTTTGCCCTCTTTAGTTTGGTATTGAGAACAACCCAGATAATTACCAGGGTGCTACCTACTGCATAAAACGGATTTCAGCAGTGTCTTAGAATCTAGCGATTATAGCTTATTTTATCTCTTTGTCTTAAAGGTTCTCTCTACACTTGACGCACCTCAACTGCATTTGCAAGCTGTATGCGGTACGGCTAACCCTTTGAAACGAAGACATTGAGGAATGTCCTCGTGCTTACTTAATTGTTCCTTTATCATTACCTAACATAACAATTTATTTTCTGATAAACCTTCCTCTGCTATACTATGGGCTGTCAACAATAAAGGCACCAGTGGATATCGAGGATCAGTCATCGAAAATTTTTGTCCAATAGCGATGCCGATCGGAAATTCCTTTCTTGAGAAAGGTTATTCGTTCAAAGTATATACTGTTTTTCTAGTTTACTAATTAAGGCAAAATACCGCCAAGTCTCTAGGCATTAGTAAAGCCTGTAGTCTAGATAGCGATAAACTTTTTAAATGCAGTGCATCTACGTCGAAAAAGACGTATTGCCAACATTTTCTGCACTGGAATAGGACTTGACTGATTTTAAGTGAATTTCGGTTCATTTTATGATAATTTACAGAACGCGTACAAAACCAAAACATTATAAGCAAGAAACAACGACTAACAGGTCTAAGACATCTTTTTCGTTTTAAGTAAGTTTCCAGTGGATGGGCGTTGTACTATTCGGGTAGGCTCTGACTGGTGCTAACTTGGCGGCGCCCAGATGCTGTAACTTATAGTACACGTCAACTGTGCTTACTATACCTCCAAGCGGTATCCACTGGGACCTGGGATGCTCCGTCCAGAGCTGACCTGCTAAACTAGTAAGTGCGAGTGTTGAGATAAGGGAATCCGGAACAAAGAATTGTGATCGATCAACACTATAATTGCTCTGCGAACAATTATCAGTGGTCTACGAGAGCTTTCGTGTAAATATCCCAGCGGATGAATTCGAAGGACAGAATCAACGGTGGACTTCAGCAGCCATAAAAGCAGAAACCCCTGAAAGAGCTACTCCAACATATCTGGTTTAAAGGTCTTTTGGGGTCTTTCAATACTAGGACAGGGTATTGAAGTAGAGATGGTGGCGGACGAGCTCCTGGTGAGCCAACGGCAGCACTCACACCCCTGCAGCAGGGTACTGACTCTGGATACTCCAGCCCTTTGTGTCCGAAAGGATCCAAAAGGACCTGGCCCTCCAGGTTGGGGGTTGTGCGTAGGGTTAACTACCCAACCACGTAAAAAAGATATAGTTCCGAAACAATCAACTGCCTCGGATAACGATAATGATTTCAAAGTTGACGACCCATGCAAACGAAAAAAGGACAACGACCTCCGGATCTGCACTTGGAACGTAAGATCTCTTTACGGACTAGGTGCAGCTGGAGAATTAGCGGACGCCCTGGACTGCTGCAAAGCAGACATAACCGCCATCCAAGAAGTGCGATGGAATGGACCGGGCATAAAGAAGATGAAAAACTGTGACATATACTATGGCGACTGCTACAGACAACAGAAAAAGCGTTTATTTGGGTGCGGATTTGTCGTTAGAGGTAGACTCAGGGATAAGGTGATTAGCCAAAATCCAGTCAATGAGCGTATAATGACCATCCGCATCAGGGCTAAATTCGCCAACATTAGCCTTATATGCGCCCACGCCCCCACAGAAGAGAAAGACGAAGATTCCAAAGACTGTTTCTACGAGCTCCTCGAAGAAACATATGAGCAATGCCCTAGATACGACGTGAAAATCGTTCTTGGCGATTTCAACGCAAAACTAGGGAAGGAGGACATCTTTGGAAACACAATCGGTAAGCATAGCCTCCACGACAAAACCTCCGAAAACGGATTGAGGCTTATCGATTTTGCTGCGGGGCTAAATCTTGTTGTAAGTAGTACACGCTTCCCGCATCTCAAAATTCATAAAGGCACATGGCGGTCCCCAGATCAATTAACCGTCAACCAAATTGACCATGTTGCGATCGACGCAAGGCACTCTTCCAGTGTGCTAGATGTCCGAACTTTCCGAGGGGCCAACTTTGACTCGGACCACTACCTTGTTGTAGCCAAGGTACGAATGAGGATATCTTGTTCACGACCAGCACGAACTAACGCTGTGAAGAGATATGACGTCGGAAAGCTACAATCGCAAGAGATTGCCAATGCCTTTTCCAATCGAGTGTCCCTTCAATTATCCTTGAATCCCATGCCGCCAGCATTAAACATTGAAGACCAGTGGCAGCAATGCCAAGAAGCCATCAGAACCGCTGCCTCTGAGATTCTGGGTTTCACTCGGCCACCAACACGAAACCCATGGTTCGATGAAGAATGTAGGCAGGCAAATGCAGCCAAGCAAAGAGCACGACAAATGCTTTTGCAAACACGAACGAGGGCTGCTTACGATCGGTATAACGAGATTTACAAGGAGAGAAGAAGGGAAGAACACCGACTTCTCAAAAAGAAAAAGAAGCAGCATGAGAAGCGCTCGTTTGAGGAAATAGAGAGGTGCCATGACAGGAACGAGACTCGGAAGTTTTACCAAAAGGTAAAAAGATCCTGCCAGGGTGGCAAACCCCGAACTCAAGCCTGTAAAGACCAGCAGGGAAACATAGTTGTAGAGTCACAGTCGCTACTGAGGATCTGGAAAGATCATTTCTGCAGACTGCTTAACGGCGATGAGGACACAAATTCCGCTGTCAGGCAGATTGCCCCATTCAGCCTGGACGATGATCAAGAATGCCGTCCTCCCGACCTAGAAGAAGTTAAGCTTGCTATATGCAAACTTAAATCAAATAAGACTGCAGGTGCAGATGGCCTTGATGCCGAACTTTTCAAGGCAGCTGGAGATCAGTTGGAAAGGAGCATGCACCAGCTGATCTGCATGATATGGTCGAAAGAAAGCATGCCCGATGAATGGAACCTCAGTATCGTATGCCCGATCCTAAAGAAAGGAGACCCTCACAACTGCGCCAATTATAGAGGGATAAGCCTCCTTAACGTCGCTTATAAGATCTTGTCTGCTGTAATATGTGAACGTCTGAAACCCCACGTCAACAACTTGATAGGTCCTTATCAATGTGGTTTTAGACCGGAGAAGTCCACAATAGACCAAATTTTCACATTACGGCAGATCTTGGAGAACATAATATCGATATTCACCACCTCTTTATCGATTTCAAGGCCGCTTATGACAGTATCTACAGAGACGAGCTGTACAGAGCCATGTCTAGTTTCGGCATCCCTGCAAAACTCGTACGACTATGCAGGATGACTTTGGAGAATTCACGCTGCTCCGTCAAGGTCGGTAAAGAACTCACCGAGACCTTTAATGTCGAAAAAGGTTTTAGGCAAGGCGATAAACTGTCATGCGATTTCTTCAACATCATACTTGAACAGATTGTAAGAAACTCAAACGTCAACACCAGAGGAACAATCTTTCAAAAATCTGTGCAATTGCTCGCATATGCAGACGATATTGACGTAATGGGAAGAAAAAAGCATGATGTCATAGGTGCTTTTGCGAGTATTGAAACAGAAGCGGCAAAAATGGGTTTGATGGTTAATGAGGGCAAAACAAAGTATATGCTGTCATCAAACAAGGACACAGAACACCGACGAATTGGACAAAACGTCACAATAGACAGACATAACTTCGAGGTAGTACAGGACTTCGTCTACCTAGGATCCGCTGTAGACACGGACAACAACATCAGTGCGGAGATCAAACGGAGAATAACTCTTGCCAACCGTTGCTTCTTTGGGTTAAGGCAATTGAGAAACAAAACCCTCTCCAGAAAAACCAAGGTAACCTTATATAAGACCTTAATCATCCCAGTCCTACTTTACGGCGCGGAAGCATGGACCTTATCGAAAGCGGATGAGGAAACCCTTGGTCGTTTCGAAAGAAAAATTCTCCGAATGATCTTTGGTCCCGTATGCGAAGGCAATGTGTGGAGAAGAAGATACAACAACGAGCTGTATGAGCTGTACCGCGACATGGGCATAGCCAGAAGAGTACGCATCGCGAGGCTACGATGGTTGGGCCATGTTGAGCGGATGGACCCAAACGCTCCGGCTCGTCGGATGTTCGAAAGCACATTGCAGGGAAATCGCGGAAGGGGAAGACCTCGTCTTAGGTGGCGCAATCAAGTGGAGGATGACCTCAACCGACTTGGAGTGCGAAACTGGAGAGAGCTCGCCCGAAATAGAAGTCGTTATCGAAGGATGTTGGTTGAGGCCCAGGTTCACCCCGAACTGTAATGCCCACCTAAGTAAGTAAGTAAGTTTCCAGTACCACAAGAAGTCCTTAAATAAAACATTGAATTTTTTCCGAAAGAAAGAATAGTTTTATTAGTTTGAACTTTTAAAATCTTCAATTCATTTTATTTTGGTACATACACACTAACTTTTTAAACAAAAGAGAACGTGCTATCGGTTTTGTTTTTGATTTTTTGTTTTTCGAATGTCTCTTCGGAAAAAAAGAAAAATATTTTACATTGTAGTTTATTTTAATATCCAATGTTTTTTGTTTTGCTTAATTGAATTGCTCAACTTCAAGCTGCAGTTTATTATTTATTTTCAGCTCCTTCATCTGAACAATGATAGAGAGAGAGAGAAAAAAAACAGAAGAAAATAGTGACATGAAGTTATTTATGTATAAGTGGATTATCTTGAGAAATTAACCTTCTTCTTCTTCCACGTTTTCTTCATCAAACATTTCGTCTCTGAAACAAGAATTAAAACGAAAATGAGTAAGCTGTTGAAAAAAAGATTTAGATTTTTGAGACTTACTCATTGTCATCGTCATCATCGTCATTTTCGTCTTCTGGCTCAACTTCAATGTCAGGTACCAAATAATACTGCAAAGGATTTGGCCACAGATCGTCCTTGATGAGCTCAGCTATTTCATCGTTTACCGGATCACTGTTATCAGTGAACCAATCAAAGAATGTCTTGTATTCGGAATTCCGTTTCTTTTTGTTATTAAAAGGTTTTGACAGCAATTGCTTAAGTAGATTCTTGCCTTCCTTCCATTGAATCGGTGTACTGGTTGATGATGGATGGTCGCTGTTTTCTGCAGCTGCTAAAATTGAAAAATAATTAGTTGTTTCGTACGAAATCTGTCATACAACTCAAATATCAGTGCTACATTTTAAAACCTGCAATCTATTAAGAAGCTAATTTGTCTATGACTAGCTAGTTTATTCTTTTTGGTCCGAATACGCATATTGGGGGTGCTTTCATAATACATGTGTGTTGTGTTTAAATAAATAAAAATGAATGGTAAGGCAACAAAACTGAAGAAACCTCGGGCCTAACGCATTTCAAGGAACTGTAATTTTATGGTGGTGTACTATTCGGGAAGGCTCTGTCGGGTGTCCCCAAGTCCCGGATGTTGCAACTTATAGTACACGTCATTAAATTGTGCTTACTATACCTCCACGCGGTAACCACTGGAAACTGAGATGTTTCGCCCAGGGTTGTCCAGCTAAAGTAGTAAGTGCGCGTGTTTTCAAAGGAACGCAGAAGAAAAGAAATCTGATCAACATTATTATGCTATGCGATTAATGACTGACTGCCCGAATCTCAGTGGTCTACCAGAGCTTTTCTGAAATCTTCTAGCGGATTAATTCGAATTACAGAATCAACGGTGGACTTCAGCAGTCAAAAAAGCAGAAACCCCGGAAGGAGCTATTCCATCATATTTGGCTTGAAGGTCTTTCAGTATCTTTCAATACTGGGACAGATTATTGAAATAGGGATGGTGGCGGATGAGCTCCTGGTGAGCCAACGGCAGCTCTCACACCTCTGCTGCATTGTACTGACACTGACATCTGAGTGAAAATCCGTGGTGAACAGACGTGTGTAATAGAGTTGCTAAGAAGAAAGTTGAAAATATATTGAAAAAGTGACGCGCGCGTTGCTGAAGTGATAGTAATGAATCACGGAAGTTGATTTATGAATTTAATAGTAAAGTTGGAAAAATATAAGACGATTACAAAGTGTAAAAACGAAAATTAAATTGTTAAATTGAAAATTCGAGGCATAGCCGTTATTGAGTGAAAGGACAGAGACCTAAAATATTAAAATAAATAAAGTGGTATTGGTGCACACAGTACTTCTTATAATAGTATAAATAAAATGAGTGGATGTGCACAGTGTGAAAAGGCAATAGGCAGGCAAGACAACGGTTTTGCATGTAATGCCTTTTGCAAAAAAATCTATTGCAATAAATGCGTCAATTTAGGGCAATATGAGAGTGGTGTTCTGAAGCACAAGAATATTATATTTATTTGCGATGAGTGCAAGAAGTATTTGAAATTGATGGTTTCAAAAATGGACGATGTACTCAAAGTGGTAAATGAGAATAAAAAAGCATTAAATAAAATTGAAGATGTATTGCAAGTGGTAAATGAAAATAGAGCTGCATTAAATAAACAAGAAGATGAAATAAAAAAAGTTATGAGTTGCATTAAATTAATGAGTGAGAAAGAGCCAGCTAGTGAAATAAAAAAAGTAAACAAACCAAAAACATATGCAGAAATTAGTGCTGTCAAAAATATCCCACCAGTTGTAGTGATGCCAAATCACAATCAAAATAGTGAAAAAACAAAAGAAATTTTAAAAGAAAAAATTAATCCAGCAGACCTGTCGATTAAAGTTAGTGGAATATCGAAAAGCAAAAATGGTGCAGTTTTAATAAGATGTGAAAATGAAGAATCAACAAAAATAATGGAAAGTGAAGTAAAAGAAAAATTAGGAGAAAATTATAAAGTTAATGTGCCATCGTTATACGACCCAAAAATAGTGATAATAGGAGTTGATAAAAAAGTAAATGAAAATAATCTGATTGAAATTACAGTTACTCACAAAATTATTGGGTCAAAACTTATATTTAAAAGCAATAGTCCATAAAAAATATAAACTAAAAATTTAGTGCAACCGGTTTGCATTTCATCTACTGCTGGCAATATCGTGATTATAAAAGTGACAAAGAAAATTCTTCTCCTCCTTTAATTTACGGTTACCTTACTCAATTAACTGCACTGTAAAAAAAAACAACATCACAAAATTATTGGGTCAAGTATTCATTCGTTCATTTGACAGAGCAGAGTGAGGATTTCAAACTTAGAGCAGGAAAAAAAAAAATTTTGTAGTAGTTCAGGTTGGTTAAATTAGTCCATTGAATTGATTTTTTTGCATTTTTTAACACGCATTTTTCGTAGTATGGGACGAAAAGGCAAAAACACTTCTTTTGACAAAAGGCAACTTGTTATTTTTCATGATGCCAAAGGGAAGACGCAAAGAGAAATTGCTAATTTACTGAATATTCCAAAGAGCACTGTTGGAAATATCATCCGGAGGTCAAAGAACGAAAATAGAATAGAATTTAAGCCCAATCCTGGACGTCCGAGAAAGTTAAACGAACATGACCAGAGGTGGATTCTGCAAAACCTCAGGAGAAACCCCCATATTAGCGCCCCAAAAATGGCTACGGAAGTGGAGTGCTATTGCGGAAAAACTGTTGATCCAGAAAACATACGCCGCGTTTTTAGAGAGAATGGCTTTAATGGTAGAGTGGCTAGAAAAAAACCGTTCATTAATGAAAAAAACAGAAAAAAAAGGTTAGAATTCACAAAAACCTTCAAAGAAAAGCCACTGGATTTCTGGAAAACAGTAATATTTGCTGATGAGAGTAAGTTTATTGTTTTCGGATCAGACGGCCGAGGTAAAGTTTGGCGAAAGGTAAATACCGAGCTGAACAAAGAAAACCTTTTACCAACCGTTAAACATGGTGGAGGTTCGGTGATGGTATGGGGCTGTATGTCACATGCGGGGGTGGGCAATTTGGTGTTTATCGAGGGGATAATGGACCGAATGGTCTATTTAAACCTGTTAAAGGAAAATTTGCGCCAAAGTGCTGAAAAAATGGGTATCCTTAGAACTTTTCAGTTCTATCAAGACAATGACCCAAAACATAAAGCCCGCGTCGTACAAGAATGGTTACTATATAATTGCCCTAAAGTCATCCAAACACCACCTCAGAGCCCCGACTTAAACCCTATAGAAAATTTATGGGAAATTTTGGATCGTGGAGTCAGGAAGCACACCATATCAAGCAAAGCTGAACTCAAGAAAGTGCTTTTGGAAGAATGGCAAAAAATCAGTGCTTCAACAACCCAAAAATTAGTCGAATCCATGGGGAGGCGTATTACAGGGGTTATCGATCAGAAGGGATACCCAACAAAGTACTGAAAACCCCTAAGCTTAGATATTTGCAACCCAAAAGTTTTCAATTCATGTTTTGGCCCAATAATTTTGTGATTTAAAAAACTGCACTTTAATGAATTTTGTTCTTTCTTGATTCTTAGTTCCGAAGAAAATGGTTTTTGTTAAGTTTTTTGTTGTTTCTTTTCATTTCATGAATAAATTGTTATTTTTGTTTCATTAATTTTTTTGGTTTTTCTTTCTTAAATGGACATTTAACTAAATAAATACATTTGGCCCAATATTTTTGTGAGTAACTGTATAAAAAAACAAAATAAACTAGATGGAAACTTAAAGCTAATAAGGTGTTATAATAACTATAAGGATTCAAATAAGTACAACGCCATAGTTGAAGTAGACAGTAAATTATTTAAAGTCATTTTGGAAGCAGAAAGACCTTTTTTGAATATTGGATGGAATAAGTGCACGGTTTACGATAAGGTTAATGTAAGAAGATGTTACAAATGTTGTGGGTTTAATCACAAGGCTAAAGATTGTATGAATAAAACAAGTTGTCCTAAATGTGGTGATGAACATAAGTTGGAGGAGTGTAAAAACGAAAATAAGCAGTGTGTCAATTGTATATTAACAATTAAAAAACTTAATTTAGATATAAACCCATGTCATGATGCTAGAGACATTAATTGTCCAGTATACTTGAGAAGGGTAGAAAGAGAACGTGAAAAAATTTCTTATTAGCAACCAAAGTTTTTTGAGTGTATTCAATTAAATATTCAAGGTCTGACCAATAATTTTAATGAAATACAAAATAATATTTATGAATATAAGTTTGATATGATTGTGTTGACTGAAACTCATGTTGGAACTAAAATTACTAATAAAGAAATAAGTGTTAAAAACTATCACATAGTAAGATGTGAAACTACATCCGCATATACAGGGGGAGTGATAATATATTTAAAAGACTGTTACGAATACCCTACTGTTATTAAAAGTGTTCAAATTGGGTTAATGTTGTGGATTTTAATAGTAAAAATAGAAATTGAAAATAAAGCAATTGTGTTCCTTACTGTGTACAGATCACCTAGTACTTCCATTAGAGACTTTTGTAATTGCATTTGTGATTATATAGATGACTTACCAGATAAAAATATAATTATACTTGGAGATTTTAACTTAGACTGGCTTGAAAATAGTATTTATAAGAGAGAGCTTGAGTGTTTATTTGCTGAAAAACTTTGTAAACAATTGATTGATTCCCCAACAAGGATAACTCCTACTTCTAAGACACTCTTAGATTATGTGGTTTCAGATATAAAAAATATTGAAGCTAAGGTTCAAAATGACCTTAAAATCAGTGATCATGAAACAATTTCGTTTAAAATTAGACATGAAAATAAGAACTACAAATCAAAGAAGATTAAATTTGTAAAATATAATAGTTTCCAATTTATACAGTCAGTAAGGAGAAGTGTAATAAATAGAATAGGTATCTCAATAAATTGTAATGATGATATGTGTGATTTATTTGAAACTGAAATGATAAATATTATTAATTCTTTTGTGGTTGAAAAAACTGTTAATGGTTGTGAACAAAAGTGGTTTAATGATGAACTCCGAAGGCAAAAGTCACAAAAAGTTCAAAGCCATTTAAAATTTCTGATGACTGGACAAATTGAGGATTGGGAAATATATAAAAGAATTAGAAATAAATATAAAAGAAACTTAAATAAAACAGAGTGTGAATACATAAAAAACCAAATAAACGGAGCAAATGATCAAAAATCAATGTGGAAGTGCATAAAAACCCTAGTCATAGGAAATATAAACAGTGAAAAAAACTTTATAGAATTCGATGGAATTAAAATTAAATGTGAAAAATTAATACCAAATAAATTTAATGAATACTTCGTAAAAAGTGTAAAAACAATAAATGATAGTATTCCAATTGAACCATGGTTAAATAGAGTAGAAATATGTGAGTACAATTTTAAATTTAAAACATTGGAGTCTATTGAAGAACTTTTAAAGATTATTGAAATGTTGCCAGATAAAAGTGATTTCAATTTTATGAGTAAGAAAATGTTGAAAGATAGTTTTGTTTATATTGGCCCTGCACTTTTAAATATAATTAACTACTCATTATCAACTGGAGTATTTCCAAGAAATTGGAAGACATCGATGATAGTTCCTGTACCAAAAGTTGAAAATTCAAACAAATGCGAAGATTTTCGACCTGTTAATATGCTACCGTTACATGAAAAAATTTTGGAAAAAGTAGTACAAATTCAACTCGAGAAATATATTGATGAAAACCAAATACTTATGGAAGAGCAATCGGGATTCAGGCAAAAGCATTCTTGTGAATCGGCCCTAAACTTTGTGATAGCAGACTGGAAAGAGAAATTGCACGAAAACAAAAAAATAGCAGCTGTGTTTCTTGACCTTAAAAGAGCTTTCGAGACGGTTGACAGGAAGATATTATTGAAAAAGCTGTATACTTATGGGATAAGAGGGGTTGAATATGAATGGTTTAAGTCATACCTTTTTGGGAGAAAACAAATTGTAAAATTTAATGATAATTTATCTTTACCAATCGAAACGAATATAGGAGTTCCCCAAGGATCGATCCTGGGTCCGCTCTTGTTTTTGATATATATAAATGATATAAAAAAAGTAATAAAGCATTGTCAAATTAAATTTTTTGCTGATGATGGACTGCTGTATATTGATGAATTTGAATTAAGCACTTGTAAGAGTAAACTCGTTGATGAAATCAAAAGTATAAAAAATTATTTAAGCATGAATAAACTTATGCTAAATGTTGAGAAAACAAAAATTATGATATTACCTGAAAATAGTGCAATAACCCATATAGAAGAATTTGAATGTGTAAATGAAATTAAATATTTAGGTGTTATAATAGATAGTAAACTTAATTTTAAAAAGCATTTTGAATATGTACATAAAAAAATTGCCAAAAAAATCGGTTTTTTTCGTTTTATAAGAAGAAAACTATGTATTCCAATGGCAATAAAAATTTATAATACTATAATAAGACCCCACTTTGAGTATTGTCCAACAATACTATTGTTGGGTTCTTCAGGTATGATAGAAAGTCTACAAAAGCTACAAAACAAAGCAATGCGTTCAATTTTATATTGTAATAGATATACATCCATCAGAAGTATGCTTGAATCGCTTAAATGGTTGAACATTAAACAAAGAATTGTTATGTGTACACTTATTTTTATATTTAAAATCAAAAATAATATGTTACCTGATTATCTTAGTAGAAGACTAACAACTAGAGCCAGTGTACAACCATATAACTTAAGAAAATAATAACAACTTAAATGTGCAATTATTTAGAAATCAAAAAACACAAAACATGTTATTTTATAAAGGAATTAGAATTTTTAACGAGCTTCCAAATAATATGAAAACGGAAACAAATATTTTAAAATTCAAAAGAGATGTATTGGTATTTGTTAAAACTTATTATTGAATTTAAGATACTTAATATTTGATGATTATGTAAATGAAGTTGTAAAATAGCAAACTTAAGCTAAATAAACTTAATCTAATCTAATCTAAATCTAATCTGAATATTCTTGCCCTTTTTGTTCGAAGGGATCATAAAAGGACCTGGCCCTCCAGGTTGGAGTTGTGCGTGGGGTTAACTACCCAACCACGTAAAAAACATCTGGTTCCGAAACAACTAACAGCCTCAGATAACGATAATGATTTCAAAATTGACGACCGAAGCAAACGTAAAAAGGACCAAGAAATGCGATGGAGTAAACCGGGCATTAAGAAGATTAAAAACTGCGACATCTACTATGGCGACCGACAGACAATAGAAACAGCGCTTATTTGGTTAGGTTATTAGCCAAAATCGTTTGAGGAAATAGAAAGATGCCAGAACAGGAATGATGTTCGGAAGTTTTACAAAAAGGAAAAAGATCTTGCCAGGAAAAAGATCAAGCCTACCAGCAAGGAAACATAGTAATAGAGACGCAATCGCTACTAAGGATCTGGACACAAATACCGTTGTCAGGCAGAATGCCCCATTCAACTTGGACGATGATCAAGAATACCGTCCTCCCGACCTAAAGAAGTTAAGCTTGCCATTTATGCAAACTTAGGTCAAATAAGAACTCCAAGTTCAACATTGCATAGGATGCGTTTAAGAACTCAGCACAATTTAATGACTAAAATGAATACACGTTTTACCCAATACAAGACATTGGGCAATCGATGTGCAACTAGTCAACTCCTTGCATTGAGTTAGTTCAAGGCACGACGACTTCCTCTGAAGGTGTGGGAAATCAAAGCACAACACCAGCGACATTCTCCATAAATTCCCCTCGGTATTTAAAGTAATGTACATATACATATCAGCCCTATTCTGCTATTCATCGGGGGGAATTTTTCTTTAACTTTCACTGAACTTTATTCTACTATTCATTCGAATTGAATCTCTGGATTCACCTTGTTGATGCCGATAAGGTCGGTAATGCTGCGCGGTATTCTCTTATTCACGTGAACGCTTACTTTGTATACAATTCAGATCCGCAAGTCAAATGTTGCGGGTTTTTAATGTAGTGGAACGTCTGGGTGGCTGGTTATTAGTAAAATGTAAGTAAATACTAATTATTGTTTGTAGATTTGCTCAAAATAAATATTATTAACATTTTAAGGGGAAGAACAACAAACAGAGATCAGTTTACTAACCTAATTTCTGCTATGAAATTGAATGCAGAATTTCTCTGGCCGATGATGATCTTACTTTCTTTCTCCACTGTTTGCAAGTGGGAAAAAAGCCCAATAATATCCATAACACTATTTTTTTGTTTTATTTAAAATAACGATCCAAAATTGATTATAAAAGTTGCAATTTGCAAACACATACAGCCATATTATGGTTGTCAACTATCAATCAATTGATACACGATAAGTGCTATCAATTAATTGATAAATCGGTATTATGCATGCCAATTGATAAATTTGCTTCCATTGTGAACAGTGTGCTCGTACTAAGCGTTGACACACCCCGCATCTACGTACAAAGCGACCATTTTAATTTTTTGCATTCAATGAGCACTAAACACATTTAACTTCAAAATTAAATTTGGAATGAATTTATGCTATACGGCACAGAAAAAACACTTCACGATATAGCCGTTATACTAGTCAACCACGTACCCGTGTTTTGGCTACACATTTCCAGTAAAATAAACCAAAAAAATGTTCATCAACGACGAATTTGCGATTGACTGAAAAATTGATAGCTATCAATAAAGTTGATAACCATAATACCGAATAAGCAACCAGAGACGTTCACAATTGTTCGTAAAAAAGTATTTCATTCACAACTGATCAAAAGTTCTGGTGGTTGTTATCTGTAATACCACTTAACCAATTTCATTGATAGACGAGCAAATTTATCAAGTATTGTATTGATATTTGACAACCATAATAGGGCTGATAAATTACGATTTTCACACAAACAGCTGTAACCTCAATTGTCAAATTGGTTAGGATAATGTAGCTCACCCGACGGATAGCAGAATGCATAGGTAGTGCAAAAGGGGATCGAATGGGTGAATCGAATGTTCGATTCACGTGAATAGCAGAATAGGGCTGTATGTGTGTTTATTTAAACCTTTAATCCTTTTTAATTTTAACGTCGGTCACTATTGAAAATAATCGTTTTGCGTCAGCGTTTGAGTGGGGGAATGTTAGTGCATGGTGGTACTAGACCTAAATTGGGAAATAAAAGATATCCTTCAAAATCTATCATTGCCGTTACTTCTTGCCAAAATTGTTCGACATGCAGTTGATGAGGCCTTATTTTTTCGTAAAAAGCCATGCAAACAGGAAGTTCTCTCCATTCAGGTGTAAGTTATTCTTCATCAATTTCGAACTTTAAAGGAAAACAATGAAATTTGCTTACAACTTATTCTCTTTGAAGCATTCAAAGCTATTTGTGGAGAGAGAAACTCCATAGCTTTAATTTCATTATTTTTTAATGGAAACCTCTTCAAAATTTCGCCAATCTATATATCTATATATGTATATAAAATAGGATGTATGTATGTATGTATGTCCGGGGTAATCTCCTAAACCACCCAATGGATTTTTATGAAATTTTCAGGGTGGACATAGTTTAGACCAGGGATGGTTCCTGTCAAGGTTTGATCCCTATATTCCCACAGGAACGGGATTGGGAATAGAAAATTAGAAACTACTCCACAGATTTCAAAAGTTTTTTTCAGCACTAGGGGTGCTACATTATCTCCATTCATAAGTAACTAGACTATATTTCATCCCTATAATCCCACAGGAACAGAAACGGGAACGAGAACGGGAACCATAAAGTTACTTGACCGAATTCAAAAATTCTTTCAACTTTCGGATGTTGCATTATCCCTCAGTGAGATAGACTTACATTTCACTCACATATTTCCATTTGAACGGAAGATTCCCACATGAACGGGGTTGGGAACGGAAACTTAGAAACTGCTGGATAGATTTCAAAAACGAGAACGGGAACATTATAATTACTTGACCGATCTCGAAAATTCTTTCAAGTCTAGGATGTGACATTATCCCTCAGTGAACTAGATTTTTATCTCATTCACATATTTCCGCTGGATCGGAAGATTCCAACAGGAATGGCTTGGGAACGGAAACTTAGGAACTTCTGGACAGATTTCAAAAATTCTTTAAGCATTAGGATGCCACATAGTCCCACAGTAAGAAAGATTTCATCCCCAAATTTCTACGGAAGAGGAAAAACGAGAATGGGAACCTTAAAACTACTGACCCGAGCAAAGCCGGGCGGCTCAGCTAGTAGTTCATAAAAATGTAAAAATAACATTTTCGGATTCCAGCGTACAAACATTTGCATGATCTCTCTTTATGTAAGTTTATGAGTTTTTTGTTTACCTATTAGTAAATAGCCTTTGTTTTTTTTTGGTAAGAAAAATAAGATTCTGTTTTCCACATACATACTTTGTACTGGATCCTTGACTTTTACCAAATTTTCGACTTCAATTCCTCACAAAAAGGGGATTCCTACTCAATCTGGCAATACTCTATTCATAGAATAACATTAACTATCCTGAAAAGAAACGTAGTTCAACTTCAGATAGAAATGTAATATAATTCAATGCACACGAAAAAAGATTAGCTGAGTCTAAGTGGAATACATGGAAAATTGAATCCAAATAATAGGAACGATTAGTTCCATTCCACACGAAAAACAACTACAACAACAAATTAAAGGCCCAGATCCATAGAATCCGTTTCGTCTGTTCAGCGCCTGATTCAACTGACAGCTCGAAATAAATACACACGTTCTTATGAGAGGTGACCCATAAACATCGGATGCAACGGAAAAAGTGGCCCAATTTTTTACTTTTTGCGTCCGGCAGAACCGATGACATTAACTGTGGAAACCAATTTGAAGTTTTCTCTTCTCCTAGTGATGGAATAAGTAAAACCAATATCAGTATCACAATTAATAACAAATTGCCAATAGATTCAGTTTATCTTTTTCTTACTGAGATGAATGAATGAAGCTCTCTGAGCTCAGTATAATATCCGCAAGAATGTTACATTTCAAAATTGAGATTGTGGCAAAATTTTGAAAAATTTTCTACGTGGTCCAAATTGTAGTTATTTATAAAAGTTGAAGAAAAATTCATATATGTAACTGCATACGAATCTAACAGCTCGATTCTGGCAAAAAATGTTACAAGTCACAACGTTGTGACCTGCTGGCAACCACATCACAATTTGAGTGTTGAGTGGAAAACTGTGACTTATTTGGAAGTGATTCGTGAGTCATCAGTGACTTTGGTCAGAATCGAGCTGTAAATATAAATACAAACATAAATTTACAAAAGTATAAATTAACATTTATATTTGCTTTTATTTTATTTTGTTTTTACTAATAAAGCGAAATGTATTCTTTATACTCATAATTCGTACTCAAAATTCCTTAATCAGCTGTCCTTCGGAAGTTACATTTATGAAAACATTAAGTTCTAGATACACCACCTCAAAAAACGCTAGCTGTGAAAAATGTCTTGAAGAGCTTTCTCATCTCTAGTAGCAGTTGACTCATCGACTCATCTCTAGTTTATCTTACTGCCCGAACACAATGGTGTAGCTGTAGCTGTAGTACGTCGCGCTGTCAAATTAAAAGTCAGAGTGCAGCTGAGGAATGTAGCACAGCTCGTCCACAATGGTGTAGCGCAAGATGTCAATTTTGCTGAGCCATTTTGCTTTGTTTTGTTTTTTTTTTCTTTGTGAAACGTCAAAATGTAGCGCTGCAGCGCGCTCAAAGTTGAAGTTGAGTCAACTTGTACTACAGCTTCAGCTACCGCTACAGCTACTACTACGCATTGTGTTCACTCTTATGGCATTTGCCTACTTTCGACTTTGACAGCGCGACGTACTACAGCTACAGCTACACCATTGTGTTCGGGCAGTTATTCATTAGGTCTGTTCACAGAAATTCACAATCTGTCATATTTTAAGGAGTGGGGGTGAAATTCTCTCAGAAATGTTCAGAAACTCTCTGAAAGAGCGTAATTGTCTAAAAAGTAAAGAAACGTCTTGAACAAAACATTAAGAGTGTTCAATGACCTGTTCTAGAACAGTTTCAGACAGAAAAGATCAGACTTTTGGTGTTCAATGAGAAATTTTCTGTTCTTTTCTGATCTTTTTTGTGTTCAATGAGCTGTTCTAGAAGAGTTTAGCACAGCATTTTTTGCACCTCCTTTTGAGCAAGTGCAAGTTTGGTGAAAACTGTCAAAAGGAGCTGTTGACTTTTTGCTCGTAGTTTTTTAAGCGAATTGTAATTTTAATTTGTTGTGAAAGATTCAGAAAAATTTTAAAAAATCAGGAAAATAACACCTAGTCTTGTGCTGAAAACAAAATTGCTTATTTGTGACGAAAATACGCTAAATTAAATTGATATCAGAAAAAAGAAAATTTGTGGTTGTTTTTTTACGTTTTTGTTGTTGCTTATTTTGACAAGTTTGCATGTTCTAACTTGCCTGACGTTTTTCACTGCTTCTGTGCTGTGCTGTGCTGTTCTGATCTAAAAAAAGCCATTGAACACATCTATTTGCAGCAACGCTTGGAAAAACGTCTGTTTGACAGTTGTATATGTTTTGGCTGTGCACGATTTCTGGGGCCCTACTCTGTATTTCGTTTCGAATCGTAAGTCTATTCGAAAGTGATTTTCGATCCGATTATGAATTCGTACTCTGTATTTCGTTTTCGAATCGAAAAAAAAGTACTTAATAATATTTTCATTAACGGAATAGATTTGCGAAGTCTTGAAACATTTCTCAAGATATCTGTCAAATCAAGCAAAAAAAAAAAAAAATAATATCAAAGCAAATTACAAACAAGTAAAAATGTAAATAAATGAAATAAAAAAATCGTTTTCGGATTTGCCGTTCCGAAAGTGGCAGATTCGAATCCGATTTAGAAATAAAAAGTACAAAATATTCGTTTCCGGAAATTTTTGCTTTCGAAACGAATTACAGAGTAGGGCCCCTGCCCACCGAAATTTAGGTGACAGAAATTCGCAGGTTGGGGAAATTTTTTACTCTCTCGTGAGCACTCTCTTTTGTGCACTGCTACGAAAAATCGCTGTGCTGGAACGGCATTAGACTGACTTTCGCCGAATTTCGGTGCATTTCGTGCGAATTTTCAATAAAGAAACACACCTAATCGCACCCTCAGTACAACACGGTGATAAGTCAAAAAATGTCACTTTTGAGTTAATGATGAGGAAATGTTTCTTTTAAAATTACCTTTCTTTTAAGTGGCTTTACGTTCTCAGAGTCAAAAAAATGGACAAGTTATGACATTTTATTTAAAAAAAAGGGCTTTTAAATAGCAAAAAAAATCCTTGTTGAAAAATTGAATTATATTGAATGTTTCAGTGAAATATAGAGACATCAGAAAATAGATCTAGTTTTTCACATATTTACATCATCATTTCTAATACAACAAGGAAATATTCTCAAATGAATACGTAATCAACGCTTTTCACAATTTTGTTTCTTATAAAAACTCCTGCAATAAAGAGTCAATCCAAGATATTGCCTTTGAAATGTTTTTTCATTTCAATGCAACACAGATATATATTGAAAAAATCACTTTATTCCTATGCAATACAGCGTCATTTCAAAACACCATTTCCCATTTGTTCTCTAATACTTGTGCAACATGGCGATAAGTAGCAAAATAAAATAAAAAATCAGAGCAACAAAGTGACATTTAGAAATTTGGCGGTTTATTTGGCATTATCGATAGTTATCCCTTGAAGGAAAGTCATTCAGTTTTGGTAATCACGGAAAATTTGTAAATTCAACAATTATAAATGGATCATCCACGCAATTTATCAATCCTTAAAAAGGTAAAAACGGTGAATAATTAATAATCTGAAGTGAAATATGATTAATGTTTGCTATTGTTCTTTTAAAGTGTGTGAATTCATCTAGATCTTCCTTGCATAATTTTGTGGAAGGAGTAGAAAAAAACTTGAGCAAAGTATGTTGGTAATTTTAGTTTTATTTCACATAATTTACATGATGTATTTAAAAGGATTATTGCAAATCGCTGCCTGGGCCTAGTAATGATGTAAATGAAACAATAAACATCAACACCTTTTCTTCAGATCAGAACAGAGAGAGAGAGTATCGTAGAGCATAGACGTGTATAAAACAAGTGGTGTTAAACATAATTGATTTCTTAATATAAGAGTTTAAATATTTATCCGGTGCGCGAATTTTATAGACTAAAGTGTGCTGGAGTTTTATTGACTCTAAAATCCATTAAAATGGAGTGTTATAAGTGTAAAAGTGAAATTTCTGGTGAATCTGGAATACAATGTGCAGGCATATGCGGTAAAGTATTCCACCCAAAACTGCAATGTAGTGGGCTAGACCGGTACAGTAGCGGTGTATTAAACACTAACACAATGGTGAAGTTTATGTGCGATGACTGCGTTATGTATATACACAATGTGGATTTAACAGTGCGGGATATTCAAGACACAGTGAAGAAAAATGGAAACTATTTAAAAGAATATAAAAATGAATTTGAAATATCTTTAAAGAAAAGCGAATTTGAAATTAAAGAGCTGTTAGAGGCCATTGAAAATAGATATTTGGATAGACTTAAGGAAATGAGAAATATCCAAAAATCTTGTGAGAAGAGTGTAAAAGAAATGGAAAAAATAAACAAATACAGTGAAACATTTAAGGTTCAAAGTGAAAAAATTTGTGAAGATGTCAAAAGAATGGAGAATGAAAATAGAGGTGTTGTTAAAGATGTTGTTAAAGAAATGAAAAGTGACTTAGTGAGAGAAATAAAAATAATAAATGAGAAATCAAATTCTAAAGCAAGTCAACAAGAAAAAAGCAAAAATACATATGCCGATCAATTAAAAAAATCAGTGGGAGTGAGTGCACCAGTTGTATTGAAGCCAAAGGCAAAGCAGGAAAGTGATAAAACAAAAAGTGAAATGAAAGAAAAAATTAAACCGTCGGCACTTAATGTAGGAGTGAGTGGAATGATAAATAGGAATGAAGGTGCGGTGGCTATTCGATGTGTAAACAATGAAGCGCGAGCAAAATTAGCGAACGAATTGAAAGAGAAACTAAGTGAAAAATATGATGTGCATGTACCAAAAATGCGTTTGCCAAAAATTCTCGTCACGGGTTTGAGTGAAGCTATGGATGGTGATTCAATTATTACTGCAATAAAAAAGCAGAATAATATACAGTGCGAGGAAATGAAGTGTATAAAAGTTTACAAATCATTTAAAAACCAACGTTTTTATAATGCGTTAATTGAAGTAGACGGGAAAGGATTTGAAAGTGTTCTACATTTAAAGAACTTAAATATTGAATGGGATAGATGCCCAGTTTATGAAAGTTTAAATGTACTAAGATGTTTTAAGTGTTGGGGTTTTAACCATAAATCTATGCATTGTAAGGAGGCTTCACAGGTATGTGCTAAATGTGGGGAAGATGGTCATTCGTATAAAGACTGTAAAAATGAAATTCTAAAATGTGTGAACTGCAATAGAGCTAAAGAAAGACTTAATTTAACTGACATTGATGTAGGGCATGACTGCAGAGATATTTCCTGTAGATCACTTCAACGTAAATTAAAAATTGAAAGTGAGAAAATAATATATTAGCAGTTAGCGACATCGGCAAATTGCCTTCTTTTGAATATCGGTGGAATGCGATCAAATTTAGCACAGTTGGAAGTAATAGTGTTCAAAAAAGATTACGATTTTATTTGTGTGACTGAAACTCATTTAACATCAAATATAGAAGACTCTGAAATAAAGTTAAAAGGCTACAAAATAGTAAGATGTGATAGCTGTTCTAGCCATACGGGCGGAGTGACTTTTTTTATTAAAACAGAATGGCAAGTCGAAGAAATAGCAAAAATAGCTATGGGTAAAATGATTTGGTGGTTAGTGGTAAAGGTGTATAAGAACAATATAAGTATGATCTTAGTGGCTGTTTATAGATCTCCGAATAAACAAAACTCACCGGAAAGCATTTTTTGTGATTTTTTTAAAGATCAAATTGATGAGATTAGTGCGGTATATCGGGATGTTATAATAATGGGAGATTTTAATATAGATTGGTTTTCGGGCAATACGTATAAGAAACGAATTTTTGAAAGCATATCGGACAATTCTTTTAAACAAATAGTAACAGAAGCTACAAGAGTTACTCAAAACTCGTCTACCTTAATAGACTACGTAGTAACTAACTATCAAAATATACAAGCTAAGGTAATAAATGAATTTAAAATCAGTGACCATGAAACATTGGAAATAAAGTTTGAAACAGGTACTGTTAACAAAAGATACTCCAGCAAAAGCATAAAAATACTGTCATTTAATGAGAACGTTTTTCGAAGTGAACTTATAAACCAAGAAATAATAAACTTAAGATTTAATGATGTAAATGTGGCAACAAAATCTTTCCGTGAAATATTAAAGAAAACTATGGATAAGATGATGATCTCAAGATCATTTAGTGGAACTGATAACAATATCGGGTGGTTTAATCAACATTTAGTCAATATGAAAATAACGAAAATTCAACTACATCAAAGAGCTGTTTGGACAAATAACAATACTGACTGGAATACATATAGACAATTTAGAAATAAATATGTCAAAGAATTAGAATTAGCCAAAAATAATTTCATTGCTAGGAAGATAGATCAAGCAACGGACCAAAAAACAATGTGGAGAACAATAAAATCGCTCGTACTGAATGAAGAAAGAAGTGAAATAGATCAAATTGTATGTGATAATAGAACGATAAAGAACAAGAGAGAGATAGCTAACAGCCTGAACAGTTTTTTTGTTAAAAGTGTCGAAGAATTGAATAGTAAAATATCGTTTGAGCAGTATGAAAATTTAATAAATATAGATAGTGTTAATACTTTTAAGTTCAAATTAATTAGTATGAGTGAATTGAAGTGTACAATGAAGAACATGAATGCTAAAAAAGACTTCAACGGATTGTCAACAAGAATGTTACTAAGCGCGTTTGACATTTTAGGGCCTTGTATTTTAAAAATAATTAATAATTCATTAAGAACAGGAATTTTTCCTGAAAACTGGAAGGAATCTACAGTTGTTCCAATTGAAAAAGTAAAAAAAAACAGTAAATCCAGCAGAGTTTCGTCCTGTAAACATGCTTATGACAGAAAGCAAAATCCTGGAAAAGGTGGTACATAAGCAATTACAAAGTTACATGGAAAGTAACAATTATTTGAGCGATTACCAATCAGGCTTCCGACAGCAACACAGCTGTGAATCACTTTTAAATCTAGTTGTCACACAATGGAAAACAAATATACATGAAAAAAAGGTTATAGTCGCAGTTTTTTTGGGTCTTCAAAGGGCTTTTGAAACAATTGATCGAGAAGTGCTGGTACAGAAGCTCGAACGATATGGAATAAAAGGAGTAGAGCTTGAATGGTTTAGAAGTTATTTAACAAAAAGAACACAACGAACAAGAGTGGCCAACGAATATTCTGAAGTTATGGAGGTGAGACTGGGTGTACCACAAGGAGCAATTTTGGGAACGCTACTTTTCATTATTTATATTAATGATCTGGAAAATGTACTACACTATGCCAAGGTTAGACTTTTCGCGGATGATACTTTGATCTACGTAACTGGAACATCAGCGCAGCAGTGTATTAACCAACTTAACGCAGATTTGAAAAAGCTAGAAGTATATTTTAAAATGAATAAGTTAAAACTTAATATCGCTAAAACTAAAGCAATTATAATCAATGGAAATTCGACAGAAAATATTGTAATCAATGATAATGTTATAGAAACAGTTAACGAAATTAAATACCTAGGAGTTATTTTAGATAAGAAGTTAAGTTTTGAAAATCACATAAACTATGTATGTAAAAAAATTGCTAAAAAAATTGGATTTTTTCGTAGAATTAGAGATCGACTTTCGCCGAACTGTGCAATAAAAATTTTTAACGTAATGATTAAACCTCATTTTGAATATTGTTCAACAATACTTTTTTTAGGATGTATAATCGAATGACTGATAGATTACAAAAATTACAAAATAGAGGAATGAGTTGTATTCTCAAGTGCAATATGTTAACACCAATTCAAGTAATGCTAGATACCCTGAAGTGGCTTAATATAAATCAAAGAACATTAATGAATGTACTCATTTTCATATTTAAAATTAGAAATAATATGTTACCGAATTATCTGTTTGATCAAATCGTGTATGTATCCGATGTTCAACCGTATCAGTTAAGAAACAGAGGAAATTTTAGGCTACCTTTCTTTTCAACGAGCAGAGCTCAAAATATATTGTTCCACAAAGGTTTACAATTATTCAATAATTTACCCAATGATTTAAAATCAGAAACGAATATAATATCATTTAAAAGAAAGCTTATTTTATACGTAAAATCTAATTATAATTAGATACATCAATATGTTTTTTTTATTTATCAATATTTCAATTACTTTTATGTAAATATTGTAATTTAATAGCAGAAGCTAAATAAAGAATCTAATCTAATCTAAAAGATCTGTCCACTGTTGAGGTATACCTAGTTAAAAAATTTTCTTTTAATTTTTTTACTAAACTTTATCCAACCTATTGATAAGGAAATCGATCGTGATGCAAGTTTTGCTGTCTGTGATGGTGATGACCATGCCGAAGAGGCGTTAAATCGTTGTATTGTGGAGGAGGAAGTGGACAACATTAAAGATTATACTGTGGAGGTGGAGACTGATGAAAATGTCGTAGGCGAGATTGAAAGTTGCATTCTGGACGAGGAGATTGAGTATCTGGAGTTAGAAGAAGCCGAAAATGAAAGCTCTGAAGAAAATATTGAGTCAGAAATTCTTGCTCAAATTGAGGCTGAAGCTAGGTCAAATGATACTAAGGGGAGTAGAACTTCCAAAACTGCAACGGAAGATGTAAGGTTTGAAAGGTTGTTTTTTTAATTTGTATTTAAAATTTATTTTTCAATAGATCTGTACGAGAAAACGTGTTCGAAATCCAGAAAATTGGGCTAGAAACATAAGTAAGGTCCAAAATAGTTCAGGCGAAAGTCATATAAATCAAAAGACTGGAAAGATTCTTAAAGCAAGGTCTGTGCAAGCGGGATGTGATCAAAAATGTTTATTCAATTGTTCAAACAACTTCTCGGACAGCCAAAGACAAGACATATTCAATAAGTACTGGAAACTTGGTGATATTTCCAAACAAAGAGAATTTATATGCAACAGCATAGAAAAAGTTAACCCAAACCGGCAAAAAAACAGTTCCTTTTTTTTATTCAAAAGATGAAACTCGTGTGCGTGTATGTAAAAAGTTTTTTATCACAACTTTAAACATTTCTGCCAAAATGATTGACACTGCTCAACGCAAATTTGTTGATAACATCATTCAACCCGACCTAAGATGTACACACAACAATCATAGCTCGATTCCGGATCACATTAAAAATGCTATTAGAAACCATATCAACAGTTTTCAAAGAATTGAGTCTCATTATTTAAGACAACAGACAAAACGAGAGTTCATTGATGGTGGGTTGAACATCAGTTCAATGTACAGAATGTACAAAGAAAGTTGCATTACTCTCGGGCTTCCAATTGCAAAGCAACATGTATACGAAAACGTTTTTAACTATGAGTTCAATATTGGATTTTTCAATCCTAAGAAAGACCAATGTGTTCAATGCTTCGATTTCGAAAACTCATCTCAGGAACGGAAAACGAATATGCAGAATGAATATTCGAAACACATTCTGGATAAAGATCTGGCTAGACAAAAAAAAAGAAGATAAAAAATTAAGTGGAAAAAACAAAACGATCAAAGCTATTTGCATGGACTTACAAGCGGTAATGCCTGTTCCGTGTGGTGACGTGTCGTCTTTTTACTATAAAAGAAGACTGCTATGCTATAATTTTACAATTTTTGAGCTTTTCTCAAACGAAGGAAGTTGCTTCCTTTGGCACGAAGGCATTGCACGTCGAGGATCAGACGAAATTGCAGCATGCCTAAGGATCTACGTAAATAAACTAACAAATATAAATCACCTTATTATTTGGTCAGACAATTGCTCCGGACAAAATAAGAATAAGTATATTTCGTCTTTTTTAATCCAACTTGTGCAAACTTCCGAAATAGAGTCCGTTACCCAAAAATTTTTAATCGTCGGCCACACCCAGAATGAGGGTGACAATATGCACTCCCTAATCGAAAAAAATAAAGCAAGGTGCTTAAAGTCGGGCCCAATTTACACCTGTGACCAACTTGTACCAATAATTCAATTGGCAAAAAAGACTAAACCTCTATACAAAGTCCATCAACTTGAAACAAAAGAAGTCTACGATCTCAAAGACCTTTGTCTCCAAACGTGCAAGAACTTTACAAAAAATGATGACAAAGAAAAAGTTGTATGGGCTGATATTAAAGAAATTTGTGTCGAAAAAAACCATCCAAATATTGTGAAATACAAAACATCATTTTCAGAAACGAATTACAAGTCATTTACGGTTTCAAGTGAAGCAAAGTGCGTTGAACTCAAACCGGCATTCCCAGACGGCCCTCCTAAGATACCTTCTGCAAAGAAGGATGATTTAATGCAACTTTGCAGACAAAATTCGATAACGGAGTCTCATCATAGTTTTTTCAATAATCTAAGGACTGAAGACAAAGAAATTCCATCACCAGTAATAACAAGGAAAAGGCGCGCTGGAGCATAAATTTTTGAAATTACTTATAGATATTTTGAGATATCGCTATGTTGTTCTAGAATTCTTATCAAATAAAAAAGATATATTTGGATTTCTTCCTGTCTTGAATTAAAATGATTTTCTTTATGATAAAATTTAATAAAAAAACAAGAATTATTTGTTGAAAAGTAACGTTTATTATGTGTTTTTTTTATCTAAAATGAAAAATTCAGTAGTTTTCGTGTGAATTAAATCGAAACATGAATGATTTTTACTTTTTGTAAGAAACTAGAAGCGAAAGTCTAATTTTGTATATTGCAGATACGCATAACTCGAGTTGGTACTTTTTGACTTGTCACCGTGTTGTACTGAGGGTGCGCTATGAGCGCGTTTATCACAAGTCAGTTTTTCAGATCAACTAATTTTTTTCGACCTCTGATTGGCCAGACGTTAAGTTTTTCAGTTGACAATTCATCAGCTGTTAGTTTTTTTAAATTCAATTTTTCAGTCAGGAAAAGAGGGCTGAATATCTAGATTCAGTTTATAAGCTGTCAGATGCGATAAGTGACATCAAAAAATTATACTTGCCAAGTGATGGTGCGTACAATTAATTAATTCTAACTCCATTACTGATTGTTTTTTACGCTTATGAAATGTTTATCGCAGCAAAACCAACATGTTAATGAATTTGTTTTACATACATTGTTTGTTTTACATTACATTGTTCAACGCAAAACTGAATAAGTTTTTCAGTTAATCTTAAAATCTGAATTGCAATGAACGCCCCAATGCTCGCATTCACAGCAGTTTCGAATCTTCGAAGTTCACTCTCCCACTAAAATGGAAACTACTTTACTTCATTTTCAATTTGATCAATTTAGGGGCTGAACTACGCCGGATGGGTCAGCTAATAAATAAATAAACAAAAAAAATAAAACAGGTTCCCATTTCACATTTTGAAAAAAAAAATTCTTTGGGGATGCCTACATTTTTTTTCTATGAGTTATGCACTTGTTTTACATTTAAAACCTTTGCTAACGAATATACACCACTGCCGAGTTTTCCTGCTGCGCATAATAACTACACTACATATAGAGCAACATTAGTTTTAAGTTCTTATGTACCTAACTAGTTATGCCTAATGTCTTCTGATTGTTTTTTAGTTTTCATGTCTTTGTTTTTAAATTGATGAGTACAAAAACAAAACAAAAAACAAGAATAATTTTCCGACAAAGACAAAAATTCCTACTCACAAATAAAATCTTTGCAAATTTCATAACGTCGTGATCGTGTTTTTATAGTATCTACCCGCCATCTAAACTAAAAACTTATTTTTATTTTTTGCACTGTGACCAACTGTTTATATACACGCAATGCATAGCATATCGCAAAAGTACAGTCCCTCAGTTAGTCTGAGCCAATTTAATGTAAAAATAATAATAAACCATTGCACTTACCGCCAGAACCCAAGTGAAATTCCTTGGTGAGGACTTTGTTCTCAAAATATGGATTTTCATCGAAGTGGAAATTTATACGATAACCCGACTTAATATCCTCAAACTCTTCTACTTCGAGTTTAGTCAACGAATGGAGACAATCTTCTTCCTCCTCATCCAAAATCCCCGAAACTTGTGGATGGTTAATAAACTAAAGTAGAAACGCAAATGAGAAAATAGAAGAAATAGAAAAAAAAAACACATAATAGACAAAACAAAATACATTATTTAAAATGTCTGTAACTAAAACAAAAGTAAAGAAACAAAAACGTGCGCAATAAATTTTCCACCCATAACGGAAGCATGCGTATGCGATGGCTTTTAGAGGGCATTTTTTAATAATTTTTTTTTTTTTTTTGTGCAGAATAAACTTACCGCTGTAACCCAAAAGTTTGGAATACGTTTAACCAACTCGCTGCGTTTTTCGTAACATGGTTTTCGTAGTTTGTTGTATTTTTGTTCAACTTTAAGAATTTCTTCGCTGGCTTTTTCATTGAGGGCGTCAATTTCATTCTGACAAGCGTCAATCAATTCTAGTGCTTCTGATTCATCCTCGTTTGGTGTATCGTCGGCTGAGATTTTAGCGCGTTTTGCTGGTAGGCTAGACATATTTTATTACAATTTAATAGTTTTAATGGATGATATTAATAATGGTAAATGCTAATTGCAATTATTAATAATTTATTGCTAAGATTAAATGAAAATTTCCGCAACTGTTGCAAAGAATTAAAATGCCGGTTCGGCTTCACTTTTTGATTTCCCGTAATACTGCGAGTACGTCAAAAGTTTGACGATCGTTAAATTTTTTGCAAGGAAAATGGCCGATGATGGTGAGATGAACGTGTTCAGGTGTATAATGACGAAGGGCGGTAGTTTTTGGGTACAGTTGGAACATTTTTTTTGTTTATTTATTTGAAAATATTTAAAAATTGATCAAATGTCTTAACTATTCCGGTTCAATGAGCAGATCATGGAAATACAAAGATTCAACCTGTACCATCTTTGCCTCATGAAACACCCTCAATTTTATAAGATGTGAAATAAAAGATTGGAACTAAACAGGAACAGTAACAGGAAAAGTTCATTCTTTCCCCTTGTATTTCGTTGGACTTTTCAAATTGAAGGCAGTGTACCATGACAGTTTTGAAAGAAGATGTCTACACTCTTTACTCTGGCAAAACTAAAATTTTCGAAAGAAACGTTGACTTTTTGAATTTATTTTAAGCCAACTGACAAAGATTTGACTCTTACGGCTCGCGTACACTAAATCAGACATCGTCCGAATTATAATCGGCCGTTGTCGGCCGAACTCTGACGTTCAAACCAAACATGTGTTAAACAAAGAGAGCACGTACACCACTCCAACCGACAACCTCAGATGTCGTCCGATGTCGTCCGACTACATCCGATCAACAGACAAATCCGAACTTGTTTGGATTTATCGGACGTCGGACGTCAGTTTGCCTATAGAAGTACACAATGGATAGTGAAAAGTTAATAAATTTTGTTTTTAATCGGACACCACTGTGGAATAAGTTTTCTTAAGGCGTATAATAATATAGATGTCACAAAAAATCAATGGAAAAAAGTTTCAATTGAACTGAAATAAATAAATTCAATAACAGGCTGTCTGTCAGCTATCGTCAGAGAACGGCAGCAGTGTATGCAGACGAACGTCCGAGATTGTCGTCCGAACAGTTCCGATCCGATATCGGCCGATAGATCGGATTCAGTGTACGCGAGCCGTTATGGTTGATTTACATGCATCTGCAAGTGCAGAACATGTTCATCTGCACCCATAATTTTTTCATTTGCAGCCATAATTGTATTCGTTTCTTTGTTTATGCTGGGTTTACATGCATCTGCAACTACAGAAGTGCAGAAAAGTAAAGCGAGACTGTGCTTCTGCAGTAGCAGAAGGCTGTAAGTCCAGCACAATTAATTAGTAGTTTAGTCAAATATAGTACAGGCAAAACCAAAAACTACTGCGTGATTATGGACGAAGTTTCGGCCAACGGAGTTCAATTTCGGTTTGTACGTTTGTGTATTGAATATCGTTTTTTCTGTGTTTTTTTTTCCTTGAACAATTTTGTCAGATCTTTGAGTTAAGAGAAATTATTGCAAGGTTAGACTAGATTATTAAGTGAGAAGAGCTTGCGCAGCTTGGGCTCTGCAGTGTCTGAATGTAACCTATTAATCCAGAAGAGAAAAGGTTACTCTAAGTATTGTACCTTCTAGAACATTCGGTGAAATGTATTCAACAATTCACAAGTTTGTTATTTGAAAGATTTGAAACCAAGAGTGGATGGCATTCCATTTTATTGGTTTACAGAAGGCTTTTATTCAAAAACTGATTATAAACATCAATATTTTCAATCAAGAAGTATACTTTGAAAATGCCATTATGCTCTTATGGCAACACTTGCTGTCAAACAAAAAGATTGCGAATGAATTCATTGCAATTTACTACGTGGTACTTGTATTTGTATCCGCTTGAAAAAGTGCATTCGTATGTAGAAAAGCGTACTTTCAAAATTAAGTCCTTTATTTACTCAATTTATCCAATCGGTGACCATTCTACTTTATTTAAACATTTCCCACTCAAGCTTTTTCATATTTCTACTTTTTTTAAATTAATTTTTTTTTTCAATTGAAATATTACAAAATTGTGATTCTCTTAGTTTGGCATCACTTGTTCAAAATATGATATGCATCACTGAACGCACTCATCAATAAACCCTCCCAGCACCCAGCTACTAGCCACGAGCCTTACAAGAAAAAGTCTTTTCAAAAGTGTCGACAATTTTTGATGTTTCGCTGTAACGAGGTTGGATTTAACTTTTATTAATTTTCCAAGTGTTCCAACTAAATTAAATTGAAAAAATGTCATCGACAGAAGGCCAAGTGAATGTCAATACTAATTTACAAAAGCAGGATCTTAAAAATCTTGTAAGTACCATCGAAATTCATTCTAAAAATGCCGCAACTCCCACCCATCAGGGTGAAAATGTCTGACAATTTGTTGGCGTTGCAAACTCATTTCTAGAGGGAAAAATTCATCTAGTCCAACTTGCACGTGGCTAATTTTTTTTCTACAACTATCCCGATTCCAAAAGTATCTTCTGATTATGTGAAAAGATGCCAAAATATTTTTTCTCTTCACAAATCCCTTTAAAAATTGGAATGCGTCAAGCCGTGTCCATGCAGCTGATGCAATCAACAAAATTCTAACCTCTTTTTTTTAAATTTTCAACATTGGAATCGAGTGTAGTTAGAATTTTAATTTAATTTGTGTGTGTTTCTTTTATTCTAGGACATCAATAACTTGACTGCCCTCTCGCCAGAGGTTATATCTCGGCAAGCAACAATTAACATTGGAACAATCGGTCATGTCGCTCACGGCAAATCGACCGTAGTGAAGGCACTCTCAGGAGTGCAAACTGTTCGTTTCAAAAACGAACTCGAAAGAAATATCACTATCAAGCTCGGTAAGTGTTGTTGAATGCTACGAATAATTTTGAAACTAAAGTAAGAAGAATTTGCTGTAAATGTTTAAAGTTTAATGTAAGCATCTAGGATGCGAAATAATAACTCGATGGAAAGCTGTGAGTGACACGTAGTTGATCTAATCAAAACCCGGTGTTAAATTGAATGTGCCTAAATCAAGTTTTCTAAAGAATTTCTTAGCGTTCCTGTAAAGTTATTTTATCTGGCCTTGTGTGAATCATCATCTTTTAAAAAGTTTTGTAATGAAAAGTATTTCAAAATGATAAAACTAAGAAAATGCCGGCTTAACAAGTTGGTTATCGTGTTTTTGATAATTTTACAACATTTCCCGCCATTTTTGTAAGTAAAATCCGTGAAGTGAAAGAAGCAAAACAAAGGAAACGGGCAATGATCTTCTTCTTTTTTCTTTCTTTCAAAAGATTACCAAACAAAAACACAGCAAGGGGACAAACAATTTTTTTTGAGCGCCATTTTTGTAAGGCTCAACAGTTTTCTTTTACTCTGTCTTCTACGATCTACAAACATAAAATCAGTGAACTTCTTTCTATGCAGCACCGGCAGATGTTGTTTCTATGGGTTTGCTTAACACCTTAACCTTGGGGTGGAAATTATTTGTAGACCTTTCATTTGTTCAATTAGTAAAGTTATAATACTTATTGTTGAAGTTGTCCTGTCTAAAGTTGTTGCATGTTGTTCTTGTTATTTGCTTATGGGTAACATTCACACTTAAGATTACTGAAAAAAAATAACCAAAGTAGGTAATTGCAATGCATGAATGCTAGAAAGGAAACATTGAAACATAACAAAACACTTCTTTTGAGAACTTCTTAACTGGAAGAGAGGGCGGTAGCATTGCGTTGTTTTTGCTAGAATTTTTTTTTTCTGAGCGGACTTCGAAGTGGCTTCTTTTCTACTGGATAAGCATAGCGATTTGTTTTCAGAAAAAGTACAATAAAATATCACGACTTTTAAATTTGTCTGTTCAACAGATGGTATTCATATTGTTTCCTTTAAACTGCTTGAATGAAATCAAAGCATACGTAGGTGTATGTATATCTATAGGAGGGTGTCGCGTCGTTTAAAAAATGTTGCTTTGAAATAGGAGAGCCTACGATACTAAATGAGGATTTACTTGAGCGTCGTGCATTGTAGAGATATATTATGTTGCAATTGCAAATCTTTGATGATAAGAAGACAAATTTTTTTTATAATGTACCTATACCTTTTCTTTGACTTGAGAAGCGGCTATAAATGTTTAAATATGTAAAAAAAGAAACTGCTGTATGGACATACTCGAGCGAATCAGATATTGATAGCATCAATGTCCTACGTTAATTCGGCCGACAAAAGGCATATTTTTAAGACTTTTTTTGGGTGAAAAATTTACATATAACCACCCCTATCATCGTAACAGATTGGAGAATCATAGAGAAGTTCCGATCGTAACATTTGTTTTGTTTATGGTATGCATTCGTAAAGGAAACACTGACGCGTAACGACGTTTGTCTCCTCAGGCGGCCGGCTTGTGAAATTTCTCGCAATATCGGTTATGGTTTGCATTAACTCGATCAACCTTTGCTGTTGCACAGAGTTTGTTTTAGTTTTTTTTTTCTGAAAGAAATTACAGAAAAAAATGAATGAAAATAGGTGTGTATCTTTACTGAAAATTCGCACGGAATCCACCGAAATTCGGCGAAAGTCAGTCTAATGCCGTTCCAGCACACCGATTTTTCGTAGCAGTGCTCACGAGAGAGTGAAAAATTTCTCCACCCTGCGAATTTCTGGATTTCTCCCACCTAAATTTCTGCGGGCAGAAATCGTGCACAGCCAAAACAAATACAACAACTGTACTGCGTTATTTTATTCTTGGATGTTACGCGATGTGACATTGGGTAACATTAGACGTGTTTTTTTCACAAGGATGTTATGTACATAACATGATATCCAAAAAAAACGCTTCGTTTTTTTTTATTTGTGGGTTGGTGTTATCGATCAGTTGTCAAACCAATAAAAGGCAACAAATGATTTTTTTTGCCAAATTCGCACAAAAACGCAAAAACTGTTTGTTAAAAACCTAAAGCAATTGTATAGAGTGGAAAATAAAAATGTTCCGTAGTGAAATTAATGCAGGTAAACAATTTTTTTTGTCTGTTTTTTGTTAGTTTAGAAACGTCAAAAATAGGTCCGTTCACAAAGGTAACAAAGAATTTCTCTTGACTCTGTTTACACGCTGGGGTTGAATTCATATGAAACTTGTGATTTATGTCAGAGTTGGAAAAATTATTTTGTTACTTGTTTTAAACGAATTAAACTATTAATAATAAAATAAGAAAACCAATTTTATGGATTACTTAACAATTACTTTTGAAAAAATGTCAACATTCACAGAAAAATGTGAAAAAAATATGCAAAAAGTGCTTTCAATCACAAAACAGATCTTTTTTAATTGCTATTACGTTCTTTTATGTATCTTTATATAAATATACAAATCTAACCCCTGAAATCAATGAAATTCTAAAAAAAAATTTAAGCAACAAGATTGCGGAGTGTAAGAGTGGGCAGAGGATTTTATTCAGTTCAACATTTGTGAACAGACCTTCTGACACCCATTTTGTTTTGGTTCAAGATACATGAAAGTCTCTAGACGCACCAACATTTAGAAATGAAAAGTCGAAAAACTCATTCGAGACTCGACTAAACGTCAAAACTCTATCCCCGACCAAATCTTACACCCCTATTACAGATGACAACCCAACTGAAAGTTGGGTTGTGTGCCCGTGTTATTTATATGAGAAGACAACCCAATTTCAGTTGAGTTGTCATCCATAATAGGGGTATTAACCATCCTTTTATCCATGACATTGGTTGTCGGGGATGTTGTTTTTGCTTTGCGTGTAAAATGATATTATGTACATAACAGTCCTGTGAAAAAAACACGCCTATTATGTCCTTCCTAAATGCAAAAAAGTTACGAAATGTAACATCGATGTCGTTGCTAAATGCAATGTGTCAGAATGTTACGTTTCGTAACTTTTTCCAATTCATCTCTGGGACTTAAGTTTCGATGTTGATCTGTCAAACCATTCTAAAATTGCTGTTGCTCACATTTGTGTTGGTTTTTTTTTTTTTTTTTTCATTAATCTTTGAAAATTTTGTGAGCAGTTATTGATTTTCAATCTTGTTCATTTCAGAATTCATTTTTTTCATCAAAAACAAGTTTCCTTTAGCTGGGTTTATATTTTAAGAAATATTTTATTCTTATTTTTGACAGATCAGCAAAGTGTAACATCGAGTCGTTCCTAAATGCAACCATGATTTTGTAACAAAAGGTGTGTTTCTTTACTGAAAATTCACACGAAATGCACCGAAAGTCGGTGAAAGTCAGTCAAATGTCGTTCCAGCACAGCGATTTTTCGTAGCAGTGCACAAAAGAGAGTGCTCACGAGAGAGTAAAAAATTTCCCCACACTGCGAATTTCTGCCACCTAAATTTCTGTGGGCAGAAATCGTTCACAGCCAAAACAAATACAACAACTGTCAAACAGACGTTTTTCCAAGCGCTGCTGCGAATGTTTGTTAAAGACCGTTTCTTTACTTTTGAGACAATTACGCTCTTTCAGAGAGTTTCTGACCATTTCTGAGAGAATTTTACCCCCATTCCTTAAAATTTGACAGATTGTGAATTTCTGTGCACAAAGTAAAGAAACAGACCTAAAGTCAAACATACACAATAACAACGATGATTTTGACATCGAAGCCATAAAAGAACGCAGTACTGTCAAACAGACGTTTTTCCAAGCGTTGCTGCGAATGTTTTGTTCAAGGCGTTTCTTTACTTTTTAGACAATTACGCTCTTTCAGAGAGTTTCTGAGAGAATTTTAACCCCACTCCTTAAAATTTGACAGATTGTGAATTTCTGTGCACAAAGTAAAGAAACAGACCTAATGTTTACTTACAATTGTTCTGTCCCCTCCTCAGAATTCATGTTTATTTTTGTCTTTTTTTTTTTCTTTTGTTTACGTATAACCCTTACGCGACTTCTTTGCTGTCGGAGACATCGGATAGAACAGAAAATCAGAAAACCAAGATATCGGCATGCATCGCATGAATTCCGAATGCGTTCCAACCATTTTCATATTTAATCGGCACGCATCGCATGAATTCTAAACGCGTTGCTGTGACATTTTCATCGCATTGTTTCGTTCTTTTCGGATGTATGTCCGATTAAGCAATCGGAAACGTTACCATAATACAAATTTCTTACGTTTCGTACAAATCGGAAAGAAATTCGTTCCGTTCTGTTACCATAATAGGGCTGAATAATAAAGTAACATTTGAACAACATCTTCCTTAATTTGCATCGCAAAATATTCAAAATTGAGCGAATTAAAATGAAACTACGGAGGCGCCTCAAAAAATGTTGGTTTTCACCATAGCTCGCAACAGAATCATCTCGAAAAAAAAGCATTCGTTCAAGCAGATGTTTCTCGAGGTAATGGCTGGAGCTTTCGACAATACCTGGCGAAGAAGTACTGTGCACAATTTTAAAGCGATTGGTCCAGTAGATTTTGAGTTATATTGCACACGGACTTCAAATATGACAAGTCTCAGAAAAACGGTCTGAAAAACGCAGTAGACTTTAGTCGTTTAGCCACAAACAGAGGTCAACTGATGAACTGATGTACAGACTAATATACAACATCAGCCTTATTATGAGTTTCACGTGAACAGCATTTCCCTCGAAAAAGATCCCATTTCACTTTTCCCTTATTATGGTCCGTATTATGAGTAGCGAAACGAACGTTTCGAAGCGAATGTTTCAAAAAACTCATTAATTGGATTATTGTCATTAAACTTCGTCCATTCTCTTATCTGACGAAAAAAAAAGTTATCTACAAAGTTTTTGTTTCCACAACCTATAATACCGCTATAAAAGAAGCTCGCATGTCTCAAATATAAACAGCAAGACCGGTCGAAAAATACAATAGCGCGCTGAACAGCTGCCGCGCAGGTATAAAACACGGCATGGAGCAACAAATACCCTCAAATACTCATAATTGCGTAAATTTTTCTGCGATCGACTTTAAATTTTAACACAATATTCTTGAGATATAATGCATTCATTTAAAAAATATAAATACCTGGTGCGTATTTATCTTAAATTTATTTTTTATATAAAAAAAAAAGAAAAATGAAAAATGTGAATTTAATATTTCGTTCCAAAAAATGTTAAAAATCTCCATTTTGTTTAATTTTTCTCGTGCTTGTATTTTCATATTTTGAAACAACATTCCTGTACTTTGTCAAAATATTTCCTATTACGGATAGTTTCATTATGGTCATACACGGCTGCTTGCGTGGAGAATCAAGTAGTCGCTACTCAAGTAGTTGCTGCGCTGCTGGCTGATCGGCTTTGTGTGAACACAAAATTCACCACACTCGCCGTCAGCCGGCAGCGGCTGACAAAATTGAACATGTTCTCAACTTTTGCCTGCTAGCAGCAGCTGCTAAAATAGAAAAATACTGCTACACGTTCTGTTTTAATTTTTTCATTCAAAATTTGTGTCGAATATCATAAATACATAGGTTTAAAATTAGAAATAAAAATCATAAGCAATTTTTTTATGGTTTTCTGTAGCTGTTTGTTGAGAGAAGCTGGCGAGTAGCAGACGATAGTGTGACTGGGCTGCCTGCTTGTGTTAGCGGCTACCGCCCTGTGTGACCCGTTGTTATTAGAACTTGTTTTTACAGCACTGACAACAACTTCAAGCAAAAAATTAATCCATTTGAGATCTGTTTACAAAATGAATAACAATTTGAAAAAATATTTTACATCAATTTTTTTTTTTTGAAATATCAAAGAAAGAAAATGAAAGGAGGATGGTAACTGTGTTTCGATATTGCATACTCATGAAACATCTTAAAATATGACCAGCTTTCCCTGTCCTCCTCCTTCGTTGGGGCATCATCCCCAGCTCTATCACCAGTGTGTTGTTCGAAAAATGACTAGAGTTAAAAAATAAAATTAAATTAAACCGTTCCCAAAAATCAAAGACCAATCTACATAGCTTATATTTTTAACTTCCTGCAAGCTCTTAAGCCTCTTGTAGTATCACCAAAACGTCTGACAACACGTCTAAAATAGAACAAATTAAAGCATTTTAAACAACAATTTAATAATTTTTTGTGCAATAAGCAGTATCATCGAATTGGCACAGCAGACTGTCATGGTTATTTTGACATTCTATTCGAATGAAAGTTTAGTCGAATTCGAAAGAAGTGAATTTTGAAACTCGAATGATTCGAAATTTTACATGTTTAAGATTCGAATCATTCGAGTCTCAAAATGCACTTCTTTCGGATTCGACTAAACTTTCATTAATAGAATGCTCGCGTTCTTCGCAACTTCGAAATTTTCGAAACTACTACTGTCAGTCAAGAACGCTATTTAAGCTCTGTGTCAGATGTAAAATGGTACTGTGATTCACCGCTCGATTCTACATAGATAGTAGTAAAATTAATTGTAAAACACAGATTTTTTCTGTTTGAAATTCAACAATTTGACTTCCAAGTGTTTCCAAACTAAGTAGTATTAAAATAACATTTATTTTACTTAATTGTGATAAAAATAATGAAAATCGTGTGCCTTCAAAAATGTATTTTCTTTGTTGATAAACTCACTATTAAATTCAATAAATAAGCGAAAACTTGTAGAACAAAAAACTAACCCAAGAATACCGAGTAAAGTTCGATTGTCATATACGTTGTTTCCTTGTTTTGACAAGTAAAATCTTAAGTTCAGATTTTCAGCCAAGATTTTCCATCTGAAAATCTATCTTCGAAAATCTGAAAATCTAAATGTCATCTGAATTGTCATCTGAAAATCTGAATCTTTTTACAAGGGAAAAGTGACAGAATCTTAAGTTAAGATTTTCGAAGATAGGTGCCAAAAACGCGAGCAATGTCAAAATAAGCATGTGTGTTACGGTATTTGTTACATTTGATTAATAAAAGTTAAATCGAAACTATTTCAAGTGGAAACATTATTTCCTGTTTTTAGAACAATTAATATATAGTAATTAATTTATTATATTAAAAGTAATTTAATTTTGGAGAGGAGGCCTTGTAAAACGTTACGTTGGACTACAGGAGCGTTAAAAGGGGGCGTATCAAGACAAGGCAATACCTCACTTTTTTTTATTTAAGGATAAAAAAAGGGGGTATAGTCTAGAGTACAGAAAAAAATTTAAAAAAAAATTAAAAATTTTGAATTCTAGTAGGATAAGGTGGGGGAGCTCAAAAAATTGACACATTACCATAACCATGATTTCAACTTTCCTAGTCATCCGAAAAAAAATTATTTTTGAAGTGAAAACTTCTTTAGGCGCGTTTGGCACTTTTGTGATGGGGGTAAAGCAATGAATTCGCGACCGACACCATTTTTTTTGTTGCATATTTTTCGGCTTCATTCCGAAATGGCTGGCCACACATACACGATACACCACTGAGCAGATCAGAGAGCAATGAATGCAGATTATTTAGTATTTGTAGTGTAGTGTGTAGGTAGTAGTCATTTGCAAAGCAAAGACTCGACCATTGAACCAAGAAATATCTTAAAATCGACGTTGCTAAATAACTTAAAAGAATGTAATAGCAACATTACCTAGTCATATTACCGACTCAGAGAAATTCAGAGAAGAAAGAAAGGAATTGAAGGACAGAGAAAAATTTATGCAACGCAGAAAAAATAAAAAGCACCAAATATTTTACTACCATTACAATGAAGTGGATGAGTGAAGCTGGAAATTTCATCATGGCAGAGTAGGAGACGCACTGGTCGATGATTCGAACTTTACAACAAATTAAGAGAGATCAACAACTCGTCGCGATGATTTATCGATGGAGTTGAAATGGTTGCATGAAAATAGTTTGAAAACCATTACTCAAATATTAATTAATTTCGTTTCTAAACTTAATGCATTCTGCATTGTCCTTTTTTTTCATTTCATTGTCAAAGTTTACGAGCGCAGGTACGAGATCTGTAGACACTATCGTTAAAAAATAGAATTTATTTATTGATTTTAACAGAATTTCACAAGGGTGACGAAGAAATATAGATATGATAGGTATTTCAGATTTCAATTTAGTTGCAAGTTTCAGAAGGCACGATCGTCCAGCAGCAGGAGCAGCTATCTGTAAAAGGTTGTCTGATACAACTGCCATATTTTGCTCAAATCATATGGATTTGCATACGAGGTACCTACACTAGTAAATGTTTAGTAGTAATGTTTTTGATATCGGCGATTTGTGTGTTTATCGTTGCCACTCTGGAAATGGACAGTAAGTTATAACAGTAGGCGTTTATAATTCACCGAATACGTGTTCAAGTGTAATACGACAGTTTTTATATAATAAAAATTTATTTATTTAGTCTGAAGACGCTTCTGCAATTAAAATATTTACTGAAAATTCAATTCTGTTTTCACTTCTGTCGGCACTCCCGGAGTGCTTCTTTTTTTTTTTTTTTACAAAATGGCGACTGTTTAAAAAAAAAACATTTTTTTACCTTTTGAGTTTCTTAAATTTTGGGATGAAACTGGTTCATCGAGAGAGGTTTATAAAGAAGATTCTCTGAACATTTCAATTGAATCGGTTTATTAGAACTCGAGAAATCGTGGGTATCATATTGAAAAGTATGTTCTCAGCAGTGGTGAAGCTTCCATATAAGTCGATTATTCCCGACTTACCTTTTAAAATTCACATTCGAAACATCTTAGACTTCTGGCAACATGAACCAAACTTAGTCAACATTTTTTTAACAACTAACACTTTGCTTTCAGTCCTATTCTACACAGATGTTGACTTTTCAACTCACTCCATAAACAAACACAAAACTTAAGCAACAACAAGGTAACCCCAGATATTACGTCTTATAAAATTTGTCGCTGGATAGAACAAATTTGTGTTCTGTCCTGTTTTTTCTTGTAATATTCACTGCGTTAGACACCCCTCTGTTCAATACATGAAGAAAATAACACGATGTTCTGGCGTCATATTTTTTGGTAATTCTGTTTGTATCTCTTATGCTGGGTTTCCACATGTCACTAAAATGACATAGTTTGACAGATCAAAATCTTGTCAGTATTGATACAGTTGCCAGTTCATTTCCACTTGTGTCATTTACTGTCAAAAAATTGGTTGTCATTTCATTGATAAAGAAATTTTGACAAAACGTTTTGTCAACTCAATGAGCGCTATTTCCACTTGTATTGTCATTTCTGAACTGGTAGTAGATTGTCACTGAAAATTATTTGCCTCCTTGCTTCGTCGAATTTTTGTTTTGTGTGTTGCAAGGTTTTCATCTTTTTTAATTAATAAAATAAATAATGTGTGAAATGAAAATTAATTAATGTTATGCCTGCTGTGGATATAAGGCAAAGAAAACCTTTTAAGAGGAGGAACGGGGTGTTTACATACTTTGAGGATAATGTCGGGGTGAACAGTCAACAATAAAATAAAAAATAAAATAAAAACGTTTCATACAATTTTTATGGAGGATTCAACACTCCACTCCGTCGTTGATATTCTCTGCCTTCGATTTTTTCCTTTTGAATTTTTTCATACCATAGTACTATTTATTTATGTTTTCTCGTGTTATTACTCGTCACTTCATTGACAAAAGATTCAACACGATGCCAAAAAAAATATCGATGTCAGTGAATGATGGAGTGACATTTCGTTTGTCAATCAGCCAATTTCCACTTGTCATTCAAATTTACTGCCAAAAAATGACCGACGCTGCTCGTCAGTTGAATGACTGTCAATTTTTGCAATTTCCACTTGTCAATTTTCTCGATGACAGAAAACTAGGTCATTCATCATTTAAAAAATGGCAAGTGGAAACCTAGCATTATTCTTTGCGCTCTGAGCGGAAGAATCCTACTTATTGTGCAGGACGCAGCAGCCCAGTGCTCATTTGTAGCATTGCTTCTGCACACTTCGGTGTTTGCTTTTATTCCTATTTCTTCCAACCGCTGCGCTTATGAACAAAAATGGTGGCATTCAGAAATCTAGTCACTACGTAGTGAACTCTTCTGATTGGTTAGAATCGACTACAAACGAGTTAAAATTTCCCCTTAAACGTAGTTGAAAAATTCCAGCTACAATGTTAGTCTGACGTTTGAGAATCAGCTGTTGGGTAAATACACAAAAAATTAAAAAAGTTCAAAAAGCATTCATAAAGCTAGTCGACTTTCCACTACGTAGTGACTAGATTTTTGAATGCCACCAATGTATATTGCAGGTTGCAGCTTGAGGTAGGTCTCTGCTTGAAGAACCAGAAAAAAACACGCTGTTCTCCGACTTATTTCTTGAATTTGTATGTGTCTCTGCAATGGACTGATGTGTCAAAGGTTACCAATTTGATAACAAATATGCGTGGATATTAGATCTCATAGCATAAAGCATATTTTTGGCCGAAAATGCACAAAATAATTGGAATTTTTCTAAAGTGGCACAACGGGCCCAAATGAATTCAGTTTCCAATGAGCCTTTTTCTTATTTGAAAAACTCAGTTTACCAGCAGATAGCAGAACGCAGTGGAATGCTTACTTAAATTGATTTGGTGCTTGCCATGATTTTTTTTAAATATTTGAAATTTAGGCTTGAAAAATTGAAATTAAGTGCAAAAAGTCTGAAAAGTTTTCCGATAGTAAGTCTGTGGTTTGATTATGGCCTAAATATCTGTAGACTCTTGCTTAACTGAATTTCTCTTAGAGGAAACAGCTTAGTTTTATGAAGAAAACAAAGTAATAGATTTAGGACGCTCTACCTAATAGCAAAGTTGGTTTGAGATACTTGACTTTTTGGCTTGATTGCACGAAAAAAATTTCAAGTAAGCTTTTGAAATTTACTCTAGTGGTGACTAAGTTTTCTTCGAGTTACCATTTGGAATTATTCACGCCTCGCCACTGGTTCTCAGACATTTAAAGTTTTGCGTAAAGTGAAATTCTAATCAGTTTCCACGTCGTTAGACATAGCCGTCTACTTCGGAAATAATTAGAATTAGAATTTTGAAAAATGCTTTAAGGGAGATATTTTTTAATATCCAAACTATCGAATTATAAAAAAAATCGATTTTTTCTAGACTTTTAACATAAAAACTAGGGAATAGAAATCTCCCAAGTTGTTAATTCTTTTCGTTTATATTTTACGGTGATTTTCTACTGTTTCTCATGTTTATGATAGATTATATCATTACATATACAACATATTTCATTTTTCATTTTTTATTATTATTACTGTAAACGCGATCAAAACAGTTAGTATTTCAGAGCCTTTCCGGTATTTTGCGCAACATAATTGTGACTAAGGTAAAAATGGTCGTTTATATTCAGCTTAACATTTAGTTGGGAAATAAAAACGTTATCATGCGTTACTTTAATATCCTCTAACTTATCTCCCCCCGCCCAGACACACTTTCCAATATTTTGCCTTTCCGGTATTTTGCGCAACATAATTGTGACTAAGGTAAAAATGGTCGTTTATATTCAGCTTAACATTTAGTTGGGAAATAAAAACGTTATCATGCGTTACTTTAATATCCTCTAACTTATCTCCCCCCGCCCAGACACACTTTCCAATATAATTTGTTTTACATCTTAAGTATTTTTTATTTAATCCACGAAAATTTGTTAAAAACCAAAACAAAATGCTAAGTTTTCCAACAGTACACAATTTTATTTTTACTTACATAGATATTATATGAGTGGTGGAGGTAACAAGCGAAATTCAAAACTTACCGTAAGATTTACCATACAAAATCCCTATCATTTATTTAACCACCTCAAAATAAAAGATACTCATCCCTTCGTTGATCACAATCAATATAAATATTTTCACATGTATTACGTTTTGTTAAAAGAAAGAAAGAAAAAAAAGTAAATAAACTGCTGGAACATTTTTTTTTCCGTGTCAAAGTAAAAATAAAAAAAATAAAAAATATAGGGTATCCAAGTATTGATTTTAATTTTTCATTTTCTTTTGGTTTAATAAATTTTTTAATTTGTTGTTTCGAAGCCTCCAGCAATTTATTTATTATTTTATTTTTTTTTCTTTCTTATAATTGCAGAACGTATTCCATATGAACGACTATTCCGAATAGCCAAAACACCTGCACTTCTGCGCGAATTCATTAAAGATGTTAATAGAAAATACAAAAAGAAGCATCGTGACGAGCGTTACGATTATCAAAGATTTTATTTGCCTATGACCCCGACAACGAGTGAGCGTTTTTTCAGATACTCAGCTAGTCCTAGTTCGGGCTATGAAAGCGCCATTGATGTTTCCGATTTAGAATCGGTTCAAAGTGCTCATATTCGTTTTGACTCACCGGCGATACTCAATAGATCCAAAAGCAAGCAGCCTAAACCCAAAGGCAAGGAATATGTTGTGGAATATATTGAAAGCATGGAATCGCATAAATCATTCCCACTGTACTTTGTTAAATGGGAGGACTATCCTCCAAGTACTAACACATGGGAGCCGTTTGAAAATGTACGGGACTGTCATCCTTTGACAATTTTTTTGGAAGGGCAAATGGAAAACTTTGCGGTAGCTATTGATAAAATTCACGACTCGATTCAGGAGGAAATCGAAGAAAACCAAGAAGTTTTAACAGCAGATGGATTGAGTATGGAAGAATTAGATAGTTTTGATATTCTAGCACACCAATCGGATTTGGTGTTGCTGGCTCAATTCATGCTATCGGGGTCGAAAAGTGTAAAGGAAAGCGGGCAGATTAGAGATCGTATCAAGAGAGCCATTCTTTTGAAACCGTTTATCATGCAGCGCATGCAACAACTTAGGGATATTACTCTCTGGGAGCTGAGAGTTAACCAGATTGAGGTTAATGCTAAGGTGTCAGTTGAGAACAATGCTGATTTGGAAGTTCCCGATCCGAACTTTAACTACATCGACAAAAGCATTCCTGGAAAAGGAGTAGAATTGATTGATGAGTCACCAGTTGGGTGTAATTGTGAAGATGGCTGTAATCCCATGGCAAAATGTTGCTCAAAAATGGCCGATTCAAGGTTTGCTTACGACAAAAACGGCCGGCTGAGAATACAGTCTGGCGAGGCTATTTACGAATGCAATAAGTTGTGTAAATGCGGACCTGATTGTATTAACCGCGTCATACAACGAGGACGGAATAATTCTCTGTGCATTTTCAAAACCAAAAATGGCTGCGGTTGGGCTTTGAAGACAAACAGTGTCATTCGTAAGGGTGAATTTATTTGTGAGTATGTTGGAGAAATTCTACAAGCCGATGAAGCTAACGAACGTGGCAAGCAGTACGATGCCATTGGAAGGACATATCTATTTGATTTGGACTATAATACTTCGGCAGAAAGTGTATATACAATTGACGCTGCCTTCTATGGCAATGTATCGCATTTCATCAATCATTCTTGCGACCCAAACTTGGCAGTATTTCCAACTTGGATAGATAGTTTGGACCTCAATATGCCACGTTTGGCATTCTTCGCAATAAAACCCATCAAACCAGGAGAGGAACTGACATTTGATTACATTTGCTTTGATCATGATTCGGATCTGGAGTATGAAAATTTATCGGAGGCGGAGAAAGTTCCGTGTCGCTGCGGAGCCGAGAACTGCCGAAAGGTTTTATTTTAAAAAAAGAATGTTTACTTAAAAATCTTGTTAAATTATTTGCTGCAACGGTATAGTTAATTTTATTCTTTTTCTTTGATTTTACGAATTCAATCGAAACTGCCGATTTACTATAATATTGTTTTAAGTTAAACCATAATTTTGTATTACGCGTTTAAGTTTGCAAGGTGCATGGAGTTATTTGCACTGACGTTAAAAATATTAAACATTTATATCATTATAATTTTACAAATAAAACATTGCTATTAGAACAAGCCGCCAAACATTTTACTTTAACTTATTTTTGTTTTTTGGTGGTTTGATAATAACAAACACGCTACTTGCCTCAAAAAATACGTATCCTCACGTTTTGTGAGCTTCTTAGCTACTCCCTGTGCAAATCCTGTTCTCTTATAAAATTAAGAGGTTAACAGAAACCACTGTGGTGGAACTCAGGGTAAGAACCTCTAAGGAAAAAATGTGGAAAACTTTTCAAACGAGCTAAACAATCTTAATTCACAACAGACTGGGATTCCTACAAGGAATCCTACAAAACATACAAATACCAACCAAGGAAAAGTAAAAGGGCGAAACGTCTGTGGTAAAATAAGAGACACTTCCGAGGCTTCGATTCGAGGTTAAGAAAAATCTTCTCAAAGTTACAAAGAGTCTAAAGGCTCTCAAAACACTGTGTATATCCAGCAGTTTGAAATGAGCTGGTGGCGCGTTTACAGAATCCTGCGAAAAAAGCTCAACTTGCTACTGGAAACTCATTTTTCAGACAGCTTTCAAAACTTATGCAACTTTGACTACAGAATCTGGTAGCATAAAAACAAGCAACCCATCTGATTACTGATCTGATGTACTTTATTGGGCCATCCCTGAGTACTCCAAAACTAATATCTACAGCACAATACGCCTGCTGCAAGCGAGATCCTGTAGAAACCGCTCTACATGCTCTGGTTCGTACTATAGATTATTCCCTGCATCACAAAGAATATACTCTGCCCGCATTCCTTGATATATAGGGCGCCTTTAATAACGTTAGTAACTTGGCAATCACAATAACACTCACATATCTTAAAGTGGGTATTTCAATAGTTGAACTGATAAATCTTTTGTTATAAAAAGTAGGAGAATCAACTCAACTCTTAGGTACTTTTCTACAAAGAAATTCGTCAGTAGAGTAAAGCGTAATCCGGGCGGAACTCCTATTTCCTCTTCTATGGAACCTAGTCGATAACGAACTTCTAGTTAGCTTAGAAGTATAGGTTCTCCATCGCAGTTTTAGGATTTGCTCCCGTTTTTTACGGCGCTGATGCAAACCGCTCTTAGATAGATAGATAGATAGATAGATATAATTTTATTTCCATAAAAAAGGTATAACAAAAACATTGTATATGCTGGTATAAAATTAATTATGACAATAACATAAAGTTGCCTGTCAGGTTAAAAAGTAACAATAAAGAATTTAGGTTAGTGAGTAATATAAATTAAGAAAATTCATTTAGAATCAGATTTCGGTATTTTAGTGAAGATTTCAAAAACTTATATAGATTATAGTAGCAGCTGCCATTCAAAACATTGAAAAATTGTGTTCGCGAGAGTACGTCGTTACCAAGAAATGTTCTTCTATAACTTCTAAAGATCGGGCATACTCCAACGAAGTGAAAAGTATTTTCAGAGGCATCCAAGTTACAGAGTGTGCATAAGCCATTGGTGTTTCTTTGGAAAGCTCTTCCATTCAGATTGAGGAGTCCACAGCGGGTTTTTAATATAAGGCAGATCATATCACGTGGGTTGGCGTCATTAAAGTAGTTTGGAACTTCGGTGTAGAGCACATTGTAGTAGTCATCGTGAAATTGTGATTGCTTCGCATTGCTGACAAATCCATTCCAATGTTTTTCCTTAAGCTTTGACAAAAGTATGCTATGCAATCCTTTCCACTCATTTACATTTATGGTGAACGCAAAGTCAATTGACGTTTCGTGGAAAAGATCTAACCATTCCTTAGCCCAGAAGATTTTCTTTCTAATAATTGCTTCCGACAGTATTCTAGATAGCCTACCGTTGGAATGATGCAGTGTTTTCCGTATATAGGAAAAATGTAGTTCCAGGGTTGTTAGGAACGCTTTAGGAAGTCCAGTCTCAATATGTAAGGCATAGTTGGGCGTTGTATCTGGTAGGAGAAAACATCTTTTGATAAAAAATCTTTGTAACTTTTCGACTTGTATATGTTCACTATATCCCCACACTTGAGCGCAGTACAGCATAATTGATCGCGTAGCAGCATCGTGAATTTTAAACCGCTCTTAACAAGCTAGTAAAATGGGCATAGGTTAAGCCCCAGAAAACTGAACTCGTTCTCTTCACCAGGAATTACAAAATTCCACAACTAATAACTAACATCAATTAATGGATTCGACCTTAATTTTCACACGAAGCAAAGTATCTAGGTATCATCCTTGACAAAAATCATTTCCACCAATATACAGGAAATAATCAGGAAAGCCACCGTAGCCCTCTTTTACTATAAAAAGCCATCGAGGTAACCGTCGAAGCGGATTTTTCTCCGCAACGCATTTTTTTCGGAGATTCAATTTTGCTTCGAAGTAGTTGTCGTCGTAAGAAACTTTTCACAAATGCGGCAATGCATTGCATTCGCAAGAATGTCGGATCTTCCGATCGGAGAACTACCAAGAAGCAAAATGTCTCTGATCGGAGAGAATTTTGGTTCGCCGGTTACCTCGAAAGGGCCGAGTAAATGGGGATTCCCCCCCCCCCCCCCCCCCCCCAATTCACCCACTCGTTCTATACTGGGGTCATCAGACCGATACTTATTTACGAAGTAGTATGGTGGACCGATCTAGGTAAAGTAACCTACTGCTATAGTCTAAACAAAGTCCAGCGAACAGCCGGTATGTGCATCAGCGGAGAACTACTGTCAACACCCTCTTACACCATCAGAAAACTTCTGAGCTTGTTCAGTTCAATCCCATGTGACTCCAAAAAACACCATCCCCCAATTGATCTTTTAAAATAAGTTCCAAGTCTATCCCACCGGGGCAATTAGGAAAGACGAAAAATTTATTCATTTCTAACAAATGATGGGAAACCGAAGAAGGGGTTGGATGCGAGGTGTACTCAGACAGACCAAAAGAAAGTCTCTGTTTCCGCCTTCCAAACCACTGTTACGTGTTACAAGTGGAAATTCTGGCGATCAAAAAGGTCCTATCGTGGCTAAAAGAAAACTTTATACCCTCAGTGAATATTTGTGTTTTCTCAGACAGCCAAGCAGCCCTCAAATTACTCGGCGCTGTTTCCACGAACTCAGTAACCGCCCTCAATTGTCGCCTATCTCATGGAGATAGCTGAACAGTTCAATATTCACCTTTTTGGGTGCCGGGGCACAGAGATATTCTACGTAACTACACTGGCGATGAACTCGCCAGAAACGGAACCGTTTTAACGATCTCAATAAGCAGGTTCAACATTGGTATATATTCGCTACATGCTAAAGCAAGATCTGGCCAAAATTAAATCTAAAACTCACAAGACACTTTCTATCCATAAGCAGATTGCAGATTGACTCCATAATCGGTGTTATTCAGCCCTATCACAGATTCCATCGTAATCGAAAAAAGTCCTAGTTTCCCGATGTTTCTATCACATAATCCATTCGGAGTGGAACGAATTTCGAAATTCGTAATTTGGTATCACAAATTCCGAATGAAACGGAAATATGACGTCCTTTTCTACAAGTTTCTTCTGTCGTAGAGCGTAGAGCCATAGGTAAAATCCATTTGTTAAAATATAAAAAACACATTTGTATAAAACAATTTTACAAAATATAATTCTACTTGAGAAAAAACAACGAAAACGAAAATTATTTCGTAAGTTAAATTAGATCCAACTATGTTTTTATTCCCTCCCAGTGGTCATTAACTTCCTCTTTTGGGCGTTTAGCGTATCCTTTTCCTATGTCTGGATTTAAGGATCACATTTCATATAGCCTGTTGTTTGTTTGTTGTTTTCACCCTTTAAGAACATCGGTTATTATAAACAGAAACAAATATCAATGAATAATTCCGAAAGAAATTAAATTTTTTCAAAAGACTGTTCCTTATGCCCGTTTCCAAATTTAAGCGGCGAAATTGACAGATTTGGAGTGTTTAAATAGTACTCGTATGATTGTTAAATTACTTTTTTATCTGATAGCCAAAACAACACTTAAACTTTATTTGTAAACAGACTTGGATTTCACAAATTATTTTTGTTAACAAACACAAATGAATGAATTTGTATTTGACAGATTGGAAAGTACTCTGAGACCACGCAACAAAAATCCTCTTTTGGGAATTTATAACTTGATGAAGAAAATATTTGATAATATTCGACAGTAAAATTGTTTATTTCATTAAATATTTAAGATTTGATCAATGAAACAAATCTATTATAACTTATTCTAAGCACAGAAAGTGCAAATAAATCAATTTTTACTAGAAAATAAAAATCGGTAAAAAAGTTTATTTGGGAAAAGTTAAAGGTTAGGTCAGCTGACTTCGAAAACGGACACTATTTTTTCAATCAGGCAATGCTATTTTAGAATTCCTTCGGAATCTGTGATTGCTTTTTGTCGGGATTCGTATTGTGATTTTTCATTCGTATATTTCTCCGAATGGATTTCGTGATGGGAGTGATTATCGAACTTTGCCCCATAGTTAGACACGTCAGAAGACTCCTCGTCATCAAAAGACTGCTTTAACGAAGAGGAAGAAGAGACAATCTCACACCTCTTCTGTCGTGCACTCTTCCTTAAAAGAAACCTGCATTTAAGAGAATGCTTCATTGATGATCCAAGCGATCTGTTGAACATTGAAACCCTTCACCTCTATCGCTTTATTAAAAGCTCTAAACGGCTTAGTTAAGTGAGGTTCTCCCTCACACACTTCTAATGATATCACAATGGACTTAATGTTGGTGTAATTTGTCAGTTGTTTTTCTGACGAACATTTAAACCAAACCTAACCCTGCATCGAAACACTCATCAGACATCTCGTAATTAACTCAACTGAGAAAAACGTAAAAATGCAACAAAAATAAAAAAAAATTAGTAAAAAGTGTACTGCACAGTAGTTGCGTCTGCATAAATGCTTGATGCTGAGCCTCGGAACAAGTTGTAACGTAGCGATATTCGGTACAGTGACAACCCTCAGAGAATGTAAGCCCTAGAAATAATAGCCTCTTACCTACCACTGGTAGGGAAAAAATCGAGAGTATAGTTGTTTTTACTCAAATGTATTCCTACCGTTTGAAAAGGTGGTGCTCGTGGTATGTTGCCTTTAGCGTGGAACTGACAACTTCTCCGAGTGTTCTTTAAAGTTTTATGAAAAGCGCCTTCTATATAGAAATCAGTATAAAATTGTATCCTATCACCATCCAATTGTTCCAACAATTTTCTTCTCTCTGAGGTCATGGACTACTGGTAAACCGTTAACTTATGAAATATATTGAAGAACAAAAGTTTTCCAATGACCGATAGTACGACTTTCGTAGCTAAAAGTTAAAAAGTTGAACACATGTTATCGCATTGGAGAAAGTAAAATTATTTCGTTAGCAGCAGGCTCTCTTATCAAAAATTCGTGCTTTTGGTATCAATGACTGGAGTTGTGTTGAATTGTTTAACCCTTTGAGTTATGCTTTTTTCTACTCGGTGATTTTTGGGTTGCTGATCACGAATCTGAGTCCTTTTTCTGCCATTTTCATTTTTTCAAATCTAACCTAATAGGGCCCCTACACTACGCAAACACGTTAGCACAAACGTGTGTTTGTGCAGACATAGTTTCGCCACACACTACTCAAACATGTTTGAGAGATATTAGTTGCTTGACGTTTTTCATATCAATAAGACCTACGGAGCAATGAGCGATTTCGCATGTGCTGCTTTAGTTAATTACCCGATTACAATAATCTTTGCTTTCAACACACCACAACACCGGTAAACTTTTATATAATTCGATTAATTCCGTCCAAAAAATTTGTTCCTCCTTGTCACCACACACGACTCAAACATGTTTGTGCAAACACGGAAAATTCAAAATTTTTAGAATTTTTTCAAACGATTTGCGCAAACGCTCAACATCGCTACACACTATTCAAACAGTTTGCACCAGCATTTTTACAATAACAAAATACCTATGTTTGCGCAAACGGTTTGAGTATTGTAGGGGCCCTGTAATAGGGCCCCTATACTACGCAAACACGTTTGCACAAACGTGTGTTTGTGCAAACATAGTTTCGCCACACACTACTCAAACATGTTTGAGAGATATTAGTTGCTTGACGTTTTTCATATCAATAACACCAATTACCCGATTGCAATAATCTTTGCTTTTAACGCACCACAACACCGGTAAACTTTTATATGACAAATTCCGTTCAAAAAATTAGTTTCACTTGTTTATTCATCTGAAAATTGACACGTGTATGAGCAAAATTCACCACACACGACTCAAACATGTTTGCGCAAACACGGAAAATTCAAAATTTTTAGAATTTGTTCAAACGGTTTGCGCAAACACTCAATATCGCTACACACTACTCAAACAGTTTGCACAAACATTTTTACAAAAACAAAATACATATGTTTGCGCAAACGGTTTGAGTAGTGTAGTGGCCCTATAAGATTCGTGATCCCGAAAACTCATATAAGGGGTTTTTCTTTTTTTAGTTCCGAGCAGAAAAGTGATACGTCAAAAACGTAAGAGTATTTCTTTTTCAATTCAGCAACACCTGAACGCTCAAACTGCTTTTTATCTGAGAATTGAAAGTTAATAGTAGTTTTGTAATCAACGGCCTCAAGAACTCCCGAATACAAAAATTTAGACTAAAATATTTAGTAGCATAAAGTTTGAATGGTTTGTCGAAATGTTTCACACACTTTTTTCGCCATCTTGGATCCGCCATTTTGAATGTAGTAGAACATTTTTGACAGCGCTTTAAATAGGTGGTACTCTTACAGTATCACTGTGACTCAAAGGGTTAAGGTCTGATACCCATTTTGTAAACGTAGGTGTGCCCCAGTGCCACGTTTTGTCTTCGACTTTCTTATTTACATTTGCTCACAATTTTGAGGCAGACAAAGTTTCTTAGATTTACTCGCACAACACATTTGATATCGAATGATTTTTCTCGATTTCGCCTTGTGTTGTCTTCTAATTTCGATGTTCCTAGTTCCCCGAATATCCGAAAGTACAAAAAAACATAGTTGGCAATACTTGAGCTGTTCGATTCAGTGTAGCTTCTCAAACATGCTTGCACTTTGAGAGGGGTTTATAACAGAGCTATTAGATAATTTATAATCGTAATGTTACCTGTCTCAAACTCTTTTACGTCTCAGATGCGTGGAAGATTTCAATTCCAGAACATCATGTTTCGAAATGATCGCAACCAGAAAAAAAGAAATGTTAGCCAAAAAACTCCTACGACGGACAAATGCGACTTTTATTGATGCTTTCTGAGAACAGAGCCGCGAACTCCATAAGCTGATCACTAGTGCGAAACATAAAAGTGGGAGAGCTTTGGAATTTTTTTTTACAAAAACCGAAGTACAGTTCCTTGGTCGTTTCGAAAAAAAGACTTTCGTTCTTATATTGAATGAGTCCAATGCTGTACTCACTTCAAATGTTTCGCTACAAGCTGCTTTGCGCGTCGTCCAGGAAATCATATTTTTAGAAAAGCATTTGCCTTCGTTTATTTGATTTGTTAATTAGGAAGTGTCCTTTTAAGACCTGGGTGTCTTGTGACCTCCTTTTTCCTGGTCAATTCCATACAGCCAGGAGATGTAGCTTCATAATCCTGGACACTCAGCTGCTTTTACTGTGACAATGAGGACGATGTTGAATTACTTTTATTGTTACACCTCTCATTGAAATGAGATTGATGAAAAGATTTTAGTTTAAGAGTTGGAGGTTTTTCTTTGGACCTGTTTGAGACAGATGAACACTGATTTGTGTCAGGCATTTTTTATTTATTTTTCTCGTCGCCGCATTGACAACTTTAAGTGAGCATTGTCGTTCTTGTCATGTAATTGTGGGCACTCAATTTGAACTCTGAATTCGTCGCTGTCGTTTTGTTTATTTGCATTTATTTGAATTTTGAAAGAATTTTTTTGTTGGAAATCACTGTTTCGGATACACTTTTAGTGCCTGACCTATTTAGGTTCTCTTAAGTTTAATTTTTTTTAAATGAGCCGGGTTCTACATCTAAAGAAGCATGTTTTGTAAATACAATTTTCGAGTTCTTGGCATTTCCTTCAAAAGTTCGAATAATCTTTTAAACACTTGCCGTTTAAGATATCCGAAAGGGCAAACTTCAAGGTTTTATTATTGAAATTCACAAACAATCTTTGCTCAATTTTTTAAAACCATCTTCTAACTGCTAATCCTAGCTAACAAGAACTTATGTGTAAACCGCTGAGTTCTTGTGTAGTTTATGCTATCTAAAAGTAATAAAATGTGTAGGACCCTTTCATACAAATGATACAAAAACCTAAAATGTCTACAAATTTAACAAGGATACAACTTTCCTCTTCACAATTACAGGTTACGCTAATGCAAAAATTTACAAATGTGACAATCCAAAATGCCCACGTCCCGCAAGTTTTATTTCCGGTGGTTCGAGCAAGGACGATAGTTTTCCTTGCACCCGTCCAGCTTGTTCGGGTCGGTTTCAATTGATCCGTCATGTGAGTTTTGTCGATTGCCCCGGTCACGACATTCTTATGGCAACTATGTTGAACGGTGCCGCCGTGATGGATGCAGCTCTACTCTTAATTGCTGGTAATAACTTAAAATAAATTAATGGTCTTCATAAGAGTGTAACTCATTTTTGTTTTTTTTTTAGGCAATGAATCGTGTCCCCAGCCGCAAACGTCAGAACATTTAGCTGCCATTGAAATTATGAAGTTGAAGCACATTGTTATTCTTCAGAACAAAGTTGATTTAGTTACAGAAAGTCAAGCCAAGGAGCAGCATGAAGAAATTGTGAAGTTCGTTCAGGGAACCGTTGCTGAAGGAAGCCCAATTGTTCCTATTTCTGCTCAGTTGAAATACAACATTGAGGTAAAAATTAGTAGAACTTTGTGTGTATGAAAGTGAAATAAATTAATAATTTTTGTACCTTCCAGGTACTATGCGAATACATTGTGAATAAAATCCCAGTTCCAATTAGGAACTTCGATTCGCCGCCACGACTGATTGTTATTCGTTCGTTTGATGTCAACAAGCCTGGTTGCGAAGTCAACGACTTGAAGGGCGGTGTTGCTGGTGGTTCGATTCTGAGTGGTGTCCTTAAAGTTGGCCAAGAGATCGAAGTGCGACCAGGGGTCGTTTCGAAAGATTCAGAGGGTAATATCACATGTCGACCGATTTTCTCGAGAATTGTTTCACTGTACACGGAGCAAAACGAGCTGCAGTTTGCTGTACCCGGGGGATTGATTGGTGTAGGCACAAAAATTGATCCGACACTGTGTCGTGCCGATCGTTTGGTCGGCCAAGTTTTAGGAGCTGTTGGCCATTTGCCAAAAATCTACACCGTGTTGGAAATCTCGTACTATTTGCTGAAACGTCTGTTGGGTGTTCGTACTGAAGGTGACAAGAAGGGCGCTCGTGTGCAGAAATTAGCTAAAGCCGAGATTCTATTGGTAAACATTGGCTCTCTTAGCACTGGTGGCCGAGTGGTTGCCACCAAAGACGATTTGGCTAAGATTGTCGTAACTACACCCGTGTGTACTGAAATTGGAGAGAAAATAGCACTCAGTCGTCGAGTGGAGCAACATTGGCGGTAAGTTACTCTTAAAATTAGAAAAGTTACTTTTAAACTTGAAAAATATGTATTTTTGTTTTGTTTTAGTTTAATCGGTTGGGGACAAATTCGCGGAGGTAAAACAGTGCAACCAGTTATCGATAGACAGCCTAAATAAATATTAAATTATATTTAAAAGAAATAAGAAGAATATTTTTCTTTTTGAAAAACCCCCCGTTAGGCAAAAAGAAGAAAACCAATCAAGGGATAAAGATAAAGAAAAACGCATTTTTAAAAGAGAAAAATAAAACAACATTTTATTATTTTGATTACAGATTTTCTATTTAACAAACAAAAAAAAAAATACAAAAAACAAAATATAATATAGAAACCATGATAAAAAAACGAAAAAAAAAATCAAGCATGGAGAACAAAACCCAAATTGTTATTTTCATTTTGTTGAGCGAATAAATCCAAAAGATGTTTCTACTCTTGTCTTCCAATCTTAATATAGAATGGGTTTTTGAATTTGAAGGAACTTGTTATGTCAGCCGTCGAGTCGCCGAAGACAGTCCTATTCTGCTAAGCGTTTACGTGATGTTTTGTATTCTACTATTAGAATGATTGTCAGACCAATAGCGATAAAAAAAAAAGAAGCACTCCGGGAGTGCCGACAGAAGTGAAAACAGAATTGAATTTTCAGTGAATATTTTAATGAACAGGAAAATCTTTTATAATATAGGTATGTAGATGTACATATAGAAGAACATCAATGAAACTTATGAGTTTTCATTCACAATTTCATATCTTCTTTTATCATCTTTACAATCATCGTATTCTAATACTGAAATAATAGGTCTATGGTAATGGTAACTTAATAGGAAACGAACAATTATGTCTCAAATCTATTTAAATATATCGCAAAGACTGCATCAATTCTCGCTTTATATTTCGTTGTACTAAGGCTGCAGTCTTTCGTCATTGTTAAAAAGTATTCTTCTTTTAAAAATTGGAAAAGTGGCAAATTTGTTGCATCGTCGAAGTTGATGTTAAAATCACCACTCAAAATCATTAGGAAATCATCAAATCTCTCCCCAATTTTATCGTGAAGGTATCTAGAAGCGTCTTCAGACTAAATAAATAAATTTTTATATAAAAACTGTCGTATTACACTTGAACACGTATTCGGTGAATTATAAACGCCTACTGTTATAACTTGCTGTCCATTTCCAGAGTGCCAACGACAAACACACAAATCGCCGATATCAAAAACATTAGTACTAAACATACTAGTGTACCTCGTATGCAAATCCATATGATTTGAGCAAAATATGGCAGTTGTATCAGACAACCTTTTATAGATAGCTACTCCTGCTGCTGGACGATCGTGCCTTCTGAAACTTGCAACTTAATTGAAATCTGGAATATCATATCTATATTTCTTCGTCACCCTTGTGAAATTCTGTTAAAATCAATACATTCAATTTTTTAACGATAGTGTCTACAGATTTCGTAACTGCGCTCGTAAACTTTGACAATGAAATGAAAAAAAGGACAATGCATTAAGTTTAGAAACGAAATTAATTAATATTTGAGTAATGGTTTTCAAACTATTTTCATGTAACCATTTCGATAAATCATCGCGATGAGTTGTTGATCTCTTTCAATTTGTTGTGAAGTTCGAATCATCGACCAGTGCGTCTCCTAATCTGCCGTGATGAAATATCCAGCTTCACTCATCCACTTCATTGTAATGGTAGTAAAATATTTGGTGCTTTTTATTTTTTCTGCGTTGCATAAATTTTTCTCTGTCCTTCAATTCCTTTCTTTCTTCTCTGTATTTCTCCGAGTCGGTAAGTAATATTATTAGGTAATGTTGCTATTACATTCTTTTAAGTCATTTAGCAGCACTAAAATTAAGGTGTTTCTTGGCTCAATGGCAGAGTCGTTGGCGTTTAATACTCAGGGTCTCAGGTTCGAATCCCAGCCGTGGCGATGATTTTTATTTATGTTTTCACTTTAAATAAATAAAAAAATGGAAGTCATAGCTGGGAATCGAACCTGAGACGCTGGGCTATGACGACTTTACATACGAAATACGATGAGCCAAAAAATGGTGTCGGTCGCGAATTCATTGCTTTACCCCCATAGCAAAAGTGCCAAACGCGCCTAAAGAAGTTTTCACTTCAAAAAAACTTAAAAGATTATAGTTTCTCAAATTCGACTGAAAACTTATGCTATCTTCTAATTGGGAGAATATTTATGAAATATATTGATAACTTCTAAAAAGCAAACTACTTTCTTGAAAAATCGAATAAAAAGGAGAATTCCTAAATTAAAAATTATAATCGAAACGAGTAGCAGAATAGGCTGATATTTCTTATTATTAAAGGGGCTGCTAAAAAATGTCCCAAAAAAACTTTCTCTTTGACTTCTGCATTCCATGTATTAGTGTTTCTTAGGTGGATAATGATTTCAAATCGAGAATTGAAAGTCACTTTATAGAATCCTGAGAAGAGATCATTTTAGACCAATGGTGTGATCTAAGAATGCTTTCAAACGCTCCTGGACGCGTCTTTTACAGACCAATGGACCAAACTCGGACCTGTAATACGAATTGCAAGGCAAAAAACACGAAACCCAAAACAACTATAGCCAAGACAAAGACCTACATATTATGAATTACGAGAATGAGTCCATGAGCATTTCTAAACGATAATAAACGACCAAAAGAAATCGTAAATGACAGCGAGTATCGTGAAACGAGGGGTTTTTTATGAGTATCCGTTATTTGTAATACTTGCCCTGGGTAGTAACAAAAGGTAACAAATTTAAAGAAATGAACAGGATGACGAACTGGCAAAGAGATGAAAATGGTACCTCTCAGAGAACCGAAATCGTTTTGTGGGACAACAGAGCCAAATCAAGGACGAAATTAAAAAGTCGGAGGAACACAGCCTATGAAAACATTAGAACTATTTCGAAAATACGTTAATTCAAGCTTTTACTTCGCAAGTTCAACATAAAACGAAAGAATGCTTTCAGTAGGGCTATTCCAGAAAGCGCGGCTGATCGCATTTGGAGGCGGAAATGAACTTTCGCATTCTCAAAAGCGAATCGCTTTTAATTTTTGTTTTTCATGCAAAGCGAAAGCGCTCTCCAAACATAATTCATTTCGTTTTCAAAAGCGATAGGTGTTGTAGTGTTGAATTGCAAGTGGATTGATAGAAAAATGTTAAAATAATGAAAAAATTAACTATCATCAATTGAATTGAGAGTAATTTTCTTTTTTATTTTGTTAAAGGAATCAAAAAAACACTACAACGCAACAATTTTTTATGCTTGAACCCTCCGCTAAGAAACGAAGAGTAGCAGCGACCAGAGGTTTGAAATGCCACTTTGTTCCATCTAAAATATAAAAATAGTGTTCATAAAAAAAAGCAAAACTCTTCTTTGAAAGCAGAAATAATTTTACAGACGTATAGAAAATATTTTTGAAGTAATAAATAAACAAAAATGTTTCAAATTTACATCGAGTTGAGAAGAACTACTTGTGATTTTTGAATTCGCTGAAACAGCTGATACCTAGGGAAAACTTGGAATTCTAATTGGAAAAACTTGGAAATAGATGACATTTGCGTGGATGGATAAGACTTCCAAATGGAAATATTGGAAGTTTAATTTCCAACCATGTTCGCTTTTCAGAATAACCTAAAGCGAAGCGCTTCGCAATTGAGTTATCGCTTTAAAGACGATCCGCCGCGCTTTCTGGAATAGCCCTACAGGTTAAGGCAACATTTCAGAACACTAGGCGTAGTGATATGGCGCTCTTAACGAACTGGAAGAATCTTTGGATCATCTTCTTGCTGAATGCGATGCTCTCAACACCAAAGGCTTCTTAAGTTCATACTTCCTAGATTAGAAGTAAGTAAAATATCTAAACGTAGATCAGATTATTAACTTCATCAAAAAGATTGATCCCCGATAGATCAGCCGAATGAAACCCAGAACCTCATAGGCTGCGGTTCTGATGGTTTGTTTACATGGTTGCTGGCGGCATAGGATACAAAGATAATTGAAGATAGACTCGATTGGAAAAGGCACTGGTAACCTCTTGCGATTGCCGTTTTCGTACGTCATATCGCTTCACAGCGTTAGTTCGAGCGAATCGTGAACAAGATAGCTGGGAACTACAACACAAGCAGTCGTATTTATAAAATTTGCTTAGAACACCCTTAGACAACTGTCCAACTAGACGGTGTCTAAAGAGTTGGACAACCCTTAGCCAATTTCGTATTTATAAATGCATTCCAATAGTTGTCTAAACTACCTCTCAAACTATCAACTCCGAATGAAAAGCTAACTGGTGGCGTTCATGATGTATCCGTGCAGTACCATTTTTTGTGTTTTGATATACGAGTGCAACAACAAAATGGCTCTGAAACAGTGCGGCGTAGCACTTGAACCAGACCAAAAAAGCAGCTGATTTGACTTTGAGTTACAGCTTTTCCAAGTCTCATAAAACGATGAAATTTGTGCAATTTATAAATTAAATTGCTGAAAATAGTATTTTTGCACCTCAAACTACTTATTTTTTTCGATCTTAGAGCTCTCAACAGTGTTTTATAACATGTTCGACAAAATTGTTTTTTGCTGTAGCAAATGCCACTTTAGCCATAGTTTAGACAACCAATTTCGGTGTCTAAAGTTAGACGTTTCTTAGACAGCGATGAAAGTGTTTATAAATACGATTTGGAGTTGGACACTGTTCTAAGAGCTGTCCAAAGTTAGACATACTTTGGAATGGGATTATAAATACGACTGAAGGAACTTAGAAAATACTGGAACGATTCCAAAAATTCTGTCACCATAGAGTGCATCATTGACTAGCAAAGTACTTAACTTACTCAATTTGATCAAAGTAGAGCCCGTGCTACACCGGGCGGTTCAGCTAGTTTATATTCAGGAGTTTTCTCCGCAACGCATCCTTTTTCGGAGATTCAATTTTGCTTGGAAGTAGTTTTCCTCGTGAGAAATTTACAAAAATGCGGCAAAGCATTGCATTCCCAAAACTAAAACTATAAGCAGCTTAAACTTATCGGAGGACGTCGAATCGGCCGATCGGAGAAATACCACGAAGCAAAATGTCTCCGAATCGTAGGAAATCGGAGAGAATTCCGCTACGACGGCGACGGTTACCTCGATAAATAAATGCAAAAGAAATCCCATGGAGTCTATCCCTTTCGCTTGAAATATTCAGCAATAATATGCCCAGCAACTGATGCCGATTTATTTACCCAAAATAGTTTAGGCTAAAAGTAAATCAATTCAATTCAATTCAATTTTTCTTTATTTTTTTCAAATCATAAATTACAATATTATAGTAGGTAAAGAAATATAGTTTATTAGAAAGCATGGTAATATGCCGTCTGCCGTAAAGAAATTACAATTTTAAAATACAATGAGAAAGTTTTAACAACTTGTGCTAAGCTTACAAGTTCGTTTGTTTAAAAAGAAAAAAAAACTAGTAACAAACAAACAGTGACTTTAGTTTAGTCAAAACAAAAAAATAAATAAATTGAATTAGGTTGAAATCTATTATCTAGTCAAAACAAAATAGATCAAAGGGCTTTTAGTTTAGCTAAAACGAAAATCGGCCCTATCGTGGTAACCGTCGGAGCGGAGTTTTCTCCGCAACGCATCTTTTTCCAGAGATTCAATTTTGCTTCGCAGTAGTTGTAGTCGTAAGAAATGTTTTACAAATGCGGCAATGCATTGCATTTCTAAAACTAAAATCTCCGCAACAAAAACTTATCGGAGAACGTCGGATTGTCCGATCGGAGAAATACCACGAAGCAAAATGTCTCCGATCGGAGAGAATTCCGCTCCGACGGTTACCACGAATAACTTGCTTTTTCCCTATATGTATAGTTCAAAAAGTGGTGTAGACTTATTGTTTCAAAACATGTTCAAATAATCATCTCGATATTTTTTTGCGTGAGAAACGTAGGTATCCTATAAGAGACTTCCAACCACGGCTACCATTCAGGATATTTATACATTCTTCTAACGAAAGAAAACTTGTGAAAAAATAGAGTCTACGTATTTCCTGTAAAATTGGACAAAATGCTATAAAATGTAAGACGTTTTCGTTCTGACCGAAATTGCAAAGCGAGCAGATAGGATTTAAGTCAGATCTATGAGGTCTACAATTCAGTTCCAGCATTTCAGTTCTGACTTTGAAGATTAAGTTCATTTGAGAAACTGAAAACTCTAGTTTTTCTCGCCTAAAGCGAAAGTTAACACCCCTATTACAGATGACAACCCAACTGAAAATTGGGTTGTGTGCCCGTGTTATTTATGTATATGAGAAGACAACCCAATTTGAGTTGAGTTGTCATCCATAATAGGGGTATGATGTCGAAGAAGTACCTCGGACTATGCATTGCTGAAATAGCGTCTCATCTATGCGAGCTATGCAGTTGTATAAGGAATCTCTTAACGCAACGAAATTTTCAGTTGGTAATGAAAGTGCAAAATTATGTGTAACAACCAGATCGTACCAGTTTTTGATTGGGCTATAACCATTATGAAAACAAATCATAAGGATCCGTTTTTGGATGTTTTGGTCTGACCAACTCATTACCTTGACAATGTAGTCCGCACTAGCCTTCAAGTTTTTTAAAAATATGTGTGGTAACCCAGATTCCACATGTATGGCATAGTTTGGGGTGTTTTTAGGCAGCTTGAAAATTCGTTTGAAAAAGTATCTTTGATTTAAGTTTTTCAGTTCTTCTAACTGTTCATATACATATAATTCATTTCCATAACAAATGCAACTATTTACTGTAGCGTTGAAAACTTTAAATTTTGATGCTGGGTCAACGGAATGGTTACAAAAAAATTTTCCGCATTCTATTCAAATCTACTTTAGCAGCTTTTGTTTTTTCTTTAACATGTGCATGTGGATTCAGGCTACATGTGAGAATATATCCAAGATACTTAAATCTATCCACTATTTCAATGATATCATCCCCAAGAGACCAGTTCCGACTATAACCTATAGATCTGTTGCGTGATCTAAAGACCATGATTTTAGATTTCGAGCTGTTGATTTTCAAATCCCAGCTATAACAATATTGCTGTAGCCTATTGATTTGTAGCTGTAGAGTAAGCGGGCTATCAGATAGGATAACAAGATAAAAGTAAATCATACCTTTAAGAGAGTAAAAGAAAGCTTTGCCGAGTTTAAGATCACATCAACATAAAACACAGATGAGTTGATTTTTTTTGCAGTTTTATTTATTTTGCAGTTGATTTTTTGTTTGTTTTTAATTTTATTTTACCTATTTGTACACATTATTACAAATAAAAAATAATAATTTTCATTAAATTATAAATTTTCCTCCTCTCGAATGTTTCTCCTTTTATTTTTTTTTTTGTTTATTCGTCCAAAGCTCATTTATACAAAACGATATATATATATAGAAAAAAGAAATTAATAAAAATAATAATTATTTGGGAGAGAAATCCCAAGGATATAATATACAGGTTTTCGAAATGGGACTGTTTTTTTTTTTTAATAGTTTTTGGCGGAGATGGGAAAGGAAATATAATAATAAATTGTGTGTTTGATAGTAGCAACAAAAACAAAACAATACAACAATTTGTATCAATAAAAATGACAGAGGAAGGCATTTGTTTAATTTTCACAATTTATATCTTTTTACAGCTTCCTCATATTGGCTTCTCAGTATTATTTTCATCCTACTCTTTTTTCTTTTATTAAAATCACAAGAATAAATAAAAATAATTTTAAGAAAATATATATTTTAATAATTATAATTTAAATGGTTAAATTGAATTCGCCATTTTTGTGTTTTTTTTTCATATTTTTGCGTTTTTGCATTTTTTTTTTTTTTTTAAGTTTGCTTCTTTTCCTCTCTTGTTGTTGTTGATGGTGGATTTTTGTTTAGAAATATTTTTTTAAAAAATATTGTCTCTACTTCAGTCCACACTCATATTATGTATGTTTAAAAAAAATAATACAGCGTTTGAAACTTACTGGAACCTCTTATACAATAAACAAGAAATGAAAACAATTTGTTTTTTATACAGAGAAGGCAAAGGTACTTCTTAGGCGATTTCTTTCGTCTGTATTTTCTTTTTTATTATTAAATATATACTTTGTTGGCTAATCGCGATTTGTTTGATAAAAACAATGAATTTACAGTTACATATGATTATTATTTAAAAGGCCATCTCTTCGATTTGAATAAATAAATCCTTTGATCTATTTTAAGTATTTGTCTAGAGGTGTTTTGTCTTTTTTTGTTAATTATTCTTTGTTCTAATTAAATAAATATGTTTTTGTTGCTTGTGAGAGAGTGTGTGGACTCTTTTAAGATAGGAAAGATTCTTTTTCGTTTGTTAGGAAAAGGTAAAAACTGTTTACACACAACAACATGCATAATTGATTTTATTGTTTTTATTTGTTTTGTTACCTGCTTTTGAAGGTAGTTTTTTTTTTATTATTATTTTACCATTTTAGAGATGTGTTTTTGCTTTATTATTTTTTTTTGTTTTGCTTAAAACTAATTAAAAATCCTCAGATTTAAACAATTTTCTCATTTTCCTTTGTAAGTTACCAAATCATCGAATAACTCCATAAGGCCTTCAGTGTTACCCAAAGCGAAATTATAATCAACATCGAGTGGTGGTTCGATTGGTAGGAACGGCGGAAAATCATCAAAATCTGCAATGAAATTAATTTTAAAATGCCATTAATGATTTCGGTTATTTTTTGTATCTTTGAAACAATGAATTCAAGTGGAAAACAAATTCGAGAGCAGAAAGTAGAAAGAAGGAATGAGAGTTTAGTAGTAGGTAAGATAAGAACGAAAGCAAACGTAAGTTAACAAACAGAATCCAATGTTTTTCTTTTCTTCCTGTTCAAATCAAATGTTTATTTGGTTATACATATATAGGTATATATATAGATGTGAATGAATTGAAATTCACGCCAGAGCTGAATCTCATGGTGCTACAGAATTTCATAATTTGACCTTTGCAATGCAGACCCACGAGAGTTCAGATCCAAAATGAATTTTTGATTGTTATATATAACTGCGGCTTGTAAATTACAAAAAAATATGCGGCTTTATATGAATTATATTTGTTATTAGTGGATGGTAGTTGACGTTGGATGATGGTTATTCAATGGCGGTTAAATGTAATGCATTGTCTTTTTTCTTTTTTTTTAATTATTTCTTGCGGCATACAGTGTAGCGATGATAATATTTATAACAGCAGAGCAAATAGAATAGAAAGCGAAACACTTAATTTAAGATTAAATGATTGTGATTGAATTAATTTTTGTTTTTGTTTTTTTTTTTATAGTCACAAAATTCAAATTTGGTCTGATTTCTCGTATCTCGTAGTTGTGTGGTGTCCGTGGCCTTTTTTTTTTGTTGCATATATATCCAATTTTGTACACACTTAAATGTAAATTTAAATAAAATTAAAAATATTTTTTTCAACAACTCAATTGATCTTACGAAACAAAATCGTTTACAATAAAATACATCTATGTATTGTTTTGAACTTAATCAAATTAAATTAAAAAAAATTGCTTTAAATAGACGACTACCACAGTTTGCATTTTCGACTTAGGTGAGACTTTTGTGTCGTTTGTACTTACAGCTCAAAAAAAAAAGAAGACGGTGAACGATTTTTATGTGAATTATGGAAACTAAATGCGGTGTACTTAAGAAAAGGTGATGTTTTTGAAGAAAAAAAAAAATGAGAAATGACAAACCTTTATTAAATAAATTTGTGTTCAGGCCGAAAATAAGAAACGTTTTTTAAGTAATTTTGTTTAAAGACCGATGAGGACAAACGAGTGGAATCACGTAAGGTGACTTACCATAGGGAATCGTCAGGATTCATATACTCGTTAAGGGGAATGTGACAATTACTTATCACCTTACGCGAATCCAGGACAGAGACAAACTCTGCGTATTGCCCATGCGTTACGGCTCACAAATTAACCTCTGCACTTGAAAGAAATTTTGATGCTTGCGATAGGTTGATGAAGAATCAAAAACACAACACCGTTCAACACTATGCTTGTGGAACTTTGGCAGCAAAAGAATTGCTTAATACTTCCGCGTGCTGATCGGATTCTTACATGAGACATCGAGATTGATCCACAGTCTTGGACCACCATCGAAACACGAGATGGATAGAAGAGAGTGAGTGTAAACTTGTTAATTAATCTTGAACTACATTAATTGTTTTAGTTCAGGTATGGAAAGATTCCAAATATCACATAAACAGTAAGCTCTGTCAAAATTGGGCACATATGCCTTAAACGGCAGGTTGATCTTATAAGCAATATTCTCCAAGGTTGAAGAAGATGTCATAGTATTGCTTGACCTCAGGGCTTTAGAAAGTGGGTTGCCAATTAAAAAATTTAGAGCAGGAAAGAAAGCAGGAAAACCCACTATTGGAGATCAGTCTTCCTGAACATCCAAGTCCTTTTATAGATACCACTGTGAAAACTGAAAAGATTTTGTACTCATTTTCGAAACAGTCCAAGAAGAAGAAGACCAAATGGAGAATGAAGAAATAGACCAAAATCGAAAAACGCGAACAACAAAAGCAGCCTCGAGAAAGCTATTGCAAGCCAAAGTAAAACAGCAATAAAAATTTTCAGGACAGATCAATAAAACTTCGTTGCGTTTTCCTCCCTCTCGTTAAGCACTCAAAATAGTGTAATCGAATATAGAGCCCCTGAGCCTGAACTCCGTAATGTTTAAGACGACTATGGTCTAAGTTATAGGTACTATGAGTTTAATAACCTGAAAGTTATCAAAACTTATAAGACAACTATAAAACAGCTAACTTCTAGTAGGCGAAAGCGAAGTTACATAAAACAATCTTTTGACGATACAATCGAAAATAAACGATTAACTGGCCCTTATTGCGAGTGTCGTTTGGCTGTTGAAACACGACGATTGTCGATAGTAGAATATCGTAAATGAAATTTGGTATTGCGTATTCTTATTGTTCGATACATTCAATTTTGAATTCGGACGTTATCGTCTGTATTTTTGCGTTCGACTATCACTGAAACTGACTCAAATGACAAACTATAGGATTTATTCACAATGACTCATTTTCCACAGTAACAGAAATCCTTGTCGAGATAGATACGCAATACCAAAAGGAAAATTTATCGAAGCTTTCGACCCTTGTCGCATCGAATGTTAGGCGACAATCGCAATAAGGGCCACTGTCTAAGACGATAAAATTCTGGCACAGAACAATTTTACAGGAAAGGCTTGGATGTAGATGACATTCAAATGGAAAGATTTGACATTCAAATTGAAATTACGTTATATGGTTTCCGACCATATTCGATTTACAGAACGACCTAAGCGCATCGTTTCTAATACGAATCTTTTTAGGCCTTTCAAGACGCTTTTAACCATACAGCTTTAAATTTTGTTCTTCAATTTCAAATTTTTTCACATTGTGTCGTTACTTTCATCACAGAAATGCCGAATGGAATTCGCCTGTCCAGCAGATTTTTATATTATATATGCACGCACGGCAGTACATTATATTTATGAGATTCGAGCCTCAGAAAAATGTCCAACTGTTTTTCATGGGGAATTGAGGAAATGGGACGTCTTACACACAACCAAAGAAGCCGATTAGTAGTTAGATCGAAGATCCTTTCCATTTTCTCGTAGTTTATTGTTATGCCGGCTAGTCAAAAGTTTTTTTTTAATTGGATAGGACAAAGGAAACTCCCTTACAAGCACGTCGACTTGAAAGATCTTTTGTGTTGTTACAGCTGTTGTGCTCGCCTTTTTTTTATTTATTTTCAGCCTTTTTTATAAGCTTTTCAGCGAATTTCAAATCAGTAGCTAAGGTATCAAACAATAATAAGGTGTGTGTGCTTATTCAAGTCTTTTGCATTAATATTTAAAAAAAATTTAATCAAGAAACCACTAGGAGTGAAGAGAAACAATATTTATTGTGAGGTTACACCGCAAAACCACTAGAAAGGAAAAGTTTAAAAAAGTACTCATACGCCATACATCTCTTTAAAAAAAACCATTTGCTTAGGCCGGCCACTGACTACACAATATAACTGCGCAAATTGGAGTTTGCGCAGTTCATTTGTGTTGTGAATAAGGTTGTTTGTGCAGTTAACTGTGTAAAAATCAAAACGATTTGATTTTTGCTCAAGTCAGTTTGCGCAGTTATATTGTGTAGTCAGTGGCCGGCCTTAGCCTCAAATGCAAATAAATAACAACTATTTTTCATACTGGCTCTCGCATTAGGCTTTGTTGTTTCCAACCTTACTGTGATCTTGAAACAGAGAAATTCAAGAAATCTTTTTTCCACCAGCTCCAATTTTTAGATTTTTTAAGGGTTGTGATTTGTTGAAAGCATTTTTTGGATGTTTTGATATTCTTTTCAAGAAGTGGTTCTCTTAAACTGTTCTCAGTAAACGCATTGAACGGATAGTCATGGTGAGCACTCAGCCAATGTTTTTGTGAGTATTGAGGTCAAAAAATTTATAACAGGTATAGAAGAGCGTTCCAAAAATACGCTGATTAGCCATAGCAAAAAATAAACTTCTGAATCTGGCAAACTGCAGATGCCTAATAAAGCGACACAAGTTGCTCTTGCGTACTCCTGGACAAGTCAACGAAATTTTATTGAGAGTAGCTGATTTCCAATATTCTTATTGTGTGCATTTTACGGTCAGCGATTAAACGAGCTCATGCCTATTATAGTTGGGCTTGTTACCGAAACATATTTCAATTTAAAATTTAATTTAAAATAAAAGATTTCATTTTAAGAGAATTCTTTGAAGAAAATGATGTTATTAATAAAATGATTACTTTTATAAAAAAATATCATCAGTGGTCAAAATTTTGAAACCAAACTTTACTTTCCTTAAGATTTTTGATGCGCTGAATTGAAACAATTTTTTGTATAATGAGATGGCAGGTTTGGAACAGATTTTATTAAGATACTTTTTGACACCAAGAGAGGAGGTTGAAGCAAAATGAGCATCGTCAATTGTACTCTGTTCAATACCTGACCGTATGGGAGAGCTATTTCGAAGTCAGTAACGTCAGTTTACAATTTTATCGTATGTTAAAAAGCTTATGCGCCCATGAAAGCTTTTGGAAAAGCCTTTCAATAAATAAGCTTCTTGAAATTAATTTGATTATAGAGAATATGGCGTACCCCACGATCGCATCACTAGTGTGAAACAGTTAAGTAGAAGAGCTGTGATTCTTTCTTATCAATTATCATTGTAATTTTGTCTGATCACATTCTACTGACCTCCTATTTACGCGTTTCAATAGATTTGTGTGACAAAATACCTGTAGATTTGATGTCACATAGTTTATTATTTCGTGGGTCGAGATATTTGCGCTTCGTGACATCCGAGAACACCAATAGACAATTTCTAAAGCCTACATCTTACCAAAACTAAAATATTATTTTTACAACTCCTCAAACACCATTTCACCTACTTGATAGGATTCAATGCGCATTAAGACTGATAGGTGGTAGTGGTAACTCAATTCTAAGATCTTGAAAGTCATCGAAACCTGTATCACTCTCTTTTTAACAAACACTACTCTAATAACAAAGTTAATTGCATTCCTCCCTTTTAGACTCGCTAGAGTGCTCATCCTCTTAATTTGGCAACAAGGCCCTTCTCACTTATCAGTTTCATCTTCTGCCCAAATTCAGTCGTATAGTAAAGCATAGAAATATTTTTAGTTTAGTCGCACTACCCGTATGTAAAATGCTTTACAAGACTCTGCTTTTATTCTGAATTCTCCATCCAAAAAGTTTAAAGGCAATGTGCATCAGTGTCTCCTACTTAGTCATCTCCTATTTTCTTTAATGTTCTCACCGTGTAGTATAACATTACAAGGGGGTATTCATTACTCCTTGAAATGCGCGTTAGTTAAAATATTTTTTTAACCCCCGTTAAAGACCAAAGAGTAAATTAGACAAACGAAATATATAAATCAATAAAAAGGGCGCCACATCAGAGGTTAGGGACTAGCCCAATTCTCTCATTCCCACCTTGGATAGGAATGAAGGTGAACTACAAATTATTGCCGATTTCAAACGGCTAAAGAATAGTACTCACTTGTGAACCATGTCGTAAATCCAAACAAGTTTGTAATTTTCGTTCACATGTGAACTTGCTTATGAGGTCGTGTGGACAAAAAAGTGGAGAGTTTTCGTTCACGAGTCGTGAACTCCATTTACGTGTAAGGCAAGTATTTCATTCGGCCCTATCGTGGTAACCGTCGGAGCGGAATTCTCTCCGATCGGATACATTTTGCTTCGTGGTATTTCTCCGATCGGACGATCCGACGTAATCCGATAAGTTTTTGTTGCGGAGATTTTAGTTTTGGGAATGCAATGCATTACCGCATTTGTGAAAATTTTCTTACGTCGACAACTACTTCGAAGCAAAAATTGAATCTCCGAAAAAAGATGCGTTGCGGAGAAAACTCCGCTCCGACGGTTACCACGATGGGGCGATTATAATTTTATGTACCCAAATAACACACAAGGAAAAAACATTTTCGGGTAAATTTGTTTGCATTCTCGTTCTATTGCTCTTGTTTATGGTCAAGACTCAAGATATATGTATATTTTATAACAACATTATCGAAAATAATAACAAAGCCACTTTCAAAATAGAAAACGCTACTCAAAATGTTGTCCTGGCGTGATTTCCTTTCTCGTCAATTCTGTTAAAAACTATCACAAGACAAAGGAAACGACTTTCCAACAATGGCCATAAGAAAGAAGACAAAGTTAATTTAGACAACCCACACATTTTTTTTAAATTTTTTAAATTTGCTCTAAAAGAATGAACACTTTTGAATATTATAAAAGAATAAACAGCCTTATTATGAGTTTCACGTCACAAACCCGGAACCCGGAATTTCAAAAGCTATTATGAGTTTCCCCTGAACAAAATTCCAGGCTTACATTTTTTCCTTTCTTTTTGTTGTTCACTTGTTCGCCTCACAAAAATAAGTGAAATAAATTGCTCTCAACGCTTGCACATTTCGGGAAAAATAGCTCATAATAAGGAAAATTTTTCGAACATGGAAATTTTTCCCCCAAAACTAATAACAAAGGAAAAGTGAAATGGGATCTTTTTCGAGGGGAATGCTGAAACTCATAATAAGGCTGAAATTGTAATTTCAATAAAACAAACAAGTAGGTTTGTTAAAGAAAGCCACAACCATTAATGTAACGCGACATGTACCAGACGTTATTAATAAAAAAAAAATCGTGGTATCGGATGGTTAGGTTTTAGATTTAGTAGAACCACTACTGATTTGCTTGTAGGTAATCAAATGGGAAAAATAATACCAAAACATGAATACAATTTATACAATTTTTAACACCCATTATTGTTATGCCTTTCAGATAACCTAAATAAAGTGTTCACTTGATAACTTATTATATTATATTTGTCGTTCTTTGGTATCAAAACGATTTTGCTTTGCTTCAAGAACCAGTCAATGTTAATAATCGATATTGTTAACCTTAAAATATTTATGTATTTTAATTAAATTTTAATCACATCCATTATTTGATTTGTTAGTTCCCACTTATTTATTGTTGACCAACTCCATTTCTTTGTACAATTTATATTTACATGTTGACCTATGAACACCGCCCAGCAAGAACTCAGACTGTGATGCGGAACAAATAGTCAACGCAAATCACAGCCGGAGTTCCCGAAGAGCAGAATTCACTTTCTCGTTGTGATTGTTGTGTTGTACATCCTTGTTTGTTGTTCATTATTTGTTGAAATACAAAACAAACAAAAAATAAAACCAAAAGGAATATGGCATGAAAAAAAAGGAATAAAAAAAGGAAAAAGCTCCAAAGCGATAATAAATAAACACAAATCAAATTATGCGTAGGTTTATAAATTTTGATTAGTAAGTAGGTACTTAAGCAAAGGGATGATGAGAGAAAAACACATTTAATTTTGTAGGTGAATCAGAACTAAGAAATAAGATAAAAGAGAGAAAGCAGAGACATAGACAGATAGATAGATAGAGATAGAGAGAGATAGGAAGTAAAAATAAACTGAAACTTAAAGCCACGAAACTTGCAGTGGGAAAACTTACAGCTCTGCCCGTCGGATAATAGATTAGATGGACTGAGATTGATTGAATCAGTCATGAAAGCGTTCCGGACGCTCTTTCTATTATTATTGCCGAGCATAGATGGCGTCACACCTATTCTGTTTCTACTATCACTGATGACCGATAAGGAGTGAAGCGGCTGTTGTTCATGATGATGCTGTTGGTGGTGACTACTATGATGATGTTGTTGATGATGATGATGATGATGATGATTGTTCAGATGGTCTTCATCATCTTCACTAGACGTATTGTGCATATGATGATGTCCAGTAACATTGCCACCACTACTACCAGCAATCTGTGTGCCGCTGCCGCCGTTGCCTTTTATTGAACAATTCACCATTGCGACGTCATGTTTAAGGCCTGACTTATTATTACAACTACTAAGCGTATTATTTGAATCACTAGAGTCGGTGGAGCGTGGCGGCGATACATCGACTAATGTACAACTTCCGCTCGTAACAACACCACCAACACCATTGCTTCCTCCTCCTAACACTCCAACACTATTATTTGGCGCTGTTAAATGTGTCGTCCCCACGACACTGTTGCTGCCATCACCCACTTCTCCGCCAATCCTATTGGAGCCAACAACAACACCGTCACCGGCACCCACTACTACACCATCATTCACATCATCACTCGACTGAGGCTCCTGTTTCATATAGAAATCATTACTCAGTTGATGCTGTTGCTGTGGAAGTTGTTGCTGCTCTGCATGTGATTTGCTATCTGCAAGTTGCGAATGAGGACCAATGTGGGTTAGTACGGGTTTGGTTGTGGTTGGGAACATATTGAAGTCTCCACAGCCCATATAGCTATTGACAATATCACCAAAGCCAGCCATTGATTGATGTTGGTCTCCCCCACCTCCGCCACTGCCTCCTCCACCACCATTACCAGATGCTGGAGCTGTTGCTCCTGCTGAGGCCGCATCTTCAATTGACTTGCTTAAGTTTCGTTGTGCCGAACGGATTGGATATGTTGATGTGAGTAGACCTGCAAAAATGGTAAAACAGAAAATTTACCAGTTTTCTTTTTTGATTTTTTTTTTTTTTAAATGAATACAAGTCCTCTGACTGAGTGAGTAGGTTTTTCTTTTTTTGGAAAACGATGTTTGTATTTACATATATGTACATACAAACGGAGGAGTAATAGCTCACCTCCTAATCGTGCTTTCCTTGAGCTTTCTATCACCGGTGTTAAACGATTGATGTTATTGAATAGAGGATCATTCGAGAAGTTGGGTGAGGTCTCGGGTGAATTGTCGTGGCATAGAAAAACATTAATTTCTCCATTATTTTCAGCCTTAACGTGAATTTCACGTGGCACCTTTGCATCCGGAAGCTGTAAAAATAAAGAAAAATGTAAGTTATATACGAACGTACTTTTTAGAAAAAAAAAAAAAATGAGATGAGACCTGCTGCCGTTGATGTTGTCAATGCAAAAATATATATAAAAAACTAGAAGATTCTTATACACGAAATGGCGACACATTATGCGATTGGGCTGTGAAAATCTATTGAAAAATCTATCTGCAAACTGGCCGAGACGATCATCGCCGATGAGACAAGTCCAATTTTTTGTATCTTTTTTTTTTTGGGGAGACGAACAGACAGAATGAAGAAGGAAAGTGAAATGACAAATCAGCAATTATTTTTAGAAATGGCATATTCACCGCTGTTGCCGCCTCTGCCGCTGTCGGGGGCCATGCGTCGTCGTAATCAGAGCACAGTGAGGTCGTCGCATAGGGATGAAAATAGAAAGTTCTCCTTTTCTTTTTAGTTTAAATAAAGATTACCACAGTAATAAAAAAGTAAAATTTTTTGACGTACTGGGAATCAGAAAAAAAAAAAAAATAGAAAGCATTAGGTTTTTTATCACGATCGTTTAATTGAACAGTACAGTAACTCAAAAACCGTCCCATTTTCCTCTCGCTTTTCATGGCAGTTTAATTACTCTTGGAGGACTTGCCAATTTCTCAATGAAGAAGAACTCTGTGAAGGAACATCAAGTGTTTCTGCGATTCGGGTCTTGAACTCCAACGTAATAACAGCCTGCGGCCACTTCTGACTCTATCTCCATCTTAGTGAATAAATAAAGTCAAATTTTCAAGCCCAGAAGCCTAAACTCAATTAGAACTATAATACTCGCCAAAGTAATTAAGTTTGATAAACTAAGCTTTTAAATAGGAGCTTTGATGCCTCAACAATGTAAACATCGGCCCTAATAAGATAGTAAAATTATGGTAACAATAATTCCAGAGATGTTTTGTCACATATAACTGTGCAGACACCACATGACAAGTTCTTCTACTCAAAACAGAAGCGGAGCTTTTGGGATTGAAGTTGGTGATGGCTAAAAACCTAGACAGAAAACCATTACCATGGGTTGAATAAGTCCTTACTGGCAATTTAAACAGATGGTGTCGCCACCTTAAAATTCACCAGATCTGAATCTGATACACCAAAAAAATTTTCTGTGATATGCCAGTTATTTGAAATCGACACCTTCGGCAGCTCAATATTTTTCCAACGAAAAATCAAACGAAAGATCGCAAAGTATAATGGGGAACCATCAGCACCTACCACTAAGTTGTAGCAGCACAAATGAAATTTAATTGTGACTCCACTAACATCTTAACCACTGAAAAGATATGGTCACCAAATACAAATGGAATGAGGTACTTAAACATGAAGAGGCTACAGGTTTATAATTCCAGTTTGGATATAAAAGAACATTGTGCAGCGTTTGGTCACTTTAGAGCGATGTTTTCCTTTGTTCAATCGAAGTGCGAGACTTTTGGCGCCGTTTAGTAATCGGGGACGAAGTATGAATTCATCACCACACCAACGAGCAACGACCATGAAACAGCCAAAAGAGATGGTTTTCTCGGAAACCGAACAAAATCAATGTTTTTGTCATGTCTCTAAGACAAATAGGTATCGGCGACAAATTCTTGAGACAAGTACCATATCACTTACATCGACTATCTTGAAAAACTTCAAACGCTCTTCTTCACTCTCTTCAGCGACATTACAGTATTAGAATCTCTAAAGGAGTGTAATTCTTCCTCTTGCCTGTCTAACACTAGTAATTTTCAAGAGGGTTTAGACGTTTAGAGTGTTGTTTGATCGAATCGACGCCATTTTGGGAGAGCAAAAGTTATGCCGCCTCAGCGCGTCGGACATGTCCGCCAAAACACGAAGCAATATACCAGCTGTAAAAGATTTCAGTCAAATACCTTCTTGAGGAGCTTCATGTTGCCGTGATTGGTAAACATGAACAAGATCTACATCCCTCAGATGGGGACATTTGTAGTAATGAATGATCGAAATAAACAAATGAAAAGTACAGCACAGTCTTACCTTGAATATTGAAAATACTTTACACGAAACCGTTGTTCGACTTGCGTGAATCTGTTTGATGTGACATTGAAAATCATTTGCCGCACCTAGGCTGTAATAAAGCTTATGAATTCTGCACAGGTGCGGAAACAAACCAATCGTTTCATAGAAATCAGTCAAACCACTGCACGTCCCCACTGAAAAAAACTTGTGTTTCAACGTTTGCTATTATTACCCCGCATCATCTTTTATTTTGAGAAAATTCACAGACGACAACGAAACAGTCCAATGGCCTGCCTAAATGCGTACGTCAACGGAAACACATTTGGATTTATTTTCAAATGAGAAAAAAAAGGAAGAGACAAACAAGAACCCAGAACCGAAAGTCACTCAGAAAGACAAATTTAAAAGGAAAGCACAAAATCAAACGAATTGAATTGTGCTTCGTGCCTATGTGAAGAACACTCATATCAAAGAAGAGAGGGGTGCATTCGACGAATGTGCGATCACTTTCTCTTGTGTTGTTCTTTTATAACCAACAAGTTACTATAACCACCAGAGCGATATTACAAAACAGCACAAGCACATCAGCAGATGGGTCAATTACCGTCTGCTGCGCCGACTTCTGACTATTTTTAGCCGCCTAATGTCAGACGACAAACAAAAACGATTAAAACACAAATAGTCTGATCTGAAATATCTGAAAGTTTGGAGGAAATAAACTGAAGAGAGACAACACGAAAAAAGAAGAAGGAAAAACCAAACAAACACTTACCACAAGCTTAGCTTCGGGTGGTGCCTTCACAACAATGATAATCTGCTCCTTAAACAAGTCGACACTTTTCAAATCACTGTGCGTCACATATGCGTGCTGTGAGTTTTTTGAAATCTCTACACTCAATTCATCCCGTATCTGATTGATTAGATAGTTGAGATGATTCTCCTTTTGCTCGAGTCTATCGCTCTCTAATTGCATGTCTTCCGAATGCTCGGCACTGACCAGTGAATTGCCACACTTCCATTGGATGTTGTTCTTAGATTTCTTCTCAAGAATACCAATGCCTTCGAGGACATTTGTAATGTCATAGATGCGGCGTTTCAAAACGCATAGCTTTTGTGAGGCATCATTTAGATCGACAACACCATCGGGGGATTCCTGGAGGAGATCGACAAATCGTTTTGTGAGAATGCCAAGTGAGGTATCACCACGACCATCCGTTGAACGTTTTTTCCCAGTTGCTGAAGCTGCTGTTACAGCGGCTGCTTCGGCTGCAGCAAAGGAATTACGGGCGGAGGTATTGTGAGTGGTTGCTGTGGTTGTTGTCGTTGTTGATCTACTATGCGAGTGTTGACGCTGTGGATGATGAGATAAGTGCTGTTGTTGTTGTTGATGTTGCGCGGTTGACACTGAGGACTGTTGCTGCTGATGAGTTGTGGAGTTTTGGTAAGGGGTTTGATGAGAACTACTATGTTTCGCCTGTTTTGAAGGATGTGGCGATGAGGTACTACCACCGTCTGCATTCGGAAGCCGCCGTTTCACCTGCTGTTGGGAGAAAAAACATTTCAAAAGTTAATAAGTTCAAATAGAAAAGATAATGGAGTCCTGAAAAGATCAAATTATGCCATTCATCATTGAAGCAAGCAATTTTCAAAGTTGTGAAACTTATTGGTGCTGTGTAAGCCTGAAAGAACTGGAATTCTTATCCACAATCCGAAGTTGTGACTCCAAAGATATTTTGGCTTACAAATTGTCTTATTGGCAAAGCGCTTCATTTGACAGTCGATTGCAAATTTTCGCGAAAATATGTGACTCCAAGTGAATTGGTGGAAGTAACACAGTTAAGGATAAAAAGGCGAATGGTCGTAGAACCGAAAAAGAAGGTTTTGAAAAGAATCAAGAAGTTTTTAGTTGTTGAGGCGACAAAAAGCTTCTCAAGGAAGAAATGCGTTTTCTTGAAGAACAACCTCGTTGCTGTTTACTACCTTCAACACAAACTAGACACTACTGACTAATACTTCGTTTTGTTCGCATTTCGCATCGAAGCAAGAAGCAATGCCTACTTCAAAATCATCAATGAAAGCTGACTCACATCCAGCACACCACTTACTTACCTTATAATAATCTGTTATATGCGGTTCGGAATTCCTACTGGATGGCGTTGTGTATTTTCCGGTGAATGTCTCCATTGTTGCCCCATAGCCATGATCCAGCAAATGGACATTACTGTGCTGATTCATTTTCAACGAAGACGTCATTGCCGTCGTCGCAGCTATGGATTTTCCATTGTTGCCACCACTACTGCTACCCATTTCCAGATATGTTCTTCCTGACGATGAAACAGTAACTTTGTTGTGGGATGATTTTGTGACGACAGATGATGTTGCCGCCCCAGATGCCGCCGACATCTCATATGATAGCTTTCTTGCTGCTGAATTCGCTGATGCCGCCGCCACTGTTGCCGATGACGAAGATGATGATGAGGATGATTGGGAGGAGGAGGACTGTTGCTGTTGTTGTTGTTGTTGTCGTGATGTTCCACGTGAGTGTGTCGTTGTGCTTCCGTTGCCATTATATGCGTTACTACTGCTACTGTTCGAAGTGAAATATCTGGACATTTTATATTACTTTCAAAGAGTGGCGCAGTTATACTTTCGTAAAGAATACTGCCTCTTAAATTTTTCTTGCCTCTCTCTCTGTTAACAAAAACAAATAAAAAATGTTCTCTTTCTCACTGGCTTTCTTTTTCTTTCTATCTCGATATCTCTCTCTCGTGTTCACTTATTAACTCTTTGTATTTTATACTAGCTTCTAAAGTTGTTTTTGTTTTTTTTTTGTTTAGTTTTTAAAACTAAGGTAACAAGGTGAATAATATTTAAACTTTAAATAAGTTATCCCTGATGCAGTTGGTGCAGTAGAAGATTTTCACTCTCTTTCGCTCACTCTCTCTTTTTCTCTTTGTTCCGTCCTCTCTTTTTGTTTCTTTCATTTGCTTATCTGTTGGCTTTTATCGTAGATATTTCCTAGTTGTTGTAGGTTAGAGGTGTTTCTTTTTGAGTGTGTAATATGTGTGTGTTGGTATTGTACTTTTTGGAAAATTCAGCTCATTATCTTATTTTCTAACTTAGCACCTATGGATTCTTCACATCTGCAAAAAGAAGACCAAACAAAAGAAGATTACATTAGTAAAATGAATAGTAAAGAAAGTTAACAATAGGTATTCGAGTTTTTCAATAAATAAAAGCTGTTTTTATAAAGAAATTTTAGAGGATGAGTAAGCTTTGACACCTTTTAGTGACTTATATGGCTTTTCTGTTAATTAAAAGGTGTGTGATCTTGATCTTCCTAAAGTTTCTTTATAAATGCGTCTGAAAGTATACGGAAAGGCAAATACAGACGACAGTTAAACTATTTTGACTAAATAGATAGAAAAAATAATGTGAAACTTTAGGTAAAGAAAACAGCAAGGTCAATCGTAGAGCCAATCTACCGCTTGTCCCACTTGTTGGATGGTTTTCGAATATTTTTGATAGTTTTTAAGGTTTGACAAGTCTATCACCTAACATTCATCTGAACAAGTTTGTACAACTAATTGTAAAGTGTGAACCACCCTATTGCAAACCATTATTAAAATATGCTACTAAAAACTACTCGATTCAATTGAAATTTTACTTGAACATAATAAGCTTAAATCAATTTAAATTTAGCTTAAAAAGTAAGATTGATTTTGTTTGAAATCCAGGCAGTCGACATCACTGTCGATGTCTTGTCAGATCCTTTCAATGGTCTTTCTGGTGTGCCACAAGGGAGTCACCTTGGTCCTTTGCTTTTCATTATTGTAATAAATGAGGTGTTGTCTTGGATCATTCAAGTTTTTGTTGATGAGGTGAACATTTAGTACATCAAATCGTAATTTATTACAAAAAGATATCTAAAAACGGTCTTAGTTTAAACCCTTCCAAGTGTTAAAGTATGACGTTCTCACGCAAAAGGATTCCGCATTGCCAATTGTTCAATGTCTCAGCAATGTTTATTTTTAGTTTCGAATTTTCATGACCTTAGGGTTCTTTTTAGTATGAACCTCGAATTAAATGAAAACATCAACTTCATTACGAGCAAAAAATTCAATGCTTGGTTTTATTAAGAGATGGACAAAAAATTTTAACGACCCCTACGTTACAATTTCCTAATACAACTGTCATATTCGTCCCCATCTCGAGTACGCTTCTCAGGTTTGGTAACCTCTATTTGAGGTTCATAAATTTCGTATTGAGGCAGTACAACACAGATTCCTACGTTTTAAGCTGAAAGCTCTCCCTTAAAAATCGTATTCGGCTTTTAAATATTCAACCACTCACTCAAAGACGGATCAGCAATGATTTAGTATTTTTAAATCAACTTACAACAGGTTCAGTTGATGCTCCCACGTAGGATGGAAAATATTGGGATTTCCCATTTTCACCCGGGACAAATTAAATTGAAAAAGAAAAACAATTTTTGTAAAGGTTTTTTCATTAATACACAAAATTGCATTTCTTTAATCACATTGCATTAAAAATAATTTATAAAATAAACATACTTTTCGAATTTTTTGACAGTCAGTCAAATTGGCAACGTGACATCATTGTATAGATAAAGAATAGTAGACTCGATTTTCGTTTTGAGCGGTGGCGCACCACACGGCTCCAGTTTCAGCTCGTATGTTCCATTGTATACATAAAGAAGCGATTGGTGCGCCACCATACCCTGGGTCCAAAGCATTGTAAAATGAAAAATCGATTTTATTATTCTTTATATATACAATGCCTCCGTTACTCCGTTCGATAGTAATCAATGAAAGTGCGTTAAGGGTAAACAACGATGCAGTAGATATTTTCCAAGCATTAAGGAAAAGCTAACACTTAATACTTTGATATGGAGAAATGGATATTTGGATATTTGGTGTCCCGACGGGACATTTAAATTTACACTTGAAATTCGGGACGTCCCGGGTATACCCCGGTAAACTGGGACATCTGGCAACGCTGACGTGTTGTCAAAAGTTATTTGCTTTATGTCGTTTTCTAATGCCGTTTTCGTTTGCTAAAACTAGATTACCCCTTTTTTTTTAGAGTACTCTGATTTTTACTCTGAAAAAATTTCTAGAGTAGCAAAATTTGCTCTGAGGATAATTTCTGACAGCAAAAAGAGTATCCTTAGAATACTCTTTTTCCCAAACGAAAACGGCATAAAATTCACTCCAAACAAAATCGAGGGTGATTTGGAGAGTTGGAGTGATTTTTTTGACAGATAAGCTGTACTAGAAATGTCAAATCGTCACTTCAACTCTCTAATTCACTCCGGTTTTTGTTTTTGGAAAACGACATAAGTAACGCTTCATTTCCATTCTTCACAAATTCTACTATTTATTAGCGGGGTTCACAATAAAGAATTTCCTTGCCGGTTAAATAATGCTTAGCGTTCAAACTGTAAATCGACATTCCTTTTTGTTATAGATATTTCGAAAAACGAGTATAGTCTTCGTAGTTCAAAAGATTCCAGCCAAAAACTACTTATCCGCACATTAAACGCAACCCCTGCAGATAACAATGAAAAGTGCTCACAAGACAGAAGTTGAATGACAAGCTTTCAACTTGAAGGGAGTATTTATGTCAAATAAAAACAAGGGGACGAAATAAATTTAAAACCATATGACAAACTCGTTGACAGACTTGACAAGCGTACAAATTAGTCATTTCAAAAGTAATTTTGTTACGCATACGTTTGTTTAAATTGAATTTGAAAAATCGATAAGAAAAATATTTATTTCAGGATTTCTCTTACTCATTTAGAAGTTTCCAATCGTACGAATTCGAACCCTTTCGAGCTGCTGCTCTCGGCAGATAAGACACCAACAGTTGACAGATTTAATACTTGGTACTGAATTGAGTGAAAACATTCAAATCGACTAGTTAATTGAAAAACTTTCAACTTGAGAGTCAATTTCGAGTGAAGAAAACGGCCCTTCATCATAATGTCTCCGATATAAAAGCAACCCAAAACAGGAAGCAAATGCTTCATAACTGACAACTACTGATCTATGACATTTGTTATTTGCAAATTTGTTTTATTTTTTGCTGTTCTCATCTAATTCTTTCTTATCTTTGTGAAGTTCACATTAATTACTTCCTCTCCCATCATTTTGTCCTCTTTTCTTCTTAAGTTTTTGCTTTGAGAAATTAAAAAAAAACAAATCCTCATGGAGTTAATGGTTTCAAATCTGCGAGTCATGTAAATTACTTTTTTTATAATAATCTCTACCACTGAAAAAATCCAGGTCAAAATCGAACCAAAAATATGTTCTTAAAAAATATTCTAATCCCAGTGTGCCAGCGGCAATGTTAATTATACTTGTTCACAAACTTAAGCCCCTCTTTCGTCGGACTAAAGAAAGGTATATACGGGGGGTTGGATTTACATAAAAAATTAACTTCATTTAAATGAGAAGTGGGACATCATCCAAAAGCAAAGCACAATCACTAAGGCATTGTGTAGATATGCGTACAATACGTACACTCAGACTCACACACAAATACATAAATTGAAACCATGAAAACCGAATTCTTTAGTAGGGAATTTTACAAGAGCATTTAACAACGTGTGTCAATTACACTTTTGTTTAAGAAATGAAAATGAGCCATAATTTCTAATCGAAATAATTACACAGAGACACAAAGTGGGAGCTTTAATGGTTGTAGTTTTAATTGCCAATGGAGATGATGATGAATAATTAGTTTTTTTTCTTTCATTTCTTTTCATGTATTTTCCCTTAGCTGATAAATTTTGTATGAATCAAAAGGAATACTTTTACTACAAGAGAGGGTACCTAACTCTGTTGTATTTCTACTGGGGATACACCCACACCGTCCTGGAAATTAGTTCCAAGAATACAGCTTAGTTGTATGTAATCGTACTTATGTTGTACATACTTCAAAAATAAAAACCCTAAAATATAACAGAGGCCATTAAAGTTATTTAGGTGAGCGCGGGGAATCGTTTTGATAGTTTTGATATAAAATCAAGTCATAAGGGAACAATTCTTTCATTCAAATTTTCCCTTTCAAGAGATAGGTTAAAACGTACTAGTTACAGCAGTATGAAAAAGGGTATACTCAGATGCCTGTACTTATATTTATGGTGGGCATTAATTTTGTGAAATAATTTGTTCTACATTATTAGAACGAGGTTGCTTTCTGCAGACCTAACTTTAAAGAAAGCATAAGAAAAAAATTCCTTGACATACACAGTACACACAGTCAAAAAAGCAAACAGTCAAGCGAAAAGCAAAGAACATTTGTATTTGTAGATAAATGAAAGCAATTTTTTTGGAGGAACGTTTTATCGGGAGTGTTCCATTTTGTAAAAGTGTAGAAGCTTCAAGAGCTAGAGATGGATGGATAAATACAAATAGATATAGATAGTAATAGAGGGAAAGGGAGAGGGAGAGAGGGAGCAAGGGAGCGAGGGAGAGAGGCAGAGAGGCAGAGAGGGAGCGAGGGAGAGGGAGAGGGAGAGGGAGAGGGAGAGGGAGAGGGAGAGAGGGAGAGAGAGATGGAGAGATGGAGAGATGGAGAGATGGAGAGATGGAGAGATGGAGAGATGGAGAGAGGGAGAGGGAGAGGGAGAGGGAGAGGGAGAGGGAGAGGGAGAGGGAGAGGGAGAGGGAGAGGGAGAGGGAGAGGGAGAGGGAGAGGGAGAGGGAGAGGGAGAGGGAGAGGGAGAGGGAGAGGGAGAGGGAGAGGGAGAGGGAGAGGGAGAGGGAGAGGGAGAGGGAGAGGGAGAGGGAGAGGGAGAGGGAGAGGGAGAGGGAGAGGGAGAGGGAGAGGGAGAGGGAGAGGGAGAGGGAGAGGGAGAGGGAGAGGGAGAGGGAGAGGGAGAGGGAGAAAGAGAGGGAGAGGAAGAGGGAGAAAGAGAGGGAGAGGAAGAGGGAGAAAGAGAGGGAGAGGAAGAGGGAGAAAGAGAGGGAGAGGAAGAGGGAGAGGGAGGGAGTGGCTGCGGGCTAGAGAGAGGGGCAACGAGAGAAAGAGAGAGAGAGAGAGAGCAGCAAGAGAGAGAGAGAGGCAGGGAGACAAGGAAAAAGCTGAAAATGGAAGAGTTGTGGATAAACAAGGGGATACTAGGAAGGGTGGAAACATAAATAGAGATCATTAGGGAAAAAGAAACTAATCTGGAATTAAGAAATACAGGTTCTGCCTTTTTCTTACTATTTGGCGGGATCGTAGTCTCGAATTGATCACACTCTCCCACTTATCTGCATCACGCAAAAAAAGAGTTTTTAAAAGTGAATAAAGAGACTTCGAATAAAGAGAGAATCAAGAGAAACGGCTCACAAACCACTTGTTGTTGTAGTGAAAGAAAAACAACTCCGGCACATTTCAAAAGGTTTAATCATACTCTCCAACTTATCTGCATCACACGCACACCTCACACTAGTGATACGGCCGAACGCCGAACACTGCGCTGTTCTCTGAGACTAAGAAAAAGAGTCCTTAAAGTGAACAAAGAGACTTCGAATAAAGAGAGAGATCAGAAAGATCAATAGAAACGGGTCACAAAACAAATGTTGTAATGAAAGAAAAACAACTCCGGCACATTTCAAAAGGTCTAATCATACTCTCCAACTGTTCTGCGTCACACCTCACACCAGTGATACGCCCGTACGCTGCGCTGTTCTCTGAGATTAAGAAAAAGAGTTCTTAAAGTGAACAAAGAGACTTCGAATAAAGAAAGTGAAAAGAAAGATCAATAGAAACGGGTCACAAAACAATTGTTGTAATGAATGAAAAACAGCCCCGGCACATTTCAAAACGTCTTCTTCGTTTAATAGGTGACGGTGTTCAGTAATTCTTTCTTTTTCTCAGTACATGAGCACAGAACACAAAAATAAGTCAACGCTAAGCTAAATAAAGTTAGGAATTTATATCAGTTCCTGAAATACAATTGAAATTGTAGATGGCACTCTATAGCATTAAATGAAAATATTGGTAATAATTACAACAACCATTTATGGCCAAATACTTGAAAAAGATAATAAAATAATAAGAAAAAAACTAAGGAGGCAGAACAAAGTTCGGAGAGCCCGGAGCACAGCACGTTTTGACACAGCTTGTGACCTACATGAATGGTATAGACATACAAATGTTTGAGAACTTACTAATTCCACGCGAAAGACGAAAGCCGTGGAATGCTTCTGGGATTCGATATAAAACTGAGAAAATAAAATGGTTCTCGCAATAATAAGGCCTTTGATTTCCTTTTGAAAAGGGAACTTTGGTCAAAGGTTAAGACATCAGATATGAGTTAGCAGAGACGTCAACCAATAAAACAAAGTCAAAGGAAGTCAAAGCTCCTCAGTAAAAGAATAAGGAGAGAAAAATCGAGCAGCGATTGTAGACACCAAGCTCCAGGCCTATGGTTCTAAAAAGAATGATGTCTGAAGTAAGATACAAGATATTGACATTGCCGGCGGAAGCAAACAAAAAGACGGGTGACTGATTCCTTCACCCAAAGTGTTGGTAGGTTCCAGCCCAGCTCCAGGTAGCCTATTTAAGCGTATCAGTATTTATAACCTGGATGCCATCCGTTAGGTTATACGAGATAAAAATAACCTCACTTCCATCTAATAAATAAAATAAAAATAAATAAAATCGGTGGCGCATCAGAGCGAGGAACCCCAGGGCCTAGCGCACTTCTCACAACCATGCTTTGTGAGGGAATGGAGGGGACCTACACTTTTCCGCCGATTATCGAGAAGGCGCTTTTCATGGCAATTAATTTACTAACGGAGGACTTGCCAATCCCTTGCGAAAGGCGATACCCGTGGAAAAACACTTTTCTCTCTGTTGGGATTCGAACCATTAATGTCTGGGTCAGCACGCCATGAGTAACACATCTTATGTAGCACAAAAAAAGATATCATTTTTGATATCCCACACAACGGTCCGTTAATTGCTGTGAAAGCTCATCTTATTTCAAACCAACTTAAAAAAAAAAAAAAAACGAATAGTTTTAATAGAGAAGGTATGAGTGTGCGTTTATAGGAACAGTAAATGACAGAAAAGAAGAAAGAAATCGTTTTGAGTTTAGTGACATTTAAAATCAATAACTATACCCTTCAATCAACTTCTCCTTCTATACCATCCCTCCTGTGACATAATTAAGAGCCACATTCCAATAAAAAAAATTCTTTCAAACCCTGAACCAGAGCTTTTTGAAACATTCATTGACGTAGAAAAGACAAACTGTCCCACCCATAAAATGTCACAAAGTTTCATTGAACTCACCAGACTTAGCCGAAATATATTAATTCAATAAAAATTTAAATTGATAATTTTGAAAGTCTGTATGATTTTTCTCTTTTTTAATTCAAGCTCAACAGCAAACATAAGTATAATCACCGCACGTACAAACAAATACGCATAAATCATTGATGTTAAGACAGACAGGCTTATAGCCAGACACTCTTGAGTATTACAAAGTTACATTTTGGCGCGAAACGTTCACAATTTCAAATTCACTTCACACTTTAGATTAGATAAATAAATATACACAATCCACACGTTTTTTTTTTTGATTTTATTTCATTTAAAAAAGCAAATAAGAAAAAAAAAAAAATTAATGTGAAATGCAAATGTTTCCCTTTTGCATAAACTTAAGAGGCCACAACATACACTGAGAGTTGAATGGGTTCTTAAGCTAGGAAAGAAAATGTTTTGCCTCCAAAAAATTACCGATTTTGTCTTTGGAACTTATTGGAATGCCAGAAAATATTGCCGGTGGAGAAGAGAGAGAGAGCACAGGTAGTGTTTGCTGTAGATACAGACTGGGGTCGCCGGTGAATAAATCCTTTGGAGCATTTTATGTGTTCCAATATACAACAAATACTATACGACAACGTGTTGTCTTCTATGCCTCTACTGTTTCGGTTTCACCATAGGTACATTGCCTTTTCAAGGGAATTTTCGGTGGCATAACCGGAGATACCAGTTTCAATCTAATATATCTCAATTTTTTGTATTCTTTCTTTTTTTCTCATGTCATCCATCCCCCTCCTTGCCATTCCATGTGCTGATATAAGAATTTTTTTTTTATTTTTATTATTCTCAGTTTTGTTCAAAAAGATTATAATAAACGTGCTTCAATGAATAATAACGAGAGGAAAACATATACTTTCATGAGAGATCAACATCCATGTTGACTGTTCAGGTAGATTAAAAAATCATCATTCAGGAAAGACGAGCCACGGACTCCTACATCGCAAAGAAGTACCTACATTTTTATGGATAGGATAAGGTAGGTAGACAAGTGAAGTGTATCTGAATTTGCCATGCAACAAAAAATTTGGATCAAATTTCGGGAGAAAAAAGACAGAAAACACATTTTTAAAATTATTTTTGTTGAACTATCGTTTACAGAAATCGGATATATGTACTTTACCTACTCGTTTAGCCTACCTCCTGTGTAGTTGTCTTTTGGTAAAAAGATGGAGCAAGAAGCACAACCATACGCAGGGGTTTTCTGTATCGCACGGATGAATTGAATTAGTATGGTTTTTTTTTTTAAAAGTTCGTTGAATGAATTTTGGAAACTGTTAGTAGAGTACCTACCTAACAAAGAAGTTTGAATTACAGTTGAAACTAGCGATAGTGTTTCTTTCCCAAAAAGGAGGAAAGTATATGGACGTCTGAATGACTCCTGAGGTTTTTTTGCAGCGGATGTAGCTTTATTTTTTATTTATTAACTTATGTCCTTATTACTGTTACGATCGGCAAAAATATAGCGGTAAAAAAACGAGACCTTTGGTTGGTGTACATTTAGTGAGCTATCATTTGTAGAGCAACAGGACTAGAATACAAATTTTTGTTCTGTTTCTTTAAAGGTGCGTCCACACTATGCCGAGCGGCATCAATCGGCACATGCCGATCGGCAAAACTGACTTAGTTTGGACGTCCCGATCGGCCTGCCTCCATACCGAAAGCCGAACGGAATTCTAACCGACTGAAACAGATCCGTATGCAGGTCGGCATAGTGTGGACGCACCTTAATTCGGTTTTATGACACGGTTTTAACATATGTATGTATGATAAAAAATCATTTCCAACTTGAGTTTATAGCTGCCTTCAAAAATGTTAATAGAATTCGTCGAATGACGTGCGTCATTGACGACAACTGTAAGCTTTAGATGAATGTGGGCGCCGTGGCTTATTTTCTCTTTCTTTTTTATCTAAAGTAGTTAGCTGTCCACAAACGACTAAGAACTCGCCAAGTTAAGGTTCAGGTTGCTCTCAGCTTAGGAGGTTGGGGCCAAGGGTCTAGCTTATTCTTTTCCCAATGGAATCATTTGCAGCATGAAATGAACCAGCCTCTTCCACTTTGATGTGAATAAAATCTTCTTTCTTTTCAGGCGATACGAACATCGTGATTTCGAAGGTACCTATCACTGCTCTTCCACTCAATTGCTTCACACTACTGATCCACTGGTGTAGTACACCGTGTGATTTGAGAAAAATGAATAGGACCATAAAAGAAATGGGAACCCAAGTACATCATTCGTTTTTGAGCTAAAGTAAGACATGAACTAAGAAGATAAGGAGTGATTCCTCCCTCTTTTTTTCGTACAGCTTCTGTAGAAGTCATTTGAGAGGATTTTCAGCCCCACGGAATGTCTGCTTTAAGATCCATATTGAGTGAATAAGTATTGAGACCCATCTTCGCACAGACGAGCTTCATTCATACAGCTTCTTCAGAAATAATTTCAGACGATTTCAGACTCGTGGCATGTCTGCCTGTAAGACAGTGTCCCATATTGGCACTTATCATCGCACTGATGTACTTCTACTGACAGAGATCAATTCATTCGATTGCTTACCATCCACCTTGATCTTGGAATAGTTTCATCCTCCTCTTCATTTATATAGCTAATAAATACTTCATTTCAGACGTTTTTTTAGCCTTGCATGTCTGATATAAGACAGTGTCCCTTAGGGAACGGCCATATACTGAGCGGCTAAATTAGAACATAATGAACATAATTAGAATACATGAAAGCTGAACAGCGTGTCGCAATGGAGACCTTTCGCCACACTGATGTGCTTTTTATTGAGAGAGTTGAAGCCGTTAGATCGCTTAACATCCAGCTTTTGTCAGAATTGTTTGCATGTAGCGATTAGTATAGGTACTAATACTAACCGATCTTGCCAAATTTATCTGCTTTACTTCTACACCCAGCGATGGTTAATGCTAATCTGTTCTCATGCAAGCCAGAGGGGTCCGCGATTGCGATCCCATCGCTGTCAAAATGAAACACAATGTAACATTAGTGGCACACATCTACGAGACCTCCAGCACATACAAATAAGGATACGTTCCACAAATCGCAATCGCAGACTGATCTTTTTTGTAGGAGATGTAGATACGACCTACTTCACATGTGTACTGCGTACTGCCACATGTGTACAAAAGGCGAAGATCCCAACTGAACTGATATAGGCAAATGCAATCGGAAGCTAAACAAAATTTTTGTTTAACGAAAAGGTTTACACTTTTACGTTATGTCCTAAAAAAGCAATCGCACTTTACGCTTGGTCTCAACATGCTATCTATCGCAGTTATTACAGCAGCCTCTTAATATCAAGTGAAGACCATTAAAGCAGTTTTATTTTCATAGAATGTTATAGATTGCATAGATACTTTACCGCAGAGCATTTATCGTAGCTATATTAAAGCAGAGGTAACTGTCTTCTGCATGTGTTTTTCCACCATTTTGCTATTTCGTTGTTTTGTTTGGTGTTATGATAAAAGTATGCTACAAAATGCACACAGCAAAAATTTTGTCTGCTGATCTACTTTTTAATATCTCTCAATATTTCTATTTTCTTACGTTACGTCTCGTTACGGAAACACCCAAAAGTGAACGAAAATTCAACGAAACTGAGTATAGAATAATGTTATAGGGTAATACAGAATACTTCGTTGAGTGCTATTACTTTGACCACAATTTAACTTTGGCCGAAAGTACTCATACTTATCTAGCTTAGTTGTTGTTGTAAGTTTTAGTTCTATTGTGAATGGCATTGGTTGAAAATACTCTTTCAACAGTCTTAAATGGTCAAATATCATTGTTAGTTGAACTTTGAAGATAAGTCAATGCCTGAATGCAAATAAGTTTTGACCTTACTATTGCACTTGTTTCCGCACACAGTTCACGAGTTAGTTCACAAGTGAGCGAAAAAGCCAAATTTGTATGGGTTCATATGGTTCACAATTACGTCTTAAGATTTTCACTCGAAATTTTAAACAAACTATTTGGAAGAAAAGAATTCATAAATGCACAAAGATTTTCATGATTGTGTGTTTAAATACTATTCAGAGAGCAAAGCAAACGACCCACCCTATATTGAATTCAATATGCTTCACTAACTTATTTTACAAGAAATGACATTTGACAGACTGACAGCGAATCAGTGGCCACATGGTGAGGGTTCTGTAACTCACATCACGTTCCTGAACTATGGATGTCTATATAAAGGTGCGTCCACACTATGCCGACCGGCATACGGATCCATTTCATTCGGTTCAGCTTTCCGTAAGAAGGAAGGCCGATCGGGACGTCCAAACTAAGTCGGATTAGCCGATCGGCATATGCCGATTGATGCCGCTCGGCATAGTGTGGACGCACCTTAAGAGTCACATGGTAATTAAAATCAGAGAATCAGACTAATCACCGTTCCACAGTATATTGACATTTTGTGGAATAGTAGATGAACACAAGAGTGATTGTAATCTTTAGTGTAGTGAACCTGAAAGCTGGAACAAGTCTTGACGAAACTGTAAGGCTAAGAAAAGAAGATACCCGGTTTCAGCCCCCGCGTCGCCGCGAAGGATTCTAACACACTAAAGATTATTGTCTTCGGCCGTTTTCAGAAACAAAGTTTATATCATCATTGTGAATAGATCACAATAAAAAACACTTCTACATCTTGATGATTTTTTAGGATTGGGACTATCTTCATACAATTACAAAAGATACTCTTAATTCTATTAAATCAGCCGCACCTTCGTTTCGTTTCCATTTAAAAAAAACTATTTCATAGAATATCTTAAATTTCCTAATTACAGGATTAGTGATAGAAAGAGTTAATTTTCCGTTCAAAAATCTCACTAGTATCAATCGAATCGAATTCCGTTCGATTACTGATCATTACCTGCACGATAACGTGAGTGCTAATGCCAAGTTCCCACAACCAAGTTTCGTATTATTCGGTAAGGTTTGACAAAATTCGACCCCTGGCATCTGCACAGGTATTTGAGTAGGCATCTGTGCAAAACGATCAACACCTCTTATTTTCATTTAGGCCAATTCACAATTGTTTCGAGTTTCCACTGAATTTTCTACAAATTCAAATTTTTATTTATTTGCATAAAAATGGAATTTTGAATGGAAAATTCAGTTAATTTTAAAATTCGATTATACTTTTTGATTTGCTGAAAACGGCTGCCTAGCAAATTGTGGTGGAAAGAAGAACTAAAATGCTGATTCCCAGTATGTGATGTTTTTTTTTTTTAAATTTTAGAAACAGTTAATCTGCAACCCCAATCATTTGCATAAAAACTTCCCAACCCCTAACACTTCCTAGAGACGACATTTTGAACAAAATAAAAGTACTATATTGTTTAGTAAGGTAAGTGAGTATGGAATGTGGAACGTAACTTCCGCCATTTATATTTAATTATCGATACATTTCTCTTCTTATTTCAACAGTATCTATATTCCTTTTTTGGCCGCCGAGCTGTTTGTGTATACTTTTTAATGGGACTTCCTTCCCCTCGAAATCGTTGGCTTTTCTTTTTTAATCATTTAATTTTAATTTTAAGAAACCTAGAGCTTGAGTACCAAATCTATTATATTCTTTAAATAAGCATCACACATAACACTAGATCCAACAACCATACATAAATTCCAAGCCATATACTTAATTGATCCCATAGCACGGTGCAATGCCCTACCCTAAAACAGAGCAGGAACCAACGAAACGAGCAAAAACAAAATAATTATTTAAAAAAAAAAACGCTTCATTCAATTATAGTAAACAAAGTTTGGATAGTAAGTAGGTACAGTTTCTTCTTTCCAACAATATACCTTCTTATATAAGTAGGTATGTGTATAATTGTATAACTCTCCTGCTCGTTTTAAGCTCCCCTATATATGTATACCTACCTACCGATAGCCATATGCCTTTGCCTTTGCCTTACCTACTCTTCTTTTCATCCCTGTGTAGCCATTTTAATTTTTGCGAGGGAAGTTCAGTGCCATTTGCAACTTTATGCAAAAAAAAAAAAAAACTTTAAGCTGCACACACTACAACAAAAATTAACAAAAAGTGTTTTTGGAAGGCATTTGGTGGCTAACAACATTTTATGTGTGACGCCACCCTGTATTATCTTATCCCCCTTGTAAGCAGCAGTACAAAACTCTCAGATGACATAAATATTAACCCTCCAGATTTTCAACCAACAGAGAACAGACACACGAAATGTTTATATACAAAAATAATTTCCCATCGACTACTCTAGCTGCTGTAGGTATTATAATGTTACCCCTACAAAACGAATCCACAGGGTATACACATAATAAAATATAATACAAAAAAAAAGAAACTAAGTAGAAGAGAATAGGGTATGGATTTGTAGGTAAGTATATAAAGCACATTATCTCTGTATGTGTTCGTGCCTATAACAAATGAGGGAAGACATTTTCTTTTCCGGTCTCGTTGACGTCGTCGTCGTAGCGGGGAGGTGTTCACTGTCTTCCACAGACGCTTCTTTTTTGGTATTCACTTTTTTTTTCCATCAAATCCTTGCTACAACTTTAAATTTCTGTTTCAAATGCGGAGAGAGACATTTCACATATGACAGAAGTTTTGTTATTGATTGATTGACATTTGACACATGTTATGATGAGGTTAGAAAAAAAGTTCAATGAACGGGAAGATGTTTTACATTAAAAAAAAAAAAAATAAGAAAAAAGAACGCAAACCGGATGTGGCTGAGGGGGAAGGGGGGGTGTCGGCAAACTACTAAGAAGAATAACACAGCGCAAGGACTGTTCGTATATTGAATATATCTAAATTTGATTTGGAATGAAACGGAAAAGGACTTTACTGTACAACAAAAAGAAAAAAAAGGACAGATTTTCATTTTCACACACCCTTTTGTGAAAAAAGCAAAAAAAAAAAAAACTATTGAAAAATTATTTTTAACAAACCCAATTCATCACTCCGGAGCAGGTAGGTACACCACGAATTAAATTAAAAACTATTCGTGTGTTAGCCAAAGCTCTTGCGGCACCTTTGGCCCTCGAAATTGGCCTGGCGCCCAACAACGTCATAGTGACCGGCGGATTCCACTTTTACACATCACTTAACAAGAAAAAAAGAAGTTAAGACTAAAAAAAAAAAAAATAACAACAGTGAAACACTACACGCGCGACATAAGGCGCTGAATTACTAGTGTTTTAAGCACTAGTACCGACATCAGCAAGCAGAAGCAGCAGCAGCAGCAGCAGCAAATACCAGCACTGACGCGGCGGCAGCAGCAAAATAACACACAACCAACAAACCAAGCGTCATACAAAGCACTGCCCGCGACTACTTTACCAAACTAACACTCAAGTCTTTTCTCTGCTACTACGTTGTCACGTCTGTGCTGTGCTGTGCTGTGCCGTGCACACCACAAAGCCCAACAAGCACCAAACAACAAAAGAGGGAAGAAGAGAGAGCCAAACGACACGGCACGGCGCGACGAACCACCGCCAATCTTCATTATCATCATCATCATCGTCGTCATCAGCCAGCCATACCAGCCATCACATCACCACTATCCACACCATCATCGCCATCATTCTTCCATTTTACCATTCAGAATCCACCAAAGTACAGTTAGAGCTAATAGGAAGGAATTCTTTTGTGAATGTTTCTCGCTCTTGCTTTTGTCAGCAGCTAGCAGCTGTCATCTGTCTTCTCTTGCTTGTGTTTTTTCTCACTCGTTCTCATAATGCTCCACATAATTGAAATCATCTTGAGATACCCCGCCGCGTTTAGCGTGTGGAATGTATTTGTGGATCGTAGACAGATTGTAGTTTCATCATGTTTTTTGCGTCTTACACCTTCTTAGGGGCTGGAAGTGGGCTTTTTTTTCTTTTTACAAGCTATAGCAATGAATGAAGAGAAACAAGAGTTCAAAAATGGTTATCGCTCTCTCTCTCGGTTTTGCATTTTTTTGCGGTGCTTTTACACTATTTACTACAAAAAACAACAACAATGCAGGGTACTAAACTATGGAAATAGGGTGCTTCTGCTTAGCCCTTTCAAAGATGTAGTAGGTACGCATTAATAGTATGGGCATAGTTTTTTCTGATTCTTTTTGTTTTTTTTTTTTTTACTTTGAAGTGCATAATGTAGTACTATTTCGTTTTTGTGTGTTGTTATCATTGACGTTGTTCTTCTCATGTGTTTGTTGCTTTCGAAATTCACAATAGTTCACACACAACAATATAACAAGTAGAAAAATAGGGGGATAATGTTGCTCCTAGTGGAACAGCAACAAAACAAAAAAAAGTCTGGCTTATTGTGTATCATCATCGTAGGAAAAAATGAAAAAAAAAAAACATAAAAAGTTAAATAATACAACAAAACGAGAATGAGAACAAGAAACTACACTCAGTTTTTCTGTGTTGCTTGCTGCTGCTGTTGCTGTATCTTTTGTTTTGACTCTTTGCTTTGAGGATCGTGGGAAGATTGCAATTCAGGGATTTTTCAATTCAGTTTCATATGCATATGATGATGCAGAGAGCTTAATCTGTCATCTTAGTGTCAGCGGCACTTTGAGGAGCAGCAATTTGATGGTAGTATACTTAACATTTATACGCAACCCCCTCGTAAGTAGATACCCTCCTCTCTGATGGTGGATGTTTTTAGCCACCCTAATCGAGCATGACTGGGAGAATCGATTTTATACAGTTTTTTTTTAATTTTTCCTATCTGTTGGGCATTTGATGTTCGTTTAATAGAGTTAAGTTTGAAGTTGTTGTTGAAAAATTGAAGTTGATTCTTTTTTGTAGCGGTTTTAGCTTTTGAAAAATAAAAACCGATTTAAATTTTGATTGGATTTTTAACTTTCAATTAAGCCCAATTTATTGACGCAATCGAATATCTCGAAGTGAAATTGATAAACCAAGTTGAGGAACATGCTAGCTGTACTAGCGTTGAGCTCGGGTCATGATGTTATGTGGACTTATGATCGTTTTTAGGGATGTCGCGTTAAGATTTTCCGCTCCAAAAATTCACTTTCGTATTCCGTTTTCATTGCGTTCCTTATTCGTATTCGGTTGTGGCTGCTGAATTCTGGGAGATTTAAGGGCGATTCATATCCATCAGTTTGTGATTTACTTAACCAGCATTCTGCAAAAAGCGTGGGTGTTGAAAATGAGACAGGTGGTCTCTTAGCATTACAGAAAATCATAAAGACAAGCGATTTGACGAAAGAAGAAGCGTTGCTGTAGTGGAAACTGCGACAAACACTTAAAACAACACAGAAATATCGAAAATCAACAATTGGAGTCGCTTTGGAACTAGAAAAATGGACTTAAGCCCAACATACATTTTATAGAGTTCCTCACCTTCCCACAAAATCTGAAAAAGATGCGTCCACACTATGAGAGGAGGTTAACTTATCCACATTCGGTTGCATTTCGGCCTTCTCAGTAACCAAAAAAGGCCGATCGGGACGTCGAAACTAATTTTGAATTGGCTAACGGCATGTCTCCCTTGCATGGAATGTAACATTGCCGATTGCCGATCCGCCTATTGATTCCGTTCGGAATAGAGTGGACGCAACAGAAGGTTTCGTCTTTGAAAACAGTGAATAAAGATGAAACGGAGAGCAAAATGAGCCCGTGTGGTGTAGACAAGTGTGGATATCGAATTACGATGTCTTTACGTTATTGACGTCCCTTGAGAATGTACGAAGATCCCCATCGTACATATACATACTATGCTCTATGCATTAAGTTTCGTTCAGTTTTCGTTCACTTCTAGATAAGTAAAGGGTTTCTCTAAAAAGATGCTACAAAAGTAGAGCAACAAGGACAGCAAATGACATCATATTTCTTGCCGCTCTTTAGACATTTCTCTTCAGTAAGGTTTGCCATTTCATGATGGAAAGATACACGAGCCAACAACGAGTCTAAATTATTAAAATTTACTACCGAAATTCAGAGTCTGTGGCCTCAACATTAAGAGCACTACTTCCAATTTTCGATGAGTCTCATTTCTGGCTGAATGGCTTCGTCAACAAACAAAATATGCGTATTTCGTCAGGCAGCAATCCACACGCACTCTATATGAGTCATCATTACATTCGAAAAAAGTTACGGTTTGATGTGGTTAATGGGTCGGCGGCATTATTGGATCGTACTTCTTCCGTGATGATCAAGACCGGCACGTTACTGTGAATGGGGATCGCTACCGTTCAATGATAACCGAATATTTTTGGCCCCAATTGGATGATATGGACATGGAGGCCATGTGGTTCCAACAGGACAGCGCCGCCACAAGCCACACAGCGAATGTCACAATCAATTTATTGGAAACCAAGTTTGGAGAACGAGTTATCTCATGAAATGTTCCAGTCGCTTAACATCGGTCGTGCGATTTGACGCCGCGGCGCGCCGTTAGATAATTTCCTGTGGGGCTTCGTTAAGTCTATGGTCGATCGTCGATGCCAACAAGGCAGCGACGATTGATGAACTTCGTACGAATACCGAACGTGAAATTGCAGCAGTACCGGCCGATTTATGCAAGCGCGCCTGTGTTGGCCATTGCAAAAGAAATCGAGTTCCATACATAATGGCATCAAACGTACATTCACAAAAATAAAGAATTTCATTGATATCCAAAACCGTTTTTGTTTTATTTAAAAAAAAACTTTTGTAGCGCTCTTATTGACAAACCCGATACATATAAGTACAAAAAAATAGAAAGTAGTCATATAGTGACTACATCTGGGTTGTGTCAACGATAAGTGCAGACACAATATTCACAATAACTATAAATTTATCAATTGACAACTATTATATCAATTTATCTATCAATAAATTAATATTTAACAATCGTTATTGGGCTATAAATATTAAAATTGTCGTATGATTTCACTGTATACACAATGAATTTTGTTGTAATATGGCTCACCCCAACAATATTGAAGCTCATATTGCAGCTTTGAATGGAAGATTACATAATATACCTGAAAAGAAGTTGAAGAATGCCTACCCCACGGTTGAATTACTAGTGTAATGCAGAGAAGTGGGAGTACTGTGATCTTTCGAGATCACGATGACTGTAGCGCAAAAGAAAGAGAAGAATAAGTTGAAGAGAGCGACCATTGAATTTGAGAGAACACAACAAACATTGCAGTTGAAGAGAACAGACATTTAAAAGAGAATAAAAAGAGATCAAGGTCCTTTTGTGAACTAAAACTTATATCACGGAATGGTGTCAATTCAACAGTGTTAAGTTTAAAAGACAATCAATATAAGTTCAAAAAAGTATAGGTTCAAACACAAATCAATGTAGAAGACTACTAAGTAAATACTTCTAAGGCCTCGGCCACGCAGTAAGCGGCAGAGCGGCAGAGCGGCAAAAAAATATTAAAACATATGAAATCACACAGGAGTTGCCACGCAATGAGCGGGCGGCAAAACAAAATTCTGAGCGGCAAAGCGGCGCCGCTCAGCAACCAAACATGTTTTAATTTTCTGAGCGGCAAACAGCATTTTATATTTATATCAGTGACGAAGCGTCCATATATTGAGTGGAATGAGTGCTTCCGTTAACGAATTTAAAAAGATCTTAGGTAATGGAAAAACAAATATAATGGCAATTTATGTAGACGATGGAATTGTGACTGGAGACGATAAAGCTCAAGTGCAATCCGTGATTGAACATTTGCAAAAAGAATTTGAAATCGAACAAATGCCAGTTGGTTGTTTTCTTGGTCTGGAGATTGATCAGCGTGCGGATGGTATTGCCAGAATCTATCTGGAAATCTTCGTAAATTCAAAAATAAATGATTAAATTCACCAAATTCCGATCTTAATTGGTTAATCGGATGAACACCAAATCGTCTTCTTTTTTGTATACGTTTAAGTAATTTGTACACATACAAACGATTTTCCGACAGTAAAATACGGCGAACTGTTCTTGACAACGGCATTTTAACTACTAATCGCTCAAAAGCAATCGCTCTCAGTGCCTGGCCATACGTCGCTTAGAGTTGCCGCTCAGCCGCTCGCCGCTCAGCCACTTAGTGCCTGGCCATACGCCGCTTAGAGTTGCCGCTCAGCCGCTCGCCGCTTAGCCGCTCTGCCGCTTACTGCGTGGCCGAGGCCTAATGTCGTCAAATATTACCATTTTTTGCAAAACAAAACAAATTAAGCTAAAAATTCTAAGCCCTACCTTTTGAATTTCGTCTAACAAAAACGCAGTGTCATAAGCTTTTGAAGTTCTAACGAAGGATCTGCCGTATACCTTTAATTATCAAGGCTAGACAGAAAAATTTTTAGAGCAGAAACACAATAATGGATCTTTCTTAGACCTACTAGTTTGCATACCAAACTGAATATCGCTCAAGATATATAAGACAACCGTGTAATAGAACAAAACTTTTTAGTAAAAGTTTCGACGGGATACCAATAGGGAGACTGAAATCGATGTCAGAAGGTCAGGCATTCGTTTTATTTCAGCTTTAATATACAGGAGGAGACCAAGGAGGAGACCAAAATTTTCGTCTTAGCAAGCTCTCACGAAATACGTTATAATGCCCATTTTGAAAAAACAATATCTCCTGGCTGTACTAAAGCCTACCTAAACACTCCGGGTGCTGCTCTCGATGCACTGCTGAATATTCCCTTCCCTCGATACCTATAAAATAAGATTTACAAAACCAATCCCTTTAAACAGAAGTGGTTTCATGCAAAATTCGTACTGGAGCTTTGAGGATCTCGCAAACAGCATATTTTAAAACACGCACGTCTAATGGATATGCCGTTCGATTCGGCGACTACATGACTCAAGCTGCGTCAAAAACACTTGGTCAACATTCTGCCGTTTCATGACTCGTTCACTCTAGAATCTGAAATAGGAAAGGACTGTTATAACAGATGATGGATCTAGGGCTGCTGCCTTTGTAGAGAGCGATAACATACAACTGCACGCCCCATTGGGAACATTCCATCCAAGCGGAGACGTGTGCTATCCAAATGGCAATAAGCTATTTTACCAAGAATAGCTAGTATTCATGTCTGCAGCGCTCTAGTCAACCATAGAACTAAAGTGATCCTATATGAATGCAATCGAAAGACTAATTTTTTGAGTCTGCTTTGAGATCGCGACCATAGCAGCATAACTAGAAACGAGATCGATGATGAACATACAAGGTAAGGATCTCAGACAGCTTTCTCTAAACCTAACTAGCTTTTGGTCTGACGTGGTCCTCAATGATTGGATCTGTAGTGAAAGCAGCCGCAAATGGCATCCCTCTTTGGGTGTAGTTAGACTTAACCTCAGCTCTTCAACGTGCATAAGAAAACGACAGAAAAAATTACCAAATCCTTCACCTAACCCACTAGTAGTTCAGCCAACTTTTACTTTTACTTTTCCCACCAGGTGCTCTAGGTAACTCCCCCTTTGACGTACGAACTTCATATCCGTGTTTTTAAGCCTAAAATGTTTCCAGAATCAAAATGTTCGCAACAAAACACCTCGAATCTCCATTTCAATTCAGTAGCTAAGAGAATAATGACTTTAACCACACTGTAGAGAAGATTTTTTTCAACAAAATGATTTCTAGCTTCGCAAACAACAAATTTGATTGGCACAATTTAGAAGTTTCAAGTGTATATAAATTGACAGACTGGTAGTACTAATAAAATGATTTAGTGATGACAATGATGAAAATAAGCGGGTCCAACGCAATAAAGTTTTCAGGCCCCTCTTCAGCCAGAAGTCAATTAACAACTGAAAAACCGAGCTTTCGACCAATTGCTGGGTCAGAAGTTCGGTTTTTCAGTTAAGATTAAATTAAATAGTTGAATAACATAAGAAAGTTAATGCTTTCAACTCGCTCAATATCAAAGCCATTTGAAAACCATAAAACAAACTTGTATATGAAGCGATCTATGAAGCTGTGATGTGATAAAAAAGTATCATTTCAGTTTTCACAGTTTTTTCATTTTATCACTTCACGAACCCACTCTAAGCGATTCCTGATCTCAAAATGAAAAGCAGTTCTCAAACGGTGTTCTTAAAAGTACTAAAACGTTCTGAATGATAAATTCTGACAGTTGTCTGTCATTTTCCAGTTTTATTTTGTGTATAGGTTTTTCCAATTTTTTGCAAGTAATGTCCGGAATTATGTTTCAAATAATTGTAAATAATCGACAAAGTTCTGAACAAAGATATAACTTAATGATTTATTTGGATTCTGTGCTAATTACACTTTTATTTCTTTCTTAGAAATAACGGGTCCACCATCTAACGTTTTTTTTCAACTAGTGCTTATTTCGTGAATGGTAACACTTAGCTCATGTCTGATTTGACAGATAATTAGCTTTATCCGTCCGCTGAACGAATAGATATGTTGCGTTTACGCTTCGCTAAGTGGGCCTGCGATCGACTTAGAGAAGATGCCGATTTTGTAAAAAAAAAATCATCTTTTCAGATGAAGCTCATTTTGATCTGAGCGGGTATGTAAACAAGCAAAATTGTCGCATTTGGGGCACAGAAAACCCGCAAGCATACATTGAAAAGCCGATACACCCAAAACGAGTCACTGTTTGGTGCGGATTTTGGTCCAGATGCATAATTGGGCCATTTATCGAAAATGAGCAAGGAGTGGCCGTTACAGTCAATAGCGATTGTTATCGGGTCATGTTGAACGAATTTTTGTTCAAAAATTGAAGAGGAGGATATTGGCAACAGCCAACACAGCCAAAGCTACTGTCGATGTTTTGCGCTCATCTTCAAAAAAAAAAGTTGTTTGGCGGACCCTTTAGATACAGGATATTGAGACGTTCTTTATTAAAAATGCTTTTTGGACCTCGGGTGCTTTTTGGTGCCATTTTTCATAATTGAAATTTTTCACTGCCACATACGGCAATGAAAAGAAATTTGAGGTTTGGTTTTCATTCATCGAGAATCGAGTTTTCGGTAAAGCTGTGATAAAGTTTTTCACTTCACAGCTTCACAGATCGAGAATTGACCCCCAGGTGTTTTAAGCGAAATTCTCCATCACTAAACTCGAAAATTCTCTTTTTTTTAAATTATTTGTTGGGATTTCCTATCGATTCTCCCGAGAATTACTAAAAAATGTAAGGACATATCAAGTAACTTTTCTCTTCCCCATATTTTCTTCTGCCAGACATTACAAGTCACATGAAATTTTAAAGAGGAATTTTACAAGAAAAGTGAGTTTCTCAGACTACACGGCTCGTTTGTAGTGTTCACATTTATCAAACACTTTTCGTGCAGACTATGCCCATACAACAGATTGCAAAGTGTTTCAAACCAACAATTCTAATGGACATGAGGTGAACTTTTGTAAAACTGAAAAAGAACATTAACATTCTCAATAGCTATTTGATGCTCTCAACCAATTGTCATCCAATTTCTTTCCTCGTTCAAATTGAACATTTCTAATTCCAATCAAATTAGCTAATTCACTTTAACTTCTCTTCAAAAATAAGGAACGACAGTAAGAAATAATTTTAAACAGTTACATCACACACATATATACAAATACAAATACATTTTCAGTTCTCATTGTTCTTCAGTTTAACGAAGGACACGTTCAATCCATTGGAACTTAAGGCAACAACTGCTCCTTTCAAACTTAAACTGCCATTTTGTATCACATTTGAATTTGTTGCTCCTTCGTTGATCCTTGTATATTAGCACTTCACCAGGAAAATTTGTTTAATCACAATAAACGTATAACTTTCAGACTTAAATTCAAATTGTCTGTTGCTTTAGCATTATTTTATTTTTGTTCTTTTGATAAGAAAATCATATACTCACTCATTATTTTCAAATAATAGAATTTGTGTCCGTAATAACAAATTGATACGGATTATCCAGTAATATGTTTGCTTTGCTAGTATTTTACTTAGCAGCATAACTTTACGTGGGTTTGTTTCGATTTTCGAGTTTCGAAAAGTTGTACTATCAAAGGCGCTTATTTTTTTTTTTACTTGTTTGTTTTTGATGTTCAAGAAAAAACAAATATATGGCTACACCGAGTATTTTTTGCTCTCTCTCTCTCTTTCTCAAATTTACAAAAACTTAATGTTACAAAATTGCAAAATTTTTAGATTTTTAACACTTTACAAATAATTAAAAAGCAAAAAAAAAAAAAAAAATAAATAATAAAAAAACAAATTTAACAATTAAACAAAAAAAAAAACTTTAATATTAACACCAAAACAAAATTTAAGTTTGTTTACTTTTCTTTTTTAACAAAAATTTAGACACTTCATATTACTATGAGATTTTGAAGGGAGAGTTTCTTTTAGAGAAAAGAATTGCTTACGATTAATGCATTGAACTAATTTTAATTAAATTCTAATTAATTTGCTAGGATTTATTTTTGGTTTCGGTTACAGATGGAGCCACATTTCGCCTTTTTGTTGATCTTTTGTTGTTGTTTAGAACATTTTTTTTTATCTTTTTGAACAGTTGCGCGGGTAATTTGAATTTTGAAAACAAAATATAAAAAGAACAAAATTGCGCGTCCCGTTATCTCTCCTTTATTTGATATGACTAACTATGTTGTGTATTCTTTTAAAGTTGCGTACGTACGTCTTGCGCGTAACATAACATGCGACTAAATTCAAAAATGCAATCGGAGTCTGGAATAAGGGGCGAAGAACAAGGGCCCTTTGGCTGGTTGGTTTGGTTGGTTTGAATTGGTTTGGTGTTGCCGCTGGTTTTTCATCATAGGGAAGCAACTTCGTTGTGGTAGTGTAATTCAACTACTCACAATAACTGGTTATTGCAATTGCTAGTGCTGCCTGCAGCAACAGCAATAGCAGCAGCAAGCAATAGCAAGGGATGTGAAACAAAAACACCACCATCAAACCACTACTTAGAAGAGCAAAGTACTTATGCGTACCTACATCACGAATTCCATTCTCTTTCTACTTTATGAAGGGATGAGCGGCAGCACAAGGGAGAGGAACAAAAAAAAAAAAAAAAAAAAATACCCATTGAGCCGGATTGAAAAAAGGCCTGCTGGTGCCGAATGCCGATTTTGAACGAAGCCTGAAAAATATTATAATGATGACGCGAATGAACGTATCAAAGTGAAAAGCAAGAAGCAAAAATAAACGAATTAATTAAAAAAAAAAATTTTTATAAATAAAACGACAGCAATGAAGAGCAGTTCAACTAACACAGAGATAAGTTTATTTGTCGAGATAACAGTGGCGGAAGTTGTCATAGGGTAATGGGGAATTTTCCAATCCTTATTTGCAGTCGCTTTTTTTTGTTATCCACATTGAGGTGAGGTTCAACACTTTGTTGTCATTCATTTCTAGAAGGAAATTTCTGAGCAGGTATAAGAAATACAAAGGTGTTACTTCGGGTACGATAAATACTTCACTCTGTTCAGAAAAGTCAGTACAGGGAAGAAAATCTATTGGCTTCTAACTCTGATTCTAGTGAATTTCAATCAGCTTGCAAAGCTTTCTGAACATTTTAATGAACGGGTTAACACTTTTTACTAAGATTTATTTTAGTATCATTCAAAAGCACAGGCGTAACTAGAAAAGCTCTCCAATAAGGTCTGTACTGAAAATATAATTGAGTGGCTAGTCTAAAAAATTTATTATCAGCTGAAAAGCCCTGTTCACACTGTACAATTAGTTGGACAGACTCCGATTGATGGAAGTTGGATGGTCGGATGTATTTTGCGTTCACACTTATCAAGCTTGTCGTCCAACTTTATGTCACGTACCCTTCCACCCCGTCCAACTTTTAAGTTTTCAAAACTATTCGAAAACCATCCAACAAGTTGGACAAGCGGTCGTCTGAAAAGTTCACACCATCAAGCATTGGTCGTTCAAGCCTAAGCCTAAGTAGGCTAAACGCAGGGCTTTTTTAAGTTTTAAAGCTTCGCGGGTACAAATTTCTAACACCGACGCTACTGACCTCATAAAACTCAACATGACTATACTGAAAAACTTTTTGAACATAGCATAGGGAATCAAAAAAGAAAAAAAATGCAATCGTATGTCAGTTCATTACCCATTACAAAGCTTTTAATCACAGAACAACATTGAATATTTGTGCTTTTAGAAGCTTTCTCGCACTACCAACAAACTTTCTTCAGTTATTGCTCGCATTTGGCTTTTCTGGTAAATGCTGGACAGAAGAAACCATATTCTGTTGAGAAAAAAAGGTCAATACAGAAATGAAAGGGTAATCAGTCCTCACTCAAATTGTAATGAATTTCAATTGAACTGCTTATTTCAAAGCTCTTTTCAAAACAATTTTTACATAAGATTTGTTTCAGTAAGCTGCAAAAGTATACCTTTGCTACTGTATGCGAAAAAAACCATATGACACTGACATCCGGATTTAAACAGAGTATAAAACGCTTTGCGACTTTCTGAAAAGAGCTTTTGAGCTTTTGGTTAACAGCAGATTGAAAATAACAAGAAGGCACTTCGAAGCAATATTCCTTTAACATAATTGGAGAATCTATGATTGCTAACGATAATATTCTATTCCTTCCAAGAGGATATCAAAGCTTTTCCCTATGCGAGCTTTGATGTATATTTCAAGCTTATGTACATCTGTATAAGATGAAGCGTTTTTGATATTCTAAGAAAGCGTAAGAAGCCCATTTCTTCGATCTTTAGAAAAAGCAAAACTTCATTATCAAAAATGGGTTATTTAGAAAAAAGCTTTAAAGCTCGCAAAACTTCATTATCAAAAATGGGTTATTCTTTTAAAAAGTCTTAGAGACGGCATAAAAATAAAACACAACGTAAACTTTATTAATAGAAAATGACTTAAATAACTTTTAAAAGCTTTTTGATCGGTTGGACTTTATTCTGTTCTTTTCCTTCCTTTTCCGGAGTGATTCCTTGGAACAGCTCTCGCATTGACCTCTGAATGAATCGGGAAACCTCTCGGTTTAGGATTATTCCATGTTTGAAGCCAACCAAATGCAGATTTCGTTGCATTTGTCTGTACGAGGAGTGTTTTGGACGGACTTTCTTTTTTCCTGCGTAAAAGCTGTATAATATTGCCTTCCTGACGGAATTCTCTTAATATCTCTTTTGAACATGAAAACATACGAGCTGAGCCGGTAGTTATTATTTCCAAGACGGTATTTTTGAATCTTTCAATTTGTACTTTCAGTACAGGAAAAATGCGGTTCGATGCTTACTCAGTAAATTTCAATAAGATTGTTTGATGCAAAGCTTTTTTTAAAGCTTTCACGGGCATGTAAACTCTTTTGTTTCCTGTGAGATTTGTTTGAGTATGGTGTAAAAGTATACCGGCGCTACTGACTGCGAAAAAGCTCTTTTATAAGGCCTGTACGGAAAACACAACTGAACAAAATATAGGATTCACTAAGTTCAAAAAATGCCTTTTTTAATCTTTCTTTCAAATATAAGGAACTAAGGAGCAAAAAGCTTCATGATACAATCAGAAACAAACACAATTACACAAATACAAATATGTTTACATTTTCTCTCAATGTGAGCGACATTTTTCGGCATACTAATAAACCGGAAATCAAAAAAATGAAAGGGTCGTCTCAGATATACTGAGAGAAGTTGCATATAAGTACTGTTCATATACATACATACCCTAATTTGTGCTCATCGATATGTAAGATAAAATTAAAGGTATGCCAGAAAGAGAGGTGTTTGAATTTCAATACTATTTATAGGTAATTCGATGTGAGCACGGCAGCTAAGTCAAACGAATTGATGAGCTAATGAGTTTCAGTTCTTTTTTTTCCTTCCCTTGGTTGGGAGTTACCAAAATGATGGTGGAAGAAAGTATAGAAAAAAAGAGGTTATAGTAGGCAGAGTTGGTTTTTGGTATTTAACAAAGGTATATCAGCACTCAAGAGTAGGTGAACGAGTTTGATATGATAAATCAAAGGTTGGTTTTTAAAATAGCTGAATGAACAAACATAGACATTGGCAATTTGTTATATTGTTTTAAGGCTTCGTGATAATGTTTTGCCGGCATTTCTTCAGGATCAGATAGGGAAATGACAACTCTTTGTGGGAAAGTCTCGTCTTTTGATAGTTGTCTTAAGTTTTCTGCACACACAAACAAAACTTAATACATTAAAAGCTTGGTTGATTGGCCAAAGCGACGAATTTCGGTTGTGCTCTTGACATATCCAATCGTTGATAGGACCTCGGCAGATCAAGAGCTAGTTCAGACCTTGATAAAGCTGTCTGAATCGCAAGTTCATCGGCGATCTCGTTTATATAGTTATGCCATAATGAGATGAAACCCAAACAAGCCTCAAAGAATCTAGCCTTACGATGGCATGCCATGTAGCGAGGTCTGTCACTCCTGAACCACTTTCGAGTTAGTGAGAGGGCTTGCAGAGTCTTACAAGTACTTCTTACCGACCAGCCGTTCTTTTTGTATTGTAGCTTATAGCCATTTGGATAGCATGAGCCTCAACTTGGAAGATGGACGTGTATGTGCCAACGAGGTGTGCAGTCGTATGTCATCGTTCTCCACAAAAGAGCCAGAACCATCATCGGTTCTAGTAACATCTGTGAAGGTTCGTCCGATAACAAACCTTTCCGGGTTTAGATTCAAGAATGTACCAGAACTGAACCAAAGGAAATTTGACCGTGTATTTTTGATGTAGTTTGACCCTCACTGCTTGCGAGATCCTCAAAGCTCAAATGGAAATTGTCCCAGACACTTTATTATATTAATGTTGTTTTATTAACAAATGAGTAAAATCAGAAAAGTCTTGCGAACTATTGAGCTCTTAAATCAAAGAAAAAACAGTCGATGATGACAATATGATGAATCAGACACCTACGACTTCTAGAGAAGTGGTCCGATCTCGATTTCTGTAACTTTTAGGTGTTGTCACTGTAACTTGTCGGTGCAGTATCGCTTCTCTTAGTTTACTCGGTATATATTCGGTGTTGATAGCTCACTGAATAAATACATATATACATCAGTCAATACCTTTTTAACTGTGCGGAGTTTCAGTACAAAGAAAACGGCATCTAGGAAAATATTTTCTTGATGATCCAAGCGATCTGGCGAACACAGATCCCCTGCATCTCCTTCGCTTTATTAAAAGCTCCAAATGGTTTTGTGAGGTGGTAGTGAGTGAGTGAGGTACTCCCGCGCATAATTTCTATGGTATCACAGTGAACCTAATATTGGTTAAAGTGTGTCAGTTTTTTTCCCTGGCAGCCATTTTAAGCCTAACCTAACCTAACCTAGCCAGTACAAAGAAACAGGAGTGTTTCGATATTTACCGCAAGTCTTTGTGCTTGAAGTTTAAAAAAATGCACAAGCAGTGTGTTTTGTACACAAAACTTACGAAAGTTTACCGACAAGTGAGAAAGTGAGCATGGGTCGGTACTCATTCAAGCAAAGCGGTAAACCGGTACCGCACGTAACAGTGAGGAAGCGGCCTAACACTGAGCGCTTACATGTTTTGCTTTCAATATGTAGGTAACGCTGATTGTTTTGCAACTAGCTAAGGTGGTGGGTTGACGCTGGGGCAGTGTAGAAGGTCATTGCTTTACCCTTGTTGATTGCGTCGTTGTCCATTAGGACCATCGCATCAATGGATCTTGCTTCCGGATGTCTTTCTTTCTCTGTTATCCTTCGTACTGAAGTGTTTGAATGGTTGGTCAGGTTTTCCAGTAGGTGTCTACCAGATTGCCCCATATAGTATCTATAGGGATGATCCTAGCCTCTTTATAGAGTTTTCTGTTGCTCACGGTTTTCCAGCGTTCCAGATCGTAGCCAAGTCCTGTGCATATACGCGCAGAACCTTCCTCTCGAATACAGTCAGTCTTTGCATTTTGAGCCAGGCGGGAAAGCTGTACGTAATGACAGATCATATTAGCTGCAGAAGTATTTTCGTTTTTGGTAAACTTCTTTTGCGCATCAGCAGATGAACAAGTTGGAAAGCCTTATCAGCTTCACAAAAAACTGCAGTAGCGTGAGGGTTGAAACGTATCAATTCGTTAAGGTATACTCCTAAAAATTTGATCTCCTTCTTTGGCCAGAGCTGTGTAACGTCAGGAAGGTTGTAGCAGATGTTATGGCAGTTTGTAGAGTCTTCACCTTCGTTCCTGTGTAGGTCTTTGCATGCAAATTAGCTCGAACTTTGAGGAGTTCATTTTGATCCCCAGCGTTGGCAGTACTCGAAGAGTACTCGAAGAGTGGTCTTCAACCCTAAGAGCTGCAATCACAGGTGACAGTGAGTGCACGTAGGCCAAGGAATGATCTGCATTTAGGTGCGTGTAAGTTATAAGGCGGTAAATGAAAAATATCATGTGACATCCGCATTCACATTTCATGGCGGCATCGAATTTTTGCTGAATTGTTGCTTGGCCATACATACATACATACATACATAAAAGGGTGGCCCAACAGAGCAGGGAGCACTCGGCTCCTAACGCATTTTTCTCAACCATACCTTGTGAGGGAACATGGAAAAGACCTACACTTTTTTTCGATTAATCGAGAAAGCACTTTTCATGGCTTGAAATAACTATCGGAGAAATGCCCAAAGGCGATATCCATGAAAAAACTTTCTTCCTTGATGTTTCTGGAATTCGAGTCTTCAGTCAACAGTGTAACAGACATACACTCTAAGCATAACGCTTTGGTCACTTTGCTTAACTAGTACCTGCTAAAGGTTGAGGATTTGTAACTTGCTGCCAAAATTTCTAAAAACAGGCAGGTATGTATTTTTCTTTTGAAATTTAGACTTTGCTGTTTTATTTCTCCAAAATCATTTGCAAAAAGAAGACTGACACAGTTTTTGCCTTAGAACCTTTTTTATGCGCAGGTTTTGAGTGCGGTCGTACGAGTTTTTATATTAAACTCGCTGGACTTCGAAATGATATAACAATCAAGTAGGTAGAAGAAGGAGTCACATCAAAGAAGGGTCACATCAAAGGCATTCTTGGGATCGCTGCGATGACGCGATGAACCTCGGATATAATGCAAACCAACTTGTAAGCCCTTTTAAGTTTTCGAAGTTATAAGGATTTTCAAGAATAATCCATTAGACTACGGAACTGTATGTTAGAATGGAATGTACCAAAGAATCCTCTTTTGAACGAACGCTTTGACATGAACGTGCAAAACTGAAATGACCATCTTTACTCGCTCTTCGAAATTTATTCTCTAGGTTTGTTAAGTCTCTAGATATTGATATTAAGATACTTAACATTGGAGAAGAATGAGAGTATTTCAACAGTAGCTTTGATTTGGGAAGAGCGAAAGTTGGTATTGGAAGTTGGTATTTGCTTTTGGTAGTAGAGACCATAAGTTCAGCTCTGCTCTGGTTAGCTTGGAGCATTGTTTTATAGTAAACTAGTAGTACTTCTTCTTTTTCTTATTTCCTTAGCAGCTCTATTAGCATTGTGGTTTGGAAAGAATCATAAAGCTCTCTCACTTGTTGGCCACAGACTGATGATACGCCTATGGGATACACTGAGCTAGCCTCAAGGCGTCGAGAAACCTTCCAGGTTTGGATTATTCTAAGCCTGACGTTAACATTTGGTTCGTGTAGTTATATTTATTAATCGCAGGAGTTTTTTTTTGCCCGTTTTTCTTTTTTCTTGCAGCGTTTGTGTAGGAGCTTCGCATGATATTGTCTCTCTTACCAAGTCTTCACAATCTTTTCTTTAAACTTTGTTCATAACTCGTAGCCATAAAAGAGTCAAGTGCATTCCATTTTTGGATGCTCCTCTAATGAATGGCATGTTTGGATAGTTATGTGTTGGCCATGCTTTTCTCTATCTTGGTTTTGATATAAAATCGACTTTTTCATACAAATAACTAGCTACGCCAAATTCAGCAAATTCTCCGACGACAGATTCAGTAAAGACGTTAAAGCACATTTTATGTCTTAAGAGGATGCTTAAGCAAATATTTTTTACTGTAAGCTGTGCCAGGAAGGACTTAAATTTGTCTAGGACACATTGCAACGTAAGTAGGTTAAGGCTCATCGTAGGTTAGATGCATTTCGTGGGCTCACAACTCTTTTTGTATTATCAAACGTAATTTTTTTTGTCTTTCCATTTTTGATTCACGACATAGCAGTCCTCCTTTTTTGTACTCTGTGGCACAACTCAACTTCTCTGTCCTCCATTAGGTACTTTCACTACATCCTGTGAAAATTTCAAACGCTGTAGCCATAAAAAAGCGATACTCTCATTAAATCTGTGGGTTTGATTAATCCCCACGTCTTTTCGTTACAAATCGGATTGAATTTCTTTAAAGCAGGACAAAAAAAATTAAAAGAAAATAATTCCCAATCAGCTGCACTTACTTCCTATGAAAAGTTTGTCCTTCCTTCCCCCAGAGCTCTATTTCAGAAGAAAAAAACTAATCTAATTCTGTCCCTTGTAGGTAAATCCATGTAATTGCAACTCATGCAGCACCCCACATCAAAAGGGTGTTCAAAGACATGCCTTCGATTTGAAAAGATCCCGATCTGTCAAATCTAATTACGTTTATCTCAAAAATAAATTTTACACCTCTTACGCTTTCACAGAAAGTAACGTGATGAATACCCAATATCCACCCAAGTAAGTACGACATCTGCTCGCCCATGGTACATGCTACTGCTCTGCTTTACTTCCTCAAATAATGAGTTTTTGAAAAATACCAACCAGAGCAAGAAAAAAGGAAAAAAAAAAAAAACGAATACCAAGGCTAACTTCCTTGAGAGACACTTTCTTCTACACACGAGGGGACAACGATGTGATGATTGTAGAATACACCCTATTAGCCAACTACTTAGGTTGGGCTGAGATTATACGCACATATAACATTATCGGCACATGTCAATAGCTTACTTTTGCGCATACGCTTGCTTGCTTGCTGCTGCTCCTTCCCATAATGTGAATTTTACGGAAGTAAATTATGTACACCTTGAAAACCCAGAGAGCAACAATTGTATGCTACAAGAGCATACTGCTTCTTCTTCCTTATCTAGGAGTTGTCAGTATCTACCTGAGGATTCTATTCATTCTGTGACATCTGTTTCTTGGAAGGTAATTTTTTTTTGTTGCTGGTCCAAGCATTGTTCTTGCTTTTGCTGATCCCTGGGATTTGGATACAAAAGACAAATACACATTCCTTCCATGAGAAGGTGACATAATTTTTCGTTTATTGCAAGGAAAAGTATTTAAATCTTTAGTGAGTCTTGTTTTCTTCTTGTTTTTTCTTCGCTTTATTATCTCAGAGAACTATGATGCCTTATGTGTGCTCAATGTACCGTGAATGAGAAGTTTCATCTGCGGTATAGATTTTCCATCAATCTATCTGTCAAGCGATGCAGATCAGGAAACCGTGAAAATCAAACAAGACAAACAAAATTAAAAAAAAAAAACCGTTTCATCCTTCGTCATGATGCGATGATTTGCTGCTTGTCAATCTTTTTTTCAAGAACACGTGGTGTATAGAACTTACTGGCTGTAAAAAAAAAATGGCGTGGCCGAAAGAAAATTCTCTCGTTCATTTTAGAGACACTTAGTCAAAACGAACTAAGAGTCAAAACTCAGCTACATATCTACCCCGCGTTGACTTCACTTTTTTTCAAATTCAATGACAGTTCATCGAACAAATCTTAAACATTCATCACGCTCTCAGATTAAAATAATTTAAATAAAAAGATTAATATAATTTTCAACAGTTAAAAACACTGTTGAAAATTATATTAATCTTTTTATTTAATAGATTAAAAAACACGTGGAATATCTCTACTACAAAACTCATAAAATAATTTTCCAATAATTAATTATGGATTTTCCAATGGGGAATTGACAACTTTGAATTTAAATAGTCAACGCAGACTTTCACTAATCATGGAACTGTCACTGTCAATTTATTTAGTAGTCCCAACATTTTCATCATGGAAATGTAAGTTGTACACGAACGAGCAAAGTCTGCAAATTATAATTTTCTAACGAAATTTGGAGTAACTTACTTACTTAGGTGGCATTACATTTCGGGGTAAACCTGGGCCTCAATCAACATCCTTCTATAACGACTTCGATTTCGGGCGAGCTCTCTCCAGTTTCGCACTCCAAACCGGTTGAGGTCTTCATCCACTTGATTGCACCACCTAAGACGAGGTCTTCCTCTTCCGCGATTTCCCTGCAATGTGCTTTCGAACACCCGACGAGCCGGAGCGTTTGGGTCCATCCCCCCTACATGGCCCAACCATCGTAGCCTCGCGATGCGTACTCTTCTGGCTATGCCCATGTCGCGGTACAGCTCATACAGCTCGTTCTTGTATCTTCTTCTCCACACATTGTCTTCGAATACGGGACCAAATTTCATTCGGAGAATTTTTCTTTCGAAACGACCAAGGGTTTCCTCATCCGCTTTCGATAAAGTCCATGCTTCCGCGCCGTAAAGCAGGACTGGGATGATTAAGGTCTTATACAAGGTTACCTTGGTTTTTCTGGAGAGGGTTTTGTTTCTCAATTGCCTTCTTAACCCAAAGACGCAACGGTTGGCAAGAATTATTCTCCGTTTGATCTCTGCACTGATGTTGTTTTCCGTGTCTACAGCGGGCCCTAGGTAGACGAAGTCCTGTACTACCTCGCAGTTATGTCTTTTTATTTTGACGTTTTGTCCAATTAGTCGATGTTCTGTGTCCTTGTTTGATGACAACATATAATTCGTTTTGCCCTCATTAACCATCAAACCCATTTTTGCCGCTTCTGTTTCAATACTAGCAAAAGCACCTATGACATCACGCTTATTTCTTCTCATTACGTCAATATCGTCTGCATAGGCGAGTAATTGTACAGAGTTTTGAAAGACTGTTCCTCTGGTGTTGACGTTTGAGTTTCTTACAATCTGTTCAAGTATGATGTTGAAGAAATCGCATGACAGCTTGTCGCCTTGCCTAAAACCTTTTTCGACATCAAAGGTCTCGGTGAGTTCTTTACCGACCTTGACGGAGCAGCGTGAATTCTCTAAAGTCATCCTGCATAGTCGTACGAGTTTTGCAGGGATGCTGAAACTAGACATGGGATTTTTACAGCTCGTCTCTGTAAATACTGTAATACACGCGGCCTTGAAATCGATAAAGAGATGGAGAATATCGATATTATGTTCTCGGGTTTTTTCCAAAATCTGCCGTAATGTGAAAATTTGGGCTATTGTGTACTTCTCTGGCCCACATGTGGTTTTCATTGATAAGGACCTTTCAAGTTGTTGGCATGGGGTTTCAGACGTTCACATATTATAGCAGACAAGATCTTATTAGCGACGTTAAGGAGGCTTATCCCTCTATAATTGGCTCAATTGTGAGGATCTCCCTTCTTTAGGGTCGGGCATACGATACTGAGGTTCCATTCATCGGGCATGCTTTCTTCCGACCATATCATGCAGATCAGCTGGTGCGTGCTCCTTTCCAACCGATCTCCAGCTGCCTTGAAAAGTTCGGCATCAAGGCCACCTGCAGTCTTTTTTGATTTGAGGTTGCATATGGCAAGCTTAACTTCTTCTAGGTTGAGAGGACGGCAGTCTTGACTGCCGTTAAGTATACTGCAGAAAGTGTTTTGGGCTGCCTTTCTTCTTTTTGATATCGCTCGCACTTGATTGACACTCGTGGAAAGGAAAAAAAAGCAAGTTGACTTTTTTTAAAAGTAATTTTAAAGTATCTTCTTCTTCTTTTTCATTTCCGGCGTTGATCTTGAAGCTATCACAACTCTCCCACTTTTCCGCTTCACACTAGTGATCCGTCTGTGGGGTACGCCGCGTTGACCTCAGAAAGCGTCGGCAAGCCTCCCGGTTTTGGATTGTTCCATGTCTGAGGCCAACCAAATGCTGCTGTTTTTGCATTTGCTTGTACCAGGTGTGTTTTGGCCTGCCATTTCTTTTTCGTCGCGAATTTGTTGAAACGTTGTACCATATTGCCTTTTGGACGACGTTCTGCGGATCTCTCCTTTGAACATGACAATACCAACTGAGCCGGTCGTGCTGAATTTTGTCCAAGATGGTACTTTTGACATGAAGGCTTCCACGGATCTTAGTACTTCTAATTCGATCAAGCTTTGTTACTCCTGCTGTCATCCGAAGCATCTTCATTTCGGCTGCCGTCAATTTGCTCTCATACTTTTTGTACATTGTCCAACATTGTGAACCGTATCTCAGAGCTGGACGGAAAACTGCTGTGTAGAGTCTTCCCTTCAGCTAAGGGGGCATTTTTCGATCACAGAAGATAGCGGAGTTTTCTCGCTACTTCATCCACCCTACGCTTACTCGATGATTGATGTCGTCATCACAAGTTGCTTCACTATTGATCATAGATCCCACTTTTCACACTTGGGAAGCACATTTCCATTCAAATAAATGTCTGGAATAGGCTTGTCTGGATCAGAAAAAGGGCAGCACAGGTATTCAGTCTTTTTAGCGGTAATACTGTACCCATTTCCTTCCAGAACATCAATCCAAACGGCAAGTGCTCGTTGCAGGGATGTAGGATCCTCGCTTATGATGGCTCCATCGTCAGCAAAGAATAATTGTTGCTCGCACTTGAATATTATATGATATCTAGAGTCTTAAATTAGCACATTTCCACTAAAATAAATGTCTGGGATAGACATGAAAGTTGGCAACACAAGTACTCAGTCTGTTTTGGACTAATATAATTCAAACTCCCTTCTAAGAGACCTTGTCCCATAAGTAAGGTGATTCTTGCAGGGATGAGGGATGTAGTACCTTTACTTATGATGGCTCCATCGACTTAAAAAAATAGTCGATGTAGTTTGCTGTTTTGTTCTTTATCTTTTAGAAGGTAGTCAAGTACTGTAATAAAAAGCAGAGAACTCAAGACGCATCATTGGTGTATAGCATTTCATACATTTATCCTCAACTACCCGCACATAGGCTTCTAGAACGCTTCGTTGTCTGAAGGCTGCTTATATTACATCTGATGGTTGTTTAATGCTTTTTCCAAGTCAACCATCAACATGCTAAATATCTGAGGAATCACCTTGTTTCTTTTAGGATCCTTTTACTTTAAATTACTCCATTTTTTTAAATTCTTAACTGAGTATTTTCGTAAAGTTAGGTTCGGCTTCTGGAAAGTGCTCTGTTCGTTCAAAACTCCATCACAATACTGTCCCAAATACGTGCAGAATTTTGTCGTCGTCCACAAGAAGCTGTCATTGAACATCTTTAATGAACTTCGGCGAACGAAACTCCTGAACATTTCTCCTTCTTTGAGCGACCATTTTGAAGATTGTTGGGCCCTTATTCAAGTTGTTTTGTCGTTTTTCTTGAGCAGCTTGGTTTGCATTTGGATCAGCAGCCAAAGCAGAAACCTCTCTCAGCATTGACGGATTTAGCTATAGGCTGAGTAGGCTGCAGCCTAGGGCAGCAACTCTAGAGGGGGCGGCAAATATTTTGAAAATAAGAATTTTTATTCGAACAAAAAAAATGTTCAATAGAAATGTTATTTTTTTATTTCTTATGTCAATTTGATTTATATTTTTTATTTTACAATCTTATGTTATGGTCGAGTTTCATATGACTGTGGTGAGTATAAATATGTAAAAAATTTTTTGGGGCGGCTTTTTTTACAGCCTAGGGGCGCCATTAGTCAAGATCCGCCATTGTCTCTCAGATCTCCGATACATGGATTCCATTCTCTCTTTGCTTGGAGATGTGGGCACTTCTTCTTCGTTTCTTTGTTGCAGCTTCTGTATTCATTTTTGAGGTGAGTCTTTTAATTTTCATTGTTTGAGGGGCACTTTGGTCATTTCTGGCAAGCCCCTTTCTTATTACTTTAGTCGTTTGCTGCTAGTGTCCCTTTGGAGCCTCTAGCAATAATTTGGGTCGGTTTAAGCAAGTTTGTTGCAAGCAGTCCCATATACTTTGTGCTCCTTGTATTTTGAAATGTATTAATGATGTTGCACAGCTATCTCAAAATGAATTGGTCGCCTATTCCTTTGTCCAAACTATACCTTTTATTCTCTCCTTAGGACTTTTTTGCTTGATTCCCAAGTTTGTGTTTTCATTAAGTCCGTTCAAATCTTAGTCAACAAACAAACTCCTAAAGAGTGACTTTCTGAGGGCCATGAAGAATAAAAAAAACACATAAAATTCAGAAATCTTTATTTGAATCGATAGCGTTTAATATTTGATGATTATTTTATCTATGCGAATATTGGCCGCGCCTGCCCTTCGAATGGTTCATCCGCTTAGGTTAGGTTAGGTTACATGGGGGGGTGCAGCCACAGTGGCAGCACCTCATTCGGATCTCAAGGATCCATTGTGCTCCCCGGAAAAACAGAGGATGAGGAGGTGGGAAGATTGGAGAGGTAGAGGGTTGGGTTGGTGATTGGTTTACTGGGGTAGGGAGTCCCCACTGAACCTCAGACAGTTTCAGGACGTTGCTCAATGGGAGATTAGAGATGTCGCCCAGTTCGTCGAAGAAGTATTCTCCGAAGGTTTTTTTCCTAGTGTGGGCCAAGCTACGACACTCACAGATGAAGTGTCCCCTGCCTCCTCATTTTGGCATCCTCTACATAAGTCGGATTTGCTAATGTCATTGTCATCATTTGGGAACCCAACGAGTTGTGGCCCGTGAGAATGCCAATCAACAGAGAGAGCCGAGGTCTGCTTAGCTGGAGTTAAAATTCTGTTTTTTTCTTGGAAATATCTGGCCAGAACCTTTCTGGAGACTCGGCATGTTTCTGAAGATGACCACCTGTCATTGGCGGTTTTTAGAAAATTATGTTTGATTCTGTTTTTTTCTTGCTCTAGTGGCTTTAGAACTGAGGTGTTCGTTTCGCTGGATTCGAGTGCTGACCCCTCGTCCGTTTCGGAACCATCTGTGAAGACGGAAATGTGAAACGTACATATCTGTTTTCAAATTTTTCGGCACAAACATGATTTATTTTTGAGTGTGGTTTTTCTTTTACTACTCCGTTGATTTCCAGTTGTATAACTCCTAGGATCTCCAAGCACATGGGAAAGGTCTAAGGTGTTACGACTGTCACTAGACTCACTTTGACGTTATTTGTCTAGATGTGACTTCTCTTTTAACGCCTTTTATGACAAGCGAGGAAGAACTGCGGTGATATTCTAAGTCGTCTCTGCAAAGTAATTCATTTCATAAGTTCTCATTTTAGGCTTTTTGATAAAAAAACAAATCTGAAAATTCTTAAATTTTTCAATGTAAAGATTGTTTACTGGAGCTGGACTTCAAGTTTGAAGCATCTAATTTCGATTAAAAAAAGTACTTCAAACACATTGGGCCCTATCACAAGGCCCGTCGCGTCGCGTCGTAGCGATTTCGTACTACGAATGCCAAAAAGGAAGCATCATAGACTCCCTCGCAGTAAATGCTTTGCTACGAAATTGTTCCCTGTTGATAAAATTAATACAAAATTCTAAATATCTGTTGTGAAAAAGTCATTACGAAGATGTTTTTAATTCTTTCCATTTGTCATTCGTAGTCCGAATTTGTTACAACGGGCCTTTGTGATGTTCAAAATATTCTTAACGGTGTATAATGACACTATAGGTTCATTGCTACAAAACAAGACGTATGGTCTTCCACATCATATTTATCTTTTCTTGACCGCTGAAATTTCCCTTCCTCAATGCCGAAATCTACTTAAATTGATTTTTAAAACCAAACTACAAGTCCTCGACGAAGCCATAAACCTCTTCGCCGTCATTGTGCATCTTTTTGCATTCCAAGAATCGTCTACCTATAAATAAAAATAATGGAATCCCAGGTTCTTTTCTAAACAAAGAGGAACAAATATTTTAATGACACCACAAGGATGACATTATACACCAAAAAGGACATCACGCAGTACCTCCATGTACTGCTTAGCGTTTAAATTGAAATAAAAAACAAATCGCTTTGGCGACACGGACACATCATCACACCGAGGTAACCAAAGAAACATAATCTCTTTCTAATCACTTTTCAGTTCAGTTTGGCCTTTTCTGTTTTATTTTATGGCATTTTGTTGCAGTGTGTTTGTGAAAATGTATATCAAAGTGAATATTTTTAAAATATTCAAAAGCAGCAACTACAACAAAGAAGGGTTTCAATATCCTTCTCTACTTCGAGAGCTTCATTCTGTACAGAATTTGATGCGCCAGAAGGAGACAGAAGAAATGTCGCGTAGTCAAAAATGTGTATTGTCCATGGTTCAATTCTATTTCAATGACCATAGGTCGGAGAGTAGGTAGTAGGTATCGTTTCCATTTAGCCGCACAAACAATAAAATGTCATGCATTCGAATCAGCCAGCCAGCCCCAGCTCCTCCAGTACACACACAAAACACATAACACAAAATGGAATTGAATCCGAAAATTCCGCTCTGGAATATGTTCAGCTTGATTGTTATAATGAAAAACAAACCAATCGATTCGATAGAAGGGAGAACGTCGAGGTTTTGTTTTGTTATAATGTTGTTTTTTTTTCTTCTTTTTATTGGATTCGTAGACGCACGAGGAGATTTGTATGCGTTTGTCAAAAAAAAAAGTCCGTAGTACACTCACTTTGCTTGCGACGCTGATGTGTGTGCCTAATTTAAGGGCGCTACATCCAGGACGAAGAAGGGGACATAAAACCTCATTGTTTTCAAAAAAAAATTTTTTTTAAAAAAAGGATCTGACTGTAGGTTGGTTTCTTCTCTGTCGTTGTGCAATTATTGTAGGCATACAGAGTACGTTTGCTTGTATTAGTGTACGGATGCATTCTGGCAGCTGCTGTCATTGCATTATTTTTGAATTAGAAATAATTTCTTGTGCACTCGACTTAATTGTGCGACGCAAACCTACAGTGGATTGTGGAAGTTAGTGTTTTTTTTCTGTTCATAATGGCCCTTTGTATTGAAAAGCGCCGGAGAGTAAATTCAATTCAGGAATCATCGAAAGTTCATTGTCATTCATTTGAGGGTACCAATGAATCCAACAATTTTTTTTTAGAGCTACGGCTTGTAGCAAGTCTTGAAGAATTGTAGCCCATAGACACATACCTACTGGGAAATAGCTTTTGAGAAAGGAAAATCAATTGATGAGTAAAAAAGCAAAGACTTGAACTTGAACTTCAATATCGGAAATTTTGTCTTGATTAATTTTAAATTCCGATAACTAACGCAGTAAAGGTAGACACCTAAATCGGAAAACTTGATACAGTTCGGGCTTAGGCTTTTATGAATGTTATATGAGCCAGTTGTACGGTGGCGTTAAGTGCGTGCGAGGTTCGAATCCCAGAAACATTCAAAATTTCTTCAAAGGGTATCGCCTATTGCAAGGTCTAGTAAGTCCTCCAGAAGAGTTAGTTTACTGTGCTTTTTTCACTCGAACGGCTATTCGGAGTCGGCAAACTACACGTCTCTGAACGATCTGAAAAAGCCAGAACAGAATAGTGTAAGTATGTAGATGGTACATATTATATGAATTTATTTTTTCTTCCTTTTCAGGCGTTACGAGCTTCGTGATCTGGAACAGGCCATAGCTTTTCAACTTAATTGCTTCGCACTAGCGATTTGGTGTTGGCCTTAAAAAGCGTCGGAAGAGCTCCCACTTTTGGATTGTAGTAGGTACATGTATATTTGGAAGAAATTTTTAATGATTAGTAGCTATGGTCCTTTTTAGTTTTTCGTATTTCCATACATTCTTCATTTATTCTCAGTTTTGATTATGTCATCATCAAGGCTTATTACATTCCTTGAGTTCGTGAGTTCGTCAAGTTGAGTTCTACCTCTGCTTCCTAAGGAACGTCCTCGTCTTCGTCTATACAAACGAAGGTGAAATAATCCCACGATTTCCATGGGCTTACTGGACTTACTTCCTTAAGGTGGCGCTACAGTCCGGGTCGGACCAGGGCCTCAACCAACATGCTTCTCCAGCCAGCTCGGTCCCTAGCTAGCTTCCTCCAGTTTTGCACGCCAAGTTGGTTGAGGTCGGGGTTGGATTCGAAGACTTTCCGGGCCGTAGCGTTTGGTGTCTATTCGCTCTTGACTCGCTTGACCAGGTCAGTGTAGCTGTACAGCCCGTACAGTTCGTGGTTAAATATTCTTCTCCACTCTCCATCTAAGCGACGGGACCAAAAACCACCCAAAGAATTCTTCTCATCTACTTTCGACAGGGTCCATGCCTCTGCGCTATATATACGAACAGGGATGATAAGTGTCTTATACAGGGACACTTTAGTTGCTCGAGAGAGGACTTTACTACTCAAGCGCCTTCTTAGTTCGAAGAACCAGCGATTGGCAAGAGTTATTCTTCGTTTGATTTCAGCGCTGGTGTTGTTGTCTGAATTAATAGCGGCGCCTAGGTAGACAAAGTCCTTAACTACCTCAAAGCCATAGCTGTCTATCGAAACGTTCTGTCCTAGACGTCGGTGTTGGGTGTCCTTTCTTGATGACAGCATATACTTGGTCTTGCCCTCATTTACCACTAAACCCATCTTCTTCGGTTCCGTCTCAATGCTCATAAACGCGCCATTGATTGATATCACGCTGCGTTCTTCCAATTATGTCAATATCGTCGGCATATCCGAGTAATTAGACGGATCTTTGAAAGATTGTGCCTCTTGTGTTGACGTGGTAGTTTTGCACTATTCTTTCAAGAAAGATGTTGAAAAAGTAGGACAGTGCATCGCCTTGCCTAAAACTTTTTTTGACATCGGATGTATCGGTGAGATCCTTTCCGACCCTGATGGAGCAGCGTGCATTTTCCATCGTCATCCTACACAATCGAACAAGTTTGGTAGGGATGCCAAAACTAGACACGGCTCTATATAACTCCTCTCTATAGATGCTGTCATACGCAGCCTTAAAATCGATAAAAAGGTGGTAGGTATCGATTTGAAGTTCCTGGTTTTTTTCCAAGATCTGCCGTAGTGTGAAGATTCAATGAAGGACTTTCCTGGTCTAAAGCCGCGTTTATAAGGACCTATCAGGTTGTTGACGAATGGCTTCAGACGCTCATACAATACGGCAGAGAGGATCTTGTATGCGATGTTCAGAAGACTGATACCTCTGCAGTTGGCGCAGTTCAGAAGGTCTCCTTTTTTGAGGACCGGGGAACAAGGAAATGGGATAGAAGCCCAAAAAAGTATGAGCCTTTGCGTTGCAAGCTCGAGAAGGACTTTATTTAAATAGTAATGAGTAATGTAATTTATGACGACGGCATCCGTCATCAGACAACTAAGATGAAGCTTCGGTAAAACTACGCTGTTTTCTTTTATCGAAAAATGCTCCTAAACTGTAAAAAGACCCTACACCTTGGTAGTTTGTTCAGCTCGCACAAATGGATAAAAAAAATAAGATGATGGCAGCTGGGATGAAGGTAATTCGTATGACCGCAGGAGCAGCAAAGTTTAAAAGTACTAAGATCCGTGGAAGCCTTTACTTAAGATATCATCTGGCAAAAAAAGCACGACTGATTCAGTTGGTATTGTCATGTTCAAAGAATAGATGCTGAGAACTTCGTCAAAATAGGAACATCTTACAATTTTATTATTCAATCGTGAAGAGTAAAGAAAGGTTGTTCAAAATATGTACTCAACAACAGGGGCCGAATTACCGCACACGTGATCGAGTAATAAGTCACTGAATTATGTGTTTTTAGCAATACTTGTCACGTTATCGAGCACTTTAGTACCACAATTTGACATTCATTCATCAGTATTTGAACGCATTAAAGTCGATAAATAGACAGCAGACTGATTTTGTGTAATATAGAGCAAGTTTTGAAAGAAAAATAGAACTCACTCACTCGATCATTGAAGCGGTAAATCGACCCCAGCTTTTAGTTTGTCTCCGACACGGAACAATTCAAAACCGGGAGGATTGCTGGCGCTTTCTGAGGTCACTGAGGTGTACCCCACAGACGGATTCCTCGTGTGAGGCGGATATGAGAGTCGATTCCAGCCGTAGTCGATTCCAGCTACCTCGCACTTTCTTATAACGTCGTTTTCGACAAAAATAGAAAACATTGAATCTTTTAAGACCACTCTCCTTCACCCTCGAGCAATTATAACAAGAGGAGAGCCTTCCCAACACAACTGGTTCTCTCTTGAGCATATTTTTCTAACTTCATAATCAGTTTTGGGACGACACATCACTAAAACAACTTAAAGCACAGCTTTGTGGCTTGTATTTAACAAGAAATTCCACAAACACTTATTTCAGGTTAGCTTGAAAATTACTTACGGATATGTCAACTTAGTGTTTCAAGAACAATAATGTAAACAAACGACAATTCTGAGACAGGAGAACTTAAGGTTCGCTCTCTTATTGCTGTTGCTCTATATATACTTCACTTACCCGAGGTGTCAAATTTAAGGTTTGTTTCGCTTTATTTTTCGTTTCAGCTACTTTCAAAATGGCAACCGAAAATTTGAATGGGATTTAAATGATCTTCTTGTTTTAACGCCAACACAATAACTCCAAAACAACGATAACTAATTTATCACTATATATTTTTTTGTCGCACAAAAACCCCAATCATATCAGTCTCAAATTTTGATAGCACTCCACACAAAACCCCACAGGCCACGGAATAGCCAAATGACGTTATTGATTCACTTAAGTAGGTACAAGTTCAATGATTCACAACGACCTTTATAAACTGACACACTTTCCGAACTGTTGTTGTTTGGTGTCTTTCCTTCTTTAAATTTTGAATTGATCATTTACTCATTTTTCTTCATTTTAAGAAGAGCCCACATTATAACGTCCGTTCCAAACCGAATTCATAGCTTGTTTCAATAAAGACAACACAAACATGAGTAGCAAAACTCTGGAAAACTTAAACTTAACATCAACAACAGTTCAATGACACCAAGTAGTTCCGAAAGTTGTTAAGTTTCTAATAAAAATGTTAAATAGAAACCAGCAATAACAATTAAACAGCTTAAATTGAGATAAGAGGTTTGTTTTTTTGTTTTAGACTCTCTGCCCACCAACCAATCATTACGTCACATATTGTAATGAGCGTCAGAAAAAAATGATGAATGAATCACATTGTCGAAAAATGTTGCGAAAAACAAAACAAGAGAAGAAAACAACCTAAATCAGATCTATCAACTTGCTCTCATAATGGACGAGGGTTGGAAAATAGATTGGTTTCATTTGTCGGACCGAGGACCGACCTGTATGACAACACACTGTTCTTTAAGTTTGTCGTCATGGCTCCATGAAGTCGCAAATTTAAGAGACATGAGCGATACAATGGCGACAGTTTTTTTTTTTTTTTTAATTTTTTTTCAACATTTTTCTGTTTTGTTTTTGTTTAAGCTCTTGTCTAGCTCTTCCGTATGGTATCGGATTAGTTTGAGAAGAACGAAGCAATAATTGAGTTAATTTCACCGGCCATTGAAAGAGTTCTAGAGCATATACTTACAATTGAGAGTGTTTCTCCTTTCAATCTGGAAGAGAAGAAAAAGAAGGAAAAGATTAGAAAATAAATCATTATGAGAAGACTTGAATGTGGTCTGGACAGATAATAAATAATACACTTAAAGCTAGGTTGCATGAATCATGAATTATTAACTAAATAATTTGATAAATAAAAGCAGTTATGGTTGAAAGATGAAATAAAAGAATTAATAAAATGATACAAGGAAATATGCTGTGAGCATTAATTCAATTATGTATTTTTATTTCACTGAAAAGACTGACTCTTCTTGTGACAAAAACATTCCCAAAAAACAAGAGAGGTTTGTTCTTAGGAGCCCCTTGACGTCACCCCAATGCGTTTTTTAAATAGCCTGAACTCGTCCTGAATGTCAAACTAATTTTTTTGCGCCCAGGGTTTACCCTTACGTTGGAATATGCCTCTATTTTTCAGTATTTTCTTCAAATGACAGGGATGTATCGTATTGATTTGAAAACCGAAAAGGCCATTTTTTTGGCAACTCATGGGGCTGTCAACCTGGCAAAGTTCAACGAATGAGCCTGATGTTACGTTGCGTCTACTTAGTTTTCAGTTTTGACAGTACTTTAGCAGTGCGGCCACAGGAGATTCAAAACAAAAAACCCTTCCTATCTTAATCTATTTCAAGACCTTAGGGATTTTCAAGCACTTGTCCATAATGACGATTTGTTTCCGGAACATCCGATTCCACAAGGTTAGTGTTGGCAATACGGTTTCAAATTGTCTATGAATCGAAAAGTTTTAGTAACAAGCAGCGCATTTAGTGGTTGTGGAGAATAGCAGGTTGATTTACTTGTCGGAAATCTTCAATTCCATCAAGTCTAAAAAGAACCACTAGTCTTAGACAAATTTCAATTTGTTTGCTTACTAACTTATAGGTGGGCTTCACAGTTCGGGGTGAAAAGCCCCAACCAACATCTTACGCCAACAATTTCGGCCGAGTTCTCTCCAGTTTTTCACTCTAAGTCGGTTGAGGTCTTCTTCCACTTGATTGCGCCACCTTAGACGAGGTCTTCCCCTTCTGCGATTTCCCTACAATCTGCTTTCGAAAACCCGTCGAGCTGGAGCGTTTGGGTTCATCCGCTCTACATGGCCCAACCATCGTAGCCTCGTGATGCGTACTCTTCTGACTATGCCCATGTCGCGGTACAGCATACCACTGTTGCAACTTCTTCTCCACACATTGTCTTCGCATATGGGACCAAAGGTCATTCGGATTAATTTTCGAAACATCCAACGGTTTCCTCATCGGCTTTCGATGAAGTCCACGCTTCTGTGCCGTAAAGCAGAACTGGCATGATTAAGGTCTTATAAAGGGTTTCCTTAGTTTTTCTAGATTGCCATCTTAACCTAAAAAAGCCACGGTTGGCGAAAGTTATACCCGTTTGATCTCCGCACTGATGTTGTTTTCCGTGTCTACAGCGGATCCTAGGTAGATGAATTTCTTCTCAATACGCACCAAAAGGCAAAAATAACTTGTGGGAATATTCTTCAACGCGGGGCGAACGGCTTTTGGAATCGGGTTTATGTTTTTCCAAATGTTAACTCAATTTTTGAGAATGAACAGTACTTACCGAAGGCTCCCGCGAATTCTAGCAACACCATGAGATTTTCAACTCAAACGACTGCAATAAGCTCGTTTTACATTGACCCACAGGAAACGCTTTTCATCAGAAATGACTGAGTGATTTCGTTTTAAACGAAGCAACACGTGTAACACTATGTGTTTTTTTCGCCTCAAATGACTTAATTGAGATCGTGCTACACAATCTTACATGGCCTGTAATGTGGGTGCGTAACGACACACAAGAAACTAAACTTTAACGATGGTTGTTGAAACTAATCAACGATAGATGGTGTTTGATTCTATGCCTACAGGATTTTGATTTCAAGGCCATGGAGACTTTCTTCATACCACACTGTGATTAATGTTTGGATATAAGCCTCTTGGATTCTGCTTCCAAACTTGAGTGGTTTTCCATTCTAGTATGTAGTTTACAGGAGCTTTCTTGTTTATGGAATCAAAAAAGGTTTGGAATTCTATGAAAAACGCATATAACTATTCCGTTATGTTTCGCAGGCTGAAAATGCGAATATCACTTATCTGGAATTCACTAAGGAGATGAGTGCTTTTCGGATGACGTACAATTTTTTGCCGATTCCGAATAGCGAATCGATTTCCGAATAGTAAGCACTTTAATGGCAGTGAAATTACTCCCGACGGAATATAGCCAATTCCTTGCTAAAGGGTGACATCCATGGAAAAGCACGCAACATGATGACATGACGACCACTACGCCATTGGCATCACAACGGCGCAAACTCAAAAAAGCAAAGTCAAGGCGTAAAAGCGACAGTATAATTGACATGACATTTAAAAAACTACACGTCATTTCGTCTATTCAAATATTGTGTTGTAGGCATTTGTTAAAAAATGAATTAATCTGAATTCGTTAATTTACAGGAGCTATATTAGCTCTACAGATTTTATCTCAGAAAACATATGTAACAATGCAATTGTTTTTCCTAGGCCAGTCTAGCGCATTGTTCAAGGTCCTTCATTTCGTGCTTTCAAATTGGTAACACTGTTTTTTGGACCTGTTAATGTCAACTGTCATTTGAAGTGTTATAATCAGGGATAGGATTTTACTAACTTTGCCTTTTTTTTTTGGTTAAACGGAATATGAAATAGACTTTCGACAAACATGTTTCAAGCCCTGGTGATTGCAAATATATGTATTTTATTTTGCCTTTTTTTGCCTTTTCATACCATAATTGCCTTTTTTGCCTTTCTTCGCCATTGTTGCCTTTTTCTGCCTTTTTTGCTTTTTTATTAAAGTTTGTTAAGAAATATCTAATAATTAGTTTAGCCTTAAGAAAAAATGCTAACATTTTCGTTTGCCGTTGAGAACCTTTCGTTAAAAATCTTGTACAGTTTCAAACAAACACAAAAACTATGGAAAATGTTCGAATTTATGCATGTGTTAATGTTTATCAGCGCAAACATGATTGGAACTTCTTCCTCAACTTCGTAAAATGCATACCTGCGTTAACAGAATGTTGGCATGTATGCATGTTTTTCTACGCAGCCATGCTCGGTGTTTCTTCCTCGCAGCGTAAAATGCATACCTGCATCAACATTTAGAACGTTCTTGACTGTTCGGAGAAATGATTGAAGATGAAGAACTGCAAGCGCAGCTGGCGTACATTAGTCAATTTTGAGTTTGTAGTCGATCTGAAAAAACACATTTTCAAAGACCTACTAAAAACAGGAACCTCAATTGGTGAAGTGCTGCCCGTTTTGAAAGACATTGAGGAAGTCTTGAAGAAGATTACTGCCGTTTCCAATGGAAACACAGGCCTAAAAATGATTGTGCAGATAAATTCTGTAATAAACGGCGAAGTGGATTCCAAACTCCCAGGAAACATTGAAGTGAATAATGTTGAAAGTTTTAGATGGGCTCCTCTCGTCTCAGCTGAAGCTGAGAGATCATTTAGCTCCTTCGAAGCCCTTTTTAGGGACAGCCGAAGAAGATTGCTTCCTGACAACTTAAAAAAAAAAACTCTTGGTAGTCTACTACTACAATTAAATGTATTTTTGTTTATTTTCCTTATATTTTTTAATAAATGCCTTTTCTTTGCCTTTTTAAGTGTTTTGTTTTGCCTTTTTCCATTTTTTTAGGTCAACAAAATCCTAACCCTGGTTATAATATTAGATGAATGCTTACCATTTACGAAAAACGATCGTTTTCTAATAGAACAAGGCGTGAAAATTATCAAAACTTACTCCAAAAGTGGTGATTTAAAAGTAGCCATACTTTTCGTGGATTAAACGATGATTATGATCGTCATAATCAACCAACTACACAAGCAATCGGTAAAATTGTGAAGAAATTGGAAAAGATGGGAAGTTTTACAAACGTCGTTAGGCTTGTGCACGCTCAGTCGAGAATATTGCTGCTGCCAGTCGAAGCGCTGATAATTCAAATTTATCGATTCGCCGGTGTTCACAGCAATTGAGCGTGTCCTTCACCACACTATGGTTTATGTTGAATCATGCTTATTTTGAAATTCTAGTCGATAGAAAGTTAGTCGAATTCGAAAGAAGTGCATTTTGAGACTCGAATGATTCCAATGTTAAACATGTAAAAATTTTGAATGGTTCGAGTTTCAAAATGCACTTCTTTCGAATTCGACTAACTTTCTATCGAATAGAATGTCAAAATAAGCATGAATATTTCATTTGCATATTTATCTGTTCTCATAAAGTTCAAATAATGTAACGATTGAAGCCTGGCGGCCTTTCACAATGCACGCCGTGCTATAGAAACGCTTCTTGAGAGCTGAAGCAACAAACAATAAACACCGATTTTTCGATCAACGTTTTCTCCAGCTATGAGGCAGACTCTTCACTCGGTGAGAAAACAAAGATACAAAACTGTCGCTTATGGGTCTCAGAAAAACCCACAAGCAATCGAAGAAGTGCCGGTGTATCGAGACAAAGTGACTGTTTTGGGGTGCTTTATGGTCGGAAGATGTAATTGGTCCGTATTTCTCAAAAGATGTTAGTGGTTATCGGTTCGAAGCGGTATCGTGGAATGACAAAATTTTTTTTTGGCCGGCGACTCAAGAGCACGACTCGACGTTATATGGTTCCAACAAGACGGGGCAACAAGCCAAACAACATGACCAATTATAGTTTTATTGGGTGCGAAGTTTCCTGGGCCCTGTTTCATAAACATTGACAATAGCGACAGGTGACAGGTGACAATTTGTAACTGACAACTAGGAAATTGTGTATATTCTTTCCCATAGAAAAATTGACAATTTCATAGAATTGTCGGGAAATCTGTAATTTCGTCTCATAAAAAAATTGTCATGACAATGAATTGTCAGGGATTTTTTTAAAATTGACAGAAATTCCCCGAAAAATTTGTATTGACAATTTTTTTTTTTAACGGAAAAAGTTATACAAATTACAATTTTGTCAGTATGGAACTGACAATTTTGACAGGCAATTGGATTTCGGTCGAAAAGTGACAAGTTGAATTAAAAATGTCGAATATTATTTCTTCAAGTGAAAGCGATAATGAAAAAAAATGAAAAACGTCGTCCTCGAATTTTTAAGGACAGAATTAACAATGATTTTGCTGCATTAAGTGATTTTCAATTTGATGAAAAATTTCGCGTCGCATATAGTTACTTCTAGTTCAATTCAGTCTCTTGCATACATTGCAAGAAATTTGTCAAAATATATGACAATGACCAAATTTTCACGACAAATTTATCAGATGTAGTGACAAAAATGTCACGACAATTATATCATTATCTGACAGTGACAAAATTATCATGACAAATTGATCACAGTCTGACAGCGATAAATTTGTCACTACAAAATTTTTATATACGACCTGTCAATGCGATATGAAATGGAAATTTGTCAGATAACTGCGACAAATTTGTAGAATTGTCTCTTGTCAATGTTTATGAAATAGGGCCCTAGACGTGTAATTTCCCCTTTCCCGACGACAATCGCTCACCAAGATCAAGCGATTAGACACCGTTAGGTTTTTATCTCCACAAAAGGACGTCTTCATGCGAATAATCCCACAGCCCGTATTACAAATAACGATACTCGCTGTCGTTTTGTTGCGATCACGTTTCAAGATACTCGTTTTTTAATAGTTATGACTTTAGATGCATTTTCGTTGTTCATTAATCGGCCTATTTCGTGGCTATCGTTGTTTTGGATTTCGTTTTTTTGTCTCTCATTTCGTGAATCGTAATACGAGTTTAGAATTCCTATGACTATGTACACGCTGCGTATTTTTCAGGTAATAGATTTAGGTAAAACCAAATCTTTCATTCATAAAATCAACCTCCACGTGTAATTGAAGTAGATTGAATACTTTTGGGCTCGAACTTTTGGCCTGGAGTATCAAAAAAGCCATGACTCATCACAAACATAATTAAAATCAACTCCACTTGAGCTAAGAAAAGAATAAATTTATAGTTGCATTTCATATTGCAGAGCTGAAAAACAGGGATATGAATTTACAAGAGCCAGCTTTAGTCAGTCATAAATAAATGTGTCTTCAATAAAAACACACGACTATGGCTTGGAACATCTTATTTCAGTTTTCAAGTATCTTACACCTCCTACTGTTCCATTACTTCTTCTAACAAAAGTACGAACAGAACTATGACTTCAAGTAGATTCCCATAAAATATTGTAAGCCACTTGACCTGACCGACCCAAAACGAATCGACCACCTTCTGTGTGAATTACGAATCCTTTCAACGAAACGTTTCGTTTTTTTTTTCTTTAACTTCTGAAAGTGTTCGCCATTCAACTAGAATATCTGAGAAAATGAATATTTTATATGACACTCACAGACCGAACCGAATACAAACAAATCCCTGAATATATTTATTGCTTTACGTAAGATATGTTGGTGATACTCTGGGATAGGGCGGTGGAAATGTCTTAGATCCTCGTTTTTCTATCACTTATCACATTCATTATCAGACTATGGCTATGTGTTTTGGATTGGAATGTAGCTCGGTCGTTATTATCGTTTTTCCAGGAATCGATTTAGAAGAAGAAAAAAAAGGAGAAACATTCGAGGCTAAAAGTAAACCCATATCCATCCACCATCATTACCAAGATAAAAAAAAAAAAAAATAAAGAAAGGAGTCTTTAGGCGAGAGGAACAAATAGTTTATTTGATATTGTTTTCTATTTGGAATGCAAAGCAATTTAAAAAAAATATATGAGAACCATCTAGGACCTCGCTCGCTTAATGTCTTTCGAAAGTCATTCATAAATTGTGTGTTGCCAATGAATTTGTATTTACTTTTCGTTTGATATCGTGGGAAAATTTTGGGGGTATGAATGAAAGAAAAACATTTCTATTTTTAGATTTCATAGTGATATCAATTGGTTTTTTAACTGGGAGTCCTACTTTCAATGGAGCATGGGCCAGTAGGTCAGTTTGAAATGAAACTAATGTTTTAGATATTATTAAGGACTTTTTGTGCAGTCGCTTGATGTTTTATTTTACACAGTGACCTAAAGTTGGAGAGTGCCTCAAGTCAGGAGAATAAAACAACTTTTTTGAAAAACTTGGTTGTTTGAAAGGATTTGCCTGGCGAATTTCATTTAGAAAACTCATAAATAAACAGAGGGCTACGAATTTATTCAAAAACAAAGCTTTATTTTAACGTTGGGCGCCAGTTAACTTCATATCTGTGCTACATAATAGCAAAGTAGCTTTCAGCCTGTTAGCGAATATCACAAATTTCGGAGTTAGAAACCAGTACATTACCTTAATGTTAACGCAGTTCATTTCTCAAATTCATGATTAGTTTTTTTTGAAACACTTTAAGAGAATAACATGTTCTATAAGCAAATTGAAATGTCTTTTGGTTTTTAAATAGCTTACTACACTATATTTTCCAGGATGGCGCCCAACTGAAGCCCTAAAAGTCGACTAAAGCTCCACGTTTAAACGATGTTTTGTTTTAAACTTAAGGTCAGAGTAGCACTTTCTCTCCTCTCCACTCGAATCTTCCTCCCCTTGATACCTACATCATGAGGTGTACTCTCAAGACCATTTCTAGTTTAAAGACATGTGGTCTCTCGCACAATTCGCACTGGAGCTTTGAGGAGCTCGCAGCAGCATATCTTTTGACACACGTCTAATGGATATGCCGTCTGACACGATGATACCAAGGCTCAAACTGCGTCAAAGTAACTCATTCAACTTTCCATCGGTTCAGGACTGTTATCGTATCTTCACAGAAAACTTCGAGGCCGACGAGGGTTCTGGTGCTGGTGCCTTTGTTGAGAACGACGACATACGACTGCACTCATCTTTGGGATCATACGCATCCGTTTTCCAAGCGGAGGCATATCCTATCCTAATGGCCTTGAGCCACGTTACGAACAATGGATGGACGGGGAGAAGTATCTTTGTTTGCAGCGACAGCCAAGCTGTGCTTAAGGCCCTTCTCAACCTTCTAACCACTTCGAAAGTGATCCAGGAATGCAAGAGCTCTCTGAATGCGATCGGAAAATTCAATTCCTTGAGTCTCATTTGGGTTCCTGGCCATCACGGCATAACTGGAAAAGTGGAAATGAGATCGCCGATGAACTTGCTAGGCAAGGATCTCAGACAGCTTTCTCGGGACCTGAACCGTCACTTGGTCTGCCAGCGTCCTCAGTGAGGGCTTCAATCAACGATTGGATCTGTAAAGAGCACAACCGTAGATGGCATGCCTCCATTGGATGCAGACAGACCAAACGTATGCTCCCCAACGTAAGTAAGAAGACTGCAAAATTTTTGCTAGCTCGTAGCAGAAGACGAAAGCTTATTAGCGTTTCCAGCGGGCATTTCTTTTTTGCCAAGCATTTAAATGTGTTTGGCTTAAGTGATACCACACTCTGTGAATCTTATGGAGAAGATGAGGACACCGCAGAGGACTTCCTCTGTGAATGTGCTGCTTTTTCTCGCATAAGGTAACAGATACTCGGCGCAGACATGGTGAGAGCTGGTAACTTAGGCTCCTTATCATCGCAGCGTCTTTTGGCTTTTCTCCGAACATCTGGAAAGCTATAACAAATAGAAAGTTGCGCCTTCATGGAGGTGGTTATTCGTTCGATTTTTATTGTTATCATTTTTCTTAATACTAACTGGAGAGTTCATATCTAAGACTTAAATATCGGTATATTGTAGTACCAAATAGGACATTCTCTTGATCTTCTTTCGGATGTTCGTGCCAGAAGACGATATCGTGACGACGAAGTAAGTTACGAGGTATCGCTATGTCTATATCATTATCTGTACATGCTTCACAGAGTATACTATAGCTTTAGCCTAATACGTTTAGATATTTGGCGAAAGAGAAGCACTTCATTTCAATTCTAAGAAGTCTTCTCTAGTTATTTCTATTTAGGGATTTTTCAGTTTTCTCAGTTACGGAAGTTTAGTCTGCCGGCATGCAACGAATAAGATCACGCGCTGGTATAGGTACGCTAAATGCTCTCTGCGATCATTGCCCTACAAGTTACTCGGCGAAATTGTTTCCAATGATGTCCGGAACCCAAATGAGATTCAAAGAATTTAGTCTACCGACTGCATTCAGAAGGGCCAGGCGCACCACAATCACTTACGCTGCATTTGAAGAGTTGAGCTAATTTTTTAGCACAGCTTGAGTTTGTTTCTTTTTTTCCAGCTAATCTATAACTATGCTTCTGAGTTTCAAGTGGACCGCTCTTCCAATGACTTTAAACTTTGAACTCACCGGACTTTTGATGTCGAAAAAGCGACAAACTGCCACGCAATTTTTTTAATATCAAACTTGAAAAGATTGTACAAAACTCAAACGTCAACACCACAGGGACTATCCTTCAAATGTCAGTACAATTACTCGCTTACACAGACGGTATTTACGTAGTGGGAAGAAGGAAGCGTGATGTCATAGGTGCTCTTGCGAGCATTAAAACAGAAACGGAAAAAAATGGGTTTATTGGTTAATGTTGGCAAAACGAGGATCGACGGGTTAACGAAAGCATATTGCAGGGAAATTGCATGTTTTTGGTGCACTGAGAGACGGCCCTCAGACGTATTGCTAATTGCGGCCGATTGCTAATGGTAAATTTATAAGAATGTTAAAGGTGTTCAACGGAGAGCTGTTATGATTCACATACAGACTGATCGCTAGACTTTTTTTGGGTTGCATGGGTGATGGCGAGTCACTTTATCAAGAGTAGTTCACCATTCTATAACCCCTGTTCTCGATTGAAAAAAAAAAAAAAATAGAAATGGTTCATAATACTAATTTTAGAAAACATTCTTAAAAATAAATTCACAACAAATATTGCACTAGCTGGCGCCCAACGTGAAGCTTCATTTTCAAAAGAGGTTAATGTACACAGCTAAAACCATTATTCTTGGTTTTTGACTTGAAGTTACAAATGATCATTCAAACAAAAGGTACACAGTTGTTGAATGACGTAAAATGCAATTCCACGTCAGGCTTCAATGGAAATTCCATTTTCAGTTTCCAAATTTGAACCAGTGAGTGGTGTAATGGTAATCTTGTCTTTCTGCAGCGTGGGAAATGTAGATTTGAGTAAGAGACTTATGGAATTGTTTTTGAACAGGTACTACTTTCTGCAAGGAATTGAAAGTTTCTTCGAGAAATGCTATGAAAAGCGATTTATCACTTAACCGTTTGGAAAGGCCAACAATTGTAGCTCCACCCTATTTTCTCATCGATTGGTCCAGAAAAACACACTAGGCCCGTCCTTCCTCGAACGTGTTGCACATTTTGAATTATTTATTACCTGGCGCCCAACGTGTGTATACAGTGTCGTTTATATCCATTCATTTAGATCCTGGCAACGTTTTCCAATGACTTAATTCTAAATTAAGATTTCAAAACTATTCTGGTTCAGTTCGAATTGAGAACTACTTATGAAATAATACCAATTCACCATTGGTCAAAGAGAAGTCAACTTTCATACCTATTCCATCAGCAGAATGCGTGTCCTGCGCGAGTCACTTAAGCAGTTCCAATTAAAGAAGAAGAACATTCTCGTGTAAGAAACACTCAACTAAAGGATTTTTATTCTGAAAAAGTTTTCATTACTTTGGGTACAGAAAAAGCAATAACTCAACGGAAAAAATATTGATTAAGCTTTCAAATTATCAAACCAGCCCTACAGAGTAAGAATAAATTATATACCAAGCTACGCAATTCACTTTCGGTATTCATTCAACTAAACACCCGTAGTTCTGCTATTACATCTGCATTGCCACTAAGAAAATTAATAAAAAAAAAAACAGTCCGTTTGGGAACTATTGTTTTTCTCTCTTTGCACTAGCACCAACCCACGTGCATACTCGTACCAACTTATACCTCTTTTGAGCACAACAATGCAGTTTCCATGAAATTTGTCCAAAGGAATTGCAACACAACACAACTGCTCTAGCAGAAGAAGTAATAGAAGCCCCCTGCCTGAAGCATTCCTTGCAAAAATAAAAACAAAAGTAGACCGAAATAATAAAAATAATAATACGAAAAACAAAAAATGCAATCAAAGAGTGTGTTTTTAACAAAACCACCAAACATATCCTAACACAAAGAACGCAGAAGCAACAGATCTACTCGCAGCAAATAATGAAGCTCACACACATTGCATATTGTGCTGAGAACGTGATAGCTTTGCCAGCAGCCAGCGTAACCTACAAGCACAAGACGTAGATGACGACGACGACGACGGATCGTTGAAATTCCTTGGAAATGGTTAAAAGGACTAAAATGAAGTGAATACAATACTAAAAAAAAAAAAAAATACTCAACAGAGAAGGGAGAAAAACGGCCAACGGAATAATAATAAACAACATAAGAAAAAGACCAGGATCCTGAAATGAATTATAGAACAGTCTTAGCTGCAAGCAAAGGGACACTTCAGTACTTCAGTTGGTTCAAGTTTAGTCTTGAATCAAGAATAAAACGGCTCCAATAAGGTTCCTGATGCGGCAACTCAAATGGTCACAAATCATCCTCCCACAAATAAATTTAACCCCACAAAATAAGTGATTATGCAGACGCAGTTATTTTCATCAAACATATTTTGTTCTTGGTTTTATAGAAGAGCCAATGCCTCCTCGATACACTGTACGTATGTAGAGGCATAAAGAAGGACCTTTGGAAGGCACATTCGTGGTAGAGCATGGAAAGGCAAGAAAATACTCATTGGCCATCGCAGATACAACAGGAAAGTAGAAAAACAAAGGATAAAAGAGAAGTTCCGAGGCGAGATAGGATCATCATCTTCATCAGGCAAAATATGGGCAAAGGAATTTCTAGTTTTTGTTGTTTCTTTTACATTAGAGTGGCTAATGGTATTGGTTGCGTTTTTTTGTGTATATTATTTATTTCATTTTGAGATAAAAATGCTTGGGAGAATCACGTAGTGGACGCATTCTGTTGATGGAACAGGTAAGCCAGGTCATTAGCCAGTTAACTAGTCACTTACAAAGGGTAGACTATTCCAAAGTAAACAATTCAACTGATTGGAGTAAGGCAGTCTCAAAATGCAAGTAACAGTTGCAGAAGTTTGAAGCACTAATATGACTTACTAAAAACACGCTTAACGCCAATCAAAGTAAATATTTTCTACGCTTAAATTTCCGTTTGGAATAAATCCACAAGTGGACAACAATTTATTCACCTGCAAATATGAAACATTTTTATTGAGGCGTAAAGTGGGATGAAAGAAGATTTAAGTTTTCTTCTATATTAATGGTATCAATCAGTGGAGAACTTTCAAATCGGTAATTGTTTCTGAAAGAAAACCACATATTGGGCGCCATTTTAGTCAAGTTATTTTTATTTCGAATCAAAGAAACGGATAGGAAACATCAAGTGAGTATTTTTATTTAAACTGCAAGCGAGTTGCAAACACAGCTTACGGACACCCCAAAAAGTTAACATTCAGCGAAGAAGCGGCAAAATTCAATTGAGGACGATATTTTAAACTCAATCTTGCATAAGATATGCTACGCAAAAAACCCCACGAATTGGACATACGAAATCCTAGCTACCTTAAAACTTAGTTACTGTTTTCTAGCATTTGCTTAGCCTGAGTTTTGCTTGGAGATCTGAATTCCTGTCTCACAATTATTTATTCATCCTAATTTTATGTACCCGCGCTGGGCGCCAGTTTTTCGCCATTTTTTGGGTATCAAATGTAAGGTTAAACAAAACACATAAATGTTCGTTGAAAGCGCAGATGTAATGAAGTTAATAACTAATCACATAAAGATTGCGGTGCCTATGGCACAAAAGTAGGCATATCTTTCGCGAGGAATTTTCAATTTAAGAGAGAAATTACACAGTTATGGCAACTGCTTTCTCACATTTCGAAATCAGACAAATTGCAGGCCCTCTCTATATCCTATAAATTTATAACTAAGAGACAAGCGCCACTCCCCGGCACTCCACAAGCCCAATGTGCGAGCTTATGGATATATTCTTTGAACTATGTGAATTTTTTTTCTCTTTTCAGTGAACAAAGAGTTTAAAAAAAGTTAACGAAAGGGAAAGTATGATTTTTCAAAAGGAGGAAAGGAATGGAAATGGATGCAAAGTTCCGCCATCTTCTTCATTTTCAGATATGAGTTTTTTTACATAATGATCCTTTTCACTACGTAAGAAAGAAGCGACGATTTGGTCAAAGGGAAAATATAACATAACTTATGTTCTATGTGTATCCTCGAGAAAGTGATTACTTTTTCCTTTTGTCTCACCAGAATATTAGACTGACCAACTTCTGCTTGAATTTAAAATAAATCGAGACGTTGGGCGCCAATTAAATTTTTCTGAAAGTTAGGAAACAAAAGATCAAAAGTAGCTACCAAAATTTTTTAAAAGAAAAAAACATTTTTTAAATAAAAATACTGAAACTAATGTACGTCAGGATATAGGGCGGTCGGGCAACTGGGTCTTTTGTTGCTCAGTATATTAATTCAAACACTTTGAGCTCCTATTACGAGTAGAGAATCGAAACCCGACTGGAAGCGAATATTTTTATGAAGCTTCGTTTACAGCTTTTTACAGATTTAAGATAAAAAAATTGCTAGAAATCGATGTTTCATATGATTAGAGTTTGCGTTTTAAAAGATTGGAAGAAGGTTATTGATGTTAATCAAAAACATTTCTAGTCGAATTCGATGCGGTACTCAAAATAAGGACCTAAATAATCCGCCCTATCGAGGTAACCGTTGGAGCGGAATCCTCTCCGATTTCCTACGATTCAGAGACATTTTGCTTCGTTGTAGTTCTCCGATCCGACGTCATCTGATAAGATTTTGCTGCGGAAAGTTTTAGTTGTTTTGAAACGCGGAGCAAAAAAAAAAAAAAATAAAACAAAACAAACCCAAAACAATAATGGATTTATGAAAATACTTAACCGATTACAAAACGAACGTCAAACGCAGTCGTTAATGAAAACGATTATTGTGAAACGTAATCGCAACGTAAGGATAAGGAGGGTTTTACGAGGTAAATTTTAGCTTGGAAAAAACGGGTTGTATTCAGGCTCACAGGGCAGCCCAAGTTTTCTGGGCTTGAAATCATTAATTCTGGAATCACAATCATGCTTCGTCCTCGGCCTTAACCCCGTTACGTGCGAGCACTTTATGCTCACTTTGAATTGACATTATGCTTCTGTTGTTGTTTTTATGGCCGAAACGAGTCCCAAAAAGGAAGCATCATAGACGCCCTTGTAGTTGTACGAAATTTGTCAGTGCTGATTAAATTATTAATAAGTTCCAAATACCTATTGCAAAACACTTTCTTATAAAGACCGGCATCTAGTGGCTTCCTTTCAAATCTAAGGTTGTTTTGACACAAATAATTATTTGCCACTCTTAATATAGACAGAAGGTCAGGGTGTTACATATCCGGGAACGAAATAAGTCGTTTTACGCTTCAGCAATATTAGGATATATTTAAAACTGATTTCTAGAATGAGTGCAGTAGATATAGCCTTGCTGGCGAATTTGAATCAAATCGTGATATCGTTGAGATGTTTATTGTTCGCCTTGGCAATTCAAATTTTTTGTGTGGAACCGTGAAAGCTGTCAGCTATTCGAAAATGCTATTGTACTTTAAGAAATAAAATTTGTGTGAGAAATTCTTTATGTAAGGTTCGGAGAAACTATAATTATTGAAAGACTGTAGGCTTATGTCAGATGTGGCTAATAGCAACTTAAATTCACCATAATGACTTGTATTAATTGATCGGTTCTAACAACAAGCTGTTATACATGCCAATTTCAATAATAAAATCTCACGTTGGGCGCCAGTTTTATTCATATTGATTTATATGCTTCTAGGAATCGCCGAATTCGGAGCTTTTGAATTTGTTTTGTTTTTATCGTGAGGTCAAATCTTTTAAAATTGGCAACATGTAATTCTAAGCCACACAAAATTATCTCTAGTAACTTGTTCGTCAGTTTTCATTAACTTTTAAGAAACAATGATGGAGAGGAACATGGAATGCTAACGGTCTTTCACAGCTCGTATCGGAACTAAATATCTTTCAAGACATAGATATTAGTTTGATGTCCGAAACTCACCTCGCTATTTAACAGTCTTAATAATAAATCACCAAATTATACGTGATATCACACGCTCTGCACGAAGATGATAAGGCTCAGGGAGGATTAGCAATACTTATAAAAAAGTTCTTTACATTGTGAAGAACCAAAATTTACTAATGAAAACATGCATTGAACAACAATTGGGATATAAAAGAAAAAGATATGAGCTATATACTGCCCTCCGAAGCGATCAGGAGGAAGCAGGACTCTTAAAATTGGGCAAATTCCTAAACCCAAGCCTTGCACAAATTATGCAAAGCAAACAGTTCCTAAATGCCGACCACAAAATGCCTTCAAAGCATTGTCCCAAAACGTAGTAGATAGCTTTCTTCCGCAATTGTAAGTGAATTTGTGCAACTGTCAAAAACACTTTCGAACTTTTAATAGCATTGCAGATGTTGTTTGGGATTTTTTTTTCTCAACATGAGACTTGGATAGCAAGGCTTGCGTTTAGGGATTCGGCCTTTGTTAGAACATACATTTCATGTTTGTGGTGACTAAACATATACCCAATGTCGATCTAGACTCATAACAAAACAGCGCACAAGCAAACGGCCATACCAAGCAGGCCACAAATACAACTGCAAATTTTATTCTTCTAGTTCTTTAACATATTGGCCATCTGATACCAACAAAAACCGGACCGTAAAGAGTTGTCATACAAGTGGCAAAGGTTACATTACGACTTATCGTCAGAATATACTCCAGGAATTTTTTCACTGAGTGAAGCCGAAATAATAAAAAAAAGCTCGTGAATAAGATAACAATGTGAATTGAATTCAGAGGAAAACTGGAAAGCTTTATAATCCTAAGATCGCCAATGCAAACAATTAAACAAATTGAGAATAAAGTAGAACATTTTATTGCAGATGTGCAACTAGCAGCGGAAAAAAGTACTCAAACTTTTTCGAACTTGTTGAAATAAATGAGCTGATTTTAGAAAAAAAAGTCATGAACAAAATGGGCAACCTACGATATTTCCAGATGATAAGGCAGTTTTTAACAACAACGAAATAAAAAAAGTCTGTGCTTGAAAATGAATCAACAAATAGATTCTTGAAAAGAATGATGACGGATGATTCTACCGATTACTCCTTACACTTACTTGCATTCAAGCCTCTAAAAAGACCCAAAATCAAGACTCGCCAATAAAATCTCGAGATGGTAATCGGAACAAAAAATCGATCTTTTCGGTGAACATCTCGAGAATTTCAAATGCAGCTACTGATTGCTTACAGTTTGGGAAAAGAAACGAACAATACAAAATTCTTTCGCTCAAAGAAATGAGAAGCATGTGTGTCAACAAGGTTATCTAACAAAAAAATCACTAGTGTATGCTTTAATTACTTCTCAAGTTTAAAGAGCCTTCAATAGCCTCCAAAAACCGTAATCTATAATAAACGCATGCCCTTATCAAGGATATGTCCACATTATTGGAAAATTGCAGAAGAAGTTGTTATAGAAAAACTACAAACAGAAGTAACCAGTCCTATCACAGATTCCATCGTAATCGAAAAAAGTCTAAGTTTCCCGATGTAACTATCACATAATCCATTCTGAGTGGAACGAATTTTGAAATTCGTAGATTTGATATCACCAAATCTGAGTGGAATGTAAATTCATCGTCTTAATGTATAAAAAAAGTTGTGTTTGCAGAAAAATGTGAATGATCTTGACAGCTGATTTCGAAAAAAAGCTTGGTGGTACTTAGTGTGGCAACTGGCAATGCTTTCTTCGATTCCATTCGGATGTTATGGAAGTTTTCTACGATGGAATCTGTGATAGGGCAGAACATCTTACAAACCAATATCGCTTATTGCTTATACTAATTATGACGAAAGATTACAAAAAAACTGCAATTGAAAAGACTAAGCAAAATATAATAAGAAAGAAAACTATTTAACTCCCCCAAGCCATCTGCTTGGCTTTGAAATTAAACATTCCACGGTAGACCTAGTTCATCAGATTACGGATGTGGCCGAAAAGGCACTAGAAGTAAAACCTTTGATAAGGAGAGTAGAAACTGCTTTACAGGCAGTACCTATTTCGAAACACTGAAATCCTAGGTTGCAAACCGATTCTTTAAAGTTCGGTGGCGTAATTGTCAACATGTTAAAATAAACAAAATCGAAACATCTAAACTTCAACAACAAAAACATAAACAACGATTCAATTTTCATAATCAATTCAGTAGTACCTTGCTCCAAAACTGCAAAATACCTTGGAATGACGTTGGATGTAAAACTTAAATGGAAACTTAAGCCACAGAAAAATATGCTGGTCAATAGGAAAGAACTCTGACCTATCTACTACAGAACAAACTAATGTTATACATATACTACTGAAATCTGTTTGGACATAATGGCATCCAATTATGGTGTTTTTCAATAAAAACAAAAATTGATCCCATCTAAAAGTTTCAAAGCAGTCCTTCGTGGGGTAATAAATGTCCCTTGGTGTGTAAGGAGTCATTACAACTCCGAAATGGACACATTTTTAAATATACGAGACAATGTTTGGAGATGAAGAAGAACCAAGTCTCAGAGCTGATAGTGTGAAAGCTATGCAAACTAGAAATTAAGAAAGAAAAATAGTTGTCCATCTTTCGTAGATTAGCCTCGATATCTTGATGGTTTCCCGGTACCGATTATTACTGAGTGTCTTTTGAAGATTCCCATCGCACAGATAGAACAAAGTTATAATTTCCCAATGATTTAAGCACTATTCTCACAGCTTACATGATAATGATTAAGTTATCAGACAATCGAAACCAAGATTATTCTTACCAAATAAGCTCAACAATGTGGTTTTTGCTTTGCTTGCAGGTATGTAAAAAAAAAACCACATATGATTTGTATTTTATATTTCATTATAAATTTTTTTTTTGTTTATTTTGCTCGTTTCTTTATTTAAATCTAGCGTTATTACATATACAGAGTATTTTATATTTATATTTTATCCAATTACATTAAAAAATATAATATACAACAGTTAAAAAATACAAGAATTCTTAAAAAAAAATATCTTAAATTGGTATTGTTTATTTATTTTTTGTTTAGTAGATATTCATATATTGTTTCTGTATATGTTTTCATGTATATATTGTGTATATTATAATTACTTCATTCGAATACTTGACTTATGCCATAAAGAGAATAGAAATTTGTTTTTATGTAAATATTTTTATGTATATAATGTGTGTATGTAGGGGGGAAGAAAATAATTAATTTTAATAAAGAAAAAAAATATTAAATAACATTTGTTTTTTTTTACTTTTCATTTTGTGTAAACATAAAAATAAATAAATTAAAATATAACAAAACATTTTTTATTATGAGTCACAGTTAAATTGTATGCATAGCTCTGGTGGCCTTGATTATTATTATAAATTATTATTTTTTCTTTTCGAATAAATATTTTCGTCTTTAAACAACAGAAAAGGAATTACCTAACAAAAACTATTTGATTCTACTATTCGAGTCGAAATCGTGGACGAATTCTGGAACCACTGGGGTGGTAAAATCCGAAGGAAAACAGCAAAAATTACAGAAAGAAAAATGAGCATGTGGTTCCATTCAATTTCAAAAAGGGATTAGGGTTTAAATATAAATATATACATAGTAGGTATATAAATTGTTTTGATTTTGTATAAGAATATCAAAAGCGCACTTTAGCGTCAGTCTTCCACTTTTTTTTTTCTTTAGTTTGGTGTTATTTAATTTCATTAATACACTTCATATAACGGAGAAGAATATTTTATATTTTTTTTTATGTAAAGCGCCAAGGATTCCAATATTCCTCTGAAGATTAACAAACGTCTTGGTACAAAGTCAAATCATCTTCCGGGGCAATTGTTATCCAAATTGATTTTGCAAAATGAGTATTCGTTTTGAATTCGAGCTTCGAATGGTATTGTATTTTCGTAGTTTTGGGGGGCATCGCATTTAATGGTCTTGTTACCTAAAAAAAAAGTTGGAAACAGTCTAATTAAATAATCTGTGTTTGATTGGAGATATTCTGCTCTTCGATTCGAAAATTTGAACGTGCTTGAATTGCCTTTAGAGTTATTACACTAAGAACTCGTCAGAAGCTCGAGGACGGTGTTTGAAACTTGATAGGTTGTTTGAAGCTTTAGAAGACTGATGGTAGCTTCAAGAGGTTTCATCAGGTTTCGTACTTCAAAAGATTGTTTGAAACTTTAAGAGGTAGTTTGATTGATGTTTGAAGCTACAAGCGGATGTCTGAAGCTTCAGGAGGATGTTTGAAGCTTAAGGAGATTGTTTGAAGCTTAAGGAGAAAGTTAAGGAGGATGTTTGAAGCAAAAGGAGGATGTTTGAAGCTTAAGGAGTATGTTTGAAACTTAAGGAGGATGTTTGAAGCTTGAGGAGGATGTTTGAAGCAAAAGGAGAATGTTTGAAGCTTGAGGATAATGTTTGAAGCTTAAGGAAAACGTTAGAAGCTTAGAGAGGACGTTTGAACTTTAAAGAGTATGTTGTAAGCTACAGGACATAGTTTTTTAAGCTTTAGATATCTTTAAGAAGCTTTAATAATCTGCTAAGAGTTCTTCAGATTAAAGAGCCCGTTTAAGGCTTTCAGATTATTTTCGGATCTCTAAGAATCACTTTTGAGCTCAAGATTTATACCCCTATTATGGATGACAACTCAACTGAAATTGGGTTGTCTTCTCATATACATAACACGGGCACACAACCCAATTTTCAGTTGGGTTGTCATCTGTAATAGGGGTGTAAGATGTTCGTTTGAACCATTGTGAGTCTGTTTGCAGTATGGGAACCTATTTGGTGTATAGTAAGCTATACAAGTTCAAAGCATTTAAAACTAAGCTTCGAAACTCATTTTGGCGTCTTAAAACTCTGTTTAAGGCTGTAAAAATATATTGCTAAGAATTTGAAGCTTTGAGAGTATGGTCGTACATTGAAGTTTTGCGTTGAAGCTGCATAAGTTCGTTTAAAGAATTTGAAAAAGCTTTGAAAATAGGGTTTTTTGAGATCTTAGCCTGTTGAAGCTTCCAAAGTTATCTTGGAACTTGAAGATTCTGGCAGCTACGAGAGTATGCGTGCAGCTTAAGGGGTCTTTGAAGATTTAAAACCCAGTTTGATGCTGTTAAAGGACAGCTCTAAGGGTCTATTTGGAGCTCCGTTTAAAGAGTGTACCATGAAAGAAGTGTGTTTGAAGCTGAATAAGTCTGTTCGGAGCATTTATAACGAAGCCTTGAGAGCCTGTTTAGAGCTTTAGTAGCCTATTAAAGTTTTATGTCTGTTTGGAGCATAACAAGCTTTGAGAGCCAGTTTGGAGCTTTAAGAGTCTGTTAGAAGCTTTGAGAGTTTGTTTGGAGCTAAAAGAGTCAGTATGGAACATGAAGATTCTGTCAAAACCTTTAATAGTCTGTTTGTAGCTTAAGCGTCTGTTTAAACCTTTACAGTGAGCCTTTAAGAGTCTGTTCGAAACTTAAAGAGCCGGTGGGTTGCTTGAATGGTCTGTTCGAAACTGTACAAGTTCGTTTGAAGCCTCGAAAGCAGATCTATCTAAGACGCAATGAGTTTGTTTCAAACTCTTCGAGTCTGCTCTTCAAACTTTTGTCCAACGTCTTTCTCTTGAGACAAAGAAGGTTCTAATTTTCGAATCGAGTCACACGAACTAGCTGTAGAAAATTTTGTTATACTCACTTTTGTTTTGCAATGGTGGGTTGCGCATTTTCGTAGATTTCGTCTTCTGTTGCTGCAGCTAGTGGTGATGTTTGGCATTGCTGATGGCGAATATTTATTTTTGAAAAAAAAAAAAAAATTGTATTTGGCAGTCATATAGTCGCTGAAGCTATAATCCTTTTTTTCATATGAAACAAAAAACAGACACACACATATGTGGAATGACTACTGCAGCATCAAGGCGTTCAGGTTACGCTGCAGGATAATATCTTTGACTGATTGGAACACAAGTTCGATGTTTCTTGTACTAACTGCATTGGTAAAATGGTGATATGTGCGAGTATGATTGCCCGTGTGAACATTCATAAACAGTTGCAAAATAAAATTCTGCACATCCACAACTGAGTGCGAATTACCGGCAAACTGTGGATAATACCAGCGAATGTCAGTCGCAGTATCACGCACTTTCTGCTCCAACAGATCTTTCTTATTCAGGAACAGTATAATTGAGATGTTCTTGAATGTTGTATTATTTACAATGGTGTCGAATATATTCTTCGATTCCTCCAGCCTATTCGTCTTTCGATCTTCAGCTAGGACCTGATCAAATTCCGAGCTTGAAGCAAGGAATATAATTGACGTCACCGAGCAGTCAAAGCATTTCGTCCATTTTTGGCGTTGAGTTCGCTGACCGCCCACATCCACAAACACAAACGGAATGTTCTGTACTCGAATGCAGAGCTCATAGACGCCTTTGGTTGCTTTTCGACAATGCAGGATATCTTTGTATGTGGGCACATAATCAAGCTCTGCTATCCGCTCGATATCATTCAAAAAGTAACTAACAGAATCGCTGATTTGGAATTCGTTTCGTCGCTCGTAAGCACGTCGAATAGCTTGATCGTGCCACAGCTTTTGTATAACAGACGCATTCTGTCGAAAGAGTTTCACATCTAGACTTTGGCATTGCATAAGATTAGCATAATATGCATCTTTCTCCGATGATGGATTCTCCCATGGGATCTCAAGTTTGTCCCGGGCATCGATTAGAACTTGCATTCCCTTAACTATATTTTGGTATATTATAAATTGATATTCACGAACTAGCTCTGGTTCGAATTTAACACCGTGAATTATTCGCATTTGTTTGAGAAATGTCGATTTGCCAGACTCACCCGCACCGAGGAGTAGCAGTTTGACTTGTCGTCGAAATGCACTCTTGTCCTTTTCGAGGAATTTATCTATTTCGTTAGATATATGGCGTTGTTCCATTTCTTCGGGACTGACACGAAGTCGGATCAGGTAGTTTATAAAGTCGCCGCAGCATTTTAGACAAGAGAATCGTGACGTATGATGTCGTCGTCGTGTACGCATTATATCAGTGTTGCCATCGCAGTTGGTTTGGAGTCCGGTTAAACTAGAATTGAAATCACCACTAGCTTCTGCCATGACTATCATACTGCATTTTGTTTTGGTGGTTCTATAAAACGATAGCAAAAAGTTTTTTTTGTGTTGGTTGGTTTTTGACTACTTTAATGCGCAACAAGTTTTTTTTTTTTTTTGTAGGACGATGCAGCTGCATCGGTTGGTTATTAAATGACACAGTATACATAATAATACAGTAGCGCAAATTCACAGAACAACTTTCTTTCATCATATTTTTCGTCTTCTTTTATTTTTTAACAAACGTTTTTTATACTTTAACGGTAACGTCGCGCGTTTTTTTTTCGACAACTCGGTATTGTCTCGCGTCTCCAATTTGGGAGACATTTTAAAGTAACATGACAGCAGCTGTCACACATACACAAGTGAGATAGATGTAGCAACAAGTTAAGAAATAGGAGTGAGGCGAAACAGTAAAAATAAATATATTTGTACATTTTTTTTGGGTGATATACAATTTGTAAAATTATTATCTTAATCTTTACCTATAAAAAATAACTTAAAGCCATAACTAAGATACATAAACTTCCAATGATTGCAGGGATGCCACTTGCATAGGCTTTTGTCTAACTTACAAGAAGACGTCTTCTTTCATGTAACGCCATCGTTTTCTTCTTCTCATTTGAATAATATTGTTTAACAATACTTTAGTTAAAACTTTCAACATCAATTCGTTTAACCTCACAATCTAATTTCAAGTAGATTGAGTTTCAATGTCAACAACTGAATAAATTTTTACTTTATGCCTTGGACACACCTCTAGTACAGATACTATGCGGTTCAGGCGATAAATTAGCAATACCAACCTATTATGGTACTGATACAAGGGTTTTTACATGGTACGGTCGATTCTTTAGTGAAAATAGCGCCATTATAGTTAGATATAATAATGGGTGCCATAATTTTCATACAATCGCTTCTATACTCGATTCGTGTCACGGGCAGATTTTTGATTATACCCGCGAAATCCATCTAGTAGAGAAACCGTATGGTATATGGATGAGCCACATGCGTTTTAAGGTGAACTACCGAGCAAATGGCATGAGCGTGGTATCCATTCCATGGTTTTCATATAGTATAGTTATCTCTCTGGCGAAAACAGCGCCATTCTCTTAGAGCAATTGAAACATACACTCTTTTTTTTTTAAGAAAGTGTCAAATTGTCAAACTCCGCACTGAACAAAACAATATATGCCTCAACAACACACCGAAATTATTAAAATTGACTCCAAAAATTAAGAAAATTTGAAAATTCGATCGTCATGAAGGACCTTCATTGTTTCATTGAAGAATCGATCTCGTCCACGTAGCTCAAAAGCAACTGAAAAATAAACAGGTTCCTTGTCAGGGAATGGAATGGAAGGATACCGGACGGCTAATGGAGAAAGCGCTTTTCATAGCGTGAAGTTACTATCGGAGAGATTGCCATTTCCTCGCAAGAATGATTTTCTCGATATTTCTGGGATTTCAGCCTTAAGCCTCTCACACACAGACAGACGCGTTCATGTTTATACCATAGACACATTGAATCCCAAAAAGGGTGGCACAACCCAGGCATGGCCCATGGCCTAATATGTACATTTCTCGCAACCATATCCTGTGAGTTTGTGAGGAATGGAGGGCAGCTACAAATTACTGCCGGTATATCACATTAAGGGCTCGGAAAATCCTAAAACTATTTCAAAAAAGCCTCTCCATCCTAAAATAGTCAACATATTGATATGAACGGCGACTATTTCCAACTAGATGGGGCTACATGCCAAGCAACAATCGTTCATAAAAATTTAAAATATAAGCCTTTAGCAGAAGTGACAGTAAGACCGGCTATAAGTAATGAAAATGAATAAAATTAAAAACTCGGGTAAATGACTGAGGTAAGTTCTTTCTTTGATAAAATTTTCATAGCTGTTGGCATTTTTTTGACTGTCTTTGATAAAGTACGCAACTTTCAATCGAATTATACAAGACAGGAAAACATGAAAATTCTTATTTTGAAGTGAAACAAATTTAGCAACGTTGTGATGTTCAAATCATATATACTCGATGAAACGAAAAAAACCACATCAGAATGAGACATCTTATATTTTAATTTGGTAAAAACATTAACTACAAGCATATTCTAGTTTGAATAGCCCCTTCATAACCAAGTTAATCAATCTTTTTGTCTGGCCGAATAACTATAAGGACGCCCAAGGGATTGTATCTCAATTCCAATGATAAAAATAGTCTAATGTATTGATTCGGGTACAATATTTGTGTTTCGTGTAGGGGATAATTTTTCTTTTTTAAAACATTATCAGAAAACAATTGTGTTTTACATTTATAAAAACACTCTTTAATTAAAATGTATTATTATATTAATTTAAAATATATATTCATATAAATATGTATAAGTTTTAATTATAAATATAACAAAGCTAAAACTAAAAAAAAAACTTGTTGTAAGCAATCAGACACTGTTGACATGTGACTCGTATTTCTTTTTTTTATCGCTGATGATGTGAGAACAAAAATTTCATGTTAAAATTGGAATTTTTTTTGGAATTTCTCTTTATTTTTGTTTAAAGTGTACGCGATGAAAAAAAACTAAGCAAGTGTGGTGTACTCACTCAATTGCTGATTTCTGGCGCAATTTTCTACCGTTTTGTTCCTCAGTTTGTATACTGTATTGTTATGTATACTGTGAAATTGATTTATTAATACAAAAAGTAAAATTATAAAAATATATGTATGAACTTCGAAGATGGCATGAAATTTTGATATAAGAAAATAATTTTTTTAATTTAAAATTGTTCAGATTCGTGCAATCTTCGAAGAGTTAAAATAAATATTTAATCAAATAAATTCTACACTAATGTATCTATTTCTAAACTATTCATGATAATGATAATAATAAACAACAATAAACAAAATTTTTCATAAATCAATGTTACAACTCCAAAACACTATAAATTGCTAAGGTTTAAGTTTAACTAAAAAAAGAAAATAAAAGAAAAAGAAATAAAAGCAACAAAAAGAAAGATGAAGGTGAAATAGATGGAGATATATGTACTATTTACTTTGGGTAAATTTCTGGAGTATGTCTTTCTAAATTAAATAAAACTTGTTTGGTTCGCTTTTCTGGAACTAAGTTCTTTAGTTTCTCTGAAATTTAAAACTTCTTACTTGCTTTGGGGTAGGGTATTCCGAGATTTAGTTTAAGTTTATTACTATTTTAAGTATTTCATGCATTAACGTTGTACTTGAAAGTATTCGAGCAACAATTCACCCTTGTTGCAAAGATCAACCATCAAGTAAAAATTGAAATTTATTAATTAATTTTACTTAATGGTGTTGTGATTAACAATTTTCAATGAGTTATTGATAAAGAGTTTTCCAATAAGGTATGATATGATTTTGCAGTAGAGTTTCGGCCATTTGTAGTATGTCATAAACTGCCATTTGTTTCTTATTGCATTCAGAAGTGTTTACATTTCACCATTGGACCACCATAAACGTCGTGAATTTTCTGATTTTGCTTTGGAACAACTTGAAAACGGTTACGATTTTTTTATAAAATAATCTTTTCCGATGAGGTTCACTTTCATTTGACTGGTGCGGTAAATAAACAAAACAAAAATTCACAAAATATTCATGTAAATTATTACGATCACTAAAATTGACAGGTTTTTGGGCTGGAGAAATCATCGGTCCGTACTTCTTTCAAAATGAAGCCGGTAACACCATAACTGTCAATGGAGAGCGGTATAGATCGATGATAACAACTTTTTATGGCCGAAATTGGAAGAAGTTGATCTTGACAACATTTGTTTTCAATTAGGCGGGGTTACACGTGCCACACAGCAAATGTAACAATTGAATTATTGCGAGAAAAGTTTAAGAGATTCGATTATTTCAAAAAATGATGATATTGAATGGCCTCCAAGAAGTTGTGATTTAACACCATTAGACTATTTCTTGTGGGGTTATTTGAAGTAATTGGCCATAAACCAGATTCTCTTCAAGCTTTACAAGTCAATATTGAACGTTCCATTCACGATATACGACTTGATTTAGTCGAAAAAGTGCTTGAAAATTGGGTTCATCGAATTTGTTGCTGCAGAAGAAATCGTGGTGGCCATTTGAATGACGTATTTAAAAATTAATTGTATTGATTGAACTGCACATTAAATAAAAAATATATGAATTTCCTTAACAACAAGTGTTTTTTTTTAAAGAAATCATACCACTCTTATCAGAAAACCCTTTACATTATCAATTCTTATCAATTATCTATTGTGAATGGAAAACTCGGTATTATGAAAACCAATTGCTTTCAATCTTTTTGTCACTTTGTCGGTTTTTTTTTAAACCGGAAATTACAAGTCTACATACAAGTAGTTCTTCAGTACAATAAGTCGCTAAAATATGAGTTTTTACGTACTTTTATTGTGAGTTTGATTTTTAACCTTCCTTTATATTGATTAATAAAAAGGTCAAAAATAAATGGCGACCAAAAAACAGATGTGTAGATGTGCAAAGTTAAAGGAGCAAGCCATACTAATGTAGTAAAGGATTCTGTTCTAGGTCCGGAGTCAAAACATTGGTATCGACCTGAATAGTTTAAGACCCACCCCAACAAGGACTCTAGAAAAGCGGAAAAGAGTGTTGCACTTGTTCCCAGGAACAAATAATTTTTTTTTTTAACTATCTCTTGGCGTAACGCTGGCGCTGGGCTCTAGGGTTTTACCAAGAAGTAGCCAGATCTCTCTTTCTTATTGCATAAGTATTACGTTGTCAGCAACCTGCTGAAGAGTTTCCATAACTTTTCTAGCTCATAGCTCTATTTTATTATAGGATTTCAAAATCAGTTTTGAATCCGAAAACAAAGTTGTACCCGTAGGGTGATGGTTAGTACATATATCTGCTGTACGTTGGTTCGAATCCCAACAGAAGCAAAAATGTTTTTCCACGGGTTTCGCCTTTGGCGAGGAATTGGCAAGCCCTCCGTTAGTAAATTCATTGCCATGAAAAGTGTTATCTCGATTAGCCGTTCGGAACCGGCAAAAATTTGTAGGTACCCTCCATTACCTCACAAGGCATGGTTGTGAGAAATGCGCTAGTTCCTGGGGCTCCTCGCTTGTCGCTCCACCCTATTTATTTGTTTATTGTATTTTTATTTGTAATTTCACTAACCCAACTTTATATTCAACTGATTATGTGTTGCGGGGCAAAAGAAGTAATGGCTTCCCCTCTTGATCTTTAGTCCTCAATGCTTTATACTTTTCCAGTACTTAGAAGCCGTACAAGCAGTACATTAGCACAAGATTAAGTTTTGATTTTGATTTAAATATTTTGTCAATCGTCAATCAGTTGATTTTTGATGATCGCAATAAGGTTGATTGTCTATATGAGTGTTAAATTCAAAAAATAAATTTGTTTGTCAAGAGAGAAAGTTTGAAAGTTTAAGATCTTTCCAAAGAAGATACCAATCACTCAGGTCTCAAGATCCGTTTCAATTAGGACAAGATTATTTTATAGTTCAGTCAGATCAAACAGTTTAATTAGAAAAATTCACAGATGCTCAAAATTTCATAACAAAAAAAAAAAAAAAAAACACTGTAAAAAGTCCATATCCGACAAGATCTTAAGTGACAATTCGGCAATGTCTATTGTTCCAAAACCATTTTTTTTTAATTTAAAGTAGTTTAAATTTTCGACAGTCAAACACAATGATGTGATTTTTGCTGATTTGAACCACCTTGTTCTGTTTGTTAACGAGCCGACTCAAATACCTGACTTAAGCGGCCAAGTTGTGAACACCTTAGACCTGAGGTAACTCTTACACTGTTAACTAAACTATAAGTTTATCACTTCTAAGGACGTCAGATCATTCTTTCATATCTGACTATTTTGCGTACCAAAACAGTCCAGCTAAAGAAAAAGCCTCAAGAGAGAACCGTCTGGTAATACGATAAAGCTGACTAGGACGATTCGACCGGTTTTAACAACTATTATTCCGATAGTAGTGTTGACTCCAGGGCAGATATGACACAAAATTTAGTTCTTTTGGGAAAAAATTCATCAAACGAGGAAAGTTAGGTTAAGTAGAATGGGCTGACGGTTGATCTTATTACCGTCACACTTAGATCAATGTAGATCCATTGTGATACCCTGGAGTATTGTAGCGTCCTAGAAACCTCTGACCTATGAGTTTATGTTTGGTCAGTTTTTAATTTAATGAAGTTTAACAGGCTGCTTCTTGTAGTGTCTGATAATTCTTCTAGTTCATTGAAAAAGTAAATGCCTAGAAACTTTTTCCTAATGTGGCAGATTGCTGGGCATTGACAAAGAAAGTGAGTTGTATCCTCGTGTTCATCTTCGTCATTGCATCCTCTGCACAGGTCATCGGTGCAAAGAACCATTTTCTTTTTGTGGTAACCTAGTAGGTTATGTCCAGTTATGATACTGATAAGCATTCGTAATGAAGGTCTATTCAATGATAGCAGCTTTTCAGATCCGTTCTTATCGTATTTCGGACATAGTTTCCTGGAAGTAACACAGGAATCTAGGCATTCCCATCTTTCATTGGATCTGATGATCTGTTTAATTTCACAGGGTGGAATCCTGATCAATGAGAGAAGGGGTCAAGTGCTGATCCTTTTCTCGCTAGTTCGTCCGCTTTTTCGCTTCCCCATACTACTATGCCCAAGAGCCCAGCAGCAGCGGTGGATTTAGCTATAGGCTGAGTAGGCTGCAGCCTAGGGCGGCAACTCCAGAGGGGGCGGCAAATATTTTGAAAATAAGAATTTTTTTCTCGAACAAAAAAAATTTTCAATAGAAATGTTATTTTTTTATTATTTATGTCAACTTGATTTTTATTATTTATTTTACAATCTTATATTATCAACGTACATGGTCGAGTTTCATACGACTGTGGTGAGTATAAATATGTAAAAAAAATTTTGGGGCGGCTTTTTTTTCACAGCCTAGGGGCGCCATTAGTCTAGATCCGCCACTGCCCAGCAGAGAGTCTAACGTTATGCTGTGTGCCAAGAACCCTTAGCTCTTCGCGACAGCTTTTATTGCTGCTTGGCTATCAATGAAAAAAGTGATATCAGCATGTGTTTGCCTGCCTGTTTTGCAGCATTTGTAACTGCCACGATCTCGGCTTGGAAGAAACCCGAGGAAAGTACATGATTTGACTCGAGCTGCAAAGACGATATCAGGGTTAGAAAAGTAAGCGACTGCACCTATGCAGAAGAATGCAAGGACTGCACTGTTCCATAGGTCCCACTGTATCCCAGAAAAAAACAATCATTGTTGCAACCTTGCTGATGTCAGAAGAAGTGGTGAGAATGCTTGAACTGTCAGGTCGGATGCTCCCATTCGATTGGACAATGATTAAGAATGCTGTATTCCCGAAATAGAGTAAGTTCATCTTACCTGTGCCCTATTTCACCAACTCACAAATTTGTAATTACAAGCGTTTTTTAACAAAGTTTGTGGGTTTTTGTAAAAATATTGCTTCACCAAACTTTGTTAATTACAATATTGCAATTGTATTTTACAAAAGGAAATTTGTGGAAAAATTTCCTTTTCGGTTTCACCAATACAAAATTAAAGTTGTACTTTACAAGTAACAAACTTGTTAGTATAACACTAATTTGTGAGTTTTCATTTCACCAACGAAAATAGACTAACAAATTTTGTTGAATTTGTAAGAATATTCTACAGGTGAAGGTAGACGTGTAATTTTTGTAACAAATTTGTAATTCCTTACTTTCATTACAAAAATGTCTTTGCGACGAAGGTTTAGAGCAGCTATAATAGGCAAAGTAATGATGTTTTGATATTGAAAAAAAAAAAAAATATCGCCTGTGTATAAACTATGATATATTTCAGTTATTTCATTTTAGTGAAAAATTTCGACTCAGTCGATGCAAGACAGAGGGAATAATTTTAATTATTGAACCGCAAATAGCCCACTCGAGCGAAAAAAAACTGTGCACACCAAGGCAGCTGTTTCTAACCGTTTTGCGTTGGCAAGAGAATGGAGGACAATACCATGGAGTTGACGACATGCATGGGATATCTAATTCAACAGTTTGCGGACTCGTTTATAGAGTTTAATGTTCAAAAACGTTATATGCTGGCCTAACGAACATCGATATTTCCAGTCTTTATTGATGAGAAGCGCTTGAGACTGCAAGGAATTAAAAATGTTTTCCATTCTCTTACTTTGTCTGAATGTGTCAAGTAATCGGAAAAATTTCCGAACAATATATCTTTATTGTCTCTTGTCAAAGAGGCTGCAAATATTATATTTTCCTTGTTCATTTTGATGTCCATGCAGTACAACGTTCAACAATATTGTGAAAAACTGTTATAAATAACAAGTTATTCTTGAAACCGGTGAAACAGGAATTTTGAGCACTTGTGGCCTACAATTCATTTTTCTACAACTTTATTAGAATCGATCACAAGTTTGTGAAATAAGATCTTGCAATTGGTGAAACAAAAAATGGGTTTATTAATTTGTAGTTGTAGATTACAAGTACAAATTTGTGGTTGTAACTTTCATTTTGGTGAAATAGGGCACTGAAGTCATATGACTTTTTTAAGGCAGGCAGCTGAAGATCAGTTGGGAAGAAGCATGCACCTATTAATCTGCATAATATGGTGGGAAGAACATGTCTAATGCTTACAATTGCACGAATTATAGAAGACGAATCATAACGTCACATATAAAATCTTGTCTGCTGCTGCATTATGTGAACGTTTTAAGCCCTATGTCAACATTTTCAAAGGTCCAGGAATATAATATCGATATACACCATCTTTATATCGATTTCAACGTCGCATATGACAATATTTAAGAGGCAATCTATACAGACTCATGTCTGGTTTTGGCATCCCGTCGTTAAGAGTGTTCTCTGTAGCTTGTTTTCCTTTACCAAAAACAGTTGTGGCAGTCAAGATCTGCGATGCAGAAATTAAAAAGGTGAACATTTATTTTGGTAGGAGTCTGGCCGACTTAATTTTGAAAAGAAAATTTTTTTTGCAATAATGAAATGTAAGATATTAGAAATGACATCAATGCAAACGCTTTGAAGATTCTCGCTCAAGACATACAGCTTCCTCTTCCGACTGATACGAGTCAGAAACAAACGAATGTCTACGTTTCAGCTCACGATAAAGTTACAATTTACATTTAAATGTCTCCAGGCAGGCAATAATTGCATTGCTTGGCAGAAAAGCAAAAAAAGACAAACACATGACATACAATCGCGTGTGGTAGTGGAGTATGATGCCCTTGCATCAGATGAGAGATTCCACTGTCGGTTGGTGGCAATATACAATATATTCGTCTCACAAAAGATAACCTAGGAAAAGTTCTCTGCAGACATTCGAACCGAATGTGTCCTCACAAGAATGTTCTCCTCTATATAGGTACTCCCCGTATGCTGGACGAAGTGGCAGACATTCCTGCACTTAGCAGTTCTACAAATAAAACACATATAGAACACCAACGACACTGTCGTCTCCTCCGTTCGTCGACTTATTGGCCAACTGGTTGTTTTCAAAGAAACCTCCAACTCCCCCCAAACACACAATCGTGTTCTGAACAAAACAACAGAAAAAAAACGAGACGAAGACGAAAACGAAGAAGTAGAAAACTTCCCTTTTATTCTTTTAAAGAAAAGTTGTAGAGTCTCATTCTTGTGAACTGCACCAGCAGACAGTTTTATGGTCTCCATGGAATGCGGCTTGCTTTGCAATTGTCTTCATCCTTCTATCTGCTAAGATTTGGCACACACAACACGGGGCCAAGGCGCAACACAGCATCTTTCATAGATCGATGGATGGCTGGCTGGATGGCTGGTCGGGTTGGTTGGTTGGAATGAAACATTTTTTGAAATCGCTCTCTCACAGAGAATAATGTAAATGTAAGTTATTCGCTTTTGCTTGGCTGCTCCAAAGGCCGGCTTTGGATGGGCGGGCGGAAGTCACACACATAATGTCTGAAGCCTTGGAAGGTGGCAGACGGCCGAATGTGCTTGAAAGGATTATGCGCTGCAGCCAAAGAAAACCAACCGATCCACATTTCAGTGTTGCAAAAGCGAAAGATGAATTTCTCCAGAGGAAAATTATTTGCTTTTGTATAGTTTGTAGGAAAATTAAAAAAAAAAGTTCGAACATTTGGATCAAGCTATTGAAAAATGTATTCAATTTACGCACAAATATCTATAGAATCTTAAATAAATAAAAAGTATAATTTGGGCTAGGTTCTAGCACCTGTCAGGTTCAATAAAGCTATTTAGCTTGTTAATATAGGAATATTGCTTAAATTTGGTGAAAACATTCAGTCAAATCCAGAGTGAGCTCATTTATAGCTTTACAGCTCATTCTTCGCTTAATTAGTTCATCTTTTGCCTATTCAGCTCACTCTTCGCTCATTCAGCTTGTTCTTCGCTTATTCAGCTCGTTCTTCGCTTATTCAGCTCGTTCTTCGCTTATTCAGCTCGTTCTTCGCTTATTCAGCTCGTTCTTCGCTTATTCAGCTCGTTCTTCGCTTATTCAGCTCGTTCTTCGCTTATTCAGCTCGTTCTTCGCTTATTCAGCTCGTTCTTCGCTTATTCAGCTCGTTCTTCGCTTATTCAGCTCGTTCTTCGCTTATTCAGCTCGTTCTTCGCTTATTCAGCTCGTTCTTCGCTCTTTTAGCTCGTTCTCTGCTTATTCAGCTCGTTCTTCGCTTATTCAGTTCATTCTTCGCTTATTCAGTTCATTCTTCGCTTATTCAGCTCATTATTCACTTGTTCAGCCATTCTTCGCTTATTCAGCTCATTCTTCGCTTATTAAGTCCATCTTCGCTTATTCAGTTCAGTTTTCGCTCATTCAGCTCATTCTTCACTTATTCAGCTCATTCTTCACTTATTCAGCTCAATATTAGCTTATTCAGATTCAGCTCTTTCTTCGATTATTTAGCTCAATCTTTTTTTAATAATTAGTGCAATCGTTTCTTCGACTCAATCTTCGCTTCTTCAGCAAAATCTTCGCTTCCTCAGCTCAATCCTCGCTTCTTCAGCTCAATCTTCGCTTATTCAGTTCATTCTTCGCTTATTCAGCTCATTATTCACTTGTTCAGCCATTCTTCGCTTATTCAGCTCATTCTTCGCTTATTCAGCTCATTCTTCGCTTATTAAGTCCATCTTCGCTTATTCAGTTCAGTTTTCGCTCATTCAGCTCATTCTTCACTTATTCAGCTCATTCTTCACTTATTCAGCTCAATATTAGCTTATTCAGATTCAGCTCTTTCTTCGATTATTTAGTTCAATCTTTTTTTAATAATTAGTGCAATCGTTTCTTCGACTCAATCTTCGCTTCTTCAGCAAAATCTTCGCTTCCTCAGCTCAATCCTCGCTTCTTCAGCTCAATCTTCGCTTATTCAGCTTAATTTTCGCTTCTTCAGCTTAATTTACGCTTCTTCAGCTTAATCTTCGCTTCTTCAATTCAGTCTTCGCTTCTTCAGCTCAATCTTCGCTTCTTCAGCTCAATCTTTGCTTCCTCAGCTCAGTCCTCGCTTCTTCAGTTGTTAAATCTTCGATTCTTCAGCTCAATCTTCGCTTCTTCAGCACAATCATCTCTTCTTCAGCTCAATTCTCACCTATTCAGTTTATTTGTTTCTTTAGCACAATTTTCGCTTATTCAGCTCATTCTTCGCTTATTCAACTCAATCTTCGCTTCTTCAGATTCAGCTCTTTCTTCGCTTATTCAGCTCAATCATTTTTCTATCTTCAGCTCAATATTCGCTTCTTCAGCTGAATCTCCAATTCTTCAGCTCAATCCCTGCTTTTTCAGCTCAATCCACGCATCAACTCAATCTTCGCCTATTGAGTTCAGTTCTCTTCTTATCTAGGTCAGTCTTTACTTATTCATTTCAATCTTCGCATCTCAATCCTAATTCAGTTTAGTTTAGACTATGAAAAAATTAGATTCTAATTCAAAATTTAGAAAGAGACTAAGATTAAGGGGTCAAATCGAAGAAGCAAAGCTCAACTAACGAAATTCTCCTGCAACAAGACAAGTAAAACTCGCACATGAAATGTAAAAGACACAAATATTAGCCTGTTGTGTGTATATTTTCCGGCTCCTCAATGAAAAGACTTGGCCTACGTCGTGTTTGGTTCTTTGCTCTCTACGTATGGGAGTGCCCATAGCCACTGACTGATATCGATTTTGTTTTTATCGAATGAGAAAAAAGTGTATGCTTATTGCTTACCGTGTGCCTGAGTGTGGCAATGGCCTTAACAAAATGCAGATACGGGTTGTTTGTTGGTAATGAGAATAGCTTTTGTGGTTTTGATGGTGACATGGAGAGGAGCATTGTTAAAGCAGGACGATTTTACGTCTGTGGGTTGTATTTTTTGGGATACCAGAATTGTCGAGCAATATACGAGTAATATGTATGTGTGCTGAAATCAGCGAAGTACAACTCACTTATTGTTTAGCTGGCAAGTTTCTGAGCATATTTGGCAACAGTTTGCAATTGTCCAACTATAAGTTAAGTGTCCTGGTATGAGCTACCAATTGGGATTTTAATGTTCTTTATTATGATTAATCGCACAATGAATCCGATGTTATTGCTTTTGTTAGTAATATACGGACACTAGTGATATAAAATAACTTTTAAAGTTATGGTTTCAATTGGTTTATGGCTTCTATTAACATTAAACAAGATTATATAATCCCTTAGGATGATTTCATATAGTTCTTTAAATTGGGTAAGATATAAAGAGTTTGAAAGTCACATCTTGGAACAATTGAAAACTCCTAATCATTTTTAACTGGACTGGAAAAAGAACATTTCTTGTGTTCAGCAACAGTACATAGAACCTGTATAATGGTTCATGTATTACTTCTACTTTGATATCCTGATGGAAGGATTCATAATGAGTTTAGCTGTTGTGTTCATTAGCGGTAACGTTATATAACGTAATCGAGACGTAACGTAGTCGATTGAATACACAGATATGAGCGTTACTTAATTGAAATGTTGAGGACTATGGTTCATAAGATACCAAAAAACTTAACATCATTGTAGCGTCACGTTGTTATGTCGCAGATTCTTAAAAACGCAATCAGGCTTGTCGAAGATACATATGACATTTGTTTTGCCAATCTTTCTCGAATCTTTTAAGCGTGTATGAGCTTATTAAAAGACTTTCAACAAAGTAAAACACAACGCGACTGTATATTCAATACACAACAGACTACTTATTCATAGACTGCCAAGAACTTTGTAGTGGGTAGTCTTTCGCAATCCACTTTTTCAAGGAGACCCTCAGGGATCCATTCTAGGTCTAATATCTTTTTGCTTGTTTGTCAACAGTTTGGCTCCGTGTTGTTCGTTTGAAATGACAGAGAACATGGACTTTGAAAAAGTCATTTCAAAACTACTTGACCGATTCATTTCAAACTTTATATTCAGTTTTGACATATAAAGATTTCAAAGGGTGTTTTCTACCCCCAAATTGGCGGAATTTTTAGTGGAAAATAAGAGTTTACACTTTGGCCGCCAAAAATTTTTTAATAAAAAAAAAATAATAATAATAATCAGAGACCTTTGGGGAAAGATTTGATCATAATTTGACTAATTTTTCTTAGTTTTTTTATTTTCACATAATTTCCAACCGAGTTATGGTGAACACCGCAAATTGTTTTTTTCTCATGACTTTCTGGGGGAAGCTCTGTTACCGGCTTATACTATGAAAAAAATTACCCTATATTGTCGAGAGTATGATAAATAATGAACGAAAGGTCCGAATAAAATTACTAAATCCATATTTAAGAAAAAAACTCGCAAAAGTCTTTTTTTTACCTTGAAACCCTAATCCCCCCCCTTAACCTACAATTGGGCTTTCGTTCGTTATGTATACACCATTCCCACCAGCAATCAGATCCATTTCGAAATCGGATCGGTTTGCGATAAGGAGGAGGACCTGTTGGAACGTCCACACTAATTTGGTATTGCTGATCGACGTATGCTGATTGGTGCCGTTTGGCATAGTGTGGACGCACCTTAAGGTACTAAGGTTACTAATTCGACGTGCCCCAACTCCAGCCCACATGATTCATTTGAAGGGTTAAAAGGATTGTGTGGTTCGTGTTCATTTGTTTAACACGATCTTTTTGTGAGTAATTTAAGAGAAAAAATAAGTCGTGTGACTCGTGCTCGAAAGAACTCAGTCACCGATTGGTCAATTTGAAACGACTTTATTTATTCGTTTAAGTTAGAAACCTCATTGTTGGGCTCTAGTTGGTTTGTTTAAAACGAAATAACTCAGTCATTTTTAAAGTCGTTTGAGACGAACCAACAACAGGCAAATGACTCGACTGCTGTCGTGTTACACAACCTAACATGGCTCACACCATTGATGTTAATGTCAATGACAACAAAGTCAATGTCAAATGAGGGCAGTCCTCAAAGAATGAGTTTCATATTTTTATTGCATCATTGCGAGTATAGACTTCGACGTTATGAACCTTTAGTTTTTTTTCTTTCTCCACTAAAAATAACAAAAATCGAGTTAGTAGGTTACCTATTAAAAATAAATAAACAAATAGGGTGGCCCAATAGATCGAGGAGCCCAAGGGCCCACGGCTCGCACAACCATTGCCTTGTGAAGGAAGGGGGGGGCACCTACAATTTTCTGCCGGATCCTAACGGCTAAAGCGCTTTTATTGGCAATAAACTTACTAACGGAGTACTTGCCAATTGCTCGCGAGAGGCGATACCCGTGGAAAATTTTTTTGCTTCCGTTGGGCTTCGAACCACAAACCTCTGGGTTAACAGCAGACATGCTAAGCATCACGTACGGGTACAACGGGTTTACTAATAAATAACCTATCAAGCAACGATATTCACTCAAATCCTCATTAATTTCATTCAGTAACTTTTTGCTTTCTTAAGTTTCGATTTCAGAACTTAATCTTCACATAGCAAGGTGTAAAGCTCGGCAAAAATGCCTGACTCACAATTACGTTTCGATTACGGCTCGATCCCGTTGCGTGCGAGCGTTTTGTGCTCGCTTTGAATTGACATAACGATTTTATCTTGTTTTTTACTGTCAAAGCGAGCTGTTTGCTTTTCATGTTACGATGTCTTGTACACGAAACATCGTAACATCAAACTCAAAGCGACATTGTGACAAGATGTTATGTTTCCTGTGATTGAACTAATAAACGTCAGATGAAAATGAAGTTAAAGGGACGTTGTGAATCAGACATAAGTTTTCAACAAACTTTTAGTCACAAGCATGAGTTTCACCGTATTTTAATGATGGAAACGGTGACCTTGATGATGGATTTTCCTCTTTAAACAGAAAAAGAAAATCAACCCATATCCAAAGAAACTGTCTTTCGAACCAAACCTTTCTTTCTTTCTAAATATTCCAGCTTTTGGTATGTGAAATTTCCCAATTATTGAATGAAAATTTAAAAAAATGTAACAATAAATACTTTTCCGGTTATAAGATTTTTCCGAACAACACGTTTCCCGTCAAACGAGATTAAATTCTAAAACAATTTATGTTCGATTGAAACTAGTTTTTACATTTTCAGTTTTTCACTACATATTTTTGGGAAAAGCATTGAAAACGCTTTTGCTCGCTGTAGCGCAGTATCTATGATTATTGAAAGTATTATAGGGTTAGCCCCGTGGGAAAAGTGGACAAGAACTTATAAATTGTAAGGTATAGGGATGAAGGCGGCCATGGTGCAGTGTAGTGTAGTGTGCAGTGGATAGGCCGGACGCGTGGGCATCTACTTTTCTTTCAGTGTTTAGAATTAAAGCTCATCAAATTTCCTCAATAGTACAGAACTTATTCAACCACACAAGTACTCGACATGTTCTACGACTACAAGTTCAGTAAGAAATTTGCAAGGAATCAATAAACAGCAGAAGTTTCTATCTTTCTTTCTTGCCTTGGGCGTAGTTATTGGCATGTCTGCAAATACGTGGGAGTTCGAGGTTCGAATCCGAGCAACATCAATCTGTTTTTCCAAGTGAGTCATATTTCGAGAGGGTTTGGCAAGTTCTTTGAGAGTAAATAAGGCTGCTAGCCGAAGTGATCTTTCACTTAGACGTTTGAAATCGTCATTAATGTGAAAGTTTCCTCCATTCTTTAGCCAGGTTTGGTTGACCAAAGTTCCCTAGGTCCCGTGATTCCTCGAACTCTGTAGCGCCTATTCATTTTATTAATTTATTTCGCCAACCTTTGATAGAATCGGTCATTTCAAAAACCACTTAAGTCACATTTTTTCCAACATGAAAACAATTTAAGTCAATACATTCCTTCCTACTTATTGACTTAAGTTGTTTTTACCTAGAATATGCATCGACATGTGAGGAACCATTTTAAGCAAAAAAAAGAATGTTGGGAAAATTGTGACTTAAGTGGTTTTTGAAATGACGGATTCCATTTAGAAAATTGTAGTGGAAAACATAAACTTCATCTAAAAAAAAAGAAACAATCGGAAGGGTTTCTGTTCTATGAGTAAAGAGTAGAAAAAATGAAACTAAAAAATGGCGCCCAACATTTAAACTTAAGTAACTCGGTTGTGAATTTAAGATGTCGATTAAACGACAAACAAGGAAGCACGAGCACATTAACTCACGAGCTAAGATTTTCTATTGCCATATTATTGCAGTCCATATTATGTAGTTAAGATTTAAAAAAGGCTGCAAAGCCTTTACGCACAGCTCACATAGTCATAAAAAAATAACAATCTTTTTGTGCTCTTATTTGAGTTTACAGCGGATTCTTAGTTCTAATTGATGTGTAAGGTTTTATAAAAAAGGTTAAAAATGGCGCCCAACGTTGAGTACCCACCAAAGGTAATGTACTTGTTATTTAAAATTCTTATTGTAAAAAGAACAAGCGTTCCTATTTATTACAAATTTGACAATCTCTCATCACAATGAAGAAAGAACCCATCGTTACTATCGAAATCAAGATTAATCGCTAACGTTACTTCAAGTTTTAGTCTAGTCTTGAGTGCATAACAATAAGGCGTTTTCGCATTAAAGATTCTTAAACAAGTTTGGATGCAAATACATCAAAAAACCTTGGATAGGAACCCGGATTCGTTGATCATTTAAAAATGCGTGCATTTAAAGATGCAAAAGAAGTCCAAAAAAGTTGAATTTAATTCCAAGTAGATTGAAAAGTTTTTCAAGCTCGTACAAAACACCCACTTATTCCCAACCTCTTCAACATATTTTCCCTTAGCGGCAATAACCCTTTAGGAACCATCAACTTTTATCCTATCGTAAACTCAAAAGCAAGCTAAAGTGATTCTTTGTCTATGAACGAACATATACAAAAACCAAATTCACGTCACAAACAGAAAACAGAAATTTGCAGTTGTCCGAGGACTCAAAACAACAAGAATGAGGTCACTCAACCAATGAGCAAAACGTTGACGCAGATCCAAACCACGCATACGAAAACACAACAATGTTTCATCATCATAAAAACAAACACCAGCTTGGCGATGGAATGTCTTCCCTTTTTGGTGATGTACGTCTACACATCTACCAATACAAAACAAGAAGTCTTGTTTACTTCGTTAGAGTTTGAAGTACGAGTAAAAACATTGAGGCGCGCAACTGGTTTTGCTTCCCTTCCCCCTCGTGGTCGTTTAAGCTACACAGGTTTTGTTGGGCGTTTAAATGTGTTTTCTTCAGTTTATGCCCTTAGCTCAGAGTTTTTCAACTCTGGACGAATGACGACGGCTGTGACTATGACCGTGGCTGCAGCGGCGGCGTCGTCTGGTGCCTAAGAAAAAGGCGCGTTAGAATGTTGTTCCATGTGTGGTAAGCACGCTACTCTCATCGTGTGGGGGAAACTCCACCAAACATTGAAATGTTTTGTTTTCTTTTACTTGTATTTTTTTTTCAAGTTACAACCATGAGCGGGAATCATCTGGGATCTTTGACTGAGCTCAGATAGATGAGGAAAAGAAAACAAAAAAAAAGCAAATGTATACTCATGAATGGAATTTGTAAATTTGATTGTGGGGCTTGATCTTCTCGAGTCTTATAAACCGCCGACAGTTTTATCCTCTTCGGGTTGCTGGATCTGAGCGCAGCATGCAGATGAAGCACCACACACACAACTTGTACTCTTATCTGGGAATTGGGAGAGATGAAGGTAAAGAAGCGGCGCTCCTTTCTTGTTGTGATCATATATCCCCCCTCTACCGCGTCTTCTTCTCTCTGACGACTGACTGTGCAAGTGCTACTTTTCCACCATTGGAATGCGCGAATCCAAATAAAAGGACCAAAAGACCGGTCTTTGCGCCGCGACTTTGTTTACATCGTCGAATCCACCACCAATCGCATTGGCAATAATGGGATGTGAGGCCAACTTGGGGTGAGGACTGAGGAGGGAAGGAACAAAATATAAGACGAAAGGACAACTACGTCGACGAAGACGTGTTTTTGTTTGTTGGCACATAATTCTAGGAAAAGAAGAAAATCTCTTTCCATCGTCGAGTTTTGTGTTATGAGTATGGTAATAGTGGTGAATGGCGGGTGAAGTAAAAGCAAGTTGTATGTGCTTGTGCAACATACTTTGTACGACGGAGACGGATGTTCGCTAAAAACGCTGCAATGGTTAAGTAGTACATTAAGTAGTGCCCCGACGCGACGATGGAGATGCTGGTAGTGGCAGCGCGGGGGGTACACATGCCTCGCGCAACACACATAGAGTTCAAAGTACTAACAATTAATCCGAATGTACACTTGTTTTTGGACTATTTGCAGGATTTCCGGTGGATTAGGCGAGAAGGAATGCATGCGCCTCCTGTACGAATGTATTTGTTTTGTGTGAGTGAGCAAAATAGAATTCATAAAATAAATGTTCATCACCAGGGTTTTCTCACAGGGATCAACGCCATATGATGATTTTACAAAGTAATGAATGGACATGAGTGAGCATAGGCACTCAATGGATTTCAGCATTTAATTGAACACATTCCCATGGATTTGTTGGCCCTGGCCAGGGTTGGGTTGCAAAGGATTTATTTTTAGACATTTGCACTGGCAGCGCCTTAGGTGTCGAAGCGCTCTGATTTTATCACAAGGGAGAATAGAAGATGAGTATTTTTGGATTTTTCTTTCTCAACTACATATTGAGTTCTGAGAATTTTAATTAAACTGAAATTGGATGCGCGCGGTTATTGAGTTATGAAGAAATCTACGTTATAAATGAATTGCCGTAAATGGCTAGTGTTTTCTTATCAAAGAAACAGAACTTAAATAACCTTCTCGAAAGTCTTTTGAGTGAGATGTTGCTCGTTTTCTGCGACTCTTTTTTTGATTTTTATAAGTGGCTCTGAGGTTTTAAATCAAACTGAAGGCAGACACTGCGATAAGGAGAAATCTTTGGGATAAAGAAAGTGTTCTTTTAGGTTCCGTGGTTTAAAACAAATTCTCGTTTGGTAGAAATGGCGACTTTAAAGCAGTCTAAAAAAATAATAAATAAACGAATTGGCGCAACAGACTTTGGAGAGTCCTTTGGAGCTTTGTCCATCAACTTTATGGAAGATTTTGGCAAAGATCTTGGCTTACAACCAAGGTTAGGTTAAAAATGGCTGTCAGGAAAACAACTGACACACTTAGACCAGTATTAGGTCCATTGTGATACCATAAGAAATTAAGCGAGGAAGAACCACACTTAACAAAACCATTTAGAGGTTTTGATAAAGCGAAAAAGATGCAGGATATCTGTGTTTGCCGAATCGTTTAGATCGTCGAGGAAATATTTTCCTAGATGCCGTTTTCTTTTAAAGGAGAGTGCAGGACATGAGCAGAGGAGGTGTGTGAATAGTCTCTTCCTTCTCCTCATCCAAGCAACTTCTACAGAAGTCATTAGAGGGAACGCCGAGTCTTATGGCGTGTCTTCCTATCAGATAATGTCCGGTGATGACATTGATTACGGAGCTAAAGTGCAATCTGGTTATGGATAGCAAATGTCTTTGGCTTACAACCTAATAAGATCAAGATGTTGCAAGAATTAAAGCCGCGAGACTATGCGATGCGTCGTGATTATGGTGTATGGGCCGAAAATAAGATTCATCTCGATGCTGATTTTCATCGTAAAATTTTGTTGAGTGATGAGGCTCAATTTGGTTGAATGGGTACGTCAACATCAATATTACCGCATTTGGAGTGAAGAGAATCAACATGAGCATCTTGAGACGACATTACATCAAACTGACTTTTTGGTGTGCTTTATGGTCATATTTCTTCCAAAATGATGCTGGCGAGACAGTTACCGTTAATGGAGACCGGTATAGAGCCATGATAACCGACTATTTTGTTCCCGAATCGGATGGCATAAATGTGGATGAGATGTGGTTCCAACAAGACGGCGCTACATGCCACACAGCGCAAGTCACAATCGATTTATTGAAGGAAACATCCGATGAGTGCATAACTTCGGAGCACCAAGATCGTGTGATTGGATTATTTTCTTTGGAGATATGTGAAGTCGCTCGTCTACGTCAACAAACCAGAAACATTAGGGGGCTTGTAAGCCAACATTTGTGGCGTTATTGCCGACATACGGCCTCAAATACTCGAAAAAGCGGTTGAAAATTGGACCTCTAGAATTGGCCGCGGCGGCCACATGCCCGAAATCATATTTAAACATTAATGGCATAAAATTATCCTTCCAATGAAGCCGAATTGATGGACATTAAAATTTCTTGTGTATTAATTCAATTCGAAGTTCTATACCTCCACTTGTGATTAACCATTCTTATGCTGTATTGAAACGGTTTTCGTCTTTCACAAGTCGCTCAAGATTTACAGTTGCATGAAAAGTTTATTCTAACAAAGTCGAGCCGATATAATATTGTATAGGTAACCTTCATTCGTCACAGGAATGGTTGAGTGAATGCTCTGGGCGTAGTCCCTGCACCACCCCAAACATGTTTCTGTTCTTGTTTATAATTTTTTTGACACAGGCGTAAGCCGATCGACCGATTGCTAGTGTAAATGTAGCAGAATTGTGAGCCCTTGATCGCCAAATCACAAACAAAGAACATGGAGATTTCACTTGGAATCATGTGGAACTTATTGACATGTGTTTTAATAGTTCGATAAATTTTACAGACATCTATTGAATCACACATGCTTAGGGTAACGGAGATCACTCTTGCCTACGCTTCGAAAAGTGAACGAAGTTTTATTGAGCGGAGCTGGACTCCACTATGGCCTCCGTTTATGGTGAAAGCTTCATTTCCTCTTATTGGGTTACTATCATAGGCAACGAAAAAAGCAATAGACCTGAGTTTAAGAAGCACCCAGGTACATAGTTTTTGTCGTAATTCAGCAATCTGATCAGTTTAGCAACATATTTAACCACTAAACACAGTAGGTGCTGAGGAATTTTTGCTCGGTATTGAGTTGCTGAGTTGCTACAAAAAAAATTCCTTTTCATTTGTTTCTTTGACAAAAAGAAACCAATTGGAATCCAGTTGAATCTCCTTAGATCATAGTTTAGGCATTCTTCTTTTTTTTTTATACGGCGCCATGAGCATTGTGATCAAGAAGGAATTACGCCACCCCGATCATATTCTATGTTTTATAGGAACAAGCAGTATCTGCAGTTTTAACTTGTATTGGAATGAAATTAAGTGCTATATACTTGAACAAGGTTTTAAACAAATTTTTTTTTATTATTTCCCACGTTGGTGGTGTGTAGCGCAAAGGGTACCCAAAACAAGTGGCCACGTCGCAGCGATTTGATAATTTTGGACTACTTTGTGGGAAACTGTAAGGACCAATATTATGCCAACAGTCTAAAACAATTTTCAAGCACTCAAAGTCAACATCCATGAGCTACAGCCCGAGACAGAACACACTACTGCGAAGCCAACCTAGGCACCACGTAAACGACTGTGTTCTAAAATCAACAGGAATTTTTTCTCTCTAACAAAGCCAAAATACAAAAAAAAAAAAATCGAATTTGCTCATTCTACTGCTTTTTTAAAAGCAAACTTGTATTTGGCACACATTCCATAAATGGTAAAATGCTTCCTCCGCCAAGATTCCTCGTCCCCATTGTCTCAAACATCTTTTCTGTAAAATTTGTTTTCAGGTACATACCTATCAGTGTACACAACTGTTGGGACAATCGGAAATCCAAATTTCAACGATCTAACCTTGACTTGTATTGGGTTGGGGCATTGCACATGAACTTCCAAACGTTACGTGGGTTCTTCAAAATGTTTATGGCTTTTCCAATAAGCTTCCGACACCCCAATCTGTGGTAAGGAGGCGCTTTCGTCGAGAGTTGCACCAGAAATAACAGATGATGGATAAGACCTTTGATAACTCAACATTTGAGGCCCTTGATCCGAGCTTGACTTTCGCTACCGTTTTTCATTATTTAAAATTTTCACCGACTGTTTTGACAGTGAAAAAAAAATTATCATATGAAAAAACTTAAAGTTTGTGAGTTTTCATTCATTCATCGGTAATGGAATTTTCAGTGAAGCTGTGATAGAATTTAACACTTCACAACTTCATAGATCGGGAATTGACCCGCTGGTCACTTTAAATAAAAAAAAAAACCCTGTGAGGCTCAACAGCTTGAACTATTTCAACTCCTTATCTCGTAAAGTCCTAAAATTTAAATTATAAAGAGCAGCTTATGTTCTATGTTTCCTACTTTATTGTTAACAAACTTAATTTATATCATAAAAATGTCAACAGTTCATTTGGTAGACTTTCCTCAGTGTTTAGTATATTTTTATCAATCTACAAACGCAGTTTTTCAAGAAATAAAAAAATAAAAATAAAATAATAAAAACCTTTGTGCTCGTCATGGAGTTTGTTTATAAATTGCTTAATTCAATCAACTCTTCTCTTTTTATTAATAAAATAACTTAAATCTAATCATAAAATACGTGTGTAGTAAAGCTAAGAATTCTTAACTAATTAATTACCAAACGACCACACACCATCTTATGTCATGAATTCAACTCACCTGAAAAAGAAAAAGAAAACATTTTATTTAAAAAAATACTCAAAACAAACATAAATAAAAAGAAAACGGAAAGATTTGATAAAAAAATATAAGGCTCATAGGACCTAAGCTTTTTGCCGCGGTGGTACAACATTAGACCACGTCTTAGGCCGCGTTTCCATTTGCAAGTAAACTCGCGGAAGTCTTGCAGAAGTTTCTTGCAGTAGCGTTTACATTGCTGTATGAATTCTTGCAATTTCTTCTGCAATAAATGTCTTGCAAGAAGCTCGCGCATCATATACTATCGCAATTTATTGCAGAGGTATCTACACTGGGGAGTCATTAATGTCGTAAGAAAATGGGTTATTTACTTTAAATTCAAATCATCGCGAGAAGACGTAAACTTTTAGCAGCTGCAATTACAATTTTATTGATGAAAAAGAAAAAGATCAACTTCGGTGCGCCACTGGATTTTAAGAAGACGGGAAGCTCGTGCCTTCTTTAATTTATTGAATGAAATAAAAAAAGAAGACGCTCAACAATACTTCAATTTCACTCGGATGACCGCGGTTGATTTGGAAGTTTTATTATTGAAAGTGGGACCTACTATAAAAAAGCAGGACACTCGATTCCGTGATTCAATTTCAATTCTTTTTTTTTCAATTCATTTTGCCATTGGCTCCTTAAATTATGAAGCTTCCGAAAAACTTCATTCTCATTTGTGAGGAACTCTTCCGCGATCTTATTAAGTATTGAATTTTTCTTAATTCGATTTTTTTTAATCTTCGTACCGGTTATTCCATAAACCCGGATTACATTCGTAACTTTTAATTAACCGTATTGTTTCTTCGCGAGACCATTCAAGTTTTCCCTTTGGGCTCATTTTTTATTGTAAACAAAAACCTACCCAGCCGCGAGTGCAATATATACGAAACTATTCCGGTAAGCTGCAAGAACTGTCGCGAGTCAATACAAACCTGTTTCAACCTGCAATTTATTGCACTAGCAAATACTCGCAAGAACTTATGCAAGAACTGTCGCGATTGAACTGACAGACTGTCAGACATTTCTTGCAGAAGTTTTCTTGCAAATGGAAACCGGCCTTAGATTAATTCTCCCAACAAAAGCCAGATTTTTTCGTTCTTGATTTTTGAAGTGAAACTTCTTATGCGACTTGCAAACATGAAAGCGTTACACTTCCGCGTTACACTTAAGCGTTACACTTCCGCGTTACACTTAAGCGTTACACTTCCGTGTTCTATTGCATACTTTTTAAAGTGAAACTTCTTATGAGACTTGCAAACATGAAAGCGTTACACGTCCGCGTTACACTTAAGCGTTACACTTCCGCGTTACACTTAAGCGTTTTTGGCACTGCTAATAAGTTGCTGTCATCATTCCGCGCCATTCATCCCAACGATTTCACTGTAGTAAATTGTGTTTTTTGAAGAAAATCATGTCTGTGCGTGCAAAAATTATTTCAATTGCTCAGTGAATAATCGATCAGTGTTGTGTTTTCTTTTCTTCTCCAATGAAATGATAGAAAATATTTACTGCAGTTTCTTTTAATTTGTTTGATATATGTATGTATGTATGATGTATGTTGACTGCGTAATTTTATTTGGAAGACAATACACAAATCAGAGCTTTTGGTGATAAGATGTAAGATGTTATTCGAATTTTAAGATATTAGTGAGTATATATGTACATAGTAGTTAGTGGAGGCATAATCATGTATATATAAGCAATTTCCATTTAAGCCCGGCTCAAAAATGTTTATCATGTCTAAACATGTTTGATCATGTCCAAACATGTTTGTTCATGTCTAAACATGTTTGGCCATGTCTAAACATGTTTGGTCATGTCTAAACGTGTTTGATCATGTCTAAACGTGTTTGATCATATCTAAACATGTTTGATCATGTCTAAACATGTATGTAAGTGTTCTCCGTCTTCGACTTAGGTGTTAAGACTGCGGTCTTCATTAGTCTGTCAGTCAGCTTCCACTTACACTAGCCAATCAACGGTTTCAGAAAGGTTCCTGGTATTGTATCATAATTATGGATAGAATAGCATACATCCTACCATACATGATACATACATACATCTTCAAAGTCCTTCTAATCTCCACCAAAAAATAAAAAAATTGTTCTATTAAATGGTGTTAAGTACATATCCCGTGAAAGTTAACTCCGATCCATTTCTTTTCTTTTTCTTTTAAAGAAACAATATGAGTTCACTAAAAATCAATTTCTACCTCTTCCTATTTTCATTTCCACTTTGGGAAGTTTCACTTCTACCGCGCGAAGGGACTCCACGCACTCTTTTTTTTTTAAAAGTAGGGACACGTACTGAGCGGCAAATTGGAACAATATCAAAAGTTAAGCGGCAGAGCGATGTCGCTTCGTTATCGATTTTGTTCTAATTTTGCAGCTTAAAAAATGACCTGAGTTTCCCAGTTCTTAAAAAAAGCTCAACCAAGAAACTACCACATATGCTTGCCACTTAAGAAAAAAATATCTGTATAAGGTACATTAGTTTTATGTCACCTGCAAAAACCTAGTAATGCTTTAGGGCGAGTTGAGAGGAACCTACGATTAAAAAACCACTGAGTCTCATGGTGAGTTTAGGTGTTACAAAAAACTCTTTGTGGTTAGCCCTGGACGTCAATGAACAAACATATCCACTGTTAAAATTAAAATAAAAAGAGAGGGACTCTGTTAACCAGTATTGGAAATGAAGCAATAACAACGTGTTTACTGCAATGGTTCTGACAATATTTTCCAAGTTAAACCTTTAATGATTTACATGCACACATTTACATTCTGGGTGTTGACAGGTGCATTTTGTAAACAAAAATACAAAGAACATCAACAATAAAAGTAAAAGTGCGTAGGTAACGAAACCAACAACCTATGTAAGACACTGTTCATAATTTTCCCTTCATTCCAAAAAAGGCATCCGATCCGCACAGTCAGAATAACAGAATATGAAATCTCACTTACACCTGGGAGTCCAATGATTTGATTTTCGAACACGGTAAACCCAACTTGAAGGAATTTGTGACTCGGTATTACGAGTACATGCACATCTGCTGGTCTATTAGAAGAACATGTGTGTTTACCTTAAAAGTTTGTGTAGAATTCGTAGTAATCATGTTTTTTTTTTCTTTTAATTAATGAAGAATGGAACCTAGCAGATGGTAGATATTCGTTTTTTTTTGTTGTGAGCACATGAGCACGCGGCAGCACAATGCTAATGATAACAGAAGTGTCCAGTTGGAATGACGCATATGGCCTTAATTTTTTTATGTTTTTTTGTAAGGAACATCTCTCGTCAGAAACAATTGGTGGTATAATTGTTAATCCTAAATTATTAGCAAGCCTGTGACAGATGAAAAGTTTTTAGAATCGCTGACTGGCATCATGAAGGAAGCTCTTGAAGAAGTTAATGTTGATGTGCGGTCTTTCGATGTGTTGCAAGCTCTCGACTCGACGAGGTGTGGAATTAAGGCCGCTTTTTAAAGTCAGACAACTCAACAGGCCTGGATTCTGTAACTTTAAATATGACTTTGGTCTGGAATCAAGGTTCTAAAAAACCTATTTAAAGACCAGAAAAAGTACTGAAATTCATAAGATAATAGCGAAAAGGGATAGCTATTCTTTTAGTCGCTAAAAGCAAAGATACATGAAATTTTTGGTGATACAATCAACAATAGAAGATAATCTTCTAAAAAAACTACGGAACCCAGACCCTGCCGCCGATTAAGGCGCATTCGTACAGAAATGCGACATCACAAGGCCCCACAAGAAAAAAGAGTCCATCAGGGTGAAATCGCAAGAGCTTGGTTGCCATTTCACGTCACCTTTGCTTCGCTGCTTGTCAATTGTGGTGTCCGTTGTGTGGCATGTTGCACCACGCAATATTGCAAACTTTTTATCGTCTAGTTCTAGATGGCCTTGTTTATGTCAATTGAAATGTGTTATCATTGTTCCTCCATTAACGATGACATCATCAACGTCGAACAAACAAAGCCACTGGTCCTTTTTTGGTAATTTTTTTGGAAATACGATATCACCTGATACTTGGCCCACACTAGGAAAGATCCTACATCCCGACATATCAAACCCTCCTTTGAACACCATCTTAAAGTTTATGCAGGCTTCTAAATGGGTAAGCGAGGTTCCTCAAACCAATAACCTCATTTACCAAAAATCATCTGTCCCCTTCTAAGCTTTTCTACAACCCCTCCTTTTGTGTTATCGCGCGGTGCACAATGGATCCTTTGAGACCCGAATGAAATTTTGCCTCAGGCCCCATCCAACAACCTTATCTAACGTAGCATTCAGTAATTCACTGACTTCAATAATTACTTTTTACTGAAATCTCGCGTTTCGGGTCGTCTGCAGCTTCCTTGAAAAACTTAGATGGGAGATGAATTTTGTATTCTATTTCTCTGGGATATCGTTGATCTTCTTTTCCTTGGGATCGATAATATAAAAATTGTAGGGCAATGGTTTCTGGGGACAACAAAGCAAAGCAACATAATGCTTATTGTGAAAACTAAACTGCCGTCCTAGAAAATAAGGGCGTATCTCCATTTCTGTAGTTTCCAGTTAAATGCATCTTACTGTTTTTGGTTTTCACACCTTCAAATGGAAACTTTTATTCGTGGTTTTGCAGCATTTAGTGGAAAATATGGTTTGTGGCTTTTACACAAAAAATAAGAAACTGTTCAACAATTTCAAATACGCCTCAAACTCAATTTTCACTTTTTGGGGCTTACGCCTTTTTTCCTTTAGACGGCAGCAAAACTCCTGAACAAGTTGAAGATTCGAGAACGTCGACAGTCGTAAGTGAATTTGGACGACTTTTTACGCTGTTTACTTCGTCACTAACGAACCATTCGCAACCCTTTTCCGTTTCGCATTATGTCCGTAGTGAATCCGACTAGGCTATGGCGCAAAGACCATATATAGCAACTATTCTATTGTGTATTGCAGACAATCGAGTCTCTCTATTTCTATTTGATTGCCTTATTGATAGCTACTTGTCCATTGCAATACAACTCCAAAGTTTGTATATGTTTAGCTGAGTTGGGAACACTCATAAAACTAAGTAACATTGTAATATATTTCCTTTATCCTAAAAGCAACCTTTTCGATCTACAATAGAAATGGCGGACGACGTTCAAACGATTTCAGACCAAGCCTTTCAACTTTCGAATGAGACATCCCTTTTCACATTTTGTCTTCGAAGTACCTACTTTTTCAATTCAGTTTAAGACTCTCATTGAGTCTTGTGACTGATGCCAACGAAGTTTACAAAAAAAAAAAAAGAGCTGGCAACTGCAGGTTTTAGTGTCTCTGTACTGCTGTCACCTCTCAGTTCGCCTAGGCCCTGCAATCTTAGAATCCGTGGTCGAATTCAAAAACTTTCAGTCACCGATCAGTAGCTGCTCGAGAACCATTCCGCTGCGTTCTTTACCTTATACCAGAAAGTGAGTTTTGTATTCACAATCGGGCACAAGTTCTTCACAATGTCACTATTTCTTTTGAATTCAAGACCACTGTGGAGTAAAGCGCAGATCCTCTTCTCCATCAGAAAGACGAAATCGATTTTTGTTTAAGACAAATATAGACCATGTACATGAACCTGGAAGTTTATAAGTCGCATATCACGACCCTTCCTTTGCCAAGTTTGCGCGCTTTTGGTATCTTTTCTCTCCAATAGCCGAATCAACATTTTCAATCTCATACCTATGCAACTCCAAGTATCACATGGCATATATATGCATATTCGCACCTATCGTAATAATTTCGGACTACGAATGTTAAAAAGTATACCGTTCTTACTATCTGTTGCAAGACATTCACCATGAATACCTACATTTTGTCTTTTTTATCAGGCATTGGTATGCCGAAATGCCCTACTCATAGTAGGACCAATTCCATAAGCCAGGCTGATTTGTATATTGGAATCAGCTCTTATGTTGCTTGCGAAAACTGCGCCACGCTATAGCCTTGAAACGAACAAAAAACTTTATGTACAATGTCTTGATCAATCCGCACAAAACTGTGTGATAGCCAATACCAAACCCAATACCAAAAAACATCTCATATCACATCTTTCCATTAAAAAATTCAAAAAACTGACAAACACAATATACAAATACATACACGAGCACGTGCACATCATAGAGAATGAAATTATGCTAATCAATTCAATCGAGGGATGAGAATTTTGCAGTTCAAACTCCTCGACGCAGCCACCTTCTACTTTCAAAATAATAAAAATAATAAATCCTAATCAATTCAAGAGCACACAAAAGAATAACCTACATTTAGGATAACCAATCATTGAATACAGAATTTTCTATGAATACCTAAAAGCCTCCTAATAGTATGCAACGAATTTAAATCGAACAACGAGCTGAAATCACGCATCACACTCATCAAATAACGAATGAGTGCTTTGTCACGCACACTTGAGTGGAAACCAAAAAAGAAAACACAAAAAAAAGAACAGAGCAAAGAAAATATTAATAAAATAAATATTACGATGGCACGACATTTTCATGCTAATTTAATACACAGAAAAAAAAAATCGAGCATTGGAATTCCAAGAGGTCTTCTTTGAGTGGCCATTTATTAAAATCAAACAAACGAATGACAATAATATTTGAGATGAGAAGAAGGAAAATCCATCTACTTGTTCCTTTCACAGATAATAAATTAATAAGGTTATGCATTTGCTATACATAGGGAATTATTATAGATATTCTGCCAGATAAGTATTCACATGTGCGAAAGAAGAATGAATTCCATCACGAGTCACACGACATGAAATGAAACACAGATTAAATCCGAAGAGGAGAAATGAACAAAAAAAAAATCCAATCTCTTATCTTGTAAAGAGAAATAATGTTTAAATTAAAATGAGATTCGTTTTCAGTTTAATCAAATCAAAGAAATTTGAACAAATAGCATATAAGGCACGTAATTTTTTAATTCGATTTGATTATAATTGGAATATGACTCACACGGACAAAAGACTTCTCATATTTAGGTCACCGTGCGACACATGAAGATTTGATTTGTTTTCCAATTGGCATGACTAAGGTGGAGACATTGAGACTGCAGTTTTCCATATATGAGTCTAGCGACAAAGTTTACATTTATAATAACAGTAAACCTTCTTGTTTATTAGTAATTCTATGAAATACCACTCAAAATAAACCTTGAAACATAAGGGTATATTGACATAGATAAGATAGAAAACTTTATGGACTACAATCTGAAACTTTGCAACAATGTTGCACTAAGATAGTGACTTTTCGCATGAACACCTTACATCTTATCTTAACTTGACTTCTGACTGATTCGAATGATATGAAAAAATGCACCAACTGAATTAATCATGCTAATTTTGACATTCGATTTCGATAGAAAGTTAATCGAATTCGAAAGAAGAGCATTTTGAAAATTGAACGATTAGAAAGTTTACATGCTGACATCCGAAACGTTCGAGTCTTAAAATGCATTTCTTTCGAATTCGACTAACTTTCTATCGAAATCGAATGTCAAAATTAGCATGATTAATTCAATTGGTGCATTTTTTCATATCATCATCTATCATCTATCTATCTATATATCTATCATTCATCTATCGAAATAGAATGTCGAAATAAGCATGAATACTTCTTATTTATGGTTTCTTCATACGAAATTCTCTATATTTCAGAACTTAACATAACTCAATATATATCTATCTATCTATCTATCTATATATATAAATCAATTGCTGTTCGTTAGTCTGGTTAAAACTCGAGAACGGCTGAACGGATTTATCTTTTCTTGGCCTTGAAATGTTTGTGGAGGTCTAGGGAAGGTTTAAAAGGTAAGTAATTATGAAAAAAAGGAATTGAAATACAGTAAAGTAACAATTTCTTTATTCTTAACTGTAATGAATAAAAAATTTAATTCAAACAATACTTTTGTTTTTTATTTTAATCATTTTTGACAACAAAAAATTAAATTAATAAATAGAAAGAGAATAAGATTAATTAATTGTTTGTTTTTGAAAATTATTTGAATTTTTTGACTGGTAAGAATTTAATTTATTGCTCATGAGTACAATAGACTATACTTCATCCTCAAATTCCCACAGGAACGGGAATTGAAACGTCAAATAGTCAATTTATCAAATTAGCTTCTTCACAGTCTGTCAAAGTGATGATTTCGCTCGCACTTTACTGTATGCTGACATGCCACGCTATTACAATGCATCATCGAAATTGTTTTAGCGTCGAAAACAAGGAACACCAGTTGAAGGGAATCCAAATGTATTAGCTTCAGACGCTCTGGGTCGCATCTACACAGTATATCCAAATAACGATGAATGTTATTATTTGCGATTGTTGTTGGTGAATGTTCGTGGTCCAACATCGTTTAAACAACTGTAAACAGTTAATGGACAGCTGTGTGCGACTTACCGTGAGGCATGCCAACTATTACATTTACTTGAGAACGATTCACACTGGGATGATACGCTCAAGGATTCCGTAATATCTTCATCGCCGCATCAAATTCGTACATTGTTTGCGATTATCATATCGACATGTTTCCACTCGAATCCAAAAGATTTTTTGGTTAAGTATAGAGATGACATGTCTAAAGATATTTTGCTTCGTGTGCGCCGTCGAACTTTGAATCCTACACTACAAAGGACTGAAGAAATTTATAATGAGACATTGATCTTGATAGAAGATATTTGTCTGTTGATAGCAAATAAAATATTGTCGTGTTTGGGAATGACAGCACCCAATCGTCATATGCACGATGCATTAAACCACGAGTTGCAAAGGGAGCAACTATACGACCGTAAAGTATTGGCCGAAACAGTTCGTTCAAGTGTTCCACAATTAAATGAACAACAAAGCATTGCGTACGACACTTTGATAATAGCTGTGAGCATCAGCCGTGGATCTGGTGGAATTTATTTCCTCGATGCTCCCGGAGGAACCGGAAAAACATTCTTAATTTCGTTGCTATTGGCGAGGATATTGCTCTAGCGTTGGCCTCATCTGGAATAGCTGCGACTCTGCTTGATGGCGGGAAAACTGCGCATTCTGCCTTAAAATTGCCACACCAATTTGCAACATCGCCAAAAATAGCACAATAGCCAAGATATTACAAGTATGCAAATTGATTATTTGGGATGAATGCACAATGGCCCTTAAGAGATCACTGGAGGCACTAGACAGAACGTTGAAAGATCTTCGTGACAACCAAAATATTTTTGGAGCGGTCATGATTCTGTTGTCAGGTGATTTTCGTCAGACTCTTTCAGTTATTCCACGATCAACTGTAGCTGATGAAATAAAATCCTAAAATCATTTAATTTGTGGCGGTTCGTAAAGACACTTCAATGCGAGTATTTTTGCAAAATGATGAAACTGATGAAAATGTGTTTGCAGCAGTTGTAAGACATTGGAAATAATAAAGTTGCAGTTTCGCCTCGAACGCATTCATGACATTACCCACAGATTTCTGTTACATCACACAATCAAAAGAGGAGTTTATTCAGCGTGGTTTCCCGGATATAGCGCAAAAGTTCAAAAACCATAATTGGCTGAGTGGACGAGCAATATTGGCAACGAAAAATAAAGATGTCGAGGATCTCAATACGACCATTCAGAATTTTCTTCCAGCACAGTTGGTTTCCTTCAAATCAGTCGACATCGTTATGAACCAGGACGACATAGTCAACTATCCCACGGAAATTTTGAATTCACTGGAATCGCCTGGACTACCACCTCACAATTTGCAGTTAAAAGTAGGATCAGTTATCATCATGCTGCGTAACATTAATCAACCTCGACTGTGCAATGGAACAAGACTGGCTGTGAAAAAGCTGATGAATAACGTCGTTGAAGCAACGATCATAAAAGGAAAATTCAAAGGAGAGGATGTCTTTAATCTTTATCCCGCGAATATCGATGATTCCAACGGATTTACCATTCGATTTTAAACGGTTACAATTTCCAGTACGTCTGGCCTTTGCGATGACCATTAATAAATCACAAGGATAGTCGTTAGAAGTTTGCGGAATCAACTTGGAATTTTCCTGTTTCGCGCATGGACAATTATACGTCGCATGTTCGTGCGTTGGAAAACCGTCTTCTTTGTTTGTTTACGCACCACAAAACAAAACAAAAAATAATGTTTATGACAGAGATTTAAATTGACTAACAGACTGTATAATAACAGTGTGTGTCTGTCAATATCAAATTTAAATCTTATAAATAGCCACTATTTCAGGAGACCTCTGTTATGTACATGATGTGCCGAAAATAATAATAAATATTTCAATCTTCATAAAAAAATGCTTCTTTTATTAAATACGGACTATACACAAAAACACATTTTTGATACATTTTCTTAAGTGTATACTATTGACTCTGGCGTATACGTACTATTTTTTTTTTAAATTTTATTCTGATAACAAATTGTAACTACATTCAATACACTTCATATTTAAGAGTTCAATAGAAAAATTTTAGTTGCTGAATTAATTTCGTCTGTGATTTTATCAATTCAAATTCATTGAACTTATCCCTCAGTGACATAGACTTATATTTCATTCACATATTTGCACGTGAATTTCGAATCCCTCAGGAAAGGAATTGGAAATGGAAACCTAGAAACTACTGAACAGATTTCAAAAATTCTTTCGGCACTGGGATGCCATATTGTCCCTCAGTAACTTAGCGTATATTACATCCCTAAGGTTTAAAACTACAGACCCGAGCAACGCCGGGTGTCCTATTCCAAAAAAAAAATTGTCATCGTTAGAGTGCTTAATTGCACCTGAGCAGCATGGACTATTTTTCATCCCCACTCTGCCACTAGCATGAAAGCTTGGAGACTGCTTTACTTAACTTTCAATTTGATAAAAGTAGGGCCTGAGCTACGCCGCGCCGGGCGGGTCAGCTAGTACGTATATAAAAATGAATTGCTGTTCGTTAGTCTAGCTAAAACTCGAAAACGGCTGAACGGATTTATCTTATCTTGATCTTCAAATGTTCGTGTAGGTCTAGGGAAGGTTTGAAAGCTTTTATTTCATCCCTATAATCCCACGGGAATAGAAACGGGAACCTTAAAGTTACTTGACCGATTTCAAAAAATTTTTCAACTCTAGGATGTAACATTATCCCTCTGTGACATAGACTTATATTTCATTGACATATTTCCACGGGAACGAAAGATTCTCTCAGAAACGGGGCTGGAAATGGAAACTTAGAAACTACTGGATACATTTCAAAAATTCTTTCGGCACTGGGATGCCACATAATCCCTCAGTAACTTAGCGTAGATTTCATCCCTATAATCCCACGGGAACAGAAACAGGAATGAGCACAAGAGTCTTAAAACTACAGACCCGAGCAACGCCAGGCGGCTCAGCTAATGAAATAACAAATAGTAAGATTATTGGATTGTTTGTTTTTGAGAACTCTTTCGATTTTCGCCTGGTAAGAATAAAGATTAAAGTGTTACTTTTACCCGTACCGTGGTGGAGTAAAGAGTTAGCTATGCTAAGGGTCGAAAAGGTCAATGCTTGGCGGGCTTTTAAAAAAAGCCCTAACCAAACTAACTTATTAGCATACAAAAAAGCTAACGCTAGGTTTAGAAGACTCATGAAAAGTAATAAAAAAAATGTCTTGAAGAATTCACAGCTGGGATAAACCCTAGCTCCTCGACTAGCAAGATTTGGCGAAACATACGCACTTTGACTGGGAACTCAAAAACTCCCTTTACGAAAACATTAAGAACACCGCTTGGCCTAGCTACCACCCCTGAAGAGCAATCAAACGCCTTTGCTGACTCCTGGTCTCTTCTCCCTAAAAGTGAAAACTTCTCACGTGAGTTTAACTACAACAAACACGAATCCTTATTAACACCAACACAATTTGCACAAAATATAGCTGCTAAACGCATAGAAAGTGATATATAACTAATTGAATTTGATAATTGCATAAGAAGAGCCAAAGGCACAACCCCTGGGCGCGACAGAATATCGTACCCCATGCTTAAAAACCTTCCTAACAATGCTAAAACCGATCTTCTTAACCTTTATAACAAAATTTTTAAAAGTGGTGTTATACCACAAAGCTGGAAAACAGCCGTCATCGTCCCCATCGCCAAACCAAAAAAAGACATTGACGTAATCGACAATTATCGTCCCATTTCGCTACTGCCATGTACATCAAAGGTACTAGAAAAAATAATAGCCAACCGCATATTGTGGTTCACAGAATATAAAAAAATTGCTCAGCACAAAACAAGTTGCCTTCAAGCCAAAAAGAGGATGCATAGACCTCCTCCTCCATCTAGACTACATTATATCCAATGCTCTATCTTCTCGAAATCATGTCTCTATTCTGGCACTTGATTTCGAAAAGGCATTCGACCGAATAGGTATTCACCTAGTTCTTAAAAAATTAAATCAATGGGGAATCGGGCCCAATATTTTCAATTTTATAAAATCATTTTTAACAAACAGAAAATTTTCAGTAAAAGTTAAAAATTTTTTTTCTAAAACTGTATCACTTGACAACGACATCCCCCAAGGATCGCCACTGTCTGTTATCCTTTTTGCTATAGCTTTCGATGAGCTCAATACAATTATATTGAAATACAAAGACCTAGATCATTGTGTCTATGCAGATGACGCATATATACTTTGTAAACACAATGACCTAGAAAAAACTAAACATATTTTTTTTAATCTTCTCAATGACATTGAAAATTGGTCTGTTATCTCTGGTTCAAAAATTTCTATAGATAAATGTAAAATTATTCATATTTGCAGAAAAAAACAATGTGATAACATTGCCATAATCTTTAATAATGTAAATATTGTAAATGTAAATAGCCTTAGTATTTTAGGATTAATTTTTAACTGTAAATACAACTGGAAAGACCATTTCAATTATTTAAAAAACACACTAGCGGCTAGACTTAATATTATAAAATATCTATCCTCAAATAAAAGTAAAGTCCACGTTAATTCTTTATCTTATCTTACGAAAATGTTGATGTTGAGTAAGATTGATTATGGCCTGGCTATATTCGGATCATCTCCAAGAACTACAAAAAACATTTTCAAACCTACTTACCATCAAGCCGTGAGAAGAAGTATAAACGCCTTCCCAACCAGCCCTATCAAAAATATATTCGCCGAAGCGGGACTTCCGACAATTGAGGAACGCTACCTAGATGCCAAAGCCAGACTTCTCAAAATCTTTTTCTTAACTGGATCAGTTATTGACAAAGACATAAAGCAAGCCAAAACACACATACGAACAAGGCGCATCCGTTCAGCAATCCATACTATCTTAGATGACGGGAAAAAACTGGGAGTACACTTTCATTATCATCCTAAATACACTCCATCACATCCACCGACATTCCTTTATAGCAATTCTATTAATCTCACTCTATCTGACACTCTAAGGCAACGTGCTAGCCGACAAGGCGGCCAATGATGCTCGCCTCGCTCCAGTATATATGTTCGACATGCACTCCGAAACTGATCTAAAAAGGTTAATACAACTCAAGATTGATGAAAAAAACCTTTTAGAATGGAATGAGTATCAACATCACTATTCAAGTATCAATCCAAAAAAAGAATATCCCAAATTCCCGACAAACATCCCTAAGCTGATGATCACAAACTTCATTCGCCTTCGAATCGGCCACACAGCAATTACTCATCAATATCTCCTCAAAAACGAAGCACCACCAATATGTTCCTGCCAAAGCATAATAACAATCAACCACCTACTTAGTTCCTGTTTCTTTTCATCAGACCAAGTCAAAAGCCAATTTAATCTCAACTCAAACATCAAAGATCTATTAACTGTTCCAAACCAAAAGAATATACTAACTATAAATATCCTTAAAATTAAACTGTAATTTTTTTCAATACAAAGAGTCGATAGCCATTCGCCGCTAGTGCTTTTAAACTCTATATTAATAAGATATTTTGATATGTTATTGATATGAATAAAATAAAATAAATAAATAAATACAATATGTAATCCAAACTATTTTTTCATATGAAATGAACGTACATTGAACTTTATTTACATTTGCTAAACAAAACGAACTGATTTAAAGTGATACTATACACTTTGACCTAAGCAATGACAGTGTCTTCTAGGCCTTTGGTAGAAATAAGGATCTCGAAGGGATATAGGGTTCGAAATGAAGTCGAAGTTCTTTGGTTATTATGTAGTCAAGCAGAAATGAGTAAAGTAATAAAGGCTCGAAGAAAATTTTAATTTTGTCTTAGACCCAATAAGGGTATTATAAAACCACTTGGTGGTCTCTGTGACCATGTTGGACGGTGCAGATGCTGACACTTTGATGTACTCAACAAGTGTGACGAACTTTAGCAACGGGACGGGAACAACAACATTAGCGGGAACTTGGAAAATATTGGACCAATTCCCAAAATTTTTTCAATGTTTGAATGCTTAATTGCTCCTGAGTATTAAAGACTATATTTCCTTCCCATATTCTTTCGGGAACGGAAACGGTAATGACGAAATAACCAAGAAACTGGAAAAAACTGAAGTGATTACAAAAATTCTTTCACTGTTAGAATGCTTTATTGTTCCTGAGCAATCTAAACTATATTTCATCACCGTTTTCCCACAGGAACGGGAACGGGAATAAAAAAAACCACTCTACCGATTTCAATGCGTATTTCACTTTTACAGTACTGGGCCGATTCCAAAAACTATGTCATCGTTAGAGTGCTTAACTGTTCCTGAGTAACATAAAGTATATTTCATCCCTATTCTCTCACTAGAGTGGAAACTTGGAAACTACTTAACTAAACTTACTTAATTCGATTAACGTAGGGCCTGGGCTAGGCCGGGCAGGTCAGCTAGTCGAATATACATATGTACGACCGACAGAAATATTATTACATATTTGTTTTTGAATCATTCGAGAACACAAAGAGTTTCAGAACGATAAGACTTTGTAAGCAAATACTGATTTAACTAAAGAGAAATTTCTAATAGAGAAAACTCTTTTCAAGGCATGAAATTACTCTCAAAGTACAGTGGTGGTCCAGTATAACGAACGATATAATGTCCAGAGTCAATTCGTTATATCGAAAATTCGTTATATCGAAACCTTTTTGTTATACAAATCTTTAAATAAATAAAACGTCAATTGTGTGTATGTATCTTCCAATATTATCACGAACATACATGTAAGTGACACATTAATACAATTACAGTAATTTTTTTTTTTCATTTTCTGAAATTCGTTATTTGTTCGTTATATAGAGTACGTAATTTCCATTTCGTCTGAAATTCGTTATTTTGTTCGTTATATAGAATACCTAATGGACTTGAAAAAAGTGTTCATAATATCGATCATTCGTTATATCGGCATTCGTTATACTGGACCTCCACTGTAATTGCCAATTCCTCGTGAAAGGTGATGCCAGTGGAAATACTTTTTTCTTCCTTTTCTGGGACTTGAACTTCGAACCTGCACGAAACCAGAAAGGCACACTAATTATTTCGACACGCGCATTACTTTGACCAGGAACTGATTGTAAGAAAAAATACAGAGTTGTAGAGTGCATTTCTTTGTGAAAAACTTTAGCAGTTGATTTAATTATATTGAGTCAATGAAATCATATTTAGATGATCAAATTTAATGTTTGAAATTATAACACAATTTATATTTATTTTGTGTAATTTTTTCAAATTACATATGACTTACGAGTATAAATAATAAAAAACAAAAAGAGAACACCTTTGTGCTTTGTCCCTTAAATCGTCAAATACCCCAATGTGCGCCATGGAACATTACATTGTGACAGTTATACATTTTTCACCAAAAAATAAATTCATAAAATAACCACAAATTCTACAAAGGTCTTGAATGTAAGCTAGATATTAAAAAGAAGATCGTTGCTTTTGGAGCCTCCGTTGTTTTCCCTTTTTTATTCGGACTATTTTGCCTTGGGTTGTAATATTCAATATGAAAACTTTTCTGTTGAACAGTTTGATAAATGATGTGAAACTGACTTCAGGTATATATTGCGGTAGATATTCCGCATCAAGAGTAAGGTTGTTGACTTTAAAGTGGAAGTTCTAAATATTAAAGAAAAGAAAAAAAAAAAAAATGAAGAAAAAAATTTAAGGGTGGCGAAACAGAGCGAGGAGCCCCGGGTCCTGGCGCTTTGCCGGCAATGAATTAACAAACAGAGGACTTGCCAATTCCTCACGAAAGGCGATACCCGTGCAAAAACGTTTTTGTCTCTGCTAAGATTCGAAGCAAGAACCTCTGGGTTAACAGGCGGACACCATGCCACGGGTACCACAACAAAACAAAAAGATTATTTGAAATATCCAAAATCGATGCATACTTACTGCTGGAATTGGACATTTTTTTGGAAGTGTGCCCTCCTTGTCAAGGCCTTTCGAAATCATGTCAAGAATTGGCATATTTGTTTTTGTTTTTTTCATTATAAGGGGACACATTTCAACTCCTTGCACTTTTAAAAGCGTAATAGAAGAATCCTTCTTTGCACGATTTAAAACAACAGTAAAGTCAATTCGGAAGTTGTCCAAAATTTTTTTCATTAATACGTCCAAAGTGACTCTGGGAAGAATTTCTGTGGTAATAGAAGTGCATTTATAGCTCTCGATGAATTCCTTGTTGGGAGTATTACAGTCTATTTTGTTTAAGACAAGAATCGAGTCAGACTAGAATTAAAAATATGCATAATTTGAATCAAGTTTAGTTTTGAAAACTTACTGAAGCCAGGGTCCCGGAAAGAGATAGGACAACAAAAACGGTGAAGTAGGTAAATGTATGTTGGGTTGAAGCCATCATTGAAAACAGAGAGCATCAGGAAAATAATATCATCGTAATATACCCTAAGTACAGCTCATTAGGTTGGGATTGATAAGCAAAACGATTTTTAATTGTCTGATTTGGTTAATTTCAAATGTCAAATGAAAGCTTGTTGCTTAACAATTAAGAATAAAACGTGTCAACTGTCTGTCAGTAATTATGTTGATGTTTATTTTTCCATGTTTTTATTTTTACTTTTATTCAGAATCAATCTCGATTAGACAAATAGTTAGTAACTTGCCTCAACCAATGTCTTTCGCTAACAATTGCGATTTCGGACTAGCTCGCTCCAGTTCTGCACTCCGCACTGTCGGTTAAGTTTTTTCCACTTAATTTTGATACTTAAGACGAGGTTCATCCGCTATGTCCCAACCATTTTAATCTCGCGATGCGTACTTTTCTAGTTATGTCCATGTGGCGGTAGGTACAGCTAATAGACTAATACGTTTTTGATTGTATCAGATTGTCTTCACGTACGAAAAAATAAAGCATTCGGACTATTTTTCTCTCTCTTTCGAAACGGCAGAGGGTTCTCTCTTACGATTTAGATAAGGTCCATGCTTCGGGGTTTGCCGCCCTGGCACGATCTTTTACCTTTTGCTAAAACTTTTGAACCAGATTCCTGTCATTTCATATCTCAATTTCCTCAAATTAGCCCTTTTCATGCTGGTTCTTTTTCTTTTTGAGGTTTCGCTGTTCTTCTCTTTTTTTCACTTTGTGAACCTCGTTGTACTTGATCACAAGGAGTCCAGCAGGTTTTCTTTTGCAATTTTTGTTTGGTAGCATTTGCCTGCCTGCATTCTTCGTCGAACCATATTGTTCAGAGGCCGCGATTCTAATGGCTTGTTGACATTGCTGCTACTGATCATCAATGCTTTTTGCTGTCAGCATAGAATTCAAGGATGGTTTGGGTCCTACTCGATTGGATAAGCCATAGGCTGTTTGTTGTGGTGTTCCGACGTCATATCGTTTTTGATTAGGACACCCTCAAAGTAAAATACAGATTCTTACTTATATATGACTGTGAGCTTCATTATTCGTCCACCAGGTCTCTTTAGCTTTTTAGATTATTGTTTGTTGGAAGAATTTAGATATGGATAATGGATAATCTGGCCAAAATTCATCTTTTTCACCTGATCACATTTTCTCTGTTTCGTCATTAAAATTTCTTCTTGGCTCCTTCTCATTCTTTGAACACGGTTCCTTCTCATTCTTCGAACTTATCTCATTCTCGTCGCTTTCAAGGTTTCTTGGAAAGAAAAATAATCCGAATGCTCTTTTTTTCGTACGGGAAGACAATCTGTATTAGCTGTACCGCGACATGGGCATAGCTAGAAGAGTATACGCATCGCGAGATTACGATCGTTTGGACATAAATACGCTCCGACTTGACGCGTTTTCAATAACACAATGAAATCGCGGAAGGTAAAAACCTCGTCTTAGATATCGAAAGTGGAAAAAACTTAACCGACTCGGGGTGCAGAACTGGAGAGAGCTAGTCCGAAATACCAATTGTTGGCGAAAGACGTTAATTGAATCCCAGGTTCCGCGAACTGCAAAACCCACCTAAGCAAGTTACTAAGTATTTGTCTAATCGAGATTGATTCTAAAAATATTAACATGGTAAAATAAACATCAACATATTTACTGACAGACAGTTGACACGTTCTCTTAATTGTTAAGCAACAAGCTTTCATTTGACATTTGAAATTAACCAAACCAGAAAATTTAAAATCGTTTTGCTTATCAATCCCAACCTAATGAGCTGTACTAAGTGTAGGTACATTACGATGATATATATTTTCCTGATGCTCTCTGTTTTCAATGATGGCTTCAACCCAACATACACTCACCTACTTCATCCTTTTTCTTGTCCTTGTCCTATCTCTGTCCGGGACACTGGCTTCAGTAAGATTTCAAAACTAAACTTGATTCAAATTATGCATATTTTTAATTCTAGTCTGACTCGATTCTTGTCTTAAACAAAATAGACTGTAATACTCCCAACAAGGAATTCATCGAAAGCTTTAAATGCACTTCTATTACCACAGAAATTCGTCCCAGAGTCACTTTGGACATATTAATGAAAAAAGTTATGGAAAACTTACGAGTTGACGTTACTGTTGTTGTAAATCGTGCAAAGAAGGATTCCACTATTACGTTGTTAAAAGTACAAGAAGTTGAAATGTGTCCCCTTATAATGAAAAAAACAAAAACAAATATGCCAATTCTTGAAATGATCTTGAAAGGCCTTAACAATGAGGGCACACTTCCAGAAAAATGTCCAATTCCATCAGTAAGTATACATCGATTTTGCCCTTAGCTTGTTTTAAATCATCTTTTTCTTTTGTTGTGGTACCCGTGGCATGATGTCTGCCTGTTAACCCAGAGGTTCTTGCTTCGAATCTTAGCAGAGACATAAACGTTTTCCACGGGTATCGCTTTTCCCGAGGAATTGGCAAGTCCTCTGTTTGTTAATTCATTGCCGGCAAAGCGCTTTCTCGATTAACCGTTCGGAACCGGCAGAAAATTGTAGGTCCCCTCCATTCCCACACAAAGGCAATGGTAGTGAGAAATGTGCTAGGACCCGGGGCTCCTCGCTCTTTTGCGCCACCTGATTTATTAATTTTTCATTTTTTTCTTTTTTTTCTTTTCTTTAATGTTTAGAACTTCCACTTTAAAGTCAACAACCTTACTCTTGATGCGGAATATCTACCGCAATATATACCTGAAGTCAGTTTCACATCATTTATCAACCTGTTCAACAGAAAAGTTTTCATATTGAATATTACAACCCAAGGCAAAACAGTTCGATTAGGAAAGGGAAAACAACGGAGACCTTTCCAAAAGCAACGATCTTTTTTTAACATCTAGCTTACATTCAAGACTTTTGTAGAATTTGTGTTTTTTTGGTTTATGAATTTGCTTTTTTGTGAAATATGTATAACTGTCACAATGTAATGTTCCACGACGCACATTGGGGTATTTGACGATTTAAGGGACAAAGGGTGTTCTCATAAGTCATATGTATGTTGAAAAAATTACACAAAACAAATATAAATTGTGTTATAATTTCAAACATTAAATTTGATCATTTAAGTATGATTTCATTGACTCAATAATTAAATCAACTGCTCTAAAGTCTAAGGAATGTATTTTATCTTACAATCAGTTCCTGGTAAAAGTAAAGTGATGCCCGTGTCGAAATGAATAGCGTGCTTTTCTGTTACGTGCAGGTTCGAGGTTCGAGTCCTAGGAAATTGAAGAAAAAAACAAAAAAAAGAGTTTCCACTGACATCACCTTTTACAAGGAATTGGCAATGTCTTTGATATTAATTTCATGTCCTGAAAATCTTTTTATTGATTTGGAATCGAAAACAAATCTAAGGTCCCATCCATTTCTTCACAAGGTGTGGTTGACAGAAATGCGCTGAACGGGCCACCACGGGGCTCACGACTTTGTTGCACTGTTCTCCTTATTTATTTATTTAGTTCCTCAAAAACCAGGTGGCCGAATTACCGCTTCAACAACATCAGTTTGCTGTTCATTCATTGACTTCAATTCAATTCGTTCAAATAAATGTAAAATTGTAGTAGCACTTTGCCGCTGAGAAGCAATTCCAAAAACACTTAATTCAGTAACTTATTACTCGATCACGTAATTCGACTTCAGTTCTCTGAAACATTAAGCCATATAATTTTTTTTTTTATCCATAACTCTTTTGATAGTGATAGTCAAGAACTTTAATAAAAACCAGAAGAATCAAGGCGCTTTCATGGTGTACTTCCACTGAGACTTGGAAGTGCTTGGCAAATTCCGTCGGACATCATAGTTTCAGATCTCGTGGCTGTCAACCGAATGCTTTTTCGAATTCAACGAACACAACATGTAGGTTTTGCAAGGAATAAAAGTGTTTTCCATACACATACTTAGGCCACGTTCATGTATTACGCTACGCAACATAATTTATGGGTCTTATAAAACATACGTTTAGTTACAGGGGCGGGAGGGGTATTGGAACAACGGGTTTAAAGAAAAATTTTTAAGGAGTTGGTCGTTTTGACAGCTGTAACTTGATTTATTCTCATTATATATACTCAGAGTGGTACCCGATGTGTGATGGATAGCATGTCCGCCTGTTAATCTAGAGGTTCCAGTTCGAATCCCAACAGAGGCAAAAATGATTTTTTTTCACGGGTATCGCCTTTCGCCAGGAATTGACAAGTCCTCCGTTAGTATTCATTGTCATGAAAAGAGCTTTCTCGATTAGCCGTTCGGAGCTGGCAGAAAATTGGAGGTCCCTTCCATTCCCTTACAAGGCATGGTTGTGAGAAATGCGCTAGGCCCAGGGACTCCTTGCTCTGCTGCGCCAACCTTTTTTTTTATTTTTATATATACTCAGAGGCCCAATATTGCAAATAGTGGTGGAAAATTGGGCCTTTCGGCTGGAACTTATTCAAGCCAGACGCGGCGGCCATTTGCCGATACCATTTTTAAAACTCTTGTTTTAATAATAAAGCTTAATTCTTGGTCATAGCATTCAATTATATGTGTTTTTTATATTCTTTAACCACACGAAACACGACAAGCGTCATCAAGACAGTAACTTGAGTAAAAGAAAACCAAAAATGGGTTTTCCACGTGTATTTCCTTTGGCGAAGATATGGAAAGTCTTCCGGTACTAATTTTAATGCCATGAAAAGCGCTTTCCCGATTAGTCTTTCGGAATGAGCAAAAAAATTTTAGGTCTCCTCATTTCCCAATTCCTCACAAGGTCAGTTCGTGAGAAAAGCGTTAGCCCTAGAGGCTCACAGCTCTGTTGCGCCATCCAATTTAATTTATATTTTTAAAACTTGAGCGCCCCCTTATAACTAAGGATTGCATCAGTTTTTGTGGCAATATGCTACTCCGCACACACAACAGTATGAGAAATCAGCTTGATCATTTTTTTTCTTTTATGGCGTTGCGAGCATCGCGATATCGAAGGGTTCAACCCCCCTCCCCCCCTGCACATCATCAGTTTGATAAAACGAATAAAAACCCATCCGCTTAATAACTTCAAAGAGAATGGCGATTTTCCAGAAAAATCCTACTGAATTTTTGCGATCTTCCCCATTGTAACCGTGGATGAAACATGAATTCAACATAAAACACCAGAAACCAACTTAATGGACGTCCCCTGGCAGATCAAAACTGAAGAAACCCTTTGACAGCAAACAAGATAATGGCAACAGTTTGTTTTTTACGGCGGTGTCATTCACATAGGTTATCTTGAAAGGGGTATTACGATTATTATCGATTCCATGCAGATTTGAAGCAAAAAGTTACTTTTTATCAGGAGAACTGTCGCGTCGGTGTACCAACAGCAATATTGCAATGAGTTAGACTGCAATCTTATCCCTAAACCAGCTATTGCTCAGACTCAATTTTCGACCCACAGCAAATTTTTCTTGTTTCCACATAAGGAAATGGCTGGAAAGTCCTCTTTGGGTTGAATGAAAAGGTCATCGATGAGACCAACGATTGTTTTGAAGGTCTCGAGATATTGTATTATTTTGAAGAATTGGAAAAACGTTGGATAAAGTGCATGCAACCAAAATCTGTGTATGCCTAAAAAAGCTTTTTTTAGAGATCTATTGACAGACCTCTCCATTTACGATGTACATTGGCAAAAGGTCCTTTCCTTATTGTTAAGGCAAACTTTATGAGCTTAGAAATAAAAACTGTGAGTCATCTTAGCCCATGCCTGCCATCTTTACAATCCAAAGCTGAATCCCAGAAACTTTGCTTTAACCAGGAGCTTAATTTGTACATATTTCGATTTCACAGTACAAGTGTTGAAATTCCCGAATATCTTTTATCGTAGTTCTTTGAAACGTATGAGAAAATAGGAGGTTTGACCGAAACTCAAAAGTCTTTGTTCAAAGCAGTTTGAAGAATTCAAATTCTACTCACTTTCTTAATAGCATTTAAAACTAGAGATAACTTTCGAATGATTCGAAAGTAGAATGAAGTAAGTTGGGCACCTGAAACGCACGTACGATAGTAGGTGTTCTAAAAGTTCCGAGGTTGTTGATGGATGTATACAGTCTAAAGGCGTGTTTACACTATGCCGACCGGCAATCGAATCCATTTCATTCGGTTCCAATTCAGGTCGACTTTTGGCAAATTGGAAGACCGATCCGGACGTCCACACTAATTCGGTATCCCATGAGGCATAGAGTGGACGCAGCTTTATAGATGACAGTTTGTATAATGACAGCATACAAAACCTTACTCTAATTGCAATGCCGAGGTCATAAAAAGCTCTAACCTGAAATATTTCATGACTTTTTACTAGAATACCTGCCCTAAGTTTCCACTCCACTGCGTAGGCAGACTATTACCTTCTATAAGCTTGCAAATCAAATTTTCTATTCTACCTCCAATCAGCCAATCCCGATGTCTACCTTTTTTTTCGAAAGCTCAGGCGGTTTATTGTCTGGTTCAGTTCCATTGCCCTTTTTGCAGTTCCTTACTGACTGAAATATACAATAATCAACTGACTGACATGACACACTGACCAACTCGGTAACGCTGTTAGGTAGAGCAAGAACCTTAAACTAGCTACTTAATCAAATTAAGATTGACAGTGTTTTTCTTTTGTGATCTTTAAAAAACCGTCCATTCAAACTCACTTCGAAACATTAAGGTATTACTGTGAAGAAGCATAAAAATAGCAAACCCAGTTTATTTATTGCTCATGCGGGATTACATTTCGCCTCGAATAAAATTGGGCCTCCATTCGACGGAGTTAGGAAATGATTTGAAATTGTTAACATCCTTTAAATTCAAAAGTTGGTTCTCGGCAAGTGGTGTAGGAGCACAACGCACACCGAAGCAACGATAATAATCAACTACATGACCAAGGATGATATATTCAATAAAAAACAAGCCCAAATACATATTTATGAAATGTCAGAAAAATTGAGGTAGCCGTCAACTTTCTTATTCAATGGCAACTAATAAAACTGAAGTTTATGCTTGTCAGCCCATTTATCTAATTCTTATTTGAAACACCATTCGTTTGATAAGCCCATCACAACAAAAGTAATTCAATTGAGACAAAAGCTTTTCTTAATGCTGCCAATCACGTGACTCAGCTAATATACCCAAATGCCTAATGGAAACACTGACACAATTTGTAAACAAAAAAAAGTGGAAATTCATGTATCTACTTTTGTTTTGAATTCCTGATAAATAAGAAAAAAACACACAAAAAAGGAGGAAAGTTTATTTTTGTATTTTCACTTTCTGTGAGTGTATTTTTAGAAAATGAATTTCATAAACATAATTTAATAGATTGGTTTAGACGTCCGCCGCTCACGCAGTATCTTTGTGCAGTGGATAAAGCATCAGAGGAAAAAAGGGTTAAATAAACCACTGAGCACTGACTGGTTAGTTGGTTGGTTGATTGGGATTTGGATGAATACACACAGTTTATTTGTGCATCAGTCAAATATTCCATTTGCAGATGAAAGATTGTTTGCAATTATCACTAATTTCAGATGTACACTCACAGGAAGTGAACATTTAGCAATTTGTATACTGGACACGGACAGCCCCCGCATTGTTTTTTATTCTCTTAAGCAGTTTTGTGTGAGTGAGTGTGTGAGACATGAACCATTAATGTAATCTTAGGGCTGTCGAGACCCAAGCAAGTTATCAGTAAGATAAGAGTTACATAATAAGTTTAATGTTGTTCATCATAGCAGTCGTGTTAAGGAGGAGCGATTATGTGTTTTGGACAACATGGTGCCAGAGATTTGCATAGAACATGATGTCGAAAAACAACAATTGAATTCAAACGTCATTGCAATTGTGATTGATGGAATCTAATTAGACGATGTTTGCTTCAAAAGGAGTCTTAGATTCGTATTCACCACGAATGGAAAGGCCAACAATTTTCTGTTTCATTAATCTCTGCACATTGAAGAGAACAACTGCGTCAAGTGCGACATTGTAATGGAGTTTTTACTGATCAATCAACTACCGAAAAACTACGAAAGTAGTTAGTAAAAGTTCTCTCTCTCTTTCTCATCCAATCAAAACAGTCGAAGAAAAGACATCTGTTGCACTCTTCTTGCAGTCACACGTCCATTGCCCAAAACTATGTGAAGTGTTGCTATTTGTCGGGGTGAATGTCTGTAAGTTTAATGATTAAACCAAATATTTACAAAATAAAAGGTTTTAAGTCATTTTCCAAATGTCATCAAAAATGTCCGAAGCGCAAGCACGTCATGATTCATGAACCCTAATCAACTCAATTACCTCAAGATTTTCAACCACCACAAAGATTTCGAGTACCTCAAAAACTTCAAATTTCTTAATTGAAAAACGTATTTCGAAGGCCACAATCTTCAGGATGTTAAATAAAAAACTTGCCCAAAAATTCTCAACAATGTCAACACATTCGAGTGCTTAAAGGAAAGCCCTCAAGAACACGAGTATCGAGAGGACTTCAAGAAGCTAAAGCACGCGAAGAACCGCAACCAACTCTTTCAAGTACCTCTCGCTTTTCCAGAACTTCAGACATCTCAGGTTCATCAAGAGTTTCAAGAATTTCAAGTACCTATATCAACTTCCTTTAGCAATTGAAGTGATTCTAATACTGAAACCACAACTGGAAAGACCTTGAGCACATCAAGTACATCAAGAATTCTATCAACTGAGGTACCTCAAGGAGTTCAGGACCTCAAGGAGTTGAAGTATCTCAAGGAATTCAAATACCTCAAGGAGTTCAAGCATCTCAAAGAGTTCCAGTACCTCAAGGAGTTCAAGTACCTCAAGGAGTTGCAGTACCTGAAGGAGTTCAAATAGCTCAAACAGTTCAAGTACCTTATGGAGATCAAGAACCTCATGGATATCAAGTTTTGCAAGGATTTCAACTACCTCAAGGAGTTCAAATACCTCAAGAAGTCCAAGTACTCAAGGAGTTGATGTACCCCATGGAGTTCAAGTACCCTAAGGAGTTCAAATACCCTAAGGAGTTCAATTACCTCAAGAATTTCAAGAGCCTCAAGGAGTTCAAGAACACCAAGGAGTTCAAGAACACCAAGGAGTTCAAGAACACCAAGGAGTTCAAGAACACCAAGGAGTTCAAGAACACCAAGGAGTTCAAGAACACCAAGGAGTTCAAGAACACCAAGGAGTTCAAGAACACCAAGGAGTTCAAGAACACCAAGGAGTTCAAGAACACCAAGGAGTTCAAGAACACCAAGGAGTTCAAGAACACCAAGGAGTTCAAGAACACCAAGGAGTTCAAGAACACCAAGGAGTTCAAGAACACCAAGGAGTTCAAGAACACCAAGGAGTTCAAGAACACCAAGGAGTTCAAGAACACCAAGGATTTAAGAACACCAAGGAGTTCAAGAACACCAAGGAGTTCAAGAACACCAAGGAGTTCAAGAACACCAAGGAGTTCAAGAACACCAAGGAGTTCAAGAACACCAAGTAGTTCAAGAACACCAAGGAGTTCAAGAACACCAAGGAGTTCAAGTACATCAAGCAGTTTAGGAACTTCAAAGAGTTCAAGTTCCTCAAGCATCCGCATTAAGAATTTGAGAAAGTACTTCAAGTAACTTGAAAACATTAAAATCAACAAGTGTATTAAGTCTTTAAGAATTAAAAGACCGTTAACAACCTCAATCAACTCAAGTACATCAAGCATCTTGAAGTACCTCAAGTGTCTCATTTTCTAAAAGGATTTCAAGTTCCTCAAGCATTCAAAAAGTACTACAAAACCAAGGATATATCAAGATCTTCAAGAAAGTCAAGTAATTCAAGTATCTCTAGTACACCAATTTTTGCATGTACGATGTACCTAAAAAATTGCAACGATCTGTAGTATTTCAAACACCAAGCATGCCAAGCATAACAATTATCTCAGACATTTGACATAGGTTCCGCATGGGTTTTGAGTACCCCAGATATTTTGGCTTACTACTAGAATGCGGCATTATGGTTAGAGTGTTTGCCAGAAGGACCGAAGTTTGAATCCCATCAAAAACATAAAATTGTTTTTCCACTGGTATCACCTTTGGTAAAAACTGACAATTTCTCCGAAAGTATTGAATGATTCAAAACTTTCCAAGCCTTCAGAGAACAAAAAAATAATTTCAGCCATAGTGAAAAGTGTAATACCTCTGGGTTCAGAAAACAAATGAAATATGGAACCCTCCCTTTAAAACTCGATCTATCCCTTTTAAGGGGAAAAGAGATGGCTAAGATTGCAAAAGAATGCAAAGGGTGCAAAAATGCAAAGGTTACAACAGAAAGCAAATTTTGCAGCAGGCTGGAAAAGCTGCAAGTAACTGCAGCAAAGAAGAGATTAAAAAATGTCGAAAAATGCAAAAAGACTGCATTCATTGCATTGAATTCAATCCTTTTGGTGCAAAATTAATGGTGATTGTATATTTTGAAGAAAAAGTCTTAAAGCCGGATCAAGAAATGCAGTCTTTTCAATGGAAGTCATCAAATGCAGTAAGTGAAATTTGCATTCTTTTTTATTGTAGGCTTTTTTCGAGACGCATGAAATTTTACGTTGGCGCCACTGAATTCATTTACAGTCATTTTGTCATCTGTCATATGACTGACGCATTCAAGCAGAATTTTTTCGAAAGACTTGGTGCTTTTCGTGGAAGACCACATCCGTATATGGTCGATACTATCAATCGCTAGCTATTAATTGGATTAACCATGGAACGTTTTTGCTCCACTTTTACTCTGTCTAAATGATAATACTCATTATCTGAGACGTCGTTTAGCGTGTGCCGAAGAAGCTATTAACAGCCATCTTGCAGAAAAATTGAAACTGAGTCGACCCGCTGTCAGAGAAAACGTTGCGAAAAGACCTCCGGTTGGTGGGTTACAAAATCGTGTAAGAATTTAAACCGAACAAATACCCATCACGGGTACATTCGGTGAATGGTCTCATAACGAGATTATTGTTGATCTCATGTTCCTCATTACATTTTTTCTCGTGATAGTTGAATGGCTCTGACGTAGTCATTTAACCCCAACTGACTATTTTCTATGGGAGTTGCGAAGTTGCTAATCTACACCGATAAGTCAGAAACGATTGACGAGTTCGTAAACAACATTAGCCGCGCTATTGTCGATATATGATAACAAATGTTGCAAAGAGGGTTCGATAATTGGACCTCAAGATTGGGCTACATCCCAACCAATTCCCAGAAATCACATTCAAATAAAATAACTTTCAATTAACTTCGATTTTGTGGCAATTAATTAAAAAAAAAAAACCCTTCACAACCCATAACCAGTTTAAGGATTGTGTTAAGTTTTTAAAGAAACTCTCGAAATGAGTTTTTCACACAAGACACAACTCAATAAGAAAAACAACACAAACTTTCATGAATTCCAATCTAACTTCTCACTGCATGATCAGTTGCTGAGAAATTTATTTTGAGCTCTTGGTCTGTAAACTTCGTCGATATCAAGTGTAAAATATTACCTTGACAGATTTATCATGCGATTCGGTTTTCAATGCCCACTTTGTTATCGTTGAAGTATACATAAAAAGAGAGCAGAGTTTTCAACACTTTCTTAAGGAATATAAATTTTCCTTTTTTTGTTTTTTATTTTTTTGAAAAACTCATTGCTGCTTTTTGAATCGTTTTCAGTTCTAAACATACACAGACACACACCACAAAGTTCGAAACAAATCAATTTACAAAGTTTTAAATCCATAGTTGAAAACTTTCGCACAATGAGTGAGATAACAACACACTGCACAGGTGTTACGTATATTTGAAATAGTTCCGTTCGTTGTTAAGTATTATGGGTTGTTTTTGTGTCTTTGTGTGAATTTATTATACCCGTTTGCTGGAATAAAATTGAATTTTAGCTTTTTAATTAAATTGACGAGAGCTGACTACTTGTGCTTGTTTGTTCGTTTGTTCACTGGTTTTCTCTTTGGCATTGTGCGAGATAAACTTTTCGAGTGCATTTTACACTTTATTCATCAATTTTATTATGTCAGAGACAGGAATTTGCTTGCTAAACACAAAAACACACCAAACCCCAAAATGTGCTTCAATAGAAAATTCAAATGCACTGCGTCATCTTATGATGGGGCACCAGGCACCACAGAGAAAGAGATACGAATGTTATTGGGAAACAAAAGAAAAGTCGGAATCTCGAGTCAAAGCGAGGACCGAGCCGAGACACACTCTCTCATTCTTCGCATTTGAATAAAAGTTGTTGTTTTTGTTTTAATTGTTATTCAGACAGAAACGTTGCTGGTGCTACTGCATTGGAGAACTATACTTCAAATGTTCACCTTCAATGGCTTTATTTGTTCGCTGTTTGTTCTTGCCTGTTTTCTGTTGGGTATGCATAGTAAGCAAAGCAAAGTCAGCAGGGTATGTATACGACTATACCTACGTCTAATATCAAGACTCTAGCTTTCCAATTTAGATGATATGGCAGGCAGGCAGGCATATATAGGAATTTGTTTATTATTTACAATAAATTGAAAGAAGGTAATATCTATATTTATTTATCTATGCCATGTGTTTGTTTTTATTGTTTGCACCGAATACCTAATTACAAAGAATGCGAACTGTATACGCATTTTAAGCAGACAACAAAGCTACAGCGAGCTGTAGTTGTGGTTGTGGAGAGTGATATAAATGGTTGCTTTTTAACCTCTTGTGCTCTATATCCGGTAAATGTAAACACATTGAACGGCATAATAACGCGAGGTGAAGGTTGGTATACATCCGTTATCAAATCAAAAATCGAGACAGAAGTGAGTACCTTCTGCTTGTAATGTAGAAAAATGCAAAAAATCAATAGGGTGGCGCAACAGAGCGAGGAGCACCAGGGCCTAGCACTTTTCTCACAACCATGCCTTGTGAGGAAATGGAGGGGACCTACAATTTTCTGCCGGTTCCGAACGGCTAATCGAGAAGGCGCTTTTCATGGCAATGAATTTACTAACGGAGGACTTGTCAATTCCTCTCGAAAGGCGATATCAAAGGAAAAACGTTTATGCCTCTGTTGGGATTCGAACCACGACCCTCTGGGTTAACAGGCGGACATGCTAGAAATGTTGGTAGTTAAATTTAAAAGGCAACCAAATATCGTGGTCGTGGTTGCTAAGCCCCGAGGATACCCGCTCTGTGCGCCACCCTATGTATGTATGTATCTCTCCACTTCTTTTGTTTTCTCAACTTTGCTCTCTCCTCCTCTGATCTTGTCTTTCTACTCCCCTGATCCTGTCCTCTGATGTCTTTCTCCTCTTCTGATCCTGATCTTCTCTTTCCTTTTCTCTTGTTTCTCTCACTCTCTTCCTGTTTTTGTTCTCTCTCTCTCTCTGCATCCTTCTTTCTACACGTTCTAAGTAGTTCCGATTTCTGATTTTCAACTGCTTGAACCAAGAACTTGAATCCCTCACTTCTTCAACTTCTTGAAGCTACTTCAAAACTACGAACAAAATGGTGTAATACCGAGCGAGCCGGACAGATATCATGCTGACGACATTCGGCTGTCAAGGACCTTTCTCAACAAAATTTCAAGCATTACAAAGCATCTTGGGGGTAAGCTTGAGGCAGAAGATTACCTTTCACCAATTAAAAACTCTGTTTATATGTTGACCTGAAAGCCAAACGGAAGCGCGAGGAGTTTGTATCAGATCAAAAAAGAAGAGCCTCTTATCTTGGAATCGTTATAATGTTAATTGTTCTGTTGTGTCTCTTGGGTCTGGATAACCAGTGCTGCAGTATGTAATGTTATTTCGTATCGTTTTTCTCTTGAAATGAAAGATGTAGGAATTTCAACGTCAATGTTCCTGATTACCGTAGGAATTATATCAATTATCCAATCAAATAAAACCCGTCTGAGGATGAAAAGCACAAATTCTATAAACTAAGTGCTGTTTGCATTTTAATGCATGTCATAACAAAGGACTTGTAATTGGGGTGACATACTACACTGCTTTTGAAACGCTATGGAGGTAATGGTATTTTTTAACGAAACGACATCGTGACCGCTTAGTAGAAAGACCACAAGAACAAGATCTTTTTATCTACGAACATTGATAGACAGCTGAATAGTTGTATTCTGAAATAAACGAAGTTGCAACATTGGATTAGGGTGTGTTCGTACTCCAAATACGACTTTATACTGCAACCATTCCTAGCAACTATATAGCTATTTCTATACACATTCAATAATCCAGTGACCACCTGAGCTTGCGAGCGAAAATAATCAAAAGCTTCAATCAATCATTTGAGAGAGAAGCGATAAGCATAACCGCATCAACACACTATTTTTGTAAAGGATCTCTTATCTGAAACTTCTTATCCTCTGAAATTCACGTCCCTGCTCTTCAGATGTGAAAACGAAACGGTTGCGTATGATTAGCTAATTGAATGGAGGCCTTTGCAGCATTGTTACATGGGGTCATAAAAACCGAGTAGAATTCAACGCTTCGAAAACTCAATGCTGTCTCTTGCTGTTGAAGCGTAACATTCCATCATTGACATTATCCATGAATGGTACTTGCATCCAAGAAACCGAAAAGCTGTCAGTACTTAGGTTAGGTTAGGTTACAATGGCTGTCAGGAATACACCTGACACACTTAGGCCAATTGTGATACCATAGAAATTATGTGAGGGAGTACCTCACTTAACAAAACCATTTGGAGCTTTTAATAAAGCAAAGGAGATGCAGGGGATCTGTGTTCGCCAGATCGCTTGGATCATCAAGAAAATATTTTCCTAGATGTCGTTTTCTCCGTGTGGGATTGTCTCCTCCTCTTCCTCATCTAAGCAACTTTTGCAAAAGTCATTTGAGGGAACACCAAGTCTTATGGCGTGTCTTCTTATCAGACAATGTCCGGTAATGACATCGATTACGGAGCTAACTTGCAATCTGGTAATGGATAACAAACGTCTTGTGCGTTTTGGATCTAGTCCTGGCCATATCCGTTTTGTTGCCACGCACGTGGTGATATTGTTCCACCTGTGATTTGTTCTGTCCATTGCCTCTTGCTTTAGCGTAAGTTTACATGTAGCGATTGGTATACCAATATTCAACCTGCTGGTTAAGATCGGTAGAACGGTTCCTTCTCTGGCGAGTTCATCGGCTTTGCAGTTACCCACGATATCTCCTGTCAGTACTTGGTATGTGTGTAAACGATGACGTGACCTTTGTTGGAATGACCACATACTTGAAAAATGCTGCAAAATACCCATATTTGGTGACTGATACGTGATAGTTCAATTATAGGATCGTCTGATTCTCTATATCGTCGAAACGTTACCTGTCTAACTCTCATTTATTGCATTTTTCATAAACATTTTTCTAGTGAAAAATAGTCAGCTGCATTCCTCCCCTGAAACAAATTAACCGCAACACCGCCTCGCTAGGTAGGCTCATCAGTTTTACCTTGAGTTCGATTTCGGGTGCAATCACTACTGGGCGTGCTACCTGTATAGTCCTAGGAAGTAGTAGTAGATCGCAATCGCAGACCGCTCTGGTTTGCGCTAGGCTTTATGCTGTTACAGAAGAGCTTTAAATTGAAGATTTCACAGAAAAGCTCATAGGATGGTGACGCGATACTACAAACTAGTTCATTGAAAAACATGAACGAGAGGGGTAGCATTTTGCGATGGCGAGCATTGACCTTTCAAAGATCCGTTCAATTACTCGGATATTTCGACGATATTGACATAATTGGAAGAACGCAGCGTGATGTCAAGGGCGCGTTTATGAGCATTGAGACGGAAGCGAAGAAGATGGGTTTAGTAGTCAATGAGGTAGTGAAGGACTTTGTCTACCTAGGTGACGCGACGCTATTAATTCAGACAACGACACCAGCGCTGAAATCAAACGAAGAATAACTCTTGCCAATCGCTGTTTCTTCGGACTAAGAAGGCAATTGAGTAGTAAAGTTCTCTCTCGAGCAACTACGGTGTCATTGTATAAGAAACTTATCCTCCCTGTTCTTATATATGGCGCAGAGGCATGGACCTTGTCTAAGGTAGACGAGAACGCTTAGGATGCTTCAAGAGAAAAATTCTTCGGTTGATTTTTGGTCCCGTCTGCATAGATGTAGAGTGGAGAAGAAGATTTAACCACGAGCTGTACGGGCTGTTCAGCTATACTGACCAGGTCCAACGAGTCAAGGTCCAGCGGCTTAGATGGTTGGGTCATGTAGAGCGAATGGACACCAACGCTCCGGCCCGGAAAGTCTTTGAATGCAATCTCGAGGGACGGCGCAGTAGAGGAAGACCACGACTAGGTGACGCACGCAAGTAGGAGAGGACATCAACCAACTTGGCGTGCAAAACTGAAGGCAGCTAGCTAGGGACCGAGCTGGCTGGAGAAGCATGTTGGTTGAGGCCCTAGTCCGAGCCACCTTAAGTAAGTAAGTAAGCATAGACCTATAAGGAGGTTAGAGAAAAGCCTCAGCAAAAAATGATGTCGAAACCATTTCGAAGACCAGTAGTTGTTCCATTGGGAAATCAAGTGGAAGAAGACCTCAACCGACGCAACAAAGCCTTGGAGACCTCGGGGCATAAGGCATAACGCATTTCAAGGACCTACAATTTTATGCCGATTTCGAACGGATAACGTTAGAAAGTGTAACTCATGGCAGTGTGTAATTACTCTCAGAGGACTTGCCGATTCCTCGAAAGGTGAATGGTCTGGGATTTGAACTTCGAATCTCCCACATTACAGGCAGACATGCTAACCGTAACGCCACGGGCAACAGTCTCATTCATGAAAGCTTATAACAACAATTGGATTGGTTAGGAGAATATCCGCTGACCTGTGTCTATAGAATGTATGCAGGCTACATTCGGTTAAACTAAAAATTTACAGGCTCTTCAGATTAAAAGTTTTCACACGTAGATGGAAAGTCTTCAGCTCTCTATGCCAAATTTTCATTAGTTCTTTTGTTTTTGACAAAAGCTTTTGATAAACCACCAAGCGTGAGGTTATACCTTGTCTTTTGGAACAATTTTAGATGCGAATTACAAAGAAGTTACCAGTTGTCAGTATAAGAGTCAGAAATGCATTGATAAAGAACCATGGCATCAGCTTGCACTATGCCATGTCACTCGAGGTGGGATAATTGAATAATAAGCGGACTGCAGTGTATCTATCCTCTTACTGGACATTGGGCATCTTCAAAGAATGTAGTGTCCCGAAAACATACCACCATAGTGTTTTTTAACTGACATATGTTCAACTTAATTTTGAAAACATTCGCTTAATCTTTATCCCAATCGAATTTCTTTTTTTTTCTGAAAACAAAAACCAAATTTCAATTTTATTACATTCCTCCATTTTGAAAAAGCTTAAAAAGTGAAAAACTCTATCTCGGCTTAGCCTATTCGTAGTCATTTCCATCATCCAACAAAGGTACTTTATAACATCAGCGCCGCCTCTACCCCCACACTAACTCCCAGGTAATTTGCCAGTCAGGAATTTCAACTTTATGGGTTCATTGGGATACAGGTACGTACTTTGTGGCAAATTGCCTCGCTTACTTACTCCGCCAGAGAGTTTATTTTAATCATTAACATCCGGAAAGTACCAACATATACTCTCACAAGCTCATACGAGAGTTCATATTACGATAAAATAGTTCAGAGTATATATCATCCATCCCAACCATCTCAGTGTGCTTCAGTGCTGACTTCATGCCATTAACCATCCATTACAGCCATCTTACAACACATAGTAATCTTCTTTGTTAACGATTATATGTGAGTCATGAAAACTTCCAAAGAAGTTTCACACTTTCCGTATGTCACTCTATACGTACCAACAGCGACTCGACGCGACGATACGCAATATCAACTTCTCGTGTTTCAGTAGATTTCCGATCAAAAGATATCTCTTTTTTTATTTATATCGACAACACTAACAGCGACAGTGAGAGTATTTCGACATGTTAAAATCTTGGAATTCCAATCCCAAATAAATGGAAAGCAAACATCAGCTGGCTTACAGTGGCACTGCCTGGCGCATCCGCGTGTTTGTCTGTTTTTTTTTTTTTTTGACGAAATACATCGATGCTCGTATTTACCAGACACGTAACTCATTTATACCGTCATCACCTCTCATTGGCTATGATAAATACCTACATTATAATAATATAAAAAAAATCAATTTGAAACGTGTTAAGTTGCAACTAGTTTTACTACGGCGGATGTATTTTTATTGTTGTGTTGCGGGTTGCGTAAAGAAGCATGAGCATAGCACATAAAATTCAAAAAAAGACAAAGAAAAATGAAAAAAAAACACTGAAAACCCAATTGAAATTAACCCCATTTTGATAAACTTTAACGAGCAGTCGATCGCTTAATTAGCATGAGTGCAAGTTACTTAAAGCGGTAATTATCTTTTATGAAATTGAGCTTAGCCTTGAATAAAATTGATGGCTTATCACTGACGTGTGTAAAAGTGTAGGTTCTAGCCTCGTGTTTGGTTGGCTCATGTAAGCTTATCATTGGAAAATCACTTACAGAGAGGCTTTTTGTTTTGAAGATGTGACAGCAACAATTCAACTTTGAATACCGATTGCGCATACGTATCCGCAATTCTAAGCTCTTAAAGAAAGACGATGTAGTAACTGTCCAGCTAAGGTTCATTGCTGTCAACGTACGCAACTGGACAGTTGGTCCAATTGAATCAATTGACTACCAAAACCAAAAAATAGAACATTTGTCGAGCTTTTAATTACATATGGAAGTACCTCCTTGAAGAGTTTCACTATCCACGATGGAGGAGAAAAGAAGGGAAGGACACCGAATTCTCAAAAAAGACAGGAGAGCAGCATGAGAAGCGCTGGTTTAAAGAAATTGAGAGATGCCATGATGGAATGAGATTCGAAAGCTTTACCGAAACGTAAAAGATCATGATCAAGCCAGTCAAGAACAGCAGGAAAACATAGTGATAGAATCGCAGTCGCTACTGAGGTTCTGAAAAGACCACTTCTTCATAGCTTAGAGGCGTTGAAAACACAAATTGCGCTGTCAGGAAGAATGGCCCATTCAACTTTAACGATGACCAAGATTGTCGTTCTCTCGGCCAAGAAGTTAATCTTGCCCCATACAAACTTAAGTCAAGTAAGACTGCAGGTGTAGATGGCCTCGATGACGAACTTTCCAAGGCAGCAGGAGATCAGTTGGAAAGGCGCATGCACCAGCTGATCGGCATGATATGAATGGAGCCTCACTATTGTAAGGCCGATCCTAAAAAAAGAAGACCCTCACAGTTGCGCCAATTACAGAGGGGTAGCCTCCTTAACGTCGCTTATAAGATCTTGTCTGCTGTAATATCTGAAAGTCTGAAACCCCACGTCAACAACTTGATAGGTCCTTATCAATGTGGATTTAGACCAGAAAAGACCACAATAGACCAATTCACATTACGCCAGATATTGGAAAAAACCCGAGAATATAACATCGATATACACCATCTTTTTATTGATTTCAATATTAAGTACGCTATGACAGTAGTTACAGCGACGAGCTCTACAGAGCCATATCTAGTTTCGACATATCTGCCAAACTCGTTCGACTATGCAGGATGAATGTGAAAAGTTCACGCTGCTCCGTCAAGGTTGTTAAAGAACTCATCGAGAATTTCGATGTCGGAAAAGGCTTTCGACAAGGCGACAAACTGTCATGCGATTTCTTCAACATCGTTATTGAAAAGATTGTACAAAACTCAAACTTCAAAACCAGAGGAACGATCTTTCAAAAGTTTGTTCCGTTACTCACCTAGACGATATTGACGTAATGGGAAGAAGGAAACGTGATGTGTTATAGGTGCGAGCATTGAAATAGAAGCGGCAAAAATGGGTTTGATAGTTAACATCAAACAAGGACACCGAACGAACCGAACACGAACTGTACGAAACGTCACAATAGAAAGACATAACTCCGAGGTATTACAGGACTTCGTCTACCTATGATCCGCTATAGACACAGAAAACAACATCAGTGCGGAGACCAAACGGAGAATAATTCTTGCCAACCGTTGCTTTTTTGGCTTAAGAACAAGAAGCCAATTGAAAAAAAAAAACCCTCTTTAGAAAAAACAATTACAGTACGGACTCGGTTTGCCCTCGATTCGTGCAACTCCTCGATTTTCGCAACACTAAAATCGTAACACGTCTTGACTCTATAAGTGCAACTTTTCAATAAAGCTACCTCGATAAGTGCCACTTAATTTTTTTTTTTTTTTTTTTTTTTTTTTTTTTTTTTTTTTATAATTAACGCGCACATCAAGGGGTTATGAATACCCTTATAATGTTATAGAACACAGTGCGAGCATTTAGGAAAATGCACGTTGCTTTTGAATTTTTGTGAATCGTAATGAAGGGGAAATACTGAGCCAGGTAAAGCATTCCACATTCGGGTGGTGCGACTGAAATACGAATCTCTGTACTTGACTGTACGCCCGAAGTTGGGCTCAAGGTAAAACTGATGAACATTCCTAGCGAGGCGGGTGTTGCGGCTAAATTGTTTCAGGGGAGGAATGCAACTGGCTACTTCACTAGAGCACTGCTTGTGAAAAAAGCGATAAAAGAGAGTGAGACAGGCAACATTTCGACGATGTTCAAGAGAATCAATTGATTCTACGATTGAACTATCACCTATCAGTTTTAACGCTCTATTTTGTACCCTATCAAGGAGGTGCAAAGATGTTTGAGAAGCACCTGACCATATATGGGAGTTAAACTCCAGTTTTGGGCGGATGAAGGCCTTATAAATTGTAGCCAGATCAGAAGGGGTAAAGAACTTCCTACATCGTCTCAAGAAACCTAAGCATTTTGCAGCATTTTTGGCGACTTCAAATATGTGGTCATTCCAACGAAGATCATCGTTTACACACATACCAAGTACTGACAGCTTTTCGGTTTCTTCGATGCAGGTACCATTCATGGATAATGGCAATGGGGGAATGTTAAGCTTCAACGACAAGAGACAGCATTGAGTTTTCGAAGCATTGAATTCTACTCGGTTCATAATACCCCATGCAACAATGCTGTCAAGGTCAGAATTCAATGAGCTTATCATACGCAACCGTTCCAGTTCCACATCCGAAGAGCAGGGACGTGAATTTGGAAACGAATATGAAAAGCTGAGGGTCGAGTCGTCAGCAAAACAGTTAAGTGGATTAGAAGTTTCAGACAAGAGATCATTAATGAAAATGAGGAAGAGAGTCGGAGACAAAACGGAGCCCTGGGGCACACCAGCATTTATGAAGTGGGTATCAGACTTGAAACCATCCAACACAACTTGTATTGAACGGTCAGAAAGGTAATTTCTAATCCAACGAAGAAGAGACTCATCGATACCAAAAGCACGCATAAAAGAGCCTGATGCCAAACTCTATCAAATGCTTTAGAAATATCAAGCGCAATAATCTTACTTTCTCCAAAACAATGTAAAGATTGGTTCCACTTTTCAGTGAGATAAGCCATCAAATCACCAGTGGACCGTTTGCTACGAAAGCCGTACTGACGGTCATTAAGAAGCTTTCGTTCTTCAAGATATTTCATAAGTTGACGGTTTATCAACGTTTCCATGACCTTGGAAAGAAGGGACGTTAGTGCAATTGGACGGTAATTGGAAGGGGAGGAAGATTCGCCTTTTTTAGGGACCGGCTGGACAAATGCAGTTTTCCATCTGCTCGGAAAAATCCCAGCAGAATAGGAAAGATGGAAAAGTTTACGCAGTGGTTTTGCCAGCGTAGAAGAACACCTCTTCAGAATAACGGCGGGGATACCATCTGGACCAGCGGATTTATGTATGTTGAGATCTTTAAGGACTCTCGCAACCGAGCGAGTTCGAAAAAATATCTGCTTCATCAAAGAATTTGCAGACTCAAGCTCAGGTGGAGCCACTATGCTATGAGGAAGTGTCGAGTTGGCAGCAAATTGAGCTGCCAGCAAATTGGCTTTGTCGATGGAGCTGACATACGGAGAGTCATTGAAGACGAGCGTTGGGACCGATGACGTGGTCGAGTTCTTAATGTTCTTCACAAAAGACCAAAAGTTTTTACTTCCTTTTGCACACAATAGTATTTTTTGCCTTACTTTTTGGTCATGTAAAAACTTAGCCCTTTGTATCTGAGCATTACAGCTATTTCTGGCCCGTTTGAACAAATTTCGGTTTTCTACATTTTTTTCGGTTTTCATGTGTTTATTTATCCGTTTTTTATATTCACGTTCTTCTTTTGATTTTATTTTACAGCTAGTTTGTGTGAACAATATTTATTTGAATGGGCTGCGATCGTCAGTTTTAGGGGCGTGAGACTATCAAATTTGTTCGTCAAATTTGTAGGATGAAAAGTTTGACGGAAAATACTCATAGTGTTCACACTTATCAAAATCGTCGAACTCCATTCTGATTTGCATTTTAACCATGAAGGACATAGTAGGAGCAGCGCTTATTAGGGATGAAATGCAAGAAAAACAAAAGAAAGCGTATTGGGACTAAAGAGGTGCACTACCTGAAACCATAGTAATGTACCCAGCAAAAAAAAAAAAATAGTCTTTCCCTGCGATGTGCACTACTTAAAATTATTTGGGAAATGAAATTTCATGCAAGTTGACGAGTAGCGTTAATATTTCTCAAACTTGTTGTCCAACTTGCAAATTTGCTTGACAAAATTGATGCTTTACAAACAAATTGGATCGTCTGAACGCCTCTATTGCTAAAAATTCATACAGAAAATATGACCCAGTAAGTGCAACAACTCGGTTACTGCATACTGCAACTGCCCGAATTTCTATTAGTTGCGTTAATCGAGTCCGTACTGTATTAGATTTTGATCGTACCAGTCCTGCTTTAGATCATGGTCGTTTGGAAAGGCAAATACTCCACGATCTTTAAAATCATATGTGAAGAAAATGTGTGGAGAAGAAGATTCAACAACGAACTTTATGAGCTGTACAGCGACATAGGGACCAGTTATAGCGATCAGGAAAACGAATCAGGAAAAATTTTCAAATGGAATAATAACTATGTTTTCGTTACAATTGAATAACAAATGTTATATCAATCAATAGTAAACAGCCCAGAGAATTTTTTTGTCAAGAAAATGTTCAATTGAACAAATACTTTGCAGTAAAATTGAATTTTTCTATTTTCCTGATGGAATTGGAACAGGAAAATAGAAAAATACAAATTAAACACAAAATATTTGTTCTATTATATCTTTTTTGGGCACAAAAAATTCTTTAAGTGATTTGACATCGATTGGTATAACATTTGTTATTCAATTGCAACGAAAACATAGTTATTATTCCATTTGAAACATTTTCCTGATTCGTTCTCCTGATCGCTATAACTGGCCCCATAGCTAGAGAAGTACGCATCGTGAGACTACGATAGTTGGGACATGAAGAGCGGATGGACATCAACACTCTGGGTTGATCATCGGACATTGCAGGAAAATAGCGGAAGTAGAAGATCTCGTCTTAGAAGTTGCAATTGAGTGGAAGACCTCAACTGACAATGACCAATGGAAAATGACAGGGAGTTCGACTCAGCGTGCAAAACTGCATAGAGCTCGCCCGAAATCGAAATTGTTGGCGAAAGATGTTGCTTCAGGCCCAGGTTCACCCCCAACTCTAATGGCCACATAAGTAAAATAAGTCAGTACAGCTATTGGATGTCATACCTTTCCTAACGAGGTGTCTATACACTGGTACTCGTGTAACCATAGACAATAAGCAGTTCTTCTTCAGGGCGAAATATTTTGACAGCTACATAATATCTGCTCAAGTGCGCCTCATAAAAAAAAGAGTCCTGAAAACACTCTCAGTGTCTCAGTTCTCCATCCGGTGTTCGGTTTGAGTTCATTGCTCTTTTGGAAACTAAATGAAATATAATTTCTGTGTCCGAAGCTAACCCAAGCAAAGCTACGGTCGCACCTATAAATTGTTAATGAAAAATGTTTCTACTTTGCACCATCCATACGCCATCATGGCTCATTGAAAAATTTATTTTTTTCTAACATTGAAAGGGAATTTCCACTTCTTAGTCTTATAGTTGTAGCTCTGTACAATTTAAAATCCAAATATCTTCCAGTTTATCTCATAATAGCTGAGCATTACATAATCATCAACATTCCGATTGAAATTACAAGTATAGCAACTTCGGTCGTTTCCATTTCGATTTGGTTTGCTTGATAAGACTTGCCAAGTAAGAGCGCGATGTTGACCGATGATATGAATAATATTTGCATTCTATTTTAGACATGACGGAATCTATCGAGCACATTGAATCAAATAAGGGTGAGGTTAATGACCACGCTTTTCATCTTGACGCCCAAAAATAGAAAAAATAAAAAAATGTTGGATCTAAAGTTCTTGTTCGGATTATTTTTGAAGTGGTCTCAAATTTAGTTTACCCAAGAAATGATACAAATTCTCTTTACACAGGCCTCCGACTATTCAAAAGAATGGTTACATTGAACTCATAGTTTACGAAATGCAATATCTAGAGTCAGAAGCCCAAAGTAAGTAAAAAAGTTTCATGGGAAATTGAAGCTGAGCTAATTTTTATACCCGCACATTAATGTTTCTCAGAAGAGACACTAAAAGCACTTGATGGACAATTGTATTCCCCAAATCTAGAATAGAATGTAAGATCACAGTGGACAATCTAAAAGGTAATAAGAATGATTTGCCAAATTCCTCATTTGACAATTAATAAAACGAGTTCTAAAATTGACTTCGAATTGGGTCACTAGCGCGACAGTTCAAGTTCTTCATTCCAAAACAAAAACTAAAACGTCTTTTACAAGAATTCGGTTTAATTGCAAGAGCAATAAGGAAATGCCAGTGAATTGAGAAATGTCAGGGAACATGTACATAAACGTATCTACGATAAGATGAAATCCAACAAAGCTTCGATAAAAGAAAAAACAAAATACAAACACTGATTCTGTTTATTTCACAATACACGAGTGTTTATAAAGTGATTGTTTTTATAACGACTGACGATCAAAGAAAAACAATGGACAAAGACGGCAGTTCGATGACCCCCCATCAACAATGTATACTTTGTCAAAAAAGAAACATTTCACAAAGATTTTAATAATGGCTTCCTCTTTTTTGCCTAGAGTACTTCATTTAAATATTGATTCAAGAATGCAATTCCGTCGCTATTGAAAGATAATTTTTTCACCCGTAGACTAGTGATAAAAAGTGGGTTTTTGAAATACATATGTATATGCAAACTACAAATAAAAACTCCGTTAGCAACAAAAAGAAAAGGAGAATAAGAAAGAAAGTATAATACAAATAGAATTAGTTGTGGAATTGTTAACCACATTTGCAATTTGCTTTCGTCAAATGATAAAGTCACTTGAAACTACAAAGCACAGTTGAAATTATTATCGTTGTTCTATAAAGCCCGTCAGATGAATTTAAACACAGACTTGAATGGGGACGTGAGGTGTTTGCATATTTCGGCCCCAACAGACAATTCGTGCTTAAAGCTGGGCATCTACGACAACTCATGAACTAAAATCCTGCACACTCTCATTAGAGCCGTTGGATTTTCTCACTGTGCGAACTCATAAAAAACTTCTTCATGACAGTGGTGTCCTTCATGAACGAACTTGGATGACCATCAACCTCCGCTTACTTAAACCCTCTATGTGTTTCGAAATAGGTGCAATAGAAAATTTTTTTTAATGCAGTTGAAAGGCTGTGTTGATTGAGTTTTGTTTGTTCAGGTTCCAGGCCATCATGACTTGTGAAGAAAGAGGCCACTGGACAACTATATCATAACTCATTGGGTACCAAATGATGAAACTGACAATCAAATGATCAGCTAAGAAGAAGAGGCAGAGGAAGGATCATTCCACTTCCTCTGTGAGTGCCCTAGCTTGGCCCACACTAGGAAAAAAGCCCTCGGAGAATACTTCTTTGATGAACTTGTTGACACTTCTAAGCTCCAACTAAAAGCATCCTAAAATTCATTCAGGGCTTTAAATGGTTCAGTGAGGGTTCCCAAACCCAATAGCCAACCCAATCCTCGCTATTCATAGCTTCCCATCCCCCCGCCTCCATTACCTATTTCTCTGTATCCGGGGAGTACAATGGGTCCTTGAGATCCATGTGAGGTGTTGCCGGTTGCGACTGCACCACTCCATAGCATACTCTACAACTATTTTTCTAATCAAGTTGCTAGAAATTAGTACAACCATGGTAAGAGCGGAAGAGTCCTTATTAAAGGACTAAAATTTCGCACAGCAAGCGCTGAAGTTTCAAATTAAGGTTTTGAAAACGTTTTTAAATAAGTTTTTGGTCATTTTATCATCATATAGAGTAGCTTGTCCTTGTCCTTCAAAGGATAGTTATGAGTGGCTGAATTCATATCCTTTATTAAAGACCCAATTTAAGTAAAAATTTGAACCGGAATTTGATACAGGAAGGCTATTATGAGTGGGGCAAATAAACGAAATCAAGAATCGACAAAAAAAAAAAAAAAAAAATGCAAGGAAAAGATATTTGTTCTCTAGGTAACAATCGTATGCCCCGTGCAGTGTCGGGTTAGAATAGCACTGCAGCGCCTCCCCGCTTGTCGTAAAAGGCGACTAAAGGAACAATCATATCTAGACGACTAACATCAAAGTGAGTCTAGCGACACACATACCACCTTAAAACTCTCCCCAAGTATGCATGCAGATCCCGGGGCTTACACGACTGGAGATCACCGGTGTAGTAAAAGGGAAATCAAACTCATTAAATGGAGCATGCATGTGTCGAAAAGGATGAAAGAAAATTTTTGAAAAATTTTGAGCATTATGGAAGTACTTGCGAACATAAGAAGCACTACCCCGCCAGGCAGTTCCATTGCTATGCATGGAGCTGATCCTGGACCGAGCAGCAATGTTCGGGTCAGAGCTATACGGATTCCGGGGGCTAGCAAAGTAATGCGACGAGTTGGACGAAAATTTAGAGTCGCGAGTTGGAACGTTGGAAGTATGACTGGTAGAAGTCTTGAACTCGAAGAGATGATGAGAAGGAGGCGAGTGGACATCTTGTGTGTTCAGGAAACGAAATGGCGAAACACAGCAAACAAAGCCCGTTTCTTAGATGCAAAGACCAAGGCTTACAAGATGTTCTACTATGGAACGGAACAAGGTAGGAACGGAGTCGGTATCATCCTTGACCAAAGTTTATGTGACAGCGTGTTGACCATTTTGAAGTCCAGTGACCGTTTGATGTCTCTTAAATTGGTGATGGAAGGAAAGGTCTGGAATATTATCAGTGCATATGCTACCCAAATAGGGTGTGAGCAGGAGGAAAAAGATGCATTGTGGCTTGATTTTCATAACCTACTTAAGAACATCCCAAAAGAAGAGTATTTGTTTGTTGGAGGAGATTTGAACGGACATGTCGGGAAGACAAACGAGGATTATGAAGACTGCCATGGAGGTTTTGGATTCGGCACCAGGAACACTCCTGGTGAAGATATTCTAAGTATGTGCAAGTCATACGGTCTAATCGTACTAAATACCATGTTCATCAAACAAGACCGACACCTTATCACTTACAGCAGTGGAGGAAATGAAACCCAGATTGATTACCATTTGGTAACCAATTACATGAAATCTCGGGTGAAAGACTGCAAAGTGATACTAGGAAAAGCTGCCGCTCAACAACACCGTCTTCTTTTAACAGAATTTTTTACGGATGCGGTAAAGGAAGTCAAACAAACAAAGGCTCCTAGGAGAATCAAGTGGTACAATCTGGAGAAAACCAAAGGACAGCAATTCATTTCGTATATGCAAAGTCAGCTGTGTAATACCATCGACGCAGTTTCAAATGCAATCACGGCACAAAATATGTGGGATCGCCTACAACGAACCTGCTTAGAGAGAGCCAAATCACTGTTAGGAGTCTCAAAAGGACACCACCAACAAGTTAAAGAAACCTGGTGGTGGGATGATGAAGCTAAAGCAGTGATTAGAAAGAAGAAAGCAGCTTTCCAAGCTTGGTCGAAGTGCCCCTCAAGAAATACAAATGAAAAAGCGCGTTTCAAAATGGAATACAAGAGCTGCAGAAAAGAAGCGAAGAAAAAGTGCGCCCAACTTCAAGCAAAAAGCACGGAGGGCCTGTATCGAGAGCTGGAAGAGATTTCTGCCCCAGCTGCTGAAGCAAATCAGGCAATCCAAGAGCTAAGACAAAGCAACTTGAATAAGGGAGCAACCATTTTCAAAATAGCCGCTCAGAGAAGGAGAAATGCGCAGGAGATTCGTTCGCCGAAGTTCATCAATGATGCTCAAGGAGTGCTACTTGTGGATGACGACAAAATTCTTCACAGGTGGCGACAGTATTGTGATGATCTTTTGAATGAACAGTTTCCTCGGCGCTACTTTCCAACAGCTGCACCTAACTTTACGGAAGTATCCGACGTCACAGTCGAAGAAGTTAGGGAGGCAGTTAAGAACTCCAAAAAAGGCAAAGCGATTGGGCCAGACGAGGTACCATATGAGTTTTGGAAAAAAATGGGAGACATCGGGTTAAGATGGCTCACGATTCTCATCTCCAAACTTGTAAGAGGTGACAGTTTGCCTAATCAATGGAGGGAAAGTTTTCTTCTTCCAATGTACAAGGGAAAGGGAGATACCAGAAGCTGTGACAACTATCGTTCGATCAAGTTGATGTCCCACACTATGAAGATCGTTGAGCGGGTTTTGGATAGCCGACTGCGGAAAATAATAAGGCTGTCTGATGACCAATGCGGGTTTGTCGCGGGTAAGTCAACTACAGACGCAATCCAAAGCATAAGGATCATTATGGAAAAACACCGAGATGCCTTAGAGGATTTGCATATTGTGTTGGTTGACTTCGAAAAGGCATTCGATCGACAACCACGAGATCTGATATGGGTGGCCCTCAGACACCGAGGAGTTCCTGAAGCCTATGTGCGAATAATTATGGACATGTACGAGGGAGCAGTTACAAAAGTGATATGCCCAGCTGGAGTCACCGAAGAATTCCAAATAACAGTAGGTGTACATCAGGGAAGTGTCTTGAGTCCACTGCTCTTTATTGCTGTTCTGGATTATTTGCTCGAAGGAAAAGTAACGGACAATAAAGTACAACAATTATTCTTTGCTGACGATGGAGCCATCATAAGCGAGGATCCTACATCCCTGCAACGAGCACTTGACGTTTGGATTGATGTTCTGGAAGGAAATGGGTACCGTATTAGCGCTAAAAAGACTGAATACCTGTGCTGCCCTTTTTCTGATCCAGACAAGCCTATTCCAGACATTTATTTGAATGGAAATGTGCTTCCCAAGTGTGAAAAGTTTAAATATCTGGGATCTATGATCAATAGTGAAGTATCTTGTGATGACGACATCAATCATCGAGTAAGCGTAGGGTGGATGAAGTGGCGAGAAAACTCCGCTATCTTCTGTGATCGAAAAATGCCCCCTAAGCTGAAGGGAAGACTCTACACAGCAGTTGTCCGTCCAGCTCTGACATACGGTTCACAATGTTGGACAATGTACAAAAAGTATGAGAGCAAATTGACGGCAGCCGAAATGAAGATGCTTCGGATGACAGCAGGAGTAACAAAGCTTGATCGAATTAGAAGTACTAAGATTCGTGGAAGCCTTCATGTCAAAAGTACCATCTTGGACAAAATTCAGCACGACCGGCTCAGTTGGTATTGTCATGTTCAAAGGAGAGATCCGCAGAACCCCGTCAAAAAGGCAATATCGTACAACGTTTCAACAAATTCGCGACGAAAAAGAAAAGGCAGGCCAAAACACTCCTGGTACAAGCAAATGCAAAAACAGCAGCATTTGGTTGGCCTCAGACATGGAACAATCCAAAACCGGGAGGCTTGCCGACGATTTCTGAGGTCAACGCGGCGTACCCCACAGGCGGATCACTAGTGTGAAGCAGAAAAGTGGGAGAGTTGTGATCGCTTCAAGATCACTACTCGTAACGCCGAAAATGAAAAAGAAGAAGAAGAAGAAGAAGGTAACAATCGTATGATTAACCCGTAGTCTTCTCGACTATGGATTCTGGAGGTCTTATCTGACATAAAAGCTTCGGCTCTTTCAGTTGTGTATAACGATACAAAGTGGTACTGCAACAGGACCAGGTGAAGTTGAGAAATTAGATCTTACTCCAGTGCAATCGTCCTCTGGTCTGGATCTTCCAGCTTCTGCAGAGGAAGTAGAGAATGCGAATAGCGACTGCTCAACGCAAGGAGGACACTTGTGACCAAAGGCAGAAGTCGAAAAAGAGCAGGTCACAAGAGTTCTCACCCAACACTTCAGCGCGATAAATGCGTGCGATGCGATTACTGTCCAAATGAAACTCATGTAACCATATGGATGTTCCACTTAACGCAATCGCATCGGACGCACTTATCGCAGGACGACTTAAATGAACTTGCTGTGTTAATATGTACAAATTGATCCAAAGCAAAGGTCAAACAAGTTGGTGACATAAGATTTTTTTTTTGTCATAATCAATTTTGCATCAAAAACATAACGCCCATTACAAAAATGTAAGCCCCTAAAACTAAAGCTTGTCTGAGTAAACGCCAACGTCGGGCCAACATCAATATTGTTCATGCTGACATTCTGAAATCTCCAAACTAAAAACAGATAACACCAAACCCAACTCGAATTTGACACAAATATCCGGGAGAACATTCCATCCAGAAGAGACTGGGAGGACCAATAATTTTTGGAAAACGAATACGTCCATTTTTATACGGACGACGGTTCGAAAACAAATGAAGGAGTAGGTTGTGGTGTCTGTTCCAAGTGGAGAAAACATGAAAACCCAAAAGGATATAATGCAGACAGTCAGGCTGCCATCATCTCTCAGAGAGATGTCAGAGCAGTTCAACATTCACCTGTGCTGTGTGCCAGGGCACAGAATCATTCCAGGAAATTGTAAAGCAGAGGAACTCGCCAGAAACGGAACATTTCTACCCTTCTCTCCGAAAACGGAAAGTATCGGCATACCAATCGCTACATACAATTGCTCGAGCAGGACTCATACAAGAAAATTAATCTGAGATGGTGAAGCAGTTCAACGTGTAAGGCAACGAAACAGATCTAACCCAAGCTAGATCTTAAGTGAACGGCTTGATCTCTCTCAAAAGAAAACACATTAGTGCGACGATAGGTGTCATCACAGGACACTGTCTTATAGGAAGACATGCCGCAAGGCTAGGAGTCGTCTCAATCGATTTTTGCAGAAGCTGTATGGATGAGGAGGAGGAGGAGGAAACTATTTCCCACCTTCTCTGTTCATGCCCAGCTTTAGCTCACAAACGTAGGATACACCTAGGTTCGTATTTCTTTGATGACCCTAGTGATCTTACTCACATCGACGCCCTGCGTCTATCCCGCTTCATTGTAAGCTCGAAATGGTTCCATTAGGATAAGGATACATTAGATCCACTATGGTATCACAATTTGCTCAACGGGCTTAAGTGTGTTAGCACAGCTAACAGCCACTTTAACCTAAGCTAAACGCCAACGCTTTCATTATCTGCATCACCACTTTGTAATCTGTCATTGAATATAAAATGGACGTGCTATTTTTTCGAAAAGAAGATACCACAACAAATTTTTATCATAGCCTGCCTATACTCCGTTTTTTACTCTAAAAATTTGAATTGAATTGTAAACAAGCTTTAAAGTGGGTACCTGTGGGGTGTTTGCTTAAGATATTACTTATATCTTGTCAGATGAACCTGAATGTGATTTCACAACACACAGTGTTGCTGATGGAGTAGTTACTGGAGGAAGTGCTCTGCCAATAAACAAACAAGAGATTATCTCTGAACTGTGATTCTGATAAGATTATCAGGACTTATCGCTTTTCAGTAGCAGTCACCTAAGTTACAACACTGTAAGTGAGTATGTATTTGGAAGTTACTTCTTTATAAGGCTTTGTGTCATATTCGGTTTTCTTTTAATCTCATCGAAAAGAAAGTCTTTTAATAGAGGGTTTACATTACTACCGCTTCGTTTTTCGAAAAAAAAAACATCCTGCGATCTAATATTGATTAATGCTGTTTCAAACCTACACAATCATGTAAAAAACAGGATCATAGGCAACTTTCTAGAGAAACTTGCCGACATTGCTGGAAATACATTGTTGACAACTGGCCTAAGAACCAATAAACTTTCTTCTTTTTCTTTTCATTGAAGAGCAGTTTTCTCTTCTTTTTCATCTACGAAGTTCTAGCAGGAGTCAATTGAAAAGAAAAAACTAACACTGGTAACATTTTTGACTAATGGAAAGCGTCCAATACTCACAGCGACGATTTTTTTTTTAATTTTCAGGAAGATCTAAGAATTCGAGCGCTATAAATTGGGTTAAGGTCATGTTTGCTTTGTGAAAAGCATATCGAACCATTGAAGTTTCTTATTTTGTTATCAGAAGAGAGTACAGGTGTAACAATTGGCATACAGATTCATTCTTTTTCATCATAAAACGCAGATCTTGAATGAACAGTTTCCACTTTCTGATAGCTGAACCTAACTTCACAGAAGTACCCAACATCACATAAAAACTAAAAAAAAGAAAGATAAAGTGCAACTCGAAGACACCATGTGAGTCTTAGAAAAAGAAGTTAGACATCAGGTTCCAAGGGTTCAGATCTCAGTATTCTAACTTCTAGGATTTTGGGAGACGATAGTTTGCATAGGCAATGAGATAAAAGTTACCTTCTTCCAACGTAAAAAGAAGAGAGTACTCGAAGTTGTGACAATCACCGTCCGATCAAGCTGAGGTTACATACTTTGAAGATCGTTGAGCGGGTATTGGTTAGCCGACTGAGAAAAATGATAAGGCTATCTGCTTTGCGGGCAAGTCAATAACAGATGTGATTCAAAGTATAAGGACCCCAATGGAAAATCATCGTGGTCCTTGGAGGACTTGCATCTTGTGTTGGCTAACTACGTAAGTGAAATTCGATTGACAACCACAAGATCAGGAGGCCCTCAAACAACAAATAGTTTCTAAAACATGTGTGGTAATGAACGAGATATGTACGAAAGAGCATTTAATAGTAGGATTTCTAGTAATAGTTTCGATAATTTCAGATAGGGATTTATATAAAGAATCCCTGTAAACCTACAAAAATTTGTTGAAGAAAAGTAAAATAACCTTTAGGCGTAGCAAAATTATCTTAAAATAAAAAAACAAACACTCCAACCTGTCTTAAAAAAGCAAAGAGCTCATGGAGAAACTGCTGCAAAGAATCGCTAAAGTTACTTCTTGATACGCACTTTACAGGTAGCTCTTAAGTTACAGGGAACATTTTTTTTGACTAGATCAAGAAACCTAACAACAAACAATCTAGGTCTCATTTCAAAGGAGAAACTGAAATGGGCCATTAAAAGCTTCGATCCAATCAAACCCGCCCAACTTCAAATGGTGTCGCAAATCATTATCCCTGTCATAAAATTTTATCTGAATGAGCGAATGAAAATTTACAACATCCCCTTGCAATGGAGAGAAGTCAAGGTCATGTTCATAACCAAAGGTAAATGATCCCATGTATAATATATTCATGCACTCTTAAAACAATAGAACCATATTCGGAGTGCTAAAGAACTTAACTTACAAGACGCTAGATAAAAAAACTACTTTACATTCGTTGGTAGGCAAGAATATTCGATATGCCTTCCAAAGAATGTACTCTAGTTGCATTCCTCTTCAATATCGGGGCGCCTTTAACAGCGTCAGTAACCCCGCAATTACAATAGCATAGAAGAAAAAGCGGGCTCACTGGTTGAGACAGACACGTCAAGGCTGTGTCCTATCCCCAGTTCTTGAAAACTTCTAATGATCCAGAGCAATTCCATATGCCGATGACGTCGCTATCACGGTATCAGGAAAACATGCTCAAATCCTTACTGAGCTCATGCAAATCGCTCTGAACAAACTACTAAAACAGACAAAAACATGTGAACTAGATCTACATTCTAAATCCACATAAAACTGATCTCGTTCTCTTCACAAGAAAATACAAATATCCGCAAATGAATACTCTAAACTAAGTCATTGGAAACAAATTAGAATATCTTCACAGATCACACCGGTCGATATTTACAAACGGTGTGGCAGTTTGGAAATAACGATCTATCGTGACAAAATAGTCAAATTTAAGCGATCAGCAAGTATATGTGTCAGAGCAGCTCTTCGCTGAACACGTTCGGCTGCCTTAGACATACTCTTTAATCTCTAAGCTCTCGATATTCGCAAGAAGCACACAGCTGTGAGCACAGCAATTCGTCTAAAAGCCACCCTCTACGAACAATTACTCAATTGGCAATTCTATCAGTATAAACTCATGCAATACAAAGTCACTTCTATGCACAATACCCCAAACGGTTCTCGATAAGAACTATGATTGTGTTTTGAACTGATGTCTCGAAAAACGAGGACGGTTTTAGTGTGTACTCAAAAGAACTAAATATTAGTCTTTAAATCCGTCCCTAAACTACTGTACGGTGTTCCCAGCAGATGTTCTGGATCAAAGAGATCCAATTATGACAGCCCTTTGATAAGTCGGCAGTGTCAAGGAACTCTTTAACCGCCCGCAACTGTCCGATCGTGTCTTATGGAGATGACTTTGTAGTCAAACCTATTTTGGGTGCCTGGAGACACAGATATATTGGGGGTAGCTGCAAACCCAATGAACATGCCAGAAAAGGGAGCTATGGCTAAGTGCAAACATATGACAGAGTATAGCATCTTGCTGATGATAAATTTATAAATACTAGGTGGACAAGCATCACCACCACCAACGTACCATAAGTTTGATATTTCTAAGCAGAATGTACCATAGCTCAGCAATCCGTGTTATAGCCAGACACTGGATCATAGGCAGACATGGTTTTTGACGAAAACCACATTGGAAAACTAACGCTGCTCCGTCAAGGTTGGTAAGAACTCACCGAAGCCTTTGGTGTCGAAAAAGGTGTGGTTACTCGCATACACAGACGTTACTCCTGACACAAAAAAAAAAAAACAAAATTAAGATTTAGTTAGCCTCACACATGGAAAATCTTAAAACCGGGTGACCTGCCAACTCTTTCCAAGGTCAACCCGGCATGCCTCTAGCGGGTTTGTTTATATTTATTTATTTAAATTTTAATTTGATTCTTACAATAGAATGATCGTATATATTGAAATCCTCGAAATGATAAAAAGCAGTATTTTTAGTGGTTTTGCGTGTACCTACTATTCGGGAATGCTCTGAGTGGTGTCAACTTGGCGGCGCCCAGATGTTGCAATTTATAGTACATATCAATTGTGCCACGCGGTAGGTATTAGTTCGCTCCAACTGGGGGCCCTTTGAATTTTTTTTTTGACAGTTGACGACCCGAGAAACAAGCAGCAGACAGAAATAGTGCTACAGAACACGAGAAAACTGATAGGTACCAAGGATTCGTGATAGTCTAGCAATCAAACACCATTGAAGATAGGATAAAAAATTTTCAGCTAAGACAAAATTGTACTTTTCGCGACATCAGTCCTACTTAACATACAAACAAAAGTAGAAACAGCAATGGGTAAAAATTCGTCGTAGTAAGTACCACAGCCTACCTCAACCCTGTTTTTGTTTTTCATTTTCAGTCAACAAAATTTGAAATGCCTTCTTCCAAAACCAGACTTCTATCCAGAAAATTACCTAGAAATTGTTTCAGAATTCTAAGAAGAGGTGTGGTCTACTCAATCGTGTAGGTACACTCGAAATGACCAAAATATAAGCATCTGCATTTATATATAGCCATACCAACTAAGTATACACCAAATTGGCTATATTAACACACAACACAAGAAAACAAGTGCGTGGGCGGTTTGTAAAGCCATCTAATCAATAAATCTTACTACGCATTTACAACAATACCGCACCAAGAAGGGGCAAATCAACTTTTTGCTGCTGCCATCATAACATTTGGCAAGTCATTACTTTAAATAAAACTCTTTTTCCATTCGTTCCAAACCCAAAAACGAACCAAACCACCCCACCCAAGAACAGAAAGGGGCAAATAAAACGAACAAAAATACAAAACAATCACCGGTACGGAAAAAAAATATGTTGACGTCACTCCTTCTTTTCTCCGTTAAATAACCTAAACAAATCTTTTTAAATTGCACGAAGTGGAGATAGCATCTCCACTGGTGTTTGGGTAAAGTTGGCATTAGCAATAAAACCGGGTGGAGTTGGGTGGGATATGAAAAATAAGAAAAACAATATAAAACTAGCTCCCACGAGCATATTTCTAACCCACATTGCAAGCGACACAAATAAAAAATAACAACAGCAATCAACTCTAGTTCCGAATAAATTAAAAAAAACTACAACAACGTCAAAGAAAAGCCTTACATTAGAATGTAGATATGTAAATTGGAATTACAATAGAAGTGGAGTAGGTAAACTCTCCTCTCACACACAGGGTGGCTCTGCAATACTTTGTGTTCGAACACAGATTCAGGTTAAGGAGCGATATACTTCCATCAAATATTCAATCAAAAAGTTTACGACTCTACAAGAGATCATCATTCTCTAGCTCTAGTTGAGTATTTATGTCGAAAATGAAGAGAAAGAATTAGCGAAAGGAAACGACACACAACAGCGAGAAGAAAAGAAAAAGGTATTAACTCGTATTCGACAGTAGAACAGAAAAAAAATAATAAATTGTAATTTGAAGACCACGAGCGTCGTCGTTTCGTTCATTGGTTCGCTCGCTCTGAACAGGTCATCAAACTATGACGTCGACCACAGCAAAAGCAACTTAACTTGGAGAATAGGAGTAGCAAAATCGAAGCAATTCGCGAACAAAAATGCCGGCCATAGAACACCGTTGCCGTACAATTTCAAAAAACAAAGGGGATACCTATCCACTCCAGTGCACTTCGTCTAGGAACCCCCCATCAGAAGAACAGATGTAGCTCCCCTTCTCCCAGCAGGTCCAACGAATAGAGAATATGATTTCTGGCCACGGGGCACACTGTGCGAATTGTTGCAGTATTTCCTTACTGATATCAGCAGAGGAAGAAGAAGAAAAAAACACAGCCCAAGTAGCGATGTAAACTAGGGCGCGCCACGTCTAAATCGATTCCCTACGCTATCACATGTTACAAATTCTCCATCTCCTCCATCCACCCCCATCAGAAAGAACTTAGACTATGCTATGGTTATGCTTATTGGAAAATTTACCTTGTTTTTCGTGGAAAACCCTCATCCAAGCAATAATTAAAATTGAAAAATTTTATGTACTTTTTATTTTTTGACAGCAACGGCGGGCGACAGCAGCAACAAAAGTCAGAAACAGACACCGCAGCGCAGCGCAAATTTTATTTTGTAGTAGACACAAACTATATTTCGCCGTAGATCGTTTTCGCTTTGTTTTTTTTTTTTCTTTTTCTTTTAAACTGGGTATTTAATTAAATTCCTTTATCGTTTGTAAAAAAAAAAAAAAAATTAATTATTCGCAGGAATTTTGAGATAAATAAATATGCAATCGCTTTTTAGCTAAGCCACTAAAAAAAAGAAGACGAGTTACACCGCCCCAAAAACAGTAGCAGTCGCAGCAGCCACCAAAACCAGCTGATTTGGCTGAAATCAACTTTCGAGTGGAGAACAAAATTTCATTTCTTTTTATTTGCAAGTAGGGTGTTATGTAGATAAATACAAATACAATACAATAATTTCAGGAAGAGAGAAAAAAAATGTCATCTCTGCTGCCCCCACGATTGTGGTGCTCCTCAATACAGAATAGACTGCCACCGTGCTTCCTCCTTGTAATTTTTTTTTTTTTTCAGCAACTCATCATGACACCCAACAGCCATAAGCAGCAGCACAACCCGAGGACGAGGTAGGTGAGGTGAGGGAGCGGGCAGCGGGCAGCAGAGAAAAGAATTTTCCGCTCTTCCATACTTTTTCAGGCAGCCGATTTATATATTATTCTTTTTATTGTTCGAATGAAAAGTAAAGAAAATTTTGACCAAATAAAGTTTCAATAAATTAAAATTAAACCTCTCGTTTTCTTTTCCTAATGGTTTAGTTGTAGAAAACTACTCGTACATTATTTTCGATTAAAAATGGAAAAAATTCTTCAACACATTTTTTTTTTCAACTATGAACGAATATTGTCGACTTGCAACACGTTTTTTCTTTCACAAAATTCATTTAATTCATTGGGGAAAATATCTCTGTAGGGAATATTTTTGGTTTAATTATTATTTTTACCTTTAATTAATAACACTTTGGAGATAAATTTTGCACATACGAATGGCGTTTTTGTCGTTCGACGACGTGGAGAAACTTTTTTATTCTGTTGGATTTTTTTTTTACTTCGACTTGACTGCGAATCGAAAGATTTTCGATTGGGAAAAAATACGTTTATGATTTGTGGTTTTTTTTCGCAAATTACTTGTTAAAGGTTCGTTGGAGTTTTATTATTTTAATGAAAGAAAACTGATTGGTTTAAATAAATCTTTTTTGAGGAATTTTTACAAGTTTTTGGGTTGCGCGCAAATGGCTACGCTCTTGCACACACAAAAATGGGGAAGAAAAAAGTGTTCTTTTCACATATGAAAAAAGAAAAAAAAGATTTTTCTTTTTGCTGGCTGGGCTGAGTGCTGTGCTGAGTCGTGGTTGTCGTTGTTCGTGTTGTCTTTCACTTTGGTTCGTTGTTGTTGTTGTTGTTCTTGCTGTTATGTTGATTTCTCACTCGTTTCGTTAAGTTGTCGGCATTTTGTGTAGGCCATATGGTCGATTCGAAGTTGTAGATTGTTCAGATTCGAAGTGCGAAATGTCATTTGTTTTTTGAATGGTTTGTTTTGAAAATTTGTTTATTTCCGGTTTCTGCTGAAGAAGGCGGATGTGGAAGAATTTGAAAGGGGAGAAGGGTTTGTGATTCAAATTGAAACTGCAGATTGAAAAATTTTACTACAATTCATGTTATGTAAGACATAAATTATGAATTCCTGAAATAAAAAATTGTTGTTTCTAGGTTTGTTCGTTGGTGCCATACAGAAATCGTTACAAGAGGTAAAGGTATGACTACATTAGTTGCTTTTTTTTAAGCCAGTAGCAAAAATACAGCGTCGGTGTAAAAAAACGCTTTCGAAACAGAATTTTCAAATATCACGATGAAATCCAGTTTCATCAAACTAGTTTCACATTTGTCTTAATCTTTCATTCGGTGTTTATGTTTCTGGGGAAAAATAGTTATCTACTAGTGTCTGGCTGCTTCAAAACCACATCAGGCTCGTTCGTTTGAAGCCCTGTGTTCGCCACAAAGCATTTTTTGAAAAACCTCAACTCGCCCAGAATGTCAAACTGAGTGTTTTTTGTGCACAGTGTTTTTTTCCTCAACTCAACCTTATATTTTTACGGGGGCGAGTTAAGGTAATGAACAGGGCTGTCAAATGGCATGTATTTTTGTTCAAATGACAAGGATGTGCTGTGATTTTGAGGTTCAGAGTTTTTTGAGGACTGAGAAAACCCCAGGTTTTTTGGACAACTCATAGGGTTGCCCTGGGCAAGGTTGAACAAATAAACCAATCAGCTGTTCTGTTGACACCCCTTTTGGATATATTCGGAGAGTATGTAAAAAGGCTATAATCAATTATTTGGTGAGACTTCCCATTTGCAAATGAAGTCAATTTATTTTTGATCTATGTCTGTGGAAAGGCTATTTTTACACTTTTTACCTGCCTTTTTGATAGATTCGGTTGAAAATTAGATTTATTTAATTCACCGTGAAATTGAATTAAATTTAGTTCGCAATTTGGATTTTTATGAGAGATTGATTACATATATCCTTTTCATTTAATCTACTGCATTCGCGATGCCAAAAAAAGGAGCTAAAATTTAAAAGCAGGGGTTCCTCGAGACTAATTGTTATGGTGAAGTAGTGAATATCAGCCGTATTTATGAATGCTGCTGCATTCTAAATGAATACTGCATTATAAATATACTGACAAATCAGAGTACATTGGTCATAATTAAAAAAACACACTCAAGTATTGTCACTTTGTACTTCAAAACCAAAATTCTCAAGTTGAAAATGGGTGTTTTAGATACAAGGGTGAGAAGGCAAACATAGGCCGTGTGTGAATTGCGTTATAATTTGCGTTAAAACTTCTACCACGATTAAAATTTGACGTCTTGTTTGAGGTGGGATCAAATTTAGCCATTTGCTGTGTGAATTGCGTTAAAACAATTATTTTAACCAAAATTTCCGCGTAGGTTAAAAAAATTTCCCTCGATAATTTAAGAAATTTCCCTGAACAAAAATTGGTTTTCTTTTTCACGGAAAAATAGTTTCTCTTACAAAACATATTTTTTAGAAAACAGAGTTAATAAAAAGTCTCTGAAACTGAAAAAAATCAAAAAAATCTTTTTTATTTATTGTTCTCGATTCTAATTCCATATTTTAAAACAACAATAAAAAATATTGAAACAAAATTCCCATTTTGATTAATTGATTTATTCAGTGTAGTAACACTGAAAATTAGTTTTCATCGCTGATATCTTTCATACATTTCAAAAGAAACAAAAGATTAAATTCGTATTTGGTTTAGAAACATAACAAATTTAAAGTACTTTGTGTTAATTCTTGTTTTTTTCGTCCAGACTTATCCTAATTTCAATTAGTTTTATTTTTTCTTCGTGAGACCCTAGAAAACAAAAGCATTGCATTTATAAAAATTGATTGAATTCAAACTTATATTTAACGTATGGTTTTCCAGCCTGCCTTCATTTTTTTTTTCTTGATTCATATTTCGTTGTTTGAATTGAATGCAAAAGCAAGAGCAAATTTCTCTATCACTAGAAACGTCAAATTTCAACACACTTTAACCTGCTTCACAGCTCAATAAATTTAAACCCATTTTATTCACCTCATTAGTGTCAAATTTTAACGCGGGTTAAATTTTAACACACATTTTAACGCAATTCACACACGGCCTTAATTTACCTTTTGCTCGCACCGTTTAGTTAAATAACTCGCGAAGAAAGCAATATTAACGTCAGCGAAAAGGATTAAGTGAAAATTCGGTGATATAATACCGTGGAAACAGGGCGAAAATTCATAATGAATATAATATGAATAATTGTTGTTTTTGTAACACTATATTTTTCAGTGATACACGGATTTCAGTATCTTCGAATTTCAGAAGTGCAAAAAAAAGGAAAATCGGGATGAATTGACGACCCAAAATGGTAATTTAGCTTCTGCTTAAATAACAATTCTATTTCTTCTTCTTCTTTCTTTTTTGGAGCTACGAGCATCGTGATTTCGAAGGGATCACAGCCTTTGTTGGTAACTCACTAGTGATCCACTCTTGGGGTACGCCGCGTTGACTTATAGAATACGTGGTCAAATCTCCCGGCTATGGATTGTTCAATGTCTGAAGTCAACCAAATGCCGATTTCGTTGCATTTGTCAGTACCATTAGCGATTTGGACTGCCTTTTTTCCATCACGATCGTGTCTGAACCTTTTATGGTATTGCCTTTTTAACATGGGAACATGGGTCATTGAATCTCATCTTCGAAAATGGCAATACTAACTCAGAAATTTGATTACCAAATAATAATTCTATATCTCATTGAAATATGATTGAAAAATACAAATGAAAGAGGGAGATCATCGCAAATGAAGAGTAAGTTCAAATATTGAGCCAAGAAAAGATCTTTTTTTTACCATTGTCATTTGTTTCAGTAAATTGTGTACTACTTTTCGTGTATTACGTTCAGCAAATAATTTTTTTTATGTGGAATAAGTCAACTCAGTTTTTAATTTAAATGTTTTCTTTTTCGATAAGAAATACGTATATTCTTGTTATTTTAATGTGTAAATCGAAAAAAGTAAAAAGTGTTCTTTTTGGTATTTTCTGGAATCCTTAGGTGAGGTCTTGCCTTTCCGCTATTTCCTTGCAATGTGCTTTCGAAAACCCGTCGAGCCGGAGCGTTGACATTTATCCACTCTGCATGTCCTTGCTTATCGTTGTCTTGTGATGCGTACTCTTCTAGTAATACCCATATCGCGGTACAGCTCGTATAGCTTGTTGTTGTGTCTTCTTCTCCATACATTGTCTTAAGATGCGAAACCAAAGATAATTCGGAATATTTTTCTTCTAAAACGACCAAAGGTTTCGTCATCCGATTTAATTAAGATTTATGCTTCTACACCTTATACGAGAACTCGGATGAACAAGATCTAATCAGGGTTACCTTATGGTTTTGGTTTTAGCTTTCGTTTCTCCGTTGCCTTCTTAGCCCAAAAAAGCAGCAGTTGGGAAGAGATATTCTCCGTTTGATCTCAGCACTGATGTTTTTTACCACATGTAGGTATGTGGTGGATCCTAGTTAGACGAACTATCCTGTAGTACCTGGAATTATAGCTGTCTATTATGACGTTTTTTTCAATTCGTCGACGTTCTCTGTCCTTGTTTGATGACAACATATACTTCGTTTTGCCCTCATTAACAATTAAGCAAAAAAATTAAAATTTGTCGCTTCTTTTTCAATACTCGGAAAAGCACCTATGGCACGCGTATTGGTTCTATTCCTAATAATCAATATTGCCTGCGAAGTGAGTAATTGTATAGACTTTTAAAAGATCCTGACACTCTAGTGCTGACATTTGACTTTTTGCACAATTTTTAGTATGATATTAAGAAAATCGCATGACAATTTGTCAACTTTTCGAAAGCCTTTATCAACACCAAAAGTCTCGGTTAGTTTTTTACCGACCTGTGCGGAGCAACGTGAATTCTCCAAAGTCATCTTGCATAATCCTATACGAGTTTTTCAGGAATGCTGAAACTAGACATAGCTCTGTACAGCCCGCCGCTATAAATACTGTCCTTGAAGCGTACTTGAGGTCGATAAAACGATGGTGTATCTCGCTACTGAATTCTACGATTTTTTTTCTCGTCTGAAATACATTTATAAATACCTATCAAATAGTTGACCTGGGGCCTCAGACGCTCACATATAAAAGGAAATATAAAAAATTTTTTTACTGTTAAAAATTATATTAATCTTTTTATTTATATTACAGCAAACGAAATCTTATATTATACGGGACGTTAAGGAGGCTTATTTCTTTATATCTAACGCAATTGTGAGGGTCTCCTCTTTTAAGTATCGGATATAAGACTGAGGTTCCACTCATCGGACATACTTTCACCTGATCTTCAGTTGCCTTGGGAAATACGGATTAAAATTTGCATATGTCAGGCTTAAGTTGTGTGATGTCCGTGGCGTAGTGATAGCATGTCCGCCTGTTCAGCGAGAGTTTCATGGTTCAAATCCCAACAGAAACTAAAAATGTTTTTCCATGGGTATCACCTTTTGGGAAGAATTGGCAAGTCCTCTGATAGTAGTTTCATGGCCATGAAAAGCGCTTTCTAGATTAGTCGTGGTTGATTCCCATCATGAAACATTTCTCAATTTGCTCTAACGAGCTCCTGTTTTCAAACATTTAACTGAAACGGTTTTCGAAGATTTTATACGTAATCGAAAACGATGGCTAGAAATGCACTGTCAAACTTAACGAAAAAATTTTGGTTTTATTTTTGTAAAAAACTAAACATGGTCACGTTTTGTATGTAGTAGATTAATGCAATGAAAAATGGAAAATCTTTGAATTATGGGGAGGCCCCAAATACCGTTTTCGCAAATAATCGAATTCGTCATAAGTAATTTAAAATAAAGTTTAACAAAATTATTCCATTTCTCTTATGGTACAATTGCAAAAAAAAATTCGAAAGACTTTGGGGGTTGTGCAAGAATAGTAGGTAACAAGTTGATTGTAGAATGGAAAGCAGAAGGACAATTATATAGAATTTTTGAAATCTGTCCCAGTAATTTTTTACTCCCTGTTAACATTAACGATCCCGTAGGAATATGGTGATTAAATATAGCTTTAAACCTATTCCAGACTTTAGACTGTCTCAGTCCAAATCGGTTCAGAAGTTTAAGCTTGATTGCGTAGCAAAAAAACTAACTCTCATCATTATGATATCTATTATTAAGGATTGAACATCCAAATTAAAAAATTGCAACCTTTGATGCAAGTTAAATTAGCAGAGTTTTTTTTTTTTTGGATTAAACAAGTGGATCTGCTTATTGAACACTTTTAAAAAATCAATTTTCCCTATTAAGGAACACTAGTATAGGTGCGTTTTTGTCGCGTTTTGTCAAATCTTCAATCAGTTCAGTGCTTTGCTCAGCTGATTATATGATTGCTAAGTACTCAGCATTGATCTTCTTTTATGGTGCTAAGGTACGACAAAAAACTCAGCTTTTTTTGCTTTTGTAACACAAATTCTATCAGTGGTACAGGTATTCAGCTGAATATAAAGTTGCCTTAGTAAAATTACAACAGACACTACTTAATTTTCGAGTACTAAACTGTTTTCGAAGTTGTTTATACATATTGACAATTTAGCGGAAGTAGTTAGAAAAAGCCCACACCTACCAAGAAGCTTTCTAAAGGTGTCCGAGAACTTACAGAACTTACTTACAAACCACAGAGTAGAACTTATCTACACTGTGTTACAAACCTTGCAATTTAAGTGGTAAGCTGATAGAAAATTTGAATTTTGTTGACAATAGGTTCGCTCATTGAACTCTACTCAGGATTGAGGCAGGTTTAACCCTATGAGTTGTCAAAAAAAACATGGGTTTTCCAGCTCTCAAAAAAAGCTTAGCCACAAAATCACCACACATCGTTTTAATAGAAAATACATGTTATTTGACAGCTCTGTTCATTACCTAAACTCGCCTCAGCAAAAGTTGAGCGCAAACCCCAAACCCATGGCTCAAAAAACACTCAGTTTGACGTTCAGGGCGAGTTTAGGCTTTTCAAAAAAAACTTCGAGGTGACCCCAGGGCTTCAACGAACGAAGCTAATAAAAAACATACTTTACATAGAGAGGAATACACCTTACAAGTGAGTATTTAGATGATAGTCGTCTTGAAAGTTACGGAACCCAGGCCTAGATCATTATTGTTTAGTGGCTGTTAAAAAATACACCTTATAAAAAAAAAAAATACCTTTTCATATATGAGGAGGTGTGTTTTTCATTGTATTTTTTAGTTTAGTTTTTTGAAAGAAAGAAGAATGATCTGGGCCTGCATTCCATAACACGTGGGACGACAATCGTTTAAATTCTAGGTACTGAAACAACGTGTTTAAAAATCTGAAAGAGCCACAAAAATTAATAAGACGATATCAAAATAGCAATCTTTCAGTCTCTGGAATCGATGTTACATGAAACAATCTTGTGACGACACAATCTGCGACAGACGATTGGACCATAATCGTAAAAAAAAGTACAGAATGCAGGCGCTCTATAATTTCTTCAATACGCATTAGAAAAACCCTCCCTTTCTGATGAAAAGTAAAAATAGTTTCGACTAATCATAGTTGTTCAAATGACCCTTTTACCTGTGGGGAGGATTTTTTTCTCTTTGTAGCACAAATTTTAGCCCTAATTCGGGTCGTGCGCAAGAATAAATTTATAAATGCTAATCCCAGCTCAATACATTGAATAAAGGTTTGTGCGTGATTGCAATACTCAGGGGTGGAAAAAGGTTAACTTTATTCTTTTGTGCAAAATTAGTTTTTGGGCAGATGGAATGGAATTGTTGAAATTACTGTGCTCCGGATTTAAAATTGAGTTCTTATGAATGATGATTTTACTTGAAATCATCAACTATTGGAAAACATTATGTTCGATTCGATTAAACATTAGGAAGGGCGATATTAACAGCGTTTTTCTTTATCGTACCTATTTATTTCTAGGGAGTAGAAATTTAATGTTGTAGCTTGTAGGCTTTGCGAGTCAAAGAGAAATTAAATGTCAATATGAAATATTTACATTCAAAAATCCAACCATTCAGCACTTTCCCTTGCAAAATTAAGAACTGATTTGTAACAGTTTTTTACGAGGATCATTTACACAATTCGTTGCGCAGTGAGACATCTATCTATAGATATCATGGGTAGCCAAGGAATCAGGCTACTAACGTCAGAAATTCTGAAATTGGTTATTATGACCAACTATGGTGTCACAAGTACCGTAAACCGTGGAAGTTTCAGTATTTATTTTGATCGCAAAAAATAAAAATATTTATTTTTAATAAATAAAATATAAAAAAAATTCGCAAAATTTTTATTCCGCTCACTTCACTCGCTAGTAAGTACGATTTCTTTCTGGCTCAAAATTTTTTGTTCAAAAATTGTTCATTTGAAATACATATACTCATGATTTGTTGCTGTCTTAGGAATACGTTCGTCATTCGATAAAATTTTTAAACGATGACTTATAAATTTGAATTTTAGATAAATAACTAGTTGACGAACAGGATTTTTTTCTGTATTGATAAGAACAAATAAATTTAGTTAATGATTTTGTGAGAGAATATAATTTACTACATCACTTCATTCGGGACTTTTATCCCATAAGAGATGAAAAAACGGTAGTTATGTTCCTAGCACCAAGTTTATCAGTACGCAGCAGTTTCAATCATAAATTCTGGTTTTTATCCCATCATAGGGGGTCATAAGCCCCAAAAACCAAATCTAGATTGTTTATACATATATGTTTGTATAATGTTATGTATATCCGGCATAGTTCCTTTAGCTGCCCAATGGGCTCTAATTACCACGTCAGGGTGATTGTAGTTTAGTCAGCGAATGGTTCCTGTTCCTGTTTGGTGTTTAATGGATGGAAAAAATAAATCTTGAAAGCACTAATACTGAAAGCAAAAATCTCGAAAGTAAAAATCTGGAATAGAAAAAATCTCGAAATTATAATCTCAAAAAAAAAAAAAAATTTTTTTGAGAAATGGTAATCTTCGAAACTGTGTTTAAATTGGACTGGAATTTTTTCCCCAATGACTTTGAGGTCATTTTTTCAGAAAATTACTAATAAACATAAGTTTCTTTATTTTTTACAGATGAACAAAACAATAATAAAAAAATTGATAAATAATTGCACTCAAAATCCCATTTATTTTAGGATACTTGAAAGACAAAAAATGGGTAAAATATAAAAAAAAGATTTTTAGCTTTTTTGAGTAAAACAATAATATGCGTACTTTTAGAAGTTTTTTATGAAATTCATAAAAATACAATTAAAACAAGTGCTCAAAGTGGCCTTCTTCGTTTTGAATACATGCCAGTGCCCGTTTTTGGATTTCATTGTGGATGTTCAAAAAAATTGAAAACAAAAATTACATCCGATACTTAAATGAGTTTTTCTACATTCTAGACTGTAAGGAAGCTAAAAAATATCGACTTTTTTGCAACAAAATAAAAAACGTTAAATTTTCGGAATTGATCTCACCTTCCGCTCGTTTAAGCTTGTAGGCAAAAAAGGAGTGACAATAACGACAATAGACTATTATGGTCCAAGCGTCTGTCGTCGCTTCGATTGTATCGTCAAAAGATTGCTTCATTAAACTTCACTCTCAACGACTGAAGCCTAGCTTTTTTACGTCGTCTTAAAGTTTCTTTCTGTAATTGTTGCATCCCTTGCAAGTCGCGAGAGAGAGAGAGAGAGAGAGATAGAGGGAGAGAGAGAGAGAGAGAGAGAGAGAGAGAGAGAGAGAGAGAGAGAGAGAGAGAGAGAGAGAGAGAGAGATTTATAACTGTGATTTGTTGTCTATATAGGAATTAAACAGCCTTATTATGAGTTTCACGTCATTCCCCTCGAAAAAGATCGCATTTCACTTTTCCCTGTTCACTTTTCCATGTTCACTTTTCCCTGTTCACTTTTCCATGTTTGAAAAATTTCCCTTTTTATGAGCTATTTTTTGCCGTGAAATGTGAAAACGTGGAAAGCAATTTATTTCACTTATTTTTGTGAGGCGAAAAAGTGAACAACAAAAGCGGGTAGGCTGGAATTTTGTTCAGGGGAAACTCATAATAGCTTTAAAATTTCCGGGCGAACAAAAATGTTCCGGGCGAAAAGGTGTTCACGTGAAACTCATAATAAGGCTGAATGAGTTTCAACCACTTTACCAGTTCCTCATAAAGAAGTAAAAAATATTCAATAAATGTGATGACTTTGTTTAAAAATCTTAGGCGTTTGGGATGAGACAAAGTCTCAAATTCGTGGTTACAACAGGTAATCCCTTGAAAATTGAAAACTATTTCAAAAAGGCTTGCTTTATATAAGAGATAATGACGAAGATATTGGACTTTAAACTTATGCATATCTCATTTCATAACCGACATCGATGACACCAATGAAATCGAAAGGATCTGTAACAAGCTAACTGAAACTTTTAATAATTATATTAAAAGCAATATTACACGCTGCAGATGCTTGCAATGATGAGAGTTGATGATGAAAAAGCCAACGCAATAAATGTTGAAATGATAGAAAAGAATGTTATCAAAAAACTTTCTATTTTGATTTTAAAATCACAATACTCCGCCTAAAATAATAAAATTCTTTTATTTTATTTTTCATGTAGTTATCAAAAATGCGTATCGAATATAAGAATGTTTTTTTTTTTTTATAATTTACGTGCACTTCAAGGGGTTGTTAATACCCTTATAATGTTAACAACACAGTGCGGGTGTTAGGAAATAAGGAAAGGATAAGAAAGGAGATACCGATGCACATCACTCTTGAATTTCTGCACATTATACTGCGTGGGGAAAATTGAGTTGGGTAAAGCATTCCACATCCGGGTTGTGCGGCTAAAATATGAATCTCTATACTTAACTGTACGCCCGAAGTTGGGCTGAAGGGAGAACTGATTAGCATTCCTTGCGATGCGAGTATTGCGGCTAAATTGTTTCAGGGGGGGAATGCAACTGGCTATTTCGCTAGAGCACTGTTTGTTAAAAAAGCGATAAAAAAGAGTGAGGCAAGTAACATTACGACGGTGTTCAAGAGAATCAATCGATTCTACAATTGAACTATCACGATCACCTATCAATCTCAACGCTCTGTTTTGTATCCTATCAAGAAGGTACAAAGATGTTTGAGAAGCACCTGACCAGATATGGGAATTATTGAAAGTGCGATTGAAATGACGAAATGTGAATGATATGATCATCTTCTGATCAGTGCCTTTTTAAAATTAAATCATTTTTGTAAAACGGTGAAGACTCCAGTCACTACGAGATATCAATCAAAAAGTACACATTTTTTTTGTTTATTTTGTTGAAACAATAATGAATTAACGAAAAATCGTCTGTTTGTTTCTTCTTTAATTTCAATAAATATTTTAAAGAAAAAAATATCAATCTTTAATCAAAAACTAACTTGCTGAAAACTGTAAAAAGTCGCTAAAAAATCATATTTTTGACCTTTGGACCATGGATAGATTTTTTTCATTCAGGGAAAAGCTGGAGACCTTTCAAATATTATTTATAATTATTTTTTAAACGATCTCGCAAATTTTTAGCTTGTTGTGAATTTGTGTAACTGCGTCTAACTCGAACTAGTTTCGACATCCCGTTAAAATTCGACTTATAGCGAGTCGACTGTATACTCAATTTGTTTTCAACCAATGCGGTTTCTGTTTCTCGAATTTAAAAGGCTTTATTTAAACAAATTGTCTACAGATTAGTACCTCTTCATGTCTTCATAGAAGAAGATTATAAAAAAATGTTGGTGAGTAAACAGACCAATTTAATTTTTCAAAAACGCAAACACATATAAATATTTTAAAGAAAAAAAATATCAATCTTTAATCAAAAACTAACTTGCTGAAAACTGTAAAAAGTCGCTAAAAAATCATATTTTTGACCTTTGGACCATTGATAGATTTTTTTCATACAGGGAAAAGCTGGAGACCTTTCAAATAGTATTTATAATTATTTTTTAAACGATCTCGCAAATTTTTAGCTTGTTGTGAATTTATGTAACTGCGTCTAACTCGAACTAGTTTCGACATCCCGTTAAAATTCGACTTATAGCGAGTCGACTGTATACTCAATTTGTTTTCAACCAATGCGGTTTCTGTTTCTCGAATTTAAAAGTCTTTATTTAAACAAATTGTCTACAGATTAGTACCTCTTCATGTCTTCATAGAAGAAGATTATAAAAAAATGTTGGTGAGTAAACAGACCAATTTAATTTTTCAAAAACGCAAACACATCATTGCTAATGCAAGATTAGTCTTTTGAAAAGGAACAGCGTTCTACTAAAACATTACGCGGAAAAGCTATGTACAATGTACAATGTGCACATATGGCAAATAAAGACCCATATTGTCGATCGAATTGAACGTTCGAAGGAAAAAATTAATTTTGCTAACCAACTGGTTTTAAAGTTGTTAGTTAGACACCAAGGTTCAAGCTACACCCACGTGTGGTTGAGTGAAATCAGCTAGGCCACAAAATTCTCAAATTTGTTGCACCCTCCTATTAATTTATGCAGTCTCGTCTTCGACTTCAAATGACAGCACTTTGACTTGCCTGGTTTATAATAATGGTACATCAAGCTTACTTCCGAAAGCAGTCCTCCCGCCCGTAAAGTTTTTTCCTTGCCTTGTGAAACACCAACTAAATGCCAATATTACAATTCGTTTGTACCAGAAGTGTTTTAGCCTGTCTTTACAATTTGTCTTTGCTAATAGCTTTCATCTATTTCAATATCGATAATGGATAATCACAAAATTATTTTTTGGCATTAACGTTCAACTTTATCCATTTAAACAATGTTGTACGTTAACGTTCCTCTGCTTTTCATAACAAAGTACTTGGAAAAAATAATGAATAGATACCAGAATCAGGAATGGAATCGTTCTGAGACAAGAGACTACTAAAAAAAATAAAAAAAATAGGGTGACGCAACAGAGCGAGGAGCCCCTGGGCCTAGCGCATTTCTCACAACCATGCCTTGTGAGACTACTAAAAAAGGCAGCACAAATATAAACTATGTATAAATTTCCTTTTGATATAGTAACAAACAACAAGCTGTCCATAAAATCAAATTCACATAAAGCCAAATCATTCTATTCTATAAAATTATTCTATTGCAAGCCATCGTTTCTATCATTTCCGAAACTCCTTTCAAAATCACAACGGATTAAATGATGCAAAATTGAAAATTCATTGCCCAATAAGTGCACTTTTTACAAACTTATTATTTTCCTAACAAATTGAAAATACATTAAATAAAATATAAAAAAAATAACTAAGCTCAAATATCAATGATTACAAAAACTTCGTACTTCTTGTTTTTGTGATCTTGATGCACCTGCATTGCGGAATAAGTTATAGCCTTTACTTCAGTACCTTGAGGATGCTTGCCAATTTCAAATGGCTCTCCATAGCACAAACATTCAATTGAAAATGTGTCCATGTCGAATTTGACAATTTCAACTCGTTTGCATATCAGGTTAGGTTCACACGAGAACAGGAACAATAGCTCATCTAGGAAATGAAACAGCAAGCCTTCAATGTCATCACCTTGGGCTTCGATTTTATAGCATGTTTCTGCTGAAACGTACTCCAATTCAGTCATATAACCAAACATTGCCATGCCACATTGCTCGAAAGCCTCCTTGAGTGAGTCACCCCAAGCGTGTAACCTATAAGACAAAAAATAATGAATGAAATCAAAGAACCGGCGCACCAATGTCAAGGATTCACTGATTTGAGGGTTACTTACTGCACATCAGCTGTATGGTCAAGGTCTGAAATAAACAATGCGTTAAGCTGTCACTGATATTGGCAAAAAGTGTGTAGGAGTTGGTTTGATGGGTTCCAAATCTTACATCCAAGGAACTTACATTCGTATTTGATTTCTGGTAAGAAAAACTCTTCCCGGCTGAATTCTACTTCCATTGTGTGAGGGTAAGTTAGGCAATAGATGTGCGTAAATTGTTTAAGTAGTAAAACAACCGAAATTAGCTTTTATTTATTGAAATTAATTTCAGAATTTCATCACTTGCTTATTGATGTTGTTGACACTATTTAAACGAAAGTACGAAAGAAATTGAGAAATGTCAAAGTGACGTTTGAAGATTTCTAGTAGTGGGGGTTTTTTAACGAAGCATGTAGTTTTCGAAATCAGTATCTAGTACAATATGCATTGGACTTCGAAACCGGATGTATGATTTCAGATGGCAGTTATGTTTGAATACCACTTATTACATTTTTGGGGACTGGATTTATATTTTGTTTTACATAAATTAGTGATATTTGCCCAAACAACTTATATACATAGGAAGTCAAGTTCATATCTTGTTCAAAAAGTGAAACTCAAACATATGTCAAGCGATTTGATTTTTGTGTATAGATGTAATTTCATTAATAATAATTATATTATTATTTATTAATTTCAATATATGCGTGGACGAGGTTAAAATTGAATTTGAGATTTATTAAACTTTTACTTATATAACTAAAAAAAATAAAAAAAATAAATAGGGTGGCGCAACAGAGCAAGGAGCCCATGGGCCTAGCGCATTCCTCACAACCATGCCTTCATACCTTGTGAGGGAATGGAGGGGACCTACAAATTTCTGCCGGTTCCGAACGTCTAATTGAGAAAGCGCTTTTCATGGCAATGAATACTAACGGAGGACTTGCCAATTCCTTGCGAAAGGTGATACCCGTGGAAAAAACATTTTTGCCTCTGTTGGGATTCGAACTCGAACCTCTGGATTAACAGGCGGACATGTTATCCATCACACCACGGGTATGAAGCCGATCGATTTTATTAAATTTAGTTAAGTAGTTTCGAAGCTCCGTTCCAGTGGGAAAATAGGGATAAAATATATTTTATGTTATTCAGGGGCAATGACACACTCTAACGTCGATAGAATTTTTAGAATCTGTCTAGTATTTTTCAAGTTTCCGGTCATGTTCTTTCAGATACTTAAGTAAACAAGCACAGTTAAATTTTTTGAACCGATAAAGCCTTTAATGAAGGGTGTAGATGGTGATTTCCCAGTGACTTCTCCTCCGTGGTGCTACTATAGTTTCAATATACAATGGCTATGGAGCCTTTTCCCCCACCCGTACCCATTCGTGTATAATTCTTGTTCCCGTGGGAATATGGATACAAAATATACGTACAAACCCTCCTCTTGGATCGATCTATCCATTACAAAAAAAAAAAAAAAAAAAATGCATCTAAATCCGTCGCGTAGCTTCAAAGATACAGACAGCGGGAAGTGACTTTGTTTTATACTATGTAATCAAGCAGGTTTTCTGTTTGATGAGCTTTTGTTCTCCAAAACAAAGTGTTCTTTTTTTTTAATAAAGAGTGTTTTTTAGAAGTCTAGAACTTTGAAATGGAATAAAACAAAGATTTTTTTTTTTTTTATTGATATGAAATTGACTTTATTCGGAAGATAATCTTCTGGCATTATAATTTAAATATGATTTCTGGCATATGACCGCCACGACTGGCTCGGACTTAGTCTAATCTGGAGGTCCAATTTTCGATGACTTTTTCCAACATTTTTGCCGTATACCGACAATAACTCGCCGAATATTGTCCTCCAAGTGGTCAATCCTTTCGGGCTTATCGACGTAGACCAGTGACTTCACATATCCCCACGGAAAATAGTCAAGCGGCGTTAATTCGCACGATCTTGGAGGGCAATTCACGGGTCCAAAACGTGAAACTATGCGGTCACCAAACGTTTCCCACAATCAATCAACTGTGGCACAAGCTGTGTGACATGTTCCGCTGTCTTGTTGAAACCACAACTCCTGCACATCATTGTTATTCAATTGATGAACGAAAAAGTCAGTAATCATCGCTCTATAGCGGTCACCATTGACTGTAACGTTCTGGCCAGCATCGTTTTTATAGAACTACGGACCAATTATTCCACCAGCCCATAAAGTACACCACACAGTCAGTTTTTCTGGATGTAACGGTGCCTCAACATACACTTGAGGATTATCATTACTCCAAATACGGTAGTTTTGTTTATTCACGTATCCATTCAACCAAAAACGAGCTTCATCGCTAAACAAAATTCGCTTATGAAAATCGAGTTCTTCGACGAACTATGATTTTCAAAATAAATTTGCACAATTTGGAAGCGTTGTTCAGGCGTCAGTCCTTTGATGTTGAAATGCCAAATCAAATTAAACATAAATCACTTGACAGCTGACAAAATGGCAGCCAGTTAAAAAGTGCTGCCAACTCAAAGTTCTATACCTCTAATAATCATTTTAACTATCCGCACTTAAAAATAAAAGCATTGTGATTTCTCATTTGAACCTACCCAACCCCGGGCTACACGATCAAGATATGGCAAGCCATTTACAATTCATTTGAACAAAATGTTTTCAAGTCGTTTATGATAAAACTCATAGCAAAACTAGTGTTGGTTGTACAGGATTGAAGCTTGTTTTCGTCTGCGCAGAGTTCGTTCACCAAAAACATCTGTCATAACAAATGTTTTCCCTTCACTTCAAGCGCATGATTTTCAAGTATTTACTGCTGCAAGCCTTGTTCGTGTCCTGTAATTTATCAAGAATTGCGCGGAGATACATCAGAATATCAGTCAAATCTTGTTCCAGCACAGTGCTCACGACAAAATTTGCCAACCTTGCGAATTGCTGCCACCATAATTTTAAATTTTTTATGGACAGGAATCGTTCAACACAACAACTGCCAAACACAAAATTTCTTGCAAAAGTCTTTCCATTACTTTACATTACACTCTTAAAAAATTTTAGTTTGTGAATCTCTGTGTACAAAATAAGGAAGTGGACCTGTAAATTAGTTTGTGTTTAACTCAATGGGTGCGTTCGAAAAAAAGTGGGTAGCATAACTAGGATACCTTTGTATCCGGGTAAGTTTTCGAACGACTAAGATTAGGTATCTAATTAATTAATTAATTAGACTAATTAGGAGCACCATATTTTAAATTTAAGTTTACAAAAAACGGTAAATATTTAGAAGTGGGGCTCCAGCCCAAATCGGTCCAAAAAAATTTTCTAACAATTCTGGATTATTTTATAGTATAAAAATAGATGTTTTGAAGTGGGGAAGACATTTTGCTTACAGAAAACAATTGCTATTTCCATATTTAGCATGAGCAGCCTAATTCTGCGGAAAAAGGGTTCAAATAATGAGCCCCGCGAAGCGGGCCATGCGGAAAGCTGTTGCATACGGAAATTATTTGCTATTTTCATATTTAGCATGAGCAGCCTAACCCTGCGGAAACAGGGTTCAAATAATGAGCCCCGCGAAGCGGGCCATGCGGAAAGCTGTTGCATACGGAAATTATTTGCTATTTTCATATTTAGCATGAGCAGCCTAATTCTGCGGAAACAGGGTTCAAATAATGAGCCCCGCGAAGCGGGCTATGCGGAAAGCTGTTGCTTACGGAAATTATTTGCTATTTTCATATTTAGCATGAGCAGCCTAACCCTGCGGAAACAGGGTTCAAAACAGCAAATAATTTCCGTATGCAACAGCTTTCCGCATGGCCCGCTTCGCGGGGCTCATTATTTGAACCCTGTTTCCGCAGGGTTAGGCTGCTCATGCTAAATATGAAAATAGCAAATAATTTCCGTATGCAACAGCTTTCCGCATGGCCCGCTTCGCGGGGCTCATTATTTAAACCCTTTTTCCGCAGGGTTAAGCTGCTCATGCTAAATATGGAAATAGCAATTGTTTTCTGTAAGCAAAATGTCTTCCCCCACTTCAAAACATCTATTTTTATACTATAAAATAATCCAGAATTGTTAGAAAATTTTTTTGGACCGGTTTGGGCTGGAGCCCCACTTCTAAATATTTACCCAAAAAAACAATTTTGCAACAAAGCACTATGACAGAAAGCGAAACAAAATGAATCCAAGTCAGCTGTTCTCAAATTTCAAATTGGGTAGCTTGCTCATGATTTTTAAGGTACCTTTGGATTTGGATCGCTTTCCCCTCAAAAGATGTTTTGCAGTCAGCTGCTTTTTAACATGGGATTACACTAACAACAAATGTCACGAAAGGAATCTAGTTCGTCTTAGGTAAAAATCCGAACGCCCCCAATATCTCTACTTTGTAATAAATAATTGTAATTAGTAAATTTCTTAAAAAAAACTACAAAAGTGGTGAACACCTCAAACGAAAATGGAAACTCTTTTTCTGAATGACAATTTATTAAATAAATATATACATACACAATGACTGAATATGTTTGCTTAAACGTTTCTTGCTTTTAAAACGGTGTGAATAGCTTATCAGTTTTTGCAAGACCAGTTTCTTTTGCAAACATTTCTTAGAGTGATTGAAATTATTGCTAACTAGCTGTACCCGCGACTTCGTCCGCGTGGAATAGTGGCTTTTGTCAGCATTCTTATTTTTTAGGTTACTTATTTTGGAAATAAGACACATTCATGCGTTTTAGTAAACGATTGTTATATTTTTTTTATTTAAGTATATGTTTGCACACGACGTTCTAATTTTTTCCATTTTTTGCGAAATAAAAAGGTTTTGTGGGATTGATACACGTGATCCTGCCACATGAAGTTGCCATGGGATTATTTTCTAAACGAACACCTGCAACTTAAAGCGCCTGAGACTTATTTATAATGACCAATCAATGGGAATTAAAGGAAAACGGGGAATCTAAACGTTTTAAATTTGTAATATTAGTAAGGATGTCCATCTTCGGGTTCTAGACTGTCTCTGTACCAGAATTCATATAAATTGGTTCAATAGTTTGGGCGGTAAATATAAACAAAGAAAAACAGACAGACAGAGTTAATTTCGGATTCATACTGTTACTAAAGTCTTCCATTCCCGTAGGAATATGAGGGCCGTTTCCGGAGGATGACTTATAGCTTATATTACTCGAAAATAGTGTAGTATTCTAACAGTGGACATTTTTTGAAAATTCCAAGTTCCCGTTCCCATGGGAATACACGAATAAAACATATTGCTTAACATATTTGTCCATCCTCAGGTTCTGTCTCTGTACCAAAATTCATATAAATAGGTTCAATAGTTTGGATGGCTAATGGTAACAAAGGGAAATAGATAGACAGATTTAACTTCGTACTTATAATTTTAGTAAAGACTCCGTTCCCGTGGAAATATGGTGACCGTTCCCGTAAGGAATATGGCGATGAGTAAAAGTTAATCTTGCTCGGGGATTATGGAGCGTTCCAACGGTAGAAGAGTTTTTTAAATCGGTGCTGTAGTGTCTAAGTTCCCGTAAACTTTCCTCCTCCCGTGGGAATATAGGAAAAAAAATATATAGCCTATGTCCTTCCTCAGGTTCTGAACAATCTTTGTAAAAAATTTCATTTAAATCGGTTTATTAGTTTGGGCGTTAAATGGTAACATAGAACGACGGACAAACAGAACTACTTTCACACTTATTATATAAGTAAGGACTCCTGTTCCCGTAGGAATATGTGGATGAATTAAAGTAGATTTTACTAAGGAATAGTGTAGCATTCTAACGGTGGAAAAATTTTTGAAATCGGTGTTGTAGTTTCTAAGTTCCCGAATACGTTTTCGTTCCCGTGGGAATATAGGGATAAAATATAAAGCCTATGTCCTTTCTAAGGTTCTGAGCAATCTTTGTACAAAATTTCATTTAAATCGGTTTATTAGTTTGGGTGGGAGATGGTAACATAGAAAGGTGATCACACGCTACTTTTGCATTTATAATAATAGTGAGGACCGGTTCCCAATAGTGAAGCATCTTGTGATGACGACATCAATCATCGAGTAAGCGTAGGGTGGATGAAGTGGCGAGAAAACTCCGCTATCTTCTGTGATCGAAAAATGCCCCCTAAGCTGAAGGGAAGACTCTACACAGCAGTTGTCCGTCCAGCTCTGACATACGGTTCACAATGTTGGACAATGTACAAAAAGTATGAGAGCAAATTGACGGCAGCCGAAATGAAGATGCTTCGGATGACAGCAGGAGTAACAAAGCTTGATCGAATTAGAAGTACTAAGATCCGTGGAAGCCTTCATGTCAAAAGTACCATCTTGGACAAAATTCAGCACGACCGGCTCAGTTGGTATTGTCATGTTCAAAGGAGAGATCCGCAGAACCCCGTCAAAAAGGCAATATCGTACAACGTTTCAACAAATTCGCGACGAAAAAGAAAAGGCAGGCCAAAACACTCCTGGTGCAAGCAAATGCAAAAACAGCAGCATTTGGTTGGCCTCAGACATGGAACAATCCAAAACCGGGAGGCTTGCCGACGATTTCTGAGGTCAACGCGGCGTACCCCACAGGCGGATCACTAGTGTGAAGCAGCAAAGTGGGAGAGTTGTGATCGCTTCAAGATCACTACTCGTAACGCCGAAAATGAAGAAGAAGAAGAAGAAGAAGTGAGGACCGGTTCCCAAGGGAATATTCGAATGAAATAAAACCTATGTCCGTCCTTAAGTTCAGAACAATCTTTGTACAAAATTTCATTTAAATCGGTTTATTAGTTTGGGCGGAAGATGGTAACATAGAACGACGGACAGACAGAGCTTCATTCACACTTATTATATTAGTAAGGACTCCCGTTCCCGTAGGAATATGTGGATGAATTAAAGTTTATGTTACTTTGGGATAGTAAAGCATTCTATCGGTGGAAAAATTTTTGAAATCGGTGTTGTAGTTTCTAATTTCCCGTATACGTTCCCGTTCCCGTGGGAATTTAGGGAAAACATATATAGCCTATGTCCTTCCTCTGGTTCTAGACTATCTCTGTACAAAATTTCATATCAATCAGTTTGGTAGTTTGGGCGGGAGATGGTAACATAGAAAGCCGGACAGACAGAGGGACTTTCACATTTATAATATTAGTTAGGATTTTAATAATAATTTATAATTAATCCTAGTTTACAAACTGGGGTCCATTTGGACCCCAGAGCATGTTTGAACACTCATAACTTTTTTGTTTTTAATTTTTTTTAAATGGGATTTTTACTCAGTGAACAAAATTCAATTTTTTATTCATTTCTTAAGTTGAAACGATTATGTGAAAAGAACCCGTCCACCCGAACTGGGGTCCATTTGGACCCCAGTACTGAAATTCTATGAAAAATCATATTTTTTCTAATAAATAATTATTTTATTTTAAAAGCAGCCTAGTTTATGTTTAGAAGAATTTAACTTGAAGTTGTGGACAGTTTCGGGAGACATTTAACACATAAGGTTCTAGTGTGTCAAGGGCAACAACATCTGCCACATCCATCGCAGGTGGTTCTGGTTTTCTTGTCATCTGCTCTTGGGCAAAGGTGACATCTACCCCTTTTACAAGAGAGCCTTTTGGGGACTGTTGGTAATACTTCCTGAACTCTCCCCAAAATACAGAGAGCATCCAATGCAGATTTTCCTATGCCAGATTGTGTTGCAGAGGTTGTGAACGGTGATTCAGTTCTGACTCAACCAGTTCCTCCGCTAATTCGATGAGTTTATCAATTCTGAACAAATTTTTGTTTCTTCTAGGCGGATTGAAGTGTCGAAAAATGATAACAGTTGCTAGGGCTGCTACGTCCAGTAAGTTGTAGAATACAACCATCGGCCAGCGATTTGTTTTGCGTGTACATGAATAAACTGAGACCATTTGGTCGAATACATAGACTCCACCTTTGGTGCTGTTATAATCCAGTATCATTGCAGGCTTACTTTGATGACCGGAAGTGGCTTTCTCACAGTTATGTTTTGATAGCAATACCACTTGTTTGTTTGGCTTCGGACCATAACTCACCAACGCCATTTTTCCAGAAAATCCAAAAATGGATGAGTGGACTGGACGATACTGCTTTTTGTTATTGACCTTTACAGGCTCATTCTGCTCATCAAGAACCTCCTTCGCTACAAAAGGTTAAGGCAAATCTCTTTTGTTTTTCCGAATCGTGCCAAGAATAGTGATCTTCTTATCCAGCAACTTCAATGCCAAATCCACCGACGTAAAGGTTGCGTCCAGAATTGAAATATGATGGCATCAACGACATCACCACATCATATCCACGACCAAGTCCTGTACTTTGGTCAGAGCTACCAGTGTAGACAGAAAACTTCAGTGGATAGCCCGTTGAGCTTTCATACATCCACCTAAAGTTCAAGCCATTTTTGGCAGGCTTGCTTGGCATGTATTGAGGAAATTCAATCATTTTTACCTGTACAAAGTGTAATAATGACTATTTTTTTCTTTTGATAGGCGGACTGGCAAGAACATTGATATGCATCAATATTACAATCAGTAATTACGTAAAACGGACATATCGAAAGGGATAAGCGGGAATCCCAGATTTGCAAAATTAGACAATTTCCATCGTTTTTGAAATTGAAAAATTTTATTGCTGACCTCCTACATACCTGCATAATGACATCTCTGCTTAAATTTCTTTATCACTGCTATATGAAATACTTAGAAACAATTCATACAATAGCCAGAAGAACTATAACTGAACAATATAAGTCAGAAATCAAAAAAATTTCGAAGAAAAAATCGTGGGGTCCATTTGGGCCCCAGTTCGGGTGGACACGACTTTTGCCGGTTTGTAAACAACAGGGTTAATACAAATAGCACCACAAAAAAATGTTTGTTAATTTTCTATCCCCAGGCAAGTTTACGCATACATATATACGTGGAATTGAAGTCAAAAATTACTAGTAATATTTCTCACAACCATTCCTTGTGAGGGAATGGAGGGGACCTACAACTTTCCACCGGTTCCGAACAGCTAATCGGGAAAGCGCTTTTCATGGCAATGAATTGGCTATCGAAAGACTTGTCAATTTGTCGCGAAAGTCGATACCAGTGGAAAAACAATTCTGGTTTCTGTTGGAATTCAAACCACGAACCTCCCGCGTAACAGGCAGGCATATGCTTATCAATTACGCCACGGGCACCATATGTAATTATAAACGCATCACAATTGTTGTCTAAAAACGCCCTCAAATACTCAAAGTCGTACCTGGATTCTGTAAATTTTGAATGGAGAAATGAATTATTGTGTATTATTGGGAATTTTATAGTCAACTTCACTAACGAGTCTCAATAAAACACTGTACTCACTAATTAAATTTTATTCCATAAACACCATTTACCAGGCATCCCTGTTGTTCACTTCTGAACACTGACTTTTTACTTATTTTTGTTCACTAATCGTTGTTGTTTTCCCGTGTGCGATGTTTTGCAAATTTGAGAACAGATTCCCAATAAAACACTGCTAATGTATCAGTAAAATAGCATTAGCTGTGTTTTTATGTGCATTCGGAACAGCGTGACATAAGACTTGAAAATCAGCTGTTTAGCTTTGACCTCCTAAACAGCTGATTTGATTGATTGGTTATAAGTTTTCGAATTTTCATAAAATGATCAAATTTGGAAAGTTTATAAATGAATTTATTGAAAATAGTGTTCCTTGTATCTCAAACCATTTAAATTTTTCAATCTTGACATTTTGTTATATCAAGAGTCTCTTAAGCCATAGTTTAGACAGCCAGCTTTGGTTTAAAAAGTTGAGCACGATTTACACTGGGCTTCGCAGTCATTTCTTACCAGTGGCTGGCAGTAGGAAATTCAAGAGTCCGGTCACACCATCGGCTACTACTTTTCAGCTTTAGAAATCAGCTACAGAAAACCGCACAAATTTAGCTGTTTAACTTTTATTTTTGGTTGGTTTTTGAACCCAATGAAGATACTAGCAACAAATTTTGAAAAAAAATCTACAAACAGTACCTGGAAATTTTTTGTTTTGCCAGTCTCTTCTATCAGCCAAAAATTGAACATGTTCAACTTTGGTGGCCGCTCCTAAACACTCAAGGACTGTAAATGAGTGAGATGAATTTTCTTGTTCACATCAAGCTCATAGCCGCTGACAACCAGTCTTATGTAATCCTTGCGTTAAACACTCCCTATAAATCGATGAAGAAGTGTTTATAAATACTAATTGAATGGAGTTGGACACTGTTCAAAAAACTCCCTAAAGTTATACATACTTTAAAATGGGATTATAAATAACTTTAAAAGTCTATGGATTGAGTGATTTCTTAAATTCATAAATTAAAACAATCACATCGAAACATTAAAATTCAGACAATATTCGTTTCGTTGGTATGAACTTGCCGACAATTCGAATGCAATGAACTGTGACTGAACAAAGAAGAGCACACTCTTTTAATAAAGTTCATTCTTTTCAATCGTCCTTAAATGGGAATCTTACTAATGCCAATGACGTTGAAATTCCAAATTTTTACTTGAAAGTCTTATGCGCCTTTTCCAGTAAGTACGAAATGGAAACAATGATCACCAATTATTCAAAGCCAACAAAACGATCAGTCACCCGACCTATTGTTATTTTGTAGTTCACTTAAAATTTTATGTTCGTCATCAATTGGGTGGTGCTGTTGATGGGGTACGCATTTAGAATACTAATAGAACCGTTAAATGCGGAATCCGTTTTGATTGGATTTGAATGGGTAAACGGTACCAATATGAACGTTGAACATCCAGGAGTGACATATTTTTATTTCAGTTATTTCGACTTTGTTCTCAAAAACGTTCTTTCCATTAGTGCAAATTCATAAGCTTCTCATATTCTCATTATTGTTTATATTTTCCTTTGATTTATGCATGGCTTAGATTTTTGATGATTAACCTAGAGCTGAAAAAGGTGCAAACAAATTGTTACAACCGAGAGTAAATTATGAAAACAATAGTTGCTCTTTTGAATGTGTGTGTCTATTAAAATGTTGTCACGCGTTTTTGCACGTTTTCACTCATATTCTATTTAGTGAAAACATTAACCATAAAAGGGGCCAGTGATACTCGAAACCGTTAGTTTTATAGACATTGAACTAAATGCTGCTTGACACATTTAGTTCAATGTCTATAAAAGTAACGGTTTATTAAACTGGCATCAATATATTCTAAGTCACTGACATTCACAGCAAAACTTGGATTTCGAATCAAAAATTATCCTACAAAAATTATCCTAAATAAGTTAGCTTCTCAGCAAAATCCAACATCTGCTTAGCTTGACCCACCTTTGGATCTCAACGAAAACAATTTCAAACCAAAAGGCAAGGTCAATGCAAACACACGTACATGCCTACATAGTGCCTGCCTTCAATCAAAAAAAAAAAAGCCAAAGTGGTACTATTAACCTAAGGCGTTGCATAAGATTTGTTTACAGTATCACTGCGGTTTGCTTACTTCAAAATGAGAGTAACAGAGAGCAATGCACAGCTAACATAATACTCTTACATGTTGGCGCCTTTGCCGTTCGCATGTTGGTAAAGATAATTTTCTTTTTATTTTTCTTTTAAATGTAAATACTCTCCTGAGTTAAAAAGCTTTTACAATCGACTTAGTTTCAACAACAAACTCCCTCTTTTTCGGATTTACTTAAACTTTAATAAAACATACCTCCCTCTACTCACGGTAGGAGACTTTTGCACTTTATCCAACTTGTTTGCGGAAATCTCTTAAAACAAGCAAAAGCGGTTTAGTCTTTAGTGTACCTAAATATTGCAATATGAGATTTTGCCCATTGGGATAAGCCAGATGGTTTTTGTAGATTCACACTTGTGTATCTGTAAAAAGAGGCTACAGCAGCCGGTGGTGGTTTGTACCTTCATCTCTTCGAGTTCAATTAAACTTGAAACGTCAAAAGATAAAAACGTTTTTAGAGCAAGGTTAAGAAAAACATTGGCCGGTCAGCCTTTCGGTAAGTGGTCACTTATTCTTACTTTTTCGAAAGTAGCCAGTTGTGGTAAACGTAAGGTAAAGTAAACTGTTTCACAGTGGATCATTTTCGGTCATGTCGATGAGGCTTAGCTATCAATTTAGTTCTAGTTTTTAGCTTCGCAGCCCAATACGTGGCCACTCTGACGCAACGAGAACGAAGCCACGTTTCGATACATTTGTAATTTTCACGGCGTTTCTTTCGCTCTCACAACTGAAAAATCGCTTTCGTTTAGAAGAACCGTAAGGTGTGGTCGTTACTTATGTTAAATTCTAAAGGTGCTCTCAAAGCGTCTTTTTAAGTGCGCTTTTGCAACATTTCTATCTCATTCATTTCATTTCATTTCTAACAACTACAAATGTTTGGAAATGATGCGTTTTTTGTCATCCCTGTGTGGGTATTCTCTTTTGTCGCTGTATAACTATAAATTTTGACAACTGTTTTTTCCCCGCCGCAAATGCAAAATCGCTTTGGCTTGGGAGATCCTTAAAGCCTTTAAAGCTCTCCCAAATCAAAGCGACTTTGTTAATATTTCACTATAAAGAGCCCCTGAACTAACACGACAATAATGACACCGCGCTTGCAGAAATGTGTGTACCACACTAGGATCGTTCGTTGAAGTTTTAATGTTTTGAGTTTTGTCCTGCAACTATCGCATCGATAACATCGATCGAGAAACAGTGAGAACCGGAACGAAATCCTACTAAATTCATAGAATTTTGTTCCATTTTCCACCGTTGATCGCCGGCTTTTACCGAGGCGATAGTTACAGAATAAAGGCACTGGATTCGCCTAGGTTTCCTTAAACTTGCCCCAAATTTTTGCTGGGGCGAGTTTAGGTAATGAATAGAGCTGTCCAGTGGCATGTATGTATTTTGGTTCAAATGACAAAGATGGGTCGTGATTTTGTGGTTCAGCGTTTTTTGAGGACTAGAAAATCATTTTTTTTTTTGACACGGCTGAGGAAACCCTTGACAAAATCTTGGGTCATTGAATCGGACAATGTTCTGCCTTTGCACCTCCGATTTTTGCTATTGTTTTTATATTTTTGGAGTTGAAAACTGAAATCAGACAGAGGATCAAGAGCGATCCAGTGACCTTACTCCAAAAATATAAAAAACAATAACAAAAATCTTTTTTGTTATTGTAATTTTCTATATTCAAGCCAACCAGACCGTGACAAAATTTTCTAAGTACCAGAATGTTGTAACACATTCACTTAGAAATAATAATAAAATTCACAGCATGCGAGTGCTGCCAGTTTTATAAAAGTTTTGGTGTAAACCAAAACAAATTTGCGTCTTAAAAGGGTACCACAGCATCCAACTGATGAGCCCACTGTCGTACCTGGGCGAAACGCACAATTTTTAATGGATTAAGGTCACTGGATCTCTTGATCCTCTGTCTGATTTGCGTATTCAGTAGGTCTGAGAATCGGCTACTAATTATTTTCCATAACTCTAAGTGATAAGGGCCATCTACCCTTAACATTGTTTCATTGATTTACACTGTGACACGAGAATTTTATATGTATATAAGATTTTACAGTCTCAGTGTAAATGTCATGAACTATATTATAAAGTAAATTTATTATTAAATTTATTATTAATTGTGACATGGAAATTTTATATATTAGAATCTTATTTATTTGATTTGATATTTGATAGAAAATATTGTTGGGGTGATAAAAAAGTTCGGTGTTAACTAAATTTTTATTAGATTTGGGCAATTTAATTTTTGGGTTAACTTATAAGAGCTCTAACTTCCACATAATTTTAATGGGTCCGGAAAAGGAAAGGGATCTGTAACCGGAACGGGAACTCTAAAACTTACATTATCGCCTACATAGTCTATATTTCATGACAAAATTCCTACAGAAACGGGGAAACTAGAAATTTTCGGGCATTCTTAAACTCAGTCTTCTTAGTTTTCGTTTCTAGACAGTTTGGTGTGAACAACGCTTCAAATAAGTTAGACCCGAGCAACGCCGGGTGGGTCATCTAGTATTTCTATAATATTTTCAAATTTTGACTTTAAAATGTTGACTTTCCAAAAACACGTAGCGATCGATTTTCTTGAAAATTTTTCCTAAAAAACTGTCAATTATTCCCCAAATTTTTAGCCTAGTCTCGTAATTGGCAATATATGGGATACATTTTTTTTTATAAATTTAACATTTTTTTTCTAAATCTTTATATTTAGACGCCTTGGCACGTGTACGATAACTTAAGCGACAAGAAATAATAACGGTTTTTGGTAGAGGGTTTCAATACAATTATTTTTTACTACGGGGGGTCTCTATCTTCCCTCGTTTAGGCAGTAGGGGCAATTTTATAAAAATTAACTTCAAAAAATATTGCAAAAGAACGGGAACATTTAAAGATACAAATTATACTTTTTATGAAAGCCAGAAATCTGCACTTTATAATAAATCTTAAGTTAAGTGGTTTCAATTTATACTTTTTGAAATAACTGGCTTCAAAGTCAAAATTTAAGAAAAAAAAGTAAATAAAATCACTTTGAGTACGTTCCTCATGATTACAAATGCCAATGAAAAAATAATTGATGTAGTTACTTGCTTCAATAAATTTTTTATCAAACGGTGTAAACTACTTTTTTCTATGTCTTCCCATCCCAATCCCACGGGAACAGAAGCAGGAACGAGAACGGGAACCTTTAAGTCACTTGACAGATTCAAAAAATTCTTTCAACTCTAGAAATTATCTACATTATCCCTCAGTGACATAGACTTATATTTCATTCACATATTTCCACGGAAACGGAAGATTCCCTCAGGAACGGTGTTGGAAATGAAAACTTAGAAACTACTGGACAGACTTCAAAAATTATTTTGGCATTGGGATGCCACATAATCCCTCAGTAACTTAGCGTAGATTTCATTCCTATAATCCCACGGGAATAAAAACGGTGCAGTGCAATAACACCCGCGGCAATAACCCCTGCAGGGGTCATTTCCCAAACGAAAAGGAAAAAGCCCCTGCAGGGTAAAAGGCAATAAGACCGTAGGTCTTATTGCCTTTTACCTGTGGGGATTATTTCCAATTTCAAATGGAAATAAAGCCCACCATAGAAAACCTAATAGAACAAAACAAATTTTACAAAATAACCATATTCGCTTTATTTTAAGAAACCAAAGAAAACCATTGAAAATATTTTTTTGCATTAGTGAAACAAAAAAATTCGCTCGAATTTTTTAATTTCACTAATACAAAAAAATAGTCCTGCTGTTAAATTTATATTGCTATATTTTTGTTAATTGCAGGACTACTTTTTTGCATTAGTAAAATTAAAAAATTCAAAATAAGAAAAAAAAATAATCGTCATTCGCGCAGCGGAAATTTTTTTTTGCCCCAGAGAGAATCAATTTGGGGTGTGAAAATAAAAAAATTCGCGCGAATTTTTTTATTTTCACACCCCAAATTGATTCTCTCTGGGGCAAAAAAAATTTTCCGCTGCGCGAATGACGATTATTTTATATCTATGCTATAAAAAATTTTGAAAAATAAGAACAATATCTACTCTTTTTTGTTTGTACTTACATGACCAAGGTAGCCAATATGAATTATAAGCTTTTTATAACAATTTTTTAATGGAGAGTTAAAGCTTAACCCATGTGTGGGGCTTGTTGCCAATTCAAATTGGCAATTACACCTGCAGGTGTAAATGCCTTTTTGTTGCAGGGGTTATTACCACATTAAAAAGGAAATAACCCCTGCAGGGGCTATTTCCTTTTCGTTTGGAAAATAACCCCTGCAGGGGTTATTGCCGCGGGTGTTATTGCACTGCACCAATAAAAACAGGAATGAGAACGGAAGCCCTAAGACTTCAGACCCGAGCAACACCGGGCGGCTCAGCTAATTAAATAACAAATAGTAAGATTATTGGATTGTTTATTTTAACAAAAGTAATTGATTTAAAGTGATACTATACACTTTGGGTGCAGTGCAATAACACCCGCGGCAGGGGTGCAACCCCTGCAGGGGTTATTTCCCAAACGAAAAGGAAATAGCCCCTGCAGGGGATATTTCCTTTTTAATGTGTAATAACCCCTGCAACAAAAAGGCATTTACACCTGCAGGTGTAATTGCCAATTTGAATTGGCAATAAGCCCCACACATGGGTTAAGCTTTAACTCTCCATTAAAAAATTGTTATAAAAAGCTTATAATTCATATTGGCTACCTTGGTCATGTAAGTACAAACAAAAAAGAGTAGATATTGTTCTTATTTTTCAAAATTTTTTATAGCATAGATATAAAATAATCGTCATTCGCGCAGCGGAAAATTTTTTTTGCCCCAGAGAGAATCAATTTGGGGTGTGAAAATAAAAAAATTCGCGCGAATTTTTTTATTTTCACACCCCAAATTGATTCTCTCTGGGGCAAAAAAAAATTTCCGCTGCGCGAATGACGATTATTTTTTTTTTTTTATTTTGAATTTTTTAATTTTACTAATGCAAAAAAGTAGTCCTGCAATTAACAAAAATATAGCAATATAAATTTAACAGCAGGACTATTTTTTTGCATTAGTGAAATTAAAAAATTCGAGCGAATTTTTTTGTTTCACTAATGCAAAAAAATATTTTCAATGGTTTTCTTTGGTTTCTTAAAATAAAGCGAATATGGTTATTTTGTAAAATTTGTTTTGTTCTATTAGGTTTTCTATGGTGGGCTTTATTTCCATTTGAAATTGGAAATAATCCCCACAGGTAAAAGGCAATAAGACCTACGGTTTTTATTGCCACATTAAAAAGGAAATAACCCCTGCAGGGGCTATTTCCTTTTCGTTTGGGAAATAACCCCTGCAGGGGTTATTGCCGCGGGTGTTATTGCACTGCACCTACACTTTGGTCTAAGCTATGACAGCGTCTTCTAGGCCTTTGGTAGAGATAAGGCTCTCGGTGCAGTGCAATAAGGCCCGCGGCAATAAGACCCGCGGGTCTTATTTCCTCTTTGTTTTGGAAGTAAGGCCCACGGGGGTTATTTCCATGATAAAATGGCAGTAACAGCCGCGGGCCTTAGTTCCTTTTTCTGCGAACTTAAATACCATTTCGTAAAGGAAAGAAGTCTCACCGTTGCACTTAAACTTATTTTCAATGTGAATAAACTTGCACATGGACGTTACTCCACTAGACATAAGTCCATGCTCTGATTGTGGGTTATGAGTATGACATACCAAAGAGGAACACACGTACATAATAAATATCTATGGAACAATGAATCATACTATGTGTTTAATGCGGTCAATTCGCGCGTTTTTCTTAAGGCACGTATTACACGTATGCAAATTTTGTTCGCTTTGCTTTTTACTCACGGATAGAATAATGAAGCTAAAAGCGAAGCGGAAAAAATTTTCTCAAGGGAATATGGATGTGTGGTGTAAAAATAAAAATTCGCGCGAATTTTTATTTTTACACCACACATCCATATTCCCTTGAGAAAATTTTTTCCGCTTCGCTTTTAGCTTCATTATTCTATCCGTGAGTAAAAAGCAAAGCGAAGCGAACGAAATTTCCCTTCGGGTAGTACGGGCTTGGGGTTGAACATAAAAAATTCACACGAACAGAACAGGAGAATGTAGCTAAGAGCAAAACAAACATTAAGAAAGTAGATTAACCCATTATGTGCGCATAAGAAAGTGGATTGAGCTTCCATCCTATGTTACGAAGTGGGAGACAACGTGAGCTATGAATTCATATCCATGGAAAGCTGAAATAAGTTTCGAAATTTTGGAGCTTTGTTTTTCGGTACATTAAAATGTTGTTTCCTTCATTAAAAAGAATATATGAATTTAACGCATCCACTATGTTCTTCACCCTTTCTAAGAAAGAAAACTAATTTTAAGATCCCATGTTCATCAGACTGCTTCAAAATGGCAACAAAAGACATGGGCCTTAATTCTTTTCTTTGGTGGGTCTTATTGCCTCTTCACAGTGGAAACAAAGCCCGTGGGTGTTATTTCCATTTCCTTGGGCAATAAGACCCACGGGTCTTATTGCCGCGGGTCTTATTGCATTGCACCAAGGCTCTCGAAGGGATAGTGGGTTCGAATGCAAATGAAGTGGAAGTTCTTTGGTTATTATGTAGACAGTAAGAAATGAATAAAGTAATAAAGACTCGAAGAAAATTTAAATTTTAGCTCAGACGCAATAAGGGTATTGTAAAACCATGTGGTGGTCTCTATGACCATATGTTCAACGGTGCTGATGCTGACACTTTGATGTACTCAACAAGTGTCACGAGCTTCAGCAACGGGACGGGAACAACAACATTAGCGGGAACTTGGAAGATATTTGACCAATTCCCAAAAACTTTTCAATGTATGAATGCTTCATTGCTCCTGAGTATTAAAGACTAGATTCCCTTCCCATATTCTTTCGGGCACGGAAAAGGGAATGTCGAAATAACCAGAGAACTGGAAAGTACTGAACCGATTTCAAAAAATTTTTCACTGTAAGAATGCTTCATTGTCCCTGAGCAATCTAAACCATATTTCATCACCATTACCCCACAGGAACGGGAACGGGAATTAAAAAAAAACCAACTATACCGATTTCAATGCGTATTTCACTTTTACAGTACTGGGCCAATTCCAAAAACTATGTCATCGTTAGAGTGCTTAACTGTTCCTGAGTAACATAAACTATATTTCATCCCTATTCTCCCACTAGAATGGAAACTTGGAAACTACTTAACTAAACTTACTCAATTCGATTAACGCAGGGCCTGAGTTACGCCAGGCGAGTCAGCAAGTATCTTCTTTATACATATATATAATTCTGCTGTACGTGTGTATGTAATTGAACTCCTCCTAAACGGCTTGACCGATTTAAATGAATTTTTCTGTATGCGTTTGAGTGGCGCCCTGGATGATTTAGATTCACAAATCAGCCCGACAGATGGAATTGGAATATAGTAAAATTGACAATTTCATTATTCTTAACTGTAATGAATTAAAAATTAAATTCGAACAATGATTTTGTTTTTTTTTTTTTTTTGACAACAAAAAATTAAAATAATAAATAACAAATAATAAGGTTCGTTTTGAAAAATTCTTTTAATTTTTTGATTGATGTGATAAGAAAAAAGATTTAATTTTTTTTAATTTATTGCACCTGAGTACCATAAACAAATTTTTGTTTGTTTTATAATAAGCCACACATCAATGGGTTATGACTACCCTTATAATGTTATAGAGTACAGTGCGATCAGAAGGGGTGAAGAACTTCCTGCATTGCCTTAAGAAACCTAAGCATTTAGCAGCGTCTTTGGCGACTTCAAATATGTGGTCATTCTGACGAAGATCATCGTTTACACACATACCAAGTATTGACAGCTTTTTCGTTTCTTGGATGCAGGTACCATTCATGGATAATGGTAATGGGGGAATATTAAGATTCATCCTCAAATTCTCCCAGGAACGGCAATGGGAACGGGATCGGAAATTAAAAACCATTGGAACGAACTGTAATTTTTGTCGCTATTACAGTACGATGTCATCCCCATATTCCCACGAGAATGGGACGGGAACAAGAACATAAGCGGGAACTTGGAAAATACTGGACCAATTCCAAAAAATTTTCAACGTTAGAGTGTAAAGTGCTCCTGAGTTATAAAGAATAATAATATAATTATTTTTTTTACATATTCTTTCGGGAACGGAAGCGGGAATGGTGACATAAGTATAACTAATTCCAAAAATTCTTTCATGGTAAGAGTGCTTCAATGTCCCTGAGTAATATAGACTATAGTTCATTAGCATTTACCCACAGCAAAAACCACTGTACTGATTTCAGTACGGTTTTCGCCATTACAATACGGTGCTACATAGACTATATTTCATCCCCATATGGGAATGGAATGGGAACTAGGACATATTCGGGAACTTGGAAAATGCTATACCAATCCCACAAATTCTGTCATCGTTAGAGTGCTTAATTGTCCCTGAGTAACATAAACAATATATCATCCTCACTCTCCCACTAGAATAGAAACTTTGAAACGACTTTACTTAACTTTCAATTTGATGAACGTAGGGCCTGAGCTACGCCGGGCGGGTCAGCTAGTATATATATATATATATATTTATTCAATGCTTGGGTGTTTGTTTTATAACCTTCACTTTGTAAAATCAATTCATTCATCCCTGTTCTGATTTTCGTTCGGATACCATATCCTCCCGTTTTAGAATTTTTGTAGTTCTCAATTCCGAATCCGTACGTTTTCAATTCGCTTATCATTTTGCTAGCGGAATTGAATCCGGTTAATTAATTCTGTAGAGCATTATTTATTGCTAGAAATGAAAAATAATAAACTTAGACTATATTAGCACTAACATGCAAAAAAACTGTAAATGGTTCCAATAAACACAAAAATTTAATTTCCAACACGTTTTTGTGACAATTTCGGTTTCCGTTTTGAATCCGTACGAAAATCAGAACAGCCATGATTATTAGAAATTAAGGCAAAAGTGTCATAAGAGCAGTGGCGATCGATTTGATAGACAACCGCATTAGCATAATTATCAACAAAGTTTTCTACTTCGTGAACGTTCCTTGTCTTAATAACTCTCAAAAACTAAGATAAGAAAATAGCTATTCGAACGAGAGAAAATATTATCGATACCTAAACTAAAAAAAAAAAAAACTAGCTTAAACAATCTTCCGCATTGAACAATATTACTCTCTCAACTGCAGTTTGTGATCATTGCCATTCATTGAAGCTTAAAGCTTCCATATCTACCTACAAGTTAACGAACTCTTATTGCATCCCACATCTTGAAGCTTATGCCAAAATGTTTCTCAATTCATTACGCGTCATACTCCTTATTAAAATACCATGTGCACTGTGCAGTCAACACCAGACAACACTTCAACTCTCTATCAATGTTCGTCATTCAAATCCAGACACAACTTCTTACCTAGGTACATAAATGTATGTATGAATAATATTCATTGAATACATTTAAGGCAATGTACGACTAGCCCACTTAACCACCGAATCAGCTGTTGTGTTAGCTTTGGCCAAGAGTATGGACTTAATACTTCATGATGGTAACCTACCGGTTACCAACAATCAGTATGTGAATGGATCTCAAGTGAATTACCTGGTTGGGGTTTGAGAATTGTGAAATAAATTTAATCGCACACTCGTGTAATTGTTTCCTTCTCGAAATTAAAGTTGCGAAAATAAAGTGAGTTGTTTTGTATTGAAAGAAAAGTAAACAAGTATAAGATGAAATTATAATTGGCGGTGAGGTGCAAGAGCGAAAATATAACTGTTAAATCAAAATACAAGAGTCGTTGACTGAAATAAAAGTTTTCTTATACAAATAGTTCGACTTACGTTTGGTTTTGAAGACCTTATCACTGGTCTAGTCAAGGTATGTTAAAAGTTTACGGTTGAGCGATAATAAAATTGCATTATTTTAAAGACAATTTAGTTGAGTATTCCAATTGTAGATTCGCAAATACATACGTATTAACTTTGTGCATTTGAGCACCAAATTGATACGATCGGAGTTATCGAACAAGTTTACTTAGACGGAGAAAAAAAGACCCACTAAAATGTACTCTAGTAATCTATTGCTCAAAATCAGCCAAGTTATTGGCTCATTTTGAGCAAGAGGAAGATAAAATAATTACAGACTTATGCTCAACCATATTTTGTGCTTTTTTGAAAATAACTACCCATGAGGAGTACAAAGATAGATTTTTTACAATTTGTATTTCAAAAATTTTGGTGCGATTTTTTATGGCAAGGCAAAGCCGGTAGGTACACTAAGTTCATGGGAAAATTTTTGAGTTTTTTTTTTACTTTAGGATAAGGATTGTAACTTTCGGCCGACGCACGGTTCAACAGAGAAAAATTTTAAAATGCTACACTCAGCTTTACTGTTACTGCGATTCAATCAGTAGGGGAGATTCATAAAGTTAAATGATCAACTGGTAATTGGGAAGGTCAAGTGTTCCGAAAAATCTTTCTTGGTTTTTGAACACTAAAAAGGTGTCCCTTTTTTGCTCAGAGAATAAAGTCCAATCAGCGGAAAATCTACCAAATTCGATATTCTGAGGAAAAGTAGCTGTCATTTTAATATGCGGTTTCTTAAAAAACTAAAAAAGATTTTCTCGTTCGGTTGTCTCGTGCTTGAGTACAAATTAAAAAGAGCATTTGTTATTGAAAGAAAAAGTGGTTCTGAACAAGTAAAAATTTCATAGAAATTATAATTATTCAAGAAATTATATTTGCTTATGATCGATATGATTTTCTGCTTGACCAAACCTATCCGTCCTGAGCTTGTGTTGTCTTGTATACAAAACACAATGTATATAATAACAAATAAATTTTGTTTTTGCAGAGCGTTTATTCAAAATCATAACTGAGGTGAAACAGTGATTCTATATATAGAATCGACAAACCGTGTCATTTATTTATCCTTCAGCCTCCCAACTTCGCTTGAATTATACGTGAAATTATAACCACCATATTTCCATCTACTGCAACACAAAAATAAGGAGGTAGCTTAATGGATCGGCAATTAGGTCTGAGTGGTCGAAATTAGCTCTTTTTTAATTATAAAAAATGGAAGAACTTCTGAAATCAGTAGATTTTGAGTTATCGTTTCCGTAGAAATATGGAAATATATTATAGTCTATGCAGTTGAGAAATGATGTAGCATTCTAGTGCTGAAAGTATTTTTGAAATTGATCAAGTACTTTTTGAACTCCCGTTCACGTTTCCGTGAAAATACAGGAAAAAAAATCACTCTATGTTATTCTGCGATATTTAAGCATCCAAACGGTGTCACAGTTTTTGAAATCGGTTCAGTAAATCCCAAGTTCCCGGTGTGCCCGTCCCGCTCCTATGAAAATATGGGGATGAAATATAATGATCTGTTTTACTAGGGTATAATGTAGCATCCTAATGATGAAAGAATATTTAAAATCGGTTCAGTAGTTTAGAAATTTCGTTTGCTTTCCGTTTCCGTTCTGTTTTTGTCCCCGTGAGAATAATAGAATAATAGAATGAAGTATTTTGATAGTAAAGGAATTTTTTACGTCGCGTCGATCCAGTAGTCTAAAAGTTTTCATTTGTTTACGTTCCCGTTTATGTTTCCGTACCCGAGGGAATATGTAAATAATTATAGCCTATATTTTATTTTGATTTGTAAGCTATTTTGTTGTAAAATTTCATTGAAATTCATACAGCGTTAAAAACATCCATACATCCGAAAGAACTTTCGCAATTATAAATTTAGTAGGATATACTTGTAACTTCTATGTTAGTTAACTAATTTCCAAGGTGCGAAAATATCAGCACATTCCCCTAGAAGAGTAAAATGTACAGTGCATGTTAAATGTCATTTTTATATACATATGAGAAGAATTTCAACAAAACCACATCTAACTGGTCGATGAGCCTATGTATATTGTGGAATTTAAGCGAAACTTAAAAAAATTCACAGCGATTTATTCTTCATTGTAAATATAATTTACAATTTGTTACAGTTAAATGAGATCCTTTCAGAGTTGTGTACAATTGAAACACTACGTCAACGTCGTCATGGTTCAAGAGGCTACGTTTAAAAAATTTGATCAAAATCATGTCCACTATCGCCACAAAAGAGTTTTCCACCAAAGTGAAATAGATCACAGTGAATGGTCCCCGCAGTGAAGTATTTGCGACAGTGAAATGTCTTCGCAGTGAATTTTTCTGAGTGAATTAGCCTAGTTTAATTTGAAGACTACTCTGGCGTATACTTGTTTTTTTAGGAATACTATTTTGCTTTTTTCTGACTTCTTCGATAAAACTCAATATATTTTCATCTAGCCTCAGGTCTTTGAACCACATTTCTTTTGCTTCGTGTTGTAATCGTAATCGAAAAATCAGCGTATTATTTTTCCAAAAACATACGTTTGCTTGATCGTAATTGAAGAACTAACTGGTACAGAAAGTGCTTGCAGTGCTTTCTTCAAGCAAGCGTTTGCAATCTCTCTGCAAATCTCTTTTGCTTATTTATATTGAAAGGGGACCGGTCGGGTGCCAATGACTTTGTTGAACAAATCGTGCTTAGCAAGTAGTTTGCGGTTTCACTGACTGTAAGTACTTCTCCGTGCAAGATGCTACAAAAGCTTGGGAGCTTTATTGGTTCAATTATGACAGGACAAGCTGAGAAAATGCCTTGCCCTATAACCCCTTCGTCTATGTTGGAATCATCCATGAAGACGAATAGATGGCTTGCCTTTACAGTCCTGCTGTACTCCCCAGTTTTCGCTTGTTGGGTTGTCTGTTAGAGCCGCTGAGTTGAAATTAGTATACGATGAGTTATAGTCTATTCGAATGTCTATATCAGTATGACTCTTTCTAGTTAAAAAGAAACTCTCGCATTGCTTGAGTCGCAGTGCGATTTGGTCGCCATCTCTTTAGTAAAAAGATTTAGGAGAGCTCGCGGTTGGAAATTATTCAGGACTGCTTGGTGTCGTTCTCATAACACACGATTAGCAAATGCATGTATACCTTGGGATTTTAATCATGTTCTTGAGGTTTATCACCATCTCTAATGATATGACCACCAGCAATGTTGTTCTACTTAGCTACGCTCAGAGAGTTGCTTTGATAGTTGCTTTGCTGTTTGCTGCTGCTGCTGCCTCGTTGTGTTCAAGCTTAGGATAAATGCCAGGGATGTTAAGAAATTAAGTAAATATGACAGTGAATGTGAGCCATTATCCGCTTTAGTGCCCACCATACAACTTTGGCTCCAAAGATAAAAAACATTGAAATAAAACTTCTTGACACAATGCTCTGGATTTCTTGAAGTCAGTGTGTGAATGGTGTTTGCCAAGCGATTGTTTTCAAGAGCATTTTCCAAGCCTTTTTTTCAGTTTATATTCGATGTCTCAGCTTATATATACTCGTACGTACTGAAATACAGGAATTCAATAAACTCCTTCACACTGCCGTCGGCGTCGGTCTCCTCTTTGATTTAGTGTTCGGAATTCTTTATATAAACGTGACTTGAATTTAAGAAAAAAACAGTCACTTGCTTTTCACAATGCACAGCTCAATCCTAATGCTCAAAGCCGATAGACCATAATCATTATTAAAACATACTACAGCGTTGTGTTTTTGACACAAAAGGGTTATTACTATTGCATTACGCTGGCAAAAATTGTGTACTATTTACACTGAAAATGAAAATAATAAAGTGGATTTATAGTACCACTAGCTGTGCCCGCGACTTCGTCTGCGTTTAATAGTGATTTTCGGCAGCATTTTCAATTTTTAGGCTCCTTTTTTGCAAATAAGACACGTGCACTTTGGTAAACTATTGCTTTATTATTTTATTTCAATACATATTTGCACACGACGTTCTTACTTTTTCCATTTTATGTCAAATAAAAAGGTTTTGCGAGTTTGATACAATCTTTTAAACTAAAATGACAAATCAGTGGGAATTAAAGAAATACGGGGAATCAATAGTTTTCTGTTTTCTCCTATCGCTGTTTCAGTCATTATTAAATCTTTTATAATGCCGCATCCCAAATGTGTAATTTGTAGCTGTGTACAATTCTAGATTACTCATTATTGGCATTGGAACACAAACTTGCAGCCACTTATGATAATTCGAATAAATTTAAGAAACTCTATAGGGTATGATGTGACTTGCTCAGTGTCTATGATATAGTCTTGTCTATAACTTATTAGTTTATATGGTCAACTATCTCATTAGTCGGCACCGAAACCGACTTTTCAAACAGTCATTACCGATTGAAAATATTTATTTGAAGATCAAGATAGACATTTCTTCTCAGGTCAACTGTGTTATCGACAATTTGACAGAAATCACCTCACGGTGACAGAACTTTTGAAATCGGTCCAGTAGCTTCAAGGTTCCCGTTTACGTTGCCGTTCCCGTAGAAATATTGGGATAACAAATACAGCCCATGTCCTTTATCAGGTTCAAAACTATCTCTGCACCAAAATTCGTACAAATAGGTTCAATAGTTTGGGCGGTATATGGTAACAAAGAAAAACAGACAAACGGAGTTGATTTCGGATCTATAATGTAAGTAACTACTTCCGTTCCCATGGGAATATGGGGATAAATTAAAGCTCATGTTACTTTGAGATAGTGTAGCATTCTAACGGGGAAAAAGTTCTTGAAATCAGTTCAGTAGTTTCCAGGTTCCCGTTTATGTTTGCGTTTCTTGTGGGAATACAGGGATAACATAAATAGCCTTATGTCCATCTTCAAGCTCAAGACTATAACTCTGTACCAATTCATATAAATAGGTTTAAGAGTTTGGGCGGTTTTTGATAACAAATAAAAATAGACAGACAGATTTCAATTCAGACTTATGATATTAGTAAAGACTCCCATTCCCGTGGGAATATGGTGACCGTTCCCATAGGAATATGGGGATAAAATAATGTTTATGTTACTCGGGGATAGTGTAGCATTCTAACGGTAGAAGAATTTTCGAAATCGGTGCTGTAGTTTCTAAGTTCCCGTATACGTTCCCGTTCCCGTGGAAATTAAGGGATAAAATATATAGCCTATGTCTTTCCTCAGGTTCTAGACTATCTCTATACAAAATTTCATATCAATCAGTTTAGTAGTTTGGGCGGGAGATGGTAACATAGAATGTCGGACAGACAGAGTTATTTTCACAATTATAATATTAGTTAGGATTAGGATTAAGAGCATTAAACATTTTTTTGAAACTTCTAGCCTTAAAAATGGCGGTATTTCCAAAAATATACATTCATCCCCTATTTCAACACCTTATAGCCCTGCTAAAGGTATTTTTGAGACTGTAGTTTTTGAATTCCCATTTCCGTTCCCGTGGGAATATAAGGATAAATATATAGCCTTTATCCTTCCGCATGTTCTAGACCATCTCCTTAGCTAGTTTAATAAAATCTGTTTAGCAATTTGAACGGGAGACATACGAAAAACATACTGACAAAGCTATATTCGCATTTTCAATATTAGTAAAAACTCCCGTTCCCGTGGGAATAGGGTGACCGTTTTCGTGGGAATATGTGGATGAGTTGAAGTTAATGCTACTCAGGGACTATGGAGCATTCCAACGGTGGAAGAATTTTTGAAATCGGTGCTGTTGTGTCAAAGTTCCCGTATACGTTCCTGCTCCCTAGGGAATATAGGGAAAAAATATATAGCCTATGTCCTCCCTCAGGTTCTGAACAATCTTTGTACAAAATCTCATTTAAATTGGTTTATTAGTTTGGGCGGGAGATGGTAACATAGAACGACGGACAGTCTGAGCTACTTTCACACTTATTATATTAGTAAGGACTCCCGTTCCCGTAGGAATATGTGAATAAATTAAAGTTTATGTTATTCAGGGATAGTGTAGCATTCTAACGGTGGAAAAATTTTTGAAATCGGTGTTGCAGTTTCTAAGTTCCCGTATACGTTCCCGTTCCCGTGGGAGTATACGGATAAAATATATAGCCTATGTCCTTCCTCAGGTTCTGAGCAATCTTTGTACAAAAATTCATTTTAATCTGTTCATTAGTTTGAGCGGGAGATGGTAACATAGAAAGGTGAACAGACAGAGCTACTTTTGCATTTATAATAATAGTGAGGACCGGTTCCCAAGGGAATATTCGAATGAAATAAAGCCTATGTCCGTCCTTAAGTTCAGAACAATCTTTGTACAAAATTTCATTTAAATCGGTTTATTAGTTTGGGCGGGAGATGGTAACATAGAACGACGGACAGACAGAGCTTTTTTCACACATATTATAATAGTAGGGACTCCCGTTCCCGTAGGAATATGTGGATGAAATAAAGTTTATGTTACTCTGGGATAGAGAAGCATTCTATCGGTGGAAACATTTTTGAAATCGGTGTTGTAGTTTCTAAATTCCCGTATACGTTCCCGTTCCCGTGGGAGTTTAGGGATAAAATATATAGCCTATGTCCTTCCTCAAGTTTTAGACTATATCCGTATCAAATTTTATTTGAATCGGTTCAGTAGTTTGTGCGGGAGATGGTAACATAGAAAGCCGGACAGACAGAGGGACTTTCACATTTATAATATTAGTTAGGATTTTAAACAAACTGTAACGTTAATATAAAAAAAACCGAGAATGTCCATAAAGCATCAAGCAGTACTACGTTTGAGATCGATACTATTTCAACGAACAACATAAAAGGTGATTAACCAATCAATAAATGTATTAATTCTACTCTCGATTGTCTTGTCTACATTACCATACTACACGTGGCCATAAATAACAGAGACACTTGCGCATCATAACCAAAATTGACGCAATAAAGTAACAAAATCTTAGAGCCGTTTTTATTAAAAAATGTTGATCACGTTTCATTGGTCATTTGCCAAAAATTATTCCTAGAAATGATGAAGCATTACAAGTATGTTTTTTCGTTAACAAAAGAATTTTGAGTTGTGTATAAATTTAGCAGACAATTGCTATATCATCGTCATCCATTTTTGGGTGTTGTGAAGAAATGGTCACAGGCTATGCTAATACTAAGGTTTGAACGAGTCGAGTCTCTTGAGATGTATCGCATTTTTTAGTTAAACTGATATTTTGGGGTTACCCCCCACTACTGGATCACTATTGTGAAGCAAACAAGCGGTAGAGCTGAGATCTCTTTGAGGTTACAAAGGAAAAAACGACTTTTTCAATCTCAGTTTGAAGGAAATAGAAGGGTCCCGTTCCAGAATAAAAAAGTACTTATTTCTATTTATGTGATTCTGGGCATCGACATTGACAATCGACTTGAGTCGAAATAAAAAAATAAAAATAAATCGGGTGGCGCAACAGAGCGAGGAGCCCCTGGGCCTAGCGCATTTCTCACAACCATGCCTTGTGAGGGAAGGGAAGGGACCTACAGTTTTCTGCCGGTTCCGAACGGATAATCGAGAAAGTGCTTTTCATGGCAATGAATACTAACGGAGGACTTGCCAATTCCTCGCAAAAGGCATTACCAGTAGAAAAAACATTTTTGCCTCTGTTGGGATTCGAACTCGAACCTCTGGATTAAAGGTGAAATAGTAAATATAAATAGTATTTAAAGCCTTTTAGATCGTATGTAAAGTAAATTGTTTAGGATGTTCACATCCACAAAAAACCTTAAAGTAACATGTAGAAGACACACCGACAGCCAAAAACCGACATGTAGAAGGCACACCAAAAGCGAATAAGTGAGAGTATAAAGCTCACTGTGGCCTTAAGTTGTGTATGGTGCTTTGAAGCTATACTTCTTTTGTGTAAAAAAAATATGAGAGTACAATTTTGATGATTTTTACTTGGTCACACTGAAAGTCACAAAGCGTTATGATAAAGTTTGCTGTGACTCTAAATTGGATATGGTGGTGATTGATCGGAACAAAAGTGTTGACGAAATTTAAAAAGCGGAAAAACTGTTACTTTCTTCACAAAGCTGTGTAGATATATGATTGTGTCATAGTTTATTTCTCTGCGCAGCTTTTCGATTGGATTAGGATGGGGCAGTAGGAAGATAGAAACACTATTCCGTTTTTCTTACTTACTTAGGTGAACATTACAGTTCGGGGTGAACCTGGGCCTCAACCAACATTCTTTTATAACGGCTTCGATTTCGGGCGAGCTCTCTCCAGTTTTGCACTCTAAGTCGGTTTTCATCCACTTGATTGCGCCACCTAAGACGAAGTCTTCCCCTTCCGCGATTTCCCTGCAATGTGCTTTCGAAAACCCGTCGAACCGGAGCGTTTGGGTCGCGATGCGTACTCTTCTGGCCATGCCCATGTCGCGGTACAGCTCATACAGATCGTTGTTGTTTTTTCTTCTCCACACATTGTCTTCGCATATGGGACCAAAGATCATTCAGAGAATTTTTCTTTCGAAACGACCAAGGGTTTCCTCATCCGCTTTCGATAAGGTCCATGCTTCCGCGCCGTACAGCAGGATTGGGATGATAAAGGTCTTATAAAAGTACACCTTGGTTTTTCTAGAGAGGGTTTTGTTTCTCAGTTGCGTTCTTAACCCAAAGAAGCAACGGTTGGCAAGAGTTATTCTCTGTTTGATCTCCGCACTGATGTTGTTGTCCGTGTCTACAGCGGATCCTAGGTAGACGAAGTCCGGTACTACCTCGAAGTTATGTCTGTCTATTGTGACGTGTTGTCCAATTCGTCGATGTTCTGTGTCCTTGTTTGATGACATAGCATATACTTCGTTTTGCCCTCTGGTCTAAAACCACATTGATAAGGACCTATCAAGTTGTTGACGTGGGGTTTCAGACGTTCACATATTACAGCAGACAAGATCTTATAAGCGACGTTAAGGAGGCTTATCCCTCTGTAATTGGGGCAATTGTAAGGGTCTCCCTTCTTTAGGATCGGGCATACGATACTGAGGTTCCATTCATCGGGCATACTTTCTTCCGACCATATCATGCAGATCAGCTGGTGCATGCTCCTTTCCAACTGGTCTCCAGCTGCTTGAAAAGTTCGCCATCAAGGCCATTTGCACCTGCAGTTTTATTCTATTTAAGTTTGCATATGGCAAACTTAACTTCCTCTAGGTCGGGAGGACGGCATTCTTGATCATCGTCCAAACTGAATGGAGCAATCTGCCTGAGAGCGGAATTTGTGTCCTCGTCGCCGTTAAGCAGTCTGCAGAAGTGATCTTTCCAGATCCTCAGTAGCGACTGTGACTCTACAACTATGTTTCCCTGCTGGTCTTTACAGGCTTGAGTTCGGGGTTTGCCACCCTGGCAGGATCTTTTTACCTTTTCGTAAAACTTCCGAATCTCGTTCCTGTCATGGCACCTCTCTATTTCCTCAAACGAGCGCTTCTCATGCTGCTTTTTTTTCTTTTTGAGAATTCGGTATTCCTCTCTTCTTTTCTCCTTGTAAATCTCGTTATATTGATCGTAAGCAGCCCTCGTTCGTTTTTGCATCAGCATCAACATCTAAAATTCACACCCACAAAAAAGCCTAAAAGTGACATGATGAAGGCACACCGACAGCCAATAACGCGACATGATGAAGACACACCAACAGCAAATTAGCGACACTATGAAGTTCGCTGTGGCTTTAAATTGTGTATGCTGCTGAATGATTTGATTCTTTTGTATAAAAAATATGAGAGTACAATTTTGACGATTTTTACTCGGTCACACCGACAGCCACAAATCGACATGATAAAGTTAGCTGTGACTCAAAATTAGATATGGTGGTGAATGATCGGAACAAAAATTTTACAAAACTTGAAAAGCGGATGAATGAATGTATGGTTCATTTCTGCGCACAAGGGGATTAGGCTGGGCCTAACGCAATTCTTACAACCATGCCCTGTGAGGAAATGGAAGGGACCTACTATTTTCTGCCGGTTCCGATGGCTAATCGAGAAAGCCCTTTTCATGGCAATGAATTTACTAACGGAGGACTTACCGATTCCTCGCGAAGGCGATACCCGTCAAAAATCATTTTTGACTCTAATAAACCTAAATAAGGCATAAGCGCAAATATCAAAATGATTAGATTAAATTGACATTTATCGAGTAATGTGGTATTCTATTTGACCCAAACATCTGCAACCAGGTTTCTTTGGCTATTGCTCTTTTTGACTGAACTTTGATAATATTCTAAAAGTTTCTCAAAAACAGTGCAAGCGTGGACAAGAAACGCAGTTTAGCACGGTTTATTCAATGTTTCACATGTGTGCGCAGATTTAATAACTTTTTAAAGAAAAAACAACTGAACATGACTTATACGTGCCTTAAATACGACAAAGAGACTGATTTATTATACCCTTTAACAAGCGTTTGGTTTTAATTGCTCAGTTAGACTTAGTTTCAAGGTGTCTCGAAATTTTATGAGCATTTGATTTAGGTCAGCTTCGTCTACGCAAAACGGCACATCACAAATTCACAACACACTTTTTTAAATAAGATGGGGTGTGACTGATGGCATGTAAGTTGAGTAGATTTTGGTTAAATGGTTGTTAGTTGCACCTCAGCAAAATGAGCGTAACAACTCATTTACGTTTTTATAGTCGGTTTTTTTACGTCTGAAGAACAGGAATGGTTACATTATCCTCATAGTGATATTGATTTACAAAATGGATCATGAAAAGAACAGCAAATATATATTTTAACTTGTTCTTTTTAAAATATATATTTATTTTATTGCTTGTCTGGTAGGTCAGTGAAGCTTAAATAAAACGATTCACGCTGCAGTCATTCATTCGCGATACAATGTGTTAATTTTTTTAAATGTCTGTTAAAAAAAATAGAACATAAAGTTATAACAGTATTTATTGTTAAGAAAATGGTAAAGGAAAGACGAAAATAACAAATATACGCCAATGTCAATATTTCAAACAAAGCTTCATAAATAAACCGTCAACATAAAATGAATAGTTCACTCGCCCGATCGGTGACGATATTGATACAGATCCTTCCATAGATGGCATTATGATCATCGTTGTTTTAAAGGGATCAAATGCAAGTTCTTGTACCCGTAGCGTGATGGTTAGTCATGACCACCTGTTAACCGGGAGGTCCGAGGTTCGAATACCAACAGAAGCAAAAACGTTTTCCACGGGTATCGCCTTTCGCGAGGAATTGGCAAGTCCTCCGATAGTAAACTCATTACCATAAATGAAAAGTACTTTGTAGGTCCCCTTCATTGGACCTGCAACGGTTGTGAGAAATGCGCTAAGCCCCTGGGCTCCTCGCTCTGTTACGCCACCCTATTCATTTTTATTTTTGTCAAATACAAGTCCTCCGAGAGTAATGTACTTGCCATGAATAACGTCTCCGCAGTTTACAGTTTTGAATAGCTGCGAAAAATTTGTTGGCACAGGGAATACAGTGAGGTGCTAAGCCCCGGAGCTCTCCAAGATCTGATATCTCACCCTATTTATTTTAATTTATTTAATTTAAACGGATCAGCCTCCACAATGACCTCCTAAACCCTACTCATCCCACTTTGGGGGATGCAAGTCGTCTAATAAATCAGCATGTATATCCATAGGGATAAGGACCCTTAAATTTTGGATTGCAGTTGCTGTTGACTTACCTGCAACAATGCCCATCATTGTTAAAAATCTGTTCACAATCCCGCTCAATAAATCAAATTGTGGGAAATGTAAGACTACGATGGCTGGGTTATGTAGAACAGATGGACATCAACATTCCAATTCGAACAAACTGCAATGAAGTCGTGGAAGAGATTACAGTGTCTTAGGCATAGGCGGATCCACGGGGGGGGGGGGGGGGGGGCGGTTTCGGGTCCGGAATATAAAATCAGAGAAACGATTTTTTACATGGGTTTGAATGGTACATCAGCGCTTTTCAGAGCGTGCCGTGTAAGCTTTCACTTTTGCCTAAAAGGTGCCTTTTCTCGAATCGCATCACATATATACTTTTTTACATGTAAGTTTTTGATTAAAAGATACTAACCAGTAATCAAGCGCATTTTCGATGTTCTGGTCGTGGATTCGTTGTCTCCACATCTTGACTTTTCTTTCGAACAATCCGATATACATATCTTCGTAAAATGTGTAGAGGTCAGTGCATTTCATTTCGTTAAATTTTATTTACCATTTACCAGAAACATTGGAAAATGGATTTGTGTTCCGAGAACCGACTTTTGAGTTGAGAAATCAACGTATCAAGAAACGGAATGTAGATAGAAATTCTGTATAGTCTTCAATACTTTGTGCTTGAACGTTGCAACGATTTTTTGTTGATTGCAACGGCGGCGGCGGGCGTGGCAATTTCATTGTGATTTCGTATTTAGAACAGATTCTAGCAACATGCTCATAAGTAACGCGGAAAGTAGAATCTGCGTTTTCGCGTTTGTACGTAAATTCATTCAAAGCGTCATCTGCCAGCTAAGTAGCCTCACCCAGATCTTGGTTTTTAGATTGCAATTCCCGACTCAAAGGCAAAACAATCGAATTAACTGTGTATAGGTATATATATATAAATAAAATTTTGAGTAATAGACCCCCCTTGCCTAAATCCTGGATCTGCCACTGGTCTTAGGTGACAAAATCAAGTGCAAGAGAAACTTAACTACTTGAAGTGTATTACTGAAAAGAGTTCGCCCGAAATTGGAAATAAGAGTTGTAAGCCTTTTAAGCCTGATCTGGGGAAACAGTTTGCTCAAAAGACCATCACAATACTGTCCATTACTTCCGTAAACACGTCTCCTGAACATTTTTCCTGTTCAGAGAAAAATTGCCCCCTCAATTGATTGGTTGTATAAGCAGCCAGGCAGAAATCTACTCCCCTTTCCCAAACACACTTTCTGGTGCTCTTTGCTAATAGTTGGGCTTGGGCGCACTTGTCCTCCGCTCCTTTTTTGCAGCTTCTGTTTTCTACTATTTTATTATTTAAGAGGCACTTTGACTATGCTTTGAAGGCCACTTTCTTCTTACATATCTACTTTAGCTTCATCTTAGCACTGCAAGCATCTGCGGTAATGTCTTTCTAAAACCCCTAGCAAGGATTTGACTCTGTCTAAGCAAGTTTGTTGTAGTAAACCATACACCACTTGATGAATGAATGATGAATAATTGGGGTTTTGTATTGCACCTCGACCTTTAAGATCTATTGTACCCCCTATTTCTTAAGTGGTATTCCTTAATTTTAAAGTACTTCATCCAGATTAGTTCCTCTGATGAAACTTAGCACCTGGGTTACGCTTAGAAGTTTTAGCTCCCTACGTAGTAGGATCCTAGGTACTTCCTCTATTGGTGTATTAGAGATTTGCAGTCACATAAGAGGTGGTCAGGAGACTCTTCCTGTTCGTTGCAGTATCTGCATTCTATATAGAAGAATTGGTACGTAAATCAATGAGCTTTTACACTTCCTGAGAAGAGGAAAAGCTAAGCTTAGAAAGTTTGTTGTTGAAAGAATGTTGAAGGAATAATGATAACGTATATAAATGTTTTCCTTCGACATCTTTTGCAGCATCTTCAACATAAGAAATCTTCCATAATTTAGACACGCCGAACTCTCCCTACAACAAGAAATGTTGCCACTTCCTTACCAGCACTCGTATCAAAATTACACAAAGTTGTCAGTCAATTAAATATTATCTTACAGATTTTAACGTCTTCATAACGTACATGTATGAAGAACGTATGTACTATGTCTAATTAACATAACTTTATCAAAATCACCTCATGTCTATTCACAAAAAGATTGCTTAAGCAAGTAGCTTGAGGGTTTTAATTATCTACCATTCAATCATTCCGTTACCGACCTTAGTTTAATGTACCAATTTACCAAAACTTAATTGCATGTGTTTGCCAAACTTTGTGCTCTGAAACGCCAAGGTTAAAGAAAATTACCAAAATAAATAAAAACTTTTAAAGAGAGAAAAGTGTAGTACCGGTTATAACTAACGTTGTCTTTTGTTTTTTTTTTTAGGTTCGGTTACTCTCGTATTTTAGTATTTTGAGAATGGAAAGACTGCTGGTGCTGCTTGCTGTGCTCTTCTGTCGACTGATATTTTCAACCGTTAAAGGTGATGAAGAGTTTTCACGTATTCTGGGACGGTGTCATACAAATTCCACAGATTTTGATAATTGTATGAAAGGCGCCTTCAATGATTTGAGAGCATATTTCACAACAGGTACGCACACTACTTTTTACTTACGATTAAAGGTACTTTAAAGCAATCTTGTCTTGAAACCACGATAAAACCACTTTTTTACGACTTCACTTGTTTAATTAATTTACACATGGTAAGCTACCCCCAGGCTGATAACTAACATGGTATAGACACAATTCTAATAGTCATGCCCACAGAGGAGGCGGTAATACAGAGAGTCAACTTAGCTGAATCTATAAGGATTTGCGATTAAGATTGCGATTTGTGGAACCTGAAACATATTCACTTTTCTTATTCACGGCCGATTGCGTAAATGCCACTCCATAAGGTTAAGTCATGCATTTTGAGTAGGATTGAAATGTCAAGCTGCTCTGGTTTGCGCAGGTTTATTTTGCACTGCATACTGTAATGAAGTTACAAATACACACCCTGCCGCCAGCCTATACGCATACCATTGTTGTCACATGATATTTTTCACTCACGTCATAGAACTCACATGCACTAGGTGTAGATAACTTTATAAGGCAACCTGAAAAATACATGAAGACAGCCCGTATTGAGAAAGTACCAATCTAGTGTACAGGCTACTTCCACTAAAGGAAAACCAGGGGTACATAGTGTGCCCAGAGAAAGATTCCCAATTTTAAGCAAGGTCTTGGAGTTCCTAGCACAAATCCCCCCACTAGGCTCTTAAGGACTTTTGGTTTTTATTTTGCCGGCTATTAAGCCGTTGATTCCAGGATTTGCCGGTTGATGCCAGTGGTTGGCTGTTGATTTACCAGCGATTAAAAACCCGTACTTGATGGTCGTTTTGCCAGCATAGGATTAAAGATCTACCAGGGTTTGAACCCCACCGTTCACCAGCATTAGTGATAAGAATTAATAAATATTATATTAGACAAATAAAAGGATTGGACCTTCGTAACCGAAGTTTTACGTTGGTCGGCCCTGGACCCGACGAGCATTCCCCAGCTCTAGAGAAAAAAGCACATCACAATAGACCCTAAATTGGCCGGAAGAACCCCCCGCGATCCGAAAGATTGTGGCCCGGAAAGTGAACGGCAATTAAAATCGTGAAAAAAGCCGGTTGGGTTTCAAAAAAGTGACGGTTTTTTTGGTTTGCAATAAATTCGATAAATTTTATTTTTTTATTGTGAATAAAGAAATCTTCTGTTGAGCTGCAATAATAAGCAGTTTTTGTCATTCAATCAGCATTGTACATAAAAAGTGGAAAGAATAAAACTAATCGCAACCTTGTGCGGAGCACATTTTAGTGCCTTCTATAGCCAAAGACTAAAGAAAACGCTACGCTAACTAAAGGCAAAAGCAGAGGTGCTTTTCTCATTCGAATAAAAAAATTTGAAAGTATAGAACCTTACGGGTTGAATCTTTGATTCTACTCTGTGGCCTAGCTTTTAGTCTATTAAAATAGTGCTTGAAGGTATTACTCTGTAGAAAGTACAGAGGCAATACAAAAAAATGCTTCTGCTAAGAAAACTGTAAAAATCATTCAATAATTTCATTTTGATAGGTATCCCCGAATACAACATAGCGCCATTTGATCCACATCACTCGGACTTTGTAGAACTGCGACGTGGTGACCGCAGTGGTTTTGGTGGATTCAAGCTTACACTGAGAAACATCTCCGAATATGGCTGGGCACACTCTGAAGTAACGTCATATCGGACTGATAGAGCAAACAATCGCATTGTTTACTCGCAACACTTCCCCGAAAAGAGTCTAGAAGGTTACTATGAATTTAATGGAATGATCTTTGGAAAGAGAATCAAACGACAAGGACCATGGAATATGACTTTGTACGATTATGGGTAAGGAGTATCATAAAATCTTTAACAAAACATGTATCATCAATTACTTTCCTTACAGCCAAACAACAAATGTTCGCCGAATTGGCGAACCCGGAGGTCTTCTCAAAACCAATATAGAAATTGACAAAATCGGTGGCATGGAGATGCATATTGGAAATATCCTCAATGAAGGTCGTACAGTTCTTAATAGTTTGGCAGACAATGTCATCAATACATCTTGGAAATTAGGCTTTCCCTTAATAAAGCCTTTGATTAACGATCTTATAAGCTCAGCATTTACGGATATCTTCAATGAGTCGTTTAGGAATTTCCCAATCGATCGATTTATAACGGAAACTTAGTTTCTTCAGGGTTTAGATTTAAGTTTAGCTAAAGTAAATCAGTGTAAATAGTGACTGCATGTATTTTGTACTTTTTTAACTATTTAAATATATACAGTAGTGATTGTCAACTCGAAGTTCTACAATTCAAATCTATTACTCTTTCAGTTATAAAAATGATTTATTTCCACTGACACCTATAATAAATCAAAGCTGAATTAGACCAATGTGTTGATTACGCTGTCAGGAAAAACTATGCTTCATAAAATTAAAGACGTGTTTAGAGAAAACTTATGTAATTGTTCTTCAGCGGAAATTGGAAACCATAGTTCAACAGAAACCTTTGGTCTGAAATGAGGTTTTGAAAAAAAATGAAAAATACACATCATTTGACAGTCCTGTTCGTTACCTGTGCCCCTGTTCTGTAACTATAGCCTCGATAAAAGCAGGCGATAAGCGGTGGAAAATGGAAAGAAAATCTATGAGTAGGATTTCGTTCCTGTTCTCACAGTTTCCCGATCGATTTTATCGATGCGATAGTTACAAAACAGGGCCACTGTACTGCGTCCCTAGCGGGAAATACACGATACAATTATCGTACCGATAATCGCACATCGCATTGTAGATTGTATCGTGTGTGTGCATGAAGTGAACCGCTGTACCGATGTCGCAGTGTCGAATGCCTTGAACTCAAAACCAAACTCGATCGTATGCGATCCAAGTCGCATACGATAATTGTATCGTGTATTCCCCGCTTAAATAGCTTCGATGTTACGCGATGCTGTAGTGTCAAAATCATCGTTCTTGTTGTGTATGTTTGACTTTGTTACAAAATCATGATTGCATTTAGGAACGACTCGATGTTAAGCGGGGAATACACGATACAATTATCGTATGCGACTTGGATCGGACAAACCTCCAACAATTTGTGGGATAGACTATCGTCGACATTAAATGCGGAAGGACCACCAATGCGAGATATAGTCGGATGGAAAAAAGTACTATTAAGTGTAGTAAGTTTTAGAAAACTGTTTTAAGTTATTCAAATCTTTATAGGTATGGGCAGATTATAAAGGCCACGTTAAAACTAAGTTACGCAAAAACAAAATGAGCCTTTCTGGGACAGGTGGTGGACCCTCAAAACATTATTCTTTCACCCCTGTAGAGGAGCAGGTCATTATGCTGTTGAATTAAGAAGAGTCGGTCAATGGAATTCCTTCGGCTCGTGTTTTCGGTGTCAACGATCACCTTACCGAAACATCTTTTGGAAATGTTCAAGAAACCGAGGAAGTCTCCAATGATGTGAATATTATGCATGTTCCAGAAAATGAGAGATGCACTTCAACACCTAGGTACTGGAACTGCAGTCGATCTTATGGGAGTAGAGAGTTCTTCTTGAATGGCATTTAAGACATACAAAAAAGCATTTTTATTCAATCGGAAGTTTTGTACGAAACTAAAAGAAAATAAAACAATAGCTAAAATGTGAAACGAATTTTTCGTACCCATAAATTTACCTTTTGTCAGACATTTCAAAAATATTTGACTTATCCCGAATAATTTTCCTTTCAAGTCGTTCTTCTTTATTTTCTGCATCGCTCCAAAGTGCAACTGAATCCATATTATTTTATTTTAAAGATGAATTGATTCTTCAAAAATGTATTTCCTTATTTGCTTCGAATTTGCTTTATAATTTTTTTGGTTTGATTTGACAGATCTCTTGAGAAATAATTCGAGACTCGACAAATCTATTCCCTAATTAAAAATAGGAACAAGTACTTTTTTTGTCCGATTCGAAAACCTTACAGAGTACGAATTCATAAACGGATCGAAAATTACTTTCGAATAGGATTGGCTTTCGAAACGAATTACAGAGTAGGGCCCCTGTATTTTGAAATTTTTGAAGTACACATTTCGAATCGCTTTGCATTTGATATTTGAGCAAAACGAATCGGTGGAAAAGCAGCAAAAATTGAATTAAAAACGACTACCTCCTTTTTTTTATAGTCAGATACCAGTGGACTGTAGAAAGAGCTAAAATTAATTAGTCCTGTATTAACGACAAATCCTTTTTGACTGAACCGCTTACTTGCCAGGTAATCATGACGCTGCTTCGCAAAGTAGCCTTTTTTTGCCATTTCACAACACTTTGATAGTTGAATTGAATGTTTCTAATTTTATAAAGCAAAACTCACATCTTCAAATTTGCAAAAGAATGTACAAAGTATTGTTTTTATTAAAACAGATATTTATTATACAAATAAAAATAATTTTATGATGACGCACTTGTGGCTGGTATTGTCATTTTCAAATCCACCACTTCTGTTGCCTTCTCGATAACTTTAAATTCACCAAACAGTTTGGACAAACTAATGGTACAAAACGCCGATTTATCCAACTGGGCATCAACTGTCTCCTTTAACATTGCAAAGGCTGTTTCAATTTCAGGTGTTAAATTTACATCTGAAAGAAAATTAAATCAATAAAAAACATTTCTATGTAACATAAATCAGAACTTACTCTTCTGATGGTGTTTACTCAAATCGAACATGTACTGCAAATAGCAAAGCTGATTGTATAAATCCCGCTCGGAGTACTGACGTACCAGAGTTCCGTTTTTACAGGACAAACAGACCGGCCTTCGACCATGGGTTACATGGGAGTACTTTCTTGTATTGCTGTTACACGCAGGATCATCGCAAACCAACCAATTCTCATAGAATCGAGTGATATGCTTACGCATAACTAAAATGAGTTGATTTCGAATGGATATCACGTATTGGTATGGGAAAGCACCACATTCTGGATTGGAACATTTGGCGAGGACAGCATCGTATGACCTATTGGCTGCTGGTTTGAATGCAGAGGCTACAATGTTCTTCGTCTTGCACGTGACACATGTGAACTCGAATTTTTCACATTGAAGGAATTTTTGTAACGAAGATTTCACAATCGATTCTCCAACTCCGTCTTCCAATCTTTCCTGGTGGGATCTGTCAAATAAAATGCCAAAGTCAATATAAAAACAATTTTGGGTGAAAACACTTTTGCCTATGCACTATGGCAGAAGATGTTTAGCAATCTTGAACTACAGCACTATTTACACTACGCAACACCATTCCGCTTAGGCAATTAATTTTTCTCAAAAAAAAAATAAACTTACCTCTGCGCTGCCATCTTAAACTTGCTCGGATCCAGCCCGAGACACTGGGCAATTCTACTGGCATCAGTTCCTTCCAAGGGATCACACATTCTCCAAATAACCGGATGAATTTGATGGGCCAGGTAGTAGATCTTGTCCACTTTCAAAGTCTCACTCGATTTTATCTCATCCAAATGATAAGCTCTTTGTGTTGCTGGATTCGTTGTTCCATCGTCACAAATTATATAGTCTACCATGTCACCCTTTTTGTATCGCCGGTTCTTTGTCTCATTCATTCGGAGTGAAACCTGAACGTGTGACTGTGTAACAGCGCTATTGCCTGTAAACTCTTTCGGTGCCTTTGCCAATTGTTTGGTTATGATGAACATTGGCAACGGAACACTGCCTTCTTCTATGTTGGTTTTGACTTTCTCCAGATGACCATGGATTGCATCAATTTTATCGTCATGTTGCTTGTCCGAAAGAATCTCGTCGAGTACAATTTTACCTACCATAACGGCTATTTGCGACCAATCGCGACGAACTATATCCAGACCTTTGTGCTCTTGTGAGAATTTCAATTCTCCTTTCGGAGTTTTACTCACAGTTACAGCAGCATATTTCTTTTTCTTCAAAAGAAGCAAACACTTAAATACTCCGTCAATGTCAAGTTCTACCTGCTTGTAGATTTTATTCACACTTTGTTTGATGTTGTGACCAATTTTGAAGACCTGATCGTAGTCTAAGCTGTTGGTATTGATCATTATACTGTCCGTGTCACCATACACAACTTCGTAGTTGAGCTTCTGAACAAGACTCTTGGTATTCATGAGGATCTCTCGACCTTTATGTGTGACCAGAGCTGCCAAGTGCTGTGCAAAGAATCGAGAGTGTGCAAAACCAAGGCAACCGTACATAGAATTGGCAGTCAATTTGAGCGCCATCTGTCGGATGTGGTACTGCATTTTCATTTCAGGCTCAAGGTCTGGAACTGCCATTAATTTTTTAACTTCCCGTCGACTTTCCACCAAGCGACGAATTTGTCGTGGTAGGATTCCTTGTTCTACACCCGCGTCGGGTAGAGTGGCGAGTTCTTCTTCTTTTCCTGGCTGCGGCACTGTGGTGAAACATATGTTGTACTCTTGAATTATACTAGGGTATAGTGAGTTGAAATCCATCAAAAGGATGTATTTGTCATAGAGCCCCTTAACAGGGTCTAAAACCAAACCTCCAGAAAAAGCAGCTTTCTTCCTGGTTGCGGTCGTTTTTGTTGCATCTCCTAAAAGAATTGAAGGTAGGGGTTTGCTTGGTAGCTATTTATATTTTAGTCTTTTAAACACTAAACAAACAAACAAAAAAGGGCAAAGACCTCTGGATCTGTAAGTGGAAAGTAAGATCCTTTAACGTCCAACGTGCTGTCACAGAATCAGTGGACAACCTAGACTCCTGAAACGCAGACATAACCGCCATCTAAGAAGTGCGATGGAATAGGCCTCATCCCAAATTTACATGTACATGGCGATCCCCAGATCAATCGATTTTCAACCAAATTCACTATGTTCCGATTGACGCAAGGCACTAAAGAAATAGATATGCGAACCTCTCTGGGTACAACTTTTACTCGGACCACTCTGTTATTTACATGGTATGATTGAGGATATCTTCGACAATTCGCGCGAACTTACGCTGTGAAACGATATGACGTCGAAAAGCTACAATCGCAAGAGTTTGCAGGTGCCTTTTGAAATCGAGTGTCCCTTCAACTATTTTTGAATCTTATGCCGCCAGCATTAGGCATTGAAGACCAGTGGCAGCAATGCCAACAAGCTATGAGTGCCGCAACCTCTGATGTTCTGGGTTTCACTCGGCCTTAAAAATGAGAACCATAGTTTGATGAAGAATGACATGGCCCAACACGGCAAAAAGAAAAAGAATGAAACCAGCTGGGTTTAAGAAATTAATAGATGCCATGATAGGAATGGGGTAAAAAGACCTTTTTTCCGATGATGAATTTACTTATAAATACAAAGAAGTTACTTACCCCCAGCGATATCTATTTGTGTGCTATCCCAGTTGGCGTATTCGCGCTTCTTTTTGTCCGGCACAATGTAGTTCTTCTCAGTGAAAGCATGAAGCAACAAAAATTCATTCCTCTCCGATCTGCCTCCTTGGAGGGTACGTGACATGACATTTCCGCAGATACTGGTAATTTGCATGGCCAATGGCATAACATTCAATTCACACATCAGTCGAAGTACAAATGAACAATCTTGCATAGTCAGCGTGATTAGTTTTAACACTCCATCACCACTTTCAAACATCTGATGCAAGTCATCGTCGTTGACATCCATTCGTTCGCCCTCTTTGATTTTGAGGACATTCACACAAAGAGTATTCAAATCGAAACTTCTTGACTTGATCAATTCCTCTGCTGATCTCTTCACATCACATACCATTCGACCGACGAAGAAGTCCAACATTCGTTTACCAAAGCTCTGGGACATTCGCAGACGTCCTAATCGAGACCAGAGTGGAATTTTCAAAGTAGTCACTCGATCACAAATTACATCCAACTGACAATCGGCTGCATCTTGGGTGACTATTAAATCGGGATCGATTACCTGATACGTTGCCAAAAACCAACTCAGCAGGGCTCTCTCAGAGTCCATCTTTTTAACTTTTGTTGATTTGTATTGCGCCAGCTTCTGATTTAAATCGAATGGCCAATTCTGGGAAACAGGACGTGTGAAACCACAGAAATGACGATTAAACGGCGGATTCGGAGGTGGTTTGTCTACATTGAAACGATTGTTGACCAAACAGGAGATCATGACGACTTCGTTCTTCATTTGTTTGGGATTCAACGCTGTTCGAACGTTCATTGTTAGAACGGTGATTGGTGGTGGTGGAGTCTTTTGGTCCTCGGCAAGGCATACAAAATTGGGAGAGGAACATGTAACTTCACTTTTGCACCAACTTTGTGGGGTTTTGTTGACATGGAAATTGGTCAGCTTTAGCCAGCAAGGACCTTTGATCTTCCGATCGAGTATGAATCGCTCGAGAGAGTTTGTGTTAGCTCCGAAGATGTGCGCAATGGAATTATATTTTGTTTTTGCATTTGGTGGACCTTTCTTTCCACTGTAGTGGATCTGATTTCAAAGAAAAGTGAAAATACAAAATTAACTGAGCAATTACTTCGGTTTGTTTAAAAAGTCTTACCTCGATGTATTCACAGACTTCAGGGACGTCAACGCCAATCGGATGGTAAGCAAAATTTTTGGTTACTCGCTTCGAACGGAACTCTTCAACGCCGATTTCTGTGGATATGACTTCTTCGAATTCCTTGTATACGTCAGTCAATTCAACTTTTTGTTTTGTCTTTTCTTTGGTGATGGGATCCAGCATCTGTAAGCGGTGGTTATTTTTATGAATTTGTAATGGTGCATAAAGGTTGAATTCTTTTTCAACACAGTTAACCAAAGGAAAACACGCCATCAAAGACAGACAGGTGCATATTAAACAATTGAACATCGTTTTTTTTTAACTAGATAGGGCAAAGGTAAATCACTTTTACTAGCACGTCGACCTGGAACATCTTTTGTGCTATGTTGAACATTAGTTGTTGATGTTGTTGAGCAAATGATACTTAATACAACTTGAGTACCTACCTAACAAAGCTTTCGCAAAATTTGGCAAAAACCTTTAGGTAGTGTTTTTCTCATTTTATTTACGGTGCTACAAGTAGAAATTTTGATATAGAAGGGATCGCAAATCTTCTATTTGCCACTGTTTCTCTATCGGTAGGCTCCTTAGTAATGGATTGGTCAATGTTTGAGGCTTACCAATAAATAGTTCATGTCGTTAAATTTCATGAATTATATGATTTTGACTAAAAACAAGCGTGTATTAAGAAAACTAAGTGGAGATTTTACAGGAGATACCCATCCATATTGTTTTTAAACTTCTGGGTATCGTAATGAAGGGGGAAGACAGAATCAATTGATACAGTCCGCATTCGGTTTAAACGGTTTTAATATGGAACCTCTATAAATGTTTACCAGGAGCCCGAAAATCGCTGTGAAAATGATGAGTTGGAGGTGAAGTCATTTCGTGTGATCTAGAAAACAAATCCCAACAGAGGCAAAATGTTTTTCCGCGGGTATAGCCTTTTGCGAAAAACTCCGTTAGTAAATTCATTGCCATGAAAAGAGCTTTCTCGATTAGCCACTCGGAACCGGCAGAAAATTGTAGGTCCCCCCAAATTTCCTCACAAGGCATGGTTGTGAGAAATACTCTAGGCCCTGGGGCTCCTCGCTCTGTTGCGCTAACCTGTTTATTTATTTTAAGAAAACAAATAGCGTAATACACGAAAAAGTGCCTGTTTTGATATCTAATATAAAGACTAGAAGATATTTACTATGGAACAGATCTGGGTTAAAAGGGAATATAATATCATCTTCGCCGAAGAGTACTCGCCAGCGTGTTGACCATTTCTAGTTGACCATAGTAAGTGACTGTTTGATGTCTTATGTCTTATGATGCAACGATGCAAGAAATATTATACATATGTGAACAAGTGGAAAAAGATGAACTTTGGTAGGATTTCTACAACCTACCTGTGGTATTGGGGTTTTAGTCAGCATGTTATGTAATGGTTATGTGGGAGTTCGAATTCTAGGAACATCTTATTGTTTATCGCGATGAATAGAGGGAGTACACTTAATCGTTCAGATTCGGGAAATATTAGTAGTTCTTTATTCTCATAAATTTGTTAGAGCCAATAGTCTGTGCTGCAAGGCTCAAAAGAAGTTATATTTTCCTGTACTTTTAATTAAAGTTTAAATACTAACAGCACACAAATTTATATAATTATAAAAAGTTGTAAATTATTGTCAATTGATTTTGAAAAAGTTCATTGAACTAATAAAGAAATATTATTATTATTATTTACTTATAATAAAGAGTAATAATAACAGTTCCCACAAGTTATGGTTAAGGGGGTTGGTGGTCTTGCGACATAAAATTTAAACAATTTAAAAAAAATTCTGTGGGAAGGAAATGAATGAGTAATGCTTTCAAATTTTTTTTGCACTTATCTTATTACGTATTAACTACAGAAAAATGAAGCTTCGGGCAATAACTTACTCTCTAAAATTAGTTTTAACTACCGTGAAGGATCTCTCCAACTACGAAATTTAAAGTTTTTACATTGCTCCCACCACAGAACTAACTATGGCATGCATGAGACATTAGCTCGCATGAGTAGGTTATCTAACTCCTATCCTTCTATTTCCGACTTCAGTCTAAGTAAAAAAAACCTTAAAACTAAAACTAAGAACCAGTGATCCACTTGTATAGCTAATGTTTGGTTTAGAACACTCATAGTTTCGTCATCAACTTTCAACAGTATATTTTTAAGTTTCTATACTTAAAAAACCGGTTTTTTGAATATTCTAGAGCACCAACTACCCTTAAGTGAATTGCGCTTTACCCAGCACCTGACCTCCATTTTAACCCTCATTTACTTAAATAAATTTAATTATTTAAATTTGACATCCCAAAACAGGAATTTTCGTTAGCTTGCGCAAAGGGACATTTCGGTAAGACAAACGACAACTATGAGGACTTTCATTGATATATGGCGTAAGTTACCACAAAACTATCCTTAGTAGGTCTGTTCGTTGAACTTTCCTCAGGGCTGACCCAGGTTTTCTTGACAACCCTATGAGTTGTCAAAAAACCTGGGTTTTCCAGTCCTCAAAAAACGCTAAATCACAGATCACCACACATCCCTGTCATTAAAAAAAATACATGCCATTTCACAGCTCTCAACTCGCCACAGCAAAAAGCTGAGCGAGTTTATGGAAAACCTAGGTCAACCCCTAGGGCTCAAAAAACACCCAATTTGACATTCAGGGCGACTTTGGGTTTCTCAAAAAACGCTTTATGGCGACCCTAGGGCTTCAACGAACAAACCTAGTATGTATGTGCACTGTGCAAGTCACACGGTCGTATTCAATATCAAGCAAGACGCACATCTAGTCACTAACAACCGAAATTGATTACTGATTATCACTTGGTAGCCTAATTTATGAAGCCTCGGGTAAAAGACTGCAAAGTGCTACTGGCAGAAGCTCTTCTTCTGCTGACAGACTCTATTCTAGCCCTTAACTGCCGATCATTTCTCAGAGAGATGTCAGAACAGTTTAACATTCACATGTGCTGGTGCCGGGGCATAGACACATACCAGGAAACTGCAAACCAGAAACGGAACACTTCTGTTCTTGTCACCGAAAACGGAGAGTATCGGCATACCAATCGCTACATACAAACTCTTGCTCAAGCAGGACGCATACAAGAAAACTAATATGAGATTGTCAAGAAGTTCAACGTGTAACGCAACGATACAGATCTGGCCCAAGCTAGATCTTATGCGTTCGAACGGCTTGATCTCTCACAGGACACTGTCTTATTGGAAGACATGTTAATGCTCATGTAAGTTTTATCAATTTACCAGCTGTGCCACCCGTTGCTCGGGTCTAACTTTTTTAAAGCGTTGGTTGTCACACAAAGTTGCCAAAAAAAAAACCAAAAATTGTCAGAAACACCTGCTGGGCTAAGTCGAAGTTTGCCTTACAGTTTTTTAGTTTCCCCAAAGCCTTCTTTCTAATCAACAATGTATCATTCCAATGTAGAAAGAATTTTTATACCGGTTCATTAGCTTTTTAGCCACCATTTCCGTTCATGTGGGAATCCAATCTGCGAAGACAAATACAACTAACGACGGCAAATACAACAAATCCAAAACCAATGAAATTGATCCAGTACATAAGACGAAGGATCGTTGAAGCTTAAATCAAGGTTAATAAAGTACGAGGCTTCAAAGAGTTTCTTGAGATTATTATTTGTGTATAACAGGACAGTGAAGCACTGGTCACACACAGCTGGTTGCCAGCGACGAGTCGAGAAGCCACTATTGCCAGTCCCTCCACCATACTTGCTACCAGCCGGCGAGAATGTGGCAGCGGCTGTTGAAAATTTTCAACTTTCGGCTAATATCAGCGATGCTTAAACAAAAAATAAGCATTTTTAATATGTTTGATAACGTACTAGAACGAGTGAATGTTGAAAGGGACTTAATTATAGTTGGTGATTTAAATGTGGATTGGTTAAGTGAAGGAACTTATAAAAATAGAATTCAATCGATGTGCGTTGAAAACAATTTATCGGTTATAAATGATCAACCAACGAGGATAACCAATAATTCGTCAACTCTTATTGACTATGTTATATCTAGTACAAGATTTATTACTGCAAAAACGGATGCTAAATTAAAAATAAGTGATCACGAAACCATTAGATTTGAGATTACATTAAATAAAAATAATAAAACATCTGATATTTCGAAATATAAAGTACTTAACTATAATAAAAATACTTTTTTCTCAAAGCTCTTAGATAGTAAATTGATTGGAGTAGATGTTGTTAATGAAAGTGTGGATTATCTGGCAGATCTATGATCAGTGATGAATTGAAAGTTATTTTAGAAAGTATGGTGGTAGAGAAATGTGTCAAATCGAATGAATGTGAATGGTTTAATAAAAAGCTGGTAAAGTTAAGACGTGATAAATCATTGAAATATGAGCAATTTAAATTTAGTTCACAAGAATCGCAATGGAAAAAGTATATTTGCGCTAGAAATGTGTACAAAAAAGAGCTTCAAATCGCGAAAAACAATTTTATTCAAAAAAAGATTGATTCATCTTCAAACCCTCAAAAAATTTGGAGTAATATTAAGAAATTTGTGTTAAATACGAATCATTGTGAGATTAAAAACGTTTCATTTGGTGGACATGTGTGTTACTCTAGTAAGGAAATTGCGGGTGAATTTAATAAGTATTTTATAAAGAGTGTTGATGACATTATTGCTGAGATTCCTTTGAGAATTTATCATGACAGTTTAAATAATGCAAGTACCGTATTTATTTTTAAACCTGTTTGTTGCAAAGATATAGTTGAAATTTTAAAATCGATGGGAAAAAAGAAGGATTATAATTATATGAGTGCTGAAGTGTTTTTAGACGGCTTTGAGATTCTTGGTCCATTATTAAAAACTATTTTCAATAAGTCAATGATGACGGGTTATTTTCCAAGTAAATGGAAAGAATCAAGGGTAGTACCTATTCAAAAAGTTCAAGGTACAAAATTGTGTGAAGAATACAGACCTGTTAACATGCTTCCAACGTATGAGAAAGTGTTTGAAAAAGTTGTCGAAAAACAGTTTAGAAGTTATATGGAAGAGAATAATTTGATAATGCAACAACAATCGGGCTTTAGAAAAGGATATTCGTGTGAGACAGCATTGAATTGGGTTTTAGAGAGCTGGAAAAATGAAATGGATTGTAAAAATGTGATTGTAGCTGTGTTCTTGGATTTTAAGAGAGCGTTTGAGACTGTTATCGTGAAATACTTGTAAAAAAGCTTGAAAGATATGGTATGCGAAATAATGAACTCAAATGGTTTGATTCATATTTGAAGTGTCGTACTCAACGTACGGTGGTGAATAATAATGTTTCGGAGGAAAATGTTGTTAACACCGGTGTTCCTCAAGGTTCTGTGTTGGGTGTTTTCTTATTTTTACTATATATAAATGATATTAATCTATTTGTACGGTATTCTAAATTATGTATGTTTGCGGATGATGCATTGCTGTTTATATCTGGTAAAGATATTGGAGAGTGTACACGAAGATTGAATGTTGACCTTCAGTCAATAAGTGAGTGGCTGCGAGTGAATAAACTTAAATTGAATGTAAAGAAAACCAAATATATGTGTATTAATAGTTCGAGTGATAATAATATTGTGCAAATTGATGGGGATAACATTGAGAGAGTGAATGAATTCAAATATTTGGGAGTTGTAATTGACAACAAATTGAACTTTAAAGCCAATATAGATTTTGTTTGCAAAAAAGTGTCTAAGAAAATAGGTTTTCTTGCGCGAATAAGGAGAAAAATATCGCTTGCGACCGCTTTAAAAATTTATAATGCTGTTGTTAAACCCCACTTTCAATACTGTTCGACTGTTCTTTTTTTGTCCTCACAGGGTGATATAAACCGGCTTCAGAGGCTTCAAAATAAAGCAATGCGGATTATCCTTAAATGTGCGCGATTAACTCATATTGATCATATGCTTAAAAGATTAAACTGGTTGAACATTACGCAGCAAATAAGCTTAAATGTGTTGTTATTCATTTTCAAAATCAAAAATAATATGCTACCAAAATACCTTTGTAACAACTTGAAATATTCGCAACCATATAATCTTAGAAGTGGTCAACATTTTAAATTAGATCATAAAAACACAACTCGAGCTCAGAACACTGTGATGTTTAGAGGTCTTCAACTATACAATAATCTTCCTAATCATATAAAACTTTTGAATAACCTTCGGAAATTTAAAGTCGAATTGATTAAACATTTGAAAGCGGATTATCGATAATTTGATCTAATTATTATAAGTATTTAAAACATTTATTACAACAAAATGGCTTTTTAGCCAAATCGCATCGCTCTTTAACTCTTTGTCCTAGTTAATTAATTTCTAATATAAACTTTAATAAATAAACAATACATCATCTAATTCCTCAAACTATAACTAAAAACAACCTTACTATAATACAAAAAATTAATTAATGGAACTCCCCGCGCGTCGGTTGGGAGGGGAAAGGAGGCGGGGCATAATAATAATAATAATAAGAAATACTGCTTTATGTAGTATTCATTAAATTCTTTTAAAATTAGTTGCTTTTATGATTAATATATTTAAAAATAAAAACAAAATTTAAATGTCAGTTTAAAAAAAAAAAGGTTTTCTGTAGCTGTTTACTGATACAAACTGGCGAATAGTAGCCGACAGTGTGACCGGACTGACAGCCACTGCTCGCTTCTGCTACTGATAGAAGAGGAATTATGAATTATGGTCAAACCTATAAAAATATGATATAAACGTACACACCATCGCTTAAGAATTCGCATTCCTTACAACATAAAACTTTCACGAAACGAATGCATTACAATATTCAGATTCCGAGTAGGAAAAACTATCTTTAACTCCAAACATCTATTCGACCGGAGTGGTCCAGAAGAATGTGTTGAAAGCGGAGTACTCTTGACAATTCCACACATCCTAATGGAATGCCCAAAATCAAAACAAACATCTCACCCGCCGAAACAATTGCCTGAACTTCTTGATCCCTCAGATTCTAATACTATAAAATACAAATACAATGAAATATAAACCTTTTATTTTACAATATGAAACATCCTAACTGTAAATAATTTAATTAATACGGCATTGCATGGTCCTGTCACCCTAATGCCTATCTTTTTAAAAAAGTTTGTAAATTTATTTTATAAGCTTTTTGTATATATAAATAAGTACATAAATGATATAAACGAATACTTACAAACTCCCTTGGCAAGAGGTACAACACTCTTTTGATGTCTTCTACTCGTACGCAAATCGATTGAGATTCTTTTCCAGCTTTCGGAGGTAGTTTTCCAAAGAGAAAAACTTCCCCGGGTATCCTTACGGGATCTTCCCAAGCTTCCCAATACCAGAATTTCAACTCCTCACTACCCAATGCATTTTCATCAGTTGACGTAGCCGCTGCTATTTCCTCATCAAAGTTATCCACATTGCAAATGCTTTCCCAGTTGTTTAGCAAGTTCTTCATATCATCTTCGTTAGTTGTTGCTTTGGGTTTGGCTATCGCTTTTGGTGTTTTCTCCTCTTGAGAAACTTTTGGTTTGGCAGGGCTTTTAATTTTTTCATCGAATTGATTTTCATCGTCGTTCAACATACTAAAGTCCATATCATCATCTGGAATGTCGTTAATTTCCGGTGAAGGCAATGGCTTCTCCACTTCCACTTTCTTTTTTTCTTTAAAGAAAGGTTTTCTTTCTTCAGGTTCCTTTTTCTCAGCAACAACAGCAGCAACGGCTTCCTTAGCCTCAACTTTTGTTTTGGATTCAGGTTTCAGAAGGATCTTGTCAAGCATTTCATCATCACTGGTGTTGCCATTCTGCTTCTTTGGCTCTTCTTTCATTTTAATGTTATTGATAAAGCTACTCATGTATTCCTTAGCCATAGCTGCATCCGATTGCCTGCTTTTAGAAGGACCTTGAGTCGAGCCTGCGGTCTTGGATGCATCCCCATTTGTCTGCGCACTACTGCCACCATCATCGAGTTCTCCCAAAATATCTGCAAGCACATCATCCTCGGCAACTTTTATTGGGGGCTCTTTCTTCTTGGGCACTGCATTACTAAAAAGATTTCTTATACTGCCTTTGCCTTTTGCAGGCTTATCTGAGCCTCTTGGACGCTTTTTAGATCCTTTCGCTGCTCGACCATCTTCATCTTCGGAAAAATCTTCGTCTTCAAAGTAATCTCTGCCATCCTCTTGGTAGCCAGTTCCATCTTCAAATCAAAACAGTAATAATTTCAAATTGGTTGATTGATCTGTATTTTGCTTACCATCTTCAATCCAATCGTGGCCGCCGTATTTTTCTTTGACTCGTTTTGTATATTCTTTTTCATCTACAAGCTCATAAACATTGTCCACATCTTCTTCAACTTCACACTTATGTTTGCTTCCTTTAAGTTTCTTTAGTTTTTCTAGAGCTGCGAATCTACCACCTTTATCCACACGCTGGCGCTTTGCTCTTGGTGCTAAAATTACAAGAGTAGTTGAGAATGTGTTGAAATAGATATATTTAAATATTACCGTCTTCCTCCATTATTAAATAGACTATAAAATAAATAAAACTAGTAAAATGCTAGAGGAATTGTAAAACGCTGAAAATTATTTTTTGTTCAAATTTTTTGACAAGCAACAACAATTGGCGGGAAATCAAAACAAACGGAATGGTATAAAATTGCTGATTGTGTTAAATGTAGTAGATTTGTAATAAATTTGGCTTGTTCAGGTTCGTAGTGACAATTGATTTTCAACTTTAAGGGGTCACCCAAACGAAACCGATTTTTTTGTTGCTGCAGCGGCAAAGTCAGTTATCAAATTACATGTTTTAATAGCAATGTAATATGAGAGTAATATGAGAGTACCCACACAGTCGAAACTAGAACGAACCCGCATTTTTGTTTTTGTAAAATTTTTATTTTTGTCACAATTGCAAAAGTTGTTATTGTTGTGGCGCAAAATAAAAAAAGAAACAAGAGAGCTGTTTAAATTTCACAAGCACATTGTACCAGGCGATAAATGATGGACGGAAAAGTGTGGAGAACGCAGAGTTCCAATGAATAAACCGGAACTGTTGCCACAATTTGGTGGCAGCGGAAGGCGATTTTCAACAACTTGTATTTATTTATACAATCGTAGTTAAAATCCTTTATTAATTAAAAAAGATAGTTAGACAAGTTACAATATGGTAATAATACAATAATTACTTAGTCTTCTATTCCGATTAGATTAAAAAATATTGGTGGAGCCAAAATGAACTTTCTTCGATGGTGTTTATGCAGAAAAGGAAAATGTGTCCAAGAAAAGATGGCTGACAGACGAAAGTTTCACAGAAAAAAGATGGTCGACCATAAAAAAGATGGCCGACCGATTACTTTCGATGACGTGGCCAGGGCAGTAGCTCCCCCTATACGTCAGGCGGAAACTACCGCCTATTAGGGTGCGCTTACGCTAACAGTCCCCCCCGGTATTTTCCGCACCTGACGTAGTATTTCCAACGTCCGGGACGGCCACATGGGGTTGTTTGGGTCGATTATAAGTACATCACCCGCCCCACGAAGTTTCACAGGTGTAAGCCACTTGGCCCTGCGCGTAAGAGTAGGCAGATATTCTAACACCCACCGTTTCCAAAGACGGTCTGCAAATTGTTGAGAGATTAACCAGTTTTTTCGCAGTATGAGCATATCGTCGTCGAGCTTTGCTGCGGGGTGTAGACCCCATGCCGGGCCTAACAGGAAGTGAATGAGCATTAGAGCTCCAGGATTGTTTGGGCTGGTTGGCATGTATGTTAGAGATCTCGAGTTGATAATTTCTGTCAGCACATTATCCATGATGTAGTGAGCAGTACATGGGGAGCAAGTAGCTCCAAACGTCATAACCATCATGACGTATGTATCCGGTTCACCGTCCTGATCGTGTCCCCACAAGAATCGCTGATAGTATATCCAGGCACCGAACTCTTTGAGTGTACATATCTTCAGTGTTTGTTTATGGACTGGGATCGGTTGAAGTTGGTTCGAAAACTGATCTGGGTGCCGTCCAGGCGTGAAGGATTTCTTAATCGGTGCGTTCTCTACTAGATTTGGTAGATGTCCAGTTCTCGGATCTAATGCAACCGCCGATTCAGAAATGTTTTTAATATACGGCAGTTCTACCTGATTTGTTGTTGCTGGAGTACTCAATGGAAATCGATGCACAACTGTTTCGGTCTCCCAGCTTAGGATCGGAGGTGCTGTTGGCATAGGCTCTTGAAGAATCCCAGCATTTGTAGAAGATTGAAAACATCGTTTGTCAGGTATACCCGCAATCCAATTAGTTATGTTCACCTTCGTTTGGTTGTTTGAATTGGTACAAAAGGCATCCTCTTCACTATCCTCAGACGACTCCTCAAGTTGACTCATTATCTGGTACTTTTTGTTAAGATATTCAGTTTCTCTTTCTTTTCTCAGTCTGAGCCCTTCTTCATCGAGAGCCTCTTGAAGTTTTCGTTCCTCTTCAATTTTCAGTAGTTCGGTTCGAATTTTATATGCAGAGAACCTAGAGGATTTCGAATGACTCGATCTTATTTCGGTGTTGTTCATGGTGGTATATACCTCCCCACTTAATTTGGCAGGTAGGTTGTAGGTTCCTACAGGTACGACATACGTTGATGTATGTAGACATTCCGGAACAGCAATGGGCGCTCTTGGAGGTGGCGAATGAGAATCGACGTTAAATGCGGCAGACGATGGGTGTAACGAATTGGTTACGCTGGTCCATGCGGTAAACGTCGATGCATTTTGCCACCCATAACCAATGGGTAGAGCGGTAGACGCTGAAGACGAAGCGAGGGTTCCAAGCGTGACGGCCGCTTCGGCCGCACTGGGCGTGGAATTATTTGATGCGACATACGTTGATGTATGTAGACATTCAGGAACATCAATGGGCGCTCTTGGAGGTGGCGAATGAGAATCGACGTTAAATGCGGCAGACGATGGGTGTAACGAATTGGTTACGCTGGTCAATGCGGTAAACGTCGATGCATTTTGCCACCCATAACCAACGGGTAGAGCGGTAGACGCTGAAGACGAAGCGAGGGTTCCAAGCGTGACGGCAGCTTCGGCCGCACTGGGCGTGGAATTCAACAAAATGCCTTGATGTAGATAATCAGGAACAGCAGTGGGCGCTCTTGGAGGTGGCGAATGAGAATCGATGTTAGATGCGGCAGACGATGGGTGTAACGGATTGGTTACACTGGTCAATGCGGTAAACGTCGATGCATTTTGCCACCCATAACCAACGGGTAGAGCGGTAGCCGCTGAAGACGAAGCGAGGGTTCCAAGCGTGACGGCAGCTTCGGCCGCACTGGGCGTGGAATTTAACAAAATGCCTTGATGTAGATAATCAGGAACAGCAGTGGGCGCTCTTGGAGGTGGCGAATGAGAATCGATGTTAGATGCGGCAGACGAGGGGTGTAACGAATTGGTTACACTGGTCAATGCGGTAAACGTCGATGCATTTTGCCACCCATAACCAATGGGTAGAGCGGTAGACGCTGAAGACGAAGCGAGGGTTCCAAGCGTGACGGCCGCTTCGGCCGCACTGGGCGCAGAATCTAATCCTATGCCTTGATTATATGCAGCAGTAGCTGCTTCTGACATCAAGGTCGATGATAAACCCACACTCGAGGTTGCATGTGCGCTGCGAGATGACGCAGCTATGGGTCCACGCGTGACGGCGACTTCGGCCGCACTGGGCGCAGAATATTCTCCAACACTCTTCATATATGCAGCGGTAGCTGCTTCTGGCATCGAGAACGACGATAAATCCACAATCGAGGTTGCATGTGCACTGCGAGATGACGCAGCGAAAGGTCCACGCGTGACGGCAACTTCGGCCGCACTGGGCGCAGAATATTCTCCAACACTCTTCATATATGCAGCAGTAGCTGCTTCTGGAATCGATAACGACGGTAAATCCACGATCGAGGTTGCATGTGCACTGCGAGATGACGCAGCGAGAGGTCCACGCGTGACGGCAACTTCGGCCGCACTGGGCGCAGAATATTCTCCAACACTCTTCATATATGCAGCAGTAGCTGCTTCTGGAATCGAGAACGACGATAAATCCACGATCGAGGTTGCATGTGCACTGCGAGATGACGCAGCGAAAGGTCCACGCGTGACGGCAACTTCGGCCGCACTGGGCGCAGAATATTCTCCAACACTCTTCATATATGCAGCAGTAGCTGCTTCTGGCATCAAGAACGACGATAAATCCACGATCGAGGTTGCATGCACAGCACGAGATGACGGAGCGAGGGGTCCACACGTGACGGCAACTTCGGCCGCACTGGGCGCAGAATACTCCCCACGACTCTGTAAATACGCAGCAGTGGCTGCATCTTGTGTCGAGGCAGACGAAAATCCAACAGACGAGGTAGCGTGTGCAGCACGAAATGACGGAGCGAGAGGTCCACACGTGACGGCAACTTCGGCCGCACTGGGCGCAGAATAATCCCCACGACTCTGTAAATACGCAGCAGTGGCTGCATCTTGTGTCGAGGCAGACGAAAATCCAACCGACGAGGTAGCGTGTGCAGCACGAAATGACGGAGCGAGAGGTCCACACGTGACGGCAACTTCGGCCGCACTGGGCGCAGAATAATCCCCACGACTCTGTAAATACGCAGCAGTAGCTGCTTCTGGCATCGAGAACGACGATAGATCTACGATCGAAGTTGCATATGCGGTGCGAGATGACGGAGCGAGGGGTCCACACGTGACGGCAACTTCGGCCGCACTGGGCGCAGAATAATCCCCACGACTCTTTAAATACGAAGCAGTAGCTGCATCTGGTGTCGAGGCTAACGAAAATCCCATAGACGATGTAGCATATTCGTGACGAGGTAATGTAGATGTGGTACTTAATGTAAGTGACTGAGGCAGGTCGTAGTATGGAACAGAGGGCCCACACTTGGCGGCAACTTCAGCCGCACTCGGCGCAGAATTTTCCCCCAAGCTCTTTATATTCGCAGCATTAGCTGCGGCTGACTTTGATGTCGACAATGAAATTACTACGGTTTTTATTTGCTCTGTGCTTATTATTTGTCCACTTGGTTTTTTCTCAACAACTTTTTGCAATATATTTGTTCTACTGGGTGTTAAAATACTACTACTACTCTTACCTTGGCACGTTGGACATACGTATGTCTTATCTTCAATGCTTGCGTCCACTCCCGCGCGTCGAAAATGATTCCAATTGTTGCATTCATTGCATAAAACCACTGGATCTCCGCAGCTCCCACAGTTGAAGTCAGTTGAGTCTCGATTAATCCTTGACGGCATGTCACAATAAGATTTTAAATTGTTGCCACAATTTGGTGGCAGCAGAAGGTGATTTTCAACAACTTGTATTTATTTATACAATCGTAGTTAAAATCCTTTATTAATTAAAAAAGATAGTTAGACAAGTTACAATATGGTAATAATACAATAATTACTTAGTCTTCTATTCCGATTAGATTAAAAAATATTGGTGGAGCCAAAATGAACTTTCTTCGATGGTGTTTATGCAGAAAAGGAAAATGTGTCCAAGAAAAGATGGCTGACAGACGAAAGTTTCACAGAAAAAAGATGGTCGACCATAAAAAAGATGGCCGACCGATTACTTTCGATGACGTGGCCAGGGCAGTAGCTCCCCCTATACGTCAGGCGGAAACTACCGCCTATTAGGGTGCGCTTACGCTAACAGTCCCCCCCGGTATTTTCCGCACCTGACGTAGTATTTCCAACGTCCGGGACGGCCACATGGGGTTGTTTGGGTCGATTATAAGTACATCACCCACCCCACGAAGTTTCACAGGTGTAAGCCACTTGGCCCTGCGCGTAAGAGTAGGCAGATATTCTAACACCCACCGTTTCCAAAGACGGTCTGCAAATTGTTGAGAGATTAACCAGTTTTTTCGCAGTATGAGCATATCGTCGTCGAGCTTTGCTGCGGGGTGTAGACCCCATGCCGGGCCTAACAGGAAGTGAATGAGCATTAGAGCTCCAGGATTGTTTGGGCTGGTTGGCATGTATGTTAGAGATCTCGAGTTGATAATTTCTGTCAGCACATTATCCATGATGTAGTGAGCAGTACATGGGGAGCAAGTAGCTCCAAACGTCATAACCATCATGACGTATGTATCCGGTTCACCGTCCTGATCGTGTCCCCACAAGAATCGCTGATAGTATATCCAGGCACCGAACTCTTTGAGTGTACATATCTTCAGTGTTTGTTTATGGACTGGGATCGGTTGAAGTTGGTTCGAAAACTGATCTGGGTGCCGTCCAGGCGTGAAGGATTTCTTAATCGGTGCGTTCTCTACTAGATTTGGTAGATGTCCAGTTCTCGGATCTAATGCAACCGCCGATTCAGAAATGTTTTTAATATACGGCAGTTCTACCTGATTTGTTGTTGCTGGAGTACTCAATGGAAATCGATGCACAACTGTTTCGGTCTCCCAGCTTAGGATCGGAGGTGCTGTTGGCATAGGCTCTTGAAGAATCCCAGCATTTGTAGAAGATTGAAAACATCGTTTGTCAGGTATACCCGCAATCCAATTAGTTATGTTCACCTTCGTTTGGTTGTTTGAATTGGTACAAAAGGCATCCTCTTCACTATCCTCAGACGACTCCTCAAGTTGACTCATTATCTGGTACTTTTTGTTAAGATATTCAGTTTCTCTTTCTTTTCTCAGTCTGAGCCCTTCTTCATCGAGAGCCTCTTGAAGTTTTCGTTCCTCTTCAATTTTCAGTAGTTCGGTTCGAATTTTATATGCAGAGAACCTAGAGGATTTCGAATGACTCGATCTTATTTCGGTGTTGTTCATGGTGGTATATACCTCCCCACTTAATTTGGCAGGTAGGTTGTAGGTTCCTACAGGTACGACATACGTTGATGTATGTAGACATTCCGGAACAGCAATGGGCGCTCTTGGAGGTGGCGAATGAGAATCGACGTTAAATGCGGCAGACGATGGGTGTAACGAATTGGTTACGCTGGTCCATGCGGTAAACGTCGATGCATTTTGCCACCCATAACCAATGGGTAGAGCGGTAGACGCTGAAGACGAAGCGAGGGTTCCAAGCGTGACGGCCGCTTCGGCCGCACTGGGCGTGGAATTATTTGATGCGACATACGTTGATGTATGTAGACATTCAGGAACAGCAATGGGCGCTCTTGGAGGTGGCGAATGAGAATCGACGTTAAATGCGGCAGACGATGGGTGTAACGAATTGGTTACGCTGGTCAATGCGGTAAACGTCGATGCATTTTGCCACCCATAACCAACGGGTAGAGCGGTAGACGCTGAAGACGAAGCGAGGGTTCCAAGCGTGACGGCAGCTTCGGCCGCACTGGGCGTGGAATTCAACAAAATGCCTTGATGTAGATAATCAGGAACAGCAGTGGGCGCTCTTGGAGGTGGCGAATGAGAATCGATGTTAGATGCGGCAGACGATGGGTGTAACGGATTGGTTACACTGGTCAATGCGGTAAACGTCGATGCATTTTGCCACCCATAACCAACGGGTAGAGCGGTAGCCGCTGAAGACGAAGCGAGGGTTCCAAGCGTGACGGCAGCTTCGGCCGCACTGGGCGTGGAATTTAACAAAATGCCTTGATGTAGATAATCAGGAACAGCAGTGGGCGCTCTTGGAGGTGGCGAATGAGAATCGATGTTAGATGCGGCAGACGAGGGGTGTAACGAATTGGTTACACTGGTCAATGCGGTAAACGTCGATGCATTTTGCCACCCATAACCAATGGGTAGAGCGGTAGACGCTGAAGACGAAGCGAGGGTTCCAAGCGTGACGGCCGCTTCGGCCGCACTGGGCGCAGAATCTAATCCTATGCCTTGATTATATGCAGCAGTAGCTGCTTCTGACATCAAGGTCGATGATAAACCCACACTCGAGGTTGCATGTGCGCTGCGAGATGACGCAGCTATGGGTCCACGCGTGACGGCGACTTCGGCCGCACTGGGCGCAGAATATTCTCCAACACTCTTCATATATGCAGCGGTAGCTGCTTCTGGCATCGAGAACGACGATAAATCCACAATCGAGGTTGCATGTGCACTGCGAGATGACGCAGCGAAAGGTCCACGCGTGACGGCAACTTCGGCCGCACTGGGCGCAGAATATTCTCCAACACTCTTCATATATGCAGCAGTAGCTGCTTCTGGAATCGATAACGACGGTAAATCCACGATCGAGGTTGCATGTGCACTGCGAGATGACGCAGCGAGAGGTCCACGCGTGACGGCAACTTCGGCCGCACTGGGCGCAGAATATTCTCCAACACTCTTCATATATGCAGCAGTAGCTGCTTCTGGAATCGAGAACGACGATAAATCCACGATCGAGGTTGCATGTGCACTGCGAGATGACGCAGCGAAAGGTCCACGCGTGACGGCAACTTCGGCCGCACTGGGCGCAGAATATTCTCCAACACTCTTCATATATGCAGCAGTAGCTGCTTCTGGAATCGATAACGACGGTAAATCCACGATCGAGGTTGCATGTGCACTGCGAGATGACGCAGCGAGAGGTCCACGCGTGACGGCAACTTCGGCCGCACTGGGCGCAGAATATTCTCCAACACTCTTCATATATGCAGCAGTAGCTGCTTCTGGAATCGAGAACGACGATAAATCCACGATCGAGGTTGCATGTGCACTGCGAGATGACGCAGCGAAAGGTCCACGCGTGACGGCAACTTCGGCCGCACTGGGCGCAGAATATTCTCCAACACTCTTCATATATGCAGCAGTAGCTGCTTCTGGAATCGAGAACGACGATAAATCCACGATCGAGGTTGCATATGCGCTGCGAGATGACGCAGCGAAAGGTCCACGCGTGACGGCAACTTCGGCCGCACTGGGCGCAGAATATTCTCCAACACTCTTCATATATGCAGCAGTAGCTGCTTCTGGCATCAAGAACGACGATAAATCCACGATCGAGGTTGCATGCACAGCACGAGATGACGGAGCGAGGGGTCCACACGTGACGGCAACTTCGGCCGCACTGGGCGCAGAATACTCCCCACGACTCTGTAAATACGCAGCAGTGGCTGCATCTTGTGTCGAGGCAGACGAAAATCCAACAGACGAGGTAGCGTGTGCAGCACGAAATGACGGAGCGAGAGGTCCACACGTGACGGCAACTTCGGCCGCACTGGGCGCAGAATAATCCCCACGACTCTGTAAATACGCAGCAGTGGCTGCATCTTGTGTCGAGGCAGACGAAAATCCAACCGACGAGGTAGCGTGTGCAGCACGAAATGACGGAGCGAGAGGTCCACACGTGACGGCAACTTCGGCCGCACTGGGCGCAGAATAATCCCCACGACTCTGTAAATACGCAGCAGTAGCTGCTTCTGGCATCGAGAACGACGATAGATCTACGATCGAAGTTGCATATGCGGTGCGAGATGACGGAGCGAGGGGTCCACACGTGACGGCAACTTCGGCCGCACTGGGCGCAGAATAATCCCCACGACTCTTTAAATACGAAGCAGTAGCTGCATCTGGTGTCGAGGCTAACGAAAATCCCATAGACGATGTAGCATATTCGTGACGAGGTAATGTAGATGTGGTACTTAATGTAAGTGACTGAGGCAGGTCGTAGTATGGAACAGAGGGCCCACACTTGGCGGCAACTTCAGCCGCACTCGGCGCAGAATTTTCCCCCAAGCTCTTTATATTCGCAGCATTAGCTGCGGCTGACTTTGATGTCGACAATGAAATTACTACGGTTTTTATTTGCTCTGTGCTTATTATTTGTCCACTTGGTTTTTTCTCAACAACTTTTTGCAATATATTTGTTCTACTGGGTGTTAAAATACTACTACTACTCTTACCTTGGCACGTTGGACATACGTATGTCTTATCTTCAATGCTTGCGTCCACTCCCGCGCGTCGAAAATGATTCCAATTGTTGCATTCATTGCATAAAACCACTGGATCTCCGCAGCTCCCACAGTTGAAGTCAGTTGAGTCTCGATTAATCCTTGACGGCATGTCACAATAAGATTTTAAATTGTTGCCACAATTTGGTGGCAGCAGAAGGCGATTTTCAACAACTTGTATTTATTTATACAATCGTAGTTAAAATCCTTTATTAATTAAAAAAGATAGTTAGACAAGTTACAATATGGTAATAATACAATAATTACTTAGTCTTCTATTCCGATTAGATTAAAAAATATTGGTGGAGCCAAAATGAACTTTCTTCGATGGTGTTTATGCAGAAAAGGAAAATGTGTCCAAGAAAAGATGGCTGACAGACGAAAGTTTCACAGAAAAAAGATGGTCGACCATAAAAAAGATGGCCGACCGATTACTTTCGATGACGTGGCCAGGGCAGTAGCTCCCCCTATACGTCAGGCGGAAACTACCGCCTATTAGGGTGCGCTTACGCTAACAGGAACTGCTCTTGACTAAGCAAACGGTAGAATTTTTACCAATGATGCTGTGTTTACATGCATCTGCAACTGCGGAAGTGCAGAAAAGTAAAGCGAGACGGATGAAGATTACAAAGCACAAAAGTTAAAAAGAGAGACGAATAGGATTATGGTTGCAGATGAAAAATTATGGTTGCAGATGAACATGTTCATCTGCACCCATAATTTTTCATCTGCAACCATAATTAGGAAGTTCGTTCCCTCTCTATCAGACAAGTATGAATTTTACATCTTGTGTCTTTTTCCGATTTTCATCTGCACTTGCAGATGCATGTAAATCCACCATGAAACTCAGCAAAACCAGTTTGAAATCCAAAAATAAAGTGGTTTTAGTAATTTCAATAACACAACTTTATATTCAGCTAAATACGTGTACCACAGATAGACAAAAGTAAATGGAAGTTGTGGGGCAAGAGAAGTTATAGTTTTACCTCTTGTTTTTTATTGCTCTAAGCTACAAGCTTAAAAGTACTGAAACAATACAAAACTTATGCAAAATTATGTCCGCAGTTAAACCAACATGATAACCATGTGGTTTGCCATACAAAATGAAACCTTTTTAGTCACTGGGTTTCGTGATAACCTACTCGAAACCAAGTTCGCTGACTGCACTATATCCAATATTCCATTGAATTTGACATTTAAGAGAGTGGAAGCTAGTGGAGAGAAAATCAATTCTCTCACACGTCGTTGACGTCCTGCTCACTCTTTATATCTCTGTCTCTTTTTAACTTGAGACAAAAACATAAACTCATGCGCACCTGAAGTTAAACTTGGTCTCATTCCAGGATGGTTTGAGTTAACCAAGTAGTGTCCGCATATGAAAAAAAATTTTCCGCCGTATTAATAAACGCGGAGTAGCTGGGCTAAGTCTTATTTCATGAACTGTATTATCTTTTGCCATAGCATTTTCCACTTAATCCATGGAATAAGACTTAGCCCAGCTATTCCGCTTTTATTAATACGGCAGTTTAAGTTTATCTTTTTGTCCTAAGTTAAAAAGAGACAGACATAAAGTTTGAGCGGAACGTCAACGACGTATGAGAGAATTCATTCTTTTTCCGCTCACTTCCACTCTCTTAAACGTCAAATTCACTGGAATATTGGAAATAGTGCATTCAGCGCACTTGGTTTCGAGTAGGTTATCACGACACCCAGTGACAAAAAAGGTTTCATTTTGTATGGCAAACCAACTTGGTTATCATGTTGGTGTGGGATTGTTTTAAGTTAAGCAAGTTTAACTTTCAGGTGCGGACATAGCACAGACGAATGCGTTTTTTCTCAGAACTACCTTGTCCCATTGATTTCTCAAAAACCAATAAACCGATTTTAAAGTTTTTTTTTTGAAACTTAAATAATTGCAGTACCTAAGTCTGAGCGTAGCCGTTTTTTTAAAATTTGTATCATTACTATTTTTTAATAACATTTTACAAAAAATAGCTAAAATTGAGAAAAAAAACTAATTCCGTTTTGCAAAAAAAAACTGCTACGTACACCGATAGCTGTGTTTATTTAGATACAGCCTAATCCAATTGAGCCTTATAATTCAAACACGACTGAAATAGTCACTTTAAGCTCTCCAAACTTACCAAATCCAATCGAATCTGTCGCCCCTATGGTTTCGAACAATGAGGCTATTATAATATCTGATCATGATAGACCCCCACGGTTTGTGGAATCAGTGCCTAAACCAAAGACTATCACCCCGATTATAGAATCCGAAAAATGGACTGCGGAAGCTATCCGCACGAGTTTTGACATTTTTGCTATTATCGAATCCGCATTGAATCCGACGGTGTGAAAGTAAAAGATTGTCGATAACACAGGTTGAAAAAGGCGTATTACCGAATCCGTTGTTCATCCGCACTCCATACAATTTTTGCCGTTTCTCATCCGCACCAAAATTGTTGCGGATATTTAAAAGTGAATGCAAATTCTTCTTGGTACTATGTTTTTTGTTCATTTGAGTATGTTTTTTTAGTGTTTTGCAACGCTATTCGAAAAATTCGAATAAAAGTTGTGGATTAAGCATTCTGCGTCGACTTCTTACAATAGGCACATCATCAACCCCTGAAAGAATTGAATTAACATGCAACTCAATTTCGATCTGAAGTAGTAGTAGGCAAAAAATCAATGTAATACAACGTTCAAACACGATCGTGACGAATCAAAACGAAAAGCAGACCAAACACCAAAACATTCCTGGTTTAGATAAATGAATTATGCAATTCTTTTTATTAAACTTTTTCTTTTCAATCAAGTTAGTTTCACCTACACAATATAAGGCAGCTCAAAAAGTTATAGAGACTGAGACTCATCAGATTTCCTTCCAGTTTCATTTCTATTAAAAAAAACGCTACGGAGTCCATTTAAAATTTATTTTATTAGATTTATGCAAGTTTTAATTTCTTATTCCTTTTTTTTTACAGATGAAGAATGCCACTTGAATAAAGTCAAATGAAGCCATTTGACAGGTGGAATAGGATAAGGTAAAGTGGTGTCGCGGATCGACATTGCAGTTCATCCGCCGGATTCAATAATTGGGCCCATTCAGTTTTCTAGTGACTACGTAGTGGAAAGTCGACTAGCTTTTTGAATGCAAAATGCACTACAAATGTAGTCAACCTAGAACTGTCAAAATAAGTACACAAAAACACGAAACAATTGCATTTTGAGAACTTTAAATAATCTTATCTTTTAAATTAAGCAACTTTAATTACATATCTCTTCACTGCTTTCAATTTGATAAAAATTGTCGAAAAAAATTTCATTTTGCACTTTGTAATTTTTCGTGTGTTTACCCAACAGCTGATTCTCAAACGTCAGACTAACTTTGTAGCTGAAAATTTTCAACTACGTGGAAGGGGAAATTTCCACTCGTTTTGTAGTCGATTTCGACCAATCAGAAGAGTTCACTACGTAGTCACTAGAAAACTGAATGGGCCCATTGTGTTCAATGCAGATGCGGATGCCTTGCGGATCGGATGAGATCCGCGGGAATAGACTATTGCGGATTCCATAATCGACATGTTATATTTATATCTCGTCTCAAATCAGATACTACTCCAGAAGACATAATTTTCCACCTTAAAACTAATAAATGCATCACAAACGATTCGTTTGTTAGGTGTAATAAAATAAGTAAGCCTAACAACTATGTGGCTTCTATTAAGATTATTGTTTCTCCAACGCTTTTTGACCCTATTTGCAACCCTCAGATTTGGCCGGCCGATACTCTTATTAAAGAATTTTCAGCTCGTCATAGTAAAAGTACCGTCAATAAGGGACCAAAAAACTTGAAAGTATCTCCCTCTTCTACCAAAATGTAAGAGGGCTTCGCAGCAAAACTGCTAATCTCTATAACAACTCCCAAGCATTCTCTCATGACATTTTTGCTCTGACTGAAACTTGGCTTAACTCTGCCATTTTAGATACTGAATTGTTTGACCATGAGTACTTAGTGTATAGAAAAGATCGTACCTACAATAAACCCTCGGAAGTTGGAGGTGGCGTACTTACTGCTGTTCGTAGCAAATATACATATGTCTTCTCTTATAACCTTTCCATTTGATTTAACTGTAAATGTATTATGTGTCAAAGTCACAATCAAATCAAAAATTGTTTATATCATTAATACATATATTCCACCAAAGAGCTCTGCTTCATCTTATAAAGAATTAACGTTAGTTTTAGATTATATTAATGAATTGCTGTGTGTTGAAAATTATGTATTGTTCTTAGGTGACTTTAATTTACCTTATATTCAATGGTTACCATCTTCAGATGAAACCTATTTTCAACCATCTTTGACTTCACCTCAACAGGAATTAATGTTGTTGGATAATTTAACATCAACCGACTTACGGCAAGTAAGCTGTATCAAAAACTCTAAAAATCGAATTCTCGATTTGGTCTTCTCTTCAGACTCTGTTAGTACCGTTGTTATTGAATCTAGTTTCGGTATTACTGATCCTAGCCTTGATGAAACTAACATAGATGACTACCACCCACCTCTGAATATTTTTCTTGACTTGAGTGGTGAAATCCACAGTAATAGTAACTCTCATGATTGTTCCTATGTGTTTGACTACCGCAAAGCTGATTTCGATTTGCTCTGTGGTGAATTAATTATGTCTGGTATCGAAAACATATCAGTTTTTACCAATATTGACGAAGCTGTTAGCAGCTTTTATTTGATTCTCTATAGATGTATAGAAAAATCAATTCCTAAAAAATTTTTAAAAATTCTGACTCCAACCATCCATGGTATACTAAAGAGTTGAAAATCTTAAGAAATAAAAGAAATAAAGCTTGGAACACTTACATATATTAAAACTCATTCAGTTTCCGACTATGAGTTTTACGTTTTTCTTTTTGAAGAATTTAAGACACTTTCTAACCCTGCAGCTACACGATCAAGATATGGTAAGCCATCAGCCTACATATACACTATGTCAAATTCCTGTTCGTGTTTCGGCTGTGACGTAGGCGACTTACAATTTGCCAGACAAATGGCTTTCAATCGACATGTCATTATATATTTTCAAAATGGCACCCACAAGAAATTTGAAATTCAAAGTTTTTTTCCAGGCACTCTTTTCTCTTTTTGAGGATATTTGACGAAGCTGTCAATTTCATGGCTACTGAATCTACTTCTCGGGTTGCTTTCAATATTCCATACCAGTTGGGTTTCAATTTCGAAAAGTTTGGTTGTGTATGTAAGAAAGTTCGAATGTATTGTAAATGGCTTACCATATCTTGACCGTGTAGCCCCGGGGTAAAAATCTTTATTCAAATTATATTGACCGAATGGGATACTCTTTTAAAACAAATCCAAAAACGTTCTGGCAGTTTGTTAACTCAAAGAAAAAATCAGATGGTTATCCAGCTAGTTTTGTTTATGAGAACTGTTCTTATGAGAACATCTCTGATATTTGTAATGCATTTGCTGACCAGTTTCGCAGCTCATTTTGCGATACTACTGTTGACATTGATGCTGATTTCTTCAGTTATCTTCGCAACTGTAATCAAGTATGCTTTAATAACATTGTTATTGAAATTGATAAACTTTTTTGGAGTCTTGAAACCTTAAATGACGATTTTTCTTCCGGGCCGGATGGCATTCCTCCCATTGTACTAAAAAAATGTAGGTCATGCTTAGCATACCCGTTACAATATTTGTTCTTACTTTCTTTGAAATCTAGTAAATTCCCTCTACTTTGGAAAAGATCATTTATCACTCCAGTTTTTAAGAAAGGGGACAAATGTGATATAAAAAACTATAGACCCATTGCCAAACTTTCTAGCATTCCTAAACTATTTGAAAAACTAGTATGTGACCAGCTGGCTTTCAGTGTAAAAAACGTTATTTGCACACAGTAACACGGTTTTGTTAAAAATAGATCGACTGTCACAAACCTGCTATGTTTTCTTCAAAAATGTTCCTTAGCACTAGAAAATGGTAATGAGCTCGATTGCATCTACACGGATTTTTCTAAAGCTTTCGATCAACTTTCACACAATATTATTCTGTTCAAACTAAAGGCAATGGGCTTCCCACCTGTGTTCACTGATTGGGTACTTTCTTATCTATCTATGAGATCATACCAAGTAAAGTTCCGTAATATCCTTTCCCACCCTTTTAATGCTGGCTCAGGTGTACCTCAGGGAAGTCATCTAAGACCTCTTCTATTTATTTTAGCTATCAATGATGTTGTGTCTTGCATTTCCTTCAGTGAAATATTAATTTTTGCTGATGATATGAAAATTTTTAAAAAGATAACTGGTTCGCTTGATCGCTCTCATCTCCAATCCGATGTTAATAATTTTGCAGTTTGGTGTTTTAAAAACGGGCTCAACCTAAACCCCAATAAATGCCAAAGCATGACTTTCTCTAAAAAGAAGGAACCTAGCATCCCAAGTTATTCTATTTCCAATAATATTTTGAGTCAAGTGAAATGTTTTAAGGATCTTGGCGTGTATTTTAGTTTCAATATGGACTTTACTCAACATGTCAACTACATCGTTAGTAAGGCCAATAGTATGCTTGGTTTTATGAAAAGATGGTCAAAAGAGTTTCAAGACCCATATGTTACCCTTGCTCTATACAATTGTTTAGTACGGCCTCATCTAGAGTATGCTTCTCAAGTGTGGTCCCCTTTTTATGAAATACACAACTCAAGAATTGAATCAGTACAACATAAATTCATAAGATTCGCTCTTAAAGGGCTTCCGTGGGTAAACCCTTATGATTTACCGCCATATGAGCACAGAATCCAATTATTACATATGCAACTTCTTTCTCAAAGGCGTACCATTAACGATCTGGTGTTTTTTCATCAACTTATTACCGGACATATCGATGCACCTGAGTTACTTTCTTGTGTTCAATTCAACTTTCGAGGCGGATCTTACCACCTGCGCAACTTAGTTTTAATATACTGCCCTTACCATAGAACGAATTATGGCATGAATGAGCCATTGACTCGTATGGGTAGACTTTTTAATCTTAACTCATGTTTAATTGATTTCAACTTAAGTAAATCTAGTCTAAAAAATTTGTTAAAAACCAGTGCTCCACTTTCTTTAGTTTAGTTTGCATGTTTGCATGTTTGCATGTTTCAATTAATTTTAGTTTATTTATCACATTTTGTATGTTTTTGTTTATTATATCACATTTTGTATGTCTTGTTTATTTTATAGTGTACTTTATTGAAGATAATTTTGTAATATTTATTTGAAAGTTCTTGTTATAATGTCTTTTTTTTGTTTTTACTATTCTTACGTTCTCTATGTGCTGGTGTTGGTGTTATACTAACACTTGCATTCATGATGAAGAGCGTATATAAGTATGTACATTATGAGCTTGTTCTAAGCTCAGTACTACTTAGTCTCTGAAATGCAAAGAAATACAAATAAAATTTAATTTTTCAAATTCAGATAATTCATCAAGGTAATATCTTTGGGACAACAAAGGAGAATTTTTTTTGACAGTTATCAAAATGCATGTAACTAAATCAATTTTACATATTTTTTTAAAAAATGTTGTGTTTATGCATTAGCGTATACTCCTTAAATAATCTTCTACCCGATCAAAAAAATATGCGCACCCAAAAAAACTCGCAAAAATTCTCAATTTTTGGGTCTATCACAGTGGCGTTCCCCCTTGACCTGTAAGGATGATAAACTTGTTAAAAGGAAGACTTTTAGTCAGGTCTTTGGGAAGGTTCTGAAGATGATAGGATCTGGGGGAGTATTTTTACTTTCTAGAAAAAAAAGTTACCGCCTCTTATTTGGCAATGTTTGATTAAAAGAAATTTTAACTAATGAATCGAGGTCATTTTGAAGCTGGAGAGAATCCCGGTCAGAGGTGATGTCTTTAAAAAATCTAGCATCATCAGGGTAAACTGAGATAGATGAATATTGGATGATCTTTTCGATCTTCAATGGCGAGGATGAAAAGGGGTTCCATGATGGCTACCTTGAGGTACAAAGGAATATTAGGTTTGTTCGTTGAACTTTACCCAGGGTTGAACCAGGTTTTCTTAACAAACGTATGAGTTGTTAAAAAAACCTGGGTTTTTAAGGCCTAGAAATCGCTAAAATACAAAATCACCACACATTCCTGTCATTTGAATAAAATACACGCCATTTAACAGCCCTCAACTCGCCCCCAGAAATTAAAAAAAAAAAACGCTTTGTGGCGACCACACTACCACAGGGTGACCCCTGGGCTTCAACAAGCGAACTTATTAGCTTCTTGAGATAGTTGGGGCTTGGGCATAGGCCTAGTTGGAAGTCTGTGGGGTTTTGGAGGGTTAGGATTGGTTTTGATATTATTGAAACTAGAAGAAATTAGAAATAAAAGAATTAGTTTTTAAACTCTAGTTGTGTGTCGTAGGTTTAAGCTTTAGCTGTTTTTTTAGGCTGAGAGTCTTCCATCCACATCGATACTGCCATAGCACTGAGTTTAATAATTCCAAGGGCGGAGAGCAAATAGCCGTTCCTATTTCCCATGAATTTGAAACTCCTATTAGCTGTACGTTTGGAATCAACATCTGGTATAGCATAGGTTTCAGAAAAAATCAGGTATTTATAGTTTGTTGATGTTGCGAGGAGTGGAAGAGGACATTCTATTCGCTAATCTATCGCAGTAAGTTGACCTCTGAATGCTCTGATACTTTGACCGCGTTGATGTCAAAGAACGACATTAATTTAGCTTCAATTCAAAAGGTATGTATTTATAAACAATGGCAAGATCTAAAGATTCAATTTTATTTTAGGTATGAATAAAATCTTTTGTCTTAAAGTCTCTAATACAGCAGTTTACCAAACATTATTGTATTAATAATCCAGGTGATGCTATTGCAAAGCTTATTGTGGAAGATCTTCAAAATTGTGATATGGACATTTCTTTTTTGATCGACCAAGGGTACCACCTGACGGAGCAAACAATATGTCTGGTCAATACAATGGTGTTCAGGCAATTATTCGCCAAAAAATTGATCCGCATGATCTATACGTCCATAGTGCAAATTCTTTGAACATTGCTATATCTGTTTCCAGCCAAATGCCAGCCATTAGAGATTGCCTATTCACAATTGCAGTTTACAATTATTTCAATACACCGAAAAGAAAAGATATGCTGCAAAAAACAATAAGCAAAAGCGAAGAGACTCCACAAAAAAAAAAGACATCCAAATAAGAACATTGGAAAGTGACGCAAAGAACTAAAAAAACACTAGGATTTCTTCTTGATTAGCCTTAAGTTTATAAGTATGGTTTACCAACTCTCGTTGCCGTTAAGTCGTGAGTTTCAAAGAGTGAATTTCAAAATTGAACGAGTAGAAAACGGAAGTCTTTGACATTGACGTTAAACATAAGAGAGTAGTGAACCAACAAAAGAATCGTTCGAACCGTTCGGTTCTAAGTACAGAAGAATATTTTCGTCTTACTGTTTTCAATCCGTTCTTGAGCAAAAAAGTTTAATGAAACTGTTGAGTTTTACCAAACATATTTGGCTGCCGGAACATTTTTTGTTCTAGTAGAATTAAAAACCTGGAAGAGATATTTGATCCGAAGATATAATACCTCCTCTAAGAATTTATTGGAACCGCTCGATAGCTGCCCCGAAAGAAGCTCTCCTAATACATATATTATATTAAAGATACTAGCCGGTTTAAATGTCAACTCCCGAATAACTTTCTCCAGTTTAAATAGATAAAAAATAAGAAAAAAGCATGACCAACAATGAGAGATTCTTAAAAATATATGTATCCATTATTATATATCCAGTGTTATTAAACACTGTGAAAAGTTTTGGATGTTTACTTATTTGCAGGATCGTTTGAATGGTTTAGTTGCGCTAGCTATTCATCACGAAATACCTATAACAGCAGACAAGGTTATAAGTGTTTCATCTAAAAAGACCAGAAAAATGGATTTTATTTTGTGTTTTAGTTTTTAAATTTTCACTTATTACATCAATATTTATTTTAGTTTATATTCAAACTAATGCGTATAATATATCATTTTTAAAAAATATAATTTTTTATGGCATACATTCAATGAAGTCTTGTTATTTGTTTTGTGAGCGAAAAAGAACTATCCCTCCCCCATTGCGAAAAGGTATCTACGCAACTGCAATTTGATAGCACTGGCCTGAATTATTATAAGTATCAACAATGTGTAGATAAGAGAAATGTTATCTAGGCCATGAATTAATTCACTGTGTACAAATCTGCAGGTCCTGACGGCCTTCGAAGGTTGTCTTAATTCCTCTTTTATACCTACTTTTTGCTTGCATTTCTTGACAAAGAGTGTCCTTCAATAAATAAATAAATCAATAAATAAATAGGTTGTCGCAACAGAGCGAAATGCCCCTGAACCTAGCGCATTTCTTACAACCATGCCTTGTGGTGAAATGAAGGGGACCTACAAGTATGTGCCGATTCCGAATGGCTAATCGAGAAAGTGCTTTTCATGGCAATGAGTTCACTATCGGAGGGCTTGCCAATACTTCGCGAAAGGCATGTCAACAATATTATCTACAGTGCTATTAGCCAAAAACTAAGCTCTTTTTTAATCGAGCTACAATTTAGAATAAACAATTTATTGAAATATTTGTGGTCAGACATACTCGTAATAAGAAAAAATGTTCAAACAATTAGAAATAAAACAGTAACTAATAGCGTTTTTCATTGAAATTCGACAGATTTACCCTCAGATCGAGAACTACTCCTTTCAATGAAACATGTTTTTAAGTTTTTTCCTAGTATTGGAGATTAAATTGATGTTCACATAAAGGAATTCATATTTTCACTCTCTGTAATTTGGTTTCTTCCAACAAATTTCTGATTTCTAACTTATGTATTTACTTTCTTGTTCACATTTTTTAACAATTTTTTGAACCTAACGCTGACACAACAAATTTAAAATCATCAAATTTTTTTCCAACGTTTGACAGAACAAGTGCTTTTGCATGTGAACGTGAATTCAGAGTAGATCTCCCAAGTCCCAACCAAAGAGAGATTCTTAAAAATATATCTAAATGGGAGTAGATCTGCGGCGTTTAGAGTTACTCCGGATGGATCTAGTCTATTTTTCAATGAAACATGAAAAAAAGAAAAAGAGTAAATCTTTTCACTAAAGGAGTAACTCTCTTCATCAATGAAAAACGATATAAGTCTTTAATTTCCGATTAACTCCATGCTCCAAACAAGAATAGTTGAAGCCAAAATGGGTGCAAGTACTATTAAAGTCAAAACTTTTAGGGGTACATCAAAAGGATCTGGATTTTATCTCCACTGGTTAAATTGGACCTGTCCAGAATCAGAGTCGTAGCCTATAGTGATGACTAGTCATCATGACTCCGCAGAAATTCACAGCAACTCTTTACGAGAACTACTTTTGAGAAGCCTCAAGCTCATCAACTGGCCCGCAAGCTGCGGACTAAATGTTAATCCTAATAAACCGAAGGTTGTTCTGTTAACAGGAAAGGGCAAAATACCAGATATACTTTCATCAACCAAGAATGGTATACCAATTCACTTAATTTGTAGCCCAAAATATCTAAGAAATTAAAAATATACGAAAAGCTTCATACTAAAAGTCTTCCAACTGTTGTGGCTTTTCATCAGTGGCTTCACATAGATATTTTTCTTCATCATTTAAACGCTAGTATAATTTCTCTTGGACTATTGATTGCAAATTTGTTTGATCTTTTATATTTTTCTTAGTACGAGGTGCTGCCGCTGCCTTAGTGGAGCAGAAAATCTATTCATAAATCACAAAAACTCTAACAAAGAAGACTTTACCAATCCCACTGGTGCTTATTTTAAAAGAATGCCTTGTTCTTATGTATTTCAAAATTAAAATAAATAAACCAAACCAAACACAAACACCTCTTACAACAGACAATTGGAAGAATAACGCTCAACAAAAAGATTCACACTCGCACGTATGTTCAGTTCAATTGCTTCCCGATTCAAACAGAAACTCGTAGAGGCATAACAATTGTTTACATAAATCATCTTCCTCCATCCGTTGACTATTTCAAAATAAAGGATGGATTACATCGGAATGGCTATTGATGTGGGTCCATCAAGCACTACTTTTGGCACGTCTCCAGAGAAACGTAAGTTCGCGGAATAAGCACACATCGTGATGACCGAAGAGAATCTATCGGCCTGATTTGAATCCCCTCAACGTTGAGATAGCTACAACGTTTGGTCAGTACTAACTGTTGACCATTGCTGGTTTCAAGAGGCAGTTAGTTGTTCGTCTACCACCCATCCGTCTGGACTGAATAGATCGACACTCTGTACACTTGCGAAAATTCTATATAAATAAATGTACACGCGCTTTTGTGCAAATTGAGTGAAATTTTTTGGGAAAAATTAAGGCATTTAGACTTTGATCGTCGCGCCGCCGCATTGGGTCAGTGACTGATATAATAGCACGTTTCAAATATTCGGTATACAAAACCACTAATTCAAAATGTTGTGTGCCACTTTCGGTAATCAGCAATTTAGTTTTAATTTAAAATTATCTCATATGATTGTCGGGCTTTTTGCATTGCTGCTGTGCATTGCCGTGTCACAAACGCATTTGGCTCTTAATGATCACGAACAACAATATCGGGCAAGGCCGCCACCGATTAATCCAAATCAATTGGATCAACGGAGTCCATCCGAGGTTATGGTGGATCTAAGTAATGATTTGTCTTTCAAGATACTCCATCTGCACTCGATATTGAATCGCAATAATTTTGCTTTCTCACCGACGGCCTTGATGTGCGTTTTGGTGGCACTTTATGAAGGATCAGCTGGTCGCAGTTCATTGGAGATGCGCAACTGTTTGCCAATGCCAAATAACAGAGATGTCATTCGTGTGGGATATCGTGATATACACCGAAGGTTAAGGGTAAGATACTACTGCAACTACACAGTGAAAATATTTTTAATTGCAAAGTGCTGAAAGCTTATGATAATTTGAAAATTTTTGTAATGACATGTGCACGCATTTGATTAGCCATAGTGATTAGTTGGATGGATGAGTTCCATTGACGTTTTTTTTTTTTTAATGTGGAAAATTGCTAATAATGGTGTTGGATACGAATTGGAAATTATACATTTACAATACCTAGTTGAAAGTGAGATGGTTCGCGGCGTTTATTATTCTGTAATGTTTTTTGCTTTGGGACTTTAACGGAATTTGTTTTTGATTTAGGTCAGCGGGTCAGATTTGTTGAGTATTTTTTTAAGATAAAAGAACAAATGAAAACTTTACAGCTCTGAACAAACTTAATGAATATTTATTAAGTCTTGTTTGAGACACCTTCACAATAGATATGTAGGTTTTCGTTGTGAAAAGACTTAAGAAAATAATGGTGCCCGTGGCTTATCTGCCTGTTTCGTGAGAGATTGAAGCTCAAATCACAGAATCATCCGACTGCTTTCCATGAGTATCACCGATTTCGAGCAGTTATGATCCTCCGAGAGTAATTAAGCTCACATTGAAAGCGTTTTCTCATTTAGCCGTTCGGCTAATCACCAAAATACGCTTCAGAGAATTGGATTAGGCCCTGGGGCTTCTCGGACACCTTATGTCAATTTCTTAAAAACTAAATTCCTAAGATAAGAACTGTGTATTGTTCTATTAAGGCAATTGGGTAGTAACTGAATTTCAAAGTATGAATTTGGAGGTATCATTTGGAGGAAATCAAACTTGTACATAAAAGTAACTGACATTGCAGCATACGAGACTGTGAGAGCTATAAATTAATAAGGGGTTTTACGGTAAATCATTTAAGAGCTCAGAACAATAAATTTTTTCATTAAGAAGATCGCGTTGATTTAGACTTGTAGACAGTTTGAATTGTGTGAAAATACAATGTCAGCGATTTGACGACTGAGAGTTTTAGTTATTGATTCGGATAATTCGTTGGGGAAGTCCGCAATAAGGAGGTAACACAAAATGCTTTCTCAGGGAAGTTTGAGTAGGACAAAGCCAAGAAAACTGAGCAGGACTCCTTCGAGTCACTTTCTTTGGGCAATCTGATGAAGTTTTTAAACTTGTAAAGTAAACGGACTTGAATTCAGTTTGTGAAAGCACCTTTTTACTATTCATCGAACTGTCGCTGTCAATCTATTCAGCGAACTCAACATTTCATTGTGGTGAAGTACACGAACGAGTAACGTCTGCAAAATATAAAATTTTTCTACTGAAATCCGGAGTCACTGACCTTTACTTTAAAATCGTTAACTCCAATTTTCGGACGTCATTCTCAATCCAACAGACAGGCAACAACAAGTTTGGTGCAAAAATTTCAGTTTCAATTTCAATTTTCATATGTCTCTGTACACTTTGTTTATTTTCATCTTACTGCTCTTGATTTGTGGTCAGTTACAAGGGGCAACCTATACTTTTGGGCAAAGGTGTATAGTATTGCGCATTTACTACCTTTTTTGCAAATTTAAATTTAACGAGACAAAGTAAATCGCCAATAGAAAGAATATGCTTAAATATTTTCACATCATCAGCAAATACCGATTTGTCGCGCTCAAAAACTTTTTCAACATTATCATTTGTCAAAATGGATATTAATGGGCTTATAGATGACTTTCCTGTGGCACTCCAGAAAGCATATCAAAAGATGTAAAAAAAAGCAATATTTAAAGCGGACCCCATATTTTTTATTGAGTATATAGTAGTAGTAGTCTGGTATTATCTTCAAAACAACGATGACACCTTCGATTAAAGAAGTGGAATAAGGCCAGAGGATTTCTATTATATTATTTATTATTATTATTATTTATTATTTATTATATTTAAATATATACATATATAAAAATTAGTCGGGTTTTCATTCCTGACGCTATAACTCCAGAACGCACGAACCGATTTCCACGGTTTTGCATTCGTTGGAAAGGTCTCGGGCTCCATGAGGTTTATAGCAAAGAAAATTCAGAAAAAATCTCAAGAGAAAAGCAGGAAGGGAAAATCATTTTTCAAATATGTACATACATTCAACTCTGATCAGTTTTTAAATGAGTTAACTCAGTTTCATGTGACACACGATCTTTCAATGTAAAATTGTAAAATTAAGATTACAATTATTCGTTTCTTAACAATTCAATTAGAAACCATCAAATCAATTCAAATACAATAGCAGGCATTTGTCCTTAAGGTGGTAAGTTGAACTATGTAAATTATGTGGATCGTGCATTTAAGGTTAAATTCACCAGTCAGACAATAGTCCAAAATGCAAAAAGTAAGACGTGCGAACATCGGCCGCCGCACAAGACATGTAAGCCAGCAACGAGTGTATTAACATAACTTAAGCGAAGAACAACAAAATATAATAAGAGAAAATGCCAGATTCAGACAACGCTTGAGCACACGAAGATCATACAATCGCTTGGCATTCCAATATGATTCCACTGTGAACTACAGTCATGATGACAATTTAGATATTGGACCAATGACGACTGTATGCCGATTTTGCAATGTGTTAAAGTTCAGAAGAGAAACGGCTGGATTGTGCTGCGCAAGTGGAAAAGTCAAACTGGATACATTGCTTACACCACCACATCCACTGAAATCTGAAACCATTGTTCGATGGAACTGATCCCGATTCTTGAATCCTCGAATACAATAACTGCTTTCGCATGACTTCCTTTGGAGCTACGTTTTTGCGGGATAAATTTAAAAAATCTTTGTTTTTCACACGGGCAGCTATACGTTGCGTGTTCACGAGTTGGAAAACCACCCGCTTTGTTTGTGTTAACGTCAGACCAAAAAACAAAAAAAATTGGTTTACCAAAAAGCACTTCAATGAAACGGATAATTTGCGGACACGTATAACGCTTCTATTCGATATTTACTTTGGATTTACTTCCATTTTTTACTTAGAGAAGTTCAACTAAATTGTTCGTCTTTTAATCCCCAAACGAAATGTTACAAAAAACGAAGCCATCTGGTGGCGAAACGGAGTTCGGCGGGTTTGCTAGTTTATTTATAGATTAATATATTATGAGATGGTTAGCATGTCCGCCTGTTTACCCAGAGGTTCGTGGTTTGAATCCCAACAGAGGCAAAAATGTTTTTCTACGATTATCACCTTTCGGGAGAAATTATGGTAAGTCCTCAGGTAGTAAATTCATTGCAATAAGAAGCGCTTTCACAATTAGCCGTTCGGAACCGGTAGAAAATTGTAGGTCCCCTCCATTCCCTGACAAGGTATAGTTGTGAGAAATACACTAGGCCCTGGGGCTTCTCGCTCTTTTGAGCAACCCTATTTATTTCATTTGTTTTAACTACCACGTAATAAATTTGTTGTAGTCGCGGAATTTCTGTTGCTGTCACAACTTCAAAGCCGCATTGGTTTGTGAGAGCCTTTACATCGAAACTTAAATTCTAATTTAAGTGGATAATAAGGTGGAGGATAATTTATCTACAAAAAAAGTTAAGGGGGGAAGCTGGTTTAGAGCATGAAAAAATGGGCATCATTATGAATTTTTTGTGACTCAAAAAATCGAAAATCTGTGAGGAGAGAGAGAGGTAAAGTAATTTAGTTTTTAATATACAAATACAACAATCGTGTCAATTAAACTCAAAATGGCGGCTGTTCAGCATTTTTTTCGGAGGCGCTTAATTTTTTAGACTGGTCCATGGCCGAAGATGTGACCTCCTTAATTGTGGTCCTGGAACAAAACCCCGAAAGTTTTTAGTTTCTATACAAACAGCAAGAGACGTACGTAGGATTTTTTCGATATCTTTTTTTTTTCACGAAATGGTTCACGTTTGAACAAAACATTAAAATTTTCACTAAACAAAAAACGATCAAAGTTAGTTGGTTCTTTTCGATAGTACCAAAGTTTATCCCCTGTGGATTCCCAGCTCCTAACAATGGCGCCCAACGTGGGGCCTAGCGACACTCCGACCTTGGCCAATCGTAAATAAATTTTTTTTATTTTTTATTTTTTTTTTCCTTTCAAATTTTTTTCCCAAAACCCAATGCAAATCTAGGGACAGAGGGAACTCTTGTTGTTTTTTTTTTTGTCTTACTTACTTACTTAGGTGGGCATTACAGTTCGGGGTGAACCTGGGCCTCAACCAACATCCTTCTATAACGACTTCGATTTCGGGCGAGCTCTCTCCAGTTTCGCACTCCAATTTTTTTTTTGTCGGTTGGTTTAAATAAAATTTAATTTATGTAGAAAACGTGTTTTGGGTATATCTGGATATATAATACTGGAGAACGTTGAAAGCTTGGTTTAAACATGACGCAACAAAAATTATTTGCTTACAAAGTGAAAACTACTCTAAGAAGGTGGAAGTAATAATAATCTTCTGGTAATATCAGCGTTTTTGTCATTTAAGAAAGAGAAGTAAAAATAGAAAAATGGTTGCTTCAACTTAACTACTTTTTAAAACATTGTCTATTTGCTTTGATTTAAGTTGATTGCTAAAGTATTTCTTCAATTATTACTTTCAAAACATTGAACTTTCGAACACTTTTTTCTTCTGACAGATCGTTGAATAAAAGTAATTAATTAATTATCCGCACTCCACTCCGTCTAACTTCAAAATTTTCAAAAATATTTGAAAACAATCCAACAAGTTGGCCAAGAGGTCGTCTGAGGGTTCACATTATCAAACATTGGTCGTTCAAGCCAAAGTCTGTCCAACTAATTGTATAGTCTGAACGGCCCTATTGACAAAAAAGTTTTTCTACTCCGATTTACACTTCCAACTGAACATAAAAGCTGATAATACTTTTGTAACAGACAAATTTAGTTTTCAAGCAGTGTTCTACTAAAAATATCAAGGATCTGAAAAGCAACAACTGTATCTACTTCTTTTAGGAAAAAAATTCAAAATCAAGAAGAATTATGGGTCAAGCCACACTGTGTAGTTTTCAATTTTAATGTTATTTTGTTAATGCAAAAAGGTATTATAATGAAGGATTTTAATTTCATTATGAATAAGAATAAATTAAATATTTAAATAAATTTGAATCCTGCTCGATTGACTTGATTTAAGAAATTACATCCTTTTTTGTTAAGACTTGTTAGATGTTTTGCGGCCGTTAGTCTTAACTCTTTTATGTATAACTCTGCCTGCGGTCTCTATAACTAGAAACTGTGTTTGTCCACTATACATTTTAGAACGAATCTTAAATGTACATTCTGGTAAATAATCAGGAAGATTTTCTGTATTAATGGTGAAGTTTGCCATTTCAAACACATAGCCCTGAAAAAAGAAATAATAATTCAAATATACTCATAAATACTAAACTTATTTAAAGAGTTTTACTGGTAAAAGAGGACACTTTGGAGGAAATTTACAAAATTTCTCGCACATTCGCTTTGTAACCCTCAAAATAGGGTTCAATAAATGCTCTTCTAACATATCGCAAGCCTTCAATCCTTTAGAGTTGTATAGCTCCTTAGTAACCTTATTCTTTTGCAATAAGTTCAAAGAAGTGTCCATTCGAAGATCGGCTATTTGTTTCTGCAATTCCATATATGCGTACAAAGCACCTGATTTGTCAATGGTGCAAGATATTTTTTTTGCAAAGTTGTTGGAAGTAGTGCACTTAAAGCCATCCAAGACTGCAATATAATTGCGCTAAAAGAAGAAGAAAAAATTGAAATTGATTAGTAAATAACTTTTCCGTAAAGAGATCTTTTGTGAGCTAGTCAGGAACTCACATATCCACAAACGGTACTTAAAAACACTAAAATAGAAATAAAGGAGTAACAAGAACAAATAGCACCACCACGACGTCTGAATTCCATGATCGAAATAAAACTGATGTTCGTCTAGACTTTTGGATGAGTTATGGTAACAATACCTCAAAAGCCATTTAGTATTAGGCTTTCGGTAGTGGACGTATTTGATGGCCCATTACTTCCATCAATGTTCTGTGCAATCAATTGATTACATGGATGAGAAGTACTTCATTTCTTTTAATTTGCAAATAACATCAGTCGGCCATTAGTCTGGTCATTGTAAGAAATAAAAAAATAGCGTGTGTGCAATCTAAACACTATCTATCTATTCTTTAGGATAACAAGGTTGGGGTGTAGAAATAGATATTCCCATCTGATTAGAACCAGAGAGTCAAATGAGGTAAGGTTGTGCCATATTTTACATACAAGCTAAATTAGACCAAGCACACTCCTTGCCATTTCTGATCGTTTGGGTTGAATACAATTTCAATAGTGAACGTTTTCTACGACATTTTTGGGTCTGTCACAGTGAAAAAGGTTAAATGTTTCATTCCAACATGCAGTAATGACCAAACACTGACAGTCGCGACGTTACAAAGCATCTCACAAGAACACAATATAAAACAATGTTGAATATAATCTATTTGATTCCCTCGTTGACTGAATCCTAAACATTTATGAGTTTGTTTCTTTATCGTGACGCATTTTGATTTCTTAAAGATCTTAAAAAATTTTTAATTAAAAAAAAAGAAGAAATAATCGAGAAAGCAAGTACCCGATCATTGTAGTGAGTTCCAAGCGAAAATTCTGGCGATTAAGGAGGTGCTGTCTTGGCTCAAAGAAAACGTCATATCCTCCACGGATATTCGAGTCTTCTCAGACAACCTTTCATGGGTGCCAGGGCACAGGGAGAGGGACATACCAGGCAACTGTATGGCAGACGAACTAGCCAAAAAGGGCACGACCACTTCCCTACGCTCTGAATGGAACAACATAGGTGTACTTATCGCTACATGTAAGCTCCTACTTAGACAAGACGCTTCGAGGATAACAAACACTAGATGCCTTGTAACCAAAAAAGTTTGGCAGTGTGAAGACTCAAAACGCTCGAAGAGTTTGTTAGCCCTGAACCGCCTGCATCTGGGTTCTACCATAGGTGTTCTTACGGGACACTGTCTAATAGGGAGACACGCTAAAAGACTTGGTGCGTTTTCCAATGATTTCTGCAAGAGGAGGAGGAAGAAACCGTTCAACACCTTCTTTCCTTATGACCTGTACTACTTCACAGGAGGAAAACTCATCTCGGTGAATTCTTCTTCGATGATACTAGCGACTTAGCTTACATAGACCCTAAAAGTCTATCGAAATACATTAAAAGTTCCGCGTGATTCGACTAGCAGGTGATTATAACCAGCTAGTCCCGTAATAGAAGATTAATAAGTGAGCAACTCGTTAATCTTACATCGGGCTTCTGAGATCAGTAGGTGATTAACTTGCTGATCTCTGTGATATCACAGAGGCCCTTGCGGCATAAGTGTGTCAGTCAGGCAATATACTCATTGGCTGACAGCGACTTCCACCTAACCTAAACCTACAGTATGCAGTCGCAAAACTGATTTTTAAAATGTCACCGGAATTTCATATAATTCGATTGAGGACGGAAGGCGAAAAATTTCTACGATGGTATTCGAAATTGCCCCTTTTAGCAAAATCACTGTTTCGATTGCAAGTAAAAAAAGAAGGGAAAGTACTACTTACATATCAAATTTTTTAATTTTTCAATTGATTTTATTGTTGTAAAATGGCTTACGCACTTCTGTTTCACTTGAAACAATTCCGCGAAAAGAAATGGATCCGACTGCCACTGGAAATAGTGTGGTCGCACCTTTACAAATCAAAAATTAAATACAAGTCGTAACTTGGTCGCACAGATGTATTTGGAAAGTGAATACTCATTTGGAAAAGTTTTTTCTCTCATTGCAAATATTGCATTACGAATTGAAAAAAAAAACAAAAAATTATCTTTTTCGCTACTCTCATAAGAAAACAACGGTTAAGTCTGAACAAATTTTCAGCTATGCAAACTTTTACTACAAAATTTGAAACGCATAGCTCTGTGGTCTGTTGTCATTGTTAACATCTGAATTATTTAATTCAATAAAATGTTAAAATAAGTCTTTTTAGAATTACAGTGTATATCACCTAATAACAGAAAATGGAAAATCGTTATCGTGATTCACACAATTAAGGTGAAGGTGATAGTTATCCACTTAATTTCAACCATCATAGATATTAGGCCAGGACTGTTTTCATCTCGAAACTAATTGGTATGTTGTCAAATTCAACTTTAAACGTCCTATAGAAGGAATTTGTAAGGACCATATATACCGTTTTTTCTCTCATTCTACGCCTCACCTTTAGTGGAAAACTTCTTTGTTAATTGTGAGAATTTGAGCAAAAATGTTAAGAGTCTCCATCTGCAATTAAAGTGATCCAAAAGCAACCGTAATTTCCTCAACAAATTTCGAGTCAAAATAGTTTTGGCTAAATCAATTTATGATCGTTTCAAAACAAACAAAACAAATAAGCTAGTATAGTGGGACAAAAGAGTAAGAGATGAAGGAGTCATGGAGCCTGGTACGTTTGCTGCAACTTTCTTATTAGCACTTTTTGTACATAAAACGTAAGATATTAGAAATGTTGCTCCTCCTACATCCTTTTTGACGAATAGAGGTTATTAAAAATTAAGAAGAACAATGAAAATAGATTGGGCACTTTTGTTTGAGTATTTAAGTTTTTTATTGTGATTTATGCAATTTCCGAAGAAAATTCATTATTTGCTTGACGATAAATAAATATAAATCTGACTCGTCAAACTGTTTTTCCCTGAAAACCCAATTTCGTCGTTAAAATTTGTTAGATGTCTTGCGACCGTTCGTCTTGACTCTTTTATGTATAACTTTGCCTGTGGCTTCTATTGACAGATACTGTGTGTGTCCATTGCTCATTTTCGAACGAATTTTAAATGTACACTCTGGTGAGTAATCAGGAAGATATTCTGTATTCATAGTGAAGTTTTCCATTCTAAATACATAGCCCTAAGAAAAGAACCAATTACATATTTTAAGTACACTCATACGTACTAAGCATTCTTACTGATGGAATTGGACACTTTGGAGGAAATTTACAAAATTTCTCGAACATTCGCTTTGTAACCCTCAAAATAGGGTCTAAGACATGCTCTTCCAAGATGTCGCAACCTTTAATTCCTCTAGAGTTGTATAGCGTCCTAGTATCATTGTTCCTTTGTACCAAATTCAAGGAAGTATCTATTCGAACATCGTTTATTTGTTTCTGCATTTCTACATAAGAGCTCAAGGCACCTGATTTGTCAATAGTGCAAGATATATTTTTTACGAAGTTGTTGAAAGTGTTGCACTTAAAGCCGTCCATGACCACAATATAGTTGCGCTAAAAGAAAGGAGAAATTTTTAATTCTCTTTTCACAAATCGGTTCTCAGGAAAGAGATCTTTAGTTTGCTAAATAGGAACTCACATATCCACCCCCGGTATTTATAAACACTAAAATGGTAAATATGGAGTATATGGAGTAAATAGTACCATGGCGACGTCTGAAGTCCATGATCGAAATAATACTAATGTTGGTTTAGAGTTGCTAAGAGTATTTGAAAAGCCAGATAGTATTAACCTTTCGGTAATGGACTGATTTGATGGCCCATTACTTCTATCAATGTTGCGTGTAATCATTTTTGAAACCTACATTTGTTCTTTAATTGTAAAGATAACTTTTATTAATTTAGCAAAGTAACACTAGCTGACTATGAGTCTGGTCGTTGTTGGAAGTAATAAAAATGGGTACGACTGGGTCGCACGAACTTTCGATTTTGATAAGTAAAATACCAAAATATTAAGGCTTAGTAAAGGGTTTTAGTATTCGCTCTAAATATTTTTGGTGGGCTCAGGGTTGCAAACTACACTTTAATAATGAAAATTGAATTAAATCACCCAAAATATTGAAAAAATTAAAATTAAATATTCCAAAGGTTCCAAGCGAAAATCCAAAAACGCCATTCTTTTGCAATTGCTAGTACTTATAAACGTTGAATTTAACCAAAATCGTTAGAACAGTTTTTTAAGTTAAGTTTAAGTTAGGTATGCAAGTTTTAAGATCTTGCCAGAAGATGTTTTGATAAGAAAATTGAAAAAAATCAGCCATACCGTTTTGAAAATATTCAAAAAACAAAATTTTTTAAAAAAATTAATAAAAATTTTAAAATTTAAAATTTTCCATATGTTAATAGTGTGTCATTTTGTTTTCCTGACAGCCATTTAAACCTAACCATATGTTAATATGCTTTCCTTTTTATGTCATTAACGACTTCTTAAATGTGAAATTTCAGCAAAATCGTGTCAGCTATTAACGAGGAAGTCGGTTTTGAAAAAAACGGTACTATGGGGTGTATCGTTTTTAGACTTTTTAGTTGTTATCTCAAAATTTTTTTTTCTGCACGATTGCAAGACTTGCCTTATAGAACCTATAATGTAAAAGTAAAAAGCGAGTATATCAGTAGGAGTGTATGATGTGTAACATTTAACATCTCGAATGAATAAGTTAACATGAGTTTACTTATTTTTTTTCAATATCCTCTGTTTGATAGTGGTGAGTAGTGGTTGACGGATGTGACACGTCACGATAAAAAAACAATTTATTAAGTCAGCGAGAGAATGAGATAGAATACATTACACACATTATTTTGGATTCCCAGTTTGCTCTTGTACGATGCGTTGGAGCGTCCCTATCTTAAGTGGGTCAGAATCCCACTAGTGGAATTTCGATTTTCGAACTATTAGTTTCTCTTTCAGATTATTGCGATGCCGGATTTTGAAGAAAGTTAGTAAATAGTCTGCCTTTAATATCTGGGTTTTAACTAAGCTTTTAATATTTTTTTGAAGTAAAACTTCTTTAGCATTGTGTAACCTAAGAATTCGATTAAACGAAAAAGCGACACTAGAAAAAAGTTTTTATAAATTGTGTTCAGCCTGTGGAAAAATGAAAATGAGCTCAAATATTTTCTATAATCTGCGCCTGCTCTTTAGTCCCCCTTTCGAATTATAATTTTCAGTGCGAAACTCACATTTTTAGCTTCTTTTGTACACGTATAATCAGGCCCTTAAAAATTATAAATCCTCTTGATTCGAAAGAAAGTAGGAACGATTTTGCGAAAGTATAAGACATATGCGCAAAGAAAATTCAATATAAAATTTTTCTGTAACAACGAAAGTTATTAATTTTTGAATACATGTAACAAGACTCTTTAGGTATGACATAAGAGCCTGGTTACAAAAGAGAGAACAACTGAATTTTCAAAAGAAAGAAAAAGATTGAGAACAATGTCAAGTTTCGTAATCTTCCTCATTTTCAGACAAATTATGCTATAAAAATCGAAATTCTTCTTGTTAAGTGAAATATAAAAGACGATTTTGTTAAAGAAGAAGAGGCACAAAGAAAACTCAAAAATTTTGTCTGTGTTCCCGCGAAAGCGATAACTTATTGCACGCGTGTAGTCAGGCTCTTTAGGATATGACATACGACACAAGACTGGGCGCGTTCATTTCTATTAAAAATTTCAAAATATTTTTTAGTAACTTCCATTGAAGAACGATGTAAATAAATAGAAAAATAGGGTAAACCATACTCCCCATTTGAAGAATTGAAATTGGATTGTATTGCCAATTCAAAACGGTTAAGGTAGAAAGCACTTTTCTCGGCAATCTTGAAATTTCGAAGGCTTGGAAAAGCTAAACTATTTTTTACCATTCCCCTGAACTCCGATGACGACAATAGTGAAGAATTATTGAACCATATAGTAACAGGTGACAAAACAAGTGTTTACCGATATGACGTCGAAGCAAATGGCTCAATCGTTTCAATGAAAGCATCCTGGCCGAAATAAAAACATAACAAACGAAAATCGCAATCGCAAATTAAAACACGTCTAACCTTAGCTTCTTTGTCAAGCACGCTATAATTTCCGACCGAGACGCCACACTACACAAATAAAAATGGGCACGACTGGGTCGCACGAGCTTGCGATTGTGTTCTAAATACGATATCAAAATCTTACGGCTGAGTGAAAGGCTTTGGTATTCGCTCTTCATAATATATTTTGTGGTACAGGGTTGCCAGCTACACATTAATTATAAAAATTGAATTAAATCACGCAAAATAATGAAAGAATTAAATTAAATATTCCAAAGGTTTTAAGCAAAAATCTAAAAACGACATTCTTTAGCAATTGTTAATACATATGAATAACGAAAATTTAACCAAAATCGTTGGACCAGTTTTTTCAAAAAACGGTTTCTTATCTTTCATTTTTTTTTTTGAAAAACTGTTCTTCAAAAATCAAGTATGCAAAGTTTTAGATCTTGTTAGAAGTTATTTTGACAAAAAATTTGAAAGAAATCAATGCTATAGTTTTGAAATTATTTCCAAAAATCAAAATTTTTCTTAAAAATTTATAAAAATTTCCGAAACTAAATTTTTTAAATATTAATATGCAGTTTTTCTTTAACAGTTTACAACTCTTTAAATCCAAAATTTTGTCAAGATCACGTTAGCCATTAACGATAAAGTCGGTTTTGAAAAAAACGGTACTATAAGAGGTACCGTTTTTAGGTTTTTTCCCAACAATTTTTTTACATCATTAGAAAAACAATCCAAAATTAATCCTTCACACAAAATTTTATCGAAATCGTTGGAGCCGTTTTCGAGAAAAATGAGTATTATCATATCAGTTGTATGGCAGGTACCGTTATTTCAAGACCTAGAGACTCAATTCCAAAAACCCCTCTGTAGGCTGCTTCACAGACCCTAACTGCCGGAAAATCGGTCTATTGGTTCAGGCAGACAGACAGATAGACAGACAGACAGACACACAGACACACACACACACACACAGCACGACCTGTCCTCTTAGTAATAAACAAGACCAGCAGAAAAAGCTGGAACTTGTTTGACGTTTCTTTGGGGATCATCTGCAACACTTTCTGGGTTCTTCCTTTGTTGATAGTTTGATCCATATGCAACACACTTGCTCCTTGAAAAAATCAAACCTGCTTCAACAGTATCTTACGATCTCTTAAGACCCCTTTTGAGACTTGCAATGTGTTTGTCGTTAATTTTCTTAGTCAGTAAAATGCTATCAACGAACAAGGTAGCATTTTCAACACCGTGAAGTAATTTGGCCATAGTTTTCTACAACTTTTATTGTTGGTATGACATTCGATTGACTAAATACAATTAATTTGATGCTGACCAGGTATAGAAATTGAATGGAAGGAACCCACAAATTGTTTACCTAACCAGAAGGGCTTGGTTAGAAAGGTCGTCACTATTTCTTGCGAAAGCCAATCAATACCTTTCAAAAAAGCAATTGGATGCGGGTGCCACTCATTATCTATGAAATTGATTCCATTCCCGAACTCGGGGTGGAACTCACCAAAACTGTTTCCAATAGCCAACAGAGGCAAAAATGTTTTTCCACGGGTATCGCCTTTCGCGAGGAATTGACAAAGCCCTCCGTTAGTAAATTCATTGCTTTCTCGATGAGCCGTTTGAAATGGCAGAAAATCGTAGGTTGTGAGAAATGCACTAGGCCCTGGGGCTCCTCGCTCTGTTGCGCCACCCTATTTATTTAATTTATTTATTTAGTTTTCAATAGCGGTGGTTGGCATCACCGGTGATTCTTCACCAGCATGAAACTGCGAAAATATTTTTTAGAGTGATTAAACTATTTACCTATTTTCTTGATATATAAACTCATTGTCAGTGTCTCATTTACTCATTTTCATGTTAAATAACAATCATTGTCAGAATTAATCCAGTTCTCTTATTATAAAATTATTTAGAGCCAAATTCAAGTGCACAGATGCCTTAGAATCATACAACTAACAAGTATTCAATTCTCTGCGATAAATCAGATATCACAATCGTTCATCGATTCGATTGGAATGAAATGAAAGCGGCCAATAGAATATTTATTCATTAGAAGAAATTTGGCGAACTCTAAATGCAAAGTCAATGTTACTCGTACATTGCAATCAACTGTGAGAAGATCATTTGGAAGCGTATCTATACAATGCTTCTTTTACTGGATAGAGCCATGCCTTTGGCGAAAACAGCGTCTCTCTCTTCGAATGGACACTTATTGGATGCCATAACATTCTTACTATGGTGTCTACACCAGATTTGTGTCACTGATGGCTTAACTAAATTAAGAATTCATTTGGTGTTTCTGCCTCCTAGCTTTAAATAAATATTTGCTTGTATAAATGATCTGTTTACTTACCAAGAGTGGTGTTTAAAGGTGATTACAAGAAAGTAACTTATTTGCATAACACTTGCTAAGTGTGAACAGTACAAAGAATTTGGTGAGAAGTTTTCTGTTTACCCAAATTAAGAATTAACTATTCAATATGAGCACAAGAACTTACAGCCAAAGTTTATTCACCTTTCCTGTTATTTATTTAAAGGTCAAAAATTGGTACTTTTTCATGATTCAAAGATATTTGTCTGTACGCTAGAATAAATGGCTGAGAAGCCACTCCTAAGTGAAGAGAATATTTTATTTGTTTTATTGCTTCACTGATTTGTATTTGCGATAGCTGATGTAAAGATTTTCTTTTTTTGATTCACTTTCAGACGTACTTTTTTGATGATGAAAACCCCTTGAAGGGCCTCAGTCTCAACAAGGAGAACGTCACCATAACTTCGGAATTTGAAACAATTCTAAAGTTCTATGGTTATGACCTTGGCATGGATATGGTGTCCTCAACTACAACTCCTGCATCCAATTTGGAGACAGCAGCAACAACACCAACGTACCTCCCTCCTTCAACAATCACCACTGAAGCCCCTACTGTTCCTTCCACAACCTCGACAACAATCAGTACAACAGAAGAAGCCACAGCTACAACCACAGCAGCTACAACCACGACATCAACAACCACCACGGAGCCTATCATATCTTCAACACCAGAAGTGACCACTCTTGAAACTGAGACCACTCTTGTTTCAGAGGATCCTCCCCCTCCCCCTGTAGCCACTACAGCTGAAGCCAATGAAGAAGAAAACCTTACTCCATCGACTCAGGAATCTGGAGAGGTAGTGACAGTTCGGAATTCGGTAGACATCCCGCAAGAGGAAAAAGCAAATCTTAGGAGATTCAAAAACAGTGACAAACTTATCTCCCAACCCCGACTTGAATACCTTCCGGCAAAATTTTCTCCAATTCGATCATCGAGACCTTTCAAAAGAACTCGACGTCACATTTTTGGACTTAAGGGACTTGATCCAGGATTTTTTCTTACATTCGTTCAGCCAAGAACACAATTCCTTCAGGCACCTCCTCCATCAGAAACAATTACAATCGAGGCAGCCCCACCTCCACCACCGATTCATATTCCCGGCTTCACTTCAGCTGGCTCCATACAACCTCTCGACACCATTCCATTGTTACCAATTCAAAACGGTTACCTCGATGTAGACCAGGGATTTTTGTCCCCCAAAGAAGGCACAAGAAATGAAGTTGTGGATCACATATTTTACATCAACAACCAAGACGTTGTTCATACAACATTCAAGGTCTACAACTCAGTGCTCTACTTCAGATACTTTGAATCGATGAAAATGTCCATTCTGGAATTGGAAGTCGATTCAACTGACTACAATCTTATGATTCTGTTACCAGATTACGACATAGATCTCTTGACTGCAGCGTCTAATCTCAGACTAGGGCCAACATTGAGAGTACTTCGAAAGCAGTTGAAACCACGTTGGGTTCAGGCCATCATTCCTGACTTTGAATTACACGGCACCATATTTTTGACCAATGATATACAAAATGTGAGTAAAAGTTACTCATACGCCACAGTGTCTCATATGTTTTCTGCTTTCAGTTGGGAGTTTGTGACATTTTCGAACCGAATCGAGCCGATTTTAGGCCAATGACCGATGAGAGTGGCATCTATGTTAAGCACATTGAGCAAAACATCAACGTGAACATTCGCACTCGTCCGATTAATCACCTAAAACGTAAGATCTTGCATAACACCATTTGGTGTAGAATTAATTGCACCGGCATCCACTTAAACGGTTCAATCAAGTGAAAATCAACTTGTAAACTGTTTGAATGCAAGGCAGAGATCTCATCTTCTTTTTTTAATTTTTTTTGTTTTGTTTTTTATTTCGCAGGGAGTTACGGGCCACAAACTCAACCCATTCAAGTGTCTGTTAATCATCCGTTCATGTTCTTCATCATTGATAGAGATTTGGATGTCGCAACGATGGCCGGTCGTATATTGAATCCGTTAAATGTGCGGATACAATAAGAAGTGAATGAGAATGTTAAGAGTTGTTAAGTAAGATGCCAATTAAATTAAGCTAATGTTTGCAATAGACTAGGGAATGATGTTAAGAATATACAAATAGATAAGCGAAGATGTTTCTGTACTTTTTTCGTCAGTTGAGCATCAATCACAAAGCGAGGTTCTTTTTTGTGATTTCTGCCACAATGGAACGAACCTTTAGATTTCGATTAATTGGTTTACTAAATACTTTGTTATGCTGAGAAGTGAAAATGAAAAGAAGCCATGGAGTTTTTATTTTCTTTTAAAATTTTGGGAATCGCAGCTGGAAGATCTTCATCTTATAAAATACTGAATATTGGTTTCGACCTACTTCAGCTCTAGCTTTGGACACAAGAGCATGAAATTTAGAGGTTTTGAGTAAGTTGACCTCATGTATGTGGTGATGTTAAATTTGAAAAAGTGAAGAACAAAGTCGGTGCTGAATTTAACTTATATAATTTCAAATAAGTCTCTTGTTTTACAAGTTGAGTAAAAGAATAAGCATAAATTAATGGACTCAAAGAACTTGCCGGAAGGGTCTGAGTAGAACACGCTTGTCTCAACCACAATTATTAGTGAACACAGAGGGATAAAATGCTTATCATTATCACGAAGGACTTGCTTTTTCCTCGCAAAAGACAATAACAGTGAAAAAATATTTGGATACTGCTGAGATTCTAACCTCGAACTCCAATGAAACAGAGGAAAATGATTATTTCTTTTTCTTCCTATTACCTATTACTATACCATTAGTCGGTGTTTAATCCTAAATCAAATTACAACCCCGTGAACTTTTATTCACAATTAATTTTGTTAACTACACGCCTGAACACGTTATAAAATACACGCATTCTAGCAACATTCTAGCAAAAGCTCTTGTTAGGACTAACCTTATAATTTTGAAAAATACAGTGCGGGTCTATAAGGAAAGAAGGAAATTACTAGAAAGGAGATAGCAGTGAACATTATTTTAATCTGTTCATTTTATGGGCCATATTATGATCCACAGACCATAAAATGAAAACAATTTAAATACCCAATAAAGGTTAATATCACATACCATTATTTTTAAATTTCTGTACAATGCAATGCGGGCCAAAAACTGAGCAAGGTAAAGCGTTCCACATCCAGGTAAATGGCTAAAATATGCATCTCTGCACTGTACTGTACGAAAGAAATTAGGCTGAAGGATGATGATGCGCCTTCTTTGTGAGGCGGCAGTTGCGGTTAAATTGTTTAAAGGGAAGAATGCAACTAGATACTTCACTAGTACAACAGTGAGACATGAAACGCTACAATTGAGTAGTAAGCTATCAATTTCATTGATCTATTTAGAAACCTATCAAACAGGAAGGCGCAATGATGTTTGAGAACCAACTGCCCAAACATGTGAATTATAATCTAGTTGGACGCACTCCTAGATTGTCGTTTAACCACACAAAGTATTGACAGCTTGTCGGTTTCATTGGATAGAGCATTGAATTCAACTTGGTTTTTACTAACCCAGGTTGTCAAGGCCGCAGTTCAATGAGATTATTATACGCAACCGTTCCAGTTCCAACATTTGAAGAGCAAGGACGTAAATTTGAAAACAAACTAGAAAAACTCAGAGTTGAGTCGACAAAAAAGCAGATAAGAGAATAAGAATTTAGAAGTCTCCAACCATTTATGAAAACCAGTAGCACATCAGCGTTTTTAAAGTAAGTATCAGACTTGCACCCCACCCATACAACTTGTATTGAGTGATCTGAATGGTGATCATTGAGAAGCTTTCGTTCTTCAAGATAGTGTATGAGTTGTCGGTTAATCAACGTCTCCATGACCTTAGAAAGTAGGGAGGCTAGTGCGCTTGGACGGTTATTGGAAAGGGAAAAAATTCTCCTTTTTACGGATTGACTGGACAAATGTAGTTTTCTATGGTCGTTAATAGGATAGATAGAAAAAGTAGAAGAACACTTCTTTAGAATAAAAACACCGAGGGATAGCACTTGGATCACCAGATTTATTTATGTTGAGATATTTGAGGACTCTCGCAATAGAGTGAGTACGAAAAAAATCTACTTTATCACAAAATTTACAGACTAAAGCTCATAGCTCAGGCGTAAAAATTTTCGTAGAGAAAGCGTAATGACCAATCGAAAGAAATTTTGAAAGAAATTATTCAGGCTGTCCCAATAGATTTTCTAATATTGCCACGTGAAGTTCGTTTAGGGAATTTATTTTTATTTTACCGTGACGGAGTACGCAAAATATTTAGTATTTTGTTAAAGGAAAAGTGACGAAAAGGGCAGTAGAGTTGGCCACATGGCTTTTAATACCTGGAACCTAAAGGGCTCAACAAGAAGTTGAGTCAAATCATTTAGCTCTGGGAAAATCCCTACATATCATTCGGGTATTGCCTGGCCAGAATGCCGAAGCCTGTCAGAATCGTTGTACATTGAAATTACTCTTCGTCAAGACTCTCAAGGCCCAGGTGGACTATATTATCAAAGTTTTGAACATGAATAATGAAAGACTTCCCAAGAAAGCTTCCTTATACGTAGTCAACCGGAAATACAGCTGGTATGCGGAATGGAACAAGAACGACAACGACAACGAAAACGACAACGACCAACGACCAACGACAACGACAACGACAACGACAACGACAACGACAACGACAACGACAACGACAACGACAACGACAACGACAACGACAACGACAACGACAACGACAACGACAACGACAACGACAACGACAACGACAACGACAACGACAACGACAACGACAACGACAACGACAACGACAACGACAACGACAACGACAACGACAACGACAACGACAACGACAACGACAACGACAACGACAACGACAACGACAACGACAACGACAACGACAACGACAACGACAACGACAACGACAACGACAACGACAACGACAACGACAACGACAACGACAACGACAACGACAACGACAACGACAACGACAACGACAACGACAACGACAACGACAACGACAACGACAACGACAACGACAACGACAACGACAACGACAACGACAACGACAACGACAACGACAACGACAACGACAACGACAACGACAACGACAACGACAACGACAACGACAACGACAATGACAACGACAACGACAACGACAACGACAACCGGGATCCGATAACGACAACCGGGATCCGATAACGACAAAATGTCTGCCTGGTAGGCGGCCATAGGCCAAACCGAAAAAGACTTGAGATTGAGTAAGTATAGTACACATATATGCTATTATGAATGTAAAATGATTTAAAAGTCAACTTAAACTAACCACAACCCACAACGACAAAACTTTCACACCACATTGAAAGGAAACGAAAGAACAACGAAAAATAAATGAGAAGTAAGTTTCTGAAATATTTTAATACAAATATACAACAAATAAACGAAGGGTATAATATAGAAAACTAGTAAACGAAAAGACAGACATCAGCTTAAGTTTTTAAATCCTTGGAAGTTTTTTACCCTCGGCTCATGAAAAACATTTCATTCAAAACATTATTTGTAATTTGGTCACTGGTATTTAGAGTGAAAGGCTACTTATTTGTTCATATTGGCGGTACTTCTCTTTTTGGAAAGCGCTTCTATCGAAGATCCTTTCACGTTTAACGGGAAACGGACTGGGCTTAAGTGACGAAATTTTCTATTTTCATTCAAAGATATTGGAAAATCTATTGAACATAATACTACCTTCACATCGCCCAACAATGATACAGCAGAATTTAACAAATTTTATTTTGTTTTTTTTTTTTTACTTTACTTTTTTTATCCTAAGAAAAGTGTTCTTCAAGCAAAGCAAGTTAACCCTTAAGTTGGTGATTATGGCGTTTGTTTTTGTAATCCCCTAACAATCTTCTATTTGTATGATTCTCATCATTTCTTTGCATTTTTTTCATGCACGTGGCATAGGATTCAAGGACAGTTGGAGGGACACTCGATTGAAAGAGGCACTGGCAATCTCTTTTGATTGTAGTTCTCCGACGCACGTAAAATCGCTTCACTGCGTTGGCCTGCGTTAATCGTGAATAGAATATCCTCATTTTCATCTTGGCTACAACAAGATAGAGGTCCGAGACAGAGATCGTCACTCGGAAAGTCCAGACATCTATCACACTGTAAGAGTGCCTTGCGTCGATGACAACATGGTCTGTTTGGCTGACGGTTGATTTATAAGTGAACGATCGCCATGTGCCTCTATAAAATTTTAGAGTGAACATTGACATGAAGGTTTTAGTTTTAGGCAATGCGATGCACTGTCATGCGACTTCTTCAACATCGTTCTTGAAAGAATAGTGCAAAACTTCCACAAGAGGAACAATCTTTCAAAGATCCGTTCAATTGCTCGGATATGCCGACGATATTGACATAATTGGAAGAACGCAGCGTGATGTCAATGGCGCGTTTATGTGCATTAAGACGGAAGCTAAGAAGATGGGTTTAGTGGTAAATGAAGGCAAGACCAAGTATATGCTGTCGTCAAGAAAGGACACCCAACACCGACGTCTTGGACAGAACGTCACGATAGACAGCTATAACTTTGAGGTAGTTAAGGACTTTGTCTACCTAGGCGCCGCTATTAATTCAGACAACGACACCAGCGCTGAAATCAAACGAAGAATAACTCTTACCAATCGGTTCTTATATATGGCGCAGAGGCATGGACCTTGTCAAAGGCAGACGAGAACGCTTTAGGATGCTTCGAGAGAAAAATTCTTCGGGTAATTTTTGGTCCCTTCTGCATAGATGGAGAGTGGAGAAGAAGATTTAACGACGAATTGTACGGGCTGTACAGCGACACTGACCTTCTCCTTCGCTGGAGAAGCATGTTGGTTGAGGCCTTACTCCGACCCGGACTGTAGCGCCACCTTAAGTGAGTAAGTAAGAATATTCTCATTCCCATCTTGGCTACAATAAGATATAGAGGTCCAAGACAGAGTTGGTCACTCGGAAAGTCCAGACATCTATCACACTGTATGAGTGCCTTGCGTCGCTAGCAACATGGTCAATTTGGCTGACGGTTGATTGATCAGGGGATCGCCATGTGCCTCTATAAAATCTTAGAATGAACGTTGACATGAAGGGAATTTGATAGCAACCTCCTAATGTTACTAAATTCGACCCGAAGGTTCACCTGAAATTACACAACGCAAGAAACGTAAGTCCTAACTGGATAAAATAAAAAACCATCAATTGTCGCTATTAATATTGTTTTGTATTTATTTTTATCATCATCAGAATTGTATAGTTTATTTATTTTTTTCTTCCATATATATATATGTATATGATTTTGTTGTTTATTTTTTTTAAATATATATGTATATATTTTAGGGACAGTATTTTTTTCGTCATCACCAACTTAATTAAATTGTCTTACAATTTTTTTTTCTCTTTGTTTTCATTATAACTGTACAATATACATATTCATTCTTCGTCTTGCTTCTTCTTTATGTTTTCGTATTTGTTTCTTTCTTCTTCAACATACATATATACGTCATAATATAGTAGTCACTTCATATTTGAATGTTCGCAATCGATTGATAGTTTTTAAAAAAGAAGCAAATAAAAGATTGACTCTCATCATAGATATATAATTTTGTTTTCATTTCAAAGAGAAATTTAATTTCATTTTTGTTTTGTTTTTTTTTGTCTTAAGTTTGAAACAGTAAAAGGCGCAAATAAAATCATAACAGTTTGGTATCTTCTTTACTGCGATTTTTTTTTTTAAATTTTTTTTTTTTGACAATAATTTTTGTAAAGGTACACATTTACTTTATTTATAAAGTTCAAAATAACGTTGTTTTATATTTCTTCAATATCTTAAGATATTTTTTTTTATTTCAGAAAAATAAATATTATTCATATTATTTTCATCTGTACTTTGCTTTTGAAGATGTGTTGTAATTATATCTTTTTTTATATATATTTATATGTATAATGAGACACATTAATGTAATATTTAATTTTAAAGGTTTAGTTTTTTATATTTTTATATTTTCATGGTTCTTATAATTTGTACAGTTTAAAATTTACTATGTTTGCTTTTGTTTTTGTTTTATGTATAAGGAGATCCATTGCTATTTAAACATGTTTTAGATAATCTTTGTTTCTGTTTCCATATTTTTTTTTTGTATATTGCTTGGGGTTGTGTAGGTGTGTGGGTGTGTTTGTTTAAAGTGGAATCATTCTTCCTTTTCACAATAAGTTCTATTGTTTGACTTTGTTCAAATAGTTTTTTTCTTTTTAAAATTGAACAGTAACGGGGTAAATTTAAACACGTTTATAGCACAAATAATTTTGTGTTTAATTTTTCTTTAGTTAGCTTAAATATAAATAAGTATATGTTTTTTATTATTGTTTATATTCAAACTTATTTGTATATTTAAACTTATGGATTAAAAAATCGTTTTGTTTTTACTTTAACGTTTTTGTATAGAATTTATTCATATAATAATGCTTTTGAAAGATTGTTTCAAGTTTCATTTGTCATCAAATACAAATACGATTTTTGTTTTTAAATTTATTTTGTCTGTACCTTAAAGTTATAAAACGAAGAAAAGTAAACAGTAATCATTATATCATAGACAACCAGTTGCAAAATAAATTTCTATATGAAGTATGTATGACAGTAATGATAGAATTAATTTGTTTAATATTTTCAACATGATTTTTCAAACATAAAATAAGAAAACCTTTTATTCAAACACAACAATTATAATTAACATTTATATTTTTCGTATTTTTTATTTTTTCATTTTGTTTTAATACTTATAATTTTAATTTTGTCAAGACAACGGTAGAGACATATTCACCCAATGAATAGGCATAGAATATATCTATTATTTTTCGTTAACAATACTATTTTACCACTTTTTTCATTTAATTTAATGTTACAATCAAAAAGAGTTTAGGCAATAATTAAGTCTTAAAATATTTTTCATTATTTATTACTTTTCTGTTTGAACAGAAGAATTTTCTGTAGTTTTCTGTCAGCCAGTGTTTTTGTTTTGTTTCTCATTTTTTATTCTTTTTTTTTGTTTATAAATTTCAAATGTAAAAAAATTTGTTTCGCGTGTATTCAATATTCAATATAAAAAACGAAATCATAAACAAAACATAAATAAGATTTTCGAATTTTATAAAATACTACAACAATACATAAAATTTTGTTTCGCCAATTGATTGAATATCTCTTTGTTGTATTCAATGTAAAAAGTTTTTGTTTTTGTTTTTATTAATAGAAAATATTTTAAAATTAGTCGGTTTCAAATTGATTTTTTGTTTTTATTTTGATTACGATCAGTGTAAAAGTTAACGTTACAATTAATCGAAATTCAGTCATGTTGCGCAAATTGTATGTTTTAACAATTTTGTTTTGTTTTTTTGTTTTAGTAAGTAAAATGACAACGCTTAGGTAGTTGGAATCACTGCTCGTTTTTTTTTGTTTTCCGAAAATTTAAAGTGTCTTTTTAGTTTTTTTTTTAATTGAAATATTTGATTGCTTTTTTTAGGGAGATTGTTCGATTGGAGTATATTTTAATGGAAGCGAATATGATTTTATTGAGAATTTTATTCATTAAGCAACATAAGAAGTCAAATTAGGCAAATGATTAACTGTTTTAGATATTTTTCACCTATTTTAAGCTCAAATACAATCCACATTTAAAACTAAATATAGAGTTAATTTATCTCATTACTTTCGTCCAAGCTTTCGAAGCTATCTCTCGGTTAGTCCAGGTTCGATTTCAAGTCAACGATCCCCATTATAGGGACAAGAAGATGATCTCCCTTCTGGTCTCAGTGGTATCACAATGAACCCTCTGTGGTCTAAGTGCGTAGGTCTCCGTACAGCCACGTCTAACCGAACCTATCATAACCTATCTCTCTGTTCAACAAGTTTAAAGTTCTTCCAAAGCGATTTCGCAGTTGCGGAAGAGTTAAAAATTCTATAGACAGACGGCCCTATCGAGGTAACCGTGCGTCGGAGCGGAGTTTTCTCCACAACGCATTTAAGAATTTTTCACAAATGCGGCAATGCATTGCATTCCCAAAACTAAAATCTCCGCAGCAAAAACTTATCGGAGAACGTCGGATCGTCGGATCAGAGAACTACCACGAAGCAAATGTCTCTGATCGGAGAGAATTCCGCTCTGACGGTTACCACAATGGGGCCGAGAACTTATGTCATCGCGATAACTGCAAACTCAGGAAACGTAGTGTCGTTTTTGTCGTGTCAATGTGTGCTTTTTCACATATCGCTATGTTAATATAATTTGACAGCTGAGTTTGTCGCTGCTTCAATCACAAGATCGCTTTAGATTGGGTGAACCACAATGTGATCAAGAGAATAAACGTTTCCGTTTCAAAATTTTCTTGTTGAGTCGACATAATCTAATCTAAATCTGAAAATCACTTCTTCTCAATAAATTCCCAAAGTTTTCTAAATTTAGCTTACAAGACATAAGCACTTAACTTCATTTCTATCCATCCTAAATTTTTGCTTTTAGTTTGATTCCCGTTACGTTATTCTTACGTTTATAAAAAGAGTCGTCAAACCAAGCCAAAGATGTATGCAATCACTTTCTCTTTTCTTATTTCAAGGCAAGTAAAATCTCACACTTTTAATTCCAAAACTGTTGCCATCTACTCAAATCCTATTGCATTGTCTTTACGTTTTCCAAACCTGTGGGTATTTTAAAGCATTCTTAGCATATTTTCCAAATCTGTTCTTTAGTTAAGGTATTCTAAAACATTCTTTGCATAGCTATGAAACACAATACTAGCAAAAGTTTCACACTTTGAATCTTTACAAGATCGCACCTACTTTACGCTAACTCGACAGTGCGTCAGCATTATTGTGTTCAAGAACACAAACATTCAAGAAAAAGAATACGATCCACGTAGCGACAAAGAATGTTTCTTGACTGCTGATCTTAATTTTTAAATTTCATGTTAATACTATCCCCTTACCAGTGGTATGGTTTTAAAAGTAAAAAGAAAACAAATGAACCATCTTTCTGCGGTTTTTTACTTGCTAGTTCAGTTAACCAGTTTTTTGACAGCAGTTTGCACTCAATTTTGTGCTCACAAGCGTTAGGTTCAGCAGCCATCAGGGAACTGGCATCTCGATGAGACGAATCCTGTTCTATAACTATCGCATCGATAGCATTGCTTTCGAAACAATGGAAACCAGAACAAGATCCCACAAAATTTGTAGAATTTTGTTTCAGCATTCCATTTCCCATGACTTTTTGAACTATTCCTTTAAATTGAATAGAACATCTTGACGGTATTTCAAAATGTAACATTCCAAAGAACCCATGACAATAAAAGAGATGATCAAAAATCCAAATCAAACTGAACCCCATAAGCCTTGGCATTCAAGACATTAAGTTAAAAAAAAAAAAACAATTGTGGACAGCAGGATTCTGATACATAAATTTTTAAAGCGTTCTTAGGAAACTGCCAAAAGCCTGAATCAATTTCAGCAGCGTTTTCACTTAAAAAAAAGTAAAGAAAAGCAAAAAAACGTTTGTTATGACATGAAAAGCACTTTACAATGGGAACGAGTATATTTTGACAGTTCAGGGCAGCCATGTTGTTTTATTTGAACGAAAAAAGCCACGACGGTAAGTTAAAGCGCCGAGTGAGCTTTTTAATAATTACTTTTTAAGTCATATGTTATTTTGACATTGAGAGTTGTTTCCCAGTCGAAGTCTTGCCAGAAAGTCTGCATCATCCGCGGAACATAATTAGTCACATTGTGGTTGAACAACGTTGTGAAATATTAAAAACCTGTGTCCAAAGTAAGTGCTGTGCGCAAAAAGTTCGTTTTTTGAGAAGAAGTTTAGGCTGAAATGAAGTTGCCATTGCGCCTGTTTTACTCAAGTTTGTGTAAAAAGATTTTGAAACTGCAGAAAAGAATGGAAAGGATATTCTTATAATTTCAGTGTTAGTTTTTGCATGTCTGCTAGCTACGTGGGAGTTCGAGGTTTGAGTCTCAGAAATATCAAACTGTTTTTCCACGCGTATTAGCTTTCCCAAGCAATTGGCAGGCCATTCGAGGGTAAAATAAAACTGCCATGAAAAGCACTTTCTCTCTTCGCATTTCGGGTTCAGAATAAAACTATGAGTTCTTCAAATGTTTTAGGCAATTAAGCTACGTGAGGTTTGTTTTTTTTTTATATTTATTGTCATGGTTATTTGGAGATTATTTCTCCAAAATCTTCTGTGTGGAGAAAGTGGAGGAAATATCGGAAGACTGGGGTGTGTCAGAGCAGATCTTGTTTTTTTCAAAAGTGGAGCGAATTCGCTCCGAACGGAGTAAGGTTCTAACGCTGCTTTCGAGTCTATTTCATATTTCGAATCATCCAATAGTTTTTATCAGAGAAAACAACCTTTTGTCAAGTTCTCCGATCCTAAATTTCACCGCCATGAAAAGTTCGTCTAAAATTTGGAATTTGTTTCGTGATCTAACAGAATTATTTGTTACTATTCAATGCACCTGATTAATAAAAACCCTTTAATTCCCAAACTATTGCATATCCCATTTATCAAACAATTTTCATCATCGCAAATAAATTAAGCCTTAGTCTTAGTTTGAAACACCTGCAAAGAAGAAGCCAGCTTAAAATCTGTTATTTCCTTACAAAAGAAAATAATCAGAAGAACAAAATAAACAATGAAGCAAATTAATGGAAAATTCAAAATAAATCAATCACATACATCAAACAAATCTTCGCAAACATTTTTATTACGACGATTGAACATACAATTGCTGTTCGTGCGTAGGACGATTTTGCCTTCTAAAGTAAAGAACACTTTCTTATTTTAAAAATTAATTTATGTGTGATAGTCAAATCACGTTCACTAATTCATAGGGTTTTTAGCCAATTTTTTTTTTAATATACGATAGCCGATTAATATAAATTTAGTTTATTAAATATAAGACGATAGAATGTATCCTATAAATAATCCAAGAAATATTCATACTTTAAGGTGTAAGGAAATTTTCTTGTTGTTTTTTTTTAATTTTAATTATTTTATACTTATAATTTGAAAAAAATTCTGGCAGTGATTGTTAAAAACAAGGAAAAACTAACAACGAAAATATCATCAAGAAACTTTGTATATTATTAGCTAGTGTTTGCTTGATTATTATTGTTTATTATTTATTATATCGTAGGGGTTAATTTCAATTATATAAATAAACTCTTGTTGTTAGATTTGACGCGCTTAAATTTAATCAAAAACAAAAGTTTTTTTCTCAAAGTCTTTTTCATCTAGTTGTTATTGAGGATAGACTTAAAAGAGAGTTAAAATCGTTGCAAAGGTGCTGTAAATGCATTTTTAATTTCTTAAGAAATAATTACCTCTGAGCGTATGTGAGAAATTGTTTTTTATTTTTCTACGCGCAACGATGTTTTTTTTATTTGCTATCGTTTCTAGTTGTGTTGTATTATGTTTTTGTTTCAACGACATTTATATTAAATATTTACGTGATATGATAATTTGCGTACAGTTTTATATTATTTGAACAATTTTTATTTTTATTTTTGTTTCTTATTTTTTTCAATTACAACTAACGTATTTTGTTTTTTGCATTTCAATAATGAGAACTAAAATCAGCCTTCTCCGTGTATGATGAATTACATTATAATTATAACGACATAGAGACTCGATAAGGATTTCGCCTAGATTTTGTTTTTTTTTTATTTAAGATCTACAAAGAAAGAAGAACGACTTACTTTTTCGTGTTAAGGCTTAAGATTTTAAATGTAACTCGTAAAGATGTTTTTTTTTTTTTTTTTTTGATTTTACAAACGCTGTCAAATAGTTCGCATGTAGTAAATACTTTTTATTATTCTTTTTGAAATACAAAAACTGCGCGTAAAAAGCCGATAAAATTGTTAAGAATTTTTTCTTTCTCAAATATTCGTTATTATTGAAAATTCTTAATCAGACAGTCTTCTTGCATTTGAAGCAACATTCAAAGCTTGTTAAATGGTATGGTGTTTTTTGTTCTTATTTTTTTTTCAATTCATTTTTTTATAATTTGTTTAAAAAAGGTCCAAATTTTTGTTATCAATTTTGATAAATTTGCTGACATAATATTTTACTTAAACCGAAAAATAGTATAAGAAATTAAACAAATTAAATTTAGAAGTAAAAGGTTAAACTTAAATTTAAAAAATTGATTATTTATTTTGCAATGCCTGTCATTTTATTGATATATATGTGTGTATGTATGCACGTAGGTATGTACTATTTTATTTTGAAAAGCTGAATTTACATTCAAATGTAAGATAGAAAGGAAGAGAGTTATACTTGTTTTGAAAGTTCTGCTTTACATGCTCTATGTACACATACAATAAATCTACTATTTTACTATTTCTTAGATCAAAAAAGCAACAATAATTTTTTCTTTTCAGTATTCTGTCTGTCCATTAAATTTTTATTTTATTTTATTTAAAACCTTAGTTGATATAGTTTAGAATTTATACATAAATCAATTACGTATGTTGTAGAGAATATAAGTTGCTATTTCATTACAGTATATTTTGTGCTTTTGAAACTTTGATTTTCTATTTTTGGATTTTATTTTTTCTTAACCTTTTATAATTCTTGTGTTACCTTGAAGTTTATTTTTTTTTTGTCAATAATTCAACTAGAAAAATATATTGCTGATTTTTCTTCCCTTAATTGTTTTTCTCTTTTGTAATACATTTTTCTCAAAATAATTTTTCTGTTTCTGTTCTTTTGTTATTTTTAGTGTATTTTTAGATTGTGGGTTGAAAGATAATCTTTGGCTTTACTCGGCTTTGCTTCCTCATTTTTAGTTTTATATTTAATCTGTCCAGTTTGTATATCATTATTTTATGCTATTTTTGTTTTTTTCTATTTCTGTCGAAAACCATTTTTTTTTAATATTCTATTTTTCTGCAGGTTTATTGAGTTGTAATTTTATTTATGAAATATGAGATGTAAATACGCATTTCTATCAAAAAACATTCAGGAATCACTGTTCGTACTTAGGACCATTGCTTTTGCATTTTTGTTTTGAGTGTAAAATAGAAGTTTAAATGAAAAAAAAAAATTGGTTTCGTTGTATCGGAGGCATATTTTATTTATATTAGAGAACAATTTTGATCGAATATAAATGTGAAGTGTAATTCTAAAATTATAATTAAAATCGAACTTAATTATATGGAAGTTGTTTTTTGAAAAGTCTTAAGCTTAAATAATGGTTATAATAATATTTTAAAATAATTCAAAATTCCATTTTAAGATGAGAAAGAACCATGTATTTTTTTGTTGTAAGCTGAGCCTGGACTATGCAACTTCTTAGTTACTGTCGATTGTAGATATCGTCAAAAGATTGTTCCATCGAACTTCGCTTTCAACGATTGCTAGCTTTTTCAGGTTTTTAAACACGTTTTCTAGAAGCACCTAGAATTTAGAGTTAGACAATAGTCGTGTCAAAAGTTTTAGAACCCAGGCTCCGAAATAAGATTTTATAGTGCACTTGTTTTTATTCAGCAAACATTTCAGGCGTATAACTACTGCGAAGCAGATAAGTGGGAGTACTGTGATCCCTCAGAGGTCGCAATGATCGCAAAACTTAAAACGAGTACTAAGGAGAGGATCTTTCTTTCTATCTTTTCAATGCGTTATAATCATATGTTATTGAATAAATGCAATGCCAGCCGGGTCCGTATTACAAATAACGATAATCGTAAAAGAACTCTTCGTTATCGCTACGTTGGCATTACGTTTCACGATACTCGCTGTCATTCACGATTGTTTTTAGCGGTCGTTTTCATAATTCATGATTGGTTATGTCGTAGCTGTCTTTTGTTTAGCTTCATTTTTGTATCCAAGGGCTTTAGTTTTGGGGAAAACGTTTGAAACATTAGGATGATATAATCGCAAAAGCTGTAGTTTTCAGTGTTTAAAAATAAACGAAACTGTAACTTACGAAGGTCATCAATAGTTAAGTTTAGTTAAGAATTGTAAGACAAAAAATCGAAACTCAAAACGACGATAGCCATAATATAAACCGATTATGAATTACGAAAATGGATCCACGAAAATGTCAGAAGGAAATAAATACGAGTACAAAAAAAAAAAAAAAAACCAGTGCCAAAAGTAATCGTAAATGACAGCAAGTATCGCAAAACGTTACATGATCTTCTTTACATGTCAGAACACTAAGTTGTCAGCTTTTACCAAGCTACAAAATAAGTACAAAAGAAAGCTTGTATGTTCAGTCGCAATGCAACGTTTGGAAGAAGCTTACTGTGAGCTTTGAATTCAAGAGATTTACAAAAACAATGACTCAGCGACTGTAGCGCGTAGAATTCGATATTTTCGTCATGTCAACTATCAGCCCTATTATGGTAACAAATCGGAGAAACCTACGATCGCATCGTAGAGAATTTCCGATCGTAAAATTTGTTTTGCTTATGGTATCCATTCGTATAAAGGAAACACTGACGCGTTACGACGTTAATCTCCTCAGGCGGCCGGTTTGTGAAATTTCTGACAATAACGGTTTTGGTTTGCATTAACTCAACCAACGTTTGATATTGCACTGAGTTTGTTTTTGTTTATTTTTTTCTGAAAGAAAAAATAACAGAAAAAAATGAATGAAAATGTATACATTCAGCCTTATTATGAGTTTCACGTGAAATCATTCCCCCCGAAAAACATCTCATTTCACTTTTCCCTCATTATGAGTTTCGGGGGAAAAATTTTCCATGTTCGAAAGATTTCCCTTATTATGAGTTTTTTCTCCCCGTGAAATGTGAAAACGTTGAGAGCAATTTATTTCACTTACTTTTGTGAGGCGAACAAGTAAACAACAAAAGCGGAAAAGTTGCAAGTTCGGACTTTTGTTCAGGTGAAACTCATAATAGCTTTTAAAATTCCGGGCGAACAAAAATGTTCCGGGCGAAAAGCTGTTCACGTGAAACTCATAATAAGGCTGATTGTTCTTTTTCTGTCTCCTCCTCAGAATTATTGTTTTTTTTTTTGTTTACGTACAACCCTTCCGCGACTACTTTGCTGTCGGAGACATCGGATAGAACAGAAAACCAAGAAATCGGCATGCATCGCATGAATTCCGAATGCGTTGCTGTAAGTTTGACATTTTCATCGCATTGTTTCGTTCTTTTCGGATGTATGTCCGATTAAGCATTCGGAAACGTTACCATAATACAAATATCTTACGTTTCGTACAAATCGGAAAGAATTTCGTTCCGATCTGTTATTATAATAGGGCTGTATGCCAAAAGCATCTTCCTGTTCCGAAAATGACTCAACAAATCAACCCTAAAGAAAACAATTATTCTGTTTATTTAGTGGCAAAAGCAAGTTCACCCAAAGCTGTATTACCGGCGAGCTTAGAATCAAAATTTTTAGCTTTAAATCGCGCATGACCAATTCTGAGTGCTCCATTCGCTTTAAAATCAAGCGCTTCCTCTAGCTAAGCCAATGGAAAGTGACATCAAACAACTCATTTGACATTACTTCCAAATTTGAAATCAAAATCCACTCAAAAAGCAAATCATCAGCAAATCAAACGTCAAACTGAAACTTAGAAAAAGGAGTATTTTTTTGTGTCACAGTTCACAGTTGAACCATTTACTCAAAGGCAGAAAGTTTTAACTGAACTGAAAACCTGATCCAATATATGCTTTATTTACACGTTCGATATATATTTTATATCAATTAATAACAATATTTGCCTAAACCTTGCAAATACTTGCCATCATTTCCATTCCACTACAGAGAATCTGCTGTAAAATGCTGCTAATATTAAAACCTACCACCCAAAACTCCGCACAGTAGCAAAATTTTGCAGCCAAATGCCACATTTCTAAAGCATTGCTTTTGTTTTATTTGGGAAATGAGTGGTATTGTGCTGCTATGGGTAGGTAAGCGAACACAGCTAGTGTCAGTCATAAAATGTTGCTTTGACACAATATTGACAAAACAAACTGCAACCCGAAAGAAAATGTTCATTTTTTTTGACAGGCTGCCAATATTGAATTAGATTTCTTTCGTGGAGCTTTGACATATGGTGTAAATAGTACTGTCGCAACTATCGATAATGTCACCAAATATTGATAAATTTACAACCGTGTAACAAGGCATTAGTTTTCAAAAAAGTGGTTGCACAAAAATAAATAAAATAAACAAATAAAAAAACAAAGAATATTCTAAAAGTTTTGCTAGGATTGGCATCACTCATGCTTATTTTGAGATTCGATTTCGATAGAAAGTAAAGAGATTCGATCGTCTCGAAAATTCACGAATCGAAAAGAAATTTCGAATCGAATATCAGAATAAGCAAGACTTCAAGTTGAAACACTGATCCCAAAGATTGCATCCGCAACCCGCATTTTGTTTTTTTCAAAAGCAACAAAAGAAAATAAAAAGAAACGAAAAATTGGCCTGTGTAAACGCCCTTTGAGTGGACTTTGATTCTTTATTCAATATAATGAAATGATTTAACACGTTATTATCTTTTTTTTTTTAAATTAAGCTATTGATTGCAATCTTTCAAACATTAAAGGCAGTTTAAATGTCTCCTCTCATCTCCGTGGTAAGGTCAAAAATAATGATAATTATTGTAATAGATTTTTGAAAAGAAAAAATATAAAATTGATTAAACGAAATATTATTATGTACAATCCAAAAGAGTTTTTTTTTAAGTCAACTAATAGTAGATAATATAATATGTAAATTGTAAATATGCCTCACGATAGTATTCTATTTATAAAAACAAAACAGAGCGCATAAAATGACGAGACAACCTTATGCAATAGAATTGTCATTTTCCTGATAGTTTTCTTTTTCTTTTTTTTTTGCAAACTAAATAACGTAACGTTAACAATTTCAATGAAAATACAATAAATCACATTAAAATTTGTGTGGAAGACAATACTAAAAAAATTAAAAATTATAACAAAAAAGATTCCATTGCACATGTAACTATATTGCTGATTTCTATCTCTTCTCAGGGTAGTTGAGTTGATTGTGATTTTGGGAAATGACAGAAAGGCTTTCTACTTTTCCACCACCACACTCGATTATTTTTTTCCGAACAATTCTGGTTCTATGCGAGCATCAAAGGAGGCGTGGTGTGTGAATCTCGTCTTTTCCCCATTTGTTTTATATATTTTTCAACGATTTTACTAGAAGTTAGCAAATAAATATAAATTGAAATAAAAAAAAAATATAAATGAGATCAAACTCGTATGTAAAACGTTTGTTTGTTTTGCAATAATACTAATTGGTGGGTTTCTTATTTCTTTATCTTTTTGCTTGCTTATGAGTGTTTTTCTTTTTTCGTTTTAAGAAATTGTCATTTTCTATTTTTGTGTTTTGTGTGTAACAGAAGAAAAATTGTTGTTGTTATTGAGTAAATTACCTATACAATATGAATTTGAGTTTTTATATTTCTTGTCTTTCGTAGAAAATAGTTGTACTTCATATTTATGGCTCTGTTTTATTTTTATAAAAAATATGTTTTTTTTCTTATATAAAATTTGATTCTTAAATTTGTTTGTTTTAAATTTAATAAGAAAAAATTAAAAAATTAGAAATAAAAATTTGATGTACCGAAAAGATTAACAATAAAAGAAGTTTGGTTAATTTTTGTCTTAATTTTATAGTTTATATAGAGATATATGCTGTTGTATATATAAATTTTTCTTTTTTCTTTTGTAAATTAATCAAAAATATTTTAATTTTATTGCAGGATATTTTTGATTTGCTATTAGTTAATTAAAAATAAAACTATAGAAGCCATCTCAACTCTATAGTTGAGTGTGTGTGGTTTTTCTAAATTTCCTTTTCTCTTTTAATGAAAAATACAATTAAAAAAAAAAAACGACAAAATTTAGCAGGAGATACGAACAAAAGTTGTAATATATATGTACTCGAAGAACGTTTATATATATTTTGTTTTTTTCTTTTACTTCATATTTATGTGTATATTTACTTAGTCTGTTTTTTATTTCTTTTTCTGTTACCTTTTTCTATTTATTCAGAGGTACTCACGTGTATATTTAAAACTAAGAAAAGTATGTTTTTTATATTTATATATGTTATGTATTTTTTTTGTTTTGTTTTTCATTTTCAACTTAATAAAAAAAAATTATCTATATAATGCACGTAAGAGTACATATAATAAAATAAAAACAGTGCAAAAATTTGTCTAAAGTCTTAAGAACTAATACAAAAAAGAGAACAAAAAAGTAAAAATTAAAATAAAAACAAAAGAAAAAGAAAGAAAAAAATAAATATATTTGCAAGGATTATGCTGAGGGATACGACGCGCAAACTGTCGATAGTTGAGCGCAGTATTCTTCTGACAAAATTCAAATCAAAAAAATTAAACTAAGAAACAGAAATACATTAAAATATTAATTTGTCAGCGAATTGTAAAATGTATTTGTTTCTGTTTTTGTTGTTGTTGTTATTATTGTTTGAGGGGACTCAGTTTGTTGGTTGATAATTTTATTCATATTCGCAATCGTCAGTGTGGTAGTAGGAGTGTTTTGTTTTTGCACCGTGGTTGTTGTTGCTGCTGCTGTTGATGATGATGGATGAACGATGACAGATGTTGCCACAGATTTTGCTGTCAGGCAAATTGTTGCAGCTTTTTTGATTCTGTTATTTATTTTCTTGGTACAACTACTACTTGTGTTCTTTTTTTGTCCCGGAACTTTTGTCACTGACGATTTAGGCCGCCTTCAGTCGCCAAACCTACTGCAAGCCTTTTTCCATTTGCATTGAGTGCACCATTGTTCGCGACGCTCCATGCCGTACACTTTGCGGCATTTTTTGTTTTCACCACGTGTGCGTCGATTTGGTGAGTTTGGTGTACCTTTCGTTTTTGTCTGAATGTTAGGCGATTGTAAACGATGGGTCGTTGTTACTGTGGCAGTTATTGAGGCCGGCGATGGGGTAGTCCGCATTCTGTGATGGTGATGATGATGATGATGTGGTTGCTGCTGCTGATGGTGATGCTGCTGTTGGTGATGGTGGAGATTGTTTTGGTGGTGATTATTGCCAGTGTGGTGGATATTTGGGCTAAGAGTGACCGTTGTTGAACTTGGTATACTGTGTTGCATCAGCTGATATTGTGGCTGTTGTTGGTGAGAGTGTTGCTGATTGTGTTGCTGTTGTGATGATGATTGATGGTGGCTTATCGTCTGATGTGGGAATTGCTGATGTGTTATATGGCCGCTAGTGCTGTTTGGGCTACCAGCACTACTACTGCTGCTACTGCTGCTGCTGCTGTAGTTGTGATGATGATGATGAACATATGTTGGTGATGGATATGGTGCAACCGATGTGGACGGACGTGGTGACCAACGAGCGTGTTTCATTGGCGACACCGGACTGTGTTGTTGTTGTTGTTGCTGCTGTAGCTGTTGTGAATTATGATGATGTTGTTGTGCTGGCACTGGCGATGGCCATGTATAGTTATGATGAGCTAACGGAGACGATGGAATACTTATTGTGTGTGAAGTATTATATTGTTGATTGTGTGTAGCGCCATTATTGCTGATGTTTATGTATTTTGAATTGACCAAATGAGATTGTGCTAGTCCTTGCCTAAAATTTAAAAAAAAAGTGAGTGGAGGGTGAGTCAATGAATACAAAAGTTGTTTTCTTAGGAACTTACTTGAAATTCCCAACTATTTGTCTTTGGTATTCGGGATCTTCGTGTGGTGGACGTGCCATGTCACGATGGCTAAGTGTTGGCGGTGATGGTGGACTAGGAGCTTTACCTTCATCGTCCTCATCTTCGATCTCAGTGTAGTAGAACTCTTCCTCGTGGTCGCTGTCTGAGAACGACCCATCATCCTCGACTGAGCGTCGAGCTTTTTTAGGACTGAAAGTAGAGGATAAACAAAAATTTGTTATGAGTGATTGAGTCATTTGAAGTCGTCATGAATATTTGATCAAAAAATTTGACTTTTCTTTTGGACCAATCAATATTTTAGAAACTCTCGCTTTTAAATTTTAAAGTAGTGATCGCTGATCGTGATCTAAACATCACAAAATAGACATTTGTTCTTATCAAGTTCAATTATACCTGCAATAAGCTTTATTCTACATGTGCATACACCATAAGAATGTAATAAGTTTCATTGTGCATGTGCATACACCATAATATTATATTTGACACTTGACAGTTGTTAGTAGAATATAAGAGCAGTTGAGCTTCAACCGCGTAAAGTAGATGTACTTGGATAACAAGCAATAAAGTGAAACTCCATTTAAGAATAAATTGTTCATTGTTCCTTTATTTCCTCTGCTTGTTACAATACCGACGGATTCGTCGATCACCAAATGTTAATTGACAGATTTCGATCATCAATGGATTTGACAATTTTGAATAACTTATGGACTCGACAGTAGTCAAATTATTCCTAAATTGTCCAGTACCAAATGATTCCCCAATTGTCAAGCCCGAATGCATTTTGTACCAAAGCTCACAAAGAAGAATTAAAGAAATTATCGCACCGTCACACCATTCATGTAAAATGTAAGTGACTGGACTTTCATGCGCTCGAAAAAGAAATCATAGCCTACAAATGCCCTTCGTGCCCTGACATAGGGTTTGCACTAGGTAACATTCAATTATTCCTTTGTTTTGTACTTTAAGAAAGGAAAAAATATCGATTTCTGAACCGTAACTGATCTTTTCAATCAGCACATTTGCCAAGGGCGCGCTTACTCGGCTGTCGGGTGCTTCGATTTGAGCTCTTCCTGCCGAAGTCAGATCGTGGGCAAAATAAGAGCACCGCAACTTTATATCGACTCTCTCTGTATTGCGTTCTCTGTGCGAAAGTAACTTACTCACTTATGGGTGCACGATGCACGTGTGCACAGAAAAAATTAAACCACAACTCGATCGGTTCCACCATCTTTTTTTTAATGAAACAGAGGATCTTTTCAAACAACTGACTACTCGTCGTTTTAAGAGAAGATTGTAGTTGCTCATTGAGAGAAGTTTTGATTCTCGCATTCCATAAACGAAATGTCTATGATTCCACAAGTTTAAGTCACAGATTAGAATTAGAGTGTCAAGCAAAGTTCTACTAACATCCCTCTACCAGAAACCATTGCGACCATTTTTTTATCAGCTTGAAATTATTTTTAAGATGTAAACGTGTCTGCAATAAGGCTTAAGGCTTGCCACATGGAGAATGTAGAACGGTTCATTCAGAACTGATGTAGTTAACACTACTTGCGTCAAAGTTAAAACTGCACAAAAAAAGAAAATAATGAAAATCAATTGTAGCCAAACATAACCGCCAATTCAAATAAGACGCCATTTTTGATTTCAGAAAAATTTTAAGGGTGTTTCAAATAGAAGGGATAGAACAAGATACTATAGAATCAACTACGACAAGGTTTTACCATTTTGCCTAAAATGTGAATTCAACTGGGAACCCTCGTCGCCATTTTTGTATCGGTTGGTTTGAAAATAATTTTAAAATATTTTTGGATCTGTCAAAGTGGATAATCTAGAACTCTTCATTCAAAACTGCTCTAATAAACATTATCTGACATCGAAGTGAAAACTGCTATAAAACAAGTAGGGAAAGCAATGGAACCAATAGTCACCAGATATAACTGCTAAATCCTTGCGTAAACCAGCGCGATAAGTGCGTGCGATGCGATTGCGTTAAGTCAAACCTCCATAAGGTTACATGTATTCATGTTCACAGAAATCGCATCGTACGACGTTATCGCGCTGGTTTGCGCAAGGCTTAATTCAAATAAAACGCTTTCTTTAGAGGTTTTTATTTTTTTAGTTCCGAACAGAAAAGTGAAACGTCAAAAACGTAAAGGCTATGGCCTAATGACTCCGTCACGCTTCAACTTCAACTTTGAAATATTTAAAAATTATGGAAGGCCCAATGAATACGTCGCGTTAATTCGCTTTTGTTACACAGAGCACCATGTGTGTGAATATGTGTGTCTATCAACCAACAAAAAATACCAACAGCAAATGTCAAAGTCGTTAAGTACGTTGATATTAAAAATGTTTTAATCTCAACGCCGCCACGGACGTCACGTACGTTGCTTATGGGCAATTCCCCATAAGAATACATGTGTTTTAATCGAGTTGTCATTTGTGGTCGCTGAAGTCGAACGCGTGACGGAGTGATTGGGCATGGGCCACAGCTTTAAGAGTATTTCTTTTTCCATTCAGCAACACCTTATCACTCAAAATTCTTTTTTTTTTCCAGAACACTACGCGAGCGCACTCTACTTGCTCGAAAAAAATGACGGGGCATCTAGAGCAAGAGTCTGAGCGCAGCCAAAGTTTGTCTGTCTGACGTGAGTCTGAGCACAGCCTACGTTCAAGTGTGTTTCTGAAATGAACTGAGAATTGAACACGCTCAGTTCAGAACACGTTCACGCTGTTCGTTATCAGTTCAGTTCACTGTTTAGAAATCAAAAACAGATACCCCCTTTTGATTTGATCTCACAAAAAGTTTTAAAGTGTTTCAGTCAAACTGAGTAAAAGTACAGAGTAGGTAAAAATAAAATCAAGTCGCATTCTTTTTGTCTCAAACATCCTCAAATCACTTTTGGGATGAAATCAAAGATAGCGTCTTATTTGAATTAACGGTTATATCCGGCTGCAATTGAGTTTCATTATTTTCATTTCTTTCAAAGCGGCAGTCTTGAATAAAGCTTTCAACATTAGCAACTGCTTGAAACCCAGAATAGCGAACACACGAATTCTTTTTTAAAATAATTTCAAACCAACCGACACAAAAATGGCAAAGAGGGATGCCAGTCGTGGGTTCCCGATCAAATTTAGCTTATGAACAAAAACGCACTACCTTGCCACAGTTGACTCTTGATAGACTCTTTCTGTATTATTTACTATTTGCTGGTTTCTTCTTTTTATTCTTCCTTTTCCTGCGTCACAAGCATCGTGATCTCGAAGGGGTAACAGATAACAGTTCTTCCACTCAACTCTCGGTAAAAAGCAATAATAAGTTTACTTACCTTTGCTTTTTCAAATCGCTCTGGTTTCGTTTATTGTGACAAGAAACAACAGCTGCAATATCATCATCATATACATCTGCAATAAATTAATTTGCTACTCCAAAAGAACGCGCAATATCTGACCTAGATTCAATTTTTTGTCACAGCAACCAATTATTATTCATAATTTATATATTTTAGTTATGAGCTATGTATTTTCTATTTAAAAATTACAAAAGCAAAGTTTGTGTACATTGAGAGACACGTCGCAAAGAATAATTAAAATCGTATCTCAAACTTATTAAATATTCAAGGGGGCTTCAAACGTTAAAATAAGTACATAGCTAGCACGATTCTCTTTAAATGAGTTCTAAAAAAAATAAACTCAATGTGACCGTAAATATAGAATTACATAATTCAAATCAATAAACATTTCAACTATACACATTTAAATACCAGCCCTGGCATATCGACCACTCTCCCACAATCTACTACATTTTTATACCAAACTACATGTGAAAATCAACCCCAGTTTTTCGTGCTCTTTCGCGAAATACTACAAAAACACAACACATCTCGCTCACTCTCATCACAATGAATACAAATTTTTGCAAAAATGACATTCGAAAGAGAAAAAAACACTATAGCTAAAGCCACCTTTCACACAATTTCAACAGCAAAAAAAAATTAATTATCGGCAGCCAGCAGCGCGACACCACATTCGTGTCCGTAGTTCGTGCGTGTGTTTTCTGCTGTCAAAAATTTCATTTCCATTTTGAAACTAAAGAAATAAATAACCACACATTTCCAAACAATCCAAATAAATAAAAACCAGTGCAAAAGAATAACTAAACGAGAAATTTAACAAATTCGGAGAAGAGGAGAAAATTCAATTGCGAAAATTTGCCAATTTCAAGAAAGAGAAAGGAGAAATACCAGCGAAAGAAAAAAGAATTTTAATAAAAAAAAAACTACGAAAGAAAAACGTGCTGTGGTGCGAGACAACAAAAACCAGTCGTCTATTCTTCTCTTCCCTTGTATTTTTTGTTTTATGATTTAGAAGAAATTTATTATTTTTTATTTACAATAATCGTGTTCTTCCTACAACAAAGTCCACATCAACAACCAAAAGACAATTCGTTTAGACGAAGCTCCATCAGGGAACCACTAAAACGTACATTGAAAGCACAAGGAATTCTATCTAACCAGTCTCCCTTGGAAAAAAAAGAAAGAAAAACCCCGAAAAAAAGAACAAGCAAAATAATCCTAAAACCAAGAATAATGGCGGTGTCCATGGACAGAACTTTTCGTGGAGTAAACATTTACGAGTTCACTAACGAATCGAAATTGGAATTTAGCAATAAATACAACGGGAGCTGCACACTGATCTGCAACTATGATCCGCAGGGCATCACGATAAGGGTCGTTCTAGGTGAGTTTTTTGTTAGTTTTTATTTTTTTTACTTTTAATTTTGTCTGCTTGTTTGACAAAGAAATTACCCAGTCGACGACGGTGAAAAAATCGACGACGGGGTGGTTTTTTTCTTTTGATTACTTTGAAAGCCCCTTCATCAGCCCAGGGCCACCAGAAATAAGAAGTAAAACGAAAAAAAGAAAAAATCGCGTCCAAAAATAGGCACAGCTGCCGCGCTATGCCGTTTCTCTTGAGAAATGCCAAAAGAAAACGCCAAACAATAGAACAAGGACACAAAAAATGGGGAGAAGTTTGTTCCTATTGATTTGTTTGCTGCTCCTCCATTGAGGTCGGTGGAGACGGAGACGACGATGCTGGTTTCCAAATGAGCGTATGCATCCATTAAATGGCCCTGAGAAGATGCTTACAATTTTTTACATAAATTTTGACCCGGAAAATCGATTTTGTCATGCACTCGGCTTAGTTGCCGTTTCTTTTTTGGTTTCATTTTGTTGTTTTTGCCTGGCATTTGTGTGTGGAGCATTTGATGGCCTTCTGTGGGTACGTAACATGAGAAATGTACACAGCAGCGCAGAGACCTTGAGAGATACCTATAAGCAGTTTTTTTTATTGTCATTTGTAGGATTGAAGGCGGTTGTGGTGTGTTTACGTGAGAATTTTTCGTTGTTGTAATTTTCCTTTGTTTTTGTTGCTAATTCTTTGTTACAGGATGGTGTTAACTGGTTCTCCTGAGCTTCTCTGGAGGCACTTGTATGGATTTATTGTTTGCTGATAGGATTTTTATTTTATAGTGTTTTTTTAAGGGCTTTTTGTTGGTTTCCCTCGCGATTTAGATTTCATCGGGGCTCAGGAGAGAGTGATAAGTGTGATGACAGGAGCGAAGCAGAAGCACCTGTGGTAAGCGATGCGGCTTGTTTTTATTTGATTCGTTGATTCGATGGGGTTTCTGTGTACAAAGGGTGCATTGAACTTGTCATATTTTTTTTGGTTTATTGCAAAATCAAAGGAAAGTGGAACTCTGACGTTGTGCGAACCGAGAAGGTTGTTGGAGAGAGTTGTGATTTTTTGAAATAAATTTACTTGCAAATCAAATGAACATGAGGAATTTGAGCTCAATTGCAAGTGACTTGTGGGTTTGTTTTCATGGCGAAGGTGGGGCGGGTCTTCAACAAATTTTTGCATCCTTAGGCCTTCCAATAGACGCCCATGAAATGGTTAAAGATTTGTCTTAAATTCCAGTAGAACCTTTGCCCTTTACTGGCTCACCTTAGCGAAAAGATAGCAAAAAAGAACATGCTCAAGACTGCCACGTAAAAGCTTTGTAAAGATTTACTCTGACATTCTGACAAACGATGAACTGCAGAAAAAACTGCGGCCTTTTAGTCACTCCCTTTTAAGACCAGAAACGAATTTTTAATAAAATTGCGCTTCAGTATAGCAAATCCTGCGATTGCCATCATAGACACGGACTTCCTTCCCAGACAAGCGAAAGAAATGAAGCCCATTTAATGTCATCTTTCCCATAAACTACAACTCAGGTTTAAAAGCACTGCTCAGCGATGACTTCACCATCATAATGCAAAACTTCGTAGGAAATTTGTTTGTTCTTTTTTTTGGCAACATCAACTTCACATGCGACGTAGTTATGTTCTTGTGCGATGTCATGTTGCAGAAAAAACACGCAACACATGAAAACTTTTGCAAGTTGATATTTATGACGGTAAGAAATTGGATTTTTTGTGGTTTGAGTTGATGAAATTGGCCTCACGCCATACAAATACAGAGTCAAAATATTAAAATACAAAACGAGGCAATGCTTTTAGCAGTCCGATTCTGTCCAAAGTCAGTGATGACTCAGAAATCACAACTTTCCAGAAGAGTCGCAATTTTGCAATCAACATTTAAATTGTGATGTGGTTCTTAGCAGGTAACTTGTGACTGTTTGCCAGAATCAGGCTGGAAGTCTTTCGCTTTGCTTTATGGCCAGAGTTACCGGGAATAAATAAAATCAATGAGGACTTCTTTTAATTCAAAGAGAGACTTGAAGATAGCGAAAGAACTTCAAAGTAATAATTCAGTTCCTACAACTGGCTGCCTCTTCTTCTTCCTTCATCGTTATCTCGGAAGGATCAGAGAACTCCCACTTAACTAATTTACACTAGTGATCTCCTTGTGGAATACGACGAGTCTAATAACTGACTGTACACAGCGCAAATGTGCTGTAGTAAGGGGAAAGACGCTAAAGGTAAAGTCTGAATTCCTAAATACATCACTAGCTCACATCTCAACCATCTCTTAATGCAGGTGAGGTACGAAAGTTCTCCGAAAATGAATAAATAGACGGGCACACCAAGTTTGGGGCAGGGTAGGGGCATAGCGCTTTTCTTGTAACTAAAACTTGTGAGGAATGGAGTTGAGATCGTATTTCGTAGGTATTATGCCGAATTTGACCAACTAGTACAGCAAAGTTGTAAGATGCAGTTAGTACATTCGAGTTCAAACATTTCGACAGCTCTTTCGTACCTTGAAGCAGTAACACTAACGACGCCGTTGTGTTTAGCTAGTAAGTCACTGGGTACTTTCTTTTCTTTCAACTTCTAAAGTTTAGAGGTTTAGAGTCTAAACCATCTAAAAAGTCTCCTCTGAGGTTATAAGTGAAACTACAACGACTTAATTTGTATCTACTACATCACAAAGCAAAATGAGGTAGCCCGGTTATTGCTGTAAGTGCTCCAGCTTAGTTTAAAAGTCTATTTTTCAATGTCACCAATTAGAGAAGGTCAGGTAATTCATCCAACTCCTCAAGCTAGTAAAAAAGTCTATTTCCCATACAAACAATTAGAACAGAAGAAATAAATCTTCACAATGAACCAAAATCGTCTGTTTACATTAAAAAAAAAAAGCAAAACAAAAACTAACCCCCAACAGACGAAGAAGAAAACAAAGAAACGAAAGTACTCAAAGAATGAAATGAGATTATTGATTCGTATTCTCACACCAAAAAATCAAATTCTTATGAAAATCGCAGCCTAATTAGTCTTAAATTGCCAATGTCATCTAAATTAAGAACTCTCCCACGTAAAGTTTCAAGGTGAATCAGGTTGCTTTGCTATTTTTAAAGTGTTTCTCTTATCTCATTCATTATTGAACAGATTGTTGATGGAGAAGAAAAGAGCTCTTGACGAAAGATATTTCTATGAATGTTGTTTTCTCATCAAAATAATTCTAAAGGATGTCAAGAACAAGGATAAGACGGAGTTTAATCAGACTTTTGAGCAAGCAGGGTGTATTTTTTTTTTTATATAAACAGACAAAGACGAGACAGAAAAATTAGTTTGCTTTTGAAGAGTGCCCGTGAACTGAATGAGTTCCGATTTGCAAAAAGAATTTAAAATTATGTGATGATATTCAGAACTAGTATTACGAATTACGAAACGCGAGAAACTGAACCTAAAACAACAATAGCGACGGCATAGACCGATTATGAATTACGATAATGGATCAATGAGAATGTCAACAAAATGACCGCCAAAAGCAGTCGTAAATGAGTATCGTGAAACGTAGGCCATTATCATGAGTAGCAAATGAACGTTTGAAGAGAAGTGAACGTTTTAGGGAACCTCATGTTTTGGATTAATATCGAAAGCCTTCTTTATTCCATTCTCTTCAATGGGAAACTCTTACTATAAAAATATATCGATTACTGAAGAAACATTGGGTTCCAGTTGGACGATTGAACGGCATTGTAGTATGAGTCCAGTTTCCGTCTAAACCAAAGGTGAATGTTTCCACTTCCATATTTTTATCTTTACTTATTTTGCCAAACAACTAACTAAAAGATTGATTGTGTTACTTAACATGTTTCCTATCTTAAGCTACTGTACATCAATTTTGTCACAAGCAATTTTAGTACTGCCAGGAACACGAATGAGAACATATACACTCAATAAAGGAGCTAGGTGAAAAGCAATGATAGCACTTAAAATAATGCCTTGCCAATTTAGTTTTTACGTCTTTCAAGTCGTTGGTGTGATAGGACACTTTTGTGTTTTTATGTGTCTGAAGTTGGCTGAGGACAAAATGCAAATAAATCATGAGTTCACGTTCTTATACTACAAAAGTTAGTAAGAAAGTCAAGATCATTAGCTGTGTTTTGTGTTACGTAACAGGAGTACACGCTAGGAGTACTCCTAGAACACCTTTTTTCTAGTTTTGTGGTGACTTTTTATTCATAGGAAGAAGCAAAGGACACAACAATCCAGCTGAATCGTTAGTCAGAAACAGAAGAGCTCAATGCGTTAAGAAGCACCAGGTCATCTTCTGAGTTGTCAAGCGACAAAAGCAATTTTTTCCATTCGACCTTGCGAAGTACTTTTTGATATATTCCAATAAATGATGAAGGTAACGATAACTACTTCAACATGTGAGCGGAAGTAGTTGGGGTCACAACCAGAGGTACTTAGCAGTGGAGCGACATCGACGACATTACGTTATGAAACCTACATGTGGTACCACGCTATGCTGGAGGGCACCAATCGGCAAATTTCGATCCGTATTAATGTGAACATCCAAATCGGCTTTCCTCCTTAAAGAAAGTCCACCATAATTTGAACCGAATAAAATGGATCAGATTGCCGGTCGGTATTGTCTGGACGCACCTTAATATACAAAAATTATTTGATTCACAGTCCCCAATCATTATCAGCGTGTTGATGTTTCGCTCGATGATGCCGATCCAGCCTGTCCTGGATAAATCTTTCTTTGAAACTTTGGGTTGGGTCCTGTTGTGTGGAAGTGCTAGTTTAAGAGTGGTGCGTTGTGTTCAATTCAAAAGATTTCAGTTTTTTTCCCAGGAGTGTCTTTTATGCTTGCAGCAAACTTATGACATGACTAGACATTCAATGAAAAACTGCGAATTGAAGGAATATGGTAGGATTCAACTTAAGAGCCAGTGCTTTACTTACAGGCGTAGAAAAGCAAATGAATTACGTTGCAAGAATCAATCAGGAACATTAGGTACAAAAGTGAAGAAAGAAACTAAACAAGAAAATGGATGGAAAACCACAGCGGAGGGAATGACCAGAAGAAATTAGAATTGTGGCTGTCTTTCCATCAAAAAGTGAAAACTTTTGATTAAGTAAAAAGTCGAAGTAAAGGTCGACGGCAACGGCGGACTACCGGAAGATTATTACTTTAAAACAGACAAGTTTGAGGTCTGTGATTACTTTGAGATCACAATGCTCATAGCGTCGTTAAAGAAAAACAAAAAGAAGAAGACAAACAAGTTTCATGTCAGTGCTACGATCAATATTACTACGGTACACTCTCTTTATTGTCCTAGAACCTGGTGGACAAGTTTTCTTTAGTATCACAACTGCGTAATCGGACCTACAAATGCCTTTGACTTGGCCCTCAGCTCAGCTCACGTCTAGCTTTTTAAAGTTTCAAGAAATCGCTTATATTTCATTAAAACTGCTATCAAGATGTAGACTTTTGCAAGCGACGAATTATGTTGGTATACCTTGAGTTTTTTCATCTTTTTCATATCCCTAAACGAGCCGGCAAAATGAAGTCCATCAAAATCCTTTGAAGTTTGAGTTTGTTATTCAGAGTGTCGGTTATCCCAGTTGGTTGTTTTTAGTTCTTTGGATTTCGTTACATCGATAAGACATTCATTGTTAAAAATATTGGATTTTTAATTTTTGAAAAGAAATCAAAAAGGTCGCAGAAAAATATTCCAGACCGACTTTATCAATTCAATATCTTTCAAGCAACAATTTTATTTCAATGTTTTCTTATCTTTCTTTGCTTTTTCTTTTTCAGATAATGACCCAAACTTTAGCAAAGAGTATCTTATAACATCCGACGTCGATACGGCTCAGCTAGGTCGCCATACACATGCCCTCACACTGGACAATGACAATGTTCTTCTAAAGTTTGGAACAGAAAAAGGTTTGTTGTTTGCACGCCAAAGAATATTATTTGAATGCATGAATTCCTAATAAACTCCTTACGCTCTCCATAGATCATCTGAAGTTTCGTAAAATTATAGACAATGTCAAACGACTCCGCCCCAAATCAGTATTCTCACAACGAACTGAAGAGTCTTCCGCCTCACAGTATTTTCAATTTTATGGTTATTTAAGTCAACAGCAAAACATGATGCAAGACTACGTTCGAACGAGCACCTATCAAAAGGCAATTCTAGGAAATTCTATAGATTTTGAAGTAAGTTGTGTACCCTCCGAGTAGTTATGGATTGTTGTTTCTATTTTTCACTTTTTTTTTTTAGAATAAAGTTATTTTGGATGTTGGAGCCGGTTCGGGAATCCTATCGTTCTTTGCCGTACAAGCTGGTGCAGCTAAAGTTTATGCCATCGAAGCCAGTAATATGGCCCAATATGCCCAACAACTGGTCGATTCGAATTCTGTACAACATCGAATATTTGTTATGCCAGGAAAAATTGAAGAAATCGATTTGCCAGAAAAAGTCGATGTTATTATATCAGAGCCAATGGGCTATATGCTATTTAATGAACGTATGTTAGAAACTTACTTGCATGCGCGCAAATGGCTTAAACCAAATGGAAAAATGTTCCCTACACACGGTGATTTGCATATAGCACCGTTTAGCGATGAATCTCTTTACTCAGAGCAATATAACAAAGCAAATTTTTGGTATCAATCAGCATTCCATGGTGTGGATTTGACTATATTGCATAAGGAAGGTATGAAGGAGTATTTTAGGCAGCCAATTGTTGATACATTCGATATACGAATTTGTATGGCCAAATCGGTGCGGCATGTGTGTGATTTTTTGAGAGACAACGAGAAGGATTTACATAATATTGGTAAGGATTGCTATTTAATTCATATATATTGCTTGTTTTTAGTTTTGTAGACAATATTTTCATTGTTATGATGTGATTGATGGCAAATTCTGTGACAGTATAAATTATGTGTAAATTGCATAAATTGAAATTTAGAAAAGGGCAACGGGCGGTAGAGTAACCATTCCCAGAATCTACTTTCATTTGAGAACTGCAAATTCAAACTAGGTTGCTGTGTTGAGAGCCCATTGAGTATACAAGAGCGTCGAAGAAATTGCGTCTTTGGTTCAAAGTACATGTTTCAATGGTTCCAAATCTTTCTGAGAATCAAATCGATATACCGTAGGTGCGACGACGCAAGCTTCTTTTCATTTTATGCATTCCGGAATCTAAAAGAATCCAATTTATGCAATACAGCCAAACTTCCTTATAACTTTCAAATGATTAGCAAGGGACCTAGCGATAGTAGTGTTAGTAGTGTTATTTTGAGTATTATAAAGCTATCTAAGTGGTGCCAAACGAGTTGGTAAAGTTGAAAAGTGAGGAAGGTAAAGGAAAAGTCTATCAATTGTTACAATTAAAGTGTTTCAGCACAAGAATTTAAAAAGATTACTGAGGTTAATTTGCAAAGGAAAAAATTCTTTCAATTACTGGGGTTGTTCGAACTTTGAATGATCTTCATCCTTTTTTTTATCAGGACTGACTAGCAATTGCTTTTGGATATTTTTACACCTCAGTTATAGTGTTTCATTTATAAGATTTCTTTCGTATGACTTCTTGGAAGCCACACATGAATAGTTGTTCTAAACATCTCCTGCATAAGTCTTCCCAAGTAAGAAAGCTCAAAACGCTAACTATCAGTTGTCAATCAATATGCGTTATGGATCCTACTGAGGTTCGTGCCTTAAACTCTAGCATGATGTTCTGACGCGCTTGCTATTGGCCCCAAAATCACAGGGCTTCGTAACAATTGTGGGATGCTAAAAAGGGAAGCACCACTGCCGCCCTGGTTGTGAATATCTCGCTTTAACTTAACTGCTTGTCCAATAGATACATGAATTGATTTGTGTCTATCGCCAAATATCGAGTCAGTCAGCCAGTCAACGGCAAATCATTGGATGTTCATATAAGTAAATTTGACCACTCTGCTAACTCTGTAGCTATCGCAGCTTAAATAGAACAAAGAGTATTATCAGTACATTTTTCTCTGCGTAACCCACTGATGAATCACTAGTGTGAAGTTGATAAGTCGGAGAGATGTGAACTCATCGAGATCAGGATATTCGTTGCAACGTTCAAGGTGATTAAGAAAAAGAAGAAGAAGTACTATCAAAACATTACAAAAACGAAACTACGATCTACTGAAGGAAACCTTCATTAAGTTCTTGGCTCGAAGTCAAAAAGAGCGAAACATAAAACGGATCTTTTTTCTAACGAGTTCATCATTTCGATATAGAATGAGAATAGGTCAACCTAATTCAAACTAATTCATTCAATCAATATCTTAGGCTCACAGAAGTTTGAGAACAAAGTCCGTTGATGCCTTCAAAAGGGGCACTTAAAATATTTTTTACACGGATTTACATTCTATGTTGAGAAAACGAATAACGGTTGAAGTTTTTACGCCAAATATTCATGAAAAGCAGAAGAATTAGTTCACATTAAGAGTTTTTATTTAAACTTAAGATCTGTTCCATTCCAGTCATATCCAAGCGCATCCATATGACACCCGTGTTATAATGGATAGCGCATGTCTGTCCTTTAGTTGGGAGTTTGAGGTTAGAGTTCTAAAAACATCCCATAATGACCGTACCCAGAATCTGTCCTCAACAGAGTATAGTAGAAGGCAGAGCAAGGGGGCAGATGGGATCCCTTAGAGATCTGAAGGATCGCAGGGCTGAATGCTCATAGCGTCGCCGAAAGAAAACAAAAAAGCTTCGAGATTGGTGATATGTGGATGTGGAGAACCTGATCAGTTCGGAGATGCTAACGTGGTCTTAACGCGAATTTGATTAATGATTACCATCTAGCGAATTGTTCCATAGCAGTCGAGCAACTGACTCAATCGGTCAAGCAACTCAATCCAGTTGTCTTACTTAACGAATGATAGAAAATCGATAGTCTCCGAGTGTCCTATAGGAATCACTCAAACGAAAAGTTTGATATCCATCAATTGTGAACACTAAGGGCTTTAGTTTAACAGCATGAGCATTTCGTTTGAAGTTCTATGCTGTGATTGGGAACGCTTGAACCAATTTCGCTTTGAAATACATATGCGATGCATTTTGGGAGAAGCACACTCCGCAAAATGCTTGGCGAACGAGTTTCTACATTGCAATTGGCACAAGAATTGGGCAACACGCTTAATGTTTGGCGACTCAAATGCACGGGCAACAATGCATATAGAGACGTAGCCCTGACAACTAAGATGAAGATAAGTTGTGCACTCCGTTAGCACATTTGCTTATGACTTGGGAGGTTTTAATCTCAGAAACATCAAATGTTTTTCACGAGTATGGTATGGACAAGGTCCTAGTGCGTTTTTCTCATTCTATGAGGACTATCGATTTCCTTTTTGAGCCGAACGGTCAGGGGGTATAACTCTCAGAGAATCAACCGATTCCTCACAAAAGACGATACCCAAAAAATATTTCTGATTTTATCGAACCTCGAACTAATTTTTTTTTATTGAAATCAAGCTCTGTTTAATCATCATTAAAAGCAACTAATCGGAACAGCTTACATCACTTTCAAACAGATGTTAATCACAAAGAAATGCGAATCACAAAGAGCTGCATCGCGGGGCACTTACTCAGATTGTTGTTAAATGTTTATGAATGAAGCTTGTTCATTTGAAATAGTGTAATGATTTCATTTCAATCGCCCGTTTAACAAGACTCAATCTACTTTTCGCATCTTGCTGCAATCAATGAAAATTAATGCATACAAATTTTATTCACTGAAGTGTTGTCTTGGTACAGGTGGTGTTTATTTCATGTTTATTAGTTGGGTTATGGGAACTTTCCGTTCATAATTAGAATCAAGTTTAGCAGATTGACTGCTTTGAGTTTTTACATCCGTTTAACATTTATTTCCCTTAGTAATACGACGGATTGATAACATAGTTTGAATGTAATTTTCCCTAATGAAAAACGCCTGCGGTTGTTTTTACTCAAAGTCGCAATTTACTCTGAATTGTGTTTAAATGTAAAATACGAAAAAAGCCATGAAAACAAAGAGATACAGAATGGATTCCTGGTTGGTTTACATTAGAAAATATATTTCCTGCAAAACAATTAGTTGGCTGTTCGGCATCAATGCACAATCAGCATTTGAAGTTAAACAGTCGTCAAGTAGATTTTCCTCTATAAGTTATTAGTAACAAACAAAAACAGACAAACAATCTAATAAATGCAAAATTTTTCCATTCTAGATATTCCACTTGAGTTCCACATCTTACAGACTGGCATCTGCCATGGCCTGGCATTTTGGTTCGATGTCGAGTTTTGTGGTTCGAGTCAACAAGTTTGGCTGTCAACATCACCAACGGCGCCTCTTACCCACTGGTATCAAGTTCGTTGCCTACTGCCATTGCCCATATTCATTAAACAAGGACAAACTCTTACCGGTCGAGTTCTGCTCGAAGCAAATCGTCGACAATCGTATGATGTCACCATAGATCTACACATCGAAGGCACTCTCATATCATCGAGCAACACACTCGATTTGAAGAATCCTTACTTTCGATATACTGGAGCCCCGGTGACAGCACCACCCGGCACCAGTGCACAATCACCCTCCGAACAATATTGGCAGCATTTAGATACTCAAACTCAAGGAGTTAGAAATGGTGGTAAGGCATTAACTACTTTATGGCAATAATAATGGTTTTTTTAAATTTACAAATGCATTTTCTTCGTTCGTTTTTAGCTGTGAATGTGAATATGAATGGACTCATGGCCAATGGAGATGGGCCAATGGATATCACGCATGCCATAATGAATCAATCCACCTAAAATAAAAAAAATTTCAACGTAAAACACCAACGTTATACCTACTCGTATATATATATATCCTAAAAAACAAAAACAAAAACAGAAAACAATATTCAAAGTTCTTTTTCCGCGTATATATTCGTTTCTAAGTTCAAAGTAGTTTGTAATCCAAGAGAAAGAAAATTAAAAGTAATTTTTTTGTTTGTTTCAAATAAATAGAGAAGAGGATAAAAGAAAATCTAATAAAAAAAAACAAAGGAAATATGTAAAACAGAAACAAAAACAAATTGTGTAGAAAAAGGAGTCGCATACCTAGATTTTAACTGCTGTCGACTTTTCCTAGTGCTTTTCGTGACATAGAGAAAGAAAAATTATAACTGAAGAATTTGTTTCGTTCAAATTTTTATTAAACATTTTTTTTTTTCAAATTTGGAAACTTATAACTTTTTTGTTTGTACCAATTTAATTGATAGAGTAATCGATCGAAGACGAAGACAAAATAATCTACATTTTATTTTAATTTATATTTTCCCTCCATCCATGTTGAATGTTTATTTTTTTTTTTGTAATTTATAAAAAAGCATATGACTTTTGTTTTTCTATTTTTGTTTCTAAAGAGCATTAACCATTTAAGTTAAAAAAGAGAAGATATTATAAAACAAAAGAAACGAAGACAGTTTGCATTTCTCATTTCAAAATTGTTGGTTTTTTTTTAGAGGGTTGTAGTTGAAAGGGATTTTTGAGTTGCTGACTTCGGAGAACCAAAAAGATTAGGGGTTCTGGCGTGTTTACTCTTTTGTTTCGAAATCTTTTTCTTCATCTTTGATAGAATATTGGAGTATGGTGATCTCAAACAGATCACAACTCTCCCACTTATTTGCTTTACATTAGTGGGTATTTCGCCTTGACCTTAGAAGCGTTAGAAAGTCTTCCGACTTTGAATCATTTCTTGAATGCAACATATTGTTGGGATTTGTTTTTACCGGGAGTATATTGGTCCGCCTTTCTTTTTCGCGCCCCACTATCGTATCGGAACATTTAATTCTTTGATGTGTTCTTTTCGATCATCAAAACTCAATAAAACTCACAATATTGTATTTCCAAGACATCCAATGATCTGGGCCCGCATTACGAATTACGACACGCGAGGCAAAGAAGTGAAATACAAAACAACGATAACAACGACATAAACCCAATAATGAATTGCGTGAGTGGATCTATGAAAATGTCCGAACGATAACAAAACGACCGTCAAAAGCAGTCGTAAATGACAGCGAGTATCGTGAAACTTAATCGCAAAGAAATGCTAACGAGGGCATTTTCGCAAGTATCGCTGTTTGTAATACGGTCCCTGGGTACATCAATGCCTGCGGAACCCTTTGTTTTCTGAAAGCTACCTTAAGACTGGTTCCCCGCAGACTTTAAATTTATGCAGCTTTTAAACAGCCTGCGAATATCGCTAATGAAGACCACTAGAAAAGCTTTGTTTTCATAGTCTGCGAAAGATAGAGTAGAATTTTTCGAAGAGAATCTATTCAAGAAGAATGGTTATCTGGATGAAATTTCTTGACTATTTTGTTTAGATGTTGGGCATGGTATAAAAAATAAAGAAGTGGAGATATATCATAAGGTTTTTCTCGTCTGCTGCTTTGATTCTATTTGTTCAGATGATAGCAGGAAGGACAACTTAGACAATCTGTATTATCGCCATAACCGATCGCAGAGAATTTTTAATGACAGAGATCAAAGGACAATTGAAATGGACTCAAATTGCATTGTCAATCTGTTAATTCTTTAGGAAAATCAACATTTCTCGGTGTCAATGCGTCAAAGAATTTCTTTTGCCCATGGGAGCGCAAATAATTTAGAAGTAACAACCTTACAGCCCGATTCTGGTAAGAAGTCACAAGTCACAACATTGTGAGCAGTTGAGAACCACTCCCCATCAAAATTTCAGTATTGAATGTAAAGTTATAACTTGTCCTCGTGACTTGTGACAGGTGTTAGTGAATTATTGAATAGATTCTTCAAATATGCCTTTTTGCTTAATTAGACGGTGCTTTTTTTTCCTTCGGTAAAAACTTAAAATTAATCTAAACCTACATCAGAATTTTTGGTAAAAGTATTTACTTCGAATGTAGCAGGTTAAAGATCGCTCTATTAAATTTCAGATGTAATGATCAATAACAACTGAGACTGAATTTCTTTTGATAACTGTTTATTGAACAGCTTTGTTTTCAAAAACATTTGAGGCTGATTATGATTCTTGGCGCCCTGGGCCCGTATTTCAAATAACAATATTCGTGAGAAGTCCCTAGTTATCGTTACGTTGCGATCATGTTTCACGATACTCACTGTCATTTACGACTGCTTTTGCCGGTCGTTTTGTTGTTATTCTGTAATTTTCATGGATCTATTTTCGTAATTCATAATCGGTCTATGACGTAGCTGTCGTTGTTCTGGTTTTCGTTTTTTTGTCGCTTGTTTCGTAATTTGTAATACCTAGCCCATGCCAAAATGGTTTCATTTTATTGAAATTTTGTGTTTAAAGCAAAAATGTCATTCCATTTCCAATGGTTTCATGGATTTCTTTATTCTAAGAATTTTCTTATTTGAGAACTTGTCGCTACAGTTGCAAATTTTTTGTGGGACAATACTCCAAATTCGCTTCGTGTATTCGTGTCCTTTACTGGGCGACAAACTTACAATCGACTAAGGAAATATCTGACTGTCATGAGATAAGCAACTATTCGTCGACTTGGGTAAAGTGACTAAAAAATCAACTCCTTCTTCTTGCATAAAAAAATCTCAGCTTGAGATTCGATTTCGATGGAAATTTGACCCAAACGAAAATGCTAAAATTATGTTGCATACATTCTTGGTTTGCTTTTAAAATGGGTTCTTGTATTTGCTAAGTACGAGTTTTGTTTTGTTTATGAATTCAACCTAAGTGGTGTTTCATAGTGAAATGTTATTTTACGTGCTTTCGCTTTGATTTTAAATTATAAGTTCTAAAATTCAGACAAGTAGTTTCTATTGCATTTCAGAATTTCCGCTTCTGAAAAATTCAAAGTATTAAATTTTGTTTTATGAGAACTTTTCTATCGAAAAGTGGTCAGTAGCTGGGGTCTGTCCTGTCTGTTGTTTTGTAATGTTTCCTTGACAATCCTATGAGATGTCAAAAGCGTGGACTACCATTATTCAAAAAAACACTAAGCTACAAAATTACACTCATATCCCTGTCATTTGAAGAAAAATACATGCCATTTGACCGTCCTGTTCGTTTCCTGAACTAGTCCCAGGAAAAAATTAATGCTACTTCAGGGCGGGTTAAAGGCAATTTCAGGACTCAAAAAACACTCAGTTTGACATTCAAGGCGATTTTAGGTTTTTCAAAAATACGCTTTGTTGCAACCAGAAGGCAACCCCAGAGCTTTAACGAACGAATCTAAGAATGGTGAGTACGTTTATTTAATTTAAAATAAGTAGATTTAGCTCAGAATAACGGTTGCAGAATGTTGTTGTCGATAAGGGGCCCCAGAATTATAAATTACGAACGCGAGGTTAAAAACTTAGCCCAAAACAAAGACCGATTAAATTATTAGAACGGTATCAAAACGACCGCCAAAAGCAGTGATAAATATCAGCGAAAATGGGACTTTCCGATTAAGCTTTATTGGAGCTAGCATCCCCAAAATTCTTTTTAAGCACTGATGGCATATGAATATCAAAAAATCAACTATGACTTGAAATATTTTTGTTTTGAAATTGTTTTTTTGTTTTGTCTTTCATTTTTTTTTTTTTTGAATACAAAAAGCCAGTAACTTGTATAAAAAAGTTAAATAAATTAAAACTAAAACAGCAGATCAGTAAAAGCTTTAGAGAGTTTAGTAATGTAGTAGCAATGCGTTTCTTCCATTTCGATGTAGAAAAAAATTAGAATTATACAGAAATTGTATGTGTCTCTATTATTTTCTTACAAAGTTTTATTTACTTTTCAATATTTAATTTTTTTTTAAATATTAAATGAATGATCCTTAATTAAATACAAAAATATATATAAAAACAAACAGTAAAACAAAACTATAAGTAAAGACAACTAAACAAACAAAATGTAAACGAAAAATTATATTTAGTTGAAATAAAAACAGAAAAATGACAGTATATAAAGAAACATTTTGTTAGTTAGTAGTTTGAAAGTAAAGTAGTATTGAGTACCCGTGGTGTAATAAATGGTGAGCTGGTCCCTCTGTTTTGTGGGAGTTTGAGGTTCGAATCCTCGAATTTCTACAAATCGATGTAGAAAAGAATTTAGTAAATCCTCAGAGAGCAGCTGCAATGTCTTGAAGAGAGCTTTCTTACTTTGCCGCTTGGCATTGACAAAAATTTGTAGGTCTAGTTCATTCCTCACAAGGTATAATTGAGAGTAATGAGATAACCTCCGAGTTCTGCTGAGCGACCCTATTTATTTTTCATTTTGATGATAGTGATGGAGTATTTCCTGCTGTCACTTTAAAAAGACTGGCAGTGATTTCATGGCTCAAATATTTGTTTTACAAAGACAACCTTAGACATCAGCGGTAACTTTATTGAATTACCTCTATAGCTTTGTATTGGCCATTGTAAAACGGGCTGAATGTGAGTGGAGCCTAAACCGATTCCAAAGCAATTGGGCGCGTTCATCACAATTCAGATTTTCAGATTAACTGAAAAACTTATTCAGTTTTGCGTTGAACGGTCTTCTAAATTTTTTTGTCAGATTTGAATGGTATTGGGATTCACCTTTCAATTCTGCGAGGAAAGATTTGATGAGAAATTAATAATTTCTTGTAGTTGGTTCAAAATAGTACGAACTATAGTCCAAAGCATTTCTCTTTAATATTTGTGATTAGAAATATGCGTGTAACTACAATTTGAATAGACTTCGAGCGAAAATGTAGCAAATAATTTTCTTAAAAATCTATTTTCTTTGTAAGGGTTTTCATTAATAACCTATTCGACAAATTGCCAAAAAATAAATTAGAGTTCAGTTTAATGAAAAAGTTGACTACAAAAATGTTTCCACAGAAGCTAACCGAAAAATACAAAGTAAAGTTCAATTGTCATGTAGGCTATTTATCGCATCTGACAGCTCAATAAACTAAATCTAGATTTTCAGCCTGCTTTTCTTGGCTGAAAAACTGAATCGGTAAAAACTAACAGATGATGAGTTGTCAACTGAAAAACTTAACGTCTGGCCAATCAGAAGCCGAGAATATTTAGTTAATCTGAAAATCTAACTTGTGATGAACGCGCCCATTGACTGGAGTGACGTTTGCATGAGTTCCGTCAAAGTTAAACATTTGACAGTAAAATTAAAGCACAAAATGTACAAATGTTTTGAGCATGAAAGCATTATTTTGAGTCACCATTTCACCGTTTCGTGATCTATTTCTAAGGCCTTCATTGTAAGATAAAGAAATTCCTCAAAATTCTTGGAGGACCTTACACCTCCTAGCATAGTGCGATACCCGTAGAAAAACAATTAAATGTTTCTGGAATTTGAACCTCAAACTCCAACGCAAGTAAAAAAAAGTTGATAAAATAATTTCTTTTTACAAAAATTGAAAGGCGTATTCAAATATCAAAAATTATAATTATCTAGTAACCCAAATTGATCACAATCTTAATTTTGTCCAATCAGAAAGCCCTTCACCTTCACCTGGCCTTGTGTTTCTATTTCTGTAAGGTCTACTTCAGCAACATCTACTCCAATGTTTTTTAAATTCCACGCTTAGTGTGCCTACTCTGATTGAAGTCTTATAATTATATCAGTGTGAGCAACATGTTTAAAACCATAGATCTACTGACGACATAAATGAATGGTGAGTGAATCCAGGGTCATCCCATCATCACTAACAGTAGCTGCAGTAGCAATATTCATCATCACAATACTGTTACAGCAAAAATATTAAAGAAAATTGTACAAAAAAAAAAGAATCACACAATCGATTCGAACCTTGGCCCCAAACAAAAAGTAGTTTCGACCCACTACAACCGACCGACTAAATGCAATTCACAACCCGGCTTGGCCTAGTAACCCAGTTCTGACGTTTACACTCCCTTGCAGTTTTTTTTTTTATACTCGCCGTACATACATACAGAACTGAACAATTTACTTTGGCTTACAAGGTTGTAACGGTTACTTACATACAAACATGTAATTGAAGAGTACGAGAGGCAGCAGCAGCGACGACACTGCTGTATGTGCAGTATTTTCTCATAGTAACTGGCATTTATAGCTCTTTGGGTATTTTGTGCAAAAAAAGGCTACATCATGTAAAGTAGGTTAAATTCACCTACTAAGTCAAGGCGATTTGAAACAATATTGGTGGCGTTTGGAAGGAACAAAATGTGTTTAAAGGGATGGGCAATCGTTCTTGAAGGTGATTTCATTTTACTTGGCGGGCTTAAGATAGCGATAACAGTGTCCCACGCTTATGAAAACTTTTTTCGTTTAAATAGATGCAGACGGGGTACAACGTCTTATGGTTGGTACAACGTTTTGTGAGGGTAATTTCGGTAGTTTGCGATATTGAGTAGGTATATATGAGATTTAACAGGTGGTGGATGTCTCGTTGTGGCGAATTTCATCCCGCCATGTTTTGAGTGAAATAAATGGGTGTATTCCTTAACGCAAGTGTTGCACAAATTATGCAAAGCGTAAACAGTTCCTAATGCCGATAAAAAATCCCTTCAAAGCAGAAAGTCCCAAAAACGCAGTAGATTGCTTTTTTAGTGAATTTGTGCAACTGTCAAAAAACACTTGCGAACTTTTGATTGCATTGCAGATGTTGTTTTGGATTTTTGTCTGGCTCAGCAGGAGACGCGCTTAGCAAGGCTTGCGTTTAGGAATCCGCCCAATGTATGTGACAGTTTTACTCGCAATCATATGAGTCAAACCACAAATGAACTAATTTTAAGCATTTCCTTGTTTAACGACCTAATAAACATAGTGGAAAAAATGCTTTACATTTCCGACACTTCGCAGTGAACCTTAAACTCCGGCTGCATTGGGTTGGTTGTCAGTTGCTGCTGACAGAACTGCATCCTTTCTGTCGCAATACTTTGAATACTTTTCAATGTATACAAAATATGCAGAAAGAGGGGAAATCCAAAGTGTTGCTTATAGAGTAAATCCATGTCCCCATGCTATTTTGTTTTAACTCGAAGTAATTGAATGTTTTCTCATTTTTGGCATTCGTATTTTAATTATGTACCAATTCATCTAGTATACTTTAAAGGCTCGCCAAAACCAAAGTAAGCGATACATGGGAGTAGTCACTCTGACGCTACAAGAACAACGTTGCGTTTTCTTGCATTGGCAGGTGTCACGATGACAAAAATCAGTCAAAGCAGTGTTTCTGCCGCTGTCGCAAATGCAATTTGCGACGCCTACCCCACAATAGTGCACCTGTAGGATTTCACTACCCTAATGTGATCTGAGGAATGTCAATGCACTGAATAACTAGTAGGGCTTTGACTTCACAACGAATATTAAAGAGCGGAAAGATACAGCCGCTTGACTTTCACAAATTGGTTTTTGCCTTTTTTCTGGTATAGAATACTATTTATGAATCTACAAAACGTAATAGAATAGAAAAATCAAAGGCAAATACACTTGATTGTCAATCAAATTGCTAAAAAAATCGGTTTGCCGCCATCAGATGAATTTCCAACTGAAAGCTCTGAAAATCTTACCCCAGAATAAACCTGGAACAATAATTCAAAGCGCACTGAATGCTTGAAACGAACAAACCTTGAATACAGAGCAAATGTACTTGGGGAAAAAATTGGCACATTAGAACACTTAAGTGCGATTTCAGTCGACCCTAGGGGGCTGCAAGGCGTATCTTAAACGAACCTAATTGGTTCCTTCGTTGAGCCCTGGCTAATCCTGAAATCTCTATAAGTTTGCTGTTTTCTCGTTCACTACTGTTTAGACATTTAGGCAGTTGTGACACTTTCTGTTTCCGAAAATCAATGATGACATTTGACAGCTATAAAACACAGTTAATTTTATGTTTGTTTTCTTACTGTCACGAAATTATCCGAAATTCACCATCGCAATTTTTCGTAGTTATGTATAGAAGAGAATGCTCACGAGAGTGTACAAAATTTCCCCACCCTGCCAATTTTTGCCATACATTTTTTTTGAGCAGAAATCGTGCACAGCCAAAACTGATGCAACAACTGTCAAACAGACGTTCTTTCAGGCGTTACTGTGATCGTTTTGGTCAAGACGTTTCCTTACTTTTCAGATATTTACGCTCTTTCAGAGAGTTTCTGATTAAATTTTACCCCCACTCGTTAAAATATGACAAATTCTGAATTTCTGTGCACAAATTAACGAAACAGAACCTTTAACTTCCGCAGCTGTGGAACATAATGTTCGTTCCACAAAACAGTGTAGCTACTGTATTTGATAGTTGTGGAACATGATTTTCACTCCACAGACCAATAAAGACATCTAATGGTGGTGTTACCATAGTTTTAATAAAGAAACAAAGAAAACAATTGAACGTTGTAAGACGTTGTTTAAGCCATTGAATTTTGAACTTTAGAATCTTCTTTCAGACTCGTTCCACCCCTTGATTCACATTTTATCAAATTGGCTTTTTTCGGGAATTTCATAGTTTTAGCTCTACAACTGGCAACCGACTCCATTGTGTAGACATAGTACACCAGACTTTATACAATGACATAACAAAATTGACAAAATTTTAAACAAACTCACCCAATATGAGCATCTCGAACATGTCTTTCAATACTTGCGGATGTCTTCTCTGTAAAGTCACATCCTCTCCATGTGCATTTGAAAAAAATACGTTTGCTTGCCTATAATGAGAAAAGAAAGGAAAAAAATTAACAATTCGAAAACATTTCAATTTTGTGTAAAAATTAAATTTAAAAATCAAACAGAAATTATTACCAAATCTTCATCTATCTCCATGTCTCCTCTACAAAATACAACAATAAAACACACAATTCTCGATGCCTACAGACGTATTCACTTAAATAAATTAGGAAGGAGGAATAACTGTGTTTAAACCTTTTGTCTCGCTTTAGTAATATTGCCTAAAGAACTGAGACTGGCTACAGCCACCTTGGCATACATTCTAAGGAAGAAATGCATTTTCGGTATCTAAATGCTTCGTTGTGGGCACACGACTGTTGATATACCCGCATATAAATATTAGAGTTGGAAGAAGTTAAAAAAAAAGTACGTATTCGCCCCAGTGACCCACTTTTCTATTTCCTTGCACTCATTTTACAACAGAGTAAGGGAGAGCAGTAAATGCAACCGTTTTTACATTGAGGGATGCTCGGCTCGTGTACATCGTGTGCATCCCTATATCCATGTATTTCCATTATATACCTGCACAATACAAAATAGGTTTGTTGATCAGTGTTGTAAAACCGGGTGATGAAAGTGTTGGGTGTCGATAGTAGCGCTGCGGGTGGAAAGTGGCGCGGCGGCGGCGGCAGCGATACTGGGTGACCTACATTGAATAGAAAAGCGAAGTAACTCAAAGAATGGCCTAGTAAATAGCTTGGATATGGATTGTTGCATTATTACTGAAGAGATAAAAGTATGTATGTACATGAACAAGTACAGTTGTGTCTTTTGAGACTGGTGCTTTGTTTGGAGGAATGAATATTTCAAAATCAAGTAAGGATTTTTTTTGTTATTGAAAAGGATGGAAATGTTTTGATAATTGAATAAAGAGTTGTCAGAATAGATCTTCAACTCGCTTGGATTCAGCTCAATTGCCTCATTCATTTGATACAACGTGACTTTTTTTACGTGGTCAGATGCTTGTGAACCAAGGATCTATTGAGTGGCAGGCCCCTTAGAATCCATTAGAGTTTTAAACTTTTGACTGTCGGCTTAGAGGCCATTATTGCATCCGAACGGCTAGGTTAGGTTAGGTTTAATGGGGGGTGCAGCCACAAGTGACAGCACCTCACTTGGATCTCAGGGATCCATTGTGCTCCTCGGGAAAATCAGAGGATGAGGACATGGGAGGATTGGAGAGGTAGAGGGTTGGGTTGCCACTGAACCATTTGGAGCCCTGAGTAAATTTCAGGACGTCGCTCAATGGGAGATTAGAGATGTCGCCCAGTTCGTCGGAGAAGTATTCTCCGAGGGTTTTTTCCGAGTGTGGGCCAAGCTAGGACACTTACAGCGGAAGTAGAATGATCCTTCCTCTGCCTCCTCATCTTGGCATCCTCTAGTCGGATGTGCTAATGCCCATTCTCATCATGTGTGTACCCAACGAGTTGTGGCCCGTGAAAATGCGAATCAACAGAGAGAGAGAGAGCAGAGGTCTGCTTAGCTGGAGTAAAAATTCAGTTTTTTTCTTAGAAATATCTGGCCAAAGGTTTCTGGAGACTCGGCATGTTTCAAAAGAAGACCACCTGTCATTGGCGGTTTTTAGAAAATTGTGTTTGATTCTGTTTTTTTCTTGTTCTAGTGGCCTTAGAACTGAGGTGTTCGTTTCGCTGGATTCGAGTGCTGACCCGATTTTAGCCAGCTTATACGCCATTTCATTACCGATTAAGTCACGATGTCCTGGAACCCAGGTCTCGCTGAGTAGTCTTAGGTTACTGCGACAGCTGTCTACTAGTCTGGATTTTGTGATAATGGATGAGATAGCTAGCGTTTTATTAGCTGATTGCTATAATTTGAGATGTGATGCATTACTACTGGTTGATGTCCGCGTATCAGTTGATGATTGCCTGTTGTAAGCGTTGATGGCCATCGTTTAAGCAGACATTGATGACAGCATTTCTGCTGTTGATCCCCAACGTCTTAGTTGTTGATTGCTAGTGTTTAATTTTTTAGTTTAAAAGTAAACGAATCTTTTGCATCGTCTATGTTTTGGTTTACACATGTGAAGACATCACGAACTGCACCACACTTCTACAGAGCCTTGCTCAAAGTTCATACGAAAATACGATCAAAGCTGTTTGTGACTGATAAAGCATATTGAAACCTGTTGCTAAAATGCTAATGCTAAACACACAAAAAAGTACTCATTTTAGTTATCAACTATCGACCATGACATCTTAGCCAATTCCAGATTGGACACAAGCTAAAGTTATTGCTTCGGCCTATGCCACAAACATTTCTTCTTCCTGAATTTTTTATACGTCTGACCTAGAAGTGAGGGCTCTTTTTCAATTTACAACAAATTTACATAAAAAGCTCAGTATAGCAAAACCTTCATTTCATCCAATTTCGATGTGATGATAAGTAATTCAAAAACACCCTTACATTTGATTGAGTCGATTGAAAAAAAAAACCCATAACATCGATGAAGTGAGCATGAATAACTTATGAAAATGAAAAACGAGTGATTTGCATGGTAATATCTTGTATGTCTTGTAAATTTAGCCTCTCTCTTTTTTTTCTAAAATCTATATAAATTTGTTTGGATGTAATTTGATTTGAGCGTCGTATTTCTCTTTCACATTTATTTTTTTCTTTCCTGTTTTGGAGCAAAAATAAATTGATGGCAATCCATTACCACCGAATCGCGTGCAAACGCTCAAAAAGAAAAAAAATCTTACAGAAGTTAACCTAATTCCGATGGTTATTGATTTTTGGTTGTCATAATAAATATTTTAGGGAACCTCAGGCAAAATAAATGAAAAGTACGTGATATGGGAACAAAATAAAGGAATGAATGTATCTCTTCACTGAACATCATAAGAGGACTTCCTTTTTTTCGCCCACATTCGTTTTAAATAGTATTGGCTTTGAGTTACCTCACTCTTTTGAGTTGAGACTTGTGGAAGTTAGGAAAAGAACTCATATGGTATTGGTTTTTTAAGAAAAACTTGTTTCCATTAATTAGGGAGATGAAGTTAAGGCCATTCGAAAGCCTTACAAGTAAAGAAATAAAATACTTGACCGTGAATAGCGTTCGATATTTGCAAATTTTCCCAGATAACGGAATACTGAATGGATTTAATGTTGTTATTGGTGCTTAGTCAGAATTTGGTTTTGATAAGGAATTTAAAATATCAGAAGTTCGCTCGTGTGAACATGGTATTAGTCCCGTAGTTTCAATTTCCATACCTCAATCCAAAAGCAGCAGTAGGATTTAAATCGACATAAATCAGTTTCAATTGAATTTCTTTCAACTCAATCCAATCGATTTCAATTCCTTTCAACTTCTAATTGAATTCAACTCAAATGAATTAAATTTAAGTAAGTTGAACTGACCTCAACCAAAATAAAACAATTTGCCTTTTGCTTTTTGAAATTTTAAAAGCATTTAAAGGTCAACCCACTGAATGAAAATTGCTCTTTAAAGTTCTAGATTGAGCCTTTTACTCGCAATTAAAATTTATTATTTTTACTGAAAACACAAGAGAATTTTCCCTTGAAGCCCCTGACCTAGTTTACAGAACTTGTCCTACATTACAAAATTTTATGCAGATTTACAAATTTGTTGACAACACAATTACTTAAAAAGCTTAAGCCCTTCTTAAATAACATACATACATACACGTACTACATATTTACCAACCGTTTAAATTTTCGTAAATAAATCACGCGCAAGTAAATGGATAGTCGCGTACTGCCACCCTCTTCAACGTCGTTATGTCATTTTCATACTTTTATGGCCATGGAATCCCCTACACCTACCAATATTAGGATAGCGTGCCATAAAAGTAGGTCAGCCCTACATCAACTATCATCAAAACCAAACTAAATAGCGAAACAAGCTTAGAAGAGATTTGCCCTACAACACATATATGAGAATAGTGCAACACATCTAACCCAGATTCATTTTGCTCTGAAAAGTATGTTCTGTTGTTTATGTTTTTATTTTTTTTTATTTTTGCCGGACACACACTAACCTAATTTTTACGATAAAATGTGTCCTTATCCTTGAATGAGACAAGAGGGCAGAGCAAATGTGATTCCAGTGTCTCATAAATAAAACCCAAAAATATTTATTTTTCTGTTTTTTTTTTTTAAACAAGAACGACCCGTTGCGATGATGCGAGAAGAATATTCTGTTGCAAATTACGTTAAAACTATCAAAATGCATACAAAAATGTGGGGTTGTGCCTTTAAAATCCACAAGAAGCCCTCTTTGCCTTAACGTCGAATACATGTCGAAGGGTAGTAAACTAGGCCATGCCCTGAATACAAATATTGTACAGCGAGAAATAAAAGTGTTCCACACTTTAGTTTGTGTGAGTGAATTATCGTCAACGTAGAGTAGAGTTTTTGCTTTTTTGGATTTTCCACAATTTAAGTTGAGCTTGGGTGTACACTCATATCCTATCGGAAACTTATCCGATTACGAATTTATAGCTGGGAAAATACTGTCAACCAGCAGTCTAAACTGTTTTAGATCGTATGTTATTTTGTCTCTTTGACGATAAACTATTTAACATTCAAAGTAAGAACGAGGGACATCCCTTTTTGGAAAAGAATGATTTTAATTAGATGACAGTAACTCATTCCACTTTGTTTTTTTCATTCTATTTATTCATTTTGAAGTAAAGGCTTTCCACTTGCGTTGCTTCTGAAGGTTCGCTCATTTGTCTTATTGCATCGAGATTCAAGAAAAGAAATATGTATGCGTCCACAGCCATGCATCTGTGCTATTGTGTTTAGGAAACCTAAATCCAGTTCTTTATCTCCTCAAAAGCTGGACTGAAAAATTTTTCAAGCGACGAGCTTCGAAAATTGCGTCATTTTTTGAGGCATATCGACTACTACCTAGACTTGGACTGCATTTCTATGCAGGATTTGATACAACCCTACCCTCTGCAAGTTTTAAGAGGCCTTGATCCAGTTTGGGAAGAAGTATTTATATATACTAGACATCATCAAAGCTTCTTACTCGAGAAACTACAAGAACTTCATCCAGAACTATAGCGCCCAGCTTAGTAGTTCAGTAAGGGTCTCGAAAGGCGTTGAAAAGACTTTAGCCATAGGTTAAGCTTACGATCGATTTCTAACCCAACGAGAAAACTTGCTTCCAATAGATATATGCATTAAGGTATGACTACTGTGGGAGCCATTTCGTCTCCGAGCGAGGTACTTGTACAATTTAATAACGTCACACAAATTACAGCCTCTTGCAACAAACCAGTCACTATGCCCTTTCGTCTTAGTTGCATATTGGGTGTTTTCTGCTTTTTTTTTTGCTAGGAGAAATGTTGAGCGAAACTGTTATAATTCGCGAAACTAATCATGTCAAAACCATTAACCGATCTTACCAGCAAAATAAAGTAAAGCTGTACGACTTCGCACACAGTCTCATATTTTTGGAAAACTGGGTTCGTATTGAAATTTATGTTGTTATTTTTCATTATTTGCAATTTTGTATTATAGAAGAACTTAAAAAATCCAAAACTCGATCGTGTAAACACGGTTTCTCTTTAGTAGCTTCATTTTCCGTTCATCAATATTCAGTTTGTTCCCTGCTGTGCATCTTAAACAATGATTCTAAATAGATTTAAACCTTTACATTCGGTCAGAGTACAATGGCTTATTCAGTCAGCTTTATTACACACTGCAAATACTGGAATGTGAGCGATCACTTGAATTCAATCCAACAGTAGTAAATAAACGTAAATGATGATGCACGGTCGAACACGGGATTCTTGCAACAGATTCTACAAATTTAGTTACGCAGTCTTCGTAGTATGTACCACAGTTCGATGTACACATCTGCCATTTTCTGCAAAAAGCGATATTTGCAAAATTGCCTAATGAATGTTTGGTCACAATCAGAGTGGTATCTGGTTCGACATTGATCGATGATAGTGATAGAAAGGATATTTAGTCAGCTGGTTTTATTTCATTAGCAGGCAAAGAAATTTGCATATAATATCCTTTTCGACCAGTTATTTTCAGGTTCAGTCGAAAATCGTTCAGATCAGAACAAGATCAAGCAGTTTAATCTGGATACAGAACAGATTTATTAGGTGATCTAGTAAAATCAAATTGTAGACGAAACCAAGAAGCAATTGAGTCCTAATCCTAAAAGGATATATTTTATTTTACTACTTTTTATTTCAGTCCTAATGAATTTGATGGAACCAAAACAGCATAAGACTTGCATCCTTTCATCTCAGCCTAAAGTCAAATCGTTTATTAAAAAAAACATTTCTTCGGCCATCATTGCGCCAATAAAGTCCTTTTTCTTCAAACCATTAACCTAATTCCAGCCAATTACACGCACTAAATGCTCATCTAACACAATGTGAGCGATATCCACTCTAAAAATGCACTCATTAATAAAGCAAATACTTTCTCATAGTTTTAAAACATTTATTTGCATTGTTAAAAAAATTCCCATTTAGAAATTAATCCAGCTGCAGCTCAAAACTGCGACCGGCCAAACAAGGAATTACATACAACGAATAATGTACACAATGTTTCCGCATTCCTGGAAGCCTGCAACATATTTCTTTGCACACTTAAACGAAAATAGGTCACACTACACAGTCACCCACTCATACACTAATACATCACTATCAGGCACAGCCATAATAATGTATTGCAATTTGCTATCCTTGGGTATCCTTTTTGCGTTACTTCGTTCAGACATTTTTCATTATACATGCCCGCAGCAGTAGGAGCTGATAGAGAAGGTATTCTTATTCTCTTCTTGTCGTTGTTGTTGTGAGTTTGGTTATATATATTTGTATGTGTTTTGTGCATGAATCTACGCCAAGTGAGGGTGGCAATTTTTGCTTCAAACACTCCTAATTTTCCAAACAGTGCTGCTGCTCCTACTCCCACAACTTCAGTAAACAAAAGGATTTAAGCTTCGCTAGGCCGGGAAATAGCACAACTTTCATTTGACTAGAACCAAGTAAGTGATAAGAACTTTTTATTTATACAGGCTCCTTTTGCTAATGGATGTGGGCTTTAATGGCTTTCTTCCCTCTAACCCTTGCGGCAGTTATACGTATGTTCCTTTATTTTGGTTCATAATTAAATTTATGTGGATCGATGCGTTAATGCCTCATGGAAAATACCGGTTCGGCTTTGGTTCTCGTTTTCTCAATAATTGTCGACGTTTTGCATCAATATTATTTTATTTATAACGATTGTATGTTTACATGTATATGCCTGTGTTGACAAGCTTTTCCGGCATGACCTAATTTTCAGTGCGCGCAGCAGCAAAACCTGTCCCGAATGCAATCGAATCCTGTTTTTTGAGGGATGATGTTTCGCGGCGACAGGATAAGGACATACATGTATATACTACCGGGAATCTACCAAGCTCTTTACATAAAACACAAGGCTATATGTACACAAAGATGGCAGATTTTTGTTTTGGTACGGAACAAGAGCATAAAAGTTGCCTTAGGGTGAGGGTGTGATTTACTTTCGAATCCTTTAGTTTTATATATGTACGTAGGTAATACGTATAGGTAGATACTCACTTATCAAAACGTCGGTCGGTGAAATCTCTTTCGTTTTCGGGAGAAGGGAATTTTTATAATGGTGCTCAAGATGTTGTTGTTGTTAAAGATAAATTCACACAAACATTCATAAGTCGCTTCACTTATAGGGAAAAGTTGTAGAGAAAATCATAACTTATCACAATTTAAGGCATTATTTAAAAAATGGGACTCAATTAGAGTGGAAGTTAAAAAGAGGGGGTTGAGATCGGTACGAAGTTAATTTAAGATACAGTTTTTGGTAGAAGAGCATAATTAGAGACTTACGAGGAAGTAGAGAAAACTTTGTGCCATCAAAAGAAAGAACAAAATCAATGGCCGCTTTATATTCTTTTGTAATTCCTAATGTGGTACCCGTGGCGTGATGATTAGCATGTCCACCTGCATACCCAGAGGATTGAGGTTCGAATCGCAGCAGAGGCAAAAATGTTTTTCCATGGGTATAACCTTTCGCGAGGAATTGGCAAGTCCTCCGTTAGTAAATTCATTGCCATGAAAAGCGCTTTCTCAATTAGCTGTTCGGAACCGGCAAAAAATTGTAGGTCCCCTCCATTCCCTCACAAGGCATGGTGGTGAGAAATGCGCTAGGCCCAGAGGCTCCTCGTACTGTTGCGCCACCCTATTTATTTACTTATTTTTTTTTTTTTAAATTCCTAATGACAGCATATTGTCTAAGCGCAGCAGTACTCAGTTATGTTCCAGCTAGAAATTATCGAACGAGTTGAGCAGGGATGCCAACTTCGAAGACTCGAATGAATATAGTTTTCTTTCGAAGAAAGGTGATGAAGAACTCACGCAACTCACGCAACTCACGCTACTGCGCACATCAAACAATTAAACAAGAAGTGAAAAGATTGATAACTTGCCAGAGCTGCCAACTTTGCAAGCTCGAAATAAACTACAATTTTGGGGGAAAATTTTGCATTCCCATTTGCACATTTTCAGAATTAGAAGCCAAAAAAATTGACAAATAAACAGAGCTGCCAAGCTAGAAACCTCATTAGCTTGACATACACGATAAAAGATTTTGAAAGCTGCCAACCTCTCAAACTCATCATAGTAATGGCCAACAGTAAATACTATTCTAGGCTTACAGCTATGCTGAAGTGCAACACAAAACAATTGGTGTAAATGTCAATATTCACAACTTCGCAGAACTGTCAACATTATAAGATTGAAGTGGACGAGTTTAGGTTACACTGAGGAAAGGATTTCGAAAACACTTATGGCTTTGAAAGTTTACCGGTTAGTTTCATCAAGCACTCGATATGAACAAAAACATTAAAAAAAGTCAGAGCTGCCAACATAAAGCACACAAGAAAAACGAGTCTTTTTACTTTATCGTAGATGTAAAGTGAAATGTTTTTCTACATCGACAGATTTGCAGAGATGCAACTGGGAAATACTTAACATGGATAACAATATTGACAGATTCTCAGCGCTGCCAACCTTATAAACGAGTCACACTGATGGTAAACGAGAAAAGTGTTCACTCATGGGAGCAAAATTTTCCCAATTGAAAGTACTGCAAACGTCAAAAACTCAAAAAAGTGACATTATTTACAGACCCATAGAGGTGCCAACCAATGAAACTCAAAACATAAAACATGGTGATAAATTTTAACATTTTCACATTTGCAAATGACAAGCAAAAAGAGCAGCTTTGTAAAAGAAAACCAAACAGAGACTATAATTTGACAGAACTTTGATCAGTCTAAGACTTTAACGTAAAAAATATCTACTTCCGCCACTACTCACAAACTCTTTTTTATCCTCAAGGATGCTGAACATTGTTGAAAAGCATACTGACAGTTTACAAAAGAAGAATCAAAACAAGCTCAAAGTCAAAGATTTTCCACTTCAGGAAAACATATTTTTCAACCATTAAACAATCTCAACCCTTTCCAATTCATTTGATCGGCTCCTGATCAAAGCACAAATCTTTATTAACTCAGTTTCAGCACAGGGAAATGAACTTCTTAATTAGGCAAACCAACAAAGAGAAAGAGTACTTCATCCCAGAAAGTCTTGCAATTCCAATAAACCTGAATACGAGTACAAAAGAAAGAAAGGAGAAATGTATACCCATTGTCCTCAAATGAAGACACACATCCAATTCCATTTGGAACTGAAGAAAATCTACCAAGTAGTCAACTTTCTGTCAGGAAATTGGTCAAAAAAGTTAAATTAATTCCTACAACCTCATCCCAGATTGTGTATATCTCAATTATCTCATCTCAGTAAAAGAAAAAAATCTATAAACTGTTGTATGTGCATAGGTATACAAAAAACAGTCCTTTTCTTATGTTGCAACAAAAAAAGAACATGGAAAAGAATTGTAATCAATCTGTGGATTTGATGTCAACAACAACGAAGCTATTTGACGAAATATTTTGGTGTGGGTTGTTCCGGTTCTCTTACAACTTCAAAATAAAACAGCAAAAAAGTAAATAAGCGAAAGCACTAAAGACCGCCATTAATTTCCACCCTAACCATTTCCGCTTTGGCAATGAGATAACGAAGATTGAAATTATTTTGATGTTGTCTTTTCTAATTCCATTGTGGGATTTTCGTCCCAAAATAATTGTGGCATTTAAAAGCTTTTGGTTTCGTTTGAATATAAGCAAAAGGATGAGGAAGAGAGAGAGAGAGAGAAAGAAAGAGAAATAGATTGATAGAGAGGACGAAAGAGCTTTCGCTCTTCGTATCTCAGGAATTTTTATTAATCACTCTCGTGCCCTATATATAAAACGAAAATAATCCAGGACTTCCTATATAAATAACTGCACAGCCGCCATAATCGCGAAAGTGAAGTAAATAGAAAGAATGAGAAAAAAAAATAACCAAAAACAACAACAAAGGATGAGAAAAACTTTGTCCTTTTCTACCTTTGTTAGTTGTTTGGTTTTGGTTTCGGTTTGGTACCAGCGCACTCGGTAAATGGCTTGACCTAGTTTCTTGTGTTTCCCATTTAGTAAGTGAAAAATCATCCCTTTTTTTCGGAAAAATGGATGAATGTGCGAAGTTGTATGAATATTAAACAAAAAATTATACTGCGATACAGAAAATAAATAACTCTTAACAAAAACAAAAAAAAAAAAAAAAAATTAGTTCTTTACACACAAAGTATATTATGACGGAAATTTCTATAAATAATCTGGAAAGAGGCATAGCGTTTTAGAGAATTTATGTGACTAGTTTATTCGCTTTGGCTGCGATGTTATGTAGTTGTTAATTTCGATGATCTATCGTTCCAGTGGTTTGCATTCGGAATTCATAACATCACCAAAGAGAACATGGAACCAACGAAGGAAATCAGAAGCGTTATGTTAATTGGTGGGATTGTAAGCACAACAATAATGACGTAAGGCATAGAAACAGAGAAGCTTGTTGTAAAATCTCATGTTTTATTTGGAGTTCAGAGTAACCTTTCTAATCATAAAAGATGTTTGAATCTGAGGAATTTTAATTGGACATCTAAAGTTCGGACAAGTTTTCATGTGATAGAAAATGAGAAAGAGAAAGAAGGAGAAATGCTTCGCATTAGGCGGACGCCTTCAAAACATTTTCTTAAAATTTTTTCTTCAGCGAATCGGTCAGCTAAATTAGAGTTAAATCACCGTTTAGTTTAGTTTAGTTTAGTTCTAAACGGTCGTTGAGTTTTTGGTACAACTTTGAGAAAGCTTGTGTACTAAATGGTTGTTGAGTTCATAGTACAAAGTTATAGTAGGACTTCAAATTTTGAAAATGTATCATACTGTGGTACTATAAGCTCTTACAAGTTTCAAAACACGAGTCTGAGAACTAAACCAGCGTGTTCATTTTAAAGGCCTAAACACATTTGGTTAAGACTCCAACTTCTACGTCCTTTGTCCGGCGATACGAGTATCGTGATCTCGAAGAATTTACTTAGCTGTAGCTTTTCATGAATAATCATTTTTATTGCTCTTAGAGGTTTTTGATTATTTGATGGTGGAAAATTTTAGTACCAGCAAGCGATAGATTTCTTGATCCTCGTACAAAAGGCAGAGAAACCGTAGGTATACTTTTAAGTAGAGGAAAGTGACAAGAGTCGGGAAACAACACGAAAATTTGTCACCATCAGAAGTCTGAAAAGATTTCAGATAGTAAAATTTTCAAATCTAAAATATCAAAGTCTTTTTAGACACAAAATGTTGCACAAACTTTAGTACTAAATAGTCGCAGACAATTTCGCTTTCTCTGATAGCAGACTTTCTAGTGTTTGATCGGTACCTTTTAAGTTTTTAAAAATTTTGAAGGTCTTAGTTATATAGAATCGAATCGTGAGTACTAAAAACTTACAAACTTTTAGTACAAAAAGTACTAAAAAACTTTATCTTAATGTTTTAGGGGCAAATACAGAAATAAGAAATAAAACATGTGAAATACAAGATATTAGGAGCATGAAAGGTTTCAGGTTTCTGAAAATATTTTCAAATTTCCCTGATAAAGTCAACTAGGGCATGATAAAAGAGTAAAAAAGAAAATCAAATCAGGCTATTCTAAGTCCCCTGTTTCCGCCTAAGCCAGAACAAAAAAGCAAAGATCGCTCGAAGTTTTAATATCAACACGTGGAAAAAAAAAACCAGAGCTTTAGTCCCGCTAGCTAAGCAGGCACGAATTCAACGATGTTTGAATCGATTAATCGATATGTAAAGGACAGAAACAATGAAGAAGGAGTGTCGAGAAATATCAGAGCGCTGCCTAAAATTTTTTTTGACAGTTTCTGTCAAACGATGGAAAAACTTCTCCTTTTCATGAGTTTGAGCGACATTGAACTAATTCAATTATTTCCTTTGTTGATCGAATATTCTGGTTCTACTGGAAATTGAGATCAATAAGTTGAGAGGACTCTTCTAAGGCTGAAAGTCACAGCGATGGATGATATCCTGGGCAGAGGTTGGAAACTCAACCTGTTTGGAAAAGAAGAGATCCCTAAATGATCAAAATGAGCAACATAAATTTCAGGGTCCGCAAAAAAGGATCTATGAGCACAAAAACAAAAGCCTCGATCAGCCTTCAGTATCTGATTTGATGGTCCTTGTTATCAGAAGAGCTGAATTTGAGGGCTCAGGACAGGACTGAACATAACTATTTGATTTGTGCGAATATTGGAAATCTTTTATGTTCTTCAATTTCACCGTCCATAAAGAGCTGTTGTCAAACTCGTAATCATTACAGTTCACTAACGGAAGGTCATGGTCTGCTAAGGAATGGTCAAAGTTTCACCGGCCTCTTAAAAGGCTTCGGTCAACATTCTAGGAACAAAAAATTAAGAGTCATAAAGTATTCAGAAGACGTATGTTTAAAGTCCAAAGGGTTCAAAAGTGTCTTGCCAACCTAGCTTAGTCATCACATAGTTATTTAGTACTGGGTAATAGGTCTTAAATGTTTTTTAGTACTGGGCACTTACTCTCGAATGCTTTTTAGTTTAAGGGTCTCGCAAACTTTTAGTACTGCCGCAATGGTTCTCTAGAACAAAAATGAAGTGAATTTCGTTGTCCCCTTGAGCCATTAATTTTTTTGAGCTAGAAAACTAAAAGCGCCTGCGAAGCAATCAGATGGACAGTCTTCAATAATAGTTAACTAGAAGAAAGTTCTATCCAATTGGGATTGCCTAGACATCAGGGAACAAGTGACTTTAGTCAGAAAGGACCCAAAAGAATTAAGAAGCTCAGCTTAGTCACATTGTTATTAAGTACTGGGTAATAAGTCTTGAATGTTTTTTAGAACTGGGTACTAAACCTCAAATGATTTTTATGACTATGTACGACTTTTAGAACTGAGTCAATAGTTTCTTAGTACAAAAATTGAGTAAACTCTTGGTTGGGTTACAATGTTTCTTGAGACATAAAATTACAAACGTCTGAACAGCAATTAGACGGATAGTCTTCAATACTAAGTACCTAAATGATCTTTACATGGGCAGTTCGTAGACATGTGACTTTAATCACTAATGACCCAAAAAGGAAAAATCGACTGTCACTAATAGGCCAAGGAAAAAACTCGACAATGCCTTTCTCCCAATTTTTCACAGATGTAGCATCCTTTTTTTACTTCGTTCTGGTAGTCGGTACGGTAAAGCTCAAAATACCCAACAAATTTGGGCAGAATTCCGATATTCGCTGTGGCTGCAGAACTCAAATTTAAGCAAAGTAATATTTATACTCTCCCTGTTCAGGAATGAACGAGATTCTTTTATTTTGTGAAACGTTTCATTATTAATAACATCACAGCGCCATGGCAATTAATTCAGATGGACAATAAATCCTTCTTAATTGAGTATCAAAAGAAACATTTAAATCCATTTGCCTTATTAGAAAGCAATTCAGCAACAAAGCATTTTGGAAGAATAAATAATTAGAGCAAGAAAAAAATAATAAGGAAGGAAAATTTTACTGGAAACGCACACAGGCGTTAATCTACCCAAGAGCCCAAGAGAACTACTCCGTAGTAAATAGGCCAAAATAATAAAAACCAGAGCCGACTCAGTATATCTCACTATATCTACTTACCAGGGCAGCAAAAAAAAAAAAAAAAGGTAAAAACTCCGAAAGACAAAAGCCAACAATCATCCCAACAGTAGGAGCACTTTGCCTACTTCAAAGCTGCACACACAAAGCATGGAGAAACAGACAGACACACAGCCTGATGTTTGGGAGTATTCACTTTGCACAATTTTTGGTCTTCCTCAGAAATTGGCATGAATATCATGAGTATACACTATACATATACATGTGTATATAATATACACAATTGTGGCAGTTAGTTTATTTTTTCAAAGATCTTCAATTACATCACGCTGCCGATTCCAAAGAGACGAACCGACACACAACACACTACGAGTACGACACAGAGTTTCAAAAAAAAAAAAAAAAAACGAAGATAAAAAACTAGTCCACACCGCAATCCAAGCATTGAGTAATCATAATTAAAATGTTCTGGAGCATTAGAATTCTCCTACGATGCGTGCAGCGAGCACAGAGGAGTAGCTACCAAATCTAGAGGTTATTTCACAAACTTGCCATGTAGTTGGGGGCGGTGAAGTGCAAGGGATCATGCTTGCACCTGAGATTCATAGATTCAGTTTGTTTTGTATTTCTATTTTTTGTGGGTTTTACGTGCTTCTGACTTCCGAAAAATGATTTTCACCTTTCTCAACAAATAATAAAAAAGTAGACATACATCGCTTGTATATAAATCAGAGGTCCTTTTTTTGCAGGAAGGAACTGAGTTTTACTTTGAATGTAAAAGTAAGAGGAGCGGCTTAGATAGGCTTGTGTCAAAGTCTACTACAAGTCAAAAGGGTTAAATCCAAGTAAAGATATGGAATATATGTCAGTTTTACATTTCCATAGTCCTTGGTGAGTTTTGTGATATGACCATGTGGTACAAGCTTTGTGATTTTAGAAAACGAAAAACGAAGGTGAAGCTATCGTGGTAGTATTTAGCACCTATGCCATATTTAAAATGTTAATTTAGCTATAGAAAGAAACTACAGAACCAGGTCAGTGGGATAGTTTTGATCACAATGCTTAAAAGTAATGCCGTAAAGAACAAAGAAGAAGATGAAGCTACGGACAAAATGTGGAAATCGACAGCTAGTTTCTTGAGTTGATCTTAATTACACTTACCGGTTTTGGAACCCGACGGGGAACTGAGGAATGTCCTTCACTAACCTGTAACAAAAAAAGGAATTTATTAGAAATCAAAACAAACATACGCAAAATTTTATGTTAATTGTTTTGGAAATGATTTGCATGAATAAAAATTAATTCCCTTTGGAATCAAATCAATCTGAAGGGACACATGTTTTTAAAATCGTATTTGTGACGGGAAATATTTTATGAGACCTTTTCCCACTGAACGTTTTACCATAAAATCAGTTGGGCATCACTATTTCGTTTCATAAGCCTGTATGTGCTGCCGATTTTAAGTGTAAATGCTGATTTGTTTGACAATTATTCATTTGATATTTGAAAGATGTTTTTAGTGATTTTAATTTTCCACTTTATGCTCAATAGACTCACAAAACATTTTGGAAGTTTTTTTGCTAAAAACAGCCGGCAAAAAGTTAGTGAAAGTAAAGACATTCAAATTGTCAGGACACAGTGACATTCAGGGTAGCTGCAAAGCCGATGAAATCGCCAGGAGCAGCATTGGCATACCTACCGGTTATTACAAACCACTGCTAAAGCGAGATGCAATGTCGTGAGGAAAATAAACACCAGGCGGACAAACATAACCTCTTGTGTGCATATCAAAATGATCTGACCAAGACCAAATTCATAACCACAGCTGAGTATCACAGAGCACTTGCTAGGCAGGGATCTCAGACAGCTTTCTCAGGACCTGAACCATCGCTAAGTCTGCCAGCATCCTCAGTGAGGGCTTCAATCAACGATTGGATCAGTGAAGAACACAACCGTAGATGGAATGCCTCCATTGGATGCAGACAAACCAAGCGTATGCTCCCCAACGTAAGTAAGAAGACTGCAACATTTTTGTTAGCTAGTAGCAGAAAAGACTGTAGAAAGTTTATTGGCGTTGCCAGCGGGCACTTCTCTTTTGTCAAGCATTTAAACGTGTCAGGTTTAAGTGATACCACACTCTGTGAATCTTGTGGAGAGGATGAGGACACCGCAGAGCACTTCCTCTGTGAATGTCTTTCTCGCATGAGGTTACAGATATTCGGCGCAGACATGGTGAGAGCTGGTAACTTAAGCTTCTTATCATGGCAGCGTCTTTTGGCTTTTCTCCAAGCATCTGGAAAGCTATAACAAATAGAAGGTTGCTATCTGGTAGTACAAAGGACCGGTATTTAGGTCTGAGTGCTGCAGCTGGTATTTTAAAAACCTCCATTAGAAAAAAATCACAAGAGTAGCTTTACTAGCTCCATCTCTCGTTGGTTTGTCCCAACTGCTTGTTTTAAGTTACACGGTGGTATTTTTGCCATTGAGCTTAAAGACGTTGATTTGGTTGTTTATCATTTACCAGCTCTATTCCAAAAAAGGAACTCGAAAGCAGGTTACAAGATTTGAATAAACCTCAATGATACAAAATTCTTTAATTTCCTTTAAGCTTTCAATAGAAAATAGATCACTGTGCCCATGCCCACGGTGTCCTAGAAACATTCAATCGTGCTTGGCAAGGAATTGATAAGTCCTTCAGAATCGGCAACAGTTTGTAGGTCTTCCTCCATTTTTGGATTGAGAGAAATGCGCTCCCCAGGCGGTGATGCGAACCCCTATTTTTTAAAGTTTTTAAAAAATAATCGTTTACATGAACAAATAAACCTAAGTACTTAAGCACAACATCCTTGGACAGGCACCAGGGTTAAGGAACAGCAAATTGTACTTTTTCATAATCAGAATAAACCTCTAAAAGGCGACAAAGTAACTATGAACTTACCACAAGCTGAAGCTGTTATGTGGGAACGCTGTGATCTTTTCGACATCACAATGCTTGTAAAATGGAAAATTATGTTCAAAAGTTAAAAAAAAAAAATTCAAAGACTGACGACAACAAGCAAAACTGGAAGTTTACATTTAATTTAGGTTTTCTTTGATGTAAGTCATCCGAGATAGGGAAGACTGGGAGAACTACAAACGTCATTCTTCTAGCCTGAATCTTGTTTGGTATATTGACAGTCTGACAGCTCAAAGACGGTGCTGAGTCTGAAACCATTCGTCAATCACATAGAGTGACTTTTTCATAAAACCTTGACCAGAATTCTGTATTTTATATTTTAGGCTGTTTTTTTCTATCAATGAGTGTGCAAGGTGACGAGAAAGACAGGCCGAAAAATAGCAAAGCATAGAGTGAGTACGAAACACCTCAGAAACATAATCAAACAAATACTAAGTACTTGAGGAAACCAACAAAGCTCGGCAACGCCAACATCTGGCTAAAACACCAGAATACACACGAAGATGAAAATTCGCAATTGATCTGAATACAAAAGACATCAGATTATTCAAGAAAAGAGTTAATAAAGCGGCGCAACAAAAGTTGGTGAGCCTTGTGGCCCAACGCGTTCCAGGGACCTACAATTTTATGCCGAATGCCCAATACTCAAGGGTTCTCTAAGGCAGTGCAGTTAGATCAACTGAAGAACTTGTTAATTTCTCGCAAAAGGCGATACTCGTAGAAAAGCAATTGGATGCTTCTGGGAGTTGAACCTCTCATCGGACATGTAAAACCATTACTCCACGAGCAATACGATAACTGACTAAATAACCAGCAACTTTTTTTTGAAAAAAAAAATCTTTACCATATGAGACTAGTAGGAGCTCTTGTCTGCAGATTATGTGCCGAAAGAGAAGAAATATACCTGTTGAGTTTTAGCCAAATGATTTGCGCTGCTTTGCTAAGAAAACGGGTACTTGATAATAAGATTCTACCATAGGATAAACTTAAACCCATCTCCCAACGCACGCTCATTGACAACTAATTATATTCAGGAGCAAAAGTACTGCTCCAAAAAATGCTCCAAAGCATCACCTGAAGAGACACAATGTGTTTGATCTCAGACACGATAGTTTCTTAGCTGCATAAGCTCGCGCTTCCAATAAAAATCTATTTTAATCCTTAAGCTAATCTCAAACTGTTGGTATTCCAGTCGCTTTTTAAAAAATTTGACAAACCAATTCTTAAAATTGTACGATTTCTCTTTTATGCTCAAGAAGGAACCTCTATCTGTCTTCAACAATAAAATTGATACTCTTGCATTTTGGTACCCTAGTTTTGTTAACACTAACTTGATAAAATTATATCAAAATAAGTAAAAATAAGTTGAGAAAGCTTTGCACAGAGAGCTTAGCTGAAAGATAAAAGATTTTCAGCCTTTGTCGAAAACCACTTGCTTTTGGTTTCCGATTGATGTTAGCTCACCGAAATGCTTGCAGAAAGAAAAGAAGATCTGATCGCTTTACTTTTCCAATCAAATATCCTGCCGATCGTCGACTAGGTTCTATAAATACACCACCCAGCCATATACCTCCGTAAAGATTCATATTAAAGTTTTAATAAACGACAAGCCTTTTCAGAAACCAAAAACCTTCCTTTTCAATCTCTTGTACCGCATCGTTCGTTCCACTTGTAACCATCTTCACAGTACCCCAAAATATTTAATACAAAGGAATAAAACATTTCAGGTCACTAAACTCCAAGGCAAACAACCCCATTACGATGTGTAAATCTGGATTTAACTGTGTTAATTTTTTTTTTGTTTTTATTTCGTCTCTCCGTCTGCGTCTCCACAGGTACATTTTATTTCGATAAGATTTTAAAATAAAAAAGAAAAAACTCCATACTCTCATACTTAACCCACAAACCAGCAATTTATATTCAAGAATGACGACTGGAGTCAGAGCGCACGCGACAAGTTCGAACCTGCCTTCGAGCGATTCGTTGTCGACCAAAACCAACTCACTCCAGGAACATAACATGGTCTTTTACGAGCTTGTTAATTACTGACTATGGCATGCATACATACGTATAGAAAGTGTACGAGTCCATTGTCATCTTTCACTTTGAATGTTCGTTAGTCACTGCAACTTAAAATTCAGTCGAATTTTTAGTTCTTTGTAAAATGCACCGTATCGTGGTTGTTCGTTTTTGAGGGTTACAAGTTTACCAAAAATTTGTTTTGTTGAAAGTAAACCTGTTGTTGTACTATACTCTTGGTAGTTTTTTTTTTTTTAAAACAGAAAGTTCCTTTGTCTGAGGTTAAGTGGTGTCAATTGGGTTTAAATTAGAATGACTAAGCTAGGTATCATGTCTCTTGGTATTATGATTGATAGGATTTATTATAAAAAGACGATTTGCTTAAAAAACCCAAAAAATTTATTTTGAAAGGTTGCAAAGGCATGAGCAAGTTTGAAATTGATTTAAAGCAAATAAACCTTGTAAACTGGAAGAGTTCAGGCATTTAAAAAAGGCGGTCTGTTGACTTTGAAACATAAGTCCAGGAAAACGCTGTGTGGTGGTTTGTACAGCTCTAAAAAAAAGGATTCACAATAAAGCTCGAGGATTCTCGTAGTCTAAGGTATTAAAGAACAATCTACAATTTTTTAGTTGAAGATGATAATGAAGTTCCAATAGGAATGTAGTTCCGCGAAAAGCGGTACCCACGAAAAATCTGTGGATATTCCCAAGATTCGAACCTCAAACACACATGCTAAGAATTACGCCACAGGTATCACATCACATTCAAATGTCCAGAAGCTAAGAATACTTGCATCGCCAAATAAAATGCTCAACTACATAAAGTAGACAAGTCCTTGACTTTTACTCCGCCCATTACGATATTTTATTTTTAACAAAAAAAATTTCAATAAGAATGTCGCTGTTATACTTATTTGAAGAATTCATCCCCATTGAACTAAAAATAAATGAAAGAAATTTGTGCGTAGGTTTTCAATCTAAGCAAACACACCCAACAAAGCCTGAAAAGAAGGTAAAAGCAAGAACGGATCTGCTGGAGAAATTACATCGTCGTACATATAAAAAAAAAACCTATAATAAAAGTCTATTCACCTTTGATGGGTAAGCAGGATTTATCGTTGCAAGGATTAAAAGCACTTTCAAAAGGTTACCATCAATGACAAAGAACCGATGTCAATATCAGGTGGCCGTAAGTTTATATTTAATCATGTCTACAGCTTGTATCTGCAATGGTATTTTACTGACGTCACATTCCCATCAAGGATGTTTTATAATTTGTTAGACTTTTTATAGACCATCTTTTACGCTCCTACGCAATGAAGCAAAAAGGTCGTGTTCTATTGAACGTGACATAGAAATGAAAAAACTTCAAACGTGGGAGTTGGCTGTGATTGTATTATCTTGTGTCGTAGAAATAATTTTTCAAAGTCTATTCTGACCCTGAGGTTGAGGTTTTCTTTTTAGTAAGATTTATGTTTATGGTTAAGTTTTCTTTTATTAAATTTAAATTAAGGTGCTTTTGCTTTTTAATTCGACACAATAAACTAAAAAGCCGAGAACGATAAAGTTATTCTTTTTTATTTCAGCGACTTGGAAACGCTTGAACTCTTCTCGTCGGCAGCGCTCTCTAAGTTCTCAAACTATGGCATCATGGCAACTGAGAAAGGAGATGAACGTAAACTACGCACAAATGAGCAGAAACTAGAAGAACCACTTCATTGTATTTTACTCAAAAGGAAATACCTTAGGAAAAACAATAAGGTGTTTCTGGGATTTTGGCCTAGAACCCCGTTACAGGCAGGCATGCTAATCATTACGCCACGCACGGGCACTACATTTAGTTATTTCAGTTGAAACATGGATACAGGAAGCTGGGCAGCTTATATCCTAAGCGACAGGCTATTCTATACCAATTTGAGGTTGGAAATAAAGTGGAAACTTTCCTTTTACGCAATTTAAAATTGAATTACAATCAAAGAAACTCCATGGCAACTGTTTGGAAACTTGAGTTGCCAATGAGTTTCTTTTGACAAGTTTTGTATGTAGACATAGCTCATCTTCATAGAGAAAAGGTTAACATATTTTTAAGTTAGTAATTAACCAGTAACAAACGTGGCTCCACACACAAGCTGAAATGCTTATTACTACGCCACGAGGACCACATTTAGTCAGAGGTGTTGAAACATGAAATAAAGAAGCTGGGTATCTTATATCCCAAGCAACAAGGAATTCAATAACAGTTTGACCCTGCAAATACAGTGGACAGATGCTCTACATAGAATGAGAATTTGATTTACATTCAAAGAAACTCTATGGCAACTATTTGGAAATTTGAGTTGCTAATGAGTTTTTTTTTGCCTATAGCTGCGTTGCATAGACTGCTCCTTTTCATGTGGACCTACTCAAAATAAGCTTAACGCAATTGGGATTATAATAAAGTAATCAACTAAAAACGCGACTCCACACACGAAGCAACTCAAAGGAAACCAGAATCAAGTTGCTTCTGTTGATGAATCGCAATAAAGGAGGCAAGCGTATCATCACTTTAATCATATGGTATTGTGTTTAATAATATTCATTCAGATATGTGTTCGAGTAGTGGTCCTAGTGATAAAGTCGTCGTGTGCTGTTATCACCATTGACAGACGAGTAAGAAAATATCGGAAGGAGATTTTGGGATCAATCTTTTCTTACCATTTCCTTTGAAATGAAACTTTGATGAGGCTGCACAGAGAGTTTAAGAAATCGTTTAATGGATGTCTGAACAAAAGTTTATAGAAAGGTCTTATCAGGTGTTTTGTAAAAAATTTGTTACTTTGGATCGCATCGCATCAGAAACGCTCACAATGTGAGCTCTGTCATCAAGTCAACTAGTCTTCTTCACAAGTTCGCCAGAAGAGGAGAAGAGTTTCTGACTAGATCTACAAATTGAAAGTCCAATGTCAATGTTCTGATAAGCTTCTGCTGCAAAAAATTACATTTAAAATCTTCTCCTCTCTTTCTACAATTCTAAGGCGATATGTAGCCACTTATTTTCCAGCTCCTCGGGGACGAATAAAGGCCCATATGTAATGCCTATGAGCTCGCTTGATAGACAGAGTAAATAAATACAAAGACCATAGGATAGCCATAATAGAGTTCAGATCCACTCAATAATGTTTCGTTTTCCTTTTGAGTCGTTAGTTAAAGTGATCTCAGTCACTCAAAAGCATGTCAGGAGAGATCTGGAAGCATGGGAAAGAATTATGTTCGGATATGATACAGACCAGTACCCAATCAAGAGCATATGAGCAGTACAGTTCTTCCTTTGCAACCAAAAACGGTCATTTTTTCATGTGACTTTTGAAACTATTTAAAAACTGATTTCGGATAGTCACAACAGTCAAAGAATTTCATAGACACAAAAATTAGACACGCACAATTTTAAAATTTTGGGTCTTGTTCGTACTCGACGACCTAAAAAAAAGACCTTTTAATTTCAGAGAAAGCCTGTTAAAGACGACAGTGACTTAGAATATTCACTAAAAGCTCACAAGCCAGTCAGCAACTTGTTAATGATTTTCTGCTGTCCTTTTTTACATTTAGTTTTGATCTGGCATTTGTGTACGAATGTTTCAGCTGCACTATTAAAAAATCACAATCGAGAATTACTTAAGCTGTGCGTGTGCGTCAGTGCTTTTAGTTGTTGCGAAATAAGCCAAAACTTTTTTAAAATATTTGATTTGTTCACGTACTGTAAACTATCACGAAATGCATCGAATTTCAGCACAGGACGTCACATGGCTTGTCATTTCCTGGCGAAACACTTTTTTTCTAGATGTTTGTGTAATACTAACCATGAACCTCCGCGTAACAGGCAGCCATGTTAACTCCACGGAAACCACGCTGTGAATTTGTGCCACCAAAATATCTGTGTATTGAAATCTTAAGACAAAAACTGTCAAACACAAGATCTACCAAGCTTTGCGTTGAATTTCTTTCAAAACTCATTTCTTTACTTAGTGCGTAGCCTGACAACTTTAGAGAGATTTTTGCCTCTACTCCTGAAAATATGGCAAACTGAATGTTTCTTTAGATTCCTACCGAATCGATCCGACTACACCACCCCCAAGTAGGTGTTTGATAATCATTTCCAAGTAACCATCAAGAGAATCTTGGGAAAATGGCACTCTTTTGGAAAATGAAGCAATACATACACTTCGGATTCAATGGTTCAATAACCAGCAAAGGTGTAGGAAGATTCCACTTCAGAAAAACTAAATCTCAGTCTTTTCTTCCGCCTACTCGTTCATTGTTGGGTGTTCCAAGCGGAAATTCTGGCGATTAAGGAGGTGCTGCCTTGGCTCAGAGAAAACGTCATATCCTCCATGGATATTCGAATCTTCACGGATAGCCAAGCTGCCCTTAAATCTCTTAACTCTGCCTCTTCAAAATCTATCACGGTCCAAAATTGTAAAATGTCTCTGAGGGAGATGTCAAATCATTCACCGTTCATGGGTGTCGAGACACAGGGACATACCAGGCAACTGTATGGCAGATGAACTAGCCAAAAGGGCATGACCACTTCCCTACGCTCAGATTGAAACAATAGGGGTATACCTATCGCTGCATGTAAACTCCTACTTAGACAAGACGCTTCAAGGACAAACACTAGTCTGAGAGTAACAACTGCCTTGCAACCAAAAAAGTTGTGTAGACACAAAACGCTCGAAGAGTTTGTCAGCCCTGAACCGCCTGCATCTAGGTTCTACCATAGGTGTTGTTGCGGAACACTGTCTAACAGGAAGACACGCCAAAAGACTTGGTGTGTTTTCCAATGATTTCTGCAGAAGCTGTATGGACGAAGAAGAGGAAGAAACCGATCAACACCTTTTTTGCTCATGCCCTGCACTACTTCATAGGAGGAAAACTCATCTCGGTGAATTCTTCTTCGACGATACCAGCAACTTAACTTATATAGACCCTAAAAATCTTTCAAAATACATTAAAAGTTCTGCGTGGTTTGACTAGAAGGTGGTTAACCGACTAGTCCCGTAATGGAAGATTAATGGGTGATCAACTAGTTAATCTTACATTAGGTTTCTGAGATTAGTAGGTGATTAAATTGCTGATATCTGTGGTATCACAATGTACCTTTGCCTAACCTAACCTATATTTCTGGGCATAGCTAAGGAAGCGGATCAAGTTTTCATGATTTTTCACAGGAAAGAGTGCTTATGAAAGAGTCAGCTGATTCCCCAGCTTGCGACTCCTGGCGATCAACTTTTTTTTTTTGTGGTAAGAAATGCGTAGACTGTCAAACAAAAACCTCAGCTGTCAAACACACATCTTTTAGCTGTGAAATTGTGATAGTATCCCTTGCCCTTCTTTACATTTAGAGCAGGTTATCTTTTACTAAACGGTTTTTACTTCCACTTCTGAAAAAGGGCTGCCTCCAAATTCCCCTACACCAACTTTTAGAACAAAGCAACTGACTAACAATTTGAAGTAAATGTCGTGTGTCAGAAATAAGATCCGTAACTACAGTTATGTCAGATATTCGACCTCGGCCTTAAAAACAAACCAAATGTGTATTATTTTTATGGGAGTTTTTTGACAAACGATTATTCCTTAAAACTTTTTCATAGCTTATCAATCGTTCCTATTTTCTTTGTTTTGACCAGTCAACATTTGCGACGCGAACCAAAACTAGTTTGACAGAGACCAATACAAACATGTTGCTGGGAAATGACTTAGTAACATTAATAGAAATTAAAGGCGTAAGTTCCTATCTTGCATTCTATTTTGTTAACCCTTAACTGATGTGGTGAAATTTAGTTACGTATCTAATGAGGTGGGTCCATTGGACCCAGCTTTTTGACAGTGATAAAAATTGGACAAGTTTACATTTTTTCTTAAACATCTTTATTTTAACTTAAAAATGGATCATTTGCAAAGGTATTTAAGGAAATAAACAAAACCAGGAACTTCATTTTCAACATAAAATTTCCACATAAAAAAGTTGTCTTTAGACATAGTCAAAAAAAAAGGCATTTCTAAAATGCACATTATAAATACAAAAAAACAAAAACAAAAAATCAAAAAGTCATTTTTCTTTAAGATAAAATACCATTCCTTAGTATTTTCACAAAAAAAACTCAAATACTTTAAAAACAAAAATTTTGACACCCATCAAATTTGGGGCTTAAATGCATGATTTGCATACCTGCTGGGAGCATGAAAGGCAAAGAGGCTGTGTGCATTTTGCACATAAATGAACTGTCTTTGCTTCTCTATTCGGTGGACAGAAAAAAAACACCCTTTTCTTTTATTTTCTTTGATTTGGCGTTTTCGTCATTGCCTGTTGCAAGAGCCGTTTCAGCGGGTTCAAGCCAAAAAAAAGTTACGTATCTACTGACGTGGGTCCAATGGACCCACGTGCATGCTGTAACTCACCAAAGGAGAGGATATCGAAACACGTCCTTTTGTATTCAAACACGTCCACTTATTGTAGGAAGGTATCTAAAAGCGCAGGTATCTGCGATTATCGCAGCGGTTGCTGTACATGTTTGAAAATTGAATGTGGGTCCAATGGACCCACCACATCAGTTAAGGGTTAAACGTCATTTATATTTTCGAGAAGTATTGACTAATATTTCATCTGGCAGATTTACTAAGATAGAGCATATGGATTTTTCAGTCTGACGTTGAGAGTTTTGTGGGATGATAGTCTATTAACCACATCCCGCACTTAGCAACGTCCAACCAATTCTTAATTGGATTTCTTATCACATTTTCTAGTCGATGAATAACAATTATTGCATTCCCAACACAAAATTCAAAACAAAAATAAAAAACTCCAAAACAAACCGGCAATTCTCTTTGTTTACATTTTGATGCCTCATTTTACCTAGCACCAATACAAACTGAAAGTCATTTTATTTCATTCCCTTTCGACTTCATATCGTGTAAAGCATCCTCTATGGTTATGTGTATGTGTTTGAGTGTATTCACTTCTTGCTTTCTTTCTGGATTCCTAGTTTTAGTTCCATAAAAAAAGGAGAACGGCAAAAAAGTAATCCCAACAACAACCGCATACAGTTTAATACAACAAATCCAGGGTGTAATCCAAGAAGTAGAGGAATACAAAATTTAACAATCCCACAAACTCACACATACACACACTCACACAGCCATATACACTGAGGTATCACCATGCACCAGAGAAGAAGCAAACGAATGAGGAATAGAAATGCAAAAGGAAAAGTTCAATGACATTGCCGATGACGACGACAACACAAAAGCAAACTCGAACAAAAACATAAACATAACAAACACAAGGGAGATGGTAAAGAATGGAGCGACGACCGGCGTTGAGAGTTTGTTTACATTGACTTAGGGATGTTGCACTGTTGCACCCAACCAGAAGCCAGCAGAGTTGGCAGAAGTGTTATATGCTGCGTCATGTTGCTGTTGCTGATGTGATGACGTGCTGGCTGAAAACAAGAAGGGCGCTACAGCGTGCGTAGCCGGGTTAAAACACGCAAAATGTAGAACACCAAGACAAAAATTAAAAAAAAAAAAAAAAAATGTCCAACTGCAATCCAATGCACCTACCGCACCACACTTAGATGATGGCAAAAGCACTCAACCTCAACCAAACTAGAAGAAGGAAAAAAAAGTGGTTCCATGGCAGGCGGCATAAAGGAGTATTCCAATGAATGGTGACCAAATGCGGGCGGCTTTGCCGTATTGCTCTATAAGTTAGAGCCCTTTTAGAATAACCACACATTTATCCCTTTAATCGCAACTCAAGGAATCATAAAGCGTTGTGTTGTTTTAGGCGGCATGGCAGTGAGGGTGGAGCGACGAAACTCTTCGAAAAGGGGGATTTCCTGTTTTAATGGGTTATTGACATCACCACGCTCTGTGAGTACTGTGAGTAAGTGCATGTGTTTATTTGTATGTGTGTGTGTATTTGCGCAGATTTCAACTTCCTGTGTTACAACATCGATTTGTGACTTGTAACAAAAGTCAAAAGGACTATTACAGCGACCAATGCAAGTTGTTATTTTTTTTTCCTTATTCTAAGCCAAACTTCTCTAACAGTTTGCAATTGTATCTGCCTGTGGGGACGCTTTTCTATGGCATCAGTCCAGTCCCCTTTTCTTTTTTCTTTTATTTTAACAAGTCCTATGAGAAATGGATTTGTAATGTCATACATAAAGGGAGCGAGCGATATCTAACATAGCCATAAATTAAAATGACGTGTCAATTACACACAGCAGAAGGGTGCAATGGCCTATTGAGAGAGAGCAGCAGAGTTCTCGATTCTTGTTACACCCCTCGGTTATGAGCTAACAATAAACGCTGAGTGCGTGTTCTTATCACTTTCATATGCAGATACCTTTTCAAAAACGAAATATGTACGCCATTTGTTTCCACTTGGTTATGACTGATAAGGTTTGCATGACATTGGAGGCGGTAATAACCTCTGAGTATCGTTTTGGAAATGTGTGTAAGTCGATGAAGAAGTGACACAATATAATTCCAAGATCTTTTGGGGTGTTTTTAGGCGTTTTGTCAGCGAGGCGGGAAAAGCTGTCTTTTTGTTGGTTGCCTTTTCAAAGCAGGATCACTGAGTGTTAAAGTAACGACATCACTTTAACACTTAGTGATCCTGCTTTGAAAAGCCACAGCTTTTCCAAAAGTTAGTTTGAGAATAAACTGAGGACTTGAAGTGACAGATATGCCTGTAGATCTGTCGTTCAAAGTCTCCAATTCACTCCAGTATTTACTTTTGAAAAACGACATATACAGGAAATATCTGACTGTAAGACAAGTTTGTTGCCACGATGTAACGCAGCTTTAGATTGTAAAGAGGTATGGATTAAGTTTAATTTGACAACTGACACTAGACTCGTCTCTCTTTCACTCACTACAAAACTTGCATTTGTTTAGAACAAATTCTCACGGGTGCTTTTACCAGACGTCAAAGATAGCGTGACTGTCTTTTTGGAAAGAAAAACTTGTCAGTTTGTTCAAAATTTGATGAACAGTTTTCCTATTTTTTGTCCATAGAATCGATTTTGCGACCAAGTACAACCGAAAGGAAAGGAAAGCCTTAATTCTACGATTCAGCCTATCAAAAACGCATGCCGATTACTTTAACGTCTGACAATAAGACAAAAAATTAATTCTTAAACAAAAAAGTACTAGAGCAAGCCATGGCATCAGAAAACTGACTTCCATTTTAATCCAAAATTTAAACCATCGAAACGTGCCCTAAACATACCGAAGATAGATATCTCGAATTAATATAATGTCTTGTTACAAGTAACAAAAACAATTGATATCTCCATTCCTTTACAAAACAAAATCTATTACATTCACAACAGAAAAGAGAAAAAACAACGCTCTTAATAGGACAACATGCATAGGAATAAATAAAACTCTGCATGGTCCATAGACTTTCCTAAAGCCGGACAGGCCTGATGATCTGCTTATGTATTCCAGGAACACGTTCATTGAATACAAGATTATTATCAAAAACTGTCGTTGCACGACTTTACGCTCACTCATTTCATTGACTTCAATTTATAATGCGACAATAAGAAAATAATAATATATATCTGCGTCGTCACATCTTGAATCTCATAGTTAAGTCTCTCTACAGTCTCTCAGTATATTGTAGGTAGTGTTGCAAAATAGCTGATGACGCATATACAAAACGAGCCTTAGACGCAAAAAAAGAAGAAGAAAAGAAACAATAATAGGAGATCATCGGCTCCAAACAAAAGATTGTATGCCCAAGGCGCGCGCAAATGCGCGAACGCACAAAGTTCGTAGGCATTAAATTGATTGTGTGTGGAGTATAGTAAATGCACAAGCCGGTTCTTAATGCCGGGACATGTTAACATATATATAGAAAATAAAAAAATATGTAAAGAATACAAAAAGGAAGTCAGACATTGTGTTGGATTTCTTTTTCTGTTTTTTTTTGGGCAGTGCACCAGCTGAACGATTACTAGGGTTCAGAGAGGCATTTCGGTTAAGCTGACTGTAGGCCGTTCGTTGAGGTGCGGGGATCTTTTTCGGCTTGGTTGATTTGTTTATGTGTTCAATGACCGGCCTCGACCTCAAATCAGATGAAATTTATTTGAGGCTTAACCGAGATTTTTTTCTTATTTTGAAAAAATAAAAGGAGACAGAGTCGATGGATGTAGGTACATTTGTAGCAGAGGATAATTGACAGATTACGGACTCAAATGAAATTTCAAACAAGGTTTATGATATTCAAGTAAATTTTGCAAGTTATCCTTGGTAAGAAAGGCTTGTGGGTTGAGGACGGTTCAGTTTTTGATAAATGGCGCCCAACACAAAGCTATTGCAAAAACGAGATTTATAAATGTAGTAACGAGTGTTGACATACTATGTAGAATATAAAAACAAATAAAATAAACAAATATTCAGACAGACCAGGGATTGATGTAATCTATTTTGTCTTACCGGTGAGGAATGTAATATTTCGTGTTAGACTAATTTGAAAAAGAACTTTTCATGGGGCCATCACTCCCAAAGTGCTGATTATACGCACTGTGGAAAGAGTCTTGACTTCAAAGCACAAGTCATTGGACGTTGCGCTTTCTACTCCTTTTCCTTCCCAACAAGGACATTTTGGCCAAGTTTAGGATGCCCAGAAATCATTCTGAAAAAATAAGGCTATGGCCTTTATTTAGGCTATAGAACGCTTACGGAAATGTAAATCAGCATTTCTTCTTTACCCAAAAGCAATGAGTATCATGACCTATTTTTCTGAAATTGGACATTGTAAACATCGTGTATTGGATATTTAACTATAAGAATACGATCTTATAGTGGTTCGGCGACGATATTGAGCTAATGAAAGTCGCATTTCACTGCTGATGTTAAGACAACTTGCATTTTATGTCAGACAGACTGCGAATAAACAATCGGCGGGAGAGGAAAGCACTGTAATAATTCAAAGCCTTGATATATTTCCACTAAATTCTACCTCAAAATAAATACCTTGATTGGCGCCCAACGCTTGCTGGGAGAGAGTTTTTAGCCGAACAGGAGACTCTGAATGCAAATTAATAAACTGAAATGTACAACCAGCTCGTATTAAAATGTACCTGTACCCGCTTTGATATAAAATTGCCATGCTTTGTCATTCTTCTTTAAAGTTTGCGTTGATTGAATTCACTAAGTCCTACGATACACCTCCCACAAAAAAATAGAAAGCTTACGAAACTGTAAAACAGCATTTCTTCTCAACCCAAAAGCAATGAGCATTTCAAAACTATAGCAACAACTTGAGTTTAGTCAAGATATTCTTTTCAAAAATCCTTTCCAGGAAGAAGTTACAACGATAATTTTCCTCATTCTAAGAATAAGTAGAACAAATTATTCAAATTTTCCCCCTTTGTCACCTGTTGTCAAGCAAACTGGCTTGAAAAGCTCTTTCCAAACGACATAAAAAACTCAAAACATATTTGTGTCAGAAGCTGTTTAAGCATTTCCTATAAATGTCAAACTCAGGTAATAAATTTGGGAAAAAAAGAAGAGAAAAAAGATGTGATGTCACATCGACTATAACAAGGAAGACATATGTCATACGTAAATAAACTAAAGCGATATGAAAACCTCTAGAGCTCCAGAGGAGAAAACCCGCAACGCAATTTATTGTACTGTCCAGATAATAATGCTCATAACAGCCTGGTCTGATCCGTTGCATCCTCTGTTAATCTCCGTTCTTTGCGTCCGCTATGCCTAATTCAAATTCATCGTCCGATGGATTTGGACTAATACGCAAAGCTAGCCAGCCAGCACATCTTCTGAACAGGGGGCTATTCATACGACATAGAATGGGATCCAGTGTTGCCAAACAGTTGAAACTTTGGTTTTATTTCAGTGTTTTGCTAATGCAATGAAAATGGTTTAAATGGCGCCCAACGTTTGATACGAAGAAAATTTCCATTGAAGTAGATAATAGAAACTGCTGCATTGGACACCATACTTGACACGAAGAAAACTTTTACCGAGAAGCAGAGAAATTACAAATAGAAAGAGGATTGTTCTTCCTTACCAGTACAATTTGTTTAAATGGCGCCCAACTTTTTCGAAGCAAGCAAATTTGTCACCGGGTAGTAAATAACTACCTCCATAGAAGGATGTCCTCAAAGTAACAAAAATTATTAACATTTTTGTCCAAGGGACCTAACTCCTTTTTGTGATCCTTGCAAACCTTGATAGCTCACCAGCAACGTCATTTACCTACATGTTAACATAGTTCTGAACAAAAAACTTTTTTTTAGCGACTTAGAAAGTTCATATAGTCTCATTACTTCAAATTGAAAAACACTCTGCACAATCTACTGTTTCTGATCGTTTTTCCTTGTCCACTCCTCAGTTGGCAACAATATGCATGGGATGCACAGTTGTGTTGCATTGATCGTGGTACCGGTTTTCGCTTCTCTTTTAGGCATGATCTTATTACCTATTCGTAATGGATAGCACATTGGAGCACCATTATCTACCTCTCCAATGGCAACAGCTATATGCCTTCTTCACCTCTTCAATTCCAAATATAATTCCTGGTTATCTCTTTGCAGGGACTGTTTTCTTTTTATTTCCATTTTTTTTTTTTATATTTTTCTATTATTTCTGTCATTTTGTTGTTTTTTGTTTTGTGTCCGCTCTTTTGGCTTATTAATTCAACGTTTGTCTTTTCATTCTTATTACTTCCACACTCGATTTCAGTTTTTCTGTTTATTTGTTTTTTTTTTTTTTTTTTACTTTGTTTTCGCTGTTGTTGCTTAGGTATAATGTTGGTTGCACTTATGTTGCTTTATGCAGCGCGTCCGCGCACATATTGCCTTCCTTATTTCTTTCGTAGTTGTTTTTTTTTATGTTCCTAGTTTTAGATTTAAGTGGTCTTTGTTATGGTATTATCCTCGCTTATAATACACCACTTGGGTTCGTTACACTCTTTGTTTTGATTCTAGTTTGTTGGTATCGTGCTGTTTGTTGTTCCTCTGTTTCTGTTGCAGTTGTTGTTTCTTTCTTTTGTTTTTTTTTACTTGCCTCAGTGACTTGTTGTTGTGGTGGATTTTCGTAATAAAAAAGAAATCTCATGACGTCAAAATCAAAGGGCATTCACTTTTCAAAGTTTGTTTACATTTTCTAGTTCGCCCGTTTTGTGGTTGTAGTTGGTATAAGAGATGTAAAAGGATTCATGGAATGATTTTCGTTGTTATTTAGAGAAGAGATTTTTGGGACCAAAACTTTGTTTAAGAATGTTGGTAAGGAGAGTGATGGGTGTTTATTGGTTTCTATAAAAAAGAAAGATTGAACAACTGCTCGAAAGTAATTTGCTTTTCCGAAAGGTTCTTAAATTCCCGAAGTATATGGCACCAGGAATTGAATTGGCTTTCTTTCCAGAACAAAACGCAAAAATAGACAAACATTTGCAAATTTTAGAAAATAAGTTATTGATTATTAAATTATTCCGATAACATTGAGTCCTCGAAGAGATTACAGAAGTCTTACCTAGGGGAAACGAAAATTACTTTAAGCGACGCAATTCCTTAAAAACATTTCTTTGAAATAAGTTTAATTGTAAACTATCAGAATGGCGCCCAACGTTTGAAGAGAAAAAATCTTGCATAGAGCAACAGAGCGATTGCAAGACGCGGGTTTTTAAAAAGATTACAAGGTTTTAAAATGATCCAGCACTTTCAGCTTGAAATGCACTTCAAGGAAAGAGATGAACTGGCGCCCAACGCTTGGTTTCTGATTAAATTTAATCAGTTTGAAAAATGTGGCCATCTGACTATGCTGCGAGGCTGACTTTCAGGGCCTATCTCTTTGAAATTTGGATTAGAATTAGATCTTATAGTGGTAGTGCGATCTTGAGCTAGCTGCATTTCATTGCTTATAAAGACCACTGATGTGAAGAAAACTTGCGTCTTATATCAGACAGACTACGAATAAACAACAGGCAAGAGTGGATAGCACTCTAATTATTCAGTACCTTGATATATTTCCAATAAATTCTATTCGAAAATAAATACCTTAATTGGCGCCCAACGCTTGATGGGAGCGAATTTCGCACAGGAGAGAGTGAACGCAAATTTACAAACTGAAGCTTACGGGAAACTTACTGATTTACTTATAATTAGGTGCGTGTTACAGTTCGGGGTGAACCTGAACCTCAACCAACATCTTACGCCAACAATTTCGATTTCGGGCGGGTTCTCTCCAGTTTTGCACTCTAAGTCTATTGAGGTCTTTTCCAACTTGATTGCGCCATCTAAGACGAGGTCTTCCTCTTCCACGATATCTCTGTAATGTGCTTTCGCAAACCCATCGAGCCGTAGTGTATGGGTCCAACCGCTTTACATGGCCCAGCAATCGTAGCCTCGCGATGCGTACTCTTCTAGCTATGCACATGTCGCGGTACATACAGCTCGTTGTTATATTTACTGAAAAGCTCCAAGACAATACATTGTTTCAACCATCTCGTATTAAAATGCACCAGTACCAACGCTGATATAAAAATGCCATGTTTTGTCGATCTTCTTTAAAGATTGTGTTGATTGAATTCACCAAGTCATACGATACATTTCGCACAAAGGATGTCAGCCAAAGGACATCTTTAAAAACTTCACAGCCGTGAAAGAGGGCTCATTTAAAACTAATGCATACAACCAACATCTGAGCATCGCAAATGCCATAGCAAGCTCAAATCCAACCAAGAAAAACCATAAGTTATTTACTCTTTCGTACTGAACATTGAACAATGAACAAGTTAAAGCTGCCATTTCCCAACTAATACTTTATGAACATCTCTTCACAACAAAGCCTCAACGCAAAGATACTGCCCACTAATAGCGTCTAAAAATATTGCCCACAGCTTGAACGTATTCTTTACTGAATAGGAATCAAATATTCAAAGTTCTATGGTTTTTCTCCTTACAAAATGTTCAGACATTTCATTTGCCCTTCCTAGAGCAGATTTTCTAAGGTTATCATTGTTTTTGTTTTGATTTTCCCGAGAAAAGAATTAAAAAAAAAAAAACATTTTCAACGACAGTTTGTCCGCTTCATCTCCTATTGGGTGCCTTCTCAACCTCATCTCATCAACATCATCAACTTCTTGTGTACAGTGCCCTTCCATGTGAGGTCTTTTTTTTTCATTTTCATCATGGTATGTAAAGAAAAAAGAATCCAAACCATTTCAGAATAAAAAGGACATAAAAAATCTAAAATAAAAAATTCACATTCGTTGAACTAACCGGCTTTTTTCACCCACTTCTCCTTGTATTCGTTTCTCTCTTAAGAAGTGCTGGGCATACTGTGAAAGCAACGTTGCCATGTGTAATAGATTTTATTCTTTTACGTGGAAATAAAAAAATTGAGGAACCTGAGAGTGCTATTAAAGGATTTCATTTTGGCTTTAGCTGTCATTTTGACAGGAGCTTTAGTTTAAGTAGAAACATTGTCAGGAAATCAATTCTCGAAATGAATGAACTCATTCAGAAAACTTTATAAAATGTGTGCAAACTCTAAGTTGAAGAACTTTAAAGTTCCGCTAAGAACATTTCATTTTAACTTCAACAGTCATTTTGACAGAAGCCACAGTTTGATTATATTTCAAACAGAATTCGGTAATCAAATTTGGAAAGGAGTCAAGCATAGTTCAACTTAAATGTGTGTAAACACAAAGTCAAGGAATTATCATTCTCCAATGACATAAACCGAATCACTTTCAATTGTCACTTTGACATAACTGTCAAATAGATTTATGGAATTTACAAACTGTAGTTGGAACCACGGGAAAGTATCCAATCAGAAAAGCATTTTTATTCTTTCAGAGCTTGATTAACCTCTTTTTAAGCAAAGTGAACGTTTCTAACTTTTCAACGACTTCAAAAAGCTTAAACGTCATCTTGACGTTTCTTTATTTCAGCTGACGAAAGTTCTACTTAGCTTTCAGAGAAATCCACTAGGTCGGTTCGATTTAAGTTCAAAATGTTCATGAAATATGCTCATTTCATCTCACTATCCCAGTCAGATTTGCAGCCTGAATCACACAGGTTGGTAACATCACCCTCAAAGTATACTATTCAACCGTTTTTTTAAACGCTTTGTATCGCTCTGCCATTCCATTATGTGGAGGTATAAACGTTCTAATAGATTCATATGAAACAACGTGAAATTGTATTGCAACACGCTCATACCACGATCCTCTTTAAAGATTCCTCACACTGATCCTCCTTTGAATGTATCTTTTCTTGACTATAAGAAAGAAAACTGTTTTCTTTTTGTTTTTCCCTTTAGCTGGGTGAATTCGACTTATTTTCTTGACAGAAAAAAAAGAATTACAAACCTATGTGTACTTACGCTATACCTACATTTGTTTTCGATCTATCTCTGTCTATTACATTCGCACGTAGAGGCAATAAAGAGGTCATTCATACTTCTATTCTGTGGTGAACTAGAGAAGCCAAGGCGCATGAATGCCATTCTATACGCACACCTGAAACTGATACCGACTTTTTATTTTGAAACAAACAAAAGGACTGTGAGTAGGTTTGTGTGAGATCGAGATCAATTTTAAAATTTCTTTAGAATATCCTTCTGGTCGTGGTAGGAAAAGAGCGAGCGTACATCAGAACAAAACAGAACCCATTTGGGTCATTGATCGCACCATGTACACTGAGAAATAAATGAATTTCACAAGAATCATACAAAGAGGGTTGGCCATTGGGAAACTATTCCGAATGCAATGGACGTTGGAATGAGTGCAAGAGCGCAATCGATTATACAAAGGGGTCAAGGCGCTATCAGGGAAAGGTTTTCTGAAGAGCCTGCCAAGCCATTGAAGACAAATATAGAGTTCGTTTAGACATTTTAGATCACAGCTCTTCCGTTTAACTGCTTCACTATACTGATCCGCTCATGGGGTACGCCGTACAAAAAAATTAAAGAAAAACAAAGCTTGGGGGCTCTCACGTGTTAAAGACCTAAAACTTTATGCCGATTCTGAGTGGCTGAAAGAGCAAGCTCTATTCATGGCAGTGTTTTCATTCTTGGAGCACTTAACCGCCCCGTCGAGTCGCTTTTCTTGTCAAAGTTCACAGCTCTTATTGCGCCGACGCCGCGCCGGCGACGTGCCCTTGTTTTTCCCAATTGCTCATGACTCTTTTCGACACAGTGCTCGCTACGAACAAAATTGATGCCCATATACAAAACTTTGCCTGTGGTTCAAGTAAATCTCTGGCTGTATCGAAGTAAGACTTGATTTGTTTGAAGCTGCATCTGTCATACTTTAAGCAGGGTGTTTAAAAAAGTACTGTCTCTAGTCATTGCGGGCCTCTAGGTGCAGCTGGGTGATTTCAAGAGGTCCCGACAGCACCGGCTCTGTGACACTATATAACATTATAATTTTGAAAGTATAACAACAAGGTGTGCTTTGCTGCAATAAGTTTTCATTTGTTTGAGGCCCCACTAGCCGTGCTCAAAGGAGAATATTTGCAAAGCCTTTAGTGTCTTGCTATCGTTCTAGACGCAGCTGGGTGATTCGAAAAGGTTCCGTTTGCCAAGCTTCTTCTTTTTCTTCCTTCAAATTTGTTTTTTGAAACTGAATATCAGTATGGAAAGTTTTGCAAGAAATTGAAATTTCTAATCAACATTTTTGAAACCGTTTCCACGCCGAGCGCCCTGTGTACTCTAAAACACAATTATCCCCCTGATCAGGTTCATAGTTGTCAGAATGTGTTTATCGTGTTTAACCTCACGTTGTGATGGTGACATGCAATCGCAGGACAATGTCCACATTTTTTTTCTTTCTCACATGACCCTTCCACATACTTTGTTAAGTAAATTGTGTGTTAGCACATTATACCACTCACACACATCATACTTTTCTAGTTCATTCGTCTCAGAATCAATATGATTGGCGCCAAAAGTCTATTATAGTAAATTATTCTTCGTGCTAGTTGCATCTACAACTGCGCTGGCATCAGATGGAGGATATACAATTTTTGTTTTTGCTTGTGGTATATCCATTCTTATTGCGCACACACGAGAATATAAAAAAAACCCAACAGCACACACATGCACGAGTATATGAATAGTTCAGGATTAATTCAAATCCAATTATTGTTTCTTTAATGTTGCCAACAAGGATTGAAATTATGAGGGGGGAGAGTTTTTCGCCCTCTATTGTTCTGTTCGGGAAGGTAGTTTGTTTTGTTCGAGTGAAAATAGCGTGTTGCACACTATAAGCATACTTGTTGAATGATATATGATAGCCTCATTTCGAAGGCGAGCTCCTTGATTTGAATTTCAAATTTAAATCTTATAAATCCAAAACAAATTGTTGAAAGGATTCGAAGCCAAACAAAAGGTGAGAAGGAGCAGAAACTGGAAAACAATGGTTCTGTTTTTGATTTGTCGACTCTGAACGTCATCAGTTTATTCACAAAAGAAACTGCAAGTTTGTTGATGGATTATAAAAAGGTTTGCTCGACGAGCTCGCAGCGAGCACGCAAGGTGGGTAAAGAGGATGTGTTGGAATAGTGGCAATTTTTTTTTCAACCGTACCAGTGGGACGCTTAAGAAAGATGCATTCTGAAATAAGTCAGATGAAAAATGTTCAGTTTTATTAAGAGGCCTAGGACTTATATGGTGTTCGTTGCAAAAAAAGGAAAGGGCAGCCACTATCTTTAGTGTGGTAATTTTTATTGTTTGTCAATAGAAATGCAACAACTCAGGTATTAATGTTCGCTCTTCCATTATTATCAAGGATGAACTCCTTAACAAAGTTCTAAGCAGACGCAGGTGGATCACTACTGTCAAGCAGACAAGTGGCAGAGGTGTGATCACTTCGAGATTACAATCCTCATAACGCCTTTGAAGAAAAATGAGGAGAAGATGAAACCGAAACCATTTGGTAAGAAAAAACCTGAGAAATGTATCCCTCAGGCGTAGTCCACTTTGTAAGTTTATCAGAGCAAACATCCAACAGACAAACCCAATTTCACTTTGCCAAACAAACAAAAAACACTTTTGTGGGCTTTTATCATTGATTTCCATTAGTCCTAGACAAATGACTCTTTTCGTTGCTCTGCTTTCTAAACACTATCAAAATAAACGCTTAGCCTTAAGACAAACAAACAATCCCAATTCCAGCATCATCCATCCAACATTTTCCATGTAGTTGCCTCTCAAAAATTATTTCAAATAAATACCGCAATCGCTTATGATATAAAATACGAGCAGGGATGTACCTATCTATATATATATAAAAAAAAAAACATCTCTGCAAGCATAGTCTAAACAAAAGCCCATGCCGGCAGTCAAAACAAACACATCTAAGTCCTAAATCTATCCAATTTAATGATGAATATTCATCAATCACTCAACACGGGTATAGATTGCAAGCTCTCTAAAGTGTGTTGGCAGGCGCACTCTAAAGTTGATCTCATAGCACAATGGGTTTCTTCTTGTGGAGACTCTCTTTTATAGTGCCACTGTTGCTGCGGGCTGTCAATTTCCTCACTTTAAAAGCAGTGTGCGAGTTGCGGACATAAACATTCGCAGCAAAAAAAAAAAAAGCAAACAAAAAACAACAGGAAGAAAGAAAACAGCCATTGGATCAAATTTAATTTATCTTCTTGTAAGTGATTTGAGGCTGTCATTTTGCTGGTTGATTTGTGTGTGTGGGTTTATTTCATTTTTAAGAGATAGCAGTTCTAAACGCCTTAGGGTGGACAGAGCTCTGTCATGGACAAAATATAGATCAACAATGAGCAACCATCTTTGGTGATACATACACAAAACAAATAAAAATGTCTTTAACGTCAAATTCCGATCTAATAAGAGTTCACCAACTGTCAGTGTCAAAGCCAGTGCTGTCAGTCAAGTTGGTGACCTCTGGCCATACCTGATTTACTTTTTTATCATGGTTATGGTCTTGTTCATTAAAAATCCAAAGTTTCCTGCCAAATACTTCAGTCGATACATAAAGGTTTCAATTTGACTTTTCTGACATTATTATTTTCTTAAGCCCTGATTAAGGTGACAGCTACACCTGCTATTAAACTTTACGGCTTTGTTTGATAGTAGTTTAATTCAAAACTTCATTAAAATGTCGTTAAATAAACGAAAACCAATTGTGTGACACAGACAATGGATATTTTTTGACTTTGCATCTGAAGTTCTACAATACAATAACAAATAAATGGCGGCCATGAAAACAAAGAACGAACACATAACACTTTATTCAAGGCCACAAGAACGACTCGTTCTAACTTTTTGTTTCTTTATTGTCTTAAACAGAGTGCCTAACAAACTAGTTTCAAAACGATGACAGATATTAAATCAAAAAATGCTGTTAGCTGCAACAATGTCTGTTATAATTAGGTAGGTTTGACGGAGGGTTACTGACTGGAATACATTTTTGTATAGTTCAGGTTTACAATCAAGAGACATGTAGTTGGTTGTTGGGGTGTTTTTTTTTTTTTAAATCCCGCCGATGGCGATTGAACTCCCATCTCAGAATATAATGGAAAAATTTCGATTGCATTTTACGATCGGTTTCAAGAACAAACTTCCATAAACAAAAAATATATAATTTTATCTGCGCATCGAATTCTCAATCAGATTTCCTTTCTATCCAATGAAATTTTAATGCTTGTGTTAGAATGAAGGTTATCATATGATTTGGTGAATCAAGGCACAAAACAGATTCGCATTTATATGAAGAACAGATTTACTCAAAAGGAAATCAAAATTCCATTGTATTTTTTTACTACCGTGTCTAAATAGTTACTTGGAAATAGCACTGTTATTGCAGGCAGATGTCATCCAACACTCAAATTAAACGCAGTTTTAAGTGCTGAGTGACAACGAGTCACATTTGCTATAAAAATGCTTTTATAACTTGTCTTACGTCAAATAAAGACTACTAGCAAAAATCTATTACAATTCGAACGAAATTAAAGACAAAGAATAAACGAAACAGCTGCATATTTGTTTTGAAGCAATAATTTGATTGAGTCTTACTGAATTAAAAAAAAAAAAAACAAGAATATTTCCATACCTGACTTCACCAGTACCTACATGTATAAGAGATATATGTAGTAGATTTGTCATATAAAGTCAAAACTTGACACCTGTCACTCATTACTTGGTGGGCAAACAATCTGACAAGAGTTGTCAATAAACAAAATAACACAAAACAACACAAAATAAAATAATTACGATATAATTTCCGCTGTCTTTCAGAAAGACTCAGGTCCATTTGACCTCCCAGCGGAAGTACATAAACTTGACGGAAATGCACCCTCTCATGAGTTACAGCATAGATTAGATAATGGTCAATGCATTTGCTGGCATTTTTTTCCTGCTCACTGTTCTACTATCTTTTTTTTTGTTTTTATCGCAGATCGGAATCCATGTGTCAGCTCAAAATATTGATGTATTTTTAACCATCACATATCGCTCCCTCGCGACACCAACCCCCTGGAATCATTACCAAAAATAGGCTTTCGGACTACCTCAATGAACGCCAAAATATTTCTAAAAATATCGCTCATCACCGTTCACCGCGGACAATAACACAAAATAAAAAAACTAACTCTGTCGTAATCGTATATCTACTACGAGAATTTTGCGCTCGTATTTGAAAACAGAGATGTCGTTGCTTTTTATTCTACTGATGCCTCAAGTGAACGAATTTATCACGTCATTTTGCCGGCTAAAATTCTGGATTTTTATTACAGTCTGTGATGTTTTATCACGAACAGCTGAGTTTAGGTTTATTTTTTTGTGGCCATGAAAAAATAAAATAAATAAAAAGAAAAAAAGAAAAGGTGAAATTCACGCGCTTGAGTATGCGGTTTGCTCATTTTTATCGACACGTTTCTTGCGTGTTTTTTTTTTGTTTTGTTTCGTTTTTGTATAATAATAATCACACTTGACCTTGAGGTTGTGCACAGAATGGTTAGAGTTGTGTGCAGTTTCATTGTTTCTCAGGTAGATCCGCGAGTGAAATGTTTGTGTAGCAACAAAGAGAATGACAGATTGATTTTTTGTGTTTTATTTCTTTTTTTGTTTTTTTTTGTCGACCGTATATCGTAGTGCAATTAAAAGTAACACTCTCGTTTGTGAAATTTTTAATTGTGACAGGTCAAAGTACTAGATTTTTTTATTTCAGCTTTGGCAGGGAGTTTATTGGTTGACGACATTATTTTAAGCTTTCAAGGGCAGTTTAAAGGCTCGATTTATGTGGTCTGTTTTAAGTACTTTCCACGTAACTTGGTTTAAAGATATCAACGTCTTATCCACCCCATTGCAGTTTAATGGATGGATTTATTATTTGCCTTAGACAATTTTATGAAGAAATGATGTGTAAAGTGTCTTGTATTTTACAACAAGCTACTCTGTGCATTTTAAAGACAATTGAACCGCATTCGCGACTTTTCCAGGCTATAAACTTTTTAATCAAATAAACGGCTGACCGTGCTTTAGTTCGTTGACTTTTGAAATCTTTAAAAAGATGTCTGGAGGATTTTTTATATTTCACATCAAGCCGCTCTTAAATGAGTTGAGAATATAGAATGAAAGTAAGTTTGTATTGACAATCTGTAATTTCGGTGGAATGCGAATTGAAGGTGAAATGCAAGAAAACCGAAATAAATGACAAATATGCTTCACGTTTATCTACTGTAGGTAGCACTTCTTCTCCAACCTTAACGATGCCACTAGTGTCATGACTTCTAAGAGATCACAGTTTATATATTTTGTGCCAGGGATTCGCTGAACTTGTTGTAGAGACCTATGTAAAATTGTGGTACCCGTGGTGTGATGGATAGCATGTCCACCTGCTAAGCCAGAGGTTCGAGTTCGAATCCCAACAGTGGCAAAAATTTTTTTTGCACGGGTATCGTCTGTCGCGAGGAACTGGCAAGTCCCCCGTAAGTATTCATTGCCATGAAAAGCACTTTCTCGATTGACTGTTTGAAACCGGCAGAAAATTGTAGGTCCCTTCCATTCCCTCACAAGACATGGTTGTCAGAAATGCGCTAAGCCCAGAGGCTCCTCGCTCTGCTGCGCCACCCTATTTATTTATTTTTTATGTACAAAAATATAATTTATCGGTTTACTTCTCAGTTGAGTTTTTTGTACTAAAATGAGTTCTAAGAACAGAGAAAAAAATCCGACAGCCAATATGGAAACACATTTCGTGTTTTCTGTTGGGATTGGATCCACGATAACCATTACACCGCGGGCACCACTTGAAAACTTAGATGATGCGTAGCACTAGGAGAGCGTGTCTTAGTGGCCGAGTTCAGGGAACTAATAGGGCTGTTCAATGCCATGTATTTCTCGTCAAGAGACATTCAAATATGGCGTATTGTAGTAGAACAGTTTTGAGTAGAGTGGAAAAAACAAGCTTTTTTGACAAGTAATGGCGATGACAAAGGAAACCTGGATTAAAACTGGGTGAAGTGCAACGAACGAAGCTAATACAATTCAAATCCCGGTGTCAGTTTTAAAGTAAAAAGTGAGGTATAAAGGTGCATTCACACTATGTCAAACAGAACGAATCTGCGACATGAACGATATTTTCCTTATCAATATGCCAATGTGGACACACCTTAAAACGGTGTTCACCCCGTTGAATCAACTGATTCATTTTTAGTTTGACTTGTTTTGTTTCCTTTCAACATCGAGTTGTGACAGTTGTCACATTCGTTAAATGAAAAGTACATGTAAACTGCATTTTATTTACACCACCAAGCAATTAGGTTTTTGCTTACCACAAACCATAGACAAATAACTAAAATCAGCTTGCGAAGTTAACAACTTACAGCTGCCTCATTTGTCATCACTTTGAGTATGAACACTTGGGGGCAGTGTGCACGCAATATATCAAAATTAATAGGTTGAGTGTGTCCAGTGTGAACAAGGTCTAAAAAAAGCAAATGTCAAACTTCTACTCTGAGTTCTTATGTTGCATACATAAGGAAGCACGAGTTTAAAATCCTTCGTTTTGAATAGCTATTAAAATCTCCCTCTTTCGTAATGTGACGCAATGTGACACCCCACACTATTCCTCGTGGCCTTAAAAGACATAGTTTCAGAAAGGCTGCCTTCTAACCTCCAAAAAGGAGTCATCGTTTTTCATAAATGCTCACGCGACATTCTTCACACCATGGCACACATTATATCAACTTAAATAAAAAAGGTTACGTATACGCCATACGTTACTTCATTGTAAGTCATTATTAGAAAAAAAGCGTTTCTTTAATCGTCTATCCACATTCCTAACTAGAGCATGGGTAATTAAATTTTTGTCAAACTCGAACCAAATATCTACTAGAGAAAGAGTCTAGACATGCCACAAGCGACTACCCTTCTAACCATTCCATTGTTTACCCTGAAGTTTGTTGAAGAGAATTAATCAACGAAAATTTGTGTTCTCCTGTTCTCCAATAAAATTTTATTCGTTCATTGACATGAAAATTCAAAAGCAAAACAAAAAAACCAATAAAATAAAACTTGAGTTCATCGACAGAGTGCACTTCAATTTAGCACCTGCTTAAGTGTGCAAATAATAAATTTACTCATTTTACTTTACAAACGTGTTGTAAACCTGTTCATATTCTTTCCCTCTGTTGTCATTCTTTTTTGCAAACCTGTCAAAACATCTGACTTTCCTTTGACAGTTATGTAAATGTTATCAAGAGATCACAGAATGGTGACTTAATGTCATTCTATTACGTTCAAATTATAATTTTTTGTCCAGCACACAGTTTGTGAGACGACCGACGATGATGACAGATAAAATATCATTGACCGGAATGCAATCAACCTATTCCAAGGCTATACTATACAAACATTTGATTTGAATACAGAAAAAAAAGCAAAAACTGCAAACCAGAAGAGAAAAAATACACATTCATACACATATGTACTTAAAGTTGATTGCACTTGGCGCATGTGGGACTATTTTTATTACCCGAAACAACTTCCAAACGTAAATAAAAGTTCTAGTACTGTGTAAGGGGTGATTGTAGGGGGATGTATGGTTTTTATTGGCATAGACTTTGACTTGCTGGCCCTCCCCTCTAGCCACTACCAATTATTATTATACTGCAAGAGGCTATCTTTACTGTTCCAATGATTGAGGCGAATATTTTTTCAATGAATCTGATTCTGATTAGATATGTATTTTTGGAAGCTTTTACAGTATTTTTATTTTATTTTTTTTTTTTGCTATGGAAATCAAACGAGCTGGGTAATTGGCCTATCGCCCTGTTTCAAGTAGAGATGTTGATGAAATGCAGTTAAGCACGTGCAAAATGAAATTCAATGTTGTAATACATACATTGATTGGGCAATGAAGCGAGGAAAGCAGTGCATTGACTCGCACAGTAATATATTTGGAAATATGATTTTTAGAAGATATAGTTCAGTGGATAGAACTTTGAGTGGAATTTTAAATTGCACGCTAAGTACTCTGATAAAAGGCAAAAACTAGTACTATAATGTTAAATATAGCAAATAGGTTGGCGCAACACAGTGTGGAGCCCTGGGGCACTTCTCACAACTACATCTTGTGAGAAACGGAGAGGACCATGAATTTGTTGCCGATTCGAATGCCTAATTCAGAGAACGCTTTTCATGGCAATGAAATTAGTATCGGAGGACTTGCAAATTCGATACCGAGAAAACATACACACTTAGAGATTCCAATCTTGAACGTTCCATGTAAAAAGCGGATATAGTAATTATTACGCCACGGGAACAACTTTAGTGTCAATTGCGTTAGTATAACTGTCAATACAAAGAGTAGATAATACAGGGATTCAACATGGGCAAGGTAGTGCCACTTTGACAAAATTTTAATTCAACTGGGGCCAATAAGCAAACTAAAAACAGAAAGAAAAAAAAACTAAAAAACCGTGAAGTATCGGGGCTTAATCCAAGGCGAATAAGCCTTGCAACTAGTGTTAGAGCCATAAAGGCCAGCACGAAACAAAAAAATAGAAGGAAAGATTGCGATTTACATCAAATCATGTGCCTTCTATAATAATGAACTGCTCCGCTTCGTCAAATTTTCGATGAGTTTGCTATAACATAGCCACGGTTGCCAATTGCCAAAAAAATAGGTGTCCAAAAATGAAAATAAAATTGACTAAACGTAGTTTCAAATGACTAAAATTATGATTGATTCCGATGAAACGGAAAAAGCAGCATGAGAAGCGCTTATTAGAGAGAATCTAGAAGTTTTATAAAAGTATGAGCTATAAAGTTTGCACCAAAGGTTTAAAAATCATGCCAGGGTGGAAAACTAAGAACCAAGCCCGTAAGGACCACCAAGCAAACATAGCTGCAGAACCGCATTCATCTCTGAGAATCTTGAAAAGTTAGTTATGCAAACTCACTGCGGCTACCGCAGAGCAATCATTGGGCTTGAATGAACGAACTTATGGATGCAGTTTTTACATAATTCGATAAGAAAAATGCCTTACGTATACCTACATTTCAATTTTAAGGACCTTTAAACTGAAGTGTTTCTCTTATTTCATTTCGTTGAAAAAATTACCAAATCAAATGGAATAAAAAGTGACCATTTGACCAAGTGAAAAAATAATGACCAGATTTGGACATACATAAAAATGACCAAACTGGCAACCGTGAACATAGCACCTGTTGCGGATGCAACTTTGTTCATTGATAAGCTATACTTGTTCAATTGTTACAAAGAGTACAAAATTGTTTTTCCAAATGTATCAACATTTGTCATTCCAGAGTAATACCAAACAGAAAACCGATTTCTGACTTAGCCGTTCGGAATATGCCAAAAATTGAAGGTCAATAAAATACGTAAGGTCAAGAACTGCAATGAACTTTACTTCCAACCAATTTACTTTGCTTATTAAGGCATACGTATACTTTATCATTGAAAGCAGACTAATTCAACGCGGAAAGTTCTCTATGTCATATTAAGGCGAGATTTGGTTTTCAACTAAAAGAAAAAAATTATAGAAGTTTCGACAGATACATTTTCCACTATCGGGAAAAGCGTTCATTTGAAAGTTCGAAAAGGAAAGATTCGTTCTGTTCTGACACTCTTTTTCGCTTCCTTTCGTTCAATTTCATTCAACCTTTTTTCGAAACACAAATGTGTTATCTATATTACAAGATAACGTAACGTGACGTAAAATCAAAACTCAAATGTAGAAACGAGAACGATGACAATTCCTTTCAAAGCGAATTTACCTAATGTGACCGAAATCAAAGCCAAGGTATGTTTGAACTTAGGCTAAGTTCACAATGGCGCTTAGGCCTGGGTTTCAATACCGTAACATTTCATTCGTTACGAAGCGGTTTTATACGAAGCCGTTTGTTATAAAGCCGTTTGTTGGGAAGCCATATGTTACAAAACCTTTTTTGTTTCGTAGTTTTAAGCCTCCCACCGTTCTTTTGAGTTTGAGTATCGTTCTCTTGTCTTTAGCTACTTACTTGTTAAACGTATCGTAAACGTAACGTCAGACATTTCTGGTCAGTATTGTCCTTTTTTGCTTCGCAGTTCTAAATCTCAAACCGTTCTGAAACGTATCGTTAACGTAACGTCAGACATTTCTGAGCAGTACTGTAAGAACTACCTTTCGAAGTTGATATAGTTTGTTCTCTAGGCAATAATTTATTTTAATTGAGTACGTCATCTCAAATGAAATGAAAACTGACCACCTAAATCGCTTCTTCTTTCAAATATATCAAGGAACCAACGGCCGCCCCATAATTTTTTTCTTCTAATGATAATGGCCTGCAATATGTGCAAAGACAAAAACTTATACTAAACTTACTCAAACTCTATTTTAAGTCACATGCAATACGGCTTGTCAACTTACCTGAAAAAAAAAAAGAAAAACAGAGTGCAAATCAAACAATTGAAGATAAATTCATGCAAAAATAGCTTTGCTCTTTTCTTGTAAACAAAAATGACATTCCTATTCTCACCAACAGAATTATTATACCTCACAATTTCAGCAAAACATCTACCTCATCATGTTACCCATGAAAAAATAGCGAATAAGGTCAAAAATAGCCACACACGCAACGTGATGTATTAAATAAACTTTGACTCATTAGCCAACTCGGGGCGAGGTTGACCTTGCTGGAAATTATACTATACCCGTCTTCCCGCCTCTATTACTATAAAAATAACAACTACCATAGTGTATACAATTCTAAATTTATCTTATAGACAAACACGAGCAAAAATGCATATTTAAATTTCCTGTTCCGTCCGATGCATCATTCCTTTAATGTCTACTTCATAGCCAACGATCGAATGAACATTATGTAGGTACACAGATCTTCGAGCACCAGATGTGTTCAGTTTGAGGTAAATAGAATACTCGACGAATTCTCACTCGAGTAAGTTTTATTGAAAATCTGCGCAAAATAAATCATAACGAGATCATGAAAAAAAAGAAAAAGAATATGTGAAAATTCGGTTTGGCACCCACTTTTCATCGTCAAACACAAACCATGCGCCAATCGGCCAATATTCTAAATTGGAGCAACAAGCGAATATGCAACCCAAATGTCTGCAAATAAATTTATATTTTCTGTTTGTGAGCTAAAGGCCACACGGGTTTTATTTTACCGCAGACTCATATCCTCGGATTTTTGTTTTTGTGCATTTATAGAAATATTTTGTGGAAATTTTTGAGATGTTACAAAAATAAAACATTGACAAATTAAATTACGTTAAATGCATTTTTCGTATTCCCTTAGGTTGTCTGAAGTGACTTATTTTTACGGCGCAGGAAAATGTAACGTCATCGTTTTTTGAAGCTTTTGAATTTAAATTTAATAATTTACATGGGTTGAGATGAACGTAAAGTACATGACTGGCTTGACGTGAGAGAGGCTTAAGCGGTACGACCAAGGTGATGAGCAAATTATTTGACAGTTCACCAAGGATATTTTCATGAATATAAATCCAATACCTTTTCACGGATATACCTTTAGATAATGTATCACATCAAAGAAACAAAAAAAAAAAAACCTAAGCAGTCCATAGATTAACATTAAATTTAAGTCACGTTACGATTTCTTTGGGAACACTTTTTTTTTTAAAACGTTAGAGCAAAGTGAAATTATGGAAGTGAAAAAGCTACTGGTTAATATATCCGGCTTAGCTGGCGTAGTCAGTTGAAATAGAAACTTTGTAAAAGTTGAGTTTTTGGCAGCAATCAGCTGTGCTTTACGTCTATAGGAGTTTTTCTTTTTTAGCTCCGAACAGTGAACTGAACTGATAACGAACAGCGTGAACGTGTTCTGAACTGAGCTATGTGAAGTTGGCTGCGCTCAGACTCTTGCTCTAGATGCCCCGTCATTTTATTTCGAGCACGTAGAGTGCGCTCACGTAGTGTTCTGGATAAAAAAGATAAACATTCTGAGCATTCAGGTGTTGCTGAATTGAAAAGAAATACTCTTACGTTTTTGACGTTTCACTTTTCTGTTCGGAATTAAAAAAGAAAAGCCCCTGATAAGAAAATCTTGTAGAGTTTAAGTTCTCGCTACAAAATTGTAGACGAATGCGGAACATAGAAGATAAATGTGGGGTTGCATTACGTTAACGTAGTTTAACACCAACTTATACACGCAAAGCTTTTAATTTTCCTGACAAGTCTTACAGCAGCATAGTCGAACCTTCGGATTTATTGTGCTAGTTTGAGTGTTACGTTACGGACTGGTAGAGATCTGGATATTTTGTTTTAAAATGAGTTTATGAGCGCAGCACGTTTGAATTTATTATCAGGTGTTATTTGAAATGAGAGCTTAGTAATCATTTTTCCTCAAGCCGTGTAAGCTCGTTACATAACGGATCACTGACCTTTTCTTACCATGAACTAATCAAATAACTTTGTTTGAATTCCTAAACTCTTCTGGCAATGCTTGCAAGCATCAAGTTGAGCCAAAAATAGAGAAATCTGTTATTTAAAGGCGTACAATGAAACCTGCTGTCATATATAGTGGTTCACTGAGAAGTTAAAGCATTTAATGCGTTACATCACGTTTCACTACAATTCTTGATGCTTCGACTTACAACGAGCTTAGAAGCGCTTGATCTTTGTGTTGTTCTAGTTTGACTCTCAACTTCAGGTAAAACCACAAAGACGACATAATCGTGTTTTAGGCAGCAATGGTTTACGTTACATAACGTAAAATTATGAACTTAAATTCTGTTTGAGACATACACCCAGTATATCTAAACTAAATCAAAGGAACTGTTGTGTTTAGATGAGACTTAAACTGTATGCGAAGTGACGTTACGTTTTACTTATAACTTGTAACAATTCCAACCCAACGAAACCGATAAAGGTTTCTAGCTATTTAAAGACATTGTAAAGTGTTACGTAAACAATGGGGCTGTCATTTGTACAAATAATTTCAATTTATAATACGATTCACTGAGAACTTATGGCATATAATACGTTACGTCACGTTGCACTAAAATTCTTGATGCTTGACAACAACGAGCTTAGAAGCGCTAGATCTTTGTGTTGTTCTTGTTTAACTCAAAACGCCAGGTAAAACCACAACGCCGGCACAATAGTGTTTAAGGCTGTAATGATTTACGTTACATAACGTAAAACGATAAATTTAGTTATGTTCATTTTCAATAATTGAGCTATTTGAGACGTCAGTCGAAATTAAAACAAAGGAACTGTTGAGTTTTGATGACGACTCAGGCTGTATGCAAAGTTACGTTACGTTTTACTTTTAACTTGTCATTCTAGTCCAGTAAAACCGATAGAAGATTCTAGCTAATTAAAGATGTTGTCAAGTGTTATACAACCAATATACTCGTCAACATAATCCTCGGGCACATTTCGAATGAGAACCTCAAATGACGAATATTCTGATACGACCTTGAGCGACTTCTCAAATCATACCCTAAAATAATTAACAAAGCATCTTAACTTTTCAAAGAATGCCAAACTTCTTCCCCGTCAAGCGGAAAACTGAAGGTAATTAAATTAAAAATCTCTTGTCAAATAATTCAAGCAGAAACTCTACGACTTTCTTCATTGTAAGACTAAAACTTAAATAATAATGACTACCTTTTCTCAAATTTGAAATATTAAAATTATAAGAGCTTTTAAAGAACACTCTGCATTTTACATAAATTAAAATTACTTTTTGGGTATCGTTTTCATTCTCAATGGTAAATAAATTATTGATAAATGAATCAAACAAAACATTGAATGGTGAGAGTGAGAAAAAGTAAAATTAAAATAATAAAATACATATATAAAAAAAAAAAATTGCTGAAAGAAACTGCACGTGTTGTCAAGGCGAAACATTGCCATGGGTTTGTGCAAATATTCAAGGTCACCGCACAACGCTGACGCATACACACATGCTTAAACACACAACAGCAAACGGCACTATAATATCTCTCTATGCAAGGGTTGTGGGCAGCAGAAAGTATACATAATGTGCAATAAATGTTTTTTGCCCCAAAGCTCCCATCTTGATATTTGCACGGCGTATGCGCCCTACGACACGACACCAACATCGACAACTCACTTACACCATCAAATAATATAAAATAGAAAACCGGCTTCGTTACATTCATTTATTTGTTATAAGATATCTACCCCCAAACCATAGCACACCCCACAACCACCCGTTTTGGTAGTAGATACCTGTACTTGATGCGGGAAGTTTTGCCGGTTTTTGTCGTCATCATTGTCATCATCGTCGTTAGAGTGTTGTTAGCTTTTGCTTTGTTGTTTTGTTCCGCAAAAGCGCCGGTAGATAAAGTTCTTTCAAGAAGCCGGTTTCGCCTTGAATGCGCATGCACGTTACCTTGAGAAAATTGTTTCCCTCGCAATATTTCTTTTTGCTTTGCTATTGTTTTTTTTTTTTACATAAGCTTTTGAAGCAGCAGAAATATGATATAGGTGAACGAGAGCTCTTTATGGTTCTGCATAAATGCATATATTATGAGTGATTTACTCGAGAAAAAAACTATTGAGATCTATTTTCAAATTGGTTCGAAGTTCTTTGTTTGTTGAAGTAAGAAGAAATTCTATTCTAGGATGGTGGGGTTAAGGGATGGAAAACAAAGAGGGCTTTTCCCCGAATGCAAAAAATTGTATCAAGGACGAGCAAGGATTGCTATTTAAACAGTTTTGTGTCCTTGACCTGAGAAATCTCTGTATCAACACAGGCTCGTTGAAGAAGAACGAGTGCTCGCCGGGCAAATATTAAGTAACACATCGCATTCTGTGCCCTCAAAGAGGAAGCAAGCAAATTCAGAAATAAAACTTCGATCAGCTATATAATAATTTCACAACTTTATTGTCCCTGCCCATCAAGTTCTTGATTTGCCCGCTTGAACTTTCAAATTTTGTGTTGAGTTCATCGTACGATTTATTTCTTACGATTTTGTTTTTTTTTTTATTTACAAGCTAAAATTAGCTATGGCAAGAGGTCTCCATCCACAGATGCTTGAAAGACTAAAAGCAAATGCACAAAATGATCGAAATTTGCCGATTCACGACACTTTTTGACAAGCCAAAAAGTCAGCGAGGTGAAAAAAAATTAGAGACGAGTATAAAAAGAGAGACGAGTGGTAAAAAAGTAAATTCTAAAATCCAGAATTGAAAGAAGGTTTCGTGAAATAAGAAATTTTAAATGTATGTCAAAATCATCTCCAAAGCTTCCAAACAATTCCACCACATGGTTGCTTAAAATGCACCACGAGCATAACGCTACGTAGCATAACGAAACATTGCAATCGAATTGATAAAGCTTGACCAAGTTTGTAGTTTATCTGTGTTGTTGAAGAATCTGATTCCCCAATAAAGATCCTCTGAAGAAGACAGCGAACCCTGTCAAAACGTCGGGAAAGTAAATGAAACAAGTTGCATTTCACTGCGCTAACCAGTGACCAAAAAATGTCGTAGAGGAATCAGATTCTTCAACAACACACGGAAAATTGCAATCTTTTAAACTCAAATTTCGATCTAACTTTCAACTGATTTTTGTGAGTTTTTCTGTTGATTTTATAAATGTCAAGCCTTTAAAACTAAGCTATGTATTCTTGATTTCGAGCAAATTATTCAAGTTTACGTTGTGTTTTTTTAATGAACTTGGAAGTTCCAATTCTGTCGACTCAATTTCTTCATGTCTGGCGAAACAAAAAGTTGGAAACTTAAGAAAACACTAATTCTTAGTTTAACTTAGTCTGCGACGAGAGTGTCTTGTAAATAACGTAACGTAGCATCAGCTCCGGTTAGTAATGCAGTTTTAAATTTCGATTTAACTTTCAACTGATTTGTGTGAGTTTTCCCGTTGACTTTATAAATGTCAAGCATTGAACTAAGCCATGCTTTCTAAATTTCGAAATATTCGAGTTTACGTTGCGTTTTCGTAATGCATTTGCAAATTCTATTTCTGTGGACTCAAATTCTTCATGTCTGGTGAAGTATAAAGTTAGAAACTTAAAAAAAATACTTATTCTTAATTTAACTTCAACTGCTACGAATAACGTAACGTAGCATCAGCTCCGGTTGATAATTCAGTTTTAAATTTCGATCTAACTTTCAACTGACTTGTGTGAGTTTGCCTGTTGACTTTATGAATATCATGCCTTGAACTAAGTCATGCTTTCTCTATTTCGAGCACACTATTCGAGCTTACGTTGCGTTTTCGTAATGCATTTGCAAATTCTATTTCTGTGGACTCAATTTTTTCATGTCTGGCGAAGCATAAAGTTAAAAACTTGAAAATATACTAATTCTTAATTTAACTTCATCTGCGACGAGAATGTCTAGTAAATAACGTAACGTAGCATCATCTCCGGTTAATAAAATTCAGCTTTTAGTCTCCTTACACTGTCTTCATGTAACTTCTGAGCCGTAGTTACTCCTATTGAATTTCTTCATGTTTCGACAAAGATATCCAATACAAAGTGAATAACGCAACGTAGCACAAGACATTTTTTGAGGGCTGCATGCCAATATTTTTGAACTACCGTTTTTATTTTTGTTAAGTTCATAGGTTTTAGGCATAAAATCAGGAAACGAATTCTCACAGTCTCATTGAGTCTAAAACTCCTTTCGTTGCGTTCACACAATAAATTTGTAGATCTTAATTCTTGGAATTGAATTCCCTTACGTCAGGTGAGAGAGGGATTATATCCCTTGTAAAATATCCCCTCTCAACGTGTCTTTCTAAATCGACAATAAGGAATATACTATGACTAAGGCTTACGTAACAACCAACATAGTGTTTCTGTTAAATTCCCAAACAAGAAAGTTATAACAGGAACTTGTTATAAGCTTTACAAAAATCAACACACAATGACTAACATTCACAGAACACCACATCAAGCTACCCTTGCTTGTAGTACCACCATTTCGTACACGTGCCGGTATTTCTAGATCTGACCTTGAATGGCAGCAAAAAAAAAAAAAAAAAAAAAAACAGAAAAAAAGAAGGTAAGAGATCCCACTCAATCCGGGAAAACTACACCCATCTATCTATGGACTTATGCACATGAAATCCATCTAAGCACCAGCACCCATTAGCCATATACCGCTACCGTCTCCGTCAAATGAAATTTCACTAGCGGATATAACATCCCCCGGTTTCGGTTTCAAAGCCGAAAACCACCTTTAAAAAAATCATATCCTTTTCCTATACCAAATATCCCCGACTTTGGCAGAGAAATTTTTGTATTATGTATTTTCATTTTGTGCACCGGTCTCTCTATACACGTGCCGTCGATACGAATGTTTCACTTTATTTATTTTTTTCTTGAACTTATTTTTCACAAAACCCCCCTTTTGTGTCTTTGCCTTATGTACCCCAATGTGCAACGGCATAATTGCAAAGATTTTTTTTTTTTTTTTTTTTATAGATTCTTTCGAGTTCATGTACAAGTGAAGGTCGCCTTGACGTCGTTGTCGGTGTTGTTGTATACTTGATTGTATATACTTGCATACATGGGTTACGAATGCACATTAGAAGCATTTAATCGCTACAGGCAACTGCACCACCTTAATTATATCACATTTTGTGGTCATGGGTTGGGGGGTGATCACGCTGGAGGAGAGTTTTTATAGCCAACATACCTGGGGCTGCATCTAGTAGGTATATGTTCTTTAAGTCTTTGGGAAAGTTTTTTTTTAAAAACACTCGCGAATTGTTATTAGGTTTTGGTTTTCAAAAAGAAATAAATGCACTTCATGTACTCGTTGCACTTCACAGAATACCGATACAGACAAAATAACCGCGCGTGTCGCACTAATACACTGTCACCAGCTGTATGTGCAATGAATCAATTGAGATGGCTCGAAAAGCCAAGCCAAGTCAAGCCAACGCGCAAGCAAGTGGTATTGTGCAACAAACAAATATTTGCTTTTTCCTTTTTTAGAGTAATCATATACGAGTATTTGTTTGCAGCCCCAAAGTCTCACTGCGAGTGTATGCAACTGTTTTGGGGGGATGGTTTTGTGGTTGTGTTAGTAGGTTAACCGGCCGGCGAAAATGTGCAAACTGCAGAAACGGTGATTATATGAACTCGGCACGTGTCACTAACACACTGTTCTACTTGGGGGTACATATACAAAAATCACAGTGCGGATATGAATGTATCTTTATATCTAGCTACAGCTCTCTCCCGGGCAGAAAATTGCAATGCAAATTGTGAAGACTCTGGGAATTTTCCTCTTTTCATTTGTACAACTCAAATGTAGGTACTTAGTGTTGTTTTTTTTTTTAAAGGGGTTTGACTTATTAGATATTTTGTCGTTGGTGAAGGGAAATTTCGTGTCTCCTACCGCAAAAAAAAAACATATAAATAAATAAATAACTAGATACCAACTAGAAAATATTTATTAAAATAAATTGACAATAAACACTCCTGCTAATGATTGTGACACACAAACTCAGTAGGTATATACTCGTGTCTATGATGATTGAATACAAAAGATTTATTGCTTTTTATGGGTTGCGCGTTTTCGCATTATATAGCGCAATCCAACGCGGTACACCTACATAGACAAACCGCAAATTCGTTGCGCTTGTGCAAACAGCAGAGACTCTTTAGAACGTCAGAGTTTTATGACAGGAGAGACGGTTGATCATTTTATGGCGACCTTTTGGCTACTAGATTTGAAAAATATAAAAAAGGTAGGCGAGCTAGAGGCGTAGTCTTGTGGAATTTCAGCTAATTGAGAAGTGAAGATCTATTGATGATTTAAGAGGCATTATCATTTTCCTTTAGGATTTTATTGATGATTTTCACGACTGTCTGTAAAGAACTGAAAGATTTTGTTTGAAAAAGAATAGGTACATCATCGATTTATTTAGGAGTTCATGTCTTCTGGATCAGAATTTTCGTGAGAAACCGAGGGGTAGCAAAGTTCAATATTATTATCCACTGGAATGGGAAAGGATGGTTGTTTTACGCAGTGCCATATCAAACAAGAAACTTTAATCGTAGTAAACACTGTCGCGTTGAGAGAGAATTTTGTAAAAGTAGAGATTGTCTCGTTAGTTTCTTTGTTTGGCTGACTCGTTCGAAGAGGTTGTAGTTACTGTGGAACTTGTCTCGTTTGAAGAGTCTGTTTTTAAGTCAAGTTTGCCTTTGTTAAAGACACTGTTTTTGTAGTCTCTGCAAAAAAAGCTTTTTTTGAAAAGTGAGGCCCGTCACGTTTTAAGAAATTCTTTTAAGAGTAGAATCAGTGAAGATGTTTTTTTTCTTAAAGAATCCTGGCTTAATAGAGGATTTTCCGTTTAATCTTTATGAGCGTGTCTCATCAAAAGAGGCTGCAGTTAGAATGAAAGTTGTCTTGCTAATATGCCTAATGTGGAGTGTTTTTTTTTTGGTTGAAAGGGACTGTTTTTAGAATTAAGAATAGACTTGGGGCTGTTGCTGAGAGAAAGTTTGTTATGCAAAAGAGGCTGTTGCTGGAATGACATACTGGTCTTGGTAAGAAGGCAGTTGTTTTTGGACTGACTTTTTTTTTCAATAATAAGAGACTACCTTTTGAAAGGGGACTGACTAGCCAGAAGTTGTTGTTCAAATAAAGCTTAACTCATCAATAAGGAAAGCTTTTGGAGCAGAGACTGACAGTTTGATTTGGTTGTTTTTACAGTGGCACCTTGATCGAAGAAGCTGCTCTTTAAGCCGAGTATGAATCAGTTAAAGACACTGTTTTTGGAACATCGTTAAAAGAGGTTGTCTATGAAGTGAAGTTATTCTTGTTAGAAAAGTCTAAGTCATTAAAATGGGCAGTTGTTAGAGTTAAGACTATCGTCTTGAAGGAAGCTATTTTTACAATCGCTTAAATGAAAGCAGCTTTGGAGTTTGTCAATTGAAATCGATTGCTTTTAGAAGGCATCAAGCCTTGTTAAATTAGTTTTCGAGGCTTAGTTTGTTTCATTGACACAGCTTCTGGTTCTCAGAATAATTTTTTTTGGTGCGGCTCTTGAAACAACGAATATTAAACAGTCCGTCGCACTAAAAGAGGATGCTTTGAGAGAAAAGAAGAACTCGTTCAAAGAGGTTGTTGTTGGAGTGACACCTCGTTCCTGATATAAGGTTAAGCTTATCGCTGTAAACGAAGACTGTTTTGGAGTTTTGATTAAACAGGTTGTCTGTGAGATGGAGTCTGTCTCGGTAGAAGGGTGTGTTTTTAAGAACTAAGACTAGTTTATGAGAAGAGTTTGCATATGAAGCGGACTTTGCTTTGTTAAAGAAGTCTTTTAGTGGTTGCTGTGTAGTTTTTGAAGACTCGTTGAATGGGGGTGCATGTAGGGTGGAGTCCTCCTCGATAAAAAAATAAATTTTTAGGAGGCAAGACTAGCTCATTGAAAGGAGGTTGCTTAAAAAGTGGACGAAGCTGTGTTCAACGAGTCTTTTGGCTGTTACTGTAGAGTTCTTGGAGACTCGCTGAAAGAGGTTGTCTTTGAAAGTGAGTCTGTCTAGTTATTTTTGCTTTATGAGTAAGACTAGGTTCTGAGATAAGGTTAGTTAAGGAGTGGGCGTAACTCTGTTTTTGTGAAACCTGTAGGAGGGGTGAAGAATGTAGTTTGAAAAGATATTGGAGCAAGCCTTCATAAAAAGGAAGTTCTGTTTGAAGTAGAGTTTTTCTCAAAGAAAGAGCTAGGTTGAGAATACAGATTGGCCGAAAGCTATAGCTGACATAAGGCCTGTCTTATTCAAAAAGGTTGCTCATAGAGAGTGTACTGACTTTCTTAATGTGAATGTTTTTGGAGTACTCCTGTCTCGGTTAAAGAGGCTGCCTGTTAATTGGGTCTGTCTCGATCCAAAATTATAGTCTGCACATTAAAGAAATCTTTTTCGAAATAGACACTGGTTGTTTCGGAAACCTCAACAAAAGAATCTGTTTTTTTTTGGTTCTGTGTTTTTAAAATGGCTTTCTTTGAAGTGGTTACGCTATTGCTTAGGATTCTGTATGTTTTCTGAGTTGGAGCCGACTCCGTTAAAGGTGTTATCGGACTGGATGTTGTTTTGTATTAAAGGTGCTTCTACCGTTTGACCAGGGTCAGTAAAGAAATACTGTTTTCGGAGTTGTTTGTTCTGTCTTTATAAAAAAGTAGTTTGTGAAGTGATGCTCCCGTTAACAAAAATTGCATTTCTGTGTTGGAAAAATGGTGATGTGAGAGTGCACCATGTTCATAAATATTCAGAAAATAATTTATTATACGATAAAACTACAAGTGGGTCTAAGAAAAAAAATTGAGTGTTTCATTTTTTGTAAGCACATTAAGAGCGGAAAAGCTTAACATTTGGTTGTTTTTCAACGCTCTAAATTCTAAAATGTTACCAACATGTATAAAAGAATGTCTCTAAGAAAATGCCAACAATCTTAATTTTGGTTTCAAAATGGCTGCACACCTATAACCGAGGCACCGTTTTGTTAATGCTGATCATTGCTATACAAACTGCTTCCAATCACAAAACTGACATTTGTTTGCCATAGAGAGAACGCCTTGTTGGCGAGTTATCACATCAGCTTTCAAGTCTTACTCGAATGAGTTCGCTCAAGTAGCCTTCACAGTATGACGTCTTTCTTTCACAAGGATGCCAAATAAATGATTCGGATATTTGGCGTCTGACGACTTGATTCAATACTTTCATCAAATTGTAGTTTCGAGCTGTCATCCTTAACTTAAATAAAACAAGAGTCAACCTGACAACTGCAGTAGTTATATTTTCGTTTTTATGACTAACGCAAACCAACGAAAATATAAACGTCAAAAATGAACAACGAACACGTTCAAAACCTTTTAAGATTTTCGGTGTTCGTTTCAAAGAACGAAGAACGGATATCGAACGCCGAATGGAATCCACAATTGTAAGCAATGCTTAAGGGTAGCTTAACACTAGTTCACTTTTTAGAATTTGTCAGCTATAGTCAAAAATTTCAATAAGACCACTTTTCTGCCCAGAAAATACGTAAAATTTTTTTTTCTCTAAGTAATGAGTCACCTTCAAAAGAAATTGCAAACTGTGTACAAAAATATATCACTTTGGCATGTCAAAACCTAGCGCAAATATACATTCCGTTCTGTGCAAGTTCCAATTTAAGAACTTAAGCCACTAGTGTCCCAAATATAAAAATAAAATTTTCACTTAATCGATCTTCAAATATACATAAATAGGTACACACAGCTTTTCTAACAGCCGCGCCAATACATTTTTCTTCCAACTAGCAAAATGTCATTTAAAAATGACTGAGCTATTTCTATTATGTGCGGTCTATTGTACTTTCCTATGTCACAAACATAAACAAACGTCAATAAGTTGACTAGCAGAGAAGAGAGAGAGAAACAAACAAAGATTAAAGGCGATTATTTTCTTTATCTATGCCAAGTGCAATGTTTTCATGTTCAAGGTGACAAAAGAGTGTTAACTAAAACGGCATCGTTGTTTGCTGCTTGTCATTTGAAAAACCTTTTGTTTTGTTTTTTTCTTCTATAATTCACTTCACTCACATGACAGCACTATAACGTAGGTATAGGTATGTGCATATAAACACATAAATGCACACATAGGCGTTAGTTAAATGGAATTTTTAGTTTCTGTGGCAAACTAAACTAATGATGATTATTATTATGAGTGGACGCCTTTGTTCTTAGTGTTGGATGTTGCCGCTTAAGTAATTAACAGATTAACAATTTCAATTCATTTGACAGATAGGAGGCGGATTTTTAAATGTGCATCGTTTCTTCCTCATTTGGCATGACAGTAATGTAACACAATGTGTCCGCGGGTTGTAATGTTGATTCCAACTTGGTTAAGTCAGTTTTATTGTCATAAGGTAGGAGGAGAACCCCGATAACAACCACATGATTTATAAAACAGAAACGTCACTTGGCCTTGAATTGCAATAAGAGCTTTGCTGTCTCTTTCTAATCAAACAGCAGACTTCAAGTTGCCCATACGTAACACAGAATATTCCACACGTGTGGTTGGTTGTTGCGAACAAAACACATAATGTGCATTGTGCAATAGGGTAGAGCAGCGGCAAGAGGTTTTATAAAGTTCATTTAATTGCAAGTCGGCTTTAGATGAGTGGGACTCTGTATTGTGTTCTATACTCTTGGCATTATTTTCTGTTAAAATAGAATACATAAACTTGTATATTGTTTGTCCCCTTTCGTTATGCGCTTAGTCAACATCAAGAGCGACAATTGTATCAAGAAAAATTATTCTTAATGCCTGTAAATACGAGCGGGGGTATTAAACTATTTGGCAAAAGGCAAAATTGGCAGTTACTCAGCTAACAGTCACTTGAGTGTTAAGTGAAATTGAATTGATAAATTTTTGTTTATAAATAGTCTGATGTAGACCAAAAGAGACGTTTTTGATGAAAGTCATTGCTTGCGCGTGTCATCATGAGTTTCATTTCAAACCACTGCTGTGCCAATAACGTTGTTATAAGCCATTTTGAACAACATCATTGACACATGTACGTCAGAGAGATGGTTCTTGTAAATGTCACCACATACACAGCATTGTTACAAAGAGAAATAACTTTTGCACTCCACTAGTTTATCGTTAACTTAACAATCGCTTACGATGCTTTATCTCTGTTGTAGTTTGTTTGAAGTAAATTTATTGTGAGTGGGAGCAAAATAAAAAAAAAAAAACAAAGAAAAAAAGAACGATACGCGCTGTCAGCTTTTATGTGAAAAGAAATTTATGGTGACACTTATGTCATAAAAGTTATTCTTATTCTATGAAAATAGATGCGTTTTACTCTTACTTTTGCGGAATACAAAAGAAGTATGGATGGAGTGGGTGTCGGAAATAGCGATGAGGATGACTTTAATAAGCACACATACAGGACACTGGAAGATCTCGGGCATGAGACCACACTAGCTGGGTTGGTGACCCAGTGCAAATTTCATATTTATTTAATAGAAAGTGTTTTTATTTTCGATTGGAGGAAGCTTTCATTTGAAAAATGAGCTTTAAGATCAATGAAACTTGAAAAAGTCAAAGACTGATGTTTGCTTATATAAGAAGAAAGAAATAAGCGGATATAATTCCTGTTATTTAATGGCTTAGCTCATGCTTTGACTTTGATCAGGTTGTAATCCATTAGCTTAGAATAACTTTTAGGCAATAAACACAATAGACGTACATCTTTAAAGACGAGATTATCAATAATGAGGAGCAGATAAGTGGGCGAGTTGTGATTCCATAGAGGTCGCGAACGTCGTAACGCAGAAAAGGAAGATGTATAATTTCAATGGTGCCTGGGTTTTGGTTAACTTGTTTTGAGAGCGTCTTAAGCTGTCAACACAAGCAAAAGTATAAGTTTAAGATTAAGTATACTTAACAATAGCGTTACGTACAGCAAACGTAAAGTTGAAACACAAAGAAGTGTTAAGTTGAAAAGCCGAAAGCCGTTAGAAAATGGAAATATAGACTATCTACAACAGATGTGTATATATAAGTAGTAATTATATCACTTGTTGGCATAAGTCTGCTTCTAGAAGAAAGTTGTATGCTGCATTGAGTAATAAATCAAACTTAACGAAAGCTCATCAAAATTGACTTGAGTTTACTGACTTTTAAGCAAAAGGTGACGTTAACGTAATGTCAAAGTTTAAAGAGAATGTTGTAGTGTAAAAGGTAATAATGTAAACAGGAAACCATTTTGGTAGAAATGTAAAGTATGAACGGAAAGCTTAGTGCATCTTGAACGACGAGACTATCACTAATGAGAAACAGATTAGTGGGCGAGTGGTGATTCTTTAGGATAAGGAAGAAGTGTCATTTCAATGGTGTCTGGGTTTTGGTTAACTTGCTTTGAGAGTGGCTTAAGCTGTCAACATAAGCAAAAGTAAAGATTAAATATCGTTAAGTACAGCAAACGTAAAGTTGAAACACAAAGCAACGTAGAGTTAACTCGAAAAGCCAAAAGTCGGTAGAAAGTGGAAGTCTAGACTATCTCCAATATATGTGTGAAGTGGAACTTATGTCAAACTACAAATAGTTTAGATATAAGTAGTAATTACATCACTTGTTGGCGTAAGTCTGCTTCTAGAAGCTAGTTGTATGCTGCATTGAGTAATAAATCAAACTTAACGAAACCTCATCAAAATTGAAATGAGTTTGCTAATTTAAGACTATAATACACTTAGCCGAGCTAAGGCTAGTGTTAAAAACCAGTCGAATTCTGGCTACTTAACATGTAAACATGAGTTGAGCTGAGTTAAGTTGATTTCATACCACAGAAGAGATACACAAGAGGGCAAACCACACCACACAATGAAGACAAATGGAAGTTGCGGGGCAAGAGAAGCGTTCCTTTTTTTCTTCTTTTCTTCCTCTATGGTTGATACGCTTTAAATTTGCCATTTACGTAAGTTCGAGCCAATCCACTGCCTCTTGCTTAATTGCGCGAAAGTTAGCGAAATTTAAAGAAACTGAGTAGAACATCTATGAAAGTTAGTGTCATATAAAATAGTGTATTGGTTAGTTCGCGTAAGTAGACGTAAGCGCGGCAAAGTGCATTACAGTTGGCTCTTTATAAGCACAAGGTGACGCAAATGTAATGTCAAAGTTTGAAGAGAATGTTATAATGTTAAAAGAATGTAATAATGTAAACAGGCAACTATTTTAGAAGAATTGAAAAGTATGAACTGAAAGTTTAGTGCTTGCTGTCAACTATTAGGCTACACCTTAAATGTCAAATTGCACTGACATTTGCAGTAAATTGCAACAGTTATGAGTTATGACATATTCACAATAAATACAGATACAGAGTCTTACCTCTTTCCCACCTAATAACTATTGAACATTTTAGCTCTCGTCTGTCTATTTCCAACAGATTTATTGAGCTACCAAATTAATAACTAACATGTTCCCATTAATCCTCATCCGTGTTTTCTGTTGCTACAAATCGCTTTCATCCAACCGTTACTAGCTCCGTTGGTAAAAAAAAGAAAACAATTAAAAGTTTTCTTCCAGCAAATCTATTCGACCGATTTTCGTATACATTTTCCAAAAAGAGAAAGAAAAGATTAAATTTTAATAAAAATCAAGTCATAAAACGAACATTTCGCCCCAGAGGCTGAAATGAAAAATTATCTAAAAGCAATCACATAAATCCTTCAAGCATTGTCATCGGTGCAATTGCCCTGGCCAATTGGTTACATGTTTTCCATTAAAATTTATTTGAAAAATGACCAGCAGGTTGATGTTGAGTGTGCGCAATAAGAAAAGAAAAAAGGAATTTGAGTGACTTGATTTTTCTTATGGCGAGGTAATAAATGTTTGAGGTTCTTTCAGAAGATTAACTCTACCTTCAGGCGATGTTTTGGATTGTGTTGTTGTTAAGGTACAACTGAGGCTAATTGAGTGTCAAATGTTCGGGTCATTTATTAACCCCAAATTGAACACATTCACCGCATCATTGTGAATTGCACCCTTTTCTTGTGTGGATTTGGCTCTGTGTGGGCCGATACGTTTTCAAAGATTTTGTGTTAAGTAACACAGTAGAGTGGTATTTTTTTATTTGCTTTGGACGCTGAGTAAAAGTGACATGTGTCAGTTCACATTCCAAAAGGAAAGAGATCAACGAAAGAAGAAAGCGATTATGTTCAGGCTGTGCTTGCTAACTGATCGGCACTGATAATGTGCAGCTATGAAGACAGTAGTCATTTTTGTTGATCACACAAGCGGTGTGATTTATTGATATTGACAAATTACTGCTGCACGATAGACGTCACTTTATGATGTTGAAGTTTTTGTTTTGTTCAAAAGTTGAAACGTGTATTGATGAAGAACACTCGCGATAAAGAGACAGACAGAAAATGTGAGCGAGTGATGTGAGATGAAACGTGAAAGACAAACGATCACAACTGATTCGGAGAATTCAGGAAGCAAGTTTAGATATTTCAAATGACATCAGACATTTTGACATTTGAATAAAGTGAGGTGAACTTAATAAATAACAACAAATTTCCCATATTATGTTTGTGTCAATAACATGTTTTTAGACAGTGAATAACACTGAAGATACGTCATTGACGTATCTTTACACATATACATACTGCGTATCGATTTAGGTTCACAGAAGGTCAACCAGGCTTTTGTTTCTTCTGATGCAGGAAAGAGGGGTCATTCATTTTTGATTGAACATGCAATGGTGTTTTTTATTTTACAATTTTCTATGTAGCTATCGGTCGTCACGGAAGTTCCAATTTTCAATGTAAATTACCTTCACAGCAATTATGGGGCTGTCAGCCATTATATATGTACATGCGTTTCCATACAGCTGTCATAATTTTAATGATGACAGATAATGTTTTGAAGAGATGATTTCACAAAAAAAAAAACAATGTTTACTTTTGAAGGGTGTTGTAATAGTCGATGACATCACAAGCACGTGAAACTTTTGTGAAAAATAAACACAAAATTTGTTTTCCGTTAAGCTTTATATGCTCTGAGTTATTTTGAATTCCAAACTCAAGGTTGCCAAAACGAACAAAAATATAAGAACGACAAAAACATTGCGCAATACCCTCTGGTTTCATTGAAAGCAAGTGACGATGACTTAAGAAAACAAACTATACGCGTGTTAGAACGACGACGCGACGATGCCGCCGCGCCGTTCCGAAGGGCATAAGTTTATGCTTAGGCAGTAAATTGTGCGTTGAGAATTTATGACGCATAGTTTTTTTTTTTGTTCACAACATAAAAGGCTGTCAATAGGAAGGGCCAAAAAGATTTCATTGTTTACGTTCGTTTTTCTAGCTAAGTTGGGAGCGGCCGGTCTTGAAGTTCAAATTAAATCAGTGACGGCTGACGGAGGATGCTGGTTGGTGAAAAACGAAAAAAAGTTTTCATGCTTTACGCTTGTTTTAAGATTAATAGTTTGGCCGTCAAATGGATAGATTAGGTTTTTGGAAGTGACTAATTTTTGAGATAGGCTTGCAATGTGCTTGTATTTTTCAAGCCTTTCAAGGGACAAGGTAGTGTGACATTTGAAGGTTCACGTTGACTAATTGGACAAAGATAAGGTACAATGTTTGGAATTAGTAATTGAGCTTTCAAAACAAAGAGGGCCAAACAAGGTCTAAAAGCGAGAAATCTTCTCTGTTTGTATAAAAAAAGCGGCCTTGAAGTAAAACTGATCTCTTACAAGAGATCGTGTTGTTAAATCGCAACGTATTGGAAACTTACTAATGTCAGTTCAACTTTAGACTTTTAAAATACGTTAAACCGCTTACTAATGCCTTTTTAAGTCATTATATGCCGTAATACAGAAAATAAAGAAAAGGAGAATTAAGCTTACAGCTTAGCAATAACATTCCTCAAACCAACAATGTAACAAAACGACGCTCGAAGTTCATTTGGTTAGCATGTCTGCCTTTGTTACGAGATCGATTCCCGAAGTGTTTTGCCTTCGTTGGAAAATTTCTACAACATTAATAACACTGCAACTTTTCTTTTTCATTGCATACAAGTCAGGGTTGAGAGAAATGCTCTGGCTAAGGGTGAGCTCTCACTGTTTATTTATTTTAAAACAAAATACCATACAAAAAAGTGAAACATTTCATTTCAAACGTCAAATTTGTGTTCTCGTGGATTTCATATTTTGCTTCTTTGCTGATATTTAAGTTCCAAACACACGCGATGTTGGTGTTGGGATTGAAACTGTAAAAAACATCCACATCCACACTATCGTTCATTCACAACAATAGAGAATTTTGACACTTTGAAACATTTACTTTGAAGGAAAGCTGTCGAGAATGACAAATTAAAATGAAACTATCGCGTTCACACGATGCACTTCTGAATCACCAAACTTGATTGTGCACTAAGGCTGTCCGTATCAATTAATTTTTAAAATAAACAAAAAATTTTTTGAAAAAACCCAAATATATAATTTTTGAGAATTCCTCGTGTGAACAGGATACCAATTATCGCGGTGAAAAGTGAAAATATGGTAAAATTTTGAAAGGAACAAACTTTATTGGCCAATTAGTTGATTTGAAAGCCAAAAAGTCTCCGCTTTCTTTGGTTTTGTTTCTCTTTTCGACCATTTTATAACAAAATCATTAATCGTGGTGAGAATGGGAATGAAATTTCGAAATAAGTGCAAAGAAGAAGTTAGTAAAATATCAAAATAGAAAATCAAACTCACCCTTCTTTTGCGTGGTGCATCGTCGTTGTAATCCATTACAATGCCTTCATCTGATGTGGATAGAGAAGTAGTGCGTATACGAGCACTATCCAATAAATGATTAGCAAATATTTTCCCATCATCGCTTAATGGCGGCGATGATGATCCAGAACTCCATGCACTTGAACTTCCTGGACTTGAACCGAGTATTGAGTTAAGATTATCTATGAAAACAATGAATTCAATTTAAATTGTTAGTAAATTGTTTTGACAGTTGAAGTACGTATGTAGATTTCAAATAAACATGAGGAAAAAAATAATTACAGTAGGTTAAAGTCAGAAGTGTTGAGAAATTTCTAAATTAAAAACGTCAAAGTGACATGTCTAAAAGAACACTATCGACATTTACATTTGACGTTTATCAACAAACATAAGTTCGATAAACAAAAATTTTAAGGCTGATTAAATAAAAATAAAACTTCTGATAATGCACTGACTGTAAGGCTTTTCTTCATTAGCATAACCTTTAGGTGATAGTGGAGATCCAGATAGATGCATAAGTACCAACGCAGCATTGCAAAGTTTTATTTCATCATCATCCCGGCATTGAGTTAAATAATTGTCTCTCTCTTCTTGTGTATATGATGGCCGACGTTTGCGTGGACTGAAAAGATGGAAAAAGAAAATGGAATTAATATACTTCCGGTAGTATTATTGTAAAAAAAAAATCATTGAATTAAACTCTCCATTAACCGAATCTCAAAATTTTCATATCTGCGATAAGGGAAAAATACACAAAGTGGTTTAAAAGAAAATCATATTGTGAATAGGCCTCAAATGCCATTGCAGATGGCGTCATTGAAATTTTTGCTTTAGAAAGAGAAAGAATTAGTAGGTTCGTTCGTTGAACTTTACCCAGGATTTACCCAGGCTTCCTGGGCTTTCCAGTATTCAAATAACGCTAAACCACAAAGTCACCACACATTTGCCATTTGACAGCCCTCAACTCGCCCCAGCAAAAACATAAGGCGAGTTGAGGGCAAGCCCAGGTTAGCCCTAGTGCTCAAAAAACACTCTTGACGTTCAGGGCGAGTTTAGATTTTTCAAAAACTGCTTTGCGGCGACCACAGGGCTTCAAAGACCGAACCTATTAGTTGACCACAAGAGCATTCAGCTTTCCGTGACAAAGAGGCCAGCTTTTTCAATTCTAACAAAATGGCAGTAGTTAGCACTACCCAAAACTTCAACACAGAGAACCAAGCCTTTTTAATGGATGCAAAGAGCTGAATACTCCGCTCAAAGCAACCTGCAGCAGTGAATTGAGAGTTGGCGTTTAATGTTCGGTGCTTCGAAATCGCTAATTTTTTACATGGTTGGGTAGTTAGCTCTACCCATAAGTCTTAACCTGGAGGAACAAACTCTTTTCGAGTCTTTTTGGATACAAAGAGCCGGATGCTTATGTGGAAGTAACTTGTAGCAGGTTTTGAGAGTCGTCGTTGGGTCAAAAGGATCTTATCCGTCTATATCACTATTTCAACATCCCGTCCTGGCGTTGAAAGACCGATTTGTAGCTGTCACCAGTGACAAAAGTGCTGTCAACAGCGTTTCTGTGGCTGTCACCACTACAAAATCGCTTAAGTTTTGGAAAACCATAAAACTGATAGAGCTATGTTTCTTTGTAGTCAACATGAATAAGATTTCAGACTAAATGAATAGAGACCGTAAGTGAATCTTCATACAAGACTGAAAAGATCTTTGAAGCCGGAGCGGTGCGGCGCGGCAGTACCAACGCCATTTAAAATTCTCAACGTAGAACCTTATGCCATCTATTGATGGTTTTTTTCAACAATTATCAAAAATTTTATCAGTCTTAAGAGAATTTTGAGCTTATGGAGCCAGGGTATATAAAAAAATAAATAAATAAATAGGGTGGCGCAACAGAGCGAGGAGCCCCTGGGCCTAGCGAATTTCTCACAACCATGCCTTGTGAGGGAATGGAGGGGACCTACAATTTTTCGCCGGTTCCGAACGGCTAATTGAGAATGCACTTTTCATGGCAATGAATTTACTAACGCAGGACTTCCCAATTCCTCGCGAAAGGCGATACCCGTGGAAAAACATTTAAGCATTTTGCCTCTGCTGGGATTCGAACCTAGCAGGTGGACATGCTAACCATTGCGCCACGGGTACCACAGAAGCCAGGGTATATATGTTTTCAAAATCCAAGACAAATATCAAGTTAGTTGAAGAGTTTTTTTTTAGCACACCAGTTGGCAGCAGTACCGCAGTCTTCACTTTTAAAAAGGCTCAAGCCATCAAATTAGGCTTCCCGTTTCAATAAATTTCTAATTTTTTAATATTTTTTTTTTTTGCCAGCAACCCACATTTGTTTTATGACATCCATCGTCTAATTGTCCTTTAAGCAAGCCGATGACATTTTTGAAACTTTGTCAACAGTTTCTATTTTTAGACGTTCTATACAACCAACGACCCAGCGCAACTGTGACACTCAATACAAGAAATGACATTTAAACTTTTTTTCCTCTTTATTATCAAGCCAAGTGACAATTCAGAATCATAACTTATTTATGTGTACAACCGCCTCGTTCTCTTTTTTTTTTTTTTTGATAATTGCTTGTGTATGCTTCTTTTACTTTGATTTGACGAAAAATCGTCCATTTTTTGAAAACGTTACGGTGATACGAGAATTCATTTGATTGCTTTTAAATCTTTTTGAGTGAGTAAGGCCACACCTTCACTTGAAATGAGAACACCAAGTGACCGGTATGTGTGATTGATAAATTGAATTGCAATGCGTAGCAAATAAAATTGAGATCACTTATTAAATTGGGTGTGCAGTTCCCTGTCAGCAAGCCACGAAATCCTATTAAAAGTCCATTTACAGTTCCAAATTCAGCAACCGGCTATAAAGTTAATTAAGGTGGGGCCACAAGCAACACATTTTAAAAAATGTGAGCATTTTTGCAGAACGAGAATGTTTTATTCAAATTTTGTGATGGAAAGACCAATGTTGTTAAATTGTTAAACGAGATGGCAGAGAAGCGGCATTTATTTAAAGAAAGTTGCTTGGTTTATGTTCCGAGAGCAAACTTTTATTCCTAGTCCAAAAAATCATGATTCTAACTTGAACATTGACAGTTACCGGAAGTGAAAGAAAGCCTTGCAATTAACTCCTCGTTAAAAGGAAATCAATTTTATTTCTCAACTGAGTTATTTTTCGCTTTTCGTTGTAATTTTTCAAAGTTTATGACAAGAAACTTTCACTTATATCTCATTACCCCACTGATGACAAATTATTGCCTTCAAAAAATTGGTGCAATCACAGTGAGAAATTAATTCACAACTAACGAGTGACTTGTTGGAATTGTACGAAGATAGATCATAAAACAGGCAACCAGACTTTCAACCGGAATAAATAGGTTTATGAGGTAATAATTTTACCAAACATGAAAAGTGAAAGTAACAATAAAACTAATGCCTGCTAAGTAAATTTACAATCACTTGCGTCGTTCACAAAAGAAAATTCAATCCTCCACAAAAGCAAAATAAGCCTTCCCAACTAAGCTTAGAAAAGAGTGTGCTTCTCAAAAAGTAATTGTTTTGTTCAAACCGAATTTTATGAGACTTTATTAAAAAGAAAACCAAAAAATAATAACAAAATAAAGAGGAAGTAAAAAGAAAATTACATTTTATTTCAATGTCATTCAAGAAACGCACGTGAGCGTACCCCAGCTACACATTGGTGTTCCATGAAGGGAAGGAAAATCGTTGAAGCATCTTCCAGTTCGTCTCGAACGAGTATACCAGTAATGAAGATTAATGATTTTTGTAGATGTGATCTTATGCGCAACAATGTTATGGCTGCCGTACGGTTACTGGTAGGTCTACTGTGCGATCAGACAAAAGTTATTTATCTGTTTGTGAAGCAATAAACTTTACATACACAAATAAGGTAGGCATAGCAATAGTGAGCATAATGTTGTGAAACGGAACTCATATATGACTCCCAAGTTGAAATGCACAGAGCGTAAAAGTAATCTTGAGGGAACAGAGCATATTAGCACCTGATAAGATCGCTTTCATATACACTTACTCCATATCTAAGGTTTGACTTGACAGGTGTAAGAAATCGAGTAACATTTTTTTATGTTCAAGGCTGTAGTTTATTTTTGTACAGGAAACTATTCTCTATTGTCGTTTGTAAAAGTTTCTTCTCTTATTGAGCGCTGACATTTTGGTCACCTAAAGAATATAAAAATAACTGAAAATGGTTTTGAGTCCGCTTACAATAGGCCTTGAATTTTCCTGTCTAAAGTACGTGGCGGTTTAAATGACGTTTGTTGGATGAAAGCTGTGTTTATTCGGTATGTCTGTGATGAATAGCATGATTGTACGATTTCTTTTAAGGTTTATAGCGATTTACTGCAGTTAGAAAATGAAAATATGCAACGTAACTGCATTTACTTTTCGTTTGTCAGATGTCAGTTGTCAACCTGTGTAAGCTCTCCTGTCACTTACAAAGCAGAACTTGTTCCATTTTTACCTTTCATTATGCGGATTAAGCTTGCTCCCAATTAAAATCTAAAAGCTCTCCGAAACCAAAGCAATTTCGGAGTTGAGGCGGCGGAAAGTCAGATGCCAAAATATGTTTACATTAGAGGTTTTTCTTTTTTAGTTCCGAAAAGAAAAGAACGTAAGAGTATTTCTTTTAAATTCAGCAACACCTGAACGCTCAAAATGCTTTTTTTCAGAACACTACGCGAGCGTACTCTACGTGCTCGAAATAAAATGACGGGGCATCTAGAGCAAGAGTCTGAGTGCTGTTATTTTGACAGCTGTTTGAAAGCCTACGTTCAAGTGTGTTTCTAAAATGAACTGAGAATTGAACACGCTCAGTTGAGAACACTTTCACGCTGTTCGTTCTCAGTTCACTTCACTGTTTCGAATTAAAAAAGAAAGCCCCCTATTTTCATAAGATGTGAGAGTGGCCACACTGACGCGACAAAAACGCCACCACGTTGTCGCTGCACCAGAAATGCTCTCAATATTGCAGCAATTCTGTTGCTACAAGCTACAAAATCGCTTTAGTTTGGTAGTTTTTAACTGGCGAAAACTTGTGAATTTAATTCTGATATGAATAAAGACAAATTTTGAGAGTTTCCGTAACAGCAAGCGACATTTTCTTAGAAAAAAAAAAATCAGATAAACTAGCGTGAGCTGTTAAATTTTCAATCCCATGACAGCTGATTACTTTGTTTCGTTAAGTTTTCGATAATTTTGATTGCGGAAGTTAGCTGCACTTTCTGACGTTGAAATTTGATATTTGTTACCCAGGAAGCTACTCGTCGAGTGGACAATTTAAGGCCTAACTCTGATTGGCCAAGATGCGTTTGGACACGCAAGCCACTGTCGAGTCAAGCGGACGAATTTCGCATAATAGTTTTAAACAAATTGAAAACACTTTTACGCCCTTTGCGAACGTATCGAAAGGGGACGAAAACTGAACGAAACTAGGTTGTCTGATATCATAGGTGAACAGTTTCAAATTCATGGGTCCTCAGTATATAAAGATAAGTTTTTGATAGAAGCTCTGCGTAAAAGCGAGGTGCAGTAGACTTCTGTTTAGAGTTTAGACGTATTATAACCTCAGTGCTTCAAAAAGACCTCGTGTGAACGCAATGGTAATAGGTAAAATATTTCGAAAGCAGAGCAACGATTACTTCGAAAAAGATAGAAAAACATCAAAGAACGGTTGAAAATAGTACAGCGAATACTCATTGGAAAAATCATTCGGAAAAAGAAGACTCACTAGACACCAGATGTATGTATTTCTTAATTCCAACCACCATCAACCAGAAGCTAAAACAAATGACTTCATTCCGATGTTCTAGAATTGCTTCATAAATTAGTGATTCACAATAATAATTACCAAGGAATCATTTTATGACTTCAGCTAAAGGCTTCTTGAACTGAAATTGCATTTTCACGAATCGCAACACATGCCATCAATGATGTAATTTTTTTGTAGCTCAGATTTCATTTATTTTATAGGAACAGAGTCTTCTTTTTTCTTACAGATAAATGCCAAAACGTGCCCCGTCGTCTTCTTAAAGTGCATCCGGACAATGCGAATAAAAGAAGACAAAATTAATGATTTATCACGTGCCAAATGGCAAAGATTAAACAATTTGCTACCAAAACGAAGAGCAAAAAAAAACCGTCAATTGCTTATACCAACACTTAAGGCCATTAGCTTGCAATAATATGCTGCGGTCTGCATCTGCATTCCGTGACGAATGTGCATTAAGATCGGGACTATATCTAATTGTTGCAATTTTGCGATAATTTTATGCTTTCACCCATTAGCTTCTGCCATCTGTTGGTAGGAGATATAAGCGAACTGATTTTTTTTTTTTTATCGAACTGAATTCCATAAGATGTCGATGATGGATTTTTGTTCATTTGTTCGTTTTATTGTTTTGTTTAGGTTGCTTTTGTTTTGTTGCGTCGTCGTCAGTTTGATGATGATTATGATGATGACGATGATTTATTGTAAGGCAAGTTGTTTTCAATTAGCTTTTCAAGATTTATCATTGAAAGTTTTACAAAAGACTGAAAGACACGATAGACAATGGCGCACTCTGCCACTAGATACACCTCTCACTTTACCTCTATTAGACCGTAACAAATTGCATCCAGAGTTGCATTTCCTTTTCTTTCTATCGTGCGGCGCGAAGCCAATTCACAATCCTTGTCCGGCTTTGGCTTTGGCTTTGTCTTCACCAAACCGAACACACTTCCCCCAATGGACTGTCTAATTTATATGTCAGTTTGTCCAAAGGGGGTACAAATAAGAAAAAGGGAGGAATGATGAAGGGGAGACAAGAGGCTCACAAACGATCATTGCGAATGAACACCTTTGCCTTTCGGCTGTAATAACATTTTATAGCACAGCTACTGCTGTTCCTCTACACCGACATGAACAAAACAAAACAAAGCGAGTGCCTATTGCCTATTGTGTATGGATCGGAGGAAAAACTATGGAGTGTGTTTGGCCTCTGTTGGTGTATATGTTTAGTCCGTTATTGGCCAACTTCTGTGAGCGCTGACGACTAAGACTACGACGAAAACGACGACTAACTGGATGATGTCTTCGTCGGAGAGGTCTTCGTGGTCGTTGTCATCATCACATCATTGTCTATCATTGAGGTCCATGAGACACGGCTTGGGCATACAAAACCAATTCGTTGTCGTGTCGTGATTAAAATGCGATATTTTCGCGTTGATTGCGCCTGGGAAATTCCGTGATTTCCTCTTCGGCGTTTTCTCGATTACTATATACCACTTGCAGGCAGGCTGAGGATTTTCTTTATGTCTTATACGTGAAGTGAATGGATGATATCTTTTGCTAGAAGGAGACTCGATTCCAGGCAACTTCTGGAGGCACGGGTATTGCCATTTTACAAATAAAAAAGTTACCAATTGTTTCTTCTTGTGAGATCAGTCCATGTTTAGAAGGAACATTTTTGAGTAGCCTAACGAAAAATAGACCCGGATATTTGGAGTCCAAGTAGGAACAGATTTTACAAATGACATGACTGGTTTCGAACAAACACAGCTCAATTGGTATTACGATTTTTGATAGTTCTTTTTGATCTCAAAAACAATTTCAAAACATCTGGCAACAGCTTTCGAGATCAAGCTCACTTACTACGAAAGCCTGAAAAAACCGTATACCTATGTAAATCATATCAGTGACTTACCTTTAGAAATTGCTAGCCACTCTTACCGGGTGCATTGTGTTGTGTGTGCTCAATGAAGCATGTCATGAGGTTATGATTGTGATGATGATGGTGGTTACTATGTGGTATTTTTTTCCACAAAATAAAACAGAAACTGGACTTAGCTACGTGATCTCTGAGAGTCAGGAAATCGGCGTACAATGAGAAGGCGAGATACATTCGCTGTACTGACTGATCGTTCGTTTTTAGTAAGGCGATTATTTTTCTTTTTTAAAACTTGCTTTTGCTTTGCTTGGTCGTTGAAAAACAAAATTTTGTTCGGTTTGCCATCAGCGAAAGTGGCTCTTTCTTATTGCTTCATACAACAGCAAGCTAACGTAGCTACTATTAATCAATGTCAGCCAAGCTTTCGAATCCCATTACTATAGACCCGTCGCACATCAAAGTCCAATATCGAAAAACAATTCAATGTCGTTCGTGAAAGCTAAATTACTTCTTGATCTATTTCGTTAAGTTTTCGTTCACTTTTCAATTACTAGCCCCCAGATAGCTTAAATAGTAAAGCTCGAAGTAGAACTTTAATGAGTGGCAACATATTGTAAACTACTGTCAAAATCGAACGAAAGGGTTCCTTCTGATCTGTCATATAAAAACTTTATCTGTAATAGACGAGCGCGCGGAAGTATCTGTCAAAACTAAATTTCTGTTTTTTGTGTAGTAAATAAATTAAGATAGCGTTTGCATGCCGTTTAGGTATTTGACTTTAGCTTTATTAGCGGTTTATGATTTCAACAATTAAATATCAATAAACCAATCAACTTTAAAGCTTTACGTTTGCTCACCTACATACGTAACGGGACTGTCTGAAGGCCGACAGGGATCTTTTAGTGTTTGGTATATATACTTGCTAACGGTTCAAAATTAAAGAAATAGTAGTTTCAGGTTGAATCTTTTAAAGTTTCTAAGTCATAAGAAAAGAAATCCACGAACCTGTCATAAACAAATGAACGTTACGTTGCTTTTACGTTACGCAGGTTAGCAAACTTGTCGGTATAAAAAAACTGTATTTACAGAGGTCTACGCTCAATGGTTCATCAACATCATCGAAATGGCATAAGTGTATGCAGGGAACTCAAAGCAAAGTGCAATACATGAATTGACGTTGCGTTGTCCTTACGATACACATGTTATCAAGCTAGTCAACATAAAACAAAATTTATCACAAAAACATTGTCAAACAAACAATGAATGTTATAATAGCATCAAAATGTCGTAAACAGAAAGCACTCAAGATTTCAATGCATTGTGTCAGAGTGTCTAGATGTGAATAAACGTTACGTTGTTCTTACGAATTTATACAATCAAAAACAGAGACCTTTTAGGTTTTTAGGTATGTAAAAAAGAGATTCAGGTTTAATCTTTTAAAAATTTCAAGCCATAAAAAAAGAATCCACGAAGCTGTCATAAACAAATGAACGTTACGTTGCTTTTACGTTACGCGGGTAAGCAAACTTGTCGGTATAAAAAAAGGGATTTACAGAGGTGTAGTTAAGCAAACGCTGAGTGATTCAGCAACAGCATCGAAATGGCGTAAGTGAATTCAGGAAACTCAAGTCACCAAAACGAAATACGTAAATTGACTTTACGTTGTCTTTACGATACACATGTTAATCAAGCTGGTCATCATAAAACAAACTTTATAACAAAGACCATGAGTGTTATAATAGCATTGAAATATCGTAGGTAGAAACCACTCAAGACTTCAATGCATTGTGTCAGAGTGTCTATATGCGAACAAACGTAACGTTGTTCTTACGATACACAGCTAAGCAAACTTGTCAACTTAAGACAAACGTAATCACAAATAAGAAGTTAAACAAACGACGAGTGTTTCAATAGCATATTAGGTATAGGGAAAGCACTCAATACCTCAATGGGTTGTGTCAAAGCGGCACTACGTGAATTAACTTAACGTTGTCCTTAAGTTATACATGTAAGCAAACTCATTAACATAAAAAAAACGCAATTGTAAATGCGTAGTTTAACAAACAATGAGTGTTTAAATAACATCGAAATAGCTTGAAAGTGAAAGCACTCAAAACCTCAATAGATTGTGTCAATAACAAGTTAACTCCGCAAGGAAGGTATATCCCGCATTTCGTTAAATGGGATAGGTTTAAAAAGCACTACGTCTTATCTTATTACGGGTTAATCTTGTTTCATTTATCTTTTTAAATTGAATTGTCTTCACCTAGTCAATGGATGCATTTCATGTCGATATCTGACACCTACCCACGTCCTTATGATCCATCCTTTCATATTTGTTACAAAATTTGCATTGAATTTCCTGCCCTCCGATATTAAAACAAATTTTATCATTCATCAGCCGCCTGCCTGTGTACACACAAATCAATTACACACCTGTCATCCAAGAGTTGCTTAAGATTCTCTTCTTTCCTATCCCATTCTAGATTCATACGAGTATGCATATGCCGAGCCGAGTATAATGTAGGTTTCCTTTCCGTTCTCGCCGCCTATCATCAACTCTGACGCAAACAAAGAACTCAACTGAAGGTGTATAATATGCGCAATGTTTACCTTAAATGTCACGGAGCCCAGCAATTCCTCGAAGAAAGTGTGACCGAGTTTACTTATGAATTTAACTGTGCTTGTGTTGTATTCATTTTTCATTCCTCCAGCCGGCCGGCCGGGCGATGTTTACCTACTCCACGTTGTTGCATGTGTTGTGTATTACCTTCGCGTTGCATAACGGCGCATTCCCATTTTGCGCGCCTCAAGCAATGATGATGGAAACCTGTAAGGCTGTTTTGTACATATTGCAGATTGTATGTAGGTACTTGTACATGCATGGTAGGTAGTTACCTATGGTGGGGTTACATTTGATTTTCTTTCGTTCCCACGTGTGTGTTTATATTTGTATCTTTTGTCATGTGAAAGTTTGACTCAAGCCTTAGACCGTTAAGGTAACTCTTTTAAATTGGGGGTTTCATGTTTCCATAGGGAGGAAGAGAGAAGAGTGAGGTTTTACTTGGACTTGGACTGCCTCCCATGTTACCCATCGATTGTGTCCCAATCAGAGTGTGTTACCTAGGCCATTGCATGTAATGACTTATGCAAATAGCCTTACCTCTATGGAAAATCGTCACAAATTACCACCGCGACAATGGAAAATGTATACCAATGTCACGTTTTTTTTCTTCTTCTAGAAACAGAGGAGTCGGTTTAACTTACAGACAGTATGTTAGAAGTAGACGAGAGCCTTACGAATGCTATATACGAAAGGAATTGATGTTATTGTGCGGCTTGGTCGCCATGAGACTAGTTTTATTAGCTCTGGTGTATTGGAGGTACTCTACCGAGGTATACCTTGCTCCAACTGTGTAATGGTCTTCTGGGGATTGGCATTAGTTATTCTAGAAGACTCCTGCGCGTGTTTGTTTTCTGTGCTACCTCCCATCAGCCTTCCAGCACCGCGACCGGTAAAGCAAAAGGCTCATCAGCAAAATAATAATGAGTCTACGTCAAAGGGCAGCAACCATAAAAAACCTGCAATCGCGTGTGCAGTCGCAGTGGTGTTCTTTTAATATAGGTATGTACCTATACATACACGAGCGAACGATGTCGTCTTGTATGATGGACGTCGTACATTATGACCATTGTTAAAAGAGCCTTTGAGCGGCCTTCTTATATTCCATATAACCGAACCTACTATTTTGTTCTACGTTATGCGTGCGGTGCAATTGGTTTGAGGTCAATTGGAAAATTTTCCTTTTGCCTTGGTTTGCTTGCGGTGGTTTTTTTTTTTTTTTTTTTTTTTTTAGGTTGTGCCTATTTTGACAGCTGTCATTGTTTGTTGTGCATTTTTCAACAAGACTAATGGAGTTGTTACAAAAAGACGGTTGAATTAAAATGAAAATTTATGAGTCATCTTATGCTTGCGTGGTTGTTTGAAGGTAGAATCCAACTAAAGTGCCGTGTCATAGTTTAACCATTTGATTTAAGGAACACGATCCCGAACTTAACTCGAAGAAGGTTTTAACTGCTTTAAACTACATATATGTATATGAAAATGTTGGTTGCCTTAAATGCAGCTTTCATTTTATTTGACCATGTGAATTGAAATGACATTGCGTGGCTAATATGTACTTCTACTTCTGACACTTGATACCTTAGTATGTTGTCAAACTTTAGCTATGCACACACAGAGTAGGTAGAGAGTCAACTCGTACCCCTTTGCCTGAAGCATCATTCATTTTCTTTTTCTTATTTTGACTTCTGCATCTGTCTGCATTGGTTTCAGAATCTTTTTTAAGTGCACGTCCCACTTTACCAACAAAAGCAACCATTCTCCACCCAAAAAACTAATCTTGTAATATCGACTTTCTTGCAACCATTCAAAAAAACGTTCACTTTCTTAAATTTAATTTAAATCAACAGAAAGTAAAATGGCGACGATGTTTCCCCTGCCTTACCCCAATTGACTATCTGTATTACCAACTCTGTAGGTGTATTAGCTAGGCAATGTTACCCCTGGTCTCCACATGCTTTAAATCTATCGCAGCTATTACAGCAGCCTTTGAATATCGCAAGTGGAGACTATTGAAGCGGCTTTATTTTCATAGCCTGCGATAGATAGCATACTTTTTTTCAGGGTATCTATCGCAGCTATTAAAGCAGAGGGAACTGTCGTCTGCATATGTTTTTCCACCATTTTGCTACTTCGTTGCTGTGTTTGGTTCAAAAAAGTATGCAACAAAGTGCCCACAACACAAAATGTGGCAGTTGCTCTGCTTTCTTGTGTCTGTCATATTCCTGCTTTCTGCTATAAATTTCAAGCAAGAGGAGACACAGCGTTAGGCGTGCCTTCAGGTGCGTCCACACTATGCCGACCGGCATACGGATTCGTTTCATTCGGATCAAATTCGGCTCGGCTTTCGGTAAGGAGGAAGGCCGATCGAGACGTCCACACTGAACCAGTATTACCGATCGGCATGTGACCATTGATGCCGCTCGGCATAGTGTGAACGCACCTTAAGAACCTTCTTTCTGAATCTGGATTTTTGCAATAAGAAGTTTAATGATGCTGTTAATTCACAAACCCAACCACTATTGGAAACAGAGCTTAGAAAACTGTAAGAATATTGCGCTAAGCTTCCAAGGGTGCCAACCGGCACATACAGATCGGTGATGCCGACTTAGTGCGCACTACTCGACTGGCTCTCCTACTTACCGAAAGCTGAACCAAATTCAATCTGGCATGGCAGTGTGGACGCACCTTAAAATGGACACTTCTTTTACCGGTTTGTTGCAGATGAACTGGTAACGAATTTCCTACTTTTTTTGGCAAGTGAAACAATTTGGTAGCTAATTATAATGTCAACTTCTTTTAAGAAAATTTGACAATACCATCTGTAGAAAGCCATCGTGCTGCCTTTGACAGAAAAACTAACTGTCACACCTTACCCTAAACTACAAACAATCTCACTTCTAATTCGATTGCGTATTCATTTGTCGAACAAGCAAACCATTCTCTTTTAAATAGGAACTGAATCATACTCTCCTCTTCATTTATCTTCATCTAATAACCATACGTTGCGTCGCGTCGCGTCTCCGCGCCGCCGCCACCATGTCAATCACTTATTTACTACTAGTAAGTCAGCAAGTCCCAAAAATACCTGAAATATCCGAAAAGCTTAAGTCCAATCCAAAAATATCAAAAGCAATAAAGAAGAAAAACACACAAAATCCCGTAAAAAAAAAGATACAAAAGCAAAAAAACAAAAAAACACTGACGCGACACACAAAATTTACCCCATTTCCATACAAGACTATGGGTAAGTATTCAGGTTACTATGTTGCTTCATTACCATTTCGATGGATACATGCCTAAATGCCACCATTCCCCACAAAAACAGTGAATAGCTGACGTAGGTAAAAACTCGTGGCCAGACGACCGACGAACAAATAAAATGTGCGGAACGCTTGCGTATCTCTTGTGAGGTATGCAAATGATTCGGTTGAAGGGTGAATCAAATTTTCAATATACACACACTTTTCTGCCAAAACAAAATACTTTGACGTGTCGGTGTCGGCCTCGGCTATAATTTTTTTGAGCTAACAAAAAATAAAAATATCAAGTGAGACGTTGGCGATGATGTTTGGCTGGCTGTCTTGGCTTGGCTGGTAACCTGGGCTAGGTAGACTGGTTCTGGTGGTTTTTTTGGGGGCAGAAATATTTAAGTAAATAGTTGTCGTCCCCGGGTATACAGACACTGCTGAGCTACCTTTTTCGTTAATAAACAGCCGTTAAATCTATAAAAAAAAATGATCGTAAGATGAGGAGAAGAAAACCAACATAAACCGACGAACTCAAAATGAACAAATTGGCACGCACGTTTTAATTTAAAACCAATCACGTTACGTTAGTGTTGTGTTTGGCAAAAACATTTCAATGATAGAAGGGAAGATTAAAAAAAAAACAGCCGCAACATTTGAGGTTACATTTAAAATTCATAATAAATACACAATAAAAGCGGTAGACTGTATCGTTGGTGTTGCGTTATTTTACTTTTTAATACAGCCATTGGCATGTTGTGTTGGTGTAGTGTGAATAGCATAAAAGTTGCGGTTTATTTTCTGCTTTTGAGGTAGGTGGTGGCACTTTCTATGATTACGATGCGTATTCAACGTAAACATGTGAATGAAAGGAATGCGCTTGAGCGCGTTAGGCGAAAAATTTCGATTTCAAAACACGAAATACTTGAGTTAGTGAAAGTTTTTATTTCTAATTAGTAGCTATTTTTAATTTATGCTATTAATACAAACATAAAAGAAAAAAAATATGTAAAAGCCAAAGTTGTTTGGTATATTTATTTTTAACAAGAAGGGAAAATATGTGGGTAGATACCAATACTTATTAGCAAAAGGAAACTGGCAGTAGGCAAATACGTTTGGGGATAATAAGAGAAGCAGAAATATTATTTTAAATTTATTGAGACGTTGTTGAAAGAGCTTGTCTTAATTATGGGGCTTACAACATAGAGGGAGGGTCAGAAATACCTAAAAGCGAATTATTTTTTGTTTACTGGTTAACTTCTGAAGAAAACAAGGCGTTGGGTATTGAATGATTTTTATTTATTGCCCAAAAAAATTCTATTGCTTTGCCTGTCGTTAGGTAAAAGACTTCTTGTTGGCAAGTCGTTCTTTAAAGAAGGGCTGTAGGTAGTGGGTAGAAATATCGTACCTATAAATAATACACGCAGTGTCATAGGCTTTGAACTGACGATTATTTTGCATGGCTGATTTCAGCGAAAACAACGATATACGATTTTATTACATCACATAGAAACTAAAGACATCTACTGTCAGTTGAAAAACTATGGCAAAAAAATTAAGGTCTTGTTCATCTTTTAACATATCTTTAGCCCAAATTTTTAAGGACTTCTTATAAATAATCTAGAAACTTGAACTCCAGAACTACTGGGCGAATTGACCCTACCTAGCCCAAATTGACAATCTGTATTACCAACTCTGTAGGTGTATTAGCTAGGCGTGCCTTAGAACCATCTTTCTGAATCTGGATATTTGCAATAAACAGTTTAATGATGCTGTTATTTCACAAAGCCGACCATTACTTGACACAGAGCTTAGAAAACTGTAAAAATACTGCGCTAAGCTTCCAAGGGTGCGTCTATACTATGCTAAACGGCACTAACCGGCACATACTGATCGGTTATGCTGAATTTTTGCGGACTGCCCGATCGGCCCTCCTACTTACCAAAAACTGAACTTAATTAAAACTGGCATGGCATAGTGTAGACGCACCTTAAAGTGGACATCTGCAGAAAGTGTTAGTGTTGCCTTTGACAGCAAAACTGTCAAACCTAACCCTAAACTACATTCTCATTTTTAATTCGAATGCGTATTCATTTGACGAACAAGCAAACCATTCTCTTTTAAATAAAACCTGAATCACACAGACACTTGTTCATCTTTTTACATATCTTTTACCCAAATTTTAAAGGACTAAGAGGAGTGATTGACCCTGTAAATAATAAACAAAATTTGATAATAGTCAGTTATTTTGAAAGTTTGACAGTTTTTTGACACTTTGTACTAAAACACAGTAAATGGTCTTTGTCTTCTGAGATTTCGGAACTGATAAATGATAGTTTTTTAAAATCAATTTCATAAAAATCCTAGGTTCTTGAGAAATTTGAGAATGAGCACGAACCAGGTGGGTATTTTAACTGACGGCAGTGTCATTGTTGCCGAAAACGACTGACGTTGCCGACGCTACACTACACCGAAGCGACATGAAATGACACACATTGTGAACTACTTGTGAATGCAGCTCTTCTTTTCAACTTCTGTTCGTTTTTCGTGTATCTAATATTTGTGACTCGTGGCATTTCCGCCAGGAGAACGCGACGTCTTCTTTTTACAATCATACGCCATTCTTAAGGCCCCGACCCATGGAATCCGTTGCGTCCGTCCGCTGCCGGATTCAACTGACAGCAGTGAGTTTTACCGGACACAACGGATTGGGGTGATCCATAGAATCCGTTGCGGTGTGAAGAGAAAACTTCAAATTGGTTTTGACTGCGCATGTCATCAGTTCTGCCGGACGCAAAAGTTAAAAGTTGGGCTACTTTTAGCCGTTGCGTCCGTTGCACCCGATGCTTATGGGTCACCTCTCATAAGATCTTGTGTATTTAATCGAGCTGTCAGTTGAATCTCGCAGCGAACGAACGCAACGGAGTCTATGGGTCGGGGCGTTTATTGTTGCAACCGAAGCGAGCAGAAGTGAAAGGAAGGACTGCGGTGAGTAGCAATTTATATATAACCATTTCGATTTATACTTCGAAACATTTCAGAAATAAACGAACATTGCGGTCATTTGAACTACCTTGAAACTTCAGTTTGCCACAGTCATTTTTCATCATATTATAACATCGAAGTTTAAAATCACATAAAGTAACAATTGAAAGAGGACCAACTTTTATTTCTCTTAAAAAAGAAATGTCATTATTTGTATAAGACTTTCACTCTCTATTACGGTTTTTCAATGATGAAGAACACATAGAACACAAGAGCTACTACAGATCCGCTCTATGGATTAGGAAAAAGTAAACTGCATGTCATCGTGCGTCGGGTCAAAAATAAATAGGTAAGAGAGCTAACTACGGCAAGGTAGTGCCTTTTATTAGGAGCTTACTTCCACATGAAACACGCTGCTGCCTAAACCGTCACTGCTTGTTGATTTGAAGTCAATTCATTAAAATTTTCTTGTTTTGGGTGCAGTAATGTCGAGATTAGTAAGCTTTCTAACTTGGAAAAATACAGATAATTTAATTTAAAGCTGTAAAAACAAACATTTTATCCTGGTGCAAAGGGGCCTTAAGGAACGCGGCTAATCACTTTAGCTGAATGTCGCAACACCGCTCCGATCATAACAAACATTTCTAAAAGAAGGCATCGCTTAGTCCGCTCTGGTTCGTACTGCACGAACTCACTTAATTCATTAGATCGGATGTTACCAGATGTAAGATCGACTAACAGGAATCAAAATCAGCCATCTGCAACATGATCTCATACCTGTAATTTGAGGAAGTAAGATTCATGTTGTGGTTAGTCGTGTTTCTTGTAATATGAACTCAGATTTGACAAGGTTCCTAAAGTCTTCTTCAAACTCTAAGCCGTCAATAGAAAAGCCGGTTGTAATGTCAGGCAACGATATTAAACAACTTTCTCAAAAAATGGAGCAGCATTGCATTTAACTTTCACCTAGCATTTAAAGCATGAGGCCCCGCAAGGTGCTATCATAGCCACCCTCAATGAATCTTCAATCAATCAATCAATTTGAATTTATTTGCAGGGATACTGCCTCTATAATTTGTATGTATACAACCATTTTCGGAATACATATCAATATCTATTTCTGTGATGAATCTTTTTGAGAACACTGTGAAGCACTTCCTCAAAGGCCTACCACTTTCTTGAATCTCGTTCAGACACTGGGCATAGACATAATATTAAGAAGTGGTAACTTAAAATAATAATAACTTAAGCGTCTTTTGACTTTTCGACGACCATCTATAGTATCTTAAAATTCGAGAGACCGCAACAAGATCTCCTATTTTGTGCTTACATGTGAGATTCTAGTAGTTCGAGTAGGTTCGTGTAACACGAACTCATACGTTACAACCGATGTTGTTGCGTGAAGATAGACACGTTATATGATCTCTTGAAATATCGGATGGGGCTCTTTTGTGAAAGGGCACATTGGAAACGTCTTTATCCACGCAGAAGTACTTTGATAATCTAATCAATCGGCACTTCAATTCAGTAGCTATGCATACCGTTGATCCATCGCAGAACAAAAATCATACTAACAAGAGCCTTTTACAATAGTTGCTATCTACTATCAGTTCTTTGTTTGTGACATAGTCATCCCCCAAAAGACATTTTACAATATCAATCACACAAATTTCACCAGAATTTTCCATAGCCAAAACAATGTGTTGTTGTTATCCAAAGCCCAAAGTGTAAACAAAAACACTACTAACAACAACTTGTTTACCATTATTTTCAAATTGCGAACTGCGAGTGCATTACTATACATACAATTAATAATAATTACTGAAAACATTTGTCAGACATCGGAGTAAATATTCTCTATACAAATTCATGTGCATAACAGCTTATAAATTGATAGTGGTAGTAGTAAATGATAGTGTTATAACGATTACATACCTTCATTGATATGACAGTATTAACCTTATGTAAATTACAAAAGTTGTGCCCCAGCAATTGCGTCAAATCAACAAAAACATGTGCTTAGGTCTTTGTTTATTGTACTTGAACACGAACAACAATGCAAAGTAGTGTATAATGTGGCGCAGTTAATGCTATTTCTTTATTTTGATATGATTTTGATTTAGTATAATGTTTTGATAACAAATTCAATTAGATTATCTTGAATCTAATTGACATCTGTCATATTACGAAGTTGTTCAACGGTTTTACTACGAATTAGTGTAGAAAAGTTTCATCCAAAAAACCGATACTACAATGATTCTAATTTCGTTCAAGGCTCCTGTCAGTTTGACATGTGTGTGAGAGTAGTTAGTTCGATATGAATAAGTGCGTTTACACGATGTGTTTTTAGGTGAGTTTCAATGTTTCAAAACCTGCTTTTGATTGATACCTCAAATGAACGAAAGCGAAGTGCGAACTGACTTTCTGACATTAGAAAAAAAAAAACTACTCTTAAATCAAAATGGCAGCCTTATCTCCATTTGCAAGATAAAGCATCATAACACGCCCTTTATTTATTGGGGTCGGGTACTCCGAAAACACATCGCAGCACTATGTTGGTAATTTTGGAAATTAAATCTACTTGAGGCAGATTGAATCGAATGATATTCACATTTCTAGTCCCCTTATTCCATCTCGCAGCACAAACAACGGTTCATCGAAGTTGTATAGTGGTACTTTAACGGCAACTTGAAATACATTATTTCCCTAGCAATTGTATAAAATACAAAAGGAAGGTATGTATTATTGCTTCATTATGATGGTCAATTGCCTGCGGTCGCACCTTAGATATCACACAACTAGGATCCAAATTGTACCTATAGACATACTTCCACAGGGCGAAATTTTCCTCAAGTGTAGGCTGTACTCGTTTCCATCAAACAGATTGCTTTTCATTTGCTCATGACTTTATTGCCTCTTTGCGAAATTTGCCATTGGAAAAGTGCGGCTTCAAATGAATGTTGGCTTCTGCTGCATGGCATGCGAAAACTAAATTGAGTTGTGTTTTAAGGATGAATAGTCTTCATCATTATTTTTGTACTTGTGCTGGTGGCTGGTGCTCGTGAGTTGAAGTCAAGTTGATGATGTCTTTGTGCAAAAGCATGTCAATTTCAAAGAGTGACCTGGAGGCTCTTCGGGAATATCCGTGTCACGGAACGTTCACAAATTACCTACTGTAAGTTTTTTTTTTTTTTTTTTTGTATACATTTCAGAGTCAGATAATGCTGGCGGCGGTTAAAGAGCGCTTTAAACGATTTATTGGTACTCAATGACAATGACATGTAAATAAATATAATACAAATGTGGTGTTGCGGGTAGTATAGTATGTCATCACCTTGAATTGATGTTTAACATTGACTGATTGATGAGGCACTTTGACAGTTGAATTCGAGTCTCGAAAGATAATGAGAGTCTAGTTGACTTTTTGTATTTATGAGTTTAGAAAAGCAACAATCAGAGGGCGATCAATCGATAAAATCGTGAGCAGTGGCCCAAGTTATGTAGGCTCAACGGAAAATAGATTTTAAAGGTAAAATGTTCAGTCTAAGATCACAAGGGTATCGGAACTGATATTCTACTCGGTGAAACACAAGGCCTGAATGCCAAAAGATGCTGTGTCATTAGGCCAAGTGAAATTAGACCCGATATTAAAAATTGGACTTCAAATCGTTTGACAGTAAAATGGCGTCCCCCAGACGATTAAAACTTCATATGCGTCAAAATATTCACTACCTTACCGCAGATTCGTGTTTTTCAAAAGTCCCCCGGACGATTAAAACTTCATAGGCGTCAAAATATTCACTACCTTACCGCAGATTCGTGTTTCTTCAAATCGCTTTACAGTAAAATGGCGTCCCCCGGATGATTGTAACTTCATAGGCGTCAAAAGATTCACTACCTTAGCGCAAATGGTTCCCTGTATTATATACTTCGTGTTTTTTCGATTATAGTTTTTTTTTTAGTTCCGAACAGAAAAGTGAAACGTCAAAAACGTTAGAGTATTTCTTTTTCAATTGGCAGCACCTGAACGCTCAAAATGCTTTTCTTTTTTATTCAAAACACCATGCGAGCGCACTCTACGTGCTCGAAATAAAATAACCGGGCATCTAGAGCAAAAGTTTGAGCGAAGCCAACTTCACATAGCTCTGCTCAGAACACGTTCACGCTGTTCGTTCTCCGTTCAGTTCACTGTTCGGAACTAAAAACGAAAAACCCCTTATGATGATATAAAGGTGCGTCCACACTATGCCAACCGGAATACGGATTCATTTCATTCGGTTTGGCTTTCGGTAAGAAGGAAGGGACGTCCACACTTAGTCGGTATAGCCGATCGGCATGTGCCGATTGATGCCACTCGGCATAGTGTCGACGCACCTTAAGAAAGTGGTTCTACCGACGCGACAAGAACAACACTGCATCTCCATCGTTAGTAGAAGTCGCGGCGACAGGAATTCCATCAACAGCGTTTCTGTCGCTATAACAACAAAGAAACCGCTTTTGTGGTTTCGAAGTACCTTTACGCAAACATTAGCGACAAGAAATAGCGATAATGAAACGCGGACATACTTTGAAGCTTCATCGTAATGTAGTAAGCAGTGTCAGAGCTCACAGTTCACCTAAAACTGTAATACCACCTTTTTTAGTTAGCAAGGGAAACAAAAAAATATTTAACGTAAGAATGTACCTACTTATTTCTGCCCACTTTGAACACTGCTTGAGTCATTTGATAAGCATTATATGATTGTGACAGAAGAGTTCTAAGAAAAAATTCTATGAATGACAAGTCTATCTGATTGAAAATTAAGCACGTTTGTGAATAAATCAAAATATCGCTGACTAATGGAAAACAGAAATTCCAAAATCACCACTTTTTGAGAATTGTTTTGAAATAAAAAATTGTTTATATAATCATTATAACCTTGAATAAACCCATGAACTGTTTGTTTCCACGCAAGGGGTGTTCCCCTCTAGATTCGCATTTATAGATAACATTTGACCTATAGACCACCATCTTTGTTTACATAAAAGTCACACTGTTGTCTAATACCCAACTATTAATTGTAATAGATTTTTCGTTTCGAACGATTTATCAGTGGTTTAGTGTCATCTGTCACTTTATTTCAGTTGACATTGCGTTTTGCAACGCACTTTTAAAAGTAAAAGTTAAATTTGATCGTGTAAACAAAAGCAACGAACAAAGGTTGAATACATTCTCACGCACAATGACCTAGAAACCTCAACAGCAAAAAATAAAGAAAACAAAATTTCAAGGTTGACAACCAAAAATTTGCCTGATCACAGACAGAAACATGAAATATGTTTGTCTGCCTCTAAATAGTATTCCAATCCAATGAAAGATCACTAATTTAGGGTCTTAGTTGGGGATCATCCGTAACATCGCGAAAAATGTAAATGAAACCCAAGTGATCTGTCAAAGTCATCGTGTAATTAAAGACCGAAGAGGAGTAGATATGGTTTCAAAAACGAAGATCGATGGCTTATTTGACTAATAATTCAAAATCCCACACTAACAATAGTTTACCCGATGATAAAGAGACTTGGTGACCTATTAATCATTTTTAAAGCAAATCTAGTCAAGGTTACTTGACAGAAAAAAAAGTGTGCCACGAGCATACAATGAAATCTCTGTCGGAAGATCTATTTCGAGATTGGAATCAGGTGACTGAAACACATTCCATTCTAATCACTTCCCTTATCATAAAATAAATAAAGAAACAAGAAAATGAAAAAAAAAAAAAAAAATATTCCTGATGGCCTTCAAGCAAGCGCACCTTTCCGTATTTACGTTTATATCAAGTCATTCACAATAAAATACTACGCATTTTAAGGTGAGTAGTTTCTGATTTCTCATTTTGTATTCAAATTTAGTTAAAACTTATTATCACTCCACTCCTCTCTCAAGACCAACTGATTTGAAAAACAAACAAGCTAGGCAAGTGCCTGATGTCTGCTCGTATCACAATGTTATGGCCTACTCCAAAAGTCGTTCGGCGATCTCGTAACCCATAAAATAAAAAAATAAGTAAAAAATAAAAAATAGTAGTAGGTAGGTATTGTTTGGTTTTTCATGGCTTTGTTTATTGTATTTTCCTTAAGTGCTCTTCTATAAATTTATGTAAACAAATTTCAATAAAAAACGAGGAGAAAAATGTATTCCTATTTCCGCAATGATAAATAATTCATTCAAAATACGAAACGAATGTCGCATCGACACCGAAAATCAACCACACACAGACATAACCACGCATTTGTGTAATGGATCCACTATACAAAATACAAGTTGTGCTTAATGCCAGTTAAGTAGTCGTTTTGTCATAAAAACAATATTAATTTTTTAATTTACCCAGACAAATACGTCATTACTATCAAATTAGCACACGACCGGCGTCTGTTATCAGTATTAAAATAAAAACATCACGCATATTGGGGTGTGTGTAATCCCATTTCCCAATCCTTGTGTTCATTTCTTATATGGGTAAGGGTAGAATGGTTTTGTTAATGAGTTTGCAACACAAAGAACTTATGAAAGAAGTTTATGTCATTTGGGGTACTGGTTTCAACAATGCCTATTTCAAAGTAAGGACTGCGATGTCAATGAGTTTTGGTGCGTTTTGAGAAAACCTTCACGTAACTTGACACTTTCCATAAACTTGGAAAATAGTAGTTTATTGCTTTAAAAGTCATTTCTAGGGACAACGATAAACTTTTTTGGTGACTGTTAAAAAACCAACAATAGATAGCACTTGATTCTACGTTGAGAATAAAAAATTTGGCCATTGCGCTGTTTGAACACATCGACTGCCATGCAGTATGTTTTTGTACGACATCTAAGAGTTCACATGAAATGTCGCACGTTTTCGAAAAGCGGCATAAGGGCTTTCATATGAGTTTCGTTTTGCTTGGCTTCTGCGGGACATGTTGAAATAACTTATGTGGTCACGATACGTCTTCTGAAACTTCTCCTACAATGGGGCCAAGTTATACAAAAAAGACCTATACATAAAAACCATAACAATTCGACAATTATGAACACAAAAAACTGGAAATCGGTTGGAGACCCTCACAAAAATTGTAAGTTACCTTCATTTCCTCATTTCCTACAGAAATAGTTGAGCAAAATAGACTTTTTGGAGGTTTTTAAAATACCAGCTGGAGCACTCAGACCTAAATACCGGTCCATCGTACTACCAGTTAGCAACCTTCTATTTGTTATAGCTTTCCAGATGTTCGGAGAAAAGCCAAAAGACGCTGCCATGATAAGAACCTAGCTGTTACCATGTCTGCGCCGAGTATCTGTAACCTCATGCGAGAAAAAGCAGGATATTCACAGAGTAAGTGCTCTGCGATCTCCTCTTCTTCTCCACAAGATTCACAGAGTGTGGTATCACTTAAGCCTAACACATTTAAATGCTTGGCAAAAGAGAAGTGCCTGCTGGCAACGCCAATAAGCTTTCTACAGTCTTTTCTGCTACGAGCTAGCAAAAATGTTGCAGTCTTCTTACTAACGTTGGGGAGCATACGCTTGGTTTGTCTGCATCCAATGGAGGCATGCCATCTACGGTTGTGCTCTTCACAGATCCAATCGTTGATTGAAACCCTCACTGAGGACGCTGGCAGACCGTTGAACTTTCCCCATGGTTGACCCAGGTGTTCTTGACAACCCTATGATTTGTCAAAAAACCTGGGTTTTCCAGTCCTCAAAAAACGCTAAACCACAAAATCACTACACATCCCTGTCATTTGAATAAAAACACATGTCATTTAACAGCCCTCAAATCTCCACAGCAAAAACCTAAGGCCTAGGTCAACCATAGGGCTCAAAAAACACTCAATTTGACTTTCAGGGCAACTTTAGGTTTCTCAAAAAACGCTTTGTGGCGATCCCAGGGCGACCCCGGCGACATAACTTCACTTGATATGAATTCAAATTTAATTTCAATTTTGTCAACAACAATTCATTTCAATTCGATTCAACAGAATCCTAATGAACCCAACTAAGAATAACTAGGCTTTGGCCCTCGGGGTACAGGTTAGCCTGTCTGTCTTTTACGTAGGTGTTCTAGGTTTGAGTCCCACAAATATCCTGTGACTTTTTCAAAGGTATAAACTGCCAGGTCTAGATTGGGCGCCAGAAGTAGTTTCGAAGAAGATTGTAATTGGCAGAAATCAAAGATCCCTCAACTTCTCACAAGTTGCGGTTCAGACAAGGCCCCGATACTCCTTGACTAGAGCGTTAAGAATTCCATTCAGACTAGAACAAAACTTATCGACAAAACGACTCAAAGCGCTTGGAGCTCTATTTAAAATCCCCTATTACAATTTATTTCAATTTACTTAAATTCCTTTCGATCTATTTCGATCAAAACTACATGGAACTAAAATAAAAGCAGTATTTTTATCTATGCAGAGTTTTCAGTCGAAAAATGATCGTCATATAGGGTGCTATACCACACAACAACCACCACTATAGCCTGTCTGTACGAGTTTGCATTTTGTTTCGCAACAATAAGTTGAAAAAGAAAATAAAAAATGAAAAAAAAAAAAAAAACAGAACAATCCACAAGTAGTAATGATATAAGTAATCGCTTACCACTACCAACATGCGATTAATGATGATGATGATCATGATTCTGCGTAGTAAAGCCTCCGATTAGATAAGATAGTAAACAGGCCAGAAAAATAAAATTTCCGTGTGTAGATAGATAAACTTAAATACCAACTCATCGTCGCAATAGTTTTCCCGGTTTCTTTATTTTTTTTTTCTTTCTTCCTTTTATCAACACTTAAATGATTCCAAATTGTTTTGTTTGGTATGAAATGGACGAGTAGGTATATGTAGCTGTTTTTTTATTTCATTGATCGTTGTTTACAGAGGATTTCTCTCACCCACCCTTATGCTTTTTTTACTCTACGTCGCATGCAGGAAATTAATTACTTTTTGCGCGCTTTTTTTTCTGGCCAGACTGATAAACAGTGTTGAAAAGGGAGATAGAAGATCTGGATGCGCATGTTTTGAATTATTTTGTTTTTTTCTTTGGAAAAAAGATTTTGTTGGGGGTTTTTCTGAACAGTCACTGAGGGACTTTCTGTATTGTAAAACCCAGAAGGATTTTTGTTTATGTCTCTACGTTTATCTTCTCTCTTTTACAGAAAATAACAAAAGAAATCAATTTTACTTACTTATGCTGTGGTGCTAATGGCACATCAATATTGTGTGACGACGTTCGACGACGATCGCCTCCCATGTCGGCTAATCGGGCAAAATCTGTGTCACGATCTTGATCGGCTAAACGGGCCGATCTTCTTGATTCCAATAGACGCACCTCTTCTAGGCGCTTTTTCAATTCAATTGGTTCCTGAAATTGAAAAAGGAAATTGTTAGATGTTTTATAACAAAAAAAGAGTAAAAAGAACTATTTTGAGAGCTGCCGGTTGAAAGGAATTGAACGTTTGAGGTGAATTAAGAGTGGAAAACCTTTTGTTTTTTCTATTTTTGGAGGCATATCAGGTGTTTTGGTTACACAGGGAAGGACAGATAACAATGCACACTTTTCTAAAACGAAGCTTACCGCTTCTTATCAGAAGAAAGTTCGTTGGCATCCACAAATTAGACAACTGTGGTAAATATCTTTGTTTACTTTTGTTTCAAATAACAAAGTGATTTACTATTTTCACAGAAACATGTAAATTTTTGCTTGATATTTTTTCTATAAATAGATTCTTCTGAGAACTCTAATAATCCTCCATCAAAATCCTACAAACAGAGTAAAAACTTATTTGTGTTGAATAAGAAATGAAGTAAAATATCGTGGTGAATTAAATTTCTTCGATAAACGCACTGGCTCTATCAAATTCTCTTTCGTTAGGCTTCTTGGTTTTACAGAAATGGGAAAAATTTTAAAAATTTACAATTTGTAATTCAAAAGAACAAAAAACAGACAATTTTCTTAATTCACCACAAACCAAAAAACCATTAATACGGTCGATCAGCTTCAATAATCGAAAGCTTGATTATCTTCGCAGACCTCTTGAAATCCTTTGACTGATAGAGGCAACTGATAAGCTTAAGTGGAATGCACTTCGATTATTACAGCACCCAAAAACAAAAGTTGCACGTTTGGTGAAATTCTGACTGACACAAACCGCAAACTGCGAAGCGTCATTCTACCTTTCAGACTTTCATGAAATTACAAAGGAAAAAAGAAAATTAACTGGCTTCAATTGTGTTACACCATGAAACCGGAGGTTACTTCACAAAATCATTTCTCCTATATCAATTAGTTACACCACACCAATTAAAACACATGACTTCGTGTAATAAAATAGTTTTTTCATGTCTCAAGTAAAAAAAGCACCGATTTATTGACATAAAAACAATGGCAATTCTATGGAATGTTGCCCCCAATCAATCTGAAAGCATGAGGCCGGCATTTTAACGACTCCACAGGAAGTGACTCATGACGCCAAGTAGTCCATACCCACTACACTAATTGTACCCATCACATCGATTGATGATTCACTGATGCACATAAAATGCATCGGAATGATACCAAAACTCGACATTTATAGCCTTAATATTCGAAGCCTTCAGTCGAGACAAAATCGACTGTCAATCCTTAAGAAAGAAAATAAAAAATCAATTTCAAAAGTTATTCACCTCTATTCACCACGAATTGAACTTGGACCGAAAAACTGTTTAATCTTTTTAAATCCAAAAACACAAAACAGAATCCCCACTTCCAAACTAACTGTTAACACTTCTATTTTCACTCTAGCGAAACTTGATCAGCAATCAGATCAGTAAAACTGACTGTGTACAATATTCAAAGATATTTGCCGGCCGGTCTATCAGCTAGCAAACAACTACAGTATCCACTGATCTTGAAACACTATAAATCACTAAGAAAACAATGGATTTTCTTTTTCCAATGCTTCACCACAAAAACTAAGCGCACTGATCTACAAAGACGATATCTCACGTCAAAAAGTATCTACGAGCACTTTTCTTTTAGTAGTACAGGTATATCTTTACAATTACGGAGTAAAATTTACTTTTCTCTCTCTTCTCACAAAATAAATGTAAAAAAAAATTATTTTTCCACAGAAAAACACGAACGTGTACAAACGGTTCGCGCGCGCATTTCAGAATGATTCTGCTAGACGATTGAGGGTCGCACAGCCCCGATAAGTAGCCGCGCCGACAGTACAAAACACTTTGCTTTGTTTATTGTGGTTGATTTTTTCAATTTGTTCGAGAGAGACTCTTTGTTGCTGGCAACATGGATTTGGCTGTGTGTTTGTGTGCTGACTTGTTGATCTCCCCACCACCGATCGTGTATTTTGTGGCTTGAAGAAGTGAGTGTGTGGCCAAAGATAGCCGGCTTACCGGCCGGCAGGTATATTATTAGATACAGCCAACAGGTAAGGAAGTTGCAAGAGATCTACAAACACAATTTGAGATGTTTAGATACATTTGCAGCTCAAAATATAAGAGAGCATCATGAATATTGTTGACGTAACCACGACGAGTATAAGAGCGAGACAGAACTGAGAAGGAAGAGTGTAAACAAACACCGGTTTGTACGATTGTTGTTGACTCGATTCTGCTTTTGTATCTGGTAAATGGTGCATGCATACAGTAAAAAGATACATTTTGCCGGTCTTGTACTAATACCAACTCTTTTGTTATTTTTTTCTTTTATTTATTTGTGCGATAGGCTTGGCGGCGCGTTGTGATTATTATTTCTTTTTTTTTGTGTATTTCTAATGTCTTGAGATTCTGTTCTATTTTGTATCTACACTCGGAAATTCATTCGTCGCCGTCGTCAGTTTGTCGTCACATGTTTATTGGATGAGATAATTTTTCAAATTGTAGCTAGTTGTTGTTGGAATGATCTTGTATTGATTGTGTAGTAGGTAGGTAGGTATAAGACTTTGCAATGAAATAAGAACGTGTGCGGTGTTGTTTTATGCTTCTGTTGATGTTTAATTAATAATTTTTTTTTTTTTTGAGGATATTTTGCGTTTTGTTTTAGGCTGACTGTACATATGTATAAATAGCTACCTTTTGGTATCTTTGTTTTTGTTTCTTTTTTTTGTTTTCGAGAAGTGTGCTAGCTATTGAGCTGAGTACATAGTCAAGCTATGTTTATACTGGAATAATTGCGTCGCTATATTCTTAGGCGTGTAGGTAGTAGGTTTTTAGAGATGATTTTGATGTGAGGTAATGGTGTTTTTAATCTAATTGATAACTAAGGGTACATATTTCTACGCAGCGCTATTCGTGTAGACCTAGTCGAATGCAGATAGATAAATATCTCAAAGCCTTCAGAAATAAATGTGTAATAGCAAAATGGTTATTTTAAAAAATGTCCTTAGAAACCAAAAGGAAAAGGTTGAGCTGCTATTTTCTTAGTCGTCCTGATAAAACGCATTTAAATGAAGAAATAAAATAAAGGCGTTACAGAACTAGCATTGAAATGCATCTTCAGAGCAGAAAATTTCTGTTAAATATATTCATCACTTCAATGGCAACACCAGCATAAGAGGGCTACAAAGAAGGATTATATGTTCCCAGGCATTTGAATGTTTTAATCTTCAGAAATAACATGAGCTATTTAACAGTGCGTTGTTTAGTAGTAACGTCGTTGAGAAGAAGCTCAGTAACGAAATTTCTTCGTTGGGCGCCACTTTGTTAGTCATATTTTAACGTAAGGTTTCGGTCATGAGTTGTATCTGACTCTTTAGCAATCAATGACAGATTACTCTCCACTTCGAGAAGAGTATAAAGAAGTCAATTTTATTTTTTTCACTTGGGCGCCATTCCATTAAAATCAATTTTTGCTTAATATGTTGGTTAACAGTTGCATATGTCATCTATTGCAATCAACTACTGCTTTCTGTTATAAATGGAGAGCATGAATAATTTTAAAACACATTGTATTTCCCTACACTTGATATTTCTCGCTGGGCGCCATTTGGCTTCAGAAAGAACATTAAATATTCTGCAGTATATCGTTTATGAAAGCTCAGTTGTTAATTTTTAACGATCGATGGTCGAAAATGTATCTAACCTATTTTGACTTAAGGTTAGGTTATGCTGTTGAGCAGCATATTTACCATTCTCCACTTTGAAAAGAGCATGAAACAGTCGACACACCATTTTTCGCTCGAGAGGTCATTCGATCAAATCGATTTGCTTTAATCATTTGTGGTCATTGACATACTTCATCTATCGGAACTAACTATCTCACTCTGTTTTATGAAGAGCATCAATAGTCTTAGTTTTTTTAAAAATGAGATTTTTAACGTTGGGTGCCATTTTGCTTCTGAAAGAGCATGAATAGTTTTGTAGCATATGCCTTACAAAGATCTACCTTCCTGGTCATACGTTGGGTGCTCTTTAATCTAGCTACCTAACCCACTTAGGTGTAGGGCTTTTGAATGAGTTGCAATCTGACTGTTCAGCGAAGCATGAGACATGAGTACCAACTCCCCACTTCTGTAAGGCTGCGCGCACAGTAGCGCGAGAAAACGATGCGATGCGAGAAACGATGCGACGAGCTATTCCAAAACAAACACTTTTCGCACAATATCGCTTGAAAAAGTGGTCAGAGCTGTTTTAGTGCGAGAAGCTTGCGAGAAACTTGCGACTGACTTGCAAGTGTTGCATCGTTTATCGTTTCACTCTACGCACGTTTATAATAAAGCATGTTAACACTTTTTTTGCATTCAAACGCTTCTCACATCGCACCGCTTTCTCGCACTACTGTGCGTGTAGCCTGAGAGCATGAAGCTGTGAAATTTCTTTTTCTTGCGTAGAGTACCATTTTATGAAATCAGTTTTGGCTTAGCCTGTTGGTTGTCATTTTCATAATCTCAACCAGTTCATTAGATTTTAGCTCGCTGTTTTAGATATAACATAAAATTTTTTAAAATACATCGCATTCTCCAACACTCAACTCCTCACGTTGGGCGCCATTTCATTCCAAAAAGAGCACACACATTTTGTGTTTTATCGTTTAACCACTCAGCACTTGATTTTTTGGTTTGGCCCTATTTTGTGCGAAAGGTTTGTTGATGAGTGTCATTTGTTTGTCCAATAAAGCATGACTACTATCAACTTCGAGAATAACAGAAGAAACCAATATTCTGTTCTTTATGTAGGACACCTATCCATCAAATCAATTTTTCCGTAAGTTTTTTGTCGTCAGTGGAATATGTCACCCAATGCATTTGATATCTCCTCTCTTCCTCAGATAAAACACGAATAGTTTTAAAAAACTTCGTTCCAAGCATTCTATTTATCACGCTAGGCTCTTATTTAAAGTTAGTGTTTCAAGCTTAAGCTGTTTTCGATAAGTTTTATGTCATAGGTGACATGTGCAAATTATGGTAGAATAGATCTGAACGATTACCACAATCCCACAGACCCGAGGTCTCCTTTCTATTCATACCCATAAAATAGCGCTTTTGATCGCAGACGGACATCACGCCATGGGTACCACAGTGAAAGTGTTAGTCCGTTACCTAAATTTGTTAACGAGAAGTTTTCTTGTCCTTCTGTTTGGTTCCGTAATGTTACACCCTTTGCACGTGCAACTGACAATATGTCATGCAAAGCATCTCTTTTCATCTCATAAAGAATGTAATTTACAAATATATCAATTCAAACAACATTTCTCACATTGGGCGCCATTTTATCAAATATTTCATATATTGTTAATTTATTGGTTTTGAGTGATGTATTTCTCACTATTCAATTTTTTTCTACTATTTTATAAAGAAAACGAGAACAACTGATAAACATTATTTCGGGAATCCAACATTCAGGTTGTTTCGTTGGGTGCCATTGGATCAACCAAATTTCATGGAATGTATTGTTGAACATATATGACTTAAAAACAATAACTGGTTATCCATTACAAAGGAAATTATCATGATTGTCTTGAATTGAGGGTTGGCTTTCTTGTTCTTGTTGGGCGCCATTTAAGACTTTAATCTCTTTTCCCAAAATGTCACAGCTGCAGTATTTAAATGAAATAATTGTTTTCTGATTACATTGCTTATCGTCCCACTAATGTCTAGTTGGGTGCCATTGGATCAACCAAATTTCACGGAATGTGAATTAGTGTGTTTTTGAGCATATATGACTCAAAAGCAATAACAGGTTATCCATTACAAAGGAAATTATCATGAATTTTATCAAATTATAAGCGATGGGAGTTGGTTTTCTTGTTCCTGTTGGGCGCCATTTAAGACTTTAATCTCTTTTTTTACAAAATGTCACAGTTGCAGTATTTAAATTGAATAATTGTTTTCTGATTACATTGCTTATCTTCCCACTAATGTCAAGTAACGACGATTTAATGAGCCGATCCGGAATATCTAGCCACTCCCAGCTCTATAAATAACTCAACGGCGAAGCTGTCTTGATGATGTCATGCTCAAGGAGGACACATATCAGTCAATGTCTATACAAATGATGACAAGTTCAATTGATATTTTGATACTTTCTGAAACTGCAAATCACAGCTCTCATCTTTCGTTGACCCAGACAGCGGGGTCAGGACCGACTTGCAACTCATGATACCCATACACACTTTAATTGGGTTATCCGCCACATAGTGGAGTTCTCCACTCCAACATTCAGATGAATGAATCACAGATAAGGACTTCTGTATGACAAAGTCGAAAAAGTGGTCACCACTTATGTATGAACTCGATTCTCTATCTACACTTCATTTAAGGCAACGACCATGATGCTCCTCGTTGAATCACCCAGTGATTTCGCGCGATATGGTTACAACATAATTCTCGCAATAGATATCATCGACAGCTTTGTTGTATTTGTAGAATTTCGCACAATACCGCAGGAATACCCACCAACGGAACAAACTCTGTGTACTTATACACTCATTCGAGGCGAAGTCGAACGAGTTAAAGCACTCAGCGTCAGAGTTGGATCGGAGCTATAGCCTATCGCACGGAGTACTGCCTGGAATGGCAAGTAATCTGTATGAGTAATAGAATTTTTCACGTATTCAGCCTCCGGCAAGTTAATAGCGATGCGAACTATACATAGAACTCGAACTCTGCCTGCTACGAGGCTGTGATCTGTGAGTTTGCAAATTTACTGTGACGAGTCACACATGTTTTTTTCTTCAGATTTTGTTAAATTGTTTTTTGTTGAGAGTGCCTTCTTTCAGTGTGTGTATTTCAGTCAGCGAGGGTAAATCCCGCGTCATATCAACATGACGAGAACTGTCACCGTGCCCAGGCGAGACACAGCCGACGCGTAATGACTTTCGGTGTCACTTCGTTGGTCGTTAACTGCGTATGAATAATTAATTGACTGTTAAATGGCAATCAGTAAAACGGGGCGAACGAGGGTTTGTTTATCTTCCTATGAAACTGAATATAGTGTGTAAGAGAATAGGAGACATTCAGTTACGAAACAAATGACTGCGTCTCTGTTAGTCCATAGTTTTTGGCAAAAAAAATTCACTTTTACTTGCTAATTCATAATTAAGTATCGGACACACAAGACTTTTCTATTTTGGCGGGGCACTATAAGCACATCACGAAACGGAAATTGAGGTCACAGAATACAATGTACGGGCATTATGATTTATTGATGAGTACATGTTTGAAAAATGCTGATTCACAAGTGAAACATAACTTCGAGTTTGAATACAAAATTTCAGAATTAGCGTCAAATTGACATTGAATGAAGCAATTAACACGGATGTTCAAGTTTGTATTATTTTTTTTGTGGTAGTTTTATTTTGTTAAGCTTCATTCGCTGTCAGACGAAATGGAAAGTGATAGTTTAGCAAGTTTTTTGTTTGCAAATTTAATAGTTTGTGTGTCAGTGGAGTACTACCATAAAATATAGGCCAAGAATGTGCTGATTCATTTGAGATATGGAAAAACGCATGGAATATTGGAAATTATGTGAAGTATGAAAGAAGAAGAGAAACAAGAACGAACAAAAACGAACAAGAACAAAAGTCTTAGTTTATAAAGAATTATTAATCAAAGATAAAAATAAAAGTAACGTGACGTTAAGTGAGATTGCTCTGATGAAGTAAAACCAAGGCAGGTAATGATAACAATGAAGGAATTCCCCAGTCATTCAACTTTTTATTATTACAAATTTGAAAGCATAAAAAACTGGCAACTTGTTGCTATGGGCTTGAGCGCCGTCACGACGCGCGCCGCTCCACCGCCGATATGTTACTGTAACGCAGCTATAACGTAAGGTTGAAGTGCAATTGTGAAAGGCGAGTTGGAATTCTTGACGTCATTTTAGCAGCAGATGTAGAAACATTTTGAGAAGAAAGCTCCAACCAAAAGTTTTGTAGTCAGATATTCTAGTATTGTTCTGCCTTATCTTAAGACAAAGTAATGTAAGTAAACAAATTATAAATGAGAGCTTATGACAACTCTGAACAAATAAGTTATTGATTTCAAAGAGTATTGATTAAGAAAAGGCAAACCGTAACGTTAGAGTATTGAACTCCGATCTAAAGTGTTAAAGTAGTTTCCTTGCTTCAGATGATCTTTTCGATAGCATCCTTCCATCTTGAGTTCGATTACCAGCCAGATGCTTTGAAAGAGACTGAAAGCTTGTAGTTACAATAAGAACTGTGTAAGACCTAGAAATAACGATAGCTCAATCATACCAAAATCTCACATTGGGCGCCACAAAAAAAAAAACAATTTTAACTGATGGTTTTGATTAAAGAAGAGTAAGATTGAAAACATTCTACTCTGTGTAACTTTTTCAATGCTAAACAACAGACCTAGAAATAACGATAGCTTAAATCATACTTTCTCACATTGGGCGCCACAAAAAAAAAAAAAACAATTTTAGCTGATGGTTGAAGGAGAGTTAGATTGATTGGTATGGTGGTGCTTTAGTGAGATCATAAAAATATTGCTTGGATGTATCAAACTCCCGTGGTACCCGTGGCGTGATGGTGAGTATGTCCACCTGCTAACCCAGAGGTTCAAATCCCAGCAGAGGCAAAAATGTTTTTCCACGGGTATCGCCTTTCGCGAGGAATTGGCCAATCCTCCGATAGTAAGTACATTGCCATGAAAAGCGTTTTCTCATTTAGCCGTTAGGAACCGCAGAAAATTGTAGGTCCCCTCCATTCCCTCACAGGGCATGGTTGTGAGAAATGCGCTAGGCCCAGGGGCTCCTCGCTCTGTTGCGACACCTTATTTTTTTTTTATTTTTGTATCAAACTCCAGTAACATTCAAAATGAGTTTTCACCTTTATCGCTTCCTGCAAGCAAAGACATAGAGCTGACTGCGTACTATAACAATTGACTAGGACTGTGTTCTTGCCCTAAAGTATCTATTTACTTGTCATTTTTAAAAGCCTTTGATTCCCTTAAAGAAATGGAGCTCAGATCCTGATATAAAGCATTTTTTGCGGATACCACCTCTGGTGAGGCATTGCCATGAAAGTTGCGATCACAACCAGCTACTTTTTAACGGCAGATAATAACTTAGAAGAATGGCTTGAAGAAAAAGCAAATACCTGGTTAATTCTAAGCTTGTTATGATCACATATAATGACAAACTAAAATTCGATCTTCCAGATGAGGCGCTATTTAAGCTTTTAATTGCTTTCGCCGAATCATAAGAAGAAAAGGTTTTTTTAGTAGTGAGAACTTTACCTGATATAGTGTTTAAGAAACTAGAATCTGAAACGTTGAAGAGCAAACCTCTCTAAGATTCACCCAGCTTATATACACTTATTCGCGTTGGGCGCCATTTTCGTTTTTAATTATTTAAGCTGCGTCATGTTAACGGAAGGCTTCTATCAACAGTCAAAGCCTTACTAGATGTATCTTCTCAAAAACAAGAACTTTAAACTCTTCCGAACAAACTCCTTGCATTTGGTTTCCAAAGGTTCGCCTATTTGCGTTGGGCGCCATGCCATTTAAGCCTTAAATTGCTTGAGTCGAATAATGAGTCAGGAGAACGTCCATAAACTTAGCTCAAATTATATTTACCTTAAATAAAGAAACTTTGAATTCTTTCGAGCAGATAACTTGCACCCTGGCTACGTTTTTAATGCGAAGGCAAACCTTATTGTTAGAACACCGAACTACGAACCCCTGAGAAATATAAAAGTAGTTATCTTGCTTCAAATGATCTTTTTCGATGTCACCCTTTTACCTTGAGTTCAATCAATAGCCAGGTGCTTTCAGAGACCTGAAAAGCTTTTAGTGCGAAATTTACGTTTGTAAAAAACAGATTCTTGTATAACTAAAATCTCACATTGGGCGCCACAAAAAAAGAACAATTACTGATGGTTTCGACTGAAGAAGTGTCAGATTAATAGTAATGGTTGTGTTTTGCTAAGAGTAAAAAAATATTGCAAATAATTGGCGACTTAACACAAAGAGTTTCAACTGACTTGAAGTGATTCCTGAAAGAGCGTACTAAAACAATGTGCTAGGCCTGTGTTCTTGCCCTAAAGTGCCTTAGATTCCTTTAAAGAAGTGGGGTTCAAATATTTATAATGTTTTTTGTGGATATCACCTCTGGTGAGGCATTACCATGAAAACTGCTTTCACACTTAGCTGCTTATAAGCCACAAATAAGTATTCAAGTCCTTGGCTCATTCTTAGCTTGCAATGATCGTGTATAGCCAATAATTCGAATTTGATTTTCCACATGAAGTGTTATTTAAGCTTTTGCAGAATCATACGTAAAAAGTTTTTCTTAAGCACAAACACTTTAACTCTTAAGCATCTCAAAAACTAGAACCTAAAACTTTGAAGAGCACACTCCTTATACTCGCCCTATATTATATGCATTTATTAGCGTGGTGATACCCGTGGCGTGATGGTTAGCATGTGCACCTGCTAACCTAGCGGTTCGAGGTTCGAATCCAAGCAGAAGCATAAATGTTTTTTCACGGGTATCGCCTTTCGCGAGGAGGCAAGTCCTCCGTTAGTAAATTCATTGCCATGAAAAGCGTTTTCTTGATAAGCCGTTCGGAACCGGAAGAAAATTGTAGGTCCCCTCCATTCCCTTACAATGAATGGTTGTGAGAAATGCTAGGGCTCCTCGCTCTGTTGCGTCACCCTTTTTATTTATTTTTTATTAGCGCCGAGTCACTCATACGGAAGGTTTCTATCAACAGTCAAAGCCTTACCAGATATACCTTCTCAAAAACAAGAACTTCAAACTCTTCCAAGCACACTCCTTGCATTTGCTTCCCATAGATTCACTTATTTGCGTTGGGCGCCAGTTAAGCCTTTAATTGCTTGAGTCGAATTATGAGTCAGGAGAGCTTCCATCCACTTACCATAGGTATATTTACCTAAATACAGGAACTTTCAGTTCTTTTCAGCAGACTACTCGCACCCTGGCCACCTGTTGAAGTGACAGAAGGCCAAATCAGGCTTTAAATGGAAGCTGAGCGGCAATTGTTTGTCACCAATCCATCACTTTGTCATTCAGTATGAAGCCGGTCCCCTAGAGTAGGCAATTCACTGCAGCAATTTCACATGCCATTGTTTTTCTGTTTAGAACAAGCAGCAAAACACTGACATTGATATCATTGCTATCAAAGCGGAAAAGCCGTTTACAACCAAACATTGTAAGAAGATTTATTACCAACATTAACTCTATCGAAATCTCGTAGTTGTGCATAAACTACGTAATGATATAACGAAACATATCCCGTTAGAATGTTTCTTACTTTAATTTGTACCTTAGAACTGTTGCAAGTACATACTTCCCAAAGTAGAATCCAATTCTATATAATTGACGTAGAGATTTACTCGCTCGTAGCCTCCGGTATTACCACAAACTAGAAATCAATCAAAACTAATCTCGCCGCTCAGGCACACGAACTAAAGTATTTAAATTTCCATTTATCTTGTGCTCGTATAAAATTTTGTGAACGGACAGAGAATGACTTTCATCAAGATTGAGATACATATATATATACGTCGCGTCAGTTGGTCGGTCAAATAGTTTGGCTAATGTGGCTGAAGAAAGCCGCCACTGACATTACTAGTAACTGGTCATTTAGTTGTCTGGCGATTATACAAGCTGATGATTTTTTTTCTTTAATTTTCTTATTTCATTTGGTTTCTTTTTTCCCACTAACGATTTGGAAAATTTTGTTTCGGATAGGTGTGTGTCCGTGTGTGTGTGTGTGTGTGTATTTTTGTGCGGTTCAAAGAAAGGCGGAAAGCAGGCTAAGTGCCGTGTATAATGTATATGCTACGGTTATCTTTATAAGAGAAAATTACGTCTTCAGCGGGCATGTTGCGATTTGAAAATTAGCGGTTGAGATTACAGAGGAATGGCTTTGATGATTGTCAGTTGTGGTGTCACCATAGGGGAAAAAGTGTCTACATTGCAAATGGAATCTAAGAAATTTAATGGCAATTCATGCAGGATATGTGGTTTTTTTTCGCTGTTCGTCTTCGAAGAGGTTGGTCTAGTGTCAATCTTGTTAATTTACTACTACGTGAATTTCAAAGTAACGCTAGAGTGAAGAAAGTTGTTTTAGTCAATGCTTTTGTGTTAGAAGTTTCAATCATGTAACACCACCGAGGATATAACGGCAATAACTTCTATTCTCCAATTGACGTGCCAGTAATTGTCAGAACTTTCTCCTAAAGTCTTACAATGTTGCTTAATAGTCCTTCGGTATTGGATACCACTTCGTATTGTATGAATTAAATATTGGTAGTTTTTAAGAAACACAACGCCGGATAGACCCACCCCATCGATGGTGTCTTTTAAAAGACGACTTCTCGAATGCTTTTTTGAAGATGAATTAGGTCCCACTTTTAGTTAAGACATAAGAAGGAGGGTGGTTGCCAAAAAGAGGTGGCGGAATCAAATGATGATAGCAGGGCGAACTATGAAAACGAAGCGAAAAATACTACGGCGAACTTTAGAAAAAAAATCCCTTCGAAATTTTGAATTGGTAATACTTTTTGAGCTTAAGTTTTTTCCTTGTTTTCTCCTTAAAAAGAGGAAATAGTAACACCAAATTGTAGCCTACCGAATTACCGCATCAGTAATCGAGTAAGTGAGTGCCATTTTTCTTTCAGAATTTGCTTTAAATAAAATAAATTAAGTCTGCTGTTCATTTTTTGATTCCAATTTGTTCACATGCGTATAAAGGATTGTCAATTCGTGGTACTACTGTGCTCGATTACGTGAGAATTAATAACAAACACAAATAATTCAGTCAGGTATAACTCGATCACGTGTGCCATGAGTCTGGCATAGGTGATCCGTGGAATGAATTGCCATCTTTCATTTGTCGTGTCAGACAAGAGCGGTACTAGTCGACACTCTGTATTACTTGCTCTGTGGTTAACTGTCACGTCAGCGGCGATCAATCTTTAAGATCAACTTTTGGTAGTGCTCTTAAAGATACTACTCATACGTTCTACATGTGTCTACAAAATGAATCTCAATCATTAAACATTTTGACAGATCAAAGCATATTTTCTGTGACATCTGTGCTGCAAATGGAATCACAGCACGAAAAACTTCATCATAAACTTCCCGACGGCGACGGCGTTGAAAGGCAACGATTTGCTTTTTTCAAAAACAGTGTCGATGTCTGCTTTCTGACCTAAGTAATTGCCAAGCTATCATCACCCATCATAAGGCCGCAAACCAACACAATCACTTCTCAAAATCGTATAATTTTTGAAGGCTCTTATGGTGGCCCTGTTCTCAATTGGCATGGCGGTTTGCTTGAAGTGTCATGTGTCAAATTAAACGGATTTCAAATCATACAAAGAGAAACCAAGAACTTATATTCACACATAACCAAAAATCATTGATAACACATGCTATCACAATAAAACCAACATAAACTGTCAAATATGAGTATGACAGCAAACAATTGAAACAAAAAAGGGAAGAAACCTCAGATAAAATAAATTATGCTCACGAAAGTCCGCAACCACAATGCGAACATTTTAAAATTTATTTGTTAAATTTTGTTCGATATGAAAAGTATACACAATTATCAATTAACAAAAACAAAAAAAAGTGTCCCATAGCCTTCGGTGTGTGCGGTGTGTAATCTCTACCACAAATATTTTTATGTGTTTCATTTATGTGCTAAGCTGGCGACGCATGTTTTTCAAAAATCTGAGTTGTTTTTGTTTTGGATTAGCTATTGGTTTCTTTGTGATTTTGTTTTTTGTTTTTGGTGTTGTTTCTAGTACACGAATAAACAACAAGATAACTGATATGAAAATTGGGAATTAATCGTTTGGTAAATATTTAGCACTGATTATGGGGTTTTCACAAAAGAACATAGAGAGGCGTTCTCATGGGCTAAAGTCTATATACGTTGTCATAATAATTTGTAGATTGTAAATAAGTAGACGATTTCCATTGAATATGACTATTTGCGGTTAATGAACTTTTGAATGGAAATCGTTGTGAATCGTCATTAATGGCGACAAAAACAGATTGATGAGATGTCTGGCAACAATCATTGCAATTAATCAGGTTTAACGAACAATTTGTCAGTACAAAGTCGGTAATTTAATTGTTTTGGGAGCTTGACACTTGCCACACAAATCAGATCAAGATTTCTCGAAATACTACCTATTTTGCAATCAAAAGAGATGGCGGGCGTAACGTGTATCGGGATCTCCACAGAACCACAGTTCTCCTACGTATCTGTTTTACACTACGAAACCGCGTTGAGCACAGAAAGCATCGGAAAGTCTGCGGCTTTTGGTCTACGATGGTTTTTGCTCCTTCTTATACGATCAAGCTCTGTTACTTCTGCTGTCATATGAAGCATCTTCATCTCAGCTGCAATTAACTTACTCTCACTTTACGTTCACATTCAAGGTGATAATGTATCTAATAGAAAATATCTAGACCGGTAAAAATATGAAGGTTGCTTTATAAAAAATAAAACTTTCACGTACACGAGTAGCACTGCTCTAGTTTATTTGAAAATCGTATCTATTCAGAGCTTTACTGAAAAAATGAAGCGACAAACCATTTCATAAGGGTCACCTTTCATGAGGCATTGGTCTGTTCCGAGTCTGTCATGAAAAGCGCTTTCTAACCAAACCGATAGGAATTGGGAGAGAATTGCAGTTCTTGAAACGCGTTAGACCCAAAGTCTTAGACGACTTTACTGCAGCAACCTTTTGATTCAATTATTTTTGAACTGATAACTTATGTCCAGGGTCTAGTGAATTTCACCCAGCTATTCCTTTGAGGAATAAAGAAGAGCATCTTTTGTCTGCTGGTGCTGAACAGATTGGTGAGAGAGCAATAATACTTTTCAGAGGACTTGCCATTAATTACTCGTTTATTCGACAAGAAATGAGCATTACATTACCACTGCGTACCATAATTTGAATCAGTATTATTTCAGGTCAGAGTCCGAGCAAGGAAAAAACTGTTACAGCCTCGAAGCCATCATTTAATAACCTTTTCTCACTTTTTTAAGATACACGCACGGTTTTCTTTTGAGCCAAGACGTGGGATGAGACATATTCTAATGCACATCTAATGGAAGGCGTTGCGCACAAAAATATAATTGAGGAGATAGTGTTGTGATGTGCTTTTTTCTCTAGAGCTGGGGTATACTCGTTGGGTCGACCAAAGAAAACACGTGAAACTTCGGTTATGAAGAAGGTCCAATCCTTTTATTGGTCTTAAAGCTAATCTAATATAATGTTCATTAATTCTTATCACTAATTCTGGTGGTGGTTCCAACGCTGGTAGATCCTTACCCCTATGCTGGCAACACGGTCATCAAGTACGGGTCTTTAATCGCAGGCATCAACAGACAAAATCTGGCATAAACAGGAAACCTGGCATCAACAGTAAAAATACTGGCATCAACAGACAAAATCTGGCATCAACAGGAAGATCCTGGCATCAACAGTAAAAATATTGGCATCAACAGACAAAATCTGGCATCAACAGTAAAATACTGGCATCAAAAGACAAACGCTGGCAACAACGGCTTATAGCCGGCAAAATAAAACCCAAAAGTAATTAAGAGGCTAGTGGGGGGATTTGTGCTAGGAACTCCAAGGAGACCTTGCTTAAAATTGGGAATCTCTGGGCACACTACGTACCCCTGGTTTTTTTCTAGTGGAAGTAGCCTGTACTCGAGATTGGTACTTTTCAACACGGGCTGGCTTTGGTCTTCTCGTATTTTTCAGGGTGCCTTATAAAGTTATCTACAACTAGTAAGTGTGAGCTCTATGGCGTGAGTGAAAAATCTCATGTGAAAACAATGGTATGTGTATTGGCTGGCGGTAGGGTATGCATTTGTAACTTCGTTACAGTGTGTAGGCCAATAGGTTCACTCCTTTGATAATTGGAAGAACTTTTCCTATAAACAGTTCTAAACTTCTAGAACGTTCTCCCGCGGTATGATTTCCTTTTAACTGATCTTGACCACTACAATATTCTCGCACTTTCTTATGAACTATTTAAAGCTGCTAGAATGTTCTCTACTCAACCTAGCTACTAGCTACTCAACCCTACTAGCTACTCAACCCGATCAAATTATCGGCCGACTAAAACTCTGCAGCCTGTGGGGGCTCCAATAAAGTGAAAACATTGAATCGCTCATCTCTTAATTCAACTACATAACTGATAACAATAACTGTGAACAATGCAATGGTTGCAGTTTAAGAATTTAAAGTGATTAAAGTTGCTTTTGAGACCATACTCAAAAGTTTTACAACTCCGGAGAAGTTTCCACAAATCAAAACTTCTTCTTTGAAAGCCGGAGTAACATCTAGGGAGAATGAGAGGGCTAACGAAATATTCTTAGAATTTCTCGTCAGAGCACGAACCCGGCCATGTTCTTTGTTGAGGATTTCAATCGACACTTAGACCCACATCAAGTAAAGCCACCACAGGATGCGAAGCATGCACCCTAGCGTCAATTAGAAGTCTATGCAACTCTCTACGCAGGAAAAATAGACGGTCTACAATCGCTTTAACAAATCACTTATAAAGACTTCATTTTCTAAGGGTTTAAGCGGTGGGTCATGCTATGAAGCTTGTGGGTAATATGAATCAACTTTAAATATTTTTAATCTAAATAACAAAAAAAAAAAAAATATATATAAAAAAATCCCAATAGAGACAAAAAATGCTCTCCAATGGGCCTCGCCTTTTGCGAGGAATTGGCAAGTCCTCCGTTAATAAATTCATTGCCATGAAAAGTTCTTCGTCGATAGGGTAAACGCACTAGTACCCGGACACTTAACTTTTTTCTCAACTTTGACTTCAAACCATTTTGTAACCATAAATGCTACAGCGAAAACTTTTATTGATTGTAAGAATATAGACATTTCTCAATAATATGGCGTTCAAGTAAATTGCAAAGAGATCATTGTTAAAATAAATAAAATAACAATTCAGAAAAGTTCCATTTGCGTTAGTACCCGGACAGCAAAGTTTAGTACCCGGACGCCTTTGTTTTAGTACCCAGACACAATCATTTTAAGAGACAAGCCATGTCTGCGTACTGAAAATATAAGCCAAGCACACATTTTTTGTATCCATACAGGGCTTGTCTCTTAAAATGATTAAATCTCTCAATGATTAAGTCTCTTAAAATGACTGATCTAGTATCCGAACGCTTTTATTTCAGTATCCATACACAATTATTTTAAGAAACAACCCCTGTCCGGGTACTGAATATGCATGATAATCGCACTGTGTTAGTACCCGGACAGCATGTCTGGGTACTGAAAAACATATTCAATTTTGGTGTTAGTTCCCGGACACCACAAATAATGGCAAAGATTTTATTAAATTTGGTTTTTTTTTGTAAATTGTTTTAGTTAATCATATTTCCAACGAAACCAATGTCTTTCCATTACAATAAATTAATGATTACTTGTTAAATTGCTTACTACTAAAAACTGTTCCCACTATTTTTTTCTTACCTAAATCGACAACGAGACCGCATCTTCAAACCTTAAACAATAAAATGATGCGTAGTTCCTAAAGTACGCATTTAGAGTACCTGAAACTTTGCATGCAGGTATAGGACACATTGAAGGACCCATGTATGTTGTTGTTTGTGGATTTTTTTTGTGTGATGTATCTATTAATCGCAAAAAAAGGTCAATGTGTCCGGGTACTAACACTGTCCGGCTACTAGTGCTTTTACCCTAAGTCGTTCGGAAAAAAGCAATTATTTGGCTCATCTATCTGTGCGAAAGATGAAACGACTGGTTCACGAATCCAATGAATTCCTTTCTCAAAGCAACAGGATTTAGATAATTAACCAGGAATAGTATCAAGTGGCAGATAGCCCAAGCAAACTGGTCTGTAAAAAAAACTCACACACTCTTTTTAAAAGAGGTACTTAAAGGTTTTACTATAAGAACAAAAAGATGACATAAAAACGGGTCGATGGGCAAAAATTTCACTCATGCCACTTGCTAATTGGTACAAAGTGCTGTTCAATTGAATGTCAAAGGCGTCCATAGATTCGAAATACTGCCAAGTTGAAATTAGGAAAACACTGAGTTCTTGTGAACGGTGGAGTTAAGGTTAGGTTAGGTAAATGAGCGTCGGGAAAACGACCCACGCATTAATATGTTCATTGTGATATCACGTAAGTAGCTAAAGAATCACCTTACCATTTTATCCAATTTGAGCTTTCTATAAATTGAAGCACTTTATTGGGAGAGCGTGAGTCCTTCACTGTAAAAAAAAGCACGAAGAAGTTGACGACTATGGATGTATACGTTTCTTAGATCACCTGTATCGTTAAAAAGACTTCTTCGAGAGAAGCCCGGGCATGTGAAATGAGGACGTGAAACAGTTTCTTCTTCTTCTTCTTCGTCCAGATATCTTTCGCAGAAGTCGTTTGATTTGAGCCTAAGGGGCAGTTACCTTAAATCTACTACAACTATCCACCTATTACCTGGTATTTCCTGATTGAGTAAAGTGGCAGCTCCGATTTTGCCTCTATCTTTTTCAAAATATCTGTGGCAATACGGGGATCCCCCTTTACAAGTAATAGAAAGTGACATTTGCGGTTTGTTGAGAAAAAAAGCTTTTTTTGATCATTTGGTGATGTTATTATCAAGTGAAATAAAGTGCATGTTTTTATGCGTGGAGTGAATATTAAATAAAATTTTTCTCATCTAACATCAAAGTAAGCTCATTTATTTTGTGTTAATCAAGTTATTTCATTTAATTAAGTAAACAGAACAAAAATCTACATTTGTCTTTAAAAGATAAGGCATGGTGAATAATGGACAAAGCATCATGGGCATGGATGAGACAAAAATTTCTAAACGCAAAGGAAAAACGGTTGTAATAACCGAATCGCCAAGGCTCAACTTGAGGCTGAAACTTCAAAGTTCAATCCTGCCGGGGAAAAAAGTGAAAAAAATCGTCGCAAAAATTTAAAAGAAGAGAAAAATAGAATTTTCAGAGAGCGAAGAAGATGAAGAATGCCTTTATTTTGCGCATTTATATTCTGAATCAACAGAAGGATGGGTGTCTTGCAGAGCCTTTCCGCAGGGCCCATTGCTCTTGTGCCGGCGAGGAGGATGGAGATGATGAATGCCCACCGTTCCCTATTTTTGCTCATTATGCCCCAGGCACGAGGTAAAATGGGCTCGTCAAGCACTTATTTAAAATTAATACGAATTGAAGAATTTTTAAGTTTATTTATTATATATCTCTTTGATTAATGTATTTTAAGTCTCTTTAATAATTTAAATTGTGATAAACATGTTTTTGAAGTTTTTTTTTATCAAAAAAACCTTAAAGGGGCCGTTACGCCCCGCCTTCCCCTACATTTTTAATCGATGTAGGCCAGACATTTTAGGTAGCCAAACATGTGGTGATATTTGACCTCCGCGTTTTTGTTATTTTCATGGCAGCATATTTTAAGCTTGGTTCGCTGCTGATGCGATACAGAGCCTTTTTTTGGCATACATATCGACGACAAAATCATGAACGAAAACTTATCGGCAAAAATTTCCCAAAAAATAATCTTCCATTTTGTGAGTGCTTTAGTTGTTGTGGCACAAAAAAACCCATATCAAAACCCGCATTTTTTGAAGCCTTTGGTCGCTCTGTAATCACCACAAAGCGCTTTTTGAAAAACTCAAACTTCAACTCGTTAATGAACAGGGCATTTTTGTTCAAATGACAAGTACGTATGGTGATTTTGTGGTTTAACGTTATTTGAAGACTGGAAAACTCAAGTTTTTTTTGACAGCTCATATGGTTGTCAAGGAAACATGAATCAACCCTGGGTAAAGTAAAAGGAATGAACCTAATGATGGAAGAAAAAGTGTGGAGAATTGAAAAAAATGTAGTAAAAAATCTATTACGATTATCCATCAAAAGAACCCATTATATAGAAGAGCGAAATTTTCCAATTACTATTCTGTATTCTGTGATTTTTCTTTTCGTTTCAGCAGTGAACTAGGCGTTAGCATGAGTTTGAAAGCGAAACGTACACAAATGCTCATCCTATAGAGTGAAACAGTGGGGATCTGAATGCCTCAAATTGTCCAGCGCTTGTTCGTGAACAGTGGCAGACTCTGACTCGGTCGATTTGGCGTTCCCTTGTAGAACACGATTAACTCTATGTTGACAGGTAATCTTGGAGAGGGCACCCAACGTAGGTAAGCGGCCGCAGTCTGCCAACATAGACATTTCATTATTGCAAGAACCTCAATTTGCTTCTAAGAAAACGTTCCACAAAGCTGTAAGCTAAATGCTAACTGATCAAGAGTCATTTTGAAATATATATCCCGATAAAATAAAGCCGCTTGCTTTACAAAACCCGCACCCCAAAAAATAAGATAAAAATTAAGGTCACAATAAAAAAAAAGCTCGAAAAGGCCAATTTAACACAGGAAATATGATGTCTTAATCGGTATCATTGGATTTAAATCTCACAAGTCCTTGTCAACAAACAAAATGAACAAAGCAACATGATAAACGTCTTAAATCAACTTCGTGTTTGTGTCCTCTCACAAGTTCTTTTTTTCTTCAGCTTTTGAAACAAAGTTATGATTAATGACTTTCATTCAATTGTGTCTGTCAAACAAAACAACTGTAATTCCAACTTAACAAAAATGTTTCCATCAATTTAACTTGACCTCAATCAATTTATTAAATTATTGAAAACAAAATACGCAGCTATACAAAAGCAGCTGTGGTAAGAAATCGCAAAAAAAAACATCAGTAAGAGTGAAAAGAAGTTACAAACTCCCCACTTAAAGGCTAAAAAGTGCTTTTCAATATTTTCAATAACAACAATAGACAGATCAAGTTTTCACAAAAAATCAACAACAACAACAAAAAATGAAGGTAAAAGAATTCAAAAGCAGTGAAAGTGTTTTGTTATGAAATGGCGGGTAAAAAAAAATTCCACACCGCCACAAGGTAACACAAAATTTCAGATTGACCTCGAGGCTGAGCTTATTTTATTTTGTTTCGTCTTATTTCGTACTTGAAAGTGTAAGAGAGTCTTTTTTTCTGCTAATTGTGTTGACAGTGAAATGAAAGTAAATCGATTTCAATTGAGGAAAAAATGAGGTTAATCATTTACAGATGTTATTGAGATTGAAGAAAAAAACCGAAATGAAAGTGGGATGGCAATGTGGGAGTAATTCGGGCTCGAGAACTCAAAAGAGTTGAGCTTTGTGGACGGTTAAAACTTCGGAGGGGGAGATAAAGGTGAAGTAAACCAGGTGGGTAGATCAAGAATTCTGCTGAAAACGAGGCATTTACATTATCGGCTTAAGACAGAGTTAAAAAATGCGGAAGCTTTTATTGGAAGGCTCACCTGTCATTTATGACGAACCCATTGGTCGAAGACTTTAAATCCCATCCACTTCACGTCAAAATGATCACTTCCGAAAAGAACTTCCTGCATAAGTTTCAAGTCCTCTGCATTTCTTCAAAATGAGTTTTTCTTTTTCTTGTATACTTGTTCATCATCTTGGGAAAGGTCAAGCCCAAAGATGCGACCTTGGTCCACGTTTTGCGAGAGCTACTTTTTCCAGCTCTGCCAAATAATTTATTGTTCTTCCTCATTCCGCTCTATGGTGCACATAAACGTTTCACGAAAGTGTAGACTCACTAATTACACCCCGCCCACATCTGCAAAAATTATACAAAAATTCCTAAGCTAGTTGCAAGTTGCTGGGGGATTGCTATTATGACACCATCTTCCATATTATTTGGGTCACGCGAAACTCACATCAATCAAAGAAAGGTCGTCTATTTGAATTTCAGACTCATACATAAAAAAAAACTACAAAATAAAAGCAAAAGTAACAAAGCATCGTTGTGTAATTTGTTTTCATTTAGACGTAATTTTGTTGCTTTTTGTGTTTCTTCGTTTAGCTGATGTTGTTTCTTTCCCACCACAATTGTAACGGTTATAGCTTTCTCCATCGGAATCAATGAGAAAATCTTGATGGATAATTCGAACCAATTATACTCCTAATGCACCTTAATCAACTCAAGTCGAGTGGGGGTGTCATTTGTAAGCACTTACCCAAATTATACTCGTTGTTTTTCTCAGTCTTGAATTTTTGACAACCAAATTAGTCTTCAAAATTAATGTTTGAATGCAAAACAAACTTCATATTTATATGCAAATGGAGCAACACTACTTTTGTTTGTTTACAAAATTTAAAAAGCTGAATTTTTGCACGTCTTATTTGCGTGGTCAGTAATGCATATCGTGCTTGCGATAGAGTTGAATACCAAACTTGAGAAATAGTATGTATACGACAGTCGCGTGAGGCCAACATGAATGTGTCTAATTCCACGTCAAAAACTATGGAATTTTGTTTGTGAAAATCATTGGGAAGGCCAAATGAGTTTTATTTTTGTTTGTTTGTTTGTAGCTGGAAAAAATGTTGTCTTTGATTGAAATGCAAACTGAAAGTAGAAGGTTAACGTGTGTGAATGGAATGTTTGTTGTGTTAGGAGTTACGGGAAGTAAAGTCTATTGAAAAAAATAAATTATACTTGAATTTTTGATCTATTCCTTCGTATGCTTTCGGAAGTTATTCGTACTTTCTTCTCACGATTTGTACAAATCAGCGAGCATTTGACGTTGGATGGAAGAAAGTTATGCGTTTGCGTGGCAGTTCAACTTCAGGTAACATCGTTAATGAAACTTGTGGTAACATGGCCTTGTAAAAACTTACCGTGTAAACAGAATACTTAGATGGCAACTTCGGGCCACATTGTTAAAAAAACTTGTGGTGAGTCGGTCTTGCAAAAACTCTTCGTGTTAAAGAAAATTACAGTGGGTGATAGCTTTTGTAGGAACTCACTGTATAGACACATCACTTTATTGGCAAAAAGCAGGTTTTGGATGATGAATGAAAGCAAATTATTGTAAAGTGACGCAAATTCATTTTACGCAAATGAAGGAACCAGTGGTGGGTTCGATAACTAATGTAAAAACTCAACGTGTAAACTGTAACGAAGTTACAAATACACACCCTACCACCAGCCAATATACATACCATTATTTTCGTATGATATTTTTCATTCGCGCCATAGAGCTCACACTCACTGATTGCAGAAAACTTTATAAGGCACCCTGGAAAAATACGAGAAGAAGAAGCCAGCCCGTGTTGAAAAGTACCAATCTTGTGTACAGGCTACTTCCACTAGAGGAAAACCAGGGGTACGTAGTGTATCCAGAGATTCCCAATTTTACGCAAGGTCTCCTTGGAGTTCCTAGCATAAATCCCCCACTAGTCTCTTAAGGACTTTTGGGTTTATTCTGCCGGTTATAAGCCGTTGATGCCAGGACTTTATTCCTGTTGATGCCAGGACTTTATTCCTGTTGATGCCAGGACCTTATTCCTGTTGATGCCAGTATTATTACTGTTGATGCCAGTATCTTTACTGTTGATGCCAGGACTTTATTCCTGTTGATGCCAGGACTTTATTCCTGTTGATGCCAGGACCTTATTCCTGTTGATGCCAGTATTATTACTGTTGATGCCAGTATCTTTACTGTTGATGCCAGGATTATTCCTGTTGATGCCAGGACTTTATTCCTGTTGATGCCAGTATTATTACTGTTGATGCCAGTATCCTTACTGTTGATGCCAGGATTTTTCCTGTTGATGCCAGGACTTTATTCCTGTTGATGCCAGTATTATTACTGTTGATGCCAGTATCTTTACTGTTGATGCCAGGATTATTCCTGTTGATGCCAGGACCTTATTCCTGTTGATGCCAGTATTATTACTGTTGATGCCAGTATCTTTACTGTTGATGCCAGGATTATTCCTGTTGATGCCAACGTTTGATTGTTGATGCCAGTATCCAGCAATTAAAGAAGCCCATACTCAAGGACCGTTTTGCCAGCATAGGAGTAAGGATCTACCAGCGTTGGAACCACAACCAGAATTAGTGATAAGAATTGATGAATATTATATTAGATTAGCTTTAAGTCAAATAAAAGGATTGGACCTTCTTCATAACCGAAGTTTTACGTGTTTTCTTTGGTCGACCCTGGACCCGACGAGCATACCCCAGCTCTAGAGAAAAAAGCACATCACAAATTGGCGCCCGAGCAGGGACTACATTAAGAAGTCCATTCCAGTAACCAGATTCCGAAATACCAGATTGAACAACCTTTACCAGTACGATTAATCGATTACCGAACACATCACCAAACCGGAAAAAGGAAAAAATGAGTTCCAGTGAAGATGATACTCCTAAGGATCAAACTGGTGTTCCAAACGTAGAGCCAAGTTTCAGTCAGCAACCTTTCCTGACAGCACCGACACATGCTCCAAAGCTCAACCTTAGCTACGAAGCAGAGGTTATGAACGTAGTCCGAAAATGGGGACTTAAGTTCGATGGATCCGGCAACCCATTGGAATTTATGGAACGCATAGAAGAGCTCACAGACTGTTACGCTATACCGCGGAACCATATGATCAAAACCCTACCTGAAATTTTCCGAGGAACCGCGTTAGAGTGGTTACGCATTTATCGAGACCGTTTCCAGACGTGGTCACGATTCCGTGACACGTTCCTGCATTATTTCTTACCAGCACGGTACATTTACAAACTAGAGGACGAAATTTTGCGGAAGAAGCAAGGTCCTCGAGAAAAGGTAAAGGACTATATAAGATCCACGCAATACCTGATTCGGCAACACCCCGACATAAGCATTGACGGAAGCATAGAACGAATATACGAAGGCCTGCGTTCTGAATATAAATATTATATCAGGCGAGGAGACTTCAAGTCTATAGAAGAGTTATTAGACCTAGGAGAGGAATTTGAGGCAATACAGAATGATGATCGAAACTCGCGACTACTTATTGCTCCGACGCACAAAACCTCTGCAATGTTGTCAAAAAGACAACCCAAGACTGTGACTGAATCAAGCATGAAAGAGCCATCACAGTGCCAAAACAATCCTAATGCCGACATTCCGACCTACCCCGAAACGATCCAAGATGACCGCCGAGAATCACCGAATGAATCGGAAAAGGATCCGAGAATTTTCCTGCCTATCTCAATAGGAGGAAAACCGTTTGAAGCACTCGTTGACACTGGAGCAACGAAATCATTTATCAACTCCAAGACAAGAGAAATCCTACGCCGACAGACACCAGTCCGATTACAAGAGCATACTGTTCGAATGGCAAATGGAAGCCCAGTAACAGCACGAGAGAGTTACCACGTTGAGGCTGAACTCGTAAACCTACCAGTATCCGGGGAAGTCACATATTTACCGCAGTTGACCGAAGATGTAATTCTTGGTATGGACTTTCTACGGAAGATCAAGTTCCAGATAACTGTTGGTGATATACCACTCCTACCGTCCGTAGCCGAAACCGAATATGAGAACTCTGATAAAGAGTACAAGCTAGAGTCACTCAATTCACAGAAGGATGAAAGTAGAAAGATGACAAAAAGCACTTTAAAAGAAAACAGAACTTTCCGAGTGCATATTAAAGATCTAAAGGGATCTACCGAAAATCAACAAAATGTCGAGCACAGTAATGCGACAACCATGGAGGAGGCAACAGCCTCCAAAATTATGTCTGCCATAGTAAAGGCGAGCAAAGACCCCTGCCGTAGGCAACCAACCAAACCGAAACCGATCAACCGCAAGCGACCGCCAGTCGACATCACGGAGGTCATTACAATTAAGTCTGGCGATAGCCCAAGAACAAAGATGGCAGCCACCCGAGGACAGAGGAAAGCCGCAGCCCAGAAGCTCAGAGAAGACCAGTATACCAGAATACCCATAATCCAGCAACAACAACACCCGAGACTAAAAGAACAGTCTAGCACCTCACGCCAAGTGAGATTTTCCAAACCCGTGACCATGACGCCGACGGCAGCAGCTCCAACTCAGACCGCCGGGAGAAGGATAGGACCAGTGCCTGAAGACCCCTTCAAGAACATAGATGTGACCACCCACCGAAACTATAACCCAAAGTTCAGGAGGCAAAAGTTTGTGTTTCAGCGCTCCTATGGGCGGGTGACAGTCACAATCCGTAAACCAGGACGGGCAACCTTGAAATTTGGCAACCTGACCAAAGAGGTGGTTTTAAATTAATGAATTTTTTTTAATAACGAAAAAATTTTTTTTATGATAAACAAAAAAAAAAGAAAGAAGAAAAAGAAACACACAAACAAACGAACAAAGCCATATATATATAATTCGACGAGTAAGTTACTCGTCTACCGAAGAAAGGGGGGAATGTAACGAAGTTACAAATACACACCCTACCACCAGCCAATATACATACCATTATTTTCGTATGATATTTTTCATTCGCGCCATAGAGCTCACACTCACTGATTGCAGAAAACTTTATAAGGCACCCTGGAAAAATACGAGAAGAAGAAGCCAGCCCGTGTTGAAAAGTACCAATCTTGTGTACAGGCTACTTCCACTAGAGGAAAACCAGGGGTACGTAGTGTATCCAGAGATTCCCAATTTTACGCAAGGTCTCCTTGGAGTTCCTAGCATAAATCCCCCACTAGTCTCTTAAGGACTTTTGGGTTTATTCTGCCGGTTATAAGCCGTTGATGCCAGGACTTTATTCCTGTTGATGCCAGGACTTTATTCCTGTTGATGCCAGGACCTTATTCCTGTTGATGCCAGTATTATTACTGTTGATGCCAGTATCTTTACTGTTGATGCCAGGACTTTATTCCTGTTGATGCCAGGACTTTATTCCTGTTGATGCCAGGACCTTATTCCTGTTGATGCCAGTATTATTACTGTTGATGCCAGTATCTTTACTGTTGATGCCAGGATTATTCCTGTTGATGCCAGGACTTTATTCCTGTTGATGCCAGTATTATTACTGTTGATGCCAGTATCCTTACTGTTGATGCCAGGATTTTTCCTGTTGATGCCAGGACTTTATTCCTGTTGATGCCAGTATTATTACTGTTGATGCCAGTATCTTTACTGTTGATGCCAGGATTATTCCTGTTGATGCCAGGACCTTATTCCTGTTGATGCCAGTATTATTACTGTTGATGCCAGTATCTTTACTGTTGATGCCAGGATTATTCCTGTTGATGCCAACGTTTGATTGTTGATGCCAGTATCCAGCAATTAAAGAAGCCCATACTCAAGGACCGTTTTGCCAGCATAGGAGTAAGGATCTACCAGCGTTGGAACCACAACCAGAATTAGTGATAAGAATTGATGAATATTATATTAGATTAGCTTTAAGTCAAATAAAAGGATTGGACCTTCTTCATAACCGAAGTCTTACGTGTTTTCTTTGGTCGACCCTGGACCCGACGAGCATACCCCAGCTCTAGAGAAAAAAGCACATCACAAAACAGAACACGTATTTTGCAGAAGGCATAAGTTTAAACAACATCTGTTGTTTGGTGGCTAAACTTTAAATATGTACAAAACACTTTTAACCGAGAAATCAGTGAGCATTTGATGGCGGATGAAAGAAGCTTATTATTTTGCGATTCATTTTTAAGCCACAAAATTGAACGAACCCGCGGCTCGATTCTTAATTTACAGATTCTTTAAGAAATCAATGCGTTAAAAAAGCATAAACGTGGCAAAAAGGTTAAGCCCAACCCGAAATCCTGGTGTGGAAGCTCAAATTTTAGTTTTGACAAACAAACAAAAGTTGTTAATTAGCGGTTCAACTTCAGTCAGTAAGCTTCAGGAGTCTCAAATGTAAGCTCTTCAGTCAGAGGAATATTTAGTTACGGTTTGTGCTAAGCTTCACGTGTAAACAGAGCCCTGCTGCTGATTTCCGAACATTTTAAAGCTGAGTAATAAATGGTTCGCTTTCAGCTAGCTATTCTTTCTTAAAAAAGTTCGTACAAGTCACGTGCACTGAACCATCGGTTAGTATTAATAGTAGTTAAGTGTAGTAAAGAAACTCGTGGGATGTACCAAGTAGACAATTTATTACGAAACTCTCCGTGTAAACAGTCAACTTTTTAGGCAACTTTTTAGGCACAAGCACCCGAAGCCAATGAATTCTTTCAATCCTCCGTGGAACTAAGTCTGATGATTTGCTAACACTTTGAAGCTGATAATTGAAATGTTGGCTTTCAGCTAGCTGTTCTGTCTTTAAGTTCGAGTCGTGTACTTACTCGTGGGATTTACCAAGCTTAAAATTTATTACGAAACTCTTCGTGTAAACAGTAAACTTTTTAGCCAAAACCCACAAGCCTTCGTTTAAATTCTTGTTTTGAGGCTCAACTTCTAGCTTCGCAGTGTAGGTGAACGTATAGGCAAAATTCATATAACATTCCACGTGTGAGCGCACTACCCTGCGCCAAAAATAACCTTTTGCTGCAATAAACTTTAAGGTAAAAACTCTGTGTTTTTTTTTTAGAAGATGTGCCTATCAGTGATTATGCGTAAGTTTGATGCTAGCCGAAGAGTTCATTGCTCAAACTCAACAAATCGATTATTTTTCAATCTCTTTTTCACAACTTTTGTAAAAACCTCCCGTGTAAACAGAGCATTTATATGTGAATCAGCGCTAGCCTTGCTACTGATTGTGTTCTAAAGGCTCAACTTCTTGTTCCACTGCCAAAGAATGTCTTGAAATTATAGCTGATGTATAAGCTCAAATGTAGACAAAGCCTTCGTCTGTCGAAATGCGCTTGTTTTGCTCTGAACAGATCAAGACACTCATGGATCAAGTACCTAGTGACTCTTAACCTTTCAGAAGACACCATTTTCAGTTATTATATTCAAACGTGTTATTCGAAGAATTCCTGTTTCAAATTTCACAAATTCATTGCCCTCTTTCAAAAACCAAGTGTGGTGAACAAGACAAGCTTTTGAGGTGAGTATTCGGTTCTTGGAGTCCAACACTCTCAGAAGGACTCAGAAAATGAAAAATGTCTTTGGATATAAAACAGACTAATACCGTTACTGCTCGTAGCCTCTTGTTGCACCACCTCTGTTTATTTTTGATGTCAGCAATCAAAACACCCCAGATACGCCCAACACAACAGCAAGGAAAAAAAAGCATTTATCAAAATCGAAAAGACCGCTCCTTCCTGGTAAACACAACACCAATGTCTTCGAACTTTAGATCCAGGTTAAGGAGGAGGCAACAACCTCCTTTTACATGACCAAACGGCACCTCCTTTTATATCCCAAAAACAACCATGGCACTAAATAACGACAAGAAAAACCAAACCGAATGCGCCGTTATGTCAGGTTAAATGTATGTGTCTACACATTACTTGTATCTGTAAGATATTTTAATGAAACTTTATGACGGTATGCAAGGAGCTTGTCCAATAATTTTCGATGGTCCATCTTGGCAGCTGCCGCAACTAAACTCGCCGAGTGCGAGCGACTACGATTGTGACTGTGCTGCGCATATAAAGGCACACACCACCGCCACGAAAGATTCTATGTATAGTTGCCCCCCTTTTCAAAAGACTATATTCACTTGAAGACCATAATTTTTCTCAAAGGAATCTATTAGGAAGGTTGTTTGGTTTTTGCATGGAGATACAAGTGCGCATGTGCACCTGATATTTGTTTTGTGCATATAAAGGGGATTCCGTGTGGATCGTAGATAAAGGTAGAGCCGTACAAGGAATTGCTGAGTTTTTATTTTATTTTTATTTTCTTCTTCTCTGAGCACACAACTGTCACACACTGTTTGTTATGGCAGTTTTGGCTAAATTTTCTTTTTTTTCTTCACTGTTGAGAGATTTGTGCATAGATTGTGATGGTGAACTTGTGTGTGACAAGCATTAAGGAGTGGCATTATTTACGCGGTTGATGTGACATCTGTTGTTGGGGATAGGCATCAGGCATGCACTAAAATTGGCACAGGACAACAACCATTTCCGTTCCTTGTGACGGTGGTGTGCAGCGGTGTTTTTGGCAGATCGTATTGAGGTAGGTATTTACAACTACAATTTGAGCTATGCAAGAGTAGGGGTCACAGTTGTGGGCTTGCCTGTGAAAGTGTTACTAGCTGCATATATTGGTTTGCAAATTCAAGCCGGACTTAATTATTTATTGATAACCGGAATATAAGTTGCTTAACTCAAAATTCAAATGATTGGTTTGGTTGTTTTCTCTCTTCACAGTTTGATCGTTGATGATGGTTGAAATCGTTGTTACTCGTGAAAACTCATGGGAATTTGAAAACAGAAGTTTTCTAAGTTTTTTAAAGGACTATGAGTCTTTTCAGCCAGCTAAAGCCCATACGTCAACTTCTTTCCATAAATTCACCACTTTTTACCACAGTGTTACGATTTATCATCACCAAATATCAAAAGTTGCCAAAGTCAAAGGTTTGATGGTTGAATGACTTTCAAATTTCTCTCCATTTCCGATTTTGACAAAGACAACTATTTCCACGACTCCATTTTCACCACAAACGGTTGTTCAAAAAGTGATTCTTTCCCAGCACATTCCCACGACATCGACTGCTATGGAAAGCCCCAAGAGTGAATCTGGCAAATGCAAATGAGTTTTTAATCAGATCCTAGCGCGAACTACTTTATGTACAGCTAATTGCTAGAATATATATACCTACCTACCACAAACATCTCCCATAAAAACGCCCCGACCGTTATACCATACTCGAGAATCTCTTTCACTCTATCTTGCACCACCGACAGAGCATCGTAATCACTTTGCATTGATATTTTATAGCACTGCATGTTCGTATAATTGGCACAACAGCAAGTGCGATACTTTTAGGAAGCAGCCATGAGATCGTTATTGCTTTTATACCACTCTTGGTGTTACACTGCACAGTTGGTTGGTGAAAAGTGAAAGCACTTTGCGCTTCGTTGCATTCGCATTGGCACCTTGCATCCATCTAACCCATCGGCAGCGTCGTTGTTGTCATCGTCGTCGTAGTCGTTCGAGTGGAGTAGTTTATCGCGAGCGCGCGCCCGCAAACCGCACGTAATAAAAAAAGCATAAAAAAAGACAAAAACTCGTTTGAGAAATTGCCCAACAAATCCTGTGATGTCTATGTGATTGAGGTTCTTCGCTTTTCCTTCTGGTTTATGCCTGCCTGACCCGCGTTCACCTTATAGTGATTCTGGAAAATGTATGAACATTTTCTAGATGACCCCCCCTGTAGGCGATAAAATGTGTCTATACTCCAACGAGGGGCACCTCAATCAGCTCCTATCAAATGCTTATTTGATGACCCTGGTAGTTGCATACACAAAACTTTTTGACTGTATTCATTTTTCAAAACTTAAAATGGGTGTTGGCCAAATGGAAAATTGATGATGGGAATCACATTGCGAGAATGTGTTGGTGTACAAAACATCATCCGACGCAACTTCAATGGCACATTCTTTATTAGAAAGTTAATTGCGCATCGAAGCAATGTGGCATTACGAGTATACGTATACACCACAGCAAGAGTGACCATCAGTGTCATAAGGTTGATACTTACCCACTTTGTGAAAATATCCTCTGATCTTGGGGTGTAATTTGGATGAAAATTTTTGACAGAGACACTTACCTGAAAGAAAAAGAAAACATTGAAATTAGAAAATGTATACAAGCTATGATTTAGAATTGAGATTTTATGAAGGAGAGAAGAGTGATTTACTTATAGAGTAGGGCAAGAGGATTGAGACTTTGTATATTAAAAAATGATAAGGAAATGATTCTCAATTATCAAAAACTATTTGGTAACGCAAACTGATCTGAAATCAGTCTGCAATCATTTTTGGATCTCTAAGCTGCATTGAGTATGAAGTGTGGCGCAGTTAAAATAAAATTTTAAATTCAGAGTTTTACTTCAAATTTGCCATAGATTTTCAATAACCGTAAATCACAACATCTCATACTTCCTCATGCAGCTCAGTACAACCTGCTTCTGGTGAAGATAAGTGGAAAATCTCCTTTCTCGGAGACTTGTTATAGGTCTGCAAAAATAGCTATTGAATAGGAAAAGCTCTAGAGCTTTACTTTTTACTGTCAATTCGATCCGAAAAAATGGTTGGACTTGCTCCATACAGTCGGGCTATTTGTAGCGAGCTCTATGTGCTTTTAATAGAAATTTGATGACTTTTGAAACCCAAAATGCAGCGAAAATAGTGAATGGCAACTGCAGAATACGAAGGATGGACAGCCTTGGATAACAAAACCGATAAGACTCCTCAACCATGTTTGGAAACTGCTTTCAAAAAGACGGGGTTCCAAACAATAAACTTGTAGTTTGTTCCTTTACTAAATTGAATGAGAATGTGACAGACAATGTAGAAAATACTTTTTTATCTTACACCCATAGACGACAGCCGGGCATTCCGAATCGGATTGAACCATTGGAAGAGACGTTCTTCCAAGTTTGAAATGGTCTCCTAGCAGCATGGAAACTGCGACTAGCAGCATCGAAATGGGTTTCTTTAAATTTAAATGAAGATATCACCTTTAAAACTATATAAGGGTATAATCGTTAATGGTTTTGCCAAATGCATTAGCTGAGCGATGAAGGTGGTGAAGATGAAGGAAGGATGGCAGCATTCATGGAAAAGTTTACTGGATCGAATTGCTTTTGAGTACAAGCCTACATGTGAAAAAATTATCTTTTATCGTTACCAAACTTCATTTGCGCAATCCTAGGATTCATCATACGGATGGTCAGTTTTGTAGAGGCTCTGGTCTAAAAAAAGAAATAGGGTGGTGGATTAGAGCGGAGATCCCAGAGGCCTAGCGCATTTCTGAAAACCATATCTTGTGAGGGAATGAAAAGGGACCCACAAATTATCTGCCAGTTCCGAGCGGCTAACCAAGAAAGCAATGAAGGCAATGCGTTTACTATCGGGAGACATCATAACCGAAAAACAAGATTTTTGTTTTCTGTTGTTTGTTTACATTCCCTCACAACTCACACGGTATGGTTGAGAGAAATGCGCTTGGCCCAGGGACTGCAAGTTCCGTTCGTTGCCCTATTTATTTATTTATTTATTTAACTGCTAAGAACCTCTTTAACATGCAATAGCTGATAAATATGAATTAAATTAAATGCTTTCCAAGCAAAGTCGTATTCTTACGAGTTTTTGCAAATCACTGCACGAGAAAATGGAGAAGAACTGTCCTTTTCAATTGCTCGTCAGATTTAAGCACACGGTCGAGCTTCTCAAAAACTTCCTGCCATTCTGAAGATCACAGGCTTTATACAGATTTTACTTGCGCCATGAATAGAGTTATACCAACATGAAAGTCTTTTCAACGTGCTACCCTACTGAAAATGCACCCCGATCAGAAGGAAGTGAACTACCAGAGTAAAAAATTTCTGTAAGACTAAGCCACTAGTCTACAAGTCAAAAGCCACATGAAGAATTAAATCCATTACGGTTATGGAAAATCAATCAAACTTGAAGCTTTGTGTGACACTTACACTTGTCATATTTCACTTGTACAACCTTTTCTGCTTATCTATACTCCCCTTGATTGGAGAAATTGCTTTGAAAACGAGTCTCTAGAAATCTTTAGCCCTTCTCTTAGTATCTAGATACTAGATCTCCTATAGTTTGTCATATTCCACGGGACAAACGTCTTTCTAGCTGCATTGGAAGCAAATGCGCATTTCACGTGAAGGGCAGCAGTGATATAGTATTGACCCTGTTGGTAACAGTTCCAGCCAAGCAGTGTCGTGGCCGGTGAAAATTTTGGTGATGTTAATGAGGCTGCTTTTTCAAACAGCGTTAGGCTGTGAAAAGCTTTTTTTTTAATTTAAATTGGAGTTCCGCAGGGTTTTGTACTCTCATCACTTTTTATTCCGGTAGATGCAGAAAAATGTGATAAACAACGATTTTTTAGCACAAGAAGCTTGACTTCGCAGACAAGATCCTTACATCTTCCTAGACCAAAGAATTTCGTTCTCCAACTGAAAATATGAGTCCAAATCGGTTAAAATTTGAAACATTTTTCAGAAATTTGACGTTTAAGGAAGCTTAACGTAACGCCAAATTGTTAGAAGCTTTTCAGTCCACAACTGAATAATTTCGCTTTGCAACTGAATAACTGAGTCCAGATCGGTTTAAATTTAAAATGCTTTCAAAAATTTGACCATGCAAAGGAAGTTAGAATGTTTCTTTTGAGCAAGTAGTTCGCCTGGCAGAACAAAAGAAAAGATTCGCATACGAGCAAAGAGCAATAGTAAGAGGTCAAGCAGAAAAAGGCAGTGGTGTAGCCATTGCAGACAACTCTTTTGCAAAATTAAAATAAAAGTCATTTTCGAAGTTAAAAAAAGCAATCCTGAGTTTCAATATAAGGGGTATTTTTAGACGTGTGATTTTCAACAAGAAATAAAAAGGGTTTGTCATTTTGTTTCAACAATGAGTTCGGGAAAGTGGTCTTTGCGTCTGTCTTTAATGAATTCAAGCTAAAAGGTTTAATTTTCGAACACTTTTTGCAGCTTGGTGGTCGTATGTCAGCAATAGTACACCGACTATTCTCTTCTTAGGCGTCAATCGTCTGGGGCATATCTGCGTATTTTTTTCTGTTGGAGGTTTAAAAATATAACTACCAGTTAGCAACCTTTTATATGTTATAGCATTCCAGATTTTCGCAGAAAAGCCAAAAGACGCTGCAATGATAAAGAGCCAAGGTTACGAGCTCTCATCATGTCTGCGACAATGTAACTTGATACGAGAAAATGGAGAACATTCACAGAGGAAGCGCTCCACTGTGTCATCATCTTCTCCGCAGGATTCACAGAGTGTTGTATCACTTAAGCCCAGCACGTTTAAATGCTTGGCAATGGAGAAGTGCCTCGTGGCAACGCCAATAAGCTGTCTGCTAGGGTATAGCAAAAATGTTGCAGTCTTCATATTAACGCCTCGACTATAGGCATGCCACCTACGATTGTGCACTTGACAGATCCCATCGTTGATTGAAGTCTTCACTGAGGACGCTGGCAGACCAAGCCACGGTTCAGATCCTGAAACAGCTGTCTGTGAGCCTTGCAACGCAAGTTCATCTGCGATCTCATTTCCAGTTATGCCGTTATGGTCTGGAACCCAAATGTGACTCAAAAAATTTTGTTTTAGACCGCATCCAAAGAGGTCTTGCATTCTTGTATCACTTTCTAAGTAGAAGTTTAGTAGTTGAGGGTTGAGAAGGGTCTAAAGCACAGCTTCAGCAAATACAGAAACTTCTCCCATCCAGCCATTGTTCATAGCGTAGCCATTTGCATAGCATACGCCTCCGCTTGCAAGACGGTGCGCGATGCATGTGTGCCTATTGAGGGATGCAGTTGTATGCGCTCTCCACAAGGGCACCTGAGCCAGATCCATTATCATATCTGGAACAATCAGTGAAGATTCGATAACAATACTTTTCTGGTTCACATTCTAGAGTACTGCGTATCTGCATAGACGAGCAACATCACAAAGCCAAGCAAAAAAGAGTTCAGCGGTGTTAAATCACTCGATCTTGTTGGTAACTCACAGCTTTAAAGCTGCTTAAACATAAAATTATGTTAAAATTTCCACTAACAGCGATTTATTTTTGAGATCATTTACCGAACTTACGCAGTAGTCGTGCGGCTTCAATTCTTCCACGATTGAATGACAAACTAAAATGAACTTAAGCCAAGTGACAGCTGTCAAAAAGAACCCTTCAGAAAAAACACACTTTCGGAACTTTTGTGTGAAGTAGACAATAGCCGAATTCACACTGTACAGTAAGTTGGACAGACTTTGGCTTGAACTACCAATGCTTGATAGTGTGAACCCTCAGACAACCGCTTGACCAACTTGTTTGATGGTTTTCAAATATTTTTGAAAATCTAGAAGTTGGACGGAGTGGAAGAATATGTGACATAAAGTCGCACGATAAGCTTGATAAGTGTGAACGCAAACTACATCCGACCATCAAACTTCCATCAAACGAAGTCTGTCCAACTAATTGTACAGCGTGAACCCGGCTTATTCGGTTAGCTGTGATCCCTTCATTTTGTCACGATGATCACAGCCTAATTAAAGATAAGGAAGAAGATCAGGATATTCAGAGATGTTGTAATTAGTTGCTTTGAACTGTGGTATGACAACTAACTACCCGCCCTTTTCCATCGACTTTTCAGGGATTTAACAAAAACAAACCAACAAAATTTTGGTGCATCTGCATCTGCAATCATCGGCATACTTTAAACGACCTTTGCAAGTTTTGAATTCATAGAGGATCAACATCAAACTGCTGCAAATTCCATTAAACTATCCGTCACAATTCCTTACCATCACCACAAAACCGTAATTTAAATTTCTCACACAATCGTGTACCACATTTCAAAAAAAATAATTCCAATCTAATTTCAAATTCCAGCCATGAATAAAGTTCTTTGGTAAGAGATTGCAGTTTACCATCACGCGCCAGCTCTGAACAAACATACAAGACCCTCGCTTGTCCTTTTTTTTCTATATTTTGCTGCTCTACCATGTCATGAGATTCCGTGTTTCAGTTAGCAATGGCATAGATTGTCGTAATTTGTAACAAACAGCAAAAAAAAAGTAAAAACAAAAAAATATTTTTTTTTTTTGTAAAGTTATCTCTAAAATCGCTCGCTTGCGCGCACTTCACAGATTCATCCAAGTAAGACAAGGCCGGACCTCATTCCTTTATGAATTATTGCAGCAATTGTCTTGTCTTGTTTTGTCTTGTCTCACTCCTCTTTTGCTCCATCACTCCGAGACTCGAGCATACAATTATCTATACCGTTGGTTATATGTAGGAAAGATCACTCGTCGTCGGTCGGTCGTCGTAAGCTCGCACTCTACTTTTTGTCTGTTTTTCTATGTACTATTGCTTCTCTGATGCTCTTTTATGTCTAACCCCTATTTGCTGTGTGAAAACGAAAAGTATGTTTTGTATCTTCTATCTTATAACTGTTTATGCGAGGCGTCAGTACACGCGCTGACGATCGCACTCATACCTCTGTTATACATAAGAAGTGATCAACAAAAAGATACACTCATGATCATTGGAGCATTACAATAGCAGAACCACCACCCAGTGCGGATGGATAGTCACCGAGGCCGCGCCAGATCAAGAATAGCTGTTACACCACTCATACTCGTATACAACCAACAACGAACGCATAAATTTATTCGCTTTTCCGTGAAATTTTGCTTTCCGGGAAAAATAATCAAAAAACGCAGGAAGAAAATACAGGAGATTCACTTAACCAATGGTATTTTTCTAAAGAGTTGAACCTCTTTTCTCGGTAAAAAAAACTAAGGTTAGAAGACGCACTGACATGAATATTTATAATTGAGTTCCGAAAACCACCACAGGGGCATTTTGCAAATTAGCCTCAAGTGCGCGAGCTCTCATAGTCAGGTTGTCGTAATATCACTGAAATAGATTCATGTGGTTAGGCTATGTACGGTAGAGTCGGTAGAGTGGTGTATAAGGTTGAACGTTAATTCAACTTATTTGGGAAGAGACGAGGCAACTCCTCGCGGTGGTGGTATGGCTTCATTATTGAACCTTCTTCTCTCTTCTTGCCGGAGAACACACAAAGCAAATTTTCAAGAAGAAAGATCCGTTACTAGGTGAAGTTTATCGTGTCATTATTCGCCTCAAAGCCTATCATGGCTGCGGTGTGAGTAGAAAATACAAACAATGGCAATGATCTTCACTCAATAGTTGGGGGTAATTTGCATGGTAATGTGGTCTTTTAATGGTAATTGGCTTCCATAACCTGGTGTCGGACTTAAGTAGTGCCTTGTAAGTTTTCAAGATTTTTACAGCATTGAAAGTTAGTCATTTTGACGATTATTTGTTTCCTTTTGTAATTGGAAATTGGCAATACTTCATTAACTTCAAGACGTGCAAGAGTATGGATACCTTTTGATGATTGTTACACTAGCGTGCCGGTAAGATGCTTTCGATACCATGTTTGTGATTCAGGACTATGGGTAGCACATAACGAAACAAACATCTTAATGAAGACACCATTTCACGGAAGGCATTCTTTATGTTGGCCTAGATAAAGAAGGGCCAAATATAGGTCCGCTAGGGGTGTTTACATGAACGATCATGCTCGAGAGCATGTCTCGATGGAAGAAACCTAATTTAACACAAAACCTTGCGTTTACACCAATACTAATGTTATAGAACATCGGTAGGTCCATTAGGGGTGTTTACATGAACAAGTATGCTCGGCAGCATGTCTCGATGGAGGAAACTAGCTTAACACACAACTTTGCGTTTACACGGATACTAATAATGTAGAACATCGGTATTCTTTTCCAGGTTTTCGTACAATTTTTAAATTGATTCAACATGTTGGTCTAGTAGTAGCATTTGTGTTCCAATGATCGATCATTGTCGAGCCATGTTATCGATCATGCTCAACTATGCACATGGTCGACCTATTCCTTTCTTGTTACAGCTTTCCATATCTTCGTATACACTGTCATGATAAAGAACCTCTAGCTCAGCCATACCATACCATATCTGCGGTGAGTGTCTGCAATCTGATTTGAAACAAAGCGGGAAAGTCACAGAGCAGGTTCTCCGCTGTGTCATCATTCTGTTCACAAATTTGATGGAGTAGAGTATCGCCGATGGATAAAACGTTTAAATACTCATCGAAAGAGAAGTGCTCAGGGGCAACTTCAAAGAGTTTCCTAAAGTCTTTTCTGCTAACAAATTTAATGTTTAGTCTGTCTACATCCAAAAGAGGCATGTCATCTACGGCTGCGCTCTCAACAGATCCAATCGTTGAAAGAAACCATCACCGACGACCTTTTAAGGCTAAGTCAAGTCCTGGTTAGTGTATGAGAAAGCTGCCTAAGATCCATTATCTGGAAAAATGTATACTCTCGATCTCGTTTAAAGTGATATCGTGACGGCCTGAATTGCCCAACTCAAAAATTTAAGTCGGAGAAGTCTTGCATTCCAGAATTTTTTTTCGAAAAAAAAAAAAAAAAAAAGTAGATAGAAGGTAAAGTAGGGCGATAAGCATAGTTTGGTTCTCGAACAGACATCAGTATTTCTTTTTATTAAGTCACTATTTGTAGCGTTGCTTATAGCCAAAAAATGGCTTAAGTCTCAGTTTTGAAGGCGGACGAGTTGGAAGTGAGTAATCTTTAAAATTTACTCTCCGAGAAAACACCAGCACCAGATAAATCATTGGTTTTTAAATTACTTATGAAAGTTCGATAGCAATTGTTTCCTGCTTTAAATCCTGGTCTGAATTAGTCTTGAACTGAAGAAAAGTAGATAAGATATACCTTGTAATTTTGCCACAGCTTCATCCTTGGAACCATCGATGTTATGTCACTATGTTTGGACTAAAAATGAGTCTCACGACACGTTTCTGGTGAGATAGTAAAAGCTCAAATTCAAAAGAAAGCCAAAAGTTACTTTTTTTACACAACAAATGGTTTTGAAAGTACATCCATTGATGAAAGTATCAAGGGGAGGAATATTAAGCAGTGCGTTGAGACTTGAGAGCAGCACTCTTTTAGCGGTTGGCAAGGTTTCAACACAGCCATGACATGTTGTTCTTTGACGAAAAAAGCAATAACGTAAGTTACTATTCTATCACACAGCTGATGCATAAGAGATGATTAGTCTTATTACAGCCGAGAAGATTCAAAAGACATTTTTTGTGAGAGGTTTAATGTCTTATCAAAAGAACCGCTACACGACCAGGAGAAAGTATTCGATTTAAAGTTCCGAACAGCTCCATAAAGTTCGCTAAAATGCGCAAAGTTTCGCAAAATTATGCAGAGTTCTATGAAAATGTTAAAAATTTTATAAAACTATTTAAAGTTCTAAGCGGGAGATTGCACAAAGCTGGGCATAGCTACGCAATACTGCAAAAAGCTTCTTAAAATCCAACAGATCCCCTCAAGGCGTCTGACAAATGAAAACCAGGACAGTTCAGCAAAGTTGCATAAGGTTCCGTACTTTATACTTAACTTTTTAAAAGTTCTTCAAAAGTTACGCAATAGAGCGAAGAGCTTCAGGGCGTAGCGTATTTCTCACAATCATGTCTTATGAGGGAATTAGGGGGACCTAAGTGCTTTCTCGATTCCTAATAGAGAAAGCACTTTTCATGGCGAAGAACTTATGAGGACTTTTAAATTTTCGCGAAAATATTGCATAAGGCTTCACAAAATATCAAAGCAACCTGAAAATATGCGAAAAATTCCGAAAAAATTCTCAAATCTCCACAAAGATGCCGAAAACTGAAAAGATCTCCAAAAAGTTGCGAATAGTTTCACAAAGATGCCAAAATTGCAAAGAGCTTCGCAAATTACCGTAAAGTTGCGCAAAAGTTCCACAAAATTGTCAATTAGCGCAAAGCTTTACAAAATAGTATATGCAATATGCAAAACTTTACAAAGTTGCGTAAAGCTTTACAAAATTTCGCAGAGTTCTAAAGAAGAGTTCCATAGAAATCCAAACACTTCAGTAAAATTGTGCGAAGATCTAAAAAGAAGCCAAAATTGCTCAGAGTTCCACAAAGATGCGAAAAACTACACAAAGTTGTGCGGGATTTTCCAAAGCTCTGTAAAATAGCTCAAAGTCTTGGACAATTCAATTCATGGGTGCCAGGGCCCAGGGCACAGGGACATACCAGGCAACTGTATGGCAGACGAACTAGCCAAAAAGGGCACGACCACTTCCCTACGCTCAGAATGGAACAATATAGGTGTACCTATCGCTACATGTAAACTCCTAGACGCTTCAAGGATAACAAACACTAGATGGACTGAGAGTAACAACTGCCTTGCAACCAAAAAAGTTTGGTTGTGTGTAGGCTCAAAAGGCTCAAAGAGTTTGTCAGCCCTGAAACGCCTGTATCTAGGTATTACTATAGGTGTTCTTACGGGACACTGTCTAATAGGAAGACACGCCAAAAGACTTGGTGTGTTTTCAAATGATTTCTGAAGAAGCTGCATTTACGAAGAAGAGGAAGAAACCAAGCAACACTTTCTTTGCTCATGCCCTGCACTACTTCATAGGAGGAAAACTCATCTCGGTGAATTCTTCTTCGACGATACTAGCGACTTAGCTTACATAGACCCTAAAAGTCTTTCGAAATACATTAAAAGTTCCGAGTGTTTCGACTAGCAGGTGATTAACCGGTTAGTACCGTAATGGAAGATTAATGGGTGATCAACTCGTTAATCTCACATCGGGTTTCTGAGATCAGTAAGTGATTAACTTGCTGATCTATGTGGTATTACAATGGGCCCTTGCGGCCTAAGAGTGTCAGGCCATGTACTCATTGGTGGAAAGTTGAAAAATCCACGGAATTACTGACCCGCCCTCGTAACAGGCTATTGATACATGCTACGGATACGACGATCTAATACCCTGCTGTGCCTGCCTAGCTATGATACTCATACCAACAGACATAATGTTTGGAATGCCATGCATGCGAATAAAACCATGCTTTGCAAAATCAATTGGATGTTTCTGGGACTTAAACCTCGAACTCCCACGTGACAGACAGACAGACATGTTAACCATCGCGCCACGGGCACCATCATTAAGCTCCTCCAGTGTGCTCAGATGTATAATATCACGATTTTCCAGGACTCAATTTTTACGGTTTGATAGTTATGAATTGAAAGAAAAAAAAAACCGCTTTAGACAGACAGCAAACTCACTACGATTCAAATTGGACTGTATGACAGATCATTTGAGGCGTTGTCATATCTCAAAAGTCGGGAATAATCTGACATACGATTTGATTATCCCGTTTCTCATTATTGTGTCTTTTGAAATAAACCGTAACAAGTTCATGACACCGTCTCCGATGGATATACGCTTTAGTTTTTCTCTCGAAAAATCTAGTTAGACCTCCTCTGATCCCAAACAATAAACATTCCATTTACCCATTGTCAAAACCCCAATTCACGTTTTCTATTTGAAATCATATATTTGCCTTCATATTAAAAAACGAAAGCCCACCTCTATTTGCATTGTATAACCCTAAAACGTATAGCGTAAATTGTAAATCTGCAAAATGTAAGCCAAGGCTTACGTTTGGCCTTCGAGACTCCGGCGAAGCCCGAAGACCACATAGTAAACCAAATGCAATGGCGTTGGTGGTATAATAATTGTGACGCTGACGTTGGTTGTTATATATTTTTTTTTCACTGCACGCTCCCACTTGCATATCAGTTTGGATTTCCTTCATATACATAACCCTACCTCTATACACCGGGCACGATCATTTATATTACCACACCCGCATATAGATTTTATGCTTTAAAAATAAATATAAAAATGAGAATAAAAAAAAAAACAAAACAAATCAAAGCCAAGCTGTCAGATGAGGTGAATTGAATTTTCATTTTAATCGAAGTCAAACACCACCACAGAAGACCGGGTACAATATACAAACAACAAAAACCTCGTGTGTGAGTGAGTGGAGTGCTTGCTATGTGCAATGGAGAGATCGTTATTATTATTTTGTTTAATAAGTAATGCAGGGTTTGGCATTTAACCGCCATCACTGTGTCTTTAAAATTCATTAGTGTACCTACCCATGAGGTAGGTACTTACATACGAACAACATTGAACGGCAAATGAACGCGCGAGCAAACGTTTCGTAACTTGAATTATTGGGATTTTGAAATGTGTCTTAAAAACAAAGAGAAAAAAAAAAAAAAACGATTTAGGCTGCACTCTCACTTATATGCCAATCGTTTGCTGGCGGCGCAGTGCTCGTTTTTGGTATTGACTTGGAGTAGTATCACAGATAACATTTTGGCCCGGGAGTATGTCGAAATTAATGCAACACGAAAGGCCAATTTGTCGTGGTATGGTAACCATTTTCTAATTAATCGATTAATTAGCCTTGTTGTCAAAGGTGACTGATGATTTATAGACGATTTTTCTGAAGGAAATCAAGAGAAAGGAGCTGTTTCGTTATTGTGTTTCCTTCTTAAGTGTTTTTCTTTTCGTTTGTCTGTGTCCGGTTTTTTATCTCACACACAATCATTCACACGGATATTTTAGTAAAACAGAATTAAAGCTCCTGCATAAAATGGAAAGAAAGACGTAATTTTTCGGGGCCAGGTTATCAGGGTGTAGACGTGATAAAATTATTTAATAGCGTTGTAGGACGTGTGGGATGGTGTGTGGATACACATATGCACACTCCACGAGAACACACAACGCGGATGGTTATTCCGTGGAGCATACATTTTTTTTTTCTTAACAAACGCGTCGTCACCTGTTGAGGTCTGGCCTTAAGTGGCGGCATCAGTTAAATGCATTGTTACGCTCACAGATGGCAGTGGATATGTGTACGCAAAAGAATTCCCACGCGTGTAATGGCGTGAAGGAAAGTGCGGAATTTCAGAAGAGAATGAATGGATGTTTGAGATGCGAAGTAGATGGTTTGGAGTGTCGATAGTGTTGGCAGGTCATAGAGAGGATGTTGACAATTTGTGACAGGTTTTGTGTGAAGATGGTGTGAAAGGATTTCTGAAAAAATGTTGCAGTGAAGAAAGTATACTTAGTTATATAGTTTCACTATTTCCTTTTTAATTTCGTTTAAAGGGAGCGGTCAGTTCCATAGCCGCACCTTATCAGCAAAAATAAGGGAAACTCGGAGTCTCCATCCGCTTACAAGCCTCATCACATCAGACAAGCTCCTAGAAAAGCTATTGCAACCACGACTAATAGCCGCGATTCAAAGAATGAAAGACTTGTCTGAAAGACACTATGGCTTTAAGAAAGGGCGCTAAACAATAGTAGCAATAGAAAAAGTAGTAAGGGTTGTCGAAAATGCTCAACAAGGTAGCCAAAATACCAAGAAAACCGTGCTGCTGGTAACATTTGATGTCCGAAACGCTTTTAATTCAGCCCGATGGTTGATGTACTTGAAAGATTAAAGGAGTATTTCTAACAAAAAAATGAATTCCCACGGTTATCGACTGCCACATCGAAACCGAACTTATTAAAAGCAAAAACGTAGTAAAACATTTGGGAATAAAGCTTGACTCGAAATTGAGCTTTTGGGACCAGATACGAACGGCTGCTGAACGCGCATCCGGGGTTACAAGCAGTCCGCAAGCAAACGAAGAATTCTTCTGGCAACAACACATTCAATTCTGCTGTACGGAAGCGAGATTTGGGCTGAAGCACTAAAACAGGAAAAGTACCGGAAACAACTAGCATCGGTACAGAGGCGCGGTGCCTTGGGAATAGCGAGCGCGTGCCGCACAGTGTCTAAGCGAGCAGTTCTTGTAGTTGCAGGTGTCGTACCAATTAACCATCTCGGAACACAAAGAAAATACATACATGAAAAGAAAGCATAAATCGGCGTGGAAGCGGCGAATGCGGAAGCGAAAGCGATCACACAGCAGAAGTGGCAAGAACGCTGGGAGTCGGAAAGCAGAGGACGCTGGACTGCTAAGCTGATCGGAGACATAAGCGAATGGAGTAACCGTAAACACGGTGAAGTGAACTACTACGTCACACAGTTCCTCACCGGACACGGGTATTTCAACGCTTTCTTGCACAAAATTGAAAAAAAAGAAGCTCTTCGTGCCAATACGGAGATTCGCTGACAGACGACGCTTATCATACAGTGTTCAAGTGTAGTAGATGGGAATCTCCCCATCAGGAAATAAGTAGAGTTATCGGAGAGCTCAGCCCGACTAATATCATCCAGGAAATGCGAGACGAAGAGAGTTGGAGGCAAATCAGCCTGTATCTGACGCAGATCCTGAAAACAAAGAAACAAGAAGAGGTAGTTGAGGAACTAGAACCTGCCACCTAGACACGGATCCCCTCTCGAAGAAATGCGCAAGTGGTCCCGAGGGGAAGATCAGCGAAGAACTTTTGGAGTTTTAGTCGGTATGCTAAGTTTAGTACACCTTGGAAAGTCCGACAAAGAGGGAAGTATGGATACTTCCTTACAAAGCATTTTTCCAAAAGTAAAAAAAAAATAGCTGCACCTAAAAGTTCTATACAACGCTTCTTAAGGTCCAATTAAAGCGGGACAGAGCAAGCTTTACCCAGTACGGCAGACCGTGCGAATGCATAAAAGTTCTACAAAATTCACGGTGTATGAAATTTGACATATTCGACAAAACAGTGAACGCTTAGTCGAAGCAAAGGGCAAATTTTCCTTTAGGAACCTCTCAACGAAAAATATGCTGTAGTAGTTGGAGTTCGCTGCTATTCTCTCTCAAGCAGGAGTGGTTCGCGAGCGATTTTTTGAATTCGTTGACTTCGATGTTCTTCCTGTTCACAAGCAAAACTCATTTTGCCATTGCCACGCATGGCGATGATCGAAGCCCACAAAACACAAAAAAAAAAAATAACTAACCATTGAGCAGGAACAAGTTCAGAGAGCATCTTGGTCATTTACAGCTACCTTTACTGGAAAGAAGTTTTTAACAAAAAAATAAAGGTAGCCTTAAGAAACGAACATATTCACCGAACTTGTTCGTTCTCCCAATTTTTCTCTCGAGCTGATTATTTTATTTTTTTTCGTGTTTGTGGGCACGAATTTTTGCCAAGCTAATGTTCACGAAAAGTATTGGCCGTGTAAAGGATAACGTAAACGATCGAGGTCGGTGAGCATGGTCGTTCCTTAGGGCTGCCTTAGACGAACTTTGCTTGTTCACTAAACCAAACTTTTTTTGCGGCTGCAATGAAATTGCTCAGATGGCACAGTCCAATATGATTACTCAAGGTGTTCGCCAAACTTGTTCGTGTTCGCAATGTTTTTTCGCATGCAAAAAAAATTTATTCTTTTAATGTTCCTTGGCTTGTTCATGGGTTCCAATTTCTTCCCCGCAAGGACGTCTTCACGAGCATTTTTAAGTTGTAAACTAGCACAGTCGCAACCATTTGCGCATCTTTATCGCAAAATCTTACACTTCGACAAATCAACACGCAATGAATGTTGCTGAATGCGGATTATAAGTGTTCACCGTATAAGGGATAACGTAAACGAACAAGTTCAGAGAGTATTTTCGTAGCTTAGGGCTTTGTTGAGAGAGCTTCTCTTTTGGATAAGACGTTCTGAACGCGTGCCTATTGTAGTTCGATCTTTACACTGTGCCAAGTGCAGTAGCTGCAGGAGTTTTCAGCCAAGTATTTCGAACAGAGTTCTTGTACTTTTCATTTGAAAGATGAAAAGACGGTTAATGTGGAGGTGATCACTCATTTTTAGACAAGAAGAAGGCTAGCCCGAACTGGGCGACATCTCCCATTGATCAACGTCCTGAAATTTACTCAGGGCTCCAAATAGTTCAGTGGGGGTTCCCTACCCCAATAAACCAACCACCAACCCAACCCTCTACCTCTCCAATCCTCCCACCTCCTCATCCTCTGTTTTCCCGGAGAGCCCAATGGATCCTGGAAATCCGAGTGAGGTGGTGCCGCTTGTGGCTGCACCTCCCATGCAAACTAGCCTAGACAAGAAGTGAAAAGCTAAGCTCGACAAACACTTAAGCTTGATTTTTTCCTCGGAGGGCTTTCGGAAGGCCTTCGGACAGCAATTCGATTGGCCAGAGCATTTTACGTTTGAAACAAATCGCTAGCCCGCACTAAAACAAATCAAACTCAAAAACTCTAAACTCTAAGACTCTAATTTAAAGTTTGATAAGACAATCTTCTTCCAAACGCAGCACTTCACCAGGAAAGCTGTCAAAAAGCCTCCTGTCTCCAACAACGCCATCTGTCAGAGAAGAGTGACATCAACGCCAATAAAAATACCTATTCCTGATAATTTCACTAATGCTCATACCAACCTACTGAGCTTAGAGTTCATAAACGAAACATTAGATTTTTCTCTTGCACAGAACTGTCATCGACCACTTATCCTGTCCTGTCCATGAAAGTTCCTATAGTAAAAGTAGTCGGCTATCTCACCCTTCACCAAAAAACGATCGTAATAAAAAGTAAAATGGGCACAAGATGCAACAATGTTGCATTTCAGTCTATGGGTGGGAAGAAAATAACAATTGGCTGCTCGGTTTTCCATGATTTCCGTGACAAAATCCTACAGGCGAGCATGCAGACTCTTTTATAGAATGTAATCAATACGAGAACCAACTTAAGTAAAAGAAAACAAATAGAGCTCGCTTGTTGATTTTTATTTCATTCTAATGACTGAGTAACCTGTTCTACAGTTTAGGTCGATACAAAGTAAATCGATATCCAAACGACTTAGACACGATGCCGGTGGACAAAGTAAGGTTTGATTTTGACGCAAGCGAACTCTGACCATAGTTGGGACTTGGCCATGCCTGATCACCAGAACAATTGAAAACATTTAGTCATACCAGTTCACAATTACCAATGACTTGTTTAGCAAAGTTTTTTTTTGTACCATCGATCGGCACGACAGATGCAACAAAAATCCACCCCAGCTAAAGTTTGTGCGTTTTTCATTCACACGTTCTCACGACGCGACGCGACGATATCATTTTCCATCACTTGGCGGCATCAATCCGAACCAAAGATGGAAAAAAATACCGGCAAAAAAAACCGACACAACAAACATAGAAAATCAACTGAAATGCCTTTTAGTCACTTACTTTTTTTTTTACTTCGAAAATGGTGTCAATGTCTTTTTGTGGATTGCCGAAGACCTTGTTTTGCACCATGCTCACACTTTGACTGATTTTGTTGTGATGGTTTCTTGATTTTGTTTTCATTGTGAATAAAACGTTCGATTAGAACAAGGTGCTGTAATAATGCAATTGCGCATTTGAATATAGACACGCTTGAGCTGACTAATTGAGAAGAAACAGAAACGCATATTGCTTTGCATTTTAACTCAATTCATTTGTTTTTATTCAAATAAAGACTCAGAGTGCTGATCGGGGCCGGGGGCGAAAAGTGTGATCCTAACGCACATGCAACTATCACGTCGTTGTTGGGCACTCAAGCGCGATCGCTATCACTGTATTATGAACTTTGTAATAAGGTTTCCTGCGGTGCGGTGGTGTGTTTTTTATTCTTTGTCTCCGCGTCTTGTGTTGCTTTTATTTATTACGAAAGGTACGATACGCAGTTTCAGTTATAAATATATTATGAATGCACATTCGAATTTAGAGAACTGGTCAAGAGACCACTTCCGGAAACGATCGTTGCACCCATTGCCTGTGTGACTTTATGACGTTTATGTTTTCGTTTTAATTTCAAGTCCTTTACTCCTTATCTTCTGCTTTTGATCTTGGATTTCGGATGAAACAAACACAAAAGAGACAAAGCGAAATGAGAAACAGTACCTAACTTCTAGTTTAATCGTTTGAGGAAGTGAACATAGAAGGTCGAAAAGGAAGGGAGTGTGTGAACGGTAGGGTAAGCCTTTGAGTTTTGAAATTGAAAACTAAAAATTAAAATCAAGTATTAATACATCCGCTACACTTAAGAATCATTTCTGCTTTTGAATAACTTAAAACCAACCTTAATAGAGCGTGTTTACACGATCGATCAAAATGAAGAAAATAATTCAGAAGGTTTCTAATTAACGACTATGGGTTTATTGAAAATCGGGGCAAAATCTGTGACACCTATTCGTGATAGTAAGGACTTTCACTGAATAAACCATGTTTACACGAGCGTTCAAGATAGAATAAATATTTCTATAACCTTTTTGCTGGTGAGAGAGCAGCCCGCGAAATCTATGTGCAGAAAAGAAGAGAAGAACACCGACTCCTAAGAAGGAAGAAGAGGAAGCATGAAAAGCAAGCGATGGAGTCTATTGAGGGATGTTATGGCCGAGGTAATACGTGAAAGTTCTATCAAGGGAGAAACAATCTACCAAAGGATACCAGCCCAGAACAGAAGCCTGTCGTGATGGAAATGGGAATATCGTACGAGACATGCAGACGGTGGTGAGAATCTGGAAAGACCACTTTTCCAAACTGCTAAATAGCACAGACAGCCAACAATCTGTTGCTTTGCAGGACAACCCATTCAGCTTGGACGATGATGGTCAAAATATCCGTCCACTCGACCTAGAAGAAGTAATAAAAGCGATAGCCAAACTTTAGGCTGCTGGCTCAGATGGTCTGCCAGCCGAACTTTTTAAGGCAGCGTGAGATGACTTGGTCATGAGTAACTCATCTCTAGAATATGGTCAGAGGAAAGTATGCCCATTGAATGAAAGCTCGGCATAGTGTGGCCTATCCACGAGAAAGGACATGCTCTGAACTGCGCCAACTACAGAGGTATTAGTCTTCTCTACACCGCTTACAAAATTCTGTCGATAATGTTGTGCACCCGCCTAAAACCTTTTGCCATTCACCTGATTGAACCAAATCAGTGTGGTTTTAGACGAGGAAATTTAACAAACGATCAGATTTTCACAACTTGGCAGATACTGGAAAAAACCAAAGGATTCCAAGTCGATACACACCATCTCTTCATCGACTTTAAAACTGCCTATAATAGCGTTGATAGAGACGAGCTATATAGAGCCATGTCACATCTTGACATCCCTGCCAAACTTGTCAGCTTGTGCAGGATGACAACGGAGGATTCTCGCTGTTCCGTTAAAGCCAGTAAGAACATCTTCGATGACTTTGATTTCGAGAAAGTTTTGAGACAGGGTGATGCACTATCATGCAACCATTTTAACATCGTGCTTGAAGCAATTGTACGCAACTCACAAGTCAACACAAGAGATACCATTTTTCAAAAGTCTGTTCAACTCTTTGCTTATGCTGATGATATTGACATCATGGGTAGAACAACGCGAGCTGTCAGTGGAGCATTTGCACCATAGGCAATTATAACTTCGAAGTAGTCAGAGACTTTGTTTACCTGGGATCCACTATTACGTCGCACAACAACATCAGTGCTGAGATCAAACGAAGAATCACACTTGCTAATAGCTGTTTCATCGGGCTTACAAAGCATTTAAGTAGTAAAGCCTTCTCTCAAAGAACCAAAGAGACCCTATATAAAACCTTAATCATCCCAGTCCTGCTGTATGGGACAGAGGCATGGCCATAGACACTGACAAAATCAGATGAATACCAGCTGGGTTCCTTTGAGAGGAAGATTCTTCGCGTGATGAGGAGAAGATTTAACCACGAACTTTACGGGCTTTACAGTGATATCGACCTATTAAAAAAGCTGAAAATACAGCGACTAAGATGGATAGGTCACGTGGAGCGCATTGAGATCGACGCACCAGCCATGGACAACGAGACAGAAAGAAGGCCTAATCTTAGGTGGCGCGATCGAGTGGTAAATGACCTCAACCAACTTGGTGCGCGCAACTGGTGGCTAGGTAGGGAGATTTGAGATCCACCCTGGATTGTAAGCGTCATCTAAAGTAAAGTAAAGTATAACCTTTTTGTTGATGAAAATGGTTTTACTAAAAATTGAAACAGAATCCTAGGTGCCTTTAAGTAATTACGAAGCCTTCTGCTGAATAAACCATGTTTATACGGTCGCTCAAAAGACCCCAAATACTTTTGAAAGCCTCCAGTCAATGAGGATGAATTAACTTAAAATCCTAAGAATAAATCGCAGAATAAATCGTGTTTACACGATCGCTCAAAACTGAAAAACATATGTCTGCAATTTGAATGTCAACGAGGAGGAGTTTACTGAAATTTGAAGCAGAGTCTGTGACGCTTTCCTATAATTACTAAGATTTTTGCTGGATGTGGTTACACGATCGCTCGAAATACTATTATAAAAATGCTTTTGAAAGCCTCCAGTCAATGAGGATAAATTTACTAAAAATCGTAAGACTTTCGTAGAATAAATCGTGTTTACACGATCGCTCAAAGGAGATAAGCATATTACTGCAATTTCAATGTCAAAGAGGATGAGTTTACTGTTATGTGAAGTAGAGTCTGTGACGCCTTCAAATAATTACTAAGACTTTTGCTGGATATGATTACACGATCGCTCAAAATAAAATTGTCACTAAGGTCTGAGTTCACCAAAAATCACAGCAAGCTGCGCCGTGCTTTGGGATATTCAAGTGAAATCTGTGTGAACAGAGGACTTCAATAATATGATGACAAATAAACAGAGGAAGTTGTGATTGCAACGGGAACACTTTTTTGCCCCCATCTGTCAATTCTGTGGAAAATGTGTATGTAAGTTTTCCCTCAGCTCATTAGGAATCGTTATCAAAACCACGTTAATATAAAAGCATGGTGTCTTAAGAACATTTCCACCTGCGCTCCACTTTCAATCTTGACTCAATCCACACACCTCCCATTTCTCTAATTTCACTTGACATGATGTACACAAAATTGTGTGTCCATCTGAAACACTTATCACATAACAAAAAAAAAAAAAAAATCAAAAACAAGTCCCCACCGATGTGAACAACCCCATATTGGCCCCGATTAATCACTTATCACTGAAAAATACTCATACGACAAGAGTAATGGCGCAGCAATCTCATGTGATTCATCATCAGTCCTCATTTCATTCTCGCGCTCATCTAAACATTTTTCAAATATTTATTCCATTTATTTCATAAGGTCTCTGATGACGAGCTTGAAATACAAATTTGACCCGCAAAACACACAACAGCTCCGTGTGGTGTCAATAACACCCCCTTAGCGAGGTAATTAGCATGCGCTTTCCATAGTTCCCGCACGTGTAAACGTGCTACAGTGCTACCCATCTACGTAGCTATCCTTATTCTATATGTTTTCACACCACACCCAGTTGATATTATGATCGCGCAGTGACTATGTGGCACACTGTTCATCGGACAACGGCAACGTAGGAATAATATCACAACCAGGACAGGAGAGAAAGAAAATACAACAACGACCGCGACGTAAAGTAACAAAATAAAAAATTGGGGGAAAAGGCCGACGACCGCATTTGAATTTCAAAATAAAATTAAAAAAAAAAGAAAGAAATTTGTAAATATTCACAAAGAGGAAGCCGTAGTCGACTACAATTCGATTGGAGTATATTCACACTTTGTAGCTCACAAGTCACAACACCGGCCCCCGGCTGAGCGTCATATCAGAGTCTGTTCTCAACACATTCAAGGAGGGTAAGGGTGCAATTGACTATGTGAAAGAGGAACGATCGTGTCAGATACCGGCGCTGAGGCATCCATCCAATCCCGGAAGTGAGGGAGTTTCCCCCATACTGAACTCTTCTTTGTGTTTATTTATTTTATGGTCTTTTTTTTAACTGAATGTCACACCAGAGAGTGTCGAGAGTGTGAAGAGTGTTGCTAAGTGGCAGTGTCCTTGTTGAAAATAATGATCAACGCAATTGGCACTTCAACACAATGGGTGTTGTTGTGTGCGTTGCAACGAAAGGGTCAAAGTCTAAATTCATATATCTAGCACGAAAGTAATTGACAAAGATCGATAGTATAAATGAGGTTGCGACACACCCACACAGAAGTGTGATTTGCAAGGAAAGGGTCAAAGTCTAGTTTAAATGGATTCATTAGAAATCGATAGTGTAAATGGGGCTGGTTTGCTCATTACTATTATAATCATTTTGACAGATGTCGAGTAAGAAAGTAAGCAATGAATAATCGCAAACAGACTATAGAAATCATTTATTTCCAACAACACGATCAATTGCTAGAGGAACTACATTCAACAATTGTCAAGTCAAACTGTCCACAATCAGTAATCTGTCAATCGAGTGGCTTATTTATACACATCACGATCTTTTCAATTATATTCATTGATTATTTATTTATTAGAACACTTTTCTAGTCCTAGAATTATATTCTTTCAACATTATCTACCTTACCTATACCAAAACCCACACACTCACATGAACCAAAAGGAAACAGACTCAAAGTCAAAAATCTATTTTTTTTGTTGTGCCTTTTGTTGTTAAAAAAGAAAGAAAGAAATAAAACAGAGCAGACTTTGATGTATGAAGCAAATTACATTCAAATACAATGTTGCAAAGCAATCTGTTGCGTTCAAGACATTACAAATAATTCAAATCTTTTGGCCGATTCATACACACACATGTTTTATCTGCCGAGCGCTTGCCTTGAGACAATTTATTTCGAGCACAATGTGATTAGTTAGACACATTTTTTGTCGGGCTATTTTTATCACATTGAATTTTTAATTAAGACTTGAGATAAGTTATATTTTGAAGAAGTAAGTTTAAGGTTCTAGCTATTTCTGGTTCGAGTAAGTTATTAATGAGTGTTTTTTGAGTGACTTGAATATATTGAAAGTGTGAAATGTTGAGCGTTGGTTTGTAGCTAGAGGAAATTTTGTGACAGACTTGAGATGATGGGGTTGAAATCCTTACAAAAGTTTCAAGAAGTAACTCAGATCTAAAAAAAAAATAGACTAATATTTATGCTCAATGACAAACTGGATTGAGCTGTATTAAATTAGTCGAACATTGCAGGTCACTCGTTTTAGACAAAATCAATATGGCTCACGGGATAAAAAAAATAAAATAAATAGTTTGGCGCAATAGAGCGAGGAGCACCTGGCCCTAGCGCATTTCTCACAACCATGCCTTATGAGGGAATGGAGGGGCACACAATTTTCTGCCGGTTCCGAACGGCTTATTGAGAAAGCGCTTTTCATGGCAATGAATTTACTAACAGAGGACTTGCCAATTCCTCGCGAAAGGCGATACCCGTTGAAAAACATTGTTGCCTCTGCTGGGATTCGAACCTCGAACCTCTGGGTTAGCAGCTGGACATGCTAACCATTACGCCACGGGTATCACGGGACTAGTTCAGTGCAAACTTCACAGTGTCAATGCTCAATCAAAATTTTCGATTTGTTCTGAGCCACTCAATTTAAGCTCTCACTCCATTCAATTCACAACTTTAAGGATAAATCAAGGATCTCGGCTACCAATGTGAGTCGAAGGTGCTGTTGAACTCAAACCACAAATTCAAACTCAAGTGAAACTGGAAATTTCACTCAAAATTCGAGGGCAGAATTTTACATAAATCTAAAGAGGTGCTTAAAGCTCAAATTCAAAAGCCACGCTGCACTTAAACACAGACTAAGAAATAAGCATTAACTCAAATATCAAACTCAGAGTTTATCTTCTTTTGCTTCCCATATTTTCTTTTATAATTAACGCGCACATTAAGGAGTAGTCATAATAACCTTATAATGTTATAGAACATAATGCGAGCATTTAAGAAAATAGCAGAGGATTTGAAAGGAGACACCGATGCACGTTGCTTTTGTGAATCGTAATGCAAAGGAAAACAGGGTCAGGTAGAGCATTCCATATTTGAGAGGTCCGACTGAAATAAGAATCTCTGTACATGACTGTACGCCCGAAGTTGGTCTCAAGGTAAAACTGATTAGCATTCCCAGCGAGGCGGGTGTTGCGGCTTTAGACCACTGTTTGTGAAAAAGCGATAAAAGAAAGTAAGACAGGTAACATTTCGACGATGTTCAAGAGAATCAATCAATTCTACGATTGAACTGTCACCTATCAATTTAAACGCTCTATTTTGTACCCTATCAAGTAGGCGCAAAGATGTTTGAGAAGCACCTGACCAGATATGGGAGTTATACTCCAGCTTTGAAGGCCTTATAAATTGTAGCCAGATCAGAAAGAATGAAGAACTTCCTGCATCGCCTTAAGAAACCAAAGCATTTAGCAGCATTTTTGGCGACTTTAAATGTGTGGTCATTTTAACGAAGATCATCGTTTATACACATACCAAGTACTGACAGCTTTTCGGTTTCTTCGATGCAGATACCATTCATGGATAATGGAAATGGGGGAATGTTAAGCTTCAACGACAAGAGACAGCGATGAGTTTTCGAAGCATTGAATTCTACTCGGTTTTTAAGACCCCATGTAACAATGCTGTCAAGGTCAGAATTTAATGAGCTTATCATACGCAACCGCTCCAGTTCCACATTCGAAGAACAGAGACGTGAATTTGGAAACGAATATGAAAAGCTGAGGGTGGAGTCGTCGGCAAAACAGTTGAGAGGATTAGAATTTTCAGACAAAAGGTCATTTATAAAAATGAGGAAGAGAGTCGGAGACAAAACGGAGCCCTGGGGCACACCAGCATTTACGAAATGGGTATCAGACTTGAAGCCATCCAATACAACTTGTGTTGAACGGTCGGAAAGGTAGTTTCTAATCCAACGAAGAATCATCGATACCAAAAGCACGCATTTTCGATAAAAGATCCTGATTCCAAACTCTATCAAATGCCTTAGAAATATTAATACTTGTTTTGTGAATGCAAGCTCATCCGACTCTTCGGTCTTGTTTTTTGATTTGTAAAAGATACCAAATCCTTCAGTGAAACCGTTACCAGTTAAAGAACAAACGAATTCTTCTCAAACTAGTTTTTTTCCTCAAAATTTCTGTTTTAAATGCATATGCCGCAAGTGTTGGTCTTTGATACTTCGACAATTGCCTTTGCCGTGGTGCTGGGACAGTGGTGTAATCTTGTCTTCATTTTGAAACCGCTGGTATTCTGCTGTGTAGTGTCGTGCCGCTTGAATAAAAACCGGCGATATTCTGACTGATATCAATTTCAAATACTGTTCTTTACCCATTAGTTGGTTATGTTAGCATCATCTATCGCGATAAAGGGAACAGTTGGCTTTCTTGAGGACAGCTCGAGAGTGGGTACTTAATCTCAAACTCATTTTTGAATTCATTGCTGAAATATTTGGTACAGTAAAACCCGCTTAAGAGAAACCCGCTTAAGAGAAAAACCCGCTTTTCTGAAAGAATTTTTTCGTCCCCGAGTATTTTTAGACCAATTACCTATTAAACACTCCGCTTAAGTGAAACTCGCTTAAGTGAAAAACCCGGATACCTGAAACATATTTTCAGTTAAATTTCATATTTCTTATTGAAAAAAACTCTCTTAAGTGGAAAAAAATTTTATCGAACAGAACAATTTGAGCCAAAAAATGGATGGTTAGATCAGTGGAAAAAACGTGAAAATATTCATTTTAAGAAGATTTGTGGTGAAAATAATTCTGCTGACACAGTTGCTGCTAACCATTGGCTGGAAATTTTTTGGCCAAACATTTGTCAAAGCTAAAAACCTGATGACGTGCATAATGCTGATAAATTCAGGGTCGGGTAATGTTTAAGGCTCTACCGACGCCGACGGCTTCATTGGTAAATAGATGTGAAAACCTTCAGGATTGAAGCTACCAAAGGGCCGTATCACAGTCCTTTTCATTTCTTATTCGACTGGAACAGACAAAATTATTTTTTGTATTGGTGTGTAGTCTAAGATTAAACATATTTTGTTTTTCTTTTGCTTATAATTTTTCTTCTTAATATTGTAATGTTCACCCAACATTTAATACCAATTTCCTAATCGAAAACGTTCCACCGAAAAACACATCTGGGAGCACTATAATGGAGTGGTTTAAAAGAAGACGTCTTTTGTGAGTGAGTGTGTATGTGTGCAGAAATACTGGGAGGGGAACTTGTCTAGACATCATGGTTCATAGAAAAACTACTAGAAATCTCTCGATGGTTCACTTTCCTATATAAAGAGGGAGCTGACGCAACCAGAAGTCAGTTTTATTTAGAAAGTGATAGTGTGAATATTGGATAAACGTAATTGAGTTGAGTTCGATAAAGTGTATATCGAAAGTAGATACTGAATAAAGTGGTAGAATTAAATTGAAAGGTAGAGTTTTATTTTTGCGAACTAAGCGCACGTTGCATTGGTGTCAGAAGTGTAAATAAAATTTATTTGAAAAAAAAACGAGTTGACTATTAAAGTGTGAAAAAAAAAGTAAAAAGAAAAATAAAAACAATATACAGTGAAAATGGGTAAGTTGTTAGAAGAGCTCAACTGCATTGAGCTTAAAAGTGAGTTAGGTAAGCGAAATCTTTCTAGAGCGGGATCGAAAAATGAGATCGTCCTGCGCTTGCGCAACTATTTGGAACAGCAAGGGGAAGACGTAAACACTTTTGTTTTTGAAACAGAAGTGGAGGAAGAGGAAGTAAGTGAAAATGTAGATTTTTCTAGTATGATGAAGCTTTTATTAGAACAAAAGAAAGAACAACAGAATGTTCTCGAAAGACTCGAAGTACAACAAAAGAAGCTGATTGACGAGCAACAGCAGAATATTCTCGGTCGTCTGGAAGAGCAACGAAACGAACAAAAGAAGGAACAGCAAAATGTTCTCGAACAACTTGAAGCACAACGAAACGAGCAAAAGAAGGAACAGCAGAATGTTCTCGAAAGACTTGAGGCGCAACAGAATGTTTTAGAAGGTCAGAAAAACATTCTAGAAGGAGAATTGGGTAACATTGAGAAAAATGTATGTGCCCTTGACGAACGAGTTGAAGGTGTGGAAAAACAGCTTTCTGTTGTAGAAAATCGTTTGGAAAGCCGATGCGATAACCAGTTCTCTGTTTTGTCAAAGGAATTAGACCAGATCCGGAAAATAAAAATTCGAGAATCTGCTGGAGACTTTGCACGGAAAAAGGAGATGAAACCCCCAACATTTGATGGACAGTCTTCTTGGCCAGTTTACAAGAGACAATTTGAGGCAGCCGCGACAACAAATGGCTGGGATGACGAAGACAAGTACATAGCACTGACTCTTGCTCTTAGAGGACCAGCAGCTGAACTACTTCAAACAGTTCCAGGTGGTAAGGGCGGCGATTTCAGCTCTCTCGTGGCAGCTATAGATAAACGCTTTGGAGATAGCCACTTGAAAGAAGTCTTCCGAGTCCAACTCAATAACCGAGTCCAGAAAAGGGGTGAAAGTCTACAGCAGCTCCAAGCAGACGTCGAAAGACTGGTTCACCTGGCATACCCGGATGCTGGAGAAGAAATCATCAACCAGCTCGCTGTTGAGTCCTTCGTTCGTGCCATTTCCGATATACATCTTCAGAGGTCTGTGCGAACTGCTAGAACACGTACTCTTTCCGAAACTTTAGCATTCGCATTGACAATTGAAGCAGCAGAACAGGCTTCTCAGGGAGTACATCGACTTAGAGAGGCCATAGTCGAAGAATGCTCGTGCCAAAGAGCTGAAATACAAAAGAACCGGAGCGGACTAGCAAGATGTTGGAACTGCAACAAGACCGGGCACTTACAGCGTCAATGCCGACTACCACCAAACAAAGCCAGTTGTCAACATTGTGGAAGCAAGAGATCCAACCCAGAGCAAGGTAACAACAATACCAGCGTTGCCTATCAGCCCGTTTCCCATCAGGGAAACGAGTAAGAACCAACTTCGAGGGGCAGAGGCTGGCCCCAGAACCACCATCCAGGTCTCTCAGACCAAACGAGACAACAAAAGTCTGACTGTGGAGACTACTATTAACGGGAACAAACATTTGGCTACCATCGACACCGGTGCCACAGCCTCCATAGTACGTCGAGACCTGGTAAAGACGACGTGGCTTCATAACACCAATAGCTACCGTCTAAGAACCGCAACGGGAGAAGCAGCAAGAGTATATGGAGAAGTGTGTCTTAAGATCCGACTGGCCGATCTAGTGTTTACTCATCAATTCCTGGTGGCAGATATATGTGACGAGTGCATCATTGGAATCGACTTTATGAAACAGCACGGAGTTATTTTGGACATCGGTAATCAAGTTTTGAAGTACCAAAATAAGGAACTTCCAATGACCTATTCGAACGAAAATACGTCGACACTGAAAACTGTCATCAGGGAAGATCTGATTCTGCCTCCTTCTTCTGAAGTGTTCGTTTGGACGAAACTGGAGGGTGAGTTTGGAAGCCTTCGATACCTCATGGTGGAACCAGACCCAGAGTGTTCCTCCCAAAGCGTCATCATTGGGAAAACACTGGTAGCACCGAAGAATAAAATGGTCCCCGTACGATTACTAAACACCAGACCGTACGATGTAAGGTTGAAGAAAGGAGAAGTCGTTGGACGTTGCGAATTGGTTGCAGCAATTACGAAGATCACCGACGAAGCTCCGAGAAAAACTATAACTCCGGAGGAGCTCGAAACCATCAGAGCTAAAATACTGAATTCATCCAACCTTGATCATCAACAAACAAGGATGGCTGAAAGTCTCCTACAAGAGTACACTGATATCTTCGCATCGCAAAAGGGACAATATGGTAGAACACAGTTGGTGCAGCATCGCATCAACACAGGAGATGCAAGACCGATTCGTCAACCCGCAAGACGTCTTCCACTGGCCAAACAAGGTGAGGTTGAGGAAATGATAACAGCAATGAAAAAGGACGGTCTTATCGAAAATTCCAAAAGTCCTTGGGCGTCACCAGTGGTGCTAGTGAAAAAGAAAGACGGAAGCACTCGTTTTTGTGTGGACTACCGAAGGCTAAATGATGTAACTAAGAAGGACAGCTATCCCCTGCCGAGAATCAGTGATACCCTGGATGCCATGGAGGGAGCGCAGTGGTTCTCGACGCTGGACTTAAAGAGCGGATATTGGCAAGTTGACATCCACCCTGATGATCGGGAAAAGACAGCGTTTTCTACAGGTAATGGGCTCTGGCAGTTTAAAGTTATGCCGTTTGGGTTATGTAACGCTCCGGCAACATTCGAGCGTTTGATGGAGTGCGTTCTTCAAGGACTAACGTGGAAAGCGTGCCTAGTCTACTTGGACGATGTCATTGTTTACGGGAAAACATTTGACCAACATTGCAAGAACCTAAAAACCGTGTTTCAGAGACTTCGAGAGGCTAACCTTAAACTGAATCCAGAAAAATGCGCACTTTTCAAAACCGAAGTCAAGTATTTGGGACACATCATCTCATCCCAAGGAGTAAAGACTGATCCTGAAAAAGTTGACTCCGTCAAAAATTGGCCAACACCACAGGACAAACATCAACTCCGAAGTTTTCTGGGACTTGCCACCTATTACCGACGTTTTGTTAAGAACTTTGCTGGAGTTGCAAGGAGTTTGCATCAGCTCACCGAAAAGGGGAAGCAGTTTAAATGGTCAGGTGAGTGTGAGAAATCTTTCCAGGAACTCAAATACCGCCTCTGTAACGCTCCAGTGCTGGCACATCCAACACCTGGCAAAACATTCATCGTTGACGCAGATGCAAGCAACGTTGGAATCGGGGCGGTACTATCCCAAGTGCATGATGGCGAAGAGAAAGTGGTGGCATACTACAGCAAGGTCCTATCGAAACCCGAAAGAAACTACTGCGTGACCAGAAGGGAACTACTAGCTCTTATCTTGGCAACAAAGCACTTCCATAAGTACATCTATGGACAGAAATTCCTTCTGCGGACAGACCACGGTGCTCTGAGCTGGCTTTTGAACTTCAAAAATCCAGAAGGTCAAGTCGCAAGGTGGATAGAAAGATTGCAGACCCATGACTACCAGATCCAACACCGCAGAGAAAAGCTGCACTCAAACGCCGATGCATTATCCCGAAGACCTTGCAAAGTGGATTGCAAGCATTGCAGGCGGCAAGAAGACAAAGAAATCATTACCGCTCAGCGACTAAGAGCTGATCCAATAAGCGGATGGAGCAATGAGGAAGTGAGGACTGCTCAACAGGAAGATCCAGATATCGAACCCATTCTCGCATGGAAAGAAAATGAAGAGAAACCGGAATGGGGAGACATTTCTGACAGGAGTCCAGTTCTCAAAGCCTATTGGGCACAGTGGGACTCACTATATGTGCAAGAAGGTGTCCTCTGGCGAAGATGGGAATCCGCTGACGGTAAGTCACATGTGATGCAGCTGATCGTACCGCAATCGAAAGTCAGTGAAGTTCTTCGGGAGATGCACGACGGGCCTTCTGGAGGCCACCTCGGAGTAAACAAAACACTGGAGAAGGTGCGACATCGGTTCTACTGGTTACATGCTAGAGATGACGTGGAGAAGTGGTGCCGAACATGTGACAAGTGTGCTGCAACCAAAGGACCTGGTAGGAAAATTCAAGGTAAGATGCATCAGTACAACGTTGGATCGCCTTTTGAGAGGATTGCAGTAGATGTGGCTGGGCCTTTTCCAGAGACCAACGCTGGAAACAAGTACATTCTGGTCGTGATGGACTATTTTAGTAAGTGGCCTGAGGCGTATGCCATCCCAAATCAAGAAGCCAAAACGGTGGTCGACCAGATTGTGTTTAACTGGGTGAGTAGGTTTGGCGTGCTTATGGAACTCCATTCCGACCAAGGGAGGAACTTTGAGTCAAACATCTTCCAAGGAGTGTGCGGACTACTAGGCATTAAGAAGACAAGAACCACACCGCTTCATCCACAATCTGATGGGATGGTTGAAAGATTCAACCGGACCTTGAAAGAACACCTCACCAAGGTCGTAGGCGACTACCAAAGAGACTGGGATAGGCACGTACCGCTATTCCTGATGGCCTATAGAAGTGCAGTACATAGCTCGACAGGACAAACACCATCTGACATCCTGTTCGGGAAAACCATGCGGCTGCCCAGCGAACTTAAATTTGGATGCCCCACCGAGGAGCCACAGGACACAAACGAGTATGTGGACGGCCTCAAGGAGAGACTCGCTGACATCCATAAAAGAACAAGGGAACGGATGAAAACCTACAGCGACCGGATGAAGACACGGTACGACACAAAAGCGACAACGGCAGGATTCCGAGCAGGAGATCGTGTGTGGCTTTATAATCCTCATCGTCAAAAGGGATTGTCACCGAAACTTCAGCAGAACTGGGAAGGTCCTTATACTGTTGTCACGAGGATTAACGACGTGGTCTACCGCATCCAAAGAGGACTAAGAGGCAAGTTAAAAGTAGTGCATTGTGACCGGCTGCATCGATATAGTGGGGAGGCCGCAAATGAAATTATTCGGGACGAACAATCTTAAGGAGGGGGCAGTGTAATGTACACCCAACATTTAATACCAATTTCCTAATCGAAAACGTTCCACCGAAAAACACATCTGGGAGCACTATAATGGAGTGGTTTAAAAGAAGACGTCTTTTGTGAGTGAGTGTGTATGTGTGCAGAAATACCGGGAGGGGAACTTGTCTAGACATCATGGTTCATAGAAAAACTACTAGAAATCTCTCGATGGTTCACTTTCCTATATAAAGAGTGAGCTGACGCAACCAGAAGTCAGTTTTATTTAGAAAGTGATAGTGTGAATATTGGATAAACGTAATTGAGTTGAGTTCGATAAAGTGTATATCGAAAGTAGATACTGAATAAAGTGGTAGAATTAAATTGAAAGGTAGAGTTTTATTTTTGCGAACTAAGCGCACGTTGCAATATGTATAAAGTAGATCTCATAATCTGAGATGCTTTAAAAAAGCACAATTCCTGTTAATTAATGAAGCAGCACTACAATTCGAAAAGTTTGATGCTAGCAGATCTGTATCTGACAATGATTTAGATGTGGAAATTTTGGGAGTCCAGAAAGCAACAACTACAGAAGCTTTTAAATCTCTCAATGTTCTTAAGCAGTTTTCTGATGGGGATCTAATCTTAGATGAAATTGAATATAAAATGATGAATTGCCATTTCCGACTTTGTCGCAAACGAAAATTGATGACTTTTTTAAAAAAAGTGAGATTATTTTTGTCTTCATAAAACGTTCCTAATTGTATTCAAAAATATGAATATGTATGTACATTAGGGTAGGGTGTGTCATTTTTTGAGTAAATCTTAAAGTCATTAAAAAGTCATCAGTGTTTAATAAAATAAAAATCTTAATTTCATACATTTCCAACTTTTAGTTTAAATATCTTCAGAACGGCGCACTCTATGAAAAAATTAAATTGAGCTTTTTTGTAGAGCATTCAATTTCCTACTTAAATAATTTGTCAGTGTATTTTTATAATGCTCAAATGTCAAGCTATAAAAATAAGAAAAAAATTACATTATTTTTCTATGTTATTTGTATGGAAAATTGAGGCACCTCTAAATTTTAATATTAAGAGCTCAAATTTTAAGCGGCTTCGTTTTATACCTTCCTGAAAGTAATTAGCCTGTTTTATCGTTGAAAAAAAAAGTTGCACAAAAATGACACACCTTAATGTACCTACATATTTGAAACCTGAAACCAAACTTGGGAGTGGCCTCTTTTTGATATGCCCAATGTGCCTACGAATTAACCTACAAAAACTCAAATGTGATTTATTGTAATTTATGTAATATATTTATATACTACCTATGAATTCCAATGTACAAACATATGTTATTTTTGTTATTCAATAAATTACTTTTTTGATGTTTAATCGTGGTTAGTTATTCAAACACTTTTATTTAAATTATTTCCAGGCAACTCCAAAGATAAATACATCAAATTATTTATTGTGTATATGAAGCATTAAACCTCCGCTTAATGGAACTTTTAAATCCACTTAAGTGCAATTTTTTTTCACTTATCAGGACTCCGCTTAAATGAAATTTTTTTCACTTAACCGGGGTTCGGTTAAGTGAAAAACCCGCTTAAGTGAAAGAAAAACTGCGACAATTTGCCTTTTCTCTTAAGCGGGTTTCACTGTATTTCATTTAGGTAGCAGTCTCAGATCATCAGGTCAGAAAAATGCATTTGGTTGTGCTGAAACGAATAATTAACTGGTAGCTTACTGCCATAAGCAATATGTTTGCGTTAGATTAGACATGTTTTTTCATAATAGTCACACAGGGTTGTCAGGGAATCGTCATCATCTTCTGTACCTCTGATTGGGGTGCACGACGTCAACATAACCTCTTCATCATTCACGCCCTGCAGCTGCAATTCATTTCCATGTTGTTCTTGGTCCTCATTCCCGCCGTGTGCGAAAATTTCATTCAAAAGACTGCTTCAAAATGAGTGCTGACGGGTCCTGAGCCATGATTCGTATTGAGAAATAGTTTGTCGCTTACAAGTCTCAAGAATGTGGTGTCAGCCTCTCAGACAAGACTCTGTGAAAACAGCTTCATTTGATTAAAAAATAGACCTTCATTAAGTAAAATTTTCTGTTTAAATAGCTACACCTATTTGATGTACTCTCAAATCAGAATAAGGGAGAAAGCATCTAGTCCTTTTGTTTTTAAGTTTTAAACTCAACTCTTGGCCAAAAGTCTCGCATCGACAAGCCGAAATCACCTCAATGCCACACAAAATTTGCTTCAGATGAAAATGTTTCATCAAAAAACCTTTAGCTCCCAGTCTCACACTTGCAGCTGGTCCACGTCATTCAATTCCCTTACTGAATCGACTTCCAGGTAACACTTCCCACATATCCCCCGCTTATAAGTTAAGCTAAGAAAGGAATTGAATTATTCTCGCACGCCCAGTAATTGTATTCATATACATCGAAAGCCCATTCGTTGCTAAATCCAACTTGTATGTCTGTTGGCAAACCAAGAAGTGTCACCATCATCGACTGATAAAATCCCTGAAGTGGGCCACACATTCCAAATATGGAACATGGAAACCTAACCTAATATATCGCTTGTGTAATCATTGTAATGGCAACACAATACACAGCAGTAGCAGTATCAGCAGCAGCAGCAGTATTGCAACAAAGTTGTATTGTTTATTGTTGCAACTGTTGCCGGAAGAAAGAACACACGTTTGACTATGAATGGAAAAAACAAAATACATATATATAAATGTAAAAATAAAATAAGAACATGCAAAGAACAAAGGAAAAGCACTTAAATACCTCTACCTTGCTGTTTGTTGTCAGACTCTTATGGTGGGGCTTTCGTCGATTGATCTCTTTCTCTTTTTTGACTCCATTTTTGATTTTGTATTTGTTGTTGTAATAAAAAAAAGTGTCACGATGTGAAACAGTCATCGTACATTTATTACAATATCGATGTCAGGCAGACTGCTATTGCATTGGAGGTATACTTTGAAAGTATTAAACGCGCTCGTACCAAGCCGATGAATCATAATGAGTTAAAATAAGAGTGGTTTTTGGAAACGGCCTACTTCTTGTTTCTTGAGCAATACAATTTTTGGTACACATTACAACATTTATACTTTCTCTTGTACATGGGTAATGTCGCTTTCCATTGGACGAAAAGAATCGTCCAGGAGTGTCCAGGAACTTTCTCAAACCATTCCATTAGTGCAAAGAGGTAGTTTCTCAAGATTCTTTGAAGAGACGGTCTCTTCTCGATTTCAAGAGAGAAACCACTCAAAAACCACTATTACATGAAACTGAAATGTCAAAATTAAATTTTACATTTGGAATATACTTAAGGAATGCTCATCAGTTTTACATTGAGCCCAACTTCGGGCGTACAGTCAGTAGAGATTCTTATTTAAGTGGCACCACCCGAATGGGGAATGCTCTACCTGACCCTATCTTTCCCCTACAGTGCGATTCACAGAGGTTCAAAAGCAACGCGCATTGCGTGATGAAACAAAAGAAATTAAATAAGCTTTTACTTACAGAAAAACTTCACTGGGTGTTTTGACATGTGTTCACTTTAACTTGACATCTCTCGAAAAAGGCAGCAAATATCAGAGCTCAAAGGGCCAGAGTAGTACGAACTAGCAGCAATCATAGGAAAACAGCATCGCCAATCTTGGCTTAGAAAGGTAGTATCGGTGCGTATGCCTAGGACCAGGTTCAAATTGCCAGGGCCTCGAAGGACTTACGCATTTAGGGACTATTGTCGTCTCAGATCTTGGCACTAACAAAACAAAATCCAACGAAAATCGGTTGTAAACGGGAAACAGGGTAAGCTCTTTGATACGATTCACCGTACATTTTCAAAATCAAAGAACAACGAATGCATAACTTTGGCAAGCTCGAATATGATTATATGTCATCAGTCTTAGAGCTCAAAATGGGCGCAAAACGGAAGAAGCACATAATATATGCTTTTGATTTGAGCAGTAACCATTTATCTTCACGTTTTGATCATACAAACTGTCAAACGAAGAAATGACGAGCAACGAACGACTTAAAGAAAAGTGAAATATTTTTTTTCCACTACTCTCTTGCATGCTTAGGGTACACGTGACGTGATGGTAAGCATGTTTGTCTGTTCGAATCCCAATAGAGACCAAACATTTTTTTCCTCGGGTATTACCTTTCGCAAAGAATTGGCAAGTCCTCGGACAGTAAATTCATTAACCATGAAAAGCGCTTTCCTGAAGAACCTTACGGAATCGGCAGAAAATTATAGGTCCCGAACATTCCCGCACAAGGCATGGTTCTGAGAAATACACCAGGTCCCGGGAAACCCCGCTCTGTTGCGCAACATTAATTATTTATTTATTTATCGTGCTGGTTATTTGCTGAATCCTCAAATAAACGCAAGAGATAACATCGATGGAATCTAGAATGACTTTGGTACTGAAGAATCTTACCAAAGTAGACGAGGAGTGTGGTCTATACTTCAACATAAATAACTTACAACAAATCCTACTTATGTCTGTTCCAATAACAATGCCACTAGTCCAATCTCCTTTTATAGTTTTCGTAGTGTACGACTGATCTACAAGCTGTTGGAACTGAAAAACAGCTCATCGGAAATCGAACAAAAAAGATCACTTCCTTGCTGTTTTGATTGTGTGAAATGACAGTACAAATGGCTATTTCCGCAACTAAGAACAACGGGGAAGACCTTTACTTGACAAAAGTAACACGGAAATCAGGCAAGCCTATCAGGAAACTACCTCTCCACATTTTTTTGTGGATAATAAATAAGATATCCTTATTGAAACCACAGAATACATAACAGCTGTCTGCTTCAAGACTGTCAACATTATCGAAACACGGTTGTATATTTCCACAAAAAGTCTTAGGGTGGTATTCACCAAGAAATCTTAAACTAAGTGCCTCATAGACCTATTCACCGACCACTATTAGTGCAGATTTATGAGCGCTCATAACACTTAAGAGTGGTCGCTACCACTCTTAAGTTATGAGCGTTTGTTGTTTTAAATAACTTCGAAAATTCGAAATTTGCTGACAGCGTCATTTGTGGTTGTTATTCAAAAATCAAAATGTACATTGTGTCAATGTGTGGGTTTTTAAATAATTGTTGAAAAAAAAAAATAAGAAATTAAAATTTAAAAGAATATCTGGCAACGTTAAGGTAGTGATGATATATGTAAATATGTAAACTGAACAAATTTTAATTTCAAATTATTTTATTATAGTTTTTATTTTTCTGTTTCCTTTTCTTCTATATTTTGATTTTTCTTTTATATTTCTTAAAGTCTTACTATTTCAAAACTTTGTCTTATAAATTGTTGAACTTAATCTAAAGAATTCCAACACATCTATATAAAATAATTAAGTTTATACTACTTTAAAAGATATTGTATCTTATTGTATAAATCTATTTAAATAATGTACCTTTTCTTAAATTCCCGAATTTTTGAGGTGAAAACTTCTTTAGGCGCGTTTGGCACTTTTGCGATGGGGGAAAGCAATGAATTCGCGACCGACACCATTTTTTGGCTCATTGTATTTCGTATGTAAATTCGTCATAGCCCAGCTTCTCAGGGTCGATTCCCAGCAATGACTTCCATTTTTTTATTTATTTAAAGTGAAAACATAAACAAAAATTGTGGCCACGGCTGGGATTCGAACCTGAGACCCTTAGTCTAATAGCCATCGACTCTACCATTGAGCTAAGAAACACATTAATTTTGCACTGCTAAATGACTTAAAAGAATAGAATAGCAAATATTTTACTACCATTTCAATGAAGTGGATGAGTGAAGCTGGAATCATGGCAGAGTAGGAGACGCACTGGTCGATGATTCGAACTTTACAACAAATTAAAAGAGATCAACAACTCATCGCGATGATTTATAGGTGGAATTGATATGGTTGCATGAAAATAGTTTGAAAAACCATTACTCAAATATTCACTAATTTCGTTTCTAAACTTAATGCATTGTCCTTTTATTTTATAATCAAAGTTTACGAGCGCAGTTACAAAATCTGTAGACACCAGGGGCGAACGCAGAAAAATTTTTCGGGGGGGGTTTTGAAAAAATATATTAAATATTAATGAACAATTTCTTTTTAACATTTTTATGGTTTTTTTATACTCTGTATTGATTCGTAAAATACATTGCTAGGAGGAATCCTAACTAATATTATAAATGTGTAATGTGTAATTCTGTCTGTTCAGCTTTCTATCTCTTTTACCGTCTCCCGCCCAAACTACTCAACCGATTTGAATGAATTTGGTAGATAGATAGCCTAGAACCTGAGAAAGGACATAGGCTATGCATTTTATCTCTTTATTCTAATGAGAACGAGAACGTGTACAGGAACCTTGAAACTACAGCACCGATTTTAATAATTTTTCCACCGTTAGAACGCCTCACTATCCTCAAGTAACATAAACTTCAACTCATCCCCATATTCCTACAGGAACAAGAGTCCTTACTACTATAACAAGTACGAAAGAATCTGCCGCCCAAACCACTGAGTCGATTTAAGTAAAATTCTATACAGAGATGATCTAGAAGGACATAGACTTCAATTCATCCGAATATTCCCACGGGATCTGGTCCTTACTAACATTATAAATGCAAAAGTAGCTCTGTCTGGTTGTCCCGCCCAAACAACTGAACCAATTCAAATGAAATTTTGTACAGAGACAATCTAAGACCTGAGGAAAGACATAGACATTATGTTTTATCCCAATTTCTACGGGAACGTAAACGAGAACTTAGAAACTACTGCACCGATTTTAAAAATTCTTCCACCTTTAGAATGCTACACTATCCCCGAGCGAGTAACATAAGCTTTAACTCATTCCCATATTCCTATGAGAACTATCACCATATTCCCTCGGGAACGGGAGTAGTTACTAATATTCCAAAAATTCCAAAATTAAATCTGTCTGTTTTTTTTTTTCTTTGTTCCATTATTCCCATGGGACTTACTTGTACTTACTACTTGCAAACAATTCTATTTGGCAAAATATGAAAAAAGTAAGAAGATAGGTTACTGAAAAATTCAAATTGCTGCCGAAAGTCAGCTAGTATTTTAAAAAATTAAATCAATGCGCCTTGGAACTTTTGCCATTTTTATATTTATAAAGTCCTCATAGTGAACCGCAATACTTTTATAGATGTTCAGCAACATCAAACCGTTCAGTTGCTCCTCGCTGGTTCTTCCTCGTAGATAAGTTTTTAATCTGCGCAGATATAAAAAAGATCTCCTCGCTTGAAGCCACGGATACCGGAAGTGTGGCACCGATCTGCATAAAATAATGAACTGTTTTATATAGGGACGAATCGCACACATTTAAGGTGTCTATAAAGTTGTTGGGCTGTTTTTATTTTGGCATACTCAAGCAATGTTCATTGGTATGGATATGCATATGCTTATTCATACATAAGTATACCCTTTCCTAGTTGCCATTGTCGATCCCATTCTTATACAGAGCCAGATCGACTGGTTTTTAGTATGTGTGATGAAAATTTTAATTTTCGTTAGTTTTGAAGCGACCAATGCGATGTGTTTGCATATATAAGTACGAGAGTGAATTTTCATATATTTCTATCGCAGGTCCCATTTTATACGACCCAATACTACCTCCACATCAACATAATGAAATTTACTTACACTAGAAAAGGGTGATCATGCTAAAAACATACCAAAACCAAAAAGTCATTCCAAAACATATGAACTACCTGCAAATTAACTAATCGATAGAAATGGATTCCGCATTTGGAAGGATTTTTTTCAAAATTTTTTGACAGAATTAAATTTTCAGATGAATTTTATGTTTCCATGTTTTATACTTTGATTTTTGATTTAAAAAACTAGTGTTTATTTTTTTATTTCAAAAATTTCGGGGGGGGGGGGGGGGTTTCAACCCCCAAAACCCCCCCCTGCGTTTGCCCCTGGTAGACACTATCGACTATCGTTAAAAAATTGAATGTATTGATTTTAACAGAATTTCACAAGGGTGACGAAGAAATAATTATAGAGATTTTTAATTCAGATTTCAATTTAGTTGCTAGTTTCAGAAGGCACGATCGTTCATAAGTATATTATAAAAGATTTTCCTGTACCTACATTAAAATATTTACTGAAAATTCAATTCTGTTTTCACTTCCGTCGGCACTCCCGGAGTGCTTCTTTTTTTTCTGTTTTTGGTTTGCTTAACAGCTGATTTTGATAATTGACACTGAAATTTTCGTAGTAGTTCGAAAAGTGTGCGTTCACAGGCTCAGCACCCTTATTTTTCGATTATTCGAATTATCTTAGACTAGACCCTATTATTGCTTGGTGAATAGCACATCCAAATGTAAAACTAAGAGCCTCTTAGCTTTAAGAGCGCTCTTAAGATTGTTTGGTGAATACCACCCTTAGTAAACTGAAGAAGGTGCCCCATTTCCTTATGAAGTGTTGCTCTACGTCTACAGAAAAGTTAAAGAAGATAGTTTTTGTTTAAGTTTTCGTAAAACTTTGAAAAAAATATTACAGGGAGCTTCTTTCCAAATACAAATAAATGATTTTTCAACAGGGACGCTACAAAAGTAAAGCGGCAGGGACAGCAAACGACGCCATATTTCTTGCCGTTCTTTTGACATTTCTCTTCAACAAGGTTTGCCATTTTATGATGGAAAGACATACGAGCCAACAACGAGTTGAAATTATTGAAATTCACTATCGAAATTCGAAGTCAGTGGCCTCAACGTTAAGAGCGCTACGTCCAATTTATCGTCGTCATAATCGTCCTAGCAGATCAACAATTGAGCGTCTACTGAAAAATTTGAATCCACAGACACAGTACAAACTGTGCTCGTGCCAGTGAGACAAAGAGCTGCCCGTAGTGTCGAGAATATTGCTGCCGCTTAGGCTTGAATTGCAGAAAGCTCAAATGTGTCTCTCACACGTCGTTCTCAAGCGTTGGACATCTCTTTGACGTCGCGTGGTTATGGCGAATTTCGCGAAAAGATCGTGGCCTACATTCTTACAAGATTAAATTGACGCAAGAACTGAAGCCGCTTGGCCACCAGAAACGTCGTATGTTCGAGAATTGGGCTGAACAACAACTAGAAAATGATTCGGATTTTTATCGAAAAATCATCTTCAGCGATTAGGCTCATTTCTGGCTGAATGGCTTCGTCAATAAACAAAATATGCGGCATAGGTCAGGCAGCAATCCACACGTACTCCATGAGTCATCATTGCATCCTGAAAAAATTACGGTGGCGTCATTGGGCCGTACTTCTTCCGTGATGATCAAGACCGGCACGTTACTGTGAATGGGGATCGCTACCATTCAATGATAACCGAATATTTTTGGCCCAATTGGATGATATGGACTTGGAGGACATGTGGTTACAACAGGGCGGCACCACAAGCAACACAGCGAATGCCACAATCAATTTGTTGGAAACCAAGTTTGTAGAAAGGGTTATCTCACAAGATGGTGAAATTGCAGCAGTATCGGCCGATTTATGCTTGAAAACAGTCGAAAATTGTGTTCAGCGTTCTGGACCTCTGCAAGCGTGCCCGTGGTGGCTATGCAAAAGAAATTGAGTTCCAAATTTCGTTGATATTAGAAACCGTTTTTATTTTCTTTAAAAAAACGTTTGTAGCGCTCTCATTGAAAAACCCGATATTTGGCTGGTCAAACTGAAAAATTTCCCATAGTACTTTCGACGACAAATATGTCAAGGTGTCTGCCATTGCTGAAGCTGCCTCCTAGCGCCCGCCCTTGATATTTCCAATCCTATTCATAAAATTAAAACAAAGTAAATTGCCTATTTAATAGAATTTTTCATCGCTCACTTTAAATACCATCCTTGGTGGTCTCGTACTCTTAGCAAAATCATTATTTTTCCTTTCATGTTGCAATAAAAATTTCTTAAATTCAAGCACATCGATTAAAACAACGAGCAGCGCCATTAATCACCTCGTAGTATCTTGCACGCCCTACTTACTTCGAAACTTTTCTGTACACAAAAACAATAAATCTAATTGTTGAAAAATAAAATTCATTTTCATACACTTTCACTCTTCTGTCTGTCTCTCTCTCTCGCTCTCTCGAAAAAGTGCTGCCAACAATTAAAATTAATTTTGCCATTAATCAGTTACGCATTCTTATTCGCTTGACTGGATTCAAAAAATATATGAGGAAAATAAAACAGGTGCACCTACAATACACTCACGTACTATGTGTTTGTTTGTACAGAATTTATTAAATCTCAATGACAGCAACAAGGAGCTCGAAGAATGATGAAATATTGGAACAACACAAAACACCTTCATCCCCCACATAAGCGACTACTTAAGCAACATTTTATGAGCCAAAAATCTAAATCAACCAAAGAAAGATACAAATTCTTGAAAACATTTATGCGAAACGACACTCATACACTGAAGGAAGGTAAACTACCGATCGGCACAGGCACCGGCCGGCCACCATCGTTGTACAACACCGATTGCTTGATTAATCAAGTAGTCCAAGGTGCAATAAATTAAATTAAAATATAATGAGTTTATTTAGGTTGGTGCAATGCAATTCACTTGCTCTTTTGCACCATGCAACCCGCAGTGGCACTACCGACATCGATGCCGCCTGCCGCCCGCCTTCGTCAGCTGGCAGCAACACTCGTATACCGGTACCGTATTCGTTCCGTGAGACATTTTTTGTTTTCATGTTATTTTGAAGAGATAAAAAAAGAAAGCGTTAAGAGCAACATATTTCGCTGCCCCAGCACAATATTTGCTAGCTGCGCACGCAGCTAACTTTCAGCAGTTTCCTCACCGTTTCCATTGTGAGTTCTTTTTTTTCTTTATTTTAACGGTACACGCAGTCACGTCTTATTTCGTAGATAGCCCCTCGAGTACGATTATCACGTTGGTCTTGATTAAGTCCAAGCCAACACACTGCTGGTCTGCTGTTGCCATATTGAGCCAGTATGAGTTCGTTTCATTTAGTGCTACTAACTATACACCTCTGTGGTGTGTCAGTGTGGAATCAAGTCACAGTCGGCCACTCTCGCATGAACATGAGACGCATACGAAATTTATTGGATGCGGAAGTCATGAACAGTTAGTGAAATGCGTTCGCGCAGACTGATCGTCTTTTAGTGTTGTAGCTACATATGGGTTTTCCCCTTCTTTTAAGTGAAGCCAAACTGATGCCATCTCCGATGTTTTACCCCCTTACAGCGATTAGTATTTAATTATGTGTAAATCACTGGGCAATATTTCATTTTGAACGTACAAATTAACACTGGGTCTTGTGGCTGGCTTGAGAATTGAGAATTGAGAAAGCTCGCAGCGAATTGGTGAGTTTCTTACTTCAGTCGAATGAGATTAATGGTGCCCAGCCCAGTCAAATTAGGGTTAGTAGTAGTTATGTCAAAACGAAACAACTAATGCATAAGTGATGTTGAAAGTTTTGAAGAGGTTTTTGAAAGTTTCTGCAACCCTACGGACATAGATGTATCATGCGAGCACAGAAGTTGAGAAGTAAAAGATGCCACAGGACATTTTTGATAGATCGATTAGACTTTTCATCGGCTAATTTTGGTGTAGATTAGTCGGAAGTTCTTTGTGTTTTCTTAAAACCTTTCTACAGAGACCTAAAGAGAGGGCGACATAATTCCTCAAAACTGCGGAGCTATTTTGGTTGTGTTGCCCGTGCCGTGATGGTTAGAATGTCTGCGAAGTTCGTGGCTCGAATCCCGTCAGAGATCAAAAATGTTTTTCCAAGGGAATTAATTTTGGCGAGAAATTAGGAAGTCCTTCGATAGTAAGTTCATTGCTATGAAAAGCGCTTTCTCGATTAGCCATTCAGAACAGGAATAAAATTGTAGGTCCCTTTCATTCGTTTGCATGGCGTTGTTGTGAGAAATGTGCTTGAGCCCAGGGCCTCCCATTCTGTTGCGCACATCCAATGCGTGTGCCTTGTAGAAGTTCCAACATTGGTGGAATGAATGGCCATCAAAGCTGATTGAACTGAGAATCTTTTCGAAACTTCTTCAAAAACCTCCTTTGTCGTATTGTACTGAGTCAGGCTTTTTTTTTTTTTTTTAAGAGAGGAAGAGAGTCAAAAGGAAAAGGAATTTCAATGATGTAAGCCCAAGGCCCATAGCCTCAAGATGTCTTTGAATAGATCAACCTTCCAAAACTTTATCAAAAAACTTTCTTGCAAAAGGTGAAATTAAAAATTTAGTATCAAGCTCATTGAGACTATTTTGAAAAGAGTCCAGGAATTAAGAGAAGAAGAAAAATCAAGAGAAAGTATAGATGGGCAACATAAGTAGTCTAGTGAAAGTGGTGAAACGTACCCCGTGGTAATGAAATGATATTGTACATTTTTTAAGACATATCATGACACTTCATCATTAATTTTCGAATTTTTGACTTCAGCTCCTCACATAAATTAAGAGAGTAAAAATTCATTTCAATCTGCAGAGAACTTTTTGTACAGAATCAAAAACCAAGCAATCAAGTTCCATAACGGATCAAAAGGATAGGCCAAGACAGCGAAGCTCCATTCGACGATTTCTCAAACCTTTTTCATCAACAAAGAGCAACAGTAGGTTCTTCCATTCTGAGAGGGCAGAGTAAATTAAGAGAAAGAGTGCGTATGGGAACGTTGAAATTAGTTGAAAGGACATCTTTCATCATTTTACAAGGTTCCTCTTAATTGCCGGTAAAGTTACATGTCTAGATCAAACAAACTCTTATAGTAATTTTGAACTTTTTGAGAGAGTTTCACAAAAAGTAAGAGAGTTCGAATTGAGAATTTTACGAAGAAAGCCAAAAACCGAGTAAAAAAGTACCGAAACAGATCGAAATGATAGGAATCGATAGCAAAACTGCACTGCAAACTCTCTTTCTTCTCTGACAAACAGTAAACAGCTCTACTCTTAAAGTGCAACAAAATTAAGAGTTCGTATGGGAACATTGAAATGAATGAGAAGTGCATTTTTCATCATTTTACAAGAGTTGTTATGATGATGGTTAACAATGGTGGTAAAGCACATCAAGAAACTTTGCACTCTCTGACAGAACTTCAGGAAGCGGAAAAGAGTGTGAATTCTTTTAAACTGAATAGAAATTTTTGGATAAAACCAAATACTGCGTGATTAAATTCCTCAACAGATCGAAGTGTTAGGCAAAGACAGCGAACGTCTATTCTCAACTCACTAAAACATTTTCCTTCAACGAAGAGCAAAAGTAGGGAACTTCTTTTCTGAGAGAGTATTCAAACTAAGAGAAGGAGTGTGCGTGGGTTAAGAAGGCATCTTTCACCATTTCACTACACATTCTAATAAAAAGCCGTATTGTTACATAGCCAAAGCATATTATGGAACTCTGGTCAGAATATTTACAGGCTCCGACGGCAACGGCTCCGACACAAAAAGTAAGAAAGAATAAATTTATTTCTAAATTAAGAGAACTTCTTGCAGAAACCCGCTTTATGACAGAAGGGAGTGGAGAAACTCCATTCCATTTTTTAAAAGTCTTTCTTAAAGAGTTACGGCTTTTCTCTAGGCCGAGGGTAAAATATTCAAGACTCGTTTAAAATCTAGGGAGGATTAGGGTATTTCCAACCATTTCACTATACCTCATTAAAATGGCTCGATGTGGCACTCTTCTTTAAAAAGTCATGAGCTCTTAGAAGTTATTTTGTTTGCTATGATCGGATTCTACAAAGAAAAGGGGATGAGTACATATTACAAATTTAAGAGATGTTTTTGTAGGAAATCAAAAACCAACGGATGAAGTGCAAGTAACAAGCCTGTGCGACACCTGCGACAAAACTACAGCCTTTCTCATAGATTCTTTAAAAACTTTCTTCTTTCAATATGAGTCACAGAACTTCTATTCTGTGGGAGTAAATTAATAAAGAGTATGTGCGAGTAGGAATATAAAATATCACCGCTTCGCTCACGCGAACTTCGTGAATTGTGCGTTTCTCAAGCACATCATGAAACCTTACCAGCTTCTTACTATCGAGTCTTCGAAGAGTAAAAAGAAAAAAAGAGTATGAATTTACTTCAAATTTAAGAGAAGTTCTTAACAGAAACTAAGAAGCCCCGTCATAGATCCATACGAAATGCAACACCGATCCACCTTTTTTTGTTGTTCAGAAACATTTTTCTTAGAATCGAAGAGTAAAAAACTTCTCTTCACGGAGAGCAAGAAATTTAAGAGAAAATACGTTCGTTAACTTTACAATTTAACAAACATGTCACATTTCACCACTTCACTAGACATAGTAATAATAATAAAATATACGATATTTCAACAATGTCATTCACTTGATCAGTATTCTTCCACTTCCCGATGATAATTAACAGAAAACCATTTCGAGTTAAAGAGCCTTCTATTTAAAAGCAGCCGTGGTGCATTGGTAAAGTATTCAGTAGGCCGGTAGCGTGGGTTCGAACCCGGCTTTGGGCATCTATTTTTCTTTCAGCTTCCCAGTATCATCTGGACACCGCCCTTGAGATTGTATTTGAAATTACTAACACCTTATTTCCATCTACTGCACCACAAAAAGTGAAAGCTGCTCTGAGTAGTACATTGGACCGAAAATTAGGGCTGAGTGCTCCAGATTAGCACAGGCCTCCTGTTTTATAGACAGTCCTAAGGAGGTTGATATGATCAGCAACAACACTCCAGCTCTTATCAGGTTATTTCTATGACTACTTTCTAGACAACGAAGAGTTGATAATAGTATCTGCTTGCATTTATAAAGAGTAGATAATTAAGAGAAAGTATATACGCGCGACCTTCTTAATCTTAATGAAGAGCTGATGCAGCAAGGTTAGCTGAGGTAATATAGATAGACGAATTGGTGCATTTGCATTGCAAAAATAACCTAATTACAACCTCCAGCTTCAAAAAAACAGAAAAGAAAGCTCGAAGCCTCATCAAAACACAAAGCAAACCCAGCTATTTGGAATAAGGAAACCAATCATTAACATACACAATTTAAATTTCCATGTAATTTGCAAGCAAACACAGACACTGTTTAATCATCTCACAATCGATCAATTAGCTACCACATTCCACCTGTGCTGACGGAAATCACTCAAAAACCACACAAAAACCAACGAGTTTAAATTTTCGCAGTGTCTAGAGTGTTTGTGTATAAGCAGATAGCTAGGTACCTATCCAACAACGTCACTCGATCGAAACGTAACTCCCCACATCAAGCCACTCTAGGTAAACCTACCTATCAAAAGCCAAACGTGGAAAAAATTTATTTAAACAAAAAAACACTAGAAGGCCACCGTAGCCGCCCGTTGCATCATTTCCGTAAACAACACTTATCACGGGATAAGTGCCAACTTTCTGAATAAAAAAAAAAAAACATATTGTTAGAGGCTACACGATAGCGACTTGTATACGTATTGCATCACACAAAATATCATTTGCTTACTTCGCCCAATGTCAATGTGCGTTTAGCTGCGAGTATACCATTTTTTAATGTTAGATTGATGCGTGATGCGTTGTTGGAGATATCACATTGTTGTGTGTTGTTGTGGCATTGTTAGCGAGCGGAGCACACCGCAACATAGGGGCTATTGTTACTTACAATCGTCGTGTAATTTCAACCGATCGTGTGATTTTGATTTCAAAAAAAAAGAGAAGAAAAAGAATCGACAATCAAATGGGAATTATGTATGAACGATGACAGTTGTTGTGTTGTGTTGTTAACAACTAACAAGAGAGAATCTGATTAAATTGAACCTTGGCATTGGATATTTTGTTGATTGCCGATAAATGTGTTATGGGAATGGCGTTATTGTGCGCTGGTTTGGATATTTGCTAAAGGTTTTTTTTTTTTTACTTTTTAGCAAAGTTTAGGTTTAAGGGAAGAAAAAGTTTCTATAAGAAGAGTTGTTAGCACTTGTTCCTAGTTTCAATCTGGATTGAGAAATAAGATCTAAGAAAAACAGTTGTGTTTAGTCATTTACAAGAAGGGAAATCACGAAAACGACAAAATACGCTTGTGGAACTCATCACATCATCTTAGGGCCAACAGCAACGAGCCTAACATAGAGTAAACAAAAGGTGAGCTAACCTTACGTGATTTTAGACCATGTCCCAGAAGGAGCTTTTGTAGTTGTACCTGGATTACTGGAAAATAATTTACTCTGTAGTATATTATATAATTTAAGACTTACACTTGTCATTTCATACCACCATGGCATTTCAATGGAGGTATTCAACATCACTGTCAAAGTTATAAAAAGCCTGATCTAAACTGCTCGCAAATGGGTGCCTCCTGCAGTACTTTAACCGTAGAGCTTCCTTTCATATTGTCGTCTCTCCGTTCTCAAAAGCGTTGAAAAAGTTGTGTTTAGGTCACCTATTCAATCCTCGTAAAAGTTAGAAATCGACGAATTCCACAGTCTGATCACTATTGTGAAGCATGTCATTGGAAGATCCCTTCGCGATCACAATACTCGTGCGCCATCTCAATGTAAGAAGAAGATATCGGTTCCGAATTAAGAAAGAATTTGCACTGAACGTCTTTTTACCAAAGTAGGCAATCTTCATCATCGTATAACATCTGCTTGACGAAAACATCTGCTTGACGAAATAATCTAAAACTGACCAATGTGCAGAAAAGAGTAGATACTCCTTTACCTATGATCTTCATTCAATATTCCGCTGCCATACATCCCAACTGCATCCAGTCAGTAGTTTGACAGTAAAGCAAATTATGTCGTTTCATTTCACTTCATCACTCCGTGAGCCAAGCAATTACAAAATACACAACGAACAAAAAGCATTTTATACATACAAAGTTTGAGATTACTGTCCAACTTTCATAAGTGCTTTTGTCTAATTCGAGTTATTCGATTTGTCTCCGATGTACTGTCGGTAGATATGATTTCGGCTGAACTATGGTGTATAACCTGTCTATACAGACCGAATGTTAAAATTTGGTATGTTGGTGGAGTTTATCTACCAAAAACTGAAATCCTTAACCGTTTTTATTCACAAAACAAGGATGCACATGAGTCAATCGATTAGAGCGAACCCATCGAGATAGATGTTGGTTCGTGTAATACGAATACGTTCGAGTCATTTGATAAAATCAAAACTGAAAAGAGTTTGTGTGAAGAGAGGCTCTCAGGATTTTTCCTTTTACCCGCGCTTCTTCTTCACCATAGGTCTTATTCCCCAAAACAATAGGGCTAGTTCGTGTTTCAGTTCGTACACGTACGTTTTTGTAACATGAGCAACACCATGGAGGTGACTTGGTTATTCTGCGATAAAGTAAAATCGTGTATCTTGAAACAGGTTTTTCTTTTCCAATATCTCAACTGAGTTCGTGCTACTAACAAGCGACAAAATATTCAGATGTAATCTATCTCCACATGGGTCATCAATTCACCTGGCCACAATTCCTTTCAAAATTATCGGCATGTTGCATTTGATGATCCTCGTGGCGAAATGGTAAGCATGTCTGCCCATCATTGTTATGCAGAAGGTTCGTGGTTCAAAATCCGCCTTTTACTAGGGATGGGCAAGTCCTTACTTTGAATCAGCAAACAATCTTAGGTCCCCTCCATTCACTCACGAGAAATGGTCAAATCCCTGAGGCTCCCCGCTCTGAAGCACCTTCCTATTCTTTATTTTACGTGGCAATTGGTGCCTGACGCTCAGTAAACAGTGGATTGTAGTTCGTATTAGTACGTATAGCTTAAATTGTTTTGAGTTATTTAAAGGAAAGTGTTTAAGTTAGAATGCGGTCAAAAACTGAAACAATCTTAGCCCCGCTTATCTTTTGATTGAATGAATGTTTCACGAACTATTTTTTTAAACCTAACAACACAGAGGATCTCAACCGTTGAAACGGCTAGAGTCAGTTCGTGTAACAAGAACCAACACGGACCACCAAAGACCTCGCAAATATACCGCATGCTGATACTTACATAAAATAAGCACTTTAATTGAAAACACGCTAGCCACTACTGCTCAACAAACCGATCAAAAGCTTAAACAAAAATAAGTCAAGTGAATGACTACTACTCAAAGAACTCCTCGGGAATAAAAAAGTCTCATGAGTATAGACTTCATTCCAAAACTTAACATTTTAAGAATGACGAGTCTTCATTGGTTAAGGCAAATGTTTTGTCTTCTCAAGCTGTTTGTATCAACGGCACCAGTAAGTTCTACTGACTTATGCTCAGTCAGCCATCGCAGTAGGGCAATCCACCCAAATTTCCCAAACTTAACCTTCATCTGTTCACAAAGGCCTGTTATTAAGGATATCTGTAGAGTTCATATGTTGAGTTCACTCAAATCAGCCGTATCTTATATACTTCGCACTGCATTACGGTGATGGTCGCAGAATAAATGCCATATTGCACTAGAAAGTTATGGTCCGTAAGTAGATCTTTCAGACTCTTTCGTCTTCATTGCTTCAACGACTGTGGCATATTTAAATAGAAGCAATCAAAGATATGAAAGTGTAAATTGTTCAATAACATAAAATAACATCCCGGAATCGATTTACTTGTGTTTCATCATCCGGTTTGGCTAATTATTCATCGCAAAATTTGATAATACTCCTCTACCAATTAATATATTATTTTTCGCATTGACTGATCTCAAAATAAGCTATTTATGCTAATCAAATGATTTTGTCTTGACCTGTTGCAGTCTCTAACTCAAACAACACAACAATACCTGCTGCCAAAATGAAGCACCACTCAAAAAGACAAAAAGTAAAAAAAGAAAAAGGAGAAGCTTATTATGAGTTTGCCTTACTTTTGAAACCAGTTTGTTTCGTTTTTGTTTATAATACAGAAATCGAAATTTTGGTAGACAGTAAATTACTTTTAAGAGTGTTTTGACATTCGACTTCTAATAGGCTACACGCAAAGCAATTATGTCGGACAGAAAAAGAGCAGAGAACATTGCTATTAAATTGTGTGTGTGATTTTTTTCAATTGCAATTAATGTCTGGTTTTGGTTTTGGATAAAAACTACTAAAAGCTTTAGCCGCATTATCATGGGTAGCCATGTGTCTTTTTTTTAGAGGTTTGTCAGAGCTCAACAACAATTACCACATTCAATTAATGGCATGACCTATCATTTACATTCATTACAAAGCCGGCACGAGTCTGAGGTAAAAGTTGAAAAGTTACTTTGAGCCTCTGGCTTCAGGGAAAACATCGTAACATGTGTACATCCATAAAGATTATTTTTTGTTTTGGTATTGAGAAATCAATGATTGGCTTTTCGTTTTTCGGCAAGCCAATGCTGCGAGAAGACGCTGGCTGGTGTGGACAATTTATTCTCAAACTGCTGGGAACAGGTTACGATATTCATTGTCTGTTGTTGCAAGGCGGTCACACAAGGTGAACGTTTACGAGTGGATGTGATCTTTAAACCGCAGATCAATAATATGAATGATTGAAGTGTTTGAGAAATTCAGAGAGTTGAAAGTCTTGGCAGCAGAAGATGAATTTTCAAATTGAACTTTTTCTCAAACAACATGAGTTTGAATCGTGAAAAAAGAGATGCCAATGCAGGACTGTTTCATTATCAGGGATCGAATTGCTTTAAATTTGGGATAACCACAGCAAACGAAATAAGGACATTGTTCTTCATTGCGGTACTTGGAACATGCAATTTGCTGCAGACAAAGTGAAGAAGAATCAACCACCGATCAGTAAACTACCACGACAATAAGTTACCCTCTTCACGAATGAGTTTTACAGCTTAAACTAGAAACTGCCAGGATATCCAAGAGTGATGGAGCCACAGACTGCACTCCTTACCTAACCGTGTGAAGCTGACCAATATTGTAGTGTAACTTTCATTCTCAAGGAAGTGGCTGAGTTAAACACCTGTACAATCTCAGCCTGGCTCGGAATTGCTATAACAGCCTAGAGAGCACAGAATGAATGAGACAACTCGGTTTTCCTGACCACTCCTTTGAGCATGACAACACCAATTGAGTCTTCTGAGCTATATTTTTGCTAGACGGTGTTTTATACCTGAAGCTATCCAAAGATTTTTGAACTTGAAATTCTATCAAGTCTTGCTACTTCTTTTGTCATACGAAGTAGAGAAAATGTGTTCAGTTATTTTACCAAAAGGTATTAGATAACGATAATAGTGACTGATTTTCTATAACCAATTTACCTAATGTTGGCCAGTTTAGACGGGCTGAACAAGAACAGCATAGAAAGATGGACCATCTTAATATAGTTTCATTGCTACACTACTACACAAATTTGATGTAGTAACCCTCATGACGAGTTCGTGTTAAGCTAAATCAATCCAACCATTCGCAGGAAATGTATTGCCATCTTCGAGCTATACTAGTTACTGCTTAATATTAACGCACTGAAGTTCTAAGAAACCTTATTTTACACCAACTCTAGGCGTATTTTATGCCATTCCACTATTTTAAAAATTTTTGTTACACGAAACAACACGATCAACACGCTGGGTCCTATGTCTTAAAATAGCTTGATTGAGTCAAAATTTTTGATTTCTTCCCACACGATAGGTTATTAGATGAATTTAATACGCATTTCATTCCAAAAAAACTGTAAAAATGATTTTTTGGTACACTAACAAACACGAACAGAACACTGGGTGTTATATTTTGAAAAAGTTTGAGCGAACCAAAGTCCGTGATTTCTTCCGACTCGAACGGTTCCTCTAACACAAACTCTACACGTATTTTATTAAATAAAAAAATTAGCTGTGACTACCCGAACCAACACGAACGAAACGCTGAGTTTTGTATTTCGAACAAAATCGTGAGAGCTTTTGTTGGGTGCATATTCAAACGGGAAAAGAGTTATTAGAAGTGAAATTATACCAAAAACCTTGTCCGTATATCTTCACGATATAATGGGTAGCTAATATCAGTTGAAGTACTCGTGGAATGATGGTTCGTATGTCTGTGTTTTAGCCCAGAGATTTGTGGCTCGAGTCCCAACAGAGGCAACAGTGATTTTCCACGGCTTTCACCTTTCGCGAGAGATTGGAAGGTCCTCAACTAAAAATCGAAAAATCTGTCCAGGAGCGAATTTCTGGCTGCCATGCGCCTTCTTTAACATCCAACTTGACGGAATTGTGCAAAACTCCACTTTGTCAGCTCAGACTTGGTCTACGTAGTAATAGTTGTATATTCAATTGATACAACTACTTGTAAGGCTAAGACTGATGTCACAGTACCGATGATTTAAGCGAGGATAAGACATGAGCATTTGACTATAGCCAAATGATTACGAGCCGCTTGATTCCGGAGCTCAAAAGCATAAAATTAGTTTGAAACGAATGGGAAAACCCCGATGCGATGGAAAGAAAACTATTTCAAATTACCCTTAGTGACAACCATGTCTAAAGATGAAAACTAAACTGCGTAAGCTTTTCTATCTATCCTATCATTCTGGACTTTTTCCGAGTAGATGGAAAACAGCATTGGTTCAGCCTGTCCCTAAAAAAGACGAATCTTCCTCCCCTTCAATTACCGTCCAATTGCACTAACGTCTCTTTTTTCCAAGGTCATGGAAACATTGATAAACCGTCAACTTATGAAATATCTTGAAGAACGAAAGCTTCTTAAAGACCGTCAGTACGGCTTTCGTAGCATAAGGTCCACTGGTGATTTGATGGCTTATCTCACCGAAAAGTACAACCAATCTTTACATTGTTTTGGAGAAAGTAAGATTATTGCGGTTGATATTTCTAAAGCATTCGATAGAATTTGGCATCAGGCTCTTTTATCGAAAATGCGTGCTTTTGGTATCGATGAGCCTCTTCTCCGTTGGATTAGAAACCACCTTTCCGACCGTTCAATACAAGTTGTTTGGGATGGCTTTAAGTCTGATACCCATTTCATAAATGTTGGTGTGCCCCAGGGCTCCGTTTCGTCTCCACATCTCTTTCTCATTTTAATAAATGATCTTTTGCCTGAAACTTTTAATCCTCTGAAATGTTTTGCTGACAACTCAACCCTCAGCTTTTCATAGTCTTTTCCAAATTTACGGCCCTACTCTTCGGACGTGGATATGGAAAGGTTGCGTATGATAAGCTTACTGAATTCTGACCTTGACAGCATTGTTACATGGGGTCTTAAGAACCGAGTAGAATTCAATGCTTCGACAACTCAATGTTGTAATTTGTCGTTAATACTTAACCCCATTACCCCATTGCCATTATCCGTGAATGGTACCTGCATCCAAGAAACCGGTAAGCTATCAGTACTTGTTATGTGTGTAAACAACGACCTTCGTTGGAATGAACACACATTCGAAGTTGCCGAAAACGCTGCTAAATGCTTAGGCTTCTTGAGACGATGCAGGAAGTTCTTCACCCCTTTTTGATCTGGCTACAGTTTACAAGGCCTTCATCTGCCCAAAGATGAAGTATAACTCCCATATCTGGTCAGGTCACTCCTCAAACATCTCTGCGCCTACTTGACAAGGCCTTCATCTGCCCAAAGATGAAGTATAACTCCCATATCTGGTCAGGTCACTCCTCAAACATCTCTGCGCCTACTTGACAGGATACAAAACAGAGCATTGAGACTGATAGGTGATAGTTCCATTGTAGAATCGATTGATTATCTTGAACATCGTCGTGACGTTACATGTCTCACTCTCTTTTATCGCTTTTTCTATAAAAAGTGCTCTGGTGAAAAAGCCAGTTGTATTCCTCCCCTGATACAATTTAGCCGCAACACCAGCCTAGCTAGGAATACTCATCAGTTTTACTTTGAGCCCAACTTCGGTCGTACAGTTAAGTATAGAGATTCATATTTTAGCCGCTTAACCCGCATGTGGAATGCTTTACCCAACTCAATTTTCCCCTTCCAATATAATGTACAGAAATTCAAGAGTGATGTGCATCGGCATCTCCTTTCTTATCCTTTCCTTATTTCCTAACATCCGCATTGCGTTTTTAACATTACAAGTCATAACCCCTTGAAGTGCTCGTAAATTATAAAAAAAAATTTAAAAAAAAATGCAAAGGTCAACGATGAGATGTGAAGGGACATGACCATAGCTAGAAAGGAACGAGTCGAAAGAGTTGGGCTGGAGTAAATGTTCACCAACGTTTTGACTCAATGATTCCTCAATGCGTACTCTAATGGGTAGCACAGTCTAATCAAAAAGTATATCAGCAAAACGGCTTGAAATGCAAGGCTGGTACGAAGGTATAGTGTCCCTCAAGGAATCCACCTAGGGCCTTTACTATTTGCTTATTTAATAACTAGGTAGTTAAATTAATAACTATTTGAGCTGAGGAGCTATTAAACTCCTCTGAAAAATGGTAATGATCTACAGTTCCACTAGAAGGAAATAGCGCTTTCCGAGGCAGTATTTACGTTTGAAGAGACTGCCAGTTCCACTAAAAAGAGCAGTCAGATCTGTTTTAAATTCGAATTTTGAACTAATTCAAAAAAGGTAAACACTTTAACCATAACGCCAGGGGTACTGGAAGTGATAAAACTTCTATGAAAAACTATAAATGTAATGGTCAACTCTACACCGAAGGTGTAGAAACTCAATTTTTTTTTTTTACAAAAACCATGCTTGATGCTTGAAAATCACTACTTTCATGACAGTATTTTCGGTAAGAGGCTTCTACTTTTTTCCTTTTTCAGCAGTATGATTAAAGTTTTCTCGAAGGACCGTAAACCTTTGCCAGATAAAATTTTTTATTTTCCAACTCCGAGAAAGAGCTCCTGTTACAACTGCATGCACCTACTCTTGCACCTCTTACGCCATATTTAAGACGAACGACTCGGTACAGTTATTGTTGATAGTATGGCAAACGCCGCGTCGTAATATACAGTTTAAGAAAATCTTCGTTCTATATTTGTTTATTTTTAAAAAGAATTTAGTCTGACTGAGAATTTGATTCGACTGGTCAAAGAAAAGTCAGAGAAGACGCTCCCCAACGACCATTTATTTCCACCTTATCGATCCCTTCTATAACATGCAAACAGTTCAATTTCAAAACACGTTGATGTTGCCTCATGATTTATTAATTATTGTAATCAACTCGATAAGATAATTACAACATATGATTTCTTAAGCCCTTTGCCCATTTTTGAAAGCAATAATTAAGAACCCTCATATCTGACGCACTTCCCTATTCTCAAAGGCGTATTTAATAATTCTTAAACTATCAGGAAGAACCTCGACTTTGTCAATGACTAATTAATTATCCATTCCCCCTCATTAGACTACAAATCAAAAAAAACTAAAAAAATAAACTCCAACTTTGTCAGTATAATACAAATACCTTCTTGAATGACGACGGTACGTTGTGTGGCGTTCAATTGACGGAATTTTCATGCAATCATAATTACACTGCGAACAGCGAGTACAAAAAAAAGAAGCAAATTACAGAAAAAAAGGAAATAAAGAGAAGAAAAAAAAAACGAAGCAAATTCATCATGAAATAGAAAATTTGCAATGCAAATGCAACATGTTAAGTGCACAGTACTCAAGCACTGCAAAAACACACCTTCTCACACCTATAAAAATGTGCAACATCGAGTTACCCAATAGGAGAGGGTGCTACTGCTATTACTTCGGTCGTGTAGATTGCATTCACTGTCCGCATGTGATACCAGATACTTCAAATTCATATTCTAAATCTGACAGATACATTTTTGATTAAATGAGGTTATGAAGTTTGCCTGTGAGTGGTGCGGAGTGTGGTGAATGTGTTTGGATATGTGTGAATGACGACGACGACGTTCAAATGCCGAAGGCTGACTGACTGACTAACTATACGCTTTGACTCTGAGGGCGAATTGATTATGCTTTTGTGCGTGATTTTCCTTCCCCTCTCAGTCAAACCTTTGCAGTGTGCAACTTATCATATTGAATGACTTTGATAGATGTATGTTAATTGATGTAAAAATTAATCACACTACAAAGAACCGGAAATGGGATATGGTACGCTGATATACGTTAGTTGATTTTTTCACTTTCAAGTGTGTGGTTTTGGCTTTTTTTAATCTAAAGGTATGCTTACCAACAGGTTTGCGCACTTATCATGAATGTTGTCATTGTCACTCACCTGAAAATAAGAAGAAAAAGAGAAAACAATTAGAAAAGCCTACACAGGTTTTTGAATCTTAATTACAATTGAATGTGTTTTAAAAAAACAAGATTTTTATAGCGCGCTTACAACAGCGCACGTAACACCAGCGCAGCAGATAATTGTAAGCAATGTGTGTAAGCAATTAATGACATTGACGTTCGTCAGATATTGACATTCCCCACTAATTGTTGACAGTGCTTACAAGTTTTGTTACGACTTTATCATTATGAGTTCATGCACTGGAAATGGTTTAGTTGAATAGGTTCCAAGAAACATCTGTGCTTGGGTTGGGCTTAGTTTGACAGCTCACTCATAAATCTCACGATCAGTCTCTTTGTTACGCAAGCCGAACCAACAACGTTCGATCGTTTATCAGAGGTGGAAGTTTAAGAATTCCATCAGTCAAAGCAAACGATCATACAAAGCCCCTTTCAAATCGAACTAAAAATACAAAATCCCATACGTCCTTTCTCCTCTGCTGAGTGCACTCTTGAGGCCATCAAAAAGTTACAAAACACTTCTCCAAGGAATGCGTTGTGCTGTAGCTATGGCACCTTAGAGGTTTTCTCAAACACTCTCAATCGTTTTGAGCCAAAACACCTGCAACGGCATAACATGACAGGTTGTGTCCCCGTTTCGTTACCAACAAGAACAACAACAACAACAACTTCAACAACAACAGCAGCCAAATACTAGTATTTCTCAAAACAGGCTCTCTTGCAACAAGTCAAACCACAAGATACCCAACCCGCTATATTACACTATACGATTTGATAGATAGATACAAATTAGTCCAACTCCCAACAGTAAAGATACACACAAAGACCGCGTCATGAACCGCCATGGTTGAAAAAAAGCACAGCCTTTTCAAATCCAAGCTAATCACCGATAGATACCACTTCTTTTGCTGGCGGTTTCTAAATGAGAATGAGAAAAAAATGCAAAAAAAAAAGAGAAACAAAACAAAACAGCAACGATTTTTCTCTGCTTGCCTCCACCACCGCCACCACTCCACGCACCGTGCTCTTTGCCGTGTGTCAACATTAATTTGCATTCGATTTGCGTATTTGTTGCATACAAAAGCGGAAACCGCTCTCTCCAGATGATTGCACCAGTAAAACAAAAAAAAAAAAAAAAAAAAAACAGTATAAATAGTCACGAAAATGTCATTTTTGTGTCAGTGGTAGGATTACGTTGCTTCACTTTCAGTTTTCATTCCCATTGAGATGCAATTACACACACGAAGTGTTGAAGAGGAATTTTACCGTTGTTGGTATGGAAGCTTGAGACTGATTGATTGAGCTTCGCTTTGACATTTATAGTTAAACCAGAGTAAATGGATACCATCTATTAACAGAGAAGCTGGCTTTATATTGGCTTATGTAGAAGGTAACGTAACGTGACTAAAATTAGCAGGGACTACTGTCTGTATTTATGTTTGTTTAGAAATGGGGAAAAGGGTAAACCCACAAGGCAGGCTTTGATTGTAATGGGCCGTAGTTAAAGTGGGCTCACGTACAAAGTAACGTAACGGGACACGAACTTTGAACAATCACTGAACAGTTTTCTGTTTATAAATGAAAATGAGGAAAACCGACAAAGCAAATTTACGTAAAGAGCAACTGAACCGCTGTTGAAGGTTGTTTCTGTGTAAAGTAACGAAACAGAAAAATACCGGGACGGGCTAAGCGTTTGTTCCCTTGCAAAACAAAATTATTTCGCAATTGAAAAAACGTAACGTGACCGCAGTCAAGGCTGGTTCATGTACAAAATAACGTTACGTTATTCAAACTCAGAAAATAAATTTAACAATTGAGAGACGAAGAATAGGAAAATCCACGAAGCTACTTCCAATCGTGTATATCGTAACGGGACTGTTGTCAAAGATAATTTTTTCGTAAAGTAACGTTACATAACTTAAACTTAGAAGAAATGATTTAAGACTGGATAGGTAACGTTACGCATTTCAAAGTTAGAACAAAGTTTTAATTTTCACATCTAAGGAAATCAATACTTGTAACGTGAGTCGTAACGTTGCCACATGTAGGTGGCAAAATTACGATATTCACACTTAAAAAATGCAGGAACTTTCAGACAGTTCTTCGACTGCTTAGAAATGAAAAACATAGAAAACTACAAAGCAGCTTGAAATGTAACCTTACGGGAAGTTTGCTCACTTACAAGGTAACCTTACGTGACTCAAACTTAGAAAAGAGCTATTGCAGGACGGAAATATTGATTTTGTTTAAAAATGAAAAATAAAGAAAACCACATACTAGCGTAAGTTCGAATGTAGTGTAACGAGGCCACAACCAAAGCTCAAAAGCTGTTGTCTACGAAAAACCATCTTCATTTAAAACTTAGCTATTTGTTTGCATAAGGATGCAAAAAGCTTCGACAAACACAGCCTCCATGTGCTTCTAATGTGTTTCTAACAAGAGAATATACGTTACGTAAGGATAAAAAACATGACAAGTACGGCTACCGTCAGCTTATATTGTGCTTCTTTCAAGAGAATCTGCGTATCGTTCATTTTGTGTAAAGGCTTAAATCTGTTTCCGTTCATTAAATACAACGTTACGTGCACGTTCGTAGGAAAAAACCTATGATCTTGATTTAAGAAACGATTCTACATCGTTTCTTACAAACAAAATCATGTTAAGCCAGTTTTAAATAATCTCAGTTGGGTAAGGGACGAGAATCCATTTTCCAAGCTAAGCAAAATTTTTTTGGCAAGATATCATTTACTAAGAAAAGTGACTTTCATAAGTAGTTAGATGGAAACAGGAAAAAAGGTAATAAATTCGACAGACTTGGATTTGTAGTAACCTTCCTGAACATAAAATAGGCCCAAGAAATTCACCTTCTCCACGCAAAGCCAGTCATGTTGACAAGAGGCTTATTGACTTGGTCTTTTCAGTAGGTTCGCATTGCGGCTGCTCGGCTGTCACCGGTGTGGCTAAGCCATTTTTAAGCTCATTGTTAAACACGATGGTGCCTTCTTCTAATGCTTTCATAGCTTTTTTTTTTCAAGCAATGTTTTGGTTCTTCTTCAACCGCTTTTCCTGCCCCCCTTCCGATCTTCAGCAGCAACTCTATATACTCACTTCCATGTTTAACAACAGCAAAAAGACGTTCAAAAGTTTCTCTCTTACGGTTGCGTTACTTTATTTTTGAAAGCCAAACGAAACATCAACAACAAATAATTACGATCGGGGTGGATGAAGAGCTGGATCAGCAGCGGCCACTGAAACCGACACCAAAGCCAAAGTCTTTTCTCAAACATAAGAAGTTGCGTAAATGAACGAGAATGTATAAAAAGTAGTAGAGTACTACTATTCACTGTTATTTTCTCGTTGTGTTTCTCATGTCTGCGTCATTTTGTACATTTGCCTGACGATTTCGTTTGTGATACCATAACAGAGTCTTGTTGTAAATGTGTCTCAATTGATGGGAAAAGTTTGGTGTTGACAAGGTTATTGCAGCAACAGACAGAGATGGTTATAATATGCACTGCATAGCCCGGGCTATTGTTGTGTATATAGTGGAGATTTATTGGTAAAACATGAAAGTAAAATGTGAACCTTTCACTTTGTTGGAGGACAACGACAATGCAAAGGGGTACAAAACATTTGGTATAAAATTGACTTTTCCTTTCGAATTTTCAAGAGTTTCTTGTGCGAGGTGAAAAGGTGACTTTCAACCTCATTTTTATTTTGAACAACTCTAGACTTACTCTTGTTAACTGGTTACTCTTGAAGGGATTTGCTACTTTTCTTTAGTGCAACTGAAAGTGTTTGCTGAGAATACAGCTTCCGTACATCGTACACCTTGCATGGCTGTCTAAAGGAGGTTATATTAAAGACACGTATACGCCACAGTATCATAGGAAACAGTCTTCATAGTAAATTGTTGTCTAGTGACTGAACTTAAATGTATCATGATCTGGTTTCACATTTGGCCAAGTAAAGCGATAAGACGTTCAGTTTACTTACACCTTATTGATATGGGGCCGGATTCTGTAACAGACTATCGTCTGAATTTAAGAGAGTAAAAAAATGTGTTTGAGACCCTGAAAAAGTGGCCAAAATTTAAAACAAGTAGCTTTCCACCAGCCACTCAAAGAAATATTTTATGAAACAATCTTTTGACGACGCAATCTACGACAGACGATTGAGCTATGGTCGTCTGAAAAGTTACGGAATCTGGGTCAGATCACTGCAGGTATACATTCGACTACAATAGATTAGGCTAATCATTAGTTACTAGATATTTTTATCAGTGGAACTATTTCACTGCGATGCTACGTAGCGACAGAAATACTGAAATTTCTTATCCTACGATCCTACACGATTCATTTGTGTATTTCGGGTCAGTTCGTTTAACACGACTTTTTAGAGTAATTGATGTATGTACGTAATGCTTCCCTTGAAACAAACAACGTTCACAAAAATGTAATTCAGTTTGGGCAAAAAGAAATTCTTGGCTGTCAACGTAGTTCGTGTTCGTTCGTTTGACACGATCATTTTGAGAACTTAAAAGTGAGAAAACATATCGTGTTACTCATGTCACTTCGTTAAAAATGAACAACATGCTCCAAATATCCAATTTGGAACTAAAAAAATTCTTGTTTATCATCAATCATAAGTGTTTCCCGTCGAGCTCGGTAGCTCAGTTGTTTTTGAAATTTTTGTACTTTCTTAGGCCTCAGCACCACAGTCAAAGTTTTTCAAAAGTCTGTACAGTTAGTCACGACGGTATTGAAGTAATGGGAAGAAGGAGGCGTGATATTATAGGAGCATTTGCAAGCATTGAAACCATTGAAAGTATTGAAACAGAAGTGGAAAATATGGGTTCGATGGTGACCTGGGGCCTAGCGAATTTCTCAAAACCATGAAATAAAGGCGTAATAGGTAAACATTCTAACCATCACAAAGACAGACAACTTCGACGAATTAAAAAAAACGTCATAATAGACAAAAGTAACTTCAAGGTGAAACAGGACTCTTCGTATACCAAGAATCTGCCATAGAGACGTAAAATAACATCAGTGCGGAGATCAAACGTGTTACTAGTAAAGCTAAAGCAAAGCTTGACAAGGTCTGGATCATTTCAGTCCTATGACTTATGGCCTAGAAGAATGGACTTTATCTAAACGGGACAAGGAAGCCCTAGATCTTTGAGGAAGACAAAAACTTTAAATGCTCTTTGGTCCTGCATGTGAAGACAATGCAAACAGAAGAAGATTTGCGAACAAGCTGTCTGAGCGAAACCGCTAAAAGGCCAGAGCTTGGAGTGCCTACGCATAGCGATTCAACGATAGCTGGGATATGTAGAGCGGATGGACATCAACGCTTCGGTTCGACGGGTTATCGAATGATGAAGCCTTTGTTTAAGGTGTCACAATAAATGGCAGAATATCTTAAACGACTAACAGTGCAAAACTGAAGAAATCTCGCCTAAGATCGAAATTGTTAACGAAAGATGTCGAAGGCCAGTTTCACACTGAGCTGTAATGCTCGCCTTAGACAGCAAAAAGCATTTAATAGAGTTTGGAATCAGGTTATTTTATCGAAAATGCGTGCTTTTGGTATCGAATAGCCTCTTCTTCGTTGGATTAGAAATTACCTTTCCGACAGTTCAATACAAGTTGTATGGCTTCAAGTATGATACCCACTTCATAAATGCTGGTGTGCCCCAGGGCTCGGTTTTGTCTCCGACTCTCTTCCTTATTTTCATAAATGATCTCTTGTCTGAAACTTCTAATCCTCTCAACTGTTTTGCTGATGACTCGACCCTCAGCTTTTCATATTCGTTTCCAAATTCATGTCCCTGTTCTTCGGATGTGGAATTGGAACGGTTGCGTATGATAAGCTCATTGAATTTTGAACTTGACAGCATTGTTACATGGGGTAATAAAAACCGAGTAGAATTCAATGCTTCGAAAACTCAATGCTGTCTCTTGTCGTTGAAGCTTAACATTGCCATTATCCATGAATGGTACCTGTATCCAAGAAACCGAAAAGCTGTCAGTACTTGGTATGAGTGTTATCGATAATATTCGTTGGTACGACCACATATTTGAAGTCGATAAAAACGCTGCTAAATGCTTAGGCTTCTTGAGACGATGCAGGAAGTTCTTCATCCCTTCTGATCTGGCTACAATTTACAAGGCCTTTATCTGCCCAAAACTGAAGTACAACTTCCATATCTGGTCAGGTGCTCCTCAAACATCTTTGCGCCTAATTGATAGGGTACAAAGTAGATCGTTAAAATTGATAGGTGATAGTTCAATCGTAGAATCAATTGATTCTCTTGAACTTCGTTGAAATGTTACCTGTCTCACTCTCTTTTATCGCTTTTTTGACAAACAGTGCTCTGTGGAAATAGCCAGTTACATTCCTTTCCTGAAACAATTTAGCAGCAACACACGCCTCGCTAGGAATGCTCATCAGTTTTAACTTGAGCCAAACTTCGGGCGCACAGTCAAGTATAGAGATTCATATTTAAGTCACACCACCCGAATGTGGTATGCTCTTCCTGACCCTGTCTTTCCCCTGTGGTACGATTCACAGAGGTTCAAAAGCAACGTGCATCGGTGTCTCCTTTCAAATCCTCTTCTATTTTCCTAAATGCTCGCACTGTGTTTAACAACATTATAAGGGTATTCATAAACCTTGTTGTTATGATATTTAAAAATTTTCAGGGAATGGAGGGTACCACCATTTTCGAAGGACATGCCATTTCCCGCGAAAGGCGATGCCCGTAGAAAAACATTTTTGGGCTTTTGCACGAAACTCTGCCTGTTATGCAGACATGCTAACCATGGCGCCACAGGTATCTCTCCGACTTAGCCGTTTGCAACTGTCAAAAATTTGGATAGTTTTGAGCAATGCACAAAGTCCCGTATCTCCACAAGCTCTGTTCAGCAATGCATTAATTTTCTGTACTATTTTATAAAACATTTCAAATGGAAGCTGAATAGCTCGGGTGGAGCTCGGTGATCAAAAAGCTAAAACTGATCACTCTTTTGTGAGACAAGCACTACGCACTACAACAACGAATGAATTTTCTGTCATTAAAAAACATCGTTCGAGAAAAGTCAGATACGCTTGAATACCGCAAGGATAAGGGAATTGTTGACCGAGTATTTGAGCTCCTAAATACTAAAGATCCAAAACGAGATTGCAACATATTTGGGGCCAATACCTTGATTATATCTAAACCCTAACAGAAATCACACATTTTGAGAAGTGCTGCATAAAAACAGGGAGCCATTTTTATCAAGTTCACACCTAATACCTCTCAAACAATGCTGGGCGTATTACGCATTACACTCCAATCAAATTCCAAGCATTTAAGTGCTTTATATCTCAAAAGGAATTCGTTTTTACAATGACAGCCTCCAAAACGTCCATGTCACAAATTCATTTAATTAAAAACCTTAAGATAAGACTGTCTCCGATATGCACAATGCCTCAAAAAAACCAAGTGTAAACAAAAATAATTACACGTCCGCCCGCATTATCCCTCCATGTATCTGTGTGACCATATGCGTCCATATGCACGGGCATGCTCTGACTCTGATCCAACACACAACAACGTCGTGATCAAACAAAAACCAAAGCGCACACACAAAAGCCGGTGTCGTTACCTAGACCTACTCTCCTAGTTCAGTTTTGCCACATCAAAGAGGTGTGCGTTGATGAAAATATACGGCAGCGAACAGCAAACAACGACGACGACGACACTTCTTTATTGCGCAAATGTAATGCATTTTTTATAATCAAATGACGCGGCAAACTAAATCACAGATAAAGCAAGACCAAGAAGAGAGAGATACGAAAACGACAACTTGTGCCAGATCCAGATCGTGTCGTCAACGAGTTCGTAGATGGAAAACTTTTGTTTTGAGTGTTGGTGATTGTATGTTTTATTTTTTTCTTCTTCTTTTTTCTGTCGTCTTCTTTTTATACGTCAACGATTTTTAGTGCTGCGCTTTCTGGGTGTAAACAAGGCAATTAACTGCCAATAAAATGTCAAGAGAGTGCTTGCCAGCATAAAATGCACAACTAATTGATCAGCGATCCTCAACTGAAGTGAAGCTCAATATTGCGAAATTCATGGTCTCTCTCTCAACACTTATGGAGTGTGTTGTGTCGTAAAAAAAAGAATAATAAAGAAAAATATACAGAAGATTGAGAAAAGATCAACGTCAACAGTGATCATTCTAAGCAATATTAAAGACTCAAAGGCGAAGATGATCGTCAAAGAAGCAGCAGCAGCCACAGTGCGTATGCGTCGTACATACAAACATAAATCATTTTTACTGCTACTGGGCTTGAGTGGATCGAGCACGAAGCAGTGATGCCAGACTTTAGGACGACAATTTCCCACGATAATGACAAGAAATCCCCTTTTTACCCACGCTCTGTAAAAGAAAAACCCTTACTTTTTCCCACAAGCAAATTTATGTAAAACCACACAAAGTATAATAAAATCAGACTTCACTTTATTAAAACTAAAAAAATAATTCAGGTAACAAAACAAAAAAAAAATGTTTTCAAACAAATAAGGTACAAAGTAGTTAAGTTATTTTGATATTTTAAATCACAAACACCAGTTAATTTTGAGTATTAACAGGATTTCTTTTCATCATAGAATAAAACCAACAAGAAGGTAAGCTGAAATTTGCAAAGAACCTACTTACACGAATCTAACTTTGAGAAGAGGTATTTTGCACTAACACAACTTTAAGTATTAAATGCAAAATGTCTACTGATTGAAGAAAAGCTTTCTCACGGATAGATTCCGTGTTACAAACACTACAATGTGATCAAATGGAACGTGGCCAAGAGAAATATAAAACTGACAACCGTGAAACAGATCCAAAAAAGTAAAAATAAGCGCATTCAGTTAGAGACGTGAGTGAATTCGTTCAGAGATTTGATTTTGTTTTTCGTCAGCGATGTATAATTATCAAATAGTTTGTATAGAATCAAAATATCCCTTTTTTTGTTCCAGAAGGTAAGAAAACGCTCTTTTGCCCTTTTAGCTATTTTTGAGACTTAAAATACCCACGAAATGGGTAATTACCCACGATCTGGCATCACTGGCACGAAGCTTCTGCGGTGGCCTATTAAACTGAAGAACAAGCAGCAAGAGTAGAGCGAAAAGATAAAACAAAAAATGAAAAGATATGAATATACAGACTTAACCTACCTCAAAAAAAAAAAAAAAAAAGAAAATACGCGCCGCAACGATCGTACGTGGCGACGAAGGCGAACGTTTTGTAAAAATAAAACGCATAAGAAATGTGATGAAATAAAAAGAAAAGTTCCACTCCCTAGGGCTTTTGGCAAGGAATTACATAGGTTGGGCATGAATTTTTAAGTCTCTCGTGTCTCGTAGCGATCCTTTTATGATTTTGAGAATCGATAGGTTGCCTTGGTGAAGTTTATGATTTTCTACGTAAAATAAGTCGGGACTTTTCTAGGAACCGCCGTCAGCTTTGAAAGAGCTGCGTTTTGCTGTCTTTTTCAATTCTATGTGGGGGAACAGTAAGGCTTTCGTAGCGGAAGTTAAACTTCAGTTTAGGAAAGGAAGACTGGTATGCTCGTGGGCTAGTTGGGTTGCATTCACCTAGTTTTTTGTCTGTCACAAGTCTTAAGACAATCAGCCCTTCCCAAGTATTGCTTTGAGTTAAAGTTGCTTCAGAGCTAAATATAAAAAAAATAATGCGAAGCTAACAAAAAAACTTTTATGTTTTAAGGATTTAGCTAGCAGACTTAAGGTTTGTCGCTAAATTAAAATTCATTCAATAATCTTGTTGCTAAGCTTAATCTGCACCAGTGAAAAGAAGACTATAGCTCTGGTAATATCTTCAGCAAACAAGTCGCAGATAGCTCAGCTACTCGACTCAGAGCTATATCACACTGGACGGTCATACTACCATTCTTGATGACTTATAAGATTCCTTTCCGAATCAATCCGACTACACCATCCCCAAGTTGGTGTTTGAAGATAATTTCCAAGTAACCATCCCTTCAAGAGAAGCTTGGGAAAATGGCACTCTCTTGGAAAATGAAGCAATACACTTTTACACCGATGCGATGGTTCAAAAACCAGCGTAGGTGTAGGAAGTGGAACCTACTCTTCCGCCTACCCGAGCGGAAATTCTGGCGATTAAGGAAGTGCTGTCTTGGATCAAAGAAAACGTCATATCCTCCACGGATGTTCGAATCTTCTCGGACGGCGAAGCTGACCTTAAATCTCTTGCCTCTGTCTCTACAAAATCTATCACGGTCCAAAATTGTAAAATGTCTCTGAGAGAGATGTCAAATCAGTTCAACATTCACCTTTCATGGGTGTCAGGGCACAGGGGCATACCAGGCAACTGTATAGCAGACAAAATAGCTAAAAGGGGCACGACCATTTCCTAACGCTCAGAATGGAACAACATAGGTGTACCTATCGTTGTATGTAAACTCCTACTCAGACAAGACGCTCGAAGAGTTTGTTAGCCTTGAACCGTCTACAATATGTGTTCTTACGGGACACTGTCTAATAGGAAGACACGCCAAAAAAATTGGTTTGCTTTCCAATGATTTGTGCAGGAGCTGCATGGACGAAGAAAGGGAAGAAACCGTTCAACACCTTCTCTGTTCATGCCCTGCACTACTTCATAGGAGGAAAACTCATCTCGGTGAATTCTTCTTCGATGATACTAGCGACCTAGCTTACATAGACCCTAAAAGTCTTTCCAGATACCTACATTAAAAGTTCTGCGTGGTTCGACTAACGGGTGATTAACCAGCTAATCCCGTAACGGAAGATAAATGGACGATCAACTCGTTAATCTTACATCGGGTTTCTGAGATCAGTAGGTGATTACCTTGCTGATCTCTGTGGTATCACAATGGGCCATTGCAACCTAAATGCGTCAGGCAATGAACGTAGGCATTACTCATTGGCTAACAGCCACTTCCACCTAACCTAACCTAACACTGTTAAACTCGCCTTCTTTGAGATCTTCGTGGTTCTGGGCTATAAAAGAAGCTGACATATGAAATGAATGAATGAATGCTTTAAAGTAGCATTCGTGTGACTTTTGCAGCACTGTGAAGTGTGGCAGGTGAATTATCCCCAAAGTGAATTATCCCAACAGTGAAACATTCCCACAATGAGTTGTGCACTGGAATGATCAATGCACTGCGTCTCCCGCACAATTAACTGTTCTCACAGTGAAGTGTTCAGCTAAAGGTACCAGCGTTATAATCGTTTGCATTTCTACCGTATACTTGGAAGATAGAGGTTTGAATCACAATACTTGCGGTTATCACCTTTTGCAAGGAATAAGCAAGTGCTCCTAGAACAGTAGCAATGCTGCAATTAAAAGCTTTTTCTTCCTTACTAGTCCATAATCGATAAAAAAGAAGTTAAGCCCCTCCATTTGATCCCTAGCAAAGGTTCCTGAGAATGAGCTAGGTTTCCGCACGCACCGAACTTGTGTGAATTTCTGTTTTTTTCTCCTTTTTTTTGGCTGACCTTTTATAGTTCATACTGCGTCTTTGTCTGGAAGACAGTGAGCTTAATCTTCTTGCTCTAGATGAGATTATGGCCCGTACAGGCAACAGGCATAAGGAATTGATAACTCAATATAGTTCTTTCAGAAGGAAGCTTTTATAACTCCGATGAGTATATCTCAGTCTTGCCAAAGTGGGTTCCGATCCTTAACCCGGTGATATCTTCCCTCTTGTTCCTATGGCATTAGGCGGGTTGTGATTACCACCATAATTTAAGAACTTGGTGAAGAAGCCCTTTATAGAATTTAGCTTTTTAGTGAAGCCACCTTTTTTTTAATTCACCACAGTGCTACTCACAATAAGGACGCTCGTGGTGAAGCACTCCAGTTTTTTTTCCTTGCATCTTTTTTCGCGAAAAAGGATTCCATTGACTTATAATATTTGTAGTGTTTAAACACTCAAGTCGATATTTCTGTCGATCATTTCAATTATCTCGTTTTTTACCACGACCAACCGACCACTATTAAACATAGCCCAATTTTTCCAGCTTTCGTGAGTTAATTGAAAGGAGCAATTTCTCTAAAGATTGATGCCAAAAACACAGAATTATAATTGTCATTCAGTTTGAGAGTTACCACTCACAGTAGCAGTGACCGGTTAACCTAAATGGCATAGCTCAAGCTTAACAGAAAGCCTCAACACCGCCCGGAAATTTCTGCTAATTATTTCTTGTTTCAAAAACTTACGAGTATGTGTTCAGTCTTGCCATTAATTATATGTTAGCTTTGCGCTTTAACAGTTTTATTTTTTTTTGACAAAAAGCCACTTTAACTGAACCAGTCTGCTGAAGACAGTAATTACCTCCGAGTATGGAAAATTATAATTCACTCAACTACAGTACTTTATATCTACGTATGTATCGCGAAAACAAAAATAGAAAACTTTCAAATGGCAGAAAACAGTTTTATCGTTTCTTCCTGAATCTGATTTCTGAATGTTTTTCGTGTAATTAAATTTAAGATGATAACCTTTCGAGTATACAGTTTTGTATACTACGTACAGACTACACCATGTGTGTACGTTTATAACATGGCGAGAAGAAAGCAGACAAGTTAACTGAAGACAAACAAATAATTGAAACTGACAGCCATGAACAGAAAGAGATTTTATACAAGCACACGTGATTCATAGGAGAGCAATTAAAACAATTCACATACTCTCGTTTGCAGTTGTTGTAAACGCAATAATTACAAAAAAAAAAAAAAAAATAATACAACATTTTCCACATTTCACTCTGGAATTTAAGCATTTAAGTTGTTTTCCTTGAGAGGTGCTCCTCGTTTGCTCTCGTCTATTGAATGATGTACGAAGTACGACTTAGAAATGAGGAAAACAAAAAAAATTTATACGACTCGTGAAGATACTTTTGATGAGGTAGTGGTGTGAAAAGTATTAATTAGCTTTTGTCACTTTTTTCCTGCGCGTTGGTTATGGTCAAGGCTGTGAGGGCTTAATTATGTTATGGCATTTGCAAGAGAGAACTGATCATGTAAATCTATAAATCAATGCAGTAGTTTCTTTTTGCATTTTTGAAGTTGAAGGAGACGTTTTTGACATGTGAGATGTAATTGGAGTAATTTTGGGAAGTGTGCTTGCTGTGGTGTGAAAATTCAATTTAAGCAGCCCATTCACGTGACTTTGAGGTAGTTAAGGACTTTGTCTACTTAGGAGCCGCTATTAATTCAGACTACGACACCAACGTTGAAGTCAAACGAAGAATAACTCTTGCCAATCGCTGTTTCCTCGCACTAAGAAAGCAATTGAGTAGTAAAGTCCTCTCTCGAGCAACTAAAGTGCCCCTGTCCCTTTATAAGACACTTATCATCCCTGTTCTTATATATGGCGCAGAGGCATGGACCCTGTCAAAGGTAGATCAGAACGCTTTAGGATGCTTCGAAAGAAAAATTCTTCGGTCGATTTTTGGAGAAGAGTGGAGAAGAAGATTTTACCACGAACTTTACGGGCTGCACAGCGACACTACCTGGTCAAATAAGTCAAGGTCCAGCAGCTTAGATGGCTGGGTCATGAAGAGCAAATGGACACTAACGCTCCGGCCTGAAAAGTCTTCGAATCCAACTCCGAGGGACGGCGCCGCCGATGAATTGCTCTGCCTTTCAAGCAACGCAGACCTTTGCTACGAAATCCACGGCTGCCGATAAAGTACCCTGCATAACGCAGATCTAGACAGTAGTTCACATGCCGAACCAAGGAAATAGCTGCAGTGGCATACAACCGTATACCCAGAGAAACCATTGCCACTACACCAGTGAAAATCAATACCAGCCATTCCGTGGACCAGGACCAGAAGTAGACCCTACTCAAGAAAACATAAAATTCGCTGTTTCTAGCAATATTAAAGCTAAAATTTGTTAATTTGTAAACTTATTCTTGAGAGAGAGATATTAAAATAAATTTATAGTTAATTAGAACTAAACCGACCGTTTCCTCGTATTCATTTTTGAGAAGTTGGACCGCTGAAACCCAAGTCTTACGATGCTTCCATGGGTAGAGGCTGGACACCCTGAGTCATACCCCAGCCTTGAAAAAGAAGCATCACACAGGCATCTCTTTTCTTATGGTGCAGTAGATGGAAATGAGTAAGTAATTTCACATATAACTTCAAGGGCGGAGTCCAGATGAAACTAGGGGCTTAAAGAAAGATAAATTAGATGGCCAGAGCGGGGAAAAATAGTACGATATAAACAAAACATTCAAGGCACTCGACTTCTCAGACGGTCTCTGTGATCCTCAGACGTTAAATTTCAACGAATTCCTCTGTAGTTCCAAACCTTTAACAATTCACTACACCAGACAATTAATTAAGAATGATTTAATCAACTTGATTGTGCAAAAAATAATTACCATCAACATGTCAACACTTGAAGGCACAAAAAATGAAAGAAACAAAACTTTAGTGGCACAAGTGAGCAGGTACACTCACCTGGGACTTGGTTAAGAGTAAGTTTCGAGCAGGTCCGCACGTAGGCAATGTTCAGGCCATACAAAAGCAAAGCCAAGGAACCAGTAAATGTTCAACGAGATCAAATCCATCTTCATGACAACAAAAATCACCACCAATACAACAAACCGAACAGAAACCTTATTGAGTGGTGAGTGTTGCTATCAGAAGTTTGCCTAAGGTGCACTCATCAGTATACACCAACTAACGTGGTAAAGGCTACTGCTGACTGTGGCTGTGCTAACCGGTGCGGTGCTCCGGTGCACCTGAGTTTAATGATGTATGCAAGCAATAGTATTGCACAATATTAGCATCCACATATGTCGCTCATGTACATCGAGATTGACAGACGGAAGTATGGAACGGGAATGATCTGAGGTGCATGTCTCAAATGAGCTTGCAGAGGTCTTTTTTGTTCTCTCTCTCTCTTGGATCAGGGAATGTGCGGTTGAGTTTTGAATGTGGAAAATAATTGGTCACTAGCTATGCAATTACTGGATATTGAGGAGTGGCAATCGTTATTTTCTTGTGGTTATCCAAATCCAAAGCAACAAGTCAGCTGATCTATCCGAAAGGAAAGAGCGATTCCCTTCAACAGGAAATTTCATCACAACATGAAACAAGTCAAAACCAACAGACTTAGTGTGACAACCATGAAGAACTGTGTCGTGGTCGAAACACTGTTGCAGAATGGCTTACGTGTTGATTGAGAGATTTGATAGTTTTTTCCCTCATCAAAAAACTTGTCATAAAACCCCAAACCTCGAAAAAACTGGACCACACAATTAAGAGCAAACGGAAAAAAAAAAAACTCATACACGTCATATCCAACCAGAAAATGCATGATGAAATATTCACAACATTAAAATCCACTCAATGACGGAATGTAATTATTTCCTCATGATGAACAGCAGCAATATACACAAATGCGTATCAAATTGGCCTACATTATGAATAAAAAGCTGCTACTAGTGAAGGCAATTATGTGGTGATGCTTTTCGAAAGCACTTTTGCTTTGCTGTCTGATGGAAGGCGGCGTTGCGGCGCGGCGGCGGCGATGTTGGTGGCGGTGGCGGTGGCGCTACAAAGCTGTTTAATTCAAACAAAAAAACAGGAAAGAAACTTGAATGTAATAACGCATTAAGATTAAATTTCGATTTAATGTACATTAAAACGGAATGCCTATATGCGACCGGCGGCAAAAATAACATTAATCGAATTAGAAGCGATTTTAAAGGTCCCACAAGGCGGTCATTTGAGTGTGATACTTTTCACTTGAATGCATTATGTTGTTTTCATTATAATTTGTCGGTAACACAGCTTTTGTTTTTTGCCATTAGTTTTTGTATGTGGTACGTACACTCAACCAATGTCAGTTGCTGTTGTTGTTGTTGTTCCTTTTTATGCTTTTCTGTTGCGTTTTCATGGTTTTGAAAGCACAACCTGAATGATGTATTCATTTGTGTTGGGTGTAGGTAGAGGTACACGCTGTTACTTTGTGTAACATAATCTCAAAGTAAACAAATTTTCTTGTTTATAGCATGTTATTCCTTGTAAACATACTCATGCGGTTGCAATCGTTTTGCTTTGTTTGATTTTGATCGTATACATAATTCGATATTCGATATTCTGGTCGAATGGGAGGGCAAAAGAAGATGTCGTTTGATACTCGGTTGTATGCTCAGAGACTCACCCTAAATCGAATGAAAGAATAATACAAAAGCTGGTCTTGGCTTTCTTTAAAGTTTTTTTTTTGTGTTATGCTTCTTTGTCCGTTTGTCGGTTTCTTGTTTTTATGACTAATTAACAGGTATTTTTTTTTAACGTTGCGGTAAACTTGAAACGTTTGGAGGATGCACTTTGTGTCTTTTAGGGCGGTATATCGAGTATATTGTTTTTGATTTTGTGGGGATAGATTTGATTTTGTGGGGATGTTATGGGAAAGAGTGCGTTGTATTTGAGTAAAGGGCGGAGGTTTTGGTTGAACAAATTAGTAGACTAAAGCTGTAAATTTGTGAAAGTCGATGAAAGAGATGTGAAGAATAAACGCAAATAAAGCACAACAATCAATTTTATTATTTTCTATGAAAGGTAGAATCTTACACGCCTCCTAATTAATTTTTCTTGTAAGAAAACTTGTAATAAAGAGAAGTGATTTACCAAAGTTGAAAGGTTGTATTATTTTGTAACAAGCAGAAGCTTGAAAAAAATTGATAGTTAGGGAACTGAATGTACCGAATCTGCAAACATCTCCAGTGCTGTCTACTCGTTATTAAATGTCCACAGTTTGAGAGGTTAGGTACTTCGATCATTTTTCATCCCTGTCATAGCTCTGTTTGATGATCTATCTGTTTTGACATTTACAAACTGTGATGAGCTTTGAATCGTTGACTAAAAACCTTTGGCAGTTTGAGGGTCTAACTGGTCTAACCATAGAAAATCAACAGACCACGCCACTCTCTCGTGGCTTAAACAGAGCTACTCGGTTCTAACAGAGCTACGCCTGCGCGTTTTCAGTCAACTTTGTCTTTATTCAATCGATTGACTCATTCTAAGGTTAAACTTATAAGCTTTACTTTGGGTCCCAGAAGGCAATACTAGTTTTTTAACAGTGCAATTTTATTCAAATAATTCAATCCTTCGTAGATGAATTGTTTCCCAGCGTGATTTTTAGGCATCAACATGTGGATCAGGACCATTTTGCGAACAAATATAGAACAAGAAGTCAGTTCACTTAGATAAGAACCTTACAGTGCATCTAGTTCAGTAGTTAATTTCATTTTTCTTTTTCACAACAAAATTGTAAGGCCTTAACAACATGGTACCTAAAGTTCTGTTAAGTTCAACGCTCAAACCAACTAAACTAAATGAGCTGGACTGAAATGAATCAGCCAAAGTCAAACAGAACTGAACCCAACTTGCCTTATATGAATCCATAACCTGTGTGTACTCTGCGTGTATAGATATTTTATTAAGTTCAGTACTATGAATATCAGATGAGACCTCTTTCAACGCCACTGAACTTAATTCAATTTTGAAAGAACTCAGAACGAAGAACTACGAATTTAAAACAAAGAACTAAGAAATAAATGAATAAATAAATAGGGTGGCACAATAGAGCGAGGAGCCCCTGGGCCTAGCGCATTTCTCACAACCATGCCTTGCAAAGGAATGGAAGGGACCTACAATTTTCTTCCGATTCCGAAGGGCTGATAGAGAAAGCGCTTTTAGTGGCAATGAATTTACCAACAGAGGACTTGCCAATTCTTCGGGAAAGGTCATACCCGTGGAAAAACTTTGTTGCCTCTGTGGGGATTCGAACAAACAAACCTCTGGGTTAACAGCAGACATGCTAACCATCACGTAATGGGTACCACAAAGAACTATGAGCTGACGACTAACTGCTCTACAGTCTGGACTTAAGTGTTCAGAAATCAATTAGAAGAAATCAAAGGAAGGAAGTATGAAGTAAGAAGTAAGCAGTAAGAAGTAAGAAGTAAGAAGTAAGAAGTAAGAAGTAAGAAGTAAGAAGTAAGAAGTAAGAAGTAAGAAGTAAGAAGTAAGAAGTAAGAAGTAAGAAGTAAGAAGTAAGAAGTAAGAAGCAAGAAGTAAGAAGTAAGAAGTAAGAAGCAAGAAGTAAGAAATAAGAAGTGAGAAGTAAGAAGGAAGAAGGAAGGAGTAAGAAGTAAGAAGTAAGAAGTAAGAAGTAAGAAGTAAGAAGTAAGAAGTAAGAAGTAAGAAGTAAGAAGTAAGAAGTAAGAAGCAAGAAGTAAAAAGTAAGAAGTAAGAAGTAAGAAGCAAGAAGTGAGAAGTAAGAAGTAAAAAGTAAGAAGAAGTAAGAAGTAAGAAGTGAGAAGTAAGAAGGAAGAAGGAAGGAGTAAGAAGTAAGAAGTAAGAAGTAAGAAGCAAGAAGTGAGAAGTAAGAAGTAAAAAGTAAGAAGTAAGAAGTAAGAAGTAAGAAGTAAGAAGTAAGAAGGAAGAAGGAAGAAGTAAGAAGTAAGAAGTAAGAAGTAAGAAGTAAGAAGTAAGAAGTAAGAAGTAAGAAGTAAGAAGTAAGAAGTAAGAAGTAAGAAGTAAGAAGTAAGAAGTAAGAAGTAAGAAGTAAGAAGTAAGAAGTAAGAAGTAAGAAGTAAGAAGTAAGAAGGAAGAAGGAAAGAGTAAGAAGTAAGAAGTAAGAAGTAAGAAGTAAGAAGTAAGAAGTAAGAAGTAAGAAGTAAGAAGTAAGAAGTAAGAAGTAAGAAGTAAGAAGTAAGAAGTAAGAAGCAAGAAGTAAGAAGTAAGAAGTAAGAAGTAAGAAGTAAGAAGTAAGGAGTAAGAAGTAAGAAGAAAGAAGTAAGAAGTAAGAAGTAAGAAGTAAGAAGTAAGAAAAAGGATGTAAGAAGTAAAAAGGAAGAACTAAGAAATGAGGTGTAAGAAGTTTCACATCGGGCGGCCGTGGTGCAGTGGTAGAGTGTTCAGTAGGTAGGCCGGAAGCGTGAGTTCGAATCCCGCTCTGGGCATCTACTTTTCTTTCAGCCTCCCAGTTTCATCTGGACGCCGTCCTTGAGGTTATATACGAAATTACATCCACCTTATTTCAATCTACTGCACCACAAAAAAAAAGGGAAGGCTGCTACCCTGGTAGTACAATGGACTGGTAATCAGGTCTGAGTGCTCCAGATTAGCATAAGCCTCAACTTTTCAATAATAAAAAAAAGAAGTTTCACAAAAAACCATAGACAAAAATTATACTTCAAGGTAAAACCTACTAAAGCAGTCAACTAAAGACCAGTTTCTTCGCTAAGAGGTTTACAACTTTCGGATGTTTGAATCAACTTCTTGGTCAAATCTTTTCTATAGAAGTTCAGAATCAACTTCAAGTTTCAGAAAAAAAAATCCGGCTGTTCGATCTTACTAATTTATCAATATCAGAACTGAAAAAAGCTGAAGCTGAAGCAAAGAGAGCAGCTCTACATGAGCTTGACAAGGATGTTGGACTTGTAGATTGATTGAAATTAAAGGGAGTGCTCAGTATAGTATTTTAAAAACTTGAGGTTTTTTGTAGAATAAAACGAGGTGTGTGTTAATGAAGGGTTGATATATTATTTATTTATTGGAAGAATAGCACTAGCATGCAGCTAAGGGTACGGCCACTTTCTGAGCGGCGGAGCTGCAAAATGGCAAATTTAAAACAAAATTTGAGAGTGAGCGGCTGAGCGTTGTCGCTTTATCTTAGATCTAGTTTTAGTTTTACCCGCTTTGCCGCTCAGTACTTGATGGTGTTTTAGACTTCATCCAAATCCTTTCTAGATCTTAAGTTTATAAATAAGTCAGTGGTTGTATTCAAGAAGCTTGGGGAGCTTAGGAAAACATTCTCAGCTATGAATTAAGAGGAATTCAAATGATCTAATTACATGTTTGCTGCCCGCGCGGTTTATTGAACAAACAGTGCTCTATTGAGATAGCCAGTTGCATTCCTCCCCTGAAAAAAATTAGCCGAAACACCCGCCTCGCTAGGGATGCTCAGCACTTTTACCCTGAGCCCAACTTCGGGCGTACAGTCAAGTATAGAGTTTCTTATTTTAGTCGCACCACCCAAATGTGGAATGCTCTACCTGATCATGTTTCTCACCTGATGCATTACGAGTCACAAAAATTCAAAAGCAACGCACATCGTTGTCTACTTTCAAATCCTCTCCTCTATTTTCCTGAATACTCGTACTGTGTTCTTATAACATTATAAGGGTAGTCATAACCCCTTTATGTGCGCGCTTATTATAAAAACACCCTTTTTCATGGCTGGGTAATTACTCTCAGACTTACCAATTCCGTTTAAAAGAAGATAGGAGAAACAATTAGACGTTTCTAAGTTTCAAACCACAAACTCAAAAGTAGTTGCCTGGCGCTTACAATTACGATACGGAGAAGTAAAAAAGATAATCAAAGAGCAAAACTTCTACGGGCAGTTCTGCAAGCTTCTCAGAAAAAAGTTTCAGGTCGATAATGGAAACACTGCTGAAGTATCTTGGAAGAATTGATTTTACTCTCTCTAATAGTTTTCCGAGCTTTTTAACAAATGCCAACATTTCCAAAGGCAAGGACACGCACCAGCAATTCGAATAGCTTTGAAGCAAGTCTCAGGGGCATAATGTGAGGTGGGCACTGCCAGAAAAGCAGGAGTTAAGTTGGAATAGTTGGTATTACTTTAGATAACAGCTCTTGAAGACTATATACCAGAATTTCATAATATCATCCAAACAGCACTGGAGATTCCTTCGAATGTCTAACCTCAGGTGAAATCAATCTAGTCCTTAACTTGTAAATGGCAATGCAGTTATTTGCGAATACCTGTTATGAAGACCAGGATGCTATATCATTGCGTCAGCCAAACGCATTTTATTGACTGACAATCATCACCACTTCCTCTTGTTAATCTTCACTTTTTTCAAATAAAACTACACTCATCTCTACTACGAGACAAAGGTTTTTTGGAGCTCAACCAATCGAGGCTTTTGATTTAACTTTTTAATAAATTAAATCACTCAATTTTCATCAAAAGAAAAAAACACTTTCCACTGAATGTGAAAACAAAAAGAGAGAACCTGATTCAACTACAATTTATGCGGAAGTTAACCAGCTCTTGCCTTTTTATTTCGCTTTGTTTTGTTGTGTTGTTCTTGCTCTAAGAGGCCCCCACAAGTGCCTCTCTTCGCAATAAATCTCAAAGGGTCGACCCCATAAAACACTTTTTATAATATATAGGCCAACTGAGATGTGTTGTTTTTGATTTTTGGGTCACTCAAACCATGAACTGAACATCCAATTAAAAAAGATATCCGTAATCTTAAACAACACAAACTACAACAACAGTAAGAAAAGGTAAAACCCACCGGACCTACTATACGTGCCCCTTAAGGTATTTAATTTTATTTTTATTTTCTTTGCGACCAAAAGAAATCCACAACGAAACGGGACTGCAATTTAAAAAAATAAAAGAAAACGCAAATCTTTTTCGACGGTGGCCGACATGAATGCCATTCAGACTTATCCCCTGAATACGTAATGAAAACAGCGTGAATAAAATATTTGTGCGTTAATATGGCAACTTTGTATCCGGCCGGTGATGCTACGTTTGTACATTCATGTTGCGTTGGTAATGTGAAATGATCGCACAATCGCTCCGATGCATTTTTTGATCGGTTTTTGATTGATCAGATGGTATTTTGGCTACGGTTGATTGGTTTCGTATATGTGATGGAACTGACAATGTCTGTGGCACGTTATTTACAATGTTGTAAGAATTTGCTCGAGTTTTCTTTATTTTGCTTTGACTTCGTGTGCTCGGACATGTAAGTGAGTCGCATTAATTACTTTTTATGCAGAGATCTTTTTTATGATGATAAAGAGTCGGAAAGGACTTTAATTGAATTATTATGAGGTAAAAGAACGTGTCGTGGAATTGTAATTTATTAAGGCGAAAAAGATATAAAAACAATTTTGATTGAGTTGTTCAAAGGGACAAATGTATGCTGAATGCAAAAAGGTGTCAGTTTCGATATCAGCATGAAAGTCACGCTCATCTGGACATGAACGGCTTTCATTTAGTGGCCGCTGTTGTGATAGTGTGGTTTTAAATTTTGAAACTGCAGCCTTTGAACACGCAAAAAATGCACTCAACCCTTGATTGGTGATGAGATCTCTTAAACAATTCCTTCACTTTCTAAATGAACTGGCGACCATGAGTCATTTCCAATTGCAGACCTCTTTGAACTTCTTTTTTTAATTCTTAGAGATTTTTCTGTCTGTTGCATTCATTACTGATCTGACCTCTAGATAAGATCTTTTCGATTCCAGAATTTTCTAATGCTTTTAAAACGATAACCAATTTGGAGTCTCATTTCTCCATTTTGGTAAAGTTCATTGGCCTAAAAGTCTTTCTCAATGTCCAAACCCGACGAAAGTAGATGAACGGTTAATTGTCCTGCGATTTCAATGAAAGATGATCCAGCCACAGAGCATTACTGAGTTTGCAGAAGAAACGGGCACGGCTACCCTTAGCCGGGGTACAAAGAACAGCCTGTATTTGCGTCACTGGAACAATGAGAACTCCACCAGCCGTGAATTTGGAAGAAATTCGCAATCTCACACCCCTAATCTCTGTGTTCAAGAATCAGCAGCAAGAAGCGCACTTTGGGTAAGTCAGTGTAACATCTGGAAAACCATCCAAACAGGATACGCAAAGATTTTATCAACATACAACAATATCTGCACCGACTACATTACTCCAAACCTAAACATTAATAAATCCTTCTCAACTAGCTTCCCCAATAAACATAATTGAAAGGATGAAAACCTCATACGAACGAGACGTCTATATCAATTCAAGCTGAAGGCTCAAAAATGGAAGTTTTAAAACCTCAGCCTTGACAGCTCCTTCAAACTTCCAAATCACAGCAGTGTCTTCCAAGTCGAGATCTTGGCAGTTGCAAACGTTGTAAGATAGGTGTTCCTGATGGAACTATCACATGCTGATATAGCTTTATTCATTGATTACCAAGAAACAATAAGAGCCATTTCTACAACTCTTATAAAATCAAAGCCTGTTTCTTGCTATCGCGAAAGCTAAAGGATCTAGGCACGCAGCATAACATGAGACTCTAGGAAATAAAAAAGCGGATTAACTTCTCTCATTAGATTAAGGGGATGGGTAGAGCTTGCTCAGCTCAGGACACTGCGGTGTCTGAATGAAACCTATTGTGCCAACGCTTCTCTCATAGACCAATTAATCATAGTTCCACCCTGTGCAATTTAACAGATCATTTGTGACAAAATAATACGAAAGTCCAATGAAGGATGGGAGTGCCTAGATTCCAGCTATCTATGGTCAAAATTCGAATAGAAACAGATCGTAAAGGCTACTATCCCTGAATAGCCCTTCATTACAAACGCTTATAAGTATTCTAAAAGGACACAACCTACGAGGCTACCACAAATGAAAAGGGGTCTTTGTACAGGTGACTAAATTAGGGGATGCAATGACGAAGACGAACATGAGGATACCATTCACTTTGTTTTCACTGCCCAGCAATCTGCATTATCAGGAAAAAATTCTTGGGCAGTTATACTTCTTCTACGAACTGGAAGAACCATCAGATACCCCAGACAACACAGCCTGTTGAACTTCATTAAGGCCACAAAATGGTTAAAAATTGACCAGCCATAAAGTCATAGGTATCTGAGGACATTACAACACTCTAGGACATCACAATGGAGCAACAATGACAATGAAGTGTGACGGAAATAAGATCAACCGTCAGCCCATTCTACTTGGCCTTACTAAGAGCACGGCCACGCACTGAGCGAAAAACTTTCAAACGCAAAATTAGATCAAGTTCAAATGTTCAGAGACAGAATGCATGCTTCAGACTCACAATTTCGTTCTAATGTTCCCAATTTGCCGCTCAGTGCTGCTTTATTGTGTAAGAAAATGCAAAAATTCGTTGCTTTCTTGGGATATGTTCTCTATGAAAGCTTAAACTCTCAATTTCAACACCTTAGAGTTATGTTGAGTAATGGAAGATCTATAGTTCGTTTCAATACATGCCACCCCCATCCCCATCAGCCGTCAGTTAAAAAAAATTAGCTGAAACCTTTCTCAAGAGATCCTAATAGTTGCAAAAAGATTGTTGACGAAGTGGCAAGTAGCTATGTCCGAAATAAGCAATCATATTGTTAACCCGCTTGAAGTATCACTCTGATGACCGCTATATATGTGCGCTTTAATAATTTGTGGAGATTAGCTTAAGAAAAATAAAAATTAACAGGTTGGCGAAACAGAGCGAGGAGCCCTAGGGCCTAGCACATTTCTCACAACCATGTCTTGTTAGGGAATGCAGGGGTCCCACAATGTTCTGAACGGCAAATCGAGAAAGTAAGTGCTTTTCATGGCAATGAATTTACTAACGAAGGACTTGCCAATTTCTCGCAAAACGTGATACAAGTGGAAAAAGATTTTTGCCTCTGTTGGGATTCGAACCACGAACCTTTAGGTTAACAGGCGGACATGCATTTTTTTCATTTTGAGAATATCCTAACCATCACGCCACGGGTATCATGCTTTGAAAGAAGATAAGAATGTACGTCCTTAGTCCTTGCAAATAATGTTTAGTAAATTTTTAATGTGTTTCAAATTTAAATAACCAATAGAAAAATATAACACAAAATACACAGTCCTTATCACTCTCCTCCTCAATTTTGTTTCGTAGTTACTTTCAAAATATCATGGAGTGGTTGTAACTCTTACAACATCTTCATCAAATGCTTTCTTTTACCACTTTTCCACTTGCTTACGTCGAACAATTAAAACATCGAAGCCTATACTATAATACGAACAGTACAAAATATGCAAGGACTTGCATCGCCACTGAGTCATTCCTTCTGCTTTAAAACAGAATTCAATAATTTTGAAATGTGCAACTATGTGCAGCCTTGACATGTTTCACTACATAATTAACGACGGGAACTATTGATAAAGCACGAATATAAAGCGGAACTCAACAGAACTTTTTTTTTGGCACTGAATAAGTCGAACTATAAAAAAGTCATGTCCGGTATTTTTTTTTTTTTTTTTTGAGCAGTAAATCTTAAATGGTAATCTTTCTGCCTTGTTATGCCTTGTTTCACTCAGAAACAACACCACTCAGTTAAACAAATGTCTTTCAAAAGACAGCAGAACAGATGTACAAGAAGTGCCTTCCAGTGCTTTTATGCACCTTTCCATTTAGGCACTAAAGCAATATTGCGCTCAAGACTTCACTTCAGGTTTTATCGATGTATAACTTCTAAAATAAACTTTTGAATCCACAAATAACATCAAAGTTAGTCTAACGACATCCATAACACCTTCAAACTTTCCCACAAATGTGCATGCAGATCTTGGAGCTTAAACGACTGGGGATCATCGGTGAAGTAATAAAAAACTTCATACTAAAAAGTGTACGTGTCGTTAGAACTGAAAACGGCGTACCCCATGAGCAGATGATGAGGCAGTTAAGTAGAAAAGCTGTATTTTTCTCGAGATCACAATGCTCGTAACTTCGAAGTAGAGGAAGAAGTAGAAAAAGTTAGTAGATAGAAATAAGGTGGTTGTAAATAAACTTAAAACCACAAGGACGGCTTCCAGATGAAACTGGGAGGCTAAAAAAGTAGATATTTATTTAAGGAAATGCAGAGGCAATGAATTCCATGTTTTCGAAGCCTGGACAAAAGCACCTGCATACTTTCATATTATAATGTAAATACATTCAATGGAAGGCGTTGCGCACAAGAATATGATTGAGGAGTAAACCCGAACGAGATAATGTGTAGACCAATAGGTTCACACATATGAAAATTCGGAGGAATTTTCCTATAAACTGTTCTAAATTTCTAGAATGTTCTCGTGTGGTATGATCTCTTACAAACTGTTCTAAACTGCCTGAATGTTCTCTTGCTTTTTTTTGCATATACTGTTCGAAGCTGCTAGAATGTTCTCATATGTGACAATATAAAAAGGCAGCTGGCGCAAGTGGAGTCAGTTTTTATAAGTGAGGGTGTGAATTAGTGTGGTTATAACTTGATTTGTGATATAATTACAGGCGGATAGTAAGTAAAAGCAAAGTTTAATTCCGAACTCAGCGAACGTTACAATATTAAAACACAAGTCAAAGTGCCTTCTTCATCCAACTTGGCAAGGATAAATGATTACAGTTGGCCAAGTACTTGAGAGGCTGGAAAGGTCAACTGACTGAAAGGGTTTCCCTCCTACACTGAAGTGCAAAGTTGAAGAGTAAATGAAAAGAACGACTTTATAAAGAGGCTCACTGAACCCCATAAGCTTCGTCAAAGGAATTTCTCGATTTGAAAAATTGTGAGTGTGAAGTTGACATTTCATGTCCATTAAAATAAATTCCCGATCATTGCTTTCTTTATTGGCTCAAAGGCAAAGACACATAAAACTTTATATGATACCTGAAACATTATTATACGACAGCGGCATTCAGCTCAGCTACAAGAAGAGAATCCCTCGCGAATTTCAATCGCAGCGCATAATCGAAAAACCAAAAAAATTCACTTTCTATCCACAATCAAGACGAAAAGTATGAAAAGTCTTCATTTATGTGACTTTTATGCGACAGCATGCAGCACCGATGAGAAGACTGATTACAACCCAACTGTGCTGTGCTCTTGTGAAAAAACCGTCAAATAAAATGCAAATTATGTCGAAACGTGTGCAAGTTGAAATGTTGAAGTAAACAATTATTTGAATTGCCAACACTCCCCCGCACGCAGTGGGCGTACAAAGTATTTTATTTTTACAACCAACAACACAGCTCATCGATGAACAGTTTTTCATGAATGGTTTTTTTGTTTCATTTTTCCTTGTAAAAACTCTTTACAAAGCCTTCAATCAGATTTCACTCGTATTTCGCTTACTGGCATTCAAAAGCAAGTAGGTACACTCATTCCCTCATTTTGCCATCAAGGTGAAAAAAAAGCATTACCAGTCTCTTTTAATTTTGTGTCTTACACTATTTTCAATTTCATTGGAGGTTAACAGTGCAAGGTTTACACGGAATTACGTATGTGAATTTGCGTAATTCCAAACATAGCGTAAGTCTAACAGTGCGAACACAAAGTTTTGCAAAGCCTCTGGCTTACAAAGTATGCCTTACAAAGTTGGCCAATATGAAATGACAGCTAATGCACTTGAACGGGGATCCGTCCTGGTTTTAGTGGACGGCAACATGTCAAAGAAGGGACTGATTTGCGATTGAGGGGAAACCATATCGGTGTTTCCTGTTAAATCGTTTGGAATGGCGTTTTTTTTTCTCCCTTTTCTTATTTCAAGGAAATCTTCGGACAAGGATCATTTTGGGCAGAGCTGGCTGTTGGCGAGCTGGCTGCAGTCGAACTGGCCGTCTTCGATGTAAACGTTCATTATTTGAAAGATGGAACTTTATCACAGAACATAGTGACACAGTAGACATCGTATTGTGTATCGATGAAGTCTGACACAGGTGACTGGTGCGGTGCGGTGCGGGTTCAGGTTTACTTTTCTATTGCCGCCACCGGCACCGTCTTAAGGTTTATAGAAATAGACAGAATGTTTTTTTTTTTTAATTTGACAATGACGCTACCCGACGAGCAGGGTTTGCTTAGCATTGTTTATAACAGCGATGCAGCAATTTTGGTGGAATTTCAATGACACCGCAGCCACTTTTTTTATGGACATGACCAAAGCCATTGTACTTTTATGTGTAGGCTGCACTTGGTGGCCATGAAAGAGAAGATTAAAACTTGTTAAACATAAAACACGTTTGTTAGACAAAGAATAATTGCTACGGATGATGACCTCAGCGAGATATTGTCTACACTTGGAATTTAATTTATCAAACTGATTGAATGCAGCTATAAAGACCTTGAAAAACAAGTCTTCCGCCTTCTTCAATGTTTTCTGATTGCAACTCCATTAGTGAACTTTTCAGTTTTTTTTTATTTTTAGTCTTTTAGATTGGGATTAGCTTCCGGATATATTAATTCATGTGATTGTCTTCAAGATCAAGATAAGTCGGTGCTCATAATACCATGAGTTATAACAAATTAGCTTTCGAGTTCTTTGTTACTTTTGTTATTCAGGGAAAGGAAATAGATCTCTAGTGCTGTCTCCAATAGTTAAAAAAAGATACAATTGGTTGGTGTATTTGATAAGAGATTTTATGTTAAGCCTGCAAAAGGCTTGTTAAAAAAAGGGAATAGTCTATTATTCATTTGGTGGCACATAAACGATGAACTGCTTCAACCGAAGTGAAGATCGTGTTTCGAAATAATGAGTGCTCTTTAACTCACATCAACTGAGCACTTAAGTTCAGTTCAACTGAGCATTTAAGTTCAGTTCAACTGAGCATTTGAGTTAAGTTCAAGTGAGCATTTAAGTTCAGTTCAACTGAGCATTTAAGTTCAGTTCAAACGAGCATTTAAGTTCAGTTCAACTGAGTATTTAAGTTCAGTTCAACTGAGCATTTAAGTTCAGTTCAACTGAGCATTTAAGTTCACTTCAACTGATTCAACTGAGCATTTCAGTTCAGTTCAACTGAGCATTTAAGTTCAGTTGAACTGAGCAATTAAGTTCAGTTCAACTGAGCATTTAAGTTCAGTTCAACTGAGCTTTTAAGTTCAGTTCAACTGAGCATTTAAGTTCAGTTGAACTGAGCAATTAAGTTCAGTTCAACTGAGCATTTAAGTTCAGTTCAACTGAGCTTTTAAGTTCAGTTGAACTGAGCAATTAAGTTCAGTTCAACTGAGCATTTAAGTTCAGTTCAACTGAGCATTTAAGTTCAGTTCAACTGAGCATTTAAGTTCAGTTCAACTGAGCAACTAAGTTCAGTTCAACTGAGCATTTAAGTTCAGTTCAACTGAGCATTTAGGCTCAGTTGAACTGAGCAATTAAGTTCAGTTCAACTGAGCATTTAAGTTCAGTTCAATTGAGCATTTAAGTTCAGTTCAACTGAGCATTTAAGTTCAATTCAACTGAGAATTTAAGTTCAGTTCAACTGAGCACTTCAGTTCAGTTCAACTGAACAGTTCAGCTCAGTTCAACAGAACATTTTAGCTCAGTTCTGAACTGAGAACTTAAGCTCAGTCTTGCCCACCTCTTGAACTCAGTCTTACTGAGCACTTAAGCTCTGTCGTACTAAAAACTTAAGCTCAGTCACCCCCTATATTTAATAAGTTCAGTCTTATTAAGCACTTTATATCAGTCTCACTAACAAATTTAGCTCTGTTTTACTGAACACGTTAGCTCAGTCTTGCTGATTGATTTAGCTTAGTCCTTCCGAAGACTTAAGCTTAGTATTGCTAAGAACCTCAGCTTGGTCTTACCGAGTACTTTAGCTCCGTCTTACTGATCACTTTAGCTCAATTTTTCCGAGAATGTTCAACTAAGCGTGATAGCTTAGTTCTACTAAGTACTTAAACTCAATGTTACTGAGCACTTTAGCTCAGTTTTACTGATTACCCCAGGTCAGTCTTTCCGAGGACTTCAGCTCTGTACTAGTAAGTACTTAAGCTTCATCTAAGCGAGTACTTTAGTTCGGCTTTACTGAACACGTTAGCTCAGACTTACTGACTGTTTAGCTCAATCTTTCCAAGGACTGCAGCTCAGTCTTACTAAATACTTCAGCTGGGTCCTACCGAGTACCTCAGCTGCGTTTCACTGAGCACTTTAACTCACTCTTACCAACTACTTAAGCTCGGTCTTCTTGTGCAACTAAGCTCAGACTTGCTGAGCACTCATCTTACTGACAAATTTAGCTTAAAACGGAAGCTCAGTCTTGCTGACTGCTTTAGCTCAGTCTTTACGAGGACTCCAGCTTAGTCTTAATAAGTGCTTTAGCTTGGTCGTACCGAGTACTTTAGCTCAGTCTTACTGAGGAAGTTAGCTCAGTTTCACAAAGTACTTAAGCTAAATTTTGCGGAGCAATTTAGCTCAGTCTTACCTTCTACTTAAGCTCAGTCTTACCTACCCCTAAAACTCAGTCTTACTGAGCACTTAAGGTCCATCTTGCTGACTGCTTGAGCTTAGTCTTTCTGAGTACTTTAGCTGAGTCTTACTAAGTACTTCAGCTTGATCTTACCGAATACTTTAGTTCAGTCCTATTGGACACCTTAGCTCAGCCTTCCTGAGTGCTTGAGACCAGTTTAACTTAGAACTTTAGCTCAGTCTCATCTACCACTTAAGCTCAGTTTTACTAGGTACTTTAGCTCAATTTTACTGAGTACTATAGTAAAATACGATGCTGAGCTGGGTTTAAGATTGCTGTGTTGCGACAAACTTACTCCAAGCCACCAGCATAACACATTCTGACTACTTGAATGTTAGTCTCGACATCGTCTCCGGTTTCTCATATTAAGCCTTTTGCCACTTCAATACTCAGCAAACTTGCACTTAGTTTGCTAGGTGACCCAAAAAATTAAGTTTCAAATGTTTTGCTTGTCTTCCGCGAACACTCTCCCAAGACTCCTTTCACTGGGCACTTCAATTTGAATTTTCATTTTTTCTCGCCTAAAGTTCGTCTGTGCCCGAATGCATCTATAAAAAGCATTTGTATTTGAATGAATTTTAAAGCTCTTAAGCAGCGTGCCGTGCCGCCATCTGGTCTGATTGGCTTTAGATTGATTGCATATTGCATAATTGAGTTTTTTTCGTTTAGCTTTTTATTTCTAATAGCCCGTTGGGGTTGCAATTGTTTGTGAATTCAGTGTATGGCATGAATGCAAAGGTATCGATACCTAAACATAGAACTCCGGCTTGTTGCGCTTTAAATGAGTGGTTGTTTGATTTGTAGCTTTTTTTACTTGTTTATTTCAAAAGGCAATATTCAATGGTTTGTTAGACAGCGAAACTCACGGGATTATATAAATTAAAGCAACAGATATAAAAAAATACACAACATTTTCCGCCATTAAGTCACGGATTCTGTTTATTGTTTAGTGATGCATAAAGCGCGGTTTTTTGTTTGATTTGTTTAAAGTTTCCTTAGAAGTTATTATGGGTTTTTTTGTGTTGTTTTCTTTTTTATTACGTTTTGACGTAAGCAACTGAATTAATCTTTTTTTTTATTTGTATGCATGTGATTGGGTAAAAAAAAATCATTAATGTACCTTACCGGCCAGTTGTGATTGGGTAATGCAGCAGTGGTTTGATTATTTGTATTACTCACCTGCAAAGAAAAGGAAATCAAAGTAGTTTATTAGTCTAAGGAAAGATTTTATAGTGAACTTATTTGAAATTGTTAGGATAAAGAACCGATAAATCATAATTATTATTATTATAATTGACTAAAAATAATTGGGTTTTGCATGAGCCGTAGTCAAAGTCGTAGTCCGATCTTCTTGTTCTTCTTTTCCTTTGGCTGTGCTGTTAGCATTGTGGTTTCAAAAGAACCACAGTTTTCTCAATTATGTGCCTAAGACTATTCGTCTGCTGGGTACGCCGAAAAAACGAAATTTACTTAAAATAGTAGATACTTAGTTCAGTATTGAATACAAGCTCAGAGGAAAAGCTTTTTCGGAAAACCCACTCAACACCAAACTTGAATTTTTTGTGATTAGGAATAGCTTAAGGCCTTGCGCAAACCAACGCGGTGAGTGCGTGCGATGCGATTGCGTTAAGTCAAATCCCTTTGTAATCTTATGGACGTTTGACTTAATGCGTAGAGATTTGACTTAACGCAATCGCATCGCACGCACTCACCGCGTTGGTGTGCGCAAGGCTTAAATCTATGCAAACCAATTTGAAAATTTTTCATGCAAGCCCCATGAAAATGATTGCTGGGGTACCACAAGAATGTGATCTTGGGCCAGTTTTGTTCCTTTTTTGCGAGCGATATTTCTCAAATGCAGAGAAATTTTTCCATTTAAAAGAGGACCATATTTTAGGAGTGGAGGTACGAACGCGTGAGTTGATGAGAAGGAAGGATGCGCGTAGACATCTTGTTAGCCAACGAATCGAAATGGCGGAGCACATAAAACAGATTTGTTTTTTTTTTTATGACTGAACAAAAGCTTACAAGACGTTATACTATGGAACGGATCAGAATTAAAATAGAATTGGTATCATCCTTGTGGAAAAGGACAGCGTGTTGATCTTTAAGAAGTTTTGCCTAAATCGAATGTGAAGAGACATAAAAGGCGTACTTTTGTTAGATTTTCACAATCTGCTTAAGGATATTTCAAGAGAGCAGCTTTTGTTTTTTGGTGGTGATTTGAAAGGAATAGGTTAAGAAGACATATATGAAAACTATCATGACTGCTATGGGCTACTACGTATGAGATCCAGTTCCCAGAAATTTTCTGGTGAAGAAATCCTGAGTATATGTTAATACTATGTACTTACATGAATCAAGAGCGACACCACTGGTGGAAATGAAACAGAAATTGATTACGACTCTCAAATTTATGAAGTCTCAGTTGAAATACTACAATTGATATTAGGCGAAGCTGTAAATGAACAACACTATTTTCTTCAGATAAGGAAAATAAAGTAACAAGGGATACTGGGAGAACTGAAAGATATCTATAATCTGTGCAAAAGAATCTACGGAGACATCAGTGTAACACCATCCACCCAGTTCAGAAATCACAGAGAAATTACAAATTGACTGGCATTGCCATCAAGAAACTTGTTTAGACATAGTCCTTTTCTTACGATTTAAGCTAGACACCACTAAGAAGCCAAAGAAAGAAAATTATATGAAAACAGTATTGAGTAAAAGGAAAGCAGCGTTCAAGTTATGGTGAAAGTACTAACCAAATGAGGGTGATGAAAGAATAGACTAGAAGTGAACCTCAGAAGCGACGAGAGATAAAAGCGAAAAAGTGGTTTACCCAAAGTAAAAATAAGGGAAGTATCGAAAACTTTCAGTAATTGTTTGCCCTGGCTGCTGTTGCAAACTAAACTATCCCAGAAATACGACAAAAAATCAGGAGCAAAAGAGCAACTGAATTCAGTTCAATAAGAAGAAATGTATAGGCGACGCATTCGCCAAAGATCAATGAGGATGCAAAAAGAATGATGATTGGTGAAGTACACAAAATGCTCACAAAATTCAGCACATTTTGCAACAGCATTGTGATGGTTTTATCAACAAACCTTTTTCTCGAAAGCATTAAATGAAAACTGAACGTAACTAACTGGAAATACGTGAAATAGAAGCCAGAAAGGCGGCTAGAGTCTTGGAAAAAGATGTTATACATCAGTCTTAAAAACTCATGATTCTCAAGCCTATTCGAGGTCATACCATGGCTTTGCAATAGAGCCTACCTTTTGCCAATATACAAAAGAAAAAGTTATACCAGAAGACAATATTGTTCGATCTTTGAAGATCGTTTTGCGGGTATTGGTTGCACCTTCTACGAAAGACAATGAAGTTATCTAATAACTAAAGAGATCATAGAATTGTAAGAATGTAAGAAGAGCAGTGACGAAGGTTAGGTATCTCGTGAGTCGTGACCGGTAACAAAAAACTACAAGTATTTGTAATAAAAGCGAATAGTGACATAATTGTTAAAAATTTATTTATTTATTTATTTATTAATATATATTTGATGCAATGTTAAAAATTACATAAAATGAAGCATTGAGGCACTAACAAATAAGCCATCAGCCTACGCTCAAATTTGAAAGAAATGGTTTACAATTTCTGTAACACAAAGCTACAAGCTTGATCGCTCTTCTACAGGTGTAAGAATAAATAAAATAAAATTGAGTTGCAGGGCCCATTCGTTTTTCAAGACAATGAGGTCAGTAACGGAGGAACTGTCAATTTTTTGCGAAAGGAGATACCCGATACCCCACCACGGGTAGCACAGTTGTAATGGACATGTTTTTACAAGTAGCTCTTGACTCATAGCACAAAATATTTCTCAGGTCGACGCGCTAGTAAAGATGGTTTACCTTCGCCCTATCTAAAAATAAATAGGGTGGCACTACAGGGCGAGGAGCGCCTGTGCCTAGCGCATTTCTCACAACCATGCCTTGTGAGGGAGTCCCCTCTATTCCCTTACAAGGCATGGCCTACAATTTTCTGCCGGCTCCGAACGGCTAATTGAGAAAGCGCTTTTCATGGCAATGAATTTACTAACGGAGGCTTGCCAATTCCTCGCGAAAAGTGATACCCGTGGAAAAAATTGTTTGCCTCTGCTGGGGATTCGAATCTCGAACCTCTGGGTTAGCAGGTGGACATGCAAACCATCACGCGACGGGTACCACAATTCGCCTTATCCATATCTTTACCTAGATTAAAAGCTCTGACTCGTTAACTTGAAGCATTCCACGTCTCAGTAGGGGAACACACAGAAAGGAAGTCCTTTGCTCTTTATTACAATGCTCGAATAACTACTGGAAGGTAAGATACCAATCGTAGTAAACAATTTATTCTTTGCCGAGCCACCATATGAAAGGATCCTGTATCCCTGCAACGTGTACTTGACGAACGGTTAGACATTTAAGAAGGAATAAGGTGTTATATTAGTCAAAAACAAAAACAAAATTAAGGTACTTTGTGCTGACCGTTTTTTGATCCAGACATTCTAGACATTTGTTGACCGGAAACGTGCTTCCCAAGTGGCAAAAGTTACTTGAGATCTATGATCAACACTCTTGGTAAAAGGAGTTTCCGATATCAATCTTTATAAACTCTTTTCCTGTTTCGTTTACCATTTTGAAAACCAGCTTTGCGTTCGCAGATCTACATGACAGTTTACTTCGATCATCAACAACGGACAATGGAGCCAAATCCTCGATTAAAGACCTGACTTCCAAAGTTTTTTTTTAGAGCTGGGGTATGCTCGCCAGGGTCCACGAAAGAAACGCACCTCGGTTATGAAAGCCCAATCCTTTTGTTGGTTTTAAAAAAGTAAGAATAAAATAATATTTATTGATTCTAAATGGTCTTTGTCAATGATTTCAATGCTGGTGATCGACGGTTTCAAGGCTGGCAGATTCTCAATTATACGCTGGCAAGTAGGCTTTCAAAAACTCAATCTCCGGCAAATTAACATTTAAATACTGGCGCTAACAGCTCAGTTGCTGACAAGGAAAGATACAAAGGTCTTTAAGGGCTACTGGGAGGATCAAGGCCTAGAACTCGAGGAGCTAAAAATTGGGAATCCCTGGGCAGATCACGTACGCAAAATTGGTACTTTTCAACGACTACTCTCTTCACGTATTTTTCAGGGTTAATTATAAAATTATCTGAACCTAGTGCGTGTGAATTCTATGGTATGAGTGAAAAATAAAATGTGACATCATCAGTATGCGTATTCGCTGGCGGTAGGATTTGTATTTGTTACATGGCTACAGACTTAAGGGGAATTATCAGTTTTACGTTTGGACAAATTTCTACTTAAAACTGCGAAGAGCCATCTAAACAACCACATGAAACCGCATTTTACTACACTATCATGATTGAAGAGGGATATCCCAAGGCAATACTTTCCACCACCGAAGTTAAAGCAACATTTTTCAACCAAGAGGAGGCAACAGCACCAACTCGTTAGTGTAAACCGGCGAGAACAAAACTTATATTACAAAAATTAACGAAATTAAAATTGAGTAAGCGTGTCTGCCTGATAGTTCGAGGAATTGAGATTCGAATTCGCGAAGGATTGGCGAGGTTCGATAATGATTAATAACACTTCCATAGGTGGCACTTTCTCACTTAACTTCGGAATTGGCAAACATTGTTGGACCTGCTCAATTCGTGTCCAGAACTCCCCGAGTTTATTCGAAAAGAGTGTTTTATTCCTATTTATTTATTTTAGCGTTAATTTGACTCAAAATGGCTTAAGATATACTAAATATGGCAGCCTGTCTGCAAGGATCTAACTACAGCATCGTACCATTGCTCAATAGCCCAGTTTTGTGAGCTTGGTGTACATCATCACAATTGTTTCATGCTTTCTCCTCTATCCTCGAAAAACTTTTGTAAAAACAAACTGAAACCACCACAAAAATACCTCGAAAACTAGATCTGGAAACAGAAAAAGTCTAAGCTATCAATACCCACTCAACAGTGACTGCACTTCCCACACTAAAGCCATTTACACGTCTGTACTTCTGACTGATTGCATCAAAATCACCAATTACACATGCAAATCTCAACCACATGTCCATAATATCGTGTCCTAGAATTAATTAAGCCAAATAACAGCTAAAAGCACCACATGCGATTGTAAAAAACAATTAAATATGTTCAATACCAGGCCCGACAAAGACTTTCCGTATCTCTAAGCACGCCCGACTAAAACAAAGCCTTCGAGCTGTCATTATCTATTCATCAGACGGGGGCTTCAGTCATCAAAACAAAACAAAGCAAGTTCACAAAAATCACTACTACTACTACACCAACAACTACTATTCGGCCAAAGTGCAATCAAAAACACAATCACTCTCCACAAAGAAGACGTGTGCGGTTCTGTGCCGTGAATTTTTGCATTGTTTGGCTTATTAACTCGCAGTATCTGTTCTGACAATAGTATTTACGACCTTTTGACTTAGAACTTTGTTTTTCTAACCAATTTGGATTCGGAGTGAGGATAGACAAAGATGACCAAAGATACACGGAGAATCGAGTCAAGTGGAACAGTAATTGCTTCTGTCATTGCATATCTCTTCCAACTTGTGTATCCTTCCCACGTTGCGTTGGCTTGCAGCGGATAAACTTGAAAAAATAAATAACAAGATTTGTATCTTGCCGTAGTATGCTAAATTATGAGAGTATCTGACTTGAATTGCAAAGTATCAGGCGATGAAGATGCAATTAAGAATTGCATCAGTTTTTTTTTGTTTTCATGAATGCCACAGCCACAGGAATGGGCAACAAACAACACAACCACCACACACTTTTCAAAATCTAGAACAATAACAACTCTATACACGGAGAGAAGTAATAGGAGCAACAGTTTCGAAGCGAACCAAATGTATCTGTAAAGTAAGCGAAAAGAGTATCTATTAGTGGTGGTTGTGGCATTTACTATAAAATACAATGCAGCCAACTTGGAAATTAGGTTAATGGGTCATGATTCAGTTTGAGTTCTCAATTTTTAGCTCTGCTGCTGTTTGTTGCGCGGTGCACTCGTTTGTTGGCCGAGCGTATTCGAATCGTTTATTTTGCTGTTTTCTGACTGCTGTCGTGGTTTGAGTTTTTCAATTAAAGTTTTTTCTTCTGTTTTGAATTTCATTGAATTCTCTCTTGTTGGACTTTTGATTTCTGACACTAATTAGGTTACATACTGAGTTGATTATGACCTTTTTCCAACCAGCAGCAGCAGCTAGCTGTGCTACTCTGCCTTGCGTGTGCAGAGTCGTCTTTGAACGAGGAGCTGATAAGTACATTGGGCATCGCTGAAGCGTAACCTTACAAAATAGAAGGTAAGTATAGGTAGGTACGTCGAGTAAATGAATGTTAAGCTAAACAAATAAAAAACTGTTTACTTCTCCTTTCACTTTGTACAAGGCAATTGGTGGGTACAAAGCAAAACAAAGGCGTTTTTTTATTCCGCAAGCGATACTTACAACTACTCTTCTACTATGCGGAAAAGAAAGGTGTGTGTATGACGCTGACAATTTGAATTTATTTCACCCTCCTTCCGTCTCTGAAGTTTTTCCTTTTTTTCGCTTCTTTTTGTGTTCAAGGCATGCAATTCAACTTTGAGTATTAGATTTCGATAGACATACAACCAGATAGGGGTTAAATTGGATGCCATCGCACAGTAAACACCAACTTCGAGTCTAGGGGGGAAAGGTTTCTTCGAATTTTTGCATGACATGATTGGCAATAGAGTCTATTAAATCGCACGGATTGTGGCATTAAGTTATCAAAATGAGCCAAGACAAAGGGGCGCCGCGTCGATTGTATGAGGAAGAAAATAACATTCGGCTCCTTGGATCTATGATTTGTGTGGATAAGACAACCATCCGCAGCCGGCCGGCGAGGTGCAGCGTACAAAATGCAACAGCAGCCGGTGGGGATAATATGCAGCAACGCAACCGAATCTGGAATTTTCATACCATAGATTGTGTGTATCTATTATTTCGATGGCAATTTATGGGAAATTCGTTGAATATTTTTGTATATGCCAACAAATCAGTATCCTTGTCATGTGATGGAAATGGAAAGACACTGCGAAGATTAATGTTGCCACATTAGCCAGCGGCTAAGAGGGTTACATAAATTCACTTATTTTCACAGTGATTAAAGTGATTTTGACAGATTTTCAGATTTTGGAATTGAGAAACAAGTGGTAGGTATTCAAGGAGAAAATTAAATGTTTCAATGGATAATCGTTATTCGAAAGGCATTCATTATCACAGCACCTTTCACTTCTTTTGAAAGTTGATTCCGGTAACAGAAGCTCAGTGGAGCTCTACGTTGGAAACAAATTATTGGTTTAGGGAGTATGAGATTGAATTATTACCGTTCTAAGATATTTGGAGTCTTAATTGGCGCCCAACACTCTATTTTAATGAAAATTTCAATGTTAAACGTCTTGTGAGAAATACTCTTTCAAAAACCTCAAGGCAATCTCATTGAAAGGGAAGTGGTTTAGGTAAGAATCGATTTGAAAGTTGAGTGTTGAGTGTGCTCACCTTGTGTTCATTCAATCGTTTGATATAAAATTACGTTTTACTTAATTAAACAGCAGCTCGCAACCTTCTCTTAAACTGTATTGTTTTGAAGGTTAGTCTGCGATCAGTAGAGAATTTTTTTGGTTTTTTGAAAGGTTTAACGGTCCTCATTAGGGCTGAGTTATAGGTGAGAATATATTTGTTGAAAACCATTGAAATCTTTGCATTAAAAAAAAAAACAAAGAGGGAAACAAGTAACTTATATCGATGTGCACCTTCGCGGCGGTTCGTGTTCAGCAATCTACCGGTTGTTTATTTCAGCTTTTCATAAAGTAAATGAAGTAAAAGTAGTCAATTCGGGTTTTCTTAAGATATTTCTAGGGTTGAGTAAAATTAGGAAGACCTTGTTGCTTCGGTTGATCATTTCGAGACTAGTGCAGTTGGTGGCTAACGTCTAAAGCAGATTTTGAGAACATTTAGTCGCTTATTTCCTTTTGTACAAAGAAAGGACACTCATTAGTATGGCCAGTATCAGTCACTGCCTTTAAAGTCAATTTCTTTTGGGAGTAGATCCAGAAATAGCTAGGGTTTTAACTGGCGCCCAACACTTTATTTCTGTGTTTCCTTTTCTAATATTGATTTTTACTTCTATTCACGTCTTTTCAAACTAGAACTTGACATTTAAAGCGTTTGAGGTAGGCAGTGAGAAGAATTGCGGAAGCATTCTACTGCCACTTCATCTAATGCATGAAAGGAAATAGGCATCAGAAACTTTCTAGAATCTCACCTATCGGGTACAAATCGCAAGATTACGTTTTTTAAGGCACTCTGCTCTGAATCTTTCGGTTTTTTGAACCCTTTAAACATTTTACGGGCGCCGAATATTTCACTTTAGTAACTTCCTTAAAAAAAAAATGTATTTAACTTCTGTCTGCTAATTTTAATACCAGGATATGATGTCTCTTACATTTTTTAGCATATAGTTGCCGTGCTGTATAAAGTGCTCTTTAGTCAAACTTTTGTGAAAAAAACCTTGCTTTAATACAGCCAATATCAATCATTAGTTCATAGATTTTTCCCTTCCGAAACAAGTCGCAAACTCACTTAAGTCTTTATTGGCGCCCAACACTTCACTTTAGTGATTAATGATTCCTGTTCGAAGGTGTTTCTTTACTTCTATCTATCTACTCATTTAAGATCTAGAACTTGGAATTTTTCTCGAGATTGACTCAGTCAGCAGTAACAGTTTCAAATAGATCGTCTGAGGTATTCGACTCTCCAAAGTGTCAACATCCATAGTAAATTTTTATAATATCTCCTCTCGGGAAAAAATCATGAACTCGTTTAAGTATTTACTGGATTAAATTTTACTCGTTTAAATTTTTGAGTTTACTTGAACTCACTAAAGTTTGAAGAGTGAAGAATTTTCTATTCTTGTGAACGGATTTGAAAAATATATTTCAATAGATAAATAATGCACCTTGATATTTTTGACATTACCTAGTTCAACAGTTCGTTGCCGTCTCAAAGTTGGGAGCATTTGGCTCCCTAATATATCTCGTGTTACAAGAAAAGTATGTTGAAGTACAGCCAATATCAACCACAAGCTAATGAAAGTCTTTCTTTCCAAGAACGAGAAGAGAACTCGCTAGAGTCTTAACTGGCGCCCAACACTCCTTCCTTATTTTTTTTTTAATACCTTTCAGCTTGAGAATCTTAGCATTAAGCAACTCATGATCTATAAGGTTGCTGTTAAAGTATTAGGCGGGCTATCAACTCGTCTGCACATTCATGGACCTACGGAAGTCGTAATTGGCGCCCATCACTCCACTTTAGTGTTTCTTGTTCGAAGGTGTTCTTTTACTTCTGTCTACTCATTTTAGATCTAGAACTTGTTCTTGAGATTAATTCAGTCAGCGATAACAATTTCAAATGGATCGTCTGAGGTATTCGGCTCCCGAAGATACTAATTTCCATAACAATTTTTAATAATCGCTCCCTTCGGGAAAAACTCATGAACTCGTAAGGAAATTACTGGATTACAACTCTAAATTTTTGAATTTACTAGAACTCACTGAAGTTTGAAGGGTGCCAAATATTCCATTTTTGTATACGCTTTTCAAAAATATAATGCAATAAACGCTGGACCTCGATATTTTTGACATTACCTAGTTTAACAGTTCGGTGCCTTCTCAAAGTAGATCGTTGGGATCATTTTGTCCTTTATTTTATCTCGTGTTAAAAAAGTAAGTTTTTATACAGCCAGTTTCAGTCACAAGCTTATAGTATTCTTTCTTTCCAAAAACAAGAGGCGAATTGGCCAGAGTCTTAACTGGCGCCCAACACTCCTTTTTTTTGAAAATATCTTTCAGCTTTTATTTACTAGTGTTAATATTAAACACCTCATGATCTATAAGGATGTTGCTAAAGTATAAAATGGGTTATCATGTCATCTGGATATTCACGGACCTACGGAAGTCCAAATTGGCACCCAACCCTCTACTTTTGTAGATGGACTCCCGATCGATGCTGGATCATTTGGAGTTGTACATTTCAGTTTCTTAATCAATCTTTCCTCGCTTTAGTAAGAAGAAGGACGAAGGAAGAAGTATAGGTTTGGAAATATGTTATGGATTTCTTTTCTTCGAAAACCTACCATGAGCACAATCCGAATTTAGGCATGCCATTTATTTTACTTAATAAAGCAAATAAAGTTAAATAGTCAAGTTTTCATGTTTTTCTGCAGCTGTTCCCTGGTAAATTCTGGATATCAAGGTGGAGATAGTCTTACTAAATAACCCTCTACTACTCCTCCTACTCCTACTGTGAGCTTCTCGTTCCCTCTGAAAGCGAAACACAGCCTTGTGTGATCTATGCTTAACACTGCTGATCTGAAAAGATAAGCATTCATTTCAGCCACATGTTGCCTCTTATTTGACACCCAAAACTCAAAAGTTTTGTCTAACACTCTCTCTTAGCTTAAAATTCGTTGAGTGGCTTTAGCCTTGACACACGATTCTATTTTGCTTTGAAAATATTGACATGCTGAAGCTTATGAAGTTATTCAATTTGGACATAATCCAATCTATAACCAAAGTATTTTATTCATTCTAAATCAACTTGCTTACAGTCATTCCGAGTTTTCTTCAGTTCTTTTTGAAGGTAGGCGTTCTTGATAGAAAGAATTGGGAGCTAGGTAGCTAAAATGTGATAATTTCAGATCATCAGCTATAGTTAATCTTAGCACGTGCAATTAGCATCGACCACTATTTTTCCACATAAAATATATTTATGATTTTCTTCCCCATTGTTATTCTATTCACAAAGAGTTCCAGTCCCGCATAAGTCTGATCGTTGTATAACATTCTTAGGGCTACAAATAGGCAACTCATGTATAATAATCAGATATGCTGACTTTGTCGTAAAGTTCAAAAAAGTACTTTTATAAGGTCGGCAATTCTATGCTTAAACATTCAGTCACACACATTGATTTTGTGTTTGATATTACTTTTCACACTACTACGGTTGATTGTTAAAAAAGAAAAAAAATAAAATAAAACTAATGAAGGCAACACCAAGTATTGGGCAATAATGTCGACATAATCAATCCCATTGTTGGAATTTATTGCGTTTTCCCTTTTTATGAGTTTTCTTCGGTTTTTTTTTTGTATTATGTATAATTTTCGGTTCTCTTTAACTTTGATTGAATTCAAATGGGAATTTTATTAAGTCAAAAAATAGAAAACGAGAAATGAAAACAAAAATGGTGGCTGGGCATAGTTGAACAGCACAACATATGAATAAAGAATAGGGAACGGAATTTTTTTTTCGTATATAAATGAAGTAGCTTGCCAATTGTGAGATTTTCCCTTTAAATTTGAATTCATTTTAGTTTAGAGAGACAACTATTTATAGGAAGCTTTAAGTTTCAGGGTTAAAGTTTTGTGTGTGTTGTTGGTTGTGTTGTGAAAAAAATTTAGAAATTGTGGTAAAAATATATAGAAAAACTCAGGCATGTGGAACTGAATTGAAAAATGTAAACGCTTGAGCTTAATTTTTTCTTTTTTGTTAAAACGGCACTTGTTCCTGGTGGAATACGGATTTTATAAAATTATGTGGAACGATTATGTGCTATGAAGTCATATTTTATACTGTTGGGTTAAGATTCACTTTTATTTCAATAAATGGCGCCCAACATGAACAGTCAAAAAGTCTTTTGGAAGAAAATCCTCAGGGAATGCGAAAAAAGAGCCGTCATTTCTCAACATCGGAATTCGCCACCTAAAATAAAGTTCGGTGCAAGTCAAGATTTCGGCAAAAATCTTTGAGATATACGCCAAGTACAAAAAATAAGCATTAGACTTGTTGAATAAGGGGGAGCTTCTGTTTAAAAAAAGAAAAGTGACCATGATATGCCTTGATTCCATAGCATTGGCGGGTATGCTGAATGAATGTTTGAATTTTTCATTAGTATGCGAATACGGAAAATAAAGCATTGGGCGCCAGTTTTAGCAACAGTGATCTCATAGCGCTTTCAAGAAAAGGGGAGTATGAAAATAGCAGCGGCTACAACTATTAGAGGTTTGATTAAGAGTTGTGACGTGATTTGGGCCAAAAACAAAAACTCCCTTTGAGTTCTTAAATGACACGCAATTATTTTTTCTTGGAGGGTTGTTTGAACATAGATGATAAAGTGTGACTTGGATGTAAGAGATAAAAAATTGCGTGCCGAGCACCAATAAAAAAACCATAGAACTTCAAAAAGGGAGACCCTAATAGTAACAGCAATGAATGGGATAACAATAACAGAGTCCTGGTCTACAACGATCCAAACTATTCCTTTTCCCAATGGATAAAAGTACCTCAAACTGGTCAGATTTCTGTTAAAATCTGACATGAAAGAAAAACTTGGAACGCTTAAGTGCACCAGCCTCAAAAAACCTCTTAAGCTCGCAAATACGTATTGGCTATCAAGGAACATTTAGAAATTAGTTAAAAAATAAATAAGGTGACGCAACAGAGCGAGCAGCCTAGGACCAAAAGTATTTTTCACAACCATGCCTTCTGGTTGAATTGAGTTGACCAACAATTTTCTGTCGGTTCTGAACGGCTAATCGAGCAAACGCAGGACTTGCCAAACTCTCGCAAAGTGATATCATTCGAAAAACATTTTTGCATCTGTTGGGATTCAAAACACGAGCCTCTGGGTTAACAGGTACACATGCTTACCATCACGCCAGGGGTACCACAAATGAAGAAGCATCACGAAAAGTAAGAGCTCCAAAGGTGTAAGCCAAAGGCATCTTCCATAGGGATGGTAGACACAATATTTCCAGCTCAGTTTTCTCTCGTGTTAATCTATCCAAAAAGGGTTCCTAGACATTGTTATGTTCCTAAGACTTGCTGGAAAATGTTTGAATATGAAATGTTCATAAAAACAGAGCGAATGGCGCCAATTGAGATTTCACTGAGCTAACAGCTCCAAACCCAAAAGCAAAGCGTTGGGCGCCAATTAAGATTTTATTGAGCTTACTGCTCGTTCCAAAAGTAGAAGTTTTGGAAAATGGTGAGATCAATTCTATGTACAAGTAGCAGGACATGTGGAGCACTATCTAAATAATCATATCCCGTTTTCGATTAAATTAGAATTTAATCGAAAATGGGGTAAAGCTAAAAAGCAATTTTGACACTTCACGTTTTTCAGGAAGCAATGGACATGGATGTCATGAAAAAGACCCTCAACATTTAGCCAATTAACACCAAAATCACTTACTTATCTTTCACTGTACATCTAAAGGAGTTCAATTACTTAAAATTGCAACCAGGTCACTAGTCTCCCAAGAAAAGGGGAACTCTTTAGAAATTCTTTAACAAACATCAGCCTTAGATTTAGAAGTGTTTTGTCCTCATTTCAGCTATTCCTAGGCGAATGCAAGTTTTTTGCTTTCAAAAATCGTTGAAAATGCAAGGACTTTACTCTAAAAAAAAAACTCCACGAAGTAGGATTTCAGTCTCTTATTATCTGAAGGTAAGAATTTCATTAAAGAAAGAGCAAGACATCGCCTAAAGACAAATATGTAGTATCAAATTGATTGGAGCGAACTGCTTCTGCCCTGCTCTACTGTTTGTTATTCTTTTGTTTTAGAAAACCCTAGGTAGCCAGTAGCTCTTTGGTTAAGGTACTTGGCATGAGAGTACATGAAAGAGCGTTGGGCGCCATTTAAGTTTAATTGTGAACGTGTACGACTCCGACCTTAAATAAAGTTTTAAAGATCATATTGATAGAAATTCAGAAGGAATGTTTCAATTTGGAGCAACACACTGCACCCAGTCAAACCCTCTGCTATTTTTTCTCCCAAAGAAACTTAGGCAGCCACTAGCAGTTTTCTTTTAATGTTGATTGCAGGTGCTCGCCATGGGAGTATATACAAGAGCGTTGGGCGCCATTTAAGTCTCCTTGTGAGCCTATACGGCTCCCAGTCGAAACAAAGATTTTTAGACCTTGCTGATAGATATTCAGGAGCAATGTGGCTCTTTGTATAAAGAAGAAGCACAATGATTTTCCAATCGCGAGGTAAATTGAAGTTGAAAAATTATTTTCTTGCTTCATGAGAGGCTCTGACAAACATGAACACCTTGGCAAGGACTCTGCATGTGTATTTCTAATAACATGTTAAATTACTAGGCAGGAACACCACGAATCAGCTATTTTCGTTTTTGGAGAATAGCAAGCCATAGAACTCTGGAAGTAAAAGACTAAGAAAACACCTGCCAGGAATTTTGCCTTGAAATTCTGTATATAGATATTTAAAATATATTTCAAAATGAAAATACTGTCTGAAATGTCACTTGGCCCTATAGTAACAGAGTCTTCTTTTCAACACATCTACGCATTTTCGGAGTGTTGGGCGCCAATTACGATTACATCTAAACGATGCTCTGTAATCTCTATGATATATTCGTTGTTCTTATTCTAAAATGACAGCCTAAGCTATAATTCAAACATCGTGTACATACATCCATCTTTTTTGTGTGGCACGTGTTGCTTACACACCCGAGGAATGAGTAGGTGTACTCAAGGTTCACTATGCTGCCAAAAGATTTTTTTTTTGTTTGTAATTTGTAAACAATATTTTCAGTGTTTACAGGAATAGAACACCGAAAAGAAGATTCGATCATCAAAAATTCTATGGCAATGAAGAAACACTCCACACGCCAATAAGTACCCATAATCGAGAAGGTTAAGCCGATAAGAATGCCCCAATGTCAACCCCAAGCCTTATACGATACCACTTCCTGAAGTTCGATTTTCGATGATAATCTTAATTCAAAATAAAATATTATTCTACCGAAGATTGTTCCGATTGTTGACTTCGTGACAATCTCGGTATCAAATACACCACAACATAAGATTCTCTTTGACCTTTTATCAAACAGATTGCCAATCTCCGGTCTGGTCTCACTTGAGTGCGGTAACTCTTGAATACATAATCATGTTATGAATCATGTTTGCCATATCGTAACTTAATATGCTTTTAATGAAAACCTGATTATCCAGTCAACGCCATATTTAAGCTTCAACCACAAGTGAACCCATTTAAGGGCCCTCTCTTTCAACAACCAAACATCTTGGCATGTATTTCAAACTATGTAAATTGATAAAACATTTAAATAAAGCCGAATAAATCTAAAGATACTTTCCCCTTGAAATATTTTCTTCACAGTCCATCTCCGTGCTCTACAAAACTACAAAAAAGATCCAACTAACAAAATACAAATATTCTAAACATCAAACCAATTTAATTTTAGACTTACATCTGTCTCACCATATATATAGCCCTTGACTTGGCTTGTTCGTTGGCATATCACAATTATTTCGTTATTCTATCACTCGCTATGGCTGCCATAGAAAACAAATAGTTACAATGTTTAGATTACACAAAGCATTTGGCATTTTTGTTAAAGAGAACAACATTCAAAGTACGGTTTGCCGGGAAACTTGTGGTGGTGAGTGTGTGTGTCCTTCGAATTTAATCAAAATCTTTTTGTATCCATCCCACACACTCTTTTATAATTTGGTGTATTAGCTAATACACTTAAACATTTAGGGCTTTTGAGACATACCCAAGTATGGATAACCTTGAGAAGTACGTGCACGCGTTTCCGGGTTGAAATTTTTGTCTTGTTTGCGTTACAGCAGGTACAAAAGTTGTTCTTCTCTTTCATACCCCCCGTGTCTATTGCTGGTGCTTTTATTTATTTTGGAGCGTGCTTTTGTTTTGAATTGTGTATAGCTAGCTTAGTTGTAGATAAAAAGAAACATGTTCTATCAGCACGTGATAGAATGAGAAATCAAAAAGTATTTCTCTTCGCAAAGATTACAATATACTTTGTTTTGTGATTGTGTGGGTGTATCTTTTCCGGGTTTCTGTAACAACTTAAGTCCTACAAACACATAAATGAATGTGAGCAAAATGAATTTGTGATAAAGTTTGATCGAAGACATTTATAAATCGTGACGATTTAAGAACTCCCTGCCCTCACTACACTCGTAACTAATCAAGCAACACCTCATTCTGTTGATTAAACAAGTTTCCCGGCACCTTGCAGCTCATACCGTGAAGTGAAAACAAAGTTATCGCTTACACGTGCTGGTGCTCCTCAAGTAATCCTCATTATTTACCACTCCCTAAAGCAGATATAGGATCTAACGGTATCATAACGAAATTAAATGCAATAAAGGAATCACATATTCTGTCGATGTAGGACATTGGAAATGAAGTACACTAATTCAATGGCAAAGGAAAGGAAATAAACTCATCTGATAAAAAAAAGATATTAAAAACACGTGGGCGTAATGAGTTTTTGTTTTGGCAGAAACACCGGTCCTTCGATCTAGAGAAGGTGGATTGAGCTGTGGGCAGTACTAGTTTGAGGCAAAGTGTCAAAAGCTTTGTGGCCGGCACGGCACTTGAAGGTCTAGAGTTTTAGAGTATTTTCTTTTCCTTGTCACTTTTCTTCTTTATGCAGAGGAGGAAGTAATTTGATAAACATTTCCGGAAAAAAATTAAAAAAAAAAAATGTTTGAATAGTAAGCTTCACTTTTTTTTCGTCTCGTAGATGTGATGGCTTTGTTCCAAATTATTGACACTTATGACGGAAATATTAGATAGTTTGTCTTTGAGTTTTGATGGAATGTAATAAGTGGCTAGAATAGTTTCTTGATGGCAGACATAAATCTCAGTAAATTTGTTTAGGAAGGATAAATGACACCAAAGAAATGGCAAGTTGCGTAGGTAGTGTCGATTGGCGATAGTCGATAAGAAACTAAACGAAGCAAGGAACATTGTTGGAAGTCAATGGATAAAAATTTTGAAATGGAGCTTGATTCGATTGACAAACAGTTGCAGCTTTGATTTCAAAAGCGATCGTTAAAGTTGTACCGTCACACTTGAAGGCATGGTTTGGAAATTTCAAATACAAGATCTTAGTCTTTTGACCTGCTATGAACGTTCGACGAAGTAGAACCCCGATTAAGAGAGCCACATGTGTTCCAGATCCTGTGCTTAGCTCCTTTGAACATTCTGATTATCTGAAAGAAGTACCCTAAAAGCTGGAGTGGGAGTTTTCTATTTTATGCCGGTGAGTTAATTCAGTGCAGATACCACGGCAAAGGATTGAACCACATGTGTTTAATACAATACTTCAGTCATACCTGTATTTATGAAAATAGCTTTTTCATCTCAGTGGGCATTGAATGGATGTGACGATAATCATACAAACGGTGTCTTTGCCAAATGTGTGCCTCGAGTAGCAAAGCTTCATAAGGTACTTTCAACGAAAAAATTAAAGCAAAAGAACTAAAGAAAAATATTTGATTTGAAGGAAAATAAAATAAAATTGAATCAAGCGCTCAGGTTAGGCAACTGGCTCACCATTCCGTTTTCTTCAAAGTTGCACTGTTGATCTTATTTTCATGCTTGGGCGAAACGTGCTTTGGAGTTGAGTTCGCTGGTTCTAAATTAAGAAGATACAGTTGAGCTTTGATGGTACCCGTGGCGTAATGGTTAGCATGTCCACCTGCTAACCCAGAGGTTCGAGGTTCGAATCCCAGCAGAGGCAAAATGCAAAAATGTTTTTCCACGGGTATCGCCTTTCGCGAGGAATTGGCAAGTCCTCCGTTAGTAAATTCATTGCCATGAAAAGCGCATTCTCAGTTAGCCGTTCGGAACCGGCGAAAAATTGTAGGTCCCCTCCATTCCCTGACAAGGCATGGTTGTGAGAAATGTGCTAGGCCCAGGGGCTCCTCGCTCTGTTGCGCCACCTTATTTATTTATTTATTTATTTAGTTGAGCTTTGGACAGGGTTTTGTGACCACAGATATGGCTTTTCTGCCTTTTAAGTACTTTCATAAAACATTTCTCTCAACCTACTTTGAGAGTCCTCGGAACAGCCCATTTCCAAAAGATTCAGAGGTAATACGGAGCTGGTCTTAGATCTCCAATGATAAGAGGCATCCAAAAAAGTAGAAACCAGAACAGAAGGAATAATGAGAAAATTCTACCTCTAAGCATCATTAGTACCTTATGATGTAAATGGCGCCCAAGTGAGTACCAAAATACTTTTCGAGTGGCTTGATAATCATCTAAGTTCTTTCGTACTTAAAGCTGAACATTCATGGACAATATTTGGGTTTAATTTACCCACAGGGCGATCACTAATGTGGAACAGATAAATGAAAGAGCTGTGACCCATTCGAAATGACTATGCTAGTAACGCCGTAAAAGACGAAGAAGAGGACTCATGTTCACTAATTGACGGCAATTCTGGCGTGAAGGAAATGTATAAATAGTTTTATTTCGGTAATTTTTGAGAGCGGAATCTGACACTCCCAATTATCCACTGCCTCTCGTGACGCAGCACAAGGCAGGATTTCATGAGTGATCGTCGACGTCTAGCTAGATTGGCGTTACTAAAGTAATGTATAAAAATAAGAATAAATACGGCAGCACAACAGAATGGTAAGCCCAGGAGCCTACAGCATTTCTAAGCTATGAGTAAAGGGAAGCGACCTACGATTTTTGTCGGACACCAAACGGCTAATCGGGAAAGCGCTTCTCGTGGCAGAAAAATCCTTGCGGTGAAATTGCCAACACTTTCCGCAAAAGGCAAGAACAGTGGAAAAATATTTTTTCCTCGATTTTTTTTTGGCTCGAACCTAGAACGGCACATGTTACTAGCAGACAAGCCAATTATTACGCCACGAGCTTCCTACCGATTGTATCTAATCGATAAGTTTTTTTTTTTGTAAATGGAGTCCAAGAGCGGTCTTTTTTTTTCTATTTAGGTGGCTTGATTTTATTTCCAAACACAGGACTTCATTTTCAATATTTTTAATTCACAATCATTTCGTTTTTAAATGTTGGCTAAGCGAATATGTAGTTGGCTTAAATAAACGGATGATGGCTCTCTTGAAAGTGGAAACCCATCATTTACTTAACAAAGTTCAGTCTTTGAGTCTATATGAGTGGCTTCAGTGATATCAAATCAAACAAGCTCACCGTCTTACATTTTCTTCTTCAAATGGCGCACAATTGAAACAAAGCGCTTTGAAAACACTTGTTCAACAAAAATACTTATTTCACCGTCTCACCGTCTTACATTTTCTATTTAAAATGGCGCCCAACTTGAAAATACTAATTTAATTTAACTAAGACATATTTTTAGAAATTGTCGTCAAAATACAATTTTACTCAAAAGCAGCCCAACTATAAGCTTTAAGTTCAATTGGAGCCCAAGTGCAGGTTAAGTGTAAGTGAGGGCGCTACCATCGTGTTTTTCTAAGCGGAGGCAAAGCATGTGCTGCTTTCCCTTATTAGTTGCTGCAGTGTTTTCCCCATTATTTTCTTACGAAATGGCTACTCTCGGGCGGATAACTAGTGATAAGCATAAAAGAAGAAGAGAACTTCTCTTCGAAATCACGAAATAAAAATATGGACGACAAATAAATTAAATTAAGTGAAGCAGAAGAAATGGCGCCCAAGTAAGAACTTATTCCTCTGACTCGTAACTAGTTCGGAAGCTACTAGAGTTATTTGAGTTAAATGCGTCAATGTCATCTAAACACTTTATCATTTGAGTGACGTATGGAAATTGAGCTCCATTAATATGTTTTATAGATTTTGAAACACCCAAGTGTGGGTGATGCTTATGTGAATACTTTTATAGCCATCACAATATTTTCTGTATAGACTCTGAGGCATGCTTTGGAATGACAGCGTGAGAGGTATCTCAAAACTTGCTTGCCTAAATAATACGCAATTGTGGGTAAAGTGTCAACAGAAGTGCCTTTTGGCCGACTGAAGAAGCATGAATGCCTTTTCACAATGATGAGAAAACACAATCGAATTCTTGTTTCAACGAGCTGACTTAACATTTGTTTGAGGATTTACCTTAAAACGCCAGGATCACTACCTTCCCTTAGAGACGTGAACCGATAGAATTAAAATGATATTTCATCTACCTTGACAAAATTGTCAACACAAACTTGTTTTTATTGTGGTAGAAATTTAAAGTGGTACCCGTGGCGTAATGGTTAGCATGTCCACCTGCTAACCCAGAGGTTCGAGGTTCGAATCCCAGCAGAGGCAAAATGCAAAAATGTTTTTCCACGGGTATCGCCTTTCGCGAGGAATTGGCAAGTCCTCCGTAGTAAATTCATTGCCATGAAAAGCGCATTCTCAATCAGCCGTTCGGAACCGGCGAAAAATTGTAGGTCCTCTCCATTCCCTCCCAAGACATGGTTGTGAGAAATGCGCTAGGCCCAGGGGCTCCTCGCTCTGTTGCGCCACCCTATTTATTTATTTATTTTAGAAATTTAAATCACTCCTGAAAGCAAATCTACTAAGACTGCCTTTTCATTTTGTCAACCCCAATTTCTATGGCGATAAATTCTGAATGCTGTTCATAGACACATTCACATGTGAAAGAAATCTACTGAAACGTGTGATCAAGTCACAGTTTTAAATCATATTTTTTCCTCCAAAATCCCAATCAACAATTTGTCCATATCACACACTCACGCTTTAATCACATCAATTTTAAAAGCCAAAAAATTATGTCACTGCCATTGCGCTGCTCACAAATTCTCAATATTCTCAAAACCTATGCTAGCTATCTGTCCATGCGGCCTTTGTTTCTGTTGCCAGCTCAAAAATACGAATTCGCAATGTGATTTGCTGGCCAACACACATCTCTGTTGCATTCATCGAAAAGCCAATAAATGTTCACCTCTCTCACATACGGAACGTGACCTATTTGGCTAAACTTAGAATCGTACAGAAAAAAAATATTTCAATTCGAAACGCAGAGTGACAAAAAAAAAAAAAAAAACTGCCGTCGTTGCTATCCAGATAGGCCAACTAAATGCTGTTCGCACATCGCGCACCATACCAACCTGTTGCAATGCCAAATTCAAGCCTATCAACATTATATCACATTCACACACACGCCCATATACACAAATGCGAGGCGCGTACCAAGCATAACTGTCTCAAATCGACCCTGCTATTATGCACTAATTGCATGCAACAAGGTTGAGTTCTACTTTATGCTCTGCACACAAAAAGAAGTCGAAGAAAAAAAAAGTATTCGAAAACATGCCCACGACATTACAGTGCATGAGCAATTCATGTGCGTTCGCAAAGCATCTCAGAATGTGAATCTTATATTCTATTTTAAATTTCACACGTTACAGTTACTAGATACGAATACGTATCTCAAAATAAAAATACCGCTAGGCTTGTTGGTCGTCTTATGCCGGTGCCATGTCGAGCCGAACCGAGCCGTGCCGGCCGGCTACACAAATGTATGCGCACAAGAAACAGCAACCTCAAAATTCAGATTCAGACACTCAGTGACAAATTATATTTGTAGAAGAGACGCAATATTCAACAAATGTTATTTATCTCGCAGATGCGTCACACTCGATCGATGGCTGTGTCTGTATGAGTCTCTTTGTGCGTGTGTGTGTGTGTACTTATCTATGAGCTATGGATAAAGGGGGACTATCAACCAACCTATAGAAATTAATTCACTAGATTAGCTGTGACCTAGTTACACAAACAACAACAATATGATGACGGTTATGTGGGGAATTATTGGTTACAAATGTTTTAGTTTCGCCCTACTTTCTGCAACAAACACACACATAACACAAGGGGTGCACAACAAAATAACACAAATAAATAGAACTTCAAATTGGGGCTGCTACAACAACAACAAAAAAAAAAATCCAGAGTGGATATGGTTCCTATATTAATTCTTTTGGCACTGGTCCATTTGTGTTACATATTTTCTGAGATATATGATGGATGTGCAGTGCAGATGCGGACGCTGCCCGGTCTAACCCATATTTGTAATATGCGGGCTCTACACACTCGATGGACGTTTAATTGCGTTTTTTATGTTGTCTAAAAATTGGAGCAACAAAGAGTGATTTGTATTTGAATAAAATGGAGCTCTTTCGGCATCGCCCCATTTAATATGAGGAATTTCCATTAGAAAAGCCGTAAATGTGTTCGTGTGTTTGGATGATGGACTATGTTCAAATAGCGAATAATCGATATTTGTCGTGTACTCTCAGAACCGATAAATTGTAATTGGCTAATTGAGCTCAAGTCAAGAGAGGGAATGCATTTGCTGGACAGCATGAATGAAGTTAAATGAACTTAAAATGATCACAGGCCGGTCGGTCGGTGTCGGTAGTTTGTTAAGTAAGTTAGTTATATGGATTCATGATGGAGACTGGAGGATGAAAAACAATTGACAGTGAAGTAATTGATTAAGAAAAATGATAATGTATTCATTACGAGATATTTGTGGTCAACTATGCTCTGACGATCGTAAAGTTTACACTTTAAAAAGACTTAAATGGTTGAGCTTTGCTGGGTTGGAGCAGGAAGGGAAGACTGAGTAGACTTTGCACCAAGAAACCATTTGTTCCCTGATGAAAGGATTGTGATTTATGGCGGCCCTTGAAAAGAAGCTTTGAACAATATGAGAGTTCTATCTATTTTGAGACAAGTTGGATATATTTAGTGGACTTATTGAGTGGGAAGGTGATAAAAACAGCCTACAAACCAAGTTCTTTTTATTTTTTTTTCTTATTGGAAAACTGTTTTACTCCCCCAGCAAATCCTCAGGATCTGAAATTTAAGGCAAGAGTGCAAGGACTTGATATTGAGTGCAAAATTAAGAACCGGAGGCCGAGAGCTGAGAACATAATCAAAATTCCATCTGTCTTTTAACGAGAAATGATGGAATGCAAGAAACTTATTTCAGATTTTTAGAATTTCGCAATACCACAAGATAAGTGAATGCTAAGTGGCTATGTAAGCCTTCATGTCACAATGTGGGTGCTACATATGCAGCATATCTTTTTCGTGGAAAAAAAAGTAAAAATAATCCAAAAGTGTCTGCGGTAAGAGGCGTCTAAAGCTTGTTTCAATTTTTAAAGCCTTTTCAAGGGATAACTGAGACCAGTCTTAATTGAAAAAAAGTTAATAGGGTGGCACAATGAGCTCGAGAAGGAGCTTAAGGCACAAAACTAAACTAAAAAAGGAATATAGCGCAGGAAGCCTACAATTTGACTTATCAATGCCTTGTGAAAGGTGAAAACCTTTCAAATACATTCAAATGTTTCTAGAAAGAAAACTATGGTCTTTTAAGCACCAGCTAAACCCACTTACCACAACTGCATAAGCACCCATAGAAACTGAAAATTTGTTTGCCATGTCATCACTTTTGATTAGTTGCGTGAAATCAACTCAACCCACTCTTCATTCTGCAAAATTCTACAAGCACAGCAACTTCTTCAAGTACCATGCAAGGATTTCTTGTTGAGCTACAACTCTGAAATATGCGGACATATGAGCATATGAGTCACCATACGAGTGAAGCATATGTAACAGCTTGTTCAGGTCGGGTAGAGAATAAATGAAGCTTGCCAAAGCCTTAGTCAAAAAGAGATTTTATCCATTTGGATTGTTTCAATTACAAAATTTTCTTAAGAACATAACCAACGTTACCACCAAACAAACAAACAACGACGTTCGAACACATGTCATGTTTCTAACATTTCTTTGCTTAGCTTTGAAAAGTTTTTTTTTTAAGTAGTATTCCTCAACCGCAATGAAGTCAAACAGTACCGAGAAGAAACTTGCAAATTGGATGCAGTTACTATGCAACATAGGAAGACCTAAATGTAGCCATGTGATTGCTGCATATGATACAGATATTTCGAGTTGTGGATAAACCACACCATGACTGAGAACTTAACTCGTAATGAGCAGGTGAGTTTCACTTTTATAGATAAGTCTACCGCTTTGTCTAAGGACATAACCAATCCCACTTCCACTTGGACGGAAGATTGTTCAATTACTTTGGTGCGGTGTACGGTGTGCAAATGGTCTATACTCTATCCTTTTTCAACAAAGTTCTTCAGCCACAGTAACTTTTAGGAGAGCAACTATACATTTAAGACCGAGTCACTTGGCTGTACTACTTTCAAACCTCCACATGAAACACAAATGTCAACATATGACTGCTATACATATGTTACAGGCCCTTCTGTTAAAATGAAAATATCATAAATAGGGTGTCGCAACAGAGGAGGTGTCGGTCTAGCGCCCTGGGGCCCGGTTAAGCCCATTTTTCAAAACAGTATCTAATAAGGCAATGGAGCAAACAAGCCAACCGCTGTCACCTTCTGACATCGCGTAGACATTGATAAAGTTTTATATGTGGTGAACATTGCCCGCACGGCACCCACTTGGAGGGTTCGATCGAGGATTTTTGTCAGGCGCGATAGAGGCAAACATTCTAACAATTAACACAGCTACCACCTACCACCACGGCTAGTTCCTTCCTTGATAGGGTAAAAAATGAACGTTATATAGAAATTGCCTTGACTAAAAGTGATCCAAATTCAACTTATCAACATTTATTTAAGCTAACAGCTATCGTGGTCGCCTCAAACTAACAACAGAAAACGCATATGAACAAATATCTGATACTGGCGCATCGAGTTTTTGCTCATTAAATGAAGATATTTGCATTAGAGTTCATTGAAATGTTGGGCATTTATTTCACTACCCATTGCAGGCTGAAATATTGAGTATCACGCCTAGAAGCTTATCGACTTTTTGCCTCTGCATTCAATAGAACCAGATACAGTCGTTGAATTGAAGACTAAAGAAAGATACGTGTATCATTTTAAGCCGTTGTGGTGACTTGGTCACACTGTTTTTTCCAAATTTTCCTTCATTTAAAGAGTTTTGAGATCTTGAGGGGATCACAACTTTCCTACTTTTAAACATGTTTGGCAAAATGCAGAGCTTGTCGGTTTGGGAACGAAAAATTAATTAAGTTTAAAAGCTTGAAAGAGAAATGACTGCTTGAATTTCAGATTTACTGCGTGTGGATCAATACTCATACCTCAATATAACCGTCAACCGCCTTGGTCCTACGAGCCGGAACAAAAGTGATCAAGGAGCTGTTTTTAAGCATCAGAAAGGAAAACTGATTCTAAGGGACATGCTTTTCGAAGACAACGTTTTGAAGCATATTCAAATGAAGTATAACATCAGGTAAAATTGACTGAATTACGAGTGTCTTTTTACGTTCCATATGAGGAGGTTTATAAATGACAGTGAAAAGCATCTGTAAAGTGAATTTCAGAAAATAAAAAAGCAATATTTTTCTGAACATTGCTCATCGCTCTGTTCTTTTAAGACGCGGGAACCTTTTGAGCGGCAAAATTAAAGCAAAATTGAAAATTAAACGACATCACTTCGCAGAGCTGCTTTCAGTTTTGTTCTAATTTTTCCGCTTTGTCACTTTTCCGCTCAGTACGTAGCCGTGCCATACGGCTGGATCTTAAGCAAAATCTAAATGACAACAACGATAATTCAACAATTTTAGCTCCAAGGATTTCCCCGAAGAACTTGCGAACCAGCGCTTTGTCTGCTAAAGGCCTCAGTAAGGTCTTAAGACAATTGTCAGTGCATTCGTTTTCCAAGCGGAGGCGTATGCTATGCTAATGGCCCTAAGCCACGTTACGAACAATGGATGGACGGGTAGAAGTATCTTTGTTTGGCCCTTCTCAACCCTCTTACCACTTCGAAAGTAATCCAGGAATGCAATAGCTCTCTGAATGCGATCGGAAGATTAAAATCCTTGAGTTTCATTTGGGTTCCGGGCCATCACGGCATAACTGGAGATCGCCGATGAGCTTGCTAGGCAAGGATCTTAAACAGCTTTTTCAGGATCTGAACTTACGCTAGGTCTGCCAGTGTCCTCAGTGAGGGCTTCAATCAACGATTGGATCAGTGAAGAGCACAACCGTAGATAGCATGCCTTCATTGGATGCAGACAGACCAAACGTATGCTCCCCAACGTTAGTAAGAAGACTGCAACATTTTTGCTAGCTCGTAGCAAAAAAGACTGTAGAAAGCTTTTTGGCGTTGCCAGCGGGCACTTCTCTTTTGCCAAGCATTTAAATGTGTTAGGCTTAAATGATACCACACTCTGTGAATCTTGTGGAGAAGATGAGGACACCGCAGAGCACTTCCTCTGTGAATGTCCTGCTTTTTCTCGCATGATGTTACAGGTACTCGGCGCAGACATGGTGAGAGCTGGTAAACTTAGGCTCCTTATCATGACAACGTCTTTTGGCTTTTCTCCAAACCTCTCATAATCTATTACAAAAGAAGTATGCTTTCTGGTAGTACAATGGACGAGTTCTTGTTTTGAGAGTTCCAGTAAATATTTAAAAAAAAAAGAGAGTAGCAACATTCCTGCGATGACCAAAGTTTTGTCAAATCGTTCAAATACCGTGTCGTGATAAATTAGTGCTGCTAGGTTCTCTAATAACTAAAGTAAATCACGCAACAATCGATGGAACCCCGCTCACTCTTTGACAATCACTGTCAACGACATATACTCCCTCTAGTTACTCGGATGTCAATTTCATTGCGACAAAATTACTAGGGTGCCCTTCAAAGATACTGCCGAGGGAACTAACGATCACTAATTAGACACACATTTCATCATGATCACTGATTCTCATCTCACAGGGGGTGAATATTCAGGGAGACCTAAAACAGATTTCAAAATTGAGGACTAGGGGCGTTTTCCACAAAGTGAACAAGATACCACTAGCGAGATAAATCTCACTCTTAGTTGTATATCACGTTCAATAGATCTCAAGGACTTCAGGAATCCGATCTATCACGACTACCTCCACTCAATTTGAATGAAGAACAAGACACAAATTAATAAAACGAACATCATGTCAGAATGTACTTCTTGGCCCCCTTATTTCTAAAACATACAAATTATCACGTCATTTCCACTAAATATCCACTCCCGATCTGTGCTGTTCCTTCCAAAATTAAAATCAAAATAAAAAAAAAAACACCCAGCAAAGCCTGTTCATCTCACCTTAAAGTGGGTAATAGTTCAAAGTTGAATAACCCATCGGGCATCGGCCAACAGTGTGATGCTTTTAATTCTGGATAAGGTATATTTTTAGATCTTCCATTCGTCGAGTCGGAGGGAGAAAATAAATGTCTTAAGTGCCTCTGTCGAGCCTATGATTTTGTAGTCGAACACACTCACACACCGATCGGCATTTCGCATCACAGAGTGTGTAGCACTCACCAATACGACCAAAACATTATAAAGTTGTATATGGTAATCATATGGATGGTTAGGTGATTAGGAGAGAAATCACGCCCCAAACATGGATGCACACGTGTACTCTCTCTCTCTTCGAATTGGGTTAAATAAATTTCAATCCCAGCTACCAACTCTCATATAGGCTTGAGAATTTAATGGATGAGATATAATTGAGGAGGCAATTTTATTCGGTGGATGCCCGCAGACGTGCAACAGGTGTGTCAACTGTTTTGAACCGGCATTTCATTCAAAAAAGACAAGGTTCTTTTATTAGGGTCAAAAAACTCCTCTAATTTAAGATTCTACACGCATGCCCAATACCAATTCCCGATTACACAGCAACAACAGCAACATAACACAGGCACCACAAAGTCCAGAAAAGATCAAAAAACGAAAACAACATAAAAAAATGCCCAAAAAGTGCCTATACACATGATAATTTATATGAATTCTCTGGTAGAATAGGGCTGTGAGATGATGACGAAATCTTAAGCAGCCATTACAGAGAATGATCACAACAGCTGAAAAGGAACACAAAAAAACATAGCTCCCAAGTCCCAACGGACTTAGGCTTAATTGTCAAAAAAGAAAAAGAAAATAACAACCAAAACAATGATGAAGGACAAGTTGAGAAAAGATATAAAAAAAATATGTTCAATGTGTCCCTTGATATACGACATCTGAGGCGGCGGTGGTGGTGGCGGCGGCGGTGCGGCCGGCGGTGTGGTGTGGTGCTTCTCCATCTCACGTTACAATTGGAATTTACAACACAAGACAGCGAGACGGAGACGCAAAAAATTAATTTAAACAAACGACCTACACACAAGAAATATTTCTAAGATACACACAGAGGAGACAGGAGAGGTACCTACACGACTAAATCACGGCATATCATTTGTGATGGGCACAGGAATTTTCGTGGTTATTTGGTGGCACTTTAAAATGAATCGGCTACCGGACGTAAGCGAGGTTATGTTTTTTACGGATTTTTTATTTCTTTTTTTTATGGAAGATCACTCACAACGAGGACACATTCTTTAGAATTAAAAAACGAACGAGCAGGTGGTGTTTTTTTTTTTTGGAATTGGGTTGAGTATATACGAATTTGTCGCAACATTAATGTTGTTGTGCGTTGGAGGTGTTTGATGAGGTAGCTTAGCTATGCAGAAAGCGAGCAGAATTGTGTTAAACGAAGATAACTAAAATGAAAACGGAAGGGAGAAAAAGCCGAAGAATAAAAGAAAAAGGTCGAAAATTGGCGATAAGATAGAAGAAAGAGGTCATGATACAGCCGATATAAAGACAGGGAAAACAGAAAAGTCAAAGTTATTGGACGGCTTAGACAGAGAAAGCAAAAAGCCTCAAATGACAAGGAGGACAGAAAAAACGGTAAGACGGGAAACACATGGAAGGCGTAAGAGCTAGAAAGAGCAGAAGGCACACAAAGCAGTAGACGGAAATCTGGTTAGAACTGCAAAAACACAAAAAAGACAGATAACAAATAGAACACAAAAGGAAAGGAAAAAGCAAAAAAGGTTCAAAAGAGGGAGAAAACAGAAAACGGAGAAAACACAGTCAAAGAGGAGAAAGACAGGGAAGGCAAACTACGAGAAAAGACAAAGATGGCGACAAAAAACGGAAGGAAAGAATGAAAAAACAGATTTCAGAAAACAAAAGACAAAGAAAACGAAAACAGACAAAAGACAAAGAGCGAAACATACAAACGAACGAGGGCTGCTAACGATCGGTATAGCGAGATTTACAAGGAGAGAAGAAGGGAAGAACACCGAATTCTCAAAAAGAAAAAGAAGCAGCATGACAAGCGCTCGTTTGAGGAAATTGAGAGGTGCCATGACAGGAACGAGATTCGGAAGTTTTACGAAAAGGTAAAAAGATCCTGCCAGGGTGGCAAACCCCGAACTCAAGCCTGTAAAGACCAGCAGGGAAACATAGTTAGTCACAGTCGCTACTGAGGATCTGGAAAAATCATTTCTGCAGACTGCTTAACGGCGATGAGGACACAAATTCCGCTGTCAGGCAGATTGCTCCATTCAGCTTGGATGATGATCGAGAATGCCATCCACCCGACCTAGAAGAAGTTAAGCTTGCTATATGCAAACTCAAATCAAATAAGACTGCAGGTGCAGATGGCCTTGATGCCGAACTTTTCAAGACAGCTGGAGATCAGTTGGAAAGGAGCATGCACCAGCTGATCTGCATGACATGGTCGGAGGAAAGCATACCTGACGAATGGGACCTCATTATCGTATGCCCGATCCTGAGGAGGGAGACCCTCATAATTGCGCCATTTATAGAGGGATAAGCCTCCTTAAAGTCGCTTATAAGATCTTGTCTGCTGTAATATGTGAACGTCTGAAGCCCCACGTTAACAACTTGATAGGTCCTTATCAATGTGGTTTTAGACCAGAGAAGTCCACAATAGACCAAATTTTCACATTACGGCAGATCTTGGAAAACACCCGAGAACGTAATATCGATATTCACCATCTTTTTATCGATTTCAAGGCCGCGTATGACAGTATCTACAGAGACGAGCTGTACAAAGCCATGTCTAGTTTCGGCATCCCTGCAAGACTCGTACGACTATGCAGGATGACTTTGGAGAATTCACGCTGCTCCGTCAAGGTCGGCAAAGAACTCACCGAGACCTATGATGTCGAAAAAGGTTTTAGGCAAGGCGACAAACTGTCATGCGATTTCTTCAACATCATACTTGAACAGATTGTAAGAAACTCAAATGTCATCACCAGAGGAACAATCTTTCAAAAGTCTGTACAATTACTCGCCTATGCAGACGATATTGACGTAATGGGAAGAAAAAAGCGTGATGACATAGGTGCTTTTGCGAGTATTGAAACAGAAGCGGCAAAAATGGGTTTGATGGTTAATGAGGGCAAAACGAAGTATATGTTGTCATCAAATAAGGACACAGAACATCGACGAGTTGGACAAAACGTCACAATAGACAGACATAACTTCGAGGTAGTACAGGACTTCGTCTACCAAGGATCCGCTATAGACACGGACAACAACATCAGTGCGGAGATCAAACGGAGAATAACTCTTGCCAACCGTTGCTTCTTTGGATTAAGAAGGCAATTGAGAAAAAAAACCCTCTCCAGAAAAACCAAGGTAACTTTTTATAAGACCTTAATCATCCCAGTCCTGCTTTACGGCGCGGAAGCATGGACCTTATCGAAAGCGGATGAGGAAACCCTTGGTCGTTTCGAAAGAAAAATTCTCCGAATGATATTTGGTTCCGCATGCGAAGACAATGTTTGGAGAAGAAGATACAAGTACGCATAGCGAGGCTAAAATTGTTGGGCCATGTAAATTGGATGGGCCATGTAACTCGTCGGGTTTTCGAAAGCACATTGGAGGGAAGTCGCGGAAGGGAAAGACCTCGTCTAAGGTGGCGCAATCAAGTGGATGAAGACTTCAGCCGACTTAGAGTGCAAAACTGGAGAGAGCTCACCCGAAATTGAAGTCGTTTCAGAAGGATGTTGGTTGAAGCCCAGATTCACCCCGAACTGTAATAATGCCCACCTAAGCAAGTACGAAACATACAAGCCAGAAGAAGAGAAAAGACAAAAGAAAGAAGACACAAAATACAAGACATAAGACACAAGACAGAATACAGAAATCCCAAGACAGAAGACTGAAGACAGAAGACAGAAAACAGAAGATAGATTGCTAAAGACGGAAGACAGAAAACAGATGACAGAAGATAGAAAATAGAAGAAAAAAGACAAAGACTTAAGGGCAGAAAGCTGAAAGTACAAGACGCAAACAAAAGACGGAATAAAAGCGGGCCTACAAACAAACCACAAGGTGAAGGGTTGTCCTCTGCCTTCTGTTTTTTGTTTCTCATCAAAGGGCAAAAAAACAAATGACTCTTGCCCCAAAACAATTACGTTATTAATTATTCACTAAATTTTCAACTTACCCCAAGGTTGAAAACAATTACATTAATTACTCTTTGAATTACTACCGAATAATGACAGTTTTCGACAAATTTCGCTATTCAATTGACTCATTTTATTTCACTCATTTTGCCATTTCATTAAAAGCCATTAAAGGGTGTGTGCTTGCTTGCTTGCGCTAACCATTTTCTTTTTTTGCTCTAACTCGTCTAGGTCACAGACTCAATTACAAAATTTAACAAAATTACCCGCTTCAACGAGTCCCCGAGCGATCGTTGGGACTTTTTTTATGGTCATTGATGACATTGATTTCAATTCACTGGGAATCTAATTTAGGTAAACGGTGAACATGACATAGTTTACAAGTAGTAATGTATATGTAAATGAAATAAAAGTATTTTGCGAGGGTGAGGTCTTGGATACACTCAATACAAAAAAAAAGAAGCAATTGTTAGCTCTTTAGGGTGAGAGAAGGTTGAGTTTACACTTCTACACATTCAACACAATTTTGATTTGATAGTTTTTAAAAGACTCCCAACCTTTGTAGGTGTTCTCCATGTTCGTTTTAGAGTAAATGTAGCATGAGAGTGCCTTAGTTTACTTATTTATAAAAAAGATGAGTGATATAAATGGGTTCCTTAAGTGAACTGTGAAAAAGGAAATAATGCTGAGAAAATTTACATGAAAACACGGCATGTGGGCTAGGTTTTAGGTGTTCATCCCCTAATATGGAAATATAAATGGGCTGCTATATAAGTGGGAGCAAAACAGCAGGATGTATGAATACTATACGACGTATGCATGTATACACGTGTACGTATCACAAAACAAAAGCAGAAGAAATAATTTGAAAATAGTTGAAGGAATTTTTGGGTAAACTGAAGGCAATTTGATACTCCTGATACTTTTTTAAGATGAATATAAAACCGTATTCTGGTGTTACGTTCAATTCCTTAGAGGTTAAGAAATGCGAATAGTTGGAATTTTCTAAGATTTTTATTCAAAAACTATTGGCATAACACAAAAGTCAATTGATAAAAAGAACAACTTCTATAGTGTTTGGAACAAAAGCCACAGGACCTAGCGCACTTCTCACAACCATGTGTTGTGAGGGAATGGAGGGGACCTTCAATTTCCTGCCGGTTCCAAACGGCCGATCGAGAAAGCGCTTTTCAAGGCAATTAATTTTTTAACTGAGGGCTTGCCAATTCCTCGCGAAAATCTATACCCATGGAAAAACATTTTTAATTTTTTTGGGATTCAAACAACGAACCTCTGTGTCAACTTCAGACATGCTAACCCTCACGCCACAGGTATTGCAAAACAAAATCTAGATTTTATTTCTACAGGAACTCTGGGGCAACAAAATAATGAAAAAGCATCAAAAGAATGGAGAGTGGGTAAGCTCAATTGGCTCATTTCCGACCCAATGTAGTGCCTGTCAGCTGGCGATCTCAAATGATCGTTACGCTATCTCGATCTGATCCACTCAGCTTATTTCTTGCAGTATCGACTGGAATTAAACCGTGGAAGGCCTAAGAACCCCAATAACCTAAACTTCAGTCACAAGTCACAATGATCAAAACACTGCATAAAAAGGTCTATAAACACCAGAGGGCGCCGCTAGACTAACATCCACTTGAACGTCATGTGATCTCAATTTTCTAATAGAGAAGCTCAACAGAGCAGGGAGCCCTGGGACCTAGAATATTTTTCACAACCTTGAGGAATGGATTAGACCTAAAGTTTTGTGCTGATTTCGAAGGGCTGATTGAGAAAACGTCGTTCATATCAATGAAGTTATCGTTGTAGGATATGCCAATTCCTTACGAAAGTCAATACCTGTTTAAAAACACTTTTTGTTTTCTGTTGGAATTTGAACCACGATCCTTCCGTGTAACAGGCAGACATGCTAAGCACTGCACCGCGGGCACCACAAATTTTATGCAATTAGGAGAGGGCATATTAAAATGTTCCCTTGCAATCGTTAGTACTCATTTTTGTTCCATTTTCAGGTGGGGATGACAACCATACAAGGGATCCGAACACAGTTTCATCTGCAATCCTCTCCAAAATCTGCACCTAACTTAACGTAAATACCCAACATCACCGCCGAAGAAGCTAGTGAGGCTTCTAAGAAGCTCAAAAAGGTTAAAGTGGTTTGGCCAGATGAGTCAGCATCTAAGTTTTGGTAGAAAAAGAGACTGTCGATCGTCTATCGTCTATCGTCTATCGTCTATCGTCTATCGTCTATCGTCTATCGTCTACCGTCTATCGTCTATCGTCTATCGTCTGTCGTCTATCGTCTATCGTCTATCGTCTATCGTCTATCGTCTATCGTCTATCGTCTATCGTCTATCGTCTATCGTCTATCGTCTATCGTCTATCGTCTATCGTCGACAATAGTTTTTCATAAAATTTTAGATCCTTGAAATGCACCAGGCCTTGAGGTTGCTGATTGTGCCACCAATTTGAAGTATTTCAATAGACGGTTGTCTCGAGCTTATCTCGGGGCTATACGAGGAAAATATAGAAACCCACTTACAGTAACAATCCACTTAGAGTAGAAGCCATTCATCAACATTCGATAGGTCCTTATCAGTGCGGCCTTAGACCAGGAAAGTCCACCATAGACCAAATCTTCACACTACGGCAGATCTTGAAAAAAACCCAGGAACTTCAAATCGATATTTACCACCTTTTTATCGATTTTAAGGCTGCGTATGACAGCATCTATAGAGAGGAGTTATATAGAGCCACGTCTAGTTTTGGAATCCCTACCAAATTTGTCCGATTGTGTAGGATGACGATGTAGAACGCACGCTGGTCCATCAGGGTGGGAAAAGATCTCACCGATACATTCGATGTCAAAGAAAGATCTGTCCAATTGCTTGGATATGCCGACGATATTGACATAATTGGAAGAACGCAACGTGATGTCAATGACGCGTTTATGGGCATTGAGACGGAAGCGAAGAAGATGGGCTTAGTGGTCAATGAGGGCAAGACCAAGTATATGCTGTCATCAAGAAAGGACACCCAAATAGACAGCTATAACTTTGAGGTGGTTAAGGACTTTGTCTACGTAGGCGCCGCTATTAATCCAGACAACGACACCGGCGCTGAAATCGAACGAAGAATAACTCTTGCCAATCGCTGTTTCTTCGGACTAAGAAGGCAATTGAGTAGTAAAGTCGTCTCTCGAGCAACTAAAGTGTCCCTGTATAAGACACTTATCATTCCGGTTCTTATATATGGCGCAGAGACATGGACCTTGTCAAAGGAAGACCTCAACCAACTTGGCATGCAAAACTAGAGGCAGCAAGCTAGGGACCGAGCTGGCTGGAGAAGCATGATGGCTGAGGCCCTAATTTCGACCCGGACTGTAGCGCCTCCTTAAGTAAGTACGTACTCACAGTAGACTTAAAGTTTTTAACATGCATAACCAAACTTTTCGAAACTAAAACCCAAATGTTCTGGAATATTCCAAACCACTCGAGAAACAATTTGAGTAGCCATGGAATTGACAGCTTCACCAAAACGCTCTCAGAAGTAGAAAGTGAAGAGCCAGAAGAAAACAGAGACTGATCTTAAGACGAAAAAACTGCTAGAAAATTTAAATCAATTTTTTACTACCGGTAGCTTAAAAGAAAGTTCGGTCGAAAGTCAATTATCTGGCAATCTGTAAGTTGACTACGCCATATCCGAGACACGAACAGGTATAAGATGGATTGTATAATTGAGCCGATCTTGCTATTTCTTGATCGGTAGCCGCATTATTAGAAATTTTCTATGTCGAAAAAGTGGAGTAATTCTTAACAAAATCGGAGCGGAGTAAATTTTATATTTTCTCCAAAAGTAGAGCAAATTCGCTCCCATTGGAACAAGCCTTTTATGCTGATAGAGGCTCTGCCCTTGGGGAAAGCGATGGATATGAAAAAACAATTGAGTGTTTCAGGGATTCAAACATCAAACGTTAGGGGAAATCGGCTTAAGATGACATACCTGTCACGATGGCACACTTATAAGTCCATTTAAGAACGGAATCAGAGAAAGGTACAGGCCAAGAATGAAAAAGAGAGCTGTAAAAGCCTAGGAGCTCGAAAAAATAAAAAACGTCCGATTTTACAGGACTTTACAGTGACTCCGCAGGAATTTTCAGATGGTGATGACGATGTTTGTAGCTTGTATTAACAATGAACTTTATGGTTTTTCACGTCCAGGAGAGCATTGGCTTTGCTGCCAGACTTTTTATAAATGATGCCAAGCATTGGGCGCCACAAAAAAAGACAATTTATATGTGAGTTCTGCAACGTATTGTAATAAATTGAGGTATGTCATTTTACCTAAAGGAATGTAACTAGCTAATCTAATCGTCATTCAATAACTGCTAAGTTTTTTGACGTGAAAAATAAACAAATAAACTAAACTTGCTTTGCTTTTATTGTTATGAGTGCAAGTTTTTTTTAATTTTTAGCTTCAAAGAAAAAGTATGTTGTCTTAAGCAGAAATCCCCTACAACACAGACAGGCTTTCCTTCCATGCTTCCTTACGAAACCTATGCACCACCATCATTGCATTGATTAAGACGAGTGTTTTGCACCCCGGTTTAGTTCTTTTGTCAGTTGACGGTCGACAAAACACAGAGCAGGTTTGCTTTAATTACAAGAAATGGTCTTCGAATTCTATTAAAAATTGACGGACTTATATTTGATAGTCGGGGACTTCCCAGCCCCCTTTCATCTGAAATTTTCTTCTCTTCTATCAGAAAATCAAGTCAGCAATATGTTTTTTCTATGTTTGCCCACAGAAAGAGAAAAGCCTTTATGCTTTTATTTTGGTCATTTTACATCTTTTACTCGCAGTTCAGAGTGTCGTTTGACTCAGTTGCCCTTTCATAACAAAAAGGCAATAAAATATTCTTCTACCTTCCATAATCATCACAATTTCTGTCCTTTATCGAATGAAATTAAGTCACGGATGATGAGGCATCTTTCTAAACTATCATCGTCGTTATGACCTCCCAAAAACTGTTTCGCAATGGATTGTGTGACTGACTACACCCCACCCATTTCTACGTTTTAGTGTAAATGTGATAAGGCTTTGTATATTTTTTCCTTTCTTTGCTCTCATTTATGGGTTTAAACTACCCTACCCAGTACCCCACACAGCTGCTGCTACCGCTCGCTCGAATAAACACATCATCATCCAATCTGATTCCCTAGATTCTTTATCGTCATATTCGCATCTTTTATTGCTTCGGCAATAAAAATAAAAAAACAACAACAACAACAGACCCTCTATCTTTGAAAGTATAAATAAAAAACCATAACAACGACGAAAATATTTCGTCACTTCTCGGTATGTAGGTAGAGATAACGTTATAATAGCTACAGTGAAACTAAGCTGGCTATCACGAACTGCCCAACGCTGCTGTCGCGCCAAAGACTTCCACGACCACCACCACCGCCGCTCCCAACCAAACCCAACGTTTCAAATTTCCTCTCCGAATGTCTAAATGAAACGAAAAATGATTAGATACATTTTGGGGAAAATGAAAAAACCAAAAAAAAAAATGTAAACAATCTCACTGTGAGCCAACGCCCGCTGCTCCCAGCAGCCCTTTTTCTATTCCAAAAAAAAAAGTAGAAAACAGTGCGTATACCCAACACAATCTTCCTCCCCATGTCCAATTATCACAAATAGCGAACAATGTACGCGAACTTTGTACTACGCGCACTCAAAAAGTATCTACCAGAAGCAAATAAAAATGTTCCTGCGTTGCCTCTTTGTTTTCGTACGACCGACACGACGACGAGTATAAATTTTGTTCATATTCTGAGTGCGTAACATTAAATTGATTGAATTCCATCTCCATGTGACCTAATTTCCGTCACCCAGCACACGAGCAGTAGGACAGCACGCCATTATACTACGCACCGTAGTTTATTTTGTTTTTGTATCTTCGACACACACAAACACAGATACGCACTAAACGCACAAATGGATTTGTGTATGTGTTGTGTGTATTACGGGAACGTAGGTTAGTACACGACTTTTGTTGGCTTTTCGTTTTAACCAAAACTTGTTTTCGTGGCTTTGTGAATACTAAATTGAAAAAGGGGGTGAGCCGGCCGGCCGGCGGCAGCGGGTGATGATGCGTAGTCGGGTGGGGTGGGGTGGGGTGGGGTGTGTTGTGGTGAGTTACTTCAAATCATAGCATAAATCGACGCAACGGTTCGGCGATGACACGCAGCAAGAAAAAGAGGGTTACAGCTACGCACGTTTTTTCCCCCACTTCAGCTTGTAGCTTTGAGATAAGAAATAGGTTGCCTTACACCAGTCGAGGGTGTTTACGGTGAAGTCAGCTGGAGCTACCTCTTTTCATGTTTTCTCGGTTGTTTTCGTCGTCTTCGTTTCTCTTCGTCGTCTTCTTTGAATATTATGCCGAATTATGAGCTCGCTTTCTCATGGTTATGTGCTTCGTGGTCTTTATTTTTGAGCTTTTGTGTAATGGGAGCATGTGTGTGTGTGTGTGTGTGTGAGAATAGAGTGACTACATCACGATAGAAGTGCGTGAATGATGTTGCGTGGGCTGGAATCATAAATAATTTAGCTATTTCCACATCTCGAACGGCAGACACACAAAACTCATCTTATCTCGTTATGCTTTCAATGATTTACCGGTTTCATTCGAGCTCACCGGTGCACAGCGCACATCACACAAACAAGTTCAAAACCAATGGGGGAGGGGGATGTTTGCTTTGCTGCTTAGCTACGTGTACGTATATCAAGAGTGTTAAACTTTCTCTAATGGGCAAATTTTCTTTTATCAATTTGAGTTGAGAAAAAAGTGCGTGTGGTGAGTTTCTCTCATTCTCTCTCTCTCACACTCTCCGTCTCACGCAGTCAATCATTGAGTGCGACTTCACAGTAGGTATACCTTATTTTTGTTACGAATGACCTGATAAAAGCACAGAAACGTGAAAAGAAATTATGCCCAGGAGTCTAACACACATTCGTTTCCCATCGGGACGAAAAAAAAAGAAACAGTTTTGCTTAATTTGCTCCACTTGACACCCACCAGAAGCCAGAAAGCTTGCTTCTGGGTTTGGCATTTAGGGGATTTGTTTTCACAGTAATGAAAATGGAAGGCGGAAAAAGTGCGTATTACTATAAAAGAACGACCGGCGATATTTATTTACTGCGTTGTTGAGTTTCCTGTGTAACGAGAAGAAAATTTCATTCAGGATTATCAATGTCAACTGAAGGTTGAGTGGGGTGGTAAGTATAGACTCAACCAAAACACTGTAGTAAAACGTCAGAATACAGAAGCAGCACATAGGAAGGGGACTTGTAGTTGGTAGGAGTTTGCGTCGTGGTTAGGGGTTAGTCGCAGTAAATGTTTACTTTTCTATTTTGTGTATTTTATTTTTAGTCACTAGTTTCTTTTGAAAAAAATAAGAAACCACTTTCAGCTTAGTAATAGGCAAGGAAGAAGTTCTGGATAGTGAGGACCGACATTGGTAGATGGATACTTCGATCAAGAACAGAAAGTGTGATGAAGCATTTTGCAGATACATCACATTTCACAAGAAAAAACGAACTTCCCCTCAACTTACTTTTATTTACTTTGGATGTGCAGCAATCCAGGACGGATGTGAGGCATAATCTAGGTCATGTTATGTATAACTTACTCGTATCTATGTAGCTATGTATACCAACCCAACAAAGTCAATGCCGTGCCGGATGGAAGTTTAATATTTGGGAAAACTAGTTTAAATTCAATATGGTGAAAGTGGAGTAGGGCCATTTGCATAAATTACGGGTTTTCCCGAGCAGAGTTTTACTGCTTAATTTACAGGTAAAGTGACAAAATGGCGTTCTGTTGAAGGCTTAGAGGGATTAATAAATGAAAAGTCATTTTTGATGGAAACTAAAATCAGGGTTCGTTTTCAGGAAGGCATAGGTTTTTGAACTAAATTAAAAGGCATTTTGTCTATAGGAGGCAAAGTCTCTTTATAACTAATATAGTTGTTAGTGTAGTTGATGACTCCCTTAAGGTATGTACTCTCTGACGTCATAACACCTCAGTTCCACCATACACCATACTACATAAGGCGTAATGAATGCTACAAAGCAGCTGGAATAGAGATCATGGGAACTACTGAGTTGCAGACTATAGCTTCAAGTTTTACAGTAAATTTTTCGCATACAATTTGCAAAGACAGTATTCAGGGTACTGCCACCTACTGAGTGGGAAAGCGGCAGAGCGGCTTAGTTGCAACAACATTGAAAACTAAGTGATAATTATGCTTACTCGCCGCGCAATGTGTGGCCCGTGCCATCTTCAATCAAAATTTTCAATAAAACCTTTCTAAGATATTTGTAGAGCATGTTCTATAAAAGGCTCTTACAAAGAGCTGTATTTGGCTTGTATAAGGCCTAACCGAGTGGTTCACGGTGAAAAATAGAGTGGGGCAACCTCGATAACTCATAAAGTACTGTGTTGCTTCTTAGAAGATTAAGGTCTAATCAAGATTTCGTCGAAGAATTGTAACTTCACGTCAATGCCTGAAGCACGGTCACGCTACGGCTTCAGCTTCGACCCTATAACTCCTGAGTCGCAACACCGCTTTAGCTTCGGTTTCGCCTGATATTTATGAGTGCAAACATAGCAAATCAGTTCATCCAATTAAAATGTCGGTTTGGCATCGATTTTACGTTGGTTCGTGTACGAGATGACGTAACGTGACTGCAGTTCAAACCAAAAAATCAGATTGATTGAACGTCTGCTGGCCTCGACAGTAAAAACAGTCACATTACGTTGCCTTGTGCACGAACAAAAGTAAAAACATTGTGATAGGATTTATGTAGGCACTGATTTTCTTAGATTGATCTCATATACGGCAGTCGAAACCGAAGCTAAAAATGCGCCGTAGTTCAGGAATCAAAAACTGAAGGCCAGTTTTTCCAGTATAGTCGAGCTCACACTGTACAATTAGTTGGACAGACTTTGGCTTGAAGTTCTGGATAGTGTGAACCCTCAGGCGACCGCTTGACCAACTTTTTGGATGGTTTTAAAATAGTGTGAATATTTAGAAGTTGGACGGAGTGAAAAATATGTGACATAAAGTTGGACGACAAGCTTGATAAGTGTGAATTGCGTTCACACTTATCAAGCTTGTCGTCCAACTTTATGTCACATATTTTTCCATCAAACGAAGTCTGTCCAACTAATTGTATAGTGTGAACTCGGCTTATAGTCTCAGATTTTGATAGCGTAATTTCAGTTCCACGGTCTTGGATGACAGTCGTCTTAAGAATCAGGCGATTCTGGTACCGACGCATTCTCATCAAGACAGTTGAATTGGCGGGTTTGTTAGATTCTTCGTCTCTTTCTCCATTCTTTCTGACGTTGATCATAGCGATTTCGAAAGGATATCAGCTTTTCAACTTTTAACGTAATGTGCGGTACGTTGTGCCGTGTTGAACTCAGAATGCCTGGGCAAACCTCCCAGTTTGGGATTATTCCATCTTTGAGGCCAACCAAATGCAGATTTTGTTACAGTTGGCAGTACCAGAAGGGTTTTGAGTTGATTGTTGTATAGCTTTTCAAGGATCAAAGATTTGAGCCAATGGTAAATGCAAGATTAACGAATTATCAGTAATGCTCAGCGCAAGAATCAGAACAAAAAGTTAATTAGTACTCGTACTTCTCTGACTTCGACTTCGAATCTTTCAAGGCTGAGAAGTGATAACTTCCATTAAGCTTCTATAAGCAATCGTATACAAGTCGAATCTTTTTGAATCATTGACAGAGGTGATGTATAAAGCGAAAGTGGGAAAGCAAAGGTTTACCAAAAAGCGCAGCGGGATCGCTTCATGGTGAGCCATTTGCTAACATCGAGCTCAGGGAAGCATTTTATGTATTAAAGCAGAAAATTTTCTGAGATTCATAGCTTATCCAGCATCCATCGTTGAGTGTGGTTAAGGTTAAAAAAATACACTGACGGCCTTGCAGAACTCCCAAAGGCTCGTCGAAAGGATGATAGGGATTGAGATTTTTTTTTTTTTTTTTTTGTTCGAGATTTTTTGGCTGGACCTTACCTCTGGACCTTGTTTCTTGGACCCTGGGACTCACTTACTGACGCTTGACACTGAAATACAAGCCTGACACTCGCCATTTGATGCTGGAATTCACCAATGTCTTTCGTCTTTTTGACGCTTGATTCCAACTGTAGCAACTTTCTTTTGAACCTGGACTTGACCTCTGGCAGACGTCTTTTGACGATAAGCCCAATATCTGTATTTTTTTTACACTGGGTGTGGCAGTTGCCTACTGCTAGCCTTCACCACTGACATTTGTCGTTCGACCCTGGATTCCACCTCAATCACACATTTTTTGACGACGAGGACGAGCTCAACCCTAAACACATTTTTGATGCTAGACGTGGCAGTCATCTTCTAAAAGTGGGCCTCACTAACAAAGAGAATTTACTCCATATTTTCATTTTCTGCCGCTCGGCACTGGCGATCGTCTTTCGAACCAGATTTTGACTCCGAAAACACGCCCATGACACAACTATCGAACGCTGGACCTGACAGTAGTCTCCTAAAAGTGCTCTACTCCCTCTTCTCTATAATAAAGCTGATCTCATCCTTACTTTCATTTTCTGCCACTTGGATAAACCACTGGCAATTGTCTTTTTACTTTGGATTCCGCTCTGGTACACATCTTTTGACGCTGAGCCTCCCTATTGAACTATATCTTTTGCCCCTGGGCTTTTCTTCTAGCACTTGCCTTGAGACACTCGGTCCCACTCTCAGCTCTTGTTACACCTACTCTTTTTTTAAAGGCTAACACTGGTCTTTAAATCCGAATTCAAGCACTCGGTACTTAACTTAAGACTCCATTCATAACACACGTCTTTTGACGCTTGCGCTTTTTCTCTAGAAATCATCTGTTGACGATTGGCTCAACCTTGACTTTTGTAACGCCTGGTATGGTGCTACGGCTGACCTTATACTCTTGGTCTCAACCCTGGCTCCACCGCTATCCTCACCGTTGACTGCATCTCTGTCACTCATATTTACACACTGAGCACGAGCTTCAGCATTCAAATTGTGATTATGGATCTTGCCTTGAAACTCGTCTTTTTGACTTCTACTCTGACACTGGCCTTTTTGTTCAATAAACTTAAAACTTCCAGCCCACATATATTTTTGCTGGGTTTTAGCTTTAGCGCTCTCGAGTAGACACTCGAGTCCAATTCAGCATCACGATAAATGCCGACAGACTGTTCTGGATCGTAGCATTGCCATTTCGCTTAAAAGGTAGGAGCGCACACTTTGTGGTAGCCTTTTTTCAAGCTGGGTTTCAAACTTTGACTATGAGTTTAATTTTCTGCAAACGGCATGGCATGCCGCCTTTACTTACACTCGTTTTAACACGCAGATAGTAAGCAGGTTGGAAGCTGTCCAGAAGTGAATTGCACGGTTGAGAAGCTCAACCGTTAGCTACTTTCTGCTACCCAGCAGTACAACAGGCATCCGAGACTGTTGATCCTGTCTAAGTAATTGAGGTGGGGTTCACAGAACCTTTCGAAAATGTCACTGAAAACATCAATCCTCAGTTCAGAAGAGCTGTCTAGCAATCTCGTTTCTTATCGAGAAAAATTTCGAGCATTTCCATGACATTAAAGAAATACTACAAGTCTTCAGTTAAGAAAAAGTTCTTCGAAAGCTGTTGACGAAGTCAGAAAAATACGACAGACTCCTTGCACTGGAAGAATTTTGAGGATTCCTTGTAAATTCCAAATCTACCAAGCACTCAAAGACTTTGATTTAGTTCATTGGGATGCTGTAAAAACTTCTTTGTGGACATAAAAGCTGAACTACAAACGCAAAAGTTGGAAAGTAAACCAAAAATTGTTAAAAGATAAACAAAGAGTCGTTAGTTTTCGATGCCACTAAATCATTAGTCCACGTCCTACTTTAAATGTGTTTAGAACACGACCGACTGACACTCTGCAGTCATTGAAAATTTTCTAATATGAAAACAATTACTTCTACTTTCGAAATTCCTCAAATCACAAACACAAAATTCCGGAAGTCATATAACTTCAAAAGAAAAACCCAAAAAAAGACGAAACAACGAACGCACTTAACGCAACAAGTTGGACAAGAATTTCACTTCTTCTTCGCTTAGTTTTGTTTGCATAAACCGGAAACCAAAATCAAGCTTTCACAACTATTTAATTCGTAGGTTTTATAACACAGTTTTCTGTATGTTTAATGTATTTTTTTTTTAGGTATTCATCGGAGTCGTGGAGGAAGGCTAAAAATAACTGCATTCCAAGTTTACATTGTACCACAGAGAGCTAGCGTTTCGATGTTCTATGGCAGTGACTACGAGGAAGACCTCCATGTTGATCCCAATACTGATTTGCATTTCAGTTTATTGACTTGACCCATTGCTCAAATTCGATATCGCTTAACAGATACGAGTGGGTAGAAGGTCCACACCTATGCGTTTCTAACAGAGTCCCAAAATTTCATTTTGTATGCAAGTCTGATAACGAATGTACGAATTTGTATGCAGTTTTACTATACCAGTTTGGTAGATTTCTATTTTTGTTGAACACAAAAGGGCGAAAGCGGCTTTGAATAGATGGGATACGAGTACTGTTACTTTGGGATGCATTCGGTATTCAAATTTGAATGCCATTAGAAGTTCCCAGCAAACAATACACCGTAAAGGTATTTCGAAATGGAGAAACCAGATATACTAATGGTCAGTTAATTCAGTGGGCCCTTTTGTCAGGGCCTACACATTTGTATTCAATAGTCATTACTTTACACTGTCATATATTCAAGCTGAAGTAGATTAATCAGTAGATAAACCTCCCCGCTGCGTCAGACAGTCTCGACCTCATTATCAGCGAATTCAACAGGCTTTGAAGTCAGTGGCGTCCTTCACAGTGGCCCAATTTAAATCGTAAACACCTCATAAATAAACAATTACACACTCAACAACTCAAAAAGAGAGATACTATATTAAAATCGTGTGTGAGGGTAAACTCATTCGGCTCATAAAGATTAAATGGTGTTAAACAGTGAGCAAATGCGATTTAATCAACCGGGTAATATGCCCTCAAAGCGGTGTTACCATTATTACATATATGACATTCTTTCGTTTTTTCTTTGTTAATTTATTGCTTAAAGCAAACAGCTGACCCAAATGGGCTTTTTAACAAGTATTTTCAGCCTTTCACAATTTTGTGGCGGAGTTTTTGGGGATTTCGTTGACTGGCGGAAGTTGGCACATCGGCTAAAGTTTTGATATTGCAAGCAACTGGCAGCTCTTTTCAATTTGTAGTATGGCCATTTTCTCAATCCACTGTGAGTGGATCATTGACGACGACTTTCCTTATCTACTTCAACAAAAAACAAAACAAAGCCAGAAAGAATGTGGGCCCCAAAAACACATAAAAAGCCTTATCAGCGAATAGTCACACCCTTAATTTGTTTGGTATGCTAATGATCTCAAAGTGACCCTATTCACACGACGAGTTTGCGTTACGCGTTGTGGATGTGTAATCTACATTTCGAATAGGTGTGCTATTCGAATAGCTTCAAAAGATCTGCTAGTGCAGCAGATCAATCATAAAATGTGCGGTGTAAAAGATGGCCAGTGTGTTGTCTAGTTGACTGGCAAAGAAAAGTTGACGAGGCCAATGGAATAATCATTATATTTGACACTTTGAAGGCTTTGAAACTTAATTTTTAAAAATATCAAAATGGCCGAGTTGAACGTACTCACCTCCAACGTCTCGAGGTGTTTCACGAACCACACTATAAGTGCATGTTACAGACATATCAGATCCATCAATGGAGTGAAGACTCAATTAAAGTTACTTTATGTACAAAAATAGCTTTGCTTTTAGATCAACGGAAAATGTATTCATAAAATTGGCCTAGATGTTGTGTTGCATACGGCTTAACGAAGCACCCACAACGAAAAACTTGCTTCAATGAAGAGTGCCAGTTGGGTCACACAGTGAATATTGAGCTTTACTAATCAACACTGGAAATTTGGACTAAAGCTGCTGATATTAACCCGTAACCTGTGCAAAAAAAAAAAAGCAAAACTCGCTTCTCCGAAAACATGGAGCGAGCATTCAAATTGATCGTTAAAGGATGATATCTGACGGCAGAGCTAAAAAATGTTATCAAATGAATAAAATATGACCCAAACGGAACAATATTTTGTTTTCTTCACAAGGCATAGAAAATTGACTGAATAGTTCTAAGTTCCTGAACATCGTGGGCTCATTGCAAATATAGAGCATCTGTTGACCAACTATACGTCAAGTCAAAAACTGCTTAGGAGGTGTCAATCTTCTGGCAGCGTGAAGTTGCTATTGGTAAAACATTCAGAACAATAACAAATGCTTGAAGCTCTAAACAACCCGTTTTTCCTTCTACATCTTCAAAAGCACGCTCAACGTAATCTGGAATACTCGTTGAGTGATAAGCCCTCTTACTCTTACTACAAAAATGCATGAAGAAACGTAAGACCAAATTATTTGAGTTTTCTTATGTCTACGAGAATATCACGGCATCATTAGAAACGAGATATCAGGCATCCTTCTCAAGACTAGTGTCAGTACATGATGTGTCTCGGTTTTTAATGAGGGATTGTATCAAAAATTTAAGCCGTGGGAAGTATTTCATTATTGGACGGAGGCAAACTATAAACTTCTTGCTATTCCGCAGCAAAAATGTCGAGAGAAGACTTAAGAGCTTTGCTATGGGACAGTTCTTCTTTGCCAAGCACTTTAACGAGTCAAGCATTAGTAATACTTGACTCTGTGAATCATGTGGAGAGAATGATGAAACCATGGAGCACTACCCTTACGACAATCTCGCCTTTTTACAGATCGGGTTATTTAAAATTTACACAGACTTAGAAGAGCTAATAACTTAGGATCTTCATTGCTGCAGTGTCTTCTGAGTTTTCTATTTAGTTCTGGAAATTCACTTGTTAGATGCTGGAGCTTGGCATCTGTGTGGACCAGTCAAAACTGAAGGAAAAAAAAACAGTAAATAGTTCAATGTTTTGAAAATGATTTGCTGCTGCCGCGGCTGGCTTGAACAAATTCCAACCTAGAGGTCCAATTTTTGGCACTTTTTGCAGCATTTGGGGTCCTAAGTTAGCAACAATGCGCCAAGGCGTCAAGCTTATCTGCGTAGACAAGTGACTTCATGTAACCCGAAAATAAGTAGGTAACTCAGAGGTTTAAAACTAGAAATTACAAAGAAAAATCGACATCAATATCGATTTTGTATGGATACAATGTACGTACGCAGTTGCAAGTGGCCGTTTCCACCATGAAATAGCGAACCAAATTTAGCATAAATGAGCAAGTGAAAGCAGAGAAAAGTGCAAAAAAGGATTACCAGATTGAACACCACAGTCTAAAAAACTGTTTTGCCGAATAGGCGATGCCTGAAAACATACCGCTGAGATGCAGACTGATTCATTCAACGAAAAATGTCGTGAGAGCGATACCAAGAAATAGCTATAACAAATCTGCCGGAGAAAATGGTTCCCTGCCGAGCTCAAAGTATCAGGTAGCTTCGATATAGAGTATTATAATGAAACATCATCACCGTTGCTGGCGGTGCGTGTGTATTTAATCTTAAGCTGTCAGTTGGAAACGGCGTGGCGTCGCCGTCGCACGCACGCAACGCGTTCTATGGGCCCGGCCCATTAGCACATGTTGGTAAGGAAGTTCAAGATAGACGCTACAGACAGAACATCGCAATGGCCTTATGTAACTAGGAAATAGTCAAAGATCTTGCACGCATATCTCTTCTCCAACATCAATATGAAATCAAAGCCGAGATCCATCGAAAATTCACTCTTGCAGTATTAGGGCTAGAACTTTTGTGATCCTTTCATATGAAACCAGGGGCACCCAATGCAATTGTCTGGTATCCTGGTTCTGTTTTATGAGAAAGAAGGACATGTCCTATCACAATCAAAGATCGGTTGGTTTTTGAGGAAAACTTTGAAAGTGACATTTCATTTCTTGCGTGTGTCAAATAAATTGTACTCAATACTTCGTCGTTGAAGCTTCCAATTCTAACTAAAGAAGCTTCAATCATCAATGTATCTGGGATTGAAACCATGAACTATCACTTGAGTAGAGTAGACTCTAGATGCTTCAGTAGTAAAAATGTTCAATACAATTTGTACCTATGAATGGATGTTCTTGGAAGTTGAACCTTGAACTTCCACTTGACAGGTGGAAAATCTCGCCATAGAACGACCCGTTGAACTGGTTATAAAGACGAAATTGGATAACAACGCCCTAGTTTTTGGGTTCTTCCACATTATATCTACCTTATTGTCATAGTATTTTGTATTCACAGTTGGTTCCACAATGGATACAGCGGGCGGAAGTAAACTTCCCATAAACAGATTACAAAGCCTCCAAATTTAAGCTGTACCTACTAGGCTAGATTACTTGAAGCAAACCTTGAACACAAACCTTGTTCGCCATATGCCACGAATTCAACAAAAACATTCATATTATTGAAGACATGCAGGCATAATTTCTTCCATGGTCACAAAATCCAAGTTGATGAAATTTGGCCAAAGAAAATAAAGGCTGTTCAAGGCAACAAACACTGTTTTTTTGAAATGGGCCTTAGAACACCATAATTAACTTGAACGGGAGCAAAATGGCGGATGATTAAACCAAAATCGAATCATCACTGGATACATCGTTCAGATCATCACTACACCCAACCAAACTCAGACTTCAGTGTCACCCAAATGAAAAGAAAGAAAAAGACCCATTTTTCCTCAAAGCCACCAACGACAGGTTATGAGCTACGGAACCTTGACCAGAAACGAGTAACTTATGTCACTCACCGCAGAGAAGGGAAAAGAATTTTACCTAAGTTAGAAAAAGAGAAGAAGAAGATAGGTGGGGTTCAATGTGAACATCCAAATAATATAAACAGACATTGGATATATACAGTGATTAATATACAGTGAGGAAACAGAGGATGGAGTATACTGTGTCCAAAGTCTCTTGGTTTGGCTCACATCGCAGGAAAAGAAACTTTTGGAGACTATTTTTCAACTAACTGAGCGAAGTCTCAAATTTGATATTTCACAACATTGAACAAATCATTCAGAACTCGGGGTACTTCAGACAAATTGCTCATATCTATAAGATGTCGCTCCCTTTCCCCTCTTCTACACTTCTTTGTTACTGGGTGCAAAATGAATTAACTAAGGTTTATGTAACGTGTTGCTTTTCGCAGAACCAACTCCAGCCCAAACTAACATAGCCTAACACTTGATCAAGAACTCTAATTAAGACCCCACCTTGGGAGGGGCGCATGAGAGGAGAGCTTCGAAGACGAACCATGGTCTTGTAATACAAAGCTGCAATTCTACAAGTCTACTTGCAGGACTAAATCCAATGCCATTGTAGAAGAGCAAACAAACTTGTATCTTGGTACTGCAGATATTTTTACATTTGTTTCCCTTTTTTTGCTTGTGGTTTGGTGTTACAGGTTTTATATTGACAGGAATCAGCCTTTGGTTGAGAAAATTACACTTACGATACTTTATTCACCACCATTCACCACAGGCCACCACTAATTAAAAATTTGAATTCATTTTGATTTTAGCTATGTTTTAATTAACGGGATTTTGAAATGTCCGGGCCGGCGGGGGCCTTGTCGGTCGGCTTACCCCACGAGCGGATCACTAATATATAGAAATTAAGTGGGAAAGTTTTAGACTTTTCGAGATAAGTATGCTCGTAACACTGGAAAAAGAAAATTTAAGCAAAATTAGAAGATAGGTAAATCCATTTCCTCAAAATTTATTCTCATTTGAAGCTCTAAAATAGCTAATAAGCACACAGTTTTGAACCAAAGCAAGCCACAAAATCACAACACGGTAGTGGAACCAACCAAACATCAGCACGTGGTAATGTCCCGATACCAAGGTGCTGACGATAAATTGCATGACAGAATTTGATCATTTGTAGGTTCTACCAACCTCAACATGACAAAATGAAACACTAAAAGCATGCTAAACATGACAGTTGACATTTCAAATAAAGATGTCGGAAATGAACTTAGCATAAGAATGAACGCATCACTGAAATGTGTTCAACTCAATGCCACAGCTGCAGACAAACGATTATATTTAATTTAAATTATTCAATTTTCCTTCTTCACTTCAAAAGCATGTGAAGAATGTGACATAACTTAACAGCTCAATTTAGTGCACACACATTGATCGATGACACTCAACATCAAAAATTCAATCTGCGTGAAATTGCATTCGTTCGCCAAGTTGTCAGTTGAACAGAATGAGTAGGTACTATGAGTCTGTTCTTCTAACTGCTGTCATCGTGTTGCTTTTGACTTTTTTAAATGCCAAAGACTTTTTGCTTCTTTTTTCGTTGAAGTTTTATTTGAAAATATTTTCAAACCTTCAAGGACAAGATGAGAATTCTAATAATACACAGAAGAGACAAAAAAAAAAAAAATTATTCATCATCGAAGGTCACTACTACACTACTGCCATCCAAGTTCTATCAAGCTAATCCCATTTTGACAAACGACCTAGAAGATCAACTAAGCAACAAGATGACATCGTAACGCTTCCAAATGCCGCTCCTTTTCATTTGCGGTTCATTCTAATTCTTTGCTGTTTGTTTTTTCAGTTTCATTTTTTTTTTGTGTTCTGTGTGTTCGTTTTTTTCATTCCCCTTGGCTTCATTTGTCTTTCTAGTTTAAGTCTATGTTCTTTTTTTGTTGCTCTGAGTAATTGTCAACAGCACATAACGTACCGATACAACAAGTTTTTCCTATAAAACGAGCATCACAAGTATTTTTATAAAGGCCGCATAGCCTATGCCTGGAGCGGGATCATCATAACTAACGACAACTGACAACTACTTTACTACTACTACTACTACTACTGTCACGGATCAAAAGGGCAGTTTCCATTCATTTTGAACATTAGAGTGAGACAGCATCAAATTATGGACTATTTGAATGACGTTTGCACAGAGCTAATTGAAGTACACATTTTTTTCCTTCTTTCTTTTATCAGAGTGAATATAAAGAAAAATAGAAAAGACAGTTCGTACATTGAAGCTAAATGCTGTGTAGTTCATTTCGATTTGTGTTATTTTCATTGTTTTTATTAGTTTGACATAAGAATTTATGTCAGAATGACCATGAAAAAAAAATTGTCATTAAATTGTGTCTCATGACAGATGGATCATGGAGGTTGGAGGTATTTATTTCTGGTGGATTTTAATTTAAAAAATGTTTCGCATCGCATAGAGTGTGGCCAAGCTATTACTTAAGAGGTCTGAGTTCGTTTGCCCATTTGACATCGAAATGCCATTTCACGGGCGGTAAGGGTCAGATAGGCTTCATCATTTTCAATGTCGTTAGCTTCATTTCCAAAAATAGAGCTGGTTGTGTCACGGGCATTTTGATTTCAGTTTGCGACACTAAAATTTCTTGATACCGGAGCAGGAGAAAAAAGCGAAATTGGTATCGACAGTGCTACGAAAATTTCAATTAGGAGCAAAGGAATTTCATGGCGGAGGTGATTTGTGCCACTGGCAATTGGACTTTGACTAACCAAATATTGGAGTACCAAAATAACTAAAGTTAACGTATAAATAAACCTATGTTAACGTTTTCGCAAAGATGTTTCAGTGCTTTTGGAAATTGTGATGATTGAGATTTCCAAAATTGAGTATGACTACCAAACACCACCAGTAAATGTCTCATTTTCTGTAGTTTTCTTTGAAGTTTCCTACAGAAAAACACCACAAAAACGGTTTTTTGGCGTAACTGATAGCAATTGAAAAGTCATTTATTTCAAGTGATAGAAACCACCAAACAGGATTGGCAATGTCAAAAACAAAGATCTTTAGAAGACAACAAGAATCCTTAGTGTCATAGTTGTTCTGTTTATTATTTAGTATCCCAACGGAAGAAAGCCACCTGCAAGGTTTCTCAGTGTCACTAGTTGATGTCGCGTTAATTCTTCATTTACGCAACAAAAAAGAAAATCATCAACAAAATTTCCTGGTGAACTAGGTCTGAATGCATCAACAAGGCATTTTAGTATCGCTGGTTGCTGTCACAATATCATATTAGCAAATTTTCTTGAAGAATAGTGCCACCAACAAGTTCTAAGTGCCACATTGCTCAGTGGCATTTGATCGGTTTTTGATATTTTTCGCACTTCAACGGAAGAAAAATGCCACCGACAGTAGTTCTTTAGTGTCACTAGTTGCTGTCACGATAGTTTACGATTTTGAAAGATAAATACATTCAACAAAGACCATTTAATGTCACTTGTGGGTGTCGAAATACTCTGGGGTTCTAATAAAAACTGCCAACAGCAAGATTTTAAGTGTCAGTAGTAGGTGTTAAGAAAGTTTGTCACTTCGAAATAGAAAAAATGCCACCAAAAAGATTTTTTATTGGAAAATTGTAAACAACAAAATTCCTTTGTTTCCTTTTCTTGTCAGGCTAATTTTCGTTCTGATAGAAAAATTTATTGGCAAAGTTTTTTTGAGTTACAAGATTTGCCAAATTCTCTTACAAAAAATTGCCACCAACAAGGTTATTAGTGTGATGTAAAAACAAATTTTCTCAATGGCATTTGATGGTGTCACGATATTTCGCCAACTAGAACTTTCGTTCAGAGAGAAACATTCAATCGTAAAGTCGTTTAGTGTCACTGGTCGGTGTCACCACGACTTGCAATTATGACAACAAAGAACTACCCAGAAAGCTTCAAGTTCCATTAGTATCACTGGTTGATGTGTCACCGCTAGTGTCTGTGTTAATGTCATTGATAGATATTTCTAAGGTTTACCAGTTTGAAGGGGGAAAAAAACTGTCGCCCTATAGTTTTGCAGTCACTGTTAAAAGGCAAATCAAAATTTTCCATTCCGATGGAAAAACATCATCGGGTTCCGGAAGATTTTTCACTACTCCACCGGAAGAACAGTATATTTAATATTCCAAATTTATATCACATAATAAGTAAAGAAAAATAACGCCTGCAATTCAAAAAGATCTCTTAGTGGCACTGATGATAGCAGGCATACTTCGGCGATCTAATAAGAAAAAGTCATTCAAAAAACTGTTGGTGCCAATCGTTGCCGACACGATACTTTCCTGTTTAAAGAGGAATCTCCAACGGATGATTTGTCACTAAGGAAAAAGTGTCACCAAAAAGCTTCAAGATCTTTTAGTGTCACTGGCTGTTGTTTGTATGTCTGCCACTGACTCTTACTAGAGGGACGTTAACTTTTGCGAGGAATTGATAAGTCCCTTACAAGGCTGTTGCCATGATATTCTCTTTGAACAATGTCACTAACAAAGTTTTAAAATCCAGTGTTTGGTGTGCCTTGCAGCTATGTAGTGTCACTAGTGTCCTGATATTCATGATTTGGAAAAATGATGAAAAATGGAACGAGCATACAGAATTGTTGTTGTCAGTGATTGGTGTTACAATAACTTGCCTTTTCGATGGAAGAAAATTGCCATTAGCAAAGCAATTTAAGTGACACTAATTGATGTCACAATAATTTGGTCAGATTTGTGAGTATCACAAGCTGATCTTATGATTATTTGCCAATCTGACGGAAGAGTACACTCTCAACGATGTGAATGGTATCAGTGGTAAGTGTTACCTTAATTTGAGGCTAAGAAAGAGAAAAGAAGGCATATTGTATTACTGTCCATTCGTACTGTACTACAGTACAGGGTAGTCCCGGCCCCAGGTCCGGGACTACCCGCTCTGTTGCCCCACTCTGTTTGTTCTACCTAATTAAGCTGGTGTTACACTGCTAGTGACTCCATAACTTGCCTACCGAGAGGCAAAAATATACAAACTCGGTTTCTTAGCATTGTTGGTGCCTTCAAAAGTCTGATGTAATAGTGCGACTAACGAAAATTCTAGTGCCACTGTGTTTAGTTTCTTAGAATCACTGGTTAGTGTCATGATAGTTGCGTAGTCTGATGGAAAAATGCCACCCTACAAAGTAACCAATTTGATGTCGATGGTGCTAGATGTAAATATGCTACCACCTCTCGATGTACCAAGGATAGCAACTAAAAACGTCATGCAGATGCGACTTCAATCTAGTGTCATGACTCACTAGTGTCGAATAAAATTCATTAAGTGATAAAACGTTGTTAGTAAAAGGCATTACAGTACACAAATGCAGTACTAGTTTTCTCTCCCCATTTATATTTGTGACACTTTTATTTGAGCATGACATTTATAAAATCCAGTGTCACTAGTTTTTGCTCATGTGATGACTGTTTTAAGTGTCTTCCTAGGGAACCCAAACCCAACACTTCAGTAGCTTTTGATTATCAAACAAAAACACTAAAATGTTGAGACTTTAAACTAATGGCATGATGTCGTACTCTTGTGCTCGTGGCGTAATGGCTAGCGTATCTACCTATTACGTGGTAGGATCGAGGTTCAAATCACAAAAACATCAGGAGAAAAATGTTTTCCACCCGTATTTTCGAGGAACTGGCAAGGACTCCGATGTCCGATAGTAGGTCGTGCTATGAAAAGCGCTTCCTCGACTAACCCTTCAGAATCTGCAAAGAGTCGTGGACACCTTCCATTCCCTCACAAGATTGGGTTGAGAGAAATGCTCTAGGTCCAGTTGCTCCCCGCTCTCTTGTGAAACCCTATTATTTATTCTTCGAATTTAATTTTTTTAAGTTCTTATAAAATTCACAACATCAAATGATGGAACACAACATCATCAAAGATCAATGTGTTGTGAACAACATAAAGTGATTCTTGTGTCCCTCGTGTTTGCTAAGCATTGACTTGACATTGAAAGTTTCGAGAAGCTTTTCCGTACTTTACTGGTGAGTTTTTCCCGGTCAGTTTATTGCCATGGCAGGAAATTAAAGGCCTCTTATATTTGATCTTGAATCTTCAGTCGCCTTTTGCTACACTTTGTCATTGAACCAGTGGGAGGACATCATGCCCCTTTAGATTGATTTAAAGGAACAAAAATACAAAAGCACGGTCCCAACTCGTGGCGTTTTGTTATTGAAAAACTCGTACCACGAAGCACAAGATCTTAGAGTGATTACATGAGGGAAGCAGGCAGGGTTCAAAAGCAATTTCACCGAAAGGCAGAGTGGGCGAAGGAAGGCACGTGTTGTTTCATTAAGGAAAAACAACAATTTTTACTAAGAGCAATCAAACTAACCAATTACAACTCAAAAGAAAGGAAAGTCTTTGAATACATTGACAAGTGTCACTCGGAGGGCGTCACAAAAAGATAATTTTGCCACAAAATTTTGAACTAGCAAAAGGTCTTAAGAGCAAATAGATCAAAACAAAAACTTTACGTATACGACAATTTAATTTGCTCGATTGACAACTGTGTAAACAGTACTTTCTTAAAATATAATTTACAGACAATCATAACTGTACGTAGGTGTTTACTTATAATATTTATTTATTTTTTGACAGCCAAACATTGACAGAGCTTCTAGAGCTCGTGTTTCTGGCTAAACAGAAATTATGTTCAAGTTCATGGCTAAGGGGCTGATAATTTTACCTAAAAGCGGTTATAGCTGGATATTTTTTTATTGGAAGACTTGGTTTTATTATAAGAATATCTGCAGTGAAGTTTTGTGGACCCTAGGCACTTAGATCAAACCTCTCCAGCGGGAGCACAGGTCTATTAAAATCAAACAACGAGACTACTTTTACGGAAGCTAAGAGAGTCTTAAAAACAAAACCGTTATATGATCGAAATCACTATGCACAATCGTAAATGCGCGCGGCAACTCTTACCTTTGATTATTTGATTACCTACCACACCTTTGGCTGTTTTTTCTGTCGAGAATGATTTTAATTTCTCTTTTTTTATGCGAGCACTCTGCAACACAGGCTGTGTGTGTGTAGTTCAAACATTTCCCATAAAAAAAACAGTTCAGTGAATAAAATCTCAAGTTTTTATATTTTTTTCTCGTTAAGATGCGATATTCAAAACCGACAAGAGGTTAATCTTGCATTTCCAGTTAATTAACATTTTATCGTGAATTTTCAAAACAACCTCTTTGCATTTTCCTTTTTATTTTTTAATATCGACGTACGTACATATTTTTTGTTTTCCTTATTTCTTTTCGGTTGTTGTTCTCGTGAGTTTATGTTTGTGATGTTTTGATTGCTTCAATGAAAGACTGGATCATTTTCAATGAGCCAGGTGCGCGCTGCGGTTTGACGTATGTATGCAAAATGAATTAAACATTTAGGCACTCGCACATATAATTACTTGAGGTGAGCAGTTTCAATTAATTGGCCTGCTTTACGTGTTATTATTTTATCTTATTTCATAACTTCTCGTAGCTATTTGATTCCTAACAGTAGGTGTCAGGATAGGCAGATAAGTACTTTATCTTTACAGTACAAATGATTACTTAAGTGTTGGGGCTTTTTATGGTCTAATTGACGGTGGACATAAAAGAATTTTGGTTGAGCTTAGTACCCCATTTCAATCAAAAGCTAGTTTAGAGCTTGAAGCCTAGACCCTCCTACAAAATTTGTGTATTAAAGACTTTAGTAAAAATTTTGTTGACTTAAAACCGAGGCGTGATTGTGAGCGTGTCTGCCTGTTACGTGGGAGGATCGAGGTTCGGATCCCAGAAACATCAAGAAAAAAAAAGTTTTCTAATGAGTATTGCCGTTGCGTGATGGTTAGGTTGTCTGCCTGTTAACCGAGAGGTTCGAATCCCAACAAAAGCAAAAAAAAAATTCGCGGGTATCGCCTTCCGCGAGGAATTGGCATATGGCAAGTCCCCTGATAGTCGATTCATTGCCATGAAAAGCGCTTTCTCGATTAGGCGTTAAGAATTTTAGGTCCCTTTCATTCCGTTAGAAGGCCTGGAAATGCGCTTGGCTTCGGAGCTCCCTGCTCTGTTGCTCCACCCTATGTATTTTTAAGTTTATTTTTTTAAAGCTGAGATTCGGGTTGGTTCAAACAGGGGCATAAGGCAAGGACTTCAGGCTACTTTTCGGCTTGGTTTACTGAGTGTTAGTAGCTTTTTTTGCCATTCTAGTACTAGAGGGTCTTCCAACAGGTACTTCCGAACTTTGACAGCTGATACCGGCCATCTTGTTGAAGTTAAATCTGTCAAACAAAGTGTCATTAATTCAGTCTGTTCTACCAAACCAGACGGATAAGCATTCAATAACAGTGCAAATAATAAAATTGTTTCATCAGAATGGGTGTTTTGTGCGGGCAACGTACCACGCACTTCGTCCATTTTATGGTGACCATAATCGTCCTATCGAAATGACCACTAGCAATGTTACGGATGAGTTTGAGTCTACAGGTACAGTAAACGATCGGCCAACCCCTTGACGTCGACGAAACGCAAGATCTATCGAAAATATCGCCGCAGTCCTCGAAACTGTTCCGGAGAACCCGAGACAGTCAATTTCAAACGAATCGCAAGGACTCATCCCTTCCACAGACCACAACTTGTCCGATTTCTCGTTGTGAATAGGTTAGGCTAGGTTGGATTTAAAAGATCCATTGTGCTCCCCCGGGTATCAAGGAATGAAGAGGTAGGGGCAGAGAGTAAGAGATGATGAATAGCGGAGTATTAAGTTGGTGACTAGGTTATTAGGATTGAGAAACCTCACTTAACCTTTGGAGCTATAAGTGAAATTCAAGATGCTTTTCAGGAGGATAAGATATGTTGGCCAGTTTGCCGATGAAGTTTTCTCCGAGGGGTTTTTCTTACAATTCAATGTTTCTCAATGATTTAATTGTAAAATTGTAAATTAGAACATTATCTAATAAGTAAATCTTGAGTACTCTCAGAGGAAGTGGAGTGATCCATCCGCTAACTCTATGTTTTGGGATCTTCTTCATAGATGGAGTGCGCTATAATCCCCATTCTCAATGAGTTGTGACCAATGAGTTGTGACCAGTAGGAATGTCAACCACCGGAGACAACCAAAGCCTGCTTAGATGGAGTAGAATTTCATTTTTTTTTTTCGGAAATATCTGGCCATATCCGACATGATTCTTAAGAAGACCTCCTGTCATTGGTGATTCTTATGAAATTTCATGGAATTCTGTTTTTTACAGGGGTCTTCGTTACGCTTGACGCGTCGTGTCTTAAAGGTTCATCTGTTCAAAATTTCAACCGACCCAGTTTCGAAAGGGTGGCTCTATTTGCCACACAGCTGATGCCACATTGGACATTGATGTAAACTAATCACCGAGATCGTTCGAATTGGCACCGTTAGATTGTTTCTTGTGGGGTTTTCCTGAGTCGAAGGTGTATGTGAGTGAGTTACAGCGAATGTCAAAAGAAACAGAACCAACGTTAGACTCTTTCTCGTAGGATTTCCTTGAGTTGAAGGTGTATGTAAATGAGCGGAAGCGGTCCTCAAAGCCAACAATACATCACATGCCACCACTAGATTTTTTCTTCTAGAGTCTCCATGAGTCAAAAGTGTTTGCGAATAAACCAAAGTCGTCCTCATATCCAACAAAAACCATTCCATGTTAGACGTTTTATGGTGGGGCTATCAGTTGGATAAGCCACAGCAGTCCTCAAAGCAAACACAACCCATTCCAACGTAAGAAATTTTCTGGCGGGATTTCCTTTAGTCGATGGCATATGCGATTTACCCTCAAACCACAGACGTCCTCAAAGCCAATAGAACCTAAGCCATTGGTAAAATTCAGTTCGGTTAATGCACCAGAGTTGTGGGTAATTGGAAATTGCAGATGTGCTTTACCTAACTAAGAAGAAGCTGTGGCAGACATTTGTATGGTGTAGTTTTCCAAAAATAGTGGCATCAATCGATCTCTTAAACGAATAAAAAAATGTCCCTGTCCCACAATCACAAATAACAACTTTTCAGTCAAGTCACAACTTTCAAGTCAAATCACAACTTTCCGGTTAAGTCACAACTTTTTACTCAACTCACAACTTCCTAGTCAGATCACAGCTTTCTACTCAAGGCACAACTTTCCTTTCAAATCACAACTTTCCTTTCAAGTCACAACGTTCCAATCAAGTCACAATTTTCTAGTAAAATCAAAACTTTCTACTAAAATCACAACTTTCCAATCGACTTCGCATTCAAGTCACAGCTTTGCAGTAAAGTCACAACTTACAACTCAATTCAAAACTTTCCAGTCAAGTCACAACTTACAACTCAAGTCATAATTGCAGTAAAACCACAGCTTTCCTTTCAAGTCAAGACTTTCCATTCAAGTCACAACTTTCTAGTCAAGTCACACCTTTGCAGTAACGCCGCAACTTTCCAGTTAAGTCGTAACTTTTAGGTTAGGTTACATTTTTTTAGTCAAGTCACAACATTTTAGCAAAGTCATAACTTCCCAGTCAGGTCACAGCTTTCTACTCAAGACACAACTTTCCAGTTTAGTCACAATTTTCCAGTCAAGTCACAACTTTCTACTCAAGTCACAACTTTCTACTCAAGTCACAACTTTCCAATCGACTCTGCATTCAAGTCGCAACTTTCCAAGTTAAGCCACAACTTTCCAGTTGCCATAATTTTCCAGACAAGTCATAGCTTTCCAGTCAAGTCGCAACTTCCAATTCAAGTTATATCTACAGTAAAACCACAACTTTCCAGTCAAGTCACAACTCTCCAGTGAAGTCACAACGTTGCAGTAAAGTTACAACTTTCGGGTTAGTCTTTCTAAACTTTCCAGACAAGTCAGAACTTTCAACTCAAGTCGCAACTTTGCATTCAAGTCACAACTGAAATTGAAGTCACAACTGAAACTGAGATGTCGTTTTTAGCAAGCCACAGCGTTGTGAATGGTTGTGACTTGCGGCCTATGGGCATAATCGGGCTGTTGATGATAGGAAGCGCTTAATGAAAGACCTGGATACTTTTCAATTATGGTCTGTTTTGAAGAAAAAACAGTTCCTTCTACGGTTTTTTTTCAAACTATTAATATTTTGTCAAATTATTAAACGTCGTTGAGACAGACAGAAAACTTGATACTTACTCACTTGTTCATACACGGACTTGAATTACCTTAATTCCGGCGTTTTTGGAAATAGTTACCTACATGCTACATCTCATCCTAATTTTTAGAACCTTTTATTGTATAGATACTAACAGCAGTTATTTAAATACCACTTTATTTTGGAATGCATTAGAATATCATTTCAAGTGCTTGATAGGAACGTACGAAACTTTTGTTTGATGAATGGATAAGTATCACGCATAAAATGCAAACTATGGCCCTCTATTTCAGTGACTCATGTGTTTGTATGTCTTTTTTTTATTATATGACATCAAACTAAAAAAAAGGGACACACACTCACACACACAAAACAAGGAAAGGAGATAAGAAACCTAAACATATGATTCGTATTGTTCTAGGACCTAAACAGCTGGTCAATACACATTACACACTGAGCTGATAGGTTCCTTTGTTGGATGTACGAATAAGAAACATAAACAAAAAATTAACAATTACTTCATACATTTAATGATCTTTAAGGGAAAATGATTCATCACACCACCAGCATTTGGTTTCTATTTTTGATTTTGTTTATGAAAGATTTATGGAGGGTGCGTCTTAGATAGACGCAAAACCTTTTCATTTCCAACCGGCGATGATAGTGCAGATTTCAAAAACATTCGGCGACAAAAACATTCAATGCGTCATCTTTAGTTAAGCGTTATTTTCGAGACCAAAGAGTCATCCACAAAAATAGTTACGTCATTCGAGAGTAAAACAAATTTGCCTATGATTTGAAAACATTTTCAATACGATAAATTAATAATTTTAATGTCTGTCTAGCGCCTAGTGGCGGGTGTGGCTGCTGCTGACCACAATACCTCTCCAAGTACCCCAAATTATGTGTCAGTTGTATAGCCATAGTAAGCGATATTTTAACTAAACAAATTTATTCGTGGGATCAATATATTTAGTTTTAGACGTTTTTTAAAACCACAGTCATCGTGTCAGCCGTGTGTCCGTGCCGGCGACAGCCACTCCTAGCTTTCTAGGCACAAATCCCAATCCCAATACTGAGAGACTGCAAATAGATAGGTAGTCAATTTTCTATCGTACTACAAATATTTTTTCTGTTTAAGTTTGTTAGTCTCTTAAATTTGAAATTCAAATTTGCATAAAGCTGAGGAAGATTAATTAAATGAGAACACATGTGATTTTCATTTGGTCTGGTTCAGCTGAAGCTGTTTGAAGTCAAATGTACAAACTATTCATCAGTTAGGAATGACTTATTTAAACTATTAGGAAGTCTCAACAATATTGTCTTAAAAAAATGATGAACTGCTTTAAGCAAAGCATACCAAGACAATTATGTGGTTTTTGAATTTCAATTATCCCAACACCTTAAGTCTTATACGAGGTTGAATTTTACTAATGCCAAAGCACTGTTTTGGGAACCATTATAAAAAGTACCTATCATAGGGCGAGGTGCAGCTGAAAGTAACAACACCTCACCGGAATTATAAGGGATCCATTAGACTCCCCGGGATAGCAGAGGATAAGAGAGTAAGTAAAAGCAAAGGAGGGGAGAAGAGTGTTATTGGTGGGGTTTAAATTACTATTAAAGCGAACAACGGCTGCCTACGATTAGCATAACGAGAGTTAAAAGGAGAAAAGAAGGAAAGAACACCGAACTCTTCAAGGCAGCTGGAAACCAGTTGGAAAGGAGCATGTACCAGCTGATCTGCATGATATGGTTGGAAGAAAGCATGCCCGATAAATGGAACCGCAGTATCGTATGCCCGATCCTAAAGAAAAGAGACCCTCACAATTGCGCCAATTATAGAGGGATAAGCATCCTTAACGTCGCTTATAAGATCGGGTCTGGTGTAATATCACGCTGCTCCGTCAAGGTCGGTAAAGAACTCACCGAGACCTTTGATGTCGAAAAAGGCTTTAGGCAAGGCGACAAACTGTCATGCGATTTCTTCAACATCATACTTGAAAAGATTGTAAGAAACTCAAACGTCAACACCATAGGAACAATCTTTTAAAAGTCTGTACAATTACTCGTCTACGCAGACGATATTGACGTAATGGGAAGAAAAAAGCGTGAAGTCATAGGTGAAGTCAAGGAAGGGAAATGACGCAGCGAAATCGATGGCCAACGTCAAAAACTGGTTCGACGAGTTTCAACGTGGCCGCACGTCGGTTTTCGATGAGCTACGCCCAGGTGCCCCGAAAACGACTACCACGGAGGAAAATGTGACAAAAATCCACGATATCGTATTGGCAGACCGTTTAAAGGTGCGCGAGATAGCTGAGATAGTAGACATCTCGAAAAACCACGTGGGCCATATCCTGCATGAAATTTTGGGCTTGGGAAAGCTGTCAGCGCGATGGGTGCTGCGTTTGCTCACTCCGGACAACAAACGCTACCGTGTGACCACTTCAGAGCTGTGTTTGACGCTGTTTTAGCGCAATCCCAAGTAGGTTCTGCGTCGTTTTGTGGCCGTCGATGAAACACGGATCCACTGGTATACACCAGAGACCAAGGAACAGTCGAGACAGTGGACTTTACCCGGCGAACTTGATCCAAAGAAGTCAAAAACAGTCCCATCGGCCGGTAATGTGATGGCCACCGTTTTTCTGGGATTCACAAAGTTTGATCTATATCGACTACCTGGAGAAGGGATAGTACTTTGTTGAATTATTGGGCCAATTGAGCGCTGAATTGCAGAAAAAACGTCCTCTTTAACGAAAAAAAAAGATGCTCTTCCCCCACGACAACGCACCAGTTCACACCTCCGCCATCGCCGCGGCTAAATTGATTGAGTTGGGCTATGAACAATTGCCCCATGCACCGTGTTCTCCAGATTGGGCCCCGTGCGACTTCTTTCTGTTTATAGACTTGAAAAAATCATTTGCCGGGCAGAAATTTGTGTCGAATGAGGAGGTATCACCGCCACTTAGGCCTACTTTGCGGAACTCGAGAAAACGTATTTTTCAGATGGGTTAAAGAAGTAAGAGCATCGCTGGGTCATGTGTGTCAGACTAAAAGGAGATTATGTTGAAAAATAAATCAACACTTTTCCAAAATTGTCGTTTTTCTTTTGTAGGCTAAATACTTATCGGACTGCCCTCGCATTTAGCAAAAAGATCTCAAAAAGATTCCAAATCTTCCACTTATCTGCATCACATGGAAGAGTTGGGGTCTTTTTGAGATTACGACGCCCGTAGACTGTACAATCTCATTTGAGCATGTAAAAAAGGGGACACGTTGATACCCATGAAACTATTAACTCAAAACAAAACCCTGGTGAGCGAAATCAAAGACATTCATTCGAACCCATCTGCATCAAGGATAAGGATCTTCATATGTACATAAGTGCACCCACAACGACCTGATTCAATCCCAGACCTCATGCTATCATCCATTTACTTTTCAATTTAATTTATTTGAAGAGCTCCCACAAACCAACCACTCGCCTGACAGGTAAAATTCGAAGTCAACTACGTCGAAACCATTGTTGTAGTCAAACAACCTCGACACATTTATTTCAAAAAGGAAGAAGTACGAAAAACAGTTACTCTCAGCTTATCAAGTTATTACATCCTCATTGCAGTTTTGTGCAAAAACCCCCTATTCAAAGAACGACGATATGACAGGAGAGCTGAAGTACATATTACAACGCCCATGACCCACTTTATACAGATGACCTACATTCTATTTACGAAAAATACATACAAAGTATGATACCAACAACAATTTATATTGGGATAATACATACATAGGTAGATACATATTTTTTTACAATTTGTGTGTTGCCCTTACCTCACTTCCAATGGTCATAATCCTGACAACGACTTCGTCCTTCGCCAAATCATGGCTAACTACATCGCCCGAAGTTTCACGTCCGTTATATGTTAAAAAGACCCGTTGACTGGGATGCAATTGTACACCCATAATCGAACGAAAACCAGGTCCAATCAAATCCGTTTCCCGAAATTCCTTCATCATAACACTGCGACGCAACGATTGCGCTGGACTTATAAGCAATTTTGAACGAACACTATGTTGGCGAGCATCCATAATAACACCAGTACCGTTACCGCGTCCCGACACAGAAGTTGAAGCGGTTGCCGAAGCTGTAGGTGAAGCCATCATTGGTCCTGTACTACCCGGCGACGACGACGACGACGACGAAGATGGCGACGCTGCTCCAGAATTCGATTGCATTGTTGTTGCACTTGCACTTGTTGAAGACGAAGACGAAGACAAAGTTGAAGAAGTCTTAAAATCAAAACGCACCGTATATTTAGTATCCGGTGTCAAATTGATGCAATTATTGTTTTCACTTGGCTGCGATGGACTGGGTGGCGTCTTAACGTCCTGTATTACGCCCGAATACCACAGACCGTCTGGACCAGGAGCACAAATTCTTGTACCGATAATCGAACGTTTTGCCAATCGCCTACCAGTTGACATTATCGAGAAAAATTAACAAAAAAACAAAAAAATAAAAAAACCAAATTCGATTTCGAACTAATTTTGAATGATGTTGGCAATTTTTTCTGAAGAAACTTCGTTTTCCACAAAGTGAACAAAAAGACAAAAAACAGTTTTTATTGCGGATACCCCGGAAGAGTTGGTTTTTTAAGTTCGCTTCACTTTTGAAAGACCAAAGACTTTTCTTAATCACTTTCTCTCATTACAATGGAAAAGGTGAGAGAGTTTTTTTTTGTATAGCGACAACGGGAGAGAGAGTGAGAAGAGACGTAAGGGGGATGCTCTAAACCTTCGAATATTTTTCTTCTTAAGAAACTCCACAAAAATCTCAATTGAAAGTGGGCTCACAGATGTTGCTAAACATTCACTCGATATCACAACACTTGTTGCAAAGAAAACAATTTTTTGTAGGTATCTTTTTTTCTTCTTTTTTATTGGGTGGTAATTGAGAGTTTCTTTTTTTTTGCACTAGAGAATTAATTTATTCCAAAGCCGATAGCACTAATGACGTTTGGAATAATTACTGATGTTGCTGGCGATGTTGAAAATGGTTGTGGCGTTGATAATGATGACGTTGATGTTATTTTCGATAAGCAACCGACGACACTAACCGATATGTCCAATTGTTTGATTAATAACAAAAGTATTGCGATTATCAATTTAGCACTTAATGAAATCTTAACGATTGTTTCGGCAACAATGGCGATATTGCTGATGTGGTAGTAGTAATTGTTGCTCAATAAGCAGTTAATAATATTGCTGTTGTTCTTCTTGATGTTGGCGAGAAGGTAATTAAATTTATTTGTCACATCCAAAGAAGGTAACGAAACATTGTTATCGGAAAGAAATGTTAAAATTGAATTGCTGTTGCACATAATATTATTCACCATAATACACGGAGTTGCACGATATTCACTTTCCCACACAAACAAAAAAAACCCCGGAAGAACTTGGATGATGCTACCTACACACTTTAGTCTTTTTGAATTGTTTACTTTCGACTGCTTACTACAACTATCGATTTGTATCTCGAAAAGGAAATGATAAATTTTCGAGTAAAAAATGGACACATATAGACACACAGACACACACTTTAAATACAAATCACTCGTTTTGAATTGTTTCCGTTTGATTGGAACAGCGATGGACGGGCTTAAGCAGTTAATCCTGGGTGCTGCAGAGCCTCTGACTATCGGTAACAACAAACTGAAAATTGTTTTTGAGTTTTTGCTATGTTGGGTCTCCTTTTCTACAGTTTGAGTGTAGAAGATGGAGAGAGTGTTTTTGTTTGGTTTTTGCTATGCCACAAAGTGGACCTATTGCTTTTTGGAGATTAGATTCCAAATACCAGATCAGATGTATGACTGGGATGTTCTTTTTTTGGCTTTTATGATTGACTTGTCTAAACGATTTCTATAATTTGAAGAAATAAACTGAGGCTACCCGACTGAACACGAGAATTGGCTGTCAACGACTGAGAAATGCTGAAAATGAAAACGAAAAATCCCCATTGTGTGTGGATACATTCGTTCGTATGTGCAGAGAAATGTATCTATGTGAAATGCACACAGTTGTCGGAGTTTGACTGTGTGTGTGTGTTGTGTGTTGGGGAAAGAGTTTCGGCATTCGGGTTTAAACAGTTACAACATTACAAGTGCCCTGATAAAAGAGAGTTGCTATGAATTCTCTCTTTCGGAGGAGGAGTAGGTTTTCTCCGCATTTTATGTGTTGCTGAAAGCTTTTCGGTGAACAGAAAGTCTTCACTTTTGAAGTTTTACATTGTTTTGGTTGGGTACTCATTTAAGTTAGGGTATTTTCTCTATCAACATTTGAGTCATCTCAGCTGTTCGAGATAAGAGCTCAGCTGTTTTGAAAGAGAGCGGTAAGAGCAAACATTTTAAGGTATACTTGTATAGGAGCTGGGACTGGTAAGCATGGTTGCCAGTTTGGTCATTTATGTCCAAATCTGGTCATTATTTTATCACTTGGTCACATGGTCCCTTTTAATTCCATTTGGTCATTTTTTCAACGAAATGATATAAGAGAAACCCTTCAGTTTATAGGTTCTTAAAATTGATATGTATACGGCACGTAAGGTTTTTTTTTTATCAAATTATGTAAGAAAAATATTAATAAGCTCATTCGTTCAAACCCAACGATTGCTATAAGGTAGCCGCAATGATTTCTCTTGAAAAAACTCAGTTCACCCTTAATACCAAGCTAGGTTTTTTTTCTGAGTTTTGCGCTCGCCTTGAAGTAGAACTAGGATTTTCCAGGGAAGAAATCATGTAGCAAACACTAATATCAAATGACACGTGCTTTTGTTCAAATGACTGGCATGAGTGGTTACTTCGTGATTAAATCTGTTTTAAGAACTGAAAACCAAGGTTTTTTGGCAGCTAGACATGATGCTGCACAGCTTATTTCTGTCAATACTGTCATATGCTGGTTTTTTCAAAGATATCCCGTGTGCTGTACGAATTTGTTGACGTGGAGGGTTTTCAGGAGTTCACAGACACATAACATCGCATCTGATGTTAAGGAAGAGTATTCCTCTATAATTGGTGCAGTTGTAAGATTTTCCATTCATTGAACATCTCCCGACTAAATTATGCAGCTGGTTCACTCTCTTTTCAAGTTAATCACTAGCTTTCTTCAAATTTCCGCGTCGAGAACCGTCTGAAAAATCCAGTTTTATTTGATTTAAGCTTACATACGAGTTTGCAACCCTAACTTCTTCTGATCTAGAGTATGGCATTCTTGTTCATCGTCTAAGTTGAGTCTGCATAATCAACCTTTCAAGATCCGCAGAAATGAATGCGGTTCTACAGCTATGTTTGCTTGGTGGTCTTTACGGGCCTGTTTTTTTGTTTTCCACTTTGGCATAATTTTTTTTTTAACTTTTGGTACAAACTCTGGCTGTCATGACATTTCTATATTTCCTAAAACAAGCGCTCCTCATACTTCTTTTTCCGTTTGAGAACTTGGTGTTCTTCCCTTCTTTCTTCATCGGAATCAATCATAGTTTTGGTCATTTCCAGCTACGTTTGGTCATTTTTATTTTCATTTTTGGACACATATTTTTTTCGCAAGTGGCAACCGTGCTGGTAAGCCTTCATTTTCTTTGCTTTAAATTTACAGTTTGCCGGTAATATTTACGTTTTTTGCTGTTGTTGTGGATCGTTTGATAAGAAAAAGTGTTTGAGCAGGGGCAATATAAAGTGAATTTGCTCAATAAAAGAGAAGAGAAGAGAGAATTGTGTAATAGTATAAGAAACAGCAAGTTGTTTTTGGGGTTGAGCTATTTTAACTGGGACATGTTGCCAGATTTAATTAAGCGTTTGAACAGATATTAGGAAGATGGAGGGCATTGCGTATGAGTGGGGGAAGTTTTGGAGGTCGAAAATGCTCGTATTGTTTTGTGTTGCAAATTTACTACGCAAGGAAAATGACTACAAAAATGAATACTGCCCTTCATTTGCATTCAATAGAAAATAGAATCAGTCGATCCTGCTAATTGGACTACAAAAACCTTAGATTATTTTGAAAAGAAAAATTTTGAAGTAGAGGTAGAGACAGAGATAGAGATAGAGATAGAGATAGAGTTAGAGTAGACACAGAAATGGAGATTGAAACAAACTTAGAGATAAAGAAAAAGACAGTATTGTAAGTTTGTAATCTCATAAAACTGGATCGGAGGCACCAGGCTAGGTAAAGTAGCAATAAATTGAGATACCAGTGGCGTGATGGTTAGCATATCCACCTGCTTCGAGGTTCGAATCCCTGCAGAGTCAAAAAGTTTTTTCACGGGTATCGCCTTTCTCGAGGAATTGGCAAGTCTTCCGTTAGTAAATTCATTGCCGTGAAAAGTGCTTTCTCAATTAGCCGTTCGGAACCGGCAGAAAACTGTAGGTCCCCTCCATTCCCTCAAAAGGCAAGGATTGTGAGAAATGCGTTAGACCCAGACGCTCCTCGCTCTGTTGCGCCACCCTATTTATTTATTTAAATTGTGATACTAGTCAGTAGACATTCAAGTATATTTCACATCCTAGTCATATTCAGTTGAAGAATGGATTTAAATATTTGTATGGACGAACTCATCCCTAGTTTTGACCTGGCTTAAGAAACCTCCGTGCGTTTGGAAAGCCTTTGTTGCAAACCGTAACAATGAAATACAAGACAATGTCGGCAACGCAGTATGGAAGTACGTCAGATCTGCAAAAAATCCCGCGGACTTGGCCACTCGAGGTGTAATGCCTTCCGATCTGAAGCAGAATCGTATGTGGTGGTGGGGCCTATCATGACTTTGAGAACCATCCTCTCAGTGGCCAGCCACATTACCAGACGCTCCACGTGCTGAAGATCTCGAACAGAAAGAGTTTTCCTCGTTGGTGGTCCAGCAAATGAATGACAAAAGCATTTCCACTTTACAAGCCACCATGCGAATAGTGTGATACATTTTTCAGATTTTCTTCATTTTTTTGGCCTTTTAATTTTGTGAGCCAGCTTTTCAGAGCCCTCTAGTGAAACCAACAGACATTTCTCTCGACGACTCCGAACAAAATACCAGCTCATTGGTAATTCAACAAGAATCGGAAGATTTTCTTGACCGTTTTTCGACTTTACCCCGCGCTATGCGAATATTGTGCTATGTTTTTAGTTTCTTTGGGACTATATCAAAGCAACAACCCAGCATAAATAAGTCTCGTGACATCTCGCAACAAGAAATGGAGCTTGTGAAAATTCGTCTAATCCGATTGGCTCAAGAAGCTCCCTAGCTTCCTAGAGCCAATGGACGACTCTCGAACTCAAACATTTTGTACAATGAACGTCACCCTATAATACTACCTTTTGATTCCCGTATTGCTTGTCTCCTGGTTCAATTCGTACATGAGATTTCAATGCACGTTGGCAACTCTTTAATGGTGCGATTAACGGGTTAATGTTTCTGGGTACCAAAACTCCAAATTCTGGTTAAATTTTGCATTCGTCGTTGCACCATATGCGCATCATACAAAAGAGACCTATGCAAGTAGATGATGGCTGCCTTACCTCCAGAGTTACATTTTCTACACCGTTCACATTCACCGGGATCGACTTCGCGGGTCCCTTCATAATCAAGAGTTTCAACGCACAAAATTGTCGTATGACCAAAGAGTATCTATGCATGCGTGTTTGTCTGTTTTTCCACCAAGGCAATTTACCTCGAGGCTGCAAGTGATTTATCACCCGAAGCGTTCCTCGCGGCCTTTGATAGGTTAACCTCAAGACGAAGCTTACTTAAGGAAATGTTTTCAGACAATGGAATGAACTTTATGGGTGCTGATGCAATTTTACGCAGGGGTTTTAAGAAATTTATAGCTATAGCTAAGAAACGAGCCGTAAGTATGGTGTTCAGGGTTTGGTTTGAAATAGAGTTTTACTCTGCCAGGGGCACCTCACATGGGAAGTTTATGGGAAGCGTACATGAAAAGTTTTAAAAGCCATTTAAGAAGGTTGGTGACCAAGACCAAGTACACGTTCGTAGAATTTTCAATGGTTCTAGCACGTATCGAAGCTTGTTTGAACTCGCGTCCAATATCGTCCGTGTCTAGATCCTTCTGATTTGTTGGCATTAACGTCGCCGCCGGTGCATTTTTTACGCCGTGGGTGGTCCGCTTTCATCTTTCCCAGAACCGAATCTGGCTGATGCAAAATTTATCTTTAATCAATCAGTAGGAAAAATTAAAATGAATCCAACAACAGTTCTGCCACTGATGGAAAGATTTGGATTTCGGATCAACCACAAAATTCAGCTAGAACAACTGAAGTAGGTACTCAATGAAGGACAAGATAATATGAAAATTACTAAATTTTTTCTTATCAATGACTGCGAAAAACTAGGTTTGCCCAACTACTATGAATTTAAGCTACGGTAGCGACCTTTAAGAGTTTGCAGCTGTGTTTTCACTTATCATCGGAAGGAAGTTAAAGCCCCGGCCCATAGAACGCGTTGCGCGCGTGCGGCACCGCTTCCAACTGACAGCTCGATTAAATATACACGATCTTATGAGAGGTGACCCATAAGCACCGCACGCAACGCGCCGAACGCGCCGAGTAGCCCAACTTTCTACTTTGCCGCGGCTCTCACGCGGTGACAGAAGAGAGACATGCGCAGTCACAAACAATTTGAAGTTTTCTCTTATATAGAAAAAATGACAATGGGCTCGTTCAAGAACCTATCGGATAGCCTATCTAGGATAGCCGTATCTTAGATACCTTTTTGAACGATCGACAACAGACAACAGCTGTGAAATATTAAAATTCGACTTTTGAAAACAGAAAAACATTCAAAATATCATTGCTAGACGATTATAACATATTTTTTTCGTTTTCCCACACGTAAACAACAACAACAAGCTATCCGGATACGATTCTTGAACGCCCCCATTTTGACTAAATTTATCTGTCAAAACACCGCAACGGATTCTATGGGTCACCCCTATCAGTTGCGCGCGGCAAAACCCACCGCATCAGTTGCCGCGCCGCTTCTACCGCACGCAACGCGTTCTATGGGTCGGGGCCTTTAGCCATCTTAGTCTCGCGATCCGTACTCTTTTAACATTAAAACTTGTTGTGATGTGCTTTTCTCTTTAAAGCTGGGGTATGCTCGTCGGGTCCAGGGTCGACCGAAGAAAACACGTAAGACTTCGGTTACGAAGGTCCAATCCTTTTATTGGTATTAAAGCTAGTTTAATATAATATTTATTAATACTTCTCTCTAATGTTGGTGATCGGTGGCTCCAACGCTGGTACATCCTTAGTCCTATGCTGGCAAAACGGTCATCAAGTACGGGCTTTTAATCGCTGGTAAATCAACAGTCATATACTTTCATCAACAGACTTCACATAGTCCCGATTTACGGAAATGGTACCTATATTGATTCCAATATTTATTACAAAGATTTGTGTCACCGTAAAAAAGTAGAGTTTGAAAACAACCAAGCACTCTCTCTAGGCCAAGTTAAAAATTCGAAAGAATTTTGGAAAATCACCAGAATTATAAATGGAACAAGCTACAAAATAGGCACTGGATTATCAGCTGATGTTCTCGCTTCCCTTTTTAAACACCTTCTCTACACAGACTCGAACCTTATGTTTTCCTATGCTGAACCATCAATCTTTGACGAATCGTTAGACTCGGCTATAACACTGGAAGAAATAGATACAGTAATGAAGAAAGCGAAAAATGGAAAGGCACCGGGAGAAGATGGGATTCCCTACGAGTTTTATTCCAACGCAACTCCTCCATTCTTCAACTACCTGCTAACTTTTTATAATAAGGTCTTCTCGAATGCTGACATCCCCACCTCTTTCACAAAATCAGTCATCTTTCCTATCCATAAAAAAGGTGCCTTCGAAATTGCTGACAATTATCGTGGCATATCATTTATGAACACAATAGCCAAAATTTTCTGCGGTATACTTGTGGAGAGACTTGAGAAATGGGTGGAGATGAAAAATATTCTTTCAAATCTTCAAGCCGGCTTTAGAAAACACTACTCTACAACGGACCATATATTTACATTATCTTCGGTCGTCAAAGCCTTCCAAGCACGGAAAAAGAAAGTCTACACATTCTTTGTAGACTTCAAAACTGCCTTCGACCGAGTTAATCGTAACGCGCTTCTATATAAGCTTTCACAGCTGGGTATCTCTTCAAAATTTTTACATGTAATTAAAGAAATGTACAGTGGAACAAAAGCAGCGGTATGGGATGGTTCATCTTTTTCTGATTGGTTTCAGACGAATACTGGAGTTAAGCAAGGCTGTCTTCTCAGCGCCCTACTGTTCTCTCTATTTATCAATGATAGTGTTGAAGATCTACCTGGAGGAATAAGGATAGCCAATACGGTAATAAATGTTTTATTATACGCCGATGACCTCGTAATACTGTCAGAATCACCCGAAAACCTACAGTTGATGATTAATCGATTAGCAACTTACTGCGACAGATGGGGATTAACGATCAATACAGAGAAGTCTAAGGTGATGGTATTTTCATCTCAAGGCCAAAACGTTAAAAGGTGGTACTACGATGGGAACCTTCTAGAAGTCACCAACGACATAAAATATCTAGGCGTTAAACTGAATTCCACTTTGAGCTTCAACAACCATCTAAAGGAAAAGGCCAATACATCACAAAGCTTGTTGAATTCGTCATGGCGAAACGTGTTCTCAAATAGTAGGATAGTTCTTTCTGTCAAGTTCAAGATATATGAAGCAGTCGTTAGGTCAACTCTCTGTTATGCTTCGCAAATCTGGGGTGCAGATGAATATGATCAAATTGAACAATTCCAGAGAAATTTTCTGAAAAAACTCTTCAACTTCCCTCGAAATACCCCAAGTTATGCTATCTACCTGGAAACAGGAATTCCTAAACTATTTACAAGTACACTTAAAGCACAGGCTGATTTTATTATCAAAACATTATCTTATGAGGACTCACGAATAACAAAGAAAATGCTCTTATACGAGTTAAGGAACAAAGACTGGTTGACTGCTAAGTGGGAAAGCCTTGGCATTGCTTGTGGTGAAACACTAGTTTTTAACGCAACAAACCCTAATAACATAAAAGAGCAGCTGTACCGTATAATACAAAAAAATGAAGACTCGATGCGAGAAGGCTTTATCCTAAGCGCACGTGAGTCGAACAGTAGATTATTATACTCACAACTTAATTACAACCTGAATAAGAGAAACTACTTCCACGATTCGCTAACCTACCGAGAAATTTCTATTATTTTTAAAGCAAGATGTGAACTACTCAGCTTAAACGGATGTCCTTATAACGGGAGCTTCAATCAGTTTTGTACAATTTGCAACCTTAAGGCAAAGGAGGATTGCTTCCATTTTATTAGTATTTGCCCAATATTTAAGCCACACAGACTTTTCTTCTTCGGGAAACATAGTCTATCAATGCAAGATACCCTTAAAATACTCAACGAGTGCGACTGGAAAACACTAAGCAAATTTTTAGAAGTAATCTCCAAGTATAGAATGTTACTGGTAACCGAATACGTTTAATTGCAAGTTTATTTATTATATTATATTATTTACAATTGAACAGTCAATAGTAATTGTACCTTTATAAAAATTATGTTTGCTAACCAGGCTGACGGCTAAAGGGCCAACTATAATGCACTTAGCTCAGCTTAGGCTAGTGTCAAAAACCAGACGAGAAGTTTCCGAAAGTGTTCGTTAAACAAAGAGCAACTATAATGGATTCTGGCTACTTAACATGTAAACATGCGTTGAGCTGATTTGAGTTCAGTTGATACCACAGAAGAGATACACAAAAAAAAGGCAAACCACACCACACAATGTAGACAAATGGCAGTTGCGGAGCAAGAGAAGTGTTTGTTTTCTTTCTTCTTTTCTTCCCCTATGGTTGATACGCTTTAAATTTGACATTTACGTAAGTTCGAGCCAATCCAATGGCTCTTGCTTAATTGCGCGAAAGTGAGCGAAATTTAACGAAACTGAGTAGAACGTCTATTATAGTTACTGTCATATAAAATAGTGTATTGGCTCGCTCGCGTAAGTAGGCGTAAGTTCGGCAAAGTGCATTATAGTTGGCCCTTAAGCCATAGCTAAAAAATTCATGTATTATGTTAACTAGATGAAATAATGGATAAATAAATGAATTTGTTACTTACTTACTTACTTACTTACTTTCATCAACAGACCAATCCTAGCATCAAAAGCCGGCAAGATAAAACCCAAATATCTTTAAGAGGCTAGTGGGCGATTTGTGCTAGGTACTCCAAGGAGACCTTGCTAAAATTGGGAATCTCTGGGCCCACTACGTGCCCCTGGTTTTCCTCTAGTGGAAGTATCCTGCACTCTAGATTGATACTTTTCCAACGCGGGCTGACTTCTTCTTCTCGCATTTCTCAGGATGCCTTATAAAATTATCTACACCTATTGCATGTGAGTTCTATGGCATGAGTGAAAAATATCATGTGACAACAATAATATGTGCATTTGCTGTATGGTGCGTATTTGTAACTTCGTTACATCGTTGTTGATTTTTTATGCACACATCGTCTTCACGAGATCACTCGGAGTAATATTTCTTCAAAACAACTGATGTTATTTTTGTGACAATGGCAGGTCCTAACTAGAAGACCTGTACTACCTCGATGTTGTGTCTGTCAACTGTGACGCATCTTTGATTAGGGGATACATTTTCCCCAGTTTTGTTTAACCTATTCTACGTTTTCTTCAAAAAAAATATCCTTAAGAGCACCAGTCTTGCTGATAAATTCAAAAATATGTTAAGATGAGAGAGAAGGAAGCGTTAGGCAAATATTATTTTCTAGAAGTTTCAACACGAAAATCCTTCACTTTCCTTCCTTCACTTTTTTCAGTTCTTCTGTGAAAAAGTAGTACTTAGACTAGGCGTTAGTGTGTTTTTCTATCACTTCTCGAGAATCCCTCGTTCTCTGCTTCATTGTTTCTTTCTTTGAAATTGTCAAACATTCTAATAAATTTTAGACAAGGTTTGATCTACTTACTTACAAATTTTCTAGGTCACTACACGAAAAATAAAACCTTGATTGGTTTTGCATGCAACAAAAAGCTCTTCCCCCACCAACGCCGCTAGAGCTTTTAGTTTTTTAACTGAATTAGATATTCCAGTGATGTAAATGTTTACTTTGCAAATTCCAAGCTTGACCCTATTCAACAAATCGATATTATTTTTCTCTCCAATTGTCTCTACAACAACAACAATGTTCATGTTCAACAAAACAAAAAAACAACAAAAACTCCCAACATCATCACAAAAATAAAACTACACCACACGCATGAACGAAGAAAAATATCTTGGCCCATATAACGTTAACACGAAATGGGTGACAGAAGCAAAATTATACACGAAAGTCGGCAACATAGCACATTTGAAATTAGGTCAAGTAAATAGTGAATGTTCTCTTAACACGAAGGAGATAAGAGAGCAACACATTGCCTTTACGCAAACCCAATTAGAAAAAGGTCACCCGTCACCGTTTCTGTGTTGTTCAGCTTCGGCGAAACAAAACGGTTGCTCTCTGTTTACCTTCGTCATCAAACGGATGTGACTATAGCAACATTACACGGTGTTCTAGCAACATTCCAACACATGGAAAGACTTTTAGCTCTTTTTGAACCGAGAGAGGGGAACGAATAGAGTGTGCTCTTATATTTGCAGAAAAAGTGTGTATCTTTTTATCTTTGCTTCAGATTCAGATTCAGACGGAGCTGAATGAGAGTGAGTGAAACGGAGAGGCCATTGTTTTGGTTGTGTTTCATTCTCGCGCGATTAGAAATTCCCGCTAGAAAGCCAGCTGATCTGTGATATCGAAAAGTGATGATGAGATACAAATGAGAGAGAAAGACTTTGCATGTGTGTGGGTTTGGATTGTCTAATCAAATATCAAACCAGAATCTATGTGGAAGCCAAAGCCATCTCGGGATGATTTATTTTGAAATCAAAACAGGGGCTGAGCAACGAGTTAAACAGTTTCTATTTAGAGAAAAAATGTATCTCACTACGGTGAATCTCTCACACCAACAACCGCTCTTTAGTTTTTGAGGTTTTCAGATGTTTGTCGATACATCGATAGTTCCATCGACAGATATCCCAAATCTAAATGTTCATTTGCAGATAGGCCAGGCGATAGAAAAACAGTGGAACTGGTTTCAAACACATACAGTGGATAAAGTGTGTTGGTTGGCGAAGCCAGTGCAATTCGTGTGTGTGGTGGTGGTGCACTGTTGCGTTCTGCTGGTGCTGGTTGCTCCTCTCTAGAGGCTGGGTAAGCAAAGGGGATGACTGTATATGTACATGTAAGCGCATACTTCATGTTCCTTTGTTTGGTTTTTTTTTTCTATTTTTGTTTTTGCGTTGTTGGCCTTTTTTCTATCAGAAAACGTCGAAGTGTTTGATGTTTTTTTTCTTTTCAGCGATTACATTCAGAGTAGAGAGTACGTACCTATGTAAGTATCCAAACAAAAAAGGTTTCTTTCGAGGCCCTACACACTATCCAGAGAAGATAAGCAGGTACCAGCTTACTCTGGCTTAGGTACCTATCCCTGGTTAATGATAGAGGGCTTCAATGTGTAGGTGCTCAACCAAATGAGATACGCCGTAGGAAGGTAGGTAGTTTTGCATCTAACATTTGGACATGGAATCCAATTGTTAGATTTGAAACTGGCAAGGATATCTGCATCAAAGAAGTGAATCTGCGAGTTTTTTTATGGATTCGATCTTTTATAAATTTGAGAGAAAAAACTGTACCTACTTCTGAAGGCCTTTCCGACACAATATAACTGCGCAAACTGACTTGAGCAAAAATCAAAATCGTTTTGATTTTTACACAGTTAACTACACAAACAGCACAAACAACCCCATTCACAACACAACTGAACTGCGCAAACTGCAATTTGCGCATATATTGTGTCGTCAATGGCCGGCCTTATGAAAAAATATTTGAAAACTGGTGAGCGGATAAGCTTCGCAAAAACTGGGTTTCTTATCCCGTGAGGTAAGGAGCAATTATGTGATTCGAAGCTGAAGACTGTGATATTACCTACAAACGATTCATCAAACATTCATAAATGCATCGAATTAATAACACTTTCTATGATGAGGGCTAAGCTTTAGACCCTTCTAACTGGCTGAACACAATGAAGACGGAGCTGCAACTGGAACTGGAACTGGAAGAGCTGTCAAATTATTGAATACACACAAATTCAATAGCGCGAACACAATGCGACGGAGCTTCATACGGAACTGGAATCGGAACTGGACAAGTTGACCAACTTTTAACTTTTGCTGTACAGCAAATTTGACGTTTATTATTTTGAAGAAAAAAAAAGACATTTTGTGTGTAAATTATGGTGTGACAGCCAAGTGTAACTTAAGTTTTTTGTTTTTTGGTTTTTACTTTTAATTTATAACAATTTTGTGCACCCACCATCTCCTATTTCTTTTTTTATAGTACTTTAAATACAAATAAAACATTCTGATAATTGGAACAAGCAACACAATATCATTTATTTCCTCATCCATAGAAACAATATCAAATTTGTTTTGTTTATAAAATACTCAAACCGAATTTAGAAAATACAAAATAATGTTTCAAATGATGGAAATGTCAAAAGCTGTACAGCTGCATTGTGGGCCGACTAAAATCGAAACGTACAGCAATTTTGACAGCTCATCCAGTTCCGATTTTGCAGTCCAGCTCCGTTTTTGCATTGTGTTCAGCCAGTAAGCCCTCTAACTACTTCGAAAGTGGTCCAGGAATGCAAGAGCATGAATGAATGCCTTCGGAAGACTAAATTTTTTGAGTCTCTTTTGGGTTACAGTTCATCATGGCATAACTGGAAATGAGAACACCGGTGAACTTGCGAAGCAAGCATCTCAGACGGCTTTTTCAGGACCTGAACCGTCGCTTGCTCTGCCTGGGTCCTCAGTGAGAACTCCAATCAACGATTATATCTGTCAAGAGCACCACCGTAGATGGCATGCCTCCAGCTCCAGTGGATGCAGACATACCAAATGTATGCTCCCCAACGTTAATAAAAAGACTGCAACATTTTTGCTATCTTCTAACGGTTTTTTTCAGTAAGAGCTCTACAAAAGTTTTTTTTTTTAAATAAAACAAAAACGGTTTTGGATATTAATGAAACTCTTTATTTAACCCAATTTTCAACGGTTTTCACGCACAAATCGGCCGATACTGCTGCAATTTCAAGTTTGATATTCGTACCAAGTTCATCGATCGTCGTTGGCTTGTTGGCATAGAGCATAGATCATAGACTTGACGTAGCCCCACAGGAAGTAGTCTAACGGCGTCAAATCACACGACCGAGGCGGCCAAGCGACTGGACCATTTCGTTAGATAACACGTTCTGCAAACTTGGTTTCCAATGAATTGATTGTGACGTTTTCTGTGTGGCTTGTGGCGACGCGACGTCCTGTTGGAACCACATGTCCTCCAAATCCATATAATCCAATTGGGGACAAAAATATTCGGTTATCATTGAACGGTAGCGATCCCCATTCACAGTAACGCCCGTCTTGGTCATCACGGAAGAAGTACGGCCCACCACACCAAACCGTAATTTTTTTGGGAAGCAATGATGACTCATGGAGTACGTGTGGATTGCTTTCTTACCAATACAGCATATTTTGTTAATTGAAGAAGCCATTCAGCCAGAAAGGAGACTAATCGCTGAAGATGATTTTTCGATGAAAATCTGAATAATTTTCTAGATGTTGCTCAGCCCAATTCATGAACATACGACGACGGTGGTCAAGTGGCTTCAATTCTTCCGTCAATTTAATCTTGTAAGGATGTAGGCTAAGATATTTTCGCAAAATTCGCCACAACGACGTCAAAGAGATGCACAACGCTTGAGAACGACGTGTGAGAGTCACATTTGGGCTTTCTGCAAATGAAGCCTCAGCGGCAGCAATATTCTCGACACTACGGGCACTTCTTTGTCTCACTGGCACGGGAACATTTTGTACTGTGCCTGTGAAATCAAATTTTTCCACTAGACGCTCAATTGTTGATCTGCTAGGGCGATTATGATAACCATAAATTGGTACCGCTCTTAACGTTGAGGCCACTGACTCCAGGTTTCGGTAGTAAATTTTAAAAATTTCGACTCGTTGTTGGCTCGTATATCTTTCCATCATAAAAAAGCAAACCTTATTGAAGAAATGAAGAGGAATATTAAAAGAGATCAAAAGATATATGTCATCGTTTGCTGTCCCTGTTGCTTTACTTTTGTAGCGTCCCTGTTGAAAAACCCTTTAGCAGAAAAGAATGCAGAAAGCTGATTGGCGTTGCAACAGGCCACAATGCTTTTGCAAAGCGTGTTAGGCTTAAGTGATACAGCACTCTGTGAATTCTGTGGAGAAGATGATGATACCGCGGAGATCTTCTTTTACGAATGTCCTGTATTTTTTCGTATCTGGTTACAGATACTCGGCGGAGATATGGTGAGAGCTATAGTAACTTGTACTCCTTTTCAGGGCAGCGTTTTTGGCTTTTCTACGAACATGTGCAAAGCTATTACAAATATAAGGTTGCTCTCTGGTAATACAATGGACCGATATTTAGGTCTGAGTACTCCAGCTACTATTTTAAAAACCTCCAACCGAAAAAAAGAAAAATACAGCGTGGAGGATTGATCGAGCAAATAGCACGGCAACGTCATTGGCATATGCTTGAACGTGAATGTTATAGATTTACTTGTGATCTGACGCAGAGAGTCATTTTATATGCAACACAGAAAAGGTTACAGCTCGCCACCATGCACACAGCCCTTATTCACTCCTTTTGTAACAAATTTTTTTCACTACTTCAACGATCACAGTTCTATTCATGCACATACCATCAGCACATATATTGTCGAAAGGACCTTTTGCTTTGACGCTGCAGAATTCCCCTTGTCGAAAGCTTTTTCAATCTTGCTGACGAAACTATGAAGTGCAAGAGGGAGGAAGAACTTAATAGGGTGACGCAACAGAGCGAGGAGCCCCTGGGCCTAGCGCATTTTTCACAGCCATGCCTTGTGAGGAAATGGAAGGGACCTACAATTTTCTGCCGGTTCCGAACGGCTAATCAAGAAAGCGCTTTTGATGGCAATGAATACTAACGGAGGACCTGCCATTTCTTCGCGAAATTCGATAAGGCGATACCCGTGGAAATAACATTTTTGCCACTGGGAGGAAGAACTGATGGGTCAAAGTTTCTTTGGTAATCAGAAGTCTCAAATTTTTGATGAGCAAGTGCTTTGGACGCTCTGCTAAGGGATTATTATGAACGCTGGGGGCTAGACTGCCATTGGAAATATTTTTCAAAGTAGGTACCAATATACATATCTCGATAGATACCGTCAGTGAAAGACGTCGCGATTTTCAGGGGATTTATTGCGTTGACGTAGTCTAGGAGTAATGAATTGTTTTTTACTGGGAAGCTCGTCTGCAACATAAAACTAATGACTAACTCATAATGCCACCTTAGTTTCGGTTTCGCCTAACGTTTGAGTGTTCAACCCTAGAAAAACAGTACATCATGATAACACCGAAGCCGAAGCGTGATTGTGATTCAATACAACTGTGTCTGTTTTCGACTCGGTGCAGAAGACGTTTAACTTCCCTTCAAAAGCTTCAGCAATTTTATCGAGATTCCTGAGTATTTCTGTTCTAAGAACTTCAAATTAAATGTATTAAAAATTTTTGTTTTGATCGGGGCATGCTCCAATCGGCTTCTATTTGAAATTTTCTGAAGACTGCTGGTGTTCCGACTAGGTTTATTTCTAAGTTCGAAAAAAAACTGGGAAAAAAGCTAATTTGAATAAAACACACAACTTCACTTTTTCACCTTCAAAATTGCTTGTATTTAATTCTTCTAGAACTTTTAGTCATATGACTTTACGTATATTCGATTCATTACTTTTCCATAAACATTCTATGTTTTTGTTTACATTTAATTGACATAAATATTTTGTGGAATGTAAATGTATGTTAAGTATTGTTTATTTAGATTGTATTTAATTCCATTCAGTTCTGAACAGCTGGTTTTAGTGAGAGGTCTTCAGAACAGCGTTCCACCACGAAACCATGCAAATATACTAGACAAATACACAAGACTAACAATGTCCCTACAGAGAGTTAAGAAAGTTGCGACGACGCTATACACTTGCCGCAAAAGCTGCCAAATGACAAGATGGGCGAAAAGAAATCACTCCATTGGGCGATACTCTAATTTTTGCAAATGGCCGCGAATATCAAATCTCTTTTGACTCTTGTAGACTAGACATAGATGTAGAATACAATTGAAAAAACTATGAAGCGATACACTCCCCAAGAGCACGGGATAATTGTTTGCTGTTTTTTTGTGTAATAATTCGTCTTTGGTGTCGGTGCAGCGCCACTTTTAACGCCGATTTCCCGGCCATCCGACACCGACTGCGCATATACACTGCGCAGTTTGCCACACGAAACGTTTTCAACAGTGGCCGTTCTGCCGAGAACATCGCAACAGGCACTGAAAATCCGCGAGTGATGAACGAGGAGCCATTACATCCGCTCAAGGTAACTGCATGTTGCGTTGTTCACGCTGGAGGAGTCATCTGTCCATTTTTGCGAGAATGACGCCGGCCAATCGACAACAGGGGACGGTGCGTGCTATAGGGCCATGTTGAGCGAGTTTTTTCTGCCACAATTGGACTAGGACTGAAGGACATATGGTTCTCACAGGATGGAGCAACGGTACACACTGCCCGAGCCACAACTGATATTCTGAAGGCTGCGCGGCGGTGGCATTCCCAGGTGGGCTCATCTCTAGTTTTGGCGATTTGCAATGAATCACAAAAAACAACGTTAAGGCTTGGATATTACACAGCTTCCATCGTCAACCTGATGAGGATTTCTTCAAAAGGTGATGACAGCAACTCCCATCTTTTTTGGACCATTGAATTAAATTTCAGGAACCTATAATTTCATACCGATTTCAAGCGACTAAGTAAGGACGTGTGTTTCATGGCAACAATGTTCAATCGATTTCGAAGGACCTGCAAATTCCTAGTGAAAGTTGAGTAAAAAACTTTTGATCTGACAAACAATTGTCTGAATTCTTTAATATTTTTCTAATATTTTGAAAACAACCGTCAAACCAATAACTTTCAATTTCCACGAAATATTGCTGAGTTCATACCGAGCAGTTCATTTCGGCCTGACGAAACTATAACGCATCTCCCAACATAATTATTTGATACGACGCAGAATTTTCCAAGACGTAGTAAGAAATATCATCATCTTAATAGCCTCACATTATGTACTCCCCCTTTGAAACTACGAATTCAAAACAAAACAGGATAAAATATCCATCCCACCCTTTTACGCAGTAAATTTGTATTATTGTTGAACTTCCCTTCCTTATTCTCAACGTCGCAATAGAAGAAATGCCGTTGCATAGCAAAGGCAATAACTGACAGCTTATATTAAGGCTTTCCACATAAATTGCTCCAGAAACAGTTTATAACCTGGAAATGGTCATTTTTTCACTTCCCTCGACTCATCACTAGTCACAAAAATTCCCTCAACACTATTTGGTTACAAAAGGAATATTAGGGATAAGGCAAGAGTTTGCGCACATTTTTCCTAGAGAACCATTAAATTTGGTTGCTGTTGCACCTTCACCTACCCTCCTCTCTCACACTCACTTAAATAAAAAAAAAATAAAAATAAACGCGCAGCACACATAGAACTTACTATGTGGAGGGAGGAATCTGTCGAGATATCCCGATTAAATAGGTCAACATGTTGGCTGTATCCTTTTTGGGCTAATGGCTGCGAGTTTTGGTGGGTGGATGATGGTTTAATATAGGAATGGTAGCTTTCAACCCATGACCCATTATGTGTTCCACATATTTTTTAGGAGAGAGCAACGATAAAGTTTGACACATAATGCATGTGCACTCAATTTGATTTTGCTTTTGGGGATGATGCTGGAGTGCCTTGAGTGGCTTCGTTATTTTCGGGTTGAAAAATATAAAAAAAAGTACATTTCGTTGTATTGTTGAACATGCGGAGAGAGTTGAAGTGGTATTCCGATAGAAGGGGATTCCTGACTTGAAAAATAATGAAATGAAGGATCTCTTTGTTGCGACGGTTTTAAGTTTCTGTAAGAACAACATTTCTGCATATGTTTGTATGCAATATGGTTGACTGAATTACTAGGAAGTTATTAATAGTTTACACACTAATTTTATTGCTGAAGTGAATGCTATGTAGCTGTCTATCTCTACGATGGCTTTTGAAAGTGTTCTTGTCAATTAAGGGGTAATGATACGTCTACTAAGCTTACAAAACCTGACGTATAAAACTACTTGCGATCAAATTTCACTGCGTTTGTGATTTATAAACAACATTGGTCCTAGTTCCTAACCTTGAGGCACCATTTCGTTATTGCGATTTTGAGGAGACAGTTTTTTTCTTATATGCTGTTTACAGCCATGCTAGTTGGTTTAAGTGCTAAGAAATAAGAGTGAGCTCCGCAGGGCTGAAGAATATAGGTGCATATGATGTGTAACATCTAATATCTGACGTTAACTTGAGCTTTACGTCTTTTAAAGATGTCACACGAACCTCCGAATTAACATTAAAGAGGTTCGTTGATATCTGATAGATAGATAGATAGATAGATTGATTTATTAATTCTTTTGTTTTGTATATCTTACATAATTCTTTACAAAATCAGTTTTACATGGCTTTGCCGTCTGTCTGATTGACATTTTAGTTTACAAAATTAGTTTAAAGTATTAAATAGATATAATAAATACTAGATATATTGGTTACATATAATATTCAATGAATTTTTTAGAAGGTATTAACTATGTATATAACTAGCTGCTTAAAATAATCTAGAACTCCTCGTTTACAATTCTTTTTCTGTACATAATGGCTGTTTTATAGAATTTAAACAGTTGATGAATATCATTTTCACAGTTAAGCAGTGCTATAACTTCTGTTGCGCTTTTTTCATCGCTGCCCAGACAATCTCTTCTTATTTCCTTGAGAACAGGACCTCTTCCAATGAAGTGAATAATATCTTCACGCTCTGTGAGGTTACATAGGTTGCAGTAGATTTGTAGATCAGGACGATGTGGTATATAATTTAGAGTAACAAGCTCACCTCTCATTTTGAATATCGAGGATATTAGTTTTTGGCTGTTATCATTTTTAAAGTAGTTTTCCTCACACAAATTATGATTCAAAATGCTATCAACACTTCTATGCACTGATGAAGTTGCCCTGTCAATACAGTCTTTTCTATATTGCTCGTCCACTTTCGCAACAAGATCGTAGAGAACTCCTTTCAAATATCCTCCATCTTCCGTCACGAAATTTAGCTCCATTCCACAATAGTTGGCAAGATCTTCCAACTTTTTGAACCATAAGCTTTTATTTTCGATTGCCCTCCTCGCAATTATCTTAGGCAGCCTTTCCTCCGACATCTCTAGAACTTTTATGACGAAGTCAACGTGGAGTTTTAACGTTCTAATGAATAATGGAGATAGCCCCGTTTCAATATTTATCATATAATTTGGCGTTGTGCTAGGTAAACCAAAACATCTCTTGATATAGTACCTCTGCAGTTTTGCCACAGTTTCGAATTGGTGGTATCCCCATGATTGTGCCGCATACATCATGATCGACTCCGCTACCGCGCTAAAAACTTTGTGTTTTACACTATGGTGAACCAGTTTGTTAGAAAAACATTTTTTCCAAGTTGCGCTTATAGCGCTTTTTGCTTTCACCAGCTTTTCTTTTAGGTGGGGTTCCATGTTCAGATTACTTGTGATCGTCATTCCCAAATATTTGTATTTGTTTACTAATTCAATAGGTTCTCCGTTGAAATACCACTTTTCGCTTCGGCAGGTTCTTCCGGATCCTTTTTTAAAAATCATTACTTTGGATTTGGCGAGGTTGACTGTTAGATTCCATAGCTGGCAATATGAATGAAGACGATTTATCATCAGCTGTATCATTTCCGGTGAATACGCGAAAATAACCACATCGTCAGCGAAAAGCATAGCCTTTATCAATGTACCAGCAATTTGTATTCCCCCAGGTAAAAAATCAATGAGATCATTGATAAATAGAGCAAATAAATTCGGACTCAAGGTGCACCCTTGTCGTACTCCCCTTGTTGTTTCAAACCATTCCAACCTGTTTTCTCCGGTCCACTCAGCTGATTGGGTTTCTTTGTATATGTTTTCCAGCACTTTTCCAAGTTTATGGCTTAAACCTGCATTGTATAGCTTGAAAAATAAAGTCTTTCGGTCGATGGTATCAAAGGCTGATTTGAAATCAACGAAAAAGCTGTATAATTTCTTTTTTTGTTCTATAAAAGTAGCAGCGATGTTTTGCAGCACAAATATGTTATCAACGGTTGAATAACCATTACGAAATCCAGCTTGGAACTCAAAAATTAGTTTTTGGCTTTTTATCCACTGTCCAATTCTATTATTTAATATCTTTGTAAATATTTTATATGATGAGTTAAGGAAGGATATTCCTCGATAATTTGATGGGTCAGATATATTACCTTTTTTGTGTATAGGAAATATAATAGCTTCCTTAAATTTTTTTCGAATATCACCTGCTTCCAAAATTTGGTTAAATACGGTGGTTGTCTTAAGAATAAGTTCTTCAGTTGCGCACTTAAAAAACTCTACAGGTATACTATCTGCTCCAGCTGCCTTTCCGTCCTTAAGATTTTCCAAGGCCATCGAAACTTCTGCCTGTGTGATCGGCGCGTCCAATATTTCATTGGTATGCCATGGTGTTGCATAATGCATAGGTAGTTGGTTTAATGTTGGGTTCAAAAGGTCGAAAATGATCGGTCAGTATTCTTGCATTTAGATGGATTCCGATTTTTGGTTTTTTGCCATTGAACTTATTGATCGCTAACCAGAATTGTCTTGTATCTTTGCAGCATGTTAGATTAAGAACTTCATCTTCAATATATTTTCTTCGTTTTTCTTTGCAAATTCTTTTAAATGAAGAATACGCTTGAATATAGAGATGTTTGAAAGCCATACTACCAATTTTCCGAAATGCTTTGAGCCATCCAAAAGATTTGTTGCTTGCTGTTTCGCATTCTTTGTCGAACCATTTGTCTTTATACGCTAGAGTTTTACTTTGAGGCTGCATATTATAAGGAGATGATCTTTTTATTATATATACAATATCACTCAGGGTCGTCTGTATATCTGTGTTCAAATTATTTTCAAGGTTGTTTCTGTATTTGCTTGCTTTATTTTCTTTCCACAGTTTCAAATTCTGCTACAATTGGAAGATGGTCAGAATATTGTTGTGCCACGACGTTGAATGCTGTCATTATGGAAATCCATTCACCTGTAATCAAACAATAGTCCACCACTGAACAACCCTGTTGACCTACAAAAGTAAACTCTCCATTCTCGTCCAATTTGCTCGTGCCATTTAATATGCGAAAACCTAGTGAATCACAAAGCTCCAACAGTTTGTTTCCTCTTGAATTTTTGATATGGTCTTTTGATTTTCTCACTTCACCTGCTAATCGATTTTCTCTCCCTTCTTCCTGTCCTATTCTGGCGTTAAGATCACCGATAATCATTAAATTGTCGTAATTGCTGTGTTCAAGAAATGTACATAATGTAGCAAAGTCCCTTTCCCAATGATTGCAATTAATGTATGTTGGCAATATAATAAAGTTCGTTGAGTCCAACTTTATTTTCAGAATTTTAACTTCATCTATTATTTCAAATTCATATGTACTGCTGCTTTATGTTTTTTTGTATCCGAAAAAACATCCACCACTTGCTCGCCCTCTCGTACTTTGCTTAATAGCAGGAATCCAGACGAATTTAAAGTTCTTAAAACGATCAAAATAACATTTAAAATCATCTTCTACTAAAAATGTTTCATACATGAACACAATATCATAATTATTAATGAATTCATAAAACTTAACATATAAGGATTTATTACTAAGTCCTGCAATGTTGTAACTTTATATTTTAATTTTTTTAATTTCTATTATTTTTACTTTATTTTGACAGACGGCAACTCTATCCTAAACCATATTATGAGAATAAGAATTGGTTGATGTCCTTGCTCCTTCGTGGCTTCCCGTTGAACGTGCAGATGGCGCACTTGTGTTAACACTATTTCTGACATTAGGTGTCGATATCTGCAAAAGATATAAATTGTTAATAGTTACTTTTTTAACTAGCGTGCACACCAATTTTGGTGGCAGCTTTTTAGTAGCGTAGTAGCGCCCTGATTAAAGTATCCGTTGGATTGAATTGCAATGAGTATTTAGCCGATATTATCAGAAAATGTGGTCTTGTAGTAATGTTTTCCTTGAATAAGCCATCAGAACAACGCAAATTAAAATAAAAACATCAAAATCAGATCAGCAGATCAGCTTAGCAACGACAGCCACCATTAACCATCCCTAGTCAATGTAATTTTTTTTTTATCCTAACCGATAGTCTTTTTAAACTACTGAACGACTGAACTGTAACCGGTAACTTTGTGGTTTTATTGTTTCTGACCCAAAATTTTGATACATCTATAATCATCAGTGGACCGATATCGAAAATTTTCGATTTGAAATATCAGAAAACTTCAAACAAGGTCGAAGGCTTAGTGTTATTGTCATGGACTAGAGAGTTTTCCAAGAAAATGCACTTGAAGTTGCACTTCTTTATCGTTACTTTTACAAACAGTGAACTGAAAAATTAACCAGTTTCATTCTTCTCCTCAAACAATTTACTTGCAACATACGACTCGAAAGTAATGGGAATCAGTTACTTCTTTCAGCCCAATTTCGCTCGTACAGTGAATCCTATGTAATCAGCCGTTCAACCCGGATGTGAAATGCTTTACTTAGCTTCTGATGCAATCAAATGCACATAAGTTTATCATGAATATGCATCGCATCTCCTTTCTATTCCTTTTATTTTTATTATCAACGCCCTGTGTTTTTCAACACTATGAAGGTACCCGTCAAGGCGATTGCCTCTTATAGAGTACTTGAAGAATCAATTTCATAAGAGTTTTTGCAATTTCAATCTTTGTCAAATAGCTAGTCGATAAGACTCAAGAGGGACCAAAGAGGCTGAGCGAACTGCATGAACCGAAGAATTCTTAATATACTCTTTTAAAGACTAATTTAAGAGCACTGATTTCCAATTGAAAGGTTGTAAGTCTAAAAAGGGTCTAAGTGCCATTTTTATAATTTGAAGATATACGAGAAAAACATAATGAAAACAGCAAATCAATCAAATAATTATTTATTTCTATTTAAATCGGAAACATAACTTGTAACTACAAGTAAGCGCAAGAAAATAAAAAAAGGAAACAAAGAAATAATTCAAAAGAAACATTCAATATTTAAGAATGTCATAAGTGCCTTCGCATCTAACTTTTAAAAGGGGCGAAGTGCCTCTGTGAAAGGTATAAAAAAGTTTTCTGACTTCAGTTTGATTAATCAATTGTTTATAGAATGCTTTATTTTCGTTGGGTATGTATGGCAGCGTGTCCTTCAAGTCCTTCAATTTTTCCTCTGAAATACTAGATCGCAGTTAACACCGCGGAAAGGTGTAGTTTTTCAATTCGTTTGGAGACTTGCCTTTTCTAAAAATATGGACACTATCTCATGGTATTGAATTGTTGTGCGATTTTAATCAATACCAGGTAGCTTACTTTTTTCAATGCGGATCCAAGAAATATTGACATATAAAAAGAAGTTAACGGTTGCTCGAATGAAACCAAATTTTTGTGGTAGCTTAGGGGATGTTGGTATATAGTTTTTGAAAAGTCTGAAATCGGTCGACCCGTTCCCGAGTTATGCCATTTTTCCTGAATGTCACTTTTGTGCATATAAAAACTAAGGGAAACGAAGGACGAGACCGGGATCCTTAAAACTACGGACCCGTGCAACACTAAGGTCATTGAATAACTATATATAGAAGCTGACACCCGAATTACACTACTTTCTCAAACTCGGAATAAGAAGCTTGTTACCTACCAACAGTCACCATATTTATTATTGTTTATGTTTTGGTCTCTGCTTTGCTCATTTCATACACAAACTTATTTGAAATAAAGGTAATTATTTGGCAGTTAAGGTTTTAAAAAATGCCCTTTAAGGGATTTATTTAAAAAAAATTCCATTGAGAAGCGAAAAAAATCTCTAATTTTTAAAATAGTATATTTGAAACTAATTAGTTGAAAAATGGGGTTTTGCAATTTTAAAGATTGTAAAAATAATAAAGGGTCGGGAGTTATTCGTTTTAAGTTACCAAAAGACCCAAATCGCAGCAATATTTGGCTTTTTAATTCGGGAAATTTTAATTTAAAAAAAATTAAAGAGAACCCACCGTTTACTATTTGCGCCGATCATTTACAAAAAAAATGGACTCAGATGCGGTTACGATTGCTTTACGGTGCTGTTCCCAAGTGTTATGTTAGAAAGAACAACATAGCACATTGAAACACTGTCGATTTCAAGGAAGGAAATATACTGAAAGAAGTGTAAGTATCTAATAATGTGCTTGAGTGAGAAACGCGGCAGCAGAGTGAATTCTTAATTCTCTTCTTTTTTTTTAATTGGAGCATAAACAAATTAAAACACTGTCGACTTTTTTCTATTTGAAAATATTTTGAATTGGATAACATATCCATACCAATCATACCGCCTTTCTTTTAAGGGTGGTTATGGTAAAAAACCCCACGCTTTTAACTAGTTGTTTGGTTACCCAGGATAACCGAAAAACTGGTTGACATTTTTGATTTTTACAATTTTAACGCATTATACCTATCAAGCTTAAGTTGGAATACTTATTTGTTATCAAGAACTTTACTTTTAAATTCAAATAGTACTGCTAATAAAAGAAGAGAATTGATGGAGAAGACATCCATTGAAATAAAGAAGAGCAAACTTGAATCTGAAGAAGACGAAAATATTTATGTTTCACTTTAAAACCATTTTTAATCTTAACAACCTCATCTGTAAAGAACGAAACAATAATAAAAAATAACCTTTGGGACTAAATTTGCAGAAAGGTTGGTGAATTAACTAGCTCCGACTGCGACGACACTAGCGACATAAGAACTCCTTGCGGCGATTTTCTCCGGTGTCACTTCTATATATAGTTATTCAATGACAATACTTTAGTGATTACTAGAAAAAAAAAAAAAACAATAATATGATAAATAAATAACACAGATAAAATAGTTACATAAAAATTAAACATGCACTCGTACTAATTATTACCACCATTAAAAATTATTTAACAACAAAAGAAATTTATTTTTAAATGAAAATCTGCTCAAACTAAAATCGATCATTGCATGAAATGAATTAGCAGTTCTTAAACATCTAGCCTGTGGTTCATTGGCTTCATATTTTGTTCTGAGGTAAGGAATATTAAAGAAAACTTGGTTTCTAAGCATCCTCGCAGGAACACTGAATCCTATCAACGCCAAAATGTCAGAGCAATCAATACGGCTAGTCAATAAGTCACGAATGAACATCACTTCAGATAACTTTCTTCGAGTTTTAAGAGGCAATATTCCAAATAACTTGCACCTGGTGTCATAAGAAGGCATATCTATTTCCCAGTGAAGCTTCTTTACTAAAACTCTTGTAAAGCGTTTTTGGATTTTCTCAATTCTAAACGAGTGAACTTCATACATAGGATTCCAAATAATACTGCAATACTCCAAGTTAGACCTTACGAATGCATAGTATAGACTTTTCAATGTGTGAGGATCATTGAATTCTCTTGAATTGCGCAAAATGAAACCCAACATTGAATTTCCTTTCGCAACTAAAAAATCTATATGTTTTACAAAATCCAGTTTTTGGTCAAAAATAACTCCAAGATCTTTCTTGAAAGTAACTTTTGCTAAAAGTGAATTATTAATTTTATAAGCAAAATTGATGGGAGTACGATTCCGACAGCAGATTAAATTTTGACATTTACTTATATTTAGGGATAAGGAGTTTAACGAACACCAATCCGACAGTTTCTGTAAGTAAGATACAATCATTATTAGTTTTTATATAACGGAAAACTTTCAGATCATCTGCATACAACAAAAACAAAAAATAGATTCTATGCTCGACATCAAGAAAAGTACCGCAGTCGTAAATTACCTTCCTTTTTGCGATCTTGATAGTATAATAAAAATGGTTGCAGAATCGATGCAGAAAACACCAGCTTTACAAAAAAAATCGGAACGGTATGATTACGCTTGCGAAAAATTAAGAAAAAGATCATTATCATTTCTCAATCTATTACGAAGACATAATTTGCCAAGTTTCAAAATAGAATACGTTGAAGCCAACTCCCAATATAAACGGATGTGCAAGGAAAAGAAAAGAGCTTATGAGGAAAACCTAGCATTTCGTTTGAGCCAAATTAGAGATTGCGCAGAATTTTGGACCTTGACAAGAAAGTTGAACGGGAACTCAAACACGAAACTAGTTGCTGCTTTATCAGTGGAAAATTTACGGACCCATTATATTTCCTTACTGAACATACCGGAACAAAATAGTTGGAGCTATGCTAAACCGTGTTCAAAAGAGGAAACATTAGATAAAGTAATAGTTTTGGAAGAAGTGGAATTAATACTTCAATCTTTGAAAGATGGAAAAGCAGCAGGTTCCAACGGAATACCGATAGAATTCCTCAAATATAATACACCCACATTCAAAGAAAATCTAACATATGCATTTAATATCATTTTCAACTTCGGCACTCTACCTGAGCACTTTTATGAATCACTCATTTGGCCAATTTTCAAAAAAGGGGATCCAAGCGACGCAGCAAATTATCGGGGTATATCGTTTTTAAACTCCGCATTGAAAACGTACACCTTATTGCTTTATAAACGGTTAAACACTTTGGTGAATGAGAATAACAAACTCAGCGAATTTCAAGCTGGCTTCCGAACTGGCTACTCTTCTATTGACAATATATTCGTACTAACGTCAACAGCTCAAATGAAATTGGACCAAAATAAGAAGCTGTATCCTGTATACGTGCTTCATTGATTTTAAAGCGGCCTTTGATAAAGTAAATCGAAACGCATTGTTCTACAAGCTCTATAACAAAGGAATATCAGTAAAGTTCGTGCAAGCATTAGAAGAATTGTACCAACAAACTACAGCTATAATATTCAATGGCAAGGATAAATCGGAGAAATTTGAAATAAATAGCGGAGTTAAACAGGGCTGTAATTTAAGTCCACTTCTGTTCGCACTGTTTCTGGACGATCTTGTTGATTGGATTCCGTGTGGAGTAGAAATCGGCAGTTTGAAAATGAAAGCAATTATGTTTGCAGATGACATCGTGTTACTTGCTGAATCACCTAGTTCACTCCAAATGATGATTAACAAGCTTTTAGAGTACTGCACAACGTGGTGCTTGGAAGTCAACGTAGACAAATCGAAAATCATTGTATTTCAAAAAGGATCTGGAAGATTAGCAAGAAACGAAATAAAGAAATATGGCGAACGCGTTTTGGAAGTGGTAAAAACAAACACTTACTTGGGAATGGAGCTGACGTTCAACTTAAAAATGGAAAAACATTTGAAAACTAAATTGGGTAAAGCCAAGACAGCAATCTGCTCGAACTGGAACAAGATTTTCAGCAACAAACACATAGCTGTAAGCTCAAAAATGAGTGTTTTTAATGCTACTGCACAGTCTATTCTTATCTATGGTGCACAGGTTTGGGGAGGTCAAAGATTTGAAATCATCGAGTACTTGCTTCGTTTCTTTCTGCGTAAAATTTTCTACTTACCCATTAATACACCCAAGTACATGTATTACTTAGAAACCGGTCTTCCAACTATGTTTATCTCAACCCTAAAACTAAATGCTGATTATCTCGTAAGAGTTACAAAAATGAACGATTACAGACTGCCCAAGATAATTCTTCAGCACGCAATGTTAAAAAAAAAATCTTTTTATAAAAGATTGGTTTGGATTAGCAGCGGATTGTGGAATTACGTTACACCTAAACGAAATAAATACGAACCAATGGAAAAGATGTTTCTATGAAGTTATACAGCTAACAGATGAAAATGAAAGATACAGCTTTATAGAAAGAGCTCGAGGGTCAACAGAGCGACAATACTACTCGAAGGCAAATTACAACCTTACTCATAACAACTATTTTAAAAGCAGCTATTCGGGTCTTATGATTGGAACAATTTTTAAAATTAGAGGAGAAATGTTAAGACTGAACTCTACACCATATCGTAACGAAGGATCTGGCAATTGTACTATCTGCAATTTACAGGAAAAGGAAGATGTACATCATTTCATTGGCGTTTGTCCTATACTGAGAGAGCTAATGCGTTTCTACTTTGGAAAAAGTGTTCTTGATTTGGATGAAGTAAAAAGCTTTCTAAATGGCCATGACTACTTCATCGCAGCCAACTCTTATAGAACGAGAATAGTTACTGAAAATTTCTAACAAATTAATGTTATTCTCATATTTGATCAAACTTATTTTTTGTTTTGACTAAACTAAAAGTTTTTTTTTATTTTTAATAATCATGTTCCGTTTTCGCTAAGCTAAAAGCCCATCTCACTTTGTTTTAACATAACTCAAGCCACAGTATTCAAAAAATAAACATACATTCAACTCAAATTAAGCACCAGAATTTTCTATCAAAATAATTTCTATCAATATAATTTCATGAATGTAATAAAAACAAATTGTTAAATTTTTTTTGAAAAATTGCTACTCAGGCAGACGACTTTTATGTCATGCCTCTATATTATTCAATGTTTCTCAATGATGTAAACTATTGACTTTTGATTTTTTCGCACTTGGACCTTTTTGACTTAAAACCCTTTAATTGTTACAATAATTACAGTTCTTACAATGGAAGAATAAGTTTCATTTTCTTTTACACAAATACTAATTGAACCCGGTATTTGCGAAATGGAACAAACGTCAAATGATAGAAGAAAATATTATGTTTGATTTATTTTCGTCAACGACTGCGATATTTTTGCCCATAATATAAGGAAGACATTAAATCTACTTTTTTAGCTTTTAGAACACCAGTTTGATTTGTCAGAAAAGATTTACTTTGAAATTACATATTCTCCCCCCTTGAAATTAACTTGCCTTCAAAAAAAATCGAAATCGTGTGACAATAATGCGAAAAAACTTGTGGGTTGTGTCCAAAAATGTTGTTTTACAAATAAAAGTTCATGAGACAACTGTTTCTTTTAAACTTAACAATATAATGCATTTTAGGGATATATTTTTGAATTCGAGCATAAATGAACATGGGGCACATTTTTTTTATGTCTTCACATCACAACAAATTATACTACAGGGTGAATCTATTCTAAAGTATATGTACCTAAAAGAATGAATCTTTAGATACTTTCATCTCAACAGTTTAAGGAATACTAGCTGGTCCATTGAGACCTAACAGGCCGCCTCCACCTGCAAGAATTTTCGTTATGTCGACTCGACTTGACATCAAAGACACAAATCAATGTTAGCGTGACTGGGCAAATTATCTTTTGACATTTCACTTTGTACTCGAACAGCATGGATGGTCGATGGTGGATGCAGAGTTTTGACAATTGAATGAAATCAAAGACAAGAATTTTTCGATTGAAATTTTTTATTTTTATTTTGCAATTTTCCATTCAGTCATAAGGTTATAATAAGAATGTTCAATAAGCTGTTCTAGAACAGTTTCAGACAGAAAAGATCAGGCTTTTGGTGTTCAATGAAAAATTTCCTGTTCTTTTCTAATTTTTTCTGATCTTTTTTGTGTTTAATGAGCTGTTATAGAACAGTTTAGCACAGCGTTTTCTGCACCTTCTTTTGAGCAAGATCAAGTTCGGTGAAAACTGTCAATAGCAGCTGTTGACTTTTTGCTCGTAGTTTCTTAAGCGCAATGTAAATTTAAATTGTTTTGAAAAGTTCAAAAATATAAAAAAAAATCAGGAAAATTACACCTAACCTTTGTGCTGAAAATAAAAATACTTATTTCTGACGAAAATACGCCAAATAAAGTTGATACCTGAAAAATAAAATTTGGTGGATGCTTTTTTTTCATTTTTGTTGTTGCTTTTTTTTGACAAGCTATTGAACACATCTAATATGAGCTATCGATACGAACCGACACTGATGAAAGACGAAAAACTATGAGAAAAAATTACTTGTTCCACCAACACGCACCAAAAAAAAAGGCATATGTCAAAAATCGAAGACAGAGATGTCAGAGATTGCGACATAACGTCAAATGACCCGCCTCCACGTAACATTTGATGTTAAGTCGAGTCGACATAACGAAAATTCTTGCAGGTGGAGGCGGCCTGTAAATACGGGTCCATTGTATACTAATAGATAACAACTTCCTAATATCATAGCTTTCTACATGTCCAAAGAAAAGTCAGAAAACGATCCCATGCTAGCGAGTCCAGGTAACCAGGTCTAATCATATCTGCACCGAGTATCTATAACCTGATTCGAGAAAGTGACAGACATAAAATGTAAGCAGAACATCTCTCAAAAGTCAAATTCAGTGTAATATTGGAAAAAGTGCATTCAGGGCAGATGATTTCAAGTAGGTTGAAATGGAGCCTTGTAACTAAAAAGGTTTTATTTTGTATGGCAAACCAGTAAGTTTTCAAGTAGGTTTGGGATAGTTTTGAGTTGAACAAGTATAAGTGGCAGATGGGGACATAGATTTAAACATAATTAAAACAGTGAAAGCATACAAGACAAAATGGCCGCCATGAAGTGTCAAAATCTTCTTCGTCTCTGCTCTTGTATATGGCGAATATTATTATTTAACAGTAGCACCAAAAAACTAAGAACTTGCAGCATAATAAAAGTTACGTACTTTCTCGAAATAAATCCAACTCCTCCTAACCTTCTGATTGCAATCTCTATAATAGAACACTAAACGAAGTCTCACCTTTGCCCTATACCTACATGAAATGGAAACTCCAATACAATTCAAATGTTCGATTGTTTTTCAGATTGATTTCGACGATGTCATCGCCTTAATGGAACCCAAACTTATCCCCCAACCATCTAACTACAATAATAAAGAAAACCAGCTTGTGGAACCACTTGACTTGTGGCAGTTTTTCTGGTCCAAACGACAGCACACATATCGAACTCACAACAAAAGCAACGAAAGGAAAATCATCATTGAAAATAGTCAGAATAAAAAAAAAAAATAGTTAAAATAAAAGAGAGTGGCATTGCCAAGACGTTAAGCAATAATCATGGAGATGATGGGCATAAGGCACCTTTAAATAAACCCAAATCGTGCTGGAGTGTCGGGGCAGCTTACGCAAGGGGATAAAAGCTAAAGCCAGAGGCAGAGCCGGCCGGTAGTGTATGCACATAGAAATGGAGCCATCAAGTTGCACTGGTTTCGATAAGTTTCTTACTACAGCAAATCGTACCCAAACACGAAATCCCGTTTAACTTGTCGAAAAATAACAGTAAGCGACACGAACACGTTTGGCAGGTAAAAACAATAATAGCTTTTCTTGAAAACGTTCTGTTATGGCAATCGTGTGGTGCGGGAGCAAAGGGAGGTGATTTATTTTACATATTTTTTTTATTGTCTTTTTTTTTTTTGGAATAAACCTCTGAGCTCTGATCGAATTGGTGTCGATACTGCGGAGCTAATGAAATGAATAAAAGTGAAGGACGTAAGATAGACAATGGCACTATGCACTCGGGAACTAATTTGTATGAGAAATTAGTTTTTGTTTATCATAACGGTCGGACTTGATAAAAAACAGAAAGAGAAAGGGAAAGATAACTTGCAACACAATGTTGAAGGGCGTGAGTAAAAACACAGAAGTTATTGCGGGAATGTGAGGTTTTGTGTAAATGATGATGAATGAAGGAAATACGGAATCTCAACCATATTTTCATTACCAGAAGCTAATGTTTCATCTGAAGTAGCTTAGAACATCAGATGTAATATTAGCTGGTAAGTGTAGACACCTCCAAAGCTCTAAAGCTCGCTGATGTTAAAAGTGGGTGTAATGATTTAGCAGGAATAGGAATGAGGTCTGCATAAGAAAATGAGCAACGCAAGGATGTATAAAGTCCTTGGAACTAAATTTGTATGACATTCAATTTCATTACTTATACAGCTTTGAATTCAAAGCCCTATTAAACTGTTTTTAGTTCCTAGCTATCAGCCTAAGCTTGAATCAGGTAATACTGACGCGAACTTTGAAGCTGACTTTTCTTAGAAGTGCTATGGAAATGTGAGTCAATCTCACAATTCCGTTTTTTCCGCCTTTATGATCTTCCATTGGTCGCTCAGGAGTTCGGCATTCAGGAAGATGATATGCCTTTCCCATTGGTCTGTTCATGTTCTTAATCATTTTGTTATCCTGTTGGGGAGGAGTTGTTCCCCGAAGCAGCTGGCATTTCTCAGCCTTTTGAAGGCGCTCAGCGTGACGGTGTCGACAAGGGGCAGGGAAGCCACCCCACTAGTCCTGGTGTTCACTCCGTAGCCTGCTAGTTTTTTGTTTACCGGGTCCTATTTTATCTTTTCTGTTGAAGTCATTGTACGGACTCTTTGTTTTCTATGGCTTGTCTTGCCAGTTAAGGAACTGGTTTTTAGTTCTTTCGCATTGCGTCGCTGTCTTTGTCGTAATTTCTCGATGTTGGATACCCTCGCTTGTCTTTGCCCGGCATTTTTTTCGATGACAGTTGCCAGACTGTCTGTTCTTTTGTGGTGCACAACGTTTTCGGGGTTGGATTCAGCAGTTGCGTTTGGGTTTTATGGAGAGCTATGGCCTTCTACACTACCCTCACACATCCTCTCCTCCAAACCCTCTATAGGGGCTTCTTTTCCAGTTGATGATCGAGAAGTTCTGTTGTATGTACATTCCTTAGGGTCAGTCAGTCAGTCTCAGTCGTTCGTGTTGTGTCTAGTGTCGTTTGTTGGTTTCTCACAAGCTGTCGACGAAATTTTCATCAGCGTAGGGAGCAGGCAGTCCCAACGAGGGCTTAACGCTCTTGCCTTGAAGAGAGGAAGGGTTCGGTGCTAGATTAGCAGTTGGCCTATCTTTCCCCTACTTCTCTCTGTCCCAAAAGATTCGTACGTTATGAAGACTTTTTCATTCTTTGTCCGTCATATAGTTCCTTTGTATTTTCCCCAGCCTCTTTACCGTACGTTTACAGTTGAAGATTTTACACCGCCTCACTGTGGTGCCAATTGACTTTTCTCGTGGCAAAAATCCTAACTTTTGAACGAATTAAGATTTTGACACAATTTGGAGAATTTGAAAAACTGATTCACAGGGTGTTTCGCTATGTTTAAAAAGTTTACAAAAAGAAGCATTGGGATAAACCTTTAAGATTAGTTCTTAATTTTGCGGGAAAAAGTCAGTGATTACTTAAGTATTCACAAGATACTCCAAAGTAAAATTGACAGCTGCAGTGGATGCTAAAACTCAACAAACAAATTTCCCAGATGTTTCCAATCACTATCACTATCACTATCATCACTACATAGTATAAAACAAAGTCGCTTTCTCTGTCCCTATTCCCTATGTCCCATCATCAAAATCCCCTAAATGATTTTTCAGCTTATAATTCGGAAGACAGATATGGAATCACAAAAACTAGCCTGGCATACAGTGACACTTTTGAACGTGGTTGAAGAGATTCGAAGTGCCGAAAATTTGCGATCAGAAAAATCTAGCCCTACTTCTGTCGCTCAAATAAATCGTCGGCTGAGTACTATCTTGTTCAATAAGCCATTTTTCACGAAATTGAGTTAGGTATGCAGTCTTCATAATTTGGGGGCGCTCTTTCGTTTAGCGCAAACCATTTTGTCCTATCTCTTTTGGTTTTTAAGTTATGGAAAACTGCTTTCTTCAATAGTACACTTTTCTAATAGTTTTTTTGGTTTTTTGTTCAATAAACACTCATTTACTTTCCTGTATTATGTTGAACAGTTTCTTTCTATCTTGTTCAAATTTTATTTTGTTCAATTGCCCACAAAATTTTTCTAACTTGTCATATTGCTCCATACAAAATTGTTCAATATCCAAAATGGCCTCCTTATTGATTTTAATTTATTACTAGTTTAGAAGAAAAGAAAAACATTTAATGTGACTTGTTTTAAAACTAAAATTGTCTACGCTTGCAGAAAAAATTAACTTCCAAACAATAATGTTCAAATATAATAAAAAAAAATTCGATCTAAACTTTAAAAATCGATTTCCCAACATTTTGAAAAATGGACATTGAACAAGATAGAACTCAGCCGACGAAATGGCATGGCCACACATTACGGATGCAATCAGAACGAATCTCATATTACACAACACAGAGCAAAGGAGAAATATTGACTTCAAAAACATTGAAGCAAAAGACGAACGTCGATTTCCGCCATATTGGATCCAAAAAAAATTACCGAACTGTCGATTTTCTCAAAATGCTGTATTCTGCTTCTGTTGCTGCCTATTTGAACTTCGCACAACTAATATACCTCATATTGCGATTCGTAAACAAGGGTTTTCGGACTGGAAAAACATCAATCGGATCGAAGACCATGAAAAATCGCAAGACCACCGAAAATGCTTCCTCGAGTGAAAAAATTTTGAGGCCCGACTGAAAAACTAGCAATGCATTGATAATGAATTGCAGAAAAGCATTCTTTTGGAAAAACAACGGTTGCGACATATTCTTCGTGCAAAAACAATTTAGCATTGCAAGGCTTAGATACAAAATCCGACAGCAAAGGAGCTGGTGTGTTTTTAGACGTTATCAAGTTACTCGTCAAGTATGATAAAACTTTGGCAGAGTTCATTGAGGGTTATAAGAAAGGGTTAGTCAACTACTTATCACCAGAAATTCAGAGGCGCAGGGTCATAAGTCCACGAGTCATAAGTCCATAATTCGATTATGGACTTATGTCCCACCTAAGTGGGTCATAAATCCATATTTTTTTATTTTTTTATGGGACATAAGTCCACAATTTTCGTAGAAGCTTCTTTTCCTTATGAAATGATAATACAAAAACGCACTTTTTAATATAATCGAGCTTTAATTATAACAAAACGAAAAATTTCTTCATTACGAAAAACAAATGAAAACAAAAAAAATTAGAAAGACTTAAAGATAAACATGACATGAATTTTTAATAATCTGACGACAAAAAGGACACAAGAGTTCGTTATTATTTTTTGACGCTTCATTGCTAATTTTTAAAAAGCAGTCACTGCAAATTTTGCAATGATTGCAAGGCTGCAAAAGTACACTCCGCGGGTTCACATAACAAATTGCACAATAGACAATTTGTTCTTCCTCTTGTTTTGTTGTCTCGACTTCATCTTCACTACCCGATGATTCATCAGATACTAAATTTAAGTCAAATTGGAGTACTCCATAAAGTTTGGACGTCATTTGGTTCACAAATTCGGTTGGGGTAACCTTTCCCCTATCAAGTTTTTTTGCCATTGAATGTATAAATTCATCTCTGTGGGCGAATTTGGACTTTGGTTTTTCAAATATTTTCCATGTTTCTCCGTCCATTGCCGAGCAAAAGTCCACAGTGGAATTAAATTCCTCATCCAATAGAGCACTGTAAAATTTAAAAAAATTTCCGTTTTGGGTAAAAGATCTCCAAGTTTTTTATTGTACGCTTCTAGCATACTTGTAGTTCGCATGTTTATCTTATATAAAGAAAATTGTTTCGATGGGTCCTAAAAAAATAAATTTTGGATAAAAAAAATTGGGCACAATTTAATTTAAATACCTTAGAAATCCATTGTTTCTTAAAATAGTTTACAAATGCATTGAAATAAGGGAATTTCGAGGTTTCAATACATAATGCATCGAAAGCATTCTCTATCAAAGCTGGCTTGAGCAATGGAAGGACAAAAAATTTATTGAAAGTTTTATAGCTTTGTGTATTCTTCCGAATGCTCGTCATGAAGTTCTTTGTCTAAGATGCTTTTCTCTGCAAAGCTTGAATGTAGTGGAACCAACATCCTCTTATTTCCGCGTTGGGATAAATTTTGTGCAGTGCACTGCGTAAAGCTTGTTCAAAATCAGTCGTAAATGAAGCTGGACCAAATTTGAATACGTTTGCTTCAATGAATTGAAACATATGCTTATACATCTCTTCAGATTTGCTACTAGTTAGCAAATAGAGAAATGGATAAACCTAAAAATGTTTATAAGAAAATTAGTTTACTTCTTTCGTTATACTTAAGTATTTTCATTTGATAGATTAGTGCAGAATAAAACTGAATTATTTATATTTCAGTAAGAGAATGAAAACAAAAAAATATCTTATTTTGCTTTCATTTGTTGTACTCAAAAACAATAAGATAAAAATAAGTTTAAGTAAAGAAAAGGAATCAAAATAAGATTTTGTTTTTGAGAACTTAAGAAAATATAAATGCAAATGCGTAGCGAAAAAAATTTTGGGCAGGAGAATATGGATTTGTGGTGTGAAAATTAAAAATTCGCGCGAATAAGATATTGTTTCTGAGAACTTAGGAATTTAATTTTATACATCTTTTATAATTTACTTCATTCAAAAAACTTACATGTTCTGAATAGGCAATGAACACAATCAATAACTGTCTGCACCCACACGATGGAACAACACTGAATGTACCGTCGATCATGTAATGACGCTCTGATTGTGGCAGCTTTTCAATTAGTTCAGTAATTTTTGAGGAGTGAAATACGGTGTATCCAAATTGATCTTCCAATATGGTATGTCTGTAAAACGGATTTTTATTGTTATACTTCGACATACCATAATTGCCCATCACGTTTTCATTTAAAAAAGCTTCCTTGATCTCTTTCAAGCTCGTCGGGGATCTTGGGAGTAAATCACTTTTTATTCTGTTCATCTGTCGCTTAACAGAAACGTATTGAACTAAATGCGCTGCATCAGGCATTTCCAAGCGTTTACTATTAAAAATATCTTTGGATGTTGATCCACGTTTTTGAGGTACAGAACAATTGGATTTCATAGCGTTCATCAATTTCATTTTCTTAGCCATTTCTTCTTGGTTGGGGTGCGGGTGCATAGCTTCATTCACTTTTATTATTTTATTAGCAACACAATCGAAAATAACACTGGCTTTACACGATTTAACGTAACACGTATACCGTTTAGTTGTTTTATATATAAGTTTTTGAAGAAATAATTGTTTTTCATTTTTAAGGTACAGTAAGCTACTATTTTTTCGCAGTCCCGACATAAATTCAAATTCGATGTTTTCTGATATTTCACCGTCCATTTTTTGGAATAACTATGTCTAACGATGCGCGCGATGGAAGAACACAATAATTAATGACTTACAATAACGCGGAACTATTACACAACAAACAGCATACTACAATATATCAGTGATACCAATTTAGAATGTTTGATATAAATTTAAAAAAAAAAGTATTTCAAAAGAAGGTCTAAAGGCATATTCAAGTAAAATAAAAAAGTTTTATAAGAAATTACTTCACAGCTGATTGTTGTAATATTTCCCGCCAAGAAAATAATTCTTACATGTTTTTTTTTTTTTGTTTAGATTATGAGGGTGCGAAATTCTTTCATTTGTTGGTTTTTTATCACATAAAAGGGGACTGGATTCTTGACAGTATGGCAGCTCTGCTTAAGTTTCACTTTAGAAAAAACCGTTAAAAACGGTTTTTAAGATGCTCTACAAACCCACAAATCCTAAAACTTCAGAGTCTAACAGGTACAGTTTTTCTTTTAAAACAAAGCATGTCAGGTGGGACATAATTCCATAAATATTGTTTACGGACTTATGACCCACTTAGGTGGGACATAAGTCCATAATCGAATTATGGACTTATGACTCGTGGACTTATGACCCTGCGCCAAATTCAGAATGAATTCATTTGTTTATTAGGGCATACAGTTCGCAATGAGATTTTATCTAGAATATGGAAATGCAAGTACTAAAGCTTGCTCTTCGATTGCACGCCTGATGTCTCTCATTACGAACAGATGGCAGAAATTATTTGTTATTGTTATGTTCAGATTGATGATATTCGCGAAAATTTCATCGACTTTATTTGTACTGAAGAAAAAACTGGCGAAGGATTATCTTCCGAAAAAATAAGAAAAAGATGGACTTGATATCTTGGGCCAAGGATACGATAACGGAGCCAAAATGTCGGAAAGATATTAGGGAGTACAAGCACACATCCAGGAGAAAAATGACCTCGCAGTTTACATACCGTGTGCAAGCCATTGCTTAAATCTAGAAGGAGTACATTCTGCTTCATCGAATGCGGAAATGAAGAAATTTTTCGAAACAGTTGAAAGCATTTTCAAGTTTTTTTTCGCGTTCTACAAGTCGATGAAATATCCTCATGAAGTCATTGAAAATTTCACAGAAAGGGCACTGCGATGTCAGATGGTCTTCGAAGGCTAATGCAGTAAGGCCTTTGAATTCTCAAACTACAGAATTAAATGGAGTACTTAAAGATATTATCGCCAATCCAATCAATCCTTACTCAAAATCGTCCGCTGAAAGTTTTTTAAAAATATTGACCGAAAGTTTCTTCTTTTTTTCGATGCGTGGAATCAGATTCTAGGTCAAATCGACCGCGTCACTGCAGCTTTGCAAGCGAAAAGTTTATTTGTGGAAAAAGTTGCACACTTGATTTCTGGACTGAAGAATTCACTGAAAGAACTTCGTGATACGGGATTTGAGGAGAGTTTTATACGCGCATCCACACTGGCTGATACTCTTGGGTTGAAAAGTGTGGGCGAACGATTAATAAAGAAGAGGCGATTGGAGCTGTACGAAAAAGAAAACGATGGGCCAAATTTGTCGGAAATGCAAAAACTCCGTATCAATCTCAACAACGCCGTCGATATTCTGATTACTGAAATCAGCTGAAAGTATGAGAAAATGATGGTGCTTTCTGATGATTTTGGATTTTTGTCTGATGAGTCCTTGCAGAGAATGACCACTACTGAATTGAGAAAAGCAGCAACTGAATTGGTATTGAAGTATTAGAAAGACATTAACGTGGTTGAGTTCGTCGATGAGATTTCCGATTCCAAGCATGTAGTTTTGACAATTTACTCGCATGACGTCAAATCCGCGACGGTGTTGGAATTACTTCAATTGATCCGTGACTATAATTTGAGAGAATCGTACCCGAACGTCGATATTGCATTTTTTTGACAATGCCTGTAGCTATAGCTACGTGTAAACGCAGCTTTAGCAAACGTAACTCATCAAAAAATTTTGAATTCGCCTCGGGCGCCAGAGAGGCTCGCTACGGCTCTGCCTAACACCACAGTGCCTTGAGTTACACTCAAACATATTGGTGAGCATAGCAAGATCGGCGAAAGCCGAACCGAAGAACAGAACATTTCTCCCAACACTAAGCTACGAGTAAATGGAAGGGATCTGCAATTTGTTTCCGATTCTAAACTGTTAAATGTGAAATCGTTTTTCATGACAGTGTTATTGCATTAGGATGGCTTATCAATTTCTTGCGAGATTCGTCACTCAGGAGAAAGTAGATAAGTGTTTCCGTAACTCCAACCTCCAACTAACGAAAAAAAGTCAAACAACCAAACCATTAGCGCCACAAAGGCACCACAGATCCTTAGGCAGTTGAGCAAAACATTTTTTCTAATCTTCCAATACATGAATCCTTGGTTCCTTGCCATCTACAAGCTCTCATATCTTTTCCATCCACGCCATCCAAATAAACCCTTAGCAGAAAGTAATAATCATTAACACGAAGCCTTTCCATCCAAACTTCATTACTTAAGATAAAACCAAACTACATAAATATATACTCCTCTATTCCATATTGATTCCCTTTAATATTGCCCATTACAGATACGACTAACTTAACTTTTCGATGAGGACCAGACACAACACTCGGAATAAGAACACACACCCTACACAGATACCGATTCCCTTATGAGCTCTTCAAAGCCTCCAGCACTTTTGTGATGAAGTTGAACATAGATTAACTTCATACGTCCGCCATCATGCACCTTTGTGTTGTCCCTTTTCGATTCGCTTCCGTATACCAAATCATGACCTATATATTCACAATCTAAGCTTCCACCTGCCTGACAACCTCCAAATACCCTCTGCCAATATATAACCGCCACCACTCTTTCAATGCGAAAGTATTGGTTGAGAAAATTGAATGAATTTCCTAAAGTCCCTTTGCCTTTGCAAAGTTGAAAGAGTTCCATTTCAGAAATTCTGTGATTTTTCCAGTTCCTACTTTCTCTAAAAGCCAACTTATCAGACACACAAATTCACTTCCTTAAATGTCCTTCGCCTCCATGTTTGCATATATACCACCTACCGACTGTCACCTAGTGACTGCCTGATTACAGTCTTCTGTCAATGATGATGAGTGCGCCAAGATTAAAACGTTCTACCGGCAAAATTAATCTAAACACAATAAATGCTTTGAGGGCACTGCCATCCCCATTCTGATGCCCCATCTCTGTGTACACAGAGAGTTCTGTAACATTGAATAGTGCGCACAACTGTACCATCCATCCCATTTCGGAGGGAATTTGTGGAAGCTTTTTTAAAATTCTCTACCACACACTCAAATCATCTCTGCAAAAGAGTACCTACACAATCCTAATGTTCCTACACTTCTACACCAGCTACATGAGGCATATTATCTCTCCCTTCAAAAAGCTATCTATGATTTATGTTGAGGTCTGAGGTGTGCCGACCTATCGTAGGGCACATGATTATCTAAAAACCAAAAGTAAAATCAAATGCGGTCCCTCACCGCTATCTCTGTGTATCTCCCCGTAGCTCTGGAGTTGACCGCGAGCAGTTTCAACGGAACAGAACAAAACGCCCGCTTTTTTCCCTCGAGCACCTATTCTCGTTTCTCAGTGGTATCGGTGCGATGTGTAGGTATATCTATTTACTGAAGGAACCGAAAGTAGGTCACCGTGCATTGGATGCATGTCAAAATTTAACATTGAACTGCGTTGTGTTGGTTGCCGATTCGGCTCAACTGGAGCTTTGCACAGCGATGTACGGATTTTCTTAGGAACTTTTAGCGGAGCTTAAGACGCCCGACTTATGAGAAGTTTAAATATGTGGACGGTAGATCTTTTAATTCAATGCGCAGCTTCATTGTAACTAAATAGCAAACATAAATTTTGCAGAGAGGAATTAGGTGGCCTTCGAAAACGGCCATCACGCGTATACTTTATCATTTCACTTTTTCAGAAAATTTACCTCGAACTGACACTTCACTAACAACGCTGGTCACCAGCGCTAGGTTTCCATAGCGGGAGTTCATTTTAAGCTTTGTTAGTTTTCGGGGAGTTTCATTGTAGTACCAACATTTTTTTGGCATGGCTGATACAACAACAAATAGGAAGGTTATGCTGGTATAGTTTTGGAATAAAAATAAAACTGAGTTGTTTTTTTTTTGCTCGGAAACGTGGAGGGAAAAGTTTCAAACTTTCAACGCCATTAGCTTTGCTCTAAGAATGAGAGTTGTTTTGAAAGTACATATTCTTCTTTTGTTCTTATGAGTTAAACTTTTTGTTGCTTTTCTTTTTGGAGGGAATGAGTTGTGTATGGAGCCTCTCATTCGATTGATTACCAGCATAGAGATACCTTAAATTGAGACAAAGGAGCGAACTTACCCTCAACATTCTTAAAGTGGCTCTTAGCTGTCTCCCTGGTTGCGTATTTAGCCATTTCCAAGACCTAGTTGAAGGCTTCGGCATGCAGTAGTTCGCGGATTACTTAGATGATATTGAATCTTGGCGATTGGCCTTAGATTTGAGTACTTTATTTGTTTCCGGATTGTTGTCAAATCATCGGGTTTTCATGATTCCGCACAAAAAAAATCCAAAGCTGTCAAATCTCGTCTCCGAGGTGGCTAATTTCGGTAGGTTCTTCACTTCGGCCAAAACTTCTTTTCAAAATTTGCATCAGTGTTGAAATAACCCAAAAGAGGTCCTGGACTTAGGACATTTCCCACATCCATAGTATCCATACTATGTTTTTGTACTGGTATTGCTCAAGAGGAATGAGCAACTCCTCCGATAATGATTTCAGGCTTAAAAAAGTGCTTTTAAGTCGTTCAGAATCGGAAAAATTGTCGGTTCCTTTCACTCCATCACAGGGTATTGTTGAGAGAATTACGCTGGGCTTCGGGGCTTCCTACCCATCGCATCGGTGCCATTTTGTTTATTTATTTGATAAAGACACTATTAACGAGAAGTCAGAGCTTTTTATCGCACTTGAACTGCCGGCGCCGGCAAATCAGGGCCAGTCAATTCGAGATCGATTAATATTTTTTCACTCTTAATTTATAATTCACATTTGTGGAAATTTTCAGTTCTTACTTATTTTCCCATAGAATTAAGACCATCAATTCAAGAGGCTTCGTTCTTCTTAATTTGCAAACATTGCTTCGTACACTTGATAAAGCTCTTGTTTTTATAATAAACGATTGATTTTTGAAAAGAAACTACCAGATGGCGCACTCTGTAAGTGGCGTAGTGTGAACTGCATACTTTGTACTGTAGTTCCAGTGTGACGACCCCAAGGTGGAATAGAGTCTTCACAGTAAATTAAAAGAAAGCCACTACAAAACTCGCTGAGCCTCGGGCCTGACACATTTTCTAAGGGAAAAAAAGCTTTTCACGCCATTGCACATACTCACTGATAACTTTACATTTTTTATCTAGCAACTAGTGTTAACAGCAAAAAAGCCATCGACTGCGCTGACATTATAAGTGAAGTGTATCGTGTGTCAGAGAAGAAATGGCAAATGAAACGATCTTGTCGATGGCTAACAAGAGAGTGAACTTCTTTTATTGATGAGAAAAATGCTAACGTTACATCAGAATGATTTTACAGCTTCTTAGATCTTTTACTGGTGTGCGTGAAAGTATGTTTAGTACATAACAATAAGGAAGCCTCGAACTCTCATGTAATAAGAAGAAATTACTAACCAATACTGTATGGATACCATTCCCCCAAGCTCTGGTTAGTTCCCTTTTGTAATGGAAATGTGAAATCCTTATCTCCACCGCGATAAGTTATAAAGAGGAGATCAAAATTCATTGTTGAAACAGTTGAAACGATATTGTGGCCGAGGTTAGGTTAGGTTAGGTTGAAATGGTTGTCAGGAAAACCAACTGACACACTTAGACCAGTATTTGGTCCGTTGTGATACCATAAGAATTAAGTGAGGAAGAACCCCACTTAACAAAACCATTTGGAGCTTTTTATGAAGCGAAAGAGATGAAGGATATCTGTGTTCGCCAGATCGTTTAGATCATCGAGGAAATATTTTCCAAGATGCCGTTTTCTTTTAATGGAGAGTGCAGGACATGAGCAGAGGAGGTGTGGAATAGTTTCTTCCTCCTCCTCATCTAAGCAACTTCTACAGAAGTCATTTGAGGGAACACCAAGTCTTATGGCGTGTCTGCCTATCAGACAATGTCCTGTAATGACATTGATTACGGAGCTAAAGTGCAATCTGGTTATGGATAGCAAATGCCTTGTGCGTTTTGGATCAAGTCCCGGCCATAGCTGTTTTGTTGCCACACACGTGGTGATACTCTGTTCCACCAATGATTTGTTCTATCCATTGCCTCTTGCTTTAGCATAAGTTTACATGTAGCGATTGGTATACCGATATTCAACCTGCTGGTTGATATCGGTAGAACGGTTCCTTTTCTGGCGAGTTCATCGCCTTACAGTTGCCCGCGATATCTCTGTGCCCCGGCACCCAAATAAGGTGAATATTGAACTGTTCAGCCATCTCCTTAAGAGACAGGCGACAGTTAAGGGCGGTTACTGAGTTCGTGGAAACGGCGCCGAGTGATTTGAGGGCTGCCTGACTGTCTGAGAAAATCCGGATATTCGCTGAGGATATCACGTTTTCTTTTAGCCATGACAGGACCTCTTTGATCGCCAGAATTTCCGCTTGGAACACACTACAATGGTTTGGGAGGCGGAAAGAGAGACTTACGTTAAGTCGTTTTGAGTACAACCCGCAGCCAACCCCTTCCTCGGTTTTTGACCCATCTGTATAGAAATGAATTGAATCATCTCTCAAAAATTCTTCGTCTTCCCAGGTCGTTCTCGTTGGGATTGAGACATGGAACTTATTATCAAAAACCAATTGGGGGATGGTGTAGTCAGAGTGGCAAGGGATTGATCTGAATGTATTCAGGATTGTGGCATGACCGATGTTGTTATCGGTCCATTGGGAGAAAGCTCTGATACGAGTGGCCGTACTTGCGGCCATTTGTTTACTGAAGATATCTAGTGGTATGAGATTAAGGAGTATATTTAGGGCAGCTGAGGGTGTTGATCTCAGTGCTCCGCTTATACATAAACAGGCTGTTCGTTGGACTTTGCTCAGATTATCGCAGTAGGTCCTTTTATCAAGAGCGGTCCACCATACCACTACTCCGTATGTGAGTATTGGTCTGATGACCGCGGTGTAGAGCCAGTGGGTGATTTGGGGGGAGAAGCCCCATTTTGTGCCAATGGCTTTTTTGCAGGAAAACAGGGCTACGGCTGATTTCCTGATTCTTTCCTCTATATTGGCTTTCCAGTTTAGCTTTTTGTCTAGGATAATACCTAGATATCTAGCTTCGTTGGAGAGTTGAAGTGGGATTCCATTTATTGATGGAGTTGTTAGTTGAGGAATTTTTGTATTTAGTGGTGAAGAGAACGAGTTCGGTTTTCTGAGGGTTGACCCCTAGATCACTTTCTCTCGCCCATTTTACTAGTTTATTTAGAGCGGTTTGCATCAGATCCATAAGGACGTGAGCATATTTGCCGGATACCGCAATGGAGACGTCATCTGCATATGCAATCACTTTGAATCCCTCAGCTTCTAGGTCAACTAGAAGTTCATTGACGACTAGATTCCATAGAAGAGGGGATAGAACTCCACCTTGCGGTGTGCCCCTGCTGACAGATCTCTTTGCAGAGAAATCTCCCAGTGTTGAGTTGATTCTTCTGCTTTTTAGCATAAGATTTATCAATTCCACTAAGGATTTGTCTACTTTGAGCTTCGTCAGCGCCTTTGTAATTGCAGAGTTGCTGACGTTGTTGAAGGCACCCTCTATGTCGAGGAATGCGGCCAGAGTGTATTCTTTGTGATGGAGGGAAAATTCTATAGTACGAACCAGGGTGTGAAGGGCCGTTTCTACAGATTTTCCCTTACAGTAGGCGTGTTGCGCTTTAGATAACAGTTTAGGATCTATAGCTTTACGCAGGTGGATATCAATCAGTCGTTCTAAAGTTTTAAGAAGGAAAGATGATAGACTTATTGGTCGGAGATCTTTTGGATTTACATGGGATGATTTCCCAGCCCTAGGTATAAACACCACCTTGACCTCTCTCCACTGAGTGGGGATATAGTTTAGGGTGGTGCAGCCAATAAAAATCACTTCAAGGATAGGGATTATGATATCCGCAGCCTTTTGGAGTTCGGCTGGAATTATACCGTCTGGTCCAGGGGATTTATATGGGTCAAAGCTGTTTATGGCCCAAAAAAGTTTTTCCCTTGTAATCAGATCGAGATTGTTTGGAGTTTTGTTACTTGATACTATGGAATCATGGTTACATAAGATCTTGGAGCTGCCTGGAAAATGAGTGTCCAGAAGCAAGTCAAGCGTTTCTTCGCAGGATTCTGTCCATCCGTCAGCTGTTTTCAAACTGCTAGGCATGGTTGGACTCTTTGAGATGATTTTTCTTAGTCTGGAAGCTTCTGAAGCATCTTCTATTTTTCCACAGAAGTTTCTCCAGGAAGTTCTTTTATTTTTCCTCAGCTGATATTTATATGTTTTGAGGGATTTCTTGTAGGAATCCCAGTCTGTTACGGTTTTAGATAGTTTAGCTCGGTTGAAACGTCTTCTACATTCTTTCCTGAGCGGTTCTAGCCCCGAGCTCCACCACAGTGGTTTCTGTTTTCCTCTTATTTTTATAAGAGGACAGGATCTGTGCAGTGAGAGGTTAAGAGCGGTGGTAAGATCATTGACTTTTTTGTCCAGATCCTGTTTGTTTGTAGGGTTTTGTAAAATTCAGGTTTAATAAACTTTTTCAGAGTTACCCGGTATTTTTGCCAGTCCGTTTTTCGATAGTTTCGGAAAACCGGATGTTTGAGAGGTTCTTCAGTAAGATCAAATTGAATGTATCTATGATCAGAAAAGGAGTGTTCCGTAGATACTTTCCAATTTGTAATCCTATGATGAACTGAATCGGAGACAAGGGTGATGTCTAAGACTTCTTGTCTGTTTCTGGTAATGAATGTAGGTTCATTGCCAGTATTACTTATTGTAAGGTTAGTACTTAAAATAAAATCAAAAAGTGACTCACCCCTTTCATTTATGTCAGTACTCCCCCATACTGTGTGATGCGCGTTTGCATCGCATCCAATGATGAGGCAGATCTTCTGCCGTTCTGCTGCAGCGACAATCTTTTTCAACAGGTCGCCTGGAGGAGGGCCGGGATGGTCGTGGCCGAGATAAGCTGATACCAGCCAGTAGGTGTTGTTACTGGTTTGGTAACTAGCAGTAGTTACATCACAATTGCTGTAATCAGGGAGTAAAAATACATTAGTGCTACTTCTTACCAATATGCAGGATCTGGGTTCACCTTTGTCCTTTACATATAGCTGAGTATATCCAGGAGTCCTTAATCCATGAATGCAGGATTTGTTGATCCATGGTTCTTGGATAAGGACAACATCTTCCCCTCTTTTGTTCAGGCGGAGAAGAAGGGAGGCCGAGGCCTGTTTGGAGTGTTGGAGATTAATCTGCGTTAACTTCACCATCTTGGTTGCAGCTAAGCAGACTAACCCCCACCACTGTTTGGTTGAGGTCGTCTTCAGACTCACTACCTGAAGTTGACTGTAAGAGGTCATCTTCCTTCAGGCCGTTTTCGGACATTGAGTCGTCTGTTTCGTCTTCTGATGTTACGGAGGAGGCACTTGGGGGATCTACTTCCATTTCAGGGAGTTTTTCGCCTTCAGCGCTTACCATGCTTGTTGTGTTTGGGGCAGAAGGAGCGTTTACGCTTTCTTCGTTTTTTTTTTTTTATACTCTTAAGGTTATGGTCGCCCATCCGAACTTAATCTTACCTTGGGTTTCAGCTAGAGGGGCCATCGAGTCTTTGTTGATGACTATAATAGCCGATCTATTGGGACCGTCTGGTTCCTCCAACTTTGCTACCTTCCAGTCATGAGTAGGTAGGGATGGGTTACCAAATTGGATCATCTTAAGAATTATGTCTTTGTCGGAGAGCTCCGCTGGTATTCTGATGCGAGCTCTTGGTCTGCAAGGAATTTCCTCCTTTGCTACAACTTCGATCTTTGCACCAGGCCAGAGACCTTCTAAACGGCTGACTGCAAGCTTATACAGACTTTGCGATCTCTCCCCATCAAAGGCAATTAGCTTGACTTGCCCCTGGTACCAACCCGCATCTTCAAAAGTTGCAGGTTCTCCCGGGTTCTCCATCATGAGAGCCCAATAGGAGGTCTGGAGCTTGTTCAAGATCATTGTCCACTGATCAAAAGTAATCGCGCCATCTGCATTGCTCTTGTCAATTATGGCTACTACTGTTTTGTCCTTTAACACTTCGCTAAAGGACAAGTCTTTTCTGGTGGAGGTGCTGTGCACCTTTGATCGCTTAGGTTCCGGGATGGTTCCTTCGCATGATCTGTTTCTTTTGAGCAATCACCGGTGGGGATTGTGGCAATGATGCTCTTAGCCCACGTAAGTTTAGCGTCCGCATCAGAAGCTCGCTTGTCTATTGGTGTTTCACCAAGAATCTTAACGAGCCTCCTTGCATTTCGCCGTTTCCTACGATTTGGGGGTGGGAGCTTCTCTTCCTCAATGGGAGCAGAGCATATTTCAGCGCCACTCTCACTGGGAAGGGAAATTGCCTCAGTGCTCGTAAGGGGGGGGGGGGGGGGACGTATATCCCCGTCCGTTTTTTATTTCCTTTTATTAACTTTTTTTCCATTTTTTGATTTTCAAGTTTTCTAACATTGAGGTTATTTTGAGTTACTTTAGTTGAGAGGATTCCGCAGCTGGATTGCTGGAGATCCCCTCGTAAGCACCCTCACCACGACAAGATCAACTCATGGAGGGCGGTGTGGCCGAGGTTACTTAAATATGAAATTTGAAAAGGATCCTTTATTGACCACAACAATTATGTGGTCAATAAATTATTTTTGTGGTCAATAAAGGATCCTTTCCAAATTTCATATTTAAGGAGATTGTCTATTCAATGGTATTGGTGTTTCAGAGTTGCCTGGTTGTAACTAGTTTTCCCTTGATGATGATAGCAGCAGGTGCTTCCCTTCAAATAGCAGGTTTGATTTTGGAAACTGAGTATCTACGAGGAATTCGCGAGGTTTTCGAGGAATCGTTCTCCTTGGTAATGGAAACCAGGTTGGTGGTCTTACCGGACACGAGAACTATTTGAAGTGAACAGCTAGCTTGGTCTAGAATCGAAGGAAAAACGTCTCCGTAATGGACATTGGTACCAATAAAAAAGAATTCACAGTGCAGCTGATCGAATGTTTTTAGATTTCGCTCCATGTGAAACGTTTTTCTTTGGAATACATCTTCTCCAATATGAAGACAAAGCTTCTGATAATGTGTATTGAAGGTGATTGTTTAGCTTAAGGTAAGATGTAATAAAGACTTTCAGGCAGAGTTGGCCGAAATATCACTTTTTAGAAAAAACTACATTTGTTACGTCTGCTACGTAGTTTATGTAGTTTATGTAGTTAAATGTAGTTAAATGTAGTTAAATGTAGTTAAATGTAGTTAAATGTAGTTAAATGTAGATAAATGTAGTTAAATGTAGTTAAATGTAGTTAAATGTAGATAATGTAGCAGACGTAGTTCGAACTATTCTCTTTTTTTCTATATTAACTACGTCAACTACGTGTATGTAGCAAATGTAACAAATTGTAGTAAATAAAGCGTGTAGTTTATTGAATTAACTACACGTAGTTAATGATGTAGTAAATGTAGTGTAGTTTATTCGGCCAACCCTGCTTTCAGGTACTTATTCTCTTTAGCAATATCTACTGTTACCTGGTCCACTTTTTAATTTTTATGTATTAAAACTTTTCCAAGGGCTAAATTTGTCTCGAATCACTGCCTTGTTGCAGCCAAGGTACAAATATGGATATCCTGTTCAAGACCTAGACGAACTTATGTTGCGAACTGATACGACGAAGGTCAACTCGAAACGCTACAAACGCCAAAGATAGCCAATGCTTTCGAATCGAGTGAACCTCCAGCTATTCTTGATTCCCATACCGCCAACATTAAGCATTAAAAACCAATGGCAGCAATTCCAACAAGCTATCAGAGCTGCTCCCTGTGACGTTCTGGGTATCACTCGGACTTTAAAACGAAACATATCTGGTACGATGAAGAATGCAGGCAGGCAAATGAAGGCAAACAAAAGGCACGAACAATGTTGAACAAGGGCTGCCTACGATCAGTATAACGAGATTTACAAGGAGAAAAGAAGGGAAGGACACCGAATTCTTAAAAAGAAAAAGAAGCAGCATGAAAGAGTCCGTTTGAGGAAACTGAGAGATGCCATGAAGGGAATGAATGAGCCTCGACCTCAAACTTTAAAAAACTACCAGGAAAACAAAACAATACAATCGCAGTTGCTACTGACTGCTCAACGGCATGAAGATACAAGCCCCGTTGTCAGATAGAATGCCTCGTTCAACTTGGACGATGATCAAGACTGCCACCCTTCCGACCTTGAAGTTAAGATTGCCACACGCAAACTAAAATCAAGTAAGACAGCAGGTGTAGATTGCCGTGAAACCGAACTTTTCAAGGCAGCTGGAGATCGGTTGGAAAGGAGCATGTACCAGCTAATCTGCTTGATTTGATTGAAAGAGAGTATGATTGGAACTTTGCTACCGTTGCCCGATTCTAAAAAGGGAGGCCCTCACAATTGCGCCAATTATAGAGGAATAAGCCTCCTTAACGTCAGGTATAAATCTTTGTCTGCTGTAATATGTGAACGTCTGAGATCCCCCGTCAACAATTTGATATATGTATAGGCCTTAATCAATGTGGTTTTAGACAAGAAACGTCCACAGTCTTGGAAAAAATATGAGAGTATAATATCGATATACACCAACTATTAATTGATTTCAAGGCCGCGTATTTTTGCAGAGCCGAGCTGTTCAGAGCCACGTCTATCCAGCAAGGCTGGATAGTCATAGGATAACTTTTTAGTTTTGGAATTGATAAGCGACCTTTTAGGAAGACTTTCTAAAATTCATGCCGCTAATTATGATTGGCAAAGAATTCACCGGCAAACTGTCATGCGATTTCCTTAACATCATTCTTGGAAAGATGGTACAAGATTCAAATGTCAACACCAGAGGAACGACCTTCAAAAGTCTGTGTAGTTACTCGCTTACGCAGTGGATATTGATGTAATGAGAAAAGGCAAGAGTGATGTAATTGATGCTTTTGCGAGTATTGAACCAGAAGATGCAAAAATGGGTTTGATTGTTAATGAGCGTAAAACGAGAATGTGCTCTCAACAAACAAGGACAAGGAAAAAAAAAACCTAGGATCCGCTATAGACACAGAAAATATCATCAATGCAGAGATCAAACGAAGAATAACTCTTGCTGGTCGTTGCTTCTTTGAAGGCAATTGAGAAACAAAAACCTCTCTAGAAATTCCAAGGTAATCATGTTCAAGACCTTGATCATGCTTCATGCCAGTCCTGCTTTATGATGCGGAAACATGAACCTTATCGAAAGCTGATGAGAAAACCCTTGGTCGTTGCGAAAGAAAAATACTCCGAATGGTCTTTGGTCTTTGGTCCCGTACGCGAGGACAATGTTTGGAGAAGAAGATAGAACAACGAGCTGTGTGAGCTGTACAGCAACACCGACATGGGCATAACAAGAAGAGTCGCGAGACTACGATGGCTGGGACATTTACCTATGTGTAAAAGCACGTTGCAGGGGTTTCGCGGAAAAGAAAAACTTCATCTTAGGTGGTGAAATCTTGTAGAAGAAAACCTGAACCAATTTAGAGTGGAAAAGTGGAGAGAGTAGTTCGTCCAAGAACAAAAATGTTGGCGAAAGATGTTGGTTGAGTCCCCCTGAACAGTAGTTCATACTGTAGTAGACATACGTCCGTAAGGGTTAGATGACTAATTTTTCCAACGTTCGAAAGCCAATCCGTAAAACTAAGCATTCGCTGATTAAAACTGTCGGCGCAGTTTGGCTGAGCAACCAGTTTTTGAAAAGTACATGTGCGTACTACTCGTAGCTTTGCCATTTTACCTCACTTTACAGCGAATCATGAATCAGGTTAAATCTTCTGTTGAACGAGTATTTATCTGCCTACACTTGCCATTTAAATGATCGCTGAACAAAACAAATTTACATCACCACTTTCTGTCTCTAAATGTTACAAAACTCACTCATCCTTGACATGAACTACTTTATCCGCCACTCCACTTCAGTCACCCAATCCACCAAATCCAAGAGAACCATCAACAGTATGTCAGAAATTCGAATGCAGAAACCCAGTTTTCTTAATGCCTTGCCATTTAAAGTAGAAAAACTACTCCCCCATTCGGGGACACTTTCGACTAAAAAGCAAAAACAAAAATGTGAAGCAAGCGAAGTAAAATATCGAAGACAACACACATGATGGCGGTGGTGTATTTAGAACCGGTACATTCCATTGGAGCGCACCTGCGTGGGTGAACTACAATTGCCACGGCTCGTGTTGGAGCTGGTGGCTGCTGCTACTGCTGCAGCAATTCAAATTGAAAAGTGAAAACAGAGCATGCGCAGCGCAGCTTAAGCAAAGCACCTACAAGACAACTCCAAACGATGGGAGTTGGAGAAGCGTGCGCCAAGACGTCAACATAATAAAAACCACGATTGTCAGAGTGCATTACTTAGAGGCTTAAAAATTATCTAGCGCATAACGTGGCTTTCGATTTTTCATTACGCAACGTGAACTGGTTATACAATTGGCAGTAATCTGAGAGCCAAAGATACACTTGCACAGGCTGCTGCTGTTGCCATAGTTGAAAGTGTTATCAGCGAGGAGAATAATTAAAATTTCCCAGCGCATTCGCAGCTGGCGGATAAGAGAACGGGGACCACATGTGGTGTTGGAGGAGCCCACGCATTTTTTTTTTATTGTGATTATTCATTTGAATTTTTCGACATTGGCTTTAAGTTTGAATGGAATAATTGCAGCGGTGGCGGCGTCTTACTGTCGTCACATTGGCTAGAGAATGCTTTGGCATTTGACGTTGGAATGCACTTTGCTGGGAATGTAGCCGAGAGGCTTTTCTTTTTGTTGAGGCGTAAATATTCACGTGCGGTGAGTTTTAAGATTGTTGTGCTAATCAAACTCAGTATTTTCTTTGTGCAATGTTGTTGTTCCATGTTTGGTGTTAAATGTGTGGAATCGGCTGCTTCTCTCTTTGCTGCGGCTTAGGTTTACTTTACAACATTCCGTCGCGATATGTCGTAGGTGTAAGGTGTTGGGATGCGAGTAAGACGTTAAGGCCACAAAAGTTTCACCGTCAGTTTATCTTTCATAAGATCAATGTGTCGCATGGTTTTGACATAATGGTAGGCGTAGAGTCGATCAATAACTAAACAGGTCCAAAATTGATGAGTATCTCGATAAACATGATACTGACTCCCCATAGACCGTGAGCTTAGCTTTGTTTCGGCAAAAAATTCAATTCAATTGCTTCACTCCGGAGGAATATGTGAAGAATCTACTACTTCTCTAGTCATTTTTCACCTCTTCGCAAATATTGAAGTTAAAGAACATCTCATATCTGAAAGGGGTGGCAGTATTCAATGTGCCTTAATTTAGAAATGTGAGACAGGGGATAATCCTACAACAACTGTGTGGCTGCGTTTGCCAAGAATTAGAACACAATGAAGTGTGCACGTACTCTACCAAATGTGCCAAAACTGCCAACGATTCGAACACGTTGCCACGAAGTAGGCGCACAAATCAATGCGGTCACTCTAAAGCGCAAGAGATATGGGCAAATTAGCTGGTCAGTGTTGTACCAAAGTTCAAAAATGTACCAGCACCAAGACGAGCAACAAACAAGCAAAACAGCGAAGGAGAGCATCAAGCAAGATGGCCAAACTGGAATAAGCTTCACCCACTTACCTTTACAATGAAAAGTAATTTTATTTTCAAAGCTACCATAAGTCCATAAGACGGAGCACACTACGGTGAACCACCCTTGATGCTTTTGACATAAAGGGTGGCAGTCGGCGATTACAAGTCCTTAATCGTCCTTTAAACCATTCGTAAATGTGTGAGACAGCCAATCATTAAAAGAATCTAAAATATCGTAAAGGAGTCCGGCTCGAAGGACCAAATGGCTACGAATAAGACCAAAAGTAAATTTCCCTTACCTTGCAATAGATCGTTGTTCAGAAAGCCACTGAGTTAGGTGGAAGAACAGTTAAGAATGAACTGAAATAGTAAAATGGCTCCCTATAAAGTGAGTTATGGAATGGAACTGTACACAGTGGCATCAATTCAAACCTTTGTGTGTAAAATAAAGTCAAGTGTTTTGGTAAGGTAAGGTTAAATGTGGCTGTCAGTATACGGAGACCGACACACTTAGTTTATTGTGATACCACTGAGACCTGAAAGTTGATCACGCTTTGGTCCCTATCTAAGGGTAAGAGTGTTAAAACAACCTCGAATCGAGCCTGTACTATGATCAATAGTTAATCAAACTGTTCAGAAGTTCGTAGGAAAAGAGAGAGACTGTAATGGTCTTTGTTAGCTAAATCACTGCGTCGTCGAAAAAGTTATTACCTATGTACATAGGTAAGTTTTCCGTCTGTTAGCAAGTGAGAGGCATGAGCAAAGGAGATGTTCGATTGTCGCTTCCTCCTATTCGTCCACGCAGCTTCTACAGAGGTCATTTGAGTAGACACCATGTCTTTTGGTAAATCTACCTATTATGCATTGTCCTGTAGACACCTTTGATGGAGCTAATATGCATACGATTTAGATTCAATAAGCTCTTTGAACGTATCGAGTCCACACATGGCCATGTATTGCGCGGAGTTAATCTAGTGCTCATCTTCTTAAAAGCTTCCTGCTTTAGCAAAAAATCACATGCAGAGATAAATATACCTATGTTGTTCCTTTCAGGTCGAAGATGAGAAGTCATTCCTTTTTTGGCGAGTTCGTCTGCCATGCAGTCGCCTGGTATGTCCCTGGGACCTGGCACTCCTGAATGATGAATATTGAACTGACATATCTTTTGGAGACGTGCGACAATTTTGGACTGTAGTAGACTTTGTAGAGACAGAGACAAGAGCAATGAGAGCAGTTAAGTCTTTGTTTAACGTGAACACATGACATTTAAGTCTTAATTTCACGGTGAGCCTACTCAACATTACGGAGTTGAATTGAGTGTCAACCACCACCCTAGTTGCCCAGTGGCAATAGTGAACTTGTTGAGGAAAGCCCACCCCCTTGCTGAGGGGCGAAGCCGACCTACACCTCTTGCATTCAATGAAGAATGCCAATCGTTTCCGCATTCGGATAACCACAGTCACCGCGATGCTTCCACAAGCGGGCCAACCTCATAGATAGTCCAAAACAACGCCCCGCACCTCGAACGCAGAACGTCGTCCAGGAGGGCCTATCTCCCGCGGTACCAGACCTAAACCTCTGGTGAAGCCTCGCAACCCGAAGGTTACTTACAGATGAGTACCCCAATTCTCAAGGCCTGTCAGCCTCAATGTACGCAGCCAGCCACTGATCAAGGCTTAAACCAGCAGCCAGCCGCGCAAACCTTGGACTTTCTTAGTTTGTCTAATTCAAAACGAGCCAGACGTAAGCCCCCCCCACCAATCAACAATGTGAAGTCCCGGGGGGGGGGGGGGAGCAATGAGAGCAGTCTGACTGACTGTTCGAGAAGATACGAAAAATTACTTTAAAAAAATTAATTTTTTTTTGTAAAAAGAAAATCTATTTAAAACTTATTAAGCCATTTACTATGGCCTACAATAGTGTTTTTCAAAAGATAATACCATATTCCTTAAGTAGCATATCATATGCAGTTCATTTAGCTAAACAGAAATTAAAAAAGCCAAAAAAGCCTGTCATAAACAATTTGTAGGAGGTATCTCTGACGACGGCTTCTCTACAGCTGTAGACTCTACAAAGCTCTCGTGTCTGACAAACCAGCTTACCTGGGTACCCTTACCAAGAATAACGGTTGTCAGACTTGGAACAAAACTGACACTCTGTAAGTACTAATTAATACCCACATTCCATAATCTATCATTATAGATCCAATAGCAAAAAAAAACCTATCATCCTAAAGGAAACAGCACATGCATCCATCTAAAGAAGACTGATCAACGGCTTGACAAATCTGCAGCATCATTGTCATCAAATCTGATCAATAGTTGTTGACTGTTTACTGAGATTACTTGCAACCCAAGGAATTTATGCAATGGGCTTTGCAGACGATCTAGCAATCGTCATACAAGCCTCATCAAAAACTTGAAATATCAAGATGGCTTCAGTCAGCTCTGAACTAAGTACAAAACTGGTGCTGGACAGTCTTTGTCCCATTCACAAAAAGGATCTTCTAATACCCCATTCTCTTCATGCGGAAACAATAGGTAGGTACCACTCAAAAGAATCAAAATACCTTGCGATCATACTAGACAGCAAAATGTCATGAAAGTCACAGCAAAAACTGTAGTTATGGACTTATGGCAGCGTATGCATGAAAATGATTTACGTAAGGGCTGGAAAAGCTTCAAAGATTAGCAACAACATGCATTACTGGATGCATACGTAGAACTCCAACATGCGCTCTTAAGTCACTGTGCGACTACCACAAATTCACCTCTTCATGAAAATGGATAAGACTGGCAATCCACCGTCCATCCATCGAGAACACATCACATCGTACCCAAATCCGACCCGACACTTGTCGATAATGGACGGTCATGAAGAACTTAATACTTTAAGTATCTACTTGGATGCTACTATTCCCATTTACAACTTCAAACTTAACTTCTCCATTGTCATCCCCTGGGAGAACACAAAACCTCACTCCTCAAGTCAAGATATGGTTTGGTATACAGGTGGCTCAGAAATGGAAAATGGCACTGGTACCGGCATTTTCAACGACTCTCCCAGAAAGAATTTTTCAGTAAGTGTTGGTAGTCATTCGTCCATTTTCCAAGCAGAAGTCTTTGCCACTAACCAATGTTTGAGAGTAGTTATGTTCATCAAACACGAAAAACAAAATAATATTTCTTTTCTCAGACAGCAAAGCTGCATGCTGCACTAAAGGCGTTAAGCTCACCTGCCTTAAGATCAAAACTAGTTCAAGACACAGTCATGTCACTCTCTGAACTAGCAAGGAAAAACACTGTAATCCTTCACTAAATCCCAGCACACAAAGGCTATGATGGCAAAGAGAAGGCAGACATCTTAGCTAAAGACGGCGCATCTAAACCATTCGTCGGTCCTGAACCTTTTTGTGGGGTTACAACCTCTTCAAATACATAGTCAAGAACACCGTAATGAAGGAATTAGCAAAGTCGCTCATCTGGTCTGTACTGTTCAAAATTATTTTTGCCAGAATATAATCAAAAAAAAAAAAAAAAAATTAAATTCCTAACTTATAAGGAAAACCCTCAAAAATTGCACAAGACAATTATCCGGCCTCTCTTCTTTAAAGAAACAGCTTCACCAAATGAGATGAGTAGCGGACCCCATCTGCAGATTATGCCTCGAAAATGAAGAAACATCTCAAAACTTTATTTCGGAGTGTCCAGCACTTTTCCACCTTTTAAAGCAAATACTTGACTATGAGATCAAAGATCATCCTCCTAGATAAATTCAAGCTCCACAGAAGATTGTTAACTTCTGGATCAACTCTGGAGCAGAAGAACTGCCCTGAAAAGCAACACATGTGCTGGCACCATAGGTTTCATTCAAAAACCACAGTTGCCCAGAGCTGCTCAACACAAGATTCAATCTAATCTCTAATCTAATTCTTCCTTCCACTGACTGCACCCTTTGCTGAGGAGAAAGACAGGACTAAGTCAGCCAACAAAATTACTGATGTACAAGCAGCTGCTGAGACCTGTCATCAACTACGGAAGCTCGATTTGGTTCACCATCTCGAAGACCGCAATGAAGGTCCTAGTTTTCGAAAGGAAGATTCTGAGACTCTGCACCGACCTTACTTTCAACCACCAGCTTCAGAGACATTACAGTTACCAGCATCCGTACGAGACAGCCTGTATGACGCCCTTGGACCAATACATCTTATCGACTGTATTGAAAACGGTGCAAATATCAGCAACCACCCTAATCCCCTGATGAGAAGGATGACCACTGAGGACCGACACCCTGAGCCAAGATATCTAACCGTGATGAATACTTTGGACGAAGAAGTTATGCCAGCCAACGACGAAGAAACTATATTCTACGCTGACCCAGGGTCAGCCTACTTCCGTGGGTAATGCTGAAGTACTGAAAATTAGAGGAAGCAATCTTTTTTCCACTTTAGTAGTACCTGCCATACATACCATTTTAATTTATTTGTCATATTAGAAAGCCATTTGGGTATTTTTGGAACAAATTAGAACTTATTCAACCAGCACTAGCTAGGGAACAAGAAATTTAAAAGTGACAATAGTAATGGAACAAAGCAGCTTACTCAATGAATATTGACATGTTAAAAAAATTAATAAGGTACAAAAAGTAATTGTTTCCGCCCGGGATCGAACCGGGGGCCTTCCGCGTGTTAGGCGGATGTGATAACCACTACACCACGGAAACTACAGTTATAACATATACTAATTTAAGACACATTCATATGCAGTATAGCAGTTAAGAGCGGTTTGTGTCAATGCTTAGCTCTTTGATTCACCATATAACAGTTTCAGTATAGTTTGGAGAGTTTTGTTACAACCGAAAACAAAATTCGTCTTCAGCTAACAGATGACGCTGCAAACAACAAAATGAAATGTTCAAATTTAATCAACCTACGCAACGGTTCGTTTTCTTTTGGGAACATTCTTCGCCTACTTGCCACTTTGTATTGTGGGGTGATGATTCACGGACCAATCATTTGATAGAGTCAACAACATTAAAATGTCTCCAATCTAAAGTCATTATTTATATTAACAAAAAATAGCGTTTAACTGTAATCTTGAAATTATTTGCTTTACATTCTGCTTTCAGTAACGTCTATCGATTTTACATTCTGAAAAATGCAGCAGACTCATCGCTTTCGCTGCTTCAACAGAAACATAAAAATAACAGATGCAAATCTATTTATTTATTTATTTATTTAAAAGAAATAATAAAAGTCTCATTGACACAGCGAGTATAGGTTTGTTCGATTTCATGCAATTTTCTTCGAACACATAACTGACGTGATGGAACACATACTTTAACCAAAGACAACAGAGAATGACACTTGATGTGATAAGTCTAAATAACCGACAAAATTCTACATCTTTTTTCGATGTTTTAACCAAACTTTTGTATGGTAAACATTTTTGAACAATTTCTATTCTCTTTGAATGAATGTTATAATATGGCATCCATATTATATAACAATGTTCTAAAATTTACCTCACGTAAGTATTATAATGTGCTTTTAGCGTGAATGGATGTCATTAGAATTTCGTATAGTAAAATCTATCTAACATTGAATTTGCTTTTTACACGGCAAATCGCCCACTTAAATAAATGTGAACTCCAGGGCCGAATTACGACACATGTTATCGAACAACTCGAGACGGAATTAAATGAATTTGGTATTATTATTATTATTATTATTATTATTATTTATTTATTTCATCAAGCAGATATATACACATTAAATATATATAATCTTACAGACTAATGATTCCTAATTATTTAAGACAGAAAAAGAAGAGAAAGAATAGTAAAAATAATAATAAATAAAAAAAAATAACCAAAATTATTAATATATTAACGAATTAAGCTATAAAATTCAAGCATTAATCCACCAGGTTACGTATTTAATAATAATAATAAGCAATTTTTAAAGAATCACGACTCTGATGGAAAAAAAAATCAACATGAATACATATTTTATTTGCTTCTCGAATACATCGGGTTAGGGGTTCATTCAAACCATAATTAACGCGATGATGAGGCTCATTAAAAAGAAATCGAGGCCGTAACTGTCTTGACGGAGCATATATTTCTACCAGAGACAATAGTAAAGGACAATTAATATGGCAAGTGACAATATCGCGCAAGAACATCACGGAAAAATATTTACGACGTGCGACTAAGGGTTGAAGACCAAGAAGTTGACACCTTGTATTATAACTAGGAATAGGGATATTCCAGTTCAAACGACCAATAGCAACTCTAGAGAATTTCTTCTGAATGTTCTCAATTCTATTTGATTGAACTTGATAAAAAGGATCTCAAATTACGCAACAGTACTCCAACGAAGACCTAACATAGGCATAGAAAAGAGACCTTAGAGTAACTCTTTCGAATTACGAAAAATAAATCCTAACATCGAATTAGCTTTGTTAACTACAAAGTCAATGTGAGGCTTGAAACTTAGCTGTTGATCAAAAAAGACCCCAAGATCTTTCTTAACATTTATTATTATGAGGTCAGTACGATCAATTGAGTAATTAAAGACAATAGGTGAGAGACCCCTAGTAAAAGTTAATGATTGACACTTAGATACGTTTAAGAAGAGTTGGTTAGTAGAGCACCATTCAGATAAGCATTGGAGGTCGCTTTGGAGTAAAACACAATCGTTAGTAGATTTTATACAACGAAATATTTTTATGTCGTCGGCAAACATTAGACAGGATGAATTTCTTAGAAAATCAGGGATATCATTGACCAGAAGTAAGAAAAGAAGGGGCCCCAAGTGACTTCCTTGAGGTACACCAGACGTTACGTGAATAACCTCAGAAAAAACATCGTTAATACGCACAAACTGTTTTCTCCTACTCACATAAGACTCAAACCATTGTAGAATATTTGAGTGGAAGCCAAAACATTCAAGTTTTTTTATTAGAATTTGGTGGTTAACTATATCTAACGCCTTGGCGAAGTCAGTGAATATGACGTCAGTTTGGAAGCCACTTTCAAGACTTTTAATTATTTCATTACAAAAAATAGTTAGGTTCGTTGTAGTTGATCGACCTGCTATAAATCCATGTTGAAATGGTGAGATATTTCCTTTCAAAATAAAAGTGAGTTTGTCATAAACAAGTTTTTCAAAAATTTTTGGGATGGTCGATAATTTGCTTATTGGGCGATAATTGCAAACCTCATTCTTGGAACCCGATTTGTGAATAGGTATGATATATGATGTTTTCCAATCATCAAGAAAAATCCCTTCTTCTAAAGAACCATTACAATAAAGCTAATGGTGAAGAAAGGGCAGCTGCGCAATTTTTCAAAATGATAGAGGGAATACCATCAGGTCCAGGTTGTTTATCATCCTTAAGACCGATTAAGGCAATTTCAACATCATTGTTGCTTAAAACTAAGCGACCGATATTGATCGAATTTGAACGAACACAGGGGGATGAACAAGTCAAGACACTTTGAGTGGAATAAACAGAACGAAAAAAGTCCGCAAAAAGATTACAAATAGTGACAGAGTCAGTAGATTTAATACCAGAGTACTGCATAGAATTAGGGATACCGTTTGAGCATTTTTTGTCATTAATAAAAGACCAGAAAAATTTACTATTATTTTTAAGATTAGATTCAGTACGTATTAAGTAGTTTTTGTATAGAAATTTATTCAAATAGTTAAACTCTTTTTGCAACCGTAAATATTTTTCTCGGAGACTATTATTAGCGGGAGTCTTTCGAAATAATTTATAACATTTGTTTTTTCTATTATTCAAGTTGCACAAACGTTCATTGTACCACGGTGATTTAGAATTATTTTTAATATTAATTTTTGGAACGAATGCCTTAATAGCCTCATTTATTATGTCTCGCAATATCTTATATGCTTCAAACAAACTATTGTTACTAAAAAGATCATTCCACGAAAAACAATTAAAATATCTAGACATTTCAACGAAGTTAGTATTGCTGTAATCATGAATAATTTTTTCTCCCATTATAGGTTTCATATAATCAAGAATATTGAATTGAACGCTTAAAGCTATGTGGTGAATTCGGTCTGAAAAAATAGGACTAGAACATTTTAATACATTAGTTACAAACTCTCTATCAACAAAAATGAGATCTAGTATGCGGTTTAAACTATTTAAAACGTAATTAATTTGAACGAGATTAAGTTCAGAAAAAGAATCAGTTAACTCATATTCACATTCGTTGTTAACATTAAACGGTATTACCACCTTTAAACCGATCACTTTCGTTGCCCATGTACACATGCACTGGAGACAATCACAGCCGTCTAGAATCTAGATATCTATTAACAAGATTTCTTTTAACAACAACAATCTAGTGCATTTCATGTTTTTGTTTTCTGAAACTCTTCCCCATTGGCGGCGCTAGGCGTTGGCGACTACGGCGACCGCCGACCGATGCGACGGCCTCGCGCCTTAGGGGGCTCGCAGATATAAATTTAAATCTTTAAATATGTGCCTACTTAAATTGTAGCTATTTATTATTGTTTATTTTTATACACTTGCCCGAATAAAGTGAGTGAGTTGTACTTTACTGGCATTATGCAGAATTGTCTGGCAACACTATGAAAGTAAGGCAACGCGTCATCGCGCGCGAACAGTGTTGCCAGAATATTTTTCAAGAGACCCTAGTGTGGAATCTGAAACCACTAAAGGACCACTAGCGCTCTCTCTGAGCTTAGCTAACTAATTCAAATAGTAAAAATGAGGAGAAAAGGAAAGCCCGTAAGTTTGAACCACCTACATCAAATAAATAGTTATGTATTTTAAATCAAAAATATTAAAATATTAAATCACTTTCAAATCTGCATAGTTTACAAAAAATGTACGCAAAATTTACACCGAGGTACTTTTTGTATCAACAATCTTTTAAAATCACGTCCTGAAGCCAACAATCTCGAAATTTTTGCAAAAACTTTTGTTGGCCAATCATTTTTAGATTAATACTACAGTTAGCATATTCATCCTACTTAGACAAGGCGCTTCAAAGATAACAAACACTAGATGAACTGAGAGTAACAACTGCCTTGCAACCAAAAAAGTTTGGCCGTGTGTAGACTCAAAACGCTTGGGGAGTTTGTTAGCCCTCAACCGCCTGTATCTAGGTTCTACCATAGGTGTTCTCACGGGAGACTGTCGGATAGGAAGACACGCCAAAAGACTTGGTGTGCTTTCAAATGATTTCTGCTGAAGCTGCATGGACAAAGAAGAGGAAGAAACCGTTCAACACCTTCTTTGCTCATGCCCTTTACTATTTCATAGGAAAAAAACTCATCTCTGTGAATTCTTCTTCGATGATACTAGCGATTTAGTTTACATAGACCCTAACAGTCTTTCAAAATACTTTAAAAGTTCCGTGGACTAGCAGGTGATTAACCGGCTAGTCCAGTAATGGAAAATTAATAAGTGATCAATTCGTTAATCTTACATCGTGTTTCTGAGATCAGTAAGTGATTAACTTGCTGATCTCTGTGGTATCACAATGGGCCCTTGCGGCCTAAGTGTGTCAGGCAATGTACTCATTGGCTGACAGCCACTTCCACCTAACCTAACCTAACCTAGCATATTCATAAAAAGTGATTTTTCACTGAACAACTTTCTTAAAAGCAAAAATTCATTTTCTCATGGAGAAAGAACGAGCAAGAAATGCTAAAAGAGAATCAATTTAATATACAGGGTGTTCCTTAATTCATGTATTATACTTTGGGATGAGGTTTTTGGTCATATTCTAAGAGAATAAAAAATTGTTCTACTGTTAAGTCCGTTTCTCAACTTTGACATCACTTTTTGACAGTCTAAAAAAGGCTAACTTTGGTGTACCCTGACCTGTGTTAAATTCTATATCTCTGTCAATACCAATGATAGAGACCAAATCTTAGACTTAATTTTTTGTAAAAACAACAACTTTTGAGATTGTTTTTAAGTTGAGCTTCCATAGGTTTAGAGTTGACAGACTTTAAATTTTAAATGGTGTTCAAATTTTCTTCCCGAAACAAAGTTTTGACTTTGAGGTCATTTTTTTCAGAAAACGCCTGATTAACATAGAGTTTCTTAATTTTTTACAGATGAAAAAAAAAACAATAATAAAAAAACTCACAAATAAGTGCACTCAAAAACCCATACATCTTATGATACTTGAAAAAATACAAAACGGGTAAAATAAAAAAAATTTTTTTTGTAAAATTTAGCTTTGAGATTTGTAACGTAAATTTTATATTGATTATGCTTCTCCTCCAAAATTTTCTTCCTCCGACCCTCCCTACCTCTAGGACCTATGTCTACAGACCCATAGGCCCGTCCAGGCAGGGGTCAAGAGGGTGTCCACAGCTTCAGTGACTTTAGGCCTGCTAGGTGCCACGCTTTGCTCGTCGATGGGGGGGGATCTTGTCACCAGCTGATGGACGGTGTTACTTCCTCTTCCAGGCCTTAGCCTCAGGTGTTGTGCGGCTCAGGATATACCATCTTCACACGAAAATGCAGAACCCGATATTTAGCAACCGATAGCTAACGTCTTTCTTTTTTTTTTTTTAAAATCCTTTCCTCTGTTCCCCTCTATTTTTTTTTGTACCACCCTATTCAGAGAGAGGGGGGGGGGACATAGATCGTCGTGCCCCCGGAGCTTCTATACCCACCCTTCATAGCCTATCGAGATTCGAAACCAAACCCCGATGACTCCTACGCTATTGCTGGTGCTCCACCATAAAATTCATTGCAATAGCCCTTTGTGAGAAAAGGAAAGTTGTTAACTTCCCTTTTACTTAGCCTTCACCAAATCTACATTTTTCTCCCACTCCCTTCACTTCCACTTCCCAAAAAAAAATTTAAAGATCAGAACTCATTCTAACTTCGTTACGAACATGGTTTTATTTCAGTTGTAAACCTGTTTACGACTTAATTTGTATTACTTAATATCCTAACATCAGTTTTATTTTTACTTATTCCGTCTTCATTCATCGAAAAACTATTCGATAATTCTTTCAAAAAAAAAAACAAATTCTCTTCTTCGTTCGAGACTACGTAAATACTTTCTCTTAGTTTAACATTTTTTTTTTTTTTCTTATTTTGTTTAATGTTTCCCTTTCCTTTCTTTTTCAATACTCCACGAGATTGCGGTTGTTGATTAATAGCCAACCCCAGGGCCACATATTTTCAATAATCCAGCCATTATCATAATACTTTTGTCTTTTTTTTTTTTTGAATATAAGGTAATAAAAAAACTCAAACTCACTTACCGACGCTCCAATGTGTGCACAGCATTCGTTGCGACGTAATCTAGAGGAGTAATAAAAATTTAACGTAAGCTTTAACCTGAGGAGTATTAAAATTCTAAGTTGCAGGAATGCCTCACCACTACCCTTAGTCTTTTTTTTTCTTATCCAATCTTTTCGATGGATGAGACGTCACATTTAATCATAGTAGAATAATAGTAATATTTATAACGCTCTCTAAGCTACATTTTATCTTCCTCGTTAAATTCAATTTCGTTTAGCTACTTCGAACATTTTTCAACTTTAAACTCGTATTCTACTTATGCTTTTCATCTGGCTCACTTCAGAGTACTTAATAAACCAGAATTTTAATAATTTTGTTATTTAGTTTTCTTTCTCCTTTTCCCTTTTACTTTCACTATTCTTCTATAGTTATTTTTTTTTTTTTTTTTTAAATTTACAAAAAAGAATTCAACTGCATCTGACGATAAAACACGTACATGTGTATGTACACGCGCCTTTGCCTTTCCTTAGGCAGTATGAATTCGCAATTTCTTTTATCTTTTCTAAACTTTCTCACTTCCTTTTTCTTTCTTTCTAGATTTAATTTTTTTTTGATAATATTGATTCTTTAAAAACCTAATTCCACATAGTTTAAGATTCTATCCTTTAATTTTCCTCTTTCTTTCGCCTTTCCTAACGCTATTCGCTCTTAACTTCCCGATTCTATTCGAAATTGTCTTTACTCGAAATCTCTATACTTCGTTTTCCTTTCAGTCACTACTTCTCAGCTTCATAATTTTCTTTATGTTTAACTTCAAGTTTCATTTTTTTTTTATAAAAAAAATTGTCTTATGCTACTCCTACCCTACTTTAATTCGGTTCTACACTTTTTCCTTTTTGTTTAATATATTCCTCTTTTTATTTCTCCTCTGAAGCACAACTTTAATTTTCTTGTTCTACACCGGGATCCCTGCTGCTGCACCGCGACTGCGTTCTCCCTTTGATAGAAGACTTATGGGGCCATTGGAGGGGCTCTTCTACTGCCTCCTGGCCATACGCCCACGACAAGTGATCGCCTTTCCCAGGCGCAAGAACTCCGGTCAGACTCTTATTTGACTGACAAAACCAAAGGGATCTACTGAAGGGGAAAGAATTTATAGAATGCGCTCACATTTTATTTTTCCTACGTTCTTAATGCTGCCTTTTCTTACCTGTGTCCGATTTCGAGATTTTCTGTATTCCTTTTTCTTTTTTTCTCCGGCTGCTTGTGCGAGAATACCACCATTCCAGCCGCAGAAAATTATACACATTAACTGTGCGCTTTGATCGCTTTTAGTTTTTATATTTTTGGGGTGGGTTTCTCTTTTCTTTACACACTTATATATAATTCTTCACTTTTTCTCGGAGATGTTTGCCTGTACAAGGCGACGATTGAATCGAAAAGACTATTACTTATCCGAACACGCGGACGTCTAGTTACTTTTTTAGCTTTTATACATAGAATGGGACGGATGAAAATGGAGTACGGCGGATGTTGTCAATTCGGTACGGGACGAATTGACACACGTCGTATTCTTAACCCATAACCACAATGCTTGAGCTGCATGTGCGAATATGCAAACGCATTAGGTTGCAGCGCGACTTTATATCTTTCATATTTTTTATTTTTTTTTATGTATAAAAAAGCGATAGAGATGTCGGGCCGTTTCCTACACAACATATCCTTTTGCCACAGGTTTCCTGTGCTAAAAGGGTATGAGATAGGCCTGATACTGAAATTTTTTTTTCTTCTTTTGTAAGGATGAGTCTCATGCACAGCTGAAGGGCCGGGCAGTTAATTCTAGATTCCTAGCTTCCCTTTCATGGCTTTTTCTTTCTTTCTTTAGTTTATTTCCTAAGGTCTTTGGAATGAGCGATCGACTTGTGTCCACTACCATCTATTACTTCATATAAATTGTTCCCTATTATTTTGCCGACAGTAACTTTTATAAATTTCGGACATAGTTTGGCGTTGATATGTTTGGCCGCACTGCTCAAGATGAAATTACGCTTGAATAGAACGTCACCCACTCGGAAGGATATTACCCTGCTTCTCAAATTGTAAGTTCTCTCGTAAGATTCGTGGGTTTTCTCTAAAGCAGCTCTCAAATATGAATGTAATATATTCATCCTAGACGTTTTCGGTAGCCAGTCTATTTCCGAGTGGTTCAACCCATGTAACCCACGTAACAGTCTATAATCTGCCCCATGCTCGATAATAGGGTGACCAAAAAGAGCCTCATAGGGGGATATGCCGATTGCCGAATGGATGGTGGAACGTAGCGCGCTTCCAATAGAAGGTAGGTGTAAGTCCCAGTTGGTCTGTTTAGGATCTATGTATGCTCGGACAGCGGCGAGTATTGAGCGATTAACTCGTTCACTTGCGTTTGCCTGTGGAGCGTAAGCTGCAGTCCTATAGTGTGTAATACCGAAAGTTTTTACCATCTTGGCAAATTCGTGGCCTATAAATTGACTGCCGTTATCGGACAAAATGCTCTCGGGGACACCGAATATTAGAAATATATCTTCTTCCAAAAATTTAATAACTGATTGAGAGTTCGCTTTTCGCAGGGGTTTAATCAATACAAATTTTGTTAATTGATCTAGCGCTATTACGATCTGGGTGTTACCGTTTTTTGAGCGAGGGTAAGGACCTAGAAAGTCAACATACAGGTGTTGGAAAGGTCTATCTACGGAGAATGATTTTCCCATTTCCGCTCTAAGAGTGCTGTTTGGCGCTTTGCTTGTCTTACAGACCTCGCAACTTTCAAGAAATGTCTTGACATGTGATGCCATATTCGGCCAGAAATATTGGTGTCTAAGCTTGAAAAGTGTTTTGGCAATACCTCCGTGAGAAGCTCTGGGTGGGCAATGAGCCAGTGCTATCAAACGGTTTGTCAGCGCCGCCGGAATCCATAATTTCCAGACCAAATCGTCTTGGAGTGGATTCCCAGTACAATGTCTGACTTTCTTGTACACGAACCCGTCTGAAACTAGAAGGTCAGGCAGCTGGTCTTTATTTTTTTCGATGTGTTCAATGATTTGGACGTATTCTTCGGACTTGAAACTCGGATCCTCCAAGTCCACATGTAGGACATCGCTGGGGTTCTCTGACATCGACCTCGGCGGATATTCCACTGAATGTATTGCCTCTACCTCATATACTCGAGATAGAGCATCTGGCACTACATTCAAGGAACCCTTCCGGTGTTCGATCCCAAAATCGAACCCCTGGAGTTTGAGACTCCAGCGCGCCAATCTCCCCGTTGGGTCTCGCAAGCTCATCAGCCACTTCAGGCTAGAGTGGTCAGTTACAACCGTGAACCTATACCCTTCCACATATGGTCGGAATTTTTGTATGCCTCTGACGGCCGCTAAGCATTCGCGTTCGGTAACCGAGTAGTTTCGTTGGGCTGAATTCAACTTTTGAGAATAATAATATATGGGGCGCTCAGCTCCACTCTCATCTTTCTGACACAGCACGCACCCAATACCCGACGCTGACGCGTCACACAAGATTATAAATTCTTTCGAAAAGTCCGGGTTAACCAGAATAAGGTCCGATGTCAAGGCTGACTTGATCGATTCAAACGCCGCCTTCGCATCTTCTCCAAAAGCAAACTTTTTCCCTTTCTTTAAAACGTCAGTTATAGGAGCCGCGAGGGTCGAAAAATTACTTATAAATCTACGGTACCAGCCTGCCATACCTAAAAATCTCCGGACCTGCTTAGTTGTCTTTGGCACTGGGAAATCCAGTATCGCCGAAACTTTTGCCGGATCTGGCTTCAGACAACCCTGACCTACTACGTAACCCAGGTACTGGAGTTCCTTGAAGCAGAACTTGGACTTCTCGACGTTTATCGTCAAGCCGGCTTCAAGTAACCTTTTCCCTATAACCTTCAAAATCCGTATGTGCTCTTCGAAATTCCTGGATATGACCAGAAGGTCGTCTAAATAGACAAAAACGTGGTCCCTCAGTTCAGAAGGCACTATTAAATTCATCAAATACGTCAGACTTTGGGCCGCGTTGGAAAGACCAAAAGGCATCACCTTAAATTGATACAGGGGCCTGCCGGGCACTGTAAAAGCCGTCTTCTCCCGTGAACTTTGCTCCAGCGGTATCTGCCAGTACGCATCTTTCAGGTCCACACTAGAAATAAAGTGTGTCTCTGAAAGTCGTGCTAACAATCCCTCTATATGCGCAATCGGGCTCGCATTCTTCTTCGTTACTTGGTTCACCTTACGAAAGTCTAAGCACAGGCGGTTCTTCCCGGGCTTTCGCACTAGCACGACTGGAGAACTCCAAGCGCTAGAACTTTCTTCGATGACACCCAAAGCAAGCATGCGATCCAATTCCTCGTACACCAGGGCTTGTATCGCTGGAGAAATGGGATAATGACGTTGCTTTATCGCCGGCGCTTCTCCCGTATCAATAAAATGGGTAACCAAGTGTGTCTTTCCTAAGCCTTTGGTTGCGAAAGACGGAAATTGACTTATCGTTTGGCGGAGTAATTCACGCTCCTGATCGTTGAGATCACATTCTATAGCGCTATCTAATTTGCTACTCGTTACGTTATTTGGTGTTATCTCCGAAATGACGTGTGGAGCTAGCTGGAAAGCTCTCCAGAAGTCCACGCCTAGATACAACTGTTGCGTTAGCGATGGAACTACGAACAAATCCAAGACGTTGGCTTTACCTTTGTAACAGATTTGCGCCGTTACCATCCCTACAACAGATTGTTTCTGGCCGTCTGCTGTGGTCACAGAAGAAGAAAATTTTTTGAATTGTATCTGGTTTTCCTGCAGGAATTGTAGTGCCCCAGCACCTAGACAACTTACGCTTGCCCCTGAATCTAGCAAACCGAGAATTTTCTTACCACAAACCTCGACTGACACGTAAGGACGCGGATCGTCGGTTGAACAATTTAAGGTTGTGGCCGCTACTGATTTATATTGCTCTTTTTTCTTCTTCATCCGTTCTCGTAATTTTTTTACTTTTTCTGAGGTTATCGGAAAGGTAACTATTCTCTTTCGGGCCTCATAATACTCTTTTAGTCTTTGATGGATTGACTTTCTTGGAAGGTACGACTTCACTTCTTTCGTTTTCTCGGCAATATTATCCCGAGATTCTTCCCTACGGCTCAACTCTTCGGGAGTATGTTGTAGCAGGGTAATTTTACTTAAATCAGGTTTTACTTTTCCGGGTTCTCCGCCCTCGAGCACTTCCCCCCGGTCAAAGGATAGCTCGATGTTCGGTTTCCCGAACAATGCTCACATTTAGGCGTTATCACACCATCACGTCCACATCTAAAGCAAAACAAGTTGCGTTTCGGACTGTCACACTCTCTAAACGTATGTCCCTCTGCTTTACAATTCCAGCATTTAAGTATATTGGCTTCCCTTTGGTAGGCCTCAACTTTCGCAGGAATCATAAAGTCAGACTCTTCGAGCACGTCCTCTAACTCGCTAACTTGACGCCGTGGAGGTTGTGTCGAGCTATTAAAAGCATATTTAGTTCGAGTTGTTTCCTGTCCGTTTAAAAATTTTTCAATGGTACGACATACGTAGACCATCTCTGGCAAACTGTGCGTACCGAATGTCACTAGCAGCTCACCCATCCTTCGACGTACATTCTGCTTAATAAGCTCAATGATTTCTTTCACCGGTTTTGGTATTCTCAACCTTGAATTCAATTTGATGAGGTCATCGTAAAAATCGTCGAAACTCTCGTTCGGCAATTGTTTCCTATCTGACATTTTACGCGATAACTCACTGTCGGTCTCCAAACTCCTATATTGCTCGATAAGAGCTAAGCGCAAAGTCGACCACGTAGTACGCGGGTTATTCTTTAAGAACATCCAATACCATGTCTCAACGCGACCACTGATAAAGTGATGAAAGTTCTGGACTACTTCAACCCACGTTACGTGGTAGCTGTCCTTCACTCGTTCCAACCGGAACAAAAAATCGTCGATAGACATGTTCTTATGATCGAACTTTATTCCCCACTTGTGGTAATGAGGGAAACGCAGTACCGACGTAGATGGAGACGGAGCTGGTGCTGGAGTATGCGCTGGGTTCGAAGTCAGAGGTGAAACATTTAAGTTCATGTTGCTCAATTGAGCTAAAAAGTTATCGACATTTGAACCTCGAGCCATATCGATCGGATGAACCACTTGACCATCAGTTAGGTTAACGTCTGAGTTTGGATTAGTCACATTATTCGGTCGTTGTCTATAATCAGAAGGTTGTTCTACGGGAACTTCGTAGAAATCTCTATCTATTCGGGTGTTCAGGGGAGGAGCTGCAGCGTTATTAGTAAGGGTTTCCCTCACAATAGCTCTTACCTGTCCTAGCAGTTCGGCGTGGCTTCGCTCTAACTCTGTGCGTATGAATTGCTGGTCCTCAGCACGCTTCAGACCTACCATTGCAGTAACCACTTCCTGTACATAGGTTTGGAAGTGTTCTGCATCTTTAGATACATCGCCCTCTCTAATACTAGAACTCGTTCTAGTGTTAAGGTTAGATGGACCTATTGACAAATTCTGTTCGCCCGTGGCATTACCCCCTGACCCTGAAGCCAAAGGCTCCAATTCTATTTGCGAAGGATCCTCCGTATTATCCTCTGGAGGTTGCGTTCGGGGCTTACCGCCTCTTTGCTTACTTCTAGAATTATGACTCCTCATGAGACTAGAGGTTTTTCCACGCCCTCTTCCCTCCATTAACCTATGTTTAATGCTCTTATGTCAGTACTAGGGTATTAATCGCAAATAAAAAAAAAATTCCTTTTGTAAACGCCCAATTCACAAAAAAAATGTATATGTATAGCTTTTCGCTTTACCTATGCTTGGTTCGAATTAAACCTTACCTACGTTCGTCAAAAGTTGTTTAACAACTTATGCTTATAATTTATAACCAAAACAATTCTCCTCAGTTTCACAATTGTTCTCGAAAATCTCTCGCTATACCTATATAAAGAAAATGACTGCCCATAACTTAAACTTAGTTGTTCTCAACTATACTAAAGTACTTTCCTACCTTATGTTTAATCCAAAAATCTTATGCTCAATCAAAAACTCTAAATCCTAAAATCAAATCTTTTCATTTGTCTCTGAAACTCTAATTAAGACGAAATTATTTTTGTTTTAATTCTCTCATACATAACGTTTCTGGGAAGTGAATATGGGGAGTGAGTGAAGAATTCTCTCGGAACCATTGTCCCAAGAATAAAATTTTAGTCAAATTGTTTCAAAAAAAAAATTAATTTTTACACTCTGAATACGGCATCTCAAAAAAAAACTTGAACCCACCAAAAAACTACTTAATTTCTCTTACCGAAACACTGTCGAAAGCCAGGCCGCTTGCCTTAGCTTACCGGATAACGACAAAAGTTTTTTTTTTTTTTTTTTTTTTTGTTGTTGTTTGATTTTATTTGAATGTTTGTACTTTGGAAATTTGAGCGTCCTATGGAAATACTTCCCTCTTCCCATGACCAGGTTTCAAGCTTCCGCAACAGTCGTAGATCAGAATATATTTCTTAATATACCGGACAAAAGTCTTGGTCCTGACCCACAGAAAGAACGAAGGATATAACCACCGTTTACATTCCCTTTGAATTACCAACTTCTTCTTCCGCTCAGTGCTAACAGCCGCTTAACGAAAACTAAACTTTAAGTACGGACACCAAGAGAAGCTAGCTGAATCGGGTTATAGCCATAACTGTATCCCGTGTTGCGTCTGTCGAGAGTCCGATATAATGTATCAACTCTTCGGTCAACAAAGGTTACCCGCTATGCTACGGTGTTCAACCGCCAAGGGAGTAAAACTGCAAACCAAATTCCAAACAAACATTTTTGAAAAAAAAAAATTTTCAAAAAAAAAATTCCCCCAAATAGTTGGGTCAACAAATAACTTTATCGGTCACTAAATTCGGGCCCCACGTCAGGGCGCCATCTGTAACGTAAATTTTATATTGATTATGCTTCTCCTCCAAAATTTTCTTCCTCCGACCCTCCCTACCTCTAGGACCTATGTCTACAGACCCATAGGCCCGTCCAGGCAGGGGTCAAGAGGGTGTCCACAGCTTCAGTGACTTTAGGCCTGCTAGGTGCCACGCTTTGCTCGTCGATGGGGGGGGATCTTGTCACCAGCTGATGGACGGTGTTACTTCCTCTTCCAGGCCTTAGCCTCAGGTGTTGTGCGGCTCAGGATATACCATCTTCACACGAAAATGCAGAACCCGATATTTAGCAACCGATAGCTAACGTCTTTCTTTTTTTTTTTTTAAAATCCTTTCCTCTGTTCCCCTCTATTTTTTTTTGTACCACCCTATTCAGAGAGAGGGGGGGGGGACATAGATCGTCGTGCCCCCGGAGCTTCTATACCCACCCTTCATAGCCTATCGAGATTCGAAACCAAACCCCGATGACTCCTACGCTATTGCTGGTGCTCCACCATAAAATTCATTGCAATAGCCCTTTGTGAGAAAAGGAAAGTTGTTAACTTCCCTTTTACTTAGCCTTCACCAAATCTACATTTTTCTCCCACTCCCTTCACTTCCACTTCCCAAAAAAAAATTTAAAGATCAGAACTCATTCTAACTTCGTTACGAACATGGTTTTATTTCAGTTGTAAACCTGTTTACGACTTAATTTGTATTACTTAATATCCTAACATCAGTTTTATTTTTACTTATTCCGTCTTCATTCATCGAAAAACTATTCGATAATTCTTTCAAAAAAAAAAACAAATTCTCTTCTTCGTTCGAGACTACGTAAATACTTTCTCTTAGTTTAACATTTTTTTTTTTTTTCTTATTTTGTTTAATGTTTCCCTTTCCTTTCTTTTTCAATACTCCACGAGATTGCGGTTGTTGATTAATAGCCAACCCCAGGGCCACATATTTTCAATAATCCAGCCATTATCATAATACTTTTGTCTTTTTTTTTTTTTGAATATAAGGTAATAAAAAAACTCAAACTCACTTACCGACGCTCCAATGTGTGCACAGCATTCGTTGCGACGTAATCTAGAGGAGTAATAAAAATTTAACGTAAGCTTTAACCTGAGGAGTATTAAAATTCTAAGTTGCAGGAATGCCTCACCACTACCCTTAGTCTTTTTTTTTCTTATCCAATCTTTTCGATGGATGAGACGTCACATTTAATCATAGTAGAATAATAGTAATATTTATAACGCTCTCTAAGCTACATTTTATCTTCCTCGTTAAATTCAATTTCGTTTAGCTACTTCGAACATTTTTCAACTTTAAACTCGTATTCTACTTATGCTTTTCATCTGGCTCACTTCAGAGTACTTAATAAACCAGAATTTTAATAATTTTGTTATTTAGTTTTCTTTCTCCTTTTCCCTTTTACTTTCACTATTCTTCTATAGTTATTTTTTTTTTTTTTTTTTAAATTTACAAAAAAGAATTCAACTGCATCTGACGATAAAACACGTACATGTGTATGTACACGCGCCTTTGCCTTTCCTTAGGCAGTATGAATTCGCAATTTCTTTTATCTTTTCTAAACTTTCTCACTTCCTTTTTCTTTCTTTCTAGATTTAATTTTTTTTTGATAATATTGATTCTTTAAAAACCTAATTCCACATAGTTTAAGATTCTATCCTTTAATTTTCCTCTTTCTTTCGCCTTTCCTAACGCTATTCGCTCTTAACTTCCCGATTCTATTCGAAATTGTCTTTACTCGAAATCTCTATACTTCGTTTTCCTTTCAGTCACTACTTCTCAGCTTCATAATTTTCTTTATGTTTAACTTCAAGTTTCATTTTTTTTTTATAAAAAAAATTGTCTTATGCTACTCCTACCCTACTTTAATTCGGTTCTACACTTTTTCCTTTTTGTTTAATATATTCCTCTTTTTATTTCTCCTCTGAAGCACAACTTTAATTTTCTTGTTCTACACCGGGATCCCTGCTGCTGCACCGCGACTGCGTTCTCCCTTTGATAGAAGACTTATGGGGCCATTGGAGGGGCTCTTCTACTGCCTCCTGGCCATACGCCCACGACAAGTGATCGCCTTTCCCAGGCGCAAGAACTCCGGTCAGACTCTTATTTGACTGACAAAACCAAAGGGATCTACTGAAGGGGAAAGAATTTATAGAATGCGCTCACATTTTATTTTTCCTACGTTCTTAATGCTGCCTTTTCTTACCTGTGTCCGATTTCGAGATTTTCTGTATTCCTTTTTCTTTTTTTCTCCGGCTGCTTGTGCGAGAATACCACCATTCCAGCCGCAGAAAATTATACACATTAACTGTGCGCTTTGATCGCTTTTAGTTTTTATATTTTTGGGGTGGGTTTCTCTTTTCTTTACACACTTATATATAATTCTTCACTTTTTCTCGGAGATGTTTGCCTGTACAAGGCGACGATTGAATCGAAAAGACTATTACTTATCCGAACACGCGGACGTCTAGTTACTTTTTTAGCTTTTATACATAGAATGGGACGGATGAAAATGGAGTACGGCGGATGTTGTCAATTCGGTACGGGACGAATTGACACACGTCGTATTCTTAACCCATAACCACAATGCTTGAGCTGCATGTGCGAATATGCAAACGCATTAGGTTGCAGCGCGACTTTATATCTTTCATATTTTTTATTTTTTTTTATGTATAAAAAAGCGATAGAGATGTCGGGCCGTTTCCTACAGATTTGTTTGAATAAAACAATAATATGGGCACTTTCAATAGTTTTTTATGTATTTTATACAAATTCAATTATAACAAGTGCTCAAAGTGCCCTCCTTCGTTTTTAATGCACACCTGAGCACATTTTTGGATTTCATTTCCAGCTTCTAAAATGAATGCACTAGACTCTATTAACGACGCGAAACAACTGATTTATTGATTACTGATATTACGATTAGAATCAGTATTTTGTCATTTTTTGATTAGTAAAAAAACTAGCTTAGATACCTATACACTAGTTAAACCTTAATTCAACATTTTCTCAACTGGGCAATATAAGGGGCCTCGCAAACCTAATTTCACCGACGTCCACGTGAGGTCTAGCGCCGCCACTGTATACATGGCATTACCATTACGATATACTTTTTTTTCTCGGAAGCGGCTCAAACGACCTCAGAAAATGTGTCAAAGCAGTATCCCCACAGTAAGGTTATTTTTAAACTGACTTTCTCGTTAATGATTAACACGATTTTGACGAGATTTTATATTTAAGAAGACCTAGGTTGCTTACGAAAGGTTGCGTTTGAAGCTATAGAAAATTTTACTTTTTATAGCTTTTTTTAATTTTTGCTTCATTTCAATTTTTTTTATATCAAAACATTTTCTAGCAAGATTTTAAGACCTGCATCCTGCATACTTCATTTTTAATACAATTTTACATTTTTTACTATTCCGATTACATTTTAAAGAATTTTCATAATAAACGTGCAGCTGGCAGCCCTGTATTAACTTAAAAATAATTCTTAGAAAAACTATGGCTCTATATGCAGACGTTGGTGTTGTACTTAACAAAAAATCCCAACTGCGTTCGACACATTTTGTTTTATTTAATTTTTTTTCTTGTAGATCACAGGGTCTAAAACATAATAGCGGTATAGCTCATACAGCTCCTAGATGAAACTTCTTCTCTATAAATTGTCTCCATATACGGGATAAGAAATCACTAGGATCAACTTTTTTTCTATATGTTTTTTTTTTTTTTTTAATGTATGTATTGGTTTTTCCAGAGACCGTTTTAATCCTCTGTTCTTTTCGTCTATATCCTCCGTCTCTGTTTGTTGAGAGTAAATACTCGTTTTACCCTCCTTTTTTGCTGCTTCTTTTGCAACGCTATTAAACTATTTAACAACACATATTCCGTTCTGTTGCGATACCAGCGCTTTGGTGTCACTTCTATCTAACTATTCGATGCCATAAGTTGCGATTTACTGCTGTTGCTTTGTGAAATATGATAGCTGTATACCTTTAGTGTTACTAGAAAATCATTCATTGAGGGTGACTTGAAATCATTTTTTCAAAAGCATCACACTAATTCTTCTCACTGGGGCGTATACGTAATTTTATTTTTCTTATAATTATTTTTATCAAGAACTGAGCAAAACCGATCTTGAATTCCAGCAAACTTTTGAATGTCAGACTTTTAGTTAAAAATAACTGTCTGCGTAGGTCCTTGAGTTGGAAACACATTCTTTTATTTCTCTTAACGGCGCGGCCGGCGGCGGCGCGGTGCCGGTGGCGCAGGAGCTATGATCATTGCGCTTTCAAAAGGATCATAGCTTTTTTATAATTCATGCGCACCTCAAGAGGCTGTGTTTACCCTTACAATGATATAAACCAGAATGTGGGTATAGTTAAATAAGAAAAGAAAGGAGATGTCGATGAACGTTATTCTTGAACTTCTGTGCATTGTAAAGCGTCGCAACTGCGACAAAGATGTTTAAGGGGATATTTCACAAGTAAAAATGGTGATAAAAACGAGAGAGACATGAAACGTTACGACGATATTAAAGTGAGTCAATTGAACCTGCAGTTGAACTGTCACCTATCAATTTACAGGCTTTATTCTGAACCTTGTCAAGCAGGCGCAATGATAATTGAGGAGCACCTGTCCAAACATGGGCACTTTAGTTTAGCTTGGGACGCTCAGGCACTAGCCGTCTGCTTCGTACTAGTGATCTGGACGGTACGCAGCGCCACGTTGATTTCAAAAAACTTTAACAAACTTTACAATTTTGGACTCTCCTGTATCTGAGGCCTACCAAATACTGATTTCGTAGTGTTTGTGTGTGCCAGGAATGTTTTAGTCTGCGTTTCTTCTTCCCTATTAGCGATCGTGTTGGAGTTTGGTATGATTTTGCCTTTTTGACGAGATTGTCGGCATCGCTATTGTGAAAATGATAGTACCAACTGACCTATGTGGTTGTGCTTTATTTTAAGAGAGATAATATCTTTGACGTTAAGGCCTCCACGGGTTTTCTGTTTTCCAATATCAACCGATTTTTGCTGCCCCATTCGCCATGCAAAGCATCTTCAATTTAGCTGATATTAGCCTCACTTCACATATTGCGTTCATCGAACGTTGTACATCGTATTTCGTATGTTAGAGCCGGACGCACTACCACGCAGTCTCCCATTTAAATCAAGGGGCATTTTTCTACAGACAAAAACTACTGAGTTTTGATGTCTCCATCACGAGTTGCTTCACTGTTGATCATAGGAAGTGTCAATTTTATCATTACATCAATCTTAAGTTGAATGAGTTGAAAATGCTGTTTTAAAAATTTTAAGAGTTCCTCTTTTTCAAATAGTTCTTTGCGCGACAGTGTTTAGCTGGTTTACAAGTATTCGAAGTAACCTGTGAGGTAGACAGACGGCTAATGGTTGAAATGAATAAGAAGCAAAAGCACTGGCTGGATGGTAAGGATGTCTGCACTTTAACCGGCAGTTTCGTGGTTCGAATCCCAATAGAAGCAAATACTATTGTTCACAAGTATCGCCTTTCGCGAAGAATCTACAAGTCCTCCAATATTAAGTTCATTGCCATGAAATATGCTATCTCCATTTGCCTTTTGGAATCCGCAGAAAGTTGCAAGTCCCACCCATTCCGGACAAGACAATGGTTAAGTGAAATGCGCTGAGGCTCCTCACTCTGTTTAGCGCCACACTATTCATTTATTTAATTTAAAACAACGGCTCACCTCATCACCTCTCTCCCCATTTCGCATCCGCTTTTTTAGGTCAAGTGATCCTTCAGGTTGTAATACTATAGATGCAACCATTGGTGTAATCGTCTCAACCAGCCGCTGATGCACAAAGCAGTTCAACTAATTACATCAACTCATCAACAGTAAATCCCCCCTTCTCATAAACCATCGCCCTATTCATTTCCGAGAACCCACGTGTTTTATCCCCCAAATATGACTTGAGGTAGAAACAAGTTCTTTTCAACTCTTGTTAAAAAAAATTTACAATTTTTCTTGGTCAACCCTTGAATGTTGTTTAAAGTTGGGTCTGTTTCAAGTTAAGGACATATGAAAAAAGAAAAACCAGCAAAAGTTCACACACATTCCACAACCACTTACTTCCGAACAAAAAACAAAACGTAAATTCCCACCACAGAAAGAAGTGCAGAGCTAAGCAAAAAAAAAAAAAAAAATATTAATAACTCCATAAAGCCATTGAAATATCCTGCAGCGATTTTCAACCAACAACATCACCACCACACCACCACACCACCACTAAACCACTACACAGTGTCGTGGTGCAGCAGAAAAGCTTGTTCTCGTTCGCCCTTCGTACTTTTATATACAACACCCACCTCGGAACATGTGGCATTTTTATTGCATTCGCTTATGTCGTCCATTAGACCGCAAAATCCGAAATCCCTCCAAAGCCCAACAGCCAACAACACTCCAGAAAGGATTTGCACATTCACATCACATCCTGTACTGCTACTGCTACTGCTTCTGATGTTGCCCAAGGGCGCTATCCTGTGTGCATGATGAAGGAAAAACTAAAGAAAATGAAATTTCCGCAATGAAAACAACCGAAATAATTTAAAAAATCAACCACATGCACCACACCACACACACCATAGAATAAAGCGAACAAACGTGTATATGGGAGGGCTGGTGATTGTGCTGGGTCATAGTCACAGCATAACGGAAATACAAGGAGAGAAAGGACTCTTCTTACATTGCAAACGGGAAAATTAGTGCACAAATGATTCTGTTTTGGTTTTAAATTGTGTCATTGGGTCATACTAGTAGCTATCTTCACAAGAAAGCACACATAGCACACCCATAGCGAGGAAGCAGAATGTGGTTAAGGACAAACCAACTAACTACTGGCTGGCTGCCATTGTAGGAACATCAGCACTTGTACTCTAGACCCAGATCTCGTTTAGTTGTTTTGTGTGTCAGAGAAACCTTCAGCTGCACAATGCAACTGTTGCCTGCATAAAGAGTTTTGGGTGGTGTTTTCTGTTTTGACTCTGTAGTCTTCAACATGTTGATCCAGTTGAATTGAGTTTGTTTCTCAATTTGATTAAAGTCACTCATAATCCAGGGATGTAATTTTTCTTCGAATGGTTAAGATATTTGATTCAGTGTTGCCATGATAGTGGTTATAAAGCTGAATGTGGGTTTGTCAGATCAAATGCGGCACCTACCTAGCAAGGCTGTGGAAATATTTTTTTTTAAATAATAATTTGTTGAAGGAATCGTAGAAAGGATAGAGAAATGAAAACAACAAATTGAATATTTACTCCAAAAAGATGTGACAAATGGTTCTGAAACACGTTTGGGTACAACGTGCTTTGGATCAGTTACTTATTTTGCTTGTAGAACTATAGATGGTTAGAGTTCCATAAGTGCTGTTAAGTCCTTGTAAGTACTTAGAAAGCCTTAAATAGGGTGCAATTCAAGTTGATGTGGTACCGGCTTTTCATAAAATGCGAAAAAACAACTCAAGATTTTTAAGTATAATTAAGAGTTTCAATTATATGTAAGTCGAAAATAAATTGGAACTCAAAACTACTTTTTAAGGCGGAGAGAAGAGGATGATTGGAAAACTGTGTGGAACTTTAAAGACGGACTTCATTACTACTTGAATTTTTCTATTAACCATTTTTTTCGTAGAGGCACAGTAAAAATTCACTTGGCAAACAACAACAAATCTATTCCGTTAATCTATAACTTTCTTCAAATGAGTCATACCAAAAGACAAAGTTTTGTGTATATGATCCTTTAATCAAGCATTTAGTCCTTAGTGGCCCTAACTAGCCCATGGATAACCAACCTGTATCACCCTAAAGATAATTAAGAACCAGGTGGTATTTTGAGCACCTTCTAGCTTTTAATTATCTTGGACTGGACCGAACAGAGACCGATTAGCTCAGGACCTAGCGCATTTAGCTCAATTATACTTTAATGAGAAATGGAAGGGACCTACAAATTATTGCCGATTCCTTTCGGCTAAGTGAGAATGTTTTTTTTCATGGCAATGAAATGTTATTACTCTCGGAGAACTTGATGAGTCCTCACGAAAGGCAATAACTTATCCTAAAATGATAATTTGACGCTTTCCAGGCTTGAACCTCAAACTCTCAAGTAACAGGCAGACATGTTAAACGCGACACCAAGGGCAAGACACAGATTCCCTCTCATTGACTGTATGAAGGAACTGAGGCTCTACGAGCAATGAGACATTAAAAAATGCTCCTTCACACTTGCTGGAGTATATTCCAAGAGATGTTATTATGATTCATAGATAAATTCATTCCACGTTTTGTTTATGTAGGTATCGTCTTTTATTTCCTAGAAAGGAGGACTCAGGAGGATTTTATGATTGAGGGTGACTAGTTTATTGAAAGTTCGCATATAACCAGGATTGGCGATTATTACGACCTAATGAACGGCATTGGGAAGGCTCTGAATGGTGTTAATTTGGCGGCGCGGCTGCTGCGCCCAGATGTTGCAACTTATAGTACACGTCAACGAAAAAGGAAAAGTCCACCGGATCTGCACGTGAAACTTAAGATCCCTCAACGGATTACGTGCAGCTGGAGGACTAGCGGACGCCCAGGACTGCTAAAATGCAGACATAACCGCCTTCCAAGAAGTGCTATGGAATGGGCCGAGCATAAAGGAGATGAAAAACTGCGACATTTACTACGTCGACTACTACAGACAACAGAAACAGCGCTTATTTGGGTGTGGATTCGTCGTTAGAAGTAGACTCAGAGGTAAGGTAATTAGCCATTAACCATGACCATCCGCATCAGGGCTTAATTCGCCAACATTAGCTTAATATGCACCCAAGCCCCCACAGAAGAGAAAGGCGAGAACTCCAAAGATTGTCTCTACGAGGCACTCGAAAAAACATATGAGCAGTGCCCTAGACACGACGTGAAAATCTTTCTTGGCGGTTTTAACTCAAAACTAGGTAAGAAGGACATCTTTGGAAATACAATCGGTATAAGCATAGCCTTCATGACAAAACCTCCGAAAACAGACTCAGGTTAATCGATTTCGCTACGGGGCTGAATCTAGTTGTAAGTAGTACATTCTTCCTGCATATCAATATTCATAAAGGCACATGGCAATCACCAGACCAATATGCCGCCAAAAAAAAAGACCAAGTTGCGATCGACGCAAGACACTCTTTCAGTGTGTTAGATGTCCGAACTTTCCGTGGGGCCAACTTTGACTCGGACCACTACCTTGTTGTAGCCAAGTTACGAATGAGGATATCTTGTTCACGACCAGCACGAACTAACGCTGTGAAGCGATGTGACGCGACTTTGGAAAGCTACAATCGCAACAGATCGCCAATGCCTTTTCCAGTTGAGTATCCCTTCAATTATACTTGGATCCTATGTCACAAGCATTAAGTATTGAAATCAATACCAAGAAGCCATCAGAACCGCTGCCTCTGAGGTTCATGGTTTCACTCGGCCACCAAAACGAAACCCATGGTTTGATGAAGAATGGAGACAGGCAAATGCAGCCAAATAAAAAGTATGACAAATGCTGATGCAAAAACGAACAAGGGCTGCTTTCGATCAGTATAACGAGATTTACCTACACTGAAAAAAAAGAAGAGAAGAACACCGAATTCTCAAAAAGCAAAAGAAGCAGCATGAGAAGCGCTCGTTTGAGGAAATAGAAACGTGCCATGACAGGAACGAGATTCAGAAGTTTTACCAAAATTTAAAAAGATCCTGCTAGGGTGGCAAGGCCCGAACTCAAGCCTGTAAAGACCAGCAGGGAAACATAGTTACAGAGTCACAGTCGCTACTGAGGATCTGGAAAGATCATTTCTGCAGACTGCTTAACGGCGATGAGGACACAAATTCCGCTGTCAGGCAGATTTCCCCATTCAGCTTGGACGATGATCAAGAATGCCGTCCTCCCGACCTAGAGGAAGTTAAGCTTGCCATAAGCAAACTTAAATCAAATAAGACTGCAGGTGCAGATGGCCTTTATGCCGAACTATTCAAGGCAGCTGGAGACCAGTTGGAATGGAGCATGCACCAGCTGATCTGCATGATATGGTCGGAAGAAAGCATGCCCGATGAATGGAACCTCAGTATCGTATGCCCGATCCTAAAGAAAGGAGACCCTCACAATTGCGTCAATTATAGAGGGATAAGCCTTCTTAACGTCGCTTATCTGCTGTAATATGTGAACGTCTGAAACCTCACGTCAACAACTTGATAGGTCCTTATCAATGTGGTTTTAGACCAGAGAAGTCCACAATAGACCAAATTTTCACATTACGGCACATCTTGGAACAAACCCGAGAATATATAATTTCGATATATGTACAACATCTTTCTATCGATTTCAAGGCCGCGTATGACAGTATTTACAGGGACGAGCTGTACAGAGCCATGTTTAGTGTCGGCATCCCTGCGAAACTCGTACGGCTATGCAGGATGACTTTGGAGAATTCACGCTGCTCCGTCAATGTCGGTAGAGAACTCACCGAGACCTTTGATGTCGAAAAAGGTTTTAGGCAAAGCGACAAACTGTCATGCGATTTCTTCAACATCATACTTGAACAGATTGTAAGAAACTCAAACGTCAACACCAGAGGAACTATCTTTCAAAAGTCTGTACAATTAATCGTCTACGCAGACGATATTGAAGGAATGGGAAGAAATAAGCGTGTGCTTTTGCGAGTGTTGAAACGGAAGTGGCAAAAATGAATTTGATGGTTAATGATGGCAAAACGAAGTATATGTTGTCATCAAACAAGGACAAAGAAAATCGACGAATTGGACAAAACGTCACAATAGACAGACATAACTTCGAGGTAGTACAGGACTTCGTCTACCTAGGATCCGCTTAGACACGGACAACAACATCAGTGCGGAGATCAAACGGAGAATAACTCTTGCCAACCGTTGCTTCTTTGGAAAGCAATTGAGAAACAAAACCCATTCCAGAAAAACCTAGGTCCTTGTATAAGACCTTGATCATCCCAGTCCTGCTTTACGGCGCGGAAGCATGGACCTTATCGAAAGCGGATGAGGAAACCCTTGGTCGTTTCGAAAGAAAAATTCTCCGAATGATCTTTGGTCCCGTATGCGAAGACAATGTGTGGAGAAGAAGATACAACAACGAGCTGTATGAGCTGTACCGCGACATAGGCATACCTAGAAGAGTACGCATCGCGAGGCTACGATGGTTGGGCCATGTAGAGCGGATGGACCCAAACGCTCCGGCTCGTCCGTTTTTGAAAGCACATTGCAGGGAAATAGTGGAAGGTTAAGACCTCGTCTTAGGTGACGCAATCAAGTGGAAGAAGACCTCAACCGACTTAGAGTGCAAAACTGAAGAGAGCTCACACGAACTCGAAATTATTGCCGTAAGATATTGGTTGAAGTTCAGGTTCACCCCGACTTATAATGCCCACGTATGTAAGTATTGTTTGTTAAAAATCGATGAAATAGAGTGAGGCAAGTTACATTTCGAAAATGTTCAAGAGAATCAATTGAACTATCACCTATCAGTCACAATGCTCTGTTTTGTACCCTATCAAGTAGGCGTAGAGTTGTTTGACTAGCACCTGACCAAATATGAGAATTATACTCCTGTTTTGGGCGGATGTAGGCTTTATAAATCGAAGGCTTTATAAAGCATCGACTTAAGGAACCTAAGCATTTTCCAGCATTTTTGGCGACTTCAAATGTGTTTACACACATATACAAAGTACTGACAGCTTTTTGGTTTCTTGCACGCTGGTACCATGGATAATACCAGTGGGAAAAGGTTAAGTTTTAACGACAGAAGGCAGTAGTGGGTTTTTGATGAATTGAATTCTGCTAGGTTCTTATAGCCCCATGTAGCCCCATCCTGTCAAGGTCATAACTCAATAAGTTAGTCATAGGCAACCGGTCAAGCTTCACATCCGAAGAGAAGGGACGTGAAGAATATAAAAAGCTTAGAGTGGAGTCGTCAGCAAAACTAACTCCAAATTGAACAACTCGTAATTAATCCCTAACGAAAATTAAAAGAAATTAGTTTGTAAAGTACCAACAACCTTCTCAGCAACACCTCTTCTAACATTCCTGTACACCTCTCTTGAGACAAATTTCATTCACACAAAAACTACACTTCCGCTTACATCTTTGCTGAATGAAGAGCTCATTTCCACTCAACGCGCAGGTCCTTCAACTAATAATTCCATGAATGAAATCATTTTCGTTTCATTTTACTTTTGTAGGCCAAAAAGTTTCCTTCTCCTTTCAATTGTTTTTCTCGCACTCTTGGCATTGCACCCACAACTTTCATTATGTTTCTTTTTTTTTTTTCCTTCTGACACAAAACACACCAATGACACAGAAAACAAATTGGAACCGAACCACAGACATGCGCCCACCCACAATTGAGCACGACCATGCCTTTTGTCCATGATATTTTCATTTCGTACAGTTTTTCCACACAATTTTTCTTTTTTCCTTCCGAAAAATACAAAAACAGTAAACTATGTTGTTTCGTTTCCATTAACTGGGAGCGGTCTGTGAAATTTATGTTTCTATTCACAGAAGAATGCTGTTTGTGTGAGAGATATACTTGATGGTTCGTGCCAGAGTAGTAGTGGGTGTTCTGTTTAAAGTCGTCGAAAAAAAAGGAAAACTTGTAGCGAGTTGGAAGGAATTTCCCTTGTACTTGTATATAATATTAAAGCTACGGAGAGAGTTGCAGAGAAAATGGGAGAGTTTCGTCGTAGGAGCAACGAAAAAAAGGAAGTCATTTTACTTGATCCTTCGCCGTTTTCATATTCAGTATAGAACAATCGATTGTTCGGCACACGCCTGCATCAAGAATAACTCCGCGGACGCGTGAATTTAATTTTCCTTTCCACCTTTTTCCATCCGCGTCGATACCGAAAAAATTAATATGTATTCGCAATCAAATACCTACTCAATAAAATAGTAAAATCAAATCCTGAACAAAAAGGATTCAATTTACGGAAGAAAAACGAGTAGGTACATGTGTACTTTGTCTGATTGTGGGTGTACATAAAGCAAACAGTGTTAGCTTCGATTTTAAAACTTCGAACTCTATCGCTCGAGAGAAAAAAGAAGGAAAAACCCAAAAAAACAAAAGAAAAGTAGAAAAAAAGGATCTAAGGGAAAAGTCCTTGAAAGGAAAATGTGTCATTCCAATGGCATTCCATTTTCCTATTCGCGATTTAATCATTTAAATACACCAAAGTGATTGTGTGTTGAATATTGTCGGAGGGCCTGAACCTTCCCCTAATATATTTTCTTTGTTTTTTTTTTCTTTTGTGTTCGGTTGCTTTAACAAATTTGGGTCTGATTGAAAGTTCTCTTCTTTTTTGGCAAGGATGAGATATTGGAATACAGAGATCTATCACCCACAACATAGTACCACCGTCGCCATCGCCATTGCCATTGACATAGCCACCCGCCGCCGCGCCGCGCCCACCAACATCAAAGCTGCTTCATCACATGCAACGACAATGTAGACATCCTTTTTTGTGTGGTGTTCATGTCCTTCTCTCTTTCTATATGTGTGCCCCCCATGGGTATGAAATGAATTATGCACATTTCTGCATATTTACATTTACAGGTATCGGTATCGGTATCCACCATAGTCCTGTGACCCACTAAAAGTTTTTCGAATCAGTGTGTGGTGTTTTTTTTTTGTTCGTTCCGTCGTCGTTGTTTGAGTTTTAGTCTTTCTTTTTCGTGTCTCCGATTTCTAATTGTCCATCTTTTTTCATCGTCGTCGTCGTCGTCGTCGCTATCGTCGTTGTTGTTGTTGTTGCTGTTGTCTCTTTCAAAAACGGATTATACTAGCAAATCAGAAAATGAACTGTCTACTTGGCAAGGACATTTTATCGATACATTCCGATTGATGAGCGGATATAGATAACAACCAAAAATATCAATCATCGCGTGGAAGAATATGGTGGGTTGCAGTTAAGCAAGAAAATGCCAATGTGTCGGGTATCATCGAATAGTGCAAAAGACTAGGGTGCAAGTTTAAAGATTAAAAACCCCCTCCCCTCAAAAAAACAAAAATCTAATTCAGTCCAACCCCCTTAGAGTTAAACAAAAAAAGAAAAACGAAAAACGAAAAACCTACACCAACGGATAAACGAACCACCCTCTACCACCTACACCAATACCATTCAAATTGAGAGCGAACTAAGAGTCGTTATTGTTGGGACTAAACAGCCAAACAAATGAAGAACTATTTTCACTTTTAGTCACTCACAACACACTCACTCAAAAAAAAACCACCCATCCTCCCTCTCAATCAGTTGCCGTGTGTATCTGTCAAAACTCTCTCTCTCTCTCCTTATTATCTCTGTGTCTCTCTTTCTCTCTGTCATCCAGTAAAGACTGTTCAAGTTTGACAGAACAAAAAACCGAATGTTGCAAGAGTTCTACGACAGACAGTGCTGTTGCAATTTAGATGGGGATGCTGCGGACACATGTGATTACGAACTGGAAGCAATCATTCGCAACAACTACACCAGCAATAATAAACTACACCAACAAAACAAAAACAACATTGAGGAAGAGATTTCCATTGAAGAAATCAGCAGCCAATCAAAGAATCATAGACAGCAGCTGCTGCTGTTGGTGCTGTCGTCACAACTGCTATCAGGCCTGCTGTCATCTATTTCGTGTCATTTTTGTCTTTCTTTGGATACTACAACTTTACCTGAAGCAAAAGCAAAAACAAGAGCAACCAACAACAGCTACAGCACTGGCAACAACACCAACCCTAACACCAGTCTCATTCAGCACTACTCATCTTTGGATTCTGGTTTCGTGTTTATCGTCGTCATTATCATCAACTACCTTATCTGTCATTATTCTAGCAGTTGTTGCAGTTTACCTTTGCAACAACAATACAACTACGACCAGCAACAGCAACAAAACCAATACAACCAGCAGCAGCACCGTTTTCCGCCGCTGCGACCGCACCATAAGAACCAATATCAACACCACCTCAATAGAGAACAACAACAGAAAGAGCCACAGCCACAGCCACCACCACCACCAGGAGCAGCGCCACCACAATCAACGAAAGAGCATCATCTTGTTCTTCTTCTTGTACTTGTTCATCGACGACTACGACTACGAGTGCGACTACGACTGCGACCGCTGCTGCTGCTGCTGCTGCGACTACGACAACAACTGTGGGGTGTGGGTGTGGGTCGTCCGGTCTGCTAGATTTTGACAATAATGAGGAGTGGCAGTTCGGAATTATTACTCGAACAGCAACAACAAGAGCTACGGTTACGTAAAAAACGAGAACTGGCTCCGAAAAAGAAAAATGGTAATCGTCGTTTTCGGTCGTGGCGTGAACGTGTTAAATTTTACGGGACATCGACATTGGCCTTCTTTTCGGTAACAGCTGGTGCGTCGTTATTATTTTTGGTACCACTGTATGTGGATCCAGCGATATCGACATTAAGCCACGATTTTATCGACTCACCAACGCTGTGTACGACGGTACGTCGCGAAGATCTAATCGGTATATTCAATTGCTCGTGGAGTTCGTGCCGCGAGGGATGCACGTCCGATTTGTATAAGTGTGTGCATATTTATGTGACGTTTATCGAGCAAAACATCACCATACCTGAAAATATGACCGATTTTAGTAATTATACCGCCGAAATGGAGCAATCGGCGGAGGCGACACTACTCGTAAATATTAAGGGCTGCGGTTATCCGCCCACAGTGACGTGCAAAGATTTTAACGGATTTTATGGACTCGAGGGGGCCGTATATCCATGTTATTATTCGCGTAAGAATAAGACCGTTGTATTGACGTCCTACAATCACGAGGACCAGGTCCAGGTGATAGTGAATTTTTTTTTCGTGCCATTTATTGTTACTGTTGTGTCGTCAATAGCGCTGTGTATAATGCATTGTGATTGTACGTGTAAAAAGGACCGTAGCCATCGGCGGAATCGTCAGCCACAATGTCGGAGACCGAGAATTGAGAATTTAAGGTGAGTTCTTATTCATGCCACACTCCTCTTCCTTTCTACAAAAATGTTGTGTTTGGTCACCTGATTAGGATGTGTCATATGTGTTTTGGGGGGTTTTTTTTTTGTTAATCATCCTGAAGGTACACAACACACACGTGTGTGGGTATTAAGGGCTGTGTGCTACAACGAGTCCCACAGGATGTGTGTTTGTTTTGAGTTGACTAAATTTCTTATTTAACGTGACTTTTGATTTTGTAAATTCTGTAAGGAGTTTTCAAAAAAGGTTTTTAGTTTGTTTTTGTATGGAGGGTGAGTCCCATGTTGGGCGCCTATTCTGACAAACAGAAAAGGAGAAACATTTGCATTTTCGTAGGTGGTGTTTGTTTTAATTATTCAATTACTTTTTGGCGGTGGACTCAGAAGTTTGGAGCTTCGTACTTTTGAACTTACAATATTCTAATTAAGTCTTTTTTTCTCGTTTGTTTGTACCTTTTTTGACGGTTTTGAGATTGAAGAGATTTTGCCTCAAACCATAGGTAGGTGCTTGTTCAAATTACGACTTATATAGAGCTTAAAACTCAGCCTCATTTTTTAGAAGGGGTCATGGTCGAAGATTTTGGTCCTGAAACAAAATCCTGAACATTTTTAGTTTCTATATAACAACAACAAGAGGCGTACGTATGATCTCTTCGATATGTATTTTGTTTTTTCGCGAAATGGATCAAAACATTAAAATTTTCACTATAAAAAAACGACAAAATTTTTGATTAAAAAGTAAGCCATGCAATATAAAAAAAAAAATTCTACGTTCGTCTATGGAGAAAGGAATTTCGGTGAAGATTTGTTCGAGTTATGTATATCTTCGGCCAGTTCAAAAAAAGTGATTTCGGGAAAAAGACGTTTAAAGTTTTAATTACTATAAAATCATATAGCTTATCTCAAGGGCGCAACCGCAGAAAGGAAAGTTTGGGCATTTAGACATATTTGCCGTTATCCATCCTTTGGTATGTTGCTTTTAAGACCCTAAAATACCTTTAAAGACAAAAAAATAAATTTCGGTTTCTTCAAAATTTTACACCAGCTTCCCCCTTAATGGGGCTGTTAGTTTCAGAGACCATGACAGCTTTAATAACTCCTTAAAATATTCAATTGCTTAAGCTAGATTGAAAATATGGTCGCTAAGGGTCTCCCAAGTGATTTTGTATTTGCGACAGCGACAGAAACACTTAGACAACATTTCTTTTACAGCGACAGTTCACTGCAACTGCATAGATTCACGCTATGATTCTTTTTTAAAATAATTTTATTCAAAGTTAGAAAAAACGTATAAGAATAAGTTAACTACTTAACTAGCCCAAGCAAAACAATTGCATCTTACAGAATACTTAAAGAGTTTAATTAGAGTTTTGACGCTTTAAATATTCGTCGATAACACCCAAAAGGGACCAACTGCATGAACCGAACAAGACTTAATTTACTCTTTTAAAGAAGCACTGATTTCCTATTGTGACAATAATTACAGTTCAATGTAAGAATAAGTTTGTTCCTCTTTTACACAAAAACTAATTGAATCCAGTATTTGTGAAATGGAACATACTTAAAAAAACAAAATACTTAAAATGATAGAAGGAAATATTATAAATAAATAAATAAATAGGGTGGCGCAACAGAGCGAGGAGCCCCTGGGCCTAGCGCATTTCTCACAACCATGCCTTGTGAGGGAATGGAGGGGACCTACAATTTTTCGCCGGATCCGAACGGCTAATTGAGAATGCGCTTTTCATGGCAATGAGTTTACTACCAGAGGACTTGCCAATTCCTCGCGAAAGGCGATACCCGTGGAAAAATATTTTTGCATTTTGCCTCTGCTGGGATTCGAACCTCGAACCTCTGGGTTAGCAGGTGGACATGCTAACCATCACGCCACGGGTACCACCGAGGAAATATTATGTGTGGTTTATTTTCATCAACGACTAAGTAAATATGTTTGCCCACAGTATAAGGATTAAGGAAAACATTAAATAAATTTTTCTAGCTTTTAGAACATCGGTTTGATGTGCCAGAAAAGATTTACTTTGAAATTACATATTCTACCCCCTTTAAATTAGCTCGCCTTCAAACACTAAGTTTCTAAGATTTGATGGTAAAAAAATTCGAAACTGTTTTTTTAGCACAAAAATAATAAACCCAGCTGTGGTAGACTATTAATGAAAATTAGTTTATTAATATTAGTTTATTATAATATCAGAATTATTATAGAAAAATTTTTGGTTTTATTTCATATTAATGTTGTGAATCAAAAAACTCATCAAACTAAAAAGCACAGAGTTGTTGTTATAGTCATCGACTCCCCAAATTTGTATTCACATCTAATTTGGGATACTATCAATGGGCATCAATTCTTCGAGCCGTGATGAATTGTACACATTTTGAACACCTAAATCTTCCTCCGTTTCGACGATTCAATTGGTCGCTGAGCTCAATTATCAGCCAGGACAAAAACTCTCCAGCCTGTTGAAATACTTTTGAACGAATTGAATTGACCGTACCAGATCTGATCAGTACTGTCCACTTCATTCATTTTTGGATTATTACAGAGAATGGCATTGGTATCTTATGCTCCAAAACCATATATGTAAACAGGTCGGTTTATTACCAACACAACACAATCTTGCGAAGGCTATTTCAGGCTGTCATAACAAGCCGGAACTATAGTGGGGTTCGCAAGAACCCCAATTTTTTTTGTGGGTTTTCTTTCAGAAAAAAATTCCAGAAAATTATCTTAAATCGCTATGATGAAAATACGATGAAAAACGTAATGAAAATATGATTAGGAAAAAAGTTATAAGAATTCAAACTTGATTTGGGTTTCGCGCGAACCCCATAACGTAAACTAGGGTTAAGATATTTTAAATAGCTTTTGGCTTCACCTGTAACAAAAACCACTTAAGAAATGCTAAGTTAGAGGTTATTAGGTGTAATGGTATTCTTAAGATCAAATTGAATGCCTGTTAAGTGCTGAGTAATTTTTTTGATAACTCTTAAAGAGCTTGTGTGTTGCTTGCTTGGGAACTTACTGACCCTCACAAGTTCTCTAAGCCACTCTACGACAAACTACTTATGACTTTGGACTTAAAGACAATCTAGGAAAACACTAGATCTAGTTAAATCAAAGAATGATTCAAAACTTAGTTTTTTTTATGGCTATTTTTACTGCTCTTAAAAATTAATTAAAACTAATTTAAACTACTAAGAACCGAAGTAACCGCAGTAGTTTTTAATATTTTTCGGTTTTTTTTTAATCCAATATTTTTACTTTTGTATTTCTATACTTTTCTGCAGCTCCCTGTTCCAGGCCGTTCTGTATCTTTAAAGTTCTGGTAGAAGTTACATTGCCACTTTTAACAAGGGCGTTTTACCATGAAGCATGTTACTTAAAATATATAGCAGTAGTGTTGTTTAGACTCGTTTGTCTAAATGGATGATATCAAGCACATATGATCACAATAATTAAATGAAAAATTGCTTACACCTAATTAATAAATATAGAACAATTATGAAATACAGAATTGCTTACACCTAAATTAATACATGTTGAATGGCCCAGTTGCGACATCCCCGTTGTTTACTTGTGGTGCAGCGTCAGTATTCCATTGCGTGCAGTTTGACCCACTGACGCTGTTTTTGGTGTTGACCTGAACATTGTGTGTTCATGTCATACCTGATCAACTTATAGTAAATGCCGTATTATGATGAGGTATCGAATGCCTTCTCCAAGTCAACGAGACCTGAAACCGTACACTGATTTTTAGCTTTGTATACCAAGCAGGCACTTCACACGACTACAATCTTTCAGATTCTTTAGTTGAAAAGCACTCTCTCTGGCACCGTAAATACTGAGGACGTTCCAGTACCCACTGAAAGGGGAGTCTGCATAATAGCAATTTTTTTTATAAATTTTAAAAACTTCAAATCCCACGTTACAGACCCAATACACAAGTGCTGTCCATTACACTACGGTCACCACCACACAGTTCTACCCTTACCAAAAGATACTGAAGACAGTTCCTCAGCTATGTTTTTTTTTTCAGGTAGTGAACTGAAATTAGAAGAAGAAGAACTGAAATAAAAAACAGAGGATTCAACACGCTTGCTTTCTTTACAACTGGATAATATTTCTTCGTTACTCTTCCTCCGTAAATATCCTCGATCGTTCAAACACAGACTTTCTAAAATCATCTTGGTCTAGAAGCCACCCACGCTAGATGTAGTTGTAGTTAAATTGAATTCAATCAAAAATCTAAATCAAAATTTTCTAATGATGAGTTATGAAAACTCATATACTTTGGATTGCATCTGTTGACAATCCCACAATGGTCATCAGATAGCTTAATTTTTCTTGTCGCAGTAGGCTTCCGATTGTGGTGCTTTTGTTACGCCAAAACTTAGTTACCATGACTATCTAGGTGTGTTTCTTTACTGAAAATTCGCAAGAAATGCACCGAAAGTCGGTGAAAGTCAGTCAAATGTCGTTCCAGCACAGCGATTTTTCGCAGCAGTGCACAAAAGAGAGTGCTCACGAGAGAGTGAAAAATTTCCCCACCCTGCGAATTTCTGCCACCTAAATTTCTGTGGGCAGAAATCGTGCACAGCTAAAACAAATATAACAACTGTCAAACAGACGTTTTTCCAAGCGTTGCTGCGAATGTTTGTTAAAGACCGTTTCTTTACTTTTGAGACAATTACGCTCTTTCAGAGAGTTTCTGAGCATTTCTGAGAGAATTTTACCCCCACTCCTTAAAATTTGACAGATTGTGAATTTCTGTGCACAAAGTAAAAAAACAGACCTACTGTTACGTGGGAATACGACGTTCTAATCCCAGAAGCATAGAATTACTTTCCACTGGAGCACCCTTTTGTGAAAGCAATAAGAGTGTCAAGTAATGCTCTTTCAGAACAGGCTTATAACTCTAGGTTTTTGATATATGCGCAAGGACGGGGTTTATTCAGCTTAAGTCAACTACCTGATCGCGCAAGAGGTTATTACTACCCCTATAATGTTATAGAGAATAGTGCGAGCATTTGAGAAAGTAGGAGAGAATTTAGTAGGAGAAAACGATGCACATTGCATAGAAACTTCTGTGAGTCTCAATGAAGAGTAATATCATAGTCTGGCGATTCCATTTACCGGTAGTGTGACTAAAATATGAATCTTTATACTTCATTGTAAATCCAAAGTTAGATTCAATATAAAACTGATGAGCATTCCTAGCGAGGCGAGTGTTGCGGCTGCATTACATATCACCTATTTATTCTTAACGCTCTGTTTTGTACCCTTTCAAGTCAGCAAAAGATGTTTGACTAGCACCTAACCAGATATGAGCATTATACTCTAGATTTGGGCGGATGTAGGCTTAATAGTTGTTGCCAGATCAGAATTGATCAATTCATAACCTTTTGAAACGACATCAAACGGTCACCAGACTTTGGAACGGCCAACACGCTGCCAAATATCTACTTCGCAAGAATAATATCGATTTTGGTTTTACCCTGGGGCGGTATCTTGTGACTATAAAGACCAATATTATTCAAAATTTAAGTAATTATAGAAAAAAAAAAAAATTAAAACTAACGAAGCTACAAAAAATTGTGAGGAAATAGTTAAATATACATATAAACTTCAATAGATAAAAGTTAAGTAGAATAGAACAATTCCTTGATAATATCGACGATCGAGTACCTGATCCGGTTCATATTAGAACTTTTTGTATGCCCTTTTAACACAAAAAGAACGGATCCCACCTTCTGTATTTCATTATTTCGTTTCTTGGATGTCTACTTGCCTTCTTCTCATCATCTTTAAAACTTCGATTAATAATACTCCTAGCATTACAACTCTCTGCTCTTTTTTTGTTGCTGTTGCAATAAAGGTCCGTAAAATCCCAAAAACTAAATTTTTTACCTGTCTTGGATTTTCTAAGCATCATAAAATATATGGGTTTTTGAGTGCACTGATTAATGAGCTTTTTTTATTTTTGTTTTATTGATCTGTAAAAAAATAAAAAAAACTCTATCTACAGGCATTTTCTGAACACCATTTAAAAGAGAAATCGAATTTAACACGGGTTCGGGTACACCAAAGTTTTTTTTAAATTGTCAAAAAGTTATATAAAACTTGAGAAAACACCAAGCTCATGATGGTTAGATGCATACATTTGGGAATTACCTGAGCTTTCTAGCTAGCCTTAGCGAACAACTCCAAGTACAACGATTCATCGACAAAGGGAATTAAAATATTCAAATTTTCTTAAAAATAAGATGAAAGAAAGCGGAATCTCTTTTGCTATGAATTATAAAAATTTGAGTTTGCAGATCCATTTTGGCGCGTAAGTAGTTCAGTGGAACTTTTTCAAGTCTAGTATTCAAAAGTTACTACTGTTGAAAAGGACTTTTTTCGGGCATATTACTTTTAATTATTAACTACTCTCATTTCAAAAATGTTACCAAAACTATTTTTGTATGAAAAATAATACACGCATCTCGCGTGCTACGAAGTTCTTCTTTCTTCTAATGTTTGTCATTTGGTGAAAACAAATCAAAAACTGTAGGAAATTGCTAGCAGAGTTATTTGAAAAGTTTTTCTTTGCCTTTAGTTGTTTTGAATAAATATTTTACAACACCAGGTGCTAAAAAGTTTCATTAGTTTTTTTAAACATTGATTTATGTTTTATGGCTTTAGACTTTTTTTGATAACACAAGCTTTGCTTTAAATGCAACTAGAACAGTTGGGCTCAAAGTGAATCTAATGGGAATTCTAAGCGAGGTTATAGCGTCTAAATTTTTTAAGTGAATGAATGCAACTGGCTGTTTCACTAGAACACTGTTTGTAAGAAATATGATAAGAGATAGTGAGGAAAATAATGTTTCGATGATGTTAAAGTGATTCAATTGATGCTACGACTGAACTATCACATACGAGTCTCCACGCTTGTACCCTATCAAGAAGACAGAAGGAAGTTCGTAGAGCACCTGAACAGATATGAAAATTATACCCTAGTTTTAGGCGGATATAGGCCTCATAAATTGTAGTCGGATCAGAAGAGGTGAATAATTTCTTACATTGTCTTAAGAAACCTAAGCTTTCCGGTTTCCTAGATGCATATATGAAATATGACAACATTGTGTTATCGAAAGCATCGCATTTATACTCGATTTTTACTACCCCATGTAGTAATAATGTCAAGGTAAAAATTCAATAAGCTAATCATACGTAAGCGTTCCAGATACTCATCCGAATAGCAGGGACTTGTACTTGGAAACGTATATGAAAAACTGAAGACTGAGCCGTCAGCAAAGCAATGGAATGGATTAGAAGTTTCAGATAAGAGATCATTTATAAAAACTGCGAATAGAGTCGGAGAAAAAACGGAACCCTGGGGTACGCCAGTATTTATAAGGTAGATATTAAACTTGCAATTATGAAGAAGATTTATTCCACTTTTTGGTGAGATATGCCATCAAATCACCAGTGAACCCTTTGTTACGAAAGCCGTTATTCAGGATATTTCATGAGTTGACGGTTTTTAAACGTGTCCATGATTTTGGAGCGTTGATAAACCGAAACGTTACTGCAATTTGGCTGTAATTGAAAGGAGAAGAAGAATCGTTTTTTTAGGGACGGGCCGAACAAATGCAGTTTTATCTGCTCGAGAAAAATAGATAGAAAAGCTTACGTAATAGTTTGGCCAGCGTTGAAGAAACACCCCTTCAAAATAACGGCAGGGATACCGTCTTAATGAGTGGATTTATGTGTCAATGCTGTCAATTGAATTCAATGAACAAATTATATGCAACCGTTCCCGTACCACTTTGGAAGATGAAGGAGTGAGTTTGTCAACGAATAGGAAAAGGTGAGAGTTCAATTGTCAGCATAAAAGTTAAGAGGATAGAGAGGACAGCTGATAGAAGACAGATGAAAGATGATAGATGATAGATGATAGGTGATAGATGACACAAGACAGATAGCAGATGACAGATGATAGATTGCAGGTGACAATCGGCAGAGGACAGATGACAGATTATAGACGGCAGAAAACAGCTGACAAGAAAAAATTTTCAAATTTATTTTTGATATCATTTCTTCAACACCACAAAAAATAAAAAGGGAACATTAAGGATTTCCTGATCAAAAAATTAGCGGCCGTCTCTTTTGTCACGAGCTTGTTTCTCAGCAAACTGCTTCTTTTATAAATCATCTTCTCTTTCGTCATTGATTGTCCTTCAATATCGCTGCAGGAAGCTTATGTCCTCCATCTGATGAACAGGTATATGTACGTATTCTTCTGGGGTTGGCTATCACCTAAAATAGATCAAATCACCTTTATTAATTCCACAAATTAAATGTACACACATTGCTGACACACTAACTGACTATGTAACGCTGGTAAATGGAAAATTGGGCCAGAGTCTTATGTGTCGTACAGTCTAATATAATACCTGTGTAGATTTCAAAAAATGATACCTAACAATAAGTATCTGCCTTCAAATCAGAAAAAATCCGTCAGTTCAAAACTCCCTGAGCAATCCTCATGGCAGTTTTAATTTATCAAATTCATCCTAAATCATAACAAGGATGGATTTCATGATAAAGAGCTTAATGCATAAAGAAGAAATTTTCATTTATTTCATCGTGATGTCAAGTCTGTACTTAATTCTCATACTGGTAAGTAGCTTCAACACTCAAAATCTTCCTCGCAACCAGCAGCAGCATCCCCAGCTTCCATCTTTTTTCCTGCATCTCTCCAAAAACCATTGAAAAAGTATGTAAACATAACCAATTTGTGTACACGCTAGTCCCAACCATTTTATCTCACGAAAGGACGCAGTGCCTGATGAAATGTCCGAAACAACTGCTGTTGTATTTAGATTTTAAATTGAAATTGAATCTGTGAAAGTTTTTATCTCACTTTTCGCAGCATTTCGTCTAAACTTTCACAATATGGGTTGGACATTAGGTATACATTTTTTTTCCTTTTCGTGTGAGAGCCTGAAAGAACCCGCCACTATGTGCTTAATGGGATTTCTGTTTCTGTCAGAACAAGAAGAACATTGCAATTAATTCTATTTTTCTAGAGCCACATAAATATGCATATATTTCATTTTTGAGTGGTTAAACAAGATAAATCGACTCAATTATTTTATATTCAGACTTTTGACTATTCCAAACACATCTAGTTGTATAACCCCATTAGCATATACAACAGCCAAGCGCTGTTGTCCCTCCTGATGAAGAGTACCCATATACACAGAGAGATGCAAAAAGGTTCTTCAAAAATGTGTGTATGTTTGCTGTTGCCCCATAAATACTCAACTTACTCAGAGAATTTTAAATCGTTCAAACATTCCTTCAGCCCGTTTGGAAATCTACTCAATTAATCATGTCAGGATCAGGAGGCAGCTGTTTGACATGACTCCCAGAGCATGGCACTTCCAAATAAATTAATCGGACTGTTTCTGTGATAGGTAGGGTACTGCTGCTTACCTTCGCCTATACAAACACATTTTCTATTTTGTGTTGACTTAAAACAAAAAATAAATGCAAAGAAGGAAGCCTTAAAATATGCGACCTGATCAAAAAGCTCACGCAATCGTTACTTCACCAAACTGACAGTCGGTATCATGCAATCAGTCTTGAGGTGTATACCACAACTAGCCTCTAATAAAAATGCTGATGAAAATACTTTCTAATCGACTTAGCCAATAAACCGCACTATAAAAGTCAATTCGATTTTGAATATCCGGCTAAGAGTGTTGGGGGCACGAACACGGGCGGGGGCATGGGCATATAAGCATGGGTATAGTCTTGACGATACACTAGGTATGCCTTATGCCAGCTGCTATAGTTGCTCCGTGCCTATAAGGAAGCACTAAAAATGAACACACACAATACTCTTGAATGGAAAATAGGATTCCGTTGTGTTTCACGAGAGAGAATGTTTAGCTGAACACAGTCAGTACAGTCGAAGGTATGAGTTGCTGTACTGAGTGTATTCAGGAGCTAATTGCACTTAATTCGTATTCAAGTGGTAGCTCCATATGTGCACCATACTCAAGACACAACTACATATTCACATCGCACAAAACAACTATTGGATTTGCTGCTCGTTGTTAAACGATGCCCTTAAGTGATATGCCAGCACCCCTATTATCGTTTAGAATTCTTTGCTTATTCCGTAGTTGGGTCGTGCAGTCATTTGCATGCAACCGCACTTTTAAATGGTTTAGTGACTAATTATTTGCTATGTTGGTTTCAGTTTTTTACTATTTCTTGGCTTCCTGCTACGCGACAACGACAATTATGACTTAAGAAGTCGAGGAAAAGGACATTCCCAGAAAGGTGCATATAGAGGAGCTGGAGGAATAAGGTTTAAAAATTTAACCTGCCCCAATGGTAATCTCAGCGGGGACTAATTGAAGCAAATGATTTATTCAGTTGCGGTAAGTGGAAGGAGTTGGAGGGACAAAGTGGAGAGTATAATGAAGTCTTTTGGTAAGACGTTGAAAACATTTATACGTGCAATGGCCTTGAAGGTTGAGTTGGATTGGTGGAATCGCCCACATCTTGATTCGCTGGTTTTTAGCAAAAAGGAATCATAAATGGTTTTTATGAAGCAAGTCTGTACAATTCGCCTACGTAACGAAGTCCTTTCCTCACCCGATATAATTGAAGCTGCTAAGAGCATAATAAGCTTCTATTTTATCAGGAATGAAGAGAATATACGAAAGATTTGAGTGTTTAGGAGTATTTACAAACTTTACATCGGAGCATTAGTGGTTGTTGCTAAATGGGCAGTTCAGTGAAGACCTCATGAGGCTTCCTGCTAAGGCCAGCAAGAGATCGTTGGCAGGGTATCCGCCATAAATAAAAATATTGTGCGTGACACAACAGGGCAGGCCTAGCGCACTTCTCACAACTACACCTCGAGAAAGCGATTTTCACGGCAATGAAATTATTACAATGCAATGTTAGGCGTGTTTTTTCACAAGGATGTTATGTACATAACATGATATCCAAAAAAAACGCTTCGTTTTTTTTTAATTTGTGGGTTGGTGTTCTCAATCAGTTGTCAAACGAATTAAAGGCAACAAATTAATTTTTTTTGCCAAATTCGCACAAAAACGCAAAAACTGTTTGTTAAAAACCTAAAGCAATTGTATAGAGTGGAAAATAAAAATGTTCCGTAGTGAAATTAATGCAGGTAAACAGTTTTTTTTTTGTCTGTTTTTTGTTAGTTTAGAAATGTCAAAAATAGGTTCGTTCACTAAGGTAACAAGGAACTTCTCTTGACTCTGTTTACATGCTGGGGTTGAATTTATATGAGATTGTGATTTAGATTTGAGTTGGAAAAAATATTTTGTTACTTGTTTCAAACGAATTAAACTATTAATAACAGAAATTACAACCATTTTTATGGCATACTTAACAATTAGCTTTGAAAAAAATGTTAACATTCACACAAAAATGTGAAAAGAAATATGCAAAAAGTGCTTTCAGTCACTAAACAGACCCTTTTTAATTGCTATTACGTTGTTATGTATCTTTATATACATTTACAAATCTAACTCTTGAAATCAATGAAATTCTAAAAATCAAAAATGTTCAGCAACTTAATTGCGGAGTGTAAGAGTGGGCATACGATTTTATTCAGGTACACATTTGTGAACAGACCCTTTGCCACCCATTTTGCTTTTGTTCGAGATACATGAAAGTCTCTAGATGCACCAACATTGAAAAATGAAAAGTCGAAAACTCATTCGATACTCGAATAAACGTCAGAAGTCTATCCCCGACCAAATCTTAACCATCCTTTTATCCATAACATTGGTTGTCGGGGATGTTGTTGTTGCTTTGCATGTAAAATGATGTTATGTATATAACAGTCTTGTGGAAAAACACGCCTGTTGTTTCCCTTCAACTGCTGGTTAAGACTAGCATACAAAATTAACAACTTGCCACAAGCTTAGCGTGAAACTAGAACATGGTGTAAGATAAGGATTATGGGACGAGTCTTGAGGAAACGACCTTTTTTGAATAGGGTCTAGATAACCTGCAGTACTTCTGTCGCTTGAGATTATGACTCTGGTGAGCTTTGGTCTTTGGGTAGGGCGCTCAGCTCGTTGGGAACAGGACAGGGAATATTATTTCACGCCCGATACATCCACGACCATATATTCAAGGAGTCAGATTGCTTTTTATAGATTTGTGGAAATGCATTTCAAGAATGCTTTTTAATCGAGGGAATGACCTCAACGAATTTTATTTGCTTTCAGAGCAGGACTTGAGTGAGAAACTGGAGGGAGCTCTCCGAAATTGATGTCAAAAAGTGTTAGTTGAAGCCCAGATTGAGGTCCGAACTATAAAACACACCAAAGTATAGAGCGAAGGTGGTTTCTTTTTTTTTTTTGTCAAGAACAAAAGTTGTTTTTCAAATTTTTAAAGGAAGAAGACGCGATCCTCCTTCTAGCCTCTTAAGGTTATGATTGCAGCTTCAACACTTAGTGTTTTCGAAAGCCCAAAGCGGAACCAGTTTACAGATGATCGTCCGTCCGTCCTAAGGTCAACCTTTTAGTATTTCTTATCTTTTCTGTGACAAGTGAGTCAGACCACTTATTCGAGTGTTAAAACTTTTGTGATGATTCCTGTTTGCTCTGTCGGATTAGTCTCTCCTTACATCTTTTCAAAATAGAGACCATCGCCCCTTTTGGAGAGAAAATAAGTTGACAGCTCTTTTGTCAGCTCTTTTGCAAAATTTAACGCTTTTGGGTGGACAATATGTTGCAGCAGGAGTAAATAAAGGCTGTCCACAAGGTGGCGTTCAATCTCCTCTTCTGTGGTGCATGCTGATCAACTATCTACTTGACTGCCTCCAAGCAGTCTGTCCCAGAGCACAGGCTGCGCTAAATCTAATTGACAACTGGTGTGCCAGGAACGGTCTCTCCGTCACATCTCTTAAAGCTGAGGTTGTCCTCTTCAAGAGACGCAGTAAGTTGACTAGTCTGACCCAACTAAGACTTAAAGGCGTCAACATCCCCTTTTCAAACGAAATCAAACATCTTGAAGTAATCCTAGATAACAAGCTTCTCTGGTTTAAACATGTCGAGTTAAGGACCGCTTAGGCACTGTCAGGGTTCTGGCAATGTTAGGAAGACTTTGGCAAGACATGGGGTCTCTCAACGAAAAGGGTCCTTTGGATCTATACGACTATGAAACGACCAATCATCTCCTATGCGTCAGTTGTTTATTGGAATAAGTTCTCTAGTAAATACGTTATTGCTTCGTTCGCCAAACTTCAAAGAACAATAATTTGTTTTGGCTGTACTTTGGCCTTCCCCAGCACAACGGGAGGTGCTCTCGACGCACTGCTGAATCTTCCTCCCCTTGATACCTACATCATGGGGTGTACTCTCAAAACCATTTCTCGTTTAAAGACATGTGGTCTCTGGCACAATTTGCATTGGAGTTTTGATTTTTGAAGAACTCATAAGCAGCATTGTTTGGATAAGCTGAAGTATCTGTGTTTGCAGCGACAGCCAGGCTGTGCTTAAAGCCTTTATATATAGCCTCTAACTACTTCGAAAGTGATCCAGGACTACAAGAGCTCTCTGAATGCGGTTGGAAGACTAAATTCCTTGAATTTCATTTGGGTTCCAGGCCATCATGGCATAATTGGAGATCGCAGATGAACCTGCGAGGCAAAAATCTCAGAGAACTTTTTCAGGACCTGAACCGTCCCTAGACCTGCCAGGGTCCTCAGTTAGGGCTTCAATCAACGATTGCCTAGAGTACAACCATAGATGGCATGCCTCCATTGGATGCAAACAGGCCAAACGTATGCTCACTACCGTTGATAAGAAGACTGCAACTGCAACATTTTTGCTATCCTGTAGCAGAAAAGACCGTAGAAAGCTTATTGGCGTTGCCAGTGGGGCACTTCTCTTTTGCCAAACACCCTCTCTTTGAATCTTGTGGAGAAGACGAGGACACCGCGGAGGACTTTCTCTGTGAATGTGCTCGCACGAGGTAACAGATACTCGGCGGAGACATGGTATCTAAGGCTTTTATTATGGCGGCATCTTTTAGCTTTTCTACAAACATCTGGAAAGCTATATCAAAAAAATAAGGTAAAGTATGAACTCGTATTTTAGTCTGAGTGTTCCAGCTGGTATTTTAAAAACCTCCACCAGAAAAAAACGCTCTTGAGTAAGTCGGCGGGAGGGTAAAGTAAGCCTCTTACTTGCTGTGAAGAATTGACTCTGTCCTTCTTCGCGGTCATCACGGTCATCTTTAAATATTATGTCATTCGCGTCGCGAAACACCAAAAACAAAATGTATAAACAAAACATGTATCGCCTTTCTCGAGGTTGTCAATTTCTCCGATAGTATTCTCATGCCCCGAAAGGCCCATTTTACAAATAGCCATCCGAAATAGGCAAAAAATTGTAATTTTCAATTCCTCACAAAATATTGTTAAGAGCAGTTAAGACCCTGGGGCTCACCGAGTTCTTCAACATGATCTAGGCTTTGGTATTCACTGTTTTCCGTGTTCTATTCCCCTTCAAAGTTTTCTCAGCATCATCTGCCTAAGTCGTTGTCAGTGGCCACATGTGTTACTTGATGGTCCTTTGTGGCAGATATTGCTATGTGTCTTTCGAAGGATTCCGCTTCCATTGGCAACTCAGTGGAATTGACTTTGTTTTCTCTTAAGCTAATTTTATATCCAGGTTAGTGAAGTTCCTGTTTCCATTTATCAAGACTACGGACTACTGAACTTCCATTTAATAGTTCAATATTTAGGCGATTTTCAAACTTGTGAGGATGCTTTTTGTCAAAGGCTGAGGTAGGCTCAGCGGATCCAAGGTCTTCTAAAGAAGCAGCAAAACTTTATTTTAATGAAGTTAGTTTTATTTCCGATATTCAAAATTGTGACTTTCTTATAATATTTTGTACAATGGCTTTAAGCTTTAATAATTTCAATTCAGGTTTCTAGTTCTATTGCTATGGGTAGATTCCAAGTAGGCCTCTTCGGATGAGGGGAGTTTCACTTGGGGTTCTGTTGGGTTTGGTCTAGTCCGGGAGTTATAACCAGGTTCTCGTATGCGTCTTCAGACAAATCGAATGATGGTCTCCTATCCTGGATTACGGGTGGATTGGTCTTCGGGACACTTGGTGTACTGTTTTCTGTCCTGGGCTTCCAGTTCCTGGGTTCGGATTTGAGGTCACACTGGGTACTTGGTAAAGATCTGTAATGATACTCGGAAGCGGGAGTTAATGGTTGCTCTGAGATAGCAGGAGCCACTAAATTCACAACGAGATAGCGTTGGACACTAAATTCACAACGAAATAGCGGTGGACACTAAATTCACAACGAGATAGCGTTGGACACTAAATTCACACCGAGATAGCGGTGGACACTAAATTCACAACGAGATAGCGTTGGACACTAAATTCACAACGAAATAGCGGTGGACACTAAATTCACACCGAGATAGCGGTGGACACTAAATTCACACCGAGATAGCGGTGGACACTATTACACTCACCTGAACCTCTCCTAGATGACCGCTCACTTGCCACGGTCGGCACAGACTCATTTTTCATGAATTGGGTTGGTTGTCTTATACACCTTTCGGTGACAAGTAGATGTGAGTTGTAAAAAATGAACGAACTCGTTTGGATTGATTGATCTAGCCTGATGCAGACTTTCACCAGTTCATAGTTTCCGTTTCCCGGGAGTTTGCAAATCAAATCTTGAACTTCTGAGAAATAATCTGGACAGGTTAGTATTCTTGGGTATATTGGATTGGGTTTAAATACCAATTAAAACTAATTTAGTTCGACTAGTTTTTTGTTCCCTTATGATTTAACCAATTTGTTAGTGCCTTTCTCTGAAGGGTACCGAGCTTGAAGCCTTCACCGATGAGTCGGTACGTAAATTGTCTTCTAGTCGTGCCTCATATCCTCTTTGTTGGAATCGCACCTGTTGATGATGGACAATTTGGCTATGAATGAATGTTCAATAGCTTTGTAGTATATGTGAACTGTAAGAATCGTACAAAATCATCGGTCGATCTTGTGTTTGTTGTCTTCGCTTTTCTCTTGCCAAAGAATGAGTTGGGTCTTGTACATACGAGTACATAGGTCTCAAAGAGATAAACGAGCATATAATTTGGAGACATTTTGTAACAGACATCAGACATCAGAGACCGACTAACACCGTCCCAAATTTGAATTGTTTCCTCTGATGTCTAAGATTGTGCCATGGCATCAAAGAAAAAATTTCTCATTTGTCTTTGAATACATAATAAGAATCAAGATACAACGCAGCACAAGAAAATGGCTTTCCTCACACAAGCTATAAGTCGTGTTATCTGACACCACTGACTGTCATCAAATTAGTAATTTTAGTCTCAAAATTTGACGTTGAAAGCAAACTTGCTCAATTTAAACTTTAATAAAATAACCAACGAGATAAAAACGAAGGTGAATCTCTTCCTCCCTCTACGTTCATACATAGGAAGTATAGGTGAGTACCTAAACCATTTTCCTTTCAAGAATTTTTCTTTTTCTTTTCGAAAAGCCCACCATATCTTTAACGACTATATATGTAGGTGTTTTCACATTGTCAGCTCGAAAAACAAAGCAACCAATCAAAATATCATCAAAGGAAAATAAAAACAAAAATATATTTCCAACACGTCTCGCTTGTCTGCTCTGTGTGCGCCTAGCGCCTATGAATATATTAACATAAGTTATCCTTTCCGCAAAAGGCATAGCTGTTGCCCGGAAAGAGCCGGAAACAATTCTTTATTTTCATCCGCCCGTCACATTCATTTCATTCGATTTGAGTCGTGCGACTTGCGAGCAAAGAGGGTCCTCTCTTTACTAACAAAGAAAAATAATAATCCAACCAACCACAACTTTATAGGCGAACACAATCATCATTTATGTGTAGTATGATTTATAAACCTAGTGACATCGAATGTAGAACAAATAAACGCACGCACGTGTTCCCATTCATAAATAAAGCGCAACACACTTTTTTTGTCACATAGTCGAAATTGTTCCTCGTTTCCTCGTCCACAACAAGGACACTATTATGTATTGTTGCAGAGAGGAGCTTTCCACTTTCGAATACTTTTCGTTTTTTTTCTGTTTGGTGTGAATAAATTATTTTGGTTTCTTTTTTTATGGCTTGTATCTTTCTTTGGTGTCCTTAGTTTTATGAACATAGTTGGAGAACCAAATGGAAAGAATATTAAGTTAATTGCTTTTACCAATGTCAGTTTTGTTGTTTCATTTAAACGCTGTCTGGTGAAGAAATATGCAATGTTTTTAAAAGTTCTCCCCATCTTTGTGGGAAACCTTAAGGTTCCTTGAGGGAGTGTCATTTGAATAGTAATAGAAGTTTAAGGTGTTTTTTTTTTAAATTTTTGTGTTTTTCGAAGGCATTGGAGTACTTTAAAAAAAAGCAAAATTATGTGGGTTAGGTATGCTAATTTTTATATAGAAGGTCAACTTTTTTGAGTCCTTTTTGTAAATATCAGAGCTTCTAAAGTAATAGCACCCTAATTTAATTTTAAGAAATCAAATCTTTTCTACACCTTACAATGCATATTGTTTTTTTCATTGACATGAGGCTGTATGAAAGACTTAGGTTAAAAGCCCTAAGTTGATGTTTCCTTAGATCCAAACAAGTTCAAGAGACAATTAGGTCACTCTCCGAATTAGAATGGAAAAACTCTGTCATTCTCTACTGGATTCCAGCACGCAAAGGCTATGAAGGTAACGAGAAGGCAGACATCTTAACTTAACATTATGTTGAAGAGGAATGGCCCTAGATTCGGTCCTGGAGCAACTCCTGCTCTGATACTTTTGGTGGCTGATCTTGCGCTTTCGGCTTGAACGAAGAAGTTACTGTGGGAGAGAAATGAAAAATATTATTTTTATTAGCGGAGCTAAAAAATTTAGTTGGTGGAATTTATGGATGAGAACATCAATCCATACGCTGTCGAATGATTTTTTGACATCCAAAAAGCAAGCGACGCTGACCCGATGGCTGTTGAGGGCTGCGGTGACGTCTTTGTGCAGTTTCATCAACGGATGTGGGGTTGAATGCTTTTCACGAGAGCCGAACTGCGTGTCTGGGATGGTGTTATTTTCCCTGCAGATCTTCTACAACTCCCTAAGTACAAGCTCCTCCAGGAGCTTACTTAGGTTATTCAGTAGGGAGATGGGCCTGTAGTTGGCAATGAGACTTCGATCGCCTTTTTTTTAAAATCGCCACTATTTTGGCCGTATTCCATTTCCCGGGAAAGTAGCTGTTGTTGACGCAATTACTCATTATGATGGCCCGGAAGATCATCACTGTCTTTGAGTCTAGTTCGGGTTCCAGCCATCACGGCATAGCTAGAAATATGAGACGAACTTGCGACACATAGAACTCAGATAGCTGCTTTCTCTACACCTACACAACCAGCGTTTGATCTGCCAGGGTCCTCAGTAAGGTCTTCAACGATTGGATCTGTCAGGAGCACAATTGTAGATGGCAAGCCTATTTTAATGCATACAGACCGAACGCGAATAAGTTTTCCAATTGTAATTCTAGTACTGACACTTGGAAACAGGTTCGCCAAGTTGACGTGTGGAGTAAAAACAACAATGCTTAATGAAAAGTTCATCCAACCATGGCCAGTAAATAATCTCAGACCAGTTGTGAGAGATTCCGAAAATAGTCTGCTTAATATTCTTTTCATTGATTGCATTGATCAAATAACAGTTGGTCAGGAAATTTTAGGAACAAGCTCCAAAGTAATGTGTTCAGATAATATACATCCTGATTTTATAAAAATTCTCTTGCCTGTCGTCTTGCGCCACATAACACATATTTTTAATACTGTCACAACAACTTCTACTTTTCCATACTGCTGGAGAATTGCTAAAATTGTCCCCATACCAAAAGCATTTTCTGGAAGTACTAAGGAGTATAGACCTATTGCAATTCTTCCGTTAATAAGCAAAGTTCTGGAATCGATTATTAGTAAGCAAATAAAAACCTATCTGGAGAATAATTAACTATTAACCAATCCGGTTTTCATTCTAAAAATAGTTGTACCACAGCTTTCTTAAAAGTTTGTGATGATATCCGTAAAGGTCTGGATGCTCAAATGCTTGGATTAATAGTCTTCTTGGATTTTTTCAAAGCATTTGACTCAGTAAACCAAAAGATCTTGTTAGATAAATTGAAAAGCACATTTTTATTTCAAAACAGTCTGATATCAGTATGTTTGTCATCAAGGACAATATTCTTCATGAAAGTGGGTACCATCTGGTGTTCCGCAAGGATCTATACTAGGTCCTCTGTTGTTTACATGTTTTATAAATCATATATCCGAAAGCTTTTCTATCTGCTAATATCACATCTATTACCATGATGTCCAAGTGTACCAAACTTTCTCTAAACAACACATAAATAGTGCTATTCTCAGAATAAACCAAGAGTTGAGTATAGTTAATAATTGGACAGTCCGAAATAAACTGATTGATAGAAGTCTTACCTCTAATATTGAACAAACTCCTACAATATACCTAGATCAATCACCTATCGAATGTGTATCTTTTGTAAAGAATCTGGGAATATATTTGAGCAGCAGTCTTAAGTGGGACATTCATATAAAAAAAACCGTTTGCACAATATATGGAGCACTAAGAAGTCTGACTCCCACAAGAAAATACTTAAAAACTGCAACTAAATAAAATAAAATAAATACGGTGGCGCAACAGAGCGAGGAGCCCCTGGGCTTAGCGCATTTCGCACAACCATGCCTTGTGAGGGAATGGAGGAGACCTTCAATTTTCTGCTGGTTCCGAACGGCTAATCGAGAAAGCGCTTTTCATGGCAATGAATACTAACGGAGGACTTGCCAATTCCTCGCGAAAGGCAATACTCGTCGAAAAACATTTTTGCCCCTGTTGTGACTCAAACTCGAACCTCTGGATTAACAAACGGACATGCTATCCATCACACCACGGGTACCACTGCAATTAGTAAACTCCTTTATACTACCGGTCATTTTATATGGATGCGAAATGTTTCCTAATTTAGACCATGAGTCCATGAGTATAAGCTTAATGTGGCTTTTAACAGTTGCGCGAGATTTATCTTCGATAAGCGTAGAAACGAACATATCTCCAACTTTACCAAGCAAATATTTTGCTGCTCTCTGAACTCTTATTTGAAATATCGGACAGTGTTAACACTTCATAAATTGATTACAACAAAAGAACCTGAGTATTTATATGAAAAAATCAAATTAGGAAGAAGTAATAGAAACCCTCAATTAATTACTCCTCGATATAAATACCAAACGACTAGTCGTCAATTCTTAGTTTACGCTACTAAACTTTGGAACTCTCTACCCCCTACCATCAAGCATATCAGCAACACAAATACTTTTAAATATGCAGTGTTAAAATATTTTGCAGAAAATTATTGAATTGTGCCAGCAAAATTTCCATCTTTTCTCTTGTTGTTTTTTCCTTTTCTTTTTCTTTTGTATTTTATCTTTGTCGTTTTAAGTTTTTATTTATTTTGTTTTCTACATTTTGTTATATCAAATCCTAACTAATATTATAAATGTGAAAGTCACTCTGTCTGTCCTGCTTTCTATTTTACCATCTCCCGCCCAAACTACTGTACCGATTTAAATAAAATTTGATACAGAGATAGTCTAAGACTTGAGAAAGGACATAGGCTATATATTTTATCCCTAAATTCCCACGGGAACGGGAACGTATACCGGAATTTAGAAACTACAACACCGATTTAAAAAATTTTTCCACCGATATAATGCTTCACTATCCCAGAGTAACATAAACTTTAATTCATCCACATATTCCTACGGGAACGGAAGTCCTTACTAATATAATAAGTGTGAAAGTAGCTCTGTCTGTCCGTCGTTCTATGTTACCATCTCCCGCCCAAACTAATAAACCGATTGAAATAAAATTTTGTACAAAGATTGTTCTGAACTTAAGGACGGACATTGGCTGTATTTCATTCGAATATTCCCACGGGAACCAGTCCTCACTAATATTATAAATGTAAAAGCAACTCTGTCTGTCCGACTTTCTATGTTACCGTCTCCCGCCCAAACTAATAAACTGATTGATATGAAATTTTGTTCAGACATTAATTCATTAATTCATCCCCATATTCCTAGGGGAAGGGGAGTCCTTACTAATATAATAAGTGCGAAAGTAGCTCTGTCTGTTCGTCTTTCTAAGTTACTATCTCTCGCCTAAGATACAGAACCGATTTAAAAGAAATTTTATAGAGAGATGAACCTGAAGAAGGACATAGGTTACCTTTCATTCGAGAATTCCCAAGGGAACCGGTCTTCAATAATATTAACGGGTGATTTTTTAAGAGGTTTAGAACTTTTTTTTTTTTTTTAAACACAAAAAATTCGAAAAAATGAATGAAATATTTATTTGAATCGATAGTTTGAACCTTGCAATTCAATGTTTAAAGATAATTTCATGCAAATGTTGACCGCGGCTGCGTCTCAGGTAGCCCATCCGCTGAGTCCAATTTTGGCATACTCTTTCACACATATCGGCCGGTATCTCACGAATGAATGCATGGATGTTGGCTTCCAGTGCGTCAATCGAAGCGGGCTTGTCCCTATAGACATTAGCCTTGACATACCCCCAAAAAAAATAGTAAATAATAGCTCAAATGGTGTCAAATCGCACGATCTAGGCGGCCAATTGACCGGCCCGAAACGTGAAATTAACTGTTCACCAAACTCGCCTCGCAATTGCGCCATTGTTTCGCGTGCTGTGTGGCATGTGGCACCGTCTTGTTGAAACCACATATCATGCAAGTCAAGAACTTCCATTTCGGGCAAAAAAAAAAACGCTCGGTAGCGTTCACCATTGACAGTAACGCTGCGATTCGCATCATCTTTGAAGAAATATGGCCCAATAATGCCACCGGCCCATAAACCGCACCAAACAGTGACTTTTTCGGGATGCATTGGTAGCTGTTGCAATGCTTCTGGCTGATCTTCACTCCAAATGCGGCAATTTTGCTTATTTACGTACCCATTCAACCAAAAATGAGCCTCATCGCTGAACACAATTTTTCGATAAAAAAGCGGATCCTCGGCCAGCTTTCCAAGAGCCCATTCACCAAAAATTCGGCGTTGTGGTAGGTCGGCTGGCTTTATTTCTTGCACCAGCTGTATCTTAAAAGGCTTTACGCCCAAATCCTTCCGCAAAATTTTTCACGTAGTGCTGTAACAAAGGCCTAACTGCTGGGAACGGCGCCGAATCGACATTTCGCGGTCTTCTATCACACTAGCTGATACGGCCGCAATATTTTCTTCACTACGCACAGAACGTAAACGTGTTGGTGGTTTAATGTCCAACAAAGTAAATTTGGTGCGAAATTTGGTCACAATCTTCCGAATAGACTGCTCAGAAGGTCGAGAATGCCGACCATAAAATGGAAGCAGCGCGCGGTGAACATTTTGAACCGAGCACGAATTTTGATAGTAAAATTCAATAATTTGTAAACGTTGTTCATTTGTAAGACGATCCATGGTTAAATTGCAAACCAAACTGAAGCTGTTTGACAGTGACACAAGGTACTAAACACACGTCAGCTGTCAAAACCAGTGTTGTCAAAACCAAACCAGCTTAAAAATCACCCGTTATTTTGCCATCTCCCGCCCAAGCTAATGAGCAGATTTAAATGAAATTTTGTACAGAAAATTTAAGAAAGGACATAGGCTAAATATTTTATCCCTATATTCCCACGGGAGCAGGAACGTATACGGGAACTTTGGCACTATAGCACCGATTTCAAAAACCTCTTCCACAGTTAGAATGCTACACTATCCCTGAGTAACATAAACTGTAACTAATCCCCATATTCCTACGGAAACGGTCACCATATTCTCACGGGAATGGGAGCTTTTACTTATATCATAAGTCTGAAATTAAATCTTTCTGTCTCTTTTTATTGCACATAGGCTATATATGTTATCCCTGTATTCCCACAAAAACGCAAACGTAAACGGGAACCTACAAACTACTAAACTGATTTCAATAATTATTTCCCCCTTAGAATGCTACACTATCTCAAAGTAACATTAACTTTAATTTATCCCCATATTCACATGGGAACGGAAGTGGTTACTAACATTATATATACGAAATCAACTCCGTCTGTCTGTTTTTCTTTGTTACCATCTACCGTTCAAGCTATAGAACTTATTTGTATGAATTTTGGTGCAGAGATAGTCTTGAGGTTGAAAAGGACATGGGCTGTATTTCTTATCCCAATATTCCTACGGGAACGGCAACGTAAACGGCTACCTTGAAACTACTGGGTCGATTTTAAAAGTTCTTTCACCGTGAGGTGATTGCTGTCAAATTGTCGATTACACAGTTGACCTGAGAAGAAATGTATATCTTGATCTTCAAATAACTATTGGCAATCGGTAATGACCTTGTGAAAAGTCGATTTCGGCACCGACTAATGAGATAGTTAACCATATAAACTAATAAATTAGCCCAGTCATTATAGTAAGTTCACCTCGGAATTTGAGATACCCAGGTGTAAATTGGTATGAACTTCTATTTTGACACCCTAAAAGTTCTCTCAAAACCTACATACTGTAGGGTGTCAGCGTCCATTAAAAACCAAAGGTCAAAGGTCACAAAAATCGTTTATTGGCGTATATCTCTTTTACTATGGGTTTTTTGCTATTTGTGTCTATTAGAATATTGTAGAAGATTAAATTCTCTACAACTTTTGCTTCAACAGTTTTTTTATAGGTGTACGCAGTGTAGAAAACTATTGATTGCCAGTATTTCTTTAATTTCCACTGATCTGTCATTTTAGTTTAAAAGAGTGTATCAAACTCACAAAACCTTTTTATTTGACAAAAGATGGAAAAAGTAGCAACGTCGTGTGCAAAAATGTACTAAAATACAATAATACGACAATAGTTTAATAAAACGCATGAATGTGTCTTATTTGCAAAATACGTAGCCTAAAAAAATTAAATATGCCGAAAGTCACTATTCCACGCGGACGAAGTCGCGGGCACAGCTAGTATTTTCATATTTATTCATTCAAACTCAAATTATTATTCATGTTAAGCTTCATAAAGCTTGTACATACTTTAAAAGATTATAATCTTACATTTATCAAGAATAATTTCTCAATAAACTAAACTAAACTAAACTAAACTAAACTAAACTAAGCCTCTCAAAGTATGCGTTAGTGATTGACCTATTGTAATAGAATATTTGGTGCGTTAGTGCTGACCTACGGCCCCAAATGTTGCAAAACGTGGTCAGAAATTATGCCTCTTGGCTGAAATTTATTCGAGCTAGCCGCGTCGCTACGGCCACTAACAAAATGGAAAACCCTAACTTTCATTGTGAAGCTAGATTCTTGGCCATTATTTAAAATTATATGCGTTTTATTTTTTCCTGAACAGCACACGTCAAAGAAACACAAATTATAAACGATGTTAGTGTAATGAAAGAGAGTGATCAAACTAAAAAAATTGAAGGACGTGTCTATATGCTGTCAGGATGTGGGTCATTGCGGGAAGTGTAGGACCTAAATCGGATCATTGGAGTGAAAATAACAAGTCAAGTTTTATTTTTGCTAAAAGAAACTACTCTGACAGCACCAAGAGATTTTCAACTCCAAATACTGCCATATTCTTTTCATAAGAAGTTACTGAATGATTTCGCTTTAAACGAACTAACACCAGTTACACGATATTGGTTCTAACTTAGTTGAACACAAAAAGCTCGTTTAAGATTGATCAATGTGACACGCATTTACCACTATCACCACAAATAACTGAGTGATTTTGTTTTAAACGAACTAACACGAGATACAAATCTTGTTTGTTCCTCAAAATACCTAAGAAGGTCGCGTTAAACGAAGAAAAAGAACTACACTCAGAGAAAAAAACTATAATTTGAATAGGAATTCCCATTGCTTCAATGATTTTTTACGATTAAAATTGGTCAATAGGACACAGACCATTACCGTAACAGTTTTGGAACTATTATTATAATAGTACGTCTATATAATTGTTTTAAAAGTTTAATAGTTTTGAAATAATAGTCTCTCTTATTAATAATCAATGGTTGGTACTACAACAAACTAAAATTAATAAGCAATTTCCTATTGAAAATTAATCTGGTAATACTATTGATTCAACAGTGGAATACCATTGCTTAGTTTCGAAATTCGAACTCGAATGTATGTATTTATAAACGGATGTATAGTGTTGTACTATTGCTTTAATAGTTCAATCTTACAATTTCTATGGTATGTTTTTCAAAAATGTATAGTACGCATTATTGTTTCAATGCGATACCTATTAATTCAATGGTATATAAACTATTAAGATCTTATGGTAAATCGCCTTTAAATAATAGGAAAACCATATTAAATCAAAAATGTAGTACAATTAAAACAATAGTGTTATACTATTGTTTGTACTATTGTTTTAAAAGTGATGCACCATTATTTTAATAGTCAAGTACTAGCGTTTTAATAGTGTAATACTATTATTTTAATGGTGTAGTACTATTGTTTCAAGAGTGTAGTTTAATTTTAATAGTACCAACATACGTTTTGCATTTTATGAGGTATGTACTATTAAATTGATACATAGATATCATATTAAAAAACAATACGTACCACTATGTTCCAAAAATAAAAAGCTGAAATGGTAAAGCATTAGTGCAGATTAGATCCAAGTCCTTTTGAAAATATACTCACTTTTACATTATACTCAGTGATAGTTATCCATAACCTGTTTAAATAAAAATCTACAAAAAAAAATTAATACAAATGTAACATTTTACAATTTTACTTTAACATTTATTTGAAGTTTTTAAAAATTTACATTTTCTCTTAAATTCAAGTGTTTTAAATAGGTTTTATTTAACAAAAAACTCAACTAAAGATAATTTCTGTTCGATATAAAGATAAAAATTTAAAGTTATGAGTTTAAAATAATATTGTATGTTGGGATACCAATTTTTATGTTAAGCAAAGGTTTTTAAATATTTTTTACCCGAAACACTTTTAATTCATTGTGTAAATAATGAATGTGAATTGGTGGGCTGTCAAGATTTTCCTTCCTTGCACTCCTTGGCTCATTATTGTGCGTCAGCCAGATAATGGTTTGCTCAGCTTCTTCGGAGTTAACGTCAGCTAATATCTCGTCAATTGGGGGATCACATACGAAAGTTTCTAGGAACAAACAAAATTACATAAAAAAAAGTTAAAACCGATTTTGTTTTTTACCTTCGTCCTCGATGCCCTCGGTCATTAGTTGTCTTTTTAAACCTCTTAATTTTATCCGCGCATTTACGGCCTTATCGTGAAGTTTACCGGTTGGATTAAGTCCTTTTGTGCAGATAATATTCCTTTAGAAAAATGAAAATATGAAATGAAATGAAATGAAATGACCGATGAGATCATGTAAAGTTCTGTACTTTTTTAGTTTGTGTTATTTTAAAGTAAAAAAAACTCACTTTGATTTCAGATAGAAAAAGACAATGAATAGCATTTGTGGCTTTTTCAATATCTCGCATTGTCATCCCTTTCTTGCTAAATAAATAGCTCTCAAAAATAATGGAAATTAATAGTTGTTTATTTGTTTCATCTAAGCTTTTTTTTGTTCGTAGTATTCCAACACGCCCTGTCGCTTTTCTGTTTTTCTTAGTAAATTTTGGAAAATTTCAAAACTATTTATGCTAGGAATATTATTTAAACAGTTTTTAGTCATAAATAATATCTTCTTCATAAGCACATTGATTTTATCAATTAAAAAAAATTAATTAAACTTTTTTGTTAAAATGAAGTAAATGAAAGTTTCATTGAAAAAATCCAATTTTGAGGGACATTGACTTGCTGCCATTACCTTACTATTTTAATGGGATATACTATAAATTGGAATAAAGTAATGGGATACATACCATAAATTTCGTAAAGAACTGTATACTTTAATGGGATATACTATTATCGCTTTGACGTAATGGGATAAATACTATTAAAATTTAACGGGACTCTTAGAAAATGGCTTTATCTGAATTTGATTTTAGAAAATTCGAAAAATGGTTGTTAAATTGTTAAAGAACTCGTTAATTTTAATTTTTCGACAAAAAACTTATATAATGAAAGTTGTTCAAAATTTAATTTGGTATAACTTTGATAAAACACTTTTTTGCCTACGATTGTTATTTTTCGACTTAGTCTGTAAAACAAGTTTACTATCGTATCATTTGGCCTTAAGGAATTTAGGAAGGCTCTTTAGACTGCAAACCTCTTCAATACTAGCCTGTGTCCCAAAATTCAGACTGCTTAGAAAAGTTTACATAAAAAAATTATTCTTACTAGGCCAAATGATACGATAATAAACTTGTTTTACAGACTAAGTCGAAAAATAACAATCGTAGGCAAAAAGTGCTTTAATCAAAATTGTACGAAATTATGTTTTGAACAACCAATTTTTGTATGTACATTTTTAGAGGTAGGGGTTTCAACTTTGCGAAATTATTTTATTTATGCGGATAAGGAAAAAACCTTAGAAAAAAATGAAATATTGTTCATTTTGATCATTTAAAAGGTTTTGAATAAAAATGAAAATTTGCTTTTAAAATTGTCCATTGAATTAAATATTAATGATATTAGTTATTTATTATAATAATGCAAACATTATATACGTACCTGTTTGTTTCGTACGTTAAATATACGGCATTGCATCACTTTTCACTTTCACAGAATTTAAAATTAACTTTTTAACAAAATTAATGCACCCATGGCCAAAAATTTCTGATTTGACAAATAAAGCTCAACCAAATCAAGTCAATTGAGTATGCATATTTTATTTTCAACTATTTTGCCTTTTTTAATTCCAAAATAACATAAAGTATCAATTTTGAATTATTAAAGGAAAGTGTATTATTAGACGAAACTTAACTGTGAAGCCAAAAAACTTGTAAACTCAATGTTATCTTGTGTTTTTTTTTTTTTCAAAATTTCAAGCAGCACTGCATTTTTTTACATTTATTTTCATAGAATCCTTTTTTTTATCCTAGCGAATTGGCAAACGAAGCTCAAATTGTTTTTTTTTTTTTTTCTTTTTGTTCTTCAAGCTTGTGGCTTCACTCACGAACACTATTGTGTATGTGATATAAACCTCTTCCTTTACCTTATGTAGTTTTGAACTAATTAGCACGTGGAGAGTGTTCCTACTCATACGCCTTATATGTTAAATAAAAGACCAAGGATGTTATTTTTGGAGCAAAAACAAACTATACAACTTGCAATAATGAAAACTCAGTATTTTCTTTTTTTATATTAAACGAAATATACAGGTCACCCTATTGTTAAACTATTCTAGTTCTACAAGAACAAAAGGGCATACCTACTATAATTGCTAATAGTTAAAGTTGTTAAATTAATAGTATTTCATATTAAAAGAAAAACTTACTATAAATATTGTAAGCAATCATATAATTTCAATGATGGAAAGTTATTAAAGTTATAGGATGCGAGAAAATGTAGACAAATATTCTAATGACAGGGTGAATCTTAAAGAATTCGATAGAAAGCTGAGGGCTGTTTTTCAGTAGGTACAGAAAACAAATAACTCACAACTATAACCTAAATTTTCTAGTTGAGGTTATACACGTGTTTTTTGTCTAATAAATAAAAGATAAAGTTAAAAATTCAGCAGTAAAAACAAAAAGGCAAAGCTTTCATCTTCAGTGAAGATGAAAGCTTTGCTTTCGAAAAGATCGTCTGAGGAAACATAAAAAAAGTGTTTTTGTTGTTGAATTTTTAACTTTATCTTTTATCTAACTATAACCTAAACTTAGGTACTTGATGCTCTTATAGAAATTGTAGCGTAGTGGTTTTAAATTTGAGAAATTATTTTATCTATGCGGATAAGGAAAAAACCTTATAAAAAAATGGAATATTGTTCATTTTGATCACTTTAAAAGTTTTGAGTAAAAATGAAAATTTGCTATTAAAATTGTACATTAAATTAAATATTAATTATAATAGTTGTGATAGTAATATGAACATTATATACGTACCTGTTTGTTTCATACGTAAAATATACGGCATTGCATCACTTTGTACTTGCACGGAGTTCAAAATTAACTTTTTCGTGGCAAATCTATCGTTTTTCAGAGAAAAAATAAAATCATAAACTTACATTTTTTAACCATTTTAATTCAAGTGAAGGAACCGATCTTACGAAAGATTTTAAAATATGAACCTTCAAACACGCAAATTTTTTTTTATTTAGCTTTGCGAATTCGTTTTACCATAATCCTAATCTTCTTTTTTCAATTTTTTTTTTCTTTTATTTTTCTCCAATGTTTTTTTTTTAACTTTTAACCAAATTTTGTTCAAATAACGAACCGTAACATTGATGCGTTATTTTGTCAATGAACCCTTACATTGATTAAATAGGATACATGAAACTATAAAAACAATACTCCGTGTTCTCGAAAAAAAATGTAAATAATAATAGTTTTTCCTTATATAGGTATTATCGAAATTATTTGATTTGACCATTCTGTTTTCTCAATGGGATAACCTATTAACTTATTTTAGTTTTTTTTTTATAAGTATTAAATTCCCTACGTAAAACTATTCAAGCAATAGTTTGTGTTATTAATTTTTTTTTGGTCATAATAATAGTATTTCCTATTAAATTAACGATGGGTGTTATATTTCGAGCGATAATTTCGAATATTCGAAAATATTTAAATTGAAGACATTGATCTTATGGGATACACTATTAATTAAAAGTTTTGTTCTAGCTTCATAACTATTTGATTACATGAGACTATTGAAACAATAGTCCGTATTATTAATATCAATTAGATAAATCTAATTAAATCAATAGTTTTTAATGGTTCAACAAAATGTGTACTTTATTTTGAATAATAGTGTCAACATTATTAAGTTAATAGTCAAATACTATTCAATCCATGAGCCGTCCCATTGAACTAATTCGACAAATTATTAACTACGATGTTTTTAATGGTATCGAAACTATTGTAAATTTATAGTATTGGACCATTAACATAAAAGTACGTGGTATTAATTATTAATGGTAGGATATTATTAAATCAGGAGTATTTCCCATTAAATTAATAATATGTGTCGCATTAGCATTAATAATTTCAAAACTATTGGATTAATACCCCAAATACCATTGAATTTGCCAAAAAACTATTGATTTCATAGTAAAATCATATTAAAAAGGGTATTTTTAAACCAATGGTCGTACAATTGAAAGTTTATGGTATTTTTTTCTCTGAGTGTACACGACCATTTTTACCCTCAAAACAGTTATGGAACCAAACTTTCTGTCCACTTCACTACATACTTACTACAAGGCAAAATCGGATACTCCCTTAATCACAAACACTACACTCTAGTTGCATTGCTCGATATCGAGGCACTCATAAGCCTTAAGAAGACAGCAGCTCACTGTTAGAACTAATTACCCTTATGCCAAATAGCAGGATCATCAATTCAACCCCAGGAGGCTTCTTTACGAAAAGAACTGTAAGAAGAGGCACACAACAAGGTGTACTTCTATTCCTACTTCTATGGAACATAGTTGTAAATGAAAGTCTTATGCACCAAGGAGCTGAAGGAATTAAAGTAAATGCGTACGCTGGAAAACATGTTCAATACACTTATGCAATCCGGCCTCAATAAACTACTTAAATGGACAAAAAAAAAACCTTGGATTAAATGTAAATTTCTCTTCACAAGGAACTGCACAATTCCACATACAAGCACTCCGTCTGTCCACTAACTTTCTCAGCCGAAGCGAAGTATCTAGGTCTTATCCTAGACAAAAAGCTAAACTGGAAGCCAAATATAAAAGAAAGAATCAGAAAAGCCAATACGGGGTAACAGTGTTATGTACTTGTTACTCGTATTATGCCAGATTTATGTTCCCTGATGAAGTGATGGCACCTCAAAACTATTTTCAGCGAAATTCTTTTGGGGATATGTAACTCCTGCGAAGGATATGGAGTCATTTGTAAAAGCTTGGGAATCGGAACAATTCTGATACTTAAGACCTACTGAAACTAAATGTTTCTTTAAGCCTTACCATGTATTTCGAGATTAAAGTGTGAATTTCTACCGAAAAGTTTTAAATAATTTAAAACCGAACCTGTTACTAGATGGTTTGTTGCTTCTAATTCCCATCCAGGACAATGAATATCGGTGTCTTTTAATACAAAGGAGCATTATGAGGAATGTTGACAGTCGACAAGAAATTTAATAATAGAGGACACATATTACTGTGATGGCTCTAATTTGGCACACTCGGTGCATGAAACAAAAAAATGTAAACAAGGCAATACCCGATATAAGATGTGGGTATTGTTTGCGAAGATAATTTTGTGAACTAAGCATACATCAAAAGCAAATGAATCCCACAGCATTTCAACTACTTAATCGTTTGTTCCCATGGATGCTGATTAAGCAAAACAAGAATATCGATATAAGAAAGCTTAGAACAAATCCAGATGACAATAGATTTTACGATTGAATGAAATCACACGAATATAATGTCCTTAAATTGGTGGATTTTGCAGTTTTAGTGATTTGGTGCGTTTTAATTGGATTAAAAGCTGTGTGCTTTGGAGTAGCTAACATGGAAATTTATTATTATTTTAAAAGCATATATTTTAGTTCAAATCGATATCTTAAACGGGCTACTGATGCACATCCACAAAAGACTCTTCCGGAATGTGAATAAAAGGTTCAAAATTATTTGAAATCAGCAATTTACGAGTGCCTACTCGGAAAATCCACTTCATTTATCCGACTTCATGAATGCGCTGAGAGTGTCGTTCATTGGTGAATGCAGATGCTCAGCCTTAAGACCTGCTCTAGCTTCAGTTTACTCCTGAAATCTAAGTTTTTGTCTTTCAATAGTTTCGGTGTAGATTTGTCTCCACCAGCCATATCGTTTGAACTTCTTATGAATACATTTATAAGATCTTCGATGTCTTAAAATTTCTCAATGACAACCTTTTATCACTCATCGAATCAAGTCCCTTCCTTTCTGTATAATTTCTAATAATCTTACTTTATCATGTCGCATTTTGGCTGTCGGTATGCCTTAATTATGTTCTCTTCAAGCTTTCTGTGTGCACCCACGTCATAATCTCACTTTAAAAATACAAGAACAAGAACAAGAACAAGAACAAGAACAAGAACAAGAACAAGAACAAGAACAAGAACAAGAACAAGAACAAGAACAAGAACAAGAACAAGAACAAGAACAAGAACAAGAACAAGAACAAGAACAAGAACAAGAACAAGAACAAGAACAAGAACAAGAACAAGAACAAGAACAAGAACAAGAACAAGAACAAGAACAAGAACAAGAACAAGAACAAGAACAAGAACAAGAACAAGAACAAGAACAAGAACAAGAACAAGAACAAGAACAAGAACAAGAACAAGAACAAGAACAAGAACAAGAACAAGAACAAGAACAAGAACAAGAACAAGAACAAGAACAAGAACAAGAACAAGAACAAGAACAAGAACAAGAACAAGAACAAGAACAAGAACAAGAACAAGAACAAGAACAAGAACAAGAACAAGAACAAGAACAAGAACAAGAACAAGAACAAGAACAAGAACAAGAACAAGAACAAGAACAAGAACAAGAACAAGAACAAGAACAAGAACAAGAACAAGAACAAGAACAAGAACAAGAACAAGAACAAGAACAAGAACAAGAACAAGAACAAGAACAAGAACAAGAACAAGAACAAGAACAAGAACAAGAACAAGAACAAGAACAAGAACAAGAACAAGAACAAGAACAAGAACAAGAACAAGAACAAGAACAAGAACAAGAACAAGAACAAGAACAAGAACAAGAACAAGAACAAGAACAAGAACAAGAACAAGAACAAGAACAAGAACAAGAACAAGAACAAGAACAAGAACAAGAACAAGAACAAGAACAAGAACAAGAACAAGAACAAGAACAAGAACAAGAACAAGAACAAGAACAAGAACAAGAACAAGAACAAGAACAAGAACAAGAACAAGAACAAGAACAAGAACAAGAACAAGAACAAGAACAAGAACAAGAACAAGAACAAGAACAAGAACAAGAACAAGAACAAGAACAAGAACAAGAACAAGAACAAGAACAAGAACAAGAACAAGAACAAGAACAAGAACAAGAACAAGAACAAGAACAAGAACAAGAACAAGAACAAGAACAAGAACAAGAACAAGAACAAGAACAAGAACAAGAACAAGAACAAGAACAAGAACAAGAACAAGAACAAGAACAAGAACAAGAACAAGAACAAAAACAAGAACAAGAACAAGAACAAGAACAAGAACAAGAACAAGAGAGATGATGATGATGATGATGGCGATGTTAATGATGAAAAAAGGAGGAGGAAGAAGAAAAGACTGTAAGGGCTAAAACGTGTAAAAAATTGACGTTAATGTGGAATTTTTTGACAATTTTCCATTCCCTCAATTCGTGACCCAAATTGAGCAAGTCTGCGCACTTTTTACTAGGTTAGATTTGCTGTGCTTTAGAAAATTCTTTACTGAATACTCTATTTTGAGTCGTAGCTTTTACAATTTTTGAGATTTTCTTTGGACTTGGGTTCAATGCTAGGAAGAATAAGCTTAAGTGTTTTTTAAGTTGGTCATCTCTCTTGTACCCGTTTCGTGATGGTTAGCATGTCTTCTGTTAACTCAGAGGTTCTAGGTTTGAATCCCAACAGAGGCAAAATTATTTTTCCACGGTTATCGCCTTTTGCGAGGAATAAGTAAATTCATTGTCATGAAAGGCACTTTTTCGATTGGTCGTTCGGAACCGGCAGAAAATTGTAGGTCCCCCCCCCCCCATTCCCTCACAAGGCAATGGTTATGAGAATTGCGCTATGCCCTCGCTCTGTTGTGCCACCCTATTTATTTTATTAATTAATCTCAGTGAGGAAAGGAATTAAATGCTTGGGTAGTGAACATTTTGTTTGTTATAAGTTTGAAGTTTTACGCTTTCCAATGTCTTGTCCATATCATATCATATCATATCATACCATAGTTTATGACGAAATCCATTTTTCTAAGCTTTTCCATAATTGTTGTTTTAGTTTTGGTAAAAATATATTCAATTTAGATTTCACCACGATATAGCAATTCTGACCCAACTCTAAGAAAATCCATCTTTAATTGGGTTTTCGTTTTGTGAAATAATTTATTATGTGACAAGTTCTACTGAATGAAGACATCCCAATACCCACCCCAAAGCTGTTTTTAATTTATTTACAAAAAACATTCGCGTGTTCTACGTCAACTTCATAAAAACTATTAATTGCTGTCGTAAACTTCGATTTCCTTAGAAAGTAACTACGCAATTAAAATGCTTCATGCAAATGTAATAAAAGAAAAATCAGCAATGAGGAAGAGAATTGCGTCCTAATAAATAATTTGAGTATTCTTATCAATGTTAGCTCATTATTCTCTCTGAAAAAAAAAGAAAAAAAAATTATAAATTACGGTGTGACATGATATAAGTTTCTGTTGTTGATTAGTGTAAAGAAAACAAAGACCATTAAAAATTGATTCTCTGTTTTAGTTTGTTTAGTGCAGCAATTTGAATTACAATCTAAAAAAAATGGGATGTCCATTGTCCAACTTACCAGAACTTTAAAAGTTCGTTTGACGACAGTCGTCTCATGAGTTAGATGCTATCGCATTCTTTTGACATGCAGTGTTTGGTCATTTCGCACCGCCACTTTATGTTGATTTAACAACTTATTTGAGTGATTTTAATTGTGATCCGACCAAATATTTTGCTCTAAAAATATCCAACTTATATATTCTTTATTCTCGCTAACACAAAAAAATGAAATTAAATAAATTGAAATCGGAAAGCCTTATGGTGGCTAATTTTTAAGGGTGGCTGTTGTGAATTCGGCAAGTGGTAGATCGGTTATCCTCGTTTGAGATCACTCTGCTCATAACACCAAAGAAGCAATCACCGAAGAGGCTGATAGAACAAGTACTGATACAGACCCGGTAATGTGGTCATTAATTGTTATTTGTTACCCGTGGCGTAATGGTAAGCATGTCTGCCTGTTAACCCATAGATTCGTGGATCGAATCCCAACAGAGAAATAAATGTTTTTCCACAGGTACCTATTGCTTTTCCCGAGGAACTGGCAGGTCTTCCATTAGTAAGTTCATTGTCATGAAATGGTTGTGGGAAATACACTAGGCCCTGGGCTCCTCCTTCAGCGCCATCCTACTAATTTTTTCTGATTGCCGAAAGCCCTGATTGCTTACATGATGGTAAAATTACATTTAAACCATGATTCTGTGTCGTATGGTAGCACTGGAATTATAAGGGATTGCCTTTGTTTAAGTAGACTGAGGTTTTATTTTTCAAATTGTGAGTGGCAAGAATATTTCTCCTTTTCACCTCCACACTGGGGTAACTTTCCATGCTTACAGTGGGTCATAGAGCTGGGAATGTTCTCGACTACCTTAAGTGGGAGATATTGAATGGGTGCCTATTCTATTGATCTTATCCTATACCTACGCAAAATTTCAAAGTGACCTTTGCGCAATGATTTCTTCGGAGCTACTCAAATACTTAACCCACAACTGGCTGAAAAAAGAAAACACAAATGGAGTATATTGCTGTCAAAATTTATCACGGTGAGAGCAGGAATTGTTTTACTAAAGATGCAAAAAGAATCGCAACAACAAAATCGCGTCGGTTGAAGAGAAAAAATTTTACTAAATATTTACATACATATTTCGATATCATAAATTTAAATTTACCACCCGTTTCACCTTCTTCTTCTTCTTTTTCATTTTCGGCGTTACAAGTAGTGATCTTGAAGCGATCACAACTTTCCCACTTTTCTGCTTCACACTAGTGATCCGCCTCTGGGGTACGCCGCGTTGACCTCAGAAAGCGTCGGCAAGCTTCCCGGTTTTGGATTGTTCCATGTCTGAGGCCAACCAAATGCTGCTGTTTTTGCATTTGCTTGTACCAGGAGTGTTTTGGCCTGCCATTTCTTTTTTGTCGCGAATTTGTTGAAACGTTGTACGATATTGCCTTTTTGACGGGGTTCTGCGGATCTCTCCTTTGAACATGACAATACCAACTGAGCCGATCGTGCTGAATTTTGTCCAAGATGGTACTTTTGACATGAAGGCTTCCACGGATCTTAGTACTTCTAATTCGATCAAGCTTTGTTACTCCTGCTGTCATCCGAAGCATCTTCAATTCGGCTGCCGTCAATTTGCTCTCACACTTTTTGTACATTGTCCAACATTGTGAACCGTATGTCAGAGCTGGACAGACAACTGCTGTGTAGAGTCTTCCCTTCAACTTAGGGGGCATTTTTCGATCACAGAAGATAGCGGAGTTTTCTCGCCACTTCATCCACCCTATACGCTTACTCGATGATTGATGTCGTCATCACAAGATGCTTCACTATTGATCATAGATCCCAGATATTTAAACTTTTCACACTTGGGAAGCACATTTCCATTCAAATAAATGTGTGGAACAGGCTTGTCTGTTTCCCCGTTTCACCAATAAGCTTTAACTTCTAGAATGCAGTTTTTTTAATTTTGTTTTTGGGTAAGCCACATATTTACAAGTTCAACATTTGTACATTTGAACATGAAGATTTATTACTATATTGTGCATGTTTTTCGCACACATGTGCAAGACGAGATAACTTTTTACGACACACAACCGTTTTGCATGAGATGGGATGAAGAATTCATATCCCATTTTTTGCTGATAAGGAGATAAAGACAATAAAAATCCGTTTCCGGCTCAACTCTTATGATCTTATGATCTTTATCTTACGCTAATTAGTGAAATAGAATTTAGTTTATGAGCCAAAGATAATAAAAATCTATTTCTGGCTCGTCCCATTCAAAGTTATTGTGTAGGTATACACATTAGATAGAAATTATATACATAAATACCGCGAAATGGATTTGTAACATTTTTTTCCCAACACTGATTTAGTGTTCTGCCAAGATGTTAATGGCTTAACATGGGCTTAAAAAAATATATCCCCCATGGTTAGACACTTTTTAGATAGAAAAAAGAAGTTTGAAAGTGTTTGGTTTGACAATGGCAATAGATTTGCTTCTATTCCATCGCATATTCCACGAAGTTGAAAGAAACTTACGTTAACATCCCACAGTTCTATAAAAAACTAGCTGAGCCGCCCGGCTTTGCTCGGGTCTGTAGTTTTAAGGTTTCCGTTGTCGTTTTACCTCTTCCGTGGGAATTTGGGGATGAAATATAATCTTTCTTACTGTAGGACTATGTGGCATCCTAATGCTGAATGAATTTTTGAAATCTGTTGAGTAGTTCCTAAGTTTCCGTTCCCAACTCCGTTCCTGTGGGAATCTTCTGTTCCCATGGAAATATGTGAATGAAATGTAAGTCTTCTCACTGAATAATAATGCAACATCCTTGATTTGAAAGAATTTTTGAAATCGGTCAAGTAACTTTATGGTTCCCGTTCTCGTTCCTGTTTCTGTTCCTGAGGGATTATAGGGATGAATATAGCTTAAGTTACTTATGAAGGGAGAGAATGGAGCACCCCTAGTGTTTCAAGAATTTTTGAAATCTGTAGAGTAGTTTCTATTTTTCCGTTCCCAACCCCGTTCCAGTGGTAATATGGGGATCAAACCTTGACAGGAACCATCCCTGGATTAAACTATGTCTACCCGGAAAATTTCATAAAAATCCGTTGGGTGCCTTAGGAGTTTACCCCGGACATACAAACATACATACATACATACATACATCCTATTTTATATATATAGAAGATAGAAGATAGAAGATAGAAGATAGAAGATAGAAGATAGAAGATAGAAGATAGAAGATAGAAGATAGAAGATAGAAGATAGAAAATAGAAGATAGAAGATAGAAGATAGAAGATAGATTAAATACCTTGTTCACATTTCTCAAATATATGTGGATGGTCAAATTTCTTTAAGGACAATAAAGTGAACTCACAAAGTATCCATGTTTTATTTGCCTTTGGGATAGTAATGTCAGAAACCACCAACAGACTCGGAAAAAGTGACAAATCAGAAAAAATTTGGTCCCTGGAAAGCAAAATGTTATATATACATCCTTTGCCGATAGAGATCTCACTATTCTGCCACCATCACAAATAAAACTTTCCGTTATGAAGCAATTCATAAAGGCACTCGATACAAATGGTGGCTGTCTTGAGTACAGAAGTTCCTTGGTCTCAGCACAGGGAAGTTAAAAGCTGGAGTTTTTGATCGCCCCCAAATAAGACTGTCAATAAATTATGAACATTTTATTCAAACCATGAGTGAAACCGAGTCCAATGCATGGAAAGCATTTGTATCCGTTATGGAGAACTTTCTTGTTAATACCAAATCTCCAAACTATCCAGAAATAGTTCAACATAATGTAATCTTGGTTGTAACATCAGCGATAGGTTTCACTATTCAAACTCACATCTATACCATTTACCTGAAAATCTTGGCCACTTTAGTGATGAACAATGAGAAAGGTTTCACCAAGAAATTTGTACTAAGGTGGAGAGGTATAGAGGCAAATGGAATGTGCACATGATGGCCGAATACTCCAGGAGCTTGAAAAGAGACCTACCTCGAGCTTCATTCTAGAAAATCACAAAAGAGATCAATTTTAGTCGCTTTTGAAAAATTAATTATTGTTAAAAAAAAAAAAAGTTTTTCATGTTTTTCATTCAAAATGGCCTAACATCAAATTGAAACAAAAACTAAGCATGTGCTACGTGAGAGCTGAGATGTTCGAGGTTCGACCACAACAAGACCCTTGCTCATTTGAAGATGAAACAGATATCTTAATATATATTTGTTAAAAAGCATTTACTTTTAATTCGAAAATTCGTTTCAATATTTTCAATTTTGCATCACCCAAATTGAAATAGAACTTTCAATCAGTCACTTGTCATTGTCATCTGTCATCTGTCATCTGTCATCTGGCAATCTGTCATCTGTCATCTGTCATCTGTCATCTGTCATCTGTCATCTGTCATCTGTCATCTGTCATCTGTCATCTGTCATCTGTCATCTGTCATCTGTCATCTATTATCTGTCAACTATCCGTAATCTTAGATCAACGAGACTCAGGTACAGATGCAACAGCAAAGTAGCCGACCAGAATTCAATGCATTTTTTAAAGCAAATGATAGTATTTAAAGTACCCATTATCTTCTGTCAACCACATCACCATAGCTACCACGGCAACTGTCTAAAGGCTGTCATTTGCCTAAAGTTATGTGCAGCTGCTCTCCTTTGAAGCTTGACTAATATAGTTTCATCAGCCATAAACGAAAATCTTCCTTCCATAAATTTTGAATTATCCTTCACCATTCGCTAATAATGAATTATTCTCGTTTAGCATTTTTTTTCATTATTCAATTACAAACCAAAACTTTTCGAGCAAAAGTACGTGGTGGCCTAGTTAAATTACTGATGTTGCCAGGAGTAGGATCAATAATAAGTATTTTACTTCGCCGCATAATGTAAATAGTAGCTTGAGATTTATTCGGGCGGTCTTCGCTGAATAGGGGGGACGTACTTCAAAATTTGATGAATCTCCTCATCTGTTTACAATGAATGATAACTTAAACAATATTCGTCAAAAAATAGAAAATCCCACAGAACTTACTTAGGATTTCCTAGTCCCTTTCAAATTCCTCCTTAATTTGTGATATAAAAACAAGTTATACCCCAACAAAAGGACTTCCCCGTCCGTTACACAGCCAGCTGCTGTTATTCTTGATTTAGACTTTTATAATCCTTTCCAACCATTGCCAACAGCATCACTATCATAACACAACCACCAAACCGCACTCCCTTCGCAACACTTCAAAATTTAATAAAATAAAATAAAAGAAGAAAAGAAGGAAAAACACCAACAAATCAGTCAGTACGCCATTAAAAGAACCAAAATGACGCGTCACCACTCGAAGTGAGAGAAAAAGATTGAAGGCAACGTCAGAGTGGTACTACGTTCATCGGTTGAAGATGATTTTACGACGAGGATAAGGCCTGAGGTATTGAAATCTGAAATCAGGATGAGAAGACAAAATTAAAAAAAAGTAAAGAGGGAAAAAAATGGTGCCTATCTACCAGTGCATCCTGCCGCCTGGAGCACCTCCTCTTGACATAAACAATAATGCAGCCAACAGTCAGCTGAGAGAGCAGCAAGTGTGCCATGCCACTGCTGTACACGAAGTGTATTAAGAATCGATTTTGTGTCACCTTCAAGACAACTACTACGTACGAAGAACCGAGAATCAAGAGCAAAGAAGTTGGTTTGTCGTCCTTTAGTTTATTTTTTCTTTGCGAAGAATGAGGTGCTGAGATAAAGTTCACCCAACGAACGAAACAGAGCATCAACGTTCACCATTCACCAGTGGCAGCAGGCAAATCAAGGATAAAATGTAGTATAGTTGAGTTGACTTCGGTCGGATGAACGTATGTGTCCTTTTGTTTCCTTCGACCTCCTTATAAGATTCTCTCCAAGGATCACAAGCTGAATATATAATGAAGTGCAGAGGGCACCACCATCACCCACACTCACATAATGTTGTGTGACAGCAGCTTCGTACGATACAATATGCAGCAATATGAAGCATATTAAGGACACTTTTTGACAGTTCCTCATGTGGAGGATGTCGGGTGTATGTTGGAATTGAAATTATTCGAATGTCGGTTTCGGTTCGATTCATCGAACACGACGACGACGACGACAACAACGACGAAGGAGTGCAAAATTATATTTTCTTTTTCTGTACGCACATCTGGTGCTCCTCATCATTTGAACTTGTCTTGTTGTTTCCTCACTGCTCGTCCCTCACCAATGATGACAATGGGCAAGGACCATCACATCAGTGAGAAGGAGGTGAAGCCGCACCCAACAACTGACACACACAACACAAAACAAGATAAATGAGAGTGGGTGTTTTTTATGTAATTGGAAAATCAGTCCCCAAATGGAAATCTATGTAGGGCAAGGATTCTAGCTCATGGAACATGTACAGTTCATTGAAGGGTTGCGGCATTCGCATAGAAGCAGAAAGAACTTCTTCGAATCATCATTTTCGGACCGGAAATGGCCATGCGAAAAACGAAAAACGAAGAATTGAATGTTCTTCTCGCACCCAACTCCATCTCTAGCACATCATCAATTTTGCAGGACATCTTCGGTATTTACAAGACTCGAGCAGGCTGAACATCATGTTTATGCTTTGCCCCTTTGCTTGGATTAAAGTGTATAGACTTTATGGGAAACAGACCAGGTGGATCGAGCTTTGAGTAACAATTTGGCGCGTGCTCCATTCAAGGGGACACAGGACACAAACAGTAAGCAGGAATAATTTTTGCTTTATTTAAGGATTCTCTTCAAGAAGCAGATTAAGTTTAAGATACATTTTAATGCAAAGTGCTTTATGAGGTACCTACGACAAGTACCTACCTCCAATCCCACCTACCAATCCAACAAGGATATTTCGACAGGACTTTTCAGTCTTGTGAAAGTGTTTAAATGTGGTTTTACTTGTGAAACTATTGCTTGGAAGACTGAATGCCTAAGTGATGAAGATAAAGTAAGTAGAATCTGGAATGTCATTTTGACAGCAGGAGGGACAGATGTGGAGTATACGTACCTACGAGAGGAGCCGTATTCGAAAAGTTTAATTTATTATTTATAATCCTTGGGCTTAGTGTGAAGTCCAGTGGGGAATAGAAATTGGATTTGTAGAAATAGCTCGGCTATAGATTCATTTGAGTGCCAGAAGGGATTGAAGTTATCTGTGGGAAGAACCAAGGGAGCGATTATGACTGAAAGGTCGAATATGGTCCAGATAGTGAAGTAGAATGGTTCCCTTCGGATACTTTGAGTGCTTCTGAAGTGAAAGCAAAGGCCTAATAGTCGGCGGCGGCGTATTTCCCTTTTGCCATTTGAATTCAATAATTCGTATGTGCTGCACGTAATGGTCTTTGAAGAAAATCTAATTTCCAGTTCGTTTTGTTTACCTGGCTCTTTAAGTCGATGTGGTTGCTTTTGGGTGTGGCGAGATAAATTATTTTGCTTGCTTTGGGGAAAGGGAGCTGTTGGATTCTCTTTAAATAAATAATACAAATTACTCTCGAAACCAAAACAGGAAATGAGGCCATGAAATGAACGGAGTAAAGTTTGAAGTTAAATATCGCAACTTCACTCTTAGTGAAAAAATAAAAATAGAAATGTCGCAACCACATCGTTGTGACTTGTGCTTTTAAAAATTTTGCACTTTTAATCTACAACATCACTCACTGTGTCACTGTTGCTTCCGAATGAGATACCCAAGCCTTATAGCGCTGAAAATTGGGAGCGTCCTAAAGATTCGTTAGAGGATTAAACCATTTCCAATGAACAGAACTCTCGCGACAATAGAAAACTGTAGAAACTGTGATTTCTTTGACATCAAGATTCTTTTGACGTCCAAAAGGGCGAAGAAAAAGGAGACGGAGAGTTAGATGTGACATTAAAAACGAACTGTTTGTTGCATTGGATATAAATTGCCTATCACTGATTAAGAGCGCTCATGCAGCAATGCGGTAGTACAATTTAGGTTGAACACGCAACAATGTGTAATGTGATTTTTGTTGGATACAAACTTTTTAATGTGATGTCGTCCTAGGAAAGGGGTCCCTCAAAAGCCTTCTGACGATTTCATGACTCTTTTCCTAAATAAAGTAAGTTATCTTGGGATGGCCGCAAACTTCTTCAAACTCAAAACTTCAAACAAAAATAATAAAGCGAATATCCTGCCTGCTGTTACGGAAATGTAAAGGAGAAAATGATCCTTTGGATTTAGCGGCTATACTGAGACCAGTACGTATGGATCAATTGCCTGGTTAAATATAATGTCACATAAGTATGTGTAGCTTATTCTATTTTTTTCCATTTCAAAAGGAATAGTCGTCTGTTGCTGGCAAGATTAGACTTTCCCCAGCCCTCCGGCTTCTGCAAAACCATTCTCGGCCCTGTGAACTTGATTTCACGAAGGATGTGTGGGGTCTTGGTAGGCAACTTACATTACACGTCAATTATTCCTACTACTACTACACATCCAAGCAGTAGCAACTGGGTAATGGTCCTGTTCAACTGCAAGCGGTATACTTACTGTTTGTTTTTACCGACTCAGTTTTTCAGTCAAGAAAACCGACTGAGAAACTAGATTTATTTTATCAGAGGAAATAGCCAACCTGAAAATTGAATCTTACTTGGTACAGGGTTTTCCATTAAGAGCTATCCATTTTATTTTTTAAATAAAAACGCCAGCCATTTGAGATATAAAAAAAAATATATATATTTCACATTAAAGTACACCCAATACCATTACGAACTCTATTTCGTTCGTATGTCCTCCACGGGCGCGCTTGCAGAGATCAAAACGTTGAACCAAATTTTCGACCACTCTTTCGCACATATCGACCGGTATTGCGGCAATTTCGCGTTCAATATTGGCTTGAAGCTCCTCCAAAGTCTCTGGCCTGTTGGCGTAGACCAACGACTTGACATAGCCCCAAAGAAAGAAATCCAAAGGTGTCAAATCACACGAGCGCGGCGGCCAATTGATCGGTCCATTTCTTGAGATAACACGTTGACCAAATTTCCTCTTCAAAATGTTGATGGTTGCATGTGCTGTATGGGCTGTAGCTCCATCCTGCTGGAACCACATGTCACTCATATCCATTCCACGCAACTGACGCCAAAAAAACGCCACAATGTGGTTTGTGCGATGCCCAATTCCTGTGAACGACGTGGAATTGACTGATTTGGGTCGTTCTGAACGGATTCACTTACGGCCGCGATATTTTCAGCACTCCGTCCTAATCTGTGTCTCACTTGCACGGGAACATTGTGCAGCGAAAACGTGGATTCAAATTTGTGCACTAAACTAAGAATTGCGGCACGGGTGGAACGATTATAACGACCATAAATCGGAGTTAGCGCTCTTAAAGTTGCAGCGACTGACTCAAAATTTTGATAGTACGCTTTAATAATTTGGAAACGGTGTTGATTCGTGTAACTCACCATGATAAAATGGTAGACCTTAATGAGCAATCGGACGTTTACAGAATGTCAAATGACCTTAAGGGCGCGTTTACATTAAAGAAACAAAATGGATAGTCCCCAAAGGAAAACCCTGTATATGTCGGTATTTTTTCAAACCATTTATTAGCGAGTTGTGGCATTAAATTGACTCTTATTTATTTTTCGGCAATTACTTTATTATTATTATTATTATTTATTAATAATTATACAACGTGATTTACATAGGGTGTGACAAAAAGATAGGGTGTGTAGGTTGGACCTAGACAAGCAAAAATTCGTATGGGAGGAGGGGTCCATTTTCCCCCGTTTAGGCGGGAGGGGCAATTTAAGAAAATAATCACTTAAAACGAAAAAAAATTATTTAAAAATAACGGTAATACCTACAGAGTCGTACTACAGCATTTTGAAAAGCCAAAAACTAATATATTATCTTAAATTTTAAAATGAGTTGTTCAAATGTATAGTTTTTGAAATATTAATTTTCAAAGTCAAAATTTTGAAAAAAAACATAATTTTTTTTTCCAAACCATTTTTTTTTTTTTAATTTTACGTTATTGAGTAATATTTTTCTCGCTTTTTTTCAATGCTCTTATTTATTTTTGATCAAACACAAAAAACCGGATGTCAAAACAATCTGTAGTTTTTGAGAAAATCAAAAATGACCAAAACTACTTTTTTCAATATTTTTTCCTAAAATTCATAAATTAGCCAAGAAATAAATAATGTAAAAACCCCACCGTAATAAAAACAAATTGGCAGGTCAATTTCAACCCAATGCTCTCACGCAGGTGTTCTCAATGAAAAAATGTGTGAAATGTGGTACTTTGTCACTTTATTGTATGTTTTGGAGACTAATAATAAAAAAAGAAAAAGATAAAGTTAATCCTTTTATTCGTAAGTTCAACTAATTATCCAATAACGTAAAAACTAAAAGAAAAGGTTTTTCTCAGAAAAAAGTCGTTTTTGTAATTTTTGGTTTTCTCAAAAACTACAGGTTATTTTGACTTCCGGGTTTTTGTATTTGATCAAAAATAAATAAAAGCATTGAAAATAAGCCAGAAAAATACTACTTAATAACGTAAAATTTAAGCTAATGTATTAGTTTTTCGCTTTTCAAAATGCTAAAGCACGACTCTGTAGGTATTACCGCTATTTTTAAATAATTTTTTTCCGTTTTAAGTAATTTTTTTATTTAATTGCTCCTCCCGCCTAAACGGGGAAAATGGACCCCCTCCCTCCCATACGATTTTGAAAAACGATATTCAAATCTTGATTATTTCTTATCTTTAAGCTAAAGTACATAACTTTTGTTTTGTCGCTGACACAAAGTTTATGAGTAGCAAACCAAATACGCAATAAATGGACATCATGGTTCAAATAAGATCCAAAGCAGTAGATGTAGTATAAGCGAAGCCTAAATCGTCTGCGAAAGCAGTAATTTTAGCTGAAAAGTAAAGACTAAACAAAGAGTTAATGTATATCAGAAACAAGATGGGACCCAGGACAGACCCTTGTGGTACGCCAATGTTAGAGATTCTGGTATCACTATAGCAATTTGCAATTTTGTCCTTTCGAGTCCTGTTTTTAAAATTGTTTTTAAGGTAACATTTAAATCACTTATAGACTTTGCCCCTAAACCCAATAGCGTGAAATTTGAATAATAGTGTGGCATGGTCTACACTACACATAACGAACAATGGATGGACGGGGAGAAGCATCTTTGTTTGCAGCGACAGCCAATCTGTGCTTAAGACCCTTCTCAACCCTCTAACCACTTCGAAAGTGATCCAGGAATTCAAGAGCTCTCTATATGCGATCGGAAGATTAAATTCCTTGAGTCTCATTTGGGTTCCGGGCCATCACAGCATAACTGAAAATGAGATCGCCGATGAACTTGCTAGGCAAGGATCTCAGACAGCTTTCTCAGGACCTAAACCGTTGCCTGGTCTGCCAGCGTCCTCAGTGAGGGGTTCAATCAACGATTGTATCTGTGAAGAGTACAACCGTTGATCGCATGCCTTCATTGGATGCAGACAGACCAAACGTATGCTCCCCAACGTTAGTAAGAAGACTGCAACATTTTTGCTAGCTCATAGCAAAAAAGACTGTAGAAAGCTTATTGGCGTTGCCAGCTGGCACTTCTCTTTTGCCAAGCATTTAAACGTGTTAGGCTTAAGTGATACCACACTCTGTGAATCTTGTGGAGAAGATGAGGACACCGCAGAGCACTTCCTCTGTGAATGTCCTGCTTTTACTCGGCGCAGACATGGTGCTTTTACTCGGCGCAGACATGGTGAGAGCTGGTAACTTAGGCTCCTTATCATGGCAGCGTCTTTTGGCTTTTCTTCCAACAAAAAAAAAGAATATGTAAGTCTTAGCGAGCCCCAACGGATTAATTGGGTCAATCTTCTCAGTTGCACCCGGGAAAACTTATTGTATTGCTGCAACATTCGCAACACGCGCAACACGTTCTATGGGCCGAGTTCTTAAGTATTCCTTTTTAAATTCCCAGATGAAGGTCTTTCGCAATCCATTTTTTTGTTGTGGAATATTGAGATTAACAGTGGATAGATGGTTTTGATGATTCTCACTTCTTGATGATCATAAAAACTCATGACATTGTTCCCAGTCTTTTATCGTTGATAAATCGCAAAGTTTGAAATCCTTTTTGGTCTTTACCACCTTAGGAGGTGAGGGCTGGCAACGCCGAATGAAATCCTATTCTTGCTCTTATAACGGGCTTTTTATTTTGGAATGAAAATTAAGGATTCCAAAAATTTGACAACAAAAAGTGTCAAACAAAGTCAAAATATTGATTTCGATTAATGTGGAAATGGTCGATTTAGTATAGTCGAAATATCGGTGCGATGTGAATACGCTACTAAAATACTTCGTTCAACAATAGCAGATCTATAAAAAAAAAACCCTGATACAAATCAATATTGACACAAACCATCATGAGCATGACAGATGATTTTCGGTGAGTTACTGTGCAGAGCCATGTCTCCTTTTGGCACCGATGCCAAACTCTCGGTAAAGAGCTTATCGAAAGTTGTAATGTCGATAATGGTTTTCTACTTGACGATACACTCTCACGCAGCTGTTTTTTTAACATCGTGCTTGAAAAGATTGTGCAAAACTCAAACGTCAACATCCGAAGCACGGTCTTTCAAGAATCTGTAGAAGCACACGTTTATGTAGGCAATATTGACGCAATGGGAAGAAGCAAGCGGCGTGATGTCGTAGGTGCGACACAAATCGGCTCAATGGCTGTTGAGGACATTGAGGACAGAGACCATCGACGAATTGGAGGAAACTTCAAAATACACAGTCACAAGTTAAATATAGCACAGGACTTGACCTGGGTAGAATCCTCCTACAGGTGCAGAAAATACTATCGGGGCGGAGATCAAAAGGGGAGTTACTTCTGCCAAGCGTTTCCACTTTTCGATGGACAAGCGTATCGGCATAGCTTCAGTTTGATTAGTTTTCAAAAGCCCGATTCGGCGAAGTCACTGAAGGAGAAGATGTCGTCTAAGATGTGACTCATACAGTGGAATAAGATTTAAATCGACTCTTAGTGGTCACGGCTCTGCTTTGTCTCCGACTCTCTTTCTTCTTTAATAAATGATCCGCTGTCCAAGACAGATAATTCAACTCCCTGCTTCTAATACTCGTTTCTAAGTCCTTGTTTCAAATGTGGAAGTGCTTTTGATGATTAGCTTTCACATGATTAGCTCATTGAATTCTGATCTTGACAACTTTCATTAAAGTCCACGTATAGTCTAAAAAACACTATGTATTCCGTTGAATGCGTTGCAACATATCTTATTGCTATTGCTTAACAACTTTACCTACCTCAATCAGTACTTGGCATGATGATGGTAAACACATATTTTCGTCCCAATGGCCACATATATGTATTATTTATTTTATTATTATTTAAATGCTTTATTTTTCAAAAAGATTTTTTATAAATTTGGTTTTAAGTACATAATAAAGACATGGCCGAGGGCCGTCTGTCTGAGTGGTAACAGTATTTTGTTTTTCTATTACAATTTTATATAAATATAAATAAATAAATATCACAATATTCAAACATTTAATGTTAAGCTAACATGGACTTTACATTTAACATGAATGGGATTTAATGCATCCAGGACGATGGGAGTTTGATTTGCACAGAGCGCCCGAGCGCCCCTGTTCGCTCGTTGTTGGCGTTAAATGTAGAGCCAAGTTTAGACCATTTAATTTACATTTATTTACATTTAGTGATCATTACAACAATAAAGTTAAGTGATACATAAATAATGATAATAATAATTAATTTATGTGGACTAGGTAATCAAAAGAGAGTAGATACAATAAACAAAAACAAAATCGCTACCTTTACAACAAATATAAGTGGACTTAAAAAAACTCATTTATAACATTTATTCTGTATGCAAGTGCTTCATTACAAAACCCTAAGAGCCTTTTCCATTGACTGCCATTGAGTATCAGTCTTATTTCTTCATCTTCTAAAGTTGATTTATTCCAATACACCCTTCTAATTTCTTGGAGTATAGCTATAGGACATCTTCCTAGGAAGTGGCTGATATCTTCACGCTCTCTTGAATTGCACAAACTGCATTGTTGTTCCAGATCCGCTCTATGCGGGCGATAATTAAGGCTAAGCAGTTCACCCATTGCTTTAAAAATTGTAGATATTTCACTTACAGTGAATGAGCTGCTGAAGTAGTTTTTCTCGCAGAGGTTTTGGCTTTTTGAATCATCCAGTTTCTGCATCAGTTGGTAAAGTTGGGGCTTCCAAAAATTGAGGTTCGCAAGATCCAAAGAAAGTTCACATCCACACTCCCTAGCTAGATTGTGCCATTCTGCAAACTAAATTGAGTTGTTTCTGATGACTTGTATAGCGGTCCTTTTTGGAAGCCGATTATCATCCATTTCTACAACTCTTAGCAGATAATCAATTTGTAGTTTGAGGGTAGTCATAAAGAGTTCAGACAGGCCAGTCTCTAGATTGATCATATAATTTGGCACTGTGCTAGGTAGTTTGAACATTTTTTTAACGTACTACCTTAGCAAGGATTCTACTGACTCGTACTTTTTATAACCCCAACACTGTGCACCATAAAACATAACAGCTCTAGCAGTTCCTTGGAAAACTTTGTATTTAGCTTGGTGTGGTATGCAGTTGTTGTTAATAACTCGTTTCCAGTTAACTGCGATAGCAGCTTTCGCCTTTTCTAACTAACTGGTTATGTGTTTTTCCATGTTGAAATTATGAGTAAGCTTTATGCCTAGATAAGTATAATCTTTTACTATTTCCAATGGTTGTTGTCTAAATTTCCATTTCTCATTTCGTGCTGGCTGTCCTGAGCCATTTTTGAAGATTAAAACTTTCGATTTTTGGGCGTTTACCTCTAACATCCAGTGCATGCAGTAAGTTTCAATTTTATTAATCATCAGCTGCAATGACTCGGGGGATTCTGCGAAAAATACAGCGTCATCAGCGAATAATAATCCTTTTATATTGTCTTCTCCTAATTGCACACCGCAGGGTAGATTTTATGTTATGTCATTAATAAAACAGATGAAAAGGATTGGGCTTAGATTACATCCTTGGCGTAAGCCAAGCTCAACTTTATAATGATCGGATAGATTTTTCCCATCGTATATTGCAGACACTATATCATCGTAGAGAATTCTTAGTGATTGCACAAATTTATATGAAACCCCAAGATTGTACAGCTTATAAAAGAGCAGCTTTCTGTTAATGGAGTCAAATGCTGCTTTAAAATCTACAAAAAAGGCATATATGTAGTTTTCTTTTTCATCAAACGTAGCTGAACAATGTTAGATAACGAAAATATATTATCAACCGTGGAGTATCCTGATCTGAAGCCCGATTGATATTCGCTTATTTCATTATTTGTTTTTAACCAATTACTCAGTCTATCCGAGAGGATCTTAGCGTAGATTTTCATTGCCGTATTCAGAAGTGTAATGCCTCTATAGTTTGCAGGATCGTTCGGGTCTCATTTTTTGAAGAATGTAATAGTTAATCCCTCTTTAAAATAATCAGGTACAGTGCCAAAGTTGTATATAATATTAAGTGCATCTTTTAAAGCTTTTTTGAAATTTTCAGGTGCGTTTTTATAAAATTCTGTAGGGATTCGGTTGCTTCCAGGTGCTTTGTTGTTTTTCATATGCGAAAGGGCATTATTGATTTCTTCAATTGAGAATTCTAGGTCCAATTCTGAAACAAAATTCATTGGTGCTGCGTACGAGATTTGGCATACGTTTTCGTTGACTTTTGAAATGTTTTCAAAGTAGAGTTTGAAACATATATGTATAAATCCGCTTAAGGCGCAGCTAAGTACTTGAGTGTTTCTCAAAACTACATTTTGTACTCCCTCTGATCGGAATATAAACTCGTATCATCTCAAATCTGGAGTATAGATCCCATATGTACTTAAAGTTAGATACATCCTATGCTCCTATGCACTCTTGTGTCTGCTTGACAGAATACAAGACAGAGTAATTTGTCTCAAACTCAGTTTTTGGATCGATTGCGTCGCCTAAACTTCGTCGATATTTGAATTAGTTGTCTCATTTCTTTTAATTTTTTTTTTAAATTTCTTTTAAGGTTTTTTCTAACAAACAGTGCCCTAGTAAAATACCCAGTGTCATTCCTCTCCTTAAATCACAATACTCTCTCCACTATAGGAACGCTCATCTGTTTTGCCTTAAAGCCAACTTCGAACGAAAGGAAATATCGGGAGCGTGAAATTTTTCATTCGAATACCTTTATCTCACATTAAAAGATTTAAAATCAAAATTTCCATATTCCAGATTGGACTATCTCCTGTTTTCTAAAATGCTCGCACTAATAACACAAGGACTATTAACAAACCTTTGACTTGCGTGAAAACTATAAAAATAAAACACAATCGCTAAGTACCTTAGCATGAATCGTGTATTGGCTTTTTTCAAGCTGTTCGTCGTACTCTTGACTTCATTTATTGCCAATTAACTCCGCTACTAGGACCCCAAGGTATAGAGTTCCGATAGCTGAAAATGCTTACACAACTCAGTGACATTGGATACAACTATCTCATTCGTTTCAATGGAGTTGATTTTACTCCTCAAGACCTCATTCCAGTCGTCTATCTATTCAAACAAACAAACAAAACTCAAACGGAACCAACTAAAATAAAGCCAGTGCCATAAAACGCTACTCAACGTTTACTTGCTTTCCTCAATTTCTCCCGAAAGCTACAATTTGCAAATAAATAAACGCGCATCGACATCTCACTGTCTCATCTCATCTCTGAATTGCTCACATATGCCATATCCTCTGACACTCCATTACTTGGGTTTATATCAGTCAAAGGCAAAGTCTTGAGAGTGTTGCTGAAGATTTAATATAATAAAAAAAGGTCAAATAAAATTCCATCACACACGAATTGTGACATGTCTAGGGATAGTCTGGAAGCGTTTTTATAGCTGCAAACACCGAAGTTTCCTTCGAACAACTCACTGCGGGTGCCAAATGGTAAATTTCACCTTAAACCTTCTTCTTTTTTTTAACACGCACTTGGGTTCTCAGGAACAAAAAAAAAAAGGATTCTCACTTTTACTATTCGAGTTTTGGATGATAAGCTATCAAAAAATCTGTTGTTTTATAATTTGTTTTGATTGCATGATCCCAAAATTGGTACAGCAAGGAAATACCTCTTCATACTCCCCGCAGGTTTATTCCCAAGATAGTTTATTTGTTTGAATAAGGACCCAGTTCTGTGGCAATATTCATATATGAGTACCAGTACCATATTCTCATACAAATGTTTGCTTAGTTTAGTATCGGTGGACAACTTTGCGTCACATCCGGAGGTGATTGATTTTTTTTTTTTTTTTTTTTTTTTCTTTCGTTTCATTTGTTTTCTTCTAATTTTATTTGTTGTTGTTTACTCTTCCATCCTGCTAGTGGGCGATAACTGTGCTTGACAAATAGGAACTAAAGTCGAATGACTGCGAGGCTTATACTTATTTCCATGAGGAGCAATACTACACTGTGGTTATCATAAAGAACCCCCTTCCCCTGCCCAGTCCAAAACCATTGCGAGCAACAGCAACAACAGCAACGACCGACAACGAAATTCAAAGCGCCCAGCCAATGTTTAGAATACATTAGGTATGCTCGTTGTGCTTCCTTGTGCTGACAGCCAAAGGATTACACTTTGTCCCATATTTATTCCTGTTTTGCTGCATATTTCATTTCGACTTGGTTGTTTTTTATGTTCTTCTTCTTCTCTTTTTTCAACTTTCCTTAGCCTAGCCATGAGCCGATGGCATCACCGTCCAACAAAAGTCCAAGAGCTAACCGACCAACCAAAGAAAATAAACAAGCATTATTTGTTGTATTTATCCTGTTAGAGGCTGTGTGTGGGTGTTTTTGTGTGTTTGTATGTATTTGCGCGGTGTTAAGGACGTGGATCTGATGGATGAGAGCAGCATAAGGGGTCATAAGCGGCAGCAGCAGCCCTGGACCAGTTAACAACAATGCAACAGCAGTTGGCAATAGCTGAAGCAATATCAATGCAAAACCAGTGCTGCTGTTGTGGCGTCGAAGACGGTGACGGTGATGGCGATAGCCATGGCGGGGCGGGGGCGAGAGTGTGTTTAGCGCACAGAAAGTATTTACTTCCTCCAGTGAGAGAGTCGACAAACTAAGGAGGATATTTTATTGTTCTCCCACTGCTCCGTCCCGTTTTGTTTGGCTTTCGTCATCCTTATTTTTGTGGGGTTGTGCTGTTAAAGTTTAGTGGGGTGGTAGGGGGTTTTGCAGATTTGTTGGGTAAAGATGTAGCGGCGCGGCGGTAGCCTGCGGTAAGGATTTTTCAGTGAAGGGTGAGCAGGGATATTTTTGTTATCGTCCTTGAAGAGAACCTACTTGTATTGTGTATGTGTGTGTGTGTGTATCTTTCGAACGTGATTATTTTTTCTTCACTTTTCTCCATTTTCTTATTCTTCTTTGTTATTGTTTCATAATGCAAAATAAAGATGGCAGCGTGAGGAAGGGCGAGTGGTGTGTAGTGTGGAGGGGTTGGTGCTCTGTTGGCTTAGTCGGTTTCTTCGACTATATTAAATTAAGGCTTACAAAAAAATTCGAAGGATAATAAGGCAGAGTGGGGTTGGCTGCTTGGCTATTTGCTTGGTTAGTTGTTGGCAAGTTTGTAAGGATAGCCTCCTCGCCACTCGCACTATGTCCGCTCGATGTTTGTGCCCTAGCCATTAAGTGTTGGTTTTCCTTTCCTTTGAGGAAAATTCATAAAAATGTTATTTGTTTAGATATTTTCTAATTGGTGTAGGGACATCTTTTTAATTATTTTGAGTGAAGAAACCCAAAAGAGTGCATGGGGATAGCTTTTGTGGTATGCAAAAGAAAAAAATAGCAAAAGAAAAAATAATTAAACTGCTGTGTTCTTTTTTTAAGTGCTGTGAGTGTGACCTTTGTGGGGTACTGATTGTTAGATGTTTTACGTCAGTTATGAAGGGATCTTGTTATACGGACATGATTAATTGTAACAATTTTGAGATATCCTGTGTGCAAGGTTGGCCCTTTTTTTAAAGATTGAGATCGGATACTTGTTGAAGTGAGTGTGCGTTTTGTTAGAAAAAATTCAAGGCGATATTAGATTTGCCATTAGGCAATGGGTTATTAATATTGTGTTCGTTAAAATTGTGATACTTTAAAATCAAGACTATTGAGAACTGAAAAGAACTATATCCTGGAAATCTAAGGCAAACTCTTGAAAAATGGCTGATTAATTAGAACTATGAAAAGATTGGCAGATCTGGCAAAAAATGGAAACTTGAATTGTTGTTCAACATTTTGAAATGGACAAAGTAATTTACATACGAAATTTGACAAACAATGTGCAGCTCCAAAGCCTAGAGAAGGTTGAGACGAGTAAAATAGCAAAAAAGTGGAAGAAGAATTTTCTTCTGCCTAAGTGCTTTCAAAGGTAAGAGTACTTCAAATAGCGAAGCAAATAATAGCTTTTGAAAAAAACTAGGGTCGAAGGCTGATCTTTGCTTGAAAGACAGAAAAATATTGACAAAAACGCAAATTTTGTAGGAAGCGGAAGCAGGTGCCGACGGAGAAAGAGCGTACATTGGCTTAAAAATCTTAAATGAAGCTATGGAAGAGCACCTCTTTTAACACCATAAAGTAAATAATTTTCTTGAGTCTAGAGCCCCTGAACTTTCATTTCAAAATACAGTGGTGGTCCAGTATAACGAATGCCTATATTACTTATTCTATATAAAGAACAAATAACGAATTTCAGAAAATAGGCAGAACAAAATAGCATTGAAAAATCTAAAGTCTTACTTCTAAGAAGTTAACGGGAAGAGGCTTTCAGCAATAACATTCAACGCCTACAAAAGCAAATGCATATTGAAGATTTTTTTTCTTAAATTTGAATACAAATAATTTGTATGTACTATTTCTGTATAATGTATATAATTTGAAAAAAAAAACTAATAAGTCAATTCCTTAAATGTTTCCTTTTATGTGAATGAAGTTAAATAGGTTTTTTTATTCTATTTAGTGAAGTATTTTCTTTTTTTATGAAGTATGAAATAAAATGATTAGAAATACAACTGAACGTTCTATTAACTAAAGATTTGTATGGTAGGGTTTCGATACAACGAATCTTCGATATAACGAATTGACTCTGGACATTATATCGTTCGTTATACTGGACCACAACTATGTAAGACTCTTTCTTAAAGACTGCCTAGAAATAAAATAAATAAGGTGGCGCTACAGAGCGAGAAGCCCCGGGGCCTAGTGGCATTTTAATTACTCTCAGAGAACTTGGCAATTTCTCACGGAAGGCGATGTCCTTGGACATCTTGATAGGTCCTTATCAATGTGGTTTTAGACCAGAGAAAGAGAAGTCCACAATAGACCAAATTTTCACATTACGGCAGATTTTGGAAAAAACCCGAGAATATAATATCGATATTCACCATCTCTTTATCGATTTCAAGGCCGCGTATGACAGTATCTACAGAGACGAGCTGTACAGAGCCATGTCTAGTTTCGGCATCCCTGCAAAACTCGTACGACTATGCAGGATGACTTTGGAGAATTCACTCTGCTTCGTCAAGGTCGGTAAAGAACTCACCGAGACCTTTGATATCGAAAAAGGTTTTAGGCAAGGCGACAAACTGTCATGCGGTTTCTTCAACATCATACTTGAACAGATTGTAAGAAACTCAAACGTCAACACCAGAGAAACAATCTTTCAAAAGTCTGTACGATTAATCGCCTATGCAGACGATATTGACGTAATGGGATGAAAAAAGCGTGATGTCATAGATGCTTTTGCGAGTATTGAAACAGAAGCGGCAAAAATGGGTTTGATGGTTAATGAGGGCAAAACGAAGTATATGTTGTCATCAAACAAGGACACAGAACATCGACGAATTGGACAATACGTCACAATAGACAAACATAGCTTCGAGGTAGTACAGGACTTCGTCTACCTAGGATCCGCTGTAGACACGGACAACAACATCAGTGCGGAGATCAAACGGAGAATAACTCTTGCCAACCGTTGCTTCTTTGGGTTAGGAAGGCAATTGAGAAACAAAACCCTCTCCAGAAAAACCAAGGTAACCTTTTATAAGACCTTAATCATCCCATCAGTCCTGCTTTACGGCGCGGAAGCATGGACCTTATCGAAAGCGGATGAGGAAACCCTTGGTCGTTTCGAAAGAAAAATTCTCCGAATGATCTTTGGTCCCGTATGCGAAGACAATGTGTGGAGAAGAAGATACAACAACGAGCTGTATGAGCTGTACCGCGACATGGGCATAGCCAGAAGAGTACGCATCGCGAGGCTACGATGGTTGGGCCATGTAGAGCGGATGGACACAAACGCTCTGGCTCGTCGGGTGTTCGAACGCACATTGCAGGGAAATCGCGGAAGGGGAAGACCTCGTCTTAGGTGGCGCAATCAAGTGGATGAAGACCTCAGCCGACTTGGAGTGCGAAACTGGAGAGAGCTCGCCCGAAATCGAAGTCGTTATAATATAATAAATAAGTCGTTGAGGCCCAGGTTCACCCCGAATTTTAATGCCCACCTAAGTATGTAAGTAAGTTAAAACTAATATTTTCGTGTAGTCTGTATTTTAAGGCTTAAGTTCATTTTGCGGTTTTTTGAAAGTGGGTTGATGGGGGTTGGTCAGATATGGAGTGGTTAGTGTGGGTGACCACTGTGAAGAAAAAAGGTGCTAACCAATTTAAATAAGGTTAAATTTTCAAAAACATCTTGTGTTTATTTGTGATATTCATATTTATTAAACAAGGTTTTTCATATTTTAGCAATTTGAGCACAAAAATAAATCATATTTGTAAATATTAACTTGTCAATGAAATAACATACTTGAGTTTCAGAATTTATCAGTTTTCTTCCTTTTTTAAAAAGAGTATAGATTTTGTTTTTGATCGATGTTTAATATCTACCAGTTTTCGTTTGATAGTTTAGCTCTTCTTTTGGTCGTCAGAGTATGACAATTAGCACTTTTTTAATGCTACACGCTCGTGTCGTTCATATTAATAAAAACATTAACCAATAGATGTCGCTATATTATAAGAACGCGAATAAATAGGTAGTTTATTCTATTAACCACTGTGACGAAAAGAGTAAACATGGTAATACAGCGATTAAATATACCCTATTTCACTGAGGCAGAATGCAACATTATTATGAATAAGGAATTTTTCAAATAGGTCCAGTCGCTTTTTGAATCCAACCGATCTTCCTACATTATATCACTATTTGAAAATTTTTTGTTTTCTACTTGCGCATAGCTCCATTTTATTAGATTTTGAATTCCCGTTCTTGCTCGCGTTTGAATATGGGGATTAGATACAAGCAACAAGAGTGTGTAACGAAGCGTTATATAGGTATAGAAGAAGGATTTTTGAAATTCGACCAGTAGTGAATAGAAATCAAACTCCCAGACAACTCCATCACTTCGTTTTTTTTTTTTTTTTTGTGATCGCAAGTGTTTTTTCTTTTTGGAAGTGTTGAGAACATCGTTCAATCGCTGCTAGTTCCGCTGTTCTTGAATATAGATTCGGCATTACTTATCCTTCCTTCAAAGAAATTTACTAAATTGCCTCCTTCCTTCGAATATTAATCTAAGCTTAACTAATCCTAATTGGTGGGGACTACTGTAAAGTAAGTTTTGATCCTTGCGACAAATTACATAATATGTCGAGTGTCGAAAATATATCAGGTTTTTCCAACACTGACGAAGTTAGTACCAGCCTTTTTTTATTATGAAATTTTTATCCCTTTTAAAAGACCTTTTTAGTGATGTGCTCTTAAAAAAAAAAAAAATTAGTGCCAAATCTACTGGACTGGTTTAGATGAAATTTGGAACAGAGGCAGGCGTACCCCACAGGCGGATCACTAGTGTGAAGCGGAAAAGTGGGAGAGTTGTGATCGCTCCAAGATCACTACTCGTAACGCCGGAAATGAAAAAGAAGAAGAAGAAGAAGGCAGTCTTGTGCCTGAGAACGGATATAGTGTGTTTAGTTCTGACTTAGTATGCTTCAGTGGTTTACGCTAAGCTTGATTCTCGTTCTTTTCATAAATTGCTAGTTGCTTTTAATAATATAATTCGGTATATTTTTAGTCTGCGTAGGTTTGACCATGTCTCTCAATACCATCAACTAGTCCTTGGCTGTACTTTTGAACAGTTTCTAAATACGAGATGTTGTATATTCTTACACAAAATAATTCAAAGAAAAACGCCGCTATATTTATTTGAAAAGTTACAGTTTTCACAATCTGCCCGAACTCTGAATCTTATTACACCTTTATGCACTTATTTGAACTCTTCTAGACTATTTTATGTATACACCAGCAAACTCTGGAACTCCTTGCCAGTAAGCTTAAAACAAATAGTAGGAATCTTACAGTTTAAAAAAGCAATATTCAACTATTTTAATTCATTAAACATGCAAACAGTAAATTGAAAATAAAATATTTAATCTTAGTTTAATAAAATTCTTCTTACCTAAAATCAAAAAAATTAAAATCATTTTGTAAATATTATCTAGTTTTTTTTTTTTTTTTTTGTTTTTGTTAAAATATTGTATATGTACTATTATTGTTACTTATTTAAATAACTCAACTTGTACTTGCAAGTCCTGTCTTAAGGTACTATAAAAGACTCAGTCTTATTTGTACACCATTATGAAATAAAAATGAAATTGAAATTGAAATATCCAAATTTTACTTCAGGAGTCCACAATCCAAACTCACCCTAAGGGAAGAAGAACAGCGCTTTCGAAGGTAAAGCCTTGCAGAATGACAAGGTAGTCATTGTAGCATTGAAATGAACAGTAGAACCCTAGTCACACTTTTTTCATTACTTGTATCATGTAGGCTTCCATAATTTTCTTCTGACTTTTTTGAGCAAAACCTTCCAAAATGGCAGTGCTGTCAAACTCCAAAATCGGAAGAATTGAACTAAATGCTGAGAGAGGTACGGCAATCACTTAAGCGAAAATTCATTTACAATGCTTTAAGGGGTTCGTTATAATATTAAACGAATGTGAATGAAACAATCCACAACTTACTTCCTTAGGTGCGCATCACAGTTTGGGGGAACCTGAGCCTCAAGCAACACCTTACGCCAACAAATTCGATTTTGGGCGAACTCTCTCCAGTTTTGCGCTCTAAGTCGGTTGAGGTCTTCTTCCACTTGATTGCGCCACCTAAAAAGAAGTCTTACCTTTCCGCGATTTCCCTACTTTCGAAAAATCGTCAAGTCGGAGTGTTAATGTCCATCCGCTGTACATGGCCTAGCCATATGTACTTTTCTAGCTATATGCCCATGTCGCGGTACAGCTCATACAGCTATAGTTGTAATATCTCTTCTCCACACATTTTCTTCGCCAAAAGATCACTCGGAGTATTAATCTTTCGAAGCATTCAAGGGGCTCCTCATCCGCCTTTGATAAAGTCCTTCGGCTTCTACGCCGTAAAGCAATTTCAATTCGTCGATGTTCTACGTCCTTACTTGATGACAGAATATACTTCGTTTTACACTAATCTACCATCAAACCCATTTTTGCCGCTTCCGTTTCAATGCTCGCATAAGCACCTAACACATCAAGTTTCCTTCTTCCCATTGCATCAATATCGTCTGTGTAGGTGCGTAACATAACAGGCTTTTAAAAGATCATTCTTCTAGTTTTAACTTTTGAGCCTTGTAAAATCTTTTTAAGTATGTTGTTGAAGAAATCGCATGAGAGTGTGTCACCTTGTCGAAAGCATTTTTCGACATAAACGGCCTCACTGCGTTCTTTACCGACCTTGACGGAGCAGCGTGAATTCTCCAAAGTCTTCCTGTATAGTCGTACGAGTTTTGCAGGGATGCCGAAACTAGACATGGCTCTGTACTGCTCGTCTTTGTAAATACTGTTACACGCGGCCTTGAAATCCACAGAAAGATATTGTTCATCGATATGAAGGTGAAAATTTGTTCTATTGCGGACTTTTGAAGTCTTAATTCACATTGACAACATATTACTGCAGACAAGATCCTTTACACGACATAAAAGAGGCTTATTCTTCTATCATTGGCACAATTATGAGGGTCTCCCTTTCTTAGGAGCGGGCATACTGAGGTTAAATTCATCGGGCATACTTTCTTCCGACCATATCATGCAGATCACCTGGTGCATGCTCTTTTCCTACTAATCTTCAGCTCTCTTGAAAAGCTCTGCACCAAGGCCATCTGCACCTGCAGTCTTATTTGATTTAAGTTTGAATATAGCAAACATCAAAACAATTGAGGGGATTTAAAGTTTCAGGCGAGAGGTCATCTATGAAACTAAGGTGAGACCGAGACAAAACGGAACCCTGAGGCACACCAGCATTTATGAAGAAGGTATCAGACTTCAAACCACCGACAACAACTTTTATTGAACGGTCGAAAAGGTAGTTTTGAAGCCAACCAAGAAGAAACTCATCGATACCTTTCAAAAGCACGCAAGAGAGCATGATGCCAAGCTCAATCAAATGCTTCAGAAATATCAACCGCAATGATCTTATTTGCTCCGAAGCAGTATACAAATTGGTTCCAATTTTTGGTGAGATATGCCAACAAATCATCAGTGGAGCTTTTGCTTCGAAAGTAGCACTGTCTCTGTCATTAAAAGGCTTTTTTTCAAGAAATTTGATGATTTGAAGGTTTATCGACGTTTCCATGATATTAAAATGAAGTGATGTCTGTGCAATTGGGTCGGTAATTGGGAGGGATGGAAAATTCAAACTTTTTAGGGATCAAGAAAAGCCCCATAGTCATTCAAAATGTAAATACAAATAGTCTCAACGTGGTAAAGTGGCTCTACAGCTTCTAGTCTGTGGTAATTCTGTAATGAAATTATTAGATTCTTCAAGATGGTGAGAAATGCCCTCCTGTGTCTAAAAAAGAAATCCTTTCTTTCTTTTTTTTCTTGGAATATTGGGAGGTACCCTAATGAGGTACATGATTTCTATAATCAATACCATAATAATTGGTGTATAAAACTGCGAAAGTTCATTTTAAAAACCCTATTCTGCAGAAGAGCCAGCCAACAATAGGATTGATTACTCCACACGTGTTGTTTCATATTAAAACTAATTTGATAATTTAATGTCTTCTTTTTATTCCGATCAAATATTTTAACATTCCACTCGCTGCCATTAAACGGGAACCTGAAAAGGGCTCCCAAATTCAGCCCCCGTTCAATATATTTCGAATTACAAAGTGAGCAGTTTGCATCTCAGGATTCTTCCATTACACCCCTGTTCTCCGACTGATGTCAGGGTAATAAACAAAATTTATGTTTCTTCCTTACAACAAATTCATCCCGGCACATCTTTTTAAGAAAAATTACTTTGCCTTTAAAGCAGGCATCGTATATTGCTCTCTCTCTCTCTCTATTTTAAAATGGCTTTTTAGCTCTTGATTCTTGAAGAAACCAGCACCAGCTGGTAAGAAGGATGATTGCTTTTTCTCATCACCGTGCTCATTGCAGGCTCCATCCACATCCACCAAGCAACACTTTGCATTACTAAAATTTCACGATGGCTCATCGCCCTCCATTACAATATCGACGAAATCATTTCAAAAATTATTTGGACAAGTTATGACGTCCTTAAAGCACTGGAAGCAAGGAAAATAAGACATAAAAACACAAGAGTTGCCATTGAATTCATAGACCGAGTGGCGCGTCTAAGGAACATACTTACCCACCTTTCCGTATCATTGCCATTTAAAAGATACGTAAACCTATTTTCAAAACGTCAATTGAGCCCATTTCTCGACTTTGTCTCATTACTTTCCATAGTATGACTGACGTAAGGGAGTTCTACGATCGAATCTCAGGCAAAATGTCTTGAGTCAAGGCAATAACCAAGTCGATTTAACGTTAAATTTAACACACCAATCTGAGGAGATGCTTTGCTATGTGGTTTATGTTGGTTGCTCACAGTCTAAGGACCTCACTATTTTGATTATTTTGAATGAGAAAGGCTCCCTTGTCTTGACTTTGTGCGGTAGGTACTTTGGAGTCAACTAAAGGACAAGGCAAACAAATATTTGTTTGTCTTATTCGTTTGCTGTCTGGTTTATGTGTATTCGACTTCGTGTTGTGTGTGTTTGTGTGGGTGGGTTGTGTTTTGGCCTATAACTGGACATTTGGCTCATTAGGTGTTATTACCAAGTTCTTTATTTTTTCATGCCATCAAAAACAAGCAAACAGAAAATTATAAGACTGAAATTGGGAGCAACGCAAATCCCTTGAGTATACTCGTATACAGACAAAAGGAGATAGCAATAGAAGAGAAGGCCAGCACCAATTTGTATGCATCGTGTGTAGGAGCTATTTCGATTAAAGCCCTCCAATTTCTGGTTAATGTATCCTTAATGGTAACGGCAGTGTGTTTATAAGCGCCCTCCGACGCTCTATGTCCCTATCGAGTGTCCATGTCCAATGTCCATGTCCAGTTTATGTCCACTTGCTGTAAGACCATACCTCCATCTCTCTCTCCTTCCTAGACTGTAGCTAGTGTTGAAGTGTGTGTGCTTGTATATGAACGTAGTGATGGATGGAGCTGTTTGTGTTTTTGACTATACGAATTTGTGCCTCTCTGCAGGGCTTTGAGCCCAACAGCATATGGACGAAGGTCCTAATCGGGAATTAGTAATTTATTAAAACGATTCCAGGGTCATGAAGTTCTTTTATTTGGTTAATAAACGTGTTAACGTTGATGAATAAAATATTTACGAATGTGAGAGATGAAATTGATTTCGCCTCATGGTGCTACAACTAGGATACAAGAACACACAGAATTAGCCCAGCGAGAGAGAGAGAGAATAAGAGGGAGAAGGCAGAAACATTTTCAGTCCTTGACGATACAAATTGCAATTTGTTAACGGCCAAGCAAGGAGAATGATATTATAGAAGTAATCAAGAAGTCGGTGTCGGTTGATTATGTTTTTATGATTGAACACAAATGTACTCTGGTCGTTTGTTGATAGAATTGTATTTATTGCTTCGAAATAGAAAACTTGGATAATGAAACTGGACGCGCTGCTGTTGCGATTGGAATTATTTGCTGAATTATTAATGTTTTGGGGATATAATTTGCATGTACAGACCACCTACACCAGTCGAACAGAAATATTTTTTGTGTACTGAGAACCGCGGTTCGAACGGAAACTATTTGTTTTTGTTTTCTCGGAGGCATATACTACATTTTGGCCTATTCAAAACATGCACAAAAGGCTCACTAGTGCGGTGTTGTTCCGACCATTTAGTAAGAACCAGTGGTTTCTTTTGTCGTCCAATGACGGGAAGTTTCTCATTACCTGTCGAAATAGTGACTAGTGACTGCCCATGCTCATTGGTATTGCTTTTGTTGAGACAGCAAAAAGGACATCATTTGTCCATAATAATTGAAGCCATTGTTACGTGGAAATTCGAGATTCAAGTCCCGGAAACATGAAATAGTTTCTGCTCACTTAGGTGGGTGGTCCTCACAATTCAGAGTGAACCTTGTTCTCAACCAACATGTTTCGCCATTAATTTTGATTTCAGGCGAGCTCTCTCCAGTTGAAAGTGAAAGTGCATTAACCTCGACAGTTAAGCTTCTTGCGGAAGGTTTTGGTGCGAAGATCACTGCTAATGACATTGAACATTGCTATATAAAGTCAATTCGGAAAAACAATAGTGGCTCTCTAACCAAACAAAAGAAACTCAATGACATCGTATGCGTTAAATTCAAGTCTGTGAAATGTAAACAAAATCTTTTCTCTTTACAACGAAAGAAGCACTTATCCACAAATATTTTTGGCGATGAATTTGGAAATAAACCGATCTTTATTAACGAAAGCCTTACATCACTTAATAGGCTATTATTCAATAGGGCTAGACAATTAAAATCAGAAAAGAAATATTTATATCTTTGGATCAGAAATGGAGTAATATTAATGAAAAAACAAGAAGGAGAAACTACTTTGAGCATATCTTAGATGAATAAAGAACAAGATGGAAAACCACACTAACACATTGATACCACCCCACAAGCTGCTGCACGCACTCATTCACAAAATTTCACTAGCACCACCTTATATTCGGATCTCAACACTGGGCTTACACAAAATTTCACTAACACCACTTTATATTCGGATCCACACACAGGGCTTACACAAAATTGTACCATAGTATTGGTATTCTCGTCTGGGAACCGGTTTTTTTTTTTTTACTTTTAGTCACCTTAAGGCTACGTCTGGCAGAATTTTTGGATTTAAAACTTTTTTTTGGGTTTTGTAAATAAAATTTATTTGTGATTATATACTTTTTAAAGTATTTGGAAATAAAAATTTAAGCATCAAAATATTAAAATATTTTCTTTTTTGTTAAACATTTCTCTGAGTAGTCTCCTCCCTTCTATTTCTTCTTTTTAAAAAACGTTTCTTAAGAGAAATAGACAGAAAAGTATGACTGTTAAAAAAATATATAATACTAAAGCAAAACAGTAACCAATAAATATGAATTCATTTTGCATTTGTTTGATGAAAGAGATTCCAACTTAAGCTTTCGATTCTCTTCTTGAAGCTGAGTTGAAAATTTAAGCAGTTAATTAATTGAATTAAAAAAAAAAAATCAAAAGTAAAAGAATTGAAAGCGGATAGCAAACTATGTAGACATTTTTTTAAAAACTTATCTCAATCAAAATATTGAAATGCAGAAATCTTGTAGATATTATGGAGAGCTCAGAAAGCCTTCACTCATCTCTGTAGCACAATTACTTACAAAGCACCAACACTTCAAGTTTTAATTTTTTTTTGTGTTAAGAAAAATTGAAAACTTAAAGTGTTGGATCTTTGTTAATAATTGTGCTACAGAGATGAATGATGGCTTTCTGAGCTCAACACAACGTGGACAAAAATTCCACATTTAAAGATTTTGATTGAGATAAGTTTTTTAAAAAATTTCTACCGAGCTTTTAGTAAAAACAAAAAATCAAAGCTTAAAGTGTTGGCGCTTTGTAAGTAATTGTGCTACAGAGATGAATGAAGGCTTTCTGAGCTCTCCATAATATCTACAAGATTGCTGCATTTCAATATTTTGAATGAGATAAGTTTTTTACAAAATGTCTACATAGTTTGATATTTAGGTTTTGGTATTAAAAAAAAGTTTAGACAAATAACCGAGCTGAGGGAGCGAATCAGAATATAATAAGTCCCAATAGAATCAGTATCGTTGCATGTTTATGAGTTTTCACATCTTGCCCAGCTTTACAAAAAAAAATTGAGTTTTTAAAAAACTATAACTTTGGTGTTGTTCAAACCCTGCCCTTAAGAATTTTTCAGTAGTATGGTGAAAATTAAATTTCAGGATATGTTTCAAGGTGGTTTCAAGTTGCCAAGCAAAAAAAAAATTAATTCACCACGCATATACTTCCACAACTTTTTCGCGCCTTTTTTCTGCAGCTCACACGTATTCACAGATGGAGGCTGCGATTACAAAAACAACAATGTAAACAAATGGAAGTTGCGGGGAAGGAGACGTAATGGTTTTCCATCTTGTTCTTTATTCATCTAAGGAGCATATCTTCTCTTGAAGATCTGGATAAAATAATTTAACCATGGCTAAAAGTCTAACAACAAATTTTTACGATGTTTCATTAGTTACTCCTTTTTGTTTTTTTGATAGAAAAATGTTTAAAAGTGTATTTCATTTAAATGCGTTTGCAAATAGCCTCTTTATCATCCATCTAAATATTAGAAGTATGAGAAAAAATTTTGATTTGTTTTTGGCTCACTTTGAATCATTTGTTAATAAGCCTGATATTATCTTTCTAACTGAAATTTGGATATATGAACATGAAAAGAGCTTCTTCAATATTGCTGGTTATGTTTTTAATGCAAAGTGTAATAATACTTATGCGTCTGGTGGTACTGCTGTATTTATTAAAGAAGGTTTAAACTGTTAGTATAACACAATAGATCTTCTAAGTGCTGATATGGTTAAGCTTTCTTTCACTATTAACTCTGCTAAATTAGTTTTTATGTGCTTTTATAGATTTCATCATGTTAGTGAAGATGTTTTTATTACTGAGCTTTCCTCTCTTTTGAATGATACCAACGTTAAAAATCTTTTTATTGTGGGTGACATTAATATTGACATCTTAACTGAATCTTTAACTGTAGATAATTACCTATCTTTAATGTCTGCTAATGGTTTTGAATCTTGCATAAATGAGCCAACGCGTATAACCCTTACATCTAAATCGTGCATTGATCATATCTTTGCTAGACTTGACCTCAAAGCCAATTTTAATCTAACAAGCAGTCTTCATGATTTGAATATTACGGATCATTGCATGACCTGTCTACTTTTAAATTTTAAAGACAATTTAAAAATTAGATCAGTTGATCAAATAACTGGTAGTCATTCAGTCAATCTCTCATTTGAAAGCCTGAATACATCATTGCTTTTCGAGAATTGGAATGGAGTCCTTACTGAGCCTGATCCTTCAGTTGTCTTTGAAATGTTCATCAATTTATTGCAGGGTTATGTTAGTCAAAGCTCTGAAGTAATTCAAAACAGAAAAAAGAAGCTCACAAAACTTAAACCATGGATGTCCAGCTTCTAACTAAATAAAATTGATAAAAAGAATAGTTTAAGAGTTAAATGCAACAAGCATCCTAAAAACCTTCATCTTCGTAACAATTATGACCGTTTGTGTAAAGAGATTAGCCTTGAAGTTCCTATTTGTAAAGAAAACTATTATATGAATAAGTTCCATATTGCCAAAGGGAATTCCAGAAAAGAATGGGGCTTGGTCAATGAAATGTTCAACAGAAAATCTTCTTTTGATGTTCCTCATTCTTTGATTGTCGGAAATTCGAATATTACCATCCATTCTGAACTGTCAAAGGCTTTCAATGATTATTTTACTGATATACCATTAAAAACACTTAGTGATGCGGGCTTCAATCAATCCTCATATCATTGTACTGATAGTTGCTTCCATGATTTATACCAATGTAATAGTTTTTATTTTGAGCCTATCATGGCTGTTCTGATTTTCGTACGGATTCAAAACGGAAACCGAAATTGAATCCGTACGGATTTAAAAAGTGTGTTCTTATTTTCGAACGGATTCACTACTGATTTTTTGTCACAAAAACGTGTTGGAAATTTAATTTTTGTGTTTATTGAAACTGTTTACAGCTTTATTGCATGTAAGTGCTAATATAAGTTTATTATTTTTCATTTCTAGCAATAAATAATGTTCTACAGAATTCATTAACCGGATTCAATTCCGCTAACAAAATGATAAGCGAATTGAAAACGTACGGATTCGGAATTGAGAACCGCAAATATTCTAAAACGGGAGGATATGGTATCCGAACAAAAATCAGAAAAGGGGTGTATATCTTCCTTTGAAGTTTTAAAAACCATTAACGCTCTGAACAACTCAGATTCTTGTACATACAACAGTTTTTCAAATAATTTTACTAAAAAGGTTAGTTTTAATGTCGTTGATATATTAACTCATCTTTTTAATGATAGTGTTTATCATGGTATTTTCCCTGATTGTTTGAAAATGGCTGAGGTTATTCCAGTTTTTAAGAAAGGTGACAGAAATTGTATCTCAAATTATCGACCTATCTCCCTTTTATCAGTTTTCTCAAAAATTTTTGAAAAAGTTATGAAAAATAAAATCCTTAAGTATCTCGACAACAACTCATTTTTTAGCTCAAATCAGTACGGGTTCAGAGCCAAAATGTCAACTGAGGATGCGTTGCTAACCTTTTGCACCTCTGTTTATGAAAGTATGGACAAGAAAAAGTACACAGCTGCTCTTTTTATAGACATTACTGAGGCCTTTCATACGGTCGACCATAAGATTTTACTTTCTAAATTAAATAAAGCTGGCTTCAGGAGTTTCACTCTGGACTGGTTTTCTTCTTTTCTTCAGAATAGAAAGCGAAAGGTTAGAATAGGTAAAAACTTAAGTGAAAGCCGCATTATTAATATAGGTGTTCCTCAAGGATCAGTCCTTGGCCCTATTCTGTTCCTTATTTATATAAATTCTATTTTAAGCTTGAAGTTAAGAGGCACTAAAACCGGTTTTGCTGATGATATAGCATGCGTATATTCGAGCTCATCACTATTCGATCTTATTGCTGACATAAATCATGATTTGGATCTGCTAAGGCATTGGTTTGCTACACATAAACTTGTTTTGAGTGATAAAACAAAGGTAATGTTTTTCAATCTACTTTCTTTCGAATCCAACCTTCCTGACCTCAATATGCATAGCTCTTGCTGTAAAAATCAATTCTTGTTATGATGTCTTAAACATTGATTGTTCCTCAAAATGTTTCTTAATTGAAAAAGTATCAGTATTTAAATACCTTGGCCTAACAATCGATAGTAAAATGAATTGGAAACCACATACTACCACCCTAAAGAAATATCTACTTTCCACATCATATATATTTTTTCACTTAAGAAAACTCTGTTGCCAAAAGCTCTTAGAAACTCTCTATTATGGTTTAGTTCAATCTAAACTACAATACGGTATAGTTTGCTGGGGTGGTACGTACAAAAACTACCTTCAACCCTTGATCGTAACCCAAAAGCGTGTATTAAGATCAATTTGGAAGAAAAGGAGGCCAGATCATAGCTTCCTGTTGTTCATTAGCTCCGGTATAGCTACTCCCCTTAAAACATCTCTACTATTTAAGGTTTTAAAAATTTTCTTTTTAAGGAGTGGATCACGTCATACTTCTGTTTATGCTTTGCGCAGTAGTGAAAGAAATCTTGCGATTATTCCAACACATAATTCTCGGCACTTTTTTCATTTTTATTCATCAATAGCACCTAGACTCTATAATATGTTACCCTCAAATATTCGTTCAATTGGCTCTTTGTTCTCTTTCAGTGTGAAAGTTAAAGAATGGCTGTTTAACTTTGATTTTGATGAAATTTATGGCTTAATTAGAGTTTTAGTTTAAATGTTTGTCATCTCATACAATCAATTTTGTTTTTTACACTTTATGTAAATGATTTAAACTTTTTCCTATTTGTAATTTAATTATTTCTTTTTTTCTCTTCTCTCTCACTTTTATTTTTATTTCTTTATTTTTATTTATTATAATGTCTGCATTTAACTACCCCACAACACTTTTTAAATAATTATGTGCACTTGTTACTTTTATGATTAATTTTTCTGCGCGATACTTTCGTCTCTTGTCTTAAGACAACAGATTGTATCTTAATGTTTTCTTTCATTTCAAATGTTTATTTTAATGTATATATTATTTTTGTTAATTTGGTTATTGTAAAAATTGTTCTTACATATATCATCGAAAAAAAGAAAAAAAAAAAAAAAAGTTTTGCACTTAGTCGGTTGAAGTCTTCTTCCACTTCATTGCGCCACTTTGAAATCGATAAAAAGATGGTGTATATCGATATTATATTCTCGGATTTTTCCTAAGATCTGTCGTTATGTGAAAATTTGCTCTATTTTGGATTTTTCTGGTCTAAGACAACACTGATAAGGACCTATCAAGTTGTTGACGTGGGGCTTCAGACGTTCACATATTGCAGCATACAAGATCTTATACGTGACGTTAAGGAGGCTTATTCCTCTACAATTGGCGCAATTTTGAGAGTCTTCTTTTTTAGGATCGGGCATACGAGTTTCTATTCACTAGGCATCCATCGGAAGGATAGATATTTGATTACAGTACAAGTTGAACGGCGCATTGTGCCTGATAGCAGGACAAGTGTCTTCATTTCCTTTGAGCATTCTGCGGCGTCCTCAGAACTACGATTTTATCATTTATTGACAAACATGAATTATCGATTTATCTTTTTTTTTTTAATTTTGAATGTTATTCCTATCAAAGCATGGTAAAGATTTATGCACTAGGCTCCGTGATTCTTTGAGCTTCGAGTTGTGCTACTGGACTTAGTTACTCACTTACTGACAATTACTAGCACTCGAGGAACTACTAAAATTGACACAAAAGGTAAGCGATTTCTTCTTAGATTATGGGCTATTTTCACACTGCTAGCTGTTTCCCCCTCAAAATAAAGACAGTATCATACTTCCGCGGCTCCGCCGAACGAGATGACTCGCTTTGCGCTTAAACTACTTTGGAAATTGTACCAAAAACTTATTTCCAATGTGAGTCCTATGTAGCTGAAGAACGATTTTTTTTATTTTGGCGGCCATTTTATCAAACCAAATTGCCGCATTTTGGGCTTATAAAACCCTTCCCCTTTTTAGTCGGGACGCCAATGCACTTGCAGAGATTGACAGTTTGATGCGGATTGAGGAGCTGAGGATTATTTATTAAATTTATTAAATAAAAAAAGCATGAATTATGCAGGGTGTCCCGTAATTCGTGTTACATACTTTCGGGAGTGGCGTAGATAGTTTTTCGCAATGAGGGGCGGGGGGGAGGGGATGGATCTAGTTCGCTCACTTTCTTAAAAGTTTTAATAATAAAAACAAAAAAAAATAATACATTATAAGCATTCGTTTGATAATAACCAAAATAAATATTGATGTAATTAGTCAAATAATATTAATTTAAAAAGAGAAATCACAAAATAAAATCCATTTTTCTGTTCTTTTTAGATAAAACACTTATAACCATCAAACGATTAAAACCATTCTGCAAATAAGTAAACATACAAAACTTTTCACACTGTCATTAAAATAGATATAATTTAAAAAATCTCACATCGTTGGTCCTGTTTCAATATTGCTTTTATTTTCTTTGTTGACGTTTAATCCGGCTAGTAGTTTTAATAAAATATATAATATGTATATGTATATACATTTATTTATTTATTTATTTATTTATTTATTTTATTATTTTATTACTATGGAACGGAACAAGGTAGGAACGGAGTCGGTATCATCCTTGACCAAAGTTTATGTAACAGCGTGTTGACCATTTTGAAGTCCAGTGACCGTTTGATGTCTCTTAAATTGGTGATGGAAGGAAAGGTCTGGAATATAATCAGTGCATATGCTCCCCAAATAGGGTGTGAGCGGAGGAAAAAGATTCATTCTGAGTATTTGTTTGTAGGAGGAGATTTGAATGGACATGTCGGGAAGACAAACGAGGATTATGAAGACTGCCATGGAGGTTTGGGATTCGGCACCAGGAACACTCCTGGTGAAGATATTCTAAATATGTACAAGTCATACGGTCTAATCGTACTAAATACCATGTTCATCAAACAAGACCGACACCTTATCACTTACAGCAGTGGAGGAAATGAAACCCAGATTGATTACCATTTGGTAACCAATTACATGAAATCTCGGGTGAAAGACTGCAAAGTGATACTAGGAGAAGCTGCCGCTCAACAACACCGTCTTCTTTTAACAGAATTTTTTACTGATGCGGTGAAGGAAGTCAAACAAACAAAGGCTCCTAGGAGAATCAAGTGGTACAATCTGGAGAAAACCAAAGGACAGCAATTCATTTCGTATATGCAAAGTCAGCTGTGTAATACCCTCGACGCAGTTTCAAATGCAATCACGGCACAAAATATGTGGGATCGCCTACAACGAACCTGCTTAGAGAGAGCCAAATCACTGTTAGGAGTCTTAAAAGGACACCACCAACAAGCTAAAGAAACCTGGTGGTGGGATTATGAAGCTAAAGCAGTGATTAGAAAGAAGAAAGCAGCTTTCCAAGCTTGGTCGAAGTGCCACAAATGAAAAAGCGCGTTTCAAAATGGAATACAAGAGCTGCAGAAAAGAAGCGAAGAAAAAGTGCGCCCAACTTCAAGCAAAAAGCACGGAGGGCCTGTATTGAGAGCTGGAAGAGATTTCTGCCCCAGCTGCTGAAGCAAATCAGGCAATCCAAGAGCTAAGACAAAGCAACTTGAATAAGGGAGCAACCATTTTCAAAATAGCCGCTCAGAGAAGGAGAAATGCGCAGGAGATTCGTTCGCCGAAGTTCATCAATGATGCTCAAGGAGTGCTACTTGTGGATGACGACAAAATTCTTCACAGGTGGCGACAGTATTGTGATGATCTTTTGAATGAACAGTTTCCTCGGCGCCACTTTCCAACAGCTGCACCTAACTTTACGGAATTATCCGACGTCACAGTCGAAGAAGTTAGGGAGGCAGTTAAGAACTCCAAAAAAGGCAAAGCGATTGGGCCAGACGAGGTACCATATGAGTTTTGGAAAAATATGGGAGACATCGAGTTAAGATGGCTCACGAATCTCATCTCCAAACTTGTAAGAGGTGACAGTTTGCCTAATCAATGGAGGGAAAGTTTTCTTCTTCCCATGTACAAGGGAAAGGGAGATACCAGAAGCTGTGACAACTATCGTTCGATCAAGTTGATGTCCCACACTATGAAGATCGTTGATCGGGTTTTGGATAGCCGACTGCGGAAAATAATAAGGCTGTCTGATGACCAATGCGGGTTTGTCGCGGGTAAGTCAACTACAGACGCAATCCAAAGCATAAGGATCATTATGGAAAAACACCGAGATGCCTTAGAGGATTTGCATATTGTGTTGGTTGACTTCGAAAAGGCATTCGATCGACAACCACGAGATCTGATCTGGGTGGCCCTCAGACACCGAGGAGTTCCTGAAGCCTATGTGCGAATAATTATGGACATGTACGAGGGAGCAGTTACAAAAGTGAGATGCCCAGCTGGAGTCACCGAAGAATTCCAAATAACAGTAGGTGTACATCAGGGAAGTGTCTTGAGTCCACTGCTCTTTATTGCTGTTCTGGATTATTTGCTCGAAGGAAAAGTAACGGACAATAAAGTACAACAATTATTCTTTGCTGACGATGGAGCCATCATAAGCGAGGATCCTACATCCCTGCAACGAGCACTTGACGTTTGGATTGATGTTCTGGAAGGAAATGGGTACCGTATTAGCGCTAAAAAGACTGAATACCTGTGCTGCCCTTTTTCAGATCCAGACAAGCCTATTCCAGACATTTATTTGAATGGAAATGTGCTTCCCAAGTGTGAAAAGTTTAAATATCTGGCATCTATGATCAATAGTGAAGCATCTTGTGATGACGACATCAATCATCGAGTAAGCGTAGGGTGGATGAAGTGGCGAGAAAACTCCGCTATCTTCTGTGATCGAAAAATGCCCCCTTAGCTGAAGGGAAGACTCTACACAGCAGTTGTTCGTCCAGCTCTGACATACGGTTTACAATGTTGGACAATGTACAAAAAGTATGAGAGCAAATTGACGGCAGCCGAAATGAAGATGCTTCGGATGACAGCAGGAGTAACAAAGCTTAATCGAATTAGAAGTACTAAGATCCGTGGAAGCCTTCATGTCAAAAGTACCATCTCGGACAAAATTCAGCACGACCGCCTCAGTTGGTATTGTCATGTTCAAAGGAGAGATCCGCAGAACCCCGTCCAAAAGGCAATATCGTACAACGTTTCAACAAATTCGCGACGAAAAAGAAAAGGCAGGCCAAAACACACCTGGTATAAGCAAATGCAAAAACAGCAGCATTTGGTTGGCCTCATACATGGAACAATCCAAAACCGGGAGGCTTGCCGACGCTTTCTGAGGTCAACGCGGCGTACCCCACAGCCGGATCACTAGTGTGAAGCAGAAAAGTGGGAGAGTTGTGATCGCTTCAAGATCACTACTCGTAACGCCGGAAATGAAAAAGAAGAAGAAGATTTATTTATTTTATTAACATCAATCAGAGATACTGACATCTTCTCATAGACTATCGAACTAAGTAAGCGAAATAATAATATACTATATATAGGCAAAGAACAATATTAATATGTTATATATGTGTATTAGAGTAGGGTGGTCCTTATTTTTGTTTTTTTTTTTCTCGAATTTATTTCCACGATAATCCTAAATCGGTTCTTAATCTATTTAAAAAAAATTCATGCCAAGTTATACTAGCTCTTACAGCCAAAGTTTTGAATGGAAATAACCATTTGAAACTTTTTTCATTATGAAGTTATAAACAGATCAAGTCAACTTATAATGCTTCTTATAGAAAATTTAACGCTCTACAAAAAAGGTTCGGTTTATTTTTTTGCTTACTCCTACGGTTTCTGAGTTATTTAAGGTCATAGTTGAAGCTTAAGTGACTGGGTAAAATCCATCGTCAAATGTTTCCTGATGCTCTAAAAAAACTGTAATAACTTCATAAAAGTATCGATGCTAAAATGAAAATAAAAGTATTTTTTTTAATTTATTGAAATTTTGATAGTCGATTTTTTTTTTTTTTTAATAAAATAAAACTTATGTTTCAAAGCATGGGCGAATGTAAAAAAAAGTCGTCTAAGCTATGAATTATTATCCTTTTTTAATTTTTAAATCCTTAAACGACTCTCAACTTAAGCTTCAACTATGACCTTAAATAACTCAGAAACCGTTAGAGCTAGCAAAAAATCATAACTCACCTTTTTTGTAGAGCGTTAAATTTTCTATAAGAAACATCATTAGTTGACTTGATTTTTTCATTACTCCATAATGAAAAAAGTTTCAAACAATCAACAGAACTTTTCCCTTGTTATTCCCATTTAAGACTTTGGCTGTCGGGGGGTCGGGTTAAAATTGACATTAAGAGCTATTACTTATCATGAATTTTTTTTAAAAGATTTAGAAGAATCTTTGAAAAGAACTGAAAACCCTATTAGTATGTTTCATGGTTTGTAAATTTTTCTCCAAGTTCCATTACATAAAAATCGAGAAGAGGAGTGAAAACAGTAACACGAAAATATTCTTCTGTACTTGGAACCGAAGGGTTTGAACAATTCGTTTGAATATCAAAGACTTCAGCTATTTTTTTTTTTTGCAATTTCAAACACTTTCGAAAATGAATCGGCTTCTGCTCGTTTAATTTTTAGTTGATCCCTTAAATCTTTGGCGAGATCCATAGCTAGGACCAATTCTAAATTCACTCTTTGAAACTCACGACTTAGCGGCAACGAGAGCTGGTAAATCATACTTATAACATTCAAGAAGAAATCTTAGCATTTTTTAAGTTCCTTGCGTCACTTTCCAATGTTCTTATTTGGTCAAGACCCTCAAACACAAACGGAAGAAGCTCCTCAAAATCTCCAACTTCTTTATATTTTGAGATCCATCGCGGTAGATTTAGCCTATTTATTATCTTTTTTTGTGAAGTCTCTTCGCTTCTGCTTATTGTTTTTTGCAGCATTTCTTTTTTTCGGTGTATTTTAATAATTGTAAACTGCTTCAAATGTGGTAAGGCAATCTCTAATGGCTGGTATTTTTGCTGGAAACGGATATAGCAAGGTTCAAAGAATGTGCTGCACAATGAACGTACAGATCATTCGGAGCAAGTTTTTGGCGAATAATTGAACGCCTGAACACCATTTTGTTGACCAGACATATTGCTTGCTCCGTCGTACCCTTGTACTGATCAAAAAAGAAATGTCCAGATCACAATTTTGAAGATTTCCCACTATAAGCTTTGCAAGGTCATCACCTGGATTGTAATTTTTAAATATAGTAATGTTTGGTAAACTGCTGTATTAAAGATGTTAAGCCAAAAGATTTTATGCCCACCTGTCGTGGAAAATCGATATAAAAAAGGAATTCAAAAGATTAGGTGATTTGCCGAAATAATATTTTCTTTCAGAAGAAGTTGACTTTGTATTTTCCACGCAGAATGTACAATCCATTTTCATGAAATTAAATGAAAATTAAATAATGATGTACAATCTTGTGAGTACTAATGAAACTTAATTGACGTATGAAGTAGGTACAGTGGTGGCCACACAATTAGAAACGGCACTCATATAGTAATATAAGTATGCATAACTTTCTTAAAAGACATTTCTTCAGGTTGAAAAGAGGTTTAATTTGTAGCCCATGAATAAGAGTACAAATTAAATAATTAATACGAGAAAAAAGCTAGACAATATCAAATACAAAAAAATAAACATGTACATATTTTACTCAAATTTTGTGTGGCCATACAATTAGAAACAGAACATTAAAAATGGTATTTCACTAGAAATCTTCAGTTTAACATGGAGTAAGTATCTATTTTGTTGGGAATTTATTACTTTGTATAACCGCAGCCAAACTTCTTTCCATACTTTCAACCAAAGCGCGGCATCTTGATGGTGTTATACCGTCTCAGACCTCCTTAATGTTTTTGAAAGCTCGTCCGAATCCTTAGATTTTTTGGTTTCAGGCCCGGACTTTGCGCGGGTCAATCCAAAACACTGGTTTTTGTACCCGCAAACCACTGCTTTACAAGTATGCAGTATGCTTTGGGTCGTTGCCCTGCTGAAAAAAATAGCTGATGGGCATGTGTGGGAATGAAAAAGGCTCTATGACACTCTCCAGTATGCTTTTATAAACGTGTTGATCCATTCGACCGTTTATTCTTACTACCCAACACCAATCAAAACCAACACCACTCCAAGAAAATGCACCCTAAACCATTATGTTTGGAGCGATGAATCTAAATTCAATTTGTTTGGGTCAGACGGTAAAGTGTATGTTAAACGTCCTCAGAAAAAAGAATTAGACCCAAAATACACACTGAAGACCGTGAAACATGGAGGAGGAAACATAATGGTTTGGGGTGCCGTTTCTAATTGTGTGGCCACCACTGTACATATTAAATTTCAGAGGGTGTTTCCTTAACTTATTTGATCATGCCTGGTTATGTTGAACAATTATATCGACCTCAATGGGGGGGGGGGTATATATCCACCTGATCCCCCCTATCTACGCCACTGACTTTCGGATTTGATTTTCGGTCATATTCTAGAAAAAAAAAATTTATAGTAAAGTCTGCTTCTCAACTTAGACATCTTTTTTTGACAATTTAAGAAAAGGCTAACTTTGGTGTACCCTGAATTGGGTTAAATTCGATTTCACTGTCAATACTGATGGTAGAGACTTAATTTTAGACTTAATTTTTTGAAGAAATAATAATTTATAAAACTGTTTTATATTGGGCTCCTATCGGCTTAGGGTTGCCACATTTTAAATGATGTTAAAATTTTCTTCCCACGTCAAAGTTTTGACTTTGAGGTCATTTTTTTCATAAAATGCATGTTTTTTTTACAAATGAACAAAACTTTCAACTTTCCCCAAAGTAAATCCATGTATTAGTTGCGAAAACAACAGTAATATTATTGGCAGCATTTCTGTCGCCGTCAACACAACTCTTGCAAACTAGGGAAACACAATGGCGTTTTCGTCACGTCAGTGTGGACCTGATCTCATTTTAGCGTCAAAAGTATTGAGCAACTTTTGGCCAATCAAATTTATCGACAAATATTTTTCTAGGAAATTGAATTTCCTTCAAAAAAAGTTTCTATAAATTTTTTCTCCAGACACACCGCTTCAAGCGTTAAAAACTGATGTTTTGCTTTGAAGTTTTTTAACTAACAAACAATTCAGTATGCGAAAAATTACAAAAAAAATTCTTGGAGCTGAAATGGTATATGATACAGTTTTTTCCAGTTTCTCCAGCCAACAAGATCATCAAATCACGAATTCAAGATGGTCGGGTAGTGAGGAAATTCATACCTCAACCGATAGCGTGGCGGTGACGATGCGACGACGTTGGTATACAGAGCAATAGAAGATTTAAGTGTCTACATCAATTGCCTCATTTAGGTATTTGAAACGATTCCATTTGATCTTCGATAGTTCCACGCTACGGGGAACCTTTCGAATTTATCAAACGTCATATAGCAATTTCTTCCAAATCGAGATCAAATTTCGAAAGAAGTAACCCAAAAACCATTAAACAACCACGTGTGGGTCCGCTAAGATTGCATATCAACCGCCACAACATTCGCCACTTCAGTGCTTCGATCGTCATGAAGGAACTGCATAACTTTCAGAAATTCTAATCTATCGCAGTATTAAAACTCTTTAAGAAACGATGGAACCTGGAATGAAATACCACTTCTACCGTTGTTGACGGACTAAATGGATACGACATGAACTGAACGTTTCTCTTATGTATAATCATCAAGCTATTTTTTGATTACAGTTTTTCATGAATACACTTTTAGTTATGATCGAAAATAAAAAAGCATTCAAAATGCTTTTAATGCATCACAGGAATTAATCCAACTTTAATGAACATTCCCAATATTCAATATCAAATCAATTTCAAATGTAGGGGTTGGTATATCCCAGCCAGTGTGTCAGTTTCCGTCCGCAAGTGCTTCATATTCAACTCCGCTCAAACAAACAAAATGTACGGTTGCACGTAGAGATTAGGAAAGTGTGACATGCACACACTTTCATTTCACCCACTTCCGCTTTTGTTTGCAACAAAAAGACTTTCATACTCGTAGTCAAAACTCAACATTAATATTCGTTGAATGCAACACATTTCCTTCTATACTGCAGCTGCAGCCATAGACATAGACTACTCTGACTACGCTGGCATGCAATGCAAACCTCCTCGGCAATTCCAGCACATATCGCTGTCGCCTTTAGGGGTTTCCACTGAGATTTCCCATCCAGGACATTGTCTGGTGAGTGGTGGCGCAATTTTATTAGCACGACCGCTGTTTTAATGGAATACCGTTGATTTATTAAATTTTAGGTAGTGCGTCAAGCTACCATACACTCGTATATCTGTATGTTCGTAGGACGCGACGTATACGAATTTAGGATAGATAGACCTGCAGCATAGCGGTGTAGTGGATGAGTGCCATCGAAGCTACTTTTGGAGGGGGTGGTGGCTTTTGTGGCTTGTGGAGTGTGTTTAATTGGATATCAGGTGCTTGGTTTTAGAATGGCTGCTTGCGAAATGAAGTTATCCTTCTGTTGCCGTATGTGCTTAGATGAATGGATTCTGCACGTAATACATAATATGAGACCATGGGATGTTTCATTCTCCAAGGACTAAGTTACAAGGAGGATTGTTTAATTGTTGCGGAATGTCAATGGTGCTCCGCATGGAGTTTTGTTTCAACTTCAACAGGAACACGTGTTTGCTTTTTAATGAGAACTCGAGATTTCTGATGGAATTGTGAAACTTTTCTCGAGGCTGTTTTTTTTTTTTTAAATCTATTTTGAGAAGTTTCTTAATTCAAAACTTTATAGTCAGGTATCAGACGCATTTTAGCGATTTTCGACTTATGTCTAATCCTTTATTTGATTAGGCCTAAGCTTTTGAAAAACTATAGTTAACTATCACAATGTAGCAAAGTTTGTTTAGTCTCACTTAGGTTATGGAGCCCCGGGACCACACAATCATTGACTTTGTGAGGAAATGGAGGGCACCATTAATTTTCTGCTGATCACGAATGGCTAATCGTGGAAGCACTATTCATGGCTATAAATTTACTATCGAAGACCCTGCTTATTCTTCGCGTAAGGCGATGCATGTGGAAAAAGAGTTTTAATTTTTCTGTTGGGATACGAACCTCTAGCTTTTCACGTTACATGTAGACATACTACGGGCGTAATGGTCATAAATGACCTCACGTAGCCCAATAGGAACCAACTATGGCCCCACACACCACATACGACTTGTAAAGTATTTTTGTTTTTTGCTTTTTCAGCCAAGTTAGAGCTCAATGCTAGCATTGCAGGCAAATTGAATGGAAATACCAAGAACTTTAGAAGGTTAGAAGCTCATTGTTTAGAAACCAGGTGAACAATAGTTGGCGGCAAACATGACATTACCGTGATCAGTACGGTTATGTCAGGCAATGTTCTCAGGACTCAGACGAAAGCGTTTCAGAGTGCAATTTATTTCTATATGTAGATACTCCGCTACTTTTTGTAGTACAGTGAATTACACTTGTCAGTCTGTGAAGCTTTAAGTGAGAAGTCCTGGTTTGTTAAAACCGATATTTACGGCACCATGTGGCAGGACATCAAAATGATTGTTCTCCTTAGGGTGGTGACAGTAAAGTTGGCAGGTTTTATTTTTTTTTAGATTTTACTTGCCAAACAGTAGGCATTTAGCTCTAGTGGATCGTAGACACGACCAACGTAAAAAGGTTTGTTACTTCAGACAGTAGTGTTGGCTTTACTAAAGCTTTTGCGTTTCTCTTTCTCTTGCATTGTAGAAGGAAATCTTCCGTTTCTCTTTAACTTTGAGTAGATCACTTGATTTCATCGTTGAATTTTAAACTCTTTTTTCACAGTTTAAATTTTTATCCAACGCTCAGTGCTACCATGTTTATTGTTTGGTATTTTTACAATTTAAAATTTTTAAACTAAATTTTTGTTTTGTTTTTTTTTTTTTTTTTTCAATCTGCGAACTCGGAAAAGGCTCTGCTTCGTTAATTTTGCAAATTTTAAGTATTTAAGCTAAAAAAAATGACATGGACAGAAGATAAAACACTTCGTTTCAGACTTTAACGTCTAACCTCGTGGTCCTTGATGTCGCAAAGAACGAAATGCGCTGTTCACAACGGCCGCTATTTGAAGACTGTGCGTCACTTTTGAAAGCTAAAAGGTCTCAGAATTGCCAGTTCTATTTACTACCCCCAGAACGCACGCGACTCGGCAAGCAAAAACCCTGTTTAGTTTTAACAAGCTGACCCACCCGACTTTACTCAATTACTTAAGTGGACATTACATATTACTTCAACAATTTCGGTTGCTGGCAAGCTCCAGTTTTGCACTCTAAGTCGGTTGAGGTCTTCTTCCACTTGAATCCGCCACCTAAGACGAAGTCTTCACCTTCCACGATTTTTTTTTTTTTTGTGAAAGATGTCTTCGAGTTTCATCTTAGAAACGAACAGGGTGCTATCCCCTTTTCGCTCGGTGATGATTGCATTTACCAGGTTTCTCAGATCGCCAAAGCGAGATCTCGTCTTTACGATAGAAGTGTCCGACGAAGACTCTGTTCCCAAAGTCGAAGTTCGGACGAATCATTCACTTTATATATACTTACTTGCAAACAGCAGCTACTGACTCTAACTTCTCTTGAACATTTTTCATTATTAAGTTGTCATTATCCAAGATGGCTTCATCAGGATCTATTCCTACTGTCAAAAGTAAGGAAAATCACATTTCCGTCTTTTTTTTTTGCATCTCAGAGTCTTAAGCGGTACTGAGCTTAGAGCAAGCTCATATGTACGCACTTATCTACGCTCTTCGTCATTAATGCAAGTGTTAGTGGTTAGTAAAAAACGCCAACACAAGCACAAAAGAACGTATTCGAACAAGGACATAACATTTAACATAATTAACTTTTACTACATCGATAAAACAAAAACAAACTATAAGAATATTATTGAAAGTATAAAAAGAAATACTAGTAAAATAACCTATAACTAACTAATAATTAAATACAGAACAAAAATCATGCTTGTGGAGCACTGGTTTTTAGTTTTAATTTTAAACTACTTTTACTAAGATTGAAATCTGAAGCAAAAGGGTGAGAGTTGTATAACCTACTCATGCGAGCAATCGGCTCATGCATTCCATAGTTAGTTCTGTGGTGGTAGCAATGCAAAAACTCTAAATTACGTAGTTGGTGAGATCCTCCATGATAGTTGAATCCTATGTGGGAGAGCAAGTCGGGAGCATCAATCGAACCTGTTATAAGTTGATGGAAAAATACTAAATCATTGTTGGTCCGTCTTTGTGAGAGTGGTTGAAGATTCAAAAGACGAATACGATTTTCATAAGATTAAAAGGATCTTCCCAGGGAAGACCTTTCAGGGCAAAACGTATAAATCTGTGTTGTACTGCCTCAATACGAGATTTATGAACTTCATATAGAGGTGACCAAACCTGAGAAGCATACTCGAGATAGGGACGAACATGACAGTTGTATAAGGAAAGCGTAACATAGGGGTCGTTAAATTCTTTTGCCCATCTCTTTATAGACCCAAGCATTGAATTTGCTTTACTTGTTATGAAATTGATGTGTTCATTGAATTCAAGGATAGTACTAAAAATTACACCAAGGTCTCGGAAATTCGAGACTTGAGATAATGATTGCTGAGATATTGAATAATTTGCAATACAGGGAAACCTTTTGCGTGAGAACGTCATACTTTGACACTTGGAAGGGTTCAAACTAAGACCGTTTTTAGAACACCACGTAACAATTGTTTTAAAACTGTCGATATCTTTTCGTAATAAATTGCGATCTGACGAATATTCTATAGATTTGAAAATCTTCATGTCGTCAGCAAAAATTAAAATGTCGCTGTATGATATACAAGAAATGACGTCATTTATTGCAATAATGAAAAGCAAAGGACCAAGGTGACTCCCTTGTGGCACACCAGACAGACCATTGAAAGAATTTGACAAGACGTTACGAAATTTGACTTGATAAGATCTATTTTTTAAGTATGAACTTATCCAAACAATAAATACTGGTGGAAATCCAAATGTTTTTAGTTTATATAATATAATATTATGAGAAAGTTGGTCGAAGGCCTTAGAGAAATCAGTATAAATGCAGTCTAACTCATACCCTTTTTCGAGTGTATTAGAGCATTTATGGTAAAACGAGAGAAGATTAGTAGCCGTTGATCTTCTTTGCATAAATCCGTGTTGTTGATTACAGATTATATTCCTTGCATAGAATGATATACTTTCGCAGACAACTTGTTCAAAGAGCTTAGGAATGCATGAAAGCTTTGCAATTGGCCTGTAGTTTTTTATATCTATTTTTTCGCCCTTCTTGAAAACAGGGGCAATAAAAGACTTTTTCCACAAACTAGGAAATTTTCCGGACTTTAAGGAAAGCTTGAAAAGGTATTCGAGAGGGAAGACTAAGCGTAAAGAACACTTTTTTAAAACTATAGGTGGTATCATATCCGGACCAGATGAAACGTCATCATTTAGAGATGAAAGGTAATGAATAATTCTATCACTGAAAATGGGAATACTATTAAAACTTACTTGAGAACAGTGAGTTAAATACTCAAAATAGTCTTCACAGATTGTTCCAAAACGGACGAAAGGGTAGGGTCAGGTATCTTCTCAGATTACCCTACCATAGATCCTACCTATAGATGAATAAAGCTTCCCGACTTCTGCAGCCTTCCAAGCAGAAGTATATGCAGTGTGTGAAGGCGCAAAACACCTATGGCTACCCAAAACTTGATCAACAAAAATTATGAATTCTTCATAGACAGTCAGACGACCATAAAAGCTATCTCATCCATTAGCAAAAAACCAGATAAGTAGATAGCTGTCGCAGTAATCTTTGATTTTGCTCAACAAACACCGTAACTTTAACCTGGGTTCCAGGACATCGTGACATAATCGGTAATTGAATGGTGGATAAGCAGGCTAAAATCAAATCAGGACTCGAATCCAGCAAAAACGAACACCTCACTTCTAAGGCCACTATAACAGGAAAAATACAGGATCAAACATAATTTTCTAAGAACCGCCAAAACCAGGTGGTCTTCTTTAGAAACATGCCGATTCTCCATAAACCTTTGGCCAGATATTTCCAAGACAAAAACAGAATTTCTACTCCAGTTTAGCAGACCTCGGCTCTCTCTGTTGATTGGCATTCTCACGGGCCACAACTCGATGGGTACCCACATGATAAGAATGGGCATTAGCACATCCGACTTATGTAGAGGATGCCAAAACGAAGAGGCATAGGACGGATCATTCAACTTCCTCTGGGAGAGTCCTTGCTTGGCCCACACTAGGAAAAAGCCCTCGGAGAATATTTCTTCGACGAACTGGGCGACATCTCTAACCTCCCATTGAGCAATGTCCTGGAATTTACTCAGGGCTCCAAATGGTTCATAGGGGGTCCCTACCCCAATAACCTAGTCCCCAACCCAACCTTCTACCTCTCCAATCCTCCCACCTCCTCATCTTCTTTTTTCCCGGGGAGCACAATGGACCCTTGAGATCCGAGTGAGGTGCTGCCACTTGTGTTTACACCGCCTATTCAACCTAGCCTAACCTTCTGTCAGAAGTAAGTTCTTTTTCCCGGTGGTCCTTTGGAGTTCAATACTGTGGAGGTTATTTTGACCTGAAAATTTGATTTATTTCCAGAAACAGATTCGGGTTGTTGGACTTCACTGCTCGAATTTTAGTGTTCCAGAAAAGAGACATCGATTTTTTGAAGTTTTCTTTTATTAACTGTTGATATTTCTAATCTGTGACCTCAGAGTTCAAATCTCCATACCGTGTCGGTCAATAAACCTCCAGTGCAAGAGTTTGAGTCTCGGTAGGAGTCTACTTTTTTTGTTTGTAGAGATGGTCTATTGAACATGTTCGTTGGATTGTTTTGTCTATATGTACTTAGGAATTGTACTACGGAGTGCATCTTCCATACGGTGCTGTTACCCTTCGATCTCAACGTTCGATAGATTCTAGCCTTAATAGTTGTGTACCTAATGCAGTAAGCGATGACAAGTAGTATAAGTTGCTTTTACAGCTACATATAGCCTTGGGCTAAGTAAACTTCTTTTGCGCGTTCGTTAGCGAATGAACGTGATGAAAGCACAGCTAACTTTCCTGAGGACAGCCGCTACGCGACGTGTGGGTTGAAATGCATCAATTCATCGAAGAAATTCCTCGATACTTAAGACCTTTCTTTGAAGTGAGCTGTGGTCCGACGTGAATATTCATACGGGGATGTCTTTGTGTGGTATCCATGTTAAACATGTCCGCTTGTTAACCCAGAGGTTCAATGTTAAAATCCCAAAAGAGGTAAAAATATTTTTACATCGGTATCGCCATTCGCGAAGAATTGGCAAGTCTTAGGATAGTAAATTCATTGCTATGAAAAGCGCTATCTAGATTAACCGTTCGGAATCGGCTTATAATTGTAGATCCTCTCCATTCCCTCACAAGACATGGTTGTGAGAAATGTGCTAGGCTCTGATGCTATTCGCTCTATTGCGCCACCCTATATTTTTATTTATTTATTTATTGAAAATAATTTACATTAATCGTCCTACATATAACCCTTGAGCTTGGACGCTTGCTCTTGAGCTTAGAGAAATTTGAGGCTAAAAACTTTTGTTTTTAGTGGCTGGGAAGCAAAAAATTATTAGCTTGTGTACTAGTTCGTGAATCAACACTCATTTCAACATCTTTTAAACGCCAAGAAAGCATATAGCCGTGAATTACTGGCTTCGATTAAGTGTAGAAGCCTTCTTGAGAAATCCAAATGGAATAAAGGCAATGATGTTGTTATCGTTGCAAAATGCATTGAGTTTTAGAAAAAAAAAAGATTCCCCTAAGTATTTTGCAGAGCAGTGAAATCAGTTTAAGCAATTTTTTTGTTTCTCTTTTTTGGTACATCGCCACAATCTTTGCTTTCTTCTAAAGCTCCTCAAAGTGGTAGTTGCTTATGTTGTTTAGCCAAGAAGATCATCACCAGATCCAAAGCAAGCTTACGTATTTTTACCATTTACTGCTGATTTCTTCGAATACAAACTTTGAACTAATTCTGGAATGTCTAGCAGATCTGCGAACATGGTGCCTGCTATAGGGTCATAGTTCGTCATCGTCAAAATATATTCTACAGTAATCCTTCCTTTCCTGAGTGATTGTGTTCGCTTTATTTGAAATTCCGATCCGGCCAGACCTTGAGTTTGGCACGAAACTTTGTTTGAAGTATTGTATACAAGTTCTTCTGCTTTATCTTTGGGGGACGAAACTTCTTCGTAGGTGATCTCTTCAGCCATTTTTAATGGACTGATCCGTTGAAGTTTTTGTTATTGGCTTCAGGACCAGAATCTGCATATTATACAGTCTCTATTGGAGTTGCATGCTCGTGTGAAGCCACACTGCTTTCTTAAACATCCTCTGTGGTCTTTAAAACATTTTTCAGTACTGCAAAGCTCCCTACCACCGGATGGGAGGGGGTTTAATGATATTAGGCTGTAATATGTTGCTATCGCATTTTGTATTATCCAGAATCTTAGAAAGAACGCATTTAAAAAAATAATAAATAAATTACTTTAAGTGTGACTTGCTATTGAAGTTCAATTTGAAAACCACATAAAGAAAGTTTTTGAGCATTTAACATCCGCATTAACCTTCACATTGGAAACAGCTCACTTCAAATAAACATCAAAGAATATCTTCGATAAACTGATGCGAATCAGCCCACACGTTGCTGCTGTTCTCAGGAAAGTGAGCTATGCTTTCCACCATGTCCATTCGCTGGCTAATGCCCAAAAGAAGTGATATAAGCCCAAATTGAGGAGCTTTATTTTCCGTCATTACAATCAGTAATTCATTACTTTATCTTAAGTAAAGCTGAGTGTGAGTGCTTCTTAAAATTCATTTTCCAAAATGGCTGAACACCTCGACGCCTCGGAAAGCCGTGCGTGAGTAATCCGCTTTTTAATCGGCACACTGCAAATTTTTTTTGTGTACAATATAAAATTTTGTAGAAAGGATTACACTTCTCCATCAATGTGAGCCTATCCTTAAGCCTTATAACAATCACAAAGCTTGAACTTATAACCTCTAAGCTCAATTTGCATATCGAACAATAGTTTTCCCACCGTAAGCACTTTAATTGAAATTTTAAGCAAATTTTGACATTTTGCTCTACTTCGCCATTAGCCAAAGCTTCATGGTCGTTTACATGTGTCAGGTTATTATTCTTTTTTTTTTTAAGTCACAAACGCCCCCACAAGATCAGTTAAGCCGTGCTAATGACTCTTTTTTAATTACCTTTCCGTGGATATAAAGTTCCTGCACAGCAAAATTTGCTAAATAATTGAGTCCAAACTAATTGATGCCATTGAGCAATACCTTTACGACTGTTTCAAATTGAGTTCAACTGAATGAATCTTTGTGAAAAGTCCTCAACACTTAACAAAAATAAAAACTTATCCATTGTTTTAAATAACCTCCCTCATGCAAGCAATTTCAACATTCATCACAGGCCGCTAGTTTATTTCTATACAAACCAAGTCAACCACCTCGCACTAAACCACTCCCTGGTCCGTTTAAAAACTCATCGACAATCTACTCTCCACCATTTTCTATTCTTATAAAACACATGTGTATACGGATGTTGATGGTGCCCTCCTGTTGTGTACCTATACTTGCTGGGAGGAATTCAAGCTACGACGACGACGACGACGACGACGAGGACAACAACTAATTCGTCCGTGTCCTTGTTCGTAGGTGTGGGAAAATCAATTTCTAACATACAAATAGAGCAAACGAAACAAACTGAATAGACGTATAGGAACAACAAACAAAACGCAAAAGCCAAATACACTGACTCAGTCCACATTTGATTTCGGCCGAGAGAGATGGGAGGCGGAAAACAGGCGGCCAAACAGTCGGTCGAGTCGACTGCTATTGATTTTTTTATTTCACTTTTTTTTTTCAAGTTGTGTTTGGATGGATTTTAGGATAGTATTTTAACGACACAAACTATGCAGGACGAAAACGAAGCTAAAAAAGGAGAATGTAAATGTAAAAATAGGAGAGCGCCCTAACAAAAACAAAAACTACACCTCCAACTAACGTAGAATTAAAGCTTCGTAGGAATTTACGCGCCGTTGCACGGTTGCCAGGTAGTGCAGTAGATATTTGTTTCGAAACATTTTTCCAAATAAATAAAAAAAAAAAATAAAATTGAAAAGAACGGAGTTCTTTTGTCCAACTACGCAGTATACTACTGAACACTTGGCCAATAATTGGGACATGTAACTATAGTTGTTACAATTTTAAGGGATGGATTTTTGTTTTGCATTGCTTATTCACTGTGTAGCTTACCAGTGCTCAATAATTTTTGTCAAGCTGAATTAAAACAAATGTGGTGCCGTGGCGTGATTCTGAGCAGAGTATGTCTGCCTATTATTTGAGACTTATAGGTGCGAGTCCATTTGTTTTGATTTTGACGGGGGCATGATATGGATGAGAGATATGCGCTAGGCCCACGCTGTTTACATTTCAATTTATTTAAATTCAAGCAATGAGGTTAAGTTCACTCTGAGGTCACAAGCGAAGTGAGTCACATCAGATAATTGTTCAGAATTCAGTTATCTTAGTTAAAAGCTTATGAAAAACGAACCGAAATCCCTGGTCGAATCCTTGCTCTAGTCAATTTAAACGCGCGGCATTTCAAAGAGACTTGATTTTGTTAGCAATTTTTCAATTTACTTAAGAGCAAGTCTAGAATCGATGATCAAACACCATGATTGTAGTTCATGCAACTGACATATAATTTGATTCGAGCATTTCTGCCAGTTGCGTGGGAGGCTCGAATTTCGACTCCCATCAGAAACATTACATTTTTTTCCTCGGATATCGCCGTTTTGCAAGAAACTTGCATTTGTCCGGAAGTAAAACACTTCAAAGTAAAGCGCTTTTCCATTTCCTCACTTAGCAGTTCGGAATTGGCATAAAATTGTAAGCCCTTGAGTACGTTTGGTCTCATGGTTTTCGTATCTTTGCTGCCTTAACCAATATATTTTTTTAAGTCAAGAAAAAGGACCATGACAATTGCTTATGACCGCAAACACTCCAGAAAAAAAACAATAGTTGCTACGAATTCTTATGAGCACCTCAATAAAAATTTTCGAACAATGCCCTAAACAGGACAAGGAAATCGTCCTTTATCAGCTTTTATTGAACACTAGATTAGAGACAGTACTTAGCCCACAGTTTCTGCATCTCATGATTCGAACTTGGTATTTGGGCCTCACTATATCAATCACAAAAATTGGACACTTTGTGAACAACGCTAGAAAATTCTTTAGTATTCAAATATTGCGAGGACATAAAATTGACAACTAACTTGTTTTAAACTAAGCATATGAATAAGGATCGGATGGATTGTCAAATGTCAACGCTGAAAAGTTTCTACCGCAAATAGTCAGTCCCTTTTCCCTCCAAGTGTCCTTTCAACTTCGCAATCCCTAACAAAAACTCCAACTGACCATTAAAGCTACAAGTGGGTTTCACTTGAAAACGAAAACAAAACTTTTATGAGTCGGAGAAGAATGCAGATGTATCAATGTAGCAACACAAAAAGGTCTTAAGCAGTGAAATGCAGAGGCAAATGAAAGTCCTGAGATGGATACTAATCAAAATTTAAAGCAGAGTGATCTCAACTCACATTGAAGGACTTTGAAGAGGCACTCTCGTTTCAGGCAGTTTAACTAACGGATCCGCCATCTAAGGTTTTTTTTTGAACTAGTGCTTATTTCGTGGATGGTAGAACTTAGCTCGTTTCTAATTTGAAAGATAATTAGTTTTATCCTTCCGCTGAACGAATATGCTAAGTGGGCCTGCAATCGGCTTAGAGCAAATGCCGATTTTGCAAAAAAAAATCATCAGTTCAAATGAAGCTCATTTTGCTTTTGGCGGTATGTAAACAAGCAAAAGTGGCGCATTACATTGAAAAGCCGATACACTGTTTCGTGCGGATTTTGGTCCGGAGGCATAATTGGGCCATTTTTCTTCGAAAATGAGCAAGGAGTGGCCGTTACAGTCAATGGCGATCGTTATAGAGCCATGTTGAACTAATTTTTGTTCTCAAAAATTGAAGAGGAGGATATTGGGAACATTTGGTTTAAACAGGACGGCGCGGCGCTACGTGCCACACAGCCGAAGCTACACTCGATGTTGTGCACCCATTTTCAAAAAAAAAAAATTTCTTGGCGGACTTTTTATGTCAAGATTTTCTGTGGCGAATCTTTCCTTTAATGTATTTTGATACATGGATCATTCAAAATACCAATTGATGGACTGTTGAAAAACCATTGAAATTTTCTGTAACTTTTTAAAATTCGCATTATGTTATGTGTGACAATATAGACAATACAGTTGGCTTTCGTTAGCTTGAACAAAGGGTTGGTTGACTTGTTCCACATATTCTCAAGGTTGGCGCAGCTCCTTAATGGCGGAGTGAACTGCGTGCCATTTGTGTACAGTGCGAAGAAATCTAAAACCTCCAGTAACCCAAACGCAAAAAAAACTACCAAAGATTGCTGACCATCAACTGCAAGAAGCTGGGTCATTCGACAAAATGCCTTGATAGTAATGTCTCACCGGATCAGGAAATAAAACCGAAAAGAGTTTTCTTTTGAACTCGAAGGAAGTGAAAAATCCCCTAAAAATCCTCGTCAAACTATTTAGTAAAATACAAGAGCTTACTTAGCTTTGCTTTATTTTTCTGGTGGAATTTCATTCATATAACTGATAAAAGCTTAAAATTTGCTCGAGATAATCAAACGTATTATACATCGCTGGTGGCCATTGAAATTTGAACAACAGCATGAGGTTTCCAAATTAAGTCACTACAATAAGCTCATTTAAGCTTGAACAATAGCCCACAAGTGGTAAACGAACCGACACGACCAGCCCGATGTGCTCAAATTACTCAAAAAGGTCGTTTTAAACGAACGAACACGAACTACACGGTACTTTTCTACCTCTAAAATGATCTATATATGCTCATATTGGGTGCATATAGAAAACTAACACCCTAAACAGCTAGCAGGCTGCCGTTGAATGATTATTATCGATATCAAGAAAGTATTTGACGCATCTGGACTGGATACACAGGCTTATTAACGAGCTTACTGTTCTTAATTCGCCAGATATATCAATCAGCTTTCATTTTGGCTCAGATAGAAAACAGCCAATCAACAAACAAAAGGATCATATGTGCAGTTGCGCAAAGATCGAAATTTCAACCTTGTCTCTACAACATATGGTCGTAAAGACAACCCCAGTCAGACAACACACAAAATCAATATTGGCAGTCATTACAGCTCGAACGGTTGAATATCACGTATGACATATCTTTAAGAGCATTCGATCAGATAGGGCATTTAATTTGATTCAATTGATTTCGTATTTGGCTTGCTTCAGAAGATCCATAAGACGTCCAAGTACAAGATGGACTGAAGACAAACCCAAGCAAAAAGATATTCCCTGTGGGTGGCCGTGGTGCAGTTTCTTACAGCCACCTAGTTTCATCTGGACGCCGCTCCGCCCTTGGTTATGTGTAAAATTACGGCCACTTTATTTTTATCTATACTGCATCACAATAAATGTAAGACTGCTACTCTCGAAGTGCAATGGAGATGAACCGACAATTGGGTCTGAGTGCTCCAGACTATAGCAGAAGCCTATTTTTTTTTTTTTTTTTTTTTTTTTTTCAACAAAAAACTAAACTTCGAAGAGACAATTGTTCTTAGTTTTGCTACTTGTTACCTCACTAGCCAGTATTTACTTTTGAAGATCTCGAAGGGATATATGCGAATTTTTTTAACTCTCGCACTTATCTGCTTACGCATTTTCCAGTGCCTTACGCCAAAACCAAATAATATCGATGGTACCAAGAATATTGTGAAACAACTGGAGTGGCAACCATGTTTCGATTAAGAGGCCTATACTCCTTTAACTTCGAGGCAAAATGAGGGGTAGGTAGTGAAAGCTTGTTTGTGTACTTCTAATGGATTTCGCATGAATGAACTTAATGTTGTGTATTCGACTGTAAGTGCCTACTGCCTATCCATATCACGCGCAACTGACATTCAAACAACGCTATGTCATAGGTGGCGTGTTGGAACTTTCGTATGTACGATTCATTTGTCTTTGGTTGTAGCTGTTACGATTTTTACTCACCCGATATACTCGAAAACACACAGAAACACAACATCTAATATTAATTTGAATTTAATTGTTTCAGATATCTGTTTTGTTTTTCTTCAAATGCACACAGGATATACACGACACACGTATCCTTGTGGCAGTCACACGCACAAATCGTTATCAATTAGGTTTGTCAAAGACAACCATTCTTATACCTACAGTAGCTCGCAAAAGGTTCAACACAAACGAACGAACGAAGTTCCTTTTGCTCGTTTCTATTTCATGTTATTATAGGCTTAAGTGCGAATTGTGGTAACAGCAATTAAACAAGAATAAATTCTCTGTCACTTTCAATTTAAAATATGCTTCACGCAGATACACGTGCAATTTGTTTAAGCTTTGTAGGCTTTAAGTGAAGCATACTCATATGGCACTTCTGATAATTTGTTTGGCTTTGTCATATGGTTTTTGCTTGGGTTTTTGAGGCAAATGGAAACATATAAATGTAGGTGGTGGTGAACACAACATTTATATACGAGTAGGTGTGTGCTGCCCATAAATGTTGGGTGAAATACAAAGCTCTTAGAGTGTCGTGCAGGTATTAAGTTTGTTTATTTAAGCTTTTAATTTTCAAGTCCATGCGAGAGAATGATTTTAAGTACAAACAACGACGATGGAGAGGTACCAAATTGTGGATTCTTTGATTGCTACAAATTCTTTAGCACTTGGTTTATTTAACTGTCTTATTTTGTGAGGTTAAGGTCCTTGTAAATGCCTTTGTGTTTTACTGATTTTAATGTTTTTGATTGTGGTCTCCGTGGCAAGTCTGCCTCTAACGTGAGACTTTCAAGGTTCGAATCACAGGAACATTGAATTTTTTTCCACTTTTATCACCTCCGCGATGAATGGGTAAGTCCTCCAAGAGTAATAACAATGCCGTGTGAAGCGCTGCTTCACGAAGCCGTTCAACAGGAAATTGTAGTTCCTGAAATGATTTAGGCCTCGTGGCCTCCCCTAGCCTTGCTTTGTCACCTAATTTTCTTAATTGCTTTTGTTTAAATAATTCTTCTAATAAAGATTTGAACTTAATTCCAAATTCCAGCGTAATATTTAGGATTTCTCGGACCATACATAATGATAATTTAGTAAGAACTTTCAACCACTGCCTAGCCTACCTTGACCTTTTTCCTATAAACAAGATATGTTCTACGCATCACCTCAACAAGCTCAACAGCACTAGATGTCTTCTTGGTTAACCAGCCTAACTACGTTTACTTTTACGGACAGCTTGATGTGCCTGGTTTCTCGAAGCATTATCTTATTTTGGCCTTTTATGATCTTGGTATTCAGAATTTTAACACTCAAACGTTTTCATTTAGAGACTACAAATCTGTAAATATGCAGCACATAGTAGCTAATATTTTGAACTCTAACCTACACACCATATACTATACCCTCTCTAACGTAGATGAACAAGTTGATTTTTTTATCTAGTACAATCAACAACCTGTTTGAAGCATCTGTTCCAATTAAAACCATCCAGGTACAAAAAAATGAGATAGGTCGGTTTAATAGCAGCATTGACAAGAGAAACGCAGCATTCAAGCGATGGAAACGTTTTCGAACTCAACTCTTGTTCGATCAGTATAAAAGACTACGAAACACTGTTGTAGTTGAAATTAGAAACTCAAAACGTAGATTTTTCGCCACAAAATTTTATAATAAATTAAGCAAGTGTGGAGAAATATCAAGTCTTTTGGTATTTCAAAACAGAAAAGAAGTTGCGGTGATGAATGTGACGCAAGCGCACTAAATAGAAATTTGTAGCCTAATCTTTCCAACCAAGTTTTGAAACCAACCAGGTTTTTGCAAGCAATGCTGATTTTTCCTCAAGTTTTAGTTTTAGCAGGGTTGATGATTTACAGGTATTCAAAGCTATACAAGGTTTAAAATCGGAAGCCATTGGTATGGACAATATTCACCCTAAATTTGTTAAAATTATTCTACCTTTCATTTCACCTTTCATCATAGCACACATCTTCAATAAAATTTTAACCTGTTCTCTTTTCCCTAATTCTTGGGAACTAGCAAAAATTATTCCGGCACTTCTGAGTATCGACCAAAAAGAGAAACTTGTAGGTCCAAAAATTTTTTAGATGCCAACTACCTTCTAACACCTTCACAATCAGATTTCAGACCTCATCACAGTTGTACGTACGGGAGGGCTGCTTAAAATTGTGGATGACATTCGAGTACAAATTGATAAAAACCTGGTAGCTATGTTAGTCCTATTAAACTTCTCTTTGTGAAAGCCGGATGTTGGGGCTTATCATGTGTTGTGATGTGATGCTAACGCTCAAAACATAGTTTGGGGCATCGTCAAATGCAACATGAGGGGCAACCATCTTCTTAGTTACATTCTGTCTTCTGACTTAGACATTAACAATGTTGGCAATAGCCCAACTTTTGTTACGGCTACACGACAGGACGTAATTGACTTGACACTATCTAACAGATATGCCAAGGAGATTACCAACTGGAAAGTATTGCTGGACGTGTCACTCTCAGACCACAGATACATTCAATTCCATGTAGCAAATGTGATTCCCACTCCTTTAGTTACAAGAAATCCCAGAAAAACTAACTGGACACTTCTCAACGATGAGCTCGGTAATTTCGTCAAAACTCTACCTAAGCTCTCAACATCACAAAAAGTGGAAGATGCCGTTCTAGAAGTGAATTGTGCCCTTACAAGTAGCTTCGAGCTGGCATGTCCAGCTAGACAATTACCTAGTAGATCTATGGTTCCGTGGTGGAACAATGAACTACAGAAACTTCGCAGGGAAACCAGAAGTATTTTGAATAGGTCCCTCAAGACCAAATCAAAGGTTGACTGGAATTTGTATCGATCTAAACAGAAGGACTTTAAAAGGTTAATTAGAAGATCAAAGAATGCCTCTTACAAAGAATTCTGTGAAAGTATAGACTCAGGGAAACTAGTCGACGTACTAAAGCCCTTAAAAGGAGCAAGGTAAACAAACTAGAAACACTCAGGAAATCAGACGGTTCCTATACCGAGTCCAAAGCATAGACACTCAGTCTTATGCTGGAAACTCACTTTCCAGGAAACCAGATATCAATCGGACCACAGCAATCTATTTCCCTTAGATCAGGTGAATCTGATAAATCCACTCGACTTAGCTGGTACACGTCATCGTTAGTTGTTACCGACGCGACGAAGCCATCAAATATGCCGTGTCATCTTTTGATAGTTTCAAGTCACCTGGCACTGACGGTGTTTACCCAGCTATGTTGCAGGAAAGTATAAACCTTTTGCTTCCTACTCTGAAAAATATTTTCACTGGTAGTTTAGCCCTAGCGTATATACCAACTCCATGTCAGAGTGTTAGAGTCGCCTTCATACCAAAAATTGGTAAACAAGACTACTCACTCGCCAAGAGCTTTAGACCCATTAGTCTTACCTCCTTCCTGCTTAAGACGCTGGAAAGAATGGCGGAGATTTACATTCGTAAAACCTCATTCCAATTACACCCTCTGTCTCAGATGCAACATGCTTATCAAAGAGGAAAATCTTGCGAGACCGCACTTCAAAATCTTGTTAGCAAGATTGAATGCGCGCTCGACAGGAAAGAATATGCGGTAGGTATTTTCATCGACATTCAAGGTGCTTTTGACAAAGCTTGCTTCGATGGTATGTGCAATGCTGCCAGAGAACACGGTGTGGACGAGTCATAAGTGTTGTGGATTAAAGTAATGCTAGTGAATAGAACCGTAGTCGCTGAGGCTGAGTGTGGACAATATGTTACAATGGGAGTGAATAAGGGCTGTCCACAAGGTGGTGTTTTATCTTCTCTTCTGTGGTGCATGTTGATCGGCTCTCTACTTGTAATGCTCAATGGTTCTAATGTTCATGCCCAAGCATATGCAGACGACCGACGTCGCCGTGCTCTCGGTTGGCTCCAGCCTCCAAGCTGTCTGCTCCCGAGCACAGGCTGCGCTTTATATGATTGATACCTGGTGTGTTACAAACGGTCTCTCCGTCAATCCCTTTAAAACAGAGGTTGTCCTCTTCACGCGACTTAGAAAATTGACTGGTCTGACCCGACTTACGCTTAAAGGGGTCAACATCCCCTTTTCAAATGAAGTCAAACATCTTGGAGTGATCCTGGATAACAAGCTTCTCTGGTCTAAACATGTCAAGTCTAAAACTACTAAAGCAGTGTCAGTCTTCTGACAAAGTAAAGGAGCCTTTGGCAGGACATGGGGTCTTTCACCGAAAAGGGTCCTTTGGATCTATACGGCTATGATAAGACCAATCATCTCCTATGCGTCAGTTGTTTGGTGGAATAAGCTCTCGCGTAAATACGTTATTGCCTCGTTTGCCAAACTTCAAAGAATGGTTTGTCTTGGTGTTACAGGGGTCTTCCCCAGCACACCGGGAGCTGCTCTCGACGCACTGTTGAGTCTTCCTCCCCTTGATACCTACATCATGGGGTGTACTCTCAAGACCATTTATCGTTTAAAGCGATGTGGTCTCTGGCACAATTCGCACTGGAGCTTTGAGGAACTCGCTAGCAGCATATCTTTTGACTCACGTCTAATGGAAATGCCGTCTGACACGATGATCCCAAGGCTCAAACTGCGTCAAAATTACTCAGTCAACTTTCCTTCGGTTCAGACTGGTTCGGTCCAGAATCTGAGCCTGGAAAAAACTGTTATCGTATTTTCACAGATGGCTCCAAAACCGACGAGGGTTCTGGTGCTGGTGCCTTTGTTGAGAACGACGATATACGACTGCACTCATCTTTGGGATCGTACGCATCCGTTTTCTAAGTAGAGGCTTATGCTATCCTAATGGCCTGGAGCCACATAACGAGCAATGGATGGACGGGGAGAAGTATCTTTGTTTGCAGCGACAGTCAAGCTGTGCTTAAGGCCCTTCTCAACCCTCTAACCACCTCGAAAGTGATCCAGGAATGCAAGAGCTCTCTGAAAGCGGTCGGAAGATTGAATTCCTTGAGTCTCATTTGGGTTCCGGGCCATCACGGCATAACTGGAAATGAGATCACCGATGAACTTACTAGGCAGGGATCTCAGATAGCTTTCTCAGGACCTAAGCCGTCGCTAGGTCTGCCAGTGTCCTCAGTGAGGGCTTCAATCAACGACTGGATCTGTGAAGAGCACAACCGTAGATGGCATGCCTCCATTTGATGCAGGCAAAACAAACATATGCTCACCAACGTCAGTAAGAAGACTGCAACATTTTTGCTAGCTCGTAGCAGAAAAGACTGTAGAAAGCTTATTGGCGTTGCCAGCGGGCACTTCTCTTTTGCCAAGCATTTAATGTGTTAGGCTTAAGTGATGCCACACTCTGTTAATCTTGTGGAGAAGATGAGGACACCACAGAGCACTTCCTCTGTGAATGTCCTGCTTTTTCTCGCATAAGGTTATAGATACTCGGCGCAGACATGGTGAGAGCTGGTAACTTAGGCTCCTTATCATGGCAGCGTCTTTTGGCTTTTCTGCAAACATCTGGAAAGCTATAACAAATAGAAGGTTGCTAACTGGTAGTGCAATGGACCGGTATTTAGGTCTGAGTGCTCCAGCTGGTAATTTAAAAACCTCCAACAAATAATAAAAACGTACGGGAGGGCTGCTTAAAATTGTGGATGACATTCGCGTACAAATTGATAAAAACCTGGTAACTATGTTAGTCCCATTAGACTTCTCTAAGGCGTTTGATTCGGTCAGTCATAGAATACTATTAAGAAAGCTTCAGTATCTGTTCGGTTTTGAAAGCTCGGCCATTACACTTATTAAGGAGTATCTGAATGGAAGATCTCAGGTGGTTTTTGCAAACAGTGAAATATTTGAGTTCCTTTTCACTCGCGCTGGTGTAGGTACCTCAGGGCTCAATCTTGGGACCCCTTCTTTTCACGATATTCATCAACGACTTGCCTTTGGTGCTCAGTAATTGCGAAATACATATGTATGCTGACGATGTGCAGATTTATACGAGCTATAACTCTGGAATGGTCGAAGACGCTAATGCTCGTATTAATAACGATTTGATGTCTATAGTTCACTGGTCACGTAACAACCTACTAAATCTAAACTCAAAAAAAATGTGGTTGAGTTAGATGGAACAGTGTTAAGATATGAAAGCATTGTTAAGAACTTAGGTATAACTTTCAATCGAACTTTGACTTGGGACTCTCACGTTACAAGAGCAATTGGTAAAACATATGCTACTCTGAGGTTGCTACATATGTCTTATGACTGTCTTCCTACTGCAACCAAAATGATGCTAGCTAAACCTCTAGTCTTTCCCGCTTTGTTTTACGGTAGTCTTATTTTCTGCTGCTTAGATTATGTAAGTAAAAGGAAACTTCAAGTTGCATTTAACAACACTGTGCGATTTATATATGGTTTGCGTCGATTTGATCATGTTTCAATGTATTCTAATAATGTCTTTGGTATGCCCTTAAACAAATATCTGGATTTTCTCGTCCTTACTTTTCTTTTTAAGCTTATGCGTAGTAAAAACTCTAAATATTTATTTGAGAAACTTTATTTTCCCGTTGCCCAAAGAAGTAATGTTCTAATTTTACTAACTTTTAAATACAGAATAACCAATAGCCAATGTACATGCCGCTAGCCTGTGGAACTCCCTACCAGCCGATCTTAGAAGATTGAACAACTTCAATTCTTTTAAAGCTTCTCTGAGAAACCACTACAATTTCCAAAACTATCACTAAAACTTTACTTAAAACTTTTGTAAACATTTTCTGATGCTGTTTCAGTTTTATCTGCCTTTATATGTATATGTATTCCTGTATTTTTATTATTTATATCTTTAATCATTATCATGCACTTTGCTGTAACCTTATGTAGGTACTAAGTATAACAAAAAAGATGCATTGTCTTAATATGCTCATAAGTTGAAATCAATAAATAAAATTTTTATTTTAATATTCTTTGACTTCAGTCAGTATGAACTTTCAACGGACTTTTTATTTGGGCTTGCAGCTCAAACCTCGAACCACAAATTGAGCTTATAAACGAAAATTTGGTTTGATTTGTTTGTACAGAAAGTTTCACTCATCTATATAATGTATTACCTGACAACGCAGTGTTATCTTTCATGAAATTGTAGCCCTTGAGGTCCTTCAGATCTCCGCAAAGAAAAAACACCTTATCGTAGCAACAAGCGTTTACTTCTTAATTCACACCAAAGCTCTTTTTAAACACAAACCTCGTTTCAAATTGCTTTTACTTTGCAAAACCGTGCAACTGCCGCTGGTTATGTAACAAGTTATATCCTCTACATTGCTTTTCTCAAGTTTTCGCTTTAAAAAAAAACTTTTTAATTCCTTCTTCTTCTTTGACATTTTCAACGAGAGCGCAGCTGTTGTTTATGGTTCCGTGAAACAACTACACTCCCAGTGATTTAGTAACAACTGCAATCGTGGGTGGAGCTGCCTGTAGCCATGCACCTAAGTCATTTTTAATTTTAAGCCAGTAGTTAACATCGTAAGAAAAGTGTCAGTTTGTTCCCTAGTTTCGTTAATGTTGCATTAATGCTCTGGGGGTGTTTTTCTTCCAGTCTCTGATATGAAAGTCAAAGAGAAAAAAGCGGGAGTTCTTATTCAGCTTAGTGCGGTAGTGCAGCGCAAATAATCTCCCAGCATCCTGGAAGTGCATCTTCATCATTTTTAGTTTGAAAATTCTTCATCTTCTTTTCTTTTTATAAGTCTTTTGCGGAGAGAAGACTTTAAGGACTGACTAGAGGACATTGGGGAAGTTCTTTCGGTTGCTGGAGATGATATTAAAAAAAAACACTCCATTCAATGGTTAGTATTTTAGGTAGTGAACATTAAACTATCGTTAAACCGAAAATAACTGAAAAGGATATTTTCGAACTTTGTTTGCCATCAAAGTTCGGTAAAACAAAGTGGAAAAGAAGCAAACAACTAAAATTATTAGACGTAGGAGAGTTAAAGTTGCAGACTGTAGACCAAATATACCGATGAACACATTTTAGGTTGAGGCTAGTTCGTAGATGCTCTGGGTTCGCCTTATGGTAATCACTAGGCGTTTGTCGAATAAAAAAAAATTAGTATTGGTTAGTTTTTGAGCCGTAGGTTTGTCCTGAACTTGCCCTAAAGTAGCCTTAGATTTTTTTCCAAGCGAGCTAAGGTAACGAACTACGTTGTCGAATGGCATGTATATTTTTGTTCTTTTTTTTAACTAAAACTCATTCTTTTTGACAACTGAACTTATGCTATGTCCCCCGCTGGCACTAATACTTGTTTAACTCAAAACTATCCCAAGCCTACATGAAAAATAAGTGGTTTGCCATTATTAATGAAAACTTTCTAGTTACTGGGTTTCATCTCAACCTTCTTGAAAACAACTGGCGCTGAATGCACTATTTCCAATATTCCAGTGAATTTGACGTTTAAGGAAGTGCAACTGAGTGGGGATAGAATGCAATTTCTCATAACATAAGTCAGTCGGTGACGTTGTGCTCACACTCCATTTTTCTTTTTTCTTGTCAACTTAAGACATTAACTCGAAACTCTTTTTTCACATGGGAACACTACTAGCTCAACTCAAACCATCCGGGAATAAAACCCAGTTTAACTTTAAGTTAATACTGGTAAATTTCAACGGGAGTACTCATCAATTCGAAGGATTGTGATCCTGAATTTTGAAACGATAATCATCTGTCCATCAAAATAGAATTGAATCATTGAAAAAGAAAATTTACTCCTGGTATTAGTAAATAATGGGCATTTTTAAAGAAAACTTCTTGTCTCTGTTATTTTTATCTCTCTTTTTTCTTTGTATGTGTGCGATGTTGCAGGAATAAACAGAAAAGAAAGCTCAATCTACTGAAGAAAAGAGTGCTGCTGATGATAAAAGAAAAATACGTGTCTATATGCTTCCAACACGAGCTTGCACGAGTCGTTTCAGGAGTAAAAAGAATGGCGTAGTTTGTGCTCGTTCGTACGATACAGCCTTTGTGGATTCGTATAAAACGAAGCCACTCAATGGTTTTTGATAAAGAAAGTAATTGCATTTTCTGTTGGTCACTCTGAAACGAGTTCATTGAGTTTGCCCGAATTCATCCAAATTTCAAGCTGATATTAGTTTTGTTACTAAAATGCATAATTTGACAGACCCAAAATTGAAAGAAATCGTACTAAATTTTAAAACACAGTTTGACTTGTATTTGTTTGTAGCATTGTATGACTTAGGGCCAGTTGCTCAATCAAATCATAAATTTAAGTTCTACATAAAGTTTTCATTTTTGTATGAGACGTTCCGGAATTCTTAAGTTCTACATAAAATCCCCATACTAAAGTAGAACTTTATGTATAACTTAAATTTATGATTCGATTGAGCAACTGGCCCTTGGAGTTTTCCCAAAATTAAGCGATTTTGTAGTTACTGTCATCGATCTCAGGCAGGGACGAACGTAGTGGGGTTTTTGGGGGGTTGAACTTCAAGCGAGCAATCTTTTTCATATCTGCGCGATCTTTTTCTTATCTGCGAGGAAGAACCAGCGAGGAGCAACTGAACGGTTTGATGTTGCTGAACATCTATAAAAGTATTGAGGTTGACTATGAGGACTTTCTAAATATAAAAATGGCAAAAGCTACAAGGCGCATTTATCTTATTTTATAAAATACTATAGCTGTGCTCGCCTCGCGACTTCATCAGCGTTTAAAAGTGACTTTCGGCAGCATTTCTAATTTTTCAGTAACTTATTGTAATATTATTTTACTTAAGTACATTTTTGCACACGATGTTCTTACTTTTTTCATCTTTTGCCAAATAGAATTGTACTTCCATTTACATGGGAATAATGGAACAAAGAAAAAAACAGACAGATTTAATTTTGGAATTTTTGGAATATTGGTAACGACTCCCGTTCCCGTGGGAATATGGTGATCGTTCTCATAGGAATATGGGAATGAGTTAAAGTTAATGTTATGTAGCATTCTAAAAGGGGAAGAATTTTTGAAATCGGTGCGGTAGTTTCTAAGTTCTCGTTTACGTTCCCGTTCCCGTAGAAATTGGGATAAAACATAAAATATATGTCTTTCCTCAGGTCTTAGACTACCTTTCTTCGTTGGACTAGAAACTACCTTTCTTCGTTGGACTAGAAACTACCTTTCCGACCGTTCAATACAAGTTGTATTGGATGGCTTCAAGTCTGATACCCACTTCATAAATGCTGGTGTGCCCCAGGGCTCCGTTTTGTCTGCGACTCTCTTTTTCATTTTAATAAATGATCTCTTGCCTGAAACTTTTTATCCTCTCAACTGTTTTGCTGACGACTCGACCCTCAGCTTTTCATATTCGTTTCCAAATTCACGTCCCTGCTCTTTGGATGTGGAACAGTAACGGTTGCGTATGATAAGCTCATTTGATTCTGACATCATTGTTACATGGGGTCATAAGAACCGAGTAGAATTCAATGCTTCGAAAACTCAATGCTGTCTCTTGTCGTTGAAGCTTAACATTGTCACTATCCATGAATGGTACCTGCATCCAAGAAACCAAAAAGCTGTCTGTCAGTACTTGGTATGAGTGTAAACCATGATCTTCGTTGGAATGACCACATATTTGAATTCGCCAAAACGTTGCTAAATGCTTAGGCTTCTTTAGACTATGCAGGAAGTTCTTCACCCCTTCTGATCTGGCTACAATTTATATGGCCTTCATCCGCCCAAAACTGGAGTATAACTCCCATATCTGGTCAGATCCTCCTCAAATATCTTTGCGCCTACTTAATAGGTTTGCAAAATAGAGCGTTTAAGTTGATAGTTTAAGTTCAATTGTAGAATCGATTGATTCTCTTGATCATCGTCGAAACGTTACCTATCTCACTCTCTTCTATCGCTTTCTTTAACAAACAGTGCTCTTGTGAAATAGCCAGCTGCATTCCTACCCTGAAACAATGTAGCCACAACACTGGCCCTGCTAGGATTGTTCATTAGTTTTACCTTGAGCTCAACTTCGGAAGTACAGTCAAGTATAGAGACTCGTATTTCAGCCGCACTACCCGAATGTGGAATGCTCTACCTGATCCTGTTTTCCCTGCACTGCGATTCACAAAAATTCAAAAGCAACGTGCTCAAATTGTGTGTTTTTATAACATTATAAAGGGCAGTCACAACCCCTACATGTGCGCGTTATTTATAAAATAAAAATAGAATTTTTGCAATGGATAAAGAAGTATTTTTATTTCTCGTTTACGTTCCCGTTTTCGTTCTCGACGGAATATGCCGATGAAATATGGCCTATGTCAGTTCTTAGGTTCTAGAGCATTTTTATTCTAGATTTCATTGAAATCGTCTCAGAAGTTTTGGAACTCATTTGATACAAAAAAAAAAAACAAAAAATTGAGCTTTGGATGAGGTTCACATTTATATGGAAAGTCACGCAATTTAGATGGAGCAATTTGAACTAGGTCATGCTCAGTGAAGACTTGGTATTATGATATGATGTACTCTATGTACAGAACCAGCTTGGCGTAACACACAAGCGTGTCACTTGTGTGAAGCGCTTAAGAAGGATTCGAAACAACGATGCTCGCGTTACACTGAGAAAAAGGAAGTAGAAGTTCGGAGGCATCTTTTAGAAAGCACTCTCACCGTTTTGTTAATTTACTAAAATCTTGTGGAAATAGACAACCAAATGCTAAAACGACCTAAGAAACTAGTCAAGACTTTCTATTTATTACCGTATTACGAAAACATATCACATACCAAACGTGTATTTCAGTTTTTTTTCATTTTTTTTTCATCAAACTAACCCCTTCATTTCAATCAGTCTTTGTAAGTAAGCAGTTGTAGTATTTGGGTAAGACTTTGCTTCCATAACCAGGTCCATTTAAAGCCATATTTGGACATATCGACAGCACAAGCTGACGCATTCGGGTCAATTCAATATATTTACAAACTTATAGGTATTTTCTTGTCCCTTGCATTTCCTGTCAAAACAAAACTGACAACAAAAGTATGGAATTAACCTACAGAGAGAACACTAATGTATTAGAACTTTGTTAATGGCTCTAACATTTTCAAACAAAATAAACACCCCACCGACAACACGCAGGTCAAGGTTAATTAACAGAAAAACCAAAAATGTTAATAATCATATCGAACTGACAATCAATATACACACACGTATCCACGTACTTCTCATTAATTCACAGAAATATTGAGCACACACAACAGAGAAGAACAAAAAAAGGGTAATTAATTTATAAAAATTATGTTGACACATCAAAAGTTTTTCCTCATTAAAAACATAAGTTTGATTGAAATTGATTTTTTTTTTCCCGTTTCATATTTGTGTACATTGAAATTGATTTTTTGCCACTGCGATAATTTCTGTATTTTTTTATTTTACTTTCAGGTGAGTAAGCAAGCAGCGAGGTCAACACCAAATTACTATGTGCGGAGGAAAGTATTATGTCAATGTCGGCTTACAAAAGCTGTCAACTCACGTATGAAAATAAATAATATAAAATGAATGCAAACGAAAGAAAAATAATATTAAATATTTGCCACATTAAAAAAATCAAAAACATACAATGTGCAACTCCTGCATTATTTTTGAATGCTCAACCATCAAATTACTGCATGAGTGCTTCTCACTTGAAGGGAAAGAGACACCAGCAAAAAGAAAAAATAATTGAAAATTTATTTATGGAAAATCAGCTCCAATTAAGTTCATTTAAGGAAGTAAATCAATTTGAACTTTGGATTTATCTGGTTTGCCATTAAAATAATAATCGATGCAGACAATCGGACACTTTTAATGCTCTGCCATTATACTCGGTAGAATTTTAGTTATTAGCCTTAACACAGTCATACATTTATAATGGGGTTAGGTAAGGACAGGGTAATTATTCACACTAAGCGGGCTTATTTAAATTGGACGTGCATATTAATAACCTTCGTGCGAATAAATTTTAATTAAAAAAAGGGCTTTGCTACACCAATCGACCAGAACATGTACATTGTAGATTTGTGCATTGGACATTTACATTAGATTAGATAAACGAGTAACGTATATGCTTATCGTTTTCTATTAATTCAAACATTTCGATTAATTGAGTTATCTGAATGGAATTGATACGTTGTTGTTAATTTAAAATTATAGCACTTCAGTTAACACAGATTTGATTGCTTTGATTTTAAAGTGGGGAACTTCTACAGCAGCTGTACTTGTAGACCTATTTTCCCGACAATCATTGCTTTGGTGTCAGAGGCGTAGCGTGATTGAGGCGGAGAGGGGGTGGCAGCATGCCGAGAAGGTGGGGGGTGGCAAAATGCCGTCAATGATGCGGCTAAAGTAGAGATCAAATGTTTTATGACAGAACGTTTGACAAGTCAATAAACAACAATGACATCAATTTGTCATATTGCTTTTGAATCGTGTTGACGCTCTCAGCTGCTTTCCACTAACTAACTAACGGTGAAAATGTTTTCTTTACATGAAGTAATCCTTGTATTCTTTCTGTTACAAGCTGATTGAAAGCTGAGGAGAAAAATGGGGCATGTATCGGGTTTTTCAATATGAGCGCTAAAAAAGATTTTTTAATAAAACAAAAACGGTTTTAGATATCAACGAAATTCTTTATTTCTATAAAAGTAAGTTTGATGCCATTATGTATGAAACTCAAATTCTTTTGCATCATGGGCACGCTTGCAGAAGTCCAGACGCTGAACCCAATTTTCGACGGTTTTCAAGCACAAATCGGCCGATACTGATGCAATTTCACGTTTGATATCCGTACGAAGTTCATCAATCGTCACTGGCTTGTTGGCATAGGCCATAGACTTAACGTAGCCCCACAGAAAATGGTCTAACGGCGTCAAATCGCACGACCGAGGCGGCCAAGCGACAGGACTATTTCGTGAGATAACTTGTTCTTAAAACTTGGTTATCAATTAATTGATTGTGAATTTCGCTGTGGAACAATCTTTCAAAAGTCTGTACAATTACTCGCCTATGCAGACGATATTGACGTAATAGGAAGAAAAAAGCGTGATGTCATAGGTGCTTTTGCGAGTATTGAAACAGAAGCGGCAAAAATGGGTTTGATGGTTAATGAGGGCAAAACGAAGTATATGCTGTCATCAAACAAGGACACAGAAAATCGACGAATTGGACAATACGTCACAATAGACAGACATAACTTCGAGGTAGTACAGGACTTCGTCTACCTAGGTTCCGCTGTAGACACGGACAACAACATCAGTGCGGATATCAAAAGGAGAATAACTCTTGCCAACCGTTGCTTCTTTGGGTTAAGAAGGCAATTGAGAAACAAAACCCTCTCCAGAAAAACCAAGGTAACCTTGTATAAGACCTTAATCATCCCAGTCCTACTTTACGGCGCGGAAGCATGGACCTTATCGAAAGCGGATGAGGAAACCCTTGGTCGTTTCGAAAGAAAAATTCTCCGAATTATCTTTGGTCCCGTATGCGAAGGCAATGTGTGGAGAAGAAGATACAACAACGAGCTATATGAGCTGTACCGTGACAAGGGCATAGCCAGAAGAGTACGCATCGCGAGGCTACGATGATTGGGCCATGTTGAGCGGATGGACCCAAACGCTCCGGCTCGTCGGGTGTTCGAAATCACATTGCAGGGAAATCGCGGAAGGAAAAGACCTCGTCTTAGGTGGCGCAATCAAGTGGATGAAGACCTCAACCGACTTGGAGTGCGAAACTGGAGAGAGCTCGCCCGAAATCGAAGTCGTTATAGAAGTATGTTGGTTAAGGCCCAGGTTCACCCCGAACTGTAATGCCCCCCTAAGTAAGTAAGTAAGAAATTCGCTGTGTGGCTTGTGGCGCCGCGACGTCCTGTTGGGACCGCATGTCCTCCAAGTCCATATCATCCAATTGGGGTCAAAAATATTCGATTATCATTGAGCGGTAGCGATCTCCATTCACAGTAACGTGCTGGTTTTGATAACCACGAAAGAAATACGGCCCAATGACGCCGCCGACCCATAAACCACACCAAACCGTAATTTTTTCGGGATGCAATGATGACTCATGGTGCTGCCTGACCAATACCGCATACTTTGTTTATTGACGAAGCCATTCAGCCAGAAATGAGCCTCATCGCTGAAGATGATTTTTCGATGAAAATCCGAATAATTTTCAAGTTGTTTCTCAGCCCAATTCACGAACATACGACGCTTCTGGTGGTCAGTTCTTGCGTTAATTTAATCTTGTAAGGATGTAGGCCAAGATCTTTTCGCAAAATTCGCCACAACGACGTCACAGAGGTGCCCAGAACGACGTGTGAGAGACACATTTGGGCTTCCTGAAACTGAAGCCTCAGCGGCAGCAATATTCTTGACACTACGTGTACTTCTTTGTCTCACTGGCACTGGACAATTTTGTACTGTGCCTGTGGATTCAAATTTTTCCACTAGACGTTCAATTGTTGATCTGTTTGGACGATTATGACGACCATAAATTAGACGTATCGCTCTTAACGTTAAGGCTACTGACTCCGAATTTCGGTAGCGAATTTTAATAATTTCGACTCGTTGTTGGCTCGTATATCTTTCCATCCTGAAATGGAAAACCTTATTGAAGAGATGTGTCAAAAGAGCGGCAAGAAATATGGCGTCGTTTGCTGTTCCTGTTGCTCAACTTTTGTAGCGTCCCTGTTAAAAAACCCTTTACTGTACCGGCTGCTGAAAAGTATGTCCCTCAGAAAACATCGAGAAGACATTCGACATCGAGGGAACATTCCGGAACTAGTGCACCTCCTACCTTAATACTACCCTCTTCAAATGGAACACCTGACAAAGATAAAACTGGGAGAGGTCCTGTTTCGCGTCTTTCTCTATAGGAGCCCAGACAGACATCTCCCACAGAGACCAAATGAGCCAAAGATCGAACTATCGTACACGTGATCGAATAATACGTGACTGAATTATGTGTTTTTGGATTCACTTCACACTTTAGCACCTAAATTTGTGATTCTTTCATCAGTATTAGCCGAGTACACACTATACAATTAGTTGTACAGAATTCGTTTGACATATTTTGGGTTCACATTGTCAAGCACTGGTCGTTCAAGCCAAAGTCTGTCGATCTAATTGTGCAGTGTGAACCGCTCTATTTGAATGAATTGAAGTCAATAAATGAACAGCAGACTGATGATTTACAATAGAGCGAATTTTGCAACAAAAATAGCGCAAACTCACTCGATCACTGATGCGGTTATTCGACCCCAGGTTCTGCGATGTGTACATATCAGACGGACTAGATGTACATAATTTGAGAGCCACTATGACAGGGAACCACAACTGAGTTTAAGGCATTGAATCCTAAAGCTTCGTTCGTTGCATTCACAAACCACTCTCTTAACTTGGCTGCGATACGTGCAGTATTATTGAGTTTCGTGAGGTATTTTCTGACTCTAGAGAAGCTTTTTGCCTTCTTCTCTGCCTGCATCAACTGCTCGACAGCTCAACAGCTTTGTTTGCCATCAAAGGTGAAGCAGTGAAACTAGTCGCTGAAATGTGCTGAAGCGTTGGCATGAACCCCTAATTTTGAGGAAGTTCTTTAGGTACTGGAAGAATTGAAGGACTTGTCTTAAACTTCCGAAACAAGACCAGTATTTTAACTTCCTCACTTTTCTTGACTTTTCGGCTGCGGTGCTACCTGTAGTAGATGAGCACATATCTACCTGCAGCAACGAGGACTGAGTGCGGATAAGTGTGCTCAGAAGCTCTGCGCTTTCAAAAATCTCCTAGAGGTAGAGGAGGTCAGAGGCCGTTTCGTCTAAGCCGCAATCGACTTTTCTATTGCTTTCTGCGAGCAATTCAGGAATCGAACTCGAAATGCAATGAAATGAAATGAAATGACGACTCGATTCCAGCAATTTCAAGAAATACTTCATATTTTAGATGCTACCGAAACTTTTGGCCAGCAACTACGAGTTTGATATTTCCAATGTATTGGAAGGCATCGACAAGGACGAGAACAATTTGTTTACAGTTCTGATTTAGAGGAAGGTAAAAGGGGTAAAGGACCACTTCCACTTCATTCAAAAATTGAATGTGCGAATCTTGTGTCGTTGGTTGTGAGAGCTCCACTAGACTACACTTAGGTATATTGTCGATTGAACAGGAATTGGCAGTAGATATGGATTTTGACAAAGTTATTTCTAATTTTCGTATAGCCCATAGAAACTATTTGCGAAACCGCGGATTCCATTTTACCGTCAACAAAAACACCTCATTACCTGTGAAATGACGTCTCAAAATCTAATTTCAATCAATTATTAAATGGGGGCGGCAAAATGGATCTTCCGCCTCGGGTGCCAAAATTGCACCCTACGTCACTGCTTGGTATGGAAACGATGCCAATAAAAAAACCGGCATTGAAGTTAGTTGCTGAATGTGTTTAAGCCACCAATGACGTTGAAGGCCAGAGTCCAGAGTATTCCGTATTAAAAATTAATGTCTACTTTGGCCAGATTCTGAGGGTAGTTTATTTCCGGTCAATTTTCAAATAAAAAAATCTGTGATTAGCATAATATGTTCTTTTTTCTTCTTGTTTTTGTGTTCGCAAAAACCCCAAATATTTTATGGTTTTTGGGAACACCTGGAGAAGGCTAAGAAGATAAGAGGATGAAAAAAGTGTTTTATGGCTTTCGGCTTCAACACTTCGGGGTAAAAACGTTTACTTTGTTTAAAGACAACTGAATTTAATTTCTTAGCGTTTGTGTATTTTACGTATGAAATAAGTTACTGACTTTTTTTGCATGGCTTTCGTTTTTATGTTCATTCTGCTTTACTGGCAATGTGAGCTAACTTTGGTTGATTATTCGAGAAGAAACTCCTCCAAATCATTCAAAATTATTATTTCAGTCGAATAAATGTGTATGTTAATTCAGTTCAGTGGTTTGATCATTTTCTTCATATCCAACGGTTACCGCACCTTGCTTCAAAACAACTCTTAATCTCACGATGTTAGTTGTTTTGAAGCACCATCCTGTTGTGGTACTTACTACTGACGGGGGTAATTTCAAGTGAAACATCTGATACCTATTTGAATTTAATGAGTATGCAGGCGGGGTCTTAAAACTTTCTGCTTAAGCGTTTGCAAATGCATTTTTGTTTAAAGAACGAGTATACTTTGAAGACCGTTTTGGAGTAGTTGTATTCAACATAATGGTACAGAGCCATTTTGGTTGAAAAGACTTTAAAGGATTCCCTCCCCAATCAATGATTATACATTAATAAAAGAATGAAAACGTTTTGGCTAAAAAGAACCTTAACGGTAAAGAGTATTCAGATACGAATATTTCCAAAAGCACTCTTTCATTAAATGAAGAAAGTAGACCAAACAATTTAAACATCATTTATCCAGTTTCAACCTTAATTTTTGTTTCTTTTCATGCAAGTTTTTTACTTGCCTATATAAGACAAGTTTCGCAAACGTGCAGAAAAAGATAACAATAAAATGTGACATTACGACGGTAGAGAATACGAAAAAAGTGGGTACTGCAATTCTGTCTGTCTGTCTGTATGTCTGTTTGTCCGTATACGGATCTACAGCCTGAACCGCTTGACCGATTTTCTTCAAATCTTGCAGTTAGTGTTTTTTGAGCTTACAGCGAAATTTTCGGAATTTTTAAATTCATTATAATGCTTATGTTTCTCGAGAACTTCTACAACGATTTTGATAAAATTTTATGTGAATTATTATTATTATTTATTATTATTACTATTATTATCCTGAAATTGCGGGAGAGATGCCGCGATTTCTCAAAAAACGCGTTTAATTTGTTTATTAAAGTGAGATAAACTTTATTTGTTTATAAAAACTTAAAATACGATTTATTTCCTACCATAAAAAAGAACTTAACTCAAAGAATATAACAGTTTTCATTAAAAATAACACAAAACAATCCAGTCTTTTTTTTTTTGTAGTTTTGAAATAGTTCTCCCAACATTCAGCACACACATTGGGATCGTCGGTGCTCAACCTTTCCTTTTGTTAATTTTTTTCTCCTTTTTCTTTTAGTGAACACCTCTGCCAATTGCCTGCAATTGGAAAAATGGCACTGGAATTTTCGGCAGTGGTGAAATTGCTTGCAGTAATTTTGACGGGGACTATATATTGAAACATGTTGAAGTGTACGTTTCATTTTTAGAGTGACTGCAGGATGTATGGCTGGTTGTTGGAATTACCGGTTTCTGGAGTGTTTGGGAACATGAAGCAGCCGTTTCAGCAGCTTGAACTTCAACTACAGATGAGTCTGATATGGTAAAAAAGTGATTTGATGATGATTCCTGAAGGTCCATTTCCAATAGACGCTGTTTTTTCCCATGCGTTCCCAATCAACTGCCCGGCTTGATATCTTGTCAAGTTTTTGTTTTTATTGTGGTTTATCCAAACCACCTTCTGGTTTCGTTATGGAAATAAGATTTTAATGGCTTGAAGAAACTTCGGTCTAAGGGTTGCAACGCTTGGGTAGTGTGACCTGGTAAGCATAGTAAAATTATGTTGTTGTTTTCAACAAATTCCAGCATCTCGAAAGCATTGCTGTGTTTCGTGGGGTAAAATGATCTTTTAATCATTTAAAAAATAGCTCGGCATTGATGGAGGATGACTTTTTGTTCATGTTCACTTCAGATCCTCCGCTTGGTAGTACATCGACTAACTCTGCCGTTTTGTAAACTCCTTTGATTATCACAACGAGTGCCTAAAAGTTACCCCCGCGTTGCAACAAGCTACAACGGAAACATTTTCCCCTTTCTCCCGAGCAGTTACCATATGAACGTCACTTCTTTGGATCAGAACCTTTTCCGGCTTATTGTCGAGTTGCAAACTACTTTTGTCCATATTAAATATGTTTTCTGGCTTGTCCATCAAACAGTCAAAACTTTCTGAAAAATTTCAAAAAATCCATCCACTGCCGAGCGATTCATACCTTGTGCACGGGAGAGATTCTCGCAATGAAATATCTTTGTTTCTTTCCTAAATAACCAAGCGTATACTGCCTTTTTTTATCTTGCTAAATTTATGTTTGACATTTATTATCTCCGCAAGCGCCAGTTCAAACGCCAATCTCCGAATACGTTCTCTGTCAATAGCAAATCCAAAAGACGCTAATTTCTTTATGTGGTCGGCTAAATTTCTTTCATTATTTATTCCCAATACATTATTGACAGATTTAAATAAAAATAAACATACTTTTCACATACGCCGCAAGGAATTAACTGAAAAATTACCCATAAAACCAAGAGGTTTTTTTGAAAAATTTCCATCTTTTACTCGTCTTGAGAGTGTTCTGGCTGGAACGCCAAAGCATTTCTCTGCTTTTCGTAGTGACATTTATTCAACAACGTTTTTTCAGGCTTCTTTCAGTGTCTCCTCTGTCCAACTAGTCCTTGTTGACGTGCGAATATTTTCGGGGTATATTGAAGCTTAATATTCTATTTAAAAAAATACAAAAAAAAGCTATAGTACTCGTAGCATCACGGTAGCGGGGAAATCGCTGGTATCGCCACCTGCCTGTCTACATTAAAGGATTTATCGGTTCAAAAAATTTAACTGTGGTTGTTCACTTATGTATATGGATGTTATTTTCGTGTATGCTATGTGCGAGTGGGAGAGTTGAAGTTCGATAGCAATAGAAAATTATTGTAAGTTATTATTGTTATTATAACATATTTAGCGTGAAAGAGAAAGGAGCGAAAATGATCCCATTAGAACTTGAAGTATTTAACCGTTGCTACTTGCTTCATATACATTTTTGCTAGCAAGTAGATTTGAGATCAATATATGAATTGAAAAGCAAAGATAAGAAAAGCATGTATATTTACGATAGTCGAAAAACACTGAAGAAAAAAAGGTTACTCATACACCACAGTGACCAAACTAAAGAAAGACGATTTATCATAAAGAGAAAGAATATGCACATTTACTACTTTTATTACTTATACATATGCTTCCAGGGAAATTATTTTCGCGATAGGTAGCGCCTAATATTTTGAAGATTATATTCCCCTATATGTATATTTGGTTTTTGATCAATCTGGTGGGTTTGCGGCTGTTGTAATTTTAATTATAATTAACTCATAAAAGTTATAATTTTTTTATTAATAACCATCTCACCTGTTTGTTGACAAATGTATATGTGATGGGTGTACGAAAAAGAGTCGGAGCGGGTCCACTGGACCCAGTGTGTTGTTAACGGGTTAAAGAACAATATTCGTGGAGCCATTGATAAAATACAGCTGCACAAAATCGATAATGTGCTTAAAAATTGGACCAATCGTGTAGGCTATTGCATGGCCAGCCGAGGCAGCCATTTAAATGAAATTATTTTTCATTATTAACCGGCAGTATTGTACTATCAAATAAAAAAGAAAATTGAGAAAATATTCAGTAGTTTTTATATAGCATGTTCAAAAAAGAAAGTTATTTGGCGGACCCTTTATAACACCATGGTCAAAAAATGCGATGCCAAAGAATGATTAAATGTCGTCTGCCGTACTCGCAAATTGACCTGAAAATGTAAGCTTTTGTCTACTTTTTTTTTAAACTTCTTTTGCTGATCAATGAGATATTTTCTGTTCTTTTAAGATTTTTATGATCCTTTTTGTATTTAATGAGCTGTTCTAAAACAGACAAGAACAGTGTTTTCCGCACCTTCTTTTATGCAAGATCAAGTTTGGCGAAATACGTCAGAAGCAGCAGCTCACTTTTGGCACGTAATTTTTTCAACGAAATGTAGTTTTGATTTGTTACACAAAGTTTAAAAATACCTAAAAAAGCGTTAAAAGAATAGTATCTAATACTTTGCTGAAATTTAAGCTACTTATTTGTGAAAATGGTGGTTGTTTTGTGTTTGATTTCTGTTACTGCTTTTTTGACAAGTCTGCACATTATATTTTTTCATTTCTCTCAGCTTCTGTGTGCTGTTTTTATTTGAAAAATTGCCCTTAAAAACAGATACCTTGAAGTTTGAGTTTGTTATTATTTTTTGCCGGTTAAAGGCATATTTATTGTAAACTATAGAACGCCTGACGTTTTTTATCTATTTTTTTTTTTTAATAAAAAATCATTTTAAAAACACAAGTTCAGCGATTTCGTTTGTCATTTACTATTTTCAAATATTTTTCTTAGTGAGACTTTTTTAAAAATTGGCGATTTTTATTTTACCTATACCGATTTCGATCTTCAACACCTTGACAACCCTAGCGCTGACTTCAGAAAGCGTAGACGAGCTTCCTGTTTTTCAATTATTTCATGTGTATGGTGAACCAAATGTTGATGTTCTGAGTTTTGGTTTGCCTTTCTTTGTAATTATTTTACTTTCTTACAAACAATAAAATTAAAGATTAAGTTATCGTTTTGTAATTTAAGGTCATCATTACTTTAAATTCAATATCACATCCCCTATGGCCTACATCGCACCATTGCTTGAAGCTTAAGAAGAATCCTACCCATCATTCCAGGATAGAAATCTCCGAAGCAGGAACCTCCAAACGTTGTTATTATTTTTCAATGATAAGAAATTAAGAAACCTCTTTTGAAGGTCGAAAGTTAATGGTAGGTAACAGTGAATATCTTTTTAACCAATCGGTTTAGCGAAAGTTCATAAAAGACCCTTTTTGAGAAGCGTTCGTGTTGGTTCAAATATCTCTATTTCAAAAATACACATACATAATTGTGCGGCGCCCTGAAAGTGAAAGCCTCTACAAACTCTGAAACATCTGACATGAAAAAAAAAAAAAACAATTTATAAAACTATTCGAAAATACCTACAGTCACAATTGATAATAATTGATATCTTATCTTCTTTTGATAATTTAAAAAAAAAAAAACAGAACTAAAAGGTATTCTTACCTCACTAATAACTAATTCAAATATGTTTTACGTTTCATTAAATTAATTCCAACAGCCTTGAAGTAAATATAAAATAAATACCTACCTACAATTTTCAACCTGAAAACATTAATAAAAATAACAAACTACAATTTGTTGAAGTATTTTCCTCATTTCGCACAAGTATCTACACTTCAATGCATACGTCACAAATAAAATGTTTATGTACCGGTACCCACAATTCTCTCTCACCTACTGCACATGCACAATTTGAATTCTTAAAAGTTCATTGCGAGGGTTGAATCATTTTAATGTACTCCACTCCACTATCTCTAACTCTGCCGACATGCTCTGAAAGCTTTTTATGCATACCAACGACTGTGATAAGAATTTTACATTTTGGCCCGTGTATACACGCTACACGGTACGTTTATTGTTTATTGACGCACACATGTGTGTGCCAATTTTTTTAATCTATTTCGTTTTTCTATTATATTCTAGCTTCTTTTTTTTTGCAAAAACCACTGAGCCGGTTTGTGCCCGACCAACAGCAAACAATGCACATAACTCAACTCAACCCTTGCCCCAGTGCCTAGTCTGCTACAACAACTGTCTTTCACTTACCCGAATCAACTCATCTACGCCACAGACGTCATTGCTCGTACGTCGTACGTCCGTCTCCGTCGTGCCTCGTAGAAACAAAACACAGGATCGCAGCAATCAGCACTCAGTTATAAGGCACTTTCATGGAGACGAAATGGCAGCGGAAGAACGAGAAGCCGTTCTGTTTTCATTCACGAAACTAAAATACTTTTGGAGAGTAGGGAAATAAAAGAGCAGAAAGCAGCATATGGTGGACTCATCGAGCTCAGGAACTGCACAAACCTCTTGGAGGTACCATCTTCCAATGCAAATAAACCTGGAACCGATTGAAAGCCTGAAAATGACTCCCTCTAGAAGAGCAAGTGACATATGAGAGACTCTTAATGCTGTCTTCATAGAAAACTTCATTTGCAGAACATTTCTCTTAAGCTTTGTGAAATGACCTTGACTGTCCCGTATCAACACTTTCGCTTTTAGATTTAGTTCGTTGTTAATAGTTAGTTGCAAATTCCTTTAATTGATCGGTAACCATGTGCACAGCTTCTTTCCAAAGGTACATAAGCCTTTTAGAGGCAAAAGCTCGAGATTAGAAAAGACCTGAGTCTTTCTTTCCATTTCAATGATGGATGGAAGGGGTACCAACTCTATGCTTTTTTGAGATTACTTGAAGGAGCTCTTTTCATGTCTATAGATCTGTTTGTTGAACTTTCCCCAGGGTTGACCCAGGTTTTCTTGACAACCCTATAAGTTGTCAATAAAACCTGGTTTTCCAGTCCTCTAAAATCGCTTAACCACAAATCAACACACTGTCATTAAAAAAAAAAAAAAAAAATACATGCCATTTGACAGCTCTCAACTCGCCACAGCAAAAAGCTAGGGCGAGTTTATGGAAATCTTAGGTCAACCTCAGGGCTCAAAAAACACTCAATTTGACATTCAGGGCGACTTTGGTTTTCTCAAAAAACGCTTATGGCGACCCCAGGGCGACCCTAGGGCTTCAACGAACAAACCTTATATTGCTCCACTAACGATACGCGATTTCCGAAAAATAGTCCTTTTTATAGTCCTTTTCTTACTAGGACTTGAACCTCAAACTCAAACCGTTGAAATGAGGTTCTCTTAAATTTAAGCGACTGGTCAGTTGCGGTAGCGACAAAAACGCTACAGACAGGAATTCTGTCGCCGCGACAACTGCAAATTCGTTATTGTCGTTATCGTCGTCGTTATTGTCGCTTCAGGGTAGCTAGTCTCCTACAAGCTGTAGGATTACATTTACATAGCGCTGTAGGCTACAGCGCCATGTAAATGTAATCTGTCGCTGCCGCACCTTCAAAATTACTTTGGTTTGGGAGAACCTTTAGCACCTATTTCCAAATATTTCTGGGAATACCCTCTACTCCTCGCATCATAAGTGTCCCTCTCATTGAGCAAAAATCTCAACCTCTCACAAATCTCCAAATGAACACCTCCATTTACCATTCTCTCGATGCTTTTGGGCCTTTTCAGAGCACATATACACGTTCAACCCTGGCTAGATACCAACCAATACTCGCGCCACTTGACGTTCGTCGTTTCGTTGCTCTCCAAGTTCCAAGTTCAGTATCACTTCAGCTTTTAGTTTGCGAATAAACTTTGGCAACGAAAGTACTCGGGTTGCGGGTATTCTTGCTCGCCGCGAATCTTCATCCTCATCCCACACACAAGCATCAACTAGCACAGTAGCAGCTGCTGTGCTGAGTTGTGTAACCACCTCTCCCAATCTTGCTGTCGGTTTTTTCATTACAATTCTTTATTTTCTGTGTTCACATTTTTTGTTTTATGTTTGGCTGTGTGTAAAAACAAAACAAAACAAAAAATATAAAAATATTTTGAAAAATGAGAACAAAAATTTTCCGGGCGGTTATACTGGGTGCTCCAGCATCTGGCAAAGGAACAATTTCAAAGCGCATCGTCGACAAATTCGGCTTCGTGCACATCTCACCGGGAGACATACTCCGTTTGAACATTATGAATGGCACGGCACTGGGCAAGAAAGCTAAAGTCTATATGGACGATGGTAAGCTGGTTCCAGACGATCTAATAATAAAATGTGTGTCAAGTCGAATTAGTGAAGCTGGCAATAGGTCTTGGATGCTGGACGGATTTCCACGAACTGTTGCCCAAGCGGAACGTCTTCAAGCAACTGAACCTGTAGATGCTGTCTTGAACTTGGATGTGCCAACAGATGTGATAATTGAACGTGTCAAGGGTCGATGGATTCATCTGCAATCGGGTCGGGTGTACAATGTGGGCTTCAATAATCCAAAAGTGCCATTCAAGGATGACGAAACTGGTGACGATTTGGTGCAACGTTTGGATGATCAACCGGAAATAGTTCGCAAACGCCTGGAAGTGTATCATGAGGTGATGAAACCGGTTCTGGATTTCTACGAGAAGTACAATCTGGTGACAAAGTTTGCTGGACGAACCACCGCCGAGATTTGGCCAGAAGTTCAGAAATTCCTAGTCGAGAAGACGGATGGGGTGGCTTCGGCTGAAAGGCAGTAAAACCACATGAACGTTATTTTTATCCAAATCAGCTGATGTCGCCAAAAACCACATTAACCTACTCGCATACCTACACACACACACACTCATATACCTGTATAATGTACATTACCGATGATAATAAATTGTTTTTATTTTTCTGTTAATTATTGGCTTTTACGCAATTAAGTGGACATAATTGGAAACGCATAGAATGGACATTTGTCTATTAAATGGCTTCCCATGTTCAATTGATTGGGATGCCTTTCAAAAGACAGCATGGGAGGTTTTTTCCTTCCTCCCTCGAATGATGAGATGACAAGACAAGATGTAGATTCTATGAATCGTCATTTGTCTTCTAACTGCTCCTTCCCTCTTCTGACGTTTGAAGAATCAAGACATTCGACTTTGACCTTGCCGTAGTTTAGGTAGACGCTGTGTTTTAGTTTTCGTTGATAAGACAACACAACTGATGTGCTTTCGATTTGAGCTTTTGTATCTTTATGCCTCTGCTTATGGTGCTATGAAGTTGATTACTGAAAGCTCGATGGATAGAACGTTGAAAAACGTGTTTTTGTTTTTGTTTTTGTTTTCTCTTTATGAATATTGCTCAACTGAGTGTTGTGAGTTTAAGAACTTTGATCAGAATAAATCACAAACACACACACGAGAAAAGTTTTGTGTTCTGTGTTATCAAGCAGTCGAATGGTTGGTTAAATCCAAAGAGCACTGGCCACTTGAGTGTGGGCAAAGTTCTCTTGTTGTTGTTGATAGTGAATCTTTATGGAAAGGTAAACAAATAACACGATACAGGAACATAACAGTATTTTGTTTGTTAACCATGAGTTTGCAGATATGAGAGTGAACCAATATGCTGGTGGTAGTTGTTAGGTATTCTTCTGCATAAGAGAAGCCACCCTTAACATGAGTCTGAAAAGAGTTGATGCGAGAGTGCTATGGGGGATGGGAGATTGCTCCTGGAGGTCAACTGAATTGCCATGATGTTTGCTAAGTTGTCATCAACATTTATTTTCAAGCACTCAACGTTATTGTTTCGGGGAATGACGTCAATCCTGTCAAGGGAATCGAAAATGTTTTTGACTTTGCTGTAAAAGATGCTTTTGAGATTGCTTAGAAAACGCATTTGTTGTCACTTTCCAAAATATTAAGGTTGAAACTTCATTTTAATTATTACCTTTGTGCCGTTTCCTTGTGAAATTTTGGAACTTAAAAATTATTTTAGAAGAATGAGAAGTGACTGCAAGGCTTTTCGAAGTGACACGTGACAGATAACTGAAAGTGACAGCTGACAGATGGCATAAAAGACTGATGAATGATAAAAAAAAAGTGTCGTGTTGAAGTAAACGTTAGCGAAAATTATTTTAAATTAGCAAGGGTAGCTGTAAAAAAGAAGAAAAAAGAAAGTCCCTGAAAGTCAACCCAATTTGCTGGTGAAACATGGTTCCTGTTATGAGTGTTTGTTGGCACAGTATAAACCAAAACTCTGACTACTTATTTGATAATTCCCTTGATTTTTGAAAGTGAACTAAAAACGAACAAGAAATCCTATCAACATGGTTTCTGCAGCTGTCGCAACTGCAAAATGGCTCTGGTTAGGGAAAACCTTTATGAAACCTAACAGTTTCGAACCGAATCTTCGACGGGTAGGTATTATCATCATCATCGTTATCATCATTATATAGTGCATGCTTAGATCTTTGTAACTACTCAGCGGATTTTGATGTATTTTTCTTTTTAATAGATAAAGTGATCCAATTATTCTTACAACGTGAGGATGCTTCATTGCTCCTCAATAACAAAGACTTTATTTTTCCATATTCCCTCGGGAACGGAGACTGGATATTGGCAACACAACCGGCATCGTGGTTCCAAAAACTTTGTCACTGTTAGAGTAATTCTTTGTCGCTGAGTATATAGCGATACCCGTGGAAAAACATTTCTGCCTCTTTTGGGATTCGAACCTCGAACCTCTGGATTAGCAGGTGGACATGCTAACCATCACGCCACGGGTACGCTGAGTAGTATAGACTATATTTCATCCCCATTTTTGAATCTCCCCTCATTTTCTCACAGGAACTGGAATGTGAATTCAAAAATCAATGTACCCATTTTATTCTCATTTTTTTACTACAACAAAAAGGTGTTATGCCCCATCGGTCCCAACGCTCGTTTTCAATGACTCTCCGTATTTCAGCTCCATTGATAAAGCCAATTTGCCGGCAGCTCAATTTGCTGCCAACTCAACTCTTCCTGATAGCACATTGGCCCCACCTGAGCTTGAGACAGTAAATTCTTTAATGAAGCAGATATTTTTTCGAACTCGTTCGGTTGCGAGAGTCCTCAAAGATCTCAATATACACAAATCCGCTGGTCCAGATGGTATCCCTGCCGTTATTCTGAAGAGGTGTTCTTCTACGCTGGCAAAACCACTGCGTAAACTTTTCCATCTTTCCTATTCTGCTGGGATTTTTCCTAGCAGATGGAAAACTGCATTTGTCCAGCCGGTCCCTAAAAAAGGCGAATCTTCCTCCTCTTCCAATTACCGTCCAATTGCACTTACGTCCCTTCTTTCCAAGGTCATGGAAACGTTGATAAACCGTCAACTTATGAAATATCTTGAAGAACGAAAGCTTCTTAGTGACCGTCAGTATGGCTTTCGTAGCAAACGGTCCACTGGTGATTTGATGGCATATCTCACCGAAAAGTGGAACCAATCTTTACATTGTTTTGGAGAAAGTAAGATTATTGCGCTTGATATTTCTAAAGCATTTGATAGAGTTTGGCATCAGGCTCTTTTATCGAAAATGCGTGCTTTTGGTATCGATTAGTCTCTTCTTCGTTGGATTAGAAATTACCTTTCCGACCGTTCAATACAAGTTGTGTTGGATGGCTTCAAGTCTTATACCCACTTCATAAATGCTGGTGTGCCCCAGGGCTCCGTTTTGTCTCCGACTCTCTTCTTCATTTTCATTAATGATCTCTTGTCTGAAACTTCTAATCTACTTAACTGTTTTCCTGACGACTCAACCCTCAGCTTTTCATATTCGTTTCCAAATTCACATCCCTGCTCTTCGGATGTGGAACTGGAACGGTTGCGTATGATAAGCTTATTGATTCTGACCTTGACAGCATTTTTACATGGGGTAATAAAAACCAAGTAAAACTTAATGCTTCGAAAACTCAATGTTGTCTCTTGTCGTTGAAGATTAACAATCCCCCATCGCCATTATTCATGAATGGTACCTGCATCCAAGAAACCGAAAAGCTGTCAGTACTTGGTATGTGTGTAAACGACGACTTTCGTTTAAATGACCACATAATCGAAGTCGCCAAAAACGCTGCTGAATGCTTAGGCTTCTTGAAACGATGCAGGAAGTTCTTCACCCCTTCTGATCTGGCTACTATTTATAAGGCCTTTATCCTAAAACTGGAATATAACTCCCAATATCTGGTCAGGTGTTCGTCAAACATCTTTGCGCCTGCTTGATAGGGTACAAAATAGAGCGTTAAAATTGATAGGTGATCTGTGGTGACTCTCTCTCTTTTATCGCTTTTTTCACAAACAGTGCTCTAGTGAAATAGCCAGCTGCATTCATCACCTGAAACAATTTAGCCGCAACACTCATCTCGCTAGGAATGCTCATCAGTTCTACCTTGAGCCCAACCTCGGGTGGACAATCAAGTATAGAGATTCTTATTTTAGTCGCACCACCCGAATGTGGAATGCTTTACCTGGCTCTGTATTTCCACTGCATTACGATTTGCAACGGTTCAAAAGCAATGTGCATCGGTGTCTCCAATCAAATCCTCTCCTATTTTTCTAAATGCTCGCACTGTGTTTATAACAGCAAAAGGGTATTCATAAGCCCTTGATGACTATAAAAAAAAAAATTCATAGATTTTATTTCAGCCCTATATTCTTAAGTGAACGGAACGAGAACTGGAACATAATTTGGAAAATATTGGACCGATTCCGCAAATTTTGTCATAGTTAGAGTGCTTAATTGCCTTAATTAACATAGACTATTTTTCATCCCCGTTTTCCCACTGGAAAGTATACTTCTAAGCTTCATTTACTTAATTCGATCAACGTAAGGCCTGGGCTTCGTCAGGTGGGTCAGCTAGTTGTATATACATTATATGTATACAATTGTTTGTTTACTAATACTGAGATAGTGAATACTTTTGGACTGGTGCTGAACCTATTGTCTCCGGTTGAACCTATCAGTCTCGTTTCATGATATTGGTTTCACCATTGTATACATTTGGGTGGTCTTAATTTTACTTTTTGCGAAAATTAAGTGCAACGCCCCGTAGATCGATTCTAAAATCAGAAATAAAAATTCCCTAATTTTTTCATATTTTTATCTCTAACCCTTCCTGGCCTTATTTTGATAAGAAGTTTTTTTTTGAATTTATGCTATAAAAACACTATACCAGCTCTCATTTTTGTACTAATCAACGGAAAGACTTCGAATTAGGCTCTGAACACGCTACAGCCGCGTGCATGTTTGATTAAATTTAGATCATTTGTTTACACTCTATTGTTAATAAACAAAAAGGCTGATTTCTTATTTCGCTCAATCCGCGAAAAGTAAGCAACTTGACATAATTTTTTTTTTTTTTTCAAAGATATCTACGCAATTTTTATGACTTTACATTAAATTAGATTTTTTTTATTTATCTTTTCATTTGTTATTAGCAAAAACTAAATGAACAATTTTTTTATGACAGCTGCCATTTTTGAACCGATGATCGAAAAAACTTCTGATTGGGATCAAATGAATCGTCTTTGAAAACAGATGATACCGTACGAAAGTATAAAAGTGAAGAGGGTGCCACTGTTTTTTTAGAGGCTATAAACTGTTATTTTTTTCCATTTAAAAGCAAATGATGAAATATCAAAAAATTGGAGAAAAAAAAACAAAAACTTCTTAATGAAATAAGGTCAGGAAGGGTTAGAAATAAAAATTTGAAAAAATTAGTGCATTTTTTTCCTGATTTATAATCAATCTGGGGAGCATCCCCAATTTTATTTTTTTCTAAGGGCCACCCTAGTATCTATAAATAACAACGATTGCTGTGCCACCGGTGCACATTGGGCAAAGCAAATTTTTTGTTCAAAACCACCAAGAGATCGCTAAAATAAACCAAATGAGACAGTTTTTAGACAGAAATGTTTGTAATTAAATTCTAAAGAGACTGGCGAAGTCGGATTTCTAATATTCCTAATATTCTAATATTCAACCCTTTCAGTCACGCAATTCAACTAGCACTTGTGTAAAGTGCATTTTTCAACGGGGCTATAAATATTCATAAATATGTTATATTGTTATAATTTTATTCTTATATATTTATTGTATATATTTTATAATATATATATGTACATACATATTTTATAAAAAAAAAATTACAACCTAATATCGAAAGTCGGGCTTCGTGAGTCTTTATAATTTAACTTCAAACATTTCTGTGCAAAAATGGTTCAATTTGGTTAATATTTGAGGTCTCTAGCTGGTTTTAAACATTCTGTCCCCCAATGTGCAGTGCCCTTCGGTCCATGAGATTGTTGAATTGCCTTTGGGCATTTTTCTTCTGTTGGAAATTTTGAAATACCAGCTGGAGCACTCAGATCTATATACCGGTCCATTGTACTACCAGATAGCAACCTTCTTTTATTTATAGCTTTGATTTTCAGATATTCGTAAAAAAGCCAAAACACGCTGAAATGATAAGGAGCTTAAGTTACCAGCAGTCACTATGTCTGCGCCGAGTATTTGTATAAACCTGTGCGAGAAAAAGCAGGACATTTACAAAGGAAGTGTTCCGCGGTGAGTTCATCTTCTCCACAAGATTCACAGAGCGTGGTATCACTCAAGCCTAACACGTTTAAGGATTTGGCAAAGGAGATGTCCCCCGCTGCAACGTCAATAAGTTTTTTAAAGGGTTTTTCAAAAAAAGACGCTACAAAAGTAGAGCGACATTGACAGCAAACGACGCTATATTTCTTGCCACTCTTTTGACATTTCTCTTCAATAAGGATTGCCATTTTGTGATAAAAACAAACAACAAGTCAAAACTATTAAAATTAACTACCGAAATTCGGAGTCAGTGGCCTCCAATCATCATTATCGTCCTAGCAGATTAAAAATTTAGCGTCTAGTGGAAAAATTTGAATCCACAAGCACAGTACAAAATTTTTCCGTGCCAGTGAGACAAGGAAGTGCCCGTAGTGTCGAGAATATTTCTACCTCTGAGGCTTCAGTTGCAGAAAACCCAAATGTGTCTCTCACACGTCGTTCTCAAGCGTTGGGCATCTCTGTGACGTCGTTTTTGGCCCCAATTTAATGATAATATGGTCTTGGAGGACGTGTGGTTCCAACAGGACGGCGCCACAAGCCACACAGCTAATGTAACAATCAATTTATTGTAAACTTTTTTTGTAGAACGTGTTATCGCACGAAACGGTCCAGTCGCTTTTCCGCCTCGGTCGTGAGATTTGACGCCATGCGCGCCGCACAGTGGGCCCAAATTGCATTTATCGTCTCAAAAATGATTTTTTCGAAAGTAATGTGGAAGCTAAAATTTGTATGCAAATTAACCAAGGAAAGGTCAAATTTCGCAGTGCAAAAAAAAATTAAATGGATTTAGCTGCATACTTTTAGGATATGGCTATCTAAAGTGGTCGCTTCATATCCCATTGGAATGACGAAATAAAGAACGTTTTTAATAGACTTTTCTTTGGCATTTTATTATGTGATTATACAAGAGTTATATATCGTTGGAAAGCTTGTAATTTAAGCTTTAAACATCAGTAAACTCAATTTCAAAAAATATATTTTTTCTATATATTAATCCATTTTAATTAACATACTACCTTGTTTTTTATATATTAATCTTTGATAAAAGATTTAAATGGTTGCGCTTCCTTGCGTTGTGTTCTTGAATAGTGCATTTCATTCCTTAATACATTAGTAAACAGGCAAAAAAAAAATGTTTTGCCCCAATTTGCCCCTTTTTCGAATAATGACAACACGACCCCATGAAGTACTAGAAATAATACTCTGAACATCTTCAGAACGGCTCACTCTATGAAAAAAATTATTTTGAGCTTTTTTGTAGAGCGTTCAATATTCTACTTAAATAATTTGTCAGTTAATCTCTACAATGCTCAAATGTCAGGCTATAAAAATAAGAAAAAAATTAAATTTTTTTTTCATTTATTATTTGTATGGAAAATTAAAATTTAAAAACAGGGACCTCTAAATGTTAATATTAGGATCTCAAATTTTCAGAGGCTTCGTTTTATACCTTCTTGAAAGCGCGAGGTCGCGCGATTTGACGCCGTTAAACTATTTTCTGTGTGGCTACGTCAAGTTTATGGTCTATGCCAACAAGCCAACGACGATTGATGAACTTCGTACGAATATCGAACGTGAAATTGCAGCGGTATCGGCCGATTTATGCTTGAAAACCGTAGAAATGGGTTCAGCGTCTGGGCTTCTGCAAGTGTGCCCGTTGTAGCACACTAGTAAAAGAAATCGTGCTCCATACACAATGGCATTAAACGTTCTTTCAATTCAAGGAGTAAAGAATTTCATTGATATCCAAAACCGTTTTATTAAAAAAAAGTGCTCTTATTGAAAAACCCGATAGATTCTTTTCTGCTACGGGACAGCAAAATTGTTGCAGTCTTCTTATCAACGTTGGGGAGCAAACGTTTTGTTTGTCTGCATCCAATGGACCCATGCCATCTACGGTTGTGCTCTCGACAGATCCAATCGTTGATTGAAGCCCTCACTGAGGACCCTGGTAGACCTAGCGACGGTTCAGGTCCGGAAAAAGCTGCCTGCGATCCTTGCCTCTCAAGTTCATGGGCGATTTCATTTTCAGTTATTCCGTGATGGCCTGCAAACCAAACTCAAAGAATATAGTCTTCCGACCGCATTCAGGTTGAAAATGGCCTCACAGATAATTTTCCCCATCGTAAAGATTTTTACCAGAAAGAGTGCTAGATCAATAAATAAGATTGAAATAATTATTTAAACCTGCATAACTACCGTTTGCAAAACTATACATTCCAATATTTCGAACATTATTATGCTCTGCATTTATCAGAGCATTTTAATTCGACACATACGTTTAGTACTTTGTGATTTGTTTTATTTTCCATCAAACGAAACATAACGTTACTTACTGAACAAGCTTAAAAATTACTTATAGAAAGAGTGATGGCTAAGACATTGAAAACATTGTATTTTCGTCTGAGGATACTTGCCGACTTCCCGATTCCCGTAAAACACAATTAGATGGTTTAGTTGTTTGATCCTTGAACTCCGACGTAGACAAACATTACGCCCCGGGGGCAGCAAATTTTTTATCAAGCGCTCGAAATAACAAAAAAAAATTCAAAATATGATAATTGTCCTACCCAGCCCCGCATTTCGAGAAGCATTATGCAAAAAAAAGTAGGATTGAATTTGAACAGACCAGACCCTAACTTAACATAAAACATAAAAGTGCAAACTGATGGAATTGAGTTTTAGTTCCCCAAAACAGACTAAAAACAAAGTAAACACTTGAGTTTGCCCATCAAAGCATCAAACCAACAAAAAAAAAATCTTCGATGTGTTTATTACATTTCTCTTTTAAAACTGTTTCGAAAACACAAACTAAATGTCCAACCAAAAGCGAACCCAAAGAAAAAGTTTAAACTCCAAATATTTGTGCTGTCCCCCTTTCCTGACCACCAACAGGACACGAAAGTCCTTCAACCCTCAAACTAAACAAACTTACTTCATAAAAATGACATGACGTGACTTTTAAGAGAGAAAATGAAAATGAAAATAAAAAAAGGCCACACTCCACAGTCCACAAACCAGCACACATTCAAACCTAATTAAATGAATTTCACTCACATGTATCACGAAATTCTCTGTAATTTGTGTGCTTTGCTAGGGCAATTGCTGGAAAATTTATTTCCGTGCCACGAAAACTGAAAAATAACCCCGACCGACGGATGCCCTACGTCCGACCCAACTTTACCCACTACTTCAAATAATATAAAAAAAATTTACAAAGAAGAAACATAACAAATGTGCCGCACACAAAGTCACACAACAAAAGACAGCACAAGGCTGTGCTTTAAATTTTTCATACAAAAAAGAAGAATAAACCAAAACTCCAACAAGACGAAAATTAAACACCAACAATAGCCAAACAGCCCATAGGATGAAAATGCTTTTCCTTTTTTTCTTTTTTTTTTTGTCCTCCCTCAAGCCTCGCCATCATATTCAGTGTCTACGATGTCCTTGACAAATGAAACAACAACAAGATTTATTTTGGTATGCGTGTGTGGGTGGATAAACTCAAGCGGATGTATAAGGACACTTTGGAAAATTCATTTGAAAAACTTTTTTGTTTTTAAGTAGATCATGAGTGCTAATGAAATGGAGGATGGATACACACCAACGCATGTTGAGGAAGGATGTGGAACTAGTGTATCTTACTTTTCTCACTGATTACACGATACCTTAAGTGCATTTACTTACTGTAATTTTAAGAGCAGAACAAACTTGAGGACATAAAAAAACTGATGGCCTTAAAAAGAAAGGAAATCCTTGCATAACCGATGATATAGCTAATTTTAAATTCATATTTTCAGCAAGCACGTATCGTAGCTACCTCGTAAAACTCCACACAGGATGCGTGTAAGAAAAGGCTGGTTTTGTAAAAACGAAGAGTAAAATGCCGCATAGCGGGATATGAGACTATTTGCAGAGGTAAACGTTTCGCATAAGAAGTTTGGGGGGAAAACTCAAAATTTGTGTGGGAAAAGTTTTGAAACCCCTATAGTACTTCTATTGAGGATTATATTTAAGCGAGCTGATTTCATCGTCATCAACTGATGAGGTGTATAAAGGCGATGGTAAAACTTCTGATAAAGATGGCTGCTGTCAAATCAGTTACAATTCTGTGTTCAATTTTGATTTTTGAAAGGGTATGCCTGAAGACTTATCACAAAATCGTTCAACTTTTTAAAGGGTAAATAAAAACAATAAACTTAGTTGAATTTTTTAAAAAACAAAATTGTTAGATTTTTTATTGGTAAAGCTACTTTGCTTAATTTCACAAATTATTTTTTTGAATGTATTGGGCGACGCGTTTCGGACTCTGTCCATCTTCGGGCGCAAGCTTCGTATCTGGACAGAGTCCGAAACGCGTCGCCTAATACATTCAAAAAAAAATAATTTGTGAAATTAAGCAAAGTAGCTTTACCAATAAAAAATCAAACAATTTTGGTTTTTTAAAAATTCAACTAAGTTTATTGTTTTTATTTACATATTATCACACAAATTGGAGACATAAAATCCAAAAATGGTTTTTAAAGGGGGTTTCAAATCATTATTGCTTCAAGAAACTTCAAGCCGCACAGTGAGGCAAAATGCTTGTTTGCGGCGATAAATTATAAAATTTTATGTTGACTATGATATGACTTTTTGAAAAGATTTTGGTATGCTGAATTCAAATCCAAAGTAAAAACAGTGCTACAACTTCAGTTCTTTGAGATAATGCCTTTAAACTTGTGTTGAACAGCTTTGAAAGTAATTTCTCAAAAAACGAAGAAGAGACTCATCGATATCAAGAGCACGCATTTTCGATAAGAGAACTTGTTGCCAAACTCTGTCAAATGCCTTAATTTTAATTTTAATTTAATTTTGGTGGGGTGAAACCCCCATTTATTTGGCTTAATACAAGAGAATTGACATTCCTCAGCATTCGGGAGATGGGTTCATTTGAGCCGTAAGAGTTTCGATGGGTGGGAAGATAGAAGAGACGGGGATTCCGGGTGTTACGAGGGTTAGTATTTAGAAAAAATGGATTCGTTAAGTGAATGAAGAGAACGTCAAATATTTCTCTTCGATCTTTCAGCATATTTTGGTTTAGGAGTTGGATTCGGTCTTGATAAGGAGGTAATATCAGGGGATTACTGCAATTAAGATCTCGAAGAGCAAATCGGAGAAAACGGCGTTGTATGCTCTCAATTCTGGCAATGTGCACTTGTTGGAAAGGCGACCAGACTTGACAAGCGTATTCAAGAAGTGGACGAACAAATGAAATGTAAAGGGATCGAGTTACGTAAGGATCTGCAAATTCTTTGGGCCATCGTTTCACGAAGCCAAGTGCTGAATTTGCCTTAAGGATTATATCGTCGATATGCTTGGGGAAATTCAGCTCACGGTCGCAAATAATTCCAAGGTCCCGGATCACCTCAACGGTGGAAATGATTTTAGCGTTTAGAAGATAGAAACGAGGAGGAGATTTGATGCGTTAACGTGAGAAGGTTATTGATTGGCATTACTTGGAAACATTTAGCTCCAGGCAGTTTTTAGAGCACCATATTGAATAATTGTCGAGGTCCTGTTGCAGGTGGGAAGAGTCTTCAGAAGAAGAAATGACACGGTAAAACTTAGTATCGTCCGCATAAAGAGAGATAGAGGAGTGTTTGATGATCATTTCAATGCCGTTAATACTGAGAATGAAGAGGAGAGGGCCTAAATGGCTGCCTTGGGGAACACCGGATGTAGCTAGAAAGCGGCTGGATAAGGCGGATCTGAACCGACCGCTGTAAAAACGGTTTTTTAAATAAGAAGAAACTCATCTCAACAGAATGGGCTCAAAGCCGAGGGTGGAAAGTTTGAAAAGAATGAGTTTGTGAGAGATTTTATCGAAAGCGTTTCTAAAGTCAATTGAAATTACATCGACCTCTTTTCCATTCTACAAGGCTGAGAGGGAAAATGAGATAAAGTCAACGAGGTTTGTTGTTGTTGACCTGCCTTTGAGGAACCCGTGTTGTCTACGGGAAATGAGAGATTTGCAACGAAAACTTAAGTTTTGATACAATATGCTTTCGAAAATTTTGGGTATATGCGATAGTTTAGCGATGGGACGATAGTTTTTCACGTCGCGTCGCACTTAGGACTTTGTTTGTGTATAGAGGTTATAAACGCCGTTTTCCAAGCTTGGGAGGTTAATGATTTTTGAGAGGGGAAGGGAATGAGTGGAGGAGCATTAGATGATTTAACTTAAAAAACGAGAAATAATCTGAATCAAGAACAAAAGAATCATCCGTGAAAGACTGTTTGAAGTAATTTGCGAAATAGTTTGCTGCGGCGAGTGCATCGGATGAGGTTTCGTTATTAGTAATATCGAGCGCAATAATCTTACTTTCTCCAAAATAGTGTACAGATTGGTTTCACTTTTCGGTGAAAGATACCATCAAATCACCAGTGGACCGTTTGCAACGAAAGTTGTACTGTCGGTCATTAAGAAGCTTTCGTTCTTGAGGGTATTTCATGAGGTGACGATTTGTCAACGTCACCATGACGTTTCTGCAATTGGACGGTAATTCGAAGGGGAGGAAGATTCATCATTTTAGGAACAGGCTGGACAAATGCAGTTTTCCATCTGCTCGGGAAGAGCCCAGGCGAAAAGGATAGATAGAAAATCTTGCATAGTTGTTTTGACAGCGTAGAAGTACATCTTTTCTGAATAATGGCTGATACCATTTGGACCAGCGGGCTTATGTATATTGAGATCTTTGACAGCTCTCAAAAACGAACGAGTTCGAAACAATATCTGCTTCGCCTAGTATTTACAGACTCAAGCTTGAGTGGAGCAAATATACTATCGAGAAGTATCGAGTTAGCTAAACTGGGCTTCCAGTAACCTAGCATTGTCGATACAGCTCACATACAAAGAGTCATTAAAGACAAGCATTGGGACCGCTTACATGGTTGAATTCTTATTGTTCTTCGCAAAGCACCAAGACATTTTTCCTCCTTTTGTTTATTATGCCTTACTCTTTAATCATGTAAAAATTTAGTTTATTTGTGTGAGTATAAGAAATATTCCTAGCCCGTTTTGAAATGCCATCACTACTCCCCTGTTAGTTGACTCTTCTAAAATTGAGCAGGCTGCGACAATTAGTTTATTTTTGGCAGCAGTTAATATCGGACTACTGCGTTGACTGTGAAGAAATTGGAAAAAAGTGATTCACCCCGAGAAACCCAATGTTTTTACAGCTATTTGGTTACTGAAGTGATGTGAACGAGTTTTTGCTCTGTTTCGTAACCATGGACGAAGCGTGGATCCATCACAACATACCGGCCTTAAGGTAGAAAGGTAGATTTTGTACTTACGAGAATATTCTTCTCTTTCCCTGATCACCACAAATTTTATCTTTGGGGATGATGCTTGTGATTTTAAGATGAAAAAAATTTTCCATGACGTTAGATATCATATCAGCCGAAGTTTCAACAATTTTGTCGCTAAAGGACAATGATCAATCATAATTTCCCCAAGACATTGTTCTGGCCGTCTCATTCTCCCAATTGGCTTTCTTATATTAACACGGTGCTTGGAATGACTTTATCTTTTAACTAAACGGTCCGATTTGCCTAAAGGAGATGCTGATGCAGCTTTTCGAGGTTATTTTAAGCGAAACATAAAGTGAACTAGGAAAATGAAAGTCCGCTGCCTTCTTGCCTGAGAAAAAACCATATAAGATTTTCTTCTATGTATTTCTGAAGCATTTATTTAAATTAGGCACCTGCACCCGTAGTTTTGTTTGTTTTAAGTTGGCATATGACAAGCTTAACAACTCGTACCTCTAAGTCGGCCGAATGGCATTCTTGATCATCGTCACAGTTTAATGGGGCATTCTGCATGACAGCGGAGTTTGTTTTTTTTTTTTTATCGCCGTTAAGCAATCTGCAGAAGTGGTTTTTCCAGATCCTAGGTAGAGACTGCCATTTGATCCCCTGCTAGACTTTACAGGCTTGGGTTTGAAAACTTTCTAATCTCATTTTCAAAAGGCCATCTTTCAATTTCTTACCACAAGCCCTTCTTATTCTGCTTTTTTGCTTGCAAGTCTCGTTGCACTTGTCAACTCTATTGCATCATTCTATATTGTAGCCAAGTGACCCTTAGAACATTATAGGCTGTAGGTCTGATGGCTCGTTGTCATTGCTGCTACTGGTCTTCAATGTTTAATGCTCATTGGTGGAGGCGGCGTAAGATTGAAGTATAGTTGGAGGGACATTCGATTGTATGAGTATCGGCTATTTTCTTGAGTTTGAAGGTTTCTGAGGTCATATCGCACAGTGTTAGCTCACGCTGATCGTCAACAGTTGCCAAATTTGGCATCCGTGATCGAGTGAGTCAGTACTCCTTTTTTTTTTAATTCGCTCCATATTACGCAGCATCCGATTTCAGTTCACTTATCGACTTTAATTTGTTCAAATACTGATGAAAGAATGTCCAATTGTGGTACTAAAGAGCTCAATTACTTGAGAAGTAGTGCCAAAAACACACAATTCAGTAACGTATCATATCTTCATTAAAACGATACTACAGCAATGTAGTCCTAAGAGTTCAAAATGACCACTCGATAGTGACATGATGGTCACTTGCGTCAATGGTTAATTTGATTGACGGTAGATTGATCTGGGGATCGCTGTGTACCGTTATGAATTTTGAGATGGGTGAAGCGCGTACTATTTCCAGAACAATTCTCATATATTTCTTCGAGGAGCTCCTATAATATTTGAAATTATGATTTTGCTCCTCTGTTCCTCTTTTTGAGCGTGGGCGCATATTGGACCATTGTTACCGAATTTAGCCCTGATGCGGACTATAATTATACCTCATCCTCTACCTCTAACAATCAGTTCGCACCCAGATAAGCGTTGTTTTTCATCTTCAAATAATTTTTACCAGTTGGGTATATAACCCCATGCACAACTACCACCCTCGAGAGTCAGGTACTTTTGAGATCCTTTTTGCGCATAAGCAACCGCTCTCGATAAAAGGACCTACTGCAAAAGTCATAACAAGGTCCAACAAACAGTTTATAATCGGAGATCTGAGGCCAACATCCTAAGCTGCCCTTAACCTACTCCTTAATCTTGCACCGTTAGATATCTTCAGTAAGCAAATGGTCCCCAATACAGCCATTCGCATCAGAGCTATCTTCCAATGAACCAGTAGCAACATCGGTCACGCTGCAATCCAGAAATTGTTCAGATCAATCCCTTGTCACTGTGGCACCGTGCCGTGATGGTTAGCGTGTCCACCTGCTAGTCCAGAGGTTCGAGACTCGAATCCCGGCAGAGGCAAAAATGTTTTTCAACAGGTATCGCCTTTCACGAGGAATTGGCAAGTGCTCCGTTAGTAAATTCATTGCCATGAAAAGCGCTTTCTCAATTAGCCGTTCCGAACCAGCAGAAAATTGTGGGTCCCCTACATTGCCTCTTAACGCAGGGTTGTGAGAAATGCGCTAGGCCCAGGGGCTCCTCGCTCTGTTGCGCCACACTATTTTTTTTTTTTTTTTTTTTTCATTTCCTTGCCACTGCAACTACACCATCCCCCAATTGGTTTTTGCAAACAAGTACCAAGTTTCTATCCCACCGAAAACTATCTATGAAGATGATTGAATTCATTTCTATACAGATCACTCAAAAGCCAAAGAAGGGGTTGGGGTTGGCTGCGGGGCTTACTCAGACAGACTCAATGAAAATTTCTCATTCCGCCTTCCAAACTAAAGAGGTTCTATTCCTATAATGGCTAAAAGAAAATGTGACATCCTCAGTGAATATCCCGATCAGACAGTAAAGCAGCCCTCAAATCACTCGGCGCTGTTTCTACTAACTCAATAACCGCCCTCAACTGTCGAATATCTCTTAGGAAGATGGTTGAACAGTTCAATATTCACCTCTTTTGGATGCCGGGGCACAAAAATATCCTAGGTAACTGCAAAGCCAATAAACTCGCTAGAAATGGAACCGTTCTACCAATCTCAACCAGCAGATCGAATATTTGTAAACCAATCACTACATATACATGTACATGCAAACTTATACTAAACCAAGAGGCAATGGATAGAAAAAATAAAGGATGGAACAATATCACTACATGTGTGGCATCAAAGCAGATATGACCAGAGCTAGATCTAAAACGAACAAGTCATCCAAAACTAGGTTGCACGTTAGCTCCGTAATCAATGTCATTAACGAAGATTGTCTGATAGGAAGACACTCCATAAGACTTGGCGTTTCTCTCTCTCTTTCGGCGACTTCTGCAGAAGCTGCTTAAATGAGGAGGAGGAAAAGACAGTCACACACCTCCTCTGCCCATGTCCTGCACTCTTTCTCAAAAGAAAACGACATTTAAAAAAATATTTCCATGAGAGCTGCCAGTAGGTCATCCGCCATCATTTCTACTTCAATACCCTGTCCTAGTATTGAAAGACGGTGAAAACCTTCTAAACCATATTTGTCGGAGTCGCTCATTCAATGATTTCCACTTTATTAACTGTTGAAGACTGAAGTTCACAGTTGATTATGCAAGTCGAATTCTTCCGCTGCGACATTTTTAATTAGCTCTGGTAGACGACTGAAGTTTGGGCAGGCTATTAATCCTTGTACCATTCACGCTTAAAATTTAGCAACTCACCTCTGGTTGAAGGAGTACAGTACCCAGAGGTTAATGGTACTGGGTAACAAACCTAAGCAACAGTCGAAATAATCGTTTGGTTTATCAACCTAGACACTGTATCTTGCATAATACGCTTTCAATCTCCCAAACGTAAATTCAAGTTTAGGTTGCTGCAATTTCAACATCAGTACCCCCAACCTAAGACTCCATCTTCTTAGTCAAACATCCCATAAACCAAAAGCTTTGCTAAAGTATCTTAGTTTTCATGTTGGATTAAAATATCGCTTGTATTAAGCCTAATGAATGGAGGGTTTTCTTTCATGAAAATCAAAAATTCTACTTGTAGATGGGCATTAAGGCAAGAATGATGTACCCAGCCTCAACACCAAACTAACTCATTTACATTGAAATAGCACTGGACACTTAATTCATAATAAACTAGAACCGGACCCCATTACTTTCACAAACTGCTGACACAAGTTTGCGTTTGATTTCACCGTTCAAGGCAAGGCCTCACGATACGAGTATGAATAGGCTGCCCCTCATGAATCATGATGATTTTCGCCCTGTAGACAAAAATATCTTCCTGTCTTTGAATAAATCATCCTTGATTAACTCCCAATGAATTAGGCTCTTCCCGCCATTGTAATCCCTCTCAAGCCTTTAATCCACTTAAATAACCAATCAAAATGAATCCACACCTTGGATGATTTTACTACCAGTGTGATCTTACCCCCTTAAGCGTCCTTATGAAAAGTAAACAAGGATTGCCCAGTTATCAAAACCCCGTCCCTTCCCTACTTATACTTTGCGCATTTGCCTTTCAAGTTCAAGTATAGAATGGTTTCTCTATTTTGCATTATCATTTAAAATTCTTATTCGAAGACCCAACCAAATTTGGGACGGCCGGTTGGCGTGCTCGTCATTATCAATGTTGTTTGCATCCTTCATTAACTTTGATTGTTTTGTTTCCTTCGACTAAACCTTTTTGTAAACGATATAATCCCGAATTCCTCTATGGTCCTATGCTCCTATATAGCCCTGTCTCCCTGGGCCAATAATGCTGATTCAAATAGGCATCAAAAATAACAAAAACAGACAGAACCTAAAACAGCGCGGAAACAATCTCTCTCTCTCTCTCTTCATTCAGTTTAAACGATACGGATACATCAGAATCCTTGAATAATAATTTTCAATCTATATTCAAACGACGTCCATCGGTTAAATCGATAAATATGATGTGCAAACAATATGGATAAAGCCCTGCTAGCATCATCAGTGCTAATGCCTCGGCAATATAAGGAATGGACACGAAGAAAAAATATAAATTCAAATACTGATACTGAACTTTGCAGCGAAGATTGTGCCATCATCATCAACTACTACTATCCTATCGCACAATTTTCCTCTTCATCGATTTGTTCGACTCGTCTCGTCATTGGTATCATTGCCCGTGCCCATGCCCACGCCAAAGCCCAGAGAAGTGCGTGATCCAGTAATTTAAATTTTCCGATAAATTACCTTTATGTGAGAGTTCTACTCTCTATTTCTTTCCCGCAATGAGCCACCACCGTGGGCGTCTTGGGCGGAAATGACAACGACACAGTCCCACGAACAGGAACAGGAACAGGAACAAGAACACGAGCACATTTCTGTGAATGGATCAAAACTTCAAATCGGATAAATTGCGAAACCAAATGCCGTGTCAGTGTCGATCGCAGTCAAAGCCAAATGAATTACCAAGTTAAAGTAAACTAGGATGCGCCTTGCCCTATGCTGGCCATATTTTCGATTTTCGATAACATCCGTCTTGGTGGTAAGGTTGCAGAGGTTGGCAAAAGGGAAATTGCTATAATTCTGAAAGTTATCGCCTTGTACGAGTGCAAATGAAACGTTCCAAAAGAGGTTAGAGAGAAAATGGAATTCGATTTGCATAGCTGTTGAACTGCAATAGTGTATCTTTCATGGACGCATATACAACCGACTCAACCGACACGTAACGATGCAGAAGTTGTATGGCATTGTAGAAGGTAGAAGTAGGAACAGCCTCCATTGCTGTTGCGGATGTAGAGAAAAGAGCCATCGATTGCGATTTCCTGTGGTAAATGAATTTACTAGAGCTTCCTTGGAAACGTGAGCATGGCCCGTAGGAATTTGTCAGTAAAATGGTCATCAGGGCCTCTGCTACTGCAGTATATAAACGATACCATAAACGATACGAAGAGGTTTTATCTTATTGCCAACAGTTTGCTTAAACAGTTTAATTGAAAAGTTGGAAGCTAAACGGTGTAATATGTAGATATGCCCGGAGGCAATGTGGTTTCCTTAGAAGGTTTTTATGCAGAGCAAAATCAATAAACTATGGAACAATTGAGTAATGGAAACACTTTTTATTCAAAAAGTACATGAAACATGTGACATGAAGGCGAGTATAGGCGGAGATGTCAATTGGGTGGGATAATTTTACGTGATAACATGTCCATTTGCAAAAGATATAAGAGCTTGCAGAAATAAATTGGAATAAAATGTGTTTGTAACTTAATTTTGGTTGTAAACGAAGTGGCAGGAGCCTACTATTTGTGTCTGTCCTGTACAGATTATAAGAGAAAAGGAAGAATGAGATTTTTAGTGTCTTGTGTCTTTGATATATCCATGTTTTAGAGCGTTGAGCTTCGAGACTAAGAGAAAAATGTGTGTTTGTCCTATCTATCACTTTTATATCATATCCAATGCATCTACAGCCAGGCCTAAGGATTACCGAAGCTTTTAAATAGACTTACTTATTGGATAGAAGAGAACCACGTACTAAATGAATACCAGGCTGCATACAGAAGTCAAAACAGCACTGTTGACCAAGTGTATAACCTATCGTGTATAGTTCAAATTCAACTAAGTCAGAGGAAAAAGCTTTACGCCTTCTTTGTTGATCTATCAGCTGCCTTCGACAACATCAATCGTGAGGCGCTGTTTTACAAATTACTCAAACTAGGAGTCTCATCGAAAATGGTTTCAACTATAAAAATCCTTGAACAAAGACACTTCTGCGACAGTTTGGGACGGAAAAAGTATAACAAGCTTTTTTTAGACATCCAAAAAGGAGTCAAACAAGGTTGTGTACTAAGCGCCTTACTTTTCGTTCTGTTCCTAGAAGATCTCCACTTTGAACTACCAACTGGTCTCACTCTGAATAATTTGAAAATAAACGTACTTTTATTTTTTATTACATAGTTCACCTTTCTGATACGTTTAATATACTGCAAATGATTATCGACGCCTTTAGTAGGTACTGCATCAAATGGAACCTAGATGTAAACCTGGAAAAGTCAGAAATTGTGGTGCTGAAAAATGGTATTTCAATGATGGAGAAATAAGAATATCAAATCAGTACAAATATCTCGGCGTTATCTTCACATATAACATGAACACTTGTCAAAACGTCTTGCAATGTCAAAAAAACTCAATAAATTCGACATGGTCCAAATTAGTTCAAAATAAGTTTGTTACACACTCTGCTAATTACAAAGTGCATGACGCAGCCACCAAATGAATAATAATGCATTATTGTGCACAGGTGTGGGGATTCAAAAAGTACCTTCAAATTGAAAAGCTTCAACGTGTCTTCGTTAAGATATGCTTTGGGTTGCCAGACAACACACCTAATTATGCAATTCATTATAAAACTGGCCTTCTAACAGCATTCCTTACAACTTTGAAAGTTCATTTTACGTACATACGGAAAGTAATGTCAATGCCACGTAATCGTCTCCCACGTATTCTTTCTGACGTTATCATTCAGAAAAAAAATTTATTGGGCCCAGGAACGGTCAGGGCTTTTTCAACAAAAACAAATGGACTTCAGATTTTAAGCTCCGCGCTAAATGTGGAATCAATATCACAATATACTACTTACAAAGCTTTCCTAAAAATACTGGGTTGATTTTGTGGGAAAGGCACATCAATCACAATTGCACGACAAATATAGCAACCTAATACACTCTGATGTCCCAATATTTTCAAGATAGCAATCCGCGTGAAATGATAAATTTAGTCTTCAAAGCACGATGTGGTCTTTTAAACTTAAATGCTATAGAGCTTTTCGTAATGACAATGTAGGCATGTGCAGTATATGTAATATGGATGCTTCAAAAAACACATATCACTTCGTTGGTTGGTATGTGCCCCATCTTTAAAGGATACAGTAAAACATACCTAGGGACCAAAAAATTGAACAGAACTACATTTCTAGATTTTTTAAATGGCTCAAATTACCACAACCTATACAAGTTTTTGACAAACTCACTTAAAAAATATCGAAGCCTTACAATTAACGAATGAAGTTAGAACTCACTTAGCTTTGCTATTATAAAGCAAATGAATTTTTGAACCTGACAGACAACTTAAAACAAGTTATTGTCAAATTTTATTTTTAAAATCAACAAACTCATGTTTTGGTAAAAATTTTACTGGAAATTAAATTATTTATCTATCTATTTATCCAACTAACTAATAGGGAGCTCTGAAACTAGCACATTTCTCTCAACGATACCTGGCGGAGCGGGTCCCTTGGCGTCATGGTCAACATGTCTGCCTTTTACGTTGGAGGTTCTTGGTTCGATCCTCAGAAATATTAGAAAAATATGTTTTTCACTAGTATCGCCTTTCGAGGGTAATAACTGTCACTTTCCTGTGCGCAAGCGGAAAAATTGTAGGTCTCCTCTTTTCCTGTTACGAAAAGCTTCTTCCTCACCAAAAACCAATCTTATGATTGGTTATTTTGATTTCGTCATATCTTTCTTTTCCTTCGAATCATCCCCATCATTTCTTCGTCCATAATTTTTTCGTTCCATAATTTCTTCGCCTCATAATTGTTCCGCTGTGTGCTCTCAGCAATGAAATCAAAACATAGCTTTCAGCAAATGACGAAATAAGTACGTGTCGTACGGATGGGCTGAACTGAGACCGGCGCGGCGTTTAGTGTGCCAAACCAGAAGCTTCTGGAGATTCGCATACCATTTTCTTAAATTGAATGTTATACATCATCTTTCATATAAGTCAACTTTTCTATATCTCATTATTCACAGACATTAACGCCATTGTCAACATTCACATATATCATTGGCATATGCTTTCATTCACACATATCATCATTCGTACTCACACTCATCATCATTCACAGACATCATAACATACAATACACAATGCAGGATATTACATGCACAACCCTTTACACATGCATACACACATTACTTACGAAGGAAATTGAAATGGCCCGTGTAAACGCCAATCTTCGTCACGAGACACACTTTGCAGCGTAGTGCTGCAAGTGTAAACGTCCTAAATTTAACTTACATTTTTGTAAAAACCGTACTTTAAGAATGAAACAAATCTGCGCAAAGATCCTCCGAATAGGGTAAAGAAGTTCATTTTGGTTTTGGTTAGCTTTTCATCCCTTCTTCAGTTTACTAAAAGTTGTAAAACAGAGAATTTTATTCTTCCCTTGACACAGTAGAATATGTAGTAGAGAAACTGCGAAAATGCCCAGAAGTATTATTTTCAACTATCAGGATTCTAGCTGCTTTCTGTAGCTTTATACAGTTGATGATTTCTTTTATCTTTTTCATTAGACGAAACAACTGAGTTCGAGCAACAACTTTGCTTTCTAAAGTTTTGATTTTCTCTGTTTATTCTAGTTATGTCCTTCAAATTTTATTTGGAGCTTCCACACATGTCAATGTTTGAAATTAAAACTTAATCGATCACTTTCAATTGTGTTGAAATGGAAACTTCTTACAAGAAGTCAGTCAACAGCACAAGCAACTTTGACAACATGAAACTTTTATAGTTTATTCCCTACTGTTTTAAAATTGCTACATCATCAACTTTGAAAAAAAAAAAGAGCAATCCCCAGCCTAAGTCGGCTTATAAAGCCTTCCTTTTAGTGCATGCAGAGTTACTGCCTGAAAAGAATGGTGTAGCAGTAGTAGTAGTATTGCGCTGCACTGTTAAATCAAAAAGCAGCTGAGGAATGCAGTAAAGCTCGTCAACAATGATATAGCATGAGAAGTCAACTTTGCTGAGCCATTTTACTTTGTTTTTTTTTTCTTGTGGAACGTCAAAATTATTGTTAATAATTTACAAAAACTACAAAAAAAGTGTTTTTCATTTGTTCAAACATTGAAAATTCAGTTTTACTTCATGTCAAAATGCAGCACAGCAGCGCACTCAAAAGTTGAAGTTGAGCGAACTTGTACTACTGCTGCTACTATTGCTACTACTAAACATTGTGTACACTTTTATGGCACTTGCTTACTTTTAACTTTGATAGTGCTGCGTACTACTACTACTGCTACCTACACCATACTGTACAGGTAGTTTACGTATACTCATGTCTCAATGCGTTAGATGGTAAATCCATTTTGATACAATTTAATACCCAATTAGAAAACTATCAACATATTCAGAAAACCGAATTTATCTTCTATTCTAAACTAAAATCATTCCTTTTCAGGGATGAATTCCATGAATTCTGATTGAGAAATTTTATTTGAACCGATACATTCTTATTTCTTATCAGCAACTGATTTTCGAATTGAATTTAAAAATATCGATCTCTGAAACTTCGAATCCCAATTCAAAAACGTAATTTGAGAGTCCAAAATCTAGATCTAAAAAACATTACAGTTAGAAAGAAGGTTTGTGTATAAGATTCTGGTTTGTGAATTGGTTAATTTAGTAAAGAATGCTCTATATTTTTACTACACAAATAACTCACAGTATTTTTTCCTGTATTACACAATATAAGTGGTTGTAGTATACAACATCGTTCTTGCTTCGGCAGAACATATACTAAAATTGGAACGATACAGAGAAGATTAGCATGGCCCCTGCGCAAGGATGACACGCAAAATCGTGAAGCGTTCCACATTTTTTTGTCAGTTTCGGTTTTTGATGGGCTTTAACTTTGGACTTAGCGTTCATGTTTATATTTTTAGGAGAAAAGATCAAAATGACCTTCAAGGTATTAAACTCCAAAGGACGACAGAGAACAAAAATTTACTTTTGACAATAGGGATAGATCCGGATGAGGCCATCTTGGATGATGACCACTCTATAGTGGAAGATGCTCAAGAGAAGGTAGAGACAGTGGGTGCTGTTTTCGAGCAAGTATATAAGGTGAATGATTGCGTTCGCCCGAATTACGACCTTGAGAACAGAGCCTTCGTTGGACACTTCTATCTTAGAGACGAGATCTCGCATTGGCGATCCAAGAATCCTGGTTTCACTAGGTTCAATGACGACCGACTTGCAAATGCAGTCATCGCCCAGCGAAACGGGGATAACACCCTGTTCGTTTCTAAGATGGACCTCTTGGACATCTTTCACAAAATAAAAAAAAGAAGTCAGCAGGAGTCGACGGCAAACCCAATGTTGTGCTGCGAAACCTCCCTTCGGAAGCGGTGGACATATACACCACGTTGTTCAACAATGCGCTGAATAATGCATATTATCCAGTGCGTTGGAAGACGGCAGTGGTTCATCCTCTCCTTAAAAAAGGTAAGGATGGTTCCAATCCAGCAAATCTCCAGTCAATTAGTCTTAGAGTATCAGTAAGGTATTCGAGAAAGTTCTCAATAGAGCTCTGTCCACATGAGCTGAGGACAAAAATATTATTCCAGAAAATCAGTTCGGTTTTAAGGCGGGCCATGATACCATACATGCCGCGTCTAAACTAGTATCAGATTTTATTATTACAGAACATTTTAAAAAGAAAAAAAAATTATTAAAAAATGTATGTTGAAGATCGTAAAGATCACCTCAACTCCATATTGCGTTTCACCCAGGCATGTGAGCGCAGTGAATTTTATTAGTGTCGGTGTATTCCGAACTAAAATTGCGTCTTAGAAGGGTACGGCAATCATCTAACTGATGAGCCCAATTGCCGTGCCTGAGCGAAACGCAATATGGAGTTGAGGTGATCTTTACGATCTTCAACATACATTTTTTAATAAAAATTTTTTTCTCTTTAAAATGTTCTGTAATAATATAATCAATTACAACTCCAGGACAAAACTAAAACAATAACAAACACCTGTTTGCTATTTTTCTTTTAAATAGTATCAGATATTCAATGGAACAAAGCTAAAAAGCAGTGTACGGGTGCATGTCTGGTTGACTTGGAGAAGGCATTCGATACCGTTTGGTTAAACGGTCTTTTCTATAAGTTGATAAGGTATGACATGAGTACACACATCTATATATTCTGAATGACATGCTTCATGGAAGAACGTTTGTTGTGAAAAGTTGCAATAGAACTTCTACCAGAAATTTTAAAATACAGAACGGTCTGCAACAAGGAGCGGTGAATTCTCCTATTCTATTTAGCATTTTCACCGGCGATCTAATTGGTTCTCTTCACCATGCTATAGCGTTCGCAGACGATCTTATGGATGCGGCGTAGACAGTTAAAAAAAAAATTGTAGTAAATTAAAACAAAAAAAAAAAAAAACTAAATGCGGCATCGAAAATCAAAAAACAAAAACAGAAAAATAGAAAAATAAAACAAACAACAAGATTAACGGAACCGTCAATCTATCCTGCATCAAACATATTATGTCAAAATAGAGGAAAGCCTCCGGTGGGACAATCCACTGAAACGTGTTCTCTCCATATATTCTATGTTGGGGTAGTAAGCACCAAATATTAGGCCATTGTTCGAAGACATCGCCCTTGCAGTGTGACCCGAGTCAGTTTTATCATGAAGTTGTCGATTCTGTTTACTAGAGCCCCGTTGCAAAGGATCCCATTCGGATAATATTTTCTATACTCCGACTCTGGTGTACTGTGCAATCCAAGAAAGGTACGCAGGCACTGCCTCTCACATACCCAAATCTTTCCATTTGAGACGCTGTAACATTGAACCACACAGGGCACCCATAGACAATCATTGGACTTATGAGGGCCATGTAGCAAATCATCTTCACTCTGCTATCAAATTGACTGCTGTAAAACAGTCGCCTCGGCAGAGCAATAGCACCTCGAGCCCTGGCCAGAGCCGCATCCATAAATGTTTGTTAAAATAAAGATATTGATCCGCGTTAAAACTTTTGCCCATCATTCATTCATCAAAACATAACCCTGAATCCGATAAGCTTACCTCAGCTTTCAACCGGAAGCCATATACAAAATTGAATTATCTCCTAAGCAGATGTTAATTTTAACCTCAAATTTAATCCTTTTATGGCATTTTCAAAACATCGACAAAAATAAGGCCACCCCCAACAGAAGTTCGAGAAAAGTTCGTCTTAAATTCAATGCCTGTGAGTTAAACAGTAAGTACCTATCCATTCACACGTCGTCCTTTCAAAAAATAACAAAAAAGAAAGAATAACTTCTCCATGTGCGCATTCATATGAGAATGAGATTAAAGCTTCCTTCGTCCATTCATATACATAATCCACCCACATGAAGACACACATAAGCCACCCTCAAGCGTCCTCCTTAAAAATTTATAAGTGAGTTTCACTTTTGTTTTATTATCACACTTTTTTGTTACACAGTACGAAGGAAGAGTGTCAAACAGAGAAAAAGAAACTCATATTCAAATGCAATACATTCAAAGTATGAAATGCCATTGTTCTTTTCTGTTCACCCTATTGTAACCTACTTATTCGCGAATTTTTTTCTTCGCATCCTTCTTCGACTCTCTTTATCAGGCAAAAAAAAAATTTAGAAAAAAAATATTTCAAAATAACAAAGTACGAGGATTACGCAACAAATTCAGCAAGGAAAAGAAAAAAAATAGAACTTTAAGAAAACCGATACTGAATGCAGATGAAAGGCAAAACACTTCCTTTAAGCCTCTTTGCATCACGGAACACATCACGGAAAATTAAAAAATAAAAAAAATATAAAAAAATAAGACACGAAACGAAGCTAAACAAAAGAATTTAGTTTTATTTTGCTCCTTTGTTGCAGAGGCGACGAACAGAGAGATGCTAGTTTTGAAGATAAAAGGAATTTTTTAAAAAGAATTTATATATGTACGAGTACATATTCCCATACATATGCATCGTGAATGTGTGTAGTTCCTTTTGTGCATTTTTGTTTTTTTTTTCTGTTGCAGTTTCTTGTTGCATCATGTGATTTGTGATGGACTTTTGTTTTGCAAGGCTTAAGACTTTTTTGTTTTCAATTTTTCATGATAAAAAGTTTGTTCGTCCTTATGAAACGGTTTTGTCAAGGACAATTTACAATTTCATAAAATATGAAGGGCGTGCTTTTGTAGAGTATATTTTTGGTGGAAGACAGTCTCGTCGGCAATTATTTTATGTATCTTTTTTTAAATTTGAGTACAAATGTTTTCAACTAGGCAGCTTTAGGATTTTTATGGCATCTTGAGTGGCTGCTTTAAATGTACCTACCTATTGTAACACGTAACAACACCTAACTGCTGCATCATTCACGTTAGAGTTGTAGTCTGGCATATTGAAACTTATCTGCTCTATTGAAAGTGAAATGGAAAAAAATTTTGCTTACCTATTGTAAAATTTTGTGCCAGCGTTGATATACTATTATAAATAAGAACAAAGGAAAGCTTCCTCTTCTGCTACCTTTTCCGGCTAACCAAGCTATCGTATATCACGTATATGCTATCCGTATCTGCACATCGAACTTAAAATTCCTTGACGGACTACGTGCAGCCATAGAATTTGAGGAGGCCATATACTGGTAGAAACAGAAATTAAAGCCATCCAAGAAGTGCGATGGAATAGGCCGGGTACAGACAAGAAGTAAGACTGCAACATTTATTATAGCTATTGGCTACCGCTACAGACAATTACGCTTATTTGGGTTCGGATCGATCATTAGAAGTAGATTAAGGGATGAGGTTATTAGCCTAGATCAAATATATGAACGTATAGTGATAATTCACATCAGGGTTAAGCTCGTCAATATTAACCTAATACTCGCCCAAAAGCCTATAAGGAAGAGAAAGAGGATAATTCCAAAAACTGTCTCTACGAGCTCCTCGAAGAATCATTTAAGCTACTAGCTGACCATATCAGCTGACCATATCAGCGGATCCTAAGGTGATCGAATTGATTGAAAATAAAAAATAACGAAAAAAATAGGGTGGCGCAACAAAGGGAGGAGCCTAGCGCATTTCTCGCAACCATTGCCCAGTGAGGGAAAAGAGGGAACCTACATTTTTCAGCAGGTTCCAAACGGCTAATCAAGAAATCGCTTTTCATGGCAATGAATTTACCAACGGAGGACTTGCCAATTCCTTGCGAAAGGCTATACCCTTGGGCAAATATTTTTGCCTCTAATGGGATTCGAGCCACGAACTTCTGGGCTAACAGGCAGGCATGCGAACCATTACGCTACGAGTACCAACGCATCGAGTAAATTAAGTGCAATAGTTTCTAAGTTTACATTCCAGTAAATAGGGATAAGGTATAGCCTCTGTTATATTCAAGGGCAATGTATCGCTCTAACGGTCAAATATTTTTTGGAATCGGTAAAGTATTTTCCAAGTTCCCAGTTTGATTCCAGTTTCTGTTTCCATTCCGGGTGAAATACGAAAAGGAAATACAGCCCATGTCATTTAGCAGGTTCAATACCATTATTGTTCCAAATTTCTTTCAAATCAGCTCGATAGTCTTGGAGCTTTTTCAATACAAGTGCTTAACTCTCGTTTACATTTACGTTCCCGTTTGAATATGGGAATGAGTAGCATTGCAACGGTAAGAGAATTTTGAAATCGGTCAAGTTGTTTCTAAGTTCAGGCTTATACTCCCGTTTTCGTGGTAATATGGGGATTAAATATATACCTATAAGCCTTACTTTTGCATAACTCTATCTATTTAAAAAAAAAAAACTCATCAAAATCCGTTACGTAGCTTTGAAGATCTAAACATAGAGACAAACAGCAGACTTTGCTTTATACTATTTAAGGAAAAGAATAAAAATACTTTTCACATAACGTCGAAATCATGTGAAAAAGGTCAAAAGGGCTTTTTTGGAACGGGCTCAGGTTAATCGATTTTGCTGTTGAATCTTGTACTTGTACACGCTTCCCGCATCTCAAAATACATAAAGGTACATGGCGATCACCGGTGATCGTCAACTAAACGATTCATGTTGCAATCGACGCAAGTTACTCTTACAGGATGATAGATGTCCGAGTGGCCAAGTTTGAATCGGACAACTATTTTGATGTAGCCATGGTAGAAATGAGGTTTAGCACGAGCTAAACAATAGCCCCCAAAACGAAACGCATTATTCGATGAAGGAAAACAAAAAGAACGACAAACATTGATGCATAAAAGAACAAGGGCTGCTTTCGACCAGTATAACGAGATCTACAAGGAAAAGAAGGGAAGAATACTGAATTCTCAAAAAGAAACAAAACTGAATGAGATGTGTTCGTTTAAAGAAATTGAGATATGTCATGAAAGGAATGGGGTTCGGAAGTTTTACGAAAAGGTAAAAAGATCTTGCCAGGGTGGCAAATCCCGAACTCTAGCCTATGAGGACCATCAGCGAAACATAGTAATAGAATCACAGTCGCTACTGAGGATCTGAAAAAATCACTTCTGTAGACTGCTTAACGGCGATGAGGACACAAATTCCGCTGTCAGGCAGATTGCCCCATTCAGCTTGGACGATGATCAAGGATGTCGTCCTCCCGACTTAGAAGAAGCTAAGCTTGCCATATGCAAGCTTAAGTAAAATAAGACTGCAGGTGCAGACGGCCTTGATACCGAATTTTTTGAGGCAGTAGGTGATCAGTTGGAAAGGAGCATGCAGCAGCTGGTCTACATGATATGGTCGGAAGAAAGTATGGTCCGTGAATGGAACAATAGCCCCATCCTAAAAATGGAAGACTTCGCCCACAATTGCAATTGCCCCAATTGTAGAGGAATAAGTCTCCTAAACGTGGAGATCTTGTCTGCTGTAATATATTGTAACGTGCGCTTAGTTCGCAAAAATAAAACTCTACCTTTCAATTTAATTCTACCACTTTATTCAGTATCTACTTTCGATATACACTTTATAGAACTCAACTCGACTTTTGGACTATCACTTGTATTTACTCTTAACTTTATCACTCTATAAACAAGACTGCTCTCTGGTTGCCTCGGGCGGCCTATTTATATCGAATGACATGCCATCTAGAACTCTCCAGTTACTTCTACATGTTCTCCACATTTGCTGTCAAGCATCTCTACACTCACACACACTGGCTTACAAGCAACGCCTGTCATTTATACCATTCCATTATAGTGTTGCCAGTTGTGTTTTCGGTTGAACGTTTTTCGATTAGGAAATTGGTATAAAATGTTGGGTTCACGTTACAATATCAATATGTGAAAATTGACAAATAGTACAGTACCAGCATACATCATCTATTTACCGATTTTGAAGCCGCATATGACAGTATTTGACTTTGGAGAATTCATACTGCTCCGTCAAGGTCAGCAAAGAGCTCTCTGAGGCGTTTGATATCGAAAAAGGCTTTGGACAAGGCGATCAACTGTCATGCAACATCCTACTTGAAAAGATTGTACAAAACTAAAACGTCAACACGAGAGGAACAGTCTTTTAAAAGTCTGTACTCGTCGCATGAGCAGACGAAATTAACGAAACGGGAAGAAGCAAACGTGATGTCATTGGTGCTTTTGCGAGCATTGAAACTGAAGCAGGCCAAGGAGGGCGAAACGAAGTGATATGCTGTCATCAAACAGGGACACAGTACATCGACGAATTGGACGAAACGTCACAATAGACAGACATAATTTCGAGGTAGTACAGGACTTCATCTACCTAAGATCCGCAATAGATAATAACATTTAAAATATGAACAACACTTTTTAATAATACGACTTAAGGATACACCTTAAATCTGTTTTAAGTTTCAAATAATAAATTTTGCACTTGCTTACTTATTTGTAATCTTTTTACTCGACGATGGTTGCATATACAAGTCAATCGATATTGTTGCACTTCAAAACAAGAAAAGAAATACTTTCTCAAGCCTCACTTTGATTTAATTCAATTGTCGTATATTATTAACTCAAACTCTCATTTGCACTTGACCATTTGAAGTGCCGCAAACTCACTCCAACAAAGCAAAAAATTGAAACAAATTCCAGCACTCAAATAACTTTTCGTCTATTGTTTGAAGGCTTTGAAAGTTTTAAACAAAAATCATTTAAATGCACGAAACAAAAGGGATTGTGTTGGTGGTGGTGCTTTCAGAATTCACTATTCAAATAAATCGTAAGGCTTTTTAGATGTAGCGGTAGCGATGGAATGTTTTTTGATATGTACAAATGTATACATTATATGTTTATGGAAAAATCTGAAAACCTAGTGAATAAGCGGAATTCTTTTCGTTATTTATTTCATAGTAAAAAGCAACTTTTTGGAGTAAGCTTTGTAAACATTTTTAACATTTTTTTGTTTTCTTGATTTTTTTGTTTGTACATCCTAATGTGTTTTTTTTAAGTCTTCTGATGAAACTGTAATCAAAAAATGAGAATATGACCCGACTATCTCTAGAACCTACGTCGACGGTGCATGGCGTAAAATGTAAAAACTGTCGGTTGATAACGCTGTAAAGCGGCGGGACCATTGGAGAGGTTTATAATTTGATAGAATAAAGAACTGTGTAAGCTGCTAACAAATTAACAAACGAGTGCTTCTTGATGTTCTCCGGAACCAAAGCGATTCCACAGAATACGTTTTGTCGTGACAACCGCAAGTGTTCTTGTCGCGCCAGTTCCGGTGTTTGTTTTATTCTCATAAATATAATTTGACAGCTAAACTTGCCAAAGCCCCAACTACAAAATCGCTTTGGTTTGGGTAAGGGTTTATTCAGATAAGACCTGAATACTTGAAAAATTCTGGCAATTGGGAACGTATTCTACATCTTTGTTAAGAACTTACATCAAATACTTATAGCAATGCCCTAAAATTTGTCGTTTTGATTTTTGCCCATTTGGTTCCTCCCTTAACTTGACAAACTTTTGCCTTTTATAAGCTTGTAGAGGAGAGTCTTTAACCCGTTGTATCTCATCTCTTTCAAAAAATCAAATGGTATCTCAAGTTCAGCATCCTTTTCTACAATTAGCGCATCAATAGGGGAAAAACAGGGTGAGGTAGAACATTCCGTATTCGGGGGGTGCGACTAAAATAAGTTTATCTATACTTGACTGTACTCCCGAAGTTGGGCTCAAAGCAAAACTGATGACCATTCCTATCAATTTTAACGCTCTCTTTTGTACCCTATCAAAAAGTCGCAAAGATGTTTGAGGAGCACCTGACCAGATATGGGAGTTATACTTCAGTTTTGGGCGGATGAAGGCCTTATAAATTGTAGTCAGATCAGAAGGGGTGAAGAACTTCCTGCAGGTGAAGAAAGCCTAAGCATTTAGCAGTATTTTTTTGGGGGCTTTGAATATGTGGTCATTCCAAAGAAGGTCATCGTTTACACAAATACCAAGTACTGGCAGCTTTTCGGTTTCTTGGATGCAGGTGGGTACCATTCATAGATAATGGCAATGGGGGAATATTAAGCTTCGACGACAAGAAACAGTATTGAGTTTTCGAAGCATTGAATTCTACTCGCCGGGTTTCAATCAGCAACGGAATCAGATATTTCTTACAATTCCAGATACATGACCTCCTTCCTCTGTTTTCTTTGCTTGAAGTTGAGTACATTTGCGTTCTTCGGATTTTTTAACAGTTTCTGCATTACCTCGCATCTCTACCACTTCGTCTTTCTGTATACATATCACTAGTTTAGCTCTATTAATCTACCACCATACGCACTGCATTTCGGAATTTGCGTAAGTTAGGCTAGGTTTCAGTAGGCTTAGGTCCATTGGGCTCATTTTGTGATGCCATTAGCGACCTGTATGAACTTTATTATTCTGAACTAGAATCTTCTTATGACACCCGCTGGAGAGTTACAAGGCATCGATGGCGATGTGAGTAAGATCACTACGATCATAATTAAGAATTGACAGCTCAAGTGCATTCTACATCTTTGAGCTTCTCCTCTTCAATTTCCCCTTTCCCTTCCCATTTTTCTTCTCTCCTCTACACTTCTCTTCCCTCCTCCTAACTTATTCAGCTTCTGCCGAAGTCATTTGAGGTGAGTCCTACCCCTGCGTCAAGCCTGCCTGTAAAGCTATGTCCCTGTTGTAACCTACCGCACTCAGGAGCTTTCTATTGAGGGAATCAAGTCATTCGACAGCTTGCTATGGATTTGTTTTTGGCGATAATTTATTATAAATTTTTTTTAAGCTTTACACACCTTGTGTCGAAGTGCTCCGAGGTATCTTTACCTAAGATATTATTTTAACTGATTTTTTCGATACTGCTATGTATTTATTTTAATACGGAGAGATTCCCATCTTCTGCATTCTAACACACTATGGTAAGCGTCGTCTGTTAACGAATCTCCATATTAGCACGAAGGGCTTCTTCTTTTTCCAAACTTTCGCAGAAAGGCGTTGAAGTTACCGTGTCCAGTGATGACCTGTGTGACATAGTAGTTCAACTCACCGTATTTCTTTTTCCGGCTACCCGATCAGTATAAAAGTTCAGTGCCGTCTACTTTCGGACTTCCAAAGTTCCTATAACTTCTGCTGTACTGGTGCTTTGCCGATGATTGCTTATTCCTTTTAGTGAATGTAATTTCTTTGTTTTGAGAGGAGATCAGCTAATACGACGCTAAGCCATCAACTACAGGAACTGCTGGCATACACTGTGCAGTACGCGCTCACTTTTAGTATATAAAAACGCCTCGGTACCGATGCCAGCTATTCCCGATACATTCCTTGTTTTCGGTGCCTCAGCTCAAATCTCGCTTCCGTACAGTATAATTGAGTGTGTTGTTGCCAGAAGAAGTCTTTATTTGTTTGTAGATGGCCGTCAAAGGTATCTGATCGCATATTTCGGGCTGAATAGATTCAGCTTATGAAGTTCCAGTACAGATTAGAGTGCCATGTGAATGTGAAGATCCTGCCGGGGGAGCCGAAATTCCATTTGGAAATTGACTGTTCACAGACACGTTGTTGACTTTGGCATCAACGAACTCGGAAAATGCGCGCGAAGAGCAACATTCAGGTTTGCACCTGAAGGTTATATGTTCCATAAAAAATTGGTCTAATCAATATCAAATTTTCAATTAACAAATTTTTCGGTAAAACGATATTTTCCTTCTACAGAAACAAAGAAAGTGCCCAGTGTCACCTTTAGATGGCGCAAAAAAGCTCGGGCAACCTCGGTGCATTTCTGGAACCAGCAATTATATGCCGAATTGAAAGCGAGAACTTCTCTTATAGCAGTCAAGTCTCTCAGGTATGTTCCGTTCTTAGAACCATCTTCTTAGTAATTTGAGCAGAATGTGAGTAGAAATCCTTCAAGTATTATCCACATCAAATTTTTCTGAAAAGGACTAATAGGATCAGTGTTGGTATTTTTGTTAGTTGAATTTTATAGTCGGAGTGAACAAATTGGGCACATATTCCCATCCCCATCCAACGTTACTTGTAAGAATCCTTAAACTTGGTAATTTTGAAAAAAAAACTTTTGCAGACACAAATTACAACTCCTTTTACAAAAAAAAAAGGCAAAAAAATTATCAATACCCTCTCAACGATGTCCGAGGACCCTATTTGGAACATGGAACAATAAATCAAATATGTAGTCCTCTTCCATAAAATATGGCCTCAGAAGGAGCTCTTGTCAGTTTTCGAGTTCATATCTGGATAAGCCAATTACTGCGTATTATATCCTGTGTTTTTTATTTTTTTGCCACGTTCTATTGAAAATATTTACTTCAATTTCTACCCTCCCTCATCTCTCAATAATTTCAGTTTATGAAACCATAAGAGACTTACAACAGAATTGTGTAGCTTTCAATCTCCAATCCCAAAAAAGAAAAAAACGATTTATTGATTGGCCGATTGTGGAAAAAAATAAATGGGTGTGTCAGTGATGTGCGCTTGTTAGTAAAAACTGTTGTCCATTTAAAATTTAGTATAAGCGTATGAAAGGGTTTGGTCATGAATAAAATTCTGTCTGCTTTTTACTAAACTCTATCTATCGGGATGTCAGTGGCTCACAATTTTTCAATTAATTTCACTTTTTCTTCTTCTCTTTTTCGCTCCCTCCTCGCAATGCAAGATTCGTTGGTTGGTTTTTTTCTTCTATTTTATTTCATATCCTTCGCACAACGATTGGGTTGGGACAGTCCCTGATCTATGTACCACGAACATCCGCTTTCACTCTTCACTCATGCTGTAGATTGTAGAACTAGAACTGCTACGAACATACTCGTGTATTGTATAAATGTCGGTAAAAGTTTTTAGAAAGGTCAGTGTTAGTTGCTGTTTTCAACAGTTGTAATTTTTTGTGTCCGTCCCTGAGGATATGTGTTCCATATGTATGACGACGCGACACATCCATTGCAGTGAATGATTTAGCCATACAGCGATAGCAGAGTATTTCCGCTCGGAGAACGTATCCGGGAAACCGTTTAAATTCCTTTTTTGCTCCATTCATTTTGTTGTTTTTGCTTTGTATGGTTTTTGGTGTTTGGCAAGGGCTGCTAATTGACCATGCGATGGAATTGTGAATTTTGTAAATTAGTGCGCATTGAGCGGATATTTTTTTGATGCAGGTGGTAGTTTTTGTTACAGCCGCATAATTAAGCGAATCGAAGTTCGATTAATATGTAAGGGTTGGTTGCATTGCGGCTCTCAGCGCTACTGTGATGTCCTTTGTGCGGGCCGGTCCTTCGAATGAAATGTAATATGTTAGTTGAATGGCGCTGTAATTGGAAATCCATCAATGAGGCTTAATGGCTGTGGCATGTCCAGATTTATGTGCTTGATGTGGCGGTAACTAGCGTTTTAAGTTTTTTGTTGATTTGTTGTAAGGGTAAATTCCTGTCTATTGCAGATGAGGAGTCATCATTTGTAATAATGATCCAACCGAAACTACTGAAGCATATTAATTCAGCATTCATGTGCCCTTTTAAAGAGTTTCGTTCATGGCAAAACATCCTATTTTCAACACTAAACTTAATAAGCAGCTTGTCCGTGTCCTTCATTTCAAACAACCATTTGGTGCGATTTACATAAAATTTGAGTGCTCTCTTCTTATGCCAAAGGTGCTCCTGGGGACGCATTTTAAAATCAAGAAGAGTACCTACCTGATGTAGGTAGGTACAAAGTCGTAACCGTAATAGTCTTCAATTCCATTTACAAAAAGAAAAAAGAATGGAAATGGAAATGTCCTTAATGCTTGTGTAATGTTGTCTGTTTAATTGAATTTTATTAAGGTGCTAGTTGCTTTCATGGGGACTTGTAATTCGAGTTATAGCTTGAATTTTTTTTTTCTTTCTTTTTTGACGTCACATTATGTTGTGAGGGAGAGAACATTTGTGCTGTTTGTGTTTTAATGATATTGTACATGCGTAGGCTATGCAACAAATGTGATTTATTATCCTCTTGGAATCTCTACAAGACTATTTGTTTATGATTAAGATAGTTTAACATGTTTTTAATTTTGCTAAGCAAAAAAGAACAAGAGCATTGTAAGAAATTAAAAGAATATTCACTTGAGAAAGACAGCAACAGTTTAGTCTGCAATGGCTCAACAGCTATAGACGCAAGATCCTGAAATCAAATGAGTTGCGTTTAAATTACTTAAAGGCAATATCCTGAAACTTTGAACTGATTCCCGATAAAGGAATTCTTTTATTTTTTCGGAATCTTGTTGGGAACTTAAATGGTATGAGTTGACACTACCTATAGCTCTACAGATTTTCTAAAACGTTTTATTGAAGTTTTCAAAAGCAAACTTTAAAGAGATTAGTTGCCTTCTTTACAGCAAGTGCAAATACTTGATTTTAAAGAACAGCAATAATTAATTAATTAAATAAATAATGTTGAAAGTAACTTTACTGAAGATACTTTGAGGTTGAAAGAAGAGCGAGAAAGTTGACCACTTTTATTAGAGTGTCAAAGATTTTCGAGGTTTTTTCGTAGCTGCTGCCTTCATTCTATTTTATCTGAAAACTGTTGTTAATAAGTTGGGTCAAAAAAATCCATTATTTTTTTTTTTTAAGTGACACGGCAAAATGGGTTGCTAGACACCAAGCATGAGCTCTAAATTTTAATAGGAAGATCCTCCGCATCGCATTTTTGTATTTTTTTTTTTCTCAGTCCAATAAAAAAAAAATTCATACCTCATCATTTATAGATTGAACAGAAAAATGTTTCAGAAGAATTTTTTAGGAAATTTGATGCTCTGCAAAAAAGATGTCTCATATTTTTTCCGTAGACCTAACCATTTGCTTGGTGAGACTTTTTTAAGGTGTCTAGCAGTTTCCGTGTCAGTTGTAAAAAAAATAATCGATTTTTTTGACCCAGCTTATTAGTAAATAACTACTAAGAATCTGAGTTTGAGGTTATTTGACGAAAACCTTTCACTGCCAGAAACCGCATAAAAATATGTTTGTACATTTATCGATAGGTGACAACTACTATTTTTATATGCAATAGAGTCAAAGCAGAAGTTTAGAAAAACCTCAAATATCTGGCACACACTAATGCTTGTTAATACTGAACAGGAAAGCCTTATTTATATTATACAAGGTGTGACAAAAGTATGGAAACTCAAAGACCCTTTATCCAACGTATTTTTCGACGAGGAATCCGATTTTGACTTTGAATTTGACCTTGGACGTTACCTTAAAGCCCCATGGACCCAAAAATCAATTTTTCAAATGAAAACCCTCCATTTTTTATTGCAGATTTGGAAAGAGCGCAAAATAAAATAAAATACATGTTTTATCGTAAAATTTTGCGCTCTTTCCAAATCTGCAATAAAAAATGTGGGTTTCCTTTTGAAAAATCGATTTTTGGGTCGATGGGGCTTCAAGGTTACGTCCAAGGTAAAATTCAAGGGCACCATCGGATGCCTCGTCGAAAAATACGTCGGATATAGGATTTTTGATTTTTTCTTAACGAATATTCTGCCATATTTCCAGAATTCCATACTTTTGTCGCACCCTGTAGAATAGAGACTGAATAGGTTTTTGTCATCGCTATTTTGAACTGAAATTTTTTGGCACTCAAATGAAGGAAATATTGTTTTTGTTTACAAACAGCTGAGCGAAGTATACCTGGATATGACAGCTCAACGTAATAGATTTCCTTTTTTGGTTGTTTTTTACGCACCAGCTGTTCAATAGGTAGGATATACACATCATTACTATAATAGGTCTATAAATAAAAATTTATGCAACGTTGAATAGAGTGCTATTCACCACATAACTATTCATCTGTTCAGAGCTATTTATAGGGAAATCTAATAAATACGGCTTATATACGGCTGATTAAATATTACTAACTTACGTAGGTGGGCTTAACAGTTCAGGGCGAACCTGAGTTTCAACAAACATCTTCTGACAGTAAACTCGATTTTGGGCGAGCTGTCTCTTCTTTTGTACCATATAAGTCGTTTCTCCGAGGTCATCCTCTTCCCGTCTTCTCGAAAATCCGTCAAGACAGAGCGTTGATATTCATCCACTGTACATGCCCTACACAACGTAGACTAGCAATACATACTCTTTTAGGAATGCCTATATCGCGGTTCATGTAATACAGATCGTTGTTGAATCTTTTTCTCCATATACACTGCCTTCACATACGGGACCAAATGTCTTTCAGAGTATTTCCTCATCTTTCCCATCGTACTAAGATAAATTCCATGCCCTAGCGCAATATAGAAGTACTGGGATGATCAAGGTTTTATAAAGCGGATCCTTGGCCGACGAAGCCCTGTACTACCTCGAAGTCTTCTATATTACGTCAATATCGTCAACGTAAGCGAGCAATTGTACGAAGCTCTGCAAAGTCTTTTTAAGTATGATGTTAAGGAAATCGAATGACAGTATATCGCCTTGTCGAATCCCTTTTTCGACATTAAAGGTTCCAGTGAGTTCTTTACCGAAATTGACAGAGAAGCCTGAATTCTTCAAAGTCATCCTACATAGTCGTACAATTTTTGGAGGGATGGTGCAACTTTAAATGGCTCTGTATAGCTCGGTTCTACAAACACTGTCATACGCACCCTTGAAATCGATAGCATGACGATGATGATGTATATTGACGTTGCACTCCTGGGTTCTCTAAAATTTGCTGTAATGTAAAAATTTCATCGGTTGTGAAATTTTCTATTCTAAAACTACATTCATAATCATTTACCAAATTGTTGACGTAGGGTTTCAGACGTTCACATATTACAGCAGACCAGACTTTGTTTTATAATTAGCGCTAGGGAGACTCATCTCCCTTTACTGGCACGATTGTAAGGTTGTGCCGTTTTAAGGATCGGGCATACGATACTGGGGTTCCATTCATCGGGCATGCTTTTATCAGACCATATCTTGAAGAACAAGTGGCGCATGCTCATGTCCAACTCGTCTCGATGTTATGGCCTTGACCTCAAGTGTCAGTCTTATTTGATTTAAACTTACACAATATGTCAGGCTTAACTTGGTCTAGATCCAGGGGACGACATTCTTGATCGTCCAAGTTAAATAGGGCATTCTCCCTGACGGCGTGCTTTCATCGCCGCTAAGCAGTCTGTAGAAGTGTACTTTCTTAGTCTTCTGTGGCAACTGCGACTCTTTAACTATGTTTCCCTGCTGGTCCTTACAGGCTTGAGTTTGAAGTTTGACACTTTGTTGCTAGCCTTTTTACCTTTTTGTAACACTTTCGAGTCTCATTCCTATAATGGCATCTCTGAATTTCCTCAAAAGTGCACTTACATGATTCAATGTTTGTCATAGGATTCTAGGATAGTTGAAGGGACACTTGATTAGAGAAGGGACCGGCGATCTCTTGCAATCAAAGCCGCGGGACCCCATATCTATAATGCGAGCGAGTCTTGAAAGGATATCCTCATTCGTACCCTGGCTATACAACGAGGTAGTGGTACGAGTCAAAGTTGGCCCCCTGGAGAATTCGTACTTTTATCAAACCAGAAGAGTACTTTGCGTCAATCGCAACATGACCAACTTCCAGAATCCAGATAGCAACCTTCTTTTTGTAAGAGCTTTCCAGATGTTCTTAGAAAAGTAAAAAAACACTGCGATGATAAGGAGCCTAAGTTACAAGCACTCACCATGTCTTCGCCGAGTATCTGTAACCTTGTGCGAGAAATAGCAGGATTTTCACAACGGAAGTGTGTCCTCATTTTCTCCACAAGATTCACAGAGTGTGGTATCTTAAGCCTAACAAGTTTAAGTGTTTTGCAAATGAGAAGAGCCTAGTTGCAACGCCAATAAGCCGTCTACATTCTTTTCTGCAGCGGAACAGTAAAAATGTTAGTCTTCTTTTTTACGTTTGGTCTGCCTCCTTAATTTAATGGAGACATGCCATCTACGGTTGTGGTCTTGGTAGATCCAATCGTTGATTGAAGCCCTCACAGAGGACCGTGGTAGACCTAGCAACGATTCAGGTCCTTAAAAAGCTGTCTGAGATCCTTGCTAGCAAGTTCATCGGCGATTTCATTTTCAGTTATGCCGTTATAGCCTGCAACCCAAACGAGATTCAGAAATCTTAGTCTTCCGGCCGCATTCCGAGAGCTCTTGCATTCCTGGATATAATTCAATTATGTTTGGAGGGTTGAGATGGGACTTTGCCACAGCTTAGCTCTATCTGCAAACACAGTTACTCCTCCCCATCCAGCCATTTTTCGTAACGTAGCTTATAACCATTTGGATAGGATAAGGTTCCGCTTGGAAGACAAATGCGTATGAGCCTAAAGAGACGTGCAGTCGTATGTCATCGTTCTCCACAAAGGCACCAGCGACAGAGCTATCATCCGTTTTGGAACCATCTATGAAGATCCGATAACAATCCAATCGTGGCTCAGATTCTAGAGTGAACCCTGAATCGTATCGGACGGCATATTCATTAGACGTAAGTGAAAAGATATGCAACTTTGAACACTAAGCCTACCATCTCTAAACATATCCCCTCTCCCAGAGAAGTCGTACTGACCATTCAAAAAGTGAAGCAGGTTCTGCAGTTTTGTTGAAGCACACTTTGCGAACCTTTGTCATGAACTAATTTCTTTGTCCAGAATTTTGACACGAGACTTTACTGTTGAACTATCTTCTCTTATTCACCTATTTTGCTTTATATGAAATAGAATCTCAGAGCAAGGAAGTCCTGCCATTCGGCTTCAATCTTGAATATTTTAAAGCAAAATATCTATTGACTTAGTAAATTTCAATACGAAACTCTTTATCCCCTGCAACAATCTATGCATTCAAAGCTTGCAACGGTGCGTACAGTGATAATTCCAATTATTTTATCCCCCATAGCCTTTTATGTCCACACAGTGAACAAGCAACAAACATTTACTCAATCAATCCTCTATACCTCAATGATGAAAACAAACAAATCATAACAGAAGCAGGAGCGCACGATTTAATCTCGAGTCTCATAGTCAGATTAATTAATCTCTCTACAAGGACTCTATGATAAATATACGAGCCACTCAGCTTATACCCCATTGCTTACCAATATGCACATTGCCTTCTACTCTGACACTTGAGCCCAACATTATTAAATCGTTTGCATCAAGGCGTCATCTATAAATAATAACGAACGGTGTAGAGGTAGAGGTATAGGTAGCCATTCAAGTAAAAGCCTCTGATGAAAACTGTTGACAGCTGAGCAAATTGCTTATATTTTCCACTCGTGTCCCTCGTCCCTCCTTCTCTCTTTTCAATGCATTCAGGATCGTACAATTTCAATATAGAAAATAGCATTCACATAGCTTCTACACATGTACACACACACACAAACACAATTATGCACTTTGAAATGATTTCATTGACGATTATTGCATAATCTCTTGCATTAGCAATTACTTGACAGAGAAAGGGCACTGCAAAATATGAAAGGCAGTGAAAGTAAAAAGTGCAATCGTATGTAGACGTGGGTCTTCTCAACGTGCATTCCTGAATTAAAAATTAATTAAAAATTTAAACTTTTCAAAACACCTCATACTGCACCACCCCATCTGTAGTTGGTTAACCCACCAACAGGGTGCTGTTTTTAAATGGTTCTGCACGTACTGCCATACCTCATTACGTTAACGTATCGTAGTTGCCCTGCTCCTGGAAGTCATTATACATATATTTTCATCTATTCAGTAGTTCTCGAGATATTTTGCATCGGAGTCTTTGAAATTGAGTTGTGTTCATATTTTGGTAACTTGAAACCCCTTCAATATACGCAGTTCTTCTTTCACAGTTATTTTCTAAACCACCCTGTGTAGAGGTAAGCTCTTCTGATGAGATTTTTTGCTTGTACACTGATGTGTGTCCAACTAAGCTTCATTTAGTAGCATTGGTCTGCATGTATTTCAAGGAAAGCACTGCAGCTCAACAAGTAGTGCTCGGGTTTGGCTTTTCAGTTTTTTTTTTTTTTTCATATTCGCAGTTGCAGCTCTTTTCATTTCTTTTTATTCATTCCATTGTCCAGGCGCTTGAAACGGATTCTATGATGGCTTGCCACATTATCTGGTGACGTGACGATGATAGTTTATCTTTATTGGTAGCAGACGAGGAGAGAGAAGATATTCTATTTGCATTTGCAACAGGCCCACATCCGGCCTGGATGGTGGGAAGTTGGTTTTGTATATATAGAGAGGGTAGGAAACTAGTGTTATACGGTTTTGGTATAATGTTAGGCCATACGTGCGGTGTGGCTAAACAAATATTAAATTTACGTGCAATGGATAGCAGACAATTTTAGTTAAGCAAATTTAATGGTTTTTTAGTTGTAATTTGGTTTGTGTCTATGATAAAATAAGCAAATGGAAAAGAGTCTTAACGGGGAACTAACAATCACAGCGAGGAATTGATTAAAGGTTGGAATAGGTTGGATTTGACCTCAGAATGATGTAAATAAGGTACTAATTTTAAGTTTCGCCATTTCAAGCCATTCCTTTCCACCGTAGGAGCTTGAGAAAATTTTTCCTTGATCCAAAAGTGAAGACCAAGATTTTAATTTTGGTATTGTTGTCCACCTCGATGAGAAATTGCTAGGCTCTAGCTCTTGGCAGGGCTTCTTTGAGGAAATAACCATCATGAGAGCTAGCCCAGTTAGCTATTCTTTGAGTTGTTATCTTTTAGACGTATTTCATAGATTGAGCTGAGTGTTCTTGCCTTCAACGCCACCTCTCAATTATAACTTAGTTATCTTGATCAAAGTGATGTTCAGTAATCAAGCCGTGAAGCTGAACAAGTCAATTTAGTTTCAGATACGGTTTTGCTTCATGTTCAAATAGAGCAACTCTTGGTGGCTACGTGTGACTTAACACAAAGATTGCATTGGTGTAGACCAGATACTACTTCTGGCAGTCTGAGATCTTTATCGGTAGCGATCAAAAGAAGCAGGTCAGAAGAATTAACCAAGTCGAAACTTTTTTTCGAGAAAGACGTTACCTCATTTGCATTCTGCAGTCACCGTAACATTTATGAAACCTATGTTTTGCAAGACCTAAATTAGAGCAATGCTTAGGCACTGGAGGTGTTAAAGAGGTTATGGAATTGTGCTCATTTAGTAAAGTGATTTTCAAGCTTTCATTTCAGTGAAAAAATGTAGATGAAAATTGTCTATGCTACTCAGGGACAATGAAGCACTCCAAGGGGAAAAAATTGTTAGATTCGGTCTATTATTTTTCAAGTTAACTATTATGTTCAATATCCCGTTTCTGTTCCCGAGAGAACATTGAAAGAAAATATGGCCCATACCATTTCTCAGGTTGTACACAACTTTTGTTTAAAATTTCATTCAAATTGGCTCAGTGGTTTTGGATCATTTTCGTTACAAACGTGGGAATATGGGGATGAAGTATAAATGTGAAACTTCCACATGGATAACTCTATCAAAAATGCAGCATCGAAATCCGTTGTGTAGTTTTAACGATCTAAACAAACAGGTAGCACCTGCCACTTTGTTTTATATTGTGTAAGGATTTAAGACGAATTCAATGATTGAATGTGAAGGGGAAGGACAACTATTTGATCTTTTCTAATCCTTCCGCTCTCGAAGACAGCTGCCTTATTCCTGAAAAAAAAACTAAATAACATTCTGTTCTAAATGGGCAAAGTTTGACAAAAGTTTCCCAACACCGACAGCATCGAATAGATGTGAGCAAGACATTGGTTCTACCATTTGGTGCTAGTAAATCATCCGAGCGTAATTACCCTTCCATGAAAAGTACTTTCTCACTTAGTTAAGGTCCCCTACATTATATATGATTGAGAGAAATGTGATTGGCCCCGGGGCTCCACGGGATGTTTATTTATTTTTACAAAAACAAAATGTAATTGTTTTCCCAAACGGTTTGTGTAGTGTAGTGTATAGTGTATAACTATAAGTTACTGAGGGACTATGCGGTATCCCAGTGCCAATAGAATTTTTAAATTCTGTAAAGTTTCTGTAAGTTTCTAAGCTTCCATTTCCAATTCCTTTCCTGAGGGAATCTGCCGTTCACGTGCAAATATGTGAATGAAATATAAGTTCATGTCACTGAGGGATAAATTCAATGAATTTGAATTTATACAGACGAAATTATTTTAGCAACTAAAATTTTTCTCACTGAACTCTTAAATACAAAATGTATTTAAAGTAATTACAATTTATTATCTGAATAAAACTTAAAAAAAAACAGTACGTATACGCCAGAGTCAATAGCATACACTTAAGAAAGCGTATCAAAAATGTGTGTTTTATGTTCCGATAAATAAAAGACAAAGCAAACAAAACGAATCCGTTTTTATAAAAAAAGCATTTTTCTATAAAGATTGAAATATTATTTACGGCAAGTCATGTTGCTTACTTACAAAACAATGTTTTCCTGAAATACTGGCTATTTATAAGGTTAAAATTTTATATTATATATATAATATATAATATATATATAAATAAATCAATAAAGAAGACGGTTTTCCGACGCGCGAACATGCGACGTACAATTGTCCATGCGCGAAACAGGAAAACTCCAAGTTGATTCCGCTAACTTCTAAGGACTGTCCTTGTGATTTATTTATGTTTATCGCAAAGGCCAGTCGTACTGGAAATTGTAACCGTTTAAAATTGAATGGTAAATCTGTTGGAATCATCGGTATACGCGGTATCAAGACATCCTCTCCTTTGCATTGTCCTTTTATGATTATTGCTTCAATGACGTTATTCATCAGCTTTTTCACAATGTTACTCAGCATGATGATAACTGATCCTACTATTAACTGCAAATTGTGAGGTGGTAGGCAAGGAAATTTCAGTGAATTTAGAATTTCCGGGGGGTAGTTGACTTTGTCATCCTGGATCATAACGGTGTCGACTGATTTGAAGGAAACCAACTGTCCTGGAGACAAATCCTGAATGTTTGCATTGAGATGCTCGCCCTAAGTCAGTCCAGAAAGTTCTCGCGCACTTAGCGGTAATCTTCATTCACAAAGATTGGCTGTCAAATCTTCAATGCTATGGCTGCGTTCAGAAATCTTGTTTGATAAATTGACTATTTGGCGTTCCCATTTCCGTTCCTGTAGGAATTTGAGGATATAGATATATATAGTTTATTGTACTCATGGGCAGTAAATTAAATTCTTACCAGTCAAAAAGTTAAAATAATTTTCAAAATAAAACAATTACATGAATAATCTTATTGTTTGTTATTTAATTTTTTTTAGTTTTTGTTACGATTAAGAAAAAAATTAAGTTTGAATTTAATTTTTTATTCATTACAGTTAAGAATAAAGAAATTTGCTACTTTTACTATATTCCAATTTTTTTTCATATTTACCTACCTTTTAAACCTTTCTTAGACCTCCACGAACATTTCAAGACCAAGATAAGATTAATCCGTTCAGCCGTTCTCGAGTTTAAGACAGACTAACGAACAGAAATTAATTTTTATGTAGATTAACAATAATAATTAACAATTAACAATAACAATTAACAGTAAATTTAAATCTATTATTAACAAAGTTTTAATAGCACTAGCATCAAAGAACTTTCTTTTATAGCTGAAAATGTAGAAAAGCATGCTTACTGTTCTGTTAAATTATTCTTCCGAGCACAATATAAAAAAAAACTATAACGCCAACCAAATGATTGGGCCAACGGTTCAACTTACTTCTACAAGTATTCGCAAAATAGTTTTCAACATAGTTACAACTTGAGGGTGGGCCAATGATCCCCTGAAATACAAATAAGTAACCGCTTTTCTTCTCATTCGACGCAAGTTTTTTATTTCTTAGCCATTTATTTTTGTTTGGAGAGAAAAACAGTTACAGATTAGATTAGAAATGATTAGATTGTTCGGTCTGGTTCGGTCACTACGGTTTTTAGTTGAAACCTACATCACCAACCCAGGGAAGAAAAGTCTTTGGCTTCCAAATTGGACCAGAAGTTAAGGATGAATGTGAGTATATCCAAGGGGATGATATCAGATATTCCTAGACGTTCTGGGAGCAATGTTGCCAATTCAATTATGAGGCGGGAAATACAAAAAGTCACGGGCTTATTGGCCTGCTCTCGTAAAAATCGCCGATTATCCAAAATCACAAACCGTTGATTTTGTTGAACATTTTTAATGTGGTGATCTCAATCGGGCAACAAGAACAACCGGTGTCATATGTGATTAAATGATTCCACAGAACACAGAACACAGAAATGGTTCAAATCAACGCTTCATTAAAAACTAAGTTACAGTTAGAGTCTCCTTCAGCACTATTCCGGTACCAAGGTCTAAGTGCCAAGTTCAATTTTTTTAAAAGATATTTTTTTCGGTAATCGGTATGTTTGCAGTCGCTGTTTGGACTGACTACTTCTTAATCAGTATTTGCTGCATGGAGTCATTAATTGGACTCACTGCTCTTGGATGTGGGAACTGGGAGCTGCTGCTGAATGTGTGCCTGGAGTCGCTTCACTATTTGAACTTACTACTTCTGGATGTGAATTTGCTGCTTGGAGTCGATGATTAAAATCCCTGCTTTTGAATGCGGATGTCACTGACTGGACTCACGGTGCCTGCATCTCGTCTTCAAAAATTCATTCCTTCATAACTTATTAGTGCGATGAATTTATTTTGCAAACTGAACTCTTTTCTTACAAATTCTCAAGCTTATTAAAGGGCTACCTATTAAGAGAGAGCTTAAAATTTTTTTTGCATTTTTTATAATTGTTTTCATTGAATGCATTATTTCAAGAATATTATGACAAAATTTCAAGTTGATCGGAGCACAATATATGGCGTTATGATTCTTTTAAACCTGCTCGCCTTGAGCGCGCCATTGTTACCTGGAAGCTTTAAAGCGTTTTTCCCATACCTAATGTTTTCAAAGACGGTGCCCCTCACAACTTCAAAACTCCTGTACCGATTTGTTTGAAATTCCTATTTCCTTATTAATATCTACTATTGACAATTTTCACCCACCTCTCACTCATTCTTTTTTCATAACCTTTTCTTTTCTACTTCCTAGCCCAAGTAAGCATTCGTTTAACTTTCGCAAGGCTAACTTCAAAAAAACAAATGAACACCTCTCTAATACCTCTGTTGGAATTTATGCTCTTAACGTAGGATGCTTTAAATAAAAAGAGATTACTTTTGTATTTCAAGAACTTAACTTTATTAGGTGAATTCAAAAAGAAGATAGTGAAAAAGATCAAAGGGTAAAGAGGTAGTATTAAAAATCAATTCTGACAGTTGCTTGCTTCGTTAAGTTAAGCTATGTATTATAAGGTGGCGCAATGATCTTATAATATAAAACTAGGGTATGTTCAACACCCCCTCTCAATGTTTTATTCATTTAATATCATATATCCCTAAGGATGATCTGCATGCGCCATGTTTAATGCGAGGTAACGCTTTTGTGAGTATATCCGCTGGCATTTTGCTAGTTGGCATGTACTCCAAATTGACAAGTCCTTTTTGACAAATATCGCGGATGAAATGAAACCTTATGTCAATATGTTTTGTTCTTCTGTGAAATGTTGTGTTCCTGGCTAGTTTCTGAGCTCCTTGGTTATCGTTATAGATCGTTATCCTGTCCAGGGACAGTCCAAGCTCTGATATAAGACGTTGCAAGTGAACAGCTTCCTTTGTTGCTTCTGCTAGTGCAACGTATTCGGCCTCTGTGCTTGATAGAGCTACCGATTTCTGTTTGCGTGCTTCCCAATTAAAAGCGGCTCCAGCAAAAGAAAAGGCGAATCCAGTATAGGACTTTCGGTCATCTAAGGATGCACCCCAATCAGCATCCGTAAAGCACACTGGTCTTCCTCCTGTTTTTCGAAACACCAGTCCAAAATTGTATGTTCCTCGAAGATATCGCAGCACACGTTTGGCTGCACTCCAGTGTTCTGTTGAGTAGCATGTGTTGAATTGACTCAGCATACTGACAGTATATGCGAGATCGGGCCGGGTGGAGACTGCCAAATACATAAGAGAACCAATTAAATTCTGATAAGGTTGCTTACCATTTTGAGTATCTTCAATTGTAGGCCGCTGTAATTTGGTATTTGCGTCAAGGGGTGTTGCATGTGGCTTACAGTCTTCCATCCCAAATCTTTTCAATATTTCCAGTGCATATCGTGATTGTGATATTGAAATTTCTTTTGTATCATCGCTTTGTTTAAATTCAAGTCCCAAACAATAGTGTATTTTTCCAAGGTCTTTCATTTCGAATAATTTCATTAACTTCTGTTTTAGTTCCTTTATCTGATCGCGATTATTCGATGCAATTATCAGGTCGTCTACGTAAATCGCTAAAACGAGTGTAGTTGTTTCGGTTCTTAGCACATAGAGACATGGATCATGATTGCTTCTCTTTAAATTTAGTTTGGTCAGCTCAATATCTAGTTTGTTATACCATTCACGGCCAGATTGGCGTAGCCCATAAAGTGCTTTCCTTAACATGCAAGCTTTTGGTTGTTTTCTTTTCAAATGTTTCCGCCATTCCTGAACAGTAGCTCTGGTTGCGTCATTCATCTCTGGAGTATTTAATCCAGTCAGAAAGTCCTCAAGTAGTTCGGGTACTTCCATATAAATTTTTTCGTGCAGCTCTCCGTTAAGGTAAGCTGTAACTACATCCATTTGATGTACTTCCCATCCATGTTCCACAGCCATTGCCATGATCAATCTTATAGAACTGGATCTAATCACCGGAGCAAAAGTCTCGTGAAAGTGTATACCTTCCACTTGAGCAAACCCTTTGGCCACGAGCCTGCATTTTCTTCGATCAATTATTCCGTTGGATTTATATTTTGTCGTAAACACGAATTTGCTATTAATTACTTTTTCGTTTTCAGGTCTATCTACTATATCCCAGGTTTTGTTTCTTATGTGAGCCAAGTACTCATTTTCTATAGCGCATTTCCATTCTCTACTTTCTTCCCTACTCAATGCTTCCTCGGCACTCAAAGGGTCTTCACCGGAAACTAAATTTGCAGATTCATACTCATTTTCAGATTCAGTGCTTCCTGTTAATCTTTCTGCTGAGACCTGATGTCGATTTGTGGCTCTGTGTTTTGGTTGTTTTACTACAGATGTTCTCAAAAAATGAACCTTCCTTGGTAGCTTCTTATCATTTTTTCTTCTCAATCCTCTATCGATTTTCTTTGTCAACTCAAGTCCTTTAACCGTGGTTATTTCTTCTAAAACTTCACTTTCATTTTTTCCATCATGCAGTACAACTTCGATGTTATCTTTTGAACGCAACATTGATATAGCGTTCTCATCTTCCATGCTTCCCTTAATCCTATCAAAGCAATCTTCATAATCTGAATCAGAGCTAAACTCCTTTGTAAATTTTACGTCACGACTTGTTAATATTTTCCTTTTTGAAGGGGACCACAAACGAAATGCTTTGGCTTCACTCGAGTATCCGACAAAAATGCATTCCTCCGATTTTTCTTCAAACTTTCCTCTTGAAGGCTGTTTATTTAAGACAAATGCTTTAGTTCCAAATATTTTAAAATGACTTACTGTCGGGCGGGTTCCAGTCCAAACTCGGTGCGGTGTGTCTTCAATTGATTTGGTCCAACTTCTGTTTTTAATGTAATTAGCTGTATTAACTGCTTCTGCCCAGAACATAGGTGATACTTTCGCTTGGATCATCATACATCGTGCTGCCTCTACCAGAGTCCGATTTTTTCGCTCGGCGATCCCATTCTGCTGCGGTGAGTAGGGAACAGTCAGCCTTCTTCGAATGCCGTGATCTTTTAAAAATGTATCGAATTGATGGTTGCGATATTCTAGCCCATTATCTGTTTGAAGGTACTTGATTTTACGTCCCGTATGTGTCTCTGCAAACGATTTATATTCTTGAAAAACAGAAAAAATGTCACTCTTATTTTTTAAGAAATATATTTCACACCACCGTGATTTATCATCAATAAAACTGGCGAAATACTTTGCGCCTCCGACAGACGATGTCCTCATCGGCCCACATACGTCACTGTGGACTATTTCCAGTAAATCGGTTGTTCGGCGATTATTACTCACGGGATATGGTGACTCTGCATGTTTCCCCTTTATACATACTTCACAGGTAAATTCATTTTTCTTACCTTGAACTTCCATACCCAAAACACATTTCTGTTTCGCCATATTCATCAAGTAATTAACATTTAAATGGCCTAGTTTCTGATGCCATTCTTCAATTGACGACTTTACATTAGCCTTAGTAAAATTTGACATCTCCTTTGCACTTTTAATAAAAAACAAGTCACCTCGCCTCTCAGCCAACAAAACAATTTTTTCATCAGGTGCAACTACAGACGCCTCGTTTTTATTAAATATGACAGTACAACCTTTGTCTACGATTTTTGCCACCGACATTAAATTTGTCTTTAAATCGGGAACAAACATTACCTCTTCCATCTTTAGCTTTTGTGTTGTGTTACCATCTGACGCTGACAATCTTACTGATCCTATACCCTGAATTGACGTTTTGCCTCCGTTTGCCAAGTGCAATTCCTTTTTAATGTACCTCAGTTGATCCAAACTAGATTTCTGTGATGTCATGTGCGAAGTACATCCACTGTCGAGGCACCACTCACCACAACTACTGCTGCTGCTATCAATCATATCAGAGAACTTTAAAGCGAATTCTCTTGTAGATTCAAAATGACTACCCTCCTCCGCACACACTTTGGAGAATTCCGCTCGTGAAATTGGTTTGATTCTCTTTTGCCTGCAATCGGCTGCCTTGTGCCCAACCTTTCTGCAATTGTGACACTTAAACTTGAATGATTTGCGATGAAAATTATTTTGGAAATTTTTGCTGTCTCCCGTATCAAGTTCATTTTTGTTATCTATATATGCTTTTCGTGCATACATTGCGTTTTGATGAGACTCTTTATCTCTACACTTTCTAGCATCATACTCTTCTAACACTTTGATCTTGAGTACTTCTGGATTAGGCAATTGATCTCGTGATTCGATCGCACATCGAAAATTATCAAAACTTTCTGGCAGGCTATAGAGGAGCATTATAGATAATAGATCGTCGTTGACTGAAATTCCCATATCGAGTAATTTGTCTACAGCATCAAAAAATTCAGAAATATGTGACCTGATACTTACACCCTCTTCCATTTTATGTAGAATCAATTTTTTCAATAGTGTGGCTTTTCTCGCGGGCCCTTTCGATTGGTAAATTTCATGCAATTTCAACCATACTGCGTTTGATGTTAAACAATTCTTGATTTGTTTTAATTCGGAAGGATTTATTGCTAGAATTAGATCTGATCGTGCTTTTCTATCACCAGCCATCCACGTTTTTAGAGCAGTTTCTGAGGCTGCGTTTCCTGCCTCAACCTTTGGAATAACTTTTTCGCCACTTACAAATTCCCAGCAGTCGTTTTTTATTAGGAGTGCTTCCACCTGCAACTTCCACGTATCAAAGTTTTCCTTTCCTAAAGGTTCGATCCTGGTGGTTATGTTATTCATTTTATAGAAAAAAATTTAAAAATTAATTAATGAATTCAGATTCCTTTTGTGTTTGCAAGTCTGGGCCCATAACCTGTTGGAATTTATGCTCTTAACGTAGGATGCTTTAAATAAAAAGAGATTACTTTTGTATTTCAAGAACTTAACTTTATTAGGTGAATTCAAAAAGAAGATAGTGAAAAAGATCAAAGGGTAAAGAGGTAGTATTAAAAATCAATTCTGACAGTTGCTTGCTTCGTTAAGTTAAGCTATGTATTATAAGGTGGCGCAATGATCTTATAATATAAAACTAGGGTATGTTCAACAACCTCATTCGACTTTACAAATCTTTCTATGAATCAAACAACATGTCTGTTTCACGAGAAATTGCAACGCTGCATTAATCTCCTCCCCCTTGGTACAACCATAAACTAAGCGACCTGCGAAACAAAAAACAATGCTACCGCTAATTTGACTGAGTTTGTTTCCGTCACGCTCTCAGCGATGGAAAAGAAGACGAAGTAGACCACACGCCAAAATCACTCTCTCTTTAATCACCTTTAAACTTTCCTTCGTCACATTCGGTCCTATCCTACTCGAATGGATCTTTTCATATCTAGACCAATACAGAGTTCGTTTCCGTTCTCTTCTTTCGGTAACGGTCACTCTTTGGCAACCTCCGATGTACTCCGAGGTAACTATTTTGGACCCCCTTTTCTCTTCCTTGACACATATGATGTAGAAAATATCGTCTGATATTTTTCTATCTCACATTACGCAGATGGCACAAAAATGCGTTCAAAGTCATCTCCTCTGATCGGGACTCTCTTCAGCTTCAAAATGAACTCAATTCATTCGTCACTTGGTGTTCTAAAAACTTCCTTGAATTAAACATTGCCAAATGCGAGTCAATAGCTTTTTCTCGTAAAAGTAACAAACCTTCCCCCAGATCCTATCAGCTTCAGAACTTTTGCATAAACCGTGTGCAGCTTATCCGAGATTAAGGTGTTCTCTGCGACGGCGAATTAAATTTTCGTTCTCATATTGATAAAGTAATATCAAGAGCTAATTCCGACATTGGTTTATCAAAATATGGTCCAAAAAGGTCCCCATTGTAACCAAATACCTCTATATTGCCTATATGCCATCGCAAGTGTGGGCTCCATATCAAGCGGTTCATATCTCAAGAGTCAAAAGTTTATAAAATCGTTTTCTGTTCTTTTCCCTAAGGATCTCTTCGACGTTAGAAACTTTCACACCCTGCCTCCTTACCGCGAACGTCTTTCAATCATTGATCTCCACTCCTAAGATATACGAAGGAATGTCCTAGACACCATATTCACTTCCTACTGGTAACACTGCTCATCTCTTTAAGGCCTTATCTCCTTGAACACTTATCCCCGAAATGTTAGACCATCCCGCCTTTTTTCCTTCCTGGTCATCGAACTATGGTCTCAACGAACCCTTAACTCGCATGATTCTTTTTTTCTCCTAGCGTTACTCGGGAAACACAATTATCTTACGAAATAACTTTGATTTTTGATTCAAGTACCGGTTTTTGAAGGGAACCGCGTCTCTTCTTTTTGACAATAACTACTGCCATTGCTGCTTTTTTCTTTATTTACTCATTAAATTTTCACGCAATATTCTTTAAAAAATATTGTATTTCAAAGAAGAATTGATTTAAAAAAAAAAAAAAAAAGAAGTGTCGTTTAAAAAAACAGAAAAAGTACTTATCTTACATTGTGAAAGAAAATTGCAATGTGAATGACTGACTTTTCGCTGAGGAGTTGCACTATAGCTTTTGAACTGAAATGTTGATTTTTTTTTTTACTAGTCCACAAGATTCTTATCCAAATGTTTTTAAATTTAAAGGCACATATGTAGCAAATGTAATTAATTATGCTTTTTTATATTTTTCATTTCAGTGATACATCGATATCAACGCGAGTGGATATGTTAACGCCAGCTGTTGAAGTCTACAAACCGCCCCTCTGACATAAGGACGACACGGTGGAGAGCAATTTAGGTAATCCATCGACTAGTAGTGATTTCTAGCATAAGCAAAACCAATCTGAGCTTAAGGATAATCTATTTGTTCTTCCATCATAGTGTCAATCAAAAACCAAAAACAAAAACCAAACAAAAACATTACAATTAATAGTTATTATTAAAATTGTACCCACTAATAGTTGTAAATGAAAAATCATAAACAAACCAAAAAAAAAAAAAACAAAATATAAATCGTGTTTAAGAGCAGCCCTACTAGATATCCATGTAAACCAAGCATTGAAGAAGTATTTCAAAATACAAAACACGCATCATAACTACTATAGCTACTGCTTTAACTTTGGATCACTGTATTTTGGCATTTTCAGAAAAAAAAAGAAGCAAATTTAAACCAAAAATAATACCGCAAAATCCTTCAAAAGCTCTCCAAAATTTGTTTGATTCCAATCGTCGGAAATCAGACAAGAAACTCACACACAAAAACACAGAGACTAGTAGAAGCATTCTCAAAATCGCATGATATTAATAAAATTTGTAAGAAACAAAAAAAAAATTATTAAAAAAAACTTTTGTACCACTAAGAAACGAAGTACGATAAATGATAAAAATTCCAAGAACAAAAATTAACTATAGCAAATTTTTAGCATAAAACAAAAGAATTTATTAAAACTAAATTTAAAAAGAAGAGCATCACCGCATTACCACACAACATACAACAATTTAGTTAAGATTCGAATCATCGTTTGCTAGCGCATATTTGGCACAATTATCACACCCACCCACATACCGTACCCGTGATGAAGTTGTTGCACTTTTCTTTCCACAAAAAAAAATTATTAAATTTATTTTCTATTCAAAATTCGTGTACAAAACAAAAAGATAAAAATCATTTAAACAAACAAAAAACAGTATAAATATAAAAGAAAAACACACACACCTTAGAATTGATAATGAAATTTAAAACTAATTTCTTAATTAAAATTAATTAAAACTAACAAAAAAAACATAAGAAAACAAAAAACAAAATATATATATATATTTTTGGACTGTGATTATTTAAAAATATGCAACACAAAAGCAATTCGAATATTGTTTGAAAAAATAAATTTAAACAACAAAATGAATATTTAAAACATGATACATAAGGAATTCAAGTAGGATAAATATTAATGTTTAAGTTTAACACTGTTTGAAAATATAAATATTTATATGTATAGTTAAAGAAAGTTTAAAAGCAAATAGTTTTTTTAATTTTCAAAAGAAATTTTATTCAATTGTTATTGATATTTAGAAGAGTCTTTTGTTGCTTGGCATGTTTTTGAGTTTGTGTTTGTTTTTGTTCGAATATAAAAGATTATTAGCTGTGATTTTGATAAACAAAAGTATAATTAGAGAATATAGGTAAATATTACAAGGAAAATACAATAATATGATCAAATTGTTACTTAATTACGCAAAGAAGTTCTTTTAAAAGCAATTATTTTTTTCATTTTTAGAAAAGCTGCTTCAGTTGGTTGAAATTTCAGTCTAGTCAGTACATTGAGCACACAATTTAGTGAAGGAGGTCTCAGTAATATTTCTCACTTTCAACTAAAAATATGAATCGTTTTTCTTCGTCAACCCTAGCGATGCTAACTTGCTGACTCGTTTAAAAAGGGTTGATGGATTTCAGTGAGTAATAGCAAACCATTCAGTTGTTTTGTTATGGGTCCTTGTATCAAACGAGCAACTTAAACGATTCACTGCTTTCGAGTGTGATACATATCTCACAACATCTCCTTACACTAATTATTGAAACATATCAAAATGTGGCAGCACTTTTTTCTCTAATTGTCACAAAAGAAGCTTCAAGAGCTGCGCACAGTGGGGTAGAAGAAGTGGTTTTGTGCGAGAAATTATTTTAATTACGAGTAGTTTAAAGTGATTCTTTGTGTTTTAAAGCCATCTTCAAGAGTAAAGTTGTTAAAGATAATATAAATTCATCAAGAAAATCGTTGGTTTTCTTTTTCGGGGTAGTAATTACGCCGCAGTAGAACGAAAATGTTTGACAAACTTTTTCCATATTTCGCTTTGTTTTAAAGATATCGACACTTGAAGTAGATAAAAAAGAAAATCACTTTTTAGACTTAAGGTAGTGATATCTCTAAACCGTAACATGATATCGAAAAAAGTTATCCAATATCTACCTTTTATTTTGGTGTAATTAAGCTTAATTCATTGTCAGATTGCGGTGCCATTGATTTCTTAACGCGCATATTTCAGAAACAACAATTGGTACTCTCTAAAAATTTCTTTCTTGTTTAAAAAAAAAAATCGGGAAAAATTTAGCACTTCTTCTTCCACATCGAAGTTAAAAAGAAAATTTATAATCATTCGGCTTTCAAATAAATTAATTTATTTTTGAAAAAAAAAAAAAATTAAGTGTACACGTTCTTACCATTCCACTCTCGGAGACATTTTGTATTTTAATCGCTTATTACCAAAGAAATGAAAAAAGAGTTTGAACTAGGTAATTACTTTACACATTTTACGAATTAAAAATTTCGCACTGAACTTTACTTTATGAAAAGTAACAGGTATTTTGTATGCTCAAAACCAAAAATTGACCTTTTGGGCACTTATCTCTATGGAGCTGTGCCAGTATGCTGTGCCGGCGGGCGTACCACACGATGAATCATTAAAATGAGGGGGTAATTGAGAGAGCTGTAATTTCCTCAAGATCGAAGCTCGTAACGCTGAAAAGTAAGGAGAAAATAAAGTAGTCGCTAAAGAAATTGCAGAAGCCACTCTGAATCCGTGTTATAAATTACGAAACGCGAATCAAAAAACGAAACCCAAAACAGCGACAGCCACGACCACGACATAGACCAATAATAAACCACGAGTATGGTACCATGGAAATATCAGAACATTAACAAAACGACCACCAAAACCAGTCGTAAAACGGAATGGTGACGTAACGATAAAGACGGATTTTTCGCGAGTATCGTTATTTGTAATACGGATCCAGGCTATTTAATTCAGGCACAGAAAAACATCCGTGGTTGATAGTGACTCACATGTTATGATAATTATTTTCTAGTAATTTGTGATTCTGTTTTGTAGATTTAAGCCTTGCGCAAACCAGCGCTATAACGTCGTGCGATGCGATTTCTGTGAAAATGAAATACATGTTACTTATGGAGGTTTGACTTAACGCAATCGCATCGCACGCACTTATCGCGCTGGTTTGCGCAAGGCTTAATGTTTTTGTACTTTTAAAGTTCAAACACATGATCATGCTTTCATTACAAACATCAAAAATTTCCAAAATGTAGTCTTGTCTCTCAGTGAAAAACACTGCCTCATATTCCCCTCCGTTTATGAAGCTCTGCAGAAGTCAACCGATAGAACACCAAGTTTAAAATGGTGAATAGCGAAGGAGAGTGTCCGCTTCTGACACCGATTACGGAGCTAATGTGAAATCTATTCAGAGTTAACAAATTTCTGATTGACTTAACAGATTGAGCGAATTTCTTCATCTACTGTCTGTTTTATTTATGACTATTTGAGAAGATATGAACATTCACTAAGGAAGGATATCACGGTTTCTTTTTACGACGTTAGGGTATCTGTAATCGCTAGCAATTCCGCTTGCAGCACGATGTAGTAGTTTGGAAGACAGAATAGAAGACTTACGTTTAGTCTGACTGAGTATACTCCACCACAAATATCTTCGCCTTAACTTAATCCAAGTGTGAGTTATTTGTTATTTGTTAAAAAGACACTCTAAAGAGAAATGTTTGTGCAATTGTTAATCTTTTGCTTATCACGTGGGAGTTCCAGGTTCGAGTTTCAGAGACCTTAATTAGTTAGCAAATCCTCCGAGAGTGATTTTGATACCATGAAAGATCTATTTGACTTGGTTGTTCGGGTTCATCAAAAAATTTTAGATTCCAAGCCTGTCTTATACTATTCTTATTAAGCTTTTATTCAATTTACGTCTTCCTGTGTGCTAACTAAAAAAAATAAAAAAATTAAAAATAGGGTGGCGCAACAAAGCGAGGAGCCCCTGGGCCTAGCGCATTTCTTACAACCATGCCTTGTGAGGGAATGGAAGGGACCACAATTTTCTGCCGGTTCCGAACGGCTAATCGAGAAAGCGCTTTTCATGGCAATGAATACTAACGGAGGACTTGCCAATTCCTCGCGAAAGGCGATACCCGTGGAAAAAACATTTTTGCCTCTGTTGGGATTCGAACTCGAACATCTGGATTAACAAGCGGACATGCTATCCATCACACCACGGGTACCAACTAAAGGGTGGTTAAATTTAAAGGGCGATCTTAATCTTGAATAAAGCGAAAATTTATTTAGGAAATTATTGTCATTTGTTTTAATTATGTTAATATTGATATGGGTCAATTATGTGTGGAACAAAATATCGGCCAAAAGGACGCCGTGACATCGGCCATTGAATTTGTCGCACAAAAAGGTCCATTGTTTCGTTAGCTGTGGGCCAAGTGGCAACGTCCTGTTGAATACCACATATCGTCTACATCCATATCTTCCAATTTTGACAGTAAAAATTTCGTTATCATCTCACGATAGCAAACACCATTACAGTATCTTCCTGACCGGCCTCATTTTGAAAAAAATACGGCCCGATGATGCCACCAGCCCATAAACTGCACCAAACAGTCACTCTTTGTGTGTGCATTGGTTTTTCCACAATCACTCTGGGGTTATCATTTGCCTAAATGCGGTAATTCTGCTTATTGACGAACACTGACCGCTGAGGTGAAAATGTGCTTCATCACCGAATATGATTTTCTTCAGATGAAATGCAAATAAAAACTTGACGTTTTGGTGTGGTTCATAGTTAACATCGGCCCTTCAAATTTAACCAACCTTTAAATTACCTTTTTGAATTGATTCAAAAGAACAAAATAATCCAAAATCGAAATCTTTCCGCTTGCCATTGACGGTTAAGAACGAGGCATCTGTTGAATAGTAAGTCGTTATCATTCCTCCACAGAACGAAATGAGTCACTTAACGTTTGACCAACGCAACGTTGGAAAGCAATGAAAACTAATTTCCAAAGTGCGGTGTACCTCGAAAAGTGCGATTTTCAGAACAAATGTTAGACGAAATAAGAAACCCTCCGAAATTTGACATCTTATGACATTTTTTGTGATAGTCCTAGAAGGATCGACGCGACGTTGCTTCAACTATCCGCAAACAATTCCAGCTCTCATCAAAGTATGCTTACGGATCCTTGGGCATACGTAACTGATAAGATATTGTGATCTCCAGTGGCAAAAAAAAATAGACATCAAACTCAAAAAGTGAAAAAAGAAAGTGTCGAAAAACACAAATACGTGTCGCAAAAACTTAAAGAGATGATGAGAAAAAAGTCAATAAGCATCTTATCTGTCTAAGCGCCGAATAGGCGAAATGCAAAAAACCTCGACACAATTTATAGACTACAAAATAAAACCCTGCAAAATGTTCTACTTTGGAACAAAAACAGTATCTGTATCGTCTTGAAGTTACTTATCAAAGTGTTGACCATCCAAAGTCTGGTGACAATTTAATGTCTCTTAACTCTTTGCTTCTTTCTGGTTTTGCGAGAAAACCACATATTGGGGGATTGGGTTCCAGAAAATAAAACTAATGGAAGTGCATGAAATGAATTACCTTTATATTATATGAAAATAAGAAGGTTAATTTGATTACATATGCATTATAAAATCAATCTTTTGTTTTTTTTTTTTTTCTAAATACAAATATCCACTATTTCATCTACGTCAATATCTATCCCATAGTGAATACTCACAAGAGCCAAGCCGCTCAGTCTGTTTTCACTCGTTGTTTTCCGCTAATAGTTTTTAAGTCTCCGTAGGCTTGAAAAAGTCCCTTCTGGTATAGCAGTGGAAACAGGTATGGTAGCCAATGTATGTAGCAACGTGTAAATATTTGGATATAAATTTTTGAACCCCTGAAGTCGGTTGGTTACCTATTTTCTCCGATCAACGATCTTTAAAGTGAGTTAATTACTAAAGATCTTTTCCCCTTTTCAATTGGTCGTAGGTAGCTATCCCATTATTGCTAAGGCAGAGTATTACAATTAGGAGATGAGAATCAGGCACCGTCAAAGCTCGACGTCTCTAGTCTTTTCCCTAAAAACATATGGTATCTTATCTGACTCAATCATTTTAATCTTTTTAACGTTATTAACTACCTAAATTAGTTCTTCGAATGTGACATTATAAAATATGTATTGTGTTGATTATGGAAAGGGCCACTGATAAAACATAAAACACCGTGAAAACACTGTCACAACATATGCCAAAATTTATACTCCTGATTTGTATTACTTCGAAATGAACCTTTTTCATCAACTTTCACTGTATTCATCTCTGCTTTAGGCCCATCGTTCCAATTAAGGGTTTTTTGCCTTTTAATAAGTAATTTTTTTTTTTTGTTCCATTGAAGCCGCTACCAATTATTTTGGATCTCTCTAACTAAGTTGTAAGTTGTAAGTAATCACCAATTTAACAGTTTGTGCCCGGAGATGTCAATTTTATTTTTAATCTCTTCATGAAAGTATAAAAAAAACAAAAATACATCAACAAATAAAAAAAAATAAACAAATAGGTTGGCGCAACAGAGCGAGGAGCCCCTGGGCCTAGCGCATTTCTCACAATCATGCCTTGTAAGGGAATGGATGGGACTTACAATTTTCTGCCGGTTCCGAACGGCTAATTGAAAATTGATCAAATTCATTTTCTTCTCTCTACACTCGCACTACTCCCAACTTGTTAATAAAGTATTCCTTGCTCCTTGCGCTTCAGAATCCTGTGATTGCCCAGAAAGTACTTTCTAAGTGTTTGAGTTGGCTGTTATTCACAAAGTTATAACGTTATAAGCGATTCCAAGTTCACCGAAAATGTTAAGTATACGCCACAGTAGGTAGCGATTTTTTTTTTTCAAATATTTCAATTTCTGTACACCGCAGCAGCTTTCTGAAAATCAAACGTTAATACTAAATTTTATTCTCTTTTATATTAATTTAAACCTAATAAACTACGTAAGCAAAATGGATTAAAAAGAGGACCATACATAATTACTTGTTTTAAAGCATGACATTTGGTTTTCTTTTTTCATATGTCTTTAAAAAAGATATGAACAAAGATGAGTGTTTAAGTTCATAGAATAGCTATTCTACGTAAATATTGGTATTTTGCACTTTCTTCTCCTCTCTTTTTTTATTAAAAATAATTGATTGATTGGTATGTCAGTTTTGATTTAAGCCTTTGGTCATTCAATTGCAATTTTTTATTTTTATTTGAAACTTTTACTTTAACTTTGTTTGGTCTCCCAGCAAAGCTAATAATTTAAAAATACTCAGCCATTTCATTTTTATTTCACAATCGACACTTAAACTTTTTGCGCAACGTTTTGCTATGAAAACAAAAGAAAAAGTACTTCAACTTAAAAATTATGATTAAAATGAAAAGATGCTCTTATAAAATCGTGCTTGACAATATTGTTTCCATCACTTATAGAGGAAAAATATAAGTAAAACCAAAGAAAAAAAAGAAAAGAAACAATAAAAAAAACTATAACTCAATATAAGAAATTCATACTTCACTCATACTACAAGAAACCAAAAATATTTAAAAAAGAAAATAGTTGTTATAAAAAATTATAAAGAAAAACATAAGGTTAAGCATAGAATATAAAAATATAAAAGAAAGCATGTTTATTTATTTTTATTGATATATTTATTTATTGAATATTTAAACAAAAACACGAGACGTTATAGAAAGAAAGAGATGCGAAAGAAGTTTATTGGATATATTCACTACTAGTAGACGTGAAAGACAATTTATGTATATAATTTTATAAACAATATCAACAGATGATGTATTTTGTTTGAAAGAGAATGTAGGAAAATAAATTATTGGAATTGAAGGCGAAGAAAATGGAAGCTAGTAATGTTAACATTAATTTTAAAGACATGATTTTTAATGTTATGTGTGTTTTCTTAGGACAAACACAATGTTTTTAGTTCTGAATTCAATAAATGAATAATTTGATTGCACTTTGGAAACAGAAAATATTGTACGGTATTTAGCTTGGGAGAATTCTCCCTTCTTTAATTAAAATACCGCAGCTTTTTAAGGAGTTCATTTTTGTCTAAAGCTTAAGTTTTTTTGAAGTACGAGTTTGTTTTTGGTCTGAGTATTCATGCATTTCATCTCGATAAATGAATAAATTTAATACCGATTAATATTTTTAATTTTTTTTATTTAAAAATCACCTTTTACTATCGGTGTCTCTTTTCTCGTTCGTTTTTAATGGGCGCAAATCCATGAGAAAATTAAATTTTGTGAAGTATAAAGAAATTTTTCTGGTTTGAAAAAACTTAGGCCCGGTAAGCGACTCAAGCTAAGAGATATGCCAAGAGCCGAAGGATCACACTGAGAGATTTTGGTCGGCTTCTAATTCATACTTAGATTAGATTAGATTAGATTAGATTAGATTTTTATTTCCATAAATAATATTTACATTATCCATTATACAATAAATATCTTTAAAGCATGGCTTTTTGCCGTCTGCCTGATTGACAACTTATTATATTTACAAACATTTACTTTTTTTTTTTTTTTTTTTTTTAATTTAATTCTTTTTATATATATATTAAACATAAAAGTTTAAAAATTTTCATTTATAATTCTGCTTCTATACGCTAATGCTATCTTACAATATTGGAATATTACCGGAACTTCAATTTCATTTAAATATTGTATTAAAAGCTCATTAGATAAGAAATCACTTCCAAATATCAGTCTTCTCGTTTCTCGCAATACAGGGCATCTACCAATAAAATGAAATATGTCCTCTCGTTCTCTCATGTTACACATTTCACACTGCAAGGGTAAATCTTCACGATGCGGAATGAAATTGAGATTAAGGAGTTCACCTCGTATTCTAAATATCGTCGAAATTTGCTCAGTAGTGTATTCATCACGGAAGTAATTCCTATGGTTAAGGTTGTGGTTCAGTCTACTGTATAACATCCTGTAAATGGAACTTTCTGCTTCAGCTGCAAACACAGCTCTATAACGATCATCAACGTTAGAAATGAGCTGATACAAAGACGGCTTCCACGTTCTGTAATTATCTGTCGCAAGTTCTATATTTGCTTCTTCCGCTAATTCCGTCCAATCTCTAAACCAACCTGATTTGTTATTGATAGTTTGCAGTGCTGCTTTTTTCGGGAGACGTTCATCACTCATTTCCAGGACATTACATATGTAATCAACTTGTAGCTTTAAAGTCTTAATAAATACGGGAGAGATACCAGTTTCTAGCATTACCATGTAGTTAGGGGCATTTGATGGCAGTCGAAATATCCTCTTGATATAAAACCGGAGGAGTTGCTCCGCGATTTCATATTTCTTACTACCCCAAACTTGAGCTGCATACAGCATTGTGGATTCTGCTACCGCTTCAAATATTTTGAATTTACTGCTGTGGGCTATATGTCTGTTATTAAATATTTTAGTCCATGCAATGTTGATGGTGGTTTTTGCTTTTTGTAATTTTTCTTTGAGATGTTTCTCCATGTTGTTATTTTTGGTAATAATCACACCTAAATATTTATATTCATTTACTACTTCTATTCTCTCATTGTTAAAAGTCCAACGTTCCCGTCCACTTGCTCTTCCTCCACCTCTTCGGAATATCATAACCTTCGATTTCTCTAAATTGACAACTAATTTCCATGTTTTACAATATTCGCTAAGTTTGTTGATCATCAGTTGCAGAGACTCTGGTGAGTATGCAAATAGAACTATATCGTCCGCGAAAAGGAGGGCCTTTATGAGCGTTCCCGCATATTCAACTCCTCCCGGCAAACAATCGGTGACATCATCGATAAAAAGCGCAAATAAACTTGGGCTAAGCATGCAGCCTTGCCTTACACCTGTCCTCGTTTCGAACCATTTTGAAATGTTTTCACCATCCCACACAGCTGATTTGGTTTCCATGTACAGATTTTGAAGAACACGCCCAAATTTAAATGACATTCCCATGCCATACATCTTGTACATTAATGCATTTCTGTCAATCGTATCGAAAGCCGCTTTGAAATCGACAAAAAAAACATATAGTTTCTTTTTCTGGGTTAAGAATGAATCAGCAATACTTCTCAGGATAAAGATGTTATCTATAGTTGAATATCCTTGTCTGAATCCAGCTTGGAATTCCTTGATAAGATTGTTAGACTCTATCCACAATCTGAGCCGGTTTTGCAATATAGATGTGAATATTTTGTATGATGAGTTGAGAAACGAAATTCCTCTATAATTAGCAGGGTCCATCGTGTTGCCTTTTTTAAAAATAGGAAAGATGAGGGCCTCCTTGAATTCTGGTGGTATTAAGCCGTAGTGCATTATGTTATTAAATACGTTTAATAACTTGTTAACGAGCCCTTCTGTACCATACTTATAAAATTCTGACGGTATTCTATCAGAACCGGCTGCTTTTCCATCCTTCAGACTTCTTATGGCTGCAGATACCTCTTCAGACAAGATGCGTTGGTCCAGAAGTTCATCGTGGAAAGCAGGCTGTGCAAATTGTACCCTATCCTGCGACAGAGACATGTGATTCAATAGTTGAGAATAATGCATTTCCAAGGTGTCACAATTTAGACTTCGATTGATGACATATATCTTGCCGTTAATTTTTTGGGCTTTCTTCCAGAACTCACGACTATTTTTGCAACTAGCTAGACTCTTGGCTTCATTCTCATAGTAAATAACCTGTTTCTCCTTACACATCGCCTTGAATTTTCGGTTATGTTGCAAATATATTTGTTTCGCTGACTCATCATTCGATCTCCGATACCGATTTAACCAAGCATAAGATTTTTTCCTCAAATTCATGCAGGATGAATCAAACCATGGCTCCTTAAACAAACCGCTTCTGTTGTACTGGTTACAATCCGGTGCCGCTGTCTTGATACAATCCTCAATGCTCTTCAGATCGCGACATTCTTGTGAATTCAGCACTAAATCCAATTTCAACCTGTAGGTAGCTACCTTGGACGCATTCCATTGAAGTTTTGGCATGAGCTTTAGTTTCACGTTTTCATCATTTTCGATGTCTCCGATGTTGCAAGAAATGACAACTGGCATGTGATCTGAGTAAGGTACTTTCTCCACTTCAAAATCAGTAATCAAGGAATTCCAGTTCCCTCCTACCAGACCGTAGTCGATGACTGAGCTTCCCTGTTTTCCAACAAAAGTAAATTCACCATGTTTGTCCCCTTCACTGGTACCATTAAGGATTCGAAGACCAATGGAGTTACATAATTCCAATAACTGATTCCCCCTACTATTTTTAATTGGGTCCTTTGAATGTCTGCAATAACTTCTCATCTCGTTCTCCACTCCTTCAGATGTACCCACTCTTGCATTTAGATCTCCAACAACTAGCAGATTTGAAATTGCTCCACCCATCATAAAATCTTTAATTTTATTGAAATCTGTTTCCCAATTACTGCAATTAACATAATATGGCAGAATACGAAACACTTCTTCATCTATTTTTAGATCTAGACACCAAATATCATCAAAGATTTTAAATTCAAAGCCATTATTTCTCAATTCCTTTTTTATTCCAAATATGCATCCACCACTTGCTCTCCCTCTTGCGTGACTTCTTATAGCAGGAACAATTTGAAGCTCGTAGTTCAGGAACTTGTTTACATAACAGGAACTGTTGTCTTCAGTTAAATGTGTTTCGTATAAGAAAATAAGATCAAATTTGTTTATAAAATTAAAAAAATCAATAAATAAATTCTTATTACTAAGGCCGGATATGTTATATGATAAGAGTTTAATTTTTTTACTACAATTTTGAATTTCAACATTTTTTACTTTTCTTAATATACAATTAGATTGGCAGACGGCATTAATATTAAAATAAGTTACTAGGCCTCATAGCAGTTTGAGCACCCTTTGAAGAAGCACTGGAATTTGCATTAATTTGATCTCGAACGCACCCATTACTTCTGTCATCCAGCATTTGACTTAACAATGACATTCCACACTCGCCGTCACATATTAAATTGTTTTCGGAGTCATAAAAAAAGGTTTTATTACCAACGAGTAATGATTGTCCGCGGAGTTGAGTTTTTAATGATTTGTTTTTCTTCCAAATTTCAGTTTTTAGTGCTACTAACTTTTTTCTTCGTGCTCGTGCCGAAGCCGGTAGATCACGGTGAAGGTAGATTCCGGTGTTTCTCAGTGATGTAGAAGCTCTAAGGAGGCGTCTAACATCCTCATTTTTGTTCAGCTTGACGATGACATTTGCTGAGTTGTTATTATTGGATCTCAAGACCCTCGTTGTTGCAATGATGTCTTCGTTGGTTTGCAACAGGTCTAAGCAACATTTTTTTGCCTTTTCACTGGCATCCTCACCTCCCCCTATCGGTAGGTGCATGAAGACATTATTTTCATTGGCCTTCGACTGCAGCATCTCAACCTGGCGCTCCAATGCTCCGCAACGCGCTCCAAAATGTTTTACTTGAGCCTGCAAGTCATCGTTCGCCTTTTTTAGACTTTGAAATTCTTCATGGAACCTCTCAAAATCTACTTTGGTTGGCATATCTTTGAGCTTGTCATCAAGCATTTTTGCCAGGGCTTCCTCGATCAACTTTTTGAGATCCGTAACTTCCATATTACCAACTGCTGTTTTTTTACTAATTCCCGACCCCTCATTCCTAGGTGACTCAAGTGCAATTTCTTTATGTGGCCTTTTCTGTGATTGCTGTGTGGATTTACAATAATTCGATGATGGTGGTGTTCGATTCATCTTGGGTACCGTTGCCGATTTAACTTTTAGAGAATTTAACAATATGAACGAGTGAACTCACCAAAATTTTTATGCTAATCGTAAGTACACAATTGAGGCAAATTAATCACAGTATTTTAACAATTTTTTTCCAACTTAAACAGTATAAATAATCGAATTTAATAGGAGCGACCGCAGAGTTACACTGTACTTTTGCACACCAGGGTTGCCAATCATACTTATTTTTGGTACTTCGAAAATCGGATATTTTAGAGGCTGGTTTTTTGAATAGGGATAAAACAGACATCTTGTGGTCAAATCGGCCAACTCTAATGGTTGATGCTTAGTTTGCTTTGCCATTTAATTATAAACAGGTTGACAGAAGAACAGCACTCGCAAATCGTTCAAATTTATTCCGAAAATAATCTTGATCATCATTTTCGGAATAAGTTCACGAAGTTTACCGAAAGCTCCATCCATTTTATGGTAAATGCGGAAACTAAAAAACTGTAATACCTGTCTAGTGTCTACACAAAAAATTGAAAAGCAGATTCTGTCTAAATACTTACAATAGTTTCACAGTGGCTAGGAAAGAGTTGGCAAGAAAAACATCGATTACTAATGAAAGGTAAATCTTCATGGTTAAATCTAATATAAAAACAAATCCCTCATTGTTCTGGAATTTTATTAAAAGGAAACGGAAACAGACATCAGATCCTTCTTCCCACTCTCATGAAAACAAATTATCCACGAGTGACTATGAGATTTGCAACACGTTTGCAGAATACTTTAAAACAGTTTACAAATCCAGTGAGGATAATGAATATGATATTTTCCTGACAACAATCAACACAAATATTTTACAAGCTCCGTCTTTTATTGAAAGTGATGTAGAAGCTGCATGTCGGAAAGTCAAAAACTCTATTTTACCTGGCTATGATGAAATTCCTGGATGCATACTACAAAGATGTTCCAAATCTTTGTGTGCTCTCTTTTCAACAAGTCCATGCATGATTCAATTTATCCCGATATTTGGAAGAAATCGTTCATTTTACCCCTTTATAAATCTGGATCTCGATCTATTGCTTCCAACTATAGGGGGATTGCAAAACTGAGCTGTATTCCAAAACTCTTTCAGTCACTCATGGTAAACTTTATGTTTTTTAATTTAAAACCATATATTTCACCACATCAGCATGAGTTTTTTGGTGGAAGATCAATTGTTTCAATTTTAATGGAGCTAACATCATCGTATAATGATAAAAAATTTGGATCAACATGGCTGTGATGGTTCTCTTCAGAAATGGTTTCTTTCATACTTGAATGGTCAAACACAATATGTGAAATTTAAAACTTGTTTTTCAACAGCGATATATTCTACATCTGGTGTTTGGTGTACCACAAGGAAGTCATTAAGGACCTATCCTTTTTTTATTATAAAGGGTCCGCCAAATAACTTTTTTTTTCAAAAACAGGGCGTAAAATATCGAGTGCAGCTTCGGCTGTGTGGCACGTAGCGCCGCCGCCGTCCTGTTGAAACCAAATGTACATACATATAAACATATCCTCCTCTTCAATTTTTGTAAACAAAAATTCGTTCAACATGGCCCGATAACGATCGCCACTGACTATAACGGCCACTCCTTGCTCACTTTCGTTTTGGGTTTATCAGCCTTGCAATGTAGGCGTGAGGGTTTTCTGTGCCCAAAAGCGACAATTCTGCTTGTTTAAATACTCGCCAAAATCAAAATGAGCTTCATCTTCATCGAAAGATGATTTTCTTTGGCTAAATCGGCATCGATAATGTCGCAATATTTCCTAGCGTTGTTCAAGCATATACACCATATTCGTTGAGCGGAAGGATAAAACTAATTATCTGTCAAATCAGACATGAGTTAAGTGTAACCATTCACGAAATAAGCACTAGTTGAAAAAATAAAACGTTAAATGGCGGACCCTTTACATAAATGACTTGCCTCATGTACTTCATCACTCAAAGATTCTCCTCTACGCCGACGATGCCAAGATATTTATATCGTATTCAAATCCTACGGATTCTTCGCACTCACAAAAACGACTATGATGATCTTAGGAAATGGACTGCGATTAATTAGTATTTACCCTGAACAATCAAATTGCAAGATTACGACTTTCTCTCGTAGGTCTTTCGATCACCAAGTGGATTTTGTATTGAACGGGCAGTTACTAGAACGATGCGAATAGTTCAATGATCTCGGAGTCCTCTTCGATCGAAAGCTTACTTTCAATTACCATATTGACTACGTAGTCAACAAAGGAAAATCAAGACTGGGAATGATTAATCTTTGGTCGAAAGAACCTAACGACCCATTCAAAAGTCTCTTTATGTTGAACTTGTGCGAAGCTGTTTGGAGTTCACTTGTCGAATTTGGTCACCTGCATATGCTACCCATATTCAAACCTTAAAATCAGTCCAGAAACAGTTCCTGCTATTTGCACCTCGCGATATATACTGGAATGATCGCTTTTTGCTTCCGTCATATATCGTCATAGATTATTGTTATTACAAATGAATACACTAGAGGACAGAAGGAAGGTTTAACTTAACAACGTTAAAAATCATCAAAGGAGAAATATCGTCACCATATTTACTTTCCCTAATCAAATTTAACGTACCTAACCTACCCGTGTCGAAACTCGAAACGCACAAAAAAAGATGCAGTCCCACGAAACTGCCTTGTGGTACTCTTGATGATACTTCATTTAGGCTGAACTATCGATCGGCATCAATAACCATCTCTATTTTCCTTATCTTTTGACACGTTCACGTTCTAGTTACAGGAAATTGCAGAAAGCTATAGACCAGTTGGAGGTTGACAAACCGATTAAGATTTCCTAGAAATATTTCACAGCAAATAACAAACTACACTCTAACTCCTTGATGATTTACAACAAATCATCTCTTTCTTCACTGGAATCATCACGACAGTCGTTGTTCCCTTCATTTATATTTTCCACAGTTAAAGAACTGACAACTTTCAACAACAGAGAAGGATTTTTGACACTTAGACATGGCGTTCGTAGCTATGTATGTACTTTATGTTTTTGAATCGCTGGTGACAACATTCCATTTCTCGAATTAAAAATGTCAACATCACCCAATTCTCCCACTGATTCAAAGGCACATCAAGGATTCCAACAGGAAATTACGAAGTACTAAAAAGTAGAACACCAAATTCAACCAACAGGAGTAGTTTTTTATTGTGATTAATGTGCGCCCATATATATTTTGTAGAAAAAAGTGATTATTTCAAATATTTACCTCCACCAAATGACTCACCCAACGACCTTAAAAATACCATCCTGTGCAGCGATAACAACCATCAATCATTTATGGAGTATTTTGACAGTCACTTCCAATCACGTTGGCACAACATACAATTTCACCTTGATTGTGCTCCTCCAAAACATACAATCATATTCATTCAGTTAATAATGCCAACCTTCAATAAAGCCTATGAATGGCTTAATATAACATTTCTGACTTCTTTAAGGCTATATACTTACTTAGATATGCAAAATCGCATGATATCGAATGAATAATCGACGAATTTTAGGCGGCGGAACTGTCAAAGACGGCGCGGCGGGGCTATATTCGCTAAGGCAGTAGGTGTACATATATACACCTGGTTTGTATATCCATGTACTTTGCTTAGCCTCGACATTTTACTAAAGCTAATCTACCAACATGCTATTGAAATGACTATGACGTTTATATGTCTTGATAGTACATATTTATATCGATTTACTACTTAATAGAAAAAAGGTGAGATGTATCGATTGTTGTACAGGAATTTGTACAGTACATATACTTGCTGTCGCCTGTGCTCTGCATATATGCATGGGAGAGGGTGTATAGGTATATTAAGAAGGAGTCACACGCTTAAATGGATAATCCTCAAAGTGAAAACGAAATTACTTCTACCTGATGTGCTGATATCAATGTAATCATTTTGTATCCATTAGACCATGTTGTTGTTGCTGTTGTTATTGACTTTTCATAGTCAAGAATCTAGTCCGCAGCACCAGTAGGAGCAGCAGCAGCAGCAGCAGCAGCAGTAGCAGTGGTATCGTTATCGTTAAGCGCAAACTGGTTGACTGGCAATGGCACAATCACCGGTTTAGAAGCTTTTAATGGGAAAATATCAACTCATCCTGTAGTTAAGGAGGATGCGAAAAGCAAAGAGGCCAATATCAATACACACACATACAAACTTACACAACATAAGAGCAGCTACAGACAAAACTCATACAAGCTCATCCAAATATGTATAAATAAACGACCATACAACATTAACAGGCTGCTTGAAAGTGGGTGGATGACAAGTCGATAATCAGGATTCGAAAATTGTAAATCACTATATAGGATGTTCAGGGTTGCCTTTGTGGGGGGTGGAACAGCGACAGTGGGGTAGGAAAAAAAAGTATGGCGGTTAGAGAAGATAATCGATAAATTAGGTCAGTAGATCAAACAGCGGAACAGCCGCTCTTGTGTGGTTTCGATAGCACCCACACATACACACTCATTCACACACATATACACAAGCATACACTCTTCAAAATGGCAATGGAATTATTGGCAAGCTTTTCATTAGCAGAGTGTGCAAGGAATGCGGTTTGGGGCAACAATTACTTTCTATCATTGTTATTGGCATTTGGAGAATTTCTGTAACATGCTGGGATCTAATTTCTGTAGAAATGAAATGTTATCTTCGCCCATGGTGTTGGTTTTTATTGTATGGATCGACCGACCGACCAACTGGCATTGATGCAGGAAAAGCTGTGTAATTAATTTTTAAATTGAATGTTTTGTAATACTAACCGCAATTGCATGTGCAGTTTAAGAGAGGAAGGGATTCAATGAATTTGTGACCAGCTTGGCGATTGCTATTTTCTTAGTTTTTTTAAAATAATTTTTATTATTGGGAGAGTAGAAGAGAAGTAAGTTCTTACAACTACAGTTTCCTTTTTTTGAATTTTCATTTTTGAATGCAAAATTAAATATTTCATTCGATTCGGAGCTCAGATCAAAGAGAAAACCCTATGAAAAGTTAAATTTCCGAGAGGCAAAAGAAACTATAATTTGAGGCTAAAAGAAGTTTCCTGATTTCGCAACGATTAAACGATGAAAGCACTTCTCAAAGTATACTGGTTGCTCTCGAGTAACTATTTGCATCTGCTTACTTTCAAATTCAAAATAATAAGTGCCAAAGGCTTTACTAGCAAGAATAGGCTACAGAGAATTTCATTAATCGTTGAACTGAAAAACCGATTGAAATCAAAACTAGAAAAAGAACTCATCACATCGGTCGAGCAATGATCAGATCTGGAGCTTAGAATGTATGAAAGCTCCTCGTGGTGTAATGGTTAGAGAATTTCACGATTGTGTGGGAGTTCAATGTTCGAATTCCAGTCAGATACATAATAAAATTTCTGCTTTTAATGAAAATGATTGATTTAGGGGCACAACATAAGCTCTGGGTCGCGGCACATTCCTCTTAGCTGTGAGGAGTGAAGGGAACCGACAATTTTTTTCCCAAACTCTACTGGCTTATTGAAAAGCTCTTTTCATGGCAGAGTAGCTTGTAATTATTATGGGAGACTTCCCAGTTCTCCCCAAAAAGTGGTTGTAGTTGAAAAACAATTGGATGTTTCTAGAGGACTTGAACCTGGAACTTCGATGTAATAAGCATATCCGTCAACAATTACACCACAAGAACGCTTTTGTTGTGAGAAATCGGAAAGTTAGTAATGGTTTCATTCACCAAAGACTAGATGTTCTGCGATCCTTAAATAGAATAATTAGGGTGGCGAAGTTGTCATTGGGGCCTAACGATTTTCAAGAGCTATAAGTCATATGCAGATTCTGAACGGCTAAGTAAGAAAACGCTTTTCGTGGTAATGTGTTATTACTCTCGGAGGGCTTGCCAATTCCTATCCAAACGCGAAACCCATGAAAAAAAAGTCTTTTTACGATCTTGCAAGCAGCAAATCTTTTGACTCACTTCTGAGCAATATGGCTCCCGATGCAATAATTTCAAGGCTGGATGTGGTCAACTTTCCCTTATTTCACATCAGTATATTAGCCAGAATGAAATTGTAATCGAATTGAAAATCCGATGAAGAATCTGGTAACTCGACATTCGTTGAGTACGATGGCATGCGACAGCACGTCTCGTTAAGAACGTACGATTACTTCCTTAAAGCTGGAAAGTATTCTATTTCGTCTGCAAGGTTACTTACTTTCTTTTGTCGGCTTTACAGTTCGGGTTCGTGTCTGGGGCCTCAACCAACATTTTTCACCAACAATCTCGATAAGATCATCTTCTTCTTCTTGATGGCTGTAAGCTTCGTTGCAAGTAATGATTGGGCAGAAATATGTGTCTGCAGTGGCAGCAAATCTCGACTCAACCCATTTACTAGTTCAAAATTTATCAAAGAGTTCAAGCTTCTCTGGATGCTGTCAAATGACTAAGTTCTTAAGATTGAATTGAAGAGTGTTTCTTAGAGGTATACAAATTCAAGATGAAGTAAAGCACTTAAAAATAAGTTTTATTGTCATTGTTTTGGTTTCAAATAAAAAATGTTATGCCATTGGTGCTTGAAACGAGCGGGAAATCCAATTTTTGATCACTCTTTCGAGCAACTGCTGCCGTATAATGTTGTTCTGAAGTGAGTCTATCCATATTGAAATGGCAGAAATTAGCAATAGCTGATTTTAAAGAGTAACTTTTATTTCGAGCCATATTAAGAACTATTAGTTTGCTTAGATTATGAACTCTTAAATGTCAGTCAAGCACCGGAGCTAAGGGGCAATTGTGCTTTAGGAACAAATCACTTGAGCTTTGTTGGAGGCTTTGGCCAACCCCTAGATCGCAGATGCACTTGCAACAAAATCAGATAGCTTCGCCAGGAACAGGTTGAGCGCTAATTTTGAGGTGGTCCTCAGCTTGGACTTCCAACACCGATTCGGATCTGTCGACAACCGTTGATGGCATACCTCTGTTGGATACAAATAGACCACCATGTGTGTGGTAATAAAAAAAGTGGAATATTTCGGTTATACTCCTGCAGAAGCGATTGCAGATGACTTGATGGCTCTGTTATGAAACACTTCCCCTTTCCAAGCATTTTATTGTGCTAAGCTCAACTCTGGTAATCCTGTGCAGAGAAAAATCATACCGCGGATATTGACTGATTGTTCCAGTTGATATCAAACGAACCTCCTATAAAAAGTATAAGTGTTGCCATGAAAAATCCGTTCTCACCTAGAAATCTATTCGCACTTTTTGGCATGGGCGAAATGTGTACCAATTCTGCCGGCAGTTTCAATTTTTTTTCCCGAGTATCGCCCTTTGTGAAAAATTGGCAACTCCGCCGAGAGTAATTACAGTGCCGCGTTTTCTCACTTAGTCGTGCGGAGTCGGAAAAACTTAAAGGTCTCCTCCATTCCTGCACTTAGTTATGTTTGAGATAAATGTTGGGTTCAGGGCTCTGAAGCCCTTTTTTCTCTTATTTTGGAGAAAGTTTGTAGGCCCCTTCATTCCTCAAATAAGTTGGTTAAGGTAAAGTTAGGTTTAAATGGCTGTTAGGAAAACAACTGATGCACTTAGACCAATATTAGGTCCATTATGATGCCACATGAAGTCTCAGAGAGAGTACTTCAATTAATAAAACCATTTCGAGCTTTTAATAACGCTATGGAGGTGAAAGATATCTGTGTTTACCAGTCGCTTTGATCATCGAAGAAGTGGTCTCCTAGATGCAATTTTCTTTTTAGGAAGAGTGCAGGACAGTACATGTTCACATTGTCCACCATTCCATTTTTTTTAGTAATTAATAATTTCTTAACAACAAATTAGCAGATTTTCTCTAGCGAAAATATTCCTTGCCTTCCGTTTAGCCTTCCCAATATATCCTACGATCTAACCATCCCTTTCTAGGACAGTAAATATGAACAAATTTCTCGAAATTTGAGTTTCATATATTTTTGGAACAAAAAAGCATAACGAGACATTTTGTTTGGAGCGATTCATTCTTGTTTCTTATAAGCAACTCCTTTTCCAATTGAATTTGAAGATATAAAATTCCGAAACTTAAAATCCCAATTCACAAAGACTCTTTGATACTCAATTAACACTTCGATTTGAAGGTTTGTGCATAAGATTCTGGTTTGTGAACTAGCTAAACTAGTAAAGTATCCTCTGTTTTTTTAAATTTACAAATAACTCACAGTATTTTTTTCTGTATTACACAATATAAGTGTTTTGTTTTATACAACAACATCGTTCTTGCTTCGGCAGAACATATACTAAAATTGGAACGATACAGAGAAGATTAGCATGGCCCCTGCGCAAGGATGACACGCAAAATCGTGAAGCGTTCCACATTTTTTTGTCAGTTTCAGTTTCTTGGATTTAATGCGCTTGATTTTAATCAATTTTAATTTACTTTTTAATAATTCTTACTATATTTATTTTTATTTAAGTACACGGCTTTAAGTATCAAAAGGAGAAAACTTTCAGCATTCGATAGAAGTGTCTATAATTTATTATGACTTTTTATTAGTCTACAACATATTGTAAGCCATTTCATCAACATTCGTGAATACCTAGGAGTAGCTTCTTCCTAATGTGGCACGATTCAAGGGCGATAAAATTAGGAATACATTACAGTACAACCTTATTGAGAAATAGTGCTAATGTCAAAACATCCGTAAGTCCTCTGAAAATTGTATACGTTGATTAACCGCTCTTTTTATATGACAATGAACTAAAGTCTTTAAAAAATTTCTTTCACACTCATTAAGGATTTATCGCAAGTTTTTGACAAAATGTGTCTCTAAGGGCACCGCCACCTTCTAAGTCGCAATGCAACAAAATTATTTGAAACTGAAAGGTGAGCTACGAGGGTGCGTTTTTATATTCGCGGAATGAGTGGGTTAGAGGGGGGTGATTATGCTTATTATAGTCGTAACGAGTTCAGCTACTCATAATTAGTTTCATTGTTCTTAGACAATTTGTCTTCGAGCTATCGTCAACCAAGAAAAACCATGGTTTACAAGTGGCACAGTTTATTCAAACGAGGAAGGGTATCACTTGAAGACGACACGAGGCCGGGCAGAAGCATCGAGGTGACCAAAAAAGGTTTCGAAAAAGTCGAAAAAATTGTACTCGAAGATGCTCGACTAAAGAAGAAACAACTCGCAGAAATGCTTGGAGTATCCGATACAACCATTTTTAGAATTCTGCATGATGATCTTGGCATGTCTAAGGTCAGCGCAAAATGGGTGCCGAGAATGCTCATGCCGCCGCATAAACAACATCGCGTAGAATGTGCACTGGCATTTTTGGACCTCTGCAATGAAGACAAGGATCGTGTATTGAGCCGAATCGTTACTGGAGACAAAACTTGGGTTCATCATTATGAACCTGCAAATTGAAAAAGAGCTTCGGGGTGAGAAATTTACCAATGATGATGAAGTCAAAGAGGCAGTTTCGGCGTATTTTGAAGATAAGGACAAAACATGAGGGCATAAATTAATTATTTGCAAGATCTGAAAAATGTATCCGTCATATTCAAAAGGAAAAATAATCTGTTTTTTTTTATTTCCACCCTATATCCCCCATTCCGCGAATTTAAAAACGCTCCCTCGTACATTGCTCTCCAGATCTGATTTCAATTTTGACGCTTTGCAGCTCAGTAGTTAGTAAGTGACCGTGTCTTTAAGAACTAAAATTCAAATTACTCTACAAGTTCCACCAAGAGACTTTGCGAGATTCTAAGAAAGGTCACAAAAGTATAGTTTTTCCCGTCTTTCGGATCTTCTACGAAACATCTGGAAAGCTATAACAAACAGAAAGTTCCAGCTGTTTTTTTAAAAACCTCCAAAAGAAAAAAAAATAGTTTTTCGCCTATACACTGAAGCGAATACTCAAACTTCAAAGATATTGTGGCTGGTATACCACAATGCTGGGTTCTTAGTCCAATTTCGTACCTTTTACTTACACACATAATTAGAAGACATTTTCGTAGCGATAATTGCGTTAAGAAAAACGTTTACCGAAAAGCTGAAATCGAAATACAAAATGCTATTGGCAATTGAGTGGAGAGAAACATGGCGAATATCGTTGAACTAATTTGCATAAATAATTTCATATAGCATTTTAGTTTTGAATCAAACCATAAATAAAAAAAAGATAAGGTGGCGCAACAGAGCGAGCAGCCCCAGGGCCTAGAGCTTTTCTCACAACCACGTTTTGTGATGGAATGGAGGGGACCAAAAATTCTTTGCCGATTCCAAACGGCTAATCGAGAAAGTGCATTTCATGGCAATGAATTTACCAACGGAGGACTTGCCAATTCCTCGCAAAAGGCGATACCAGTGAAAAAACATTTGTGGATAGTCAGGCCTTGAGAGTTCTTATTTCCTGTACACCCTTTAATTTTAAGTCACCTTTACTTTGAAGGTGTCTTTGCTAGCGTTTAGTAATTATTGTGAAAAGCTTCATATCAGTTAAGGTCGATTTGTTGAACCCCGATTTTCTTAACAACTATGTAAAAAAGTTGGGGTTTCGGTTCTCAGAAAACGCTAAGCCTCGAAATCACCACACATCCCTTTAATTTGAAAAAGAATACATGCCATTTGTCAGCCCCATTCATTGCTGAACTCACCCTAGCAAAAACCTATCGCTACTTCAGGGAGAGTTTAGGGCAAACCGAGGGTTCAAAAAACATTCTGTTTGATATTCTAGGTGTGTTTAGGATTTTTTAATGAACGTCATATTTCACTACGAACAAATAAAGCCTGAGTTTAATTTACTTTCGAAGTACTGTCCCAATTACCAATTTTGTCCCCTTTTTCGTTTATGTTATACAACCTTTTCTGTTGCGCTATAAAATGCGCACGTTTTTTCAATACTTTACTTGACATATCATAAAAGAAAAATGAAGCATAATTTTACATTTGTTGTAATTTTTTTGAATTTCAATCACTTGAAACTGCTTTTTTACGCTTCGGCATGAGTTGAAATGTCCCAATGTAAAAGCCAGAAACATAAAAAGTGTCTTTGTTTACTTAAAATTTGAAAAATATAACACGAAACAGAAACTCATACAATGTGTACACACATTTGTGCGTCTAAAACATGTTTCTATATGTAGATTTTGTAGAACGCGTAGATTTTGTAGTTTTCGAAAATAAAAATTTTTTTTTTAATCAACCAATGGCCAATCCTTATGAATCAGTTGATTTTATTTCTCATTTCAATCCATCCATTTCGTCCATTTAAAAAAAAAGCTTAGCAAAAATATTAATGAAATATTAAAAAAGAAACAAATTGATAAGTGTAAGTAAAATTCAACAAGTCATTGTTCACTATTGAATTTATGATAAATTGAAAAGCCACACCCCCATACACACAATGCCGCATAACAAAAAAACCGTAGTGATAGAAAAAGCTTAGCAGAATGATGAAATAAATTGATAGTTGTTAATAATAAATTAATTTACACTATTAGAAGCTGAAATACATACATCTTGAATAATAATGAAAAAAAAGAACAAACGCATTTTCACTTAAGAATGTAGGCTATAAATGAATTGTTAAAATTAATTTAATAAAAAAAAAATGTTAAAGTTTGAAGCAGAAAAAAAAACAATATATTTATAAGAATATATTTACATACATTTAATAAAAAGTAACTTTTAAGATTAGATAAAAAAAAACGTATATACATTTTGTTTTGATTGAATTTATTTTAGTTTTTAGTTTTTTGTTAAAATCTAGTGTGTAAAAACAAACCAAAGAAAAAGAACATAAATTTACATTTTTGTATAAAACTAAAAGAAAAAAGAATATCAAATTTAATAAAAACAAAAACATACTTATATAGACAAAGTACATTCAATGGAATGTATTCAAAACACAGCGATGGTGTTGGTTAGTTGATAATAGTTATTACATAAACGAATTAAATAGTGTAACGATTTATATAACAGGAATACATATAAATAAATATATAAAATATATGAAAAAAAGAATACTGTAATGTACATTAAGATAAAGAAATCAATAAAAAAAAAACACACACACACATTACGGTTCAAATAAAGCATAAAACCAAATCATAATACTTTAGTGTGTAAGAAACAAGTGAATGAAAATATAAACCGAGTTATTGAATAATACTTTGTAATTAAATTGATTATAATCATTCATCGAGATTTTATTCATAAGGTCAAAGTGAAAACTAAAAAAAAGAAAATTAAATAAAAAACCAAGAAAAACTGATAAATAAACGTTTTATGAAAATGGAAATTTTGAAAAGTGTGTTTTATTTGCTTTTGTGAAAAAAACCATTATGAACCATTTTATAAGCTTTTCCTACTTCATTGCTCTGTCTTAAAGGTAGTTGAGCAAATGTTTTGAAACCATATGCCTCTGGAACTTTCTTCTGTGGAGCTAGAAAGGGTTCAGGTAGCACCAAATATCTGGACCAAATGATATGGAAAAAAATTTTCTTATCAACATCATCAGAAAGGACAGCTCATGAAGTGAAAGACTAAACCAACCCTAGAGTACCTTAAGCGAGTAATATTGGAAGCCGTTCCGGTTGGAAAAACAAAAAAAACCTTTCCTTGCTAAGACGGAAATTCTTTCTTCTGTTGGAGGTTTTAAAAAGATTGCCTGTAGCACTCAAACCCAAATACCGATCCATTGTACTGCCAGGTAGCAACTTGTAAAAAAGCCAGAAGACACTGCCATGAAGAGAAACTAAAGCTACAAGCTTTTTTGGTGGCGCTTTAAAACTAACTAGCTCAAAAACTATGAACTAATAACTAATACCAATGGAGAGGGTGATTTTGAACATGGAGTTTTAGGGAAGTGGTGCTGTGGTTGAAGTTAAAAATGTTAAAACTTGAATTAACAACATTCCTGAGATTGGTTCATTTGAGCCATATGACGTTCGATGAGGCGGTAGGTAAAAGAGGCGAGAATTTCATATACTGTGAGAATTATTGTAAAGGAAGATAGAGTGGTAAAGGGTTGTGCAGTCAACGGTTCCAGAGGAGACACGGTGAATGAGCAGAATATCTAATATTTCTCTACGATCTTTCAACGTATTCATGCTGACAAGCTTGATGCGATCTTGGTGAGCTGGGAAAATCAAGTGATTATTCCAAAAAAGACTTCTCAAGGCGAATCGAAAAAAACGGCGCTGAATATTTTCAATTCCAGAAATATGAACTTGTTTGAAAGAAGACCAAACTTGGCAGGTTTATTCAAGAAGTGGGCGAACAAAAGTACCTACGGTACAGAGATCGGGTTACGTTAGGATTCTTTGCCCAACGCTTAATGAAACCAAGTTCTGAAATAGCTTCTAGTATATATAAAATTACAACATGTAAGACGAAATTAAGTCTCTGGTCGCAAATAATCCCGAGAACACGAATCCTTTCAACTGGTGATATTGTTCGGTTGTGAATGAAATAGCAACGGAGAGGAGATTTGATAGAGAAGGTAGTAGATTGACACTTGGAAATGTAATTCCAAGCAGTTATTAGAACACCTGATATTAAATTAGTCGAGGTCTTGTTGAAAATGAATAGAATCGGTAGGTGAAGAAATGTTCTTGTAAAACTTCGTATCATCTTCTTATAGTAAAATAGGGGACTGGTGAATAACCAATTTGATATCATTAATAGTAAGAATGAAGAGAAGAGGACCTAAATGACTACCCTGGGGGACAACAGGACATTCACAGAGGTTTCTACACTCTTTTTTGCTACTAGATAGCAAAAATGTTGCAGTCTTCTTATTAACTTTGGGGAGCCTATTTTCATACAATGCGTGCAACCCATCTACGCTTGTGCTCTTGATAGATCTATAATGGTTGATCTAAGCCCCCATTAAGAACCTCAGCACACCAAGCGCTGATTCAGATCCTGAGAAAGCTGTCTCAGACCCTTATCTCGAAAGTTCGTCGGCGGCGACGATTTCATTTCAAGGGCAGTGATGGCCTAGAAAAGAAACGAGACACAAAGAATTCAGTTCTCCGAGCACATTCAGAGGGGCCTTGCATTCCTGGATCACTTTCGGAGTAAAGAGTGATTTTTTAAACGTAGTTTCTTAAAAATCGAATAAAACACTAAAATTTGAATCATATATTAAAAAAAATTTGTTGTAATCTATAAATTGGCTTTTGTCAGTTTCGTTTTAAAGTTAACTTCATGTGAATATTGTCCGCGGCTCAAAAGGTCCATTCAGAAGGTTCAATATTTCGTCACTCGACAATACGTCGAGCATTTCAGGCTGTATTTCATGAACTCCTTAAACATGTCCATTGTCTTATAACCTGTTAGGCATGTGGCACCGTCTTTATCTATAAAACCACATGTCAACCGAGTTCAATTCAGTTAACTGGGTCAAAAAAAAAAGTCGTATAGTTGCTCAATACCGATCGCCGTTGGCGGTGATTCTTGTATAGCATGTGGCTGTTTATCAATCCACATACAGTTTTGCTTATTTCCGTATCCGTTTATTCATAAATGAGCCTCATCGGTGAACACAATTTTTCGATAATTCAATAGGCTAATTCACCAAAAATTTGACGTTCGGCTTCAATTCTTTAATTTGTAGGCTGGCATACCCAAATCGACTCTTAAAATTTTTTATGTGCTTGAGTAACACATGCCCAATTGCTGATAACGGCGACGAATTGGCATTTCAAGATCCTCACTAACACTAAACGCAACGACTGCAATATTCTTTTTGGAACGCACTGTTCACATGCAAGGTGACGGTTTAATGTCCAACAAAGTAAATTTGGTGATAAAAGCACGAATTGCTGATTCACCAGGTCGATTGTGACGACCATAATTTAATCATAACAAACAATGCTCATTTTTCACAGAGCACGAAATTTGGTAGTGAGTTTCCACAACTTGCAGTCTTTGCTTGTTTGTAAGTCTTTCCATGATGGAATGGCATAGTAAGCTGAAAACTTTTCATTTTTACAGATGACGTTTGAACGCCATTAAAAAGCAGTGCAGCCAACGTGAAAAAATTAAATCTTAATAAATCACTCTTTATAAAGAGGGTTGAGAAGGGCCTTAAGCAGAGCTATAGGCAGACATTAATATTCCTCCCCCATCCATCCCCATCCATCCATTCTTCGTAATGTGGCTTATAGCCATTTACATAGTACGTTTCCGCTTGAAAGATAGACACGTATGTACGTGCATCCTGTTTCAGATTCTAGGGTGAACCAGTTCTGAACTGATGGAAAGTTGACTGCGTATTTTTGAAGTAGCCTTAAAATCGTCGTATCAGACGGCAAATCGGCATATTTATTAAACGTGAGTCAAAAGATATACTTTTTGTGAGTCTCTCAAAGCTCCATTGGGAATTGTGACAACGACCACATATGGAAATGGCGACGGGAGTACATCACGTGAGTTAGGTATCAAGCGGAGGAAATTCAGTACTGCATCGAGAGCAGCATCCGGATGTTGGGGAAAGTTCCAGTACAACCGAGACATATTGTTCCTATTTACGTGGGAGCTTCTTTCGTCAAGCAACTGACGCATAGGAGATGATTGGTCTTATCATACCCGTATAGACCTAAGGAATTTTTTTCGGTTCGGTTCGGCTCCCCTGCATTGCCAGAAGACTCACAGTGCATTAACAGTTTTCATCAGACATGTTTAGATGTCAACTTACTCTCATACTTTTTGTACATTGTTTAAGATTGTGAACCAAATATGAGTGCTGGACACAACCGCTGATGCGTATTACGAAAGATGACGTAGTATTCTCGTAACTTCATCCACCCTATGCTTACTCGATGGTTGATGTCGTCATAACAAGTCGCTTTACTACTGATGACGATGCCAGATATTTTAACATTTCACATTTGACAGTTATTTTCATTAAAATTTCTGGAATAGGCACGTCTGAATCAGAAAATTCAAAATACAAACACAAATTTTTTCTTTTTCTTTACTAATACGGTAACTACTACCTTCTGAAACTTTTACCCATACGTTAAGTGCATTTTGCAGGGTTTTAGGGCCCTACCAATGATGGCTCCATCGTCAACAGTAAATGGTTGACTGAACTATACTATACTTCTGCTAAACGTCTAACGTTCGTCGCCACTCCTTCATACATACACTCAACCATACGCCTCTTGAACTTTCGTTGTCTAAGAGCCACTCATATTAAATCTCGTGGTTGTAAATCGAAAGCCATTCGATCGAATGTTTTTCGACTTGGAAATCGTGATGTTTTTCCATTAGGATCCATATACTTTGGATTGCATCAGTTGTATATTTGGCCGCTACGAACCCTCTTTGGTTATCACAAAGCTTTTTTACTTTCCGCATTCAGTTACCCAATACCCCCCTCCCCCCGGATCTAGGGGGGGCAGACCGGGGCACATGCCCCGGGTGGCAAGTTTATGGGGCGGCAAAAACAAGTTCGAAGTTCGCTCCCGCTCGCCCACAGGAATCACAGAACGCTGCAGCACTCGTGTCTGCTACAACAAATCGTTGGTTGCAGGTAACGGGGGTTGCAAGCGCAAAAAAAAATTAACTACTTTTCGGTTCCAAAACAGCAACGGTAGTTGCGACCGAGAAGTACACAATTTTTCTACCTCTCGGTTTCAAAGCAGCATCGGTTGCTACGACCGAGAAGTGGACAACTTTTCTTCTTTTCGGTTTCAAAACAGCAACGGTAGTTGTGACCGAGAAGAGGACAACTTTTCTACTTGCCGGTTTCAAAACAGCCCATGTGGTTGCGAGCGAAGGGAAGCACAGTCAAAAGAGGACATTTGTCAACAGATTCTAGACAAATTGACTGTTGATGATTTAGATATTCGACAATGTCATGACCAAACAATGGGTCCAATATGGCCGGCATCCGTAAAGGAGTACAAGCCAGGATTGCAGAAAGAAAAAAACTGGCCGTGGTTTGGCTCACTTATTAAATCTTGTAGGTGTTCATTCTGCCTCATCATGCCAGGAAGCTATTAACATATTTGGACTGGTTCAAAAAGTATATTGCTTTTTGGTTGGCTCCACTATTAGGTGGGACATAATGAAAAAATATGTTAAGGCAAATTTAAAAGGAAGTAGTCAGACGAGATGATCGGCGAAACATGTTGCTGTGAATGCTCTATTAAATAATTTTCCAGAAATAGCGGAAGCCTTAGAAGAAGTAAAGCAAATTTCTCATGCTCCAGAAACTAAGTAAGAGGCAGGTAATATCTTAACAGCTATAAAGAATTTTAAATTTATTCTCAATTTAATTATTTGGGCAATGGAGTATTGGATAAATGAGGCTAGAGAAGTGGCTGAAAAAAGTGGTGTTGACTCTTTCTTGCAAAACAAACGAATTCCGAAACATAAAAAACATTTCGATGATATACGTGAAGATGAATTACAAACACTCAAAACTGTTGAACTGTTTTCTAAAGTAATAATGATGGTATTTGATCGAATCATATCAGAAAATAAAAAGAGGTTTTATTGTGCTACCATGCTGAATGTGAACTTTGCTTTTCTTAATGGCTCTATTATTTTGAAAATGTCAATTGAAGAACTGCAAAAGTATGGAGTGGATCTGGCTAAAAAATATGAGCGAGATATGCGCACCGCTGAATTCTATCAGGAACTCTACGTTTTTAAAGAGCAAGCTCCGCTTTTATTTGGTGATACTGAAAAAGCTAACGGTTTCTATCTCTTGCAAAAGATCTATGCGCATGATTTGCAGGATGCTTTTGTGTTGCCTTGCGAATTTACTCTACGTTTCCCACTACATCCGCAAGCTGTGAGCGAAGTTTTAGCAAACTAAAACTAATTGAAAACTATTTGCGATCATCTATGAGTCAGGAACGCTTATCCAGTCTAGCAATCTTAGCGATAGAAAATCGAATCGCATACGAATTAAATTATCACGAAATCATAGATTTATTTGCTGAACAAAAAGCTCGAAGAGTAAAATTGCAATTGCAAATGATAAATACAACAGTAAATTTGATTTTGTCTTTATTATAAACATTTTTATTTTAAGTCCTATCCTGTGCTGTGTATATAATATATATATTCTACATATCTGTTAATGAATAGGATTTAAACAGAAAAAACAGCGGCTTAAGCGTTTTTTCCGAAAGGCTTGTGTCCAGTTGTCAGTCAATTAGTGAAGATCTGATAGCTGAAATAATCCTAACTAATATTATAAATGTGAAAGTCCCTCTGTCTGTCCGGCTTTCTATGTTACCATCTCCCGCCCAAACTACCAAACTGATTGATATGAAATTTTGTACAGAGATAGTCTAGAACCAGAGGAAGGACATAGGCTATATATTTTATCCCTAAATTCCCACGGGAACGGGAACGTATACGGGAATTTAGAAACTACAACACCGATTTCAAAAATTTTTCCACCGATAGAATGCTTTACTATCCCAAAGTAACATAAACTTTAATTCATCCTTATATTCCTGCGGGAACGGGAGTCCTTACTTATATAATAAGTGCGAATGAAGCTCTGTCTGTCCGTCGTTCTATGTTACCATCTCCCGCCCAAACTAATAAACCGATTTAAATGAAATTTTGTACAAAGATTGGACTGAACTTAAGGACGGACATAGGCTTTATTTCATTCGAATATTCCCTCGGGAAACGGTCCTCATTATTATTATAAATGCAAAAGTAGCTCTGTCTGATCACCTTTCTATGTTACCATCTCCCGCCCAAACTAATAAACCGATTTAAATGAAATTTTGTACAAAGATTGCTCAGAACCTTAGGAAGGACATAGGCTATATATTTTATCCCTATATTCCCACGGGAACGAAAACGTATACGGGAACTTAGAAACTACAACACCGATTTCAAAAATTTTTCCACCGTTAGAATGCTACACTATTCCTGAGTAACATAAACTTTAATTCATCCACATATTCCTACGGGAACGGGAGTCCTTACTAATATAATAAGTGTGAAAGAAGCTCTGTCTGTCCGTCGTTCTATGTTACCATCACCCGCCCAAACTAATCAACCGATTTAAATGAAATTTTGTACAAAGGTTGCTCAGAACCTGAGGAAGGACATAGGCTATATATTTTATCCCTTAATTCCCACGGGAACGGGAACGTATACGGGAACTTAGAAACTACTACACCGATTTCAAAAATTTTTCCACCGTTAAAATGCTACACTATTCCTGAGTAACATAAACTTTAATTCATCCACATATTCCTACGGGAACGGGAGTCCTTACTAATATAATAAGTGTGAAAGTAGCTCTGTCTGTCCGTCGTTCTATGTTACCATCTTCCGCTCTAACTAATAAACTGATTTTAATTAAATTTTTTACAAAGATTATTCAGAATCTGAGGAAGGACATACGCCATATATTTATTCCCTATATTCCCAGGAGAGCAGGAACGTTTACGGGAACTTTGACACTATGGCACCGATTTCAAAAACTCTTCCACCGTTGGAATGCTCCATAATCCCTGAGCAACATAAACTTTTATTCATCCCCATATCCCTCACGGAACGGTCACCATGTTTCCACGGGAACGGGAGTCTTTACTAATATTATAAGTCCGAAGTTAAATCTGTCTGTCTATTTCTCTTTGTTACCATTAACTGCCCAAACTATTGAACCCATTTTTATGAATTTTGGTACAGAGACAGTCTAGAACCTGAGGAAGGACTTATATGTTATGCAATATGTTTTATCCCCTTATTCCCATGGGAACGGGAACTTGGAAAATACAGCACCCATTTCAAAAAATGTCCACCGTTAGAATACTACACTATTCCCGAGTAATGTAAACTTCAAGTCATCCTCCGGAAACGCCCTCATGTTCCCAATGGAATGGAAGACTTTATTAACATTATAAATCCGAATTTAATTCTGTCTGTCTGTTTTTCTTTGTTTATATTTACCACCCAAACTATTGAACCGATTTATATGAATTTTGGTACAGAGATAGTCTAGAACCCGAAGATGGACATCCTTACTAATATTACAAATCCAAAATTAACTCTGTCTGTTCGTGTTTCTTTGTTACCATCTCCCGCCCAGAAAACTGATCCGATTTAAATGGAATTTAATTAAGAGATAGCCTAGAGCCTGAGGAAAGACATAGGCTTAATAAGTAATCCCTATATTTCTACGGGATCGACACCGTAAACGGGAACCTTAAGACTGCTGGGTCGATAAAAGTTCTTTAACTGCGGGGTGATTTCTGTCAAACTGTCGAAAATACATTAGACCTGAGAAGAAATGTCTATCTTGATCTTCAAATAATAATTGGCAATCGGGAATGGCTGTTTGAAAGGCGATTTCGGCGCCGACTAATGAGATAGTTAACCATATAAACTAATAAAATATGTTTGACGTATTGGGGGACGTTGGCGAATGTCTATCAATAGACAATTTCTCAATTTCTTAGGATTATTAGGAGTGGCAGCAAGTTTGTGTTCCAGTGCCAAAAATGAGTAATCCAGAATTGTACACAGCTACAAATTACACATCTGGGATGCGGCATTAATAATGACTGGACGTTTCGATTCCCCGTTTTCCTTTAATTCCCACTGATTTGAGTTGCAGGTGTTCGTTTCCAAAAAAAATCCCATGGCAACTTTATGTGGCAGAATCACGTGTATCAATCCCACAAAAACTTTTTATTTCGCAAAAGATGGAAAAAATAAGAACGTCGCGTTGTGTGCAAACATATACTAAAATAAAATAATATAACAATGGTTTAGTAAAACGCATGAATGTGTCTTATTTGCAAAATAAATAGCCTAAAAAATTCATAATGCTGCCGAAAGTCACTATTCCACGCGGACGAAGTCGCGGGCACAGCTAGTAAAGATTATAAAGGTTAAAGCAAATATAAATTGGTGGGGGCGGTATTTTTCAGTATTTGCCCGCCTTTAAAAAATTTTAGATCCGGTGCTGTACCTGTTCAATGATCTTCGAAGTGTAGGACATTAGCTTGATGATCTCCGCGGTTTATAAAAAAAATGACCCTAATCTTTTTGAAAACTACAGAGGTATCTCTGTTCTTAGCTCTCTACGGAAGTTATTTACTCAAGTTCTGTATCTAAGACTTGTGTCTTGGGTGGAAACAAACAGCAAAATAAGTAACTTTCAGGCGGGTTTTTGAGCTAATCTCTCAATAGTTGATCAAATTTCTACATTAAATAGTGTTGCTAATCGGTTTTTGGAAAAGAAAACTAATCTATATGCTTGCTTTGTTGATTTCAAGGCTACATTTGATACTATAAACAGGAAACCATTGCTTTTCAAATTATCGTGTATTGGATTTAAGAATTTATGAACAACTTCTTTCAAATACAACTGCTATGGTTTCAAATGGCAAGGTCTCATCAAGACAATTCAAGACAAAAATGGGTGTCCCACAAGGTTGCATTCTGAGTCCTTTGATTTGTTCGCTCTTTATCAACGACATTGAAGATAGTGTGAGGATGCTTTTTATCAAAGGCTGAGGTAGGCTCAGCGGATCCAAGGCCTTCTAAAGAAGCAGCCAAAACTTTAGTTTAATGAAGTTAGTTTTATTTCCGATATTTCAAATTGTAATTTTCTTATAATATTTTATACAATGGTTTTAAGCTTTAATAATTTCAGTTCAGGTTTTAATTCAGGTTTCTATTCGCTATTCCAAGTAGGTCTCTTCGGATGAGGGGAGTTTCACTTGGGGTTCGGTTGGGTGTGGTCTAGTCCGGTAGTTACGACCAGGTTCTCGTATGGGTCTTCAGGCCAATGGTCTCCTGTCCTGGATTATGGGTGGATTGGTCTTCGGGACATTGGGTGTACTGTTTCCTGTCCTGGGCTTCCAGTTCCTAGGCTCGGATTTGAGGTCACGCTGGGTACTTGGTAAAGATCTGGAATGACACTCGGAAACGGGAGTTAATGGTTGCTCTGAGATAGCAGGAGCCACTAAATTCACAACGAGATAGCGTTGGACACTAAATTCACACCGAGATAGCGTTGGACACTAAATTCACAACGAGATAGCGTTGGACACTAAATTCACACCGAGATAGCGGTGGACACTAAATTCACAACGAGATAGCGTTGGACACTAAATTCACAACGAGATAGCGTTGGACACTAAATTCACACCGAGATAGCGGTGGACACTAAATTCACAGCGAGATAGCGTTGGACACTAAATTCACACCGAGATAGCGGTGGACACTAAATTCACAACGAGATAGCGTTGGACACTAAATTCACACCGAGATAGCGGTGGACACTAAATTCACAACGAGATAGCGTTGGACACTAAATTCACACCGAGATAGCGGTGGACACTAAATTCACAACGAGATAGCGTTGGACACTAAATTCACACCGAGATAGCGGTGGACACTAAATTCACAACGAGATAGCGTTGGACACTAAATTCACACCGAGATAGCGGTGGACACTAAATTCACAACGAGATAGCGTTGGACACTAAATTCACACCGAGATAGCGGTGGACACTAAATTCACAACGAGATAGCGTTGGACACTAAATTCACACCGAGATAGCGGTGGACACTAAATTCACAACGAGATAGCGTTGGACACTAAATTCACACCGAGATAGCGGTGGACACTAAATTCACAACGAGATAGCGTTGGACACTAAATTCACACCGAGATAGCGGTGGACACTAAATTCACAACGAGATAGCGTTGGACACTAAATTCACACCGAGATAGCGGTGGACACTAAATTCACAACGAGATAGCGTTGGACACTAAATTCACACCGAGATAGCGGTGGACACTAAATTCACAACGAGATAGCGTTGGACACTAAATTCACACCGAGATAGCGGTGGACACTAAATTCACAACGAGATAGCGTTGGACACTAAATTCACACCGAGATAGCGGTGGACACTAAATTCACAACGAGATAGCGTTGGACACTAAATTCACACCGAGATAGCGGTGGACACTAAATTCACAACGAGGTAGCGTTGGACACTAAATTCACACCGAGATAGCGGTGGACACTAAATTCACAACGAGATAGCGTTGGACACTAAATTCACACCGAGATAGCGGTGGACACTATTACACTCACCTGAACCTCTCCTAGATGACCGCTCACTTGCCACGGTCGGCGCAGACTGATTTTTCATCACTTCGGTTGGTTGTCTTATACACCTTTCGGTGACATGTGGGTGTGAGTTGTAAAAAATGAACGAACTCCAACATGCCAAATTCCATTCACCGCATTGAAACTCACGTGAATGTGTTGTTGTTGTGTTGCGGTATGTATTGGGCATCGCATGATTAAGTTGTTTTGGTTGGGTCGTATGACTGATGTGTAGAGCATTTGCTACAGCACTACTGATGTGGGTGTGAATTTGTAATGGGTCATTACATTCCCCCCTTTCTTTCGGAGACGAGAACCTTCTCGTCTGACCCTTCGGCCGGCGGCTCTTTGGCAGATGTGTGCCCCTCTTTGGTGTGTCCATCTCCTTAATGTTTTTTTTTTTTGAAATTTTAACTCAAATTTACCTTTTTGTTTTCGAACTCGATTCTGTTTATTTAAATCAAAATAAAAAATTTCTTCTCCACTTAACAGCTAACTTAATAATTTACATTCATTTTCTTATCTCGTAACCAAAAAAAAATTGTATGTACTCTATACATATGTAAAAAAAACAACAAAAATATCTTTCATAGTCAAATTAATAATAGTCAACAACAAGGGCTTACGGTAACTGTAGTACCTTCTGCTTGGCACCGAAACGGAGTGTTGCGGTTTTGCCCGTTATCAGCACCATGACATCTCCAAATGGCTTCTTTATTTTGAATCGTTGTCGTCTGGCTCCCGGTCGAAATAATGGATGCTTCAAAATGTTTATGCCACCAAATGGATTTTCTGGTCCGGATCTCGATTGAGAACTACTATTTGATTGGATCGAGTCACGGCGTGGAGACATTTCTATCTCTGGCAGTCCTCGTCCTGGGGTCGCTGGGGCTTCTGATGATGGTGGGCTGTCGGCAATCCATATTGGGGATGGTGGTGGTGTTGGAGTCAGCCGCGGCAGCGTTGGTTCCCTTGATGCGTTCAGGTCCGGGGTGTTGGCGGTGGGGACCGGCGATTTTCTTTGATGGAACATCTCGACGGCTTGTTGCCGCATCTCCCTAATTGCGGCCATTTGCTCCTCGATAGGTACGGGTTTTTTGATTACAATGACCGACCTGATGTCGATAGGTTCCTTTCTATTGGGTTTTTTGGCGTTGGGTTCCTCCAATCTTGGTGCTTGTACCTTCATCGGTGCAGTCCGTAGCCGAACACATGGTGAAAATTCCTCGGGGGCACCTCCCTGGTGTTTGGTAGTGGACCGCTTGGCCACTTTCCGCACGACTTTTGATTTATTCGCGGTAGCTGCTTTCTTGTCCATGGTCTTTGCTTTAATGAAATGCAAGTTGTCGGTGTCACAAGCTTTTATATCTTGTATATGCGCCCGGTACTCGATCGGTCTCTTTCCTTTTTTTTCTTTTCTCCTTCTTTCTGTAGGGCCACTATGACTGGGGAAATAAATTTTGTTACTTGGTATGGTCCTTCATATTTGGGTGCGAGCTTCTCCGCAAAATAGTTTACCCCTGACGAGAGTACCCTGTTTCTTTTATACACTCGTTCGCCTATACTCGGTTTCCATGCACGCCGTCGTAGGTTGTAATGTTTTCCTTGTCTTTCTGCTGCCTTTTCTAAGTTCACCTTGACTAACTGGTAGAGGGCTTTCATTCTTTCCTGGCGAATAGACAAGGAGTCAGCTGTTGTTCCTCTTAGTTCGGTGGGGATATCGGGGTCTTTTGGTCCTCGGATTTCTCGTCCAAAATTGAGCAGGGCGGGGGAGAAACCAGTTGACGTATGTTGACTTGTATTGATAGCGAAGGTAAACTCGGGGAGGTGGTCATCCCATGTGCGGTGATTTTCTTGAACGAATTGTGCTATCATGGTCTTAATCACACGATTAACTCTTTCGGTGGGATTTTCCTGTGGAGTGTAGGGAGCGGTTAGGCGTTGCTGCATCCCGACGTCTTCTAAAAATTCTTTAAACTGGTTACTAACGAACTGCGTGCCATTGTCTGAGATGAGGATCTTCGGAACACCGAACCGTGTGAGGATCCTTTCCCGAAGAGCTTTGATGACCCCATTAGTGGTTGCTACCCGGAGTGGTACGGCTTCTACCCACTTCGTAAATTTATCGACCATGACGAGCATCACGGTGTTACCCTTCATTGACCTGGGTAGAGGTCCGACAAAGTCGATGCAGAGGACCTCCCATGGCCCTTCTACTGCCATGGTGTGCATCCGACCACAAGGCTTTTGTTGCGATATTTTATATTTACTACATGTCACGCATTGGCCGATATGTTTGGCCACTTCTGCCCGCATTCCTGGCCAATAGTGATGTCGGGAGATTCTATCAGTTGTTTTGGTAATCCCTAGATGTCCGGCAGTATCTAGGTCGTGATGGTTTTGTATTATTTCCTTTCTTTTCGCTTTAGGCACGCATAGTTTCCACTCGGTGTTTGGATCGCTTAATGGGTTTCTATGGGGAAATCTCCGGAACAATTGGTCTCCTTCAAGTCGGTAGTCTGGAAAACGGTTTGGGTGCTCGGAAACCTGCTGCTGTTGTCGGCGGACCCAGTCCGCCTTCGAGTCGATACTTGCAGCCAAAAAATCCATGGTAGTGATAGGGAGCGGGTCCCTGGACAATGCGTCGGCCACTACGTTTAAAGTACCTTTACGGTATTGTACATCGAAATCGTACTGTTGTAGTTCAATGGCCCAGCGGGCCAATCGTCCTGACGGGTTTTCCAAGGAGTGGAGCCATTTAAGTGAGTGGTGGTCGGTTATGACGGTGAAGTGATAGCCTTCCAAATAAGGCCGCAACTTCCTTATTCCCCAAAGTATGGCAAGGCATTCCTTCTCAGTAACTGTGTATTTTTTTTTCGAGCTCTGTTAGCGTACGACTGGCGTATGCCACCACCTTCTCTTGCCCTTCCTCCTTTTGTGACAGTACTACCCCAAGCCCATAGTCACTAGCGTCTGTTTGGAGCGTGAAGGGTTGGTCGAAATTTGGGCAAGTCAAAACTGGAGCTTCTGTTAGTTTGCCCTTGAGTGCGTTAAATGCCTCCTCCTGTTCGTCTTGCCAGAGCCATACCTGATTCTTTTTCAACAATTTGGTTAGCGGAGCCACTATCGTAGAGAAGTCTTGGATGAATCTCCGGTACCAGGAAGTAATACCCAAGACTCGCCTCAGCTCTTTCACGTTTGTTGGTGCTTTTAGCTCCCTTACTGCTGCAACTTTGTCAGGGTCAGTGTGGATACCTTGCCGGCTCACCACGTGACCTAAATACTTTAATTCTGGTTTGCAGAATTCGCATTTCTCTGGGTTTATTTTCAAGTTGGCTTCTCTCAACCGTTCGAACACTTTACCGAGGTGCCAAAGGTGGTCATTGAAGGTTTTACTGATTATAATGATGTCATCCAGGTAGGCGAACGCATATTCTTCTAGATCGATTCCGATTACTTGGTCTAGCACGCGTTGGAAGGTTGCCGGGGCTGAATGTAGTCCGAACGGCATTACTTTCCATTGGAATAATCCCCGTCCGGGCACGGTGAAAGCTGTATAGGCTCGGGATCCATATTCCAAAGGGATTTGCCAATAACCCTGTTTCAAGTCAATGGTTGAAATAAACTTGGCTCCTCGTAGCTTATCGAGAATGGCATGGATCTGGGGAAGCGGGTAGGCATCTTTGACGGAAATCTCGTTAAGCTGGCGATAGTCGATACACAATCTCCAAGAGCTGTCCTTCTTTTTCACCAACACTATCGGGGAGCTAAAGGGGCTTTTGGATGGTTCAATTCTTCCATTCAATAATAACTCATCTATTTCTTCATTTATGACTTTCTGCATAGCGGGGTTTCTTGGATAATATCGCTGCTTGAACGGTTGATCGGTGGTGAGTCGGATTCGGTGCGTAGCGACGTTGGATGGTCCCTTTAATCCTTCAAACTTGGGTAGTTCCTCGGCCAAAAATTTTCCTAACATGTCTTTGTCTCTACTTGGTAGCTGCACGTTATTGACAAGGGTGCAGATCGGTTCGGAAAAGGGGCGCTGTATGTTGCGGTTCGTCAGTGGTTGTCCCGCTAGAGTCATTGAAAAGTTTGCCTGGTCTAGTAAGTCGACTCCCAGAATGGCGTCCTCGGACAACTCACTTAAGAAGGTTACTTCTCCATCCACCAGGCCTCCCTTAAGATTGAACCTTATGGAGTAGTGCTCCCGAGTTATAACTGGATTGCCATTGGCTAACTGGACTTCGCGCCTTTGATATCGGACGGGTAGTTTCAGGGCTCTTAACTTGTTCCGCAACGTGGGACCAACGAAAGACTTGGTGGAGCCTGTATCCACTAATGCCTGGAAGATCTGTCCTCCCATCCTTATGGGGACGAAATATCGAGGATCATACCAAATGCCATGTGTCGGGTTCGGCATTTGTCGTGGTTGGGACACTACGGTCGGCTCTGGATGAATTGGATCACTGTTTAGTTGGTGCAGCGTATCCTGATATTGGGCTGCCCACTGAACAAAGGGTCTATATCTCTTCAGCCACCATCGGTTATGATGACACGCCAGGGTGCTTGGTTGCCCGCGGGTTTTGGCTCGTTGAACAGGTTCTTGTGCATGTCGTGACTCAAGGATAGTAGTTTTGAGCACAGCTACTCGTGATTGGCTTCTCTCTTCGTGCCTGGCATACCGTACTCTGTCGCCTTCCCTCGGGTTGTCAGCAGCTCCCCTTATAGCGGATGTTCGGTTATTCCAGTTCTGGGCCGGCTGGGTGTGGCGCTTGCACGTGCAATCCTTGGTTAAGCGTCCGTCCTCGCCACAATTCGAGCAAAACAGTCGAAAGGGTCGGTGACAGTTCCTCTTCTGATGTCCTCTCTGTTTGCAATTCCAGCAATGCGTATTGCGGTCATACGGCACCGAAATTGCTCCAAATTGCGCTCGGGGTGCAGGAGGTGGGGCCAAGGCGGGTCTCATATTTTTTTCCTCGTTTTTGACGTACTCGTATTCTTCCGCTTGGTCCGTCAACTCCTCCAGCGTCTGGAAATCCCTCCTTCGTACAGCGAGTCGGTATTCTGGGCGGAGGCTATCGTATATCCTATCGACGTTGTCTTCCTGACTCATCTTGGGATGCTGTCTGATAAGATATTCCATGGCCCGGATGAAGTCTCTGGCCTTCTCCCGCGGTCCTTGTTTCTTCCGCCAGATCTCCTCCTCCAACTTGTGGACGAAACTTGGTGGTAGGAAGTATCTGAGGAACGCTTGGCGAAACTCTTCCCATGTTTGAAAACTTCTTCTGTGGATTCGTAACCACTCTAGGGCGGAACCCCTGAAGATTTCTGGGAAAGTTCGGAGGATGTGCTCTGCTGGTATCGAGTAGCAATGTACCAGCTCCTCGAGGCGCTCCATGAACTCTAGGGCGTTTCCCGAGCCGTCAAACTTAAGGCCCCATTTACGGACGGTATTCATGGTCTCAGCCTCGGGACTTCGGTACATTCTGTATGGACCGGGTTGGTTGCTACTCTCTAGCTCTGGATAGTGTGGGGGTGGACGTACTGTGCTTGAGGTTAAACTTGTTGCGGAGCCGGCTCCAGTGGTCTGGTGGTACCGCCCCCCTACAGCTGGAGGTACGTGTAGTTGGAGCTGGACGCTAGGCTCTTCTGTTGTCTCGGTGGTATTGACAGGTTGCGGTGGTGCTTCGGTTTCATCTTTGTATTCACGTTCTTGAACCAGTTGTGAAATTTCCGAGCACAGGTTCTGTGTCGAACGGTGAGTCCTGGAGTCTTTGATATACGCGCTCAAGCGGGATCGTAGTGTGGACACAGTGCCACTGGTATCCAATCTTTTGGAAGCCATCTTTTCAATGAGCTCCGTCTTTTTGAGCAAGTAGATGGACGCCAGATTTTCTTCGACGTCCATGTCGATATTATTGTCGGTATTTGCCATGGTCCTATGCCACTGGCAACGGTTTAAAATTTAAGCTTTCTTTCTTATTTTCTGGCTCGGTAGTGAGTTCCTCTGGTTTTGATCGGTCGGTATCCTCGGTGTATGACAGGTCGGTCGAGACCTCAGCAACAACCCTCAGAGAGTTATTTCTTCTGGAACGGTCGGTCGGTCGGTAAATCTGGATAAGAAACATCTCCTCTGACTGGATCAATCTTTATTCGGTGTAATACGGGTCGGTCGGTATGGACTTCTAAGCAAGTTGATCCTTCTGGAACGGTCGGTCGGTAAATCGGTTAACCAACTTCAAAGAAGTCCCTGCTCGGGCGCCATTTGTGAGGATGCTTTTTATCAAAGGCTGAGGTAGGCTCAGCGGATCCAAGGTCTTCTAAAGAAGCAGCCAAAACTTTAGTTTAATGAAGTTAGTTTTATTTCCGATATTTCAAATTGTAATTTTCTTATAATATTTTATACAATGGTTTTAAGCTTTAATAATTTCAGTTCAGGTTTTAATTCAGGTTTCTATTCGCTATTCCAAGTAGGTCTCTTCGGATGAGGGGAGTTTCACTTGGGGTTCGGTTGGGTGTGGTCTAGTCCGGTAGTTACGACCAGGTTCTCGTATGGGTCTTCAGGCCAATGGTCTCCTGTCCTGGATTATGGGTGGATTGGTCTTCGGGACATTCGGTGTACTGTTTCCTGTCCTGGGCTTCCAGTTCCTAGGCTCGGATTTGAGGTCACGCTGGGTACTTGGTAAAGATCTGGAATGATACTCGGAAACGGGAGTTAATGGTTGCTCTGAGATAGCAGGAGCCACTAAATTCACAACGAGATAGCGTTGGACACTAAATTCACACCGAGATAGCGTTGGACACTAAATTCACAACGAGATAGCGTTGGACACTAAATTCACACCGAGATAGCGGTGGACACTAAATTCACAACGAGATAGCGTTGGACACTAAATTCACAACGAGATAGCGTTGGACACTAAATTCACACCGAGATAGCGGTGGACACTAAATTCACAACGAGATAGCGTTGGACACTAAATTCACACCGAGATAGCGGTGGACACTAAATTCACAACGAGATAGCGTTGGACACTAAATTCACACCGAGATAGCGGTGGACACTAAATTCACAACGAGATAGCGTTGGACACTAAATTCACACCGAGATAGCGGTGGACACTAAATTCACAACGAGATAGCGTTGGACACTAAATTCACACCGAGATAGCGGTGGACACTAAATTCACAACGAGATAGCGTTGGACACTAAATTCACACCGAGATAGCGGTGGACACTAAATTCACAACGAGATAGCGTTGGACACTAAATTCACACCGAGATAGCGGTGGACACTAAATTCACAACGAGATAGCGTTGGACACTAAATTCACACCGAGATAGCGGTGGACACTAAATTCACAACGAGATAGCGTTGGACACTAAATTCACACCGAGATAGCGGTGGACACTAAATTCACAACGAGATAGCGTTGGACACTAAATTCACACCGAGATAGCGGTGGACACTAAATTCACAACGAGATAGCGTTGGACACTAAATTCACACCGAGATAGCGGTGGACACTAAATTCACAACGATATAGCGTTGGACACTAAATTCACACCGAGATAGCGGTGGACACTAAATTCACAACGAGATAGCGTTGGACACTAAATTCACACCGAGATAGCGGTGGACACTAAATTCACAACGAGATAGCGTTGGACACTAAATTCACACCGAGATAGCGGTGGACACTATTACACTCACCTGAACCTCTCCTAGATGACCGCTCACTTGCCACGGTCGGCGCAGACTGATTTTTCATCACTTCGGTTGGTTGTCTTATACACCTTTCGGTGACATGTGGGTGTGAGTTGTAAAAAATGAACGAACTCCAACATGCCAAATTCCATTCACCGCATTGAAACTCACGTGAATGTGTTGTTGTTGTGTTGCGGTATGTATTGGGCATCGCATGATTAAGTTGTTTTGGTTGGGTCGTATGACTGATGTGTAGAGCATTTGCTACAGCACTACTGATGTGGGTGTGAATTTGTAATGGGTCATTACAATAGTGTGCCAGGGGGTGTCTATTATGGTGATCAACTCATTAATATTCTTTTATATGCGGATGACATTGTTGTCCTTACTAATAATCCGGTAACATTACAACTTCAAATCAATAAACTGTACAATTATTGTTATCTATGGTATCTCCAAATAAATAGTACAAAATCGAAGATTATGGTTTTTAGAACCCATAACCGCGGTGCCCGAAATGACCGTTCTTGGAACCTTAATAGAGCAACCTTAGAAGTTGTAGAAGAATTTAAGTACCTGGGTTTTACAATAACGAGTAATTTAAACCTTGCAGCTCTAGCACATATAAAAGACAAATCATCCATTGCGAAATCTCTTAATTGTATGTGGTCAAGGTTTTTCAAAAACAGAAATGAAGATCCGACGGTCAAATTCAAAGTGTTTGACGCGACGCGACGGTTAAAAACTCACTTTGTTATGCTAATGAAGTATATGGTTATACAGTATGCGAAGATTTTGAAGCTATCCAACGAAACTTCTTTAAACGTGTCTTTAGACTCTCTTCAAACACCCCTAACTACGCGTTATATGTTGAATCAGGATTACCTACGATTTTCCTAAAAAACCTAGAGGCAAATGCAGACTATATTGCAAAAGTCTTAAGTAGGGCTAGTAACAATCGGCAAACAAAGATACTCGTAACTGCATTTCACTGTAATTACACACCGTTCAAGCATTGGCGAAAACTAGTGACTAAATGTAATTGCACACTGAACTTATACCTGAACAACATTGGATCTTGGAAGGATAGTATTACGATTGTATTTCTGTCATAGATGATAAAATTATATATAATGAGTTTTGTGACCTTTTTAAATCTTAATAGATATTGGTGTGTTTTTGTGGGCTACAGGTCAATAAAATATGGTATTAAGTTATTTCGATGATTGACGACGTTTCGAGCAAGGTTGTGCTCTTCATCAGGTAACAATATTTAAGGACAATAGATTTTTGTTATACATGTTAAAAAACCAAGCTATATGCACAATGTGTATGAAAAAGAATTAAACCAATCAAGAGTTTGGATCAAAAACATCCATTGCACATCACTTTCTTTTTATAATGTGATGTGAAGTGATGTGCAATGGATGTTTTTGATCCAAACTCTTGATTGGTTTAATTCTTTTTCATACACATTGTGTATATAGCTTGGTTTTTTAACATGTATAACAAAAATCTATTGTCCTTAAATATTGTTACCTGATGAAGAGCACAACCATGCTCGAAACGTCGTCAATCATCGAAATAACTTAATACCATCTTTTATTGACCTATAGCCCACAAAAACACACCAATTAGAGATTGCAATCCCGAAAATCCCGGGATTAGAATCGTAGAATCCCGGGATTTTCGGGATTGATTTGTTGATTATTTTGGCAAACTTTTCCGATAAAAAAATTTAAATTTGGATTCAACTTGGTTTTGAATTAATAATAATAATTAATAACAATTTTTTTCACTGTAAATCACTGTTTGGGTGTATTCCAAAACAAAGTCATAAAGTTTGCCGTTCCTGTGTGCATAGCCTTGTATATGAGTAAATGAATAGAACGCATGAAGAAAGTATTCAAATATTCAAAATGAAAACAATATTTAAAGGAAAAGAGAAACACACAATCAGTTAAGGAGAAGTATGCAAAATGAATAGATTAATTAAAAAATAAGCGAAAGTTTGCAATTCTTTCAAAAATTGACTCAACATTCACTTTTCTGTGGAGATCTAGGGTTAAATTGTACCAAGGGAGAATTAGCTTTTTTTTTTCAAAACTTTATTTTGTGATAATTGTAATTTCTTTTTATTCCAAAAAGCTACTTTAGCCCATATTGGGCATCCATATTGCATAAAAATAGTTTTGTGAATAAATATCTTGTTTTCATTTGTAGAGCAGATTTTCGATTTATAAAAGGCTAAAGCATCCTAATTGCAAGAACATATTTTGAGTATCTACTAGACCTTTATCATTGGCTTAAAAACGGTTGAAAAATAGATTGTGTTTTGAGAAATTTCAAACTAGTTCGTATGTTTCGTCGTATGTTTTTCGAGACTTCCATTCTTTTCATTGTTTTTGAGCTCTATAAAGCTGGCAGGGCTAAATGAGCAAAAATTAAAAAAAATTAGCTCAAAATTTGCTAATTTGTTGCTAGTTAGTTGCGAAAAAATCGGTTTTGTTGCTCCAGCCGATCCCGAGAAATCGACAAACATGCTAGCTAGTGCTAGTCGAAAAGTTTAAACTGTTTTTAGTTTGAAAAATCTGTATCGTAAGAGTATTTTTTTAAATTTACTTACATTTATATGGATAAACGTAAATGTGCATTTTATTCACCAACTAGTTCCCAGAAAATATTTTCAACTTCCCGTTAAGAAAATTGAAAATTTTTTGAAAATCGGGAAGTTATTGGTTTTACCCCGTTTTTCGAAAATCGAGTTTTCATCTATATTGACGCTATATTGACGGTTCCCGTGAGGGTGTCCTGATTCCTGATCTTTGCGGAAAGTTGTAGAGATGGCCTCTAGGTTACTTTTAAGTACACAAGGATACCGATCAGTAACTCACGCGATCTCCCGGTTTCTATTTTGTTGGACATTGATAACTGATGCTACGATGAGCAACAAAATCAATTTGTTTGTTTATCCCCGAAAAACCAAGAGTTAAGCAAGCATAAACGGTCAAAAATTTTATTTGTTTAAAAAACATGAACAATTTTTTTTTCGACAATTGAATTTTGCACGGTCTTACGGTCTTTGTCGATTTCTTGGGATCGGCTAGAACAACAAAATCGATTTTTTCGCAACTAATTAGCAACAAATTAGCAACAAATTTTGAGCTAATTTTTTTTAATTTTTGCTCATTTAGCCCTGCCAGTTTTATAGAGCTTTGTTTTTGATCTATTTGACTATTCTTAAAAGAAAAAAATTAGTAAACTAGTTTTTGGGTATCCTTTCTTTTTTTCTAAATCCCTTTGTACATTATTTTTTCTTTTGTATTTTTGAGTGCTAGTATCGCTGTTTTCAAGGATGGTCTAAATTTAGACTTAATTTCAAAACAAAAAACCACTTAGTTTATGTGCATTTCCTTCATAATGTTTTACGTTTTTTAACTATAAGAATTTCTCATAAAATGACGAGTTAAAAAACAGTTTGAAGCTAGTTAAATAACTACAAAATCTCAATGCACAAAAGAGTTAAAATCATTAGAGAAAAGAAGCAAAAGGTTTTCACACCAATTTGTCATCGAAACACCACAAAAAATAGATTTAAATATAAATCAGCCATCAGCCAAGTAATTTTTTTAACTGTCTAAAATATTGAGCCAATCCCGGGACTAGTCCCGGGATCCCGGGATTGACATATCTGAATCCCGAAATCCCGGGATTGAAAAAACCTCCCGGGATTGCAATCCCTAACACCAATATAGATGATAAAATGTTTCAAAATTCCCATAATCCTGCGAAAGCATCCACGTCTAGAACGGTATACAGCAAATTGAATCTCTGTTTGGGGGAGTCTAATTATTTTCGCAATACGTTCTAAGTCAATGAGATGAGCTTGATATTTAAGGTCCGTACAGAGATGCTCGAGCTAAATTATAGACCTCACAGAGGTGATATTAATCATAATTGTACTCTGTGTACCCTTAACCTGATCGAAAACGTTTATCATTTCCTAGCCTGCTGTCCAATGCTTAAGAAATTCGGCGTTTATGCTGTAACAAGAGCTTTCTTTCGACAGAGGATTGTTATTCAAATTTAAATGGAGAGAGTGGATGGAAAGTTCTTATCCGGTTTGTCTCTGAAGCTACCAGTTACAGAAATTTGTACGTGAATATATAGACTCAATCTATTGTTCTTTTGTTTTAGCTAAACTAAAAGCCCACTTTTCAACGGATATTGAAACTTACAGCCATATTATTGAGAATTCGTAAAACTAGAAATGAAACTAGTTTCAGGTAAAACTAGTTTCGTTTCAAGTTTTGCAAAAAATAATCAAAACTATTTCTAGAATAAAATTGGCATTATTCATTTCGGAAGAAAAACTAGTTCGAGTTTTGAAAATCATTTCTCGTTTTGAGTAAAAAAACTAGTTCTATCAAAGAAGCTGCTGTGATTTTGAAAATGAAATAGGAAATCAAAAAAAAACAATCTGTAATTTTCAAACGTTTGAATGTATGCACGAATGTTATTCGCATCTTGAACGAGAAATACATACATATGTACATATATAAAAAAAAAAAAAATGTACGTAATCTTTTTTAATTTTCTATTTCGAAGCCCCAATTCGTGGAATATCATTCTACGCGCCATCTTTAAAATTATTTCCTTACTCGAATTATTTGATGACGTTTCGAAATTTATTTAATCTCTGTTGACTTTGATGAATAATACAAAAAGCCTTCAAAACTAGTTTTGAAATCCTTAAAACTAGATATTTCCAGTTTCATGAATTTCTAGTTTTATCAAAAACGAGTTTTACGATTTCGGGTTTTATACGTCATTATTTTTTTGAATAATACCGATTTGTTCAAAACTTGAAACTAGGAAACTTTTGAAAACTAGTTCTATGTAAAAACTAGTTTTGAAGTGAGTCAATAATATGGCTGTAAAATTATCGATAGTTTTGCTTTTTTGATTTTCTTTTTTCTTTTCATTTTCATATTTTTTGTTCACTTAACGTTTTTGAATTTCGTTGATATTTAATTGATTTTCTTTTTTTTTTTTTTTGTATTGTAAAATTTATCTTTCTTTAGAACTTCTTATTTACTTTTTAATGGTTTTAATTTTTATTTATAATCACTCATAATGTAAATAATTTTTTGATTAAATCGGCAGACGGCTTTTAAGCCATGCTTGTAATTCTTTGAAAATTAAATATTTGTAATTAAAAAAAAAAGAAATAAATAATTAGCTTGATTAAACGATAATATTCGCAAATTCGTGTATCTCCACTTTGTCAATGGTAGAGGGCAACTTTCTTTCTATTATAAATGGCGATTATTATCTTCTATTAGCTATAAGAGTCGTTAACCCTCTAAGGCCGATGTCTCCCATCCCTTTCTAAAACGTTTTCCCTTTTTTGAAGCTCATACCTACTTCACTAACATCTTCGACTGTAATGTCAGAAATTTCTATTGAGTTAGGCTCGGCTTCTGGAAAGTGTTCTAAAAGAAACTGTTCGTTCATAAGGAAGTCACATTACTGTCACCAGCCTGTGCAGAGCTTTGTCGTCATCCACAAGAATCTGAATTTCGGAGAACAAATCTCCAATTGTTTTTTTCTTCTTAAAAATGCTATTTTAAAGATTTTTGCTTCCTTATTCATGTTATTTTAAAGTTTTTCTTGAATAGCGTAATTTGTATCAGCAGGGGCACAAACCTGCACCATGTTCATTTTACTTCTGTTACTGCTCCTACGTAAATGTCCTCTAGAGTCTAGACATTCTCTGGATATCGAGGGCTTACATAATCCCTTGCCATATGCTTCAATTAGCAATGAATCAGGCTAGGATATTAATTTCTTTTCTAATTTAAGTTTCACTCATTGAGTAAAGTGTTACAAGTTTCCACTTACAAACATTACCCTAACCCAGTTTCGTAGAATTGATAAGAGAGTTCGTCGTCATCTTCTTTTTCGGCGCCAACAAATCTGTTATCTGGAAGGAATCACAACTACACACCTACACCATCACAGAACCTTTTGACAGTCCTGCGTGGTACTCCGCTGAGGGCGTTGTCTTATTGGAAAATTCAGGCTTTGCTTAGGAAATGTTCCTAAATCTGTTTAATCTCTGTTCTGGCAGAAAATGGCTGCTCCACTACTTAATAAGTTAAGTGCAACCGCTAACTTCTGCACTCTGCTCTTCAGAATCGTAGGTAGCGCTTATTTACCGTTCCGAATGAGGACTTCCGAATGAAGCCTACTTTCGTGTATCTAAGGCTCTATAACCAGAGCTCTAATTGTATTTCCAAAGCAAATGCGTCGGAAACTTCAATATTGGTATCTTCTTAGTCCAGATGTGTTGGGGTAGCAAATTGCTTCCGTCAATACGATTAACATAGTTTCTTCGAAGGATTCGTTTTTTTCCACATTTCGATTTCACTCTTTATAATTCAGGGAAACTAAAAATCAATCAAAATAACCCAAAATCACCAATCGCTGAACCTTAACTCATGATGTGTAATTTTTCTCTTAATGTACTCCAATTAGCCCACTAACAAGAAATAAATTCAACAAGACAGTTCCTCCCTTGAACTAACTCAGCTTCAATTAGCGCTTGTTTAGAATCGAAAACCTTAAAAATAAAACACAAAGTATTTTTTTTGATTGGGAAAAACCGCACTGGTAAAAAACCCAATATTTATTACTTGCTCTGCTGACTCTCGGAAGTAGACTGAAAAACAATTCCCGAATATTCAATTATGTGCTCTTCTCAGAGCACCAATACATACATAGATAAGTTATAAGAATATATACATGAATTATATTAATATTTGTGTAATTTAAAGACTCGTACAGTGCTGTACGATACAGTCCCGACAAAACAGACGTTTTTTCCTGCAGGTTTTATGCTCTTCAAGTTCTGTCGTCCTTTCTGGGTTATATTTCGGTTCTTATCAGCTTTCGATAAATGCTCTTCTTCTCTTGCACGCGTGTGTCTTGCTGGCACTCTCTTCTGATACTTCTCAATATCTGTAAAGAAATCTGTCTTGCTCTTACCTTGGCTTGCCAAAAGTTAATAGCTTTCGATTAGTAATTAATAGCTTTCGATTGAATTAATAGCTTTCGATTTAATTAATTGCTTTCGATTACTCATTATCTTCCTACCTACCCTGGTGTATTTTACCTATGTATCTCTACTGGCAATATGCAAATTTTGCACTGGCCTTGTAAGCTGTCAGGTCTCTGTATGCAATACAACAGACCTTACAATAACATCCCTGCTCTTTACAAGCTCTTGTTTTCATGCATACAAAAAAAAAACAGCAACCCCAAGCCTTGCTAAAGCTAATTCGCTGTCCATCCCTATCTAGAATCTTGACCGCAAATGGTCCAGCGTAATCCACTCCAGTATGACTGGATGGCTTGCCTGGCCGCACCCTATCAGCAGGTTGCTCTTCCATAAGCTGTTGCTCTAATCGGCAATTATATCATGCGCATACTGTGCATTCATGTATAATTACGAAGTTCACTGCGTAACCTCTCTGGAGCCGCCCTCCAATATGCAACGTGCCTTTCGTGTCAAATACCAGCTTAAGCGTTTTAATCTTGCTCTGTTCTGTCAGTTGTACAGTCTTGCGAAGTTCCGCTATGTCTTTACCATAAGCTTCTCGTTGCGCTTTCTGTATGAGGTACCTCATTCCAATAGCATTATTCCATTGAAGGTGCTGTACGCCCACTTTCTGCGAAACATCTCGGCCTTCTGCCGTTTCTTCCCAATTTACTCGCTGTGTCCTTAGCCCTTGCCTTGTTTATAGGCTCGAACACATACGACAAAATACTTACAGCTTTCTCCAATCTCCAGGCATAATCTTCTAGCGCGAAACTTGCCCCGCTTCGTAATGATCGAACCATTAACGTTCTCGAATGTCTTGCTAACATTCATTTCGCTTGCTACTGTTGGCGGAGCTTGATCTTCTACTGGATTGAAATGGCCACTTTCAGCCTTCTTCAACCTTGGTGCCCCTTGAAACCATAGCTTGTTATCTATTAGTTCTGCTGGCAGCAACCCTCTACTCAGCAAGTCGTCGTCAGAATTTTCTTTCGTCCCGACATGCCGCTAGGTGTCCACATCGGTATCCGTCTGTATTGATGATACACGATTGCCAACATACGTCTTCATATCTCGGGGTATCTTTCGCAGCCAATGCAAAACAACCATCGAATCTGTACAATGGCCTTCTATCGCTGTGCAAAGCTCTTTCATAAGACGCCCTAAAAGCTCCGTTGTTGTTACTTTCCCGTTAGCTTGCTCGTCTTTTTCAAAGATCATGTTCTTTTCTCTATCTGCATCTAGATTGCTTGCTAACCGCTTGCTAATTGAATTCCGTTTCTTTAATTCAAAACCTGCTGTCATTAGCACTCTATTCAAATCTGTTGCTAAACAAATCGTTTCTTCGCTATCACAACCAGACACGCAATCATCCATATAAAATACGTTTCTAATTACTCTTTCTACATCTGGGTATGAGGTGCTTACATCCATATCGTCTTTACGCTCGTACTGCATTGTGAGCTGATGCTGTCATTCCATATTTAACAACAGTCCACCAATACTCCTGCAATTTTTCTTTCGGAGGCTCCCTCCAAAATATTCTTTGTAAGTCCCACTGATGTGGTGCTATCCGTACCTGTCTGAACATCATCTTGATGTCGGCGCTGAAAGCTATCCCATGCCTTCTGAAACTTATCACCTTGTCATGTGGCCTAAGTTTACATACTCTTGCATGAACTTAACGTATTGCTCTCGTAAGACTGGCTCCCCTTGCAACCGCTTTCCAAATAAAAGATTCTTCTTAACGCAACCTCCCTTGAGCTTCCTATGGCCTGTATGTCAGGCTTAATCAGAATGGTTACGACAAATCATCCTTCGCTATCTCGCTTAGCTGTATTAATGAAATTGCTCTCTACCGCTTCTTCCTCTGTGGTTCTGACATTTCTTGAACCTAGCTGTTCCATTTCCCACATTTGCCTTACCAGAACGTCGAGATTGTCTATTTATGCGCATTTCAATGTCGGCACCTCATCAAGCTGATCACGATTCTGGTTTGGTGGTGTTCCAAACAATACTATACCGTATGCTGTCTCTATTGTAGCTATCGCTCTTATCCCTTTCGATATTGACCGCACCATCACCTTTGCGAAAAAAAAAAACTAGCACCCAATACAACATCCACCTCATTCCGCTTCCAGTAAGATGGATCAGCTAGCGGACCTGTAAAGCTTGCGTTTAATTCTTGCACATTAGCTTGCGGAACTATCAAAGACCAATTTAGGTAAAACCCAAAAATCTTCTTCTATGAACGCTTCTTAGTCAAACCATGGCGCTATGCCAACCCTTGCGGACCTGTAATCCTATACCTTCTATACCAACTACCTTGCGCATTGCTTGCTTTACTAGAATACTAAATTCTTCAGTTATACCCTTTCCGGAATTAAGTTTGGTTGTGCACCTGAATTTAGAGGAGCTCTGAGCGGCCCTAAAAGCTTACCAAAAACCCCTATTCTGACTAGCATCGTCGGCAACAAAGTGCTTTCATTCTTTACTTTGTATTCCTTTTTGAAATTATAAACACTCTTGTACACTTGCGCTTCAAATTTTTTGATATTACCATCATGACTTGCTTTATGCTGCTTTGCTTTCGACATCTTTAATTGTCAATCTTCCTTCGTTTCAAGCTGGCAGTGTTTGCTATCGATGCGGTTCCAACCTTTGCTCTTTCCACTTCTGGACACAGTGTGCTGTTGTGCTTCACTCTATTTGGACATCTGGGGCAATGCGCTTGGAAACACCCTGTCACATCATGCCCTTTCTTCAAACAATTTTCGCATAATCCTTTTACTTTCACAAAGCGCCTCCTTTCAGCTTGGCTTAGCAGTAAGTATGTCTCGCAACGGAGTAATTGATGATCTTCATTACACATTTCGCACCATCTGTGCGCATTTGGCTGTCTGGCTGTCGATCTATTTATTGGCTGTTCGCTTGCTTTCGCTATTCGCTTGTCGGAATCCTGCTTCGCCTCGCCTTCAAATTTGCTGAAGTGCACTTGCGAGCCATCACGCTCTACTGCTCTGCTAGGGCTTGCTATTGATCTGTGGCGCTGATTGTTTGCTGTCTGTATATTAGCTGCCGCTTGCTTGTCAATAAAGTCCATCATTTCCTTTGCAGCTGGTGTTTCTGACTTTCTCTGCAGCTCCCATTGCCTTGCAGTTTCTACGTCTAGTCGGTCGTGAAGCATGTGCACCACGAACATATCCCAATGTTCGACCGGTAGCCCTTGCGCACGCAATTGACGCAATGTCTCGTGAGTTACATTAGACATCTTCTGGAGGTCATCGGCTCTCGGGTTGACTTGCAAGGCTTGCAACTCTGTGAACTGACGCAGCAAGGCACGACAGGTTTGGTATTTTTTGTCGTATAGCTGCTGCAACCTTTCCCATGCCTCAGCGTAATTTTTCGCCGTCAGCTGCCATTCACCCATGAACTGAGCGGCCTTTCCAGTCAACGACTTTGTCAAGTATTGAAACTTGAAAGCTGGAGCCACCTGATCGTTGTTGTGTACCGCCGCGACAAAGCGATCATGGAATCCTTGCCATTTAGTCAAGGACCCATCAAATTGTCCCCAGGTATTGGTGACCTCTGTCTGCGCTGTCATCTTTACTTGCACTTGAATCGGTTGCGCTGAAGTCGAGGCTGTCGCTTCATGTCTTTCTGGTTCGCTATCTAGTTCTTTCAGTATATGGCGCAGTTTAGCTTTGGTGGAGAAATATATTTTCTCGGCTCTCTGCATCTTTTCATTCACACCTTCTGCCCCTTGCTTGCTCACTTTCCATCTCGCAATGTTCTTTTGCAGCTTAATCCAGTTATCCTCCAGGTGCTCTAGCATCACCTGAAGCATTTCTCTATCGCTATCGTCAAACCCTTGCTGATTGGAGTAGGCAACTATCCTCTCCATTGACGATATAAAAACGTCGTGTATTTGTTGATATACCATATTGATTGCTGTAAACTATAAAGGAATAATATAAATATATGCCCCTAATGCACAACCAACTTGACTAAACCTTCCTAAGTGATCAGCGTACTGTGAGTTAACTATTTATCTTTTTCTTAAAAAATGCTAGCAGCTAATCTTCAATCCCTTGCCCTGTGGAAATTACCATCTGTCATTTTTCCTATGCTAGCGCTATCGAATTGCATGCAGCTTTCGTTATTAACTTGCCCATTCATCGAATCTCGTAGAAATTCGGAATAATTTGTGTGTAACCAACATTCAAAAACTGTCTCTATCATATAAATATATTTTTATAACTGTTGCGTGGCATGTTCGAGGTTCGAATCCCAATAACATCAAGGAAAAAAGAAATATTTTCACGGTTATCGTTTCTCTGTAGGTTTACGAGAATCGTCAGAGAGTTATTAAAAACTTAACTACCATACAAAACTCATTAAAGTGCGTCCAAACTATGCCCCCACCCCTCAGTAATCGAACCCATTTCATTGGGTGTGAAACTGGGTCGGCATATTCGGTAGGTAGAAATGCTAATCGGGAAAGCCCACACTAGTTCTGTATTGCCGGTAGGCATTTGTTGATAAGTGCCGTTCGGCTAATTACGTACGCACCTTTAATTATAAATTTTAGGCCCTGTGCAAACCAGCGCGATTTGTACGTGCAATGCGATTACGTTAAGTCAAACCTCCATAAGGTTACATGTACTTCATTTTGACAGAAATCGCATCGCACGACGTTATCGGGCTGTTTTGCGCAAGGCTTTAATTGTAAGTCCTTGAAGTGCGTTAAGCTCTGAGGTTTGCATAACTTTATGGTACCAACCTATTAATTTTTATTATTTTATTAATATAAATGTCGATGATTATTTATGAGTTTTATTAATCTAATGTAAGAAATTTCATCAATATTGGGTGATACATAGAAGCAGCTTCTTCTTAATTTGATACGCTTCAAGAGCATCAAAATCGGAATGCATTACAAACACTTTTTGAGTAAAAGTGTAAGATAATGTCAAAACATCAGTAGATCCTCTGAAAATTGCACACGATGATTAACCGCTCTCTAAGTGTGAGATTGACTTTATATACAAAAGTCTTAAAAAAATTTTTTTCATATTCATTAAGGATTTATCGCAAGTTTTTGACAAAATGTGTCTCTGAGTGCACGGCCACGTTCTAAGCCGCAACAAAATTATATTTGAAAATTGAAATGTGAGCTACATTGCTCTGCAGATCTGATTTAAATTTTGACGCTTTGCAATTCAGTAGTCAGTACGAGACCGTGTCTTTGCGAGATTCTAAGAAAAGTGCCAAAAAAGTATAGTTCTTCCGTCTTTTGGCTTTTCACCGAACATCTGGACGGCTATGTATAACAAATAGAAAGTTCCAGCTGGTATTTTAAAAACCTCCAACAGAAAAAAAAATAGTTTATCGCCTACACACTGAAGCGAATACTCAAACTTCAAGGATGTTGTGGCTGGGATATTGTATGCTGGGTTTTTAGGCCAATTTTGTACCTCTGACTTAGGTACACAAATCATAGGTGCCTACATCAAATAAAAGAAATTATTGTAGCGATAATTGCGTTAAGAAAAACGATTACCGAAAAGCTGAAATTGAAATACAAAGGACTATTGGCAATTGAGTGGAGAGAAACATGGTGAATATCGTTGAACTAATTTGCATAAATAATTTCATATAGCATTTTAGTTTTGAATCAAACCATAAATAAAAAACAGATAAGGTGGCGCAACAGAGCGAGCAGCCCCAGGGCCTAGAGCTTTTCTCACAACCACGTTTTGTGATGGAATGGAGGGGACCAAAAATTCTTTGCCGATTCCAAACGGCTAATCGAGAAAGTGTTTTTCATGGCAATGAATTTACCAACGGAGGACTTGCCAATTCCTCGCAAAAAGCGATACCAGTGAAAAAACATTTGTGCATAGTCAGGACTTCAGAGTATTTATTTCCTGTACACCCTTTAATTTTTAGTCACCTTTACTTTGAAGGTGTCTTTGCTAGCGTTTAGTAATTATTGTGAAAAGCTTCATATCAGTTAAGGTCGATTTGTTGAACCCCGATTTACTTAACAACTATGTAAAAAAGTTGGGGTTTCGGTTCTCAGAAAACGCTAAGCCTCGAAATCACCACACATCCCTTTAATTTGAAAAAGAATACATGCCATTTGTCAGCCCCATTCATTGCTGAACTCACCCGAGCAAAAACCATTTGCTACTTCAGGAAGAGTTTAGGGCAAACCGAGGATTCAAAAAATATTCTGTTTGATATTCAAGGTGTGTTTAGGTTTTTCCAGCTCTACATTTAACGAACGTCCTATTTCACTACGAACAAATAAAGCCTGAATTTCGTTTATTTTCGTTTATTTTCGAAGTACTGTCCCAATTATCAATTTTGTTTCCTTTTTTCTTTTTTGCTATACAATCTTTTCTGTTGCGCTATAAAATGCGCACGTTTTTTTAAATACTGTTTCAATACTTTACTTGACATATCATAAAAGGAAAATGAAGCATAATTTTACATTTGTTGTGATTTTTTTGAATTTCGATCACTTGAAACTGCTTTTTTACGCGTCGGCATGAGTTGAAATGTCCCAATGTGAAAGCCAGAATCATAAAAAGTGTCTTTATTTACTTACAATTTGAAAAATATAACACAAAACAGAAACTCATACACACATTTGTGCGTCTAAAACATGTTTCTATATGTAGATTTTGTAGAACGCGTAGATTTTGTAGTTTTGAAAATACAATTTTTTTTAATCAACCAATGGCCAATCCTTATGAATCAGTTGATTTTATTTCTCATTTCAATCCATCCATTTCGTCCATTTAAAAAAAAAAAAGCTTAGCAAAAATATTAATGAAATATTAAAAAAGAAACAAATTGATAAGTGTAAGTAAAATTCAACAAGTCATTGTTCACTATTGAATTTATAATAAATTGAAAAGCCACACCCCCATACACACAATGCCGCATAACAAAAAAAACCGTAGTGATAGAAAAAGCTTAGCAGAATGATGAAATAAATTGATAGTTGTTAATAATAAATTAATTTACACTATAAGAAGCTGAAATACATACATCTTGAATAATAATGAAGAAAAAAAGAACAAACGCATTTTCACTTAAGAATGTAGGCTATAAATGAATTGTTAAAATTAATTTAATAAAAAAAAAATGTTAAAGTTTGAAGCAGAAAAAAAACAATATATTTATAAGAATATATTTACATACATTTAATAAAAAGTAACTTTTAAGATTAGATAAAAAAAAAACGTATATACATTTTGTTTTGATTGAATTTATTTTAGTTTTTAGTTTTTTGTTAAAATCTAGTGTGTAAAAACAAACCAAAGAAAAAGAACATAAATTTACATTTTTGTATAAAACTAAAAGAAAAAAGAATATCAAATTTAATAAAAACAAAAAAATACTTATATAGACAAAGTACATTCAATGGAATGTATTGAAAACACAGCGACGGTGTTGGTTAGTTGATAATAGTTATTACATAAACGAATTAAATAGTGTAACGATTTATATAACAAGAATACATATAAATAAATATATAAAATATATGAAAAAACAAAAATACTGTAATGTACATTAAGATAAAGAAATCAATAAAAAAAATACACACACACATTACGGTTCAAATAAAGCATAAAACCAAATCATAATACTTTAGTGTGTAAGAAACAAGTGAATGAAAATATAAACCGAGTTATTGAATAATACTTTGTAATTAAATTGATTATAATCATTCATCGAGATTTTATTCATAAGGTCAAAGTGAAAACTAAAAAAAAGAAAATTAAATAAAAAACCAAGAAAAACTGATAAATAAACGTTTTATGAAAATGGAAATTTTAAAAAGTGAGTTTTATTTGCCTTTGTGAAAAAACCATTATGAACAATTTTATAGGCTTTTGCTGCTTCATTGCTCTGTTTTTAAGGTAGTTGAGCAAACGTTTTGAAACCATATGCCTCTGGAACTTTCTTCTGTGTAGTTAGAAAGGACCAAATGATATGGAAAAAAAGTTTTCTTATAAACATCATCAGAAAGGACAGCTCAAGAAGTGAAAGACTAGACCGACCTTAAGCGAGCAATATTGAAAGCCGTTCCAGTTGGAAAAACAAAAAAAAAAAGCTTTTCCTTGCTAAGACGGAAATTCTTTCTTCTGCTGGAGGTTTTAAAAAGACTGCCTGTAGCAAACCTAAATACCGATCCATTGCACTGCCAGGAAGCAACTTGTAAAAAAACCAGAAGACACTGCCATGATGAGAAACTAAAGCTACAAGCTCTATGTAACCTAATGCGAGAAAAAAAAAATTTGGTGGCGGCTTAAAACTAACTAACTCAAAAACTAAGAACTAATAACTAACACCAATGTAGAGGTTGATTTTGAAGGATTTTGTTTTAGGGAAGAGGTGCTGTAGTTGAAGTTAAAACTGTTTAAACTTGAATTCACAACATTCGTGAGATAGGTTCATTTGAGCCATATGACGTTCGATTAGGGGGTAGGTAAAAGAGGGGAGGATTACATATATTGCGAGGATTATTGTTAAGGAAGATGGAGTGGTAAAGGTTTGTACAGTCAACGGTTCCAGAAAAGACACGATGAATGAAGAGAATGTCGAATATTTTTATTCGATCTTTCAACGTATTCATATTGAGAAGCTTGATGCGATCTTGGTAAGGTGGGAGAATCAAGTGATTATTCCAAAAAAGACTTCTCATAGCGAATGGAAAAAACGGAGCTGAATATTTTCAATTCCAGAAACATGAACTTGTTTGATAGAAGACCAGACTTGGCAGGCTTTTTCAAAGAGTGAGCGAACAAAAATACCTACTGTACAGAGATCGGGTTACGTTACGTTGATGAGCCCACTCGGGTTCCTGATATTGAAGGCCATGCTGCCAACAGTCTTAACCTATTTCTCACTTTTCATCCCGAAAAATACAGGGTTATAGTATCATCTTCTCTAGGCAAATCAGACCATATTGTGTCATTTCGGTAGGTCTTTCGTCACTGTAAAAAAAGATAAAAAGACTGTGTGGCAATATGAGAAAGCCAATTGGGACGGCCTGAATAATTTCTTTCGAAATTTTAATTGGTCATTGTGTTTTCTCGACGCAAACGTTGACGCATCAGCTGATATGAGATCTAACGTAATTCTCAACGGCATGAGAAATTTTGTTCCTCACAGAACAAAAAGTATCATAACCAAAGAGAATTCGTGGTTCGATTTAAGCTGTAAGGAGGCGATTAGGGATAGAAAAAAAGTAGTTTTCGAAAATTTAAAGACAACCCTACAGTAGAAAATCGAAATTTGTTCAAACGGGCTAAAAATATCTGTAATGCTCTTATACAAAGGGCCAAGTTCTTGCATGACCAAAAAGTAAGGCAAAAAATACTATTGGGTCCAAAAGAAAGCAAAAACTTTTGGTCTTTTATCAAGAACATTAAGAACTCGACCATGTCATCGGTCCCAACGCTCGTTTTCAATGACTTTCCGTATGTCAGCTTCATCGATAAAGCCAATTTGCTGACAGCTCAATTTGCTGCCAACTCGACACTTCCTGATAGCACATTGGCCCTACCTGAGCTCGAGTCTGTAGATTCTGTGATGAAGCAGAATTTTTTTCGAGCTCGCTCGGTTGCGAGAGTCCCAAAGATCTCAATATTCATAAATTTGCTATGGTCCAGATGGTATCCCGCCGTTATTCTGAAGAGGTGTTCTTCTACGCTGGCAAAACCACTGCGTAAACTTCTGCATCTTTCCGATTCTGCTGGGATTTTTCCAAGTAGATGAAAAACTGCATTTCTCCAGCCGGTCCCTTAAAAAGGCGAATCTTCCTCCCCTTCCAATTACCGCCCAATTGCACTAACGTCCCTTCTTTCCACGGTCATGTAAACGTTGATAAATCGTCAACTTATGAAATGTTTTGAAGAACTAAAGTTTCTTAATGGTCGACAGTACAACTTTCGTTGCAAACGGTCCACTGGTGATTTGATGGCTTATCTCACCGAAAAGTGGAACCAATCTTTACATTGTTTTGGAGAAAGTAAGATTTATTGCCCTTGATATTTCTAAAGCATTTGATAGAGTTTGGCATCAAGCTCTTTTATCGATGAGTCTCTTCTTCGTTGGATTAGAAACTACCTTTCCGACCGTTCAATACAAGTCAAATACAATTGAATTCTGATCTTGACAGCATTGTTTCATGGGGTCAAAAAACCGAGTAGAATTCAATGCTTGGAAAACTCAATGCTGTCTCTTGTAGTTGAAGCTTAACATTCCCCATCTACCATTATCCATGAATGGTACCTGCATCAAAGAAAGCGAAAAGTTGTTAGTACTTGGTATGTGTGTAAACGATGATCTTCGTTGGAATTACCACATATTTGAAGTCGCCAAAAACGCTGCCAAATGCTTAGGGTTCTTAAGACGATGCAGGAAGTTCTTCACCCCTTCTGATCTACAATTTATAAGGCCTTCGTCCGCCCAAAACTGGAGTATAACTCCAATATCTGGTGCTTCTCGAAAATCTACTACTTGACAGGGTAAAAAATAGATCGTTGAGATTGATAGTTGATCGTTCAATCGTAGAATCGATTGATTCTCTTGAACATCGTCGAAACGTTACCTGTCTCAGTCCCTTTCATCGCTTTTTTCACAAACAGTGCTCTAGTAAAGTAGCCAATTGCATTCCACCCCTGAAACAATTTAGGCGCAACACCCACCTCGCTAGGAATGCTCATCAGTTTTACCTTGAGCCCAACTTCGAGCGTACAGTCAAGTATAGAGATTCTTATTGTAGTGAACACCCATCATTTATACCAATTTCCTAATCGAAAAACGTTCAACCGAAAACACAGCTGGCAACACTATAATGGAATGGTATAAATGACAGGCGTTGCTTGTAAGCCAGTGTGTGTGAGTGTAGAGATGCTTGACAGCAAATGTGGAGAACATGTAGAAGTTACTGGAGAGTTCTAGATGAAATGTCATTCGATATAAATAGCCCGCCCGAGGCAACCAGAGGGCAGTTTTGTTTATAGAGTGATAAAGTTAAGAGTAAATAAAAGTGATAGTCCAAAAGTCGAGTTGAGATCGAATAAAGTATAGAGACTGAATAAAAGTGGTTGAAATAAATTGAAAAGTGAAGTTTTATTTTTCGAACTAAGCGCACGTTACATTATTTTAGTCGCACCACCCGAATGTGGAATGCCCTACCTGACCCTGCTTTTCGCCTTCATTACGATTCACAAAAGTTCAAAAGCAACGTCCATCGGTGTCTCCTTTCAAATCTTCTCCTATGTTCCTAAATGCTAGCACTGTGTTTTTATAACATTATATGGGTAGTCATAACCCCTTGATGTGCGCGTTAATTATAAAAAAAAAATAAAAAAAAAAAAAATAAAAAAAAAAAAAAATAAAAAAAAAACCCAAAGATTCTTTGACCAACACATTAAGCGTTGGTCAAAGAATCCTTACGATTTTCTGAAATTGCTTCTAGTATCTATAAAATCATCAATATGTGATATGACATTTGGTCTCTGGTTGCAAATAATCCTGAGATCACGAATCCTTTCAACTGGTGAACTGTTTGGCTGTGAAGGAGATAGCAACGGAGAGGAATTTTGATGCGTTTACGAGAGAGTTAAGTAGTATGACACACCAGATATTAAAGTTGTCGAGGTCTTGTTGAAAATGAATAGAATCGGTAGGTAAAGAAATGATTTTGTATCATTTTCTTAGAGTAAAATAGAATGATGAATAACCAATTCGATATCATTAATAGTAAGAATGAGAATAAGGAGACCTTAATGACTACCCTGGGGGAAGACAGGTCATTCGCAGAGGAAGTGCTCGCGGTGTCGTCACCCTCTACACACTGTGGTTTTTAAGTAAAATAGAAGTGCCGCGTGATAACACCCAAAAGGTTTCTACAGTCTTTTTTGCTACTAGACAGCAAAAATGTTGCAGTCTTCTTATTAACTTTTGGGAGCCTATTTTCAAGTAATGAATGCATCCATCTACGATTGTGCTCTTGATGGATCTATAATGGTTGATCTTAACCCTCATTTAGGACCTCAGCTGACCAAGCGCTTATTATCTCGAAAGTTCGTCTGCGGTGCCGATTTCTTTTAAAGAACCATGATGGCCTAGAAGTGAAACGAAACACAAAGAATTCAGTTCTCCGAGCGCACTTAGAGAAGCCTTGCATTCCTGGATCAATTTCGTAGTAAAGAGTGATTTTTTAAACATAGTTAAAATTCGAATAAAACACTAAAATTTGCATCATATAGTAAAAAAAATTTTTGGAATCGATAAATTGGCTTTTGCCAGTTTCGTTTTAAAGTTAACTTCATGTAAATGTTGTCCGAGGCTCAAATGGCACTTTCAGAAGGTTCAATATTTCGTCACCGTGGTTATAAAACCACATGCCAAATAAGTTCAATTTTAGTTAACCGGAAAAAATGCGTACCATGGCTCGATATCGTTCACCGATGACGGTATAGTTTCTCCAAGGGTCGTCTTTCAAGAATAATGCACCGATTATGCCGCACCAGCAGCGCATAAACAACAACACATCTTCGAGATACCTCGTTAATTCTTGTATGACATAGGCTGTGTACCAATCCAAATGCGACAGTCATGCCATTCGGTTTCAATTCTTGCAGAAGTTGAATTTTATAGGCTTGCAAAACCAAATCGACTCGTAAAATATTCCATGTGCTTCAGTAACACATGCCCAATTGCCGATAACGGCAATTTCGACAACGACATTTCACGATCCTCATTAACACTGGACGCAACGACCTCATAAACACTGGAACGCACTGTACGCAGGCGAGGTGATGATTTAATGTCCAACAAAGAAAATTTGGTGATATTAGCCTGAATTGTTGAATCACTAGGTTAATTATGACGAACATAATGTGGTCATAACAAACGATGTAAATTATTCAAAGATCTTGTTTTAAAGTCTCCATGACGAAATGGCAGAGAAAACTGAAAACTTTTTATTTTTGAAGATGAGGCTTGAACGCCATTAATCATCAGTGCAGCCAACATAACAAACTTAATTCTTGGAAAATCACTCTTCAGTCAGAGGGTTGAGAATGCCCTTAAGCAAAGCTTTATACAGGCATAAATATTACTCCCCATCCATCGATTCTTCGTAATTTGTCATATCATAGCCATTTAGATAGGGTACGTTTCCGCTTGAAAGACAAACAAGTACGTGCTTCCTATTATTTCGGATTCTTGAGTGAACCAGTTCTGAAATGACGGAAAGTTAACTGGTTAACGGCTTATTTATTAAACACTAGCCGAAAATACCCGGCGTTGCCCAGGTTCCTTTTTGCCAAGGCTTCTTACCTACAAAGCTGGAACCTGGAAGTATCCAAAGAAGAAAAATCCAATTTTTTTTTTTTTTTTTTATCTTTATTTCTTATTAACTTCTGTTTTCTGTACAATTGTTTTATAACATCAAAATGAATTTAAAGATTTCCAGGAAGCGTCTTAAGGAAACCCAATGGAAAAAACAATAAGCAACAAATTAGGGCACGTATCGAATTATAGATTTAAAAATTCTTTGAGCGGATCCGAATCCGATTCGTGCTTGTTTCTTCCATTGGCTTTTCTTCAGGCGCTTCCTTGGATTCCTTAAAAATAACTTGAAAGATGAAGTGAATTTGCATTTTACAGTTCATCCGTTCCCATTTGTCATGCAAATTTACTGCCATTCGAATGCCAGTGCTGACAGTCAGTCCAATGAGCGTCAATTTTTGCAACTTGCCATTGACATTTTTCTGAATTACGTCAAATTAGCTCATTTGTCATTTAGAGGCAGTTTTTCAGTGCAGAGTTGTCCTGTGGTGAGAATTTTCGAGTTAACCCATACGATCATGAGTTATGTCAGAGTTGACTCCTCACCATAGGATAGAAAAATATGAAAGACAGACTGAAAAATTTTAACTCACCATGAGTCTCAGCAATTTGCCATTGACATTTTTCTGAATTACGTCAAATAAGCTCATTTGTCATTTAGAGCCAGCTTTTCAGTGCAGAGTTGTCCTGTGGTGAGAATTTTCGAGTTAACCCATACGATCATGAGTTATATCAGAGTTAACTTCTCACCATAGGATAGACAAATATGAAAGACAGAATGAAAAATTCTAACTCACCATTCAATGTTTGCTCACCATGAGTCTCAGCAATTTGCCATTGACATTTTTCTGAATTACGTCAAATTAGCTCATTTTTCATTTATAGGCAGTTTTTCAGTGCAGAGTTGTCCTTTGGTGAGAATTTTCGAGTTAACCCATACGATCATGAGTTATGTCAGAGTTGACTCCTCTGTGAAGGGATCACACTAGCGACCACGTCATTATACATTTAATTCCGGTCATTGACGTTAATCCACATTACGCTTCACGATAGCCAACCTTGAACTCATATTTCATTCATGGTCATGAGTATCAACCTCATGCACTAAATTGTTAAGTAATAATTTCAATGCCACTGACAATGACGGGACGCGACGCTTCAGATTACTTTTGTCAAGTGTATCTACCTACTCACTAAGGTTCAATGTACTGCATACTGTGTAGTGCATATGGCTGGACGTATTTGGTACATTTGTGCATTGTATTAGACGGGCTATGCATATTGGCATGTGCTATTAATTTGATGACATAGCAAGTATGCTACCGGGTTCCGTTGTTCGTTTATTTCCCACAGAATTCGGAATCCCAAATATTTCTATGTGTTAGTTATAATATGTATATTTGATATTGGTTTAAGATGTTAGTGTGTAAGTTGATTATTTTGTATAAATAGCTTAAGTTCAGTGTAATAAATTCACTTTTACGTTTGAAGTAGAACAGAACACTTTGGCTCTTCAGCCTCTATTCTTATTTCCAACAGATAGGCTCTCTAGCCATCAACACAATTCGGCTTGGGGAAGCCATCTAATATCCCCCATAGATTAGTAGGTGAGGTAGTATTAGGTCCCTCGTTACACCTCACCATAGGATAGAAAAATATGAAAGACAGACTGAAAAATTTTAACTCACCATGAGTCTCAGCAATTTGCCATTGACATTTTTCTGATTTACGTCAAATAAGCTCATTTGTCATTTAGAGTCAGTTTTTCAGTGCAGAGTTGTCCTGTGGTGAGAATTTTCGAGTTAACCCATACGATCATGAGTTATGTCAGAGTTAACTTCTCACCATAGGATAGACAAATATGAAAGACAGACTGAAAAATTTTAACTCACCATGAGTCTCAGCAATTTGCCATTGACATTTTTCTGATTTACGTCAAATAAGCTCATTTGTCATTTTGAGCCAGTTTTTCAGTGCAGAGTTGTCCTGTGGTGAGAATTTTCGAGTTAACCCATACGATCATGAGTTATGTCAGAGTTAACTTCTCACCATAGGATAGACAAATATGAAAGACAGACTGAAAAATTTTAACTCACCATGAGTCTCAGCAATTTGCCATTGACATTTTTCTGATTTACGTCAAATAAGCTCATTTGTCTTTTAGAGCCAGTTTTGCAGTGCAGAAATGTCCTGTGGTGCGAATTTTCGAGTTAACCCATACGATCATGATTTATGTCAGAGCGAACTCCTTACCATAGGATAACTCTTCACTGAAAAACTGGCCCGTAGGAATTGGTAAAAGGATAATTATTGTTATTCTTAACGTCATTTGGAATGTAAACAAAGGTTGGTAAGTACGAAAAATTTTTTAAATTGTAAGATATCTTAAATAATTGTTATTTTTTAGGTTTTCAGTATAGCCTATAACCAAACCGTGGTTATAGGCTACCGTATGGATTAATTTTCGGGACAATTAAATAGGTAAGTTTAAAGATTTGCTCTTTCCTAGTTTTTTTGGGTCGTGCAAACAAAAAGACTCTTTTATATAGTAATATTTATTAAACATGAGTCAAAAGATATACTTTTTGTGAGTCTCTCAAAGCTCCATTGGGAATTGTGACAACGACCACATATCCTTAAACAGGAAATGGTGATGAAAGTATATCACGTGAGTTAGGTATCAAACGGAGGAAATTCAGTAGTGCGTCGAGAGCAACACCCGGATGTTGGGGAAAGTTCCAGTAAAATCGAGACATATTGTTCTTTGAAATTTTGCGATCGCGGAGGTAATAACGTTTTTACGTGGGAGCTTGTTTCGTCAAGCAACTGACGCATAGGAGATGGTTGGTCTAATCATACTCGTATAGACCTAAAGGACTTTTTCTATGACAGACGCAATGTGCCTTAGCAGTTTTCATCAGACATGTCATCTTACTCTTATACTTTTTGTACATTGTTCAACATTGTCAGTGAACCAAATATGAGTGCTGGACACAACCGCTGCGTATCACGAAAGATGACGCAGTATTCTCGTCACTTTATCCAACCTATGCTCACTCGATGGTTGATGTCGTCATCGCAAGTTACTTTACTATTTATCATTGATCCCATATATTATATATTTAAACTTTTCACATTTGGGAAGCACATTTTTTTTTTTTTTTTTTGACAAATTCGGTAATTACAATCTTCTGAAACTTTTACTCATACGTTAAGTCCGTCTTTCAGAGTTGAAGGGCCCTCACTAATGATGGCTCAATCGTCAACAGTGATTAGCTGACTGCACTATAATATACTCCAACTGGACATCTAACGTTCGTCGCCGCTCCTTCATACATACACTCAGCCATACCCCATACGTCTCTTGAACTCTTCGTTGTCTGAGAGTCACCCATATTAAATCTCGTGGTTGTCAATCGAGTGCCTTTTTAACAAATGTTTTTAACCATGTTTTTCCATACGATACTTATACTTTGGATTGCATCAGTTGTATACCTGCCCGCGACGAACCCTCTTTGGTTATCACATAGCTTTCCTACTTTCCGCAGTCGGTTACCGAATACTTCTGCTAATGAAAGAGCGCTAGCATCAACCGAAAGGTCATTTTACTCAAAGCTTATTACAAAATACAATCTAAATGAGCAGGATTACTTCATCCCGAACTTCTCAGCAAAAGCCATCAGCACTATTTTCAAAGTCAGAGGAGATATGATGCGACTTAACTTTGTCCTACATCGCAGCGATTTGGAATTAACTTGTAGTTTGTGCAATATTTTTTTTTATTTATTTATTTATCTAGCAAGTCTTAAACTCTAATAGATAACAATAAGTAACAAAAAATATAATAAAAATGAATAACATTACTAATATATAAATATAATACAAATTATCATTCGCATAACACAGTTGAGTATCAAGTTCTTGCATGTATTTCTACTTAAATTAAAATCAATAAGGCATATAAATTTATTAAAATAATACATTGCATTAGTTAAAGGCTCATTCTGACCATATCTTGTTACATGCCTAGGTAAGTACATGAAGATGTTTTCTCTTGGCCGAAGGGAACACGCAGGAGTATATATGTTTAGTAAAGAAAGCCAGTAAGAACAATCGATATGGCTGCATAATATGTCGCGAGCAAACAAAGCAAAATTACATTGCCTTCTATAATAAAGAGGCTTTAAATCCATTAAAAGACATCGCGCTTCATATGATGGCATAGTGGAATAAGAATAAATCTTTCGTAGCACGAATCTTGTTAACCTTTTCTGGATACGCTCGATGGGCATTATTGCGTTTCCATAATATGGACTCCAAATTATTGAACAATATTCTAATTTAGACCTTACTAAGGATATATATAACGTTTTAATTGCATACGGATCTACGAAATCCTTTGAGTTACGAAATATAAAGCCCAGCATAGCATTAGCTTTGGCAACTAAATGATCATAATGTAAGCCAAAACAAAATTCAGAATCAAAAATAATTCCTAGATCTTTTTTTGAAGACAATCTACTAAGAGTTGCAGATGACATAGTGTAGTTAAATGACACAGAATTCAAAATACGAGAACAAGTTAAAACAGAGCACTTATTAACATTAAAATACAAGGAATTGTGTTCAATACATATATATATGAAGAAAAAGGAGGATACAGGCCATTTTCTGGGAATGTGTCCAGTTTTGAGGGAAATAAGAAGAGCAGTATTTGGTAAAAACCCCCTATCATGAAGTTCTAAGTATCCTTAACGGTGAAAACTGGATGCAGCTTTTGGAGTATTGTAGATAGAAGCGATGTCATACCGAAGTAGGATAGTTAGCGAAAACTTCTAGCAACTTAAAGTCGCAAAACTAAAAGTAAATTTAAGCGTTCCGCACATCTGTTTTGTTTTAGGCAAACTCAAAGTCTATTTTATTTTGCCGTTTGCATTTTAATTTTGATTTGTATAACAAAATTTTTGTTTTTCTGTTTTTTATTTATATAAAATAACTTATAATGAAAATGCGCTATCAGAAGATATTTAAAGCCATTAAATAATAAAGCCACGTAATAATATTCTCATGTCCTTACCTATTCATGTTTATAAAATGGAAAATGTATAAACCATTTTTAATGAATAAATCAAAATCTAATCTAAATAATAATACCATTTCAATGGTCTTCGAAGTGTAGGACATCAGCTTGATTGAACGGTAGCTGTTGCAAATTCGTGAATCTTGCTTCACTTTGTAGATCACCTCCTATTAGCTTAAAGATGAGAATCGTAAGCCACCTTAGACCGATGTATTCTATCTCTTTCCAAATTCCCATTTTCGCAGTTTTTGACAACTTCACTAACTTCATCGACTGCGCGATGTTGAAGATTCTTTTTAAGTAAGGTTCATCTTCAGGAGATTATTCTAAAAGAAAATTTTCATTCAAAAAGCCATCAAAATGCTGTCGCCAACTTGTGCAGGGCTTGTTCGGCATCCACAAGAAGCTGAATTTCGGCGATCAAATCTCCAGTGGATTTCTTCTTCTTAAAACGGCTATTTTGAAGATTGTTCCCCGCTTATTCATGTTATTTTTTAGTTTTTCTATAATAGCTTAATTTGTATCAGCAGCAGGGGCACAAACCTGCACCATGTTCATTTTACTTCTGTTACAGCTCCTACGTAATTGTCCTCTAGACATTCTCTGGATATCGAGGGCTTACATAATGCCTTGACATATGCTTCAATTAGCAACGATTCTAGCTAGGATGTTCATTTTTTTTTATAGATGCCCAACTGCTGAATGAGTTAAAAGCAACCGCCATCTTCTTCACTCTGCTCAGAATCGTTAGTAAGCGTTTCTTTATCAGAAAGAGGAGAGGACCAGGAAAGAGGACTTTCGACCGAAACCTACTTTCGTGTATCTAAAGCTCTATAACCAGAGCTCTAAATGTATTTCCAAAGCAAATGCATCGGGAACTTCAATATTAGTCTTTCCTTAGTTCAGATGTGTTAGGGTAGCCAATTGCTTCCGTCAATACGATTAACATAGTTTCTTCGAAGGATTCGTTTTTTTTCCAAATTTCGATTTCACTCTTTATAATTCTGGGAAACTGAAAATCAATCAAAATATCTCAAAATCACCGATCGCTGAACCTGAATTCATGATGTGTGTAATTTTTCTCTCTTAATGTACTCCAATTAGCCCACTAACAATCAATACAACTTTCACTGAATACATTTACCGTTTGGGCGTACCTTTTCCATCGGTCAATATTGGTTTTGCAGCCAGAAATAAATTCAACAAGACAGTTCCTCCCTTGAACTAACTCAGCTTCAATTAGCGCTCGTTAAGCAAACAAAAAACACAGTCTTCACCAAGATATGCGATTGGTTCGACAAGAAGAAAAAGAAAAGCCCTTTCCATTTCAGGCCATAAATTGTGTTCTAAATTTAGTGTGCGTCCAGTTCAGTACACGTTCACACACTACGAGTATATAAATAACGGATTGCATGTCCAAATGAATTACCATAGCCTCTTGTTGGTCTTACAAAGAAGAAAACAATAGCAAACCATTAAAAGGAAAACTTAACCCCATAAGGCGAATGCCGCCTGCCGTGCTGTGCTGCCTTTAACCAGCTTGACCTCTTCACTCTGGGGTGGACTCGAACTGCACCATCATGTAGGTACCGGATAGAGTGAGTATAAAAGTCATTGAAGTGAGGGTTGAAAATAAGTGCGCCTCAAAAAAAGTAGAGCTTCAATTTTTAATTTAGGTGGCCAACTTTGAGTGACCATGTCCGCCCTCCAAAAAAAAAAACAAAAATAACATGATGAATTTGCTGCCCCTGCTTTCACTTTGGACTACAAATGTCAGACCAATCGATAAGGTTCTCCTCGTCACAAACGAACGTACATATACGGTTAATGTCTGTGTTTGGGTGTATACCTAGTTTCTTTTGGACGAAACTTTGATCCCGATAATGATTTGTTCAAGGACTCCATATATCAAAGGGTTGAACAGAAAACGGAAAACGAACCTATTGGAAAACACTCTAAATGGATTAAAAAAGGATTTTCTTTATTTGGACAACTCGAACTCGAGTTGACACACACTTCAAATGGATAATTAGGAAATCATGGACGTCAGGTGATGGCTTTTTCATTTCGGCAACGCAATTCAATCACATTTGATTACCTTCGTTCTAAGTTCGTTCGAGTTATTGACACTCACTCACTCACTATATTATGTCTATTTACTAATTTGGGGCTTTAGGATTTGGATTTTATTAATACACACGTCCGGACAAGAGGCATATTTCGGAGGGAATTGATAAAAGTTTTCCGATTTTGTGAGCTTTTTTGGGCACGTGAGCTCAATTAACTGTCATTGACTGATTTGTTTTGAATAGAACGTGTAATTAAAAGGACTTGTGATTGGGTGGCTATTTTGGTTTTATTGTATACCCAGGTAAATACATTCATCTTTTCAAAAAAAGAAACTACTGACTGACGCATTTGGTTAATGGAAGAAAACACGTACGTTTATGATTTTTTTTTTCTCTATTTTTACAGGGTGTTTCGCACGGCATTTGAGGCATGAAATAGGAAAAAGAATAATCATACCCCGTTGCGTGTGTTACACGTGGAGTGATGTTAAGCATGTCTGCCTGTTAATCCAGAGGTTCGTGGGTCGAATCCCAACAGAAGCAAATGTGTTTTTCCACGGGTGTCGCTTTTAGCGAGGAATTAGCAAGTACTCCTTTAAAAAATTCATTGCTATGAAAAGCGCTTTCTCGATTAGCCGTTTGGAACCGGCAGAAAATTGTAGCTCCCCTCCATTCAAGCACAAGACATGGTTGTGAGAAATGTGCTAGGCACTGGGGCTTTTCGCTCTGCTGCGCCACCTTATTTATTTATTTATTTGTAAGGGGGGTATCACGTTATTCGAAAAATAAATGGCAAGCCATTTGCAGTAATATTGAACTTTTTTGCATTCACAATCAATTTTTTGCAAATTTAAAACCAACTGGTATGGAATATGCCTAGCCAGCAATGTGGGTTGCATTTGTTATTGTAAGTCGCCTACGTCACATCCGAAACACGAACAGGGATTTGAAAGATTATGTATGTATGCCGATGGCCTGCCATATCTTGATCGTGTAGCCGTAGGGTGATCTAGCATATTTTTTCCTCCAACCACTTCTTGCAGATTTTCAATCATCATTAAGAACTTGGCTGCAAGTCCATCTGCAACTTCAGACTTTTTTTCGGCGTAGGCTGACGTTGAGCAAGCTTAGTTCCTTCCATGGCAGACGATAGGAATTCTTGATCACAACCCATGTTGAATGCTGTATTTTGTCCAAAAAGCTTTATCATCCTTTGACAGCATGTGCAATTCATATTCCTAGTACAAGCTTCTATTGATATGTTATATCCTTCCCTGTTAGTCTTTACAACCTTAAGTTTAGGGCTTGCCATTCTTCCACAACTCTTTATAAACATAAATATTTTCTTCTTCTTCTTCTTCTGCTTCTTCTTCTTCTTCTTCTTCTTCTTCTTCTTCTTCTTCTTCTTCTTCTTCTTCTTCTTCTTCTTCTTCTTCTTCTTCTTCTTCTTCTTCTTCTTCTTCTTCTTCTTCTTCTGCTTCTTCTTCTTCTTCTTCTTCTTCTTCTTCTTCTTCTTCTTCTTCATCTTCTTCTTCTTCTTCTTCTTCTTATTCTTCTTCTTCTTCTTCTTCTTCTTCTTCTTCTTCTTCTTCTTCTTCTTGTTCTTTTTCTTCTTCTTCTTCTTCTTCTTCTTCTTCTTCTTCTTTTTCTTCTTCTTCTTCTTCTTCTTCTTCTTCTTCTTCTTCTTCTTCTTCTTCTTCTTCTTCTTCTTCTTCTTCTTCTTCTTCTTCTTCTTCTTCTTCTTCTTTTTCTTCTTCTTCTTCTTCCTCCGGCGCATAGTGATCTCAAAGGGATCACAACAGAGTCTTCCCTTCAGCTTCGGGGTATTTTACTATCACAGATGGTGGAGGGGTTTACATCACCAGTACTCAGTCTTTTATGTATCAAAATCGTACCATCTTTCCTTCTTCTCCATCATTCGTTTCATGGCCGAAGAGTTGGCGCCTTATAGATTTTTCGAGTTTTGAGATACAGAAACTGTGCACCATTTACTACTAAGCTTCGATCTACAGAAAATTTCTTTTTATTATATACTTTTAAGGTTCCCGTTCCCGTTCCTGTTTCTGTTCCTATGGGACTATAGGGATGAAATCTTTGCTAAGTTACTGAGGAATTTTCTGAAATCAGTCTCCAACCTCGTTCCTGTGGGAATCTTCCGTTCCAATGGAAATATGTGAATGAATTATAAGTCTATGTCACTGAGAGATAATGTTACATCCTAGTGTGGAACGAGTTTTGGAAATCGGTCAAGTAACTATAAGGTTCCCGTTCTCGTTCCTGTTTGTGTTCCCGTAGGACTATAGGAAGTCTACGCTAAGTTACTAAGGGATTATGTGGCATCCCAGTACTAAAAGAATTTTTGAAATCTGTCCAGTAGCTTCCAAGTTTCCGTTCCCAACACCGTTCCTGTGGGATCTTCCGTTCCTGTGGAAATATGTGAATGAAATAAAAGCCGAGATTTATTAGGAATTTCTATATTCACTTATATTCACTCAACTTGCGAGTATCAATGAAACACTTTATATGGCTATATTCACTTACCAAGTTCACTTTCACAAACTCCTTTTAGCAACCATCCCTGTTGTTCGCTTAGGTAAGAGAGTTATTTTTGTTCACTTACGCTATTCACTTAGGGGTTGTTGTTTTTCCATTTTGCGATGTTTTGTTTAAGTGAATATAGACTCCCAATGAAACTCGGCAAAAGTCTATGTCTATGTATGATAATGTAGTAACATCCTAGAGTTGAAAGAATTATTGAAATCGGTCAAATAACTTTAAGGTTCCTTAATGCTGAAAGAATTTTTGAAATCAATCCAGTAGTTTCTAAGTTTCCGTTCCCAATCCCGTTCCTGTGGGAGTATTTGGATTAAACCTTGACAGAAATCATCTCTGGGCTAAACTTTGTAAGCCCTGAAGATTTCATAAAAATCCATTGGGTTGCTTATGACATGAGTCTAAACGGACATACATACATCATATTTTATATATAGATACACAGATAGATAGATAGATAGATAGATTTATTTATTTGCATGTGTTGCATTTTTCACTTAAGTACCGTGTGACAGACGATATTTTTCGTCTTACAGACGCGAGCACAAATAACGCAGATGATCTTCCGACTCGTGAGCATGCCACATAAAATTGACCATGGAAAAAACATTCTACGATTGACCTTGTGATTTATTTATGGTCATAGCGAATGCAAGACGGATCGGAAATGACAACGGGAACCTTAAAGTTATTCGACCGATTTTAAAAGTTTTTTTGAATTTTAGATGAAACATTTAGGAGAGATACGTAACATGTACTATATTTTATCCAAATACTCCCACGGGAATAGAAGGACGGGAACTTTAAAAACACAGACCTGAGCAACGCCGTAAATGTTGAGGGGTAAGAGGTAGATGAGTATGTCTGAAGCATTCCAGGGTGTTCAGCGAAGATCTCCGCTGACTCATAAACTGTATGACATTTGGACTATGCATCATCTGTTTTGAGAAGTCAACTTTTTTTGATTTTTTTTTTTTTTTTCTTAAAGAACAGTGTTTTGTTTATAACGAAAGCTAAAGCATTGCATTGATTTTGTTTCTGTTTCACACTGTTTTTTGTTTATTTGCTGTTTCAATGTTGTCCTAAGCTACCTCCCCACCAATTTTCAGCCAAATTGGTTCAGCCGTTTTTGATTTATAAATTTGGACTTTTGAAATTATCATTTATAAGGTTAGCGTTCCCAATCACGTTCGCGTATCATCCTAAATGCGAAAGAATTTTTGAAATCAGTCAAGTAGTTTCGAGGCTCATGTTTTCGTTCCCGTAAGAATAAAGAAATGAATTATAATCTTAGTGACTGAGGGAAAATGTATCATCCCAATTCTGAAAGAATTTGTGAAATATGACCAGTAGTATCTAGGTTTCCGTTGCCAATCCCGTTCCGGGATAAAAAAAAAATATATAGCTGAGCCTTCTGGCATTGTCCGGGTCCCTAGGGAATATGAGGATGAAATTATTTATGTTAATGAGGGATAATGTACCAACTTAAAGTTGAAAACATTTTTGAAATAGGTCATACGGTTTAAGGTTCCCGTTCTAGCTCCAGTTTCTGTTCCCATGAGTATATATGGATGAAATATAATCTATGCTACTGAGGGTGTATATGACTCTTATTAAAATAAAACACGGTAAGAATTTTGTTTGTGTGAAAAATATACAAAAAACACACAATTTATTTTCTCCGGTTTAACAAAAAGCAATACACGTCTTGTCTATCTGCCGGACAGAAAAAAACTAAAAAACTACCCTTGTCTCTTATTCCAAAGTATACAATTCAAAGAGAGACATAAATAACTACTGCGTAATTCTATGACTCTTCAAAACACGAATGGTTTAAGTTGCCATTCGTAACAGAGGGGTTATATAGCATCCTAGAGCAGAAAGATTTTTGAAATCTTTCCAGTAGTTTCTAAGTTTGCTTTCCCAATCCCGTTCCCTTGGAATAGTGTAACTAACACGACTTTCTTTTATATATGTACTTGTTATAATTGTATTTGTACAAAATACATAAAAAAAACTACTAAAAGTGCCCATATTATTGTTTTATTCAAACAATCCTCAAAGGTAAACATTTTTTTTTATTTATTTTTAAATTTTACCCATTTTGTATTTTTTCAAGTATAATAAAAAGTATGGGTTTTTGAATAAACTTAATACTAGATTTTTTCTTTATCATTGTTTTGTTCATCTGTAAAAAATAAGGAAACTCTATGTTTAACAGATATTTTCTGAAAAAAAGTGACCTCAAAGTTAGAATTTTGTTTGGGAAAGAAAATTTGAACACCACTTAAAATTTAAAATCTGGTTACCCTAAGCCTAAAGAACTTAATTACTTAGGTGGGCATTACAGTTCGGGGTGAACCTGGGCCGCAACCAACATCCTTCTATAACGACTTCGATTTCGGGCGAGCTCTCTCCAGTTTCGCACTCCAAGTCGGTTGAGGTCTTCATCCACTTGATTGCGCCACCTAAGGCGAGGTCTTCCCCTTCCGCGATTTCCCTGCAATGTGCTTTCGAACACCCGACGAGCCGGAGCGTTTGGGTCCATCCGCTCAACATGGCCCAACCATCGTAGCCTCGCGATGCGTACTCTTCTGGCTATGCCCAAGTCGCGGTACAGCTCATACAGCTCGTTGTTGTATCTTCTTCTCCACACATTGCCTTCGCATACGGGACCAAAGATCATTCGGAGAATTTTTTTTTTCGAAACGACCAAGGGTTTCTTCATCCGCTTTGGATAAGGTCCATGCTTCCGCGCCGTAAATCAGGACTGAAATGATTAAAGTCTTATTCAAGGTTACGCTGGTTTTTCTGGAGAGGGCTTTGTTTCTCAATTGCCTTCTTAACCCAAAGAAGCAACGGTTGGCAAGAGTTATTCTCCGTTTGATCTCCGCACTGATGTTGTTGTCCGTGTCTACAGCGGATCCTAGGTAGACGAAGTCCTGTACTACCTCGAAGTTATGTCTGTCTATTGTGACGATTTGTCCAATTCGTCGATGTTCTGTGTCCCTGTTTGATGACAACATATACTTCGTTTTGCCCTCATTAACCATCAAACCCACTTTTGCCGCTTCTGTTTCAATGCGCGCAAAAACACCTATGACATCACGCTGTTTTCTTCCTATTACGTCAATATCGTCTGCATAGGCGAGTAATTGCACAGACTTTTGAAAGATTGTTCCTCTGGTGTTGACGTTTGAGTTTCTTACAATCTGTTCAAGTATGATTTTGAAGAAATCGCATGACAGTTTATCGCCTTGCCTAAAACCTTTTTCGACATCAAACGCCTCGGTGAGTTCTTTACCGACCTTGACGGAGCAGCGTGAATTCTCCGAAGTCATCCTGCATAGTCGTACGAGTTTTGCAGGGATGCCGAAACTAGACATGGCTCTGTACAGCTCGTCTCTATAGATACTGTCATACGCGGCCTTGAATTCGATAAAGAGATGGTGAATATCGATATTATGTTCACGGGTTTTTTCCAAGATCTGCCGTAATATGAAAATTTGGTCTATTGTGGACTTCTCTGGTCTAAAACCACATTGATAAGAACCTATCAACTTGTATACGTTGGGTTTCAGACGTTCACATATTACAGCAGACAAGATCTTATAAGCGACGTTAAGGAGGCTTATCCCTCTATAATTGGCGCAATTGTGAGGGTTTTGCTTTCTTTAGGATCGGGCATACGATACTGAGGTTCCATTCATCGGGCATGCTTTCTTCCGACCATATCATGCAGATCAGCTGGTGCATGCTACTTTCCAACTGATCTCCAGCTGCCTTGAAAAGTTCGGCATCAAGGCCATCTGCGCCTGCAATCTTATTTAATTTAAGTTTGCATATAGCAAGCTTAACTTCTTCTAGGTCGGGAGGACGGCATTCTTGATCATTGTCCAAGCTGAATGGGACAATCTGCCTGACAGCGGAATTTGTGTTCTCATCGCCGTTAAGCAGTCTGCAGAAATGATCTTTCCAGATCCTAAGTAGCGACTGTGACTCTATAACTATGTTTCCCTGCTGGTCTTTACAGGCTTCGGGGCTTGCCACCCTGGCAGGATCTTTTTACCTTTTGGTAAAACTTCCGAATCTCATTCCTGTCATGGCACCACTCTACTTCCTCAAACGAGCGCTTCTCATGCTGCTTCTTTTTCTTTTTGAGAAGTCGGTGTTCTTCCCTTCTTCTCTCTTTGTAAATCTCGTTATACTGATCGTAAGCAGCCCTCGTTCGTGTTTGCATAGCCATTTGTCGTGCTCTTTGCTTGGCTGCATTTGCCTGCCTGCATTCTTCATCGAACCATGGGTTTCGTTTTGGTGGCCGAGTGAAACCCAGAACCTCAGAAGCAGCGGTTCTGATGGCTTCTTGGCATTGCTGCCACTGGTCTTCAATGTTTAATGCTGGCGGCATGGGATTCAAGGATAATTGAAGGGACACTCGATTGGAAAAGGCATTGGCAATCTCTTGCGATTGTAGCTTTCCGACGTCATATCTCTTCACAGCGTTAGTTCGTGCTGGTCGGGAACAAGACATCCTCATTCGTACCTTGGCTACAACAAGGTAGTGGACCGAGTCAAAGTTGGCCCCTCGGAAAGTTCGGACATCTAGCACACTGAAAGAGTGCCTTGCGTCGATCGCAACATGGTCAATTTGGTTGACGGTTAATTGATCTTAATTGATCTGATCGCCATGTACCTTTATGAATTTTGAGGTGCGGGAAGCGTGTACTATGTTATGTTGGCGAATTTAGCCCTGATGCGGATGGTCATTATACGCTCATTGACTGGATTTTGGCTAATCACCTTATCCCTGAGTCTTCCTCTAACGACAAATCCGCACCCAAATAAACGCTGTTTCTGTTGTCTGTAGCAGTCGCCATAGTATATGTCACAGTTTTTCATCTTCTTTATGCCTGGTCCACTCCATCGCACTTCTTGGATGGCGGTTATGTCTGCTTTGCAGCAGTCTAGGGCGTCCGCTAATTCTCCAGCTGCACCTAGTCCGTTAAGAGATCTTACGTTCCACCAGCAGATCCGGAGGTCGTTGTCCTTTTTTCGTTTGCATGGGTCGTCAACTTTGAAATCATTATCGTTATCCGAGGCTGCTTGTTGTTTCGGAACTGGGCTTTTTTTACGTGGTTGGGAAGTTAACCCTACGCACAACCCCCAACCTGGAGGTCCAGGTCCTTTTGGATCCCTTCGGACACAAAGGGCTGGAGTATCCAGAGTCAGTACCCTGCTGCAGGGGTGTGAGTGCTGCCGTTGGCTCACCAGGAGCTCGTCCGCCACCATCTCTACTTCAATACCCTGTCCTAGTATTGAAAAACCCCATAAGACCTTTAAACCAAATATGTTGGAGTAGCTCTTTCAGGGGTTTCTGCTTTTATGGCTGCTGAAATCCACCGTTGATTCTGTCCTTCGAATTCATCCGCTGGGACATTTACACGAAAGACCACTGAGATTCGTGCAGTCAGTCATTGCTCGCAGAGCAATAATAGTGTTGATCGATCACAATTCTTTGATCCAGATTCCCTTATTAACACTCGCACTTACTAGTTTAGCAGGTCAGCTCTGGACGGAGCATCCCAGGTCCCAGTGAATACCGCTTGGAGGTATAGTAAGCACAATTGACGTGTACTATAAGTTACAGCATCTGGGCGTCGCCAAGTTGGCACCAGTCAGAGCCTACCCGAATAGTACAACGCCCATCCACCTAAAGAAGCTCAACTTAAATACAGTCTTCAAGGTTGTTGTTTTTACAAAAAATTAAGTCTAAGATTAAGTCTCTATCACTAGTATTGACAGAGATATCGAATTTAAGACAGGTCAGGGTACACCAAAGTTAGCCTTTTCTTAAATTGTCAAAAAGTGATGTCAAAGTTGAGAAATGAGCTTTACTGTAGAACAATTTTTTTCTTAGAATATGACCAAAAATCACACCCCAAAGGATAATACACGAAGTACGGGACACCCTGTATATATATATAGATATAGATATAAAGATATAGATATAGATAAATTATGGGAAAACCATAGGTATCAATGACCTTCCACCAGAATACCAAGCATTTAGATTTCAGTGGGTTAAGGTGAGGCCTATTGTGCTCTGACCAACTTTGAACGGTTGCTAGGTCATCATTGGCCTCAACAGTAGCATTTTCAATCAAACCTATGGGGAAACATTTTCGCATCTGAACATAATCAGGGTACATATCTACTTAGCAGTTTTGGAAAGGTAAATCATTGATATACATAGAGAACAATAAGGGTCCAAGTATTAAACCCTGTGGAACCCCTCTTTTTAACATTAAAAATTCGGAAACGGAACGATTTTCCACAACTGCCTGAGATCGAAGATTCAGATAAGACTGAACTAGCATTGCAGAAGAGAGAGAGAAATTGAACTGATTAATCAACTTACTAACCAGGATTTGGTGGTCTACCGTATCAAAAGCCTTTGAAAAATCTAGAAGAACTAGAAACGTGACAATCAACGGCTTGCCTAATATTTTCTACTACATTTAGATATAAGGTTTGTGGTGCAGCTGTGCTAAGGACGAAAACCAGACTTATTATTACATATAGTATGATGTGGTCGGTTAGAAATTTCCTTATCTGACAATATTTTATCCTCTCTAAGACCTTAGAAAAGACACGCCACCCGTGCTACAATATTACCAGACGAAAAGGGAAGGATAAAACAAAAACTTTAACAGAAGTCAACAATCCGTAACCAATGGACTAATAAAGTTTCTCAAAGTATCAAAATTCAGTGCAATTTTCATTCCAATTACTTTCCAAATCCGTTCCACACTGCTCACATTCCTTTTCAAAGGAACCGATTCAAAAAAGTTCATCTAGAAATACCAACCGTCGGTCGTTCGGTCGATTAGCTCCTTTCAAATCTAGTTCTTCGCTCCCTACTCAAAATTAATTAAGTAATTCCATCAAAACCAAGCGACTTGAGATGTTTCCTTTGCAATTATATTAACTTCAGTGCATAATTCCGATTTTCATGAGAAGTATAGCTACTTCATTGCAAAAGTTGTATGTACACTATGCTCCTTGGTTTGCGACCTCCAGACGAAAATATTTTGCATCGATTGTGCATACGCTGCCAACTCAAAAAGTCCCCCACACTAACAAAAAGACGATCCTTCACTTTTATGTGCTTGTTTTGTGGCACAATGGAGAAGTGAGGTATGATGAAAATGGTGTAGGAGGATGCCAGTGTGCACCAACAACAATGCTGCCCTATTCCCTATGGCCACCAGTTGTACCAAAGTCATACTCCATTGATTTTGTAAATATACAACAGTGAGGCACATGGCACCATTCCATGTGACATCGTGTTCTGTGTAGATACTGTGTACTGGGTAGTGCATTATACAATGGCCGCCCGCCCGAAAAATAAGAACACACATCCTGCAGCAGCATATATTGCCATTCTTGATGCATGAACTATACACACCAATACAAATAAACAAAAATGCTATGAATATGTGTTACGAATCGTGCCAGAGTTGCCGCAGGTGTATTTCGATCAAAAGACCGAAGCTATTTTTTGGAAAGGGAAACAGACGTCCCTCAGACTTACAACTAAAAGCTTACAATGGCAACTTCGGAATCAGCCCAACCAATTTGTATGTGTAGTGCTCCACATTCAACATTTATATTCAGTTTCAAAGTTACCCATAAACTAGGTCAGAGCCAACCAACCATCCAAGCCAACCCACCAGCCAACCTCCAAAATGTGCACAACGTGACATAGAAGAAGAAGAAAAAAACGACTTAAAACATCTTGGTGATGCCTGTAAACAGAAGCATCAACAACAACACCATCAAAAGCAATTGGAAAGGATTTGCAAGGATACCCAGCCCATGTTGAACAAAGAAAAATAGAAAATATCTAACATAAGGAAAAAATAGAATAGTCAGAATTAATAAGAAGACAACAATTGCAAGCAATAGACTTATCGAACAGGACCAAGCCAAACAGAATGAAGAGCAGCAGCAGTGCAGTGACGACGACGGGCTTTCAAGTTTAAGGTGCATGCAGGATGCAGCACTAACCAATATTTGGAACGACATGCAGTTGCTTTATGATGGATAAATTCAAGGAGCACTTGTGCCTTGCCGAAATTGCATGTTACCCCAAAAAAAACTTGACACAGAAATTGCAAGTCCTTCAGATCTGCCCCCATCATCATCATCACTATCGTCATCGTCACCATGATCATTGGAGCGTCGACTTCGTCGTCGTCGTCCCCTATTAGTGTGCATCGATGCAAGCAAAAGTGTTGGAGGTAGGTGGTTCTCTCCTTAGAGATGCCACAGCAGGGGGATATTGTGCCAAGTGTTCCTTTTTATTGTGGCGAATTTTTGTTTCTATCCTAAATCCTAAGGCGAAGATTAAATTGTTTTGTGTAGAAATATGAAAGAAGAAATGTATTGGAATTCATGAATGCTACTACTTTTTTTGCAGAGTTCTTCTAATAATAAGAAGGCCATTGAGAGCACTTTATGTTGGAAAGTGTTCCAAGGGGAATGTAAAAGTATGCAAGTGGATTATATACTTCGAGTTGGTTTGTTAGTTTATCACATTTTTCAGGGCTTTTCTCAGGGACTAAGAGCTGACAAAGAAATTTGTGGGCATTCAACGAAATTTGGAAAAGACCAGGAGACGTTAAGAATTTGATGAGTTACTTGAAGGACAGAGCGTGGAGCTTTAAGACAGAATATTGATGAAAGGCTTAATACGGAGTAAACAATACTATAGAAAAATTTACAGAGACTGTGCAGAAGCAGAACCTATTGACGCTCATATCTCACGCGTCTAACTTATTTAGAGCGCTGTCCCACAAAACTGCCAAAAAAACCAAAAATTGTGTTGAACACCCGCTGAAAGTTTCTAGATTCAGTTCCCGTTAGGGTATGGAAATGGAATACAGTCTTTTTTAGGCATAATGGATCATCCTAATATCGATGTTCATTTCGGTTCAGAAAGTTTTAAGTTTCCGTTCCGGTTGCACAAACGAAATTAATTCAAATATTCAGTTTCTTATCACAAAATTTACATTTTCTGTTTTTCACATTTCGATTTTTGATTCAATTCTTCTTTTGACGCCTAGATGTCGCTGGCGGCTGATATATGAATGTAATTCCCCTAATGGTTTGCTGAATTTCACCCAGAGCTGACCAAGGTATACTTGACAACTACATGACTTGTTAAAAAAATTTCTAAGTTTTAGGTTTTTAAAAAACGCTTATCCACGAAATCACCACTCATGCCTGTTATTTGAAGAAAAATTCATACCATTTGACAACTTGGAGGTTTGAAGACAAAGCTAAAATCCATTTTTTTCTTCAAGTCTTGGACTTAATTATGATGCTATTTTTCTAACTGAAACAAAACTAGATAAATCTATTCTAAACAATAAATATTCTGCAGTTCGTACCAAACCTTTCGGGTGGATCGGTCTCATCTTACAAGCAGTAAAAAATCTGCCATCAAAAATTGCTACAACTCTGAAATTATTTCATTACCCTCTACGATCGAATGATCGCAAAGTACTTATTGGTGACTTTAATTTACCTGACATTGAATGGGAGGTTCTTGAAGAAGACGACAAATTTTTATCAGCAACCTCGGTTACCTCTGAAGAAAGTACTTCTTTCGTCGACTCAACGAGTTCTTTATCCTTAGATCAAATAAACCCGTTTAAAAATGAAGTAGGTAACTTTCTCGACCTAGTGTTTACCAATGACGTTAATGGATTAACTGTACAAAGATCGTGCCCTTTATTGGATGATGTTAGGTTCCACCCATGCTTGTGCAAGTCAATACACCCATGGCTATGAATTTGACTTCAAAAAAACTGATTTTGTAAAACTAAAGATGTAACTTTCTCAATTTCAATGGGATCTTGTTGATATGGATGTCAACAAAGCAACAGATACTTTCTATGACATTTTACATAACTGCTTTTCGAAAACAGTACCTGTTCGTCGCATCAAGATTGTTGATAACTGTGATCCTTGGCTCAAACCTTTCCTTAAGAGGCTTAAAAATAAAAAATAAAAATAGACTACACAACAAGCTAAAACTCAAGTTAAGTGTTCCCATTGCTCAGGAGTTCAGCAGATTAAGAAGGGAGCTCCAAATACAATCTGTTTTCCCGTGGTAGTCTTCATTTATTACAACATTGTTGTAATAAAAGCCGATGCAACATGCAAGACTATATTTACTGCAAAAATCAGCTTTATTCCTAAGATGATGGAATCCATAATAATCGCAGAGTTGATTTACGGAACAAAATCGCATACATCTGACCGACAACATGGATTCGTCAAGGGCTTCATCATAATCATATCACAAAAGGATTTATGAATGGTCTTCAAACGGATGTGGTATAGACTGATTTTTCGAAAGCTTTTGACCAACTTAATCGCCAGCTGCTAATTAAAAAACTTTCAAATTTCAGTTGGTCTCTGAAACTTGTTCAGTGGATTGAAAGTTTCTTATCATCTCGCACTTAATACGTTAAGTTCAAATCTCAAGTTTCCTGCGCAATAGAAGTTAAATCTGGGGTTCCACAAGGAAGCCACCTGGGCCACTATTGTGTGTGATATTTATTAATGATCTACCCTCTGTGATAAGATACTGTGATATACATCTATAGTAGGGGAGCCCGAGCCGCTAAATTTGCAGTTACTAAAGCGTCATGGGGACTTATTGGATTGTGAAGTTTACGTTCTAAAACGAAAAAAAGTGTATGGCAGTTTTTCATTTTAGTGGGGCGATGGGCGTGTATGAGCTTTTAAAAATGTAAAAAAAAAACAGTTAAATTGAAATACTCGAGCGCGTCAGATTTTCATAGAGTATACGCGCTTTGTCTTTCTTATAACGGATATATATTAATCTGACGATTTACTGGGGGGCAAATGGGCGTAAAGAGAGGTTAAAAAAACAAAAAATAAAAAGTTATTCGAGCGTGTGAGATTTTCAAAGTGAATGTTAAGTGTACTCTAAAAAGTGTATATTTCAATAATCTGACAATCAGTCATAGCTGATTTTTAAAAATGTAAAAAAAACACGTGACCTTGAAATACTCGAGCGCGTTAGATTTTTATACAGAGTGATCAACTTGATGTCTTCGTCCTCCAGGATGATAATCTGACAATTATATGGGGGCGTACTCTTAGTCTGACAATTTTAAAGTAACAATTCTTTGTTGTTTCTATTTTTTGTTACTGGATGCAATCAAAAAATATGTACACATATTATGTATTTAAAAATTTTGTATCGAAATTTTGTTGAAAATACTTTTAAAAAAATCCTGAAAGTTTGAACCCTTAATATTAATTTTAAGTGCTCGATCAAGAGGTGTGAAGATTTTCCATTGAAAATACACGGAAACTCTGATTTTTTATTTTTAAATTTCTATAACTCAGCGGCATTTCATGGGATCGCCTTAACCGAAGATGTTTTTTTCTCAAAATTGAAAGCTCTACAAAAATGTTCTTTTTGGCAAAGTCGTTACTCATACCGGGAAGGTGGTACGGGCCACTTAACCAGATTTTTGCATAAAATTCACGTTTTGTCGCAGTTATCTCGTAAATAACAAAAGCTACAGAAAAATTGTAAATTACAAACTTGTAGAGAATTTAATTTTCTACAAAAAAAGTCTCCTGGACCAATTGCTAATATCAATATTAACCGAGATATTAACCATCATATATTATACATTTCACTGACGATTTTACCTCAATCGCCCCAACCAAAATGTCAGATTATATGTTTTCTGTAATCCTGATAAAATTACCTTCAAAATAAAAAAAAATTAATCGCGCTCGAGTATTTCGAAACATCGATTTTTTTTTACATCTTTGTGACTCGCCTACTTACGAAGGCCCCGCTCAAATTGTCAGATTATTGAAATATACACTCTTCTCGATGTAATCAACCTACCATCTTTTAATCTGACGCGCTCGAGTATTTCCGATGATCGACTTTTTTTTACTAATCTGACGGGCTGCTCTCAGCGAACGCCCCAACATTTAGGTTTAATATATGGTAGGAGTACATTACATGGTGCAAGGTTTCTCCCCATATGATTTTCTGACGCGCTCGAGTAACGCGCGAAATCCCCTCTTGGGCTCCCCTACTACTATATGCTGACTATGCGAAAATCTCGTTTTCATACAAAAATAATGCTTATCACATTCAACTGCAATCTGATATCGATCACTTATTTTAATGGTGCAATAACAACTGTCTCACACTGAATTCTAAGACAGCGGTCCGCAACCCTGGGGTCGCGACCCCATTTGGGGTCGCGAAAGATATTTATAGGGTCGCCAAAAAAGTCAACGAGGTCCTTTACTAAAATATAGCATCTCTTTACATACACAATCAATGTCCTTAAAAGAGAGAGAATCGAAAATTTACTACTTGCTGATGATATCAAAGCACAACTTATAGAGCGCGTGAAAGGAAGTCCTTATTATGCTATTCAGCTGGATGAAAGCACTGATGTAGCAAATGTAGCTCAACTTCTGATAATTAATCCGATACCGATTTGAAAACGACATAAGTGAAGATTTGTTTTTTTGTCAGGGATTAGAAGGAAGAACAACTGGTGAAGCAATTTTTGATGCAGTTAATACCTTTTTTGCCATGACATAAAGTGGGAATATTGTGTATCTGTGTGTACAGACGGCGCAGCTGCATTGACCGGCTCCAAAACAGGATTCAAGGGAAAAGTAACTGAGATTGCACCTCACGTAGGCTTTGTTCACTGTATGATTCACCGTGAAGCCCTTGCAGCAAAACATTTGCAACCAGATGTAAATAAAGTGTTGGAACAAGTCGTAAAAATAATAAATTTCGCCTTTTCAAAATGATGTGTCGTGAAATGGGATCAGAATACGAAAATCTACTGTTACATACGGAGGTCTGGTGGTTATCGCGAGGAAAAATACTCCGACGTGTATTTGATCTCAAAGATGAAATCAGAATATTTCTACTTGAACGTTAACCAAAGCTAGCGGAATATTTTTTGAATGACAATTGGCTCACAACAGTTGGGTATCTGTCGGATATTTTTGAGAAACTTAACGATTTAAATCAATCTCTGCAAGGGAAGAATACAAATTTACTGATTTTAGCTAACAAAATAAAAGCTTTTTGTAGGAAAATTAGTTTGTGGATAGACGAAATCAGTGCTGAAAACTACGAGATGTTTGCATGTTTGGAGAAATATTCTGAAGAAAACAATGTAAAGGTCGAAGGAGAAATCAAAACCAAAATCATGATGCAACTTACAAACCTTAAGCAAGACTTGGAAATAAGATTCCCAGATACGTCACACGGCGACCAATGGATAATTAATCCATTCACTTGTGATCTTAACACTGTGAAGATGACCTTAAAAGAAAAGGAGCAGCTGACCGATTTAATGTTCGATGAAAGCCTTCGATCTATTTTCAAAACCACGGATCTATTTAAGTTCTGGATAATGACGGAAAAGGAATATCCAATTTTATTTAAAACATCGCTGCTGAAATTGCTGCCATTCGCATCTACATATACCTTTGCGAGACAGCTTTCTCCACATTAACTGCTATAAAAACAAAATATCGCTCCAGACTTAACGTAGAACCTGATTTGAGGGTGTCGATTTCTGATAATATATCACCAAAAATTAATATACTGACTGCAAGTGTGCAAGCACAAGGTTCACATTAGTTTGTAAGTTTACGTATATGTACCTTTTTTAAACAATAAAAAATTAAAATAATTGCTTCTCATTTAATGCCATCATAAAATATTACTCGTATGGTAATTGCATATTTTCTAGTTTGCTCTAATATTACTTTCCAAAATAAGTAAACTCTTCAATATATGTATATAACTTACGAAATAAAAATAGCTAACTTTGTTACCTGAACCAACCTTTGCACTTGTTAACTTAGTGGTTTTTTTTCTGGGGTCGCTCATAACTCTTTTCTTGATTTTGGGGTCGCAATATCAAAAAGGTTGCGGACCGCTGCTCTAAGAAATGCAAAGTCATTACTTTGCTAGAATAAAGAATACTTTCAACAATGATTACTTTATAAGTAACTCGAAACTGGAGAGGATAAATTATTTTGTTGATTTGGGAGTTATATTTGATCTGGAACTAGACTTCGGAATTCATATCGATTCCATAACTGCAAAAGCTTATAATCGTCTGGGAATGATTAAACGTTGGTCTAAAGAGTTCAGTGACCCATATGTCACAAAATGCTTGTTCATTGGGCTGGTTCGTTCGGTCTTGGAACATGGATGTCAAGTGTGGTGCCTGTATTAAGCTTGTCACATTGCTCGAATTGAATCCGTTCAAAAACAGTTTCTTATATTTGCTCTGTGTCATCTTAACTGGGATCGTCTTCATCTTCCTCCATATCGCTCGAGGCTTATGCTGATTGGTCTTAATACCCTTGAGGACAGGTGTCATCACTTAACGCTACATTTATATTCAAACTTTTGAAGGGTGATATAAGTTCAACTCATCTGCTTTCGTTACTAAAAATAAATGTGCCACTTCGGCAAAGTCGAAATTTTAAGATTTTACGAACTAATGAAAGAACATTAAATTATTTGAATGATGAACCTTTTCTCTCCTATGTAAACAATTTAATACTTAAAATTTTTTTGTGGATTTCAATCTTAGTTCTAATAAATTCAAAAAGGAATTATTGCTTTACTAGCTGTGCCCGCGACTTCGTCCGCGTGGAATAGTGACTTTCAGCAGCATTTTTAACTTTTTAGGAAACAAAACTTCTAGCCTTAAAAATGGCGGTACATATTTCCAAAAAAAAACATTCAACCCCTATTTCAACACCTTGTAGCCCTGTTAAAAATACTTTTGAGACCGTAGTTTTTGAATTCCCATTTCCGTTCCCGTGGGAATATAAGGATAGATATATAGCCTTTATCCTTCCGCATGTTCTAGACCATCTCTGTAGCTAATTTAATAAAATCTGTTTAGCAGTTTGAACGGGAGACATACGAAAAACATACCAACATAGCTACATTCGCATTTTCAATATTAGTTAAGACTCCCGTTCCCGTGGAAACATGGTTCCCGTTTTCGTGGGAATATGTGGATAAGTTAAAGTTAATGTTACTCCGGGATTATGGAGCAATCCAACGGTGGATGAATTTTTGAAATCGGTGCTGTAGTGTCAAAGTTCCCGTATACGTTCCTGCTCCCGTGGGAATATAGGGAAGAAATATATAGTCTATGTCTTTCCTCAGGTTCTGTGAACGGGAGACATACGAAAAACATACCGACATAGCTACATTCGCATTTTCAATATCAGTAAAGACTCCCGTTCCCTTTGGAATATGGTGACCGTTCCCGTAGGAATATGGGGATGAGTTAAAGTTTTTGTTACTCGGGAATAGTGTAGCATTCTAACGGTGAAAGAATTTTAGAAATCGGTGCTGTAGTGTCAAAGTTCCCGTATACGTTCCTGCTCCCGTGGGAATATAGGGAAGAAATATATAGTCTATGTCTTTCCTCAGGTTCTGTGAACGGGAGACATACGAAAAACATACCGACATAGCTACATTCGCATTTTCAATATCAGTAAAGACTCTCGTTCCCGTGGGAATATGGTGACCGTTCCCGTAGGAATATGGGGATGAGTTAAAGTTTTTGTTACTCGGGGATAGTGTAGCATTCTAACGGTGGATGAATTTTTGAAATCGGTGCTGTAGTGTCAAAGTTCCCGTATACGTTCCTGCTCCCGTGGCAATATAGGGAACCGTAGGAATATGGGGATGAATTAGTTTTTATGTTAGTCGGGGATAGTGTAGCATTCTAACGGTGAAAGAATTTTTGAAATCGGTGCTGTAGTGTCAAAGTTCCCGTATACGTTCCTGCTCCCGTGGGAGTATAGGGAACCGTAGGAATATGGGACTGAATTAGTTTTTATGTTTCTCGGGGATAGTGTAGCATTCTAACGGTGAAAGAATTTTTGAAATCGGTGCTGTAGTGTCAAAGTTCCCGTATATGTTCCTGCTCCCGTGGGAGTATAGGGAACCGTAGGAATATGGGGATGAATTAGTTTTTATGTTTCTCGGGGATAGTGTAGCATTCTAACGGTGAAAGAATTTTTGAAAACGGTGCTGTAGTGTCAAAGTTCCCGTATACGTTCCTGCTCCCGTGGGAATATAGGGAACCGTAGGAATATGGGGCTGAATTAGTTTTTATGTTTCTTGGGGATAGTGTAGCATTCTAACGGTGAAAGAATTTTTGAAATCGGTGCTGTAGTGTCAAAGTTCCCGTATACGTTCCTGCTCCCGTGGGAATATAGTGAACCGTAGGAATATGGGGCTGAATTAGTTTTTATGTTTCTTGGGGATAGTGTAGCATTCTAACGGTGAAAGAATTTTTGAAATTGGTGCTGTAGTGTCAAAGTTCCCGTATACGTTCCTACTCCCGTGGGAATTTTGGGAACCGTAGGAATATGGGGATGAATTAGTTTTTATGTTTCTCGGGGATAGTGTAGCATTCTAACGGTGAAAGAATTTTTGAAAACGGTGCTGTAGTGTCAAAGTTCCCGTATACGTTCCTGCTCCCGTGGGAATATAGGGAACCGTAGGAATATGGGGCTGAATTAGTTTTTATGTTTCTTGGGGATAGTGTAGCATTCTAACGGTGAAAGAATTTTTGAAATCGGTGCTGTAGTGTCAAAGTTCCCGTATACGTTCCTACTCCCGTGGGAATTTTGGGAACCGTAGGAATATGGGGATGAATTAGTTTTTATGTTTCTCGGGGATAGTGTAGCATTCTAACGGTGAAAGAATTTTTGAAATCGGTGCTGTAGTGTCAAAGTTCCCGTATACGTTCCTGCTCCCGTGGGAATATAGGGAACCGTAGGAATATGGGGCTGAATTAGTTTTTATGTTTCTTGGGGATAGTGTAGCATTCTAACGGTGAAAGAATTTTTGAAATTGGTGCTGTAGTGTCAAAGTTCCCGTATACGTTCCTACTCCCGTGGGAATTTTGGGAACCGTAGGAATATGGGGATGAATTAGTTTTTATGTTTCTCGGGGATAGTGTAGCATTCTAACGGTGAAAGAATTTTTGAAATCGGTGCTGTAGTGTCAAAGTTCCCGTATACGTTCCTGCTCCCGTGGGAATATAGGGAACCGTAGGAATATGGGGATGAATTAGTTTTTATGTTACTCGGGGATAATGAAGCATTCTAACAGTGGAAAAATTTTTGAAATCGGTGTTGTAGTTTCTAAATTCCCGTATACGTTCCCGTTCCCGTGGGAATTTAGGGATAAAATATAGCCTATGTGTTATTCTGATGTATAAGCTATATTATTGGAAAGTTTAATTGAAATCCATTCAGTAGTTTTTGCGTGAAAGAGGAACAAACATACATCCAAACATACAAACTTTCACGTTTATAATATTAGTAGGAAGTAGGATAATCTGCTTAGACATTAATTATAATCCTTAAATTACTATGCAAAATAACTGTGAACAGAACAATTGTGTATCTGTAGTTATAGTTAGATAAATAAATAAACTCTTTTTGTTAACTGAGCTCGTCCTAAACAGAAAGCTAGTGCTACTGGCGAGTTAAGCGAAAAGTTATTGCTTAAAAAATAATTAAAAAGGCCTTTCAAAAAACTCTTTGTGGCGACCACATAGCACAGCCAGGGCTTCAACGAAAAAAACCATGTAACAGTATTGTTTCAGACGATCACTAACCTTATTGTGGTGGGGGGCTTTAGTAGTTTAATTAAATTTTTTGAAACTAAAAAGTGATCGAACAAAAAGTATGGAACGTAACCAAAAGGGTAACTAGACTCTAGGTGGCAGTCGTCAAAGTGAAAATTAACCCAGGTTTTCTCAATTGCGGCGGGGGTAAGGACTCTGGGGGTCCTATCTAACATACTAGCTTAAACCTTTTCAGGTGCATACACCATTGTCGAAGGTACCGTAACTGATGACTTCTGCAGCTCTCTCCAAGAAGCACTTCGTGTTTTGAACTGGAAGGATGAAGAAGTTAGCTCAAAGGTCCTATCTTCAAGGCTAAATTCTTATCCTGGTTTGGTTGCTGATCAGAGTGGTGCTACCACAGCATTAAATGAAGCTGAAAATCTGACTCCACTCTAATGGCGGCATCTCTTGGAGAACAGCTTTTCAAGCGTCAATAGGACCTGGAGAGAAGGCGAGCAGCAGTGGCCCAGAGCAAAAAGGTCACCAGAGCTCCCGAAGACACTGAATTCAGATGTAAGCCTTCGGTAATGACGGCGAGAGAAGGCGAGCAGCAGTGGCCCAGAGCAAAAAGTTCACCAGGGCTCCCGAAGACACTGAATTCAGATGTAAGCCTTTGGTAATGACGGCGAGAAAGGGACAGGTCGGAAGAGGTCTCACACATCAATTCAGGACAGTAACCATAGCTACGCCGCCGTCTTACGCAAACGTGTACAGGGTCAATTGGAAGACGGTTTCTGGAAGCTCTGTCAAACTTAATGTTGGTCAAACTTTTAAGTGAAAGAAGATTGATGAATGGGTCGCTCTCGCTAGGCTTGCGAACTAAGCCCACGGAGACTAGCTGGAAAGGACAAGGCCATCAAGGTTAAGATTCTTGTAGGTCCAACTAAATCGTCCGTCGGTGAATGAAAAAGTGACTCTGACTCCACGGACACTGATCGGGCGGTATAAAGCCTTGAAACAACATACAGAGGGCAAGCACTGCGGAAGATATCTATAGGAGCTTGTTATGGGTGAGAGCAAATACATTCAGTGGGAGGAATGTTGTTTGGAGGACGGAACCCTTTTGGTCGAGTGCTCTAATTAGCAACCCCTGACTGGTTGCGTGCCTCTGTACCTGAAACACCACCCTCCAAAATTCCTCTTTGAAATTTTCACGGCGCCGGTATTGACGAGAGCCATCCGCTTTATCCCGGAGAAATACAGAAATACAGCGCTTCGACAGTACGAAGTGCGAAGTCACGAAGTTAAAGAATCGGGATGGTGAAGACGGTTCATACTTTGTTGTACGAGTGGATTAAGTTTTTCTGGCGATTATCAAATCTATCTGGGAAGAATTTATTTCAAATTTGTTTCCAATCGGTGAAAATGTTATACGGAAAGAGGTCTATATACATACATATATCAATGATACTCACTCTGATCAACCGCGGATATTCTGAGGCTGCTACTGCACTCCTATGTGGCAGACTTTCCGTGCTGAATACAGAAACTTATCTCATAGCAATCCAAGAGCCATGGACCTAAAAAGGCTGCGTTCTTATATTTGAAAAGCTACAAGCTTTAATGCTTTAATGTACTGACATACCACTGACCTGTTTCATCATATCAATCCCATTTCCAGCAACTAAATTTGATCAATTTTGCGATCAAGACTTGGTTGCGGCCACTGCAAACTACAAAACAAACTGTGCGTGGCTAGTTTTCATCGTTGCGTCAGCTTACTTTCTTTAAACATCCATTTTGTCCCGTCCCACCAGGCAGGATGTGGTCCTGGTGGAGTTCGGAGAAAACCGGAGCTAGGGTTCATTATTTGCTGCGATGCTTACGCTCAAAACTTAGTTTGGGGAAGCACACAACGCAACATGAGAGGCAATCATCGCCAGAAGGTGGTAATTAACTTGACATTATCTATCAGATATGCCAGGAAAATTACCAAACGTAAACTTCTGCCGGACGTGTCACTACCGAACCACAGATAAATTTATTCTTATGTAAAAAATGTGGTCTCTGCTAAAAACTGGCAGGACACTTTTAAATGACGAACTTGGTAATTTCGTCAATCCCTTATTTAAGCTCTCAACAAAGCATAAAGTATAAAGAAGTGGAAGATGCACTTCTTAAAATGGAGTGTTCTTTTAATAGGAGCTTTGAGTTTGCATTTTCAGTTTGACCAAAGTCGATTAAGTCTATAGTTCCGTGGTGGAACGCTGAACTACAGAAACTTCGCAGTCAGCCAAGTCTTCTCAATAGGCTGGAACATATGCCGATTAACACAGACCGGACTTTCAAAAGTTAATTCGATGGTCCAGGAATTCCTCTAACGAATTTTTTGAATTCGGTTTGCCAAAGCCTTAAACGGAACAACGTAAAAAACAATCCCGTTTAGGTTTCAGGCCATCACGGCATAACTGAAAATGAGATCGCCGGTGAACTTGCTAGACAAGGACCACAGACGCTTTCTCAGGATCAGAACCGGAACTTGGTCTGCCGTTCTCCACAATTAGTTTTTCAATCAAGGATTATTCCTTTAATAGCGCAACCGCAGATGGAATTTCTTCATTTGATAGCTATCCCGAAGCAGAGATTTATATGAATATAGAAATCTTATTGACTTTGACACGGGGCAATTCTTTTCTGCCAAGCATTTAAGCATGCCAGGCCTAAGTGATACCACACTTTGTGAATCCTGTGGAGAGCATGACAAAACCGCATCAAGCTACAGAGACTCAGTGCAGACACGATAAGAGCTGGTAAAGTAGATTCCTTGAGATGGCAGTGAAGAAGGTTGGTATTTGGTGCAATGGATCATCATCGAAAAGTACACCAGCTACGGAGTTATGGACTGTTCTGAGCTAATTAAATAGGTATAGCCTTAATAATTGACTTCTCAGCAATGGAATTGAACACATACGTACAGCGTAGTGTCCAACACTCATACTCATCCAATGCACTACCCCTGCCCGCAGTTCCACCATACCAACCTTGTCAAGATGTAAATATCTAACGATTAAGATGCAAAGTCTTTTAGAAACAATAAGAGGATCTCTAAACTTAACCAGCATGACTCTGGAGACCTATTGCTGTCTAGAGAGATTTGTAGGCCACCGTGAACTGCAGTTTGTATTAAGAATGGCGCCGTTTTGAAAAAATTGAATTGGTAAATCTAATGCTTGAAAGGAGAGATCTTTAGAATTAAAATAATTGAATAGGTTGACATCATAGAATTAGAGGAGCCCCATGGTCTACTATTTTTTTTTTTTTTTTTGCAGCCGTATATTGAGAGGATTGGGATTGGTCTCGAATTCATTACTAATTGCACCTTAGACCTATGGTTTTATACCAAAAATAGACCAGCGGTATTAAATCTCCCGATCTTGGAGTTAACTCACAGGTTCATCTCAGAATTATGTAAAAATCAGCGTTAACAACGATTTCGTTTCGAGACAATTTACTTAACGTACACCATGCCCAGCAATCGTGCGACTTTGATTCTTCCACGATGAAATGGCAAACCCAACTGAACATAAATAAAGTGACAGCTTGTAAAAAGGACCACGCGTCTAAAAAACACCCATTACAATGCTCAGACTCGATAGCAAAGAAAGAAAAAGATAGGCAGACCAAAACACCTGGTTTTGGCTAGTGGAAGGATTGACTACGCTTTTGAGGTCAACGCGGGTTAGTCCACGGGCGGACCACTAGGGAAAGCAGGACAACTGCGACCTAATTGAAATCACCACGCTCGTGGCCACTTAAAAGGAAGGGGAAGAAGGACTTATCAGTAATTAGAATAGAGTCGTGAGGAATTGGCATTTCCAAGATGGTTTAAGCTTTCTAGGGTTGTTAGCGAGGAACATACAATAACTTTTTTTCTGAAATTAATTTTGTGACTTCAATGTGAAAAAAGATTACTGAATCTAAGCCCTTCCTTTTCTCAAGCTCTGCAGGCTCTTAATCCGTCGGAGCTCTAACAAACAAAGCTTGCATCAAGTCCCCATTTCCGTATCACTACCAACATCAATGCTCGCTGCTGTAAATCTCTCAAATCTCAATTGAAAGACTTTTGGAAAATAAAATCGAACAACTTCACAACACATTCAATGAAAAAATCACACCTTTAAAAATAAATCCTATAAAGTAATCAAGAAACAAATGTTCCGCAAAAGCCGAAATCAGCTGCACAAAAGAAAAGTCAAAACTTATGACAAAAGATTTCCTTTAATCTTCCATCTTCGGGGGAAAGTATTTCCCATATTCTCTAATACATAAGGAAAAATCCATGCAAAAACTTCCGAATGTAATCACTTTGCATTGGATTAGAGCAGGAAGAAGAATCCAATACAAATCAAACCCAAGGACGTTTCTTATTCAACACGACGCAAAAACTCTATTTGCAAAAGTAAAATGCTACAGTTATGAACACGAACTTTTCCCTTCAAAAGTTTCTCTCCTTTTTTTTCAATTTCCACCTTAAGCAGGCCCCCTCCCCCCTCCCTTCTTTGCACTTCCCCTTAATATCGACAGAAAAACAAAATTGAAATGTTAAGGTGCAAGGGTAATCGCGCTTTACACAAGGATTTCCCTATGCCAACATTTACTTTGAAAAGCCCCTTTTCATTGGATGCATATTCATCGACTCTAAACCGGTCGACTATTCATTGAACTCAGTTCGAACAACGTTGTGAATTAATTTTTCTTTTGTAACTTTTTTTTCTCCATTGGATGCCTAATTAATTCCGTTAATGTACTTCTTACTTAATTAAGCGTCAAACTGTTGGAGGCCGCCATTAAAATTTGTATCCTTTTTTCGGAAGGGGGAGGGGGATGGCCTGCTGCTGGGTTTTGTTTTTGTTATGGATTTGTTGAACCCGTCGGCGTCGTCGTCAGAGGAAACGCATTAAATGAAAAAAGAAATATAAGAAAATGGATGTCCTTCGAAATTGAGGTATATTCTTAGTCATCACTTCGACGTTTATGGAAGTGACATCGAAGGACAACGAACGGTGGAAGGGTTTTAAGTAAGTAATTAAAAGGATGAAAAAAGGATATACTGAAGCGAAAATGAAAAGAAATTGGAAATGCAAATTGAGGATACAGTACCCTACACTTATAAGTAGGACAAGTTCATTCAAAGAATAATAAGCGAAGTCGCTTAAAAGAATCACCAATGAAGACAGTTTACCTCGATGTGTCTTTTGAAAATACTTCAAAAACGCCGAAAACAGAAGGACCCTCTTCAAAAAATCTATGCCTGAGTTCCTAAGCGCAGGACCTCTTTGCATTGTGCATCACTGCCTTTTTACGGTTCAAAACACTGCCGCGTATTGCACAGAATAAAATTTTTCGGTCGTGACTATTTTTTGTTCCTTATAAGCGTAATGTACTGTAAGTAGGAAGACAAACCACTATTTTTATATTGTTGTCTGTCCATTGTGAAATAACTCTTAAGAGAACTTATTTGACATTTGCTCAAAGTAAAGGGAAAAGATATTGATTCACTTTTTCAGAATAAAGCAAATAGCTAGCTACTTAATTAAGAATTTTTCGTCGAAGCTATTTGTCCGGAAAAGATGTTACGAATACACTTAGAAGCTATCGCGATAAAGGACTCTGTCATGATATTCGTTCGACTTAAGAAGAGTTATATTGATTAACACTGACTGATCCAGTTATATTGTGTTTTACCTGGAAACTTTCAGTGCACTTACTTTTTTGGTGATGCTGAATGTGAAGTTCTCTGGAAAAATTTCATGGTCAAACACTGAGAGTATTATCTTTTTTTGTAGAAAGAACTTTTTTACATTTTCTTACAAATTTCAACGTCCTTATAGGTCTGTTCGTTGAAGCCCTGGGGTTGCCCTAGGGGCGCCACAAAGTGTTTTCTGAGAAACCTAAATTCACCCTGAATGTCAAATTGAGTGTTTTTTGAGCCATAGGTTTGCAATAGGTTTTCCCCCAACTCGCCCTAGCTTTTTGCTGTGGCGAGTTGAGGGCTGTCAAATGGCATGTTTTTTTTTAATGACAGGGATGTGTGGTGATTTGTGGTATAGCGTTTTTTGAGAACTGGAAACCCCAGGTTTTTTTGATAATTCACAGGGTTGTCAAGAAAACCTGGGTCAACCCTGGGGAAAGTTCAACGAACAGACCTTATGTTTATTTCCCCAACAATAAGGCTTTTTTTTCACTCAGACTATATGTTTCATTTAAAAAAATGGGCAGTAATGGGTCGCACGAACTTGCGATTGTGTGTTAAGGGGGGCTGGTTGTATAGCGGTCTAAAATTTAGACAATTCTTTAAAAAAAAATTCTGTATGAAGGTAGACTTATTTTATTACTTATTAACTACAGAAAAATTAAAATTCAGGCAAAAAATAGGTTTTCAACTTAAACAATAGACTTGAAATCTCCCTCTCTAAAAAAGTTCAATTCACTGGCGAAAGGTGATTTATCTCTCCCTCTAAACTGAAATAAAAATAAATTGTCAAATTTTCAATCAGAACTAATGCAGCTATCACAGGAACTAGAATTTAAAAAATAGAGGGCATTTAAGCGTAAAAATTCGAAAACGACCGGTTTTTTTAAATTAAAATAATAAAAAAAAAAAGTACAAATATTTAACGAAAACTATTTGTTTTAGTTCCAGTGATAGCTTAAAGGGGGATAACGTATTAAAAATATTTTTATTGTTTTTTTTTTTAATTTTTTTAAATGAATGTTTAATACCTTAAAATTATTGTGTCCAAATTTTTGGATTGGAGCAAAATTGAGGACGTTATAAATATTTTCAACGGTCCAAAAGCATTTTCGTTACCTGGCAGCTTTAAATCGTTTTTCCCACAACTCACTTTTTAAAAACCGGCGCCCCTCATAACTTCAAAACTGGTACACCGATCATCTTGAAATTTTTAAGACTATTTTTGTTCATAATTTAGGAGCTAGTGACGAAGAGGTTTTTCAAATTAATTGTTAATTGATATCCTATAATTGTTCATGCATTTATGCATTCCTGCACTGGGCGGTACTTTAACCAAGTAATTTTGGTAGTAGAGTACTCTGGTAGTGCAAAGATGTACACATCATGTAAAAATCTCCACTCCCAAAAGTCAGTGTCAATGAACATAGCCCGCCACAATCAAACGAGGATATTTGGCATCACTGCCATAAATCCTTCGTTCAGTTTGAGTGTGTTTCTTTATTTTTTCCGGAGAAGGAATAAAATACAGAAAAGAAAAAATATATATCCGGAATATCCAGAACAGAATAAATAAAGAAACAGAACTAGAATAAAAAGAATAAAATTATCAGCTGTTTGTTTTCACGTGAAAAAAAAATTGTTTTACGTTTATTTTTGAAGATGGAAGGCAATCATTTAAAAACTTTTGTAAATTATATTGGATTTGCTGCCTGGGAATTGTTTTTTGACAGTGATAGTGAAAGCGAAAATGAGGAAAGAAAAGTAATTGCAAAAAACTATTATGAAATAATGATCCCAATGTATGATGATAAGGCTTTCAAGAGTCATTTTCGACTGGAATGGACAAATTTTCAAGATTTGTGCTCTCTAATTCAAGAAGAGCATGGCATTTTTAGCAATATCCACAGTGAGCGTCCTCAAATTGAATTAGAAAAATAACTCCTTCTAACGTTGTGGTTCTTGTCCAACACCGAGTGCTTTCGGTAAGATGTCTCAATTTGAATCAGAGCATGTATTTTCATGCCACAGTTCAATGGCAGATAGGTTTGGGACTTGCAAAAAAACAGGTTGGACTGTTGCAGACTATGCAACTTTTTGCTGAAAATAAACGTTCGTCATAGAATAATTGCCTGGCCCACCTCACAAGATGTTCGACGCACTGCTTCCCATTACAAGGAATTTACAGGATTTTCAGGTTTTTTAACACAAATCAAAATTATGTGAACAATTAAGAACAAGATTTATATTCATAGGCATTATCGTACGCTTCCTGGGTGTTCATTCAGAACTACAGTAGAGTCGTCACTGGAACATACAGCTGGTGCGTTGATCTCCGGACGCTTAAAATGGATTTTCTCAATGTCCTTAAAGTGCCCAATACTTTGGGCTGTTGCCACTTGTTCCGTTGTGGTCTTTAATTTTTTTATATTGTGTTTTCAAGCCCTTCCATTTTCCAATGCTCCTATCTGCCCCAATGTTTTTTTGCCTGATTGTCGACAACTCTTGGGCGATGTTTTGCCAAACCTTCGATTTTTGAGAGTTGTCGAAATCAGTTTGATGGGCTTCATACAGTCCTATGAGACATTTAATATCTCCTGGAGACCACTTTGAAACCAAATCTGCTAAAAGAAGAAAACAATACGTACATATAAAAAGATACAAAAAATATAATAAATAAGTAGGTACTCATACCCATTTCCATTTTATTATTTTTTACTTTTTTCTGGCAACAGCAACAAGCAACAGCTGACAATGAAAGTATGTAGGTATCTGTCAAACTACAGAATATTCCATTTAAACCACCTCTTGACTAGGAATGAAAAGAATGAATAAAGAAACAAGGAAATAGTTTATCCGAAATATTCCATTGAGTAAAGAGACACGCAAAAAGGGTATTCCGAATTTTTCGAATATACGGAATGAATAAAGAAACACACTCTTTATGACAGCCGGCTTCTTCATACACAAAATGACGGGATGAGGTCATTCTTCATTTTCATTGCCCAAGTTCGCATCCATTTTTTTCATTGTCTAAATTAAAACTTTAGAAAAACTAATATTCACCCACTTTAACCAACGACTAAACCTAAAACTATATTAATAATATAATAAAACTCATCAATTAAGAAAATAAAAAGATTTTTTGTTAAAAGCACAAGGAAGCCAGCGACGAAAAGACGGCGACGGCTACATAGTAAGTTAACTCCTTTTCTGCGGAAACAACAATAACAAATTAACCGAATTTTTTCACGAAAAATCGCGGTTTTCCCTACAAAGTTTTCCAAAAAAGTGAAAAACTAAAATTTTGAAAAACCCCCTCGAAATGACCTAAAAAAAACTTCTATCTAACGAATGAACTCTTAATTTTTGATTTCCAATGATTCAGCACCAAATTATGAAAAGCACCGCACTGCCATTGCCGTATTTAAAAAAAAAAAAATTTCTGAAAATTTTCCCCAACATTCTTGAAATGTCACTAATAATGTGTTTTTGGTTTAAATAAAAAAATTAAAACTGGGTCTTCACAAAAAATTCACAAAAACATGACATTTTTTAACGAATTTAGGGGTCTTTCTGTGTAATACCTCATTTCCGAGCGCTATATTCCAAAATTGATTACTAGAAAACTACAAATGATTTCGGGAAGCAGTTATCATTCATTAATGAACTTTACATAGTTTTGTTGCTTTTACATAAAAATGACGTTTGTGCCTGCTACACGTCCTTCACTGCGCCCTCGTCAAAAGTGTCCAGTGCACACGGGGTGAACGATTTTGACTGATCAGATGATCTGAAACCAAAAAACCTTTAAAATTTATTTTTCTCATCCCCTTGGCTATAGATAGACACGTGCTTTTTCAAAAATTCAAAAAATTCTTATCGTAAAAAAATTTTTTGCACTTTTTTTTGCTATTCAAGGCTGTTAAAAATTTTTGGATAAGAATTTCAAAAAAAAGCTAGTGTCTATCTCTGGCGACATGTTTTCTGATAAAAAAAAATGTATAATATGACAAGATCGGTCTGGTAGATTTTTCGAAAACTTTCTCCATACCACAAAAAAGACGACTTTCGGAAAAACACGTTTAAAGATTGACAACGTAATAAAATATTGTTAAAAATTCTAACGATCAATCTGCGATCCCAGGTCCGCAGAGTTCATCTCTTTGTCCTAGGAGGAATTCGCGTTGAGATTAAAAAAAAAATCTTATAACGCCATTTTTTTGCAACTGCTAATACATATAAACTCTGAAAATTTATTAGTTTTTTATTTTTCGCTTTTTTAAAAAGCGAGTTTCTTAGAAATCCAGTATTCTCTGTTTAAGATCTTGGTGGAAGTTGTTTTCACAAAAAGCTTTTAAAAAATCAAAGATACAATTTTGAAGTTATTTCAAAAAATCCAAATTTTTTTTTAAGAACTTCAAAAATTAAAATTTTTCAAATGTTGATATGCAATCTTTCTTAAGCAACTGAGGATTTGTAGCATACGAAATTTCGTCAACATCGTGTAAGCAATAACGAGAAAGTCGGTTTTGAAAAAAACGATACCGGCTTTTTCCAAAGAAAAATTTTGACTTCATAAGAAAGAAAATCTTAAACTTATTTTTCACATTAAATTTTATCGAAATCGTTAGAGCCGTTTTCGAAAAAAATTATGTATTATCTATTATCATATTGGTTGAATAGCAGGTACCGTTATTTCAAGACGTAGAGACTAAATTCCACAACCCATTCTGTGCACTGCCCCACAGACCCTAAAAGCAAATTTTGAACGAATCGGTCAAGCGATTCAGGTTGTAGGTATATGCAAACATACAGACGGACAGGTTAATGAGGGCGAAACGAAATATATGCTGCCATCAAACAAAGGCACCGAACATCGACGAATTGAACAAAACGTAACAATAGACTGACATAACTTCCAAGTAGTACAGGACTTCGTCTGCCTAGAATCCGCTGTAGACACGTACAACAACATCAGTGCGGAGATCAAACGGAGAATAGGTCTGTTCGTTGAAGCCCTGGGGTTGCCACAAAGCGTTTTTTGAGAAACATAAATTCACCCTGAATGTCAAATTGAGTGTTTTTTGAGCCATAGGTTAGCCATAGGATTTCCCCCAACTCGTCCTAACTTTTTGCTGTGGCGATTTGAGGGCTGTCAAATGGCACGTACTTTTTTTAATGACAGGGATGTGTTGTGATTTGTGGTTTAGCGTTTTTTGAGGACTGGAAAACCCAGGTTTTTTTGACAACTCATAGGGTTGTCAAGAAAACCTGGGTCAGCCCTGGGGAAAGTTCAATGAACAGACCTAATAACTCTTTTCAACAGTTGCTTCCTTGGGCTAAGAAGGCAATTGAGAAACAAAACCCACTCTAGAAAAATCAAGGTAACCCTTTACGGCGTGGAAGATTGGACTTTATTGAAAGCGGATGAGGAAACCCTCATCGTTTCGAAAAAAAATACTTCGAATGATCTTAGGTCCCGTATGCTTAGACAATATGTTTTTAGAAGACGATACAAAAACGAGCTGTATGAGCTGTTCCGCGACATTGGCATAGCTAGAAGAGTACGCATCACGAGGCTACTAGGGTTGAGGCATGTAGAGCGGATTGACCAAAACTCATATTGCAGGGAAATCATGGAATATGGAAAACCTCGTCTTTGGTGGCGCAATCAAGTGGAAGAAAGCCTCATCCGACTCAAAGTGCAAAACTGGAGCTCGTCCGGAATCCAAATTGTTGGCGTAAATTTTTGGTTGAGGTTCACCCCCAACTGTAATGCCCCACCTAAGCAAGTAAGTATTTTTTAACAAAAACTGAGGTAAGCTAGCTGAGGCTTTTTTCCATTATAGAACAATATAAGGAGATGACGATGCAAACACAAACTCAATTTTGCCTTTACCGATTATTTATCAGGGCCACAGTATAAAGGTTAGGTTGCATGGGGGATGCAGCCACAAGTGGAAGCACCTCACTCAGATCTCAGGGATCCCATTGTGCTCTCCGGGAAAACAGAGAATGAGGAAGTGGGAGTATTTGAGAGGTAGAGGGTTGGGCTGGTGATTAGATTATTGGGAGGGGGAACCCTCACCAAACCATTTCGAGCCCTGAGTAAATTTCAGGACGTTGCGCAATGGTAGGTTAGAGATGTCGCCCAGTTCGTCTAAGAAGTATTCTCCGAGTGCTTTTTTCCTAATGTGGCCCAAGCTAGGACACTTACAGAGGAAGTGGAATGATCCTTTCTCTGCCTCCTCATCTTGGCATCCTCTTCGTAAGTCGGATGTTCTAATGCCCATTCATATCATGTGGGTACCCAACGACTTGTGATCCGAGAGAATGCCAATCAACAGAGAGAGCCGAGGTCTGCTTAGCTGGAGTAGAAATTCTGTTTTTTTCTTGGAAATATTTGGCCAAAGGTTTCTGGAGATTTGGCATGTTTCTAAAGATGACCACCTGTCATTGGTGGTTTTTAGAAAATTATGTTTGATTCTGTTTTTTTTTCTTGCTTTAGTGGCATTACCACAGTATATAAGTATGATGAGATTCACGATTACCTTTAAACTAAACAAATCTGTTGTTGGTGCAGTGTGAGCGCTAGTAACTCCATCAAACTTTCGGTTGACCAAAAGTTAACAGTCTGCAAAGGGCTATAAATCGCCAAGCACCGACTGCTTCCAGCTTACCACCTTCAAGACTTACCAGTAAACAAGCGCAGCTTTTACTGTCATTGCTGATGACATGTAGTTCAAATACGATTTTTGCAAACCAAAAAACGGATGCCTCAAAACAGCTCCAAAGTCTCAAAAACAATTAAGGACGCATGGACAGCTGAAGCCATGTAATGGATAAATCAAAACTGCTTATCCAGTGAAGCTATAAATTAATCACGCCAAACCAATAAACTGATTCGTTGCGTGCAACCCTCCTTCTGCTCAACAACTTACTGACAAAGTGCATTTCTGTGCTACTCAAATAAGGCCAATCCTTCTTGCAACACTTTGCGTGCATTTAATCCATTTTGTTTTCATTTAACAAGCAGGTGACGTTTATATCACTTTCGGTGATTGCTTACAAAAGCACTTTTCAGTAATTATTGTGGATTGCAATGCAATGTGAAAAACGATAATTTAAACTTAATCACAACACCAGTCTTCCATTCAAACCCACTAGGGAATCATTATTTCCTGAGCTCATTCGCTCCTTCCGGCCAACCGGTCATGTTGGCTTGGCCATTCTCAACACTACTTACCATCTATCTCTTCCTGTATAGACACAAAATCTGTACATATATATATGTACATTTCGCCACAAAATTTACGACAGGAAAGACGAAACAATTCAAATTGAAATTAGCTCATACATAAAAATGTTTCATACATTCGCTTCCATTAAAAACTGCTCCCATCCTCAAACTCAAGTCATTCTTGTTCGCCCAAGTGAATTGGAGGTGCCATAATGGACTCTTACCGTTAATTATGCAAGCATTTTGGCATTATGCCTTTTATTTGCCAAAAAAAAGAGAGCAGCAAAAATTGTAATTGTCTGTCCCTTTTTAAAGTGCAGCAGCAGCAATGGTATTGTAGAAGCAGCAGCGGTTATAGTCAAACCAAAGCAACAAAGCTCTCGACAATGTAATGACAAAGTTTTAGGGGACACATTGAGCAGGATGTGTTCTGGCTTACAACAAGGAGCAAGAACACACATACACACACTCACGCCTAGAACTACTCCTACACTCGAACAAGAAAATTTTTGTTGAATTTATTTATTTTGCCTCTTATCTGCATCAAGATTGTAGAATTGCAATGGAAGGTTGTTTCCGTTTGAATTTAAGGAGGCACTCTACCCGAAAACGGTTTATTGCAAAACCCAGGTAGGCATAACATTAAGTTTCAATGACAACATATGCAAATGAGACGAATTATGGGAGACACAATGCATTTCTATTCCACCATCAAGGACAATGTGGTGTATCCATCTTTGTTTTTTTGTGTCATTTTTTGTTGAACACAGTCATGATGGTTGGTAGAAAGGTTTAGTTTTCAAGACCAAAACTTTTCGCGTTTTGTGGATTTGAGTTGTTCCGGTTTTAAGTGGAAAGATGTCTGAAAGCATTTTATGTGGAAGTTGTTTGCTTTGAGAAAACATAAGTGGGAGGTAAGGAAATCAGTGCAGGCAATAGATTTTAATAGTCGTTTGTAGGACTTCTGCATACGTACCTACTATGAAAACGATACATACTCACTCATGCACTTTCAAGAACTTTAAGACTTAACCTCTCTAAGTAAGACGAAAATCGTTTTGGCAATGGAAAACAATAGAAGTTTTTAATTGCACCACTTTAAGTGGGGTTTTAGCAAAAAAAAACATACAAAGGTGGGTTGGGCTCTTGATTTTACACGTCGCGACTTGTAAAACCAAGAGCCCAACCCACAGCACGTCAACTTGAAAGCATTAAACTTGGCCTTTACAATTATTTAAGAATTCAACGCAGCCTTTGATTGTAGTTTTAGTTGCTTTTATTTTTATTTTTAGTATTTTAAAAAAAAATAAAAATTGTGTGGCTAAACACAGCTATGCAAACCTCTGGTTATAGCGCTTTTGCAGGACCTGCGATTTCATCCTGATTCCGAACGGTTAAGTAAGAAAGTGATTCTTATGGCAGTCTATAGTTGATTTTTAAGGACTTGCCAATTCCTCGCGAAAGGTGAGAACATCCCACGTAACAGGCAAACATACATACGAACCATTTCTCCACAGTACGATATAAAGGCTCACCAACTACAAGCTACTCATTTTCTAACAATCTGAATCCTGTATATGTATAATTCTTTTTTGTCACTTTTTGTTTTCATTAACACGTTGATAAATAAAATTCACTTCTAAAGACCTTCCGCGGCAGCTGCAATTGCAGTCAAAATTAAGTTGTACTGCGACCTACGAGAACATCCTAACCGGGGAAGCTTCAAAAAATTCGAATCGTTTTCATAAATTTTGTTTTGTTCCAGCAGAAAAAAGCATGACAACTGCGCTGCCGCAGATGCCAAATGGCTTTGGTTTGTGAGAACCTTAACAACGTTTGTATTATGCAGGTGCAAACACATGTTTTAAGCCCAGACTATTTTGTTGTGCGCAGATAGTTTGAGATGTCAGATTTTTCTAGTATGGTAAATTTTCTTTTAGAAAAACAACGAAGCGGCCAAAAAAGTAACAACAGAATATTCTCGACGGGAAGCAGCAGATAAAAAACATATTGAGAATCAGTTTTAGACGCTTGAGAGTCAATGCGAAAAGAAAATAGAGAGTTGGTTTACCATTCTAGAGAAGCAAGTCGAAAACATAGCCGAGGAACTATACCAGATGAGAAAAATGGAATTACGAAAAATTTGTGGAGAGCAACCTATGTAAGTGTAAGTAAACACAACCATCAACCTTTGATAAACAAACCCTTTTTCCTGTTTGAAAAACACTGATCCTTGGTCCTCGAGGACCAGCAGCTGAATTACTGCAAACTATTCCAGAGCGGTGATTTCAATGCTATCGTGGCGGCTCTGATTTTCGAGTTCAACTTAATACAGAGTACACAAAAGGAATGAAACTTTACAGCAGCTCCAAGCAGATGTCGAAAGACGGCATACCCGAACGTCGAAGAAGAAATCATTTACCAGGTTGCAGTGTGGTCATTCGACGCAAGGCACTCTTCAAGTGTGCTAGATGTCCGAACTTTCCGAGGGGCCAACTTTGACTCGGACCACTACCTTGTTGTAGCCAAGGTACGAATGAGGATATCTTGTTCACGACCAGCACGAACTAACGCTGTGAAGAGATATGACGTCGGAAAGCTACAATCGCAAGAGATTGCCAATGCCTTTTCCAATCGAGTGTCCCTTCAATTATCCTTGAATCCCATGCCGCCAGCATTAAACATTGAAGACCAGTGACAGCAATGCCAAGAAGCCATCAGAACCGCTGCCTCTGAGGTTCTGGGTTTCACTCGGCCACCAAAACGAAACCCATGGTTCGATGAAGAATGTAGGCAGGCAAATGCAGCCAAGCAAAGAGCACGACAAATGCTTTTGCAAACACGAACGAGGGCTGCTCACGATCGGTATAACGAGATTTACAAGGAGAGAAGAAGGGAAGAACACCGACTTCTCAAAAAGAAAAAGAAGCAGAATGAGAAGCGCTCGTTTGAGGAAATAGAGAGGTGCCATGACAGGAACGAGATTCGGAAGTTTTACGAAAAGGTAAAAAGATCCTGCCAGGGTGGCAAACCCCGAACTCAAGCCTGTAAAGACCAGCAGGGAAACATAGTTATAGAGTCACAGTCGCTACTGAGAATCTGGAAAGATCATTTCTGCAGACTGCTTAACGGCGATGAGGACACAAATTCCGCTGTCAGGCAGATTGCCCCATTCACCTTGGACGATGATCAAGAATGCCGTCCTCTCGACCTAGAAGAAGTTAAGCTTGCTATATGCAAACTTAAATCAAATAAGACTGCAGGTGCAGATGCCCTTGATGCCGAACTTTTTAAGGCGGCTGGAGATCAGTTGGAAAGGAGCATGCAAAAGCTGATCTGCATGATATGGTCGGAAGAAAGCATGCCCGATGAATGGAACCTCAGTATCGTATGCCCGATCCTAAAGAAAGGAGACCCTCACAATTGCGCCAATTATAGAGGGATAAGCCTCCTTAACGTCGCTTATAAGATCTTGTCTGCTGTAATATGTGAACGTCTGAAACCCCACGTCAACAACTTGATAGGTCCTTATCAATGTGGTTTTAGACCAGAGAAGTCCACAATAGACCAAATTTTCACATTACGGCAGATCTTGGAAAAAACCCGAGAACATAATATCGATATTCACTATCTCTTTATCGATTTCAAGGCCGCGTATGACAGTATCTACAGAGATGAGCTGTACAGAGCCATGTCTAGTTTCGGCATCCCTGCAAAACTCGTACGACTATGCAGGATGACTTCGGAGAATTCACGCTGCTCCGTCAAGGTCGGTAAAGAACTCACCGAGACCTTTGATGTCGAAAAAGGTTTTAGGCAAGGCGATAAACTGTCATGCGATTTCTTCAACATCATACTTGAACAGATTGTAAGAAACTCAAACGTCAACACCAGAGGAACAATCTTTCAAAAGTCTGTACAATTACTCGCCTACGCAGACGATATTGACGTAATGGGAAGAAAAAAGCGTGGTGTCATAGGTGTTTTTGCGCGCATTGAAACAGAAGCGGCAAAAGTGGGTTTGATGGTTAATGAGGGCAAAACGAAGTATATGTTGTAATCCAACAAGGACACAGAACATCGACGAATTGGAAAAAACGTTACAATAGACAGACATAACTTCGAGGTAGTACAGGATTTCGTCTACCAAGGATCCGCTATTGACACGGAAAACAACATCAGTGTGGAGATCAAACGGAGAATACCTCTTGCCAATTGCTGCTTCCTTGGGTTAAGAAGGCAATTGAGAAACAAAACCCCCTCTAGAAAAACCAAGGTAACCCTGTGTAAGACCTTGATTATCCCAGTCCTTCTTTACGGCGCGGAAGCATCGACCTTATCGAAAGCGGATGAGGAAACCTTTGGTCGTTTCGAAAGAAAAATTCTCCGAATGATCTATGGTCCCGTATGCGAAGACAATGTGTAGAGAAGAAGATACAACAACGAGCTGTATGAGCTGTATCGCGACATGGGCATAGCCAGAAGAGTACACATCGCGATGCTACGATGGTTCAGCCACGTTGAGCGGGTGGACCTAAACACTCCGGTTCGACGGGTTTTCGAAAGCACATTGCAGGGAAATAGTGGAAGGGGAAAACCTCATCTTAGGTGGCGCAATCAACTGGAAGAAGACCTCAACCGACTATGAGTGCAAACTGGAGAGACTTCGCCCGAAATCGAAATTGTTGCCGTTAGATGTTGGCTGAGGCTCAGGGTCACCCTGAACTGTAATGCCCACTTAAGAAAGTAACTAAGTAAAAGCCTATTGAAATGGCCACAGATTAGATAATACAGAGGGTCAACTCGGAGCACCTTTGTCTGAAACACCCCCTATAAATAATTGTGGTGAAATCAAAGATAGCGTTTTATTTGTTATTTTCACTTTGATGACAAATAATGTTTATTACGGAAATTTTGAATGAAGATTTCAACATCTACTGTTGCAAACGCAAAAATAGCGAAACCACGGCCACTTTTCAAATTAATTTCAAATAACCTATAAAAAAAATGGTGACATGAAAGCACTTCCGGTCGCGGGTTCTTAACTACCTTGTAGACGAAATGACACTACTTTGCCGCATTTGACTCTCTGATTCTACTCTGTGGACATGGCTCTGTGACACCTACTGGTGGCCAATGAGGTCAGAACTTCATAATCTGTCACTCTCAATAACGCGTGGGCTTTCCGAGCCCGAGAAGTGGCATTTTGTTTGTTAGTGTTGCCTCTGATAGCAAAATGCGAAACGTCTGGATAAGGTAATTTTTAAGCAAAAATGTTTGTCCTGCGATAAAGCAGCGGATATCTACCACCTTCAATTGCTATGTCAATTGAACCTTGTAATAGAGAGAGATCTTGATGCAATTTACTCTTCAGGCTGGTGAAAAGTTAAGCTTTTGAGATTTATGGCAAGTTGATGTTCGAGGATCAAGTTTCACACAATTAGCTATAGCAGCAACATTCTCGTCTGTACGTACCGTACAAAGACGGAGATCATATGTCTTGTTCACTCACATGTTATGGCGTTTTCCATTGGTTTCACTCGGGGAAGCACTCATTTTAAGATCCAATGGAACACCTAAAATTGTTTTTGCTCTTATTAACGTGCTTGTGTGAGTGAAACACCAATTGCATATAAAAAATATTTCGTGTGGAAAATTTTCGTTTTGAAATTTGAGTAACATGTCTTAATGCTTCTTGAGTCGATTCTCACTGCAAATCGAGAAGCGGCTGTCACTCCTCAGAATCATCAGAAGCGATTTTTTTGCACCAATGGAACGGTTTGAGAATGCTATTGGACGCTCCTGGACGGTTCTTTTCGTCCAATGGAAAGTGACATTAGTCTCACGAGCTTTTTGTTGTTGTGTGCAGTAGGCTCAGTGGATGCTTCATTTCATCCAAAATTTGTTTTCAGAAAGCGCAATGTTTGGACTTCACAGCACTCACTTTGAACCAAAGTTTTCAATTTTCCAAACGCTGCGCTGATCCAGCGTAAAATGACTCATTTCAATCTTTCCAGGTATGACACTGATTATATGTATAGATTTTGAGAGCGAAGTAGTCGTCAGTGTCAAAATAATATATGATTTTAAAGAAAACCACTAAATGACCTATGACTCCATAAATACGTCTTCCAAAAGTACCGGAACTTGGATAAGGAACAAAACAAAACTGTAAGTCCTTGTATTTCATCTAAAAAAAGACTGGTCAACCGTTTTTTAAGTGGCTAGGAGCTGCCAGAGTTCTTTCAATCAAAGCAGCTGTTAGTAGTGAGTTAGTATAGTGTTTAGTCATAAGTGTAACGTTACGTTACATTCCATGCTTAGAAACTAGCTTAAACGCTATTCTGTTGTCATCAAACACTCAGTTTCACGCCACTCATAATGTCTGAACATCAAACACACGAATATTGTCGCCATGATTCAATCGCTTCTGTCACATTCGCAACAAAATGCATTTGCTTATCCTTCGAGATAACCATACTTTAAATTCAAATAACCAACATATTTAAACACGCTAGTAGTTCGCATGCAAATCCTTTCACATGACTCAAATTAAATGCAAAATGATACCCTCTTCGTGAGACTGTATAAATGGCGGCTTCTCTGTGGCTTGACACAGGCAAACAAATGTTTTAATTAGTAATTTTGCATTAATTACAAGTATAATACAAAGCAAATATTGCCAGACTGTGTGGTATTTAAGTTTTCTGTGCAGTGCGATTTAAGCTCTCCTATGCGTGTATGGCAATAGTTTTGAATTACACAAGGTGGACTTTCATTAATATTATCCATGCCTGGACATAGTGTGTGCGAATATGTTTGGTAGGCGTGTAAATTTTTAAATGGTTTTTTCAATTACTTTTAAACCGGAACTTCCGGTATATAATTTCATGCAGTTTCGATTTAAATTGTCGACTTCCGGCAGTAGTTCCTGCGATCAAAATAAATTTAAATAATTTTCGAACAACTATACTCTTTTCCGATGACACTAAATTCGTGCCACTTGCTATAGAGCTCGTGCGGTCGAGAGGTGCAAGGCAAGGACTTCTAATTTTCTCACGAGAAACTGAACACGACCATTTGATGAAAGTAAAGGTGTTTTTTTTTTTTTTGTTAAAAGAGGTTCGCCATTATACAATTATTTTAATTTACCAACCACACACGGGACGAGTCTATGAATATGTACCTACTTTATACGCGTTCATCAGTGCGCCATTGTTATTCTGATGAGCAAACGTCACGCTATACATTTTTGTTTGAAGAAGTCTAAATTTTTAAATATGACAAATCGAGTGCTATAGTGATGGGGGTGTCGTCAGTCTTGCTAAGCAAATATACATTGAGTTGGCTTATTGTGTGACTCTGGATGGCGCATTGTGACGCATAGTGATGTGCTTTTCGCGTTGCGGCTAATTAACGACTCGTTCGCACTTGAAAGCATTTAAAAAATGCCACCGGGGAATACAAAAGCATAACGATTTCGTGCCATATGGAGGGGAGCGCACTGAGGTAAACAGAAATGATAGTTTCCAACAGACTGGCAGGCATTTGGCGATGATGCGATATAACTCGCTGTCTTCCTGTGTCACTCATACAATGTATGAGAATAGGATATGTGCGCTGTGACAATATGCACTGCACCATGAAATTTTACTCGAATTACTTTCTGCGATTCTACAGGAATTTACCTACCCCAAGCTATTATGGTGGAATTTATGCGACTAAAGAATTTTGCATGCTTTATCTGGTTGAAACACATCCATTCGTGACAGGAAGAGGAAGAAGGTTGAAATATCAAATTTGCTCAGGGATTTGAAAGTTTTTTTTTCTCTCCTTCATTGTCATGACTCATGAGTTATACAGAAATGTACGTTTACTTTGTATGAGTAACTATATGTTGGTGTGTACGTACGTTCACTAGACTGAAATCTTTTCAGGACCGTGTGGAACGAAGCAAATGAGTTGTTCGCGTTTGATAGATCCTTTAGAGTCTTTTATGATTATGACTAATTTGATTGGATTTGTTATTTGTAATGTTTTTTTAGAGAACTGATGCAACTTGCAAATAAACATACTAATCGAGTTGCAAAAACCACGGTTGTTCATGTCCGTGAACCTACAGTACAGAGCTTCCACAGATTCTGAACTCACTTCAGAGTTGGCCTAGGTTTTTGTTGGGGCTAGCTACAAGGTCTGTCAGTGTCAAATAGTATTTGTTTTTCTTCAGATGACAGTGTGGTGATGTCGAGGCTAGGCGTCTTTTGGGATCCAAACACCCAGGGTTCCGTAACGTTTAAGACTACTGTATAAATTTCAGGTAGGTACTAAAAATGTGTGTATACGAATCTGAAAAAGCTACCAAAATTTATAGGACGATAGTAATCCAGCTATCCTTTAATTCCTTAAAGATAAGTGACATGAAGCAATGGCTTGACGATACAATCAACGATAGGCCATTGGACGATTATCGTATAAGAAGGTAAAGGCCCAGGTTTTTTGACAACTCATAAGGTTGTCAATGAAATCTTGGTCAGCCCTAAGTAAAGTTCAACCAACGAACCCAATGTTCCGTGGTTTTTCGTTTCAAAGTTGGCATTCTTAATGAGCTTTTAAATTTTAATTAAATTGAAGAAGCAAAAAAATTACTTACTAAGACGAGGCTGAACCTATATCTCAATCAACATCTTTTGCCAAGAATTTCGACTTCGAACAACCTTTCTCTAGCTTTGGACTCAAAGTTGGCTGAGGTCCTCCCACACTTTATCGCGCCACCTTCTTCACCTTCTGTTATTTCCTTGTCATGTTCTTTCGAAAACCCGTCCTAACGGAGCGTTGATGTCTAAGCGCTCTACATTTTTCAGTCATCGCAGTCTCGCAATGCGTTCTCTTAAAGCTAAGCACATGTCCCCATTGTAACTCATAGCGTTCGTTGATTTATCTTCTTCTCTACACATCGTTTTCAAGAGAGGTACCAAATATCAAACTGGTCATTTTTCTTCCGAAACGACAAAGAGTTTTCGCATTTTCTTTAGATAAGGGCTATGCTTCCGTGCGTATAGCAGGACTGAGATGATCAAGGGCCTTTAAAGGGTTTGATTGGTTTTTCAATTTTAATTTCCTCTTGAGCCCAAAGTGAGAGCAATTGGCAATATTAATTCTTCGTTTGATATATTTTGTTAGGTTGAATAAGGAATGCATCAGCGAGTGGCAACATCTCCTTCTCCTTCAAAGGATTTGTCAAGCTTCCTCATCTTCCAGTAGGATGGCTAGGATGGTGCCATCTGGATTATTAGGTACGAATGTGCTTATACTGAACCATTTGAAGCACTAAATGAACACTAGTTCAGTGGAAGGCTTTTTCTTAGCAGGGGCTAGCTTGGGCACTCGCAGAGAAAGTGGAATTATCCTTCCTCAACCTCTTCGTCTAAGCATTAAAATAAGTTTCATGTACTTTACCTCATTGGCTTCATATGAGTACCCAAAAGAAGACTTTTCAACGAAGGTTGCTTACTTATCTCCAAGAACAAGACAAAATCCTGTACTTCTTCTAGGTTATGGTTCTTTGTTGTGTCAATTTCTCTCATTTGCTAATATTCTTCTTGTCCTCAATAACCATTACAAACATATTATTGCCGCTTCTGTTCCCAAGTTGGCATGAGAGTTTTTCGCCTTGTCGAAAGTCTTTTTCAATATCAAAGATTCAATATCAAAGATATTGAAGAGTTCCTTACCAAGTCTCACGGAGCAGCGTGAGATCTCCAAAGTCATCCTGTAGAGTCGTACGAGCTATGCAGGGATACCAAAACTAGAAATCGTATATTTTCTTATTACATTGCCAGGTTTTTTCAAGGTGTGTGGTGCCGTGTTGTAATGGTTTGCGTTCGTTAGCATCCAGTAAGAAGTGGTCTTTCCAGATCCACATTAGCTATTACGTATCAATCACAATGATTTCTGCTAATCTTTGCGCAGGTTTGGGCTCGAGGTTTATATGATCTTTTCACTGGCTATTAAAATTTTCTAATCTCATTCCTGTTATGGTATCAATAAATTTCCTTAAAAAAGTGCTTCTCATGCTTCTTTTTTTCTCTTTGAAAATTCAGTTTTCGTTCCAAAGCTTTTATAGTACAAGCTTTTGACAGTTAAAACACTTCTTATATTTCCTGAAATGCACATTTTTGAAACAATGCTTCCATCTTCAATGCTTCCAAAATGTGCATTTGAGGAAATATAAAATTTGTTTTAGCTGTTGAAGATTTTTACTAATCTTTTAATCTATATATATATATAAATCAATTGCTGTTCGTTAGTCTGGTTGAAACTCGAGAACGGCTGAACGGATTTATCTTATCTTGGTCTTGAAATGTTCGTGGAGGTCTAGGGAAGGTTTAAAAGGTAAGTAATTATGAAAAAATGGAATTGGAGTATAGTAAAAGTAACAATTTTTTTATTCATAACTGTAATGAAAAAAAAATTAATTCAAACAATACTTTTGTTTTTTATTTTAATAATTTTTGACAACAAAAATTTTAATTAATAAATAGAAAGAGAATAAGAATATTTGTTTGTTTGTTTTTGAAAATTATTTAAATTTTTTGACTGGTAAGAATTTAATGTATTGCCCATGAGTACAATAGACTATACTTCATCCTCAAATTCCCACAGGAACGGGAATGGAAACGTCAAATTGTCAATTTATCAAATAAGCTTCTTCACAGTCTGTCAAAGTGATGATTTTGCTCGCACTTTACTGTATGCTGACATGCCACGCTATTACACATGGAATGCATCATCGAAATCGTTTCCGCGTCGAAAGAAAGGAACACCAGTTGAAGGGAACCCAAATGTATTCGTTTCAGACGCTCTGGGTCGCATCTACACAGTACATCCAAATAACGATGAATGTTATTTTTTGCAATTGTTGTTGGTGAATGTTCGTGGTCCAACATCGTTTAAACAACTGTAAACAGTTAATGGACAGCTGTGTGCGACTTACCCTGAGGCATGTCAGCTATTACATTTAATTGAGAACGATTCCCAGAGGGATGATACACTCAAGGATTTCGTAATATCTTCATCGCCGCATCAAATTCGTACATTGTTTGCGATTATCATATCGACATGTTTCCACTCGAATCCAAAAGATTTGTGGGTTAAATATAGAGATGACATGTCTAAAGATATTTTGCTTCGTGTGCGCCGTCGAACTTTGAATCCTACACTATAAATGACTGAAGAAATTTATAGTGAGACATTGATCTTGATAGAATATATTTGTCTGTTGATAGCAAATAAAATATTGTCGTGTTTGGGAATGACAGCACCCAATCGTCATATGCACGATGCATTCAACCACGAGTTGCAAAAAGAGAGCAACTATACGACAGTGAAATATTGGCCGAAACAGTTCGTTCAAGTGTTCCACAATTAAATGAACAACAAAGAATTGCGAACGACACTTTGATAAAAGCTCTAAGCAGTGAATCTGGTGGAATTTTTTTCCTCGATATTCCCGGAGGAACCGGAAAAACATTCTTAATTTCGTTGCTATTGGCGAGCATCAGATCGCGAAAGAATATTGCTCTAGCGTTGGCCTCGTCTGGAATAGCTGCGACTCTGCTTGATGGCGGGAGAACTGCGCATTCTGCCTTAAAATTGCTACTTAACATGCAAATCACCGAAACACCAATTTGCAACAACGTCAAAAATAGCGCAATGGCTAAGATATTACAAGTATGCAAAGTGATTGTGTGGGATGAATGCACAATGGCCCTTAAGCGGTCACTGGAGGCACTAGACAGAACGTTGACATATCTTCGTGACAACCAAAATATTTTTGGTGGGGTCATGATTCTGTTGTCAGGTGATTTTCGTCAGACTCTTCCAGTTATTCCCCGATCAACTGTAGCTGATGAACTAAAATCCTAACATCATCGAATTTGCGGCGGTTCGTAAAGACACTCCAATGCGAGTATTTTTGCAACATGATGAGACTACAAATGTGTTTGCGAAGCAGTTGTTAGACATTGGAAATAATAAAGTTGCAGCTTACACCTCGAACGGATTCCTCATATTACCCACAGATTTCTGTCACATCACACAATCAAAAGAGTAGCTTATTCAGTGTGTTTTCACGGATATAGCGCAAAAGTTCAAAAACCATAATTGGCTGAGTGAACGGGCAATATTGGCAGCTAAAAATAGAGATGTCAAATATCTCAATGCGACCATTCAGAATTTTCTTCCAGGACTGGTTTCCTTCAAATCAGTCGACACCGTCATGAACCAGGACGACATAGTCAACTATCCCACGGAATTTTTAAATTCACTGGAATTGCCTGGATTACCACCTCACAATTTGCTGCGTAACATTAATCAACCACAACTGTGCAATGGAACAAGACTGGCTGTGAAAAAGCTGATGAATAACGTCATTGAAGCAACGATCATAAAAGGAAAATTCAAAGGAGAGGATAACTTGATTCCGCGAATATCGATAATTCCAACGGATTTACTATTCGATCTTAAGCGCTTGCAATTTCCAGTACGTCTGGCCTTTGCGATGACCATTAATAAATCAAAAGGATAGTCGTTAGAAGTTTGCGGAATCAACTTGGAGTTTTCCTGTTTCGCGCATGGACAATTATACGTCGCATGTTCGCGCGTCGGAAAACCGTCTTCTTTGTTTATTTACGCACCACGAAACAAAACAAAAAATATTGCTTATGAGAGAGCTTTAAATTCAATCAATATCAAATTTAAACCTTATAAATAGCCACTATTTCAGGAGACCTCTGTTTTGTAAATAAGCAACATGATGTGCCGAAAATAATAATACTATTTCAATGTTCATAAAAAATTGCTTTTTTTATTAAATGCGGACTACACAAAAACACATTTTTGATACATTTTCTTAAGTGTATACTATTGACTCTGGCGTATACGTACTATTTTTATTTTTTTTTATTTTATTCTGATAACAAATTGTAACTACTTTCAATACACTTCATATTTAAGAGTTCAATGAGAAAAAATTTTAGTTGCTGATTGTTGCTGAATTAATTTCGTCTTTGATTTTATCAATTCAAATTCATTGAACTTATCCCTCAGTGACATAGACTTATATTTCATTCACATATTTGCACGTGAATTTCGAATCCCTCAGGAAAGGAGTTGGAAATGGAAACCTAGAAACTATTGAACAGATTTCAAAAATTCCCTCGGCACTGGGATGCCATATAGTCCCTCAGTAACTTAGCGTATATTACATCCCTAAGGACTAAAACTACAGACCCGAGCAACGCCGGGTGTCCTATTCCAAAAAATTTGTCATCGTTAGAGTGCTTAATTGCACCTGAGCAGCATGGACTATTTTTCATCCCCACTCTGCCACTAGAATGAAAGCTTAGAAACTGATTTACTTAACTTTTAATTTGATAAAAGTAGGGCCTGAGCTACGCCGGGCGGGTCAGCTAGTTTATTAAATAGAAATACACGTGAATTATTTCAACTACAAAACACATCAACTTCTGGAGGTTGAAGGCCTATCCTTGTAGGCATATTTAGCTGTCATTAAAACTGCTTGACTTTTCTAAAGTCTTTGATAAAGTTTACCCTGAAATTCTTTGCTGGAAAATCAAACGACTTTTTGGATCTTGCGACAAGGCTGTCTAGCCTAGTAAGTCTAGTTTTCTTTCAAAGAGTAGTTAATGGAGAGACTTCGTCTGAGTTTAAACCAGTAAAGCAGGGGTTCCTCAAGGCTCAGTTTTCAGACCTATATGTATTGTTTTGTATTTTATTTTTATTAATGATCTACCAACATATTGCCTCCACACCATTGCCCATATGCCCATCTCTATTCAGATGATGTTCAACTCCACGATTCCAGTCCTCTTCAAAACATTTCAAACCTTGGCAGTCTCCAAAATAATGACTTATCAAAAATTAACAATTGGTCCATTGTGAATGGACTAAATATCAACCCCGCCAAGTCTAAAGTTCTTCCCATATCTTATAAAGATTTTTATATACCATCTTTTCCGTCTATCCTTCTGATATAACTGATATAGTGGAACATGTAACAAACCTTGGTTTTGCTATAAATTGCAAACTATCTTGTTCTCATCACCCAAATTTGGTTGTTAAAAGAATATATGAATGCCTCCGACAGCTATGGATAAAAGCAGGTTTTACGTCCCGTGAAACCAGGAAAAAACTTGTACAAGCTTTAGTTTTACCAATAATAACATACTCTGAAGTAGACTACAGGAATCTTGCTTGTCTCCCAGCGGAAACTGCAAGTAGCGTATACAACGATTCCCTTCGCTATAATCGACTTTGGAGATGTGATCACATTTATTCGATGGATTTTCTATTCTTAACGCAATATATTAATCCTAGAATTGTATATTTTTGGATAATGTGATTCAAAACCGGTCTCCAATGTGTCTGTATTACAAATTCTTTTCCACAATCTCTGAGATCGTTGAATATCATTCTTCTAAAATTTAAGTACATGGATTCATAGCCAGCCCCTTTTTTTTTGTCTGGACGCTCGTCGCCTTAAAATTATAAGAAATTAGACTCACCTTATTTGTATTTAGAGAGCCTCTTAAGTGACTGGATTATTGGGGTAGAGAAACCTTACTGAACCATTTGGAACCCTGAATGAGTTTTACGATGTTGTTCAGTCAAGATGTTTGAGATGTATTCCAGAATTCCAGTTAGTCAAGGAAGTATTATCTTGGACGTTCGTTTTCCTGGTATGGGCGAAGAATGGCCAGAGAAAGTGGAATGACACTTCCTCTGCGTCTTCGTCTTGGCATCCAACACTTTTGCAACCACATGCACTTCACTTATATGGAAAAAAATAAACTTTTCGCTTCAAATATATTAAAATTTTTTTGTCCGTTTTAATTTTGAAGTCTCAACGGTTTTTGTGGATCCGCGATCCGAATGGATCAATTGAAAGCTTACATTAGATTTAATTATCTTTTGCACTTTTTGTTTTAAGGGGGGACGCTGGTCTAGAATTTTGAAGAAACCGAATTTTTTTTTTTGTCTGAAAAGGTACTTTAGGGTCTTAAAAATAACATACCAAAGGATGGATGCCGGCAGAAATGTCTAAATGCCCAAACTTTCCATTCTGCGACAGCGCCCCTCTGGTGTGCCGTATGATTTTATAGTATTTAAAACTTTAAACGCGTTTTTCTCAAAATCACTTTTTTTGACTGGCCGAAAACATAACTTGAGCAAATCTTCACCGATCTACAGGAAATTTTGACAGTACATTCAAAATACCTTTCTCCAGAGCCGTACGTAGGTTTTTTTTCTATGTTGCATAGTTATCTTTAATCAACAATTTTGTCGCATTTTTTTAGTGAAAATTGAATTTTTTGTTCAAACGTACACCATTTCGCGAAAAAAACAAAATATCAAAAAAATCCTACGTACGGCTCTAGCTGTTGTTATAAGGAAACTAAAAAATTTCGGGATTTTGTTCCAGGATCAAGATTAAGGAGGTTACACTTTCGGCCATGGACCCATCTAAAAAATGAAGTGCCTCCGAAGAAATGCTGAACAGCCGCCATTTTGAATTTAATTGACACGAAAAAATTTATTTGTTTATTAAGACCAATATTATAAAACCTCTCACAGATTTTCGATTGATCTTTTTGTTGAGTCACGGCGTTTTAACAATGAAGCCACAGACAAAAAATACGCAAATACACGGAGCGCGTGAACTCTTTGATTTGATGAAATGTTAGTTATCGTTTTTATGGACAATTTTGGGATTTCGACTTATATTTTTACCTACACAAATATGATCAGTATTTGATACTGAGTACACCAATTTGTTTTCCGCGTGCTGACAAAGGCTGCGGTGTGATATTTATAATAATAGAATGTATTGATGAGGATAACCATACCTACAGTCAACATTTAAGTGCCCTGCAAGCTGACTTCAAAACCAGGTTTGAAGATATGCTGACAATGGATATACCACCAAGGATCACAAATCCATTTGATGAAACGGAAGTGGCCAATGTTATATTACAAGAGGAGCTGCTCGAGCTAAGCACCAATGAGGACCTGAAGGTGAAACTTAGAAAAGGCTACCAAACATTGTGGCTGCAAGCAGAAATACCCGAAAAATGTCCTGTACTGTGGGAAATCGCAAGGAAATTTTGAATAGCTTTTCCCTCGTCATACCTTGCGAAAGGAGTCTTAGTCTTTGTATATATATTTTCTATAGTAATATCATTTTCCAATATTTTGTATTAACATTGTTCGTCACTAGGGTGCGCCAACTCCGGCGGAGAAAAAGGAATCAGCTGTTATGCTCATGGTGGAATGTATCACTTTAGGTGAGCATTTTCTATGGGTTAGAAAGTAATGCATATATGATGAAATTTAAACGTTGTTATTTGCTTCCTACTCTTACATATATGACTTGAAAAATGGGCTTGTGGAACACATTGGAAATTTTGTGGACTACTTTCGACTTCCAAGCTCCGGGAAAGATATTGGAAAGTGATAGTACTATAGAAAATATTTATATACAAAGTCTTAGTGCCGTTGAAAACCTCTTAACAAAAAAGAAGCAAATTAAACATCACAGAGCGGGGGGATTTGCAGTTATTGCTCACAAAAATAAAGCCAAACATTGATCGTTTGCTGACACTCCATCAAATGACCTGCACCTATATTACCTCATTAATTTTTTCTGGTAATTCTATTCTTTTAATAAATTAAGTGTTATAAAATGTACCATTTTTCGTTTTTATTTTACCTATTGGAATAAAGGGACAGATCTCAGAAGCAATACAATTTTTATTTTTTGGTGACTTTAAGAATGTGGTAGAAATGTAGTACCACCGAAACCAGTAAAATTTTGCAAGTGGTCCACGAGTAAAATAAGTTTGGGAACCACTGTTCTAGTACATTTTGCACCTTAATAATGGCAAGCCCCTGTCTTTGAAGCGTAAGCTAAATTCTTGGCAGTAACATTGAAATTTTAAAATGCTGTCGAAAATCACAATCCCACGCGGACGAAGTCGCGAGCACAGCTAGTAACTGAAATAAAAACTTGTTAATCCTGGATTTTCTTTCTTTTTTTCAAGCTTCGTACAGTTATTTATTTGCCAGGTCAGTAAGTAAATAGGCTAGCATGGGCCTGCAGTCGCATGCGGGAAGAGCACACCCGGATCACAAAGGATCCATTGTGCTCCACAGCATAACGGAGAATAAAGGACATGAGAACGAGGGACGTGATTGGTTTCTTCCCCCGCTCCACAGTCCATTTCCGAGTACTTGTTTTTTTTTTCTCTTTGTTAAAACTACATTATGATCCAGTGTTTTGAAATTAGCACTGCCATGAAAAGTGCTTCTCATTCTCATCTTGCCACTCAGCTAAAACAGAAAGGAGCAAGTCCTTTCTATTCATCAGACGTATAGTTGATAAAAAAGCATGGCTTTTTTAAAACTTGTTGCTTTCAAATCTTTATATATCTATTTTTAAAGGCTACGGAAAGACAACAATGATTCAAACACTGCTTTGATTTCTTTGGGAGATACCAATGAAATCAAAGCAGTGTTTGAAAACTGGTTAAAATCCCAGTGCTTAGGTTCGAATTACGGTGAGTATATGCAAATGGATTACAGATTATGCCTTTCTATCAGCTATGCAGATTCCTAACAGCTCACGGGCCTGGAATTACTTACTTTGAACCAATTTAATACTGTCAAAGTATCCCCTTAACCTTAATTTAATTCTCAATAAATTATTTCAATCCCCTAACTTTCACTAGCTCATTTAAACATAATTTCCTTAACTATGGGTTCATCGCACTCAACAATCGAATCAATAGCAACATAAATAGCCACTTAAACGAGTACATGTGCACTTCATAGACCTCAACATTGTCGTAAAATATATTCAGGCAAAGAAAAATAATTTGAACAAGTTGGCAGTCAACAACCCCATTCATTTTCTTTTTAATACATAATTCATTAAAAGCTACCAAATGTCACTTTTTAACGGTGCAATTTCATCAAGCAAACGTTCAATGCACGCGCCACTTTGCCACAATCACATGTATAAAGTGTTAAGAATACACACGGCCAAAATGCGCACTTTTGGTATTCTTAATGACAAAATCAAATCATGTGCCCAGTATAGTGATGTCATTTGTTTTAGCTGGATTTTTACTACGGTGCGGGGGCCATAAGCAACATAAAACCTCACATTTGCCTTAATGAGCTAGTAACCTTCTAAGTTAAACAAAACCCTCTCACCCTTAGGTTAGTGCTTCATCATCATGATGCAGAGGTGTTTTGGGTTTGTATTTTTTTGCTTTTTTTGACTCTCTCTCATTTTTGCTGTAGGGTATTTCAGAAGTGATAAGTTATTTAAATTCCAAAGAAATTCCTAGCTGGGTTTTCTAGAAGGTGAACTCAAATTGAGGTGAAAATACCCCGTAGCTATTTCAACCGAATCTGATGAACAGAACTGAGATGTTGACAGTCAGAACATTGAGGAGTGCAATTCTCAGCCATTGTACCTTGTAAAACCAATTTTGCAAGACTTTTGAAGTAATAGAAGTTCCGAAATTGTTTTAAAAAAATAGAAACTGACACTTAAGTCAACAAGTTAAAACCTTTTGCCCGAGACTTAAAGTGGATGACAGCTTCTGGGTAAGTGCAGTTTTGTTGAGACTTTTTTCGTATTTTGTCAAATTTTTGTCACTGACTACAAATTTTTAAAGGGGATTTAATTTCTTTTCCGGGTTCAATCGTTCCACGGGAGTGAAAAGCTCTTAGACCGAAAAATTACATTTTAAGCCCCAACCTCAATTTTGAAGGATCAGAGATAAAATGCCTTGTTGTTGCAGTGTTTTAAAAACTTTAAAGTCGATCGAGGTGCAGTGGTAGAGTATTTTTTCCTCTGAGTTTCATTATTTTCACTTTTTACTTTCGATTATAGGTACTAAATATATTGCAGAGTTTGCAATAGTGCAAAAAAATACTTGATTTTTAAAAAACTCATGTTTATAAGTAGTGGAGGGCCGTAAGCTTTTTACCTAGGAATCCAGGATTCTTATGTAATTTTCAGAAATATGTTTTGAATGGCGTATAGAAACAAATTTGAAAAAAAAAATTTCAATGCTCTCCACTTTTTAATTATTTTTAAAATTAATTTTTGACTTTTAGAATTTTATTTTATTTATGTAGGGTGTTTTAGATACCGTTTGCCAAAGACTCAGGATTGATAGGTTTGGTTAAGACAAGAAAAAAATTGTGTGGGAGGCGGGGTCTGTATTGCTCTGTATAGGCGTGAGGGGCAATTTTATAAAACATTTACTCAATTTTTAAAAGATTATTTAAAATCAACTAAGCTACTTCCTTTCTCATACTTAAGTGTTTTTGAAAGCTTATGCTTAGTTTTTTAATAAAATTTTTAATTTGAGTTAATTAATGAACTGTTTTTGAGAGATCAAGCTTCAAAGTCAAAATTTTGATAAAGAAAATATTTTTTTCTATACGCTATTTAAAATACTGGCCCTGGATTCCTTGGTTTTGCCATTTTTATGTTTAACGGCCCTCCACTAAAGGAGTGAAGAATATAAAACAGGTATTATGTTCTAACGATTATAACTAAATTTTCAGTATTTGTATGTATTACAACGTATGCTTAAAAGCACCTTTTTTATATTTTCGCTGAAATCCCTGAAATATTTAAGCTAAGTTTTTATATTTTTTGCGTTTTTGTTCAATTTTCATAAATTAATGTGTAGTTGGCAACCCTGCACACTAATTTTATTATGAAGAGGGAATATTAAAACCATGTACTCCTCGAACGCTATCCAATCTAGCGACGAATCTCATTTCTGGTTGAATGGATACGTGAAAAGCAGCAATGCATATTTGGAGTGAAGAGCAGTCAGAAATATTACAATAACTACCGATGCACCCGTCATTGTTTAGAGCGAATTAAAGGCTAGCGTAATCATTGGGCAGTATATTTGCTCAAAGATGGTGAGGGCTACCGAGCATTGATAACAATCTTTTTTTGGCCAAAAAAGAAGAGTTTGACTTGTATGAGGGAAAAATGTTTTTTCACTGGTATCGCCTTTCGCGAGGAATTTGAAAGTCCTCCGTTATACTTAATTCATTGCCATGAAAAGGGCTTTCTCAATTAGCTGTTCGGAACCGGCAGAAAATTGTAGGTCCCCTCCATTCCATCACAAGGCATGGTTGTGGGAAATGCGCTAGGCCCAGGAGCTCCTTTCTCTGTTGCGCCACCCTATTTGTTTATTATTAGTTTTACATTTATGAGAATGTAAAATAGAAAGTAGAGAAAGAAAGAAGAGGAGAGAAATCATATCCCGAGGCAAGGAGTTCCAAACCGAATAGATTTTATAAAAAATTGACACTCCGCAGTCAAACAAGAGCAACTGAACTTTGATTTTTAGAAAGAATTTTGGCTGTAAGTCAAGGAGCATTTTTCTTCCTATTTCGAAATCACGAGCATAGTGATTTCAAAATGATCAATTGATCAATATATTGTTGAAAAATAAATCTGCAAATGTCACAAAAAAGTTGCAGCGCAGTGAGTTCCAATTTTTTTTTTTTTTTTTTGGAACCCGTAGATAAACTTTTGTAGTGACTTATTTGATTCTTAGAACACCATTCTCCATTTATCTCCAGAGAAGCATCAAAATTTTATCTTCGGAGAAGATATGTACTAACGCAACTAAAGTTCTTGTTGACATTCGTCCAATGCACTTCACGCTGTCTTTCTTTTGTTGAAAAAAAAGAAAAAATAATGAAAGAATTTTTTATTTTCTTACGGAGCGTCATGATTTTTAAATCAAAATGAAAAAGTACAAATGACCTTCACTCCTATACGTTTGTCGTTCTTTTGGTTCTTTTTTGGTTCTCAAATAAGAACGCCTCCATTTCTAACATGCGGAAAAAATTTATTTTCAAATTTTTAATTGGTCGAAAAAGAAAATTTTTCTAAGATGTCTTGAGTCCAATTCTCCTGAGCCCATCAGAGCAATCGCTTTTCTCTGACTTATTTTGAAAATTTTGGCTTCAGTAGTGTTGTTGAATAACAGTAAATAAGGCTTCCGCGGATTTTTTCTCACTGAGCTGGAAAATTTTTTTCGCTAGTAGCTATACACAGATTTTTCGACTCAATGAAGTCATGAACCGATACTGGCGGCTATACAGTTGCAGAAAACGATTATCCTCTGAGGTCGCCCTTTTGATATGCCTTTCTGCTGGTAATCCCAGCCTCATAATATTTTATTAAAATTTTATACAATAGCTTGTTGACAGAAATTTTCAACTTCTAGAAATTCCACATACTGTCAAATAGAGACGCGTGACACAGTAAGTCCCCTATTATACGATGTCTCACGACTCACGAGACATGTCTCATTTTTGACGTTCCTTTTAAATTTCCATCCCGTGAGACAATCACTATTACATGTTCAATTTTGAAGGCTCACGTCTCAAAATTGACAATTCTTCATTTCTCTTTCAATCCTTTTCTTGTTGTCACTTTATAAATTTCAAAGTTTTATTTTTCTCTAAATAAAGTAAGTTGCTTGATAAAATTACAAAAATAACAAATTGGTTTTACAACTTTTGATTTGAAAAATAAAAAAACAAGACAACAACGAAAATGAAAAAACATTCAGATGACGCTCATTTGACCAACATAAAAAATACATCAAAGCAACACAGCAAAAACGAATATGGGAAAAGAGAAACGTCAATATGAGACTGCTAAAAATCGGCACGGTACTCATCGGGAATTTTTTTGTGCATCTCATTTCCTCACATCTCCTTTCTTTTTCGCACTCATGTGAGACTGGGCTCGTGAGACATCATGTAATAGGGGACTAAATATTCGCTTTATTCTCCGAACTGATTTTTTTCATTTTTTCACGATACTACATCCATTGGTTTATGGCTTCTATCATTATCTAAATGAACCTCATATTCATTTTAAAATCCATATTTATTTTCAAATATTAAAACCTAATTTTGCTATCACAAAAACCCAGTAACTCTAATAAAGTCCAAGGACTGCACCAGAAAAGTGTAATTTGATGTGTGACTAAAATTTTTCGAACGGCACTTTACATTCGTTTATTTGTTACGCACTGTCACTATTCGATAGGCGATAGTTTGATCCTTCACAAGAAAAAAGTGTGCGGAGTCAGGAATGTCTTATGTCTGTATGCATTTTTCGTCGACAAATTTTATGTAATGTAAAGTAAAAGAACAAGGATCAGCAATCAATTCCAAAGTTTAACAGCCGACAAACAAAAAAGAAGAAAATCACCAACGCTTAAGCTACGCGCTAACGGCATGTAAAAGCCGCAAACGTTTGCGGTTCTGACGACATTTTAACCTCATAATTTGTGACTATTGACGTTTGAACACCTTTTTGGGACAGTCCACAGATGCACGCAAATGGTTCGCGGACGATGTGCGCACTTTTTTTGTGACAGCTTGCGTGAATGTGCGATCTTCCCAATCATGTGCGGTGACACGAAAACAGGACAACGCAAATGTGCATATTTTAAGCCAAACAAGTAGTAGATTAGATTAGATTGAGTATTTTGTTTTTTTTTTTTTTTTTTTGACTTGACTTGAGTATTTTATTTATTTATGTATTTTGTAAATTGTTTTTTCTATTGATTAACTATGAAAACATTAAAATTATTTATAAATAATTCATATCGAATGCCAAAACGTCAATACCCCACTATCTTTTCGGATTTTTCTGCATATTGTATGAACACGTCGCATACTCATTTGCGAACACTTGATGTGCGAGCAAATCAACGCAAACTAATGTGCGGCTTTTGGGATAGATTCTGCACATCTTTTGAACACCCATATATGCAAGTTTGCGTACACTGATTTACGTTTAGCATTTGCGTTGAATTTTCAACATTTTATGGGATGTCAGAACCGCAAATATGTGCGGCTTTTTATGTGCCGTTTGCACGTAGCTTTAGCAATCGTCCATAATTGTCGAAAATGGCGTCCAATACAGTTGAAAACTTTGGTTCTTTTATAAAAGGACCTTTGAAGAACAACTCATAAGTTCATAAGTCGTTTTCAATCAATATTTGTGTCCGCCTTTAGGTGTCTGGCTACATTCTCTAAAATAAAAATCCTCTTCAAGGTCTAATCACTTTTCAAAATTCTATATAAGATCGCTGCATCGAACCAGACTAGAGATTACTTAACCTAATCTTCACCTATCAAGTCATAAGCCAAAGTGCCTCCGCTTCCACTACTTGAGCGCAATCTTCGAATTTGCCGAAAGAATCGTTTTGTTGAAAGAATTACTTCAATATGCACCTCAATGTACCTTCCTCTACTCCGATCGAATTGATTGAAAATTTTTCTGAGAGTAATCGCAAAAGCATGACATGTCTCCCAGCAAAAAAATAAAAACCAATTAACCCCTAACACCCATAGGGTAACAAAGTAATTGTTCTTCATAAGGTTGAGTTTCCATTATGTTTTCCCATGAATTTTTTGTAAGGAAATAGAGAACAGCAGGGTCAAACATATACACAAATTTCGCGTGTCACGGACAGCACGAAAGCGGTTCATTAACAAAGTACAATATTCACGATGTCCTTAAGCAATTATTCATCGTGTAATGCATGAGACTTGCATAAAAAACAAAAACAAAATACCTAATCTACCAACTATCACGTTTTGAATGCGAAACGTGTGCAATCCCAAAAAGTATGTGTGTCACGGGAAGGAATTTAATAAAAATTTAATTTTTGTATGACATCGAGAGATGGGTCCAAAGGGCAGACTAATATACTCTTGACATGGGTAATGACCCAAATAAATGATATGTTTGGTTTGAAAAATATTATAAGGATACACGAGGGTGGAAATCACTGTGATGGTAAATAAGTATGCTTGCTCTAACCATGTACGTTATATGGCGTGCAGCAGGCACAAAAATGATGATGCTCTGAGCGTTGGCAATGATTGTCATGAGTTTGTACCTAAGCCTGTTTTGAGTCATGATATGGTTAAAACATTGGTAACAAAATTTAATGGCTTTTGTTTATTAAGGTGGAGAGAGAGAGAGAGAGAGAGCGAAAGGTAGTGTCACATAATACAGAAGATTGGTATAATTTAAAAGTTGAAGAGTAATTAAAAATGTTTATAAATTGTATGGTTTAAAATTTAAGCCTGTTAATATTGACGAGCACTTCGCTTAGGGTCACAGGAGGGATGTAAATCTTATGATGATATGGACATGTCAAATAAATTGAGGTTTTGTTAATTTATTGGCGAAGTGTTTGCGATGGGTTGGTGTTTTGGTGTAACCAAACGAGTGAATCTCTTTGGGTATTGTCTATTCATGCATTTTCTTCTCTCTATAATATTGGGAGGGGCAGTTTTTAATCAAAACTCGCACCGTGTTGAATTTTGAATGACTCATGTAATTACAAGTGTTGAGCCCAATGAGCAGTTCCAACAAACGATGAGAGAAGTGGAGAACGTGGAACTAAAGCTGATCTAAGGTCCGTTGTGCTTCCAGATTGATTCTTTCTTTTATCAATTTTCATTAAACCCTTAAAAGTCAAAGCAATTTTTGAAACAGTGGTGTCGTTATTTTTATGTTGGTGTGGACAATCTCATATATCGTTAGACAAAAAGTTAAATACGAATGGAAAAGTTTTAATAGACATGATCCAAGACTTTGGTTTGTTTCTTTTAAACGGAGTTTCTCGTAGTGATGAAAAGGGTAATTTTACGTTTGTCTCTGATCAGGCTTGCTCAGTGATAGATTATTGTTTAGCTTAAGGGGATCGGGTGCATGTGATTAAGGATTTCGAAGTGTACCCAGCCATTTATTCATCACATCTACCCATAATTGTTTCCTGTGAGTTTGAGTATTCTCTTTTGCGCACACCAACCATCGAGAATACGAAAAACAAACTGAAATGGATAGAAAGCAAGTCAGAGTTATATAGGCGAAAGTTAAGCCAACAAATTATGAGAATGCCTAATCCAATCACAAGTTCTGTTGACGAGGTAACTAACTCGGTATTTTGATCAGTGAGGAATTCTGCAGTTTCTGTCACAAATTCCGGCGCTAGTTTGCAATCCAAGTGGTATGATAATGAATGCCAGAAAAGCAGACAAAAATCATTCACCTTATTAAAACTTTTTTGGAGAACAAACAATTCGTCTTTTAGAAGGATGTACCTAGAACAAAATAAGAGCTATAAAAATTTGTGCGCCCATAAAAAAGCGTTATACTTAAAGAATGCGGCATTTAAAATCGCTCAATGTAGGGATTCAAAATCGTTTTGGCAAAATGTACACATTTTGAATGGCGGTAGTAGAATAAAATCTCTGAGTCTAGATGTTGACATACTTGCAAACCACTTCAAAAATCTTCTGCTACCTGATCCAAATCAAAACGAAATTAATTTTGCACGCTCAAATATTATAAATCCTGATCTCGACTCTCAATTCTCAATACTCGAACTTACTGATGCATTAAGAAAAATTAAAAATAACAGAGCTTGTGGATCCGATGGTATTCCTATTGAATTCTTTAAAAATGCACCCCCTGAGTTCATAAATTATATTCTGGAATTTTGAAGAGACAATTCCCAACAATTTTCTTTGTTCAAAAATGTCTGCGATATTTAAAAAAGGTGATCGCATTCTTCCAGAAAACTACAGAGGAATTGCTGTTCTTAACTCTCTTATAAAAATATTTACCAAAATCCTTTATTACAGACTCGTCACATGGACAGAACAGAATAATATAGTAAGCTGTTTTCAGGCAGGCTTTCGAGCTGGCCTCTCAACTATCGACCAAATATTTGCTCTCAATACACTAGCAAGACGTTCAATTGACAAAAGAAAAAAGTGTTTATACGTGTTTTTTGTTGACTTGAAGGCAGCTTTCGACACTGTTAACAGAAGGTCTTTGCTTTATAAGCTTTCAAATATAGGAATTTCGTCCAAATTTATAAGAGTTTACGAAAAACTTTTACAGAATATGACTGCAGTAGTTCAAAACGGTGAATGTACTTCAAGGCCATTTAATTGTGAAGTAGGTGTTCCACAAGGATGCGTTTTGAGCCCACTAATTTTCTCGCTGTTCATTAACGATGTGGAAAAATTCATCCCAGGGGGGATCGGGTTTGGAGACCTTCTAATTAAAGTACTTCTCTATGCTGACGATATGGTACTCTTTTCTGTGAACCCACTAACCCTAAAGCTTCAAATCAATAAACCTAAATGTTATTGTGATATGTGAGATCTCAAAATAAATACAGCCAAGTCAAAAATAATGGTTTTCAGATCCCAAAATCGTTCTATCAACTACGATCGTAACTGGACGATAGACAATGAAGTATTAGAAGTGGTGAACGAATCTAAGTATTTAGGTTATGTACTAACTTCAAACTTAAATATTATATCACATTTAAAAAAAAATCTGCTAAAGCAAAAACAGCCATAAACAACATTTGGTCAGAGTTTTTTTGCAATAGTTATATTGATTCAGCAATCAAATTTCAAGTCTTCAATGCAACGATTAACAGTTGTTTTAGTTATGGGAACGAAATATACGGTTACGAACAAAATGAAGAAATAGAGGCGGTACAAAGATATTTTTTTTTACGCATTTTCAAGTTGCCTATCAATACCCCATCGTACGCCATTCATGTGGAGTCAGGATTAACTCTCATGTTATTGAGAAATTTGAAGGCAAATGCAAATTATGTTGTTAGGGTTATGAAGCGAACCGATCAGAATCTATAAAAACGGATTCTTCTGCATTGCTTTCAGCCTGGATATAGCCCTATAAAGAACTGGTATGATCTGGCTGTTACAAATAATTTCAACATGACACTAACAGTGGAAAATACTGAAGAACTTAGAAAAACACTCCCTGACTGCATTTCTCTAGTAGATGACAAAATGTATCGATGCTGTCTTGATCGTGCAAGAGAGTCACCATCCAGAGTCATTTATTGACAGCTGAATTTTAGCCTAGGAGAAAACAATTATTATTTTAAAAATGAGTTCTCACCATCCGAAATAGGTTTGATCTTTAAAATCCGAACTGAAATGATCGAACTCAATTTTAGGCCACATAGAGGGGATATTAACCCAATTTGCTCGCTCTGCAATCTTAACCAAAATGAAAATATTTTGCATTTTTTAGCGTTGTGTCCGATTCTACAAGAGATTCGAAGACTCTACTTTAGATCCAGTTTTCTTACTCTAGAAGAAAGTATTAGAATACTAAATGGAGAAAAAAAAATGGAAATCACTTATTTGTTACGTTTCACATGCAAAAAGTTATCGAAATAGGTACATGAATCTTCTCTGAGTCAGAGTAATGTTCATAATAATTTTTGTTTTAAACTAAAAGCCCTTAATAAGCAAATATCATGCCTGCACTGAATAACGCAGTTTCTTTTGTAATTTTTTACTCAAATGTAAGATATATTTTTCGTTTTAACTAAACTCAAAGTCTTTTAAAGTAAAAGTAACAATATTATGCTTTATCTCAATTTATAGCAAATATATATATATATTATAGAAAATTTTTAAGAATTAGTCTCGCGCAGTTCGTATTTTGTTGTTCATACTTCATACGAGTATGTATCTACTCTTCATAGAAAACATAAGTTATACACACTCGCATACTTTGACGTTCTGAATCGGTGCGCTTGGGCTTCTAAAACTACCAGTACCAACTCCCTCTAACACAATCACAATTCATCTACCGTAAAAAAGATATTCCATCATTCCATGAAAAAAGTTCACGTCAACAAAAACAAAAGAAGAGACACATAAGTTGTACACGTGCGCAATTTAGTTGTATGTATTGCTGTTGCTGGCCCACAAAGCCAACAGTTCATTTTTATGAAGTTCTCTTGTTTATGTGTATGCGAATGTATTGGAAATCTTTTTAAAAGAGAGTAGCTGCAGCTGCATACGCTATTTAACATAAACCGTTAGATTCCAATTGTAGACATTTCCAGATGTTTGGATTATTATCATTCATTCAAAGGAGGTGGTGCATACTTGGGCCCAGAGCGTACACCTATGAGACTAGTACCAAATGAAAGCTTACGTTCAGCCCAATCAGCCTGCCAAATATTTTTGAATTCGGTCTTGGTGATTTTGAGATAATTAGACTTGAAGTTGAGCGCCGGAAATGGGAAAAATCTAACATTTCTGCAAATAATTACGAATATCTCGAAAAGCATAGCACGTAGGACAATGATTTTGGTATCATATGAAAGATCATAAAAATATCTTTCATTTCATTCAAAATACAGTTTTCAAAATTCCTTATATTTCGAAAAAACAGACCTAAAAGTTGTTTAAAAGAAAACATTTTCGTTGACGTTTGACAGCCAATATCTCGAAAAAATCAGTGATGACCTATAACTTTTTTTGCACCACTTTAATCCTTAATTGGTAAGCTTTAATTTGATATACAATTACGCTATCATACATAAAGCATATCACGTACATTATACACAATTCCTAAAAAAAATTAAACAAAAAATATGTTCCACAGGAAATGCATTTTTTCATTTAATTCTTCGCAGTTTCTACTTTGTTTTTTACTAAACATAAAAACAAAATACATTTTAATGCTGCAAATGAGAAATACCATCCAAAAACAAAGCTGGTGCTATATTCATTGCTTCCTGGTGTCTTGCGTAACCCAAATACCATAAAATACTCATGACATGAGCGCAACAACCAACAGTCCTCATTCCAACGAGACAGTTACAATAGTAAGCTTTTATTGCGTTCGAACTGTGTGCTACGTTTGCATCGCTATTCACCAAGATGTAAGTGAGATACACTTTTCTACTTACATGCCTGGATTTGATTCGCCCTCGTAATAAAAAGTTATTGTTGCCTATAAGACTATTATGAGCAGTAGAGGTAATTCGCATCCGATCTTCGCAGACTTCGATTGTATAGGTTCCCTGGTCTTTTAAATGTTCACCACAGTAGGATCGAGCCTGGTTTATTTGGTAATTGCCCAATGATATCATACGAAGTTCTTGAATAGAGAGTTGTGGGAAATTACTTAAATTCGGGATATTACCATCGATGCGGCTGAACATGGCTCTGGTTCTGTTAAGATTATTTTCTCTTACAAAGGCACCTAAATAATTAGGAGTATTAAAACGATTTAAAGCCAATTCTAGCAGAACGTTCGCATCAGCACTATCTTCAATGGTTGGATGAAACTTATTAAGAATTGCAGCTGCAACTTTGAAGTCGTCCATCAAATGACCAGCAGCTAGATTAAAAAAATCTTGCCTCAAATAGTTTAAAATCCCTTTTAAATCGTCCGTTCACGACTTCAACGACCCATCTGACCATAGTTACACACCTGGATCTATTAGCCTGCTCTGTGGTAAGTTGAAAGTTACCTTCAGCAACGGATTCAGGCATGCAAGTCTTATATCCTTGAGAATCAAGATGTGGGATTGCGTCTCTGAATCCTCTGTCCAAAATAAAAACATCGTTTTGTCTAATCTTAACGAAGATCCACAGCAAAGGCAAATTCTTAAATGTCCATACTCGCGATTGGGATTAGGGTGATTTGTTGATGTGATCCTTTCAATAATTCGATAACAATTCAAGCATACCAAATCTGACTCAGATATCTTTAATTTAAATAAGATATTTAAAAAAGAAAACAAAAATAAATACTGCAACTCACTTCATCTGGTGTTATCCAGGAGGCTAAAACTAACCGCATTTCATGGCTTTGAATACTTCGATATTGAATCAAGTTATTCAAGCGAACTCTACAATTTGCACAGTTTGCATTACTCATTTTCACACTTTTGAACTCAAAACACTTTTTTCTTAAATCTGGAGCGCTGCTACAATTTTTCTCAATACACACCTGAAGACCGCGAAATTGTGAATTACTTGTTTTTGTGTCATTACATAATTTACTCACAAGCCAACAATCAGTTATCAATGAATTAGGCCTAACGGTCGCGGACTTGTATGTTTAAGCTTGGTACCTAGCAACCAGTTTTTTTAGATTTGTTTTTGGATGGTATTTTGATAGATCTAAACGAAGATTAGTCATTTTTTTTCTCATTTGCAGCATTAAAATGTATTTTGGTTTTATGTTTAGTAAAAAACAAAGTAGAAACTGCGAAGAATTAAATGAAAAAATGCATTTCCTGTGGAACATATTTTTTGTTTAATTTTTTTTAGGAATTGTGTATAATGTACGTGATATGCTTTATGTATGATAGCGTAATTGTATATCAAATTAAAGCTTACCAATTAAGGATTAAAGTGGTGCAAAAAAAATTATAGGTCATCACTGATTTTTTCGAGATATTGGCTGTCAAACGTCAACGAAAATGTTTTCTTTTAAACAACTTTTAGGTCTGTTTTTTCGAAATATAAGGAATTTTGAAAACTGTATTTTGAATGAAATGAAAGATATTTTTATGATCTTTCATATGATACCAAAATCATTGTCCTACGTGCTATGCTTTTCGAGATATTCGTAATTATTTGCAGAAATGTTAGATTTTTCCCATTTCCGGCGCTCAACTTCAAGTCTAATTATCTCAAAATCACCAAGACCGAATTCAAAAATATTTGGCAGGCTGATTGGGCTGAACGTAAGCTTTCATTTAGTACTAGTCTCATAGGTGTACGCTCTGGGCCCAGGCTCCATAGAAGTATGCACCACCTCCTTTTCTAATTTCAAGGCAAGTGATGGTTGGCTTACCAGATTTAAAACCAGGCATAGTATCCTTAGCAAAGTTTTGTCTGGTGAAAGTGCTTCTGTGGATAATAACAAAGCCAATGAATGGAAGCATCAGATTTCAGAAGTTGTCCAAGGATTTAAGCCCGACGACATTTTTAATGTCCATGAAACGGGATTTTTTTACAAATGTATACCGACACGTACCTTGGCTTTGAAAGGAGAAAAATGTTTTGGAGGGAAGCACAGTAAAGAAAGAGTAACATGCCTTGTGGGGTCCAACATGACAGGCTCAGAAAAGCTTAAACTCTTATTCATCGGGAAAAGCAAAAACCCTCGCTGTTTTAAAAAAATAAAATCTTTGCCAGTTGATTACGTAGCCAACCAACGTTCTTGGATGACAGCAGATCTTTTTACTAGTTGGCTTTTAAAGCTCGACGCAAAGTTTGGGCGAACAAAACGAAAGGTATTATTCTTCATCGACAACTGTCCTGCCCACCCAAAACAAGTCAAGGAAAAATTAAAATTTATAACGCTTGAGTATTTCCCCCCTAACATGACCTCAATTGTTCAACCGATGGACATGGGAATAATACAGAATTTAAAAGTTCATTATAAACGCCGCATACTTACCAAGATCTTAAGCACTTGGGAAACCAAAAAAGCGGACTATAAGATAACACTTCTAGACTGTGTACATCTGGTTTCAAAGGCATGGGTACAGGATGTAACTCCTTTGACAATTGAAAATTGCTTTAAAAAGGCCGGGTTCAAGGACGAGACTTGGGACGATGAAGATCACATACCGCTTAACCAACTGATATGTGAAACCGACGCCGACGCCACCAATGAAATCGAGAGGATCTGGAACCGGCTAACTGAAACTGATTACAATATTGCCAGTGTTAATTGGAGGGATTATGTTGATGTCGATGAAGGTATTGCAGCCACAGAAATACTAGACAGTGAGACAATTTTGGAAGAAATAGTACATGCTGATGATGCTAACGATGACGACGGTGAAACTGAAGAAGAAGCCGAAATAATAAACATCGAAATGCCAGAAAAGAATGCAATCGAAAATGCAATTGAAATATTGCAAACAGCGATTGAATTGACAGAAGATGTACCAGATGAGGTTCAAAACAGCCTTTTTAAAATAGAGTCATTTTTTAAACAAGTGAATATTCCAGTCAATTTGGTATACCAGTCAAAAATTACTAGTTTTTTTTAAATAATTTTGTTGAGACAATGATGAATGACAGTAATGAATTAATGAGTCATAGAAGTAAGAAGCTTTTGTTTATTTATTTTATTTATTTACTTACTGATTATTTTCTTCCTTATATTCAATAAAAAAAAATAATAATCTCTCTAACTCGAATTTTTTAAAAACTCTCTCTAACTCGAACTTATTTAAACATCCCGTGAAAGTTCGACTTAGAGGGAGTCGACTGTATTTCACTGACAGACTCACATCGGAGTTTTTATTTTTTTTGTGCATTGCATAAGTAAGACACGTTGCTGGTGTGTGGCTGCGATAGGTTGAGAGCCTGACAGCTGGCATATTTTTCCCGTTCGCTATAAACGACCATCAAGAAAAAACCATGACTATTTGGACATAAATCCTTACCAAGTAGTCTGGCGGATCAAGCTCTGCGTCTTTTAGGTCATGAGATCTGAGATTCTTGCTGGAAAATTAATGCCATGGTGCCAAAACAATACTTGGATTCATTCATTGCTTTTGCTTTTCTCAGACTTAAGTCTTAATGGGCAAGCTCGTAGTCTTCGCACTTATCTACGTTCTTTACCATAAACAAAAGTTACTTACTTCTTAAAGTACGCATCACAGATGACAGATAACGGATGGCAGATCACTGATGCCAAACGACTGATGGCCGATGACAGATGACAGATGACAGATGACAGATGACAGATGACAGATGACAGATGACAGATGACAGATGACAGATGACCGATGACCGATGACACATGAGAGATGACACATGACAGATGACAGATGATAGATGACAGATGACAGATGACAGATGACAGATGACAGATGACAGATGACAGATGACAGATGACAGATGACAGATGACAGATGACAGATGACAGATGACAGATGACAGATGACAGATGACAGATGACAGATGACAGATGACAGATGACAGATTACAGGTTGATTAAGTAAAGATGATCTGTAGAAGTAGACTGCTGAAAAGCTACAAATAAAGCGTATGCGTGCCGACAAACGTAAGGCCAAAAATTACGTCCATGGAATTCTTGCGGATTTCTAACTATATTTTAAATGCTTGATTTCATTTAAACGCACAAATTCTCAAGGCTTTCTGGACGTAATCTCTGACCTTAGTTTGTGGGCACGTATATGCTTTAGGATCAGCTGGTAGCTTTTCAGCAGACTGCTTCTTCAACAGCTCATATTTCTTTGCCTGTTATTTAATTATTATTTGCTATCATTGGCGGTGCATGGACCTCCAACACGTATTCTTCACATGACTTTAACAGTAGATATTCTGATCAACTATGGCCGAATTGTCTTGCATTTTGCATCAAACCTGGGAGCCAATTAAATGCTTTTTCATAAATCAGCTGCTTTCTGTTTAAAGCTACAAAATTCAACGTAACACAGCTTTGACTCATGCAAAAATAGCACCGACTTTTTGAATTGTTCCTCGGAACAGTTTTTTTTTTTTTTTTTTTTGAGGTATTAATTTAACTAAATAACTCATCTTCGTTTGATGAATCTGTTGAAATTTAAGGAACCTCTGAAGAAATTTCAACCATTTATAAATAAAAATAGGTACTTTAGGTGCAAACGGAAAATTTTATTTCTGCACACGTTTGATATAACATCTTGTTCACGGTTTTTTTCAAAGCTGTTAACGGCGCCAATGTGGAAAACGATATATTTATCGTTCAAAAGGACATCTAAGGTAACTGGTAGGGGAGAGTGGGTATGTATGCACATGACAGTTTTTTTAAGATATGAAGAAGCACTGATGAAACCACAGATGGTGACAAGTTGACCACATTCTCCAGAAGTAACCTGCACCATTTTTTTTTTCACTTCCTACGATGAGACTACTTTTGGAGTATTATGCACAGTTGACAGTCCTGTTTCGTCACGATTCCAGATTCTGTCTGGACAAAATGGATCTCTTGAATATACGTCTAACAGATTGCTATAAAATTTACCAAAGTTAGTTTTATTGAAACTTGTGCATTGCGATAAGCGTGGGACAGAGTCCCCTCCTGCATAGAAGTGTCCCAATCATCCTGTAGGGCACTTCAGAAAGAAAAGGATACTCAACACTTAAAATACGGCACAGACTTAACAAAATAAAAACTGTCCCATACATACCCACCCTCCCCTATTTGTATATCCGAGATAGCCTATCCGGAAGGTTATTGAACGCAGCCTCTCATTCGAAGCTTCGAATCTATTTAATACTTTATAACGTTTGTAAAGTTCGTTAGTTGAACATTACCCAAAGCCCGTATTAGGAAAAACGAAATGCAAAGCAAAACAACGAAACCCAAAACAACGATAGTCACCGCATAGACCGATTATAAATTACGAGCATGAAACTATCATCAGGATAACAAAATGACCACCAAAAGCAGTCGTAAATAACAGCGAGTATCGTAGAACGGAGTCGCAAATCAGCCCCAAGGGTTGAACAAGCAAACCTCCAATTGCGTATTATTATATGCAAATTCCTAGTTTTCAACACCTTTTTCCCAAAAACAACAAGCAAAATAGCCGTTCGGGTCCCTTTCTCATAGCACTCATAAGATTCATGAGACCGTTTAAAAAAGCAACTCAATCGATTGAAAGTCAATATTAGGCTTCTTCGCTACGCCCTGGGTTTGTCCTATGGTCACAACGAAACGATTTTTGAAAAACTGAATTTCAAACTTAAAGTTTTTGAGTCTTTTGTTTGCCCTCAACTCGCCTCAAAGAACAACCAGTTTTTTGCTGGGACGAGTTCAGGTAATGAACAGGGTAGTCAAATTTATTTTTTATTTTTTCTCAAATGACAGGGATTTATGGTGACTTCGTGGCTTAGCGTCTTCTGAGAACCGAATAATTAGGTTTTTTTTGACATATCAAATTATTGTCAAGTAGACTCGTGTCTTACCCAGTGTTGACCCAGTTTCCCTACGTTCGTTTGTTCAACAAACGAACCTTTTCAGTGAATATTGCATTTTCATTTCTTCGATGAAAAAGCTAAAGCGCTTCTCCTTGCACCGATAAATTACACAACGACGTTCAACAAAATCAAAAAAAAAAAAAAAAACAACGATGTTTATATTTTAAAAATATATTGTCCTACCATTACTCACATCCCAGAATCAATAATCGTATCGTCTTCATAACCCGCAACAACTGGTGGTTTTATAGAAATTTTGATCCTCCTACTAGAAGTTGGTTGAAGAACTGATTGAAATGCAAACGGATTACCATAGAATGGATAAAAATTAATTGGTTGCCTCCAAGCATTTACGATCTGTTCAAGTTGTTTCTTCGCCTTCCACACAGGATAATCTCCAATTTCATACAAATACATTTTCCTTGCCGAACCAAACGTATCACGACGAACTCTATTTCGTCCAGTTGAGTAGACAAAACGATTGCCATCATGATAGCTATGTGGACGATTCCATGGATCATCGTCATGACTAACATCACCCATACCCATAAATGGTTCCAAAAGTTCTGGTGTGTATGAAAATAAATTAATTTCACCTACAACAGGTGCTACTGCTTCGCCATATCCTTGAAATCTGTACGTTGGAATAATTTTTTTTTTTTTTGTGTTGTGATTGAAATGAAAAAGAAATGTGATGTTTTTGATGATGAACGAGTTTATGATTGCGAGATTGTTGAGACATGATGCGATTTTAATGTGATGTTTTGTGACGTCGGAATGAACATGAAAATAAAGAAAAAAACAAAGTGATTTTTAGTTAATTTATAAATACACAAGTGAATTTCGTTTTATTTTTTGTTTTGACAGGCTTAGGTGTACGTAATTACTAATTTTAACTTAAATCTAAAATAATTTAAGATTAAGGTTTAATTTAATTTAAATTCAATAAATAAATGGATACTTAAGTTCTTCCTCCAAGTGACTGCTTTGAATGTCAATAAATCTTGGAAGAGGGGCAGAAATAAAGAAATTTAAATCATTCACTGCGGAGAAGCTGATTGGAGCTTCAGACAAAAAGTATAGAAAGAGGTATTTTATTTCGAGATCTAAATAAAAAGAATGCAAACACGTTTCAAAAGTATTTTTAATTTCCGGAAGAATGGCAGCTGATACAAGATTACCGATTGAAGTTTCGGGTAACCATCGAACAACGTCAACTACGGATGTTAGCTTCTTCAAGTATGACTGTTGTTTAATTTTGTTTAATTTATTTAGGAAGCTCATCGAAGGTCGGGAAAAGATTTGAATCGCCAAAATGTATAAAGTGCACCGAACTAATTCAAACTGAAAACAACACGGTTTCACGTTTCTATGACGACGACCATGGCAGAAAACAACAAAATAGAAGAATGAATGTTGACTGTCTGTCGTACAAGAATATCACGACTAACTACTCATTGAAATGCGATCATCATCATGTTCAAGTTCATTGTGATTTGAATATGCACATTTTCAGCCAATACTTATTCGCCGAATCTTTGGGTTTTTTTTTTGTAAGCAGGAAACGGGGCAATAGAATGTGCGTTTTTGGAAAGAATGAAATATGAAGCTTTTTCTGGCTTTGACATAGAACAGGCTACAGACAGCTGTTTACACAACCGAAAAATGATAAACGGAAGGAAAAGAATGAAGACGGTCAATGTTTCGAGATCGAAATCTTTTTCATTTTTCAATTAATAGGTGTGGTTTTTGAACCCCTGTATCGCCATAAAGCGTTTTTTGAAATACATCAACCTGCTCTAAATGACAAACTGAGTGTTTTTTTGAGTACCGTGTTTGCCCTCAACTCGCTATAAAGTAGCACTGCTGTGACAAATTCAGATAACGAACAGGTACGTGTGTTATTCATTTCGTGGTTAAGCGTTTTTTTTTTTTAATCGAAGTTTTTTTTTGACAGTTCATGTTCATGGGGCTGTCAAGGAAACCAAAATCGACCCAAGGTAAAGTTCAAAGAACGAGACTGATCAAAATAAAAAACAGAAACAAATAAGAAAATGAACAGAAAAAACAGAAGACATTGTAGAAAGATGATGGTAATTTAAAAAAGGATGAAGCAGTAAAAGAATTCACTGCTGTTTTAAGAAAAGATGACAAAAATCGAAATTCAAATGCTTCAAAATGTCGGACATGTTCGAATGAAATAACGAAGCATGCTTCAGAAGAGAAAGAGAAAGAATCTTCGAGAGTTAGCTTAGTTCGTTAAATTTTGATCCAGGTCTTCTTAACAGACTAATGAGTTCTCAAAAAAAAATGGGTTTTCAGCTCCTAAATGCTAAAGAAAAATTCATCCCATTTGACAGCTCTGTTCGTTACCTGAACTTGACTTAGCAAATATCTAGCGCTACCTTAGGGCAAGTTGAGGAAAAAACCAGAGCTCAAAAAAACACTCAGTTGGACATTTAAGGCGATAGTTCTTCACACCACAGAGGAAGCACAGAGTTTCTACAAACGAACCGATTTAGAAATATAATTAGCAAGAAACTGACATTTCCTATTCGAATGTCAATACGAAGGTCTTCAAATTCGAAATTGGTTTTGACAGAAGTTTTTGAAAAACTACGAGCTTTCAAAAACAGTTCAAAAATGTTTGAGCTCTGAGTGATAAGATCGAAGTAAGTTCAAAGTTACGCTATCTAACATACGGCTAAGGCTAACAGAAGGATTCTAACTTGGAAAACAGTTTACAAAATAAAATAATAAATATAAAGCTTATAGAAAAAGATGTAAAGAAAATAGTTTACAAAAAAGATCAAATTCTATCTGACGGTAAATTAAAATTCTTCTCCAGAATAATCTAGACTCCTCACTCTCTTACTACTCTCTTCTTGCTCCAACAAAAAATTGACATTTCCTACTCGAATGTCGATACGAAGGTCTTCGAATTCGAAATTAGGTTTGACAGAATTTTTGAAAAAACAACGAGCGTTCAAAAACAGTTTAAAATTTGATGAGCTTTAAGTGATAAAATCAAAGTAAGTTTAAAGTTACGCTACCTAACATTCGGCTAACAGAAGGTTTGAACTTCGAAAACAGTTTAAATAATAAATAATATAAAGCTTATAGAAAAAGATGTAAAGAAAATAATTTAAAAAAAGATCTAATTCTATCTGACGGTAAATTAAAAATCTTCTCCAGAATAATCTAAACTCCTCACTCTCTTACTACTCTCTTCTTGCTCCAGCAAAAAACGAATGTCGATACGAAGATCTTCAAATTCTAAATTAGTTTTGACAGAGATGTTTTTAAAAAACTATGAGCGTTCAAAAACAGTCTAAGAATTGGTACGCTTTGAATGATGAAATCAAAGTAAGTTTTTCACAGAAGGATTTGAACTTCGAAAACAGTTTTCAAAATAAAATAATAAATATAAAGCTTATAGAAAAAGATGTTAAGAAAATAATTTAAAAAAAAAAAGATCTGACGGTAAATTAAAAATCTTCTCCAGAATAATCTAAACTCCTCACTCTCTTACTGCTCTCTTCTTGCTTGACTGTGGAATGATCCACCGTTTTGCCTTCTCTTTTCTTGGGCATTTTCATCCGTCTTCTCATGGGTCGTGGTGTTTCGGAACACTCCGTAGTAGTTGAGCACGGTGTGGTTGTTTCGATAGATTCTGTTGTAGTTTTCATCTTCTCTGTTTCACTACACTTTGTCATCTCATATAAAAAGTACAACAATTCAATTAGTTTTGTTTTCTTGTCCAAATCTTCTTTCTGCGAAGATTTATCAATGTCGTTCGTTTTTTCGTTACTTGCTTCTAATTCTTTGAGCTGTTTCTGAAATTTCTTTATCGGTGACTCGGTGACGGTTTCTTTTTCAGTCGGTTTTGGCTTTTTCTGATTTTGAATTACAGTTGTTGTTATGTAATCGTTATTAATGCTTTTCGTGCAGTTTTCTTGAGCCTTCAATTGCTTTTCAAAATCATAGCCACTTACTTTGTTTTCCTTGGGCCCTGATCGACTTATTAGCCGCCTTCGACTTTGATCACCACTTCCTCGTCTGCGATCATAATCATCATATGTTCGTCCTCCTGAGACATGCCGACTATTTTCAAAACCCTCTGGATAAGGGCGGCGTTCTAATTTGGCTGGCTGTGCTGACTTTTGTGTCGGACGGAAACCTCTCGAGATGTAGCCATCGCGTCTCCATTGCTCTCTGTCGTTTTCAACACTTGGCACATCTTGGTTATTGTTTATTCTATTATAGGTCTTTGGCTGGACTTTCCTGTCATCAAAATGAGCCTTCTGATCGTGACCATAACCTTCTGAATCGTAGTCGTAATCCAAATCTTCATAGCGCTTGGTCGTTAAGGATTCTACAGGCTTTGTTTTTTCAAATTCTTCTCTTGGATTTTGGAGACCCTTCGCAGCATCGGTTGGTTTTATATGGTCAGTCACTTTAGGCTCTCGGTTGTACCTGTATCTGTTTTCACTTTGATAACCTTCTGTTTGGGATATGAACTGCAAGTTGCTTCTGTAGTCTACTGGTCTTTGATTTTTTTCCAAATTTCGCAAATTTGAAACGATCTCTGACGAGGTTTTCAACGCCCGGCAGTCTGCAGGGTCGGCACAGTCCTCGCATTCGCTATCACCATGAACTCGATTGTTGATGCCCTTGAGGATTCGTTTCTTGCACTTGTGGCAACAGCTTGTAAGACGATTTCTTATTGCTTCCATTATTTCTTTAAAAGAGCTGTCTGTGGGATTGAGAACTTCATCACCTATATAATCTCGAGGAGCACCCTCTCCAATCTCTGGGCCAAGATATTGTTCTTTGTTGATGCGTTCGAATTTTTGGTCATAAGGTCCAGCAGATACTGAGGAAGTTTGGTATACACTCTGTTGTATGGTTTGTGGAAATAAATTGGACGGGTTATTAACAACTGCAGGATTCTCCACTGGAATTGAAACTGCGGCATCCTGAGCTCTATAATATATCTGTGGTGATTGAACGTGCGCACTCAGGCTAACTCTTGGTCCTTCACTATAGCTCCGTCCGGGTTTTTCTTGAGTTAATGGGAATTGGTAGTGTCCCTGCAGTACTGGGGCATTATACTGCTCCTGATGCACTTGGTTGCTATACTGTTCCTGTGGTACGGGTATTTGGTACTGCTCGTGCGGTCCTGAAATTTGATACTGTTCTTGTGGACTGCTATAATGTTCCTGTGGCGATGGGTAGTGATACTGTTCCTGCACTACTGGGCTGTTATGCTGCTCTTGCGGCACTGCACCGCTGTACTGTTGTGTACCATAAACCCTCCCGTCATTATTTGGGGCATTCATGAATGGAGTTGGATAGTTTCTTGGGTCAACCTGAAGTGTTTCGTTCGCAGGCGGTTGGTAAATAGTACTTGGGTAGAAGTTCCCTTTTTTGAAGATATTGTCAGCTGAATACAGGGGCGATTGTCCAGCAGGCCATTGGGTCTGATATGATTGCATATTGTGACTAGCAGCAGGGTGCACCACCGAGTGTCCAGTGGCCTGTTCATGTACTACCGTTTGCCCTGGGGTACCGTTTACTTCTATTGGTTCTTCGTTTGCTCTGCTCAAAGCTTCACGTATGGATTCAGAATTGTAACGCATGAGTGCCTCGGCGGGATCTTCGTTGGGTTTCAAAGTTATCTCCTTCAAATTATCTTTATAGCCTTCCCTTAATTTTTGCAACGACGATGCTGGTATGCGTTCAAATGTTCCATAACCTGGCCCTCCGCCGTATGACACCTGTCGTTTCGAGCGACGACGATCTTTCTCAGACGAAACTACCAAATCGTCACGTCGCGGCGCCTCACGCCTTGATCGATGGCCACTATTCTTATTATCTAAATTAAAGTGTATGTTGTTAATACTACGCTTACTTGCTAACCTCGACTCTTCATTATAAGTTGGTTGGTGTTCGTCGATCTGGTCATGACTTGTTGGTGCTTCTTGTGACGTCTGGGTTGAGTCAATTGAGTAGGACAACATCTGCGTATCATCTAAGTGCTGAGTGGTTATTGGATGAGTGTGATCAGCGGTTAAGCTGCCTTCATGGTAAGGGTTGGGATCTTGGAGCTGGTGTAGATTCTAAAAAATCGTCGCCTGTTAATGATATGGAGGTATGTTGTGTAGAAACAACAAAATGGATGGAGATTAGTTCGATGAATGTGCGAATTTGAAATGTGGAATTAATAGACAGGAAGAGTATAGGGAGTTATGTGACGGATGCGGGTGAAGGTTTTTATGTTTTGGTGAGAACAATTTACTTACCGTTGGGGCTTCTTCAGCAGTGCGATATCCACCACTGCCATAACCACCACCATGGCCACTCGAGCCATAGCTGGATCCACCGTAGCTGCCACCATGACTACCGCCATAGCTTGAACTATGGCCACTGCCATAGCTTCCACTACCGTAGCTTCCACTGCCGTAGCTTCCACTGCCGTAGCCTCCACCGTGACCACCTCCGTAGCTTCCACCGTGACCACCTCCGTAGCTTCCACCGTGACCACCTCCGTAGCCTCCACTGTGACCACCACCGTAGCTTCCACCGTGTCCACCACCGTACCCTCCACTGTAGCCTCCACCGTGCCCACCACCATAGCCTCCATGGCTACCTCCGTAGCTCGAACCTCCACCATAACCACCAGAAGATCCACCATAGCCTCCGGAATATCCGCCATAGCCTCCAGAAGATCCTCCATAGCCTGAGTCAGTGTTGTAGACGTGAATGTTGTGTGTCACATAATGTGGACTTGGCCTATGTTTAGCTGATCGAATGTTAGAGTGTGAATTAAGATGATGCATTTTAATATTAACTCCAAAAAGGTTACCTTTTTTGAAAAACCGTTCGTGGTCCTCAGACTGTGGTCCCATTTCGGCTACAATTGGATGCTGTTCGTCTGTGTTCTCCAACTTGGCTTCATCGGGAATTGTTACACCTGCTTCGCTATTGGTTTGTTGTTCAACTGTCGGATGCACCATCTGACGTGGTCTTACTTCATCGAGAGTCGCTGGATCAGCAGATACCCATTGCTGCTCTTGCACCCACTGACGTGGCTGCTGTTGTGGCATTGTCTCTTGTTGCATCACCATATGCTGCTGTGGTTGTTCTTGGATCCATTGACGTGGCATTTGCTGCATCATTGGCTGTTCCTGCAGCCATTGACGAGGCTCTTGTTGGATCATTGTGTGTTGTTGAATCGCGGGAAGTTGTTGTTGCATAGCGGGTGCCTGTTCTGGCATTTGTTGACGTGGTTCCTGCTGGATCATAGCTTCTGGTTTGATCATAGGTATTTGCATTGGCATCGGCTGCATTGGATTTTGCGGGGCTTGAGTCTGGATTATTTGGTGGGGTTCATGTGGCTGCATTAATTGCGGCTGGGGTTCTTGTTCCATTATTGTTTGCATGGACATCGGCATCATTTGTCGTTGGCGTTGATCATCCAACTGCATGACTCTTTCCTGTTGTGCAGCCCATTGTTGGACATCCTGATGGTAGGCTGAATTTACTTGATGAGCAATAGGATCACCTGGCATCATTTGTCTAGGCATTGGCATAGGCAGTTGCTGATCTTGTTTCATTGTTGCTTGCCTCTTTACTGATGGACGTGCTTCCATATCTGGTTTTGGAACAAACTTTAGTATGATGGCGTCTTTTCTGATGGTCTTCCAGTTCTTTCTGGCGTATTGTTCCAGCATCTTTTGAGTCTGTTCATCGTTAAGTGCTTTTTCAATCTCCTCTTTGGTTTTAATTGAATTGCTCTTCGGGTAGGCCATTGGAACGATTAAGCCTTCCGGTTCTACCTTTGAATTGACACGAGTATGTTTCTTTGTCTTTGGCTTTTGAGATACCTTAAGCCCTTGGTAGCCAGAACGAGATTGTTGGTATTCCTGAAGAACCGCTGGATTTTGAGCGTCTTCGTTCAACAACTGATACTGCCTAATGGCTGGTTGTGCTTCTTGTTGAATCAATCGCATGACACCGCTCTCGTCGTACGCATACATGGGAGGGTTGGCAGTGGACATTCCCAAAGGAATGATATCCGGGATTTGTTGTTGGAGGGAAGCTACCATCCTTCGAGAAGCACTTTGTGCATTTGGTCTCACACGAACCGAATCGATTTCAGATCCTTGACCACCCTCACGATCGTACATATCGATTCCTGGGAAAGTTCTCTGTAGCCAAGCGTTTGTGGGAATGAATTGTGCTTTTTGTTGGTACTGGTGTTTTTGGTGTTGTTGTGGGTATTGTGATTTCTTCTGTGATTTTCCTGCAACTGGAACAATCGATGGATTTACAATGATCCCGCGCTTAGCTAGTTCGTTTTCAAAACCAGGTGGTGCCAAGAAGTATGTTGCATCCTCCTCGTCAGCCAATGTTGAGGTCATTTTTGAACGAGCTTCTGGATCGGCTAACACTAACATCATTTGGGACTCCTCGCCTAAAAGGAACCACTTCTTCTTCCACCAGTCCTCTTTGAATATTTTGTCCCATTTCCACCAATCTCCAGCCTTCTTTAAGCCAAAGCCTTTCCATATATTCCACCAACCGAACTTCGACAGCCAGGATCCAATTTTTTTAATCGACCCAACGGTGACCTATTACAATACCAGTATCAGTATAAAAACACCAGAGCCAACTCATCAGTTTGACATTACTTACATTTTCTTCCTCGTCGGCACCTTCAACTGCCGCCTCACCATTTCCTTCGGGCTCAACTGCTGCTTCTCCTCCTTCTTCTTCTCCACCTTCAGCAGGTGCTTCTTCTGTTTCTTGAGCAGCGGCAGTTGCTTCAGTCTCTTCAGCTGCATCTGCACTTTCTTCCTCAGCTTTAGCTACATGATTGAAAGCTACTGCCACAATCAACGCAAGCAGTAGATACTTCGTTATCTACAAAACAGAAAAAAGGCGTTGAATATTTTATTGATGGTTTTATCCAATAATGTGGCGACAAAAATCAAGCTTACTCTTGCCATCGGGTTCTGACTATCACTTTAACTTCTTCGATTCCACCTGATCAAGAGGTAGAACTGTTCAGGTTAACTGCTCAAACTTGAATGGCTCCAATGGCTCGATGGTCAATCAGAAAATAGTTCTCTACAACCAGAATCAGCCAGAACTACGCATTGTTTCTTGGTATGCTGAAATGCTTTAGAATGCATTTTCCATTGGATTTGAATTTGGGTCTCCCCATGTACGAAATTTTGTTGACGCTGCATAACGATCGGTTTATTTTCTTCTTTTTTGTTTTTGCATTGCGAAATTGGGTTTTTGACGTCGAATTGAATGGCCTCTTTTGGGCAATTGTCTATTTTTATTTTCTTTTCTTTTCTCTTTGATTTGTAAATAATTTTTGATGCAGTCAACTGTTTTAAGCAGCTCTTTGTGAACTTCGGTGAAGGTAAATTAATTTATTGAAATATCCAATTGAGCATGATGTGTTGTCATTACGTGAACTGTCGTCGACCTTTGTCTTTGTTGAAGATGCATATCGACGTGAGATTTGTTCATCTATAGATACTTTGTATGACAAGAAGATGCCAATGAAGTGATTCATTAGTCGATTGCAAGAGAATTTTCTTGGAAAAAAGATGCCAAAGAAAATGCTGAGAAGATAATAAGTAACACTTTTCATCACTTTCGGAGTTTTTACTAATTGGTTGAGAACGAACTAAATTGAGGTGATGAGGTGGAACATGGTCTCGTACAATCGAAGTGAATTGAGGGCAGTACGAGTCGTTGTTTGTATTTTTGCTGATCGGACTAAAGTTATGTTTTGGGATGGCACCTTTTCTTAAATTGTATTTGTACAAGCTTGGCTTTGTTGCAGAGCTCTTAAAGGTTGATTCAACCTGAGAAGTACGAAATCCTATCTTAAGCTGTTACACGAACATGTATCCAAGTGGATTTCTTATAATTTTATTGCTTGGGTTTGCAAATCTGAAAGAGTGGAGTAGGGTAAGACAATCTAGAAGTTTGATGTATTCCAGAATGTGGTTTTGGGTTTCTACATAGAATATGATAAAGGAAAGTCTATGAGATAGACGACGTTATGAAGATTTTAGATCCAAAGAAGTAAGAGTTCAGACAACAATGCATGTTAGTCCAGTTTCTTGATCCTATAGTAAGCTATTACTTCCAAAATAAAGCTTCTTCTCTGCAGTTACTAATTTTCAAATATATATTTGCAGTTATAGTTTCTTTGAAATAGTAGAGGTTCATTCGTTGAACTTTACTTAGGGTTGACCCAGATTTCCTTGACAACCTTAAACGATGTGAAAAGAACTAACTTCTTAGACCATTATTGTTTGGTCGTCTATTATGTCGATTGTATCGTCAAAAGATTAAATCATACAACTTTGCTTTCTGTGGTTGATGGGCACAAGAAACATACAGTTTGACATTCAGGAAGAGTTGAGGTTTTTCAAAAAACTCTTTATTACGAACCCCAAGCAAAGCCAGAGCTTGTACAAACAAACCATGTCAAGGAAACAAATAATTTTACGAGTGTTAAAGAACAATGACACATTCTAACTTAAAAAAAACCTGCTTTGACCCCTTTTCGAGTTATAGGCAGTTGAAGTTTGAAAATATTCTGTCGCCATATAATTCTAAAGTCATTAAACAATTATTGAGGTATTTCGGCTCGGAAAAATATCTTAGAAATGCAATCGAACCGATAGAAAGCCTAATTTTAGATTTATGACTTGGGGAGGCCCAGAAAAGCTTAACTTTAAATCTGAATTCAGATTTTTAACAGTAACTTGAGATACGAAAATTTTAAATTTATAATTTATGTTGCTCTTTTTACACTCTGCAAATACATCATCTTCACTTACTTACCTATCGTTCACCGCTATTGAGATATCGATCGAAAAAGTATTTTGTCCTGTTAATCACCGCCATAAAAGGCTAAGAGGATCGACATTTTCTTATTTAAATATTTCCACCGATGTCTGTAGCCCCAGATTCTTCTCCAGGGTTTTGATAGTTTGAATAAATTGGTTTTTTTTTTATTTGTATGAAGTTATCCTTATTTCGATCTTTTGCAAGGGAGAGACATTCTTGACAATTGTCAAAGAAAAATTCGGAAAAGTAACGGTATTTAGGGTTATCGGGAACTTTTTTCCCATGGATTTTTTCCCAAATTCGAAAAATTGGTATCGGGAACTTCTTTCGAATTGGGAATAAAAATTCCTAGGGAAAAATACCTATCGGGAACTCATTTACTATGGGAAATATTCAGCCTTATTATGAGTTTCACGTGAAATCATTCCCCTCGAAAAAGATCCCATTTCACTTTTCCCTTATTATGAGTTTCGGGGGAAAAATTTTCCATGTTCGAATTTCCCTTATTATGAGCTGTTTTTGCCCGTGAAATGTGAAAACGTTGAGAGCAATTTATTTCACTCATTTTTGTGAGGCGAACAAGTGAACAACAAAAGCGGAAAAATTGTAGGTCTGGAATTTTGTTCAAGTGAAACTCATAATAGCTTTTAAAATTCCGGGCGAACTAAAATGTTCCGGGCAAAAAGCTGTTCACGTGAAACTCATAATAAGGCTAATTGTGTTTTTTTTAGCAAAAAAAACTTGTTCCGTGGAAAATTCCCGATAGTAGGAACTTGTTCCCGGTAAGGGAAACATTTTTTGGGAAAAATATTTCCCAAGGGATTCCCTCGATAAAGCTGATTATGTTAGCTAAAAAAAAAATCCGGAGTGAATTGAAGAATTGGAGTGACGGATTTGACAGATAAACTATATCCAATTCACTCCGAAACGTTTTCTAATGTCGCTTCTCATTGGTTTCACTCGGGGAAGCACTCATTTTGAAAACCAATGGAACACCCAAAATTGTTTCTTTTCAGTTACTTAATTGTCTTTGGGTGAGTGAAACACCTATGGCTCTTAAAAAAACATTTCTTCAAGTAAATTTTCTTTTCGGCATTTGAGTAAAATGTGTTAGTGCTTCTTGAGTGGATTTTCACTTCAAATCGAGAAGCGGCTGTCACTCCTCAGAATCATGAGAAGCGATCTTTTAGCACCAATGGAATGGTTTGAGAATGCTCTTGGACGCTCCTGGACGGTTCTTTTTGTCCATGGAAAAGTGACATAAATCTATAAGCATCTCGTTCATTGTATCGATTTCCATTGGCTCACAAAAGCGCTTTTGAAAAGTACTTTTCGAAAACCGATCCATTTGGCCACTAGACTACCAAAGTAGCACTTTTGTGAACTCGGAGGCAAGAGTTATACAATTTTCACGTACACACAATTCATTTGACGTAGGTACGCTAGTTTGGAGTTTAAATTAATTCAAATGAAAAATGAAGTGCCCATATGCACCCACGCTGTGGCTCGGTCGTGTTGGTTCAATTAATACCGCATTTTGAGTAATTTGAGTGGAAAAAGAGCTCGTGTGACTCGTACTGGCACGGCCATAGTGAAATTATAAATTTTTAACTAACCGAACCAGCTGCAAGCTCTTGAAATGAATCCATTGTTTTTACCGTGCAATGGTCTAAGGGACCGTCCATAAAATACTTTCACATACAGGGGGGAGGGAGGGGTCTCGCTGAATGTGACAAGATGTGACAAGGGGGGAGGGGGGTCTACGGCAACGTAACGTTCGCCCTTCATCAAAAAAATTTACTACAGTATTTCTCTCGACTAGCTTTTTTTAAATCGTATCATGATAAAAGTAATTCATTTGCACTTATTTGTAATACAATAAATTCTAACACAATATATTTACTAATGTTTATTGTTTTAAACATGAGCGCTAGCTCTTTGGCGCTGCTCTAGCGGCATTGGAGTCCGTAAAATATATTTGTTAATTTATTATAAAAATAAAAAATTAAAATTTGCAACTGCACTATTAATTAAAATTTATCATGTGCAAGAGGGGGATCTAAGCTTTGGTGACGTAGTATTTATAGGGGGCCAGAGAAAGTGTGACATTGTGGAAGGGGGGTAAAAAAAAACTTAATTTTATTGTGACGTATTTTATGGACGGCCCCTAAGTTAATTTCCGCAGTTGCACAGTCTCAATAGTATAGGAACTCAAGGAATACCCACAATTCTGCTGGCTCTAATTCCTACAAGGTGTCATTCCTCACTGGTAAGACCATTCCGTAAAAGTTATTGCATCTGTCGTACACTTTAAAGGAGCTCTATCTTAAAACAAAATCGGGAACTATGCCTTCATCCAGCTTGTTTCAAAAAAAGACATGTCATCTTACTCCATCAACTATCTACCCATAGGACTAGCATCCATTATTTTCAAGGACGTTAATCTTCATTTACTTTTCAACTAATTTCATGAGGTAAACGTGTTCGAATGGCTTTAACACATTCGAAAACAAACTAGAATGAATGAATGAATGCAATACGTTGCCGCATTTGTGAAAAATTTCTTACTATAACTACTTCGAACCAAAATTGAGTCTCCGAAAAGGGATGCGTTGCGGAGAAAACTCCGCTCCGACGGTGACCACGATTTTGCAATTTTGTTTTTTTTTTTTTTTTGCTCCTTGAAGTATGTAAATTTGAACAATATGATCCATTTTCATGTTGAAAAACACTCTTCATCAACGAATTTAACTTTCGCAGAGAATGGAAAACAAACCATATTTTTAATTATTCAAGTTTTTTTTATTTTTCACTTTTAAACTTTGTATTGACTTTTGATGAGTACTTCTTTGTAATTTATCTGTCCCAATTTTTAATTTTTAAGTCAAGTTAGGCTTAGTTTATTTTAACTATGCAATTCAATGACAAGACTTATAAAAGCTTAAAATTCACGCAAATATCGACGATTTATAAAACAAAAAATCCCAAAAAATACTCGTCTGGTATCACTTTTAGAAGTAAAGAAGCCCAATTAGCTTAACACCACCAACTTAACTGTCAGTTTCATATGAAAAGTAAAATACATAAAAAAAAAATCTGATTTCTCAAATAGCCAAAAGAGAACCGATATTAGTAGACTGCAAGTAGTTGGAAGCAAATCGATACACGGTTTTCTCCTCTGAGAAGAGATAGCAAAAAACAAAAATGAAAGTGGGCTCAACCGGGATTTGAACCCGGGACCTCTCGCACCCAAAGCGAGAATCATACCCCTAGACCATTGAGCCGCTTAAATATTCGAAGTCAATTTTATTACAAATACCTCAACAAAATATAAAAAAAACTCTATTTTTTAGTTTGTCGTTTTCGTTTAAACAAAATTTGGGTATATTTTTATGTTCCACATAAATAGTCATTTTGTTCAATAGCAAAACCAAAACTAACTTACACATTTAAAAAAAAACGAACTTAAAAAAACAGTTAATTCAAAGAAATATGAAAAACAAAAGAAAACATTTCAAAAATGTGCTTCAACGTCTTTTAAATGTTCTTTTTTGTCCTTGTCTCCGATATGGCCCAGGCTCGTTATCAAATTCCTCATTATGAATAGGACCCCGATTGTCAACATAAAACGTATTTCCACTTGATGGAAACTCACCGCTATTAATATTGCCGATATAATCATTTCCAAACGCTTGTCTTATGAATATACTCTCATGGCTCATAACTTGATTGCTTTGGTGGGAATGTTGCATTCCAGGTGGTGCGAATCCCAATAAACCTGGCTTAGGTACATGCCCCATACAACTACTAGGGTTGCCAAAACTTGTCAATTGCTGTTGTTGTTGCAATGGGACACACAACTGGTTATAGTTCGGTTCTTCGGTGATATTTCCATTCGCATCGATGAAGATTCCCACATTGCGCATCACTTCAAAAAGAACTCCGGCACAATCAATTTGAAAGAGATCAAATATCTTCCTGGGTGAGGGATCTTTGTGGAAAGAATTCAAAGCACGAACCAAATCCGACACCGAGTGATTTATCTGAATTTTGAGGTTTGACTTTAATTCTTGATACCAAAGAGATCGCTGAAGGTAACTATAAAGAATCGGGCTGGCGTTGTAGTAGGGATCATTGCAAGTACTGCCATGACCTGGACGAAGCCTTGGATCGCATTGAGACATCGATGGTGGAAAGAAGCTATAGTCTGCTTGGGGGAAGACTCCATAGTTCTGCAATTTAGTTTCGAACCAATTAAAATTCTTATGCATGTTATGTTTTTTGTTGGCTTACCTTTTCCTTTTCAATAAACTTCTTCAAACGCGGATCGGTGCTATTCGCCTTGAGAAGTTTGTCAACTAGCGATGGCTTATTGACCTCAGTCTGTGGCAAGTAGATCTCATAGAGCTGCAAGCAGATGTGAGCTTAAATTTTTGTCATAAAAATTAATTACCGACCTTGTATTCCATTGCGGGATAAGTGAGGTGTGCATTTATTTCCAAAGCCGGCTTGTAATTGTCTAAATTTGGTGTTCGCAATGGTAGATCGTGGAATGTCCCAGTAGCCGCAAAGGCTGATGAAGCTTCATTATCAGATGGATCCGGAGAGTCTATACAATCTTAATGGGGTCGAATTAAAAACAAATCAATGATTAAAACTAAGTTGAGTACCACTTATTCCGGATGAAGTTTTGGTTGGAGTCTGGTTTTTAGTATCGGTTGGAGTTTGCGTAGGAATTTGCTCATCTGCATCCCAATCCTCTGATGAATTGTCCCCCTGCATTGGATCTGATAAATAAACAAGAAGTTATGAAAAATCGACTGGTATTTTCAATTTGATTGTGAAATTGAATTCAGAGAAAACTGAGACTTGATTTTCTGAGAAGTTGGCAAAGTATAAAAACCGAAAGAAAATGTTTGAAGGAGTGAAATTGAACTCACTATATTTAAGCACATTGAAATGCGTCTATTTATTAATTTATCCAAGCAGATGATTTTAAAGGAAGCTTCCCTAAAAAGGTTATCTCTTTGCTTGGCCTTGCATGGTTTGTTCGTTGAAGCCCTGGGGTTGCCCTATGGTCGCCACAAAGCGTTTTTTGAGAAACCTAAATTCGCCATGAATGTCAAATTGAGTGTTTTTTGAGCCATAGGTTTGCCATAGGTTTGCCATAGGTTTTCCCCAAACTCGCCCTAGCTTTTTGCTGTGGCGATTTGAGGGCTGTCAAATGGCATGTATTTTTTTTTAATGACAGGGATGTGTGGTGATTTGTGGTTTAGCGTTTTTTGAGGACTGGAAAACCCAGGTTTTTTTGACAACTCATAGGGTTGTCAAGAAAACCTGGGTCAACCCTGGGGAAAGTTCAACGAACAGACCTATTATTACGTCTTCAACTCAATGCATTGCTGCCAAGAAAAAATACAAGAAGAACAGACAATGGCGCAGTGAGCCGACAAAGGCCGCTACCAGCACAGAAGACTGACAGGAATCAATAAAAATACTAAAAAAATTATTTTGATGATTGATTTCATTGGCAGAAGAACCTAATTTTTTACACCCTTTGAATGCCATACTGAGCAAATTTCTCAAACTAATCTCAATCACTTACCAGTGTGCTTTTGAATGACTTGCCGATTGAAGAACGAATCATTTTCATTTTTTCTTGAACTCTTCAAGGGTGAGAATCGCTTCCTGGGTTCATTTTCTGGTGAAGTATTACTCCTTGCTCTCCGCAAACTTTTCGGCGGAGGTGAGAATCTCTTATTCTTTTCAGTGTCTGGTGAAATAATTATACGGTGAAAGGGGTTATTATAATTTCGGGGTTTCGGTTCAACTTTTGAAGAACTAGCTGATTTCTTTGGTGGTGTAGTTTCAGTGAGATCAATGGCGTCCCAATCTTTTTCAGGTGTTGGAGTGCGACTTCTTTTTTTTAATGTGGGAATAGTTTTCTTTGGTGATGGAGTTCTTACAATATCTTCTTGCATCTTGGGCAATGGAGTGTTATTTTTTTCGGTTCGTTTGTTAATGTCCACTGTCGGTGACGGAGTCTTAGCTCTCCAACTTTCTACGTTAACATCAGCCTTAGGTGAAGCAGTGAAAGTTATTGCTTTTTCTTCGTTAACATTCATCTCAGGTAAATGTGTGTGAGTTTTTTCTCCTTCTTCTGGAGCTAAACTTTGATCAATTTCTTTTGAAGGTGAAACAACAGGACGCAAATCATTTAAATCTTTTAAGGACTCCATTTCTATTTCTCTATTAATCATATCGGAAACCAGTGGTGAAACATCATCGTCCTGTTGGGTGTTTCCGGCTAGAGGTTCCTCTTGGTTTGAGGAGCTTACCAATTCCTCTTGTCCTCCTTGGTTTTGATTTATTTGATAATCAGTTGTTTCGTCAAGTTTTTCCGTCGGTTCTACTAGATTTTTACTAGGAGATATTACTTCCGATTCTACAGATTGTTGAGCATCGTCTTGAGTTATATTAATTTCCACAGCGGTATTCGACTCATACTCTTTGCTATCATCTGCAGGAACAACTGGTTCAATGACAAGCTCACGGACTATGGTTTCCTCACATATGCTTTCTGGAGAAGCTGTGTCACCCACAACATCTATTATAACCTCATCTTCTACTCTCTGTGTCTGAAAAAAAAACATCACATTAAGAACCTCATTTTAAATGTCTCTGTCGCACTTGTACCTCGTTAAGATCTACTTTTGTTTCATCAATAATCAAAGGCCGCTCCTCGTCTTCGTACCAATTTGAAGGGCAAGCTCCAGTTGTATCGTAGCAAACAACTTCAAAATTCGGTATTGGATCTAATTGTGGGGGGTATATAGTTCTCATATCCGTATCGGTGCCTGCTACAAGACTCATTTGGATAGCTTCGATTTGAATCGCATGGATTCCAATTCCATTCAACTGAGCAAGGGTCAAGTTAAGCAGATCCTCGACTTTAGTAATTTTCAACTCCTGTAATCGAATCAACTGATCCTCATTGAGAAAGTAAAGCTTTTCCTTTAGCATTGCGAACAATTGCGGATCAGGTTCGGGAGTAGCTGTCGTTGAAATGCTTTTCTCCAATTTCAATTTATCCTGCATATCATGTAGCATCTCATTGGCTTCACCAGCTTTCATATTAGATCGTATTTCTACGAACTTTTTGCCCAGAACATTATTTGGCGCTGTATGAATGTGTCTAGTTAGAGCTTGTAGCATATTAGGAGACAGTACATGACCATGAGATAGTTTACATCCTTCTTCGCTATCCTCGTCTTCACATTTCAAACCCATATAATAATACTTACAGGGAAACTCTGAATGCATATATTCGCAACAGTAGCCTTTGGCACAGTTACCTTGAAGAAAAAATTTGCAAAGCTGAGTGAGTTTCTCCCGCGGTGGACTCTCACTACGTCTCATAGACTGAAAACAACATATTCAATGGGAATTCATTATACTTCGGTTTTGTAAAACTAACCTTTGCATCGTCCCGTTCATTAGAGGATAAGCTCCTGTCTTTGCATATCTTTCTTGGTGTAGTTCGCTTCCTCCGACGTTTGCCCGAAGTCTTCCTTCTTTTAGGCGGTGTTATTTCATGTGGATTGTTATCATTTTCTTGCGATGACGACTTTCTAACATAAGAAGAGGGTTGTTCAACGACAAAGAAAACAGGGCTTGCACCGCGCACACAAAGCATTTCATCTTCGTCACAATACTCTATTACTTGGTCCCGTGAAAAAGCCTTGGAGTAATGTTTGGATGTTTAAATGAATTTATAATGGATAAATGGTTATACTACTTCATATTGCACCTTTTGAGAATTAGATTCTTCAGCCGCGAGTAAGTTCTTCAACTGATTTTTTTGGGCTTCTGAAAGTATAAAAAAAAGTTTCTTTTAGCGTTGATTTGTTAAGTATAACAACACTCGATCGGTCGGGTTTGTAACAATACGAAAACTTGTTGAATATTTACTGTTGAAATTTCATTGAGTAACGAAAACAAGCTATGGAAGAGGATATCTCCTAAACTAGGTAAACTAAGATAGACGGAACTGAAGAAAAATGAAAAAATGAACTTCATGCTGATAAAATAAGTACAACTGGAAAAAGTGAGTAAAGTAGATATACTTGAGAAATAAGGAAAAAACAGGAAAATGAATCTTATTAGGTCTTCAATTCTGCTTGCTATTCTGAAACAAAGCAAGGCTAAACGGACCAATCGAAAGCGACTTGCCAGCAACTATATTTCTTATCCTTTAAGAAATATAGTTGCATAGTTGCCAAGCGTAAGTGTTTGTTACAAGTGTTTGAAGTCGGTGTTTGCAAATGGTTTCCTATTTTCAATTTCAGTTTTGTTTTTTTGTTTTATCGAAAATAGCTGCAAAAAGATAAATTCAGTAAGGAGAGCCTTGCTGCAATGACGTTGTATTGAAAGAAGAAGCGGAAAATGAATAAATATAGGGATCATACGGGATTTTACGAGCATTGAAGCAAGTAACAACAAAATCGAAGAGTTATGGGAATGTGGGGCTGGAAATTTGAACTTCTTACTAAGATCGGCATTAAAATTCGAGATGAACCGGGACCTCAGTCAACATTTTTCGCCAGTAATTATCATTTCTGGATCACATTAGCTTTGCAGTATAAGCCGCTATATGTATCCTACCTTTTGATTGCGCCACCTAAGACGAAGTCTTCTCCATCAGAAATTCTTCAACAATGCGTGAGTAGTATTAGAATTTCCATCGACTTGGAGCGTTGGTGTCCATCCGCTCTATAAGTATCAGCCATCGAAGTCACGAAGTCGCGTTACAGCTCGTTGTTGATTCGTCTTCTTCACACATTGGCTCCACGAACAGGAACAAAGTTCACTCGGAAAATTTTTCTTCAAAACCCACAAGATTTTTCTCATTTGCTGTGAGTAAGTCTCATCCATCTGCCCCGTATAGCAAGACTGGGATGATCAGGGTCTTATAAATGTTAATTTTGGATTTTCGAGGGTTTTATTGCTCAATTGCTTTCCAGTCCAAAGCAGAAGCGATTTTCAAAAGCAGTCGTCTGTTTGATCTTCGCAGTGATGTTATTTTCCGGGTTTATAGCAGATCCTTAAGAGACGAAGACTCATCGCGATTCTCTAATCTTGTTTGGGAGAACATATACTTTTTATTACCCTAATTAACCATTAAACCCATTCTCTCCGCTTCTGTTTCAATTTCAACCCAATTTACTACGCAACATTAGGTCCGTTCGTTGAAATTTACCCAGGGTTGACCAAGGTTTTCTTGACAACCCTAGGAGATGTAAAAAAAACATGGATTTTCCAGTCCTCAAAAAACGCTATGCCACAAAATCACCACACATCCCTGTCATTTGGATAAAAAATACATGCTATTTGAGAGCCCTCAACTCGCCCCCGCAAAAGACCTTAGGTAAAACCCAGGCCTCGAAAAAACACTCAGTTTGACATTCAGGGCGAGTTTAAGTTTCTCAAATCCTGCTTTGTGGCGACCCGAACGAACAAACCTAGTTATGATAAATAGGCAAACGTGGTGCCCATGGTTATCATGTATGAATGTTACGCGGGAGGTTCGAGATTCGAGTACCAATAGAAGCCAAGAATGTTTTTCCACTGATATCGCTTTTCGTAAAGGAATTCGCAAGTCGATAGTAAAATCATTGCTATGAAAAGCGCTTTCTCGATTAGACGTCTCGAATTGGAAAAAATTGTAGGTCCCTTCCATTTCTCACGTGGTATGGTTGTGAGAAATATGTTGGCCCTTAGGCTCCCCGCAATTTTGTGACATCCTATATACATGTTAGCGAACAAACGAAAACGAATGGTTTTGAGTACAAAACACTTTTTCAGTGAAATGAAAAACTTTGTGTCATTCTTAGACAGGCAAATTCAGTGAGGACGATATTGTGAATTTGTATAAAGCAGCTCCAAGAAAATGTTATATGAGTGTGTAAAAAAAGTGCGCATACGCCACAGTAATTGAGGTAAATACTTAAATATAATTCAGTAAACTACATACAAATTTGATCGCTTTTCACGATGAGGAAATATAGCAAAAGAATATTAACTTAAGGAGGTTTGGTGGTCTAGCGGCCTGAAATTTAGACAATTTAAAAAAAGAGTGCGTGGAGTCCCTCCGCGCGGTAGAAGTGAAACTTCCCAAAGTGGAAATGAAAATAGGAAGAGGTAGAAATTGATTTTTAGTGAACTCATATTGTTTCTTTAAAAGAAAAAGAAAAGAAATGGATCGGAGTTAACTTTCACGGGATATGTACTTAACACCATTTAATAGAACAATTTTTTTATTTTTTGGTGGAGATTAGAAGGACTTTGAAGATGTATGTATGTATCATGTATGGTAGGATGTATGCTATTCTATCCATAATTATGATACAATACCAGGAACCTTTCTGAAACCGTTGATTGGCTAGTGTAAGTGGAAGCTGACTGACAGACTAATGAAGACCGCAGTCTTAACACCTAAGTCGAAGACGGAAAACACTTACATACATGTTTAGACATGATCAAACATGTTTAGATATGATCAAACACGTTTAGACATGATCAAACACGTTTAGACATGACCAAACATGTTTAGACATGGCCAAACATGTTTAGACATGAACAAACATGTTTGGACATGATCAAACATGTTTAGACATGATAAACATTTTTGAGCCGGGCTTAAATGGAAATTGCTTATATATACATGATTATGCCTCCACTAACTACTATGTACATATATACTCACTAATATCTTAAAATTCGAATAACATCTTACATCTTATCACCAAAAGCTCTGATTTGTGTATTGTCTTCCAAATAAAATTACGCAGTCAACATACATCATACATACATACATATATCAAACAAATTAAAAGAAACTGCAGTAAATATTTTCTATCATTTCATTGGAGAAGAAAAGAAAACACAACACTGATCGATTATTCACTGAGCAATTGAAATAATTTTCGCACGCACAGACATGATTTTCTTCAAAATATTCCCACCGAAAAACACAATTTACTACAATGAAATCGTTGGGATGAATGGCGCGGAATGATGACAGCAACTTATTAGCAGTGCCAAAAACGCTTAAGTGTAACGCGGATGTGTAACGCTTAAGTGTAACGCGGACGTGTAACGCTTTCATGTTTGCAAGTCTCATAAGAAGTTTCACTTTAAAAAGTATGCAATCGAACACGGAGGTGTAACGCTTAAGTGTAACGCTTAAGTGTAACGCTTAAGTGTAACGCTTTCATGTTTGCAAGTCGCATAAGAAGTTTCACTTCAAAAAAAAAGATTTCTGTATGAAGGTAATGATAAATGCTTTCAAATATTTTCATACTTATTTTATTACTTACTTACTACAGAAAAATGAAGCTTCAGACAAAAAAAATCTTTTCAACTTAGGTGTCAGTTATAGCGACCATGAAAACGTATCAGGAAAAATTTTCAAATGGAATAATCACTACGTTTTCGTTAGAATTTTATAAAAAATGTTATACCGATCGGTAGTATATAATAAAATGTTCAATTGAACAAATAAATTCCGTTAAAATTGTATTTTTCCACTAACAATTCTGAAATTGAATCAGAAAAATACAGAAAAATAGAAAAAAAAAACAATTTTAACAGAAAATATTTGCTGTTCAGAAAACGTTTATTTTATGGGCACAAAAAATACTTTCAATGTTTTGCCATCGATTGGTATAACATTTGTATTTTGTACCATTTGAAAAATTTTCCTTATTCGTTTTCCTGATCGCCCAACTGGTCCTTAAACAATGGACTTGAAATCTCCCTCCCTAAAAAAAAAAATTCAATTCACTGGTGAGAGGTGATTTATCGCTCCCTCTGATCAGTTACAAAAAAAAAGTTGACTTATTTTGAATCAGAATAAGTAAAGCTATCGCAGGAACTGAAACTAAAAAAAACCAAAATTGTTGACAACATGGCGGGCAGTTAAACTTAAAAATTTTAGATTAATATAATATAAAACTATTTGTTTTAGTTCCTGTTATAGCTAAAACTGTACAGAATAACATATTAAAATTTCAGATTAATCAGTCCAGTAGTTTTTGATTTTTGGCACACGCAAGACAAAAAAAGTAGTTTCGAGATAAACGCGTTCAAAGTTTCAAGAATATTCATTTATTTTTCAATAAAATCTAACACTCGATGTTTCTATCACGTTCATTCAACCAATATAACTCATAAAACTAAAATATCTCCCGTTAATTTAATACATTAGTGTTAGTCAGGTGTACGAACCCCAGCAGCGAACAATAGAGCCCTACTCACTGATTCTTTTACTTTACCTGACCTTCGCTGTAGATCCTGAAATACTCGGAATTTCGTCATCAAATTTAAACAGTATATTTTTCTTTATACTTTGAATTGAAAATTGAATTGAAATTGAAATAAAAAAATCGATTTTTCTAAAATACTAGAACATCAACCAGCCTAAAGAACATGCTCAACGGCATGAAAATGCTCACACCTTCTCTTTTGTTTTGTCTCCAATTTAAAAGCTTTAAAAGTATACTTGGAAAAAAATTAATTAATTTTCAGACTCATGGTAGAGGTAGTTTTAAGCGAGGATAGTTTTGAACGCGAATTTGTTGAATCAAGTTTGAAAAATTCCACCAAAGGACAAAAAACGAATGGGTCAGTGGTAAAAAGGCACGATAAGTTATGTGTTTATAAAAAAAAAAGTATAATCTATTTAATCTCATACGTCGTTGACGTTCTGCTGACACTTTATGTCTCTCTCTCTTCTCTCTTATAAACATCAACTAAAAACCTTTTTTTCATATGAGGACACTACTAGGTTACTAGGTTAACAAAACCATCCTGGAATGAAACCTAGTAACCTACTAATTGCTACAAGTCATAAAAAACGAGTGATTTAGTAGAAAACAAATTACAAAACATGAAAATATGAATTCCTATATGTGAACATCAGTTTAACCTCCAATACCAGGAAGAAACCTTGCGCATTTTAAATTTTAATTGATAGTGCAGTTGTAGGTTTTAATTTTTTTTTTTTTAATTTATAATAAATCAACAAATATATTTTACGGATTCCAATGCCGCTAGAGCCAAGTCAAAACGCTAGAATTGCGCAAAAGAGCTAAAGCTCATGTTTAAGAAATTAACATTGAGTTACAATTTATTGTATTAAAAATATATGTATTTAATTGTCTATAAATTGCTAATACGAAATGAATTACTTTTATCATGACAAAAACTCAAAAAAGCTAGTCGAGAGAAATATTGTAGTAAAATTTTTTGATGAACGGAGAACGTTACGTTTCATCTTGTCACACGCATACCCCCCCCCCCCCCCCCTGCATGCGAACGTATTTTATGGACGGCCTCTTAGGTGTTCCATTTGCATTAAAATGAGTGCTTCCCCGAGTAAAACCAATAAAAAGCATATAATTATATTCCACCAAAGACAATGTAGACCAGGGTCGATAATTTTTAAAATGGTCAAAAAAGAAAAAAAATTATAGTAGAATGAAACCTTTTGAAAAAGGTAGAGAATAAACCAAAAAAAAAGGAAAAAATAAATTACGGGCGATCTGAGGTCGGGAAGGGGGCGGGTGGCGTATTTAAGGGTAAAAAACGGTTAATCTCGATTTCCGGTAAAACTGCAAGTCTTAGAAAAAAAGTTAAATCGCAAAGTTGTAGGTATTAAAAAGATCTACAACTTTTGTAAAAACACTTTTTTCACATAACCTCAAAATGTATGTGAAAAATTCGAATAACTGAGTTTTTGGTTTTTTATTTTTATCTTTGGCAAAAAAACTTGTTTTTTCACGAAATTTGGTGAAAACATACCTTTGTATATTCCAAACATACAGTAATTTTTTTGATTTAAAATATTTATTTTTCCAGCTTATTTTGACAAAATTTTGAAAAATTACCCTAACTTTCAATCGAAAAATCTCACGTCAAAATATCTGCTTTTTTAAAAAAATTGGTGTGTTTCTTGTTTGTTGAAATCTCTACTTTCAGATGGTTAAAAAAAAATTTACACTTCTATTGTAAATGTTCTCAGAAAATGCAAATAATGAAAATAGCCCAAATCCAATTTTTTATTTTATTTTTCTTAAAATTCAAAATTTACACATTAATTACTAGAAAAACGTAAGATAGTAGTATATTTCGAGTAGCAATTTTTTTGTTTATCGGTATAACATGAAATCTTACGTTTTTCTAGTAATTAATGTGTAAATTTTGAATTTTAAAAAAAATAAAACAAAAAATTGGATTTGGGCTATTTTCATTATTTGCATTTTCTGAGAACATTTACAATAGAAGTGTAAATTTTTTTTTAACCATCTGAAAGTAGAGATTTCAACAAACAAGAAACACACCAATTTTTTTAAAAAAGCAGATATTTTGACGTGAGATTTTTCGATTGAAAGTTAGGGTAATTTTTCAAAATTTTGTCAAAATAAGCTGGAAAAATAAATATTTTAAATCAAAAAAATTACTGTATGTTTGGAATATACAAAGGTATGTTTTCACCAAATTTCGTGAAAAAACAAGTTTTTTTGCAAAAGATAAAAATAAAAAACCAAAAACTCAGTTATTCGAATTTTTCACATACATTTTGAGGTTATGTGAAAAAAGTGTCTTTACAAAAGTTGTAGATCTTTTTAATACCTACAACTTTGCCATTTAACTTTTTTTCCTAAGACTTGCAGTTTTACTGGAAATCAAGATTAACCGTTTCTTACCCTTAAATACGCCCCCCCCCCCCCGCCCCCTTCCCGACCTCAGATCGCCCGTAATTTATTTTTTCCTTTTTTTTTTGGTTTATTTTCTACCTCTTACAACTTGTTTCATTCTACTATAATTTTTTTTTGTTTCAAAAATTATCGACCCTGGTCTAATGGCACGACAATCGTTTTAAAATTTAATTTATTGATCGAGGCAGAAAGCTGCCGGGTACGTGTTTGCTAATTAAAGCGCCCCATTATGCGTAGTTGCAAAGATAGCCACTTACCTTAATACGGCCCTGGCTGCACATATTTTTTTCAAAAAAAAAAAAACAAATCTTCACCCTTTTGCGATCGATATGTTGGATATTTGTTATTCTAAAATAAACAATATGCACAATGAACACCGAACTGTTCATTGGCTTTAACACACGCTTAAATTTTAGATACCCGATAAGATACGCAATCATCTGAGTTCTTATGGTAGAATGTTTTGCACTTTGTTTAGAAAACATTTGAAACTTTAAGGTAATAAATAATAAATATAATAAATAAATGCACAACCCAACAGATTGGATTTGAAATTCCAAAGTATTATGACAAACAATATGCATAAGCCTATCATACATACACATAGTCAGATTCCCAACCGCGAATTTCGCAGAAAAATTAAATTCGCCTTGTGTTTTGTTTCGATTGTTGTAGCTCTGAGTTGACGATTTTAGGTACTAACATTTTTGTTGTTTGTAGGCGCTAGGTTTTCTTTTATATTGCCAATTTTAGAAAACGTACGAACTAATGTCAAGCTATTATTTTATGAAATATATTTATATTTTTTTCATGCCGGTTTTTTATTTCCGTGTGCCAAAATTTCAGAATCAGAGTTGTTTAAGTTACAAGAAAAGTCGAAAACAATATTTTTAATTTTATTTTTAAAGGTGGGTTTTTATGTTTTCGGCAACAATCTGGAATAGATATCTGTTTCGTTCAAAGAGGTATCTAAGATACGGGTATTGGAGATAGCTTCCGATAGGTTCTTCGACGAGAGAAAAACTATCTAAAGGTATTTTAGAATATTTGGTATACCTTTTATCCAAATGATCAGCTGGTAGAAAATACATTTTATGTACTTTCGATTCTTTTAATGTTTTTTTTTTCAATATCAGTCATTGGTAGCGTTCAAGATGGGTTACCTCGAGTACCCGTATCTTGAGATATCTTTAGATATTCTTTTGGACAGTTCAGATATCGTTTTCAAGATTCGGCAGTTCTAGGGTAGCTTCGGAATGCTTTTTTATTAAAATGTGTTTGTACTGACAGTTAGATTTTTCAGATTTTCGAACATAGATTTTCAGATGGAAAAAACAGTCTGAAACAAGAAAAACAACGCATATGACAATCGACTAGTTTCTTGTTTTACTAGTTTTCGCTTACTTGTTGAATTGAAATTGATTATTATTGATGTTCGGATATTCTGTTTTGTAAATTGATATTGAATGTGAATTTATCAGTAACGAAAAAATATTTTTGAAGGCATATGATTATAATTTTTTTTTATCAAAATTGATTGAAGTGAATTTAATTTGCATACTACCTTACACAACTACTTAGAAATCGAATTCCTGAATTTCAAACTGTGAAAATATGTATGTTTTACAATCACTTTTACCACTTAACTATGTAGAACCGAAAGGTGAATCACCGTACCATTTTACATCTGACAAAGAGCTTAAGGCTGTGTGTGAATTGGGTTAAAATTCCTCACTTTTTCACTATTTTCTCTAAAATTTCTTTATAGTTAAAGAAAGAATAATTCCAAAACCTTACAATAAATGTAAGTTTGAACTTTTTTTCATCGAAAAACAGGATGTACATAGTTATAAAAATAGAATTGTTGTTTTTTAGGGTCTGCCGAAGAAAGACTAAGGTCCCTATTATGAGTAGCGAATCGAACGTTCGACTGGAAGCGAATGTTTTAGAGAAACTCATTTATTGGATTATTTTTATCATTAAACTTCGTCCATTCTCTTATCGGACATGCCTTAAACGTCGAAAAAAAAGTTTTCTACAAAGTTTTTGTTTCTGCAACCTATAATACCGCTATAAAAGAAGCTCGCAAAAACATTCGCTTCCAATCGAACGTTCGATTCGCTACTCATAATAGGGACCTACATCAAAAAATGCTTCACGATTTTTCTTTTCTATGCAATCGATATATACATATATGTATATATGTTGATAATTTAAAAGTATTATTAAATTGTTATTAGTAAATTATTGTTAAATATTTTTTTCAAATTGTTATTCATTTTGAAAACGTAACTCAAATCAATTAATTTTTTAGCTGTGAAGTTGTTTTCGGTGCTGTAAAAATAAGTGCTCATACACCCATCATCAAACTATCCGTGATGGGAGATATTTTGACAAGATACGGGACTATTGTTTCAACATATGAAAATAGCAGTACAAGAACCAGAGAAATTAAGCAAAATAGAGATCTTAACAAGTTTTGGAACGTAATATTAAATTTTCATTTTTAATGTTGCTTTACTTTAAGTAAAAAATAAATTAAATTAAACTATAAAAAGCAATTTTTGCAAGGAAAGTTCTTAAACTATAAAGGAGTTTTATAGAAAATAATATTTCAAAGAATCCATTCTAACGCAATTCACACAGCAAAAATTTAACATCTGAGTCCACCGCAAAACAAATGATAAAATTTAACCAAGGTGAAAAGTCTTAACCCAATTCACACACAGCCTAGGTTTTCCAAAAACGCTTTGTGGCGGCCACAGAGCGAACCACGGCATTCAACGAACGAACCTAAAAATAGTTGTGATCGAAAAAACAAAAAATTTCTTTCGATTAAGCCTTTGTGATTTTTTAATGGTATTTTCATGACCTTTGTTAGATTTCATTTATATTAGTTTAGTAATTCTCGAGAATTTTGTCCACCGATTTATGAAAGTTTCGAGTAAAACGTAGGTATTTAAAGTTCTAAGAGCAAAGGCAAACTGACCTCTAGTATGTAACTTCTCAAGGCTGTATCTCCAAAACTATTACTCGGATAAACTTCAAAATTAAGGACAATAGTATAGATATTGTAGAGCTTAGTTTTACTTTTTTGAAGAGCACCACAAAACCCCTTAACTGTACTGCTTCATTTAAAGGCACTTTTTTACACGTGTTCAAAAGCAACCACAGAGAAAGGATCTAATGAAAAATGAAATACAAAACACGAACGCCATGAAACCCAATTTGCAACATTTTTGAAGTTTCTACAAGACTCGACCACGAATTTATCTCAAGGTCTGTGTATACATACATCTGTATCAAATACACAAACCATTATGCTTTATGCCTCTTGTCCACGTGTAAAAAATAAAATAAAATATAATTTTGAAGGTATGTATGTACATGCAACGATAACACCATGCCCCCAGAGAAGATTCTACTCTGTGAGCATGTCCACCATCTCACCTAGCATTGCCGCCAATTGGGCCAATGGAATGTCATCATCACTTCTATCATCTTCTTGTGGCACCTCTCCAACATATATTACAGAGTTATCAGAGCTACATTCTAACGTTTGTCGGATCGCAGTAGCATCGTTACTCTCATCAATTTCACCTTCTTCTAATTTAGCCACCGATGTCTCAATATCATCTTTGTCAGACATTGTATCAAGTCTGTTGTGTTAAGCTTGTTTTGAGCTTTTCGTGTTTTTGATTCTTGGTTGAAAAACAAAATTATGAATGATCACGATTTCAATGCTTTACTAGACCATCCTTCGATTAGTCGTAAAAATTGAAACCAGAAAGCATTTCTTTCTTTTTTTCACATTTGAATAATGCTAGTCATTCACAACTAGTGTATTTGTTTATTGTAATGAGATCTTATCAATAATTAATTTTATAAAGACGCTAACTCCGTTTTTTTTAGATGAGAATGAGTAGGGCAGGAGCGCTTTGCAAACGATGTTCATTAATTAAAAATCTAACGGGCTTTGGGCCTTTTCCAATTGTCTCACTCAGTTATTCCATTTTCACAGAAAGTCTTTTTTAAGAAAAGTGTGTGTGTGTGTGTGCGTGCGCTGTTAAAAGTAAAATGTAATGGGGTAGTTGCACTATCTAATTGGAGAGTTGTATTATTTTTTTTTTACTCCGTTTTGAATGCAATAACTTACTTGCTGTATTGGTGATATTTATCTTCATCCTAAGATGATAAAACTTTTAGAACACACAATATGGAAGTAGGTAAAAAACAGTTTATCTGTTTTAATAGATTTTTTACGACCAACAAAAAATAAGCTTAAAATGGGGTTAAGGCAATCAATCATCGATGAAGAAGTAATAGATTGATAATACGGGTTGAAAAAGTCGTATTACAGTAAACCACAGAAGAGATACAACAAGAGACCAAACTGCCAAATCAGTCTATTCTACGACATCCAACTGAGTCCAACAATCGAGCGCTGCAAACATGTCCGCGATGGAACGCCGTATGAACGAAGTCGCGAGTTTTATTCATAAATATTTTGAGTGTATTTAAAGCATAGAGGAATAAAGAACAAGAGGGAAAACCATAACTTCTCTTGTCCCGCAACTTCCATCTGCTTACATTGCTGCTTTTGTGATACGAGATCTATCTGTGATACACGTATTCAGCTGAATGTAAAGTTGTGTCAGCGAAATTACTAAAAGCACTTTATTTTCGCATTTCAAACTGGTTTTGAAATCCGAAAATAAAATGGTGTTTGTGAAGTCAATTTGAGCACAGATGCCGTGATGTGTTGGAGGTTTGGCCTCTTGTTGTATCTCCTCTGTGATTTAAAGCCATCAAAAAGGTTTTTGAAATGTTTCAAAAGGTTTGCGTTGCATAAGAAAATTTCGAAAGCCCGATATCAAGAAAGTTTGAGTAGCAGAGGAGGCAAACAGCCACTTTATTCGCACAAAGTTTCAACAGTTGTTCTTGATTTAATTTAGGGAAATCATTTTTTACTTGCTCTCCTTTACCTCTTTGTCCATAAATTGTTCAACAAATCAACCGGCCTAAAAATCCCTTCTGTGATTTGTTTGAAGTGATTTGGCAGCTCTCACACTACGACAGGAATTCTGTTTATTGCCGTAAAGTTTCAACAGCATTTTTGCCGTTTTCTCAGCTGTGTGTTTTAAAACTTCTGAAGCACCCTATCAATTGAAAAGCATCGAAACTTTCAGAATCGGACCGGAAACGTTCCACTGAAAGCAATTCCATATCGAATTGAAAATGTAACCATCGTTTTTGAATATTTATAAAAAATTTATCCTATTTTGATCCAGATTTATTCATTGGCTAATTGGCTTTAGGTTGAGCCGTGACTGTGATTTAACTTAAGCTTGGGAGAGTCATCGCATGTTTTTCGTGCCTTTTTTTCTGAGCCAAAGCACCTTAGTTCGATCATCCGGTAATTTGGGTATGATCATCACTCTTACCTTACGACCTTAAAGTTCGCTTTGTAGTAAATGCAGTAACAGCGCGGTCAAGTATTGCCAAGGAAGGCCAACCCAACAGCATACTTAGGCCCAAATACATACCTCTGGTCTACTTTCGAATCACTCAGAAGTTTTTTTTGTTAAAACTTTTGAATGCTAAATAATAAAAATGAGAGTTGTAGTACAATCAAATGTGAATTCTTCAAACAGTTTCCGAGTTTCGTTCAAGTTTTACATTTACTCCTACGTCCTTAACGGAGAAGTTAGTTTGGAAATTTTATTATAGAATCGAGTCACTTAGCAGGCCCCTAGACTTATAAATACTATACTCTTAATTCGAATGCGAAATGACTTATCTGACAAATAAACGTCTAGATTTAAAGCGATTCCAAACCTTGAGGCGTGCTTGTCTATGAAGCGATGTTTTTTAGTTGATCCTATGGTAGCACTGGAAAAGCACATTCTTTTGAAATAGATCAAAACTTTTTGACTAAAAATGTTTATTCCACCGCAATCAACACAGGTGAATATTTCACTTCTCCAACAATTTTCATATTGCATGACTGTAAATATTGAGGAAAGCCTTCGTTTACTGCCATGCTGTAAAAGCCTTGCATAGTAATGTGGTAGAAAACTAACCACTCTAATTTCTAGGCTTAGCTGAACGGGATATCCTCCTATCAACGGTTAGCCACTAACTTAATTAGACAACTTACGGATTGAAAATTTTCTATTGATCAACTTATCAACAAAGATCAGCCATCTACGTCGATTCTAGGTGAATCTTTAGATACAGCCGTCACGGTTTTTGAACGAGAATCCTTATCAATTCGAATAACAATAATTAATCTGAAGTGAATACTCATCTACAAGTGAACAAGACTGAATGTTTATTCGTTGAACTTTACCCAGGATTGATTAAGGTTTCCTTGATAATCCTATAAGTTGTCAAAAAAACATGGGTTTTTGGTTCTCAAAAAACACTAGGCCACAAAATCATCACACTATTCATTCATAGAAAAATACATGTCATTTGAAAACCCTGTTCTTTAGCTGAACTCGTCCCAGCAAAAGCCGAGTACACCTTTAGAATGAGTTCAGGGCAAACTCAGGGCTCAAAAAAAAAAAAGGTTCAACATTCAAGGCGAGCAAAGCTGGGTTTTCAACGAACAAAGCTTGAATACTCAAAAAAGAATTCTTCCATATTTCTGTAGCACTCTTTTCATGTAAAAAAAGCAATAGGAAACAAGAGGGGTCTACAACCCCCAATCACATATTGGCTTTACGTCCCGTTCATCAGACCTGGTTGTCATCACAGGACAGAGTCTTATTGGAAGACATGCCACAAGGCTTGGAGTCGCTTCAAACAACTTTTGCATGGATGAGGAGGAAGAGGACACTATTTCCCACCTTCTCTGTTCATGCCCAGCTTTAGCTCACAAACTTTTGATGACCCTAGTGATCTTACTCAAATCGACACCCTGCCTCATTTTCGCTTCATTGTAAGCACGAATTGGTTCCTTTAGGATAAGGATACATTAGATCCATCGTGGTATCACAATGGGACCATAGGGCCTAAGTGTGTTGGCCGAGCTAACAGCCAATGTAACCTAACCTAACCTAGCCTGAGAAAACCCAAACCCAGAGATCCAATCGCCTTAAAACTGTTAAAGTATCCATTCCTATCGGCATTTCTCATTGAAGGTAAAGAGCCTAATAAAAGTAGAGAGAGTTTCAGTTTTTTATTGCAGATAGGAAACAAGTATGGGTTTTGACAAACCCATGAGTTGCAAAAAGTACTTAAAGTGAAACCATGATCACTGACTTGGAGAAAAATACATGCTAATTGACAGCAGGTTTCGTAGTAGTTTGCATGTCTGTCTGTTAACCCAGAGGTTCGTAATTCAAATCCCAATAGAAGTAAAAATGTTTTCCAACGGCTATCGCCTTTCGCGAGGAATTGGTAAGTCCTCCGTTAGTAAATGCATTTGCACGAAAAGCGCTTTCTCGATTAGCCGTTTAGAACCGAGAGAAAATTATAGGTCCCTGCGTTCCCTCACAAGGGATGGTTGTGAGAAATCCGCTAGGCCCTGGGGCTCCTCCCTCTGTTCCGACACTCTATTTATTTTTCAATTGACAGCCCTGTACTTTATCTAAACCCGACCTATCAAAATCTTTTTGCTCCTTTTGCGCGAGTTTAGACAAACTTCCGGATCATACCTCAAAAAAACTCAACTGAATATTCAGAGCGAGTTGAGGTCTTTGAAAATATGCTTTGTACCCATTCGAGGGCAAAACCGCTTAAATAAGAGTACGTATTTTCTACAAATGCTTAAAAAACGCAAGGACTTCTTATTTAGCAAGAAAACCGAATACAAACGACTGATCTTGTGTCGTGAAACAGTGTAAATTAGTAGGGACAAGTGTTAGAAAATAAGGATCGTGTTTGAAGCTAAGCAACTTGGGGAATCATGGCTCTGTCAAAACCTATACTATCTTGTGGTATCTGCGAAAGTAAATTGCAATGTTCTCTATTTTCATTCAGCTTTGGACAGCAAAGAATGGTGATAAACAACCAAAGCTTCGAAGTTCAAATACAAATTTTGAAAACATCATTTTAATGACCAGCAAAAGAACTAAACGCCTAATTCAACACAACTATTATAAAAACTATTCTGCATCGGAGCAGTTAGCCATTGTGGCCTTAACTACTGTAGCTGTATTTTCCAAAATGTACTCTGTGACATTTTTCACCTCCTCTAATTGTCCATTTGCCGTGTGCAATTCGTGTTCCAAATTGGAAATCGAAAGCTTATTCGATTCAAAAAGCCTGAAGAAGAAAAGAGTTTAAACCATTAACAATTCCGCTGTAAACATCCGCAACTACTTACGCCTCCATCTCAGCAATCTCCTTTTCGCCCTTCGGTTTCATATCTTTCAGCAAATTTGTTTTGAAGTTCGATTCCTTTTCAATTTTTTTTAAGACTTCGACCCTCTTCTCGTGAATTTTTCCCAACTCTTCTTTCTTGGGAGTGATGGCAGCGAACTTCAACTCCAACTCTTTGTACTTTGAAGAACATTCGCTGTAAGAAAACAGAAAAACTTCAGCTGTAAAAAATTGACTAGGATTGTGTAAAAAACACACTTGTAAGATTTCAAAACCGAATGTAGATTCAAATTCAATTCCATGGCGTCATCGATGCTGGACATGACACTTTGTAACTCAACTAAAGTTGCGGAATGCTCCTTGCTTTTCGCGTATGTACTGCTTTCGATGGATTCCTGTTCGTCTATGGCATTCTTGAGGGTGTCCTTGCTCCTATGGAGGAGTTTAAAGTATAAAACTTGCGATTTACAAAAAAAAAAAAGACTAACAAGAGCAGTCGATCGACTTCATCCTGCGAGACAATCTTCAACGTGAGACGAGCTTCCTCTTCGCGTAATGACTCCAACAAAGAGTTGTTGCCTTCTAGCTGTTTTTCCAATCCAGAAATCAGTTCCTTTTCAGCGGCTTCTGATCGAAGCAATTCGTGGAGTTCGGTAAGTGTTTGTGGCATGGCGGTTCTATATTCTTCGATGCTTTTCTCAATCTACGAACAGAAAAGCTGTTAGCGATTAGTTTGTTCATTTAATTTATGATGTGTCTAACTTACCCTCTTGGTATTAATAATAATTCGCTCGTTTTCATACTTGTTTTCGTTGATTTTATCTAACAGCTGTTTCATTTCTCGGATTCTTGCATTTGCCACCGGAATTATTGAGTCTTTGAACATATTGTAATAGAAAAGATAGTTCAACAAGTGATTCAACATGTGCACCGTCTTCTTTGGGGCTATAAAAATTACTTGTTGTCATTAAAGTTGAATAGAAGAAGCCTTGATGAACTCACCAGGATGCTGCAGATCGTAGTAAACAAAACAATGGGACTTATCAGATATTTTGTAAATGTGGTCTATGTAGTTACAGAAACGAATAAGAAAACTTCGTCTCTCGATACTATTTTCACTATTTTTCATCTGAAATAAATGCAACTGAGTTGAAAATGCATTAAAATCATAAATCATTAGATTGTTACCTGAATCATCGGTGCTGTATCAAAGTTGAACATTTTCAGGTAATTAATGAGCGCATTGAACACGAAAAATTCTGTTGGTTTGGCCATGTCGCTTTCTTTTATTTTGAATGTAAATATTTGATTCCATTCTTCTACAAAATCTGGGGTAGAAAACATCCTTTTTTGTGAGTTTTGGGGATTGCCTTGAAATAAAATTAATTTTTTGAATTTTTGAACGGTAGAAAGCAGCAATTTTGACGTTTCGTATCATTCCAATTCATTCCGAGTTGATTCGATTTTACGAGTTGGAAATGGAGTGTGTTCAAAAAAAGAAAACGTTTAAGGAAAAGCCTTCATCAAATTGGTTTTTTGGTTTTTATTTCAATCGCTACTGCGTATTTTGTTCTTCGACTTTTATCAGAAAATTGTTTTAACTTTTTTATTTTATATTTTCAAGGACGTGCCATTTTCAAAAGTCCACATAAAGGTAGATAGAAAACAAGGGATGGCAAAGTTATCGCTTCCATTCGTAAATTCACTCTCGAACGCCTTCACAAAATAGTTAATCACCAATTGGAACTCATTAAAAGCCCATAATGAAGCTGAATAAACCTCAAAGAACAAAATACAGCTTAAGAACTAGTGTGCATCGCAATTCCACGTGAAAGGCGATACCCGTGGAAAACATTATTTGATTATTCTGGGATTCCAGCCTCGAAACTCAAATGCAATATTGGGATGAAAATACGATTTTAACTGTCGATTTGTTGCAAATTCGTGCGAATAATTACTTAATAGCCGTGTTTTATTGGTAGTTTCTATATTCACTTCATTTGCGAGTCTCAATAAAACACTTTTTTGGCTATATTCACTTACCAAGTTCACTTTCAACATAAACTCCATTACCAACCATCTCTGTTGTTCAGTTCGGCAAGTGAGTTATTTTTGTCCACTTAGGCTATTCACTTTGTTCACGTTCACGTTGTTTTTCCATGAGCGATGTTTTGCTGAGGAGAACAAAAAAAAAGTTGCTTTATGCTGGGCTTACATGCATCTGCAACTTCGGAAGTGCAGAAAAGTAAAGCGAGACGGATGAAGATTATAAAGCACAAAAGTTAAAAAGAGAGGCGAATAGAATTATGGTTGCAGATGAAAAATTATAGGTGCAGATGAACATGTTCATCTGCACCTATAATTTTTCATCTGCAACCATAACTAAGGAAGTGCAGACGGTGCGTTCCCTCTCTATCAGACAAGTATGCATTTTACATCTTCATGTCGATTATGGAATCCGCAATAGTCTATTCCCGCGGATCTCATCCGATCCGCAAGGCATCCGCATCCGCATTGAACACAATTATTGAATCCAGCGGATGAACTGCAATGTCGATCCGCGACACCATTTTACCTTATCCTATACCACCTGTCAAATGAAGCCATTCAAGTGGCATTCTTCATCTGTAAAAAAAAGGAATAAGAAATTAAAACTTGCATAAATCTAATAAAATAAATTTTAAATGGACTCCGTAGCGTTTTTTTTTTTTTAATAGAAATGAAACTGGAAGGGAATCCGATGAGCTATAAGTCTCAGTCTCCATAACTTTTTGAGCTGCCTAATATTGTGTAGGTGAAACTAACTTCATTGAAAAGAAAAAGTATAATAAAAAGAATTACATAATTCATTTATCTAAACCAGGAATGTTTTGATGTTTGGTCTGTTTTTCGTTTTGATTCGTCACGATCGTGTTTGAACGTTGTATTACATTGATTTTTTGCCTACTACTACTTCAGATCGAAATTGAGTTGCATGTTAATTCAATTCTTTCAGGGGTTGATGATGTGCCTATTGTAAGAAGTCGACGCAAAATGCTTAATCCACAACTTTTATTCGAATTTTTCGAATAGCGTTGCAAAACACTAAAAAAAACCTACACAAATGAACAAAAAACATAGTACCAAGAAGAATTTACATTCACTTTTAAATATCCGCAACAATTTTGGTGCGGATGAGAAACGCCAAAAATTGTATGGAGTGCGGATGAACAACGGATTCGGTAATACGCCTTTTTTAACCTGTGTTATCGACAGTCTTTTACTTTCACACCGTCGGATTCGTTGCGGATTCGATAATAGCAAAAATGTCAAAACTCGTGCGGATAGCTTCCGCAGTCCATTTTTCGGATTCCATAATCGGGGTGCTTGTGTCTTTTTCCGATTTTCATCTGCACTTGCAGATGCATGTAAATCCACCATTATCGTGTAGCCCCGGGGTAAAATTGATCTGTCACCCTGTGTTCTACTTCATGAAATTTCATGATTCATCTCCATGTGCTCGTGTGTCAGTTGTCTTCTGTCATCATTTATTTTTGTAAACATTTGAAAAATGTCGCGTAAAAAGTGGACGGACTTGGAAAAGCCTTTATCAGAACCAATTCGCGATGTGATAAAGGATCTTGGGTTCAAACTGATGACCCCAGTTCAAGTAAGCAACCCATTCGAAGAGTCAACCCCAAACCAAAACTTATTTCCTTCTCTAGACAGCAGCAATCCCATTGTTGATGGCACGCAAAGATGTATCAGCCGAAGCAGTGACTGGGTCTGGAAAAACACTGGCATTTCTTGTGCCTCTTTTAGAAATTCTCATGAGGCGACAGAAAGAAGAACCATGGAAACCGAATGAGATTGGAGCTGTGATTGTGTCACCAACGAGAGAACTAGCGTTTCAAATAGCCGAAGTGCTTCAGCAATTTCTGTCTCACCCGGAATTGTTTTACCTGAAACAAAAGTTACTTGTTGGTGGCAATAATATTGAAGAAGACATTGGGGGAATCAAAAAAGAAGGACCTTGCATATTAGTTTGTACACCAGGACGTCTAGAAGATCTTTTCGAACGCAAAGGCGAGCTAAATCTGGCAGCGAGGGTCAAAAGTTTGGTAAGGAAATTTGCTCAAAGAATTGCAGTGATGTAAGAATGTCTCATTTTCTAGGAATTTCTTGTACTTGATGAAGCCGATCGTCTACTTGATCTTGGATTCAAGGCAACCATCAATGTCATTTTAAGTTACCTTCCTAGACAGAGGCGAACTGGCTTATTCTCAGCAACACAAACTACAGAAGTGACTGATCTCATCCGTGCCGGTCTCAGAAACCCAGTGTTGGTATCTGTTAAAGAGAAATCCACAATCAGTACTCCAATTCTTCTTAAAAACTTCTACAAACTCGTGGAGCCAGAATTGAAGTTTGTGGCATTGTTGGAGTTCCTCAAGCAACATCGTGACAGCAAGATCATGTTGTTTTTCCCCACTTGTGCTTGTGTTGAATATTGGATGGAAATGCTTCCACAGTTCTTGAAGAAATCCATTATCCTTGGAATACATGGGAAAATGAAAGGAAAGCGTAAGGCAATCGTAGAGAAGTTCCGAGCAGCTGAGAAAGCGATACTCCTGTGTACAGACGTCCTGGCACGAGGTTTGGATGTTCCCGAAATTGATTGGGTAGTTCAGTGGGATCCACCAGCATGTGCTTCAAGTTTTGTGCATCGCGTCGGGCGAACTGCACGTCAAGGTACAGAAGGTAGTGCTCTAGTATTCCTTCTTCCAACTGAAGATGCTTACGTGAATTTTTTAAAAATCAATCAAAAGGTTGAGCTGTCGCCACTAGATCTAGAAGTGCCAACTGACATCGAAACAATTCTGAATCGGATGCACAAACTACAAGCAAGCGATAAAGGCTGCTGTGACAAGGGAATCCTAGCTTTTGTCTCTCATATTCGAGCGTACAGCAAACACGAGTGCAATGCTATTCTCCGACTGAAGGACCTTGATTTGGGTAAGGTAGCCACAAGCTATGGACTCCTTCAAATGCCACGAATGCCCGAGCTCAAGAATGTCACCGCAGATAGCTTTGTTGGACCTAAATTTTCTGTGGATGTCAACAAATTGACATACAAAAACCAACAGAAAGAACAAATTCGACAAGAGAAACTGAAAACTTACGAAGCGACTGGTGAATGGCCAGGCAAAAAGAAGTTCCACAAACGTACCGAATCATGGGAACAGTCTAAGAAGGCAAAAGACGACGCAAAGTCTAAGAAAGAGGTGAGGCGAGCCAAAAGAAAGTTGAAGAAAGCATCCGGTGATGCCGAACCAAAAAAAAAGAAGCAAAAGTTCACCGAAGCTGACTTGCAGGAACTAGCAAACGACATAAGGCTATTCAAGAGGTTGAAGAAGAACAAAATCACAGAGGAAGAGTTCAACGAACAGATGGGAATGGATGATTAGCTGAAAAGAATCCTAATGTAGTCGTAAAATTTGTAAATAGCTTGTAGATTAGGTTTAGAAGTCTATTCTTATATTTTATGATTGATTGAAAAATAAACTGATGCCAATCAAAAAAGGAACATTTTAATCACGTGCACCTTTTAGTTTCGGACACTTTTTCTACGACAGCTTTGTCTTTCTTTGAATCGTAATGTTGTCTTATTTTGGAAACATTGCCATTAGTTACTAGTAAATATTTAGAAGTTGGTTCTACTATTGCAACATCGCCTCTCGATATCTGTGAAGTAAATCCCCGCCAATCATTGGTTGTCACAGCATAAAAACCTAGGTTGACAAAAAAATGTGGAACGCTTCACGATTTTGCGTGTCATCCTTGCGCAGGGGCCATGCTAATCTTCTCTGTATCGTTCCAATTTTAGTATATGTTCTGCCGAAGCAAGAACAATCTTAACATGTAAAGTATGTTACTTGTAACAAAAAACAACTGTAAAAGATACTGCGAACTCTTTGTGTAATCAAAAACCCAAAGTGAATTTGTTTACTTATTTAGTACACAAACCAAAAAGCTGTGCACAAACCTTTAAGTTTACAGTTTGTTGTGCTATGAGGCACTCAAACTGCTTGTAAGAGTGTGTGGCGAATCTATTCACGAACCTCCTCAAACTTCGTCGTCTATTCTTCCTCAAACTTCGGAACTATTTCCACAGAGGAGAATAGACGACTACTGGAAGGACGAATAGGTTTGCACCCTTCGCCCTCATAGCTGCAAATATATTTTCCTGCAAATGAATTCAATTACGCAGTAGATTTGAATTCGTTAGAATTCAAATTGGACGCTTCGCAGTTTACTTCCATCAGTCCTCAAAGCAACACCTTCAACATGCAGCAGTTTTCTAGTTCACAATACATATGTACATATATATTCTAACTCATTCATGTAAATATTAGTTTATTAGTCAGTTAGTTTATTTATTCATGTATTATAGTATTAGTGTTATAAGTGTTCAATAAAACAAGTGCACAGCACAGTGTGTGTACAAGATAAAGTGACGTATCTTATTTTTATTGTGTGTCTCGTGGTAGTCAGAGACCACAAGTGGTTTTAAGTTTGAATTTAAATAACCTACGCCCTACGGTAGACAACATTCCCTCATCGTTTATAACTGGAAACAGACCTTTCAGGAAGTAACTATGTAAACTAAAGATCCAAAGTGAGATCCCAACTGAAAGACAGTGGCGAATTTTCGAGCAAAACCTAATTTTGTTCAGTAATTATTATTTACAGCTCACAAAGTAAGTGGATTAGATTTGAAAAGAGGTTTAAAACTAAGAACCAAGCAGAAGCAGACGGAATTTGAGTTTGAAATGGAGGGAGATTACTCGTATGAGATCATGGGAGACCATCCGTAGTGAGGTGAGGTTTATAGGAATTGAAAAAATTGACATGCTGAATCTAGTACTGCTGACGGAACCTGAGAAGGAGGCTATAGATTAACGGAATAAAAGTACATGACATGCCGTTTGAAAGCCCCGAACACATCCTGACAAAAATATAGGGCTACTTTAGAGTTAGTTGGAGGAAAACCCAAAGATCAAAAAACATTTATGTAGTTTGAAATTAAGACGAAGTTGTGGTTTTTCAAAAAACACTTAGTGGCAACCGCAGAGCCCAAAGGCCCGTATCAAGAATTACAAAGCGCGAGGTAAAAAAAAAAAAACATTGAAATCCAAAACAACGAAAGCCACGACAGAAACCGATTACGAATTACGAGAACGAATCCATGAAAACGTCAAAGCGATAACAAAACGACCGCCAAAAGAAGTCGTGGATGACAGCGCTTATTGTGTAACTTAATAGCAACAACTGTTTTTAACAATAGTTTTGAATTTTTATTCATTAATTAGGAGAAACAATAAAATATTTGAAAACCCTAACACTTTTTTTCTTTTCCTCCATTTTTTTCAAGAAGGCTCCTTTTGTGGCGGACAACTAATTAGAAACAAAACGAAAAAGTGTATTTTGTATGAATATTTTTCAATATTAAAATATCTTCACTTTACAAAACTTTTAGTATTTTGTTGCAAAGCCTTTTTGCTTTAAAACTTCTCGGCCTTTTTGCTCCATTGATTCGATAAGTCGCCTACAGCGCTCTACGGGTATAGCTTTCCAGGTGGCTTCAATATTGGGGTATAAAACCTCCATGTTTGTGTTATTTTTGGACGCCACAGCTTTTTTGATATCAGCCCAAAGATGTTCAATGGGATTAAGGTCGGGACTTGCGGATACCCATTGAAGATCGTGATTGAGCTGTTCTTAAAAAACTATTTCGTGATCCCAGCGGTATGTTTGGGGTCGTTGTCTTGCTGGGACTTCCAGCAAGATGCCCAAAAGTTTTAAAGCAGAAAGGCTTTGCAACAAAATACTAAAAGTTTAAATAAAATAGAATACCTCGGTGAAAATGTAAGTTTATCTTAAAAAACATGAAAATTATAGTTCCTCTTTATTATCAAAGGAAATGCAACAAATTTTTTCATGTTATTTAAAAAAAAAAAAAACAAATTTTAGTACCTACCCATTCAATGGGTTGATTTATTAGTAGTTTATCTCAGAATTATGTATAATTTAAATGTCGTTATAAGAACTTTGTGAAAGATAAAAAAAGAACCAATCTTTTACTCTTCTACAGCAATAGCTAGAACCGAATTGATACACTCCTCTTTGTTTATTAAATGGCATGTCTTGTTGACCAAAGACATCAATTGATTTGTGTCTTGTGCCCAGTTGTTGAGAATGTCCGAAGAAGTCTTTTTAGTTGTAAAGTAGACAATTTCAGCAGGTCGATCAATTTTTACTCGAATTGTATCTGCATTGGCCAACTTGGACAAGTATTCCTCGCACTTATCAATGGGCAGAACGAGAAGTTCACTCATGCGTTTTAGATAAATACGCGAGTAGTAATTGGAGATGATTCTGATGTTCTGAAATGAAAAATTTTGTGTCATTCAAGAGAAAGAAGATACTGTTTGTCTCTACTCACATGTTCAATCAGACGGTCTTTGAGTTCAGCTGAACATTTTTTGCCATGTACCGAGTTCTCTTTGAAAATAACATTTTCTGTGAGGACAGTGCCGAATTCAGCATCGAAGGCGTCAAAGTTAATCAGCTCTTTGCACATGAACAAACGAAGAATTTCTCTACAATAAAAAGGGAGGGGTTTGAGATAATAAAGTTAACCTGCATTTAATGAAAAGCCTTACTTGTAAACAGGAATATCTTCAAGATTTTTGTTCTTTGCCAAATGAGCCATCATGTCGTTCTGTTCATTGTCATACGGAGCTAAAATGCAGTACACAACCGCACATTTGAGCTTTTGCCTCTGGTCTTCGATCTGTTCCGGCGTTAGCTGGGGTTTTGGGGTAATTTTAGCAGCTACCTCGGCTTCATCTTCTTTCATCTTTTCATCTTTCGTCTTTTCTTCTTCTTTCTTTTCCTCCTTGGGTTCCACTATTTTTGTGTCGGCAATAGCTTGGTAGTGGCGCGAAGTTTTAAGGAACGAAGTATCCCGATCAAGACGAATCATTAGATCATAGAATTTCTCCTTCAAGTCTTGGTGTTTGTGATCTTCGAAGAACTTGATATTTATTTTCTTAGCAATTATCTGGGTGGACACGTAATCTTCTTTTAGAAGACACAAGCGCATTTGCTCCAAAATCAATTCAACCTCAAAACGAATAAACAAATTAGTACTTTCGTCGTATTATGAATTGATCAGTTACCTTTTCTCTCTTATCCATGGAGCCATAGGTCTCAACTTGTAGCTCTTCCATTACAGCAGCTGCACCAGCAATGTCTCCTTCGGCTTCTTTGATATCAGCAAGAATTTTGGTGAGTCTTGCTCTCTCGATTTCCACGTATATTTTGCCTTCGGTAACCGAACGTAAGGTATTAATGAGACTAAGTTTTACCGCTTTGCTGGGTGTCTTATCCACGTAGGTGTAGCATTCTTGGATCATTTTACTAACTGCTTGCTTCAACTGAGATCTTCTTCGTGCCAAAAGGGTGATAAACTCGTTCAATGCATTCCAGTTCCCGGCATTGAAACAAATCTGGCAAATTGCAACTAAAACTCTGGAACAAGAAACCATATCTGCCCCCTGATGCAGAACAAAATAAGTTAAATCAAATTTCTAAAACAACACTCTATTATTTACCAATCGCGTCTGTTTTTCCAACTGCAACATTGTCTCAATGGCTCCATGAAATTCGTCGGGATTTGATTTGGCCAAAGCGATTGCTTTGGGAATTTTCTCATCACAAATTGGTTCATAGTCGACTTCCATTTTAGTGATGCGACCTCCATCGAACATATAGTTATCCATGTTTGTTGAGTGTTCTGAGGAAAAAAATGCAATTGGATAATTTTTAAAGTCCGGAGCAGTTGCTTTTATGAAAAGGACATAAGATGAGTCAAAACGCCAGACATTGAAGTAGACAGGTTATTAAAATCAGGTTGTTAATAACTTCAACCGATCTCATAAAGAAAACTTTGGGACTCTTAACTCCGCGGTTGTTGCCCTGTACTTGAACTCAAGTTGCGTTTTAATTGTGAAACTTAAAAGCGGACAAAGAAAATATTTACTTCCGAACGAAAGTTTATCAACACTTATTACAAATTTGAAAGACAATTTATTTATGCTGACAAAGAAAAACGTGAAGTTGACCTCCCAATCAGAGGCATCCAAATAAAAGCAAAAAGTATTGATTATGTAGGTACCTTAGTGCTTTCGAGTGAAGAATTAGAAAAAACAAATAGAAAACTTTTCGAAATAAGAAAAACACTGGTTTACTATTGGCTATTCAGCAGAGAATTTATATTTTATGTTCAACGATTAAATTCGCTTTTCCTTCACTTTCAAGTTTAGTAGATGTAAAAAAATATAAATGCCGACTAACGAGGTGAAGTGAGATGCACTTTGGCTCGAGAAAGTTGAGGGTGAGTTGAAACTGGATTGAAATTTCATTCTGAGTCATTTAGGTTCGTTCAATGACGCTGTTGCAAAGTTTTTCATGTGATAGTGTTCAATAGTGGCTACGCAGACAAGTTATAGTAATTGAAAATTGCTATAAAATGAGCTGCAATGCCACATTACCTTAAAATTACACTAAGATCAATTTATGATTGATTTTAACTTAACAGTTAAATAAACGGGGGCTAACTCGTTTTTTATTTTTTTATGCATTGATTAGACACTTAAGCAGTGTTCTTGCAGCATTTTCTGAGAGATGAGCTTGGGCTTTTGGTGGAAGAGTCAGCATCTCAGCATGTTCGCAAGGTGTTCACCATGTTCTTTGGTTCTTATATTCTGCGATCAACGCGCTATGCATGCGTCAATTCCATGAGCGTCCCAATCAAAGTGTACACTTCCTTATGGCTGTCGTAATTCATGGCTTGAAGGTGTGTTTTTGTGCTTTGTAAGTGTCCAGAATTCACGCCATGGTGGCTATAGTGTCCATAAACCACGGCTCACCACAAAGTTCAGAGCGGTCAAGGAATGTAGCAAATTTTTGGAGGATGTCAACAAAGTTCTTGTTGAAGTCAAGTGTGTTTGGAAATAACAAGAGTTTGACTAAGTAGTAAAACAGATTTAATGAGAAATTCTGGTATTTGTTTCTTTTAAAAGAAAGATTATTATCGTTACAGGCTCTCAGGAAATTCTGAGAAAATACTGTGTTCTTGTCTTTTTTTTTCTTTCTTATAATAAGCGCGCACATCAAGGGGTTATGAATACCCTTATAATGTTATAGAACACAGTGCGAGCATTTAGGAAAATACGAGAGGATTTGAAAGGAGACACCGATGCACGTTGCTTTTGAATCTTTGTAAATTGTAATGCAGGGAAAATACAGAGCCAGGTAAAGCATTCCACATTTGGGTGGTGCGACTAAAATAAGAATCTCTATACTTGATTGTACGCCTGAAGTTGGGCTCAAGGTAGAACTGATGAGCATTCCTAGCGAGGCGAGTGTTGCGGCTAAATTGTTTCAGGGGAGGAATGCAACTGGCTATTTCACTAGAGCACTGTTTGTGAAAAAAGCGATAAAAGAGAGAGAGACAAGTGACGTTTCGACGATGTTCAAGAGAATTAATCGATTCTACGATTGAACTATCACCTATCAATTTTAACGCTCTATTTTCTACCCGATTAAGCAGGTGCAAAGATGTTTGAGCGGCACCTGACCAGATATGGGAGTTATACTCCAGTTTTGGGCGTATGAATGCCTTATAAATTGTAGCCAGATCAGAAGGGGTGAAGAACTTCCTGTATCGTCTCAAGAAACCTAAGCATTTAGCAGCGTTTTTGGCGATTTCAAATATATGGTCATTCCAACGAAGATCATCGTTTACACACATACCAAGTACTGACAGCTTTTCGGTTTCTTGGATTCAGGTACCATTCATGGATAATGGCAATGGGGGAATGTTTAGCTTCAACGACAAGAGACAGCATTAAGTTTTCGAAGCATTGAATTCTACTCGGTTCATAAGACCCCATGAAACAATGCTGTCAAGGTCAGAATTCAATGAGCTTATCATACGCAACCGTTCCAGTTCCACACCCGAAGAGCAGGGACGTGAATTTGGAAACGAATATGAAAAGCTGAGGGTCGAGTCGTCAGTAAAACAGTTAAGCAGATTAGAAGATTCAGACAAGAGATTGCAAAGTAACCTACCCGGCAATACCATTTGCCCTTATTATCTCAATATCTAAACTGTTACTAACTTAAGATCACACTTGGCATTTTGTACACTCATGCGCATTACTTACCTGAACCTCATGTTCATTCTTTAACCTACCTTTGTAAAACTCAAACCTAAAATCACATTAAAAGTATATTTAAGTAAATAACTATTACTTATTATTTACATGGTGCCGAAACCCGAATTATTTTTCAATAAAAATAATATAAAATAAAAAATTTCAAGAAATTCATTAAAATGTCAAATGACGACACCTCGGCAGCTGCAACAGCAACACGAACGGTAGCAATGGCAGACAATCTCTGTCAATTTCTTCGCCCACCGAAACCAATCGTCATCGAACACGATAAAGACATGGCCAACGAGTGGAAATTATGGCTACAACAATATGAGTTTTTCGAGGTAGCTACAGGTATGGACACCAAACCCCAAAAGATTCAGATAGCAACGTCAATGTCCGCAATCGGATACCCAGCCCTACAAGTATACAACACGCAACCAAAAAAACCAAACAGTACAATAGCCGAGGTAAAAAGTATTTTCCAAACATATTTTATCCCAAAAATTAACACCACTTTTGAGAGGTACAAATTTAATAAAATAGCTCAAAAAGACGGCGAATCCATCGACGAACTAATGTCTAGACTGCGACTGCAAGCCCAAAACTGCGCCTTTGGAGCACTAAATGACAGCCTCCTTAGAGACCAACTCATTCTCGGAATCCAAAGCGAGAACCTCCGTACTAAATTACTGTCCCAGGACATCGACTTAGAGAAGGCAATCCAACTCTGTCAGGCCACTGAAATGGCTCAAAAGCAGTCAGCCCAAATCGTCAGCGAAAGCGAAAAAACAGTGAACATAGTTAAAAAAAATAACATCGATAAAACTAAGAGCTTCGACTGTCGTAATTGTGGAAAACACCACGAAATCCGAAACTGCCCCGCATTTAATCATATATGCAAGAAATGCAACAACAAGAATCACTTCGAAAAATTATGCAGAAAGAAAACTGACAAAAACTACCACAAGAGCAGTCGCGCGCCTCTCAAGAAAATCAACCTTTGTGAAGAATCTGACGACGATTATGATTCACTTTTTGTCGGTGCATTAACTAAAAATGCGAACGCACGACCTGACAAATTCACGGAAAAACTTGTAATTCAGGGTAAGTCGTATGATATAAAACTTGACACTGGTGCTCAGTGTAACGTGTTACCAAAGCGTATAATTAAAAACATCAATTTTAACCTCATACCAAGTAGTGTAAAGCACCTCGTATCGTTCAGCAATCATAGAATGCAGGTGCTTGGCGAAGCAATTATACCATGCTCAATAGCAGACCGAAAATGTAAAATTCTATTTAAGGTCGTGGCCGAAGACATCAAGCCAATTCTCGGAGCCAATGCTTGCGAAAAACTCGAACTCGTTACCAGAGTTCACCAAGTAAAAATAGAAGACAGCATATTTGAAGGTCTAGGTTGTCTAAAGGACTATGAATACGATATCGACCTGGTCGAGAACCCTTCATTCGTTATAACACCTCCAAGACGAATTCCGCACAAAATCCGCGATGAGGTCAAAAACGAACTCGACAGAATGGTAAAGCTAGGTATCATCGAACCCATGAGGGAAGCTACGCAATCAGTATCACCTATGGTCGTAGTAAAGAAAAACGAAAAAATTAGAATCTGTATAGACCCCACATCTGTAAACAAAAATATTTTGCGCCGCCACCATCCAATGCAAACAATAGAAGAGATATCAGCGCAACTCAACGGTTCAAAGTTTTTCACACTGCTGGATTGCAAACGAGGTTTCTGGCAAATCCAAGTCTCAGACAGAACAAAAAAAGTACTGACCTTCTCCACACCTTGGGGCAGATACTGCTGTAAAAGGCTACCTTTAGGCATATCAGCGGCTCCAGAAGTATTCCAAAGCATAATGGAATCCCTTTTATCACATTTATCTAACGTTAAAATTTCAAAAGACGACATACTTATTCATTCCAGCTCGATTGAAGAACTTCGCAAAACAACGTCCGAGGTAATCAAAATCCTGAACGAAAAGGGCCTCACACTCAATAAGGCAAAATGCATGTTCGAACAACGGAAGATCAAGTACCTTGGTCACATCATCAGCGAACATGGAATGACCGCTGACCCGGACAAGACAGAAGCAGTCCAACGACTCAAGTCACCCAAAAATAAGAAAGAACTGCAGAGAGTCCTCGGTAAGTTCATCTACCTGAGTAAGTTCATCCCAAATTTCTCTGTACTAACATCGCCACTCCGCACACTCTTGGAGAAGTCAACCCCATGGGAATGGAACGACTCTTAAGAGAAAGCATACGCGAAACTTAAAACAACTATTTGTACAACCCCCGTATTAAAATTGTATGACGTCAACGACGAAGTCAAACTACAAGCCGATGCAAGCTCAAACGCCCTAGGTGCCGTTCTACTCCAAAGGAGCCAGCCAATTGCCTACGCGTCCAAAGCACTCACCGAGTGTCAAAAGAGATACTCTCAACTGGAAAAAGAGGCGTTAGCAATCAAGTTTGGCTGCGAAAAATTTCACCAATACGTCTGGGGTAAGAAATTGATCGTCGAATCCGACCACAAACCTCTGGAGACAATTTTCCGAAAACCACTTCATATGGCTCCAGCCCGACTAAAACGAATTCGTTTAAGTCTGCTGACTTACGACCTAGAAGTCCGATACAAAGATGGTAAACAAATGCTCCTGGCCGACCCTCTAAGTCGAGACTGCTTAAACAAGGCACAACCAAATGACAAAGACACAGATTTACAAGTTCAAACTATCTTGTCAATCTCAGACAGGGAACTATCGCGGCGAATTTTTCGATTCCCCAAATTGACCCTTTCGTAATGGCTTAATATTTTTTTCACTCTCCATATCTGATCGTCAGTTTGGATTTTTTTTAGTTATTATCCTTTTACTTTCTTCATGCTATTTTTCATTATGTTAAATGGTTATAAATATCTATGTTTATTTGTTTATCCATCCAGTCGAATTTCAAACTCTGGACTTCCATGCAACTCAAATCAAACATATTAACATACAAACAAAAAAAATATAACGAAAAACGAAATAAGACCAAATTTAAGATTTGGTGTTATTTCGTTTGGTATTATTTCACGTCACCGAGCCAAACCCATCCGCGCTCCTACATAATTAGAGATGACAACGGCAACAAGTACCGTCGCAGCTCGTGTCATATCAAACCAACAAAAGCCATCATACATACACCACCCAACGCTACTGCAAACTTACGCAACGCAGATTCAACTACTAAACATCCGTCACCATCAAGTAGCTCACAGAATCTCTCGAATCAAACCCATTTTTCAAAAGTTCCTAACACAAACACAACTAATATCCCTAATGTTTCCACAGGTTCAATTCCTCCATCAGTAAAACCTACCCCATCAACCATCACGACGAGATACGGAAGAGTATCAAAACCACCAGAACGAATGGACTTGTAACAGCAAGGGAAAACTAAGTTTCAAGTAGAGAGATGTGAAGTAACCTGCGAGGAGAATTCAAGACTCAAGAAGGAAGATGCAAAGTAACCTACCCGGCAATACCACTTGCCCTTATTATCTCAATATCTAAACTGTTACTAACTTAAGATCACACTTGGCATTTTGTACACTCATGCGCATTACTTACCTGAACCTCATGTTCATTCTTTAACCTACCTTTGTAAAACTCAAACCTAAAATCACATTAAAAGTATATTTAAGTAAATAACTATTACTTATTATTTACAGAGATCATTAATGAAAATGAGGAAGAGAGTCGGAGACAAAACGGAGCCCTGGGGCACACCAGCATTTATGAAGTGGGTATCAGACTTGAAGCCATCCAACACAAATTGTATTGAACGGTCGGAAAGGTAATTTCTAATACAACGAAGAAGAGACTCATCGATACCAAAAGAACGCATTTTCGATAAAAGAGCCTGATGCCAAACTCTATCAAATGCTTTAGAAATATCAAGCGCAATAATCTTACTTTCTCCAAAACAATGTAAAGATTGCAACTTTTCGGTGAGATAAGCCATCAAATCACCAGTGGACCGTTTGCTACGAAAGCCGTACTGACGGTTATTAAGAAGCTTTCGTTCTTCAAGATATTTCATAAGTTGACGGTTTATCAACGTTTCCATGACCTTGGAAAGAAGGGACGTTAGTGCAATTGGACGGTAATTGAAAGGGGAGGAATATTCGCCTTTTTTAGGGAACGGCTGGACAAATGCAGTTTTCCATCTGCTCGGAAAAATCCCAGCAGAATAAGAAAGATGGAAAAGTTTACGCAGTGGTTTTGCCAGCGTAGAAGAACACCTCTTCAGAATAACGGCGGGGATACCATCTGGACCAGGGGATTTATGTATGTTGAGATCTTTGCGGACTCTCGCAACCGAGCGAGTTCGAAAAAATATCTGCTTCATCAAAGAATTTGCAGACTCGAGCTCAGGTGCAGCCAATATGCTATGAGGAAGTGTCGAGTTGGCAGCAAATTGAGCTGCCAGCAAATTGGCTTTATCGATGGAGCTGACATACGGAGAGTCATTGAAGACGAGCGTTGGGACTGACGACGTGGTCGAGTTCTAACGTTCTTAACAAAAGACCAAAAATTGTTGCTTCCTTTTGGACACATCAGTATTTTTTGCCTTACTTTTTGGTCATGCAAAAACTTGGCCTTTTTTATATGAGCATTACACATATTTCTTGCCCGTTTGAACAAATTTCGGTTTTCTACAGTAGGGTTGTCTTTAAATTTTCGAAAACTACTTTCTCTATCCCTAATCACCTCTTTACAGCTTAAATCGAACCACGAATTCTCTTTGGGGATGATACTTTTTGTTCTGTGAGGAATAAACGGCTCTATCGTTTCTCCGCAACGCATCAACGCAATTTTGCTTCGAAGTAGTTGTCGTCGTAAGAAATTTTTTACAAATGCGGCAATGCATTGCATTCCCAAAACTAGAATCTCCGCAGCAAAAACTTATCGGAGAACGTCGGAACGTCCGATCGGAGAACTACCACGAAGCAAAATGTCTCCAATCGGAGAGAATTCCGCTCCGACGGTTACCACGATAGGGCCGAAAATTTCTCATGCCGTTGAGAATTACTCATATCAGCTGATGCGTCAACGTTTCCGTCGAGAAAGCACAATGACCAATTAAAACATCGAAAGAAATTATTCAGGCCGTCCCAATTAGCTTTCTCATATTGCCACACAGTTCTTTTAGGAACTTTATCTTTTTTTACCGTGAGGGAAAGCGAAAAATCTACCGATAGTCTGTGACGTCCAGATGAATGAAGTTAACCAGAATCTTCAAATTGCAGTTCCGTGCATTATTTGACGACAATTTGTGCTATTGTCGTAAAAATGTGTTTAACCTGATCCTCGATTAGATGTGAGTGACTGTAGTACAATTGAGGAGAGTAGAGTTCTAAGTGGGATTTCACATCAGCCGCCGTCACAATCCGGTATGATGTAGCCCGAAACGCTAGGGAAACGGACCCCTTAAAAATGTTCTGAAAAACCGCAAATAAAAATTTATTTTTCGATGATTGATTAAAAAACTTTACCGTTGAATAGAACTCTGAGAGAATAAAACGCAACAGCTCGACAAACATATTCCAGTGATGGTCAAAGATATCTTCAACCACTTTCTCAATGGCATCACTTCGTCCTGTGAATCACTTCCAATCAAAGAACCTTGCGTTGGTTTTGCAGCAGTTTGTTTAATGGCTACTTTTAAGTACTATTCACATGAGAACGACCAACGAACAACGAATGAACGAATATTCGTATATTTTGACATTTCATTCACATGAGTGTTTTACATTCGTCACGAATAACGAACACAATTTACATGCAAAACAAAAATGGGGAATGATTTTGAGGTTAAGCACGCGCGAAAAATTTATTCGTTGGAGTGTGGATTGTATGTGGAACGAGAATAAAGTCTGACAGTTCGTACCTACTAGATGTTTATTCGTAACGAATAAACTTTTTTTCTCAATTTTGTTTCGTTTCCAAAAAAAATCGTGAGGAATTTATGCTAGTAAAGTACTTAAAATCTCATTTCTTGATTTATTCGTCGTTCGTTGGTCGTGCTCATGTGAATAGTCCTTTAACTTTGAAAGCGAACGACGTGACAAATTAATGTCCTTCTGCCTGATTGTTGCTCCTTGTACTAGCTTCACCGTGTAACTATTTTTGGTTTGGTCGTGTTGATATGGTTCATAGCAGACTGACTGTTGTTGGTTGCTATTGCTTGGGTTGGCTTCTTCCAGTTACTGTTCACGCGTGACTTTGCTGTGTTTTTTAAACTTATTTGATTTTTAGAATCTTTTAACTCTCTTAAAATCATTGTGGCCACCTCTGATCCTGGAGCCTTTGCCACTTGGGTATCTTGAGTCGTCTAGTCAAAAGACGAAATTATTTCCCATTTGAGTTTCAAAGAATCTATCAAATGTACTTACCCAGCAAAATATTTTGCCAATGCAAATGGTAAATAGAAGGAATATAAAGCAGTCTTTTTAGCAACAATTGACTTGTAAGACTCGTAATATATTTATTTGTTGGCTGTAAGTAAATCAAGTGACTGTCCCATAGTGACAAAAATACAACAAATAATTTCTACTACTTCACCTTTTACTTCACCTTTTTTTTGTCAAATTCCTACTGCCTTTACTTGGATTGTATGAAAATATTTGCGAACGATTTCAAAATACACCCGGATGTAAATACTAAACCCGACAACGCAATGCAGTTTAAATCCAATGGGTTTATTAGGAGTGAATAATATGGATTTGCGTTTGACAATTGCGATTTTGTATCCAGATGTAAATTTAAACCCGGGTTTATTGGGTAAATAATATGGCCGTAACAGTTAAATAAACTGTAAACTATTAAAATACTTCATTGACATTGACATTTTGTGTAATTTATTTACGTTCTTAATTTATGTCCTGAATCAAGTATTTTTTAGACAAAAAGAAAACTTTTATTCCAATTTTTCGTTTTCTATAAAAATTTATGCGTGCGATAACACGTGCGATGACACGTGAGTTGACGCATGCGATGACGCATTCGTTGAATAAATTCAGTACCCCAGTAGGGCGTTCTTTTATGGCTTCGATGTTACGCGATGCTGTAGTGTCAAAATCATCGTTGTTGTTGTGTATGTTTGACTTTGTTACAAAATCATGATTGCATTTAGGAACGACTCGATGTTACACTTTGTTGGTCTGTCAAAAATAAAAATAAAGTATTTCTTAAAATGTAAAACCAGCTAAAAGAAACTCGTTTTTGATGAAGAAAAAAGAATTCTGAAATGAACAATGTAAGCAGCTATTGATTGAAAATCAATAACTGCTTACAGAATTTTGAAAGATTAATGAAAAAAAAACCAAAACAAATCTGAGCAACAACAATTCTAGAAGGGTTTGACAGATCAACATCGAAACTCAAGTCCCAGAGATGAGTTGGAAAAAGTTACGAATCGTAACATTCTGACAGTTCAACATTGCATTTAGGAACGACATCGATGTTACATTTCGTAACTTTTTTGCATTTAGGAACGACATAATGTTACCCGATGTTACATCGCGTAACATCCAAGAATAAAAGAACAGACCACTGTTCTGTAACTATCGCCTCGATAAAAACCGGCGATAAACGGCGGAAAACGGAACAAATTCTATGAATTCAGTAGGATTTCGTTCCGGTTTTCACTGTTTCTCGACCGATGTTAATGATGCGATAGTTACAGAACAGAGGCACAGGTTTAAATTGGTATTCGGGTGTTAAGTCGCATAAGCCCAAACGTCAACCCGAAATCCATATTATTCACTCCCATAATAAACCCGTTGGAATTCAAACCGCATTGCACATTCGGGATTAATTATGTACTTTATGCTATGTCCGCACCTGAAGTTAACCTGGGTTTCGTTCCAGTTTGGTTTGAGTTAACCAAGTAGTGTCCGCATATGCCAAAAAGTTTTGAGTTTATCTTTTTGTCTTAAGTTAAAAAGAGACAGACATAAAGTGTGAGCAGAACGTCAACGACGTATGAGAGAATTCATTCTCTCTCCACTCACTTCCATTCTCTTAAATGTCAAATTCAGTGGAATATTGGAAATAGTGCGTTCAGCGCGATTGGTTTCGAGTAGGTTATCTCGAAACCCAGTGACTAAAAAGGTTTCGTTTTGTATGGCAAACCACTTGGTTATCATGTTGGTTTGGGATTGTTTTGAGATAACCCAGGTTAACTCTCAGGTGCGGACATAGCATTACTTATACATCCGGATGTACCTATTTTGGGTTCGTTTGCATAACTTAGAAAAACACAAATATTTACCAACAATCCAAGCAAATTCTGCCAGAAGTTGACAATTTCTTGTGTTCAATGCAATTGTCGGAATTATGAGTATTAATTTGAAATCAATGTTATTAGATATTTCTTATTTAGCTTCAAAACCCGCAGCAGTAGATCACATTCCACATACTTTGCCGAATCTCAGCACAACCCCAAACGTCCAAAGAAGATCGGACTGACCAACTGGATGGAGGAGAGCAAGATGAAAAAAACAATGGCACCTGTGTTCCCCGGAAAAGGCTATTACATCGTCTTATGCTATGTCCCCACTTGAAGTTTAAATAGGTTTCATTCCAGGATGGTTTGAGTTAATCTAGTAGAGTGTCCGCATATGAAAAAAATGTTTTGAGTTAATATGTCTGTCTTAAGTTAAAAGGAAACAAACATAAAGTGTGAGCACAACGTCAACGACGTATGAGAGATTCCATTCTTTCTCCACCCACTTCCACTCTCTTAAACGTCAAATTCACTGAATAGTCCATTCAGGTCACTTGGTTTCAAGTAGGTTGAGATGAAACCCAGTTACTAAAAAGGTTTCATTTTGTGTGGCAAACCACTTGGTTATCATTTTGGTTTGGGATTGGATTGTTTTGAGTTAAACAAGTTTAAGTCTCAGGTGCGGACATAGCATTATTAAAGTCTGTTAGGTCAACTTCTACTTTTTTTTGGATGTAGTGAAAATTAGACGTTATTGATAAGCAGCATCAATAACTTTAAATGATGATCATCAGAATTAAGCACATTTAAGTGACCGAAGTTCTTTTCTAGTGCTAGTCTATTGAACTAACGTCGAACGTCCCATTTTTCCAAGATTGCATTGATAAACCGCCAACTCATGAAATATCTTTAAAAACCATTGCCTTTCAATGACCGTGAGTGCGGTTTATGCAGTAAAAAATTCATTTTTAATTGAACATATCTTACCGATAAGTGGATCCAATATTTGCAATGCTTGGAGAACGTAAGAAAACCGAGTAAAAACGTCAATAAAAACACCAAAAGGACTTAAAAGAGTTTGCTTTATTTGTGTCCTATGCTCAACATACACTTTTTGGCCTTTACGTCTATAAGTTCCTATCAGAGCCTGAATTTCTTTGAAGAGGGTTATCGTCCAATCGTCTATCGTCGACAGTATCTTCAAAAGATTGTTTCATGTAACTTTGGTTTTTGTTGATGGAAAGCTACTTTACTATCATCTTACGAGCTTTGGCAATTGTTTGAAGTGATAAAACATTTTTTTTAGAACGCAGAAGACAGTCCTCTTCAACGTTACCGAATCCAGGCTCTCGTAAAACTCACTCATTCAAATATTTTACATTTCAAAGTTCAAATACCCCACGGTTCTCCCACCATGGTAAAAGTTGTTTCATGGCTTTAACAAACCTTGGATTCATTAACATTGCCTTCTGGAACTCAACGTCTTTCAATAGATTGTACAAAGTGATATTTTCACTTGGTTCAAGTAAAAGAATGCCCAAAGTACTAGTTGCCGCAAAGAAACCTTAAATTTAGAATTTTCATCAAATATGTAAGAAGATAAACCAATTCACTTACTAAACAGCGAGTTTTTGATCATGTGGATGTGGATGTCCTTCAGTGTAGGAATGCTTTTCGAGTATTTCAGGATTTTTAAATTTTTTGCTAAGTTTTCCTGGTATATCCTAACAAACTTATCGAATTCTCTTACTCTTATGTCATAATCCGCTGATGTGGTAATTAAATAATAAAAGTCCTGAGCGGGCACACCCCATTTGCAAACTTGAAAGTCTACAAACAAGGTCTCCTTTATATCACCATGTTCATTGTACTGAAACATGACATTGTTTGTCCAACAGTCTCCATGATTAAGAACTGTCAGTTCTTCTGGATCTACTTTATCATTCTCTATGGACCATGTGATAATGCTGTCGGAAGAGTGCTAAAAGTATATTTTAGATTATCTATCTGATTTCACTGGTATAAACAACTTACCCACAAGTCTATGTACTTCTCACAATCACCCCACTTCTTCAAAGCTTCTTTATACATTTCAACTTTTGCTCTGCCGCGTTTTATAAAAAAATCACGGTTTTTTTCAGTGTAATATGATTGACAGAAATGCGCACTAAATGGACCATAACGTTCATGATGAACCATAGACGCAGCATGAAACTGAGCCAACTTCTTGAGAACTTCTTCCATGTGTCGAAGATCCAAGCCCAAAGATCGATTAAAGTTTTGGAATCGTTTGGTTTTTAGATCTTCCATGACAATTGTAGTTCTTTCGTGACTATTATCAAAAAATTTGGCCTGTGGAGCAAAGTGAACGTCCTCTCCAACGTCTGAATAGAGTTTTTCTAACTTGGGTATGACTTTTTCATACATTTCAGATTCTTTGGGAAAAACATTCATACTGCTAATGATATCGGACGCTCCAGAACCATCAAGTGTTGTCTTGAGGATGTATGAGGCTTTCACTTGATTGCAGTCTGAAAAACATAATTGTGTGTCATAAAGTCAAAATAATTATTTAGTAGTTACTTAGTTTCCTTACTTTTGAGCTCAATGTCCATCGAAACCCGAAACATCATAGATAAGTAATTTTCACCCGGTGCTATGGCAGGTTTCACAATAAACGTCGTTAGGTTTTTGAACTCAGGAAAATCTTTTTTGAGAATTGGCTTGAAAAAATCTTCTTGTATCCAATTTGGGACTAACACATTGTTTTTCATGTTTTCCTTTCCAATGTTTAGTTCGGCCATTTTCGAAAAAGAAGAGCTGCAAAAGAAAATTTGTTTCATAAGAACTACAATTCACTATAACAAATCACGGTTCATTTAGGTGAACAAAGATTGGCTTGACATTAGATTCATCTGATAACATTATTATATGATAACATTAGTAACATTAGTATAAATATACATGTCCCTTCCAGTGAGCAGCTCATTATTTCAATACATTACGAAAAAATAAGCGAAACAGTTACTGGGCGTGTGCTATCTGGGGAGGCTGTCACTGGGGTCACCTCCAGGAGGTAACCATTGGGAACTCTCGTCTCGTCTCGTCCAACTGGAGGTGACTTGTCAAACGAATAGTAATCAAGAAACAAAGAGCCTTAGGTGCCAAAGAGAACTCCTAAAGGAACTAATCATCTATATAGGTGTGTGTAGGGTTAACTACCACAAAAAGTAAAATATGGTTACGAAAACTTACATCCAACAAAAATTACTACTTCAGCAAACGAAAAAAAGACAAAAAAGTCCGGATATACACTTGAACCGTATGATCCTTTGAAAACAAACAGCAGAAAAGACTTTTATTCGAGAACGCATTTACAAGCTAAGTTCTTCACTATGAGTCTGATATGTGCCGACGCTTACGCCCCCAGTCACACATCCTTGAGGATCGCTAATGAGCTTTGGTTTCACTTTCTTTAAACTGCTATTTGGAGTATAGCAACTCCTTTACTCACGTTGCACACAGGCGGATTTTCCCAAAAACCTGGCCATAACTATGAAAAATGAAATTGGACTTATTGAATTGTTTTTGATGCAAAGTTGTTCACAAGTAATCAGACAGTATAGTCTTATCCATCCCGTAATTTTCTTGGCTACCGTTTAGTCATACGATGCAGTCAAAGTGATCACTTTTGATAAACAGGATTAGTATTAGATTTGGTGTGTGACTAGAGGTTGTTGTTCTACTATTTTTTATATTTTTTGTGTGAAGCGATTAAAAAAATTTATTTTGGAACCTGTTGCTTGTGATATGATTAGTCAATTTCAATCAAAATTTTATATTGACTTCATGATTTGTGTTGATTTGTATGATATCTAAGAAAACTACTTTTTTGAACCTAAAAAAGAAAAAAACATTTTTGTTTGGTAATATAAAAGTTTAGTCTTAAAGTTGTTTGATGCCTTAAAACAAAGTTTAAAATGTATAGCTACAATCGTCCTCAATAAGTTTTCGCCCAAAAATGTTGCGATATTTTGCAATGTTGCGAGATATCGCAAGAAAAAGCATTCAAAATGGGTGAAAATAAAAATTTGGCTTAACAAATTTTTTTTTTTTTTTTTTTGCTGCAGGCTCACAATCAAATTTTATTTATCTGTTAAGAAATCAACTAATGGAATTTTTGAGAAACTTTTTCTCAAAAAAAAAGTTGATTTTTAGGCGAAAAAAGTAAAAAACCTCAACGGAAACCAAGCAAAAGTTATCTTCGTTTGTGTCGCAATATAAAACTCGATGGTTGGCCTCCCCAAGAAATAAAAACGCTCTTTACAACAAAATCAAAACTTGGCTGGAGTTTGAAATAGCGTTTCCATGCAGAGCTCATGGATTTGTTGGACGGCCACAATCAACCGAGTTTGTCAAATAGAATGAAAGGTCGAAAAAAGAGAAACCGAAACATTGCGTTCTGAATTTGCACCTCAAGTCCTCAAGAGTTATGCTATGCTGCTCAAATGCAACTAAAAGAGCAAGGAAAACTATATTCTACTATCCTAGTGAAAGATACAATTTTTTCAACCCCAACACGACCAGAAAAATAACGATAATCTTATAAGAGCTTGGAGAGTGATATAGTTCCATACCCTGCAGAAGGTTGAAGCCAAATTAAAAAGTTTCAGTATAATCTGATAAGAGATTCGGCCAAAAAAACAACATACATGTATATCCTTCATATGAATCAGTTACAGAAGCGAAAAAAATGTTATCCAACCAATTTGAACGTGACGGAGTCAATTGCAGAAGCACCATTGCGAAACCTGCTTGGCCATACTACCCAGAGTTTGTTTAAAGCCATCAAAGAAGTAGCTGATACTTTTCTTTGTAATGAAATAAAAAACCTTTACCTTGTTTCTAAATGTTATTTTTTAACAAGTTTTATATTTTTGTTATTTTCGCCATTGCTGAAAAATTATTGTTTTTCATTTTTGATGTAACAAATGCTTTGTAAAAAGTTTTTTTTTCATAGAATTGTTCCTGATATTTTAACCCAACTTATATTTAATTTAAGTTTTTCTAATTAATTAAATTTTTTTTTTATTAAGTATGTAATTTTTTAAAAATGCATATATATTATATATGCACCCGAAAACATGTTTTTCACTAATATTTATTATTATTTGATGAATTAAAGCAAGAATTTGATATAAACAGACGAAAAATAATTTTGGCCAGGATTTCCGAAAAATCTGCCTGTGTGCGTTGTTAGGTTCGTTCGTTGAAGCCCTGGGCTCACCCTGTGGTCGCAACAAGGCGATTTTTGAAAAACCTGAACTCGTCGTGAATGCCAAATTGAGTATTTTTTGAGCCATGGGTTTGCTCTGAGTCTTTCCACACATCGCCCTAGGTTTTTGCTGGGACGAGTTTAAGTAATTAGCAATGCTGTCAAATGGCATGTATTTTTGTTCAAATGACAGAGATGTGTGGTGATTTTGTGGTCTAGCGTTTTTTGAGAACTGTGAAGCCCAGGTTTTTTGAACTGAACTTGGGTCAACCCAGGGTAAAGTTCAAAGAACAAACCCGTTTATGTTTGATTTCTTGAATAGTTTGGTTCGCATCAGCAGCAAGGGTAGAAACTTTTTCCAGTCCAAAATTAGCTCCTTTAATTAGACAAAAATCGACTGTTACCAACTCCAAATTCTGCTTCATTGAAAACCCCTTTTTCTAAGTAAGTTAACGTTCTAATTTATGAATATTTGAATGACTCAAGTTGTGATGTCGTTTTTCGTTCGGTGTTCCCGAAGTATTTTGGGGCCTTCTTAATACCTCTAATTGGTATCGAAAGAAAGTTCTCCTACTAAAGTGATTAAAATGGGAACTAGATAACTCACACAATCAATCGATACGAACGTCAAATTTAAGTAAAACGCTAAGTGCGAATAAGAAGTAAGAAGGAAGGAATTCAGCGTTAAGACAGTCTGTGGCCTCTAAAAATGTTCTGCTGCAACTGAATCCATTGCGGGAGGCACCTCATTTTAGATGGTCAAAAAAATAATATTTACTAACTAAAAAAGCAAATTAAAAAAATATGTCTCGTATAATATGACGGCAGTACTGAAATTTCGATATTGACTGTCTTTCATATGTTCCGAAATCGATATAGTGAGTATTCTTGTATACTGCTCGGTAGTTAGTTTAAGTTTATTTGGCACCATTGCCATTGAAAAAGGAAAAAAAATTTTCATTTTAATATACTATATAAAATACTACGAGTATAACATAATAATATATAACATACTGAATTAAAATAAAAAATTATTTCGACCGTTTTGAAAATACTTGTCAATAACAATTACTCATCTCTTTACTTTCAAGTGTGTGATGGGTGGGAATGCCTAGATTTCTGTGTTACTTCCAGGAAACTATGGCCGAAATACGGTAAGAGCGGATCTAAAAAGCCTACTATCATTAAAAAAATTCAACGACGCATGTTTTTGCAGGGAATCAGATTTCCTTCAAAAAAGATCATTTTGAAAATTTTTGTCAGGCTAACCGTTTCCAAGTAATCAAGCTTGAAAAAGTGGTAAGTATGTATCTTTGACTTTGCTCTTTTACTTTGAATTTTTTAAATTAACGAACAGATACAAAAAAGGTTTTTTAATATTTTTCAATAAAGTATTTCCTTCAGAAGTTATTCACGATTAATGTTGAAAAAATTATAAATTCCTTAAGTCGCTTAAGAACTAATTAAAAATCAATCCGCAAGTTTCTACGCTAAATAGTACATTTAATAACCATTCGGGATATATATGTATAAGGGGGCGTTGCGGTAAAAAGTTTAAGGCAAGTAACTAACATTTTTAATTTTTTTTTGTTTTTCTATCTAGGCCCAATTTATATACGTTTATGTTGAGTCTAACACTGACTCTCAAAAAAAAAAAAAAAAAAAAAAAAATAGTGGAGGTTTTACCTTCGAATAATAAAGGATTTTTCAATAAGAGTGATATGATTTCTTTTTTGAAAAGGAAATTCAAATATTTTTTATTTAATGTGCAGTTCAATCAATACAATTAAGTTCTAAATAAAACGTCAGTCAAATGGCCACCACGTTTTCTGCTGCAGCAAGAAATTCGATGAACCCAATTTTCGAGTCGTATATTATGAATGGCACGTTCAATATTGACTTGAAAAGCTTGATGAGAATCTGGTATATTTTGAAAGACTAATGACTTCGAATAACCCTACAAAAAATAGTCTAATGGCGTTAAATCACGACTTCTTGGAGGCCGTTCAGTATCACAATTTCTTGAAATAATCGAATCTCTAAATTTTTCTCGCAATAATTCAATTGTTGCATTTGCTGTGTGACACGTAGCCCCGTCTTGTTGAAACCAAATGTTGGCAAAATCAGTGGGCGCGTTCATCACAATTCAGATTTTCAGATTAACTGAAAAACTTATTCAGTTTTGCGTTGAACGGTCTTCTAAATTTTTTTGTCAGATTTGAATGGTATTGGGATTCACCTTTCAATTCAGCGATGAAAGATTTGATAAGAAAAAAATAATTTCTTGTAGTTGGTTCAAAATAGTACTAACTATAGACCAAAGCATTTCTCTTCAATATTTGTGATTAGAAATATGCGTGTAACTACAATTTGAATAAACTTCGAGCGAAAATGTAGCAAATAATTTTCTTAAAAATATGTTTCTTTTGTAAGGGTTTTCATTAATAACCTTTAATTTTACGACAAATTGCCAAAAAATAAATTAGAGTTCAGTTTAATGAAAAAGTTCACGACAAATCTGACAGCTTAATAAACTAAATCTAGATTTTCAGCCTGCTTTTCTTGACTGAAAAACTGAATCGGTAAAAACTAACAGCTGATGAGTTGTCAACTGAAAAACTTAACGTCTGGCAAATCAGAGGCCGAGAATAGTTAGTTAATCTTAGAATCTAACTTGTGATGAACGCGCCCAGTTTCTTCCAATTTCGGCTATAAAAAGTTGGTTATCATCGATCTATACCTCTCTCCATTGACAGTAATGGTGTTACCAGCTTCACTTTGAAAGAAGTATGAACCGATGATTCCACCAGCCCAAAAACCACACCAAACTGTCAATTTAGGTGTATGTAATGGTTTTTCATGAATATATTGAGGATTTTCATCGCCAGTTTTGTTTATTTAACGCACTAGTCAAATAAAAGTAAGCCTCTTCGGAGAAGATGGGTTTTTTAAAAAAATCGTTATCGATTTCAAGTTGTTCCAAGGAAAATCAGAAAGTTCACGACACTTACGGTGGTCCAATGGCGAAATGTAAACACTTCTGAATGCAATAAAAAACAAATGATGAGATCATGACATACTACAAATGGCCGAAACGCCACTGCAAAATTATATCATACCTATTGGAAAACCCTTTATATCCACATCAAAAAAACAACTCCACAAAAAGATAAGAAAACGTCAAAGCCAACAAATGATGTCTTACTAGCACTTGGAGCACTAAAATTCAAATTTCATGTGTTTGCAATGTTATGACTTCGAAAATAAATATTTAACGGCATTTAGGTTTTCATTTATTATGAGTTTAGAATGTTCTCAGCTTACTTAAACGGGTTTTTACTATAACCGTTGCAATGAATCTTTTGAATTACGGTGTGTGGCTGTGCAGTGGCTCCAAAAATATAAATTCAGGACCCATGAAAAATACTGGATTAGAAATCAATCAAAAAATTGTTTTTCTTATGCGTCTTTTAGGCATTGGAAAGCAGTGTGTGAGTGTGTTTTTTTTCAATTTTATGGATAATGGCATTATATTGAGCGAAAATGGTTAAACTCATATTTGCCAACACATTTACGTAAAAGATTAGCGTAAAAGCCTCTGAAAACAAAAAAAGGCAAAATAATTATAGTATAATGAAACCAATTGGAACAGTTAGAAAATGCAACAAAAATGATAGGAACAATAAAATAGAGCCGATCTGAGTTCGGCAAGTGGGAGGGTTGGGGCTTGAGGGTTTTAAGGGTAAAAACAGTCCATTTCGATTTTCGGCAATATTACAAGTCTTACGGAAAAAAGTTGTGCAAAGTTGTAGGTACTAAAAAGGTCTACAACATTTGTATTTACTTTTTTTCACATAACCATAAAATTTATATGAAAAAATTAAATAAACTCGTTTTAAGTTTTTCTTTTGGAAAAAAATTTTTTTTCAAAATTTTTGTGAAAGCTTACTTTATAATGTTTCCAAAATATGGATTTAAAATTTATATTTTAAGCATATTTTGACTAAATATCAAAAAAGAACCCTAATTTTCAATTAAGAAAGCTAGTGCTAAGACATCTGTTTTTATTTTGTAATTCAGTCGATTTCTTTTTTTTTTAAAATCTCTATTTGCTGATGGTGTAGAAGAAATATGCATTAGTATCTTAAATTTTCTCAGAAAATGCAAAAAAAAAATAAAAAAAACTTGAACCAGCAATTTTTTTTTATTCGAAATACAAGCACTGCACACTCACAGCATCTTTCATAAAACTACACGTGTAGGCCATGCCCCCTGCTACTACTAGAAAAGTGTGCATCAATTTCCATCAATCAATGGAAGTAGAGAAAAATTGAAACGCGACAGCGCTATCCTCTTTATTTGTATCATGTTTGAAGGCTGACTAAATTCTAGAGAATCGAGACAAATTTACTTAAAAAGAAACTTTTGGAATTTCTACATACCAAAGTAAATAATACTTGTGTTCTAATCTGTTTCAATCTTTCATAAACAGTATGTGTAACGTGACTTCGTCCGCGTGGAATAGTGACTTACGGCAGCATTTGTAATTTTTAAGGCTACTCATTTTGCAAACAAGATACATTCATGCGTTTTAGTAAACTATTGTTATATTATTTTATTTAGGTCTATGTTTGCACACGACGTTATTATTTTTTCCATCTTGCGAAAAAAAATGGTTTATGGGATTGATACACGTGATTCTGCCACATATAGTTGAAATGGGATTTTTTTTCTAAACGAACACCAGCAAATTAAAGCGTCTGAGCCTTAATTTATATAATGACCAATCAGTGGGAATTAAAGGAAAACGGGGAATCAAAACGTTTTCTCCTTTGTCGTTCCAGTCATTATTAAAATTTCTATAAAGCCGCATCCCAGATGTGTAATTTGTAGCTGTGTACAATTCTGGATTATTCATTATTGGATTACTGGAACACCAACTAGCTGCCACTCCTAATAATCCTATGAAATTGAGAAACTCTATACTCTATAGGGCAGGGGTGGCCAACAGGTCGATCGCGATCGACCGGTCGATCGCGACTGTTAGTGCAGTCGATCGTGGCGAGGCAAAAAATATAAATATGTACGTAGACCAGACATAGTCTTAAATTGTTTCATTAAAAACATATACCGTTGTGGTCACAGAATTTGAAAAATTAGTTCTAGAAAAACTGTCTACTTTGTATTTTTTACTAGAAAACCTTGCTTAAAAACATAAACATACTCATATTACTTCGAAACAAATCCGCCACAAATTGTGTGCGTACATATAATGCACATTAGACTAGGTCCAAAAAAATTTTTTTTTTTTTTTTTCAAAAACCATATTAAAAATATTGTTTAGGATAGCTAAAACAAATTCAAAAAAAGGTTGAGCTTAAAAAAAAAAAGTATTTAGAGGTCTATCAATCGTGTTATATATTTCTTAGACCTAAAAAAATTTGAACAGTTTTCACGGTTAAATAAGGTTATTACTTAACCGTGAAAACTGTTAAATTTTTTTTAGCCCAATTTTTTGTTTAAAAAAATTCCTTTTAAAAAAGCTTGAGCTTGATCACTCGGAAACGGTTAGTCTGAGAGAAATTTTTAAAAAGACCTTTTATAAAAGAAAGTTAATTTTTTGCAAAAATGTTTGTCGTTAAATTTGTTGCGCTTAATATAATTGCCCAAGTAAGGTTAGGTCTTAATATAAAACACGATTGATAGACCTCTAAATATACTTTTTTATTTAGCTCAAACTTTTTTGGAATTTTTTTTCAGCTATCCCAAACAATATTTTCCAAATGGTTTTTGAAACAAAAAAAAAATTTTTTTTTGGCCCAGTCTTATGTACATATCTTCGTCATTATGATGTCTGTTTTCTTTATATGCCTACTAGCACAGCACATGTTCGCATAGTTGTCACTTGTCTTCTTTAAGGCTGGCAATCTTCGACTACCTGATTATGCTAAACTAGTGGAATATACTCAGACGCAATGCTCACATATATTATATATATATAGATAAATAAATAGTTAAGTAGTAAGTACTAAGTATAATTTTCTCATTTATGTTTTTTCGCTTAGTAAAATAAAAAAATGCTACATAAATTGTGTACTGAACCATGCTGTTTTATTTAAGATTTCTATAAGTATGTAATTGGTAGATCGCACAGGGCCTTGTTAGTGAACAAGAGATCTTAGGTCCAATTAAGTTGGCCACACCTGCTATAGGGTATGATGTGACTTGCTCAGTGTCCATAATATTGTCAAACATAATTTATTAGTTTATATGGTAAACTATCTCATTAGTCGGCGCCGAAATCGATTTTTCACACAGTCATTACCGATTACCGAAATTTATTTGAAGATCAAGATAGACATTTCTTCTCAGGTCCACTGGGTAATAGACAAATTGACAGAAATCAACTCACGGGGAAAGAACTTTTGAAATCGGTCCAGTATAGCTTCAAGGTTGCCGTTTACGTTGCCGTTGCCGTAGGAAAATCGGGAAAACAAATACAGCCCATGTCCTTCCTCAGGCTCAAGACTACCTCTGCACCAAAATTCATAGAAATAGGTTCAATAGTTTGGGCGGTAGATGGTAACAAAGAAAAACAGACAGACGGAGGATTTCGGATCTATAATGTTAGTAAGTACTTCCGTTCCCATTTGAATATGGGGATAAATTAAAGTTAATGTTACTTTTAGATAGTGTAGCATTCTAACGGAGAAATAATTCTTGAAATCAGTTCAGTAGTTTCTGGGTTCCAGTTAACGTTTGCATTCTTGTGGGAATACAGGGATAACATATATAGCCTATGTCCATCTTCAGGCTCAAGACTACATAATTATATCTCTTTACAAAATTTATATAAACAGGTTCAAAAGCTTGGGCGGTTTTTGATAAAAAATAAAAATAGACAGACAGATTTCATTTCAGATTTATAATATTAGTAAAGACCCCCATTCCCATGTGAATATGGTGACCGTTCCCGTAGGAATATGGGGATGACTTACAGTTAATGTTACTCAGGGATAGTGTAGCATTCTAACGGTGGAAGAATTTTTTGAATCGGTGCTATAGTGTCAAAGTTCCCGTAGGCGTTCTCGTTTTCATGGGAATATAGAGATAAAATAAAAAGCCTATGTCCTTTTCTAAGTTTCAGACTATCTCTGTACAAAATTTCATTTAAATCGGTTCCGTAGCTTGGGCGAGAGATGATTACATAGAAAAACGAACAGACAGAGCTACTTTCGCACTTATTATATTAGTAAGGACTCCCGTTCCCGTAGGAATATGGGGATGAATTAAAGTTAATAATGTTACTCGGGGATAAAGTACTTCTAACGGTGGAAGAATTTTCGAAATCGGTGCTGTAGCTTCTAAGTTCTCGTATACGTTCCCGTTCCCGTGGGAATTTAGGGATAAAACATATAGCCTATGTCCTTCCTCAGGTTCTTGACTAGCTCAGTACAAAATTTCATATCAATCAGTTTAGCAGTTTGGGCGGGAGACGGTTACATAGAAAGCCGGACAGACAGAGTTACTTTTACATTTATAATATTAGTTAGGATTAGGATTAGGATTATTTTGCACAAAAAATTTTAGTTATCCTGATGATAAAACTATAGAGGCATTACTAAACTGATTTTGTCCTTTCAGATTATTAACAGTATGAATGAATCTGTTTGTATAGTTTGCAATAAGATAGATGAGAAACAATTGTCAGATAAAAAACCTGCTTTGAATCGCTTACTCAGGTCTAGCAAGAAATGAAGCGACAATAAATACAGAAAAATTATGGTTTCTCAACAGCTCTTATTCATCGAACCTGTCAGAGGCAACAAAATAATGAAACTGCAATAACTACATTCTGTAGTTTAAAACAAAGAAAATCAAATGTAATGAAGGTAATAAAAATAAACACGTTCGTAGATTTAATTATCAACCTCATTGCTTTCTTTGCGGTGTATTGTAGACAAGAGATAAAACACTACAATATATTGAAAAACAGAGAACTTTAAGTCATTCGATATTAACATGTTAGCTCGTTTGAGAAGTGTTCCTAATTTAGCCGCAGTAAAAGCGCATTATCACACTGCTTGTATGTCTACTTTTTATACCAAAGTATCTGAAAGAAGAAAGGGTCGCTCAGCATGTGAACATACTAAAAATTTAATTCATTACCTTATTAATTACATCGTCGACAACAATGAAGAATGTCAATTTGGTCTCAATAAAGTAAGAGAAGGGTTAGGATAGGAGATCTCCCAGACTATAAAACTGTCAAATGAAAATTGAATGAGAATTTTCAGAGCGACATCGAGTGTTATTTTATTCAAAGACGCATTGCAATTGTATACAAAAACTGTTCTCCAAGTAAGAAACTCTGCAAAGAGTGGTACGAAAAAAGTTAAAAAATTTTTATTTTTAATTTTAATTATAAATTTTTAATTTTGATGGGGGCAAAACCCCATTTATTAGGCTTAATACAAGCTTTTAACTTACAAACTAAGAAACTCAATAGCTAAGACTTAAACTAGTTGGAGGGCTTAGGAGACGAACTTTTAGGCAGGGAGTAGGTACGCATATTGAAGTCAAAGAGTGAGAATTGACATTCCTCAGCATTCGGGAGATGGGTTCAATGGAGCCGTAAGAGGTTCCGAGTGTTACGAGGGTTAGTCAGATAAAAAAAATGGATTCGTTAAGGGCTGGACAGTGGTACCTGTAAAGATTCGGTGAATAAAGAGACTGTCAAATATTTCTCTGCGATCTTTCAGCGTATTGAGGTTGAGGACTTTAATTCGGTCTTGATAAGGAGGTAATATGAAAGGGTTACTCCAATTAAGACCTCGAAGAACAAATTGGAGGAAACGGCGTTGTATGCTCTCAATTCTGGCAATGTGCACTTGTTGAAAAGGCGACCAGACTTGACAGGCGTATTCAAGAAGCGGACGAACGAATGAAATGTAAAGGGATCGGGTTACGTAGGGGTCTGCAAATTCTTTGGACCATCATTTCACGTGCTGAATTTGCCTTAAGAATTATATCGTCGATATGCTTGAGGAAATATAGTTCACGGGGAGGAGATTTGATGCGTTTACGTGAGAAGGTAATTGATTGGCACTTGGAAACATTTAGCTCCAGGCAGTTTTTAGAGTACCATATTGAAAAATTGTCTAGATCCTGTTGGAGTTGGAAAGAGTCTTCAGAAGAAGAAAGAGAGGACCTAAATGGCTGCCTTGGGGAACACCGGATGTAGCTAAAAACTGGCTGGATAAGGCGGATCTGAACCGAACGCTGTAAAAACGGTTTCCTAAATAAGACGAAGTCCATCTCAACAGAATGGATCCTTAGCCGTGGGTGGAAAGTTTAAAAAGAATAAGTTTGTGGGAGATTTCATTGAAAGCTTTATTAAAGTCAGTTGAAATTACATCGACCTCCTTTCCATTCTCCAAAGCTGAGAGGGAAAAAGAGACAAAGTCAACGAGGTTTGTTGTTGTTGACCTGCCTTTGAGGAACCCGTGTTGTCTAGGGGATATGAGAGATTTGCAACGAAAACTGTTTTCATACAATATGCTTTCGAAAATTTTGGGTATATGCGATAGTTTAGCGATGGGACGATAATTTTTATCGTCAGGAAGGTAAAGAGTGGAGGAGCATTTCTTAAGAAATATGGCAGGTATACCATCCGGGCCGGGAATATACTAATTTTAGATGATTTTTTTGATGAATCAAAAGAAAAATTCGGTAAAAACGAGAAATAAGCTGAGTCAGGAACAAAAGAATCATCCGTGAAAGACTGTTTGAAGTAACTTGCGAAATCCAAAAAACCTATGTTTTCACTTTCCCCAGATCTTCACGGTGTTAAATGTGGCAATTATATTGGAGACGGGGACTCCAAAGCTTTTTCCGTTCTCTTTAACTTTGACCCTTACAATGGAAATCCAATCGTTAAAAGTGAGTGTATTATAGGGCTCAAACACTACACATGCATGCATGCGCAATCAGAAGATTGCGCAATATTGCTTTCGCCCTACACTATTCATGCAAACTGCGCAATCTTCATTCGTGTTTTTATAGCCGTGTAGACAAGTTGTAAAGATGTCAAGCCAAAACTCCGCTGCTGCTCTTCTCTTCATTTGAATTTTATCACTTGACTGAGCAATTTTGCCCACACACCACACATGCATGCATGCGCAAACAAGAAAATATCAGAAAATTCTGATTTTGCTCATGCCGAATGCACAACCACTCAGTCAACACCATACACCTTCAATCGGCATGCGCAATCACTTGATTGCGCATGCATGCATGTGTAGTGTATGGGCCCTATTAGTCACGTCCAGAAGAGAATGGGCATTCGATTGAGGAATGTAAAAAGAAAACAATCAAAGCAAGAGGTAAGGGCAAGCTCATAGACGCCTTGATGAAAAAGTCAAGTACCTACATATTATGGCTTAGCTATTCGTCAGCACTCCGATGTCATTCATACTGTAATACACACCCAGCATTTGATACCAATTTCCTAACCGAAAAACGTTCAACCGAAAACACAAGTGGCAACACTAGTGTAAGTGTAGAAATATACCAGGAGGGGAAATGTTTGACAACAAAATATTGGATTGTCTAGACCATGTGGAAATTACTGGGAAGTTCTAGATGTAATGTCATTCGATATAAATAGGCCGCCGAGGCAACCAGAAGTCAGTTTTGATTATTGAGTGATAATGTTAAGAGTGAGTAATGTGATTATTGGCAGAGTTGAATTCAATGAAGTAGATATCGAATAAAAGTGGTAGAAATGAATTGAAAGGTAAAGTTTTATTTTTGCGAACTAAGCGCACGTTACAATACGAAAAAAATCCATAATGGTTTCTTTTCATCACAAAATATCCACTGACAAGAATCTTCGGCAAGAAAACTGAACCTCTTGCCCTGACAGTTGGTACGCGTGGCAGAAAGCTTAACCCTTAAATGAAAAACCACTCACGCGATGTTTAGGGGGCCAAAACCGAAACGCAAATGAGAGTTTAAACTCAACATCAAGCTGGTAATACCGTTACAGTCAAGTATAGCTCGATGGTAACCGACTTGTTATGGGCGAAATTGAAAGAAATTGATCTTAGGGGGTTTTTCTTTTTAAGTTCCGAACAGAAAAGTGTAACGTCAAAAACGTAAGAGTATTTCTTTTCAATTCAGCAACACCTAAACGCTCAGAATGCTTTTTTTTCAGAACACTACGCGAGCGCACTCTACGTGCTCGAAATAAAATGACGGGGCATCTAGAGCAAGAGTCTGAGCGCAGCTTATTGAACACGCTCAGTTCAGAACACGTTCACGCTGTTCGTTCTCAGTTCAGTTCACTGTTTCGAACCAAAAAAAGAAAAACCCCTCTTGGCAACTTTTGGTTTGATGGTTCCAACGTATCAGGGTACCACACAGCAAATGCAATAATTGAATAATTGCGAGAAAAGCTTAGAGACTCGATTATATCAGGAAATTGTGAAAATAGGCATGTTTTTTTTGGTATGACTGTCATATATACATATAACATGATTTAACATATGTACATAGTAAAAACAACAAACCGGACAGCTGATGTATGTATATTTTTTCACCTCGCACAGAAATTTCTGTGTAGTAGCAGTTACATAAAATGAAAAATTGAAATTTTTAATCGTGATTCGTGAATTTTATGCAGGTAAACTTTTTTTTGCTTTGTTTTAAGTTAATTTAGAAATATCAAAAGTAGGGTTGTTCACAAACGTAGTTATGCAAGTAATTGCTCTTGTGTGTCGTAATCTCTATTTACGTGCTTGGGTTTAGTTTACACGAGAATTGAAAGAATGCACGAAGAGGCATTCTCATATACTTTTGTTCTGTATGAATCACTTCTGTTCTCAATGAATTTTTTGATGTCAAATTACTTAAAGCAGTTTACATATATGAGGATTTAAACTTTTAACTGTCGCTTAATTCACCAAAATACATCAAAAGGTATGTCTTAAGAAACTGGACATAAGAGCATACCTGTCCGTCTAAGAATCAACTTGCGCTTCAATGAATTTCTTCAATGGGTAACAAAGATAAAGCTGCATCTTGCACTGTGATACAAAATGGAAACAACAAATTATAAATAAATAAAAATGTTTTCAGGGAATACAAACAAATCAAATACTATTGGAAAAAATGTCAACATTCAAAAAATGTAAAAAGAAAAGAACTAAAACCTTGCCAACAGAGCTTTTTTTCACTTGTATTAGGTTATGCTACAATAGGCGTGTTTTTTTCACAAGGATGTTATATAAATATGTAACATCATTTTACATTCAAAGCATAAACAACATCCCCGACAACTGATGTTATGGATAAGAGGAAGGTTAGAATTTGGTCGGGGTGGATTTTTGACGTTTAGTCGAGTATTGAATGAAATGGAATACAAGAGCTGCAGAAAAGAAGCGAAGAAAAAGTGCGCCCAACTTCAAGCAAAAAGCACGGAGGGCCTGTATCGAGAGCTGGAAGAGATTTCTGCCCCAGCTGCTGAAGCAAATCAGGCAATCCAAGAGCTAAGACAAAGCAACTTGAATAAGGGAGCAACCATTTTCAAAATAGCTGCTCAGAGAAGGAGAAATGCGCAGGAGATTCGTTCGCCGAAGTTCATCAATGATGCTCAAGGAGTGCTACTTGTGGATGACGACAAAATTCTTCACAGGTGGCGACAGTATTGTGATGATCTTTTGAATGAACAGTTTCCTCGGCGCCACTTTCCAACAGCTGCACCTAACTTTACGGAAGTATCGGACGTCACAGTCGAAGAAGTTAGGGAGGCAGTTAAGAACTCCAAAAAAGGCAAAACGATTGGGCCAGACGAGGTACCATATGAGTTTTGGAAAAATATGGGAGACATCGGGTTAAGATGGCTCACGATTCTCATCTCCAAACTTGTAAGAGGTGACAGTTTGCCTAATCAATGGAGGGAAAGTTTTCTTCTTCCAATATACAAGGGAAAGGGAGATACCAGAAGCTGTGACAACTATCGTTCGATCAAGTTGATGTCCCACACTATGAAGATCGTTGAGCGGGTTTTGGATAGCCGACTGCGGAAAATAATAAGGCTGTCTGATGACCAATGCGGGTTTGTCGCGGGTAAGTCAACTACAGACGCAATCCAAAGCATAAGGATCATTATGGAAAAACACCGAGATGCCTTAGAGGATTTGCATATTGTGTTGGTTGACTTCGAAAAGGCATTCGATCGACAACCACGAGATCTGATATGGGTGGCCCGCAGACACCGTGGAGTTCCTGAAGCCTATGTGCGAATAATTATGGACATGTACGAGGGAGCAGTTACAAAAGTGAGATGCCCAGCTGGAGTCACCGAAGAATTCCAAATAACAGTAGGTGTACATCAGGGAAGTGTCTTGAGTCCACTGCTCTTTATTGCTGTTCTGGATTATTTGCTCGAAGGAAAAGTAACGGACAATAAAGTAAAACAATTATTCTTTGCTGACGATGGAGCCATCATAAGCGAGGATCCTACATCCCTGCAACGAGCACTTGACGTTTGGATTGATGTTCTGGAAGGAAATGGGTACCGTATTAGCGCTAAAAAGACTGAATACCTGTGCTGCCCTTTTTCTGATCCAGACAAGCCTATTCCAGACATTTATTTAAATGGAAATGTGCTTCCCAAGTGTGAAAAGTTTAAATATCTGGGATCTATGATCAATAGTGAAGCATCTTGTGATGACGACATCAATCATCGAGTAAGCGTAGGGTGGATGAAGTGGCGAGAAAACTCCGCTATCTTCTGTGATCGAAAAATGCCCCCTAAGCTGAAGGGAAGACTCTACACAGCAGTTGTCCGTCCAGCTCTGACATACGGTTCACAATGTTGGACAATGTACAAAAATAGTAGGGGAGCCCGAGCCGCTAAATTTGCAGTTACTAAAGCGTCATGGGGACTTATTGGATTGTGAAGTTTACGTTCTAAAACGAAAAAAAAGTGTATGGCAGTTTTTCATTTTAGTGGGGCGATGGGCGTGTATGAGCTTTTAAAAATGTAAAAAAAAACAGTTAAATTGAAATACTCGAGCGCGTCAGATTTTCATAGAGTATACGCGCTTTGTCTTTCTTATAACGGATATATATTAATCTGACGATTTACTGGGGGCAAATGGGCGTAAAGAGAGGTTAAAAAAACAAAAAATAAAAAGTTATTCGAGCGTGTCAGATTTTCAAAGTGAATGTTAAGTGTACTCTAAAAAGTGTATATTTCAATAATCTGAAGATTTGAGTGGGGCGATCAGTCATGGCTGATTTTTAAAAATGTAAAAAAAAACACGTGACTTTGAAATACTCGAGCGCGTCAGATTTTTATACAGAGTGATCAACTTGATGTCTTCGTCCTCCAGGAAGATAATCTGACAATTATATGGGGGCGTACTCTTAGTCTGACAATTTTAAAGTAAAAATTCTTTGTTGTTTCTATTTTTTGTTACTGGATGCAATCAAAAAATATGTACACATATTATGTATTTAAAAATTTTGTATTGAAATTTTGTTGAAAATAGTTTTTTAAAAAATCCTGAAAGTTTGAGCCCTTAATATTAATTTAAAGTGCTCGATCAAGAGGTGTGAAGATTTTCCATTGAAAATACACGGAAAATCTAATTTTTTATTTTTAAATTTCTATAACTCAGCGGCATTTCATGGGATCGCTTTAACCGAAGATGTTTTTTTCTCAAAATTTAAAGCTCTACAAAAATGTTCTTTTTGGCAAAGTCGTTACTCATACCGGGAAGGTGGTACGGGCCACTTAACCAGATTTTTGCATAAAATTCACGTTTTGTCGCAGTTATCTCGTAAATAACAAAAGCTACAGAAAAATTGAAAATTACAAACTTGTAGAGAATTTAGTTTTCTACAAAAAAAGTCTTTTGGACCAATTGCTAATATCAATATTAACCGAGATATTAACCATCATATATTATACATTTCACTGACGATTTTACCTCAATCGCCCCAACCAAAATGTCAGATTATATGTTTTCCGTAATCCTGATAAAATTACCTTCAAAATAAAAAAAAAATTAATCGCGCTCGAGTATTTCGAAACATCGATTTTTTTTTACATCTTTGTGACTCGCCTACTTACGAAGGCCCCGCTCAAATTGTCAGATTATTGAAATATACACTCTTCTCGATGTAATCAACCTACCATCTTTTAATCTGACGCGCTCGAGTATTTCCGATGATCGACTTTTTTTTACTAATCTGACGGGCTGCTCTCAGCGAACGCCCCAACATTTAGGTTTAATATATGGTAGGAGTACATTACATGGTGCAAGGTTTCTCCCCATATGATTTTCTGACGCGCTCGAGTAACGCGCGAAATCCCCTCTTGGGCTCCCCTACTAAAAGTATGAGAGCAAATTGACGGCAGCCGAAATGAAGATGCTTCGGATGACAGCAGGAGTAACAAAGCTTGATCGAATTAGAAGTACTAAGATCCGTGGAAGCCTTCATGTCAAAAGTACCATCTTGGACAAAATTCAGCACGACCGGCTCAGTTGGTATTGTCATGTTCAAAGGAGAGATCCGCAGAACCCCGTCAAAAAGGCAATATCGTACAACGTTTCAACAAATTCGCGACGAAAAAGAAAAGGCAGGCCAAAACACTCCTGGTACAAGCAAATGCAAAAACAGCAGCATTTGGTTGGCCTCAGACATGGAACAATCCAAAACCGGGAGGCTTGCCGACGATTTCTGAGGTCAACGCGGCGTACCCCACAGGCGGATCACTAGTGTGAAGCAGAAAAGTGGGAGAGTTGTGATCGCTTCAAGATCACTACTCGTAACGCCGAAAATGAAAAAGAAGAAGAAGAAGTCGAGTATTGAATGAGTTTTTCGATTTTTCATTTTTTTCAAAGGTAATTGTTAAGTATTTCTTAATTTTTTTTTATTATTTTTATTATTAATAGCTTTATTCGTTTGAAACAAGTAACAAAGTTATTTTCCCAACGCACATATTAATCACAAGTCTCATATGAATTCAACCCCAGCATCTAAACAGAGTCAAAAACACCCAAGAGAAATTCCTTGTTACCTTTGTGAACGGACCTATTTTTGACATTTCTAAGCTTACAAAAAACAGATAAAATAATTGTTTACCTGCATTAAATTCACTACGGAAATTTTCATTTTCCACTCTATACAATCGCTTTAGTTTTTTAACAAATATTTTTTGCGTTTTTGAGCGAATTTGCAACAAAAATTCGTTCGTTGACTTTTATTGGTTTGACAACTGATCAAGAACACCAACAACCTCAAATAAAAAAAGCCACGCTGTCCGGGAAGCGTTTTTTGGATACCATAGGGTTGTATCTTTACTCACCCGTGGGATCCCAAAACTTGTATCTTTACTTTTTTTTATGTAAAAGTGGCATAGCTTTTGCTTTTTTGTCACTTCCCCTCCAGTAAGAATTCACCCGAACAATTTGCTCGTGCACTTTCTTGCTTGTCAAATGGGCTGTTTTTGAAATCAGCTGATCGAAACACTTTAGTTGAATTCAAATTTATATTTGAAATCAAATACATATATATAACAACTTTGTGAAAAAACACGCCTAATTATATTTTTCAATTCACAAAGCCAATTATCGAAATTAATAAATTTCTCCAAATCACAAATCGTAACTTTCAGCGCCACCTTTTGCTGTTGTTCGAGAGACATGAATTTCATCAGTCGTACAAATATTTGAAAATAAAACATCGAAAAACTCATTCGATACTCGAATATCCCGGACAAGATTCTACTCATCCTTTTATCCCCGACATCAATGTTGTCGGGGATGTAATTCGTAAAGTCGTGTTATGTATAGGACAGCCCTGCTAAACAAGCACACCTAATATCAACTGCGGGGAATGTTGTTATTTTTTTCTTAAAACCACTTTTATGATGTCATTGTCATCACAACATTCTTCATTTTATTCTTGAAGTTATTCTAAATCAGCGACATTACTCTACAGATTCATTAGGACTTATTCTAAGCGACAAATCTTAGCTGTTGCTGTTGTATTCAATTTATGGACGCGGTTAAACGTACCTACAAGTGTAGATTTTACTTATTGCTTCGGTTGAAAATAAACAATGGAACTATCATTACACTATGAGCAATGTACCAAATTAAAATTAATAAATTCGAAAGAGTTGCCAATTACCACTGAATATACTTCTTTAGAGACACTATCAAAAAATACACACATCACATCGAGCATAAAATTTTCATCGATTGTGCCAGTAGAAACCTGAATCACAATTTTGAATTAGTTTCTGCAATTATGCCACAAACAAAAACAATAATCGAAGAACAAATAATTCTTGTTCCAAAACTTTTTACGTAGGTTTGAATCTTCGCAGTAAAGAATCGAACGCTATTCACATTGAAAGCATTTTTTTTTTAAATCTAGAATTGATGAAATAAAACTCTCTCATCACCTTTGTATAGACAACTTTTGATGTTCCTGTTTTAATTCACTGCCCGATATCAAATGAAACAACGAATAGGTTTATTTTGTATTTTCCCGATTGCACGACTAACTTCACTCGAAGAAAATTTAGAAATGATCGCCACCTGTTTGAAAATCGAAACGTTTCTGTTTTCCTTCTAAGTTGATACTGCAACAAACTTAGTGAATGGAAGTGTTGTAAAATAGAAGTTATCAAGTTGATAGGTTGGCTTATTGACTTTGCATACTCGTTTCTATTGTAGTAAACTTAATAATTCTATTTGGACGAGAAATGAAAACCGGTTAATTAATTCAATGAATGGCTTTCGTATATACCTAAAGTTCAGAAGTAATCGTGATATTTAAGGGAATAATTTTGATTTACATTTAAGTGCAATAATAAAATAGACTTTTGAAAAAAAAAAAAAAAACAAGATGGATATACAGAACACGTATCTAAATGAAAATAGTCACTAGGAGTTGCCTACTTGACTTTGCTGTGTCAGAAATCAAGGCTTTTTGGGTAGCTCCAGTGCTGACATATCCAACACCTGATAAATCCTCCTTGGGTGACGCAGATGCAAGCGGCTTTGGAATTGGTGCAGTACTGTCACTGTTATTAATAACAGAATAACACTCAATTGAAAAATGTTACCTTAAATATTTTTTGTACATACAATTGCTTCTGCCTAGTAAAAATGTCAAAATAAAACCAAAATCCTTATCCTAATCATAACTAATGTTATAAATGTGAAAGTAGCCCTCTCTGTCCAGCTTTCTATGTTACCGTCTCCCGCTCAAACTTTTGACCCGATTTGATTGAAATTTGGTACAGAGATATTCTAGAACATAAAGCATTTATCCCTATATTCCCCCGAGAAAGGAAACATATACGGGACCATTCGTCCACCATTAGAATGCTGCACTATCACTATCACTAACATAAACTGGAACTCATCCCCATATTCCTACGGGAACGGTCACCATATTCCCACGGGAATGGAAGTCTATAGTCTGAAATTAAATCTGTCTGTCAATTCCTCTTTGCTACCATTAACCGCCCAAACTATTGAACCTATTTATTTGAATTTTGGTACATATTCCCATGGGAACGGGAACTTGGAAAATAAAGCACCGATTTCAAAAAATTTCCACCGTTAGAATGCTACACTATTCCCGAGTAATATAAACTTTAAGTCACCCTCCGGAAATGGCCTTCATATTCCCACGGGAACAGAAGACTTTACTAACATTGAATGAATAATTGGGGTTTTGTATTGCACCTCGACAGTTTTAGATCTTTTGTATATACCCCTTACTTCTTAAGTGGTATTCCTTAATTAAAGTACTTCATAAAGATTAGTTCCTCTGATGAAACTTAGTATCTGGGTTACGCTTAGAAGTTTAAGCTCCTTCTCCTCTACGTAGTAGGATCCTAGATACTTCTTCTTTTGTTGTATTACAGCTTCGCAGTCACCTAAGAGGTGGTCAGGAGACTCTTCCTGCTCGTTGCAGTATCTGCATTGGTCGTCGCTCTCTATGCCTAGTACTTTTAGGTGTTTTCTTAGTCTGCAGTGTCCAGTTAAGAACCCGGATAGCATTCTTACATTGTTTCTACTTAGTTTTATTGCGTCTTTATAACGTTTTGTGTTAAAAGTGCCAAGTAAAAGTTTGGCTTGGCGCAGTTTGGGGAGGTCATTCTAATAGATATTTAGCTCTGTTGTCTTCCTCCGACTTTTTGATTTCTTTCTTGATGTGGCTTTCTGTTACTCCACAAAAAGGTTCCGGTCCTATGAGTGATAATCCTGCTCCTGTCTTTGCCAGTTCATCTGTCTGTTCGTTGCCTATGATTTCTACATGTCCTGGGCCCTATTTTATGAACATTGACAATAGTGACAGGTGACAGGTTACAATTTGGTAATGACAACTAGGAAATTGTGTATATTCTGTCCCATAGAAAAATTGACAATTTTGTAGAATTGTCGGGAAATCTGCGACAAATGTCATGACAATGCAAAATTGTCATGACAATAATTGTCAGGGATATTTTTAAAATTGTCATAAATTCCCCGACAAATTTGTTGTGGCAATTTTTTTATTGTACAGAAAAAGTTATACAAATTACAATCTTGTCAGTTTGTAATTGACAATTGTGACAGGCAACTGAGTTTCGGTCGAAAAGTGACAAGTTAAATTAAAAATGTCGAACATTATTTTTTCAAGTGAAAGCGATAATGAGTCTGAGATACAAGTTCGCGAAATACGTCGTCCTCGAATTTTTAAGGACAGAATTAACAATGATTTTGGTGCATTAAATGATTTTCAATTTAATGAAAAATTTCGCGTCGGCAAAAGTACTGCGGAATATATTTTGATAAAATCTAAGACCCAAATTTTATGTGCGTTACACTGGCTTGGAAATGAAGCCCAGTATAATGTAGTTGGTGATGGACAGGGTGTGTCAAAAAGGTCCATTCATCGTTACGTCAAAAAATTTTGCAATCTGATGATAGAACATCTTTTGGGAGAAGAAATCCGCTGGCCTGCTGAAAGTACAATATCTATAGCTCAGCGTTTTAGAGATTTTGGGAATTTCGCTTGTGTTGCTGGCATTGTCGATGGCTCTTTAATAAGAATTGATGCACCGATTGAAAATGAGTCAGCATTTGTTGATAGAAACAGTGATCATTCAATTATGTTCGTGTGCGGCCAAAATTTGGAGTTTTTTTTATGCTTCTTTCGCTCTGGCCTGGATCAGTTCACGATGCCAGGGTTCTAATAAATAGCTCTTTAGCAAGACGATGGGAAAATGAGTGGAGGCCGTTTCCAAATGCTTTAATATTAGGAGATAGCTGTTATGGACGAAAAAGTTGGATAATCACATTAGTTATTCCACATCAATTTGAACAAACTGAACCATTGCAAAGATTTTTGAGAGATCACAAGAAAACAAGGAGGCTGGTAAAAAATCCACTAGGCATCCTCAAAGAAAATTTTTCTTGTCTAAAATATTTAAGATTGTCACCAGCTATTGCATGCAAAGTAATTTAAACTTGTACAGTACTGCATAATTTGGAAAATCGTTTGGGAAATAGACATACACCATATGAAATGATGGATGAACATAATGGTAAGTTAAAATAACATCAAATTTTGTAAGCCTAAACCAAAATAATGTAGTCGTATACCTATAGCTGATGAAGACATATTCGATCGTAATGAAGAAGATGTCATTAGCAACGGAGATGAAGTCGATGCATCAACATCAATATCTGTTTTTTGCACGGTTGTATCCAGATTTAACTAAACATATAAAAAATTTGTGAGTCATGTTACTTTCTAAATTAAAAATTTGTGAAAAAGAAACAATAGCTTTATGAAATACATCATTTACTATATGTTAGCAGAGTACAAAACATCTAATGTCTGTTATGTTCTCATAAAACAAAATTTAAAATAACATTTCAATATAAGAATCAAAAATTCAGATAAACATTTACATAAAATCGCATTCATTAAAAAAAAGCAAACTAAAACATAAACTCTGTATATAAACGTATCGAAATATGTTTCACTTTTAGCTCTAATGGTTGTTGTCATGATCAATCAGTTTCATCAGAATCCGCAAATGCATTATTGAGGGCCTGAGACAAGATGTCATTTTGTTTTAATGCTTGACTCTCTTCACATAATTTTTTAGTAAAAATTGAAGGTGAAAGCTTTAGTTCTCTTTCTTTTTGTACAATTTCCAGCTCTTTAAGATAGCATTCTCTTTCTAATATTTTTAATTTTACTATTAAATTTTTTTTCTCCGTTTCAAGTTTTGTGTTGTCTTGTTCATTCCTACTTGTTTTTTCTAAACGATGTCTCTTTTTGGGCAGTGAATTTTCAGAGCCGTCTTCTTCTAACATAAATTCTTGTGTTGCGGTAGTGTCGTCTCCAGTTGGTTTGGGAGCGGGAAGACCTTCAATAATGGGCGAATCTTTTCCCACTATTTCAAGAATTATTTATTATTTCGTCTATGATGCATTTTTTATTTTCAGTATGTTATTCATTGTTATCTTAAAGCACTGAGTATTCACTATAATATTTCTCTGGATCGAATTGTAAGCGAGGTTAAAAATTTAATGAAAGAAATTTTTCAAAATATGACAATGACAAAATTGTCACGACAAATTTGTCTTAGAGCGACAAAAATGTCACAAGTGACAATATTGTCAAGACAAATTTATCACAGTCTGACAGCGACAAATTTGTCACTACAAAATTGTCATATGCGACCTGTCAATACGATATGAAATGGAATTTTGTCAGATAACTGCGACAAATTTGTAGAATTGTCACCTGTCAATGTTTATGAAATAGGGCTCTGGTACCCAGTAGATTCTAACCTTGTTGTTGCAGCCCAGTTTGTTCAATTTGTCAATGCATTCTCTGACAAGGCCTTAATTACAGCTTGCCTGTCCGTCATTATTGCAATATGTTTATTTTTATATTTCCAATGTTTGCTTCCGCGCATTTGCGTATTGCATAGACTTCTGCTTGGAATATGCTTGACATTCTTCCCATAGGTACCTACTGAAATTTTTGTTCTTGGCCCAAAAGTTCCTGCTCCAGTTCCCTCCGTTGTCTTTGAGCCATCTGTATACCATTTTATTGCATAGCTAGGTCTTAATTGAGTAGGTCTCTTTTTCACTTTGCCATGCCTTTTTGTTACTTAGCTCAACGTTGAAGAGCTTATTGAATTTGAATTCCTTGGTCTTGCTATCCCGAGGGAAGTCAATGAGTGGTAACTCGTTCGATATTATGCTCTTTTCGCTAGATTTCAGGACACACTCAGTTTCTTTGGCAAATCTAGGTATCGTTGCGTTTGAGATGCTTCTTATTACCAGGTGCATAGGTGTCACATTTAGCAGTACTTCCAAAGCCGCAGTTGGACAGCTTCTCATTGCTCCTGATGTGCAATATGCACGCAAGTCTTTATACTTTTTCTAATGCTTTCCTAGTGATCACCTGGACAGTTCTCTTATTCCAGACTACAGCTCAGGTTGGTCTTATACCATCATTAGGTACATCCACCGAATAATGCTCGGTTTACAGCCCCATGATCTCCCTGCTATACTTTTGCATATCATTAGGGTTTTCTTAACCTTTTTAGTTGCTGCTTCTACTTGCTTTTTCCACAGGAGTTTACTATCTAGAATCACGCCTAGATACTTAACCTCTGTTCTGGGTACTATGGTTACTCCATCAAGTGTAATGTCTTTCATAAGTGGTAGGAGTCTTCTTCTGGTGAATGAAATAATTGTAGTTTTTGTGGCGTTGATGTTCAGTCCTACAGATGTACACCACTTTTTCGTGATTGCCAGACCCCCCTGTATTATATCGCATAGGGTCTCTTCATATTTCCCACAGGCTAATATTGTGATATCATCAGCATAGCCAATGCATCTAATGCCTTGCGTGTTTTGTTTTTCTAATAGTTCTTCTACTACTACACTCCAAAGTAAAGGTGATAAGACCCCTCCTTGTGGGCAGCCTTTCGTAGTGATGACTCTCTGAATCGTTTGGCTAGAGTTTGTTTCTGCCATTCTTGTACTCAGAATCTCACTGACCCACTTTATTATTGTAATCGGAGTGTCCTTCCTCTCAAGTGCTTTGTTATAACTGCCTCGTGCGAGGTGTTATCAAAGGCACCTTCGATATCCAAGAAACATACGATCGCGGTTTCTTTTGATTCGATTACTTTGTATATAGTGGTTGAGAGATGGTATAGAGCAGTGTCCGTAGATCGACCTGCTCTGTATGCATGCTGTCAAGTGTTTAATGGATTGCTCACTAGAATTTCTGATCTTAAGAAATTGTCGATCACCTTCTCCATGGTTTTCAGTGCAAAGGATGTTATGCTTATTGGCCTGAAAGATTTAGGATGAGTTGTGTCTTTCTTACCCGTTTTTGGTATGAAGATAATTTTTGCTCGCGTCCATGGACTAGGTATGTACCCTAGCGCCAGGCTGCTTCTGATTATTTTAAGCAAGTGTAGTATGATCAATTCTTTTCCCATTTGTAGTAATGCTGGAAAGATCCCATCTACACCCGGATTTTTGGAGGGTTGAAAGGTACTGAATGACCATTCTAGCCTTTTCTTCGAGCAAACTATCGATGCTGTCTTCTAGTCTTGCTTATCAGTATTGCACAGTTGTAGGTATTTTGTGTCCTGTTGTCAGTATGCTTCCAGAGGAATGAGTGTTAACAGGAGAAGAGATCTTTGCTCTTCATTTTCTGTGAAGCTGCCGTCAGCGTGTTTCAAGGCCATGGTGGTGTGTGACTTTTCCCTTGAAAGGGCCTTTTGCAGTATGCTTGCTGCTGAGGTTGTGGTTATGCTTTCACAGAAGGCTACAAAGCTTCTTCTTTTTGCCTTCCTCACTTCCTTACTATAGGCTGTGAGTTCCGCATGATAGGCATGCCAGTCTGTTCATGTCTATTTGCTACCATTTCCCGCCCAGACCACTGATCCGATTTAAATGGAGTTCTATTCAGAGATAGCCTAGAGCCTGAGGAATGACATGGGCTTCATAAGTAATCCCTATAATTGTACGGGATCGATACCGTAATACTACTGGATCAATAAAAGTTCTTTCACCGTGGGGTAATTTCTGTCAAACATTCGAAAATACAGTTTACCTGAGAAAAAACGTCTACCTTGATCTTCAAAAAAAAATTTTGGTAATCGGGAATGACTGTATGAAAAGTCACAGGTTCAGGGTACACCACCTGACCTATGTTAAATTCGATTTCTATGTCAATACTGACGGTAGAGACCTAATATCAAACTTAGTTTTTTGTCAAAATAATAATGTTTGAAACTGTATATAAACTGGGATCCTATAGGCTTAGGGCTGCCAGATTTTCAATTTTAAATGGTGTTCAAATTTTCTTCCCCTAGCAAAGTATAGACTTTGTGGTAATGGCTTGGCTGACTTGACCCGTATACGGTATACCCCATTTACTATAATAGACTTATAGTTTGTGGATGTGAGTTTCCACTGTTCGGGAAGCTTTGGATTGCTTAGTATGTCAGAGAGTCATTTGCGTAAAGCAAGTTTTCGCAATCCCTTGGGGTAGGCTGGTCCGACGTCATCCCATATGTTGATGAGGAATGGCCCTAGTTTCGATCTTTGAGTAACTCCTGCTCTGCTGAGGGCTGCGGTGAAGTCTTTGTGAAGTTTCATCAACGGATGTACGGTTAAATGCTCCTAAGTATTAGATCTTCCAGGAGCTTACTTAGGTTGTTCAGTAAAGAGATGGGCCCGTAATTTAGCAATGAGATTCCGATCGCCTTTTTTCAGAATCGCCACTATCTTGGCCGTTTTCTATGTCCCGGGAAAAAGCTGTTGTTGACGCAATCATTCATTATGATGGCCAGGAAGATCATCACTGTCTGTGGGAGCCTCTTGAGGACGAAATTAAAAACACCATCTGTTCCTGTTGACTTCTTGGGCTAGAATTTGTTGATTAATTCCGCATTTTGTTCCGTGCACAGGTTTGAACAGTCGACTGGGTCAGTTAACAGATTGGTGTTCCTGAAAATGGTTTCATCAGTGTTCGGCCCAAGAGTGTGTTGGATTTGGATGCATGTTTCGATTTAGTCCAGAAAATCAGGCTCATCGGTTGGTGTGGGCACAAAGTTGTCTTCAAAGTGTTTTGCGAACGCTTCCGCTTTTTTCTGATTGATTTTAGCATCCCCTTCGTTGGTTGTGATGACTTCCGAGAATGAATTCTTACACCCAACTATCCTATTGATTTTTTTTGAACATATCTGGTCCAGGCTCTACATTTTCAAGCTTCCTCTGAGGTTGACCATCGTTGTAGTGACGGATCGCATATCGGAACATTATGTTGACTTGCTGAAGTTCGCCCCAAACAATCCGGTAGCTGACATTGGTCGTGTTGGGTTCCCTTTAGTGGATTCGCTGTAGCCTCTTATGTAGTACTTGCCTGTGCTTGTACAGGTTGTTCACGTAGTCAGAAATATGCTGGTATCTATCACTGCTCTTCTTCGGTTGCTCTTGGCGGTCAAGTGCGCTGGTAATTGCGTGCTCTAGGGTTTCAACAGAAGCGTTATTTTCCGCAATGAGCAGGCACCTGTTTTAGTCAGGCAGTATCCAAGTTTCTTCAACATACCTTTTTAACTTCTCTGGGTCGAGTCTCTTGTAATTGATATAATGTTCCAGCGGTTTCGCGGTTAGAAAAGTGGCTAGCGTAGCTTAATGTTTACAATGGTGTTCACGCTCACACACTGCAAAATGGAGTGAAACACACTAGGTGAGTATTGATTCTGATATTTCAGAGTTCTTCTTAGTTATGTATGTTCATTTTTTTCTTATGGCCTCGACTTATATATTAGAACGATATCTTACCTACTTCAACCACAGTGGTCCATGATGTTGAACCACGAACTTTTATTTGGTTAAGTTTATATTTTTCGTCCAAAAGCATCTCAATTGCAGTGAGTTCTATTCAAAAAAGCCTAATTTAGATAGCAATCTGGGGACGAATTACTGCACACGTGATCGAATAATACGTGACTGAATAATGTGCTTTTGGCATTACTTCTGACGTTATCGAACACTTTAGTACCACAACGACGTTCTTTCATGAGTATTTGAACGAATTGAAATCGATGACTGAAAAGCAGACTGATGTTGTTTAATATGCAGCAAGTTTTGAAAGAAATATAGTACTCACTCACTCGATTACTGATGCGGTAATTGGGCCCCAAATCATTTTATGATGGTACCAGTGGCGTGATGGTTAACATGTCTGCCTGTTAACCAAACCAACAAAAGCAAAAATATTTTTTCACGAGTATCGCCTTTCGCGGGGAATTGGCAGGCCCTCCGTTAGTAAATTCATTGCCACGAAAAGTGCTTTCTCGGTAGCCGTTCGGAACCGGCATGTAGGTCCCCTCCATTCCATCACAAGGCATGGTTGTGAGAAATGCGCTTGGTCCTGGGGCTTCTTGCTCTGTTACGCCACTTTCTCTGTGCCTTCATGCCTCATATAACAGAAAGGCTTATTAGTAGCAAGATCATGCACTGTTAGATTGCATGTCCAGAGCTGACGCTTATAAAAAGCTATGTTGGATCTTAAGAAAGGTGTAGGGAGGCATTGCTGCAAATCAAAAGCATATGCTTTTATGTTTGGGTTTTCTCTAGCCAAAACTTTATCTTGTCTCTTGCAGCTATATGCTCCATCAGCTTTTTTTTGATGCAGCGTTTGAAGCTCTATTAGTGTGTTCTTTTTTTTTCAGGGGTCTGGACAATCGATATTTCAGTAGCATATTTATCGAAAGTTCCACAGGTATCCAGCTTAGGACTCTTTAATTTTAGATTAAATTCTCGAAAAACCTGAGAATACTTCGTTAAACTGACTGGAGTGTCCACTTCGGAACAATAAAGCTCGTACATCTTTGTTATAGTAAGGCCAGGCTGCAAATATTTCTTGGTCGTGTCGTGCCTGCAGTAATGACTCTCATAAGCTGGAAATCTTTTTATTTGATTTTTTATCTCCTCAAGTTTCTTCAACGGCAGTTTATTAGAAGTTGTTGATGAACCTCTTTTGTCCAGCAAATCTAGACCATCCGATTTAATGCTCTTTGCAATTACGCTTCTAATACCTAAATGAATTTGTTTCACCGAAACAATCTAAGAAACATTTTTTACAAACTTTTCTTTTTTCTTTTGCAAATCCCATCGAATAATCAATAGAAGTTTGCCTATTTTTGTAAACAGTGTTTGGTTTCTTGGTTTTCATTGAGGCCTTATCTTTAACGGTGATCATTGAGTTAATGAACAGAACTCGTGCATTGTAACTCCCAAGCGCCCAGTATTTTTCAAAAAAGAGTTCTTTATTTTAGTTGGAAATTTTTTTTCCTTGCATCCGTTTCGACATGAAGACATGTATTTTAGTTTTTTCCCCCTACAGCTTTTCCGGCTTTTGAATTAATTATGAGGCACGTCGACACCGCGCCGTCGTATTGTTTTTAGAATTTTTGTTATCATGGCATGTTTTGTTAACATTGTCAGCATCTGAAAGCTGATATGATTGAACTTCAAGCTCAATAAGAGGGGGGCCTGGAACAACACTATTAGCAGTCATTATTCCTAGCTGCTCGGGGTTATCAGGATCTGACGGCAAGGGGACAAAGTAGTCATAAGCGGGTTCATTGGCAGTGGTGTCTAGAGGCATTCATGGAGAAGAGCGTTTTCGAACTTGGAAAGAGTACAATTTTGTTGGACTATTAATAAAAATAAACGCAATTATGAGAATCCGAAATTAAGACTACATTAAATATGCTATTAGAAAAAAAAAAAAAAAAACAGAAAGCAAAACAAATATACCAGCATTCTTCTTGTTTTCAAACTTTGCACCCTCCTTAGTAATGACTAGTGCCAACATTTACCCTGCCCGAGTTTTCATTATTTAGGAAATGAGGTTTTTTATATTTATGTAGGTATTTAACATTTTTATAACACAATAATTAACAATACGATTATTAATGTTCAATATTATTTCCTCAAATATTATTATAATAATATTATTATACTCAAACTTTTTAAGAAAATCGCACACGACTGTTCACCGACTCAATGAAAACCATACAAATGCAGCGCAACTACTTTGATCAGCGCATATTTGCTTGGAGAATAAACGAATAAGTGCAGTTGTTTCATAAAATACATTTGAAACGAATAAGGGAAAAATGACATAAGTCAACTTAGCTGCAGATGTGTGATGATTTCTTAACATGGACAAACAACATAAGTACAGTTAGGTCTAGGGAACTGTGTGACTGAAATGGAAAAAAAGCACAAGTAGACACGTGCTTACATGAATGAATAAACGAAATTTGGAATAAAAGCATAAATAGACATGCTCTTACAGGAATGAACGAAAAAATTTGGGAATAAAAGCATAAGTTGACTTTTGCCTGTGAACTATCGAATAACGAAATTGCTTTAAAGGCATAAGTAGTTCGGTTTTTTAGATGTTTATGACTTGTGTGGCTTTTCCTTTTGCTAGTTTTCAATTACTCAACTTATGTTTTTTTTAAAGGGCTTAAATCTTTGTAACGGACTAAGATATAAAAATGAAAAATTCATAGACTGAAGCACCAAGAAAAAAGGGGGGAAAAAATTGCATCATTAACTCAATTTGAGCATAAGTCGACTTATGCTGTTATGGGTTATTACCACAGAAATGTTTAAGAGTAGGGTAAACGCACTAGTAGCGGGACAGTGTTAGTACCCGTACTCATTGACCTTTTTTGCGATTAATAGATAAATCACACAAAAAAATTTACAAATGTCAACAAACATGGGTCCTTCAATGTGTCCTATACAAGCATGCAATGTTTCAGGTACTCGAAATGCGTACTTTAAGAACTACGCGTAATTTTATTGCTTAAGGTTTGAAGGTGCGGTCTCGTTGTCGATTAAGGTAAAAAAAAAATAGTGGGAACAGTTTTTTGTAGTAAGCAATTGAACAAGTAATAAATTAATATATTGTGATGGAAAGTCATTGGTTTCGTTGGAAATATGGTCAACTATAACAATTTGCAAAAAAAAAAACCAAATTTAATAAAATTTTTGCCATTATTTGTGGTGTCCGAGCACTAACACCAAAATTGAATATGTTTTTCAGTACCTACCCAGACATGCTGTCCGGGTACTAACAATGTGCGATTTTCATGTATTTTCAGTACCCAGACAGCGGTTGTCTCTTAAAATGATTGTGTATGGGTACTGAAACAAGAGCGTCTGGGTACTAAATTTTGCTGTACGGGTACTAACGCAAATGGAACTTTTCTGAATTGTTGTTTTATTAATTTTAACAATGATTTCTTTGCAATTAACTTGAACGCCATATTATTGAGAAATGTCTATATTCTTATAATCAATAAAAGTTTCCGCAGTAGCATTTATGGTTACAAAATGGTTTCAAGTCAAAGTTGAGAAAAAAGTTAAGTGTCCGGGTACTAGTGCGTTTTATGGAAGCTGTAATATTAAATCTTTTACAATTGCGTCAAAGAAAAAAAAAATTAAATAAGTATGGTGACACCAAAAAGCCATTGAAAACTCGAGGCCTAACGCAAGGGACATACAATTCTATGCCGATTGTGAACGGATAAGTAAGAAAACGCTGCTAATGGCAGATGCAATTTAGGTAAACAAAAAGCCTGATTTTAAACTGATGATGTAACCTTCAAATTGCTTCCATTTGTTACTAAAAAACATTCTTTGATTTTAAACTTAATTTAAATTTACTGACGATTAAGTTTTGGGTGAAGATGAAACACATTTTTAACAAACTTCTTATTTAAGAGAAATCCAACAGCCCGCGATTATCCAGCCAAGGCATTATAGCTTCCATCGCCTTTACATAACTAAGGTTGTTGTACATAACCGACTTGAGCTTAAAATCGTCTTCGAATAATTCTTTAGAGAACAAGTTCACATCCAACATGACACCCGGAAGTATCTTCGAAACAATCAAATAAGCTAACAAAAAATGGTGTTAGTTGTTAATGCGTAGTAGTACTCTGACATGAAATTGTTTATACTTACCGGATAGCCCATTCTTCATAAGGGACAAGTGAAGGTTTTTCAATTTTGGCAAAGGTCGATGGTATTCCAACAGCTTCAAGTTTTCAATCAGATTGTCATGATAGAACTTGATCATAAAATCAAACTGCGTTAGCTTAATATCCATTTGAGCAGAAGTAAGTATAAGATAGTAAAGATCATAAGCCGGACTGCCATATTTTCCCAACTGAAAATCAACAAAGCATGTCTCTTTGATTTTTCCAAACGCATCATATTGGAACATGATATTGTTGCTCCAGAAGTCTCCATGGTTAAGGACGTTGAATTCGCTATGCTTGAACTTGCCAGCTTGAATTATCCAATCCACTAAGTAGCTATCGATATCGGCCTTTAAAAGAGAACACGAATATGTTACGGTTTTTTCCAATGACACAAAGACTTACGAGCTTCTCCGCATACTGAGCACAGTTCTTCCACTTTTTGAGGTGCGCCAAAAAAACATTCGATTCATTCAAAGTCAACAAAATGGATCTATATTTCTCAGTGTACATGGAATTCATAAACTGATCTCCGAAGCTTCCACTGCGCTCATGAAGACATGCCGTTGCTGCATGAAATTCGGCTAGCTTACCAAGTGCATGTTTCATGTGAGTCATGTCAAGGCCCACCAGTCTATTAGCGCTACGGAAATTCTTCCTACAAATGTCCTCCAATAGAACATATTCAGCTGGGGGATTTTTAGATAACTTGAACGAACGAGGAGCAAACGCTACACTTTTCCCGGCTTCTTCAAACAATGATTCCAGTTTGGGAATAATAGAGTAGTACATTTCCTGCTCTTTTGGAAACAACAGAAGTGTTTCGAGGAGGGACATCATACTTTCATCGTTGTGATTGATTTTAAAGATAAAGGAGACAATCTTGACCATCTTTCTAGAATCGTCATCTATTTGCAGTGGAATAAAAGCTTAGGCATTAAATTCTTCCCATTTCGTTTAATAGAAACTCACCCTTAATTTCTACAGCCACTGTTACGCGATACATGATTGATGAAAAATTTTCACCGGGTTTTGTCGCTGGCGTCACGGTGAAGTTAACAATATTCGAAGACTCTCCGTAGTTTTCATTTATAAGTTGGGTGAAAAGACTTTGGTTCAGCCAATTGGGAACACTTTCTACATTTTTGGGCTCATGTGAAATGTGTAGACCGTTTTCTCCATTTAACAAGGTCGCCATGCTCTGGAAAGAGTAGAATTTGGGGTTGAAAATGCACATGAAATATTTGTATATTCTACTACTTTTAGTTTCCGTTTCCGGCATGCGCTCTATGTTTGAGTATCTCACAACTCTTAACTCTCCCAAGATCTAAACCAATCATAAAAGAACTCAACATACGACCATTTCATGTTCCCTTTTCCTATAAAAAGGACTCATAATTGGATCTGAAATTTACTGAGATTTTCAATGTTCTTATTTTCGTTAAGTAATTATCATAACTGTGACGTTTTAAGGGTTGGTTAAACATCTAACCCATATACAATCAGTAATACCTACTTCGATTGGAGGACACAAAATCGTCTGGAAGTGCTCGCCATACCAATTTATTGGCATAAAAAAAACTTATCCTAGCCGTGTTTTATTGGGAACCTATACTGACTTTAGCAAAACATCACAAAGCATCGCACATGGGAAAACAACAACGATTAGTGAACAAAAATAAGTCATTTTCAAAAGTAAACAACAGGGATGGCTGGTAAATGGAGTTAATGCAATAAAAGCCATGTTTTATTTGGAATTTCTATATTCACTTCACTTGAGAGTCTCAATAAAACGCTTTTTTGGCTATATTCACTTACCAAGCTTTCTTTCCCATAAACGCTATTTACCAGCTATCCCTGTTGTTCACTCCTGCAAGTGAGTTATATTTGTCCACTTACGCTATTCACTTTAGAGTTGTTGTTTTTCTATGAGCGATGTTTTGCGATGTTTTGCTGAAGTGAATATAAATTTCCAATGAAACACGGCTAAAGTTGCATTAGTGAGTACAGCGTTTTATTGAACGTATTAGTGAAGATGACTATAAAATTCCCATTATTGCGTGTAGTGCCCCTGTTCTGTAACTTAACTATAGCTTCTATAAACACCGGCGATAAACGGTGGAAAATGGAACGGAATTCTATGAATTTAGTAATTTCTCGTTCCGGTTCTCACCGTTTCTCGATTGATGTTATCGATGCGATAGTTACAGAACAGGGGCACAGTTTCGGACAATGAGTGTTTAATAGAAAGGTTTAAAAATATGATGAGTTTTTTGCAACAGATATTTAGATCAAGCTGACAATTTCATCAAAGGTGACCAATTTCGCAGCTAAAAATTCACTACTAGGGTGTCTATGAGGCTTAATTTTTGGTATTTGTAGTCTGAAATTGAAATTGACAGGGGACAGGGCCCATTGTAAAACATTTGTTTCGTTCTACTTTGAAGAAGGTGTTACGTATGGTGTGGGCTGTTCGTCAATCGGAGTTTGTTTTGTTTCGATTTCAAAGACTATTTTCGGAAACAACTCGTGGGAATGATGACGGCAAGCAAAAACTAAGAACTCTCAGCGGTCGAATCCTAGTAATAGTTTTCTATCTCATTTTTCTATTCTTCAGGTACATTGCATTTAAAGCTTTTACTTCAGATTCCTTCGTCTCGGTATTTGCAAAGTTCAGGACTTTTAAATGGGGACTCATTGCTACCCTGATCGAGAGCTTCTATCTACAATAGATTGTTTTTCAGGATGAGGAGGAGGAAGAAAGCAGAGGTTTAGGTTATTGGGGTTGGTAGCCTCCACTAAAACATTTGAAGTCCTGAATCAATTTTGGGACAATGTTCAGTGGGAGGCTTGAGATGTCACCCAGTTCATCGAAGAAGTATTCTCCGAGGGCTTTTTCCAAGCGTGGACCAATCTAGATCACTCACAGTACAGAAGATGTGGAATGAACCTCTGTATCTTTGTCCCGGCATCCTCTACAAAAGTTCGATGTGGCCCATTCTCATCACGTTGGTACGATATGAGTTGTAACCATTCAAAAGAGAGAGTCGTGGTGTGCTAAGCTGAAGCAGAAATTTTCTTTCTTTTGTTTTGGAAATATCTGACCATAGATTTCCGGAAACCCGGCATTTTTCTGATGATGACCAACTGTCATTGGCGATTTTTAAGAAGTTTTGTTAGATTCTGTTTTTCTCTTGAGAACTTAGGTGTTTGTTTCGCTGCCTTCGAGTGCTGACCCGATTTTCAGTGATTGAAGAATAGCTACTTTATTATCATCACGAATTTATGTGGCTTTTTTAAGTTTTGAACACATTTTTCCAGTATACGGTATACCAGAGCGGAGAGCCGCGTGGCCTAATGCATTCCTCTCAAACAATCTTTGTGAGGGAATTTTGTTTTTGTTGGAGGTTTTTTAAAATACCAGCTGGAGCACTCAGACCTAAATACCGGTCCATTGTACTACCAGTTAGCAACCTTCTATTTGTTATAGCTTTCCAGATAAGGAGGCTGCCATGATAAGGAGCCTAAGTTACCAGCTCTCACCATGTCTGCGCCGAGTATCTGTAACCTCATGCGAGAAAAAGCAGGACATTCACAGAGGAGGTGCTCTGCGGTGTCCTCATCTTTTCCACAAGATTAACAGAGTGTGGTATCACATAAGCCTAACACATTTAAATGCTTGGCAAAAGAGAAATGCCCGCAACGCCAATAAGTTTTCTAGAGTCTATTCTGCTACGAGCTAGCAAAAATGTTGCAGTCTTCTTACTCACGTTGGGGAGCATACGCTTGGTTTGTCTTCATCCAATGGAGGCATGCCATCTACGGTTGTGCTCTTCACAGATCTAATCGTTGATTGAAGAACTCACTGAGGACGCTGGCAGACCTAGCGACGGTTCAGGTCCTGAGAAAGCTGTCTGAGATTCTTGCCTAGCGAGTTCATCGGCGATTTCATTTCCAGTTATGCCGTGATGCCCCGGAACCCAAATGAGACTCAGAGAATTCAATCTTCCGACCGCATTCAGAGAGCTCTTACATTCCTGGACCACTTTCGAAGTGGTTAGAGGGTTGAGAAGGGCCTTAAGCACAGCTTGGCTATCACTGCAAACAAAGATACTTCTCCCCGTACCCCGTCCATCCATTGTTCGTTATGTGGCTCAAGGCCATTAGGATAGCATAAGCCTCCGCTTGGAAAACGGATGCGTGTGATCCCAAAAATGAGTGCAGTCGTATGTCGTCGATCTCAACAAAGGCACCAGCACCAGAACCCTCGTCGGCTTTGGAGCCATCTGTGAAGATACGATAACAGTTCTTTCCAGGCTCAGATTCTGGAGTGACCCAGTCCTGAACCGAAGGAAAGTTGACTGAGTAATTTTGACGCAGTTTGAGCCTTGGGATCATCGTGTCAGAAGGCATATCCATTAGACGTGAGTCAAAATATATGCTGCTAGCGAGTTCCTCAAAGCTCCAGTGCGAATTGTGCCAGAGACCACGTCGCTTTAAATGAGAAATGGTCTTGAGAGTACACCCCGTGATGTAGGTATCAAGGGGAGGAAGACTCAGCAGTGCGTCGAGAGCAGCTCCCGGTGTGCTGGGGAAAGCCCCAGTAACACCAAGACAAACTGTTCTTTGAAGTTTGGCAAACGAGGCAATAACGTATTTACGCGAGAGCTTATTCCACCAAACAACTGACGCATAGGAGATGATTGGTCTTATCATAGCCGTATAGATCCAAAGGACCCTTTTCGGTGAAAGACCCCATGTCCTGCCAAAGGCTCCTTTAATTTGTCAGAAGACTGACAGTGCTTTAGTAGTTTTAGACTCGACATGTTTAGACCAAAGAAGTTTGTTATCCAGGATTACTCCAAGATGTTTGACTTCATTTGAAAAGGGAATGTTGACGCCTTTAAGCGTAAGTTGGGTCAGACCAGTCAATTTTCTACGTCTCGTGAAGAGGACAACCTCGGTTTTAAGAGGATTGACGGAGAGACCGTTTCTAACACACCAGGTGTCAATCATATAAAGCGCAGCCTGTGCTCGGGAACAGACAGCTTGGAGGCTGGAGCCAATCGAGAGCACGGCGACGTCGTCTGCATATGCTTGGGCATGAACGTTAGAACCATTGAGCATTACAAGTAGAGAGTCGATCAACATGCACCACAGAAGAGGAGATAAAATGCCACCTTGTGGACAGCCCTTATTCAGTCCCGTTGTAACATATTGTCCACACTCCGCCTCAGCGATTACGGTTCTATTCATTAGCATTGCTTTAATCCACAACACTAATGAATGACTCGTCCACACCGTGTTCTCTGGCAGCATTGCACATACCATCGAAGCTAGCATTGTCAAAAGCACCTTGAATGTCGATGAAGATGCCTACCGCAAATTCTTTCCTGTCAAGCGCGCATTCAATCCTGCTAACAAGATTTTGAAGTGCGGTCTCTCAAGACTTTCCTCTTTGATAAGCATTCTGCATCTGAGACAGAGGGTGTAATTGGAGTGAGGATTTACGTATGTAAAACTCAATCATTCTTTCTAGCGTCTTAAGCAGGAGGGAGGTAAGACTAATGGGTCGAAAGCTCTTGGCGAGTGAGTAGTCTTGTTTACATATTTTTGGTATGAATGCGACTCTAACACTCTGACATGGAGTAGCTATATACGCTAGGGCTAAACTACTAGTGAAAATATTTTTCAGAGTATGAAGGAAAAGGCTTATACTTTCCTGCAACATAGCTGGGTAAACACCGTCAGTGCCAGGTGACTTGAAACTATCAAAAGATGCCACGGCATATTTGATGGCTTCGTCGGTAACAACTGACGATGACGTGTACCTGTAGTGGTCAACAAAATAACTACCACTCAAAATAACAATCACTCAAAGAAACGCCATCTGTCGCCTAATTACTAAAAGAGATCAATTTCGTATCAACCAGGAACGCAATAATATTGTTCCGAATGTTTAGAATTCGACTGTCGCCCGCGGTGAGAAAAGAAAACGTCATAAATTTCTAGAACATTTACTGACGCCAATAGAGCAAGTCACATTTTCCGCTTTCATTTGTAAATTATGTGTACTTTACACAAGACCAAATTAAAGAAGAGCACGAAAGTCGTGCATTACATTATAATAAATAAAATAAAGTAATTTTGTATGCGAAAATTGTAAATGGTGTGTTTTCATCAATCGTCAAGTGGAAAGAAACAACAAGTGGTACTCGATATACCGAGAAACCCACATACCAGCTAAGTCGATTGGATTTATCGGATTCACCTGATCTAAGGGAAATAGATTGCTGTGGTCCGATTGTTATCTGGTTTCCTGGAAAGTGAGTTTCCAGCATAAGACGGTATAGGAACTGTCTGATTTCCTGAGTGTTTCTAGTTTGTTTACCTTGTTCCTTTTAAAGGCTTTAGTAAGTCGACTAGTTTCACTGAGTGTTTCTATACTTTCACATAATTCTTTGTAAGAGGCATTCTTTGATCTTCGAATTAACCTTTTAAAGTCCTTCTGTTTAGAGCGATACAGGTTCCAGTCGACCTCTGATTTGGTCTTGAGAGACCTATTCGGAATACTTCTGGTTTCCGTGCGAAATTTCTGTAGTTCACTGTTCCACCACGGAACCATAGATCTACTAGGTAATTGTCTAGCTGGACATGCCAGCTCGAAGCTTCTTGTAAGGGCACAATTCACTTCTAGAACTGCATCTTCCACTTTTTGTGATGTTGAGAGCTTAGGTAGAGTTTTGACGAAATTACCGAGCTCATCGTTGAAAAATGTCCAGTTATTTTTTCTGGGATTTCTTGTAACTAAAGGAGTGGGAACCACATTTGCTACATGGAATTGAATGTATCTGTGGTCTGAGACTGACACGTCCAGCAACACTTTCCAGTTGGTAATCTCCTTGGCATATCTGTTAGACAGTGTCAAGTCAATTACGTCCTGTTGTATAGCCGTAACAAAAGTTGGCCTATTGCCAACATTGTTAATGTCTAAGTCAGAAGACTGAATGTAACTAAGAAGATGGTTGCCCCTCATGTTGCATTTGACGCTGCCCCAAACTATGTTTTGAGCGTTAGCATCACAGCACATGATAAACCCCAACTTTCGGCTTTTACAAAACTCCACCAAATCCACAACTTGTCTTGAGGGAGGGGGTAAAATGGAGTTCCAGGGAAAGTAAACTGACCCAACGATGAAAGTCTTGACCACAGAAATGATCGAGTTTAGTTGCTGCAAAAGAGTTCGGTATGATGAGACAGGTCCGGGGTAAGTCAGACCGTTCGTCATAGAGAATATTGAACCCTCGTAGCCCTCCAAGACCAAGAACTCGGCCCTTCCAAGACCATGGCTCTTGGATTGCTACAAGGTGCGTTTTTGCATTCAACACGGAAAGCCTGCTACATAGGAGTGCAGTTGCAGCCTTAGAATGTCGAACGTTAATTTGTGAGGGAATACAAAGAAACGGAAAATCAAGAAACTACATTTCATGACATAAAACAACTATCGAAGAAGTTGCCAATTCATCGCTAAAGGATATCCTCGTTGAAAACTTGAACTTTTTCCTTAGTGTTACTGGGATTCGAACCTCGAACCTCGAACCTCCCACATTATAGGTAGGCATGTTAAATACTTCGCCACGCTCGATCATAGTCGTCTTAAAAGCTACACGAAACACGATCCGGATCTTGTGCCCCTGTTCTGTAACTATCGCCTCGATAAAAGCAGGCGATAAACGGTGGAAAGTGGAACGAAATCCTACTAAATTCATAGAATTTCGTTCCATTTTCCACCGTTTATCGCCGAGGCGATAGTTACAGAACAGGGGCACTGGATATTTCACAGCATTTTTCAAGCTCTTTCCAAATATGACGCCACTGTCAAAATTCTTATTTCTCTGCAAAATATTTCGGCCAAAAGCCTTCGATTTTTCAACTTTTATGGCAGTGTAATTTTTTCTCTCAAACTTACAAAATAGTTGAAACTCGTTAACAACCAATTGGATCATCATCACATCAATACAAGTTCGATACGAAAAATTCTTTCCATTCAGTAAATTTCTTGATTGGATTCTAAGAAATACTTCTGATTTTATTGTTTTAAAGTGGAAGTATGCTATCACCCGATTTTCCAGTAAAAAGAATTTTAACTCAACGGATATGACATTTTTTTTTACTCACTGCATGGTCTATGTCGTTGTACTATAAACTTTCTTTTATCGCCAAATAAAATCCAAATCACGAGAAACACGATAAAGAACTATCGATTCTAATAGCTGAATAAATCAATTCAACACTTGGATCACAGAGGAGGAATTAATTATTATTTTCCATTCTTTGACTTGTATTTACGGAGATAGATAAAAACGCTTCAACCAAACTCTAAAAAATTAAAACAAACTAGTAACATTTTGAATTCACTTTTGAATACCACCAACTTAAAATCTGTGTGCTATGACTGGTTTTTGAAACTCAAATCAGTCAAGAGCTTGAACAAAGTTCCCCGTCTTCAAGATGCAATCCGAGCAAATATATTAAATTAATTCTCTTTATCTTTACTTACTGTTCAAACAGCAGTAGAACCACTTTGGCTAAACTAACCAAACTCAGCGTCTCTTAGAAATCTACTGAACACCCAAGTGCATTGATAAAATAATGAAGCGTTTCTGCCACAGCGGTTTTCTTTTTTGCTTCACGGGAATATTTTCGAATTACTTGATTTGGAAATATTGCTATCTGCTTAAAAGCATAGGGAAATATGGGGTAAGTATGTATAGGAGAGAGTGGGGCCATAATTAACTTTTTTTTATGAGAGTAGCTCTTTCTAGTTGTTGTGCATTGATAATCTCCCTCTAGGTCCACTGCATACTCAATGTATAGCGAGAGCCAAAAAGTAAAAATTAGAAAATTTTTCAGTTTGATTTTCGAAGTACTCATAGATTCAATAAAAACATAACAGTAGAGCGCGCGAAAAATGCTAGGGTATTTCGGAAACATAATCACAACGTTTTTTTCCGATATATGTAGGTACTCCTGTCCTCTCTTCAGTTCATTAATCTCGTTGTTGGGAATAAAGTTCCTGTTCACAATAGAAAATCGATAGAAGGCCTGATTGTGATTGTGATGATGACACAAAACGAGTCTGTAAGGTTTCATTGAAAACTGAGGCGATATCATGTAATATGTAGGGCAACAAAAGGTACTGACATAACAAAAGTACTAAAATCAATTCATAATTTCGCGAAAACAAAATTCCAAGTTTACCTGACCTTTCTTTATTCACATTAACAGTTGAGTTTTGCATTAGATTACCATGGATTTAACAAAGCATCATAAAATGCTTCTTGATAAAAGCTGAATTCAATTGATAAGAGTCTGATAATGCAATGAGTCAATTTTTATTCAATGAGGAATTTTCAATAGAAAACACTGGAAAATGAATCAGTTACAAGTAATGGTTACATTATAGACCAGTAGCTTTGATTTTGAGTGTGTTGTGTTGGGTTGAGGTTGATGAGGTAAACCAACAACAGCCGATGAAATTTGATAAATTGTCATGTGGTTTTACTTAATTTTGTAGTGGATAGCCTACACCAGTTTGTTATCTTTATAGTTTCTTTAGAATAAATTTTTCAGGAAGGAAACAGGAATCTCTCTTTGTCTTTTATGTAACTAGGTGATGGAATTGAGTAAATCAAGTAATGTAGTTACTCAGTTTACAATCCAATGGGAAAAGGGTATGAAATATAATTTATGTTTCTCAGGGACAATGAAGCTCTGTGACGATGGAGAATTACTGAAATCGGCTCAGTTTTTTCTAAGCTCCCGGTTATGTTCCCGTTTTTGTCTCGTGGGAATATGAGGGTGAAATGAAAAGAAAGAATTTTTGAAGTTGGTCCCGTATTTTACAATCTCCAGGTTATGTTCCCTTTCCCGTTCCCGAGGGAGTATAGGGCTTTTCGTGAAGCTATCTCTTTCTATTTATACCTCGTATTTCTTAAACGTCAAATTGTCACTTGTATGATAGCAAAACAAAATTTCTTCGGTAGTGGCATTTAATTTGAGTAAAATTGTTATTAAAAAGTGTTTTTATTGAAAAAAATCAGTGAAAAACAATAGTGTGAGAGTTTTAACATATTTATATATTAAAGAAAAATTTAATATCTGTGAACTACTAACCAATGGCTTCAGAAATGTATTCCAAATGCAACCTGTTTTGCAAAGTATATTCAGGTTATTAAAATAATTAATATATATATATTTTTACCTTTTATGAAATGTAAATGTTATTAAAACGTACATATCTAATCTGTTATTTGATATTCTTGCCATCTATCTGGGACATTTTATTGCTGCTGGTTAACTTGTTCAGATGAAATTGTTTTTGTGTTCGAAAGTACTTACATAGTTTGTTTTTCAGCGAGTTTTGTGAACATGGAGCTTTCTTCATACGCAAAAACATTAGAACTGCGATATTTAACAAAAATTGAATTTGTTGGAAAGGATCCATATTCAATGGTACACTCAAAAGAGTTACCAAAAAATGTTAAAGTGGCATCCATTTTCAACTATTTAGTTAAAATGAGATCTGCATACACTGGAAATGAGTGCAACAATAGCCAGAGCATAAGCAAAGCTCAACATCTTTTTGAAGCAGGGTGGTTGCGTGACATTGTTGGCACTCGTTTGCCTCAACGTTATGTTGTATTGGGAAAGGTATGTATCAAAGTATTTACATCTCATAGTTAAATTATTCCTTACCAACTTTTACTTTTAGGTACTTCATTCCCAGCGTTTAAATGAAAAACCACTGCAAGCTTGGGTGTTGGTGGATATGGATGGAGAAATTGAAAGTGCCCACTGCCAATGCAAGGCGGGCCTGTATGAAACATGCTCGCATGTGGTATTGTTATGTTTGGACTGGAGAGTATTTATCGAGGATGCAACGCAAATCCCGTGAGTATGCCAAAATAATAATATTGCAAATAACAATCAAAATAACACCTTATACATAAAAACATACACGCAAAACACACACACAATTCCACGAATACTATGAGATCTTTATTTTAAATATAAATATGAATTGTTTAACTTCGAGTGTATCAACACCTTAGGTTTCGGTTACTGATGCAGCCTGTTATTGGCGTAGAGCTCCAGCCAAAAATCAAATTGATTCGTCAATTGAAAAAATTGATTTCAAGAAAAAATCTTCAGCAAGTTCAAGCTTAGGCATCGCTTTAAAGATCGACGAGGAAAAAAAATTGAAATTCTGAAAACACTTCAAAAAGATATATTCCCAGCTGCCATAACATTGGTGAAAAAGTTTGTAGTTGACGAATCTCCAAATTTTCAGTTTCTCGAAGATTATTACTTCAGAAATTGCTAAAAACTAGAGTCGGTTACGAGATTGCAGTCATTGACACCCAACAGCATATGGCAAAAAATTCGTATTGGGCGAATCACTGCTTCTATTTTCAAGGAAGTGTCGCGAACGAAAATAGACAAGCCGTCAATGAGTTTATTGAAAAAAATTTGCTAGCCAACAACATTTACAACTGCAGCAACTGTTTACGGCCAAAAAAATGAAAAACAAGCAGTAAAGTATGTTGAAACTTTTTTGGCCGATAAACAATTGAAGTCACAAATGAGAGCTTGTGGAATTTTTGTTGATACAAATCATTGTTTTTATGCTGCTACTCCTGACGCAATTTCCGAATGCGATTGTTGTGGGCTCGCACCGGTAGAAGTGAAGTGTCCATTTAGTTTAAAAAATGGGGAGGATATTGATTTGAAACTAAGTGATACAAACTGTTGTATCTCTAAAATAAATAATAATACATACCAAATGAATGAAAGTCACTCGTATTATTATCAAATTAAATTTTCATTTCAAAATCAAATCTTGGATATTTTTGTATATATTCACCGCTCCGCAAAATTGTGATAGAAGTTCCTCTCAATTTAGTTTTCATTGAAGAAAATATTTCAAAATGTGTTAGGAGCACATTTTATAAAATAAAAATAAGAATAGTTTTTTTGCATGATTTCATTTTTTTTCATTTTATTATTCAAATGAATTTAGTTTAATGTAAATATATGTACATAAACGAATCTTAAGTTAAGTTAAGTTAGGTTAAGTTAGGTTAAGTTAAGTTAAGTTAAGTTAGGTTAAGTTAGGTTAGGTTAGGTTAAGTTAAGTTAAGTTAAGTTAAGTTAAGTTAAGTTAAGTTAAGGTAAGAAAAAGAAAAAAATTACAAAGCAAAATACAATCGAATAAGTAAAAAATTTAAATGACTGTTTTTCTTAATTTCTAATCTAAATCTAAATCTAAAGAAGTTATGGTTGAAGGAACAACCGACGGGCTTAAATTTACTAAGGTCCTTATTATGAGTAGCGAATCGATCGTTCGACTGCAAGCGAATGTTTTAGAGAAACTCATTTATTGGATTATTATCATTAAACTTCGTCCATTCTCTTATCTGACATACCTTAAACGTCGAAAAAAGAAGTTTTCTACAAAGTTTTTGTTTCTACAACCTATAATACCGCTATAAAAGAAGCTCGCAAAAACATTCGCTTCCAATCGAACGTTCGATTCGCTACTCATAATAGGGACCTAAAGCACAGCAGGTGCGAACTATGGCATCCATATACATTTCACCTGTGCCATTTTTTTTTTTAAATTGCCGTCAAGGGCTGAGTATTTGACAAAATCAAATATTTTTGCCGCAGTGTTCCGATGACTCTCTCGATGTGGATTCTCAAATGGGCCAAATTTTTGGAATCCTCCACAGCAAATGGATCAAGTTGTAGTTTGCCTAAAGTAAGTATAATTCTAGTGAGATACAATTTCCTAACAATAATAATTTTAAATTACCTTCCATAAACGCGGGCATTTTTAATTCAGTTCCTTTTGACCGTACTGCTTCATGTATTAGGAAGCCTCTATCGGACAGAACAATATCTTCAGGCTCTAAGTAACTTAAAAAATCCGAGTTCTCCGCAATGAACTTGTCGCTACACCTTCCACCGTATCCATTTGAGGTATATACTATCGCTCCACTTGGAACTATACCTATCAAATATTTAATAGTTTCGGTGTGTTTGTAGGATGAATATGTAGCAGCAATAGGTTGACCTTAAAGAGAATTGATTTATAATTGTAATAGATAGATAAAAGATAGATAGATAGATTGTTTTATTCATTCCTTAAAAAAAAGTTACATTTACATTAGCGCTTTATAAAATTGAATAACTTAGAGCATGGCATTACTGCCGTCTGCCCGAGTGACTGTTCTCTAATTTTTTGATTTATTACATTGTTTTCTTTCCTGATAATTCATAATAATTGTTGGTTTATACATACTAAAATTTGTGGAAATATTTAAATTTAAATCCAGTATTTTTACATATTTTAGTTTAAATAAAATTTATTTGATTTTTATAATGACTTTTAGTTTAGTTAAAACGAAATATTTTTTTTTTTTTTGACTTTTAGTTTAGTTAAAACAGAACAAATACGTGTATTTTGGGTACACAATAAAAAGGAATTACAAAGAGCTTTATGATTACAGCTTTTAGTTTAATGAATGACTTTTAGTTTAGCTAAAACGAAACAAATAATTTTTTTTTTACTTATTTTTTTTAGGTAATTCTATTTTCGATTCTGAGAGCAAAGCGCTTTATTTTGAGTTTAAAAGTTTTCATACATAATTTTGCTTCTGTAAGACATCGCTTCAGTGGTGAATTTGAATAGCCGAACCCAGTCTTCTCCATTTAGAATAAGTTTTAAGTCTTCTTCTTCCAGGTAGTTCTTCTCATAAAAAACTCTCCTAAGTTCCATCAGCATTGGGCATATTGCAATAAAGTGGTAAACGTTCTCCACAACACGCATATTGCAAAGAGAGCAGATACCTTCTAAATCGTTCCTGTGCGGTCTATAGTTGAGTTTTAAGAGTTCCCCCCTTACTTTAAAAATGCAACTCACAACTTTTCTTGGGTTATTGTCATTGAAGTAGTTTCTTTCATTTAAATTGTAGTTAAGCTTAGCATATGTTGTTCTTGCTATTGATGATCTTGCTTGTTCTATGAATGTATATCTCTCGTTTTCGTCGATACATTGTATTATTTCATAAAGAGCCATTTTCCATTGCTGTGCATTTGCATCGGCTAAGTCTAGACTCCATCCACAGTTAGCTGCATGGTCAATCCAATCTTTGTAGAACAACGATTTTCTACGTACTGCATGCATAAGCACCCGTTTCGGCAATCGACTGTCTTCCATCGTTTTTATTCGGATCAAGTAATCTGCATTTAACTTTAGAGTTGAAACGAAAAGCGTTGGTAGTCCTGTTTCCAAGTGATACATGTATTTTGGCGTATTCATCGGTAAAAGAAAGATTTTTCTCAAGAAAAAACGCAGCAATGTCTCCACCGTTTCAAATTTTCTAATACCCCAGGTTTGAGCTCCATAAAAAAGAATAGATTTAGCGGTTGCATTAAAAACTTTGAATTTCGAACTTGTTAAAACGAGTTTGCTGTTGAATATTTTTTTCCAATTTGCACAGATGGCGGTCCTGGCTACGTTAGCTTTAGTTTCCAAATGTTTTTCCATATTTAAATTATAAGTAATCGTCATTCCCAGGTAAGTGTATTCTTTCACCACTTCTAACTTGACCTCACCATATCTCCAGTGTTCCTCTCTAGAAAGTCTTCCTGCACCATTCTGGAATACCATCACTTTGGACTTTTCTGTGTTTACTTCTAAACACCATATTTTGCAGTACTCAAAAAGTCTGTTCACATTCAGTTGAAGCGAAGAAGGAGATTCTGCCAATATCAAAATATCATCTGCATACATAATAACTTTGATTTTCATATTTCCATATTCAACTCCACAAGGAAGGCATTCTTGAATGTCATCCAGAAAAAGGGCAAATAACAACGGACTAAGAGTACAACCCTGTCGAACTCCGGAATTTATTGTAATGTCATTCGATGTTTCTGCTCCATTAAATACGCGTCCAAATGTTCGTTGATACATTTTTTCCAAAGCTTTACCGAATTTAGTGGAAATACCAAGATTATAAAGTTTATAAAAAAGTGCTCTTCTGTCCACTTTATCAAATGCAGCTTTAAAATCCACGAAAAAAGCATACAGTTTTTTGTTTTGGTTTAGCTTTGAACGGACTAAACATCCTAGCACAAAAATATTATCCACTGTCGAATAGCCCTTTCTAAAGCCGGACTGGAATTCACTCAGTTTATTATTTACATTTACCCAATTATTAAGCCTATTATTAAGGAGCGTTGTATATATTTTCAAACTTGCGTTTAAAAAAGAGATTCCTCTATAGTTTTTGGGGTCACTTGGGTTACCTTTTTTGTGAATTGGCCAAATGAGAGCTTCTTCAAAGTGATCCGGATAAACAGCGAAATCAAAAATAACATTAAGTGCTTGAGTAAGCTTTTCTTTCAGTAACGTCGAAGAATATTTGAAAAATTCCGTAGGTATACCGTTAGAGCCAGCCATTTTGCCATCTTTAAGTGTGTCCAGAATTTTTTCTACTTCTGACATTGTGATTTCTTCGTCTAAAATGTTATCGACAATTACAGGTTTTGCATAGCTCCAAAAATGCTGATCATTTTGTGAGTTCAGTAACGACGCAAAGTGTTCTCTTAAAACTGAAATTTCTATCTCTGATGATTTCGGAGCTGCTTCTTTTCCATTGATTTTCTTTGTTATTTTCCAAAATTCTGCAGAGTCCTTGCATTGGCTTAATTTTTTTGCTAAGTTTTCTTGATGAATTTTTCTTTTTTCATGGCATAATCGCTTGTATTGCTTAGTTTTTTCCACATATTTTGTCCGTGTTGAGACTAAATTGACTTTCCTTAGTGAGTTTAACAAATTGTGTATTCACCGGCTCGCCAACACACGCACCCGCACACCTCAAGGTCTAGCCACCGACTGAGACTTAATCCCGTGTGTTGTGTGCATGTGCTCGAGATGGTGATGGTGATCAACGATCAGATTAGCAAGTGTAAGATAATCTTTGTACTCACATACACTACATCTCTTCCTTATTTTATAAAATTTATTAAATTCATACCCGTAGTGTTGTCAGTAAATTATACAATTATAACTAATTGCTTTGTAACACGTTGCTTCCTTTTATTAGTTCCTTACCCATAGACATTTTTTTTTTTTTTTTTTTTTTTTTTTTTTTTTTTTTAATTAATAATAATATACAATATACATATTTGATGAAAGCAGATGCCATGCTCTTTCTCTAATCTACGCATTTGCTACTCTAAAAGTTCTAGCGCTAATCTAAGCAAGCTTTCATGCAATATTTTTTTTTTTTTACTCCAATGATTTGAGTTATTTCTGTTTTCAATTGAATGACGGCAGATTCACAACCTGATGCGTCCCGCCAAATTTATTCTTATTCATTTTACAATTAAATGTTGGTAGGTTTCAGAGACCAAATTCATACAATGCCGATGCTTCTCAATTTAATGAAGGTATATTAGTATTAACCATAGGTACTTTCTTAATGTAAGTACTACGTACCAAATTTTGTTTGGCCTTTCAACATTCTCAATCCAATGAGAAACCGTAATTTAATTCTCTACATATGTGAATTAGTAATTATGAATACTTAGGTTTCACATTCCAATTTCTATTTTTTAAATAATTTTTCAATTTAATGAAGGTCTTCCAATACAAGTAACCATGCATACCAAACAACAATTCCCATGATTTTAATGATTTTTCCTTTATAACTCTTCTTCTTCTTGTTTTTATTAATTTCCATTCAATTAATTTAACTAACTAGTTTATTATTTACTTATTAATTTCAATTTTGCTACAAACACACATATGTACATACAACAGTCCATGAACTTAGTTTCCATTTAAAAATAACCCGACAAACTATTGGATATTAAAACACTTCTTTTTTTTTTTATATACATAGTATATATTCCACTACACATAACATTGTATTGCTTTTATAAAATAACTCATATTATATTATTTTATTTAACTTTGGATTTGTATCCTCGTCGCCACTTGTAATATTCACCGGCTCGCCAACACACGCACCCGCACACCTCAAGGTCTAGCCACCGACTGAGACTTAATCCCGTGTGTTGTGTGCATGTGCTCGAGATGGTGATGGTGGTCAACGATCGGATTAGCAAGTGTAAGATAATCTTTGTACTCACATACACTACAATAATTTTAAAATATATGTAGGTATAATCAAGTTATTTGTACCACACCTGATTTTTCAATTCGAATTTCGTAGCAGTCTATAATCACTGCTCATTTGTTTCCAAAAATATTTTTGAAGTACTCCGGTGTGTAATGCAGTCTCACATCTTTACTGGGCCATGATATAAATGCGCTGAGTTCCAAGCCCAAAACAATTACACAATCGTGAAATTTTTTGGATGCTGTGGAAGTAGATATTCCAAACATGTAACCCAGCAGCGTGAAAGGAAGATCCAAACGCAGTTTTATGAGGGTTAAAAAATTATCAGAAACAATCTAAGCATCAAATAAAAACTTACTCTCTTGTAATCCTTGAATTACTTTATTTCCATCGCGCCTCCTTTGACGTGCAAATCTTCCAGCTTCGAGTTCTGGTTTCTTTGATGTTTTATAACCCATATGTAGGCTTGGTACCCAATCAGGATTTAGATTATCAAAAAGTTTAGCGTTCGTGCCTAATAACTCCTTATTAGTAACGTACCTACTTCATAACCCATTTCTACATACCTGTAATGAAATGCTTTGAACACACACGAGCCACTTTAGTGTTCAGGTGTTTCCTGTTGATAGCAGCTAACCACAGCCTGCGCCTTTCTTGCGACAGATTTTTCATCTTAGGAGTTCTACTCCTAAGTTGAGGAAAACGGTAGAAACTACAGTTTTCTGTGTTCAATGAGTGGTTTGAACACTGTTTCACGCAACAATTCACCGGCATTTTCACAACACTTTTATATATTTTCGCTCTTAGGAGTTTAAAGTTTCAATTTGCACACTATTTCTTCCTTTTTATTACAAATTCACTTCACTAAACAATAATTCTCAAACTAATTTACGTTTTTGCTTAGTACCGCCAACAATGCTTTCATACAAGTGCGTTCAGCTGTCAATTTTTTTTGTCTCTCTCTTTTGACAGTGACACTATCGCGAAAAGCCCTATTGGGAGGAAATATATCTTATGTCAATTCTCGGGCTCTACTCCATTTCTGTTCAAAATTTCATTCGAATCTACTAAGTAGTTATCGAACCCCTTCATTTTTTTTATTATTAGCGGTCACATTAAGGGGTTGTGAATACTCTCATAATGTTAAACATAGTGCCAGACTTTAAAAAAAAAATAGGAGAGGATTTAATAGGAGACATCAATGCACATTGCTTTCGAATTTTTGTTTGTTGTAATGTGGAAAAAAACAGAGTCTGGTATAGTATTCGACATTCGGGTAGTGTGACTAAAATATGAATCTCTGTACTTTACTGAACGTCCGAAGTGGGTTTGAGGTAAAACTGATGATTTCCTAGCGAGACGGGTATCACGGCTGAATTGTTTCAGTCATGGTATGCAACTGACTATTTCACTAAAGCACTGTTTGCAGAAAAAGCTATAAAAGAGGCCGAGACAGGTAACGTTTAAAAATGGAACAAATCGTTCCAATTGTTTGTTGGATTCCATTTTCAATGTATTCCACTGACAGACTACAGCAGATTTTTTTTTCGTGTGCATTGTATAAGGAAATGCAGTTGCTGGTTTGTGGCTGCGATGGGTTGAGAACATGGCAACTGACATATTTTTCCTGTTCCCTATAAACGCTCATCAGGAAAAAATTCATTTTTCCATTTGTCTCAACTTTTCCTGATGGTTTTTCCTGATCTCTATAATTGGCCCAATACGCAACCGTTCCAGTTCCACATCCGAAGAGCAGGGACGTGAATTTGGAAAGCAATATGAAAGGCTGAGGGTTGAGTCATGAGCAATCTGATCTATTATCTCTGTTATTGTCGGGTAAATTTTGGGTCGATTTTAGCAACATTAGGGGGTTGCGATCGAATTTCTTTGCTGTGTACGCTCAAACTGCAAAATGCAGGCCAGCTGTTTTGGCACCGAGTGAAACACAGGTGAGTGTTGATTCTGATCCCTCAGAGTTCAACCTGCCTGGGTATAGATTAGTGCCATTATTCTTTTCCTCCCATGGCCTCGCCGTATATATTCGAAATGATATTGCTTACCAACTTCTACCACAATGCGGCCTTTGTTCTAATACGAACTTCAATTTCATGTGGTTAAAATTCACCGTCCGTAAGCAAATCATTCATTATTGTTTTATTTATAGAAGCCCAAATTTAGTTAGCAATTCAACCTCTAACGAGTTTGATGCGCTATCTGACTCCATAGTAAGAATTGTTTCCCTTTATCCTCACACTGAAATCGCAATTGCGGGCGATTTCAATGTACACAATTCAGGTTGGCTTCGACATTCTGGCCAGACAACACCCGAAGGAAAATGTGTTGAAATCTTCGCTGAGTTTAACGAACTAACTCAACTTGTTGATGAGCCCACTCGGGTTCCAGATATTGATGGCCATGCGGCCAACACTCTTGACTTATTTCTCACTTCTCATCCCGAAAAGTACAGGGTTGTAGTATCATCTCCTCTAGGCAAATCGGACCATTGTGTCATATCGGTAGATTTTTCGTTTTCCTTCACGGTAAAAAAGTCCCTAAAAGAACTGTGTGGCAATACGAGAAAGCCAATTGGGGAATCGTGCTACAATTCGAAATTTAAATAACTTTTATTTTAATTGATGTATTTCATAAATATTTTAATGATTGGATTCATAATAAAATGTTATTTTAATTAACTAATGGTTTTTAAAGATGATAGACCGCAAATGATCTCTACGCTCATCGATGCATTGCGGCTGAAAGGTTGCCGATGCAGCATCCACGATTGTATCCTGAACCCGAACATTGGGATCTCGATGATACGGTCTTCGTTCGATGCTTCCAGATTCAGCAAACATGTTCACCAGCCTCATAATGGTCATCTACTCGGGGGAGTACCGCCAAACTCCCGTCGTCGACGGAAATGACGGACTGCAAAGCATGGTATCGCTGCACTATCCCAATACTTTTTTCAGTATTTTAAGCACTACTCATTTTGATAAATCTAAATAGTAGCCTATAAAATAAAAAAAAAATAAGCCGATTACTCACACTAAAAAAAAATTATTACGTTTTTTGTTTTTTGTAGCATGATTCGTGTGCCACCCTGTATGTGTAATGCTCAGATACAAAATGCTAAGTTTTTACATGACCAAAAAGTAAAGCAAAAAATACTGTTGTGTCCAAAAGGAAGCAAAAACTTTTGGTCTTTTGTTAAGAACGTTAATAATTCGACCACGTCATCGGTCCCAACGCTCGTCTTCAATGACTCTCCGTATGTCAGCTCCATCGATATAGCCAATTTGCTGCCAGCTCAATTTGCTGCCAACTCGACACTTCCTGATAGCATATTGGCTCCACCTGAGCTTGAGTCTACAAATTCTGTGATGAAGCCGATATTTTTTCGAAATCGCTCGGTTGCGAGAGTCCTCAAAGATCTCAATACACATAAATCTGCTGGTCCAGATGGTATCCCCGCCATTATTCTGAAGAGGTGTTCTTCTACGCTGGCAAAACCACTGCGTAAACTTTTCCATCTTTCCTATTCTGCTGGGGTTTTCCCGAGCAGATGGAAAACTGCATTTGTCCAGCCGGTCCCTAAAAAAGGCGAATCTTCCTCCCCTTCCAATTACTGTTCAATTGGACTAACGTCCCTTCTTTCCAAGGCCATGGATAAACCATCAATTTATGAAATATCTTGAAGAACGAAAGCTTCTTAATGACCGATAGTACGGCTTTCGTAACAAACGGTCCACTGGTGGTTTGATGGCTTATCTCACCAAAAAGTGGAACCAATCTTTACATTGTTTTGGTGAAAGTAAGATTATTGCACTTGATATTTCTAAAGCATTTGATAGAGTTTGGCATCAGGCTCTTTTATTGAAAATGCGTGCTTTTGGTATAGATGAGTCTCTTCTTCGTTGGTGGATTAGAAACTACCTTTCTGACCGTTCAATACAACTTGTATTGGATGGCTTCAAGTCTGATACCCACTTCATAAATGCTGGTGTGCCCCAGTTCCATATCCGAAGAGCAGAGACGTGAATTAGGAAGCGAATATGAAAAGCTGAGGGTAGAGTCGTCAGCAAAACAGTTAAGCGGATTAGAAGTTTCGGATAAGATATCATTTATAAAATTAAGGAAGAGAGTCGGAGAGAAATCGGAGCCCTGAGGCACACCAGCATTTATAAAGTAGGTATCAGTCTTGAGACCATTGCCCCTGTTTTGTAACCATCGGATCGATAACATCGATCGAGAAACAGTGAGAACCGAAACGAAATTTTACTAAGTTCATAGAATTTTGTTTCATTATCTATCGTTTATCGCCGGCTTTTATCGAAGCGATATTTACAGAACAGGGGCACATATCCAACATAACTTGTATTGAACGGTCCAAAAGGTAGTTTCTAGTTCAACGAAGAAGAGACTCATCGATACCAAAAGCACGCATTTTCGATAAGAGAGTCTGATACTGAACCCTATCAAAAAAAGCCTTAGAAATGTCAAGCGCAATAATCTTAAAAACAGTGTAGAGATTGGTTGCACTTTTCGGCGATCAAATCACCCTTCTGCGTCCATTTTGTTTTTGTTGGAGATACATAAAAGACACCAGTTATTCCATCATTTAGCGATTAATCAGTAACAATCTATTGCGGATAGGATTCTGCTCAAGTTTTTATCCCCGACATCAGATGTTGTTTTTGTTCTGCGTGTAAACTCTTCTTCTGTATGTTATATGTCTGCAAAAAAAACCAAGCCTGCTAAGTTCTCTATTACGTTCCTGCTTCCGATCCCGAGTGAATAAAGCTTATGTTTCGTGTTGTAGCCATCCAAAGTGGTGTTCAATGCCGAAGCTTCTTTAATAATAATTGAAAAGTTATGACAAATGACTCAAGTAATAAACATGATACATTGAAAAACTTTGCAGTTAGCCTGTGAATTTCTACGCATATTTAAAAAAACGTCTGCAAATATCAACAAATGTTTAGATACAGTGCGCAAGTATCCTTAACAATATCTTAAAGTACGATATTATCCGCATATTTCCATAGAAGTTTCCCCCATTGAACGAGTTTCTTGCAGTTTTTTTTGAGTTTTGCGGGGCTAATCTGCTTAATTTTGAGCAGTTTTGCGATGTTTTGCTCAATTTTTCGAGATTTAGCAGATTTTCATGTTGTTTTGCAAATCATTTAAGTCGTTTGGTGAACTTGACGACTGTAACAAGATTTTTGGGTTGTTTTCCGTTCTGAATCTTTTGAGCTTTATTTTATTTGATGGCTGCTGTGCATATTTGTGGACCTTATTTGTTCAATTTAAGTAAATTTTCGCAGTTCTACTCAACATTTAGCACATTTGCGAAACTTCGCTGAGCTTAGGATTGTTTTCTAAGCTTAGCATTTTGAACTAAGTAAGCCTTTACAAATTTTTACGAATTTTCATTTATTGTTAAGGTTGTGTGAAATTTTGTGAATATCTGCTTAGCTTAGTAAACTTTTAGGGAACTCAATAAAATTCTGCACAGAGTTTACGAACTTTTGTGGACTTTTCCTCATATCTGCGTAGTTTTTGGAATCTAACCACAGCCTTACCACAGAGATATGGAGAGTTTTGCGGAGCTTTGTCAAATTCTCTGCATTCTCGTAATTTAGACTACATTATTTCACGTTTTTTCACGGTTTGCGCACCCTCCTTTTTTCGTTAAACTTTGATGAGCTGCTTTTAGCCTACTGAATTTCATAAAATTTTGAGAAAGTTTGCGTACTTTGCTAACTTTTGCACTTTTGCGCAGCTTTTATGTGAATAATTTTATTATTATTAGGGTATGGGCTTCAGTCGTTCTCTGTCGACTTTTGAAGAATTTTGCAGATCTTTATGAACTTTCACTTCACAGAATTTTTTGATCTTTATCTGAATCTTACTGAGATTTGCGGAATTTCACATCATTTAGCAAAGCTCATTAGTGTTCTTCAGATCTTTGGTTATTTTTGAAAAAAAAAAAAAAAAAATTATTACATATTTGGTGTCCGTGGAATAAGTTTTCATGTCTGCCTGTTACGCAGGAGTTCAACGTTCTAATCTAAAAAAAAAAACACAAAAAATGTTTTTCTATGGGTATCGCCTTTCGCAAGGAGTTGACAAGTACCTAGATGGCAAATTTATTGTCATGAAAAGCGCTTTCTTGTTTAGCCGATTAGAATTGGCTGAAAATTGTAGATCCCCACTATTCCCTCAAAAGGCATGGTTGTGAGAAACGCACTTAGTCGCCCGGGTCTCCCCGCTCTATTGCACCACCCTTTATATTTATTTCGTGGAATTTTGCAAACTTTAACTGCATTTCATTTTCCGTAGTTTATGTAAATTCAACGGACTTTTGCTTCCTTTTGACGAATTCCCTGAAAATTCGGTCAACTTTTGAGAGACTTTAGCGGATTAATACAGAAATTTTTTTGATTTCTGGTCGAGATTTGAGGTCATCTCAACACTACTGAACACCAATTGAACATTTGCAATTAATTTCCTCATCGGTTTTCCGAAATGGAAGTTATTAACAATTTCATCTATTGCTAACTGATTCTTGAGATCTAATTCTTTAGGATTTAAATATTTTAGTGCCCGTCACTTTCAATAACGTTTCGACTAATTAATATAAAACGGAGTATTAGTTGTATCCTAAGAATATTTGTACATAGGACTCCATGCAAAGATTAGATTCAAACCGAATACATTTTATTGTTTTCTCATTGTCTTCGAAATACGGTTTGCATTTGTGATCATTGTGTCCATTCCCATTACTTTCAGTACTGTGTGACCATTTATACCCGCTTGTGAATTTCTGGCTCTCACCAATGGCCCTTCTCCGTGATCTTAAGCGGAAATTAAAAATGTTCTTGTTTAAATAAGTGTGCCATTAGATTATGGGTCTTGAAATCCTTTCACCCATTCATTTTGATCGAAAATTTGACTTCCGATTTGCTAACAGTGTGACAGACACCAAAAATGACAACAAAGAAATAACGAACAAAAGCGACAACATATTGACATGAACATCTTCCCATCCCCTCAACAGAGAACCCAGATTTGTTTTCCCTTTCAATGGTTGCACACTTGGCTCCTTATCTAGATGCAGAGGGGTTGAATAAAGAAAAAGGTACAAATAAGTAATCGGTGTCATAATTTGTCTATGGTCAAAATTAATATTTTCCAAAAATTTCAACCGTATAACTGTTGCGATTTGCCACGGGCATTATCTGTTTTAAATAAACGGTGTACTCTTATGTTCGTGATGTCATATTGAAAAACGTTATACCTACCCTCTATCAAGGGTTGGGAATAGTAGGCTGGTTGGTGGGTTCGTTGGTTGACTGCTTCACAGTTCTATTGTTAGGGGTGTGATTGAGGGTTGCTTCAGACATATTGTTCGCTTTTTGACTTAATTAATAATTTTATGGTTTATTTTGAATCCACCGGCTTGTTAGGGTGTCATCGCAGAACAGGTGAATCGATTCCCATGAAAACACCCTTTGATTGAGAACACTTGTATTTGCAAAGAGACAAATTTGGATACTAGCTGGGAGTTTTCCCCGAAAACCAGTAAGTTGGGTGAGTTTCAATGTCAAAGAGAAAAGCAATACTTTTGTTTGTTGTGTTTCAGGAAGGCTGAATCCGAGACACATTCAATGCTAAATGCTGTCACTCGTAACGGTGTTACATTATAAGTAAGTTAGCTACTTCCTAACCACCCCTTGATGTTTGATTGAAATAACTTGATGCAATCCGATCATCATTATATCCCTCCCATGTCAAATCTGTTGAACTAATTTGTTGTCACCCTTATTCAAGCTACTTATCATCAAGGATGCACCCTTTATTGAATTCCAATGTGACACAAAGGAGGTTATTGGAACTGATTGGTTTTAATAATGTTCAATAATTTTGGTGAAAATTGCGCATTTTTACGGAAAATATTTCACGACTTCAGATTAAGTCAAGTTGTCATTTTGATCTATCGATATAGTCTGAATTTTAGATTAAGAGAAACCAAACAGATGTTAAGGCTTATTATACTTATTGTAAAATAAATATATTCTTAAATAAAGTGCGAGTGAATAGATCAATTTTCAGAGTGTGAGCCAAGCGACTTTAGCAAAAGTCCATAGAACAATAATCCTATTAAGAAGGTTTCTTTGTTGCTTCTGTTCTGATTCAAGAGAAACAGCAACTCACCAGGGTGTAGTACAATTCCTCGACAATAAGACCAGTTGGCCTAATTTTTTAAATTAAGTAACATGAGTGCAAAGTCATAGTACGCAATGTGGAATCGCAAGAGTTAGTTTAGTTAGACTTTGATTTTCACCAAAAAAAAGTTTTTACAGTATGATTTGTTTATATATTTACTAAGTCTATGTTGTTTGACCTATGGCCGCCTACCAGAATGACAATGGATTTTTCGATATCGATTCGCAAAAAAAGAAAAAAAGAAAGAAAAAATACAAGTTAAAGAAGATAAGAAAAATTTGGAAATATTGAAAACTGCCTTCTATAATGCATTCTGTATAACTCAGGGCAGGGCAGCCTTTGTGAAGTTGAATAAGCCTTTTGCTCCGTTTAAAATGCCGGCTGTCTCATTTTCGCTCAGGGTCGAATTTAAAAAGAATCTAATTCTTAATTCCTTAAAAATTAGACAGATAGCTAAGAAGTGTAGGACATCTTCTCTTACTCTCATGTTGCAAAGATCGCAGATACAGGGAGATCCGATCGGTGAGTGATATAATTTGGGTGTGCTATTTCGCCCCATATTTTGAAAATTGTGCTGATTTTCTCAATCGAGTAATTATTCAGGAAGTAAGTGTTGTCCTTAAGGTGTTGGCTCAATTTGCTGTAGTAACACCTATACACAGACGATGAAGCTTCATTTCCGATTCTGTCGTACATAACATGCCTTAAGTTTTCTAACATGTAATTGAATTTTTGTCGAATCGAAGACGGATGTTCGCTGGGCGTGACTTGAAGACTGGTTCCACAATCGGCTGCAACTTTTTCCCAATCTTCCCAGACTTCACTTTTGGTTTTAATTGAGTTCATCAAAATTAGTTTTGGAAGTCTTTGATCGTCCATCTCTGGGACCTTAGCTACATATCTATAAAGTGTAGATCTAATGTGCGCAAGAACATTGGTGGAGAACCGGTTTCAATATGTAGCATGTAGTTTGGGGTGTTTTTTGGAAGACGAAAAACCCGTTTTAAGAAATAACGAAGGAATTTTTCAACAGCTTCATATTTGTTGTAATCCCATATTTGTGCTCCATAAAGAGGCACTGAAGTCGATTGGAATGCCTTTTACTTAGCGCTATGTGAAACATGCCTGTTACTTATACAGCGTCCCCAGATTGACGAAATTGCTCTATTTGCTTCTGAAAGCTTTTCATTATGGTGCACACTAATACAAAGGTTTGATGTAATCCACAAGCTCAGATATTTGTATTGTATACGACTTCGCGGTTAAACTTCCACTTCTCTGAGTTGCAGTATCGCCCTCCCCCATTTCTGAAAATCATCACTTTGGATTTTTCCAGATTTACTTTTAGACTCCAAATATTACAATATTCAGAGAGCCGGTTCATCATGAGCTGCATACCGTTTACCGTATCGCTGAGAAAAACGATGTCATCCGCATACATCAGGCCCGATATTGTTTCTCCGTAAAATTGAACTCCACCTTTTACGGCTTCAAGTATGTCATTAATGAAGATAATAAACAATAAAGCACTCAGAATGCAACCCTGCTTCACAACCATTGATGTTGAAAATTCTTCCGAAAAATCGCCATAGTGCGGGACTAGCTTAATAAATCTTGGTTTTAGTTTCAAACTTTTTTGGATTCCCTCTAAATTTAAAAGAACGCCAAAGATCTACTCCCATTAGGTTGGGACGGGAGACCTACTCTCAATTCACGCACACATGCAAAAACATTTGTTCTGTCAAACGTGTAATGGAAAATAATTTAGTTATTTCAATTTTGTTGTGCCAGCTTCAGGCTCAAAAAATTGCTTAAAATTATGAAGAAACGACTAAATAAGTTACAATTCACAAATTTGCTAAAAAAAAAACCATCAGTTTAACCTCCAATACCAGAAAAATTCTCGATTTGAGAGTGATCTATCGGATTTCAATGAAAAACGCTATTAGAAGAAATACCAGTCCGATCATTTGTGTGCTTTCTGAGCCGATATGAATTATAGTGAGGTGTGCCACAGGTTCCATTGTTATGAACGCGGGAGAACAACCCATTCGGATCGTCAGAAGCAAGTTCGTTTTCTGAGTTTTATTTAAGACCAGTTGACAAATCCGGAGATAAAAATTAAAAAATAACAGAGCGAGGAGCCCCAGGGCCTAGCGCATTTCTCACAACCATGCCTTGTGAGGCAATGGAGGGGACATACAATTTTCTGCGGGTTTCATGGAAATGAATTTAATAACGGAGGACTTGCCGATTTCTCGCGAAAGGCGATACCCGTGGAAAAACATTTTTGCCTTTGCTGGGATTCGAACCTCGAACCTCTGGATTAGCAGGTTGACATGGTAACCATCACACCGGGGTTACTTGGGTATTTACACCGCTGTTGATGCAAAATGCTCAAATCAATCGTAAAACAGAAGCGGCCGCTTTGCTAACCTAAAGATTGCCTGATATCACTCACTTATCAAAGCAATCTTCTCAAAAAGTTTCCAAAAAGCAAAAAAAAAACTTCATCACTATCAAAATTTTACTGGCTGGGCTAATTTGAAGACGACTTGAAAATTTCATCTTAATCGATTTAGCTGTTTCGTGCAGCGTTTTGTCTTGTGGCGGAATCAATTCGGGCAGTTTAACTTTAACAACCATCGACACAAATGACGGGCTGAGCGGAGATCATCGGTAGATATGTCGAGCCAGAAGGTTCTGGAAACTAGAATAAAAAATTAGTCGATATTTTTGGGAACAAACATTCACATCACAACATTACCTACACAAACAACATTTAAATGTCTTCAATGTACAATTTGGTGCCACAAATTAGCACGTAGCACCCCTCCTAGCTTTTGGCAGAGAGTCCAACCTAAATGAAAAGTAAACACAACGCAAGGAAAGAAGGACTATTTTAAAGTTATTCCCTGTTACCAAATCGAAGCGAAAGAACACCGGGCAGTTTATAAATCCTATAAAAAACGAATCTTTCTTTTTTGACATCAATAAAAAATCTAACGTTCGTTCTACTTGATTGGTAGATTTGATAGCAATGTTTCAATTGAAGAAAGGGGCGGTAGCGACGGTTAAGTGTCCAGCTGGAGTTATCAAAGCATTCCAAGTCACAGTAGGTGTAAAGCGTCTTAAGTCCTCCGATTCTTATCATAGTCCTTAAAAATAAAGTACAGAACACCAATATTCATCAGGTATTCTTTCCTGACATTGGAGTCACTGTTAAAAATAAGCGTAGGGGAATGAAGTGGTGACAAAACTCCGCCATCTGAAGGGAATACTCTACATCTCTGTTGTGAACACATACATACATGCGGTTCAAAATGTTGGATAATGCACAAAAAGTATGAAAGCAAGGTGACGGCAACTTAGAAGAAAATACTTCGAAAGAGATCAGGAGTAGCAAAGCCTGATCCTAACAGAAGTAACAAGATCCATGGAAATCATCATGTCAAAAATAATGTCTTGGAAAAAATAAAGCACAAACGAGTCAGTTGATACTGTCATGTTGAAGGGAGACATCTAGAGAGCTCTGCCAAAAAAGCAATATCATACAACCTTCAGACAACATCGCGAAGAAAGAAAAAAGGAAGGCAGACCGAGACACCCTTGGTATAGACAAATGCAACGAAGTCTTCACTGAGCTGGTCTCAGACATGGAATAATTCCAAGAAGGAAGGTTTTCCGACGCACTCTGAGTTCAAAGCGGTTCACGAGCGGACCGTTATAGTATGGAGCAGCTAAGTGGGAGAGCTGTGATTTTTTCGAGATCACGATGCCCGTAACCGTTAAAAAAAGAGAAGAAGAAGAATTTTGAGGGCACTAAGGCCCCGGCCTATAGAACGCGTTGCGCGCGTGCGGCACCGCTTCCAACTGACAGCTCGATTAAATACACACGATCTTACGAGAGGTGACCCATAAGCATTGCGCGCAACGCGCCGAACGCGCCGAGTAGCCCAACTTTCTACTTTGCCGCGGCCCTCACGCGGTGACAGAAGAGAGACATGCGCAGTCACAACCAATTTGAAGTTTTCTCTTATATGGAAAAAGTGACAATGGGCGCGTTCAAGAACCTATCGGATAGCCTATCTCGGATAGCCGTATCTTAGATACCTTTTTGAACGATCGACAACAGGCAACAGCTGTGAAATATTAAAATTCGACTTTTGAAAACAGAAAAGCATTTAAAATATCATTGCTAGACGATTATAACTTATTTTTTTCGATTTCCCACACGTAAAAAACAACAACAAGCTATCCGGATACGATTCTTGAACCCCCATTTCGACTAAATTTATCTGTCAAAACACCGCATCGGATTCTATGGGTCACCTCTATCAGTTGCGCGGGGCAAAACCCACCACATCAGTTGCCGCGCCGCTTCTACCGCACGCAACGCGTTTTATGGGTCGGGGCCTTTACTTTTATTATCCTGGCTTTCTAAACGGAAAGTAATTCAAGAATGTCGGAAGTCGTTCATTCAGCCGCTGAGATATGAGATAAATTATGATGTAATAATTTGTTGAACTTCAGAGCGTGGCTAAGATACAAAAGTGAATGCCCTTTTAGATAATTAGCGAAAAGCTGTTTGAATTTAGTGTTTAGTGCTTACAGAGTTTTCGAACACAACGATTGAAACGTTTTCTCTTTAACATCTTTGAATATGAAATGTTGGATATCTCAATGTATCTACCTCTCTTCATATGTAAAAGATTTCCTTAAGATAAATTACTACCCAAAACATTGCTAATCAATTTTAAATAATTTTCATGAATTATAACCATAGTTTAAAATATAATCCTTTATTGCAGCGACAAGGCTTGTGACGAAGCGTCACAATTTAATTTCCGCCCCCACTTTCAAACCACCGCATCAAAACACTCTACGTGTTTTTCCTTTTATTTTTTTTTGCCCACAAGCAATTAAATTACCCAATGAACATTTATTCCAAGGCCAAATATCATCGTTTTGCATGCATCTCCTTATGAGAAAATGCATTGGCAAAGGCCTGCCGATTTTTTATATGTGAAATTGTCACTGACTTATAATTCACATTGTCTTTCAGTGGGAAAAGTAATAAGTAGAAGTGGTTTTTGCACTACAAACCAGAAAAAAATTTACGGGTTCTCATACCTATAACGTAAACTTTACTTTTTCTCTTCTTGGACTATTCTAGTCTCGCTTTGTAGGAATTTACATTATTACGGTGTTGCCCACCGAGTGTGTAAACGTTCCTCCGCCGCTTCAGTTGTCTTAAGGTAGATCCATTTGTCTACGGTGTTGCCCACCGAGCGAGTAGGTTCTTCTTTTTGGTAAACTCTCTACCTCTATATAGGAATTTACATTATTACGGTGTTGCCCACCGAGTATGTAAACGTTCCTCCGCCGCTTCAGTTGTCTTAAGGTAGATCCATTTGTCTACGGTGTTGCACACCGAGCGAGTGGGTTCTTCTTTTTGGTAAACTCTCTACTTCGTTAGTTACATTATTACGGTGTTGCCCACCGAGTGTGTAAACGTTCTTCCGTCGCTTCAGTAGATCTATTCGTCTACGGTGTTGCCCACCGAGCGAGTGGATTCTTCTTTTGGTAAACTCTCTACCGCTTTAGGAAGTTGCATTATTACGGTGTTGCCCACCGAGTGTGTAAACGTTCCTCGCCACTTCAGTTGTCTTAAGGCAAATCTATCCGTCTACGGTGTTGCCCACCGAGCGAGTGGATTCTTCTTTTGGAGAACTCTCCGTCTCTTCAGGAAAATACATTATTACGGTGTTATCCACCGAGTGTGTAAACTTTCTTCTCCAGTCAACCTTCCTAGCGAGGGCCGGTTCATTACCATCCGCAACCGCAGACTTTTCCTACGTAATCCGCCGCCGCCGACTTAGTGTCTTGCCCTAGGAAAGCGCACACACTTCCTACGAAGTCCGCCCACGCCGATCAATTGTTCTGCCGTTCTCTACAACGCAGGCACTTCCCACGTAGTCCGCCCCCGCCGATAAATTGTTCTGCCTTCCCCGTAACGCAGACCTTTATTTCGAAATCCGCGGTCGCCGACAGAGTGCCTAGCCTAACGCAGAGCCAGTCAAAAATTCATCAGTACCGGACAGAGGACGCAGCAGCCGCAGCGTCCAACCCCCAGGAGAACGTCACCGCGACCCCCAACGGCATCAGACATCCCGAGAAGACCAGCCATCCCGAGAAGACTATAGTACCAGAGACAAGAGACGAAACTTACAAAAAGTTTATCCGAAAAGTCATTAATCATTTGTAAAAAATTGTAAAACTTAAAAACCGAATTTATATAATCCTAAGAGAAATTGAAAAAAAATAAATTTAGAATTACTTAGAAAATACCCGACCGTTTCCGCGTCTTCATTTCATCTTGAGAAGTTGGACCGCCGACACCCAAGTCTTACGAAGCTTCCTTGGGTAGACCCTGGACACCCTGAGTCCTACCCCAGCCTCGTAAAAGAAGCATCACAAATTGGCGCCCGAGCAGGGACCTGCAGAGAGTTCAACCGTCCGCCGTACCTGTCCAGGAACTGACGCAGAGTCCACCGACCGACACCGAAACCTGACCGACCAGCTTCCAAGATGCCTACCAATACCGACTCCATAGCACCGGAAGAAGATGCCCAGGAATACGAGGAGAACCCGAATCCGTACCAGAACTTAGGATTCATTTATTTCCTAAAGAAGCCTGAGTTAATAGAAACTCTGTCCCAACGTGGACAAGACACCAGTGGAACGGTTCAGGAGCTACGGCAACGCCTGAGTCGCCACTTGAAAGAAGCGCGTATGCACCGGTCAACACAAAATCTGTGCGCTGAGTGGGAGGACAAAATAGAGGAAAGGAACAATGCTGACCCTTCGGATGACGAAGACTACGCAACTGCTTCTGGATCGAATATACCGCCGTCCGCGTCGGAGCGTAAACACCAGAAATTATTCCAAAGCAGACTCCAGGTACCGATGCTCCAGAAACCGGTCATGACCACACCCGCTCTGTCACAAACAGCACACTATGCTCCCCCCGCCAGACTCGAACGAGCAGCCTCCGCTCCTCCGCAGACCGAACAACCAGACCATCCCCGTACACACCCAGCGTTAGCACCATATCCTCCGCCCGGCCGATTCGGGCGCAGTTTCGAAGCCGAATTGATGAATACCGTGCGCAAATGGGGATTCCGTTTCGACGGTTCCGGTAAACCCTTGGAATTCTTAGAAAGAATTGAAGACTTGGCTGTGTGCTACGAGGTACCTTTGAACGATATGCTCCGAACGCTTCCCGAGATTTTCCGCAACACGGCCTTAGAATGGTTTAGAATTAACCGAGAAGCTCTAACCACCTGGGCGGTATTCCGTCAGGCCTTTTTACGTCATTTTTTGCCCGCAAGATATTATCATAAACTTGAGGACGAGATCATGCGCAAGAAACAAGGTCTCAAAGAGAAGGCGAAAGACTACGTGCGTTCTTCTCAATATTTGATTCGACAGCATCCGCGCATGTCAATCGAAGATAACATAGACCGTATCTACGACGGATTGCGGCCGGAGTACCGACTTTACATTAAGCGCATGGAATTCACGACGTTAGATGAGTTGATGGATCTCGCGGAAGAATACGAGTTCGTGCGTCAGGAAGACCGTAACCCGCGCCCTACCTCGAGCCACCCGCAGTATCCGTACCCAACTGCACCCGTCCCTAGACTGCAAGTACAACCGCCTTCGCCCGTTTTCCCTCGTCAAGCCGTCATGCCACGAACCCCGCTACCGCGACCTACCACCACGTATGACAGAAATACGCACTGCTGGCAATGCAAGCAGAGGGGGCATAATAAGAAAGATTGCCGACGCCCTTTCAGATTGTTCTGTTCATACTGTGGGGAGGACGGACGCCTCACCAAGGATTGTCCTTGTCACCAGAGTTCCAACGCCGTCCTCGGCCAGCCTGGCCCCACCAGTCCCACCGACCCCCGACCGTTCGTCCATATCGAGGCGGGCGACCGAACGTACTACGCTTTGGTTGACACTGGGTCTTCGCGGTCGTTCATCGGCCCGGATTTGCGGGAAGAATGTTGCCGACTCGGAGCGGCAAGAAGAGATCAACCACACGCTGTACAATTCGCCGACGGTCGAACAGCCGTGCCGTCCGAACATTACGTCTTGTCGCTGAATCTGAATGGAAGGATGGTGCAAGGAGAAGCCATCTTTCTACCTACCTTGGCAGAAGACGCCATATTGGGCATGGACCTCCTGGGAAAGGCCGGATGCTCGCTAAAGATAGGAGGCCAGAAACTCGTCATGGGACGTCCTTCGAGTCCGCCCGAGGCCACGCGAATACATGCAGTAGCGGACGCGGTTACCCACCATCAAGATGCGAGATTGCAAGAGTTTTTGAGAGCAGAAATCCCGAAGTTCGAAGAGATGAGAGGTATATCAACCGTAGCTCCACATAACATTCGCCTGAAAACAACCGAACCTTTTAAACAGCGGTACTATCCGCGTAATCCCGCCATGCAGAAAATTTTCGACGAGGAAATTGATGACTTGCTACAATGCGGTAAGATCAGTCCTTCAAAAAGCCCGTACAGTTCGCCGGTGGTGCTGGTCCGGAAAAAGGAAGGATCCTGGCGCGTGTGCGTAGATTTTCGGCAGTTGAATGAAATCTCATTCAAAGACGCTTACCCTCTTCCATATATCACCGCCATTTTGGATAAGTTACGAGGGGCCCGGTTTATGTCTACAATCGATCTAAAACAAGGCTACTGGCAGATCGCCCTGAAACCTGAGTGCCGCCCGTATACCGCTTTTACTGTGCCTGGCCGTGGGCTTTATGAATGGAATGTCATGCCATGTGGCTTGCATTCGGCCGGAGCAACATTTCAGAGAGCTATGGACGAAGTATTCGGCCCCGACATGCAAGACCATGTATTGGTATACTTAGACGATATCATCGTGCTAAGTAAAACGTTCGATGACCATCTAGTGCATTTGAAGGAAGTGTTCCGCCGTCTCAGAGAAGTAAACCTGAGAATAAATTTAGACAAATGCCACTTCTGTCGGCCCAGCCTTAAGTACCTCGGGCATGTGGTATCAAAAGAAGGTATCCATACCGACCCTGACAAAGTTGCCGCCGTCCGCGATTTAAAAGCCCCGACTAGCCTCCGAGAACTTCGCAGAATCTTGGGAATTTGCTCTTGGTACCGCCGGTTTATCCAGGATTTTTCCACCGTGGCTGCCCCCCTGACTCACCTGTTGAAGAAGGCCGTGAGATGGAGCTGGACGCAGGAACAGCAAAGAGCATTTGAGACCCTGAAACGACGATTGACCGAAGCCCCTGTATTGGCCTGTCCTGATTTTTCGCAACAGTTCACGCTGCAAACCGATGCCAGCCAAACGGGACTAGGCGTGGTGTTAACACAAACCTTGGAGGGGCACGAAAAAGTGATCGCGTATGCTAGCCGTACGTTAACGGAGCTAGAGGGCAAATACGCAGCCACTGAGAAAGAGTGCTTGGCAATTCTGTGGGGGATCAGGAAGATGAGACCGTACCTAGAAGGGTATCAATTTAAAGTAGTAACGGACCACCATTCGCTCAAGTGGTTGCACTCATTGGAGAATCCGTCAGGGAGGCTGGCCCGATGGGCGTTAGAGTTGCAACAATACGATTTTACTATACAATATCGTAAAGGCGCACTCAACGTCGTGGCCGACGCGCTGTCCCGGGATCCCCTGCCGATCTCAGAGCCGGACCGAATCGCCGCCGCCCGTGACGTCAATCCTGACTGGGTGACGAACCGGAAGGAACAAGTACGCCTCACTCCTGACCGGTACCCCGAATACAAAATAGAAGACGAACAGCTATACCGCCGATTCACCTCCACCAATCCTGCCGCCGACCCGAACACGTTTGAATGGAAGTTATGCGTGCCGACCGCCGACCGCAACAAGATTTTATTCGAGAATCACGACGTAGTGACCGCTGGACATCTAGGAGTCGCGAAAACGACCGCTCGTATTATGCAACACTATTACTGGCCAGGCATGTTCCGAGACATCGCCAAGTACATTCAACGATGTCAAGTGTGCATACAGTTCAAACCTTCCCAGCAGAAGCCTAGTGGAATGATGCACACTACCCCATCCAGTTTTCCTTGGGACGTCGTATGCGCCGACTTCATAGGCCCACTACCGCGGTCAGCCAGAAGCAACACCATGTTGTTAGTGATGGTGGACAAATTTTCAAAATGGGTAGAAGCAGTCCCGATGCATGCCGCGACCGCCACTGGGTTAATAAAAGCCGTCCGCGAGCGAATCATCACTCGGTTCGGAGTACCCCGCACTCTCATATCAGACAATGGGAGTCAATTCACGAGCCGTCTATTCCAGGAATTTCTATCGGAGTTAGGTGTTACCCAACGCTTGACCGCACCGTACACTCCCCAAGAAAATTATACCGAACGTGTGAATCGGGTATTAAAAACCATGATCGCCCAATATACTCAAGGCGACCAGCGAAGATGGGACGAGCACCTTCCCGAACTGACTTTTGCGCTCAATACCAGCCGCCACGAATCCACTGGATTTACTCCTGCCTTCCTCAATTTCGGACGAGAGTTGCGGGTACCAGGCCATTTACTGTCTGACATATCTCCAAATAACCTTCTTGAAGAACCCAATCTTCGCACAGAACGTATGCGAACACTATTTTCATTGGCCAAAATGAATCTCCAGCGCGCCTCCCAAACACAGGCAAAATATTACAATTTGCGACACCGCCCCTGGCGCCCATGTATCGGCGAGCGTGTGTATAAAAAAGACCGGGTAATATCATCAGCAGCGAAATATTTCACCGAGAAGCTAACGCCAAAGTATGAAGGACCATACGAGGTCATTAAATTTGTTTCTCCCGTTATAGTTGTGCTACGTAGACTGGGAATTCGCAATCACGCAGCTGCCACGACCCGAGCGCATGTACGAGATTTAAAAGGGATCACAACAACAGAAAATGCAGGTAATGGAGATAACAACTGCGCAGCTGATATTGCGCAGATAAATGCAAACAAGGAAAACTTCATTCGACCACCGACCACCGAGCGACACAGACCTCGTTGGAAAAATAAAGAAATTATTAATTTTAAACAACCGAAAATGGATCATAGCAAGCAACCAAGAAAAAGGCCCCAATCTACTTCGCCCGACAACCCATGTAAGAGGAGACCAACCCAGCCCTGTCGACCGCATCCCGGAGACCGTCCGGTTGTTTTGCAGTTGGTGCAAACGGCGCCGACCAAAGCGGTTACAACTAGACGGGTAACTTGTCGACCCACTCATCCACCAGCCATGCTCATTCGGCCACCGCCTGGCCCTGAGGGACAGATGAGCCAGATCAAATCGGCGCGAGACAAGGCCAGCGCCTTGTGGGACGAGCGCCAGCTGAACGAGCTGCAGCGAGCAACTCGTAGCGATCTTCCGCCGACATGGAAACTGATTGAGATCGACTTGCCCCCAATGGACAAGGTACGTCGGTTAATTGTTCGCAGCGTTTTAGAGGGCCCAGCTGCCAAGCAATTGCACCGCTTGGATCCCCGGTTATTCCCACCGCCCGAAAAGCCCGCGACCGTGCCCGAGCTTCAGAGCCCTAGCTCCCCCGATATCAAGACAACCGCAGCAAGCGTCGGGAGCGCACACATGTCAAAGCTAGTTCCAGAGCAGAAGGAACGCGGCCAGCCCCCGATCACCAAGACCCAGCGTAGGAGAGCCGACCGACAGAAAAACACGTCTGCCGACCCGTTCCAAGGCATTACATTCGTGTTCCGGCACGACACCCAACCTTTCGTTTTGCGGAAAAAGGACAGGAGCATCGTCGTGACTCCTAACTTCACCGGTACGGAGGCGGTGCTGTCATTCCAGGACAAAAGCAAGGTGGTCCCAATGGAACTGCGGGAGGTTTAGGCCGAGCGAGTTTAAACTTTGATGATGATGATCGTAGAACGATCGGGTTTTGTTTTAAGCGCAGTATGATAGAGTTTGGTTTTGTTTAGTTACGGAAATCAGTTTTATTTTCTCTCAGGATAGGGATTAAGTTTGGTTTTTTTATACAACGCCTGAATTTGAGTATTTTGACTATTTTTTTTTATAACGTTTACTTAAAAAAAAAAAAAAAAAAAAAAAAAAGGAAAAAAAAGGAAAAAAAATTATACAAAAAAAAAGAAGAAAAAAAAAAGGAAAAAAAATATATATATATAAAAAAAAGAAAACAACAAAAAAAAAAAAAAAAAAAAAAAGAAAAAAATACATATAAAAAAAAAAACAAAAAAAAAGAAGGGCAGGATTTAAGTCCCTCAAATCAGAAAAACATACAAGAACTCTTCCAGTTAGTACCAGAGGGTTCTGAGACGAGAGGGTTCTCGTCTTTCGAAGAAGGGGGGATCTGTGACGAAGCGTCACAATTTAATTTCCGCCCCCACTTTCAAACCACCGCATCAAAGTACTCTACGTGTTTTTCCTTTTATTTTTTTTTGCCCACAAGCAATTAAATTACCCAATGAACATTTATTCCAAGGCCAAATATCATCGTTTTGCATGCATCTCCTTATGAGAAAATGCATTGGCAAAGGCCTGCCGATTTTTTATATGTGAAATTGTCACTGACTTATAATTCACATTGTCTTTCATTGGGAAAAGTAATAAGTAGAAGTGGTTTTTGCACTACAAACCAGAAAAAAATTTACGGGTTCTCATACCTATAACGTAAACTTTACTTTTTCTCTTCTTGGACTATTCTAGTCTCGCTTTGTAGGAATTTACATTATTACGGTGTTGCCCACCGAGTGTGTAAACGTTCCTCCGCCGCTTCAGTTGTCTTAAGGTAGATCCATTTGTCTACGGTGTTGCCCACCGAGCGAGTAGGTTCTTCTTTTTGGTAAACTCTCTACCTCTATATAGGAATTTACATTATTACGGTGTTGCCCACCGAGTATGTAAACGTTCCTCCGCCGCTTCAGTTGTCTTAAGGTAGATCCATTTGTCTACGGTGTTGCACACCGAGCGAGTGGGTTCTTCTTTTTGGTAAACTCTCTACTTCGTTAGTTACATTATTACGGTGTTGCCCACCGAGTGTGTAAACGTTCTTCCGTCGCTTCAGTAGATCTATTCGTCTACGGTGTTGCCCACCGAGCGAGTGGATTCTTCTTTTGGTAAACTCTCTACCGCTTTAGGAAGTTGCATTATTACGGTGTTGCCCACCGAGTGTGTAAACGTTCCTCGCCACTTCAGTTGTCTTAAGGCAAATCTATCCGTCTACGGTGTTGCCCACCGAGCGAGTGGATTCTTCTTTTGGAGAACTCTCCGTCTCTTCAGGAAAATACATTATTACGGTGTTATCCACCGAGTGTGTAAACTTTCTTCTCCAGTCAACCTTCCTAGCGAGGGCCGGTTCATTACCATCCGCAACCGCAGACTTTTCCTACGTAATCCGCCGCCGCCGACTTAGTGTCTTGCCCTAGGAAAGCGCACACACTTCCTACGAAGTCCGCCCACGCCGATCAATTGTTCTGCCGTTCTCTACAACGCAGGCACTTCCCACGTAGTCCGCCCCCGCCGATAAATTGTTCTGCCTTCCCCGTAACGCAGACCTTTATTTCGAAATCCGCGGTCGCCGACAGAGTGCCTAGCCTAACGCAGAGCCAGTCAAAAATTCATCAGTACCGGACAGAGGACGCAGCAGCCGCAGCGTCCAACCCCCAGGAGAACGTCACCGCGACCCCCAACGGCATCAGACATCCCGAGAAGACCAGCCATCCCGAGAAGACTATAGTACCAGAGACAAGAGACGAAACTTACAAAAAGTTTATCCGAAAAGTCATTAATCATTTGTAAAAAATTGTAAAACTTAAAAACCGAATTTATAAAATCCTAAGAGAAATTGAAAAAAAATAAATTTAGAATTACTTAGAAAATACCCGACCGTTTCCGCGTCTTCATTTCATCTTGAGAAGTTGGACCGCCGACACCCAAGTCTTACGAAGCTTCCTTGGGTAGACCCTGGACACCCTGAGTCCTACCCCAGCCTCGTAAAAGAAGCATCACAGGCTGTAACATCAGCATATTGTTCCATATTTCGAACAAAAAGCTTTATAAATTATTTCTTATGCACAATTAAAGCTTCTTTAGTACACTACAGTACACTTTCATTAGGCGTCATCTTCTAGCTTGCTATGATAGCATTTCGTTCATATCTCACTGCAATAGAATTATCATATCTTAAGCCAAAAAGCCACCGCAAGTAAAAGCTTTGAGATGTTCAAAAACGAATTCGCATTCGAACAACAGTCCTCATTCATCCATTGCTCAAATTGCCATTCTGTATTAAACTTGTGTTAAAAAACAAATTAGTGTTTCGAATATAGAACTGTTTGGATTTAGAGTTCTTAGGTGAGTAAAGACTTCATATTTAAAATTTACCAAAAATACCAACTTCAATAAGTTATCATATTTGCTATCACACAAAAAAAGCAATTTTTTAAATCTATTGTCAAGCGCTTACTCACTGGTCACATTATGACTCACGTTGTAGTTTCTTCATAGCTCAATTACCGAACTATAATTTTTGGTGTGTTCAATGTTCATACTCGTTCAGACATTTTTTGAAAAAGTAAACTTAATGTGTAGTGAAATACAAAGCCTGGCGGCTACCGCTTTTCTCACTTAATTCTTAAAATAGTTTGTTTTATAAACATACTCGATTGCAAGTTTGCAAATTCCAGTGTGTATCTCTTCGATAATAAAATAAAAGAGAATTAGCAGGCCGCGAATGACGTAGGCTTCTAATAATCTCAAGAGAAAGATAAACAAACCAACTTTCACTGATTATTCATAACACCTCTGTGTGCTTTTGTGCAAAAAATAAATAATAATTATGTCATAGAGGCAAAAGTGACGTTTTTTTTACCATTAAAATTTACTTAAAGTTTGTGCTAGCAGTGTCGGATTTAGTTTGCGCAGGGCCTGTGGAAATTCGATGGAGTGGCTGGTGCCTGGTGGCTCTTTAACTGCAATGGGGTCCCAAATAGAGAATGATAAAAATATGATCCATACACCTTTATTAACTATTTGTAAATTACTATTTTGATGTCTTCTAAAGTACCTAACAGAAGAATATCACAGACCCTGTTGAGCTCTGAAAAGCCAAAAGCCAGACAGCAGCGGTGAAATATAACTGGCAATTTACAAAGAATGACGAAGTTGACATTTGTTGCTTCAACAAATCGACCAAAATGATTAAATTGTTCAACAAATCGATCCAATTCAATACCGAAAAATTAGTCGGTAGTAGTCGCTTTATTCGTACGAAGTTTCAATAAATCGACCAATGTGAACTTCGTCAACAATTTCAATAAGAAAATTTCAATTTACGGCGACAATAATAGAAAAATGATTGTACATCATTTTAAGCGCTTATTTCAGGAACAAAACTTATCACAAACTATTTTATAATAAGGGGAATAATTTAATAAATTAATGAATACCATCGGTCCACGCTGAAAAAGCGGTACCCGGTAACTACTCCTGTAAAACTAGTTTTATGTTTCGTAAAAAAACGGCTATTTGTATGTATATCTTATCGTTGTTCGTATTGTAGCAAGGCTCCAATTCGCGAAGAAGAATCTTCCACAAACTGCAAAAGTATTCAAATTTATAATCAACTCCGCAAAAAACAAGAAAGCAAGGGAGCTGGAAGATGTGTCTACCGCAGCTCCTGATGAATCCAAGTTTTTCAGGAAATGAGAAAACACAATCTTAAATAAGGTGACGACCAGCGACAAAAAAAAAAATGAAGGAGAAAAGCGCAGGAGATTTGGTCGTTAAAGTTTATTGACGGTGTGGGGCTCAAAGACAGTTTCTTGAGGATGACAGTAAAATCTCGTACAGGTGACGACAATAGGTTTGTTCGTTGAAGCCCTGGGTTTGCCATAAAATGTTTTTTGAAAAGCAACACTAAAAAAGGGCTCAAAAAGTGCTTTTCGAGCCCTAGGGTTGACTTAGGTTTTCCCTCAACTCGTCCCAGGTTTTTGATGTTTGTTTTTTGAGGACTGAAAAACTCAGGATTTTTTGACAACTCATAGGGCTGTCAGAAAAACCTCGGTCAACTCTGAGGAAAGTTCAACGAACAAAATTAATATAACGTTGACTTCTTGAACGAACAGTCACCTTGAGACCGGTTCCCAGAAGTTAAACATGCTAACCATTACGCCACGTTCACTACATGCAGTGGAATTATGGTTGCCTTATTTAAGTTCACAAGAAAGGGAGATGCACGGACATGAGCGGGTATTGAGGTACCGACAGCAAAAACCAAAAACCATTGCGGTTTATCGCGAGTAAGTCAACATTCAACAACATGGACATTAGACTGGGCCAAAATAATTTTTTGTTTTTGTTCCAAAAACCATATTGAAAATATTGTTTGGGTATCCCAAAAAAAAGTTCCAAAAAAGTTTGAGCTAGAAAAAAAAAAAAAATTATTTAGAGGTCTATCAATCAGTTTTTATATTTCTTAGACCTAACCTTATTTGAGCGTCCAAACTTTTCAATTATTTGAGCCCAAACAATTTAACGACAAAAATTTTTGTAGAAAATTAAATTTCCTTAAAAAAATTTCAAATTAAAAATTTTTCTCACACAAATCGTTTCCGAGTAATCAAGCTTTGAAAAATGATATGTTTTTTTGATTTCCCTTTTTTAACTTGGAGTTTCTTAACTCACGTACAAATCAATATGTCAAAAATTGCAAACATGTTTTTTAAAGAAAGTTTAATTTTCTAAAAAAAGGTCCTTTTTATTTTTTCACAATGTGCTTCCTTCAGAAGTTATTCACGATTAAAGTTGAAAAATTAAAACGTTCTCGTTTTTTCGTTGTTGATTCTTTTTTATTTTACTCAATGTTGCAAATTTAATTTTGCACAAAAATATTTGTCGCTAGATTTGTTGGGCTCAAAATAATTGAACAGTTTTGACGCTCAAATAAGGTTAGGTCTAAGGCCTCGGCCACGCAGTAAGCGGCAGAGCGGCAGAGCGGCAAAAAAAAATTAAAACATATGAAATCACACAGGAGTGGCCACGCAATGAGCGGGCGGCAAAACAAAATTCTGAGCGGCAAAGCGGCGCCGCTCAGCAATCAAACATGTTTTAATTTTCTGAGCGGCAAACAGCATTTTATATTTATATCAGTGACGAAGCGTCCATATATTGAGTGGAATGAGTGCTTCCGTTAACGAATTTAAAAAGATCTTAGGTATAATGGAAAAACAATTATAATGGCAATTTATGTAGACGATGGAATTGTGACTGGAGACGATAAAGCTCAAGTGGTACCCGTGATTGAACATTTGCAAAAAGAATTTGAAATCGAACAAATGCCAGTTGGTTGTTTTCTTGGTCTGGAGATTGATCAGGGTGCGGATGGTTCAATACTTATGCACCAAGCAGGATATGCCAAGAGGATTTTACAAAGATTTCACCATGAAAGTTGCAATCCAGTGTCTGTTCCAGCTGACCCAAATCAGTTACTTTCGAATTTTGAGCAATCATAACCAAGCAAGTTTCCATATCGACAACTAGTTGGAAGTCTTATGTACTTGGCCATAGCTACAAGACCAGATATTAGTTATGCGATTGGGAACGTAAGTCGATATATGTAAGTTACCATTTTATACGTGAAAAATTCGAGGAAGGATGTTTCGAGTTAAAAAGTTTATCAACAACAGACATGGTTGCTGACATCTTAACCAAGGCGTTACCGAGAGAACGTTTTCAATTTCTACGATCTTTAATGGGAGTTTTTGACAAAAAGTGGGAGTGTTGAAAATATTACGTAGGTATTGCCAGAATCTATCTGGAAATCTTCGTAAATTCAAAAATAAATGATCAAATTCACCAAATTCCGATCTTAATTGGTTAATCGGATGAACACCAAATCGTCTTCTTTTTTGTATACGTTTAAGTAATTTGTACACATACAAACGATTTTTCGACAATAAAATACGGCGAACTGTTCTTGACAACGGCATTTTAACTACTAATCGCTCAAAAGCAATCGCTCTCAGTGCCTGGCCATACGTCGCTTAGAGTTGCCGCTCAGCCGCTCGCCGCTCAGCCGCTTAGTGCCTGGCCATACGTCGCTTAGAGTTGCCGCTCAGCCGCTCTGCCGCTCGCCGCTTACTGCGTGGCCGAGGCCTAAGAAAAATAAAACACGATTGATAGACCTCTATATAATTTTTTTTTGAGCTCAAACATTTTTGGATCTTTTTTTAGCTATCCCAAACAATATATTAAATATTTTTTTTTTGCCCATTCTAAGGGACATGTCTATAAATGGTCTTGTATGTCGGTGAAATAGCCTATTCCCACCCACCGGGGCAAAAACGTGATTCGTACAAAAACGAGTTAACCTGTTTCCACCAGTTTTCGTTTGAAGTCTGGACCAATTTGCACTCAAAATAATTTCCATCCGAGTTATGGTGAACACCGCAAATTGTTTTTTTTTTAAGACGTTCTGGGGGAAGCTCTGTTACCGGCTTATGCTTCAACATTTCTGAATGAAAAAATTGCCCTATATTGTCGAAAGTATGCTCAATAATATACGAAAGGTCCGAATAAAATTACTCAATCTGTATTAAAGAAAAAAACTCCCAAAAAAGTCTTTTTTTCACTTTGAAATCATAACCCCCCTCCTGAACTTCTTAAAAAGTAAATAGTTTCGTTCTGTAATCGCACTTTTTTATATAGATTTGCTTATATAATGAAAATATATTAGGTAAAACCCTTGCGCAAAAGTGTAATGTTATTTCACAGAGCGAACGTTATCGAACATTTTAGAACACTAGTTGACATTCTTTCTAAGGGTGTTTTTTTTAAAGGTATTGAACTTTGAAATGGAATAAAACAAAGATGATTTTTTTTTATTGATATGAAATTTACTTTATTCGGAAGACAATCTTCTGGCGTTATAATTTTAATATGATTTCTGGCATATGACGCCAACGCCTGGCTGGGACGTAGTCTAATCTGGAGGTCCAATTTTCGATGACTTTTTCCAACATTTGTTGCCGTATATCGGCAATAACGCGCCGAATATTGTCCTCCAAGTGCTCAATCGTTTCGGGCTTATCGGCGTAGACCAGCGACTTCACATATCCCCACAGAAAATAGTCAAGCGGCGTTAGATCGCAAGATCTTGGGGGGTAATTCACGAGTCCGAAACGTAACCAAACGTTTCCTTTAATGTGGCACCAGCTGTGTGCCGTCTTGTTGAAACCACAACTCCTGCACATCATGGTTGTTCAATTGATGGACGAAAAAGTCAGTAATCATCGATCTAAAGCGGTCACCATTGACTGTGGAGATCAGGGCTCCACATGCTTTAAATCCATCGCAGCTATTTTAACAGCCTTTGAATATCGCAAGTGGAGACCATTATAGCAGCTTTATTTTCACAGCCTGCGATAGATAGCATACATTTATCGCGGGCAGTGCCGGATTTACCTTTTTAGGGCCCATAGGCGGAATTTTTGTGGGGGCCCGTTTCACGTTAATGTAAGATAATATCGATAAAGACGGAGAAATTTCATGTTAGTACATGATTCTACATTCAGTCCAGAGATAAGAAATTAATTAGATGGCAAACTTCACACATACATTGAAACTGCCTACAAGCTGATTTCACCTCTACTACTTTGAGTACAGCTTCCTCCATACTAAGGCCACGTCTGGCTGACTTTTTGTATTTTGAAAGCGTTTTATAATTTTTAAAACTTTTTGTGAAAAATTTTGTTTCCAGTTTCGCATTCCACTTTTTCAATATTATTTTCGTTTTATATGTCAGATCAACAAATGTTCGTTTGATAATAGTAGATTTAGTAAGAATAGGGCAGTTTTTACTGGCACTGCAGTTATCATAAGTTTTTATTGTATTTTATTTCAAGCAAACCATCTGTTAGAAACAGTGAATTAAATAAATTAATAGTTTTCGATTGGAACTGTGTCAAAAAGGTATGCTTAAGCTAAAATAAGATTATTATTATTCTTATCATCATTGCCAGTGAACAGTTACAATAGACGAAAAAGAGGCATTTCTGATTAATGCTACTTTTTTCAAAGCAGTATTAGCTTAAATTTGTGAATGAAAAGAATTGACATTATGTGCTGACTGCTAGTATTCACATTCATGCCTTTATAAAATTAAACAAACATTTCAAAATTAGTTTAAATCGTGCTTTTACATACGACCTTTGAATCATAGCTTTGGAATGTGCTTGAAAAGAAAAAGTATGAATAAAAATCTTAATACAGCAATAATAATAAATTCATTACAAAAAATATCAAAAAATGTAACTACCAGTTTGGAAAAACTGCCGGAGCAATTTTTTCAATTATTTACAGAATTTAACTAATGTCTAGCCTTACCCTTAGCTTTCGCTTTTACGGCCATTTTTTTCGTGGTGAAAGTAAAAAAAACCTGACCATTTTTCAACATTTGAGCAGTTCACACTAGATACATAGTTGGAAAGACAAAAAAAATAGCCCAAGAATACCGAGCAAAGTTCGATTGTCATGTATGTTGTTTTCCTTGTTTTGACAAGTAAGATCTTAAATTCAGATTTTCAGCCAAGTTTTTCCATCTGAAAATCTATGTTCGAAAATCTGAAAATCTGAATGTCATCTGAATTGTCATCTGAAAATCTGAAACTTTTTACAAGGGAAAAGTGACAGAATCTTAAGTTAAGATTTTCGAACATAGGTGCCAGAAACGCGGCCAATTTCTTATCTCTGATTCAGTATGATGCGTTCTTCTGCTAGAAAAAATCATGTCGGCAAGAATGTGGCGGTCGATAAATCAGTTCCCTTAGAATATTCATATTACAGTAGTCACGGTGAACAAACTTAATGTAACAGTAATTTCTCTTAATTAAATAGTGATTTCTCGTTATGATGGTAATTTCTCTCTTATGATGGTTTTAATTCTTTTCGATTTAACAACTTGCAAATTATATAATTAATAATTGAGATTTGAAAATTTGTTGATCTTTGAAAATATTTAATGTGTAAACGACGTAAACAAAGTGACCCGATTTCTTAAACTTTGAATATTATAATTTAATATGAGTGAAATAATGAGTGAAATATTTGTTAGCTGGGCTACTTAGTTTTCTACACTGGTTTGCAGCTTAATTGTTAATAAACAATCTCGAGCTGGGCTTTGTGGGTTACTATACACTCCGGTTTGCAGATCAATTGTTTATAAACGTTCACGCGCTGGGTTACGGGGGTTACTGTACTCTGGTTTGCCGATTATTTATTTATAAACATTTACACGCTGGGCTACGTGGGTTACTGCACTCTAGTTTGTAGTTTAAGTTTTTATTAATTATTAATAAATATTCGCGAGCTGGGCTACGTGGTTTACGGCACTCTGGTTTCCAAAATTTATTTATAAACAATCTCACGAGCTGGACTACGTGGGTTACTGTACTTTTTTTTTAAATTTTCAATTTGTGCGGCCCCATATTTTGTGGGGGCCCCTAGGCGCCGCCTAGTCCGCCTATATGGTAAATCCGGCTCTGATCGCAGGGTATCTATCGCAGCTATAGAAGCGGTGGAAACTGTCATATGCATATGGTTTTCCACCATTTTGATATTTCGTTGTTGTGTTTGGTATAATAAAGTATGCTACAAAATGCCCACAGCATAAAATATGGCAGCTCTGCTTTCTTGCGTCTGTCATATTCCTGTTTTCTGCTATGAAATTAAAGCAAGTGGAATTTACAGCGCAACGTTCTGGGCCGCATCGTTTATAAACAAGTACGGATCAATTATTCCACCACACCACACAGCCAGTTTTTCTGGATGTAACGAGGATTATGAACTTAAATAGCTATGGCATTGCCGTCAGCTCGGTTAGCAAATTAATGAGAATTTTCTTAACAGAAAGTAAAATAATTAAACAAATTCAGTTATAAGTAACATCCTGTATTGATATATGGTTTTCAAAAAAATATAGAGCGTCTTCCAGTCAGTATCATTAAGTACGGCGATTGTTTCTTGCAGCGTCATAGTTTTCTTATTGAAATATGAATTTCGATAAGGAGCAAATATTGGACACATACTTATAAAATGGAAACAGTCTTCTTTGGCTTTTAAATTGCATAATGTGCAGAACTGGTTGAAACTGCCGTTGTAAGGATTTCCGTTGAGGCCAAGAACTTCGCATCTTGTTTTGAATATCAAAGAAGGAGGATTATTATTACTCCAAATACGGCAGTTTTGTTTATTCACGTATCCATTCAACCAAAACTGAGCTTCATCGCTAAACAAAATGCGCTTATGAAAATCGGGATCGACGGCTATGATTTTCAAAATAAATTTGCACAATTTGGAAGCGTTGTTCAGGCGTCAGTCTATTCATGTTGAAATGCGAAACCAAACTAAACATAAAGCACTTGACAGCTGACAAAATGGCCGCCAGTAAAAAAATTGTTGACAGCTTAAAGTTCTATACCTCTAAAAAAACATATTTGGAAAGACATAGTTTTTCAATATTTTCCAATGCTGTTTGAGCGTAAGGTCACTTATTTCGATACGCGTGTGTATGATACTGACTATTTGTCCATATTTCGAGTGAGAATTAGCTTTCAGATTCAAAGGTACCTTTATATGAAAGGAAACCACGAGATGGCTCCTCCTGCATTTGTAGTCAAGAGGACTTTCAAGTATTACGTAACCGAATTTCATGATGTATTCTTATAAAACTTTACGGTGGGTTTCAGGGACGAAAGTAATACTTGAACACCTACCAAGCTACATAGGTTGATATTTCATTGAACATTTCAGCCAAAGCTTTCGATCGATGTCAAGTGATGTACTTAGGTATTATCACCATTTTTTAACCATTGCATTTAACCACTTCGTACAAAACCTTGGCTCGTCAGCCTACACACGGTCTTACGGTAGTGTGAGTTTATCAATGAGTAGTAGAATTGCAATTGTTTGTACTTACTTGCATACATGCGCCCACCATTTACAACAACGGAAGCAATTATTGCAAATCTTTTATTACTTTCAGTGCAAGGTAATCTTATCTAATCGTTTTGTTATTGATTGAATTAGTTGACAATACAACCCAACGATAGGGTGTCCATCTGAGGTCTGTCTAAAAAGAGAACATTTTGCTCTAGAATTCAAAAAAAAGAGACATTCGAAAAATATTAAAGAGAACAAAAAGAGAACAGAAGAGAAAATAAAGAAATATTTTTTGATAGGTATAGTGTTTTTTTTTTGCATTTCGTCGAAAAAGTGCTTTTCCTTTTTGTGATCATCACATTTGTTTTCTATGAAATCGAAAATTTTTAGGTACATGAATACATTAATTCATTTTCAAAAGAATATTTAACTCTGGTTTCTTGTTAAATAATAACTTACATATTTTGAAAATGTCGCCGCAGTTCGCACAACGCACAATTAAAGAGGAAAAGAGACAGTCATCTTTTTTATTTAACAACGACCACCGGCTTTCACTTTACATACCATGAGTATTTATGTAGTTTGTGATAGCAATGGGCTTTTGCTGCATATGTCTTTGTTGCTTCTCTTCCTAGCTTACAGGAAATATAGCACGAGAGAATGAGATGAATGATTTTGAAGTAGTGTAGTTAAACTGACGTCTAAGAAAAGCTGAATCTTAGGTTTTTTTTTAGTAAGAGGAAATATATTTCATCACCCCAATGTATTCGAAAGAACAGCAATAATTCTTTACACCACGTTTACACTTAATTGAGCTGTTAAAAAATTTATGAAATTAATTCGAATAAAAAAAGTAATATATGTATAAAGAAAAAAGAGAATAAAAAAAGAACCTAACGAGAAAAGATAGTGTAAAATAGATCAGACCTAAAAAAGAGAACATGTTCTCTTTTAAAGAGATAAGATGGACACCCTACCCAACGAGCAATTTCTACTTTTATGTTATCAACGAGGGCAGCACTCAAAGGACATGAGACATTTGCGGTAAATTATCTTGGTTTAATTTTATGAATTATGGTTCTAATGATTTACATGAAAAAGAGGTTCCGGAGTTGATTGTTAAAACTTTCCTCAGAGACTCATTACAATTATATTTTGACCGTGAAAAGTTTGTCGAATCTTTCGATTCTTTGGTCATTATTGGATTATTGTCATTAAATAAAAAAATAAATAGGAAGGTACAACAGAGCGAGGTGCCGCTGGGCCTACCGCATTTCTCACAATCATGCCTTGTGACTTGTGAGGCAATGTAGGGGACCTACAATTTTCTGCCAGTTCCGAACGGCTAATTGAGAAAGCTCTTTTCATGGCAATGAATTTACTAAACGGAGAACTTTCCAATTCCTCACGAAAGGCGATACCCTAGGAAAAACATTTTGCCTCTGCTGGGATTCGAACCTCGAACCTCTGCGTTAGCAGGTGGACATGCTAACCATCACACCACGGGTACCACATTATAGTCATTCAGCTCTGAAAATAACAAAACGAAATCATTCAAAAAAATTTAGTTAATGTAACACTCAACAAACTCCATATTTTCAACTTAAACAAACTAAACTGATCTGTGACTTGAACTTGAGACATATAATAACGGCGCATCGTATGTGAATGGGGCATAATCAATGTTTTTTATCCACACCATTAGCCGAGTTTTATTGGGAATCTATATTCACTTATATTCACTTAAGCAAAACATCGCTCATGGAAAAACAACAATTCCTAAGTGAATAGCGTAAGTGAACAAAAATAACTCACTTACCTAAGTGAACCACAGGGATGGTTGGTTAATCTCTTTTTTGGAACCCAGAGGTTGGCAGTCTTTGGGATGTGTTCGTTAATATTTCTGATTTTCGACAACAGATTCAAAAAGTCTGCTTCTTTACTTTGCGCACAGAAATTCACAATCCGTCATATTTTAAAGAATGGGGGTAAAATTCTCTCTCAGAAACTCTCTGAAAGAGCGTAATTGTCTTAAAAGTAAAGAAACGCCTTGAACAAAACATTCACAGCAACGCAACGCTTGGAAAAACGTCTGTTTGACAGTTGTTGTATTTGTTTTGGCTGTGCACGATTTCTGTCCACAGAAATTTTAGTGGCAGGAACTCGCAGGGTGGGGAAATTTTTTCTCTCTCGAGAGCACTCTCTTTTGTGCACTGCTATGAAAAATTGCTCTGGTAGAACGGGATTAGTCACATGAGTCACTTGCTAGCTTATGACTTCTGACCACAGAGGAGATACAAGAAGAGGCAAAACCATACACACACCACGGCATCTGTCCTCAAACTGACTTCACAAACACCACTTTATTTTAAGCTTTCAAAACCAGTTTGAAATCCGAAAATAAAGTCGTGTTAAGATGGTGGTGGCAGGAGAAGCAATGGCTTTCCATCTTGTTCTTTATTCCTTTAAGCTTTTGACTTATTTAATTCATAAGTCACTTACTAACTTATGACTTAATGAGTTTAACTCACAAACTCGCAACCCTGAAATATATACCTGCATCGAAATTTGAATGCTTATCCGATTCGATTACCCGATCCTAAACATAAAAACAACATGAACAATATGAACACAGCCATAGCGAAAAAAAATTAAAGTGACATTTGTTTGTTAACCTCGAAAGTAAAAAGTTGAAACGCGGCAAATAAATTGAGAATCGAGAATTAAATTGCGAAAAATAGAAATGGAAAATAAAAAGTGTGCATTTATATTCTTCGGAATGCAAATTTTTCATGTTTCTTATCCTTAGAACAAGTGCCAGAGATACCAACATTGAAAGTAAAATTGAAAGTCAACATGCTAAATGAATATAGCCAAAAAATCGTTTTATTGTGAAGTGAATATAAATGAATATAGAAAATGCCCAATAAATCGCTGCTATTATCAATCAGCCACAAGCTACACCAGAACAAATACTTATAAACCTCTAATCTAAGAACTTTGCAGTATTTTAAGAAACGTAGAATATTAGATCATTGCAATGAAGGTCATCGTCTACACTCTAGACACATATAGAGTACTAACAGATTTTCGGTTTGGGTTAAGAAGGCAATTGAGAAACAAAACCTTCTCTACGAAAACTAAGGTAACAATGTGTAAGACCTTGACCATCCCAGTCCTGGTTTAAAACGCGGAAATTTGGATTTTATCGAAAGCGGATGAGGAAACCCTTGGTTGTTTCGAAAGAATAAATCTCCAAATGATCTTTGGTCCCGTATGCGAAGAGACAATGTGTGGAGAAGAAGATACAACAACGAGCTGTATGAGCTGTACCGCGACATGGGCATAGCCAGAAGAGTACGCATCGCGAGGCTACGATGGTTGGGCCATGTAGAGAAATGATGGCGAAATCAAGTGACTTAGAATGTAAAACTGGAAAGAGCTCGACCGAAATCGAAATTGTTGGCGTAAGATGTTGGTTGAGGCCCAAGTTCACCACAAACTGTAATGCCCACCTAAGTAAGTAAAAACAAAAATGGAGTCGGAGACAAAACAGAGCCCTGCGGAACACCATCATTTATGAAATGTGATTCAGGCTTGAAAACCAACCAACACAGCTTGTATTGAACGGCCGCGCCGTATAAGTAGATAATTTGGCAAGGAAGAAGAGGCACATCGGTTCCAAAAACAAGCATTTTCGATATGAGAGGAAAAGTATAAAGATTGGTTCCACTTTTTGGTGAAATAAGCCATTAAATACCCAGTGCACCTTTTGCTACGAAAGAGGGGTATTGTCGATCATCATTGAAAAGTTTTCGTTCTTTATGATATTTCATAATTTGACGGTTTATCAACGTGTCTATGATTGGTTGGTAATTGGAAGTGGAAGAAGTTTCACCTTTTTTGAAGACGGGCTGGACAAAAAATGCAGTTTTCCTCATGCTCGGAAAGAGCCAAGAGTTAAAACACAGATTGAAAAGTCTACACAGTGGTTTTGCCAACGTAGAACGGCGGTGACACCAACAAAATTTGTGCCAACGAGGAAGCACAATGACTAATCAACACTGAATCTACTTGTATAACTTGTATATAGCTGTTTTGCTAAACCTATCTACACAATGCCTGCATGTTGATGAGACTGAGACGCGTTTCGTTTGATAAGCCGACTTTTTTCAGAGTGTAATTAATAGAAATCATTAAAAGCTGACGACACAGCCAAAAGCAAAACATGCTTACATTGCATTGCAAAGCTTATGATTTTCACCTACCCACAAAACTTCTGAAAATTGAAATATCCACAATCCATAGCTCCATCTTCAAGATAAACCAAACATCATGAACCAATTTTGAAAATTCTCTCACAGCCCAGAAGAAGGACACTACTTTTTAATTTTGTCAAATAAGTTGAACAAGAGCAGAAAACTGTAATTATCAAAACCCAGCATAATCAAATTACAGTGGTGGTCCAGTATAACGAATGCCGATATAACGAATGATTGATATTACGAACACTTTTTTCAAGATTATTAGGTATTCTACATTACGAACAAATAACGAATTTCATATTAAATGACACTGAAAACTCTAAGAGGGAAGAGGCATTCAACAATAACATTCAACCCCCGAACAAACAAATACATATTAACGAATCTTTTCTTAAATTTGAGTACAAATTGAGTCTATTTACATAAAGATTTGTATAATAAAAATGTTTCGATACAACGAATTTTCGATATAACGAATTGACTCTGGATTTTATATCGTTCGTTACACTGGACCTCCACTGTACAATATATTTCTCTTAATCGAACTCTGTGGTGCTGCACCTTTTTCTATTTAGATAACAGAAAATTTTACTTAATTTTTTTATTGTGTGATAGACAAAGAATTAATATATGATTATTAAGAAAGTTTCCATAATTCACCCAAAAAGCATAAGGTGTCGAAAGTTAGGGCAATTACCAATGCATTAAAAACCCATTTCAAGTCCTCAGCTTTCATTGGTTCCAATTTCGGTTTGGCAGCTGTTTCTTCATTCAATTTCATTTTGCCGTTTTCTAGCAGTTCATAAAATGATCTCTGATTCCAAAACTGCCATAAACCAGAAGAGTGTACCTCCAAAATAAGATTGTTTATCATTTTCTTATAAATTGAGCTTCCATCCACCGTAAAAACTTGCTGCAATCCTTCGAACAAACACATTTTCTCTGGTAAACGAAACAATAGTTGATTAAAATACTTTTGTTGGTTTTGGACAATGTTCCACTTCAAAGTATTGACAGTGTAGGCAAACTTTGTGCTGAGAGAATCACGTAATTTAAGATATGTGCTCAGGTCTTCTAGTTGAAACATTTTTTGGTTGTTCTTTTTAAAATCTGGATAATATTTAAAAATAGAATTCATTTCTACGTGGTAACTAACTGCTTTTAGTTTAGATGCCAGGATATCGTCAAGTGATTGCATTTTCTTCTCCGATGGAGGAGTTGTCATCAAGGTTTGAAGAAATGCATCAAATGAAGTCACCAACATGATACCAAAAAAGAAGATCAACGTGTACATGATTTTCAAACTGACAGAGGCATTGGGTTTTTCTATTAAAGACTGTCCAAGCATAAAGCGCAAGCAATTTCCATTCAAAAGTCGAAACTTTTTCCCGTCGCACAGAAACGAGTTGAGTTCGAGCAAAAACGACAACACTACAACTAATCCGATGGTAATAAGAAGGGCATCCCACTGAAAAACAATTCCAAACACCTTAAAAATGGGCACTTTGGGCTCCACTGGAATCATAATACAGAAATCAATAATGTTGTATGGATAGGATATCCAGTTTATAGTTTCGTCACGAGTGGTAGTAGCGGCAGCTGAGAGTTCTATCGTCCCATTGAATACTAACTCCCTCAAATCATATGCAGAAAGTTTGAAATTTATATTGGATTTGTTGAGCCTAGCGTTGTGCTTTGTAGCTAAGGCACTCCAAAAGTGTCCCATATTTCCTCTGATCAGGTATTCACCTTGTGGGGTTTGGGAAATAATAATTCCTGGCTCAGGTCCTCCGAATACAACTGGCAAGTACATTCCTTTGAAATCACGTAAGCGATCCGGGAAATATAATGTTCCCCGTGCATCATCAGTCCAGTTGACTTTTTCGATGGCAAATGCTGGAATCTTGGTGTATCTGTAGAGCATTGGCGAGTCTTGAAAGTCCTGAAAGAGTACAATTACGTTTATCATGTGGTTATCCCAACAAAAGTTGAAAAAGTCCTCCAACTTGAAACCATCTCCCGATTGATTGTTGACAAGGAATATGGTTTTACAGGTTCGCATGTATTGAAGGTACTCCAGGAGTCGCTTCAGGACCAGGTGCTGGACATCCAGCAGAACAATTGCAAGAATGTTCTCATTGTGTGCATATTTTAGTGAGAACGAGGCAGCGGTATCGGTTGAGATTATCACTGGAATTGGAAAAGTAATGGAGACGTCTCTGAAGAAATTCTCACCCCATTGAACAGCAGAAAGTTGTTTTGATGTCGAAAGTATAAAAATGCTTTGGAATTCCCCATCTCGCTTTATGTTATCGAAAAAAGACAGAAGTTTGTAGTTCTGTTCAGTAGCTGCAATAGAAATAAACGCGGTCAGAGCCAAAATATTTTTATTCATTTTCTGACCCTCAAAAGAAAAGAAACACAACAGAACTGTTGGTATTTTTTTTTTAAACGCGAGGAAAAGGCAGTTTAATTTTGTCTTTTAATTTTGTTAATATCTTTTATAAGCCCACAATTACTTTAATTAACTTAAGAATGGACAATTAACAAGGTTATTTGATTCTTAGTAAAATATGCGTCAACATTATACAACGACTTACATATTTCATTTATTTTTATGAAGAAAGAAATGAATGGTAATAGGGTTATTTTTTTTTAATTGTCTTCATCAAACCTACCTCTATATTGAGGTTATATTGAGGTGATTTTAGTTGAACTGTGGGGTTTTTGTGTTGCAGGATTGCGACCACTAGCCACGGTGGTGGGTTGAAACTATTTAAGAACAAAAGCCGATAGCGTCGTAGTCGTCGATAGTGATTTAATTTTTGTCACAATAACTTACAGTCATCGCATTGTTATATATTTTTGGGGCTCTTCTACTTTCCTTCTCATAATTGGGATTGTGGAAAGGGTTTTCGAGATTCCTTTTGGTATGTTTTTTTTCGTAAATTCTCCTGTTGCTGATGTTTTACAATGGACATCCGCCTGTATCCAAGTCAAGCTGGTTTTATTCTATGTACCTATCAGGTTTGGCTACAGCTCAGGTTTCTAATAAGAATAAGAACATGGAGACAGATTGTTCAAATTGTTTGAATAGCTGCAACTTGTGTTCTGGATAATTTCACTTCTTCTGGTGCAGTGGATTTGCAGTTGTAGGGCTTGGGCTTTTTTCCAACATACAGGGTGTCTCGTAATTCGTGTTGCATACTTTGGGATGTGATTCTTTATTATATTCTTAGAAAAAAATGTTGTACATTAAGTCCGTTTCTTAACTTTGACATCACTCTTTGAAAATTTAAAAAAAGGCTAGCTTTGGTGTACCCTGACCTGTGTAAAATTCGATTTCTCTGTCAATACTGATTGTAGAAATTTATTTTTAGACAAATTTTTTTTTAAAAATATTAATCTTCAAAGCTGTATTTAAATTGGGCTCCTATTGGCTTAGGGTTACCAGATTTTTAATGGTGTTCAAATTTTCTTCCTCCAAGAAAGCTTTGACTTGGATGTCAATTTTTTTTCAGAAAATACCTTTTAAGCATAGAGTTTCTTTATTTTTTACAGATAAACGAAACAATAATAAAAAAAATTTATTAATAAGTGCACTCAAAATCCCATACATTTTATGATACCAAGAAAAATCTATAACAGTTAAAAAATATCGATTTTGGAGTTGTTGGGTGACTACATATTTGAAAAGGAAGTTGGATTTTCATTCAAAAATTGGACTTTTAATGGGCTATAAAATCGGTTCTACTGAGAAAAAAATGAAAACTCTACGATTAAGTACTTCGTTTTTGTATTCTACTCTTCGTTGATAAAAATAAGGACTTTTTCTCGAGCAAGCCTCCCACCTTCTGTGGATGGATTATATAGCGTATTTAACTGTTTATCCTGTTTTTGGCATCAATACTTTCAATATGATCAATTTCTTCAAAATTGACCAATATAATATAATGTAATAATAATGTGTTTTTTATTTAACTTGAATTTCAATTTGTTTTACAATAATTCACAATAGAAAGCATTGGCTTATGCCGTCAGCCCAGAAAAAAAGAGTATATTCTAAACAAAACAAAAGTATAATTATTATTAATCATTTAACATTTTAAGTAAAGGCTCCTTTAAAATTCGTGATCTACTCAATGCATTTTTGATGAATTTGATATTGCACTATGTAGTTTAAAAAGCTTCGTTTATTATTTGGTTTCGGTATCTTATTGCAGTTTTTACGAAGCTATATAACACGTTCCAGTTCTCCCCGTTTAATAATTCAATAACTTCGTTAAGGGGAAGTACGCTTCTTCCCCAATGTGCTCGCCGAATTGACGCAAGGATAAGGCACGTTCCTAAGAAATGAATTACATTTTCCGTCTCTCTGAGGTTACAAAGGGAACACTCCAGATTTTCTCCTGCACCATAGGGTCGGTAGTTTAAGTGAAGTAGCTCTCCTCTCGTTTTGAAAATAGTAGAGATTGTATCTATACTGTACCGATCGTCAAAGTAGTTGTTAACGCCAAGATTGTGTTGGAGACGCTTGTAGGTGTTTCGAGTTTCACTTTGTTGGGCCCGCTCCATAAAACTTGAGAAACTACTTGTCTGTTCAATCTTTGTCAGCAATTCTCGAAAGCTTTCTTCCCAAGTTTCCCAACCTCTCTCAACCAATTGAACGTTGTGTAGCAGCTCCAGTCGTAACCATTCAGTAAAAAACTGTGATTTTTGTGGAAATAGTTGCCTCGCAATAATGTTGGGCAGCCGGTGATTTTCAAAAGACATAACTTTTTTGATGTAGCTGAGATGCAGTTTGAGCGAAAATGTATAGAGTGGAGCAACGCCAGTCTCTAAATGCAGCATGTACAGTCACTCACACTCAAAGTGGGACACCTACGAAATAAAATCTTCAATAAACTTCTTTACGAAAAAAATGCAGAGTTGGTCACTTTTTGAAATAGTTGTTATTTTTATTGCTTAATATTGACCTCAAATTATTATAAAATAAAAAAAAAAAAATATCAAAAAACAACCCCGATTTGTTTAAAAAATAAAGCTGAACATAATCTGCCTAGTATTTTTTTTAATGCAGTGGGACACCTGCTGTTTTCTAAGAAAACTAACTGTAATTGCCACGTTAGCGTTAATTATTTAGTTGCAGTATTTGAAGAGCTTTCATTGTGATAGCATTACAAAAAAAAAAAAAATTGAAATGTCAAGGCAAACAGCCTTTGAAGAAAGGCACATTGTGATTTTCAATTACCAAAAATGAAAATCCGTTCGCAAAATAAGTGAAGTTGTTAAAAAAGTAAATCTACGGTGTTTAGTGTAATAAAACGGTTTCAGGAAGGTCGAATAGAAAATAAACCAAAAAATTTTGAAAGCACAAAAAAAATTTGCGATTTCTTTTAAGAAAAATAAGAAGTGATTCCTTGCTGTCCGCCATTGGCCTTTAAAAAAATGTTAAAGGACACTAAAAATGTTGACTTAAGGGCAGAAAGAGTTCGCTGGTTTATTAGGAGAAACGAATTGAGTGGCTGAGTTGCGCGCAAAAAGCCGTTAATATCAGAAAAGAATAGTCGTTTAAGAATGCAATTCGCCAAAGAAAATGTGACATCAGAATCAAAAAGATTAATTTTGGGTTTCGTCCGCAAAAAGGACTTTTAATGAATTGAGTGGATTATGATTGAAGTTGGAGAACAAAATGCGACTTACCTTTGACCAGAAACTCATATCCTTTGTCACATTTTCTTTGACAAATTGCATTCTTAAACAACGATTTTTTTCTGATATTTCTTTGGCGAATTGCATTCTTAAACGACTATTCTTTTCTGATATTAACGGCTTTTTGCGGTACTTGTACTCCTTTACTACCTCCAAGTCCCTATTTGCAAACGTCCATTTCTCCTCTCTGGCGTATCTGCCTGTTCCATTTCGGAAGATCATTATTTTCGATTTAGCAGTATTAACCGTAAGATTCCAAAGTCGACAGTAATTCTGGAGTCTGTTGATCATTATCTGCATCATATGTGGAGTTTCCGCAAGTATGACGATATCGTCCGCATACATCAGTGTTTTGATACTTACACCAGCGAAACGAATACCTCCAAGAAGGACCGTTGCAATGTCCTCCAAAAAAAGTGAAAACAGAAGAGGGCTTAATAAACAACTTTGTTTGACGCCCGACGTCGATTGAAACCAGGAAGAAGCTTCATTTCCGTCCCATACTGCGGTCATATTGTTTTCGTATAGACACTTTACAATATTAAGCATTTTTGTCGACATTTCTAGACAACTCAGTTTATAGAAAAGAGCTTTTTAGGTCAATCGAGTCGAACGCAGCTTTAAAGTCCACAAAAAAGGCGTATAACCTTATTCCTTTTTCGAGATATGACCTAGCAATGCATGTCAATGAAAAAATGTTATCTACCGTTGAATAACCCTTCCTAAAACTGGCCTGATACTCGCTGAGCAACTTATTTTCACGTACCCAGGTTGTAAGTCTGTTGTGTATTATTCCAGTAAAGATTTTCACCACTGAGTTCATGAAGGATATACCGCGGTAGTTAGTCGGGTCGTATTCATCACCCTTTTCGAACAGGGGGAAAATGATATTACGGAAACTTTCTGGTATTTCCGCCATGTTGAATATATGGTTATATGCCGTAGTTAGCTTTTCTATGAAATTTTCAGTGGCGTTTATGAAGAATTCGTATGATACTCGGTCATCTCCTGGTGCCTTGTTAAGCTTGAATCGGTGAATAACATTCATGACTTCCTTAACTGAAAAATCGCTATCAAGATTTTCATTTTCAATATATGGACAGGCGTACATAATTTGGTTCTGAAATAGTCGTGTGCTTATTAGTTTTTTTAAAATGTTCGTTCAATAAACTTAATTTTGATACTTTTTGCGAAGGGAATACCGTTAAGTGATCTGGCAAGCTTCCAAAAGGAACGGCTATCTCTTACTTCTGACAACTTTTGCACTAAGTTATGGGAATAATGTCTTTGCTTTTCCTTACATAAAGTTTCGTTTTTTTATTCGCTTTTTGGTACATTTCTTTAGCAAAAATTTAATTTGTCGTTCTCAGCAGTCTTAGAAAGCCAAAAGATTTTTTCCTAGCAGAAAAGCAGTCCGCATCAAACCATGGTTCCTTCCATGTCTGCCTATGTTTAAATTGAAAAGGCTTTGCAGCCTGCATTATACATGCAACCAACACGTCTGTGCATTGGATTGAATTCAAATGGCTTGCATTGACCGTCTCAAGCTGATTATCCAAATTCACTTTATATCTGTTTCGATTGGCATTTTTCCACTGAAGCTTCGGTAGCAGCTTAGCGTTTTCTTGACCATGGATTGAGTCGTCGCTGAGGTTACATTTGACGGATAGCGGCAGGTGATCGGAATAGACCAGTTCTTCAACTTTTAAATCAGCCACGACATCAAACCATTTTCCACGCACGAGACAATAGTCAATTGTTGAACAGGACGTTCCTCTTATGAATGTATAATGTCCATCTTGATCACTCTTTGTTCTTCCATTCAACAATGTCAGACCAATGGTCTCGCACATCTCAATAAACTTTTCCCCATTTCTATCAACTATTGTATCCAGTGCCGATCTCATGCTGCTCACTGTTTCAGGTGCAAATTCGGGTTCTATCTGAATCAACTGTGAGTTCCCAATCCTAGCGTTGCAATTGCAATCTCCAATTACCATAATATTTTCCTGACAAAACTCCATAAGAAAGTCATGTAGGCCATTGAATTCCTCCGTCCATTTGTTGCAATTGATATTATACTGGTATTATATATATTTTTTCATTTTTATGTGCTATTTCTACTACAATCCTGCTCATCTCATTTACAAAGCGACATTTCGCAGATTTTCCAAATTGTTTTTTTTTATCCCAAGCAAGTATCCTTCACTCGCTCTTCCATATGTACTAGTCTCGCCCTGTGGTCGAACTTCGACCACTAAAGTTATTCTTTCTTTTTTACAAAAAATTTTAATATTTTTGTTATTGTGTGCTAAGCATCTCTGGTGTTCGTCCCGATAAAAATATTTGTTAATTTTTTTGTTAACTTAAGAAAAATTATCTTGAATCTGTCATGACTCCATGTGTCAAGTGCTATTTTTTTAATTTTTTTAATTTTTTTAATTTTTTTCATTATTGAAATGAAGAAGAAGACAACATTTACATCAACCGTCAAACTTTGCACGTATTTAAAAATCCAAATGAAATCTTTTTTCTGCCGCCGCGCCACTCCAATTAGGTTTTTCTGCAAAATTAAATATCCAAATTACGTTTATAAGACACACACTCTCCTGAACCGATGAACTCAACTTACATTTAACTTTTTCCACACAGTGAAAACGCTCAAAGAAAAATTAACCGTTTTGCATTCACACTTAAGCTGAGACGGAATAAACGCACACACACTTCTCCGTTTTCAGCGTCGCCGTAAATTCACCACTTCCAATGGTAATCATGTCCAATTGACCAAACGCTCACGTATGCGAAGGGCAATACCAAAGCTGAGACGGAATAAATACCCACAGTGAAATCCAAAAACGGGCTCTGGCATGGATTCAAAACGAAGGAGGGCGCTTTGAGCACTTGTTATAATTGTATTTGTATTAAATACATAAAAAAAAACTACTAAAAGTGATCATATTATTGTTTGATTCAAACAAACCTCAAAGCAAAAACTTTTTGTTATTTTTTTTTATTTTTCCCTTTTCGTATTTTTCCAAGTATCATAAAATGTATGGGCTTTTGAGTTAACTTAATGCTGAGTTTTTTCTTTATTATTGTTTTGTTCATCTGTAAAAAATAAAGAAACTCTATGTTTATCAGACCTTTTCTCCAAAAAAATTACCTCAAAGTCAAAACTTTGTTTTGGGAAGAAAATTTGAACACAACTTAAAATTGAAAATCTGGCAACCCTAAACCTATGGAAGCCTAATTTAAATACAGTCTTAAAGGTCTACAAAAAAATGAGTCTAAGATTAGGTCTCTATCATCAGTATTGACAGCGATATCGAATTTAACACAGGTCAGGGTACACCAAAGTTAGCCTTTTTTTAAATTGTCAGAAAGTGATGTCAAACTTTAGAAACGGACTTTTCTGTAAAACAATTTTTTTCTTAGAATATGACCAAGAATCATATCCCAAAGTATGTAAAACGAATTACGGGACACCCTGTATATTCTGAAAGAGGAAAAAAGTGCCTTATTCATGGTGCATAAATTACCGTGGGCATTTATGGGAATTTGATGTTTTGGCTCTTCAGAAAAACAAGAAATTTATAAAAATTGCAAACTGTGAACACTTTTAAATAGAGGCCGAAATAAAAAAATATCTTTTTTACACAAAAATCGCTGAAAATTTATGGTTATACATTATTTCACTATTCACATGCCTTTCTTCCAAAATTAGCTTTAAACAATACACTAAAAATTAATAAACCCTAATAAAGTATTTACAATTTTAGTTATTATTTAAAATTGTGAAAAACACATAGCTTAGTGGCACGACTGACAAACAATAACCAATTTAAAACAAGTCTTGTTCCCCAATATTCCAAGTAAGGTTGATATTGGCGCTTTGCACTTAAGTTTCAATGAAGTTCTTTTACAACTCCAGTCACTGAAACCTTAATCTAAACCTGGTGCTGATGGTATACCAGCGTTATTTTTAAAGAACTGCGCCAGCACACTATGTTATCCTTTGCTCTGCATATTCAACAAATCGCACTCCGAAGGTATCTTTCTAAATTTGTAAATGAATGGAAAATATCATATCCCAATTCATAAGTTTGGCTCTAAGAATTTGATTGATAATTACAGAGGCATTTCGAAATTATCGTCAATCCCTAAAGTATTCGAAAGCATTGTGAAAACAAAACTAGAGTTTTTAACCAGTGAATCCATTTCAGAATTACAGCACGGTTTTATTTCTGGCCGTTCTACAACAACCTTTTTTCATCGCATGTTATTTAAAACATTGAGAATAATAGTCAAACTGATGTAGTCTACACCGATTTTAGTAACGATTTTGATTCGGTTAACCATTGTAGCTTAATTCGAAAACTGAAACAATTTGACTTCCATTCATCATTTTTAAATTGAATCTCATCATCTGGTAGATCTCAAAAAGTTTTGATAAATAATTCTTTATCAAAATCTATTAATTGAATTTCTGGTGTTCCTCAGGGAAGTCATGTGGGCCCACTGCTCTTTAATATTTTCATTAAAGATGTGGCTTCTGCTATAAAATATTCACATTGTCTTCTCTATGCTGATGACATGAAATTATTTCTTAAAATTAAAACTATTGATGACTGCTCTTTTCTACAATCAGATATTAATCTAATATTCGAATGGTGCAACTTTACACCGAAAGAAAAACCTTGGTAAAATCAAACAGGAAACTTGTTTGTTTTTGCGTCAAGCAGGAACATAGTTAAATTAAACAAGCTGGCATTGTCATTTTATTTACTGAAATGCTACAATTTTCATTGGTTAAATCAACAACGCCATTTTCAATTTCGTGTTTAAACACTGAGCAAAAACATTGTTAAACAACAACGGTTGTGATACTAGAAACATACATGTCCATGATACTTTAACAACGTTTGTGTTTCGTCAACAATTCTGAATTGTTGGTAAAATATGAACATTGTTGATCAAGTATGTTCGTGAGAATTCAGCCACGTTTTCATCTGCTCAACAGATTTAATGCAAAATTTCTATGATAAATGCCTGAATTGAAGTTTGACCTATACATTTGATAGGTCAAACTTCAATTCAGGCATTTATCATAGAAATTTTACATTAAAACTGTTGAGCAAATAAAAACGTGGCTGAATTCTCACGTAAAACATACTTGATCAACAATAAAGAATAATTAATTATCCCTTAATATAAAATGGTCACGAAACTTATCATATTGAATTGAAGTTCCGTAATGCGACTTCACGTTTTCTGTGGGCTTACGTATGAAAAATATTGAAATTCAAAATGTTACTGATACTTTAACTATTCTTTATTGATTAAAGAAGTATGAACATTGTTGATCAAACATATTGGTGATAGTTCAACAGTGAATTTGGTATTTCAATCACAAACGTGATGGTTTTTGTAATTTCAGCCTTAATTGTTAGTTAAGTATGTTTGTTGTTGACCAAGTATGAAATCAACAATCACGTTGTTGGTTAAAAATTATAACATATTCAAATCAACTACGAACATACTTAATTTAAACATTTTTATGATACTTACCTGAAAAAAAATTGATCACGGCAGCATACTTGATTTGAACATGCGTTCTTATTTGAATTCATCACGAAACTTGGTTAATTTCACAATTTTAGACGAATTGTTGATTAACAATGAAACATGTTTAAATCAACCAAGGTTTTTTCTTTCGGTGTAATAGTTTAAAACTAAACATAAGAAAATGTAACGTTATTTCTTTTTATAGGACTAAACATAGGAAACATATTCTCGCGTGTTGAAAAAAATAAGGACCTTGGTATAATGCTGGATTCAACTTTAACACATTAACTCGTTGGTTTCATCAAGAGAAATTGTACAGATTTTAGTGACCCACATGCTTTACTTTCTCTCTACACATCGCTAGTTAGATCGATACTTGAATATGGAGATATTGTATGGAACCGAACTATGAAAACTTTTTCTGAACGTATTGAAAAATTACAAAAAAGATTTTCTAGATGCATATTTGATAAAATGAAATGGACTTTTATCCCTGAATACAAGTCCCGTTGCCTGCTTTTGGGAATTAAATCACTGAAATCCAGAAGGCGTATGCATGATATAACGTTTGTGAGGGATATTTTGAGTAATCATGTTAAATGCCCTTCCTTACTATCCAAAATACTAATATACGCACCATAAAGGGTTTTACGTCCAAAAGATTTGCTTTTTGAACAATACCGCAGAACTAATTATGGTTCAAATAAACCGATTTGTAGAGGCATAAGACATTTCAATGAAGTTTACCAAAATGTAGACCTAAGCTGAACAAAAGATATGTTCAAACCAAAACTTTTGTTAATATTTATATTTTCATAATTTGTTTTTATTTGTATAAAATATGTATTTGTAATGAATTTTCTTATTATTCTAAATACTGTCTAAAATTACAATATATCTTAATCTGTTAGCATATGGTTGTAGATAAATATATAAATAAATAGATAAATTTAAAGGATGAAACTCTTTTCTCTTTTTTTCATCGAATAAAAACTAGTTTGTTTAATATTCAAATTTTGACATTTGGCCTATGGGAGAAGCCACTGTGCATCGGTCCTTCACAATCCCCACAAAAATTTTTTAGAAAGGATTCAAATTGCAACTCCGAGACCGCCAATTGACACCGCCAAGATGGTTGATAACGTGACTTGGATGCCAGTCAGTTCGGACCTCGGACCGTCCGACTAGAACCTTTAAAGTTATCCACCAGCATAACTTTTTGCACTAAGTTGCTTACAAAGACACGCTTACTTAAAAAACTTTTGTGATGATTTTCTTTCTGTTCTCAATTTACTCCCGGAATTTGACATTTGCTCTACTATTTTTTCAAATTTGCTCCAAAGTTTTATAACTGAGGTTCGAACCCTAACGAGTATTATCATTTCGGCAACGATGCGCCGTTAGTCGATTTAATTGCTCTGATTGAAATGTTAAGGCATCTGTCGATTCGTGACGATATGGCAAACATAATATATAGACTACTTGGCATTTGACAGTTATGTGAAGTCGTTTGTCTAAGCAGATAAACCCGAGACGATTAAAGCTTTTGAAGATAGTATTTGCCACGTAATTGCGGGACTAGGACCACAATTACTGCAAAAAGATGACGAGAAATAGTTCTTCCGGCTGGAATTTATTCAAGCCAGCTAAGGCTGCCATTTGCCCGAGAACATTTTTGAGACATAATAACAAACCCTTATATTTATAGTTAAGCAAAATATTTTCCATTGCGGTGCATTATTTCGTTTCTTCTTGAAAACCACCTTTATCAAAAAATTCCCCAATTCCCTTTATTTGACTAATGCGACTGTCTTGACGTACCTATTTTGAAAGTAATACTGTCAATATTTGTCGTGATGCCCGTGGAGTAATGGTTACCACGTCTGCCTGTTAATAGGGAGGTTCCACAGGTATCACTTTTCAATTGATGGTCTCTTCCGTTCCCTCACAAAGGCAGTGGTTGTGAGAAATGCGCTAAGCCCCGGGGTTCCTCGCTCTATTGCGCCTCCCTATTTACTTTTATTTGTTTATTTATTACCTTTCTCAAGGAATTTTAAAATCCTCCGAGACAAATTAAGCTGCCATGAAAAGCGCCTTTCCACTTAGCAGTTCGACAAAAGTTTGAATAGGTATTTGAAGTCCTGTAAATTCTGTAAAAATGAAAGAGAGAAATTCGCTCGGACTCCACGAGCACTGTGCCACCGTTTTATTTGTACTAAAATCTAGTTTATGTAATTTTTAAAATTTTCTTTACTATAATACCATGAACAATAAATAATTTAAAAACAGTTTCCACTCCTTGCAACCACTGCTCACTTCTTTTTCTTCCAGCCAACAAATAGTTCACCTAAAAAACACAAAGTGTCGAAAGCTAGGGCAATGAGCAATGCAGTAAGAACACCTTTCAAGTCCTCAGCTTTCATGGGTTCCAATTCCGCCTTGATTGCAGTTCCTTCTTTTAGTCTCATTTGACCATTTTCAAGCAGTTCATAGAATGATTTCTTGTACCAAAACTCTAACAAACCAGAAGAGTGCACTTGCAAAATCAGATTGTTTAGCATTTTCTTATAAATTGAGCTCCCATCCACCGTGAAAACTTGCGTCAATCCTTCAAAGAAGCACATTTTCTCTGGTAAACGAAACAATGGTTGATTAAAATGCTTTTGTTGATTCTGGATAATGTTCCATTTCACAGTGTTGACAGTGTAGGCAAATTTGGTGCTGAGAGAATCACGTAATTTAAGATATGTGCTCAGGTCTTCTAGTTGAAACATTTTTTGGTTGTCCTTTTTAAAATCTGGATAATATTTAAAAATAGAATTCATTTCTACTTGGTAGCCTACTGCTTTTAGTTTAGATGCCAGGATATCGTCAAGCGTTTGCATTTTCTTCTCCGATGGAGGAGTTGTTATCAAGGTTTGAAGAAATGCATCAAATGAAGTCACCAACATGATACCAAAAAAGAAAATCAACGTGTACATGATTTTCAAACTGACAGAGGCATTGGGTTTTTCTATTAAGGACTGTCCAAGTATAAAGCGCAAGCAATTTCCATTCAAAAGTTGAAACTTTTTCCCGTCGCACAGAAACGAGTTTAGTTCGAGCAAAAACGACAACACTGCAATCAGTCCGATGGTAATAAGAAGGGCATCCCACTGGAAAACAATTCCAAACACTTTAAAAATGGGTATTTTTGGTTCCACTGGAATCATAATGCAGAAATCAATAATGTTGTATGGATAGGATATCCAGTTTATAGTTTTGTCACGAGTGGTAGTAGCGGCAGCTGAGAGTTCAATCGTCCCATTGAACACTAACTCCCTCAAATCATATGTAGAAAGTTTGAAGTTTATATTGGAGTTGTTGAGTTTGGCGTTGTGCTTTGTCGCCAAGGCACTCCAAAAGTGTCCCATATTTCCTCTGATCACGTATTCACCTTGTGCGGTTTTAGAAATAATAATTCCTGGCTCAGGTCCTCCGAATACAACTGGCAAGTACATTCCTTTGAAATCACGTAAGCGATCAGGGAAATGTAATGTCTCCCGTCGATCATCAATCCATTTGACTTTTTCGATGGCAAATGCTGGAATCTTGGTGTATCTGTAGAACATTGGCGAGTCTTGAAAGTCCTGGAAGATAACAATTACGTTTATCATGTGGTTATCCCAACAAAAGTTGAAGAAGTCTTCCAACTTGAAACCATTTTCTGATTGATTGTTGACAAGGAATATGGTTTTACAGGTTCGCATGTATAGAAGGTGCTCCAGAAGCCGCTGCAGGACCAGGTGCTGGACATCCAACAAAACAATTGCAAGAAAGTTTTCATTGTATGCATATTTTATTGAGAACGAGGCAGCGGTGTCGGTTGAGATTATCACTGGAATTAGAAAAGTAGTGGAGACGTCTCTGAAGAAATTCTCACCCCATTGAACAGCAGAAAGTTGTTTTGATGTCGAAAGTAAAAAAATACTTTGGAATTCCTCATCTCGCTTTATGTTTTTGAAAAAAGACAGAAGTTTGTAGTTCTGTTCAGTTGCTGCAATAGCAATCAACGCGGTCAGAACTAAAATATTTTTATTCATTTTCTGACCCTCAAAGGTCGAGAAACACAACAAAACTGTTTAAGGACGCGGTTCAAAGACAGTTTAATTTTGTCTTTTGATTTTATTAATATCTTTAATTAGGCCTAAACTACTTTTATTAACTCAATTAACAAGAGGTTATGTGATTATTACTAAAATATGTGTCAACACATACTAAGACGTACATATATTATTTCACTTTGAAAGAAGTCATAAATGGTTATGTGGTTAAGGTTTTTTTAGTTGTCTTCATCAAACCTACCCCAATATTTAGGTGTTTGCTCTGATTAAAGTTGAACTGGGGGGTTTTTGCGTTGCAGCATTGCGGCCACTTGACAAAAGCTGATGGCGTTGTCAATAGTGATTTAAATTTTGTCACAATAACTTACGCTCATCGCATCGATACATATTTGGGGCTCCTTTGGGTCTTCTTACCAAGTCACAGCTAGCTCAGCTACTCGACTCAGAGCCATATCACAGTGGACAAATATTTAAATCGGCCACACTACCATTAGATAACTTTAGATTCCTTCCGAATCGATCCGACTACACCACCCCCAAGTAGGTGTTTGATAATAATTTCTTAGAAACCATACCTTCAAGAGAAACTTGTTAAAATGGCACTCTCTTGGAAAGTGAAGCAATACACTTTTACACTGTTATTTAAAAGCCAGCGAAGGTGTAGGAAGTAGAATCTACTCAGAAAACTGAATCTCAGTCTTTTCTTCCGCCTACTCGATCATTGTAGTGTGTTCCAAGTGGAAATTCTGGCGATTAAGGAGGTGCTGTCTGGGCTCAAAGAAAACGTCATATCCTCGACGGATATTCGAATCTTCTCGGACAGCCAAGCTGCCCTTAAATCTCTTGCCTCTGTCTCTACAAAATCCATCACGGTCCAAAATTGTAAAATGTCTCTGAGGGAGATATCAAATCAGTTCAATATTCACGTTTTATGGGTCCCGGACAACTATATGGCAGACGAACTAGCCAAAAAGGGCATGACCACTTCCCTGCGCTCAGAATGTAACAACGTAGGTGTACCTATCGCTATATATAAACTCCTACTAAGATAAGGCGATTCGAGGATGACTTGCAACCAAAAAATAGTTTGGCCGTGCGTAGACTGTAGACTCAAAACCTTGGAAGAGTTTGTTAGCCCTGAACCGCCATAGGTGTTCTTACGGGACAGTCTAATAGGAAGACACAAAAAAAGACTTCGTTTGTTTTCAAATAGTTTCTGCAGAAGCTGTATGTACGAAGAAGAGGATGAAACCGTTCAACACCTTCTTTGCTCATGCTCTGCACTACTTCATAGGAGGAAAACTCATCTCGGTGAATTCTTCTTCAATGATTCTAGCGACTTAGCTTACATACACCCTAAAAGTCTTTCGAAACACATTAAAAGTTCCGCATGGTTCGACTAGGGGGTGATTAACCGGCTAGTCCCGAATTGACAGAATAATGAGTGATCAACTCGTAAATCTTACATCGAGTTTCTGAGATCAGTAGGTGATTAACTTGCTGATCTCTGTGTTATCACAATCACAATGGCCCATGCGGCCTAAGTGTGTTAGGCAATGTACGTAAGCATAAGCATTACTCATTGGCTGACAGCCACTCCCACCTAACCTAACCTTGGATCTTCTTTGCTCTTCTGCTTTCCTTCTCAGTTGGGATTATTGAAAGTGTTTTTGAGACTCCTTTTGGTAAGATTTTCGCTTTTTCGTAAAGTCTCCTGTTGCTGATTTTCTGCAATGGGCATTTGCCTATTGCGCTAGACAAGCGCTCAATAGTTTGCTCTCCAATAACCCCCTGCTCGGGCTTGGCTATTGCTCAGGTTTCTAATAAGAACATGAAGACAGATTGTTCAAATTGCTTGAACATCAGCAACTTTTATTCTGGATAAATTCAGTTTCTCTGGTGCATTTGATATGGTTTAGTTTGTTGAAGAAAACTCCGATATATTTAACAATTTTCTTCAGTTATGGGTGAAAATCGTTCTATCGTCGTAGCGATTTAAGTTGATCTCGTTTGTTCGTCTTGTGATGCAAATGAGCTCTGATTAGATAATTTTTAATAAATACGCCATCTTTAAGAGATCTCTATGAGATTTCATACTTATTCCTTCATCCAACGGTCTAAAGTTATGTGTGTGGCAATGGATAAGTGAGTCATTCAAACTCAGAAGATGATCATGACTGAAACCTTCTGTTTGGCATCGTTTTTTTTAGGTATTAACGGTCAATGATTCTACAAATAAAGCACACCAAACTGCTATACTTTTAAAGAATAAACGGCCGGCGCAGCGTCTCAACAATGACTTCAGGATTACATACACTCCTAAAGGACAGTTTTGCTTTTTGATGTAGTCATTCAACCAAAAACTAGCTTAATCTCTGAATTCAATTTTCTTGTGAAAACCGGGATCACCTGCAATTTCATTTCGAGCCCATTCATCGATTTTACGCTGTGAGCGGTTGTTGTATACGGCTTCAACTTTACGCGGAGCAGCCGGCGCGGCGGCTCGAGTTCTTCCACGAGTTTGATTGTGTAAGCGAGAAAACCTAACACTGGTCAGGTCTTCCTTCGTGAGGTGGTTTAATTCTGAAATAGTTTCTTCCGTTGTACGACACGACGCACGTCTCAGATAGGAGCAATTTTGCTCCACTGTGAAATCCGCTTATAGCGCATTTTAAGTACCTATAATCTAACTTCGAATTCGAATGATTAACTGAAATGGCAGTGTTGTTCTCTTACCTTGTCAATTCCTTGCGAAAGCAATTAAATCGACTAACGGTGCATCGTTACCTATATGAAAATACTCATCAGGGTTCGAACCTCAGTCATAAGACTTCGGATAAAATTTGGAAAAATAGTGGAACAAATTGGGAACAGAAAAAAAATCTTCACTTTTTGTCTAAAAAAAGTTGTGAAAAAAGTGATGCTGGTTGACGGTCCGAAGTCCGAACTGACTGGCATCCAAGTCGTGTTATCCGTCATCTTGGCGGTGTCGTCTCAGAGTTGCAGCAAGATACCTTTCTACAATTTTTTGTGTGGATTGTGATTTTTCCAAACTTTATCCGAAGTCTTATGACTGAGGTTCGAACCCTGATGAGTATTATCATATAGGTAACGATGCACCGTTAGTCGATTTAATTGCTCTGATTGAAATGGCATTGACAGTTATGTGAAGTCGCTTGTCTACGTAGATAAACAAGAGACAATTGGAGCTTTGGAACAGAGAACTGCATGAGTACAAACACTTGAGCTTTCGAATCATTCCCCGAAAAACAAGCCGTACAAAGTCTCACACTCACAATGATGAAACAAGTGTGATGCTTGTAGAAAAGTACACAACACTGGTGAATACGAGCCTTCGCTTTGCTTATGCCCATGAATGATAAATGAATGGACCATTCAAACTCAAACAGGTAAACCATTCGCTTGCATTCGAAAAAAGCTAATGTTCACAAATGGTGAGGGATGACAGCGAATATTTTTCATGTTCATAGATAGGTTTGAATACACGTTTTGTGACCTGACTTGGGCGCTATTTGTATTTTTTTGTTTTTGTTGTAGTTGTTGTGGTTGTGCTCTTCATCACAGTATTGTACTGTGAAGTATTCGTTGTCTTATTAAGTATTCGTTGCACTGTAGATGATTGGTTGCCTTAGAGACTATTCGCATAAATTCATAAGCATACACATTGTCATTGCCTGCCATTGTTTCAGTTAAGTGAATGAGAGTGTCTTGTTGACTAAAAGAGAGTGCAAAGTGTGTATTGCTTTGGATTACGATAAATAGTGTCTGAATGGTGTGTAAGTGAATGCATTCACAAAACGAGACATTCACTGCAGCTCCCTGCTTTGGAAGATAATATTTGGCGCGTTTTTGCGGGACTATGACCTCCATTGCTGCAAAAATATGTCGAAAATTGTGCCTTCCGACTGAAATTTACTCGACCCACTTGTCAATTGCCCGAAACCATTTTTGAGACATCATAAAAAAACCCTTATATTTATAGTATAAAGCAAAATATTTTCCATTCCAGTGAATAATTTCGTTTCTTCGTGAACACCAGGTATCAAAAAATACCCTTTATTTGATTAAAGCGACTGTCTTGACGTACAAAGCAGATTAAGGGCCGGTCTGTTCAAGTGTGGTTATATCTGTGGTTTGGTTACCAGAGATTTTGCTTAACCCGTGGTTATGGATCTATGGTTAAGGAATTGCGTCTTTTCACTATTTTTTCGGCCTTGGTTAACAAACCGTAGGTTATCGAGAAATTCCAATATTTTTCCAGTCTATCTGTCAAATTAATCACTAACCCCAATCAATGGTTATCTTTTTTGGTGAAATGAGTTTATTGTCGGCAGTTCATAGATAGTTATTTTATAATTATTCATGTTTTTTTTTATTTTATTCATAATTTTTGTTATTTTTGAAGAAAATGTCACAATCAAAGCAACGATCTGCGAATTTCTACAAAAGTGAAGAAGAAAAACTTGTAGCTTTGGTGTTAGAAGAAAAGAACATTTTCGAAAACAAGAAAACTGACCAATAATTCCTCGTCATCACTAACGCCACTACCATTAGAACTCCACAAATCCCAAACACAATTTCCACGTGAACTAAATTTGTAAATGAAACAGTATTTTATAAAAAAGAACTATAACAAGAATAATATTGGAGATAAATATAATGAAAAATTAAAAACAAACACACTCCATCACACTGAATGCACAAAAAGTATGTGAAGAGAGTGTTGGGGAAATAAAAAAAGTAAATGAATGCAGCAAAGCTTTCAAAGAGCAGAGTGAGAAAATATGCAATGATGTGAGAAGAATGAAAGATGATAATAATTCAGTGATCGAAAGTGTGAAAGAGATGAGAGTAGATATTGTAAAAGAATTAAAGTGTAGTGATGTAAACAAAGTATCATATGCCGATAAAGTAAAGAAAGCTGTGGGAATGAGTGCGCCGGTAATATTGAAACCAAAATCAAAACAAGAAAGTGAGAGAACAAAAAATGAAATTAAAAAAAATTAAACCATCTGATCTTAATGTAGGAGTGAGTGGAATTGCCAATAGACAGGGCGGTGCGGTTGCAATTCGGTGTGAAAGTAATGAGGCGCGTTCGATTTTAGCTAATGAAATGAAAGAGAAATTAAGTGAAAACTATGATGTCCACTTACCCAAAATGCGTTTTCCTAAAATATTAATTACAGGAATAAGTGAAGAAATGGACGGTGAAAGAATAATAGAGGCACTAAAAAAACAAAATAATATAAATTGTAGTGAAATCAAATGCATAAATCATTTAAGAACCAACGTTTTTTCAACGCTCTTTTAGAAATTGACAGTAAAGGCTTTGATCAGGTAAGAAGCTTAAGTAAAGTAAATATTGAGTGGGACAGATGTCCAATCTATGAAAACTTATCCGTACTTAGATGTTTCAAGTGTTGGGGATTCAACCACACGTCTAGCCGTTGTAGAGAAACTAACCAAGTCTGTGCAAAATGTGGCGAGAAGGGTCATTCGTTCAAAGATTGTACGAATGATTTCAAAAAGTGTGTAAACTGTAAGAAAGCAAAAGAAAGACTTAATTTACGTGAAATTGATTTCAATCACGACTGTAGGGATAGTGACTGTCCTTCGCTTCAACGCAAGTTGAAAATCGAAAACGAAAAAGTGATTTATTAGCAACTAACCTCATCGATAAAGTGCCTTTGTTTAAATATTGGTGGATTTCGGAAAAATTTCACCCAATTAGAAGTAATAACACTAAAATATGACTTTGAATTTATTTGTCTAACTGAAACGCATTTAACGTCAGATATTGAAGACTGTGAAGTGAAGCTAAAAAACTATAGAGTAATTAGATGTGATAGTATCTCCTCTCATACGGGGGGAGTGCTTTTGTATGTTAAACCTGAGTGGAAAATTGAATTGTTGAGTAAGATAGCAATTGGAAAAATGATCTGGTGGTTGGTGATAAAAGTCTGTTTAAATAATATAAACATCATACTAGTAGCAGTTTACAGGTCGCCTCACAAGCAAAACTCGCCGGAACACGTTTTTTGTGATTTTTTTAAAAACAAAATAGAAGACATTTCTCTTTCATTTTCCGATCTAATTGTAATGGGCGATTTCAATATTGATTGGTTTGTGAATAGTTCTTATAAAAAAAGAATTTTCGAATGTATCACGGACATTGCAAGTAAACAAATTGTGACAGAACCAACAAGAATTACGCAAACCTCTGCTACCTTAATAGACTACGTAATTACAAACAGTGATGATATTCGGGCATGTGTTGTTAAGGATTTCAAAATAAGCGACCATGAGTCTTTGCTAATAACACTTGAAAAAAATTTTGTTAGCAAAGAATGCACAAAAAAAGTAATAAGATCATTGATATTTAAAGAAAACGTTTTTCGTCGGGAACTTTGTGCTAATGAAATATCAAATCTGTTTTGTGATGAAGTAAATGAATTTGGAGAATCCTTTAGTACTATTCTGATGAATTCTTTGAGTAAAATGATTGTATCAAAAACAATAGTTGAACATAACAAGAACATGGGTTGGTTTAATCAATATTTGTATGTAATGAAGCAATCGAAAATTCAACTTCATCAAAGGGCAGTGTGGACTAACAGCAGAAGTGATTGGGAATGTTATAGACTTTTAAGGAATAGGTACGTGCGTGAACTTCAATTAGCAAAAAATAACTTTATTGCCAAAAGAATTGATCAGTCTAACGATCAAAAATCAATGTGGAGAACAATAAAATCTTAAGTGCTTAACGAAGAAATAAGTGATATAAGAGAGATTGAGTGTGATGGTGAAGGTATAATAGATAAAAAAGAGATCGCCAATGAATTGAATAAGTTTTTTATTAACAGTGTTGAAGAACTAAATGATAGAATACAGTTTGAACAGTATGAAAACTTGATAACTGAAAATAGTGATATAACGTTTAAGTTTGATATGGTTAGCATGAACGAGGTTAAAAACATAATGAAAAAAATGAATAATAAAAGAGACGTTAACGGTTTGTCAACTAATATGATGTTGTGTGCGTTTGATATTTTGGGTCCTTGTTTTACCAACTTAATAAACAAATCATTACGTAGTGGCGTTTTTCCTAATCACTGGAAAGGATCAACAGTAGTTCCAATTGAGAAGGTAAAGGGAACGGTTAACCCTGCTGAATTTCGTCCAGTTAACATGCTTATGACTGAGAGTAAGATTCTAGAGAAAATAGTGCATACTCAGCTACAGAATTACATGGAAGCTAACAACTTCTTGTCTAATTATCAGTCTGGATTTAGGCAACAACACAGCTGTGAAGCTCTTTTGAACCTGGTGGTCACACAATGGAAAACTGAAATCAATGAGAAAAAAGTCATAGTTGCAGTTTTCTTGGACCTGCAAAGAGCTTTTGAAACCATTGATCGAGACATACTGGTGCAAAAACTGGAGCGATACGGTATTAAAGGAGTGGAACTGGAATGGTTTAAAAGTTATCTGTCGAGCAGAACGCAAAGAACAAAAGTTGGGAATGAAGTTTCGGAAGTTCGTGGAGTAAAACTGGGTGTACCTCAAGGAGCAGTGTTGGGAACACTTCTTTTCATAACATACATCAACGATCTGGAGAAAGTGCTACAACATACCGAAGCAAGGTTATTCGCGGACGATACGTTACTTTATATTGCTGGTGATTCTGCTGAGGAGTGTATTCGACTATTGAATGCTGATCTTAAAAGGGTTGAATGGTACTTCAAGATGAACAAATTAAAGCTAAACACGTCTAAAACGAAGGCAATTTTAATTAATGGAGACTCAATAGATAATATTATTATTAATAATGAAGTAATTATCAAAGTTGATGAAATAAAGTATCCAGGAGTGATTTTAGATAAAAAGCTTAGTTTTGAACAGCACATTAACTACACTTGTAATAAAATTGCAAAAAAAATTTGTTTTTTTCAAAGAATAAGGCGTAGATTATCAATGTGCAATAAAAATATATAATGTTATGATAAAGCCTCATTTTGAATATTGTTCAACAATACTTTTTTTAGGAAATAACCAAATGGCAACTCGTTTGCAAAAACTGCAAAATAGAGGTATGAGATGTGTTCTATTGTGCAATATACTAACGCCTATTCATTATATGTTAAATGCTCTTCAGTGGCTTACTATAAACCAAAGAACAATATTGAATGTCCTAATTTTTATTTTCAAAATAAAGCATTTTATGTTACCTTCTTATTTATTCAATCGAGTTGTTTATGTTGCAGATGTACAGCCTTATAATTTAAGAAGTAGAAACGACTTTAGATTAGCGTTTTTCTCAACATATAGAGCTCAAAACATATTATTTTATAAAGGTTTCAAATTGTTTAATTCCTTGCCAAATGAACTTAAGACTGAGAATAACCTTATTGTTTTTAAAAAAAAGTTAATATTACATGTTAGATCAAATTACTCTTGAATATACCTATGAATTTATTTTTGTTTTTTTTTCTTTTTTAAATTTAAGTATATATAATTATTGTACCAAATAGCTAAAGCTAAATAAAGAATCAAATCAAAAAAAATCAAAAAAATTGTTGTATAGCCAAATGATGAGTCAAAAATAATGCGTGAAGACAGATTAATCAAACGTGAAAAGACGAAATTCCAGTTAATCGATGGTTAAATAGCGTTAACCGACCAAAATCGACTGGTTAACAATTTCTCTGGTTAGTTAACCAAACCATTCATTTGTTAACCAAATCAAGGTTAAAAAAAAGCATTCTATGGTAACCACTGGAAATAACCACGGGTTAAAATTAACCAAACTTGAACAGACCGGCCCTAATAGAAGTAATACTGTCAATATTTGTCGTGATGTCTGTGGCGTGATTGTAACCATATCTGCCTGTTAACCGGGAGGTTCCACGGGTATCACTTTTAAATTGTTGGCCTCCTCCATTCTCTCACAAAGGCAAAAGAGCTCCTCGCTCTCTTGCACCACCCTATTTACTATTAATTATTTATTTATTGCCTTTCGCAAAGAGCTTAAAAATCCTACGAGACAAATTACGCTGCCATGAAAAGCGCCTTTTCACTTAACAGTTCGTAATAGACCAGAATTTGTATATTTGAAGTCCTGTAAATTCTGTAAAAATGAAAGAGAGAAATTTGCTAGGAATCCTCGAACTCTGCCACCGTTTTATTTATAATTAAATCGAGTTAATGTAATTTTTAAAATTTTCTTTACTATAATACAATAAACAATAAATAATTTAAAAACAGTTTCCACTCCTTACAACCACTGCTCACTTCTTTTTCTTCCAGCCAACAAATAGTTCACCTAAAAAGCACAAAGTGTCGAAAGCTAGGGCAATGAGCAATGCAGTAAGAACACCTTTCAAGTCCTCAGCTTTCATGGGTTCCAATTCCGACTTTCTAGCTGTTCCTGCTTTTAATTTCATTTTGCCGTTTTCAAGCAGTTCATAGAATGATCTCTGATTCCAATACTGCAATAAACCAGAAGATTGTGCCTCCAAAATAAGATTGTTTATCATTTTCTTATAAATTGAGCTCCCATCCACCGTGAAAACTTGCGTCAATCCTTCGAAAAAACACATTTTCTCTGGTAAACGAAACAATGGTTGATTAAAATACTTTTGTTGGTTCTGGACAATGTTCCACTTCAAAGTATTGACAGTGTAGGCAACTTTGTGCTGAGAGATTCACGTAATTTAAGATAAGTGCTCTGGTCTTCTAATTGAAACATTTTTTGGTATTTATATTTAAAATCTGGATAATATTCAAAAATAACATTCATTTCTACGTGGGAACTAATTGCTTTTAGTTTAGATGCCAGGATATCGTCAAGCGTTTGCATTTTCTTCTCCGACGGAGGAGTTGTCATCAAGGCTTGAAGAAATGCATCAAATGAAGTCACCAACATGATACCAAAAAAGAAGATCAACGTATACATGATTTTCAAACTGACAGAAGCATTGGGTCTTTCTGTCAAAGACTGTCCAAGTATACCGCGCAAGCAGTTGCCATTCAAGAGGTGAACCTTTTTTCCATCGCACAGAAACGAGTTGAGTTCGAGCAAAAACGACAACACTACAACTAGTCCGATGGTAATAAGAAGGGCATCCCACTGGAAAACAAACCCAAACACTTTATACATGGGCACTTTGGACTCCACTGGAATCAAAATGCAGAAATCAATAATGTTGTATGGATAGGATATCCAGCTTATAGTTGCGTCACGAGTGGTAGTAGCGGCAGACGATAGCTCCACCGTCGCATTCAACACTAGTTTCCTCAAATCATATGAAGAAAGTATGAAGTTGATATTGGATTTGTTGAGTTTGGCGTTGTGCTTTGTCGCTAAGGCATTCCAAAAGTGTCCCATATTTCCTCTGATCAGGTATTCACCTTGTGTGGTTTTGGAAATAATAATTCCTGGCTCAGGTCCGCCCAAAATAATTGGCAAGTACATTCCTTTGAAATCACGCAATCGATCTGGGAAGTACGTTTTCACCCCTTGATCATCGGTCCAGTTGACTTTTTCGATGGCAAATGCTGGAATCTTGGTGTATCTGTAGAGCATTGGCGACACTTGGAAGTCCTGAAAGATTACAATTACGTTTATCATGTGGCTATCCCAACAAAAGTTGAAGAAGTCTTCCAACTTGAAACCATTTTCTGATTGATTGTTGACAAGGAATATGGTTTTACAGGTTCGCATGTATAGAAGGTACTCCAGAAGCCGCTGCAGGACCAGGTGCTTGACATCCAACAAAACAATTGCAAGAAAGTTTTCATTGTATGCATATTTTATTGAGAACGAGGCAGCGGTGTCGGTTGAGATTATCACTGGAGTTTGAAAAGTAGTTGAGACGTCTCTAAAGAAATTCTCACCCCATTGAACAGCAGAAAGGTCCTTTGATGTCGTAAGTACAAAGACGCTTTTAAATTCCTCATCTCGCTTAATGTTTTCAAAAAAAGACAGAAGTTTGTAGTTTTGTTCAGTTGCCGCAATAGCAATCAACGCGGTCAAGGCACAAAAATTTTTAATCATTTTGTGACCCTCAAGGGACGAGAAAAACAACAGAACTGTTCAAGGACGCGGTTCAAAGACAGTTTAATTTTGTCTTTTGATTTTATTAATATCTTTAATCAGACCAACACTACTTTCATTAAATCAATAATGGTCAATTAACAGGAGGTTATTTCATTAGTAAGTAAAATATGTGTCAACACATACTACGACGTACATACATATGTACATATTTTATTTCATTTTGAGGGATGTAATGAATGGTAATATGGTTAAGTGTTTTTTTAATTGCCTTCATAAAACCTACCCCTTTCTTGAGGTGATTTTTCGGGGTATTTTCTCTCATTTAAGCTTAACTGTGGGGTTTTTGTGTTGCAGGATTTCGGCCACTAGACAAAAGAAGATAGCGTTTTAAATAGTGATTTAAATTTAGTCACAATAACTTACGGTCATCGCATCGATATTTATTTGGACCTCCTTTGGTTCTTCTTTGCTCTTCTGCTTTCCTTCTCAGTTGGGATTGCTGAAAGGGTTTTTCAGATTCCATTTGGTATGATTTTCTTTTTTTTCGTAAAGTCCAGGACTCCTGTTGCTGATGTTCTACAATGGGCATTCGCCTGTGTCCAAGACAAGCGCTCAGTAGTTTCCTTTCCGATAACCCCCTGCTTTTAATTTACTTATATCAGGATTGGCTATTGCTCAGGTTGATTATACGAACATGAAGACAGATTGTTCAAATTGCTTGAACAGCAGCAACTTGTGTTCTCGTTCTGGATAAATTCAGTTTCTCTTTTGCAGTTGATTTTGGGTTTAAAAGCACCAGTTCCTTGAAGAATACTCCAATATATTGAACCAGTTTCGTTATCATTGATGTTGTTGCAGTTGTAGCAATATAAATTAATCTGCTTTGTCCGTCTTCTGATGCAGATGAGCTCCGATTAGACCATTTTTACTTAATGCGCCATCTTTAAGAGATCTCTATGAGAATTCTGATTTATTTCTTTATCCAACCATAACTTTGTCTATCTGCTAGCCTAGAGGTTCGAGGTTCAAATACCAGCAGAGGCAAAAATGTTTTTCCACGGGTATCGCCTTTCGCGAGGAATTGGCAAGTCCTACGTTAGTAAATTCATTGCCATGAAAAGCACATTCTCAATTAACCGTTTAGAACCGGCAGAAAATTGTAGGTCCCCTCCATTCCCTCACAAGGCATGGTTGTGAGAAATGCGCTAGGCCCAGGGGCTCCTCGCTCTGTTGCGCCGCCATATTTATTTATATAACCATTTTCAGACGAGGCAATGGATAAGGGCTGTTCAGCGAGTCATTCAAAATGAGAAGATGATTATGTCTGTAACTTTCTGCGCGGCATCATTTTTAAGGTATTAACGATCAATGATTCTACCAACAAACAATTCACAGTGCGTCGACTAGTGGACAAAAATAAAAAAAACATGCAATTTTTTTTGTTTGAAGCTCTAAACCTGTTCTTTAACATCTTCAAGTACTTAAATATGCTTTGGCCTTGTTTGTTGCTTTTCTTTTTTTCGTGGATTAGCAGGATTTTCGCAAGAAGTTTTTATAATTTAAGCTGCAGTGTTATTAAAGGTTGAAATTTTGTGCGGACAAGTTTAGCTCGTATGATTAAAATATTGTGTTTCTGTGAATTCTTTTATTTAAATACTAAAAATGGACATATTGAGCATCGGTATAAATTTTATTTAATTTATTTCTTATTTATATGAATTTTGGTGATTTTTTGAAAAAAATCCCACTTTTTTTAAGGATTAAATTTGTATAAAGTTGAACTTTAAAAAAAAAAGTTAGCAAATGGCAGTTGTACTTTAATGCCTTGTTGTTCTGTTGTTGTTGTGCTCTAAGAAAATGTTTACTTTTCTTGCTACTTTTTGCTAACCTGAAAATATTTGCCTTTTTATAGGACAAGGTCAAACCATTAAAAACGAAAAAAATTTCGAAATATGGATTTCATTTGAAAAAAACACTAAAATTGAAGGTGTTATTCAATTTTTATTGAAGGATTTGAATATAAAAAATTGTCCTCGTACAGCAGAAAATGATTTGGCGGAAAAAGTGAGACTTTTTGACAAAAAATTTTGAACGTAGGTGGAAAGCCTGTTCACGAAACCACACCCTTTTTGCGAGACGCCACGGAACATGGTAAAAAAATCATTTCATACTCCCAAAAAGCATTCTTAATTTCTTATAAAGTGCAATTTATTGTGGAAAACCAAGTTCAAGCCGTGGAAGACCACGTTAGATATTACATTTTTGCTAAATAAATAATTATTATAGTTTTTGATTTGGTGTTACTTAAAAATTGTTTTAATTCTATTGATCTAAATTGATTGGAAGAATTTTATGAAGACATTATGGCATCAATAATGCAGTTCGATCGATGTTGTAATCCATTTGATTTGAAGTTAAATTCAAGAAAAATGAGCTTACGTCCAGAAACTGATATTATGAAAGTAACGTTAGGATTAGGTGGAAATTTTTTGTTATGCAGTTCGTGTCGAAAAGGAGCTTTAAAACAAGTAAAGGAGCAAACAAATACTAGTGATGATCCTAATGTTGATGCAAGTGACCATGAAGATGATTTTAGTAACAACAACGAAAACAATGATGGTGCTGAAAGTGATGGTAACACACCTCCCGTTATCCTTATCATTCCATAAGCTTTTTAAAATTATTCATTTATTACTTAAATTCGTTTCTAGCAACTACATGTTTTATTGTTTTTAAGGTTCTTTGTCGATTAATAGCGAACCCAAAAATTCACAATCAAGCTCGGCATCCTAAGTTAGCGCTGCAATTCAATTACCAGTTATAAACGATGCATTGCGACTCTTAAATCAATCGCCGATTTCTTCAAAAAAATTAAATGACTATCAATTTTTAAATAATAAAATAGATCAGATATCAGACAGTTTAAAAAAAATGGCTATCAGCTGCCGGTGAAGGATCGATCGATGACGATGGTGAAAACTTTCGCTCCTTAATTAAAATGCTGGATGATAGATTCAATGATAAAGAAACGGATAAGTCTTTAAAAATACAAATTTTGACATTGTTACCTGAAAAATGGAGTGAAAGACGTATTTGTGAAACTATGAATACTTCACGACATTTAACAAGGGTAGCAAAAAAGTTGGCTGAAGAAAAGGGTCTACTTTCAACACCTGAATCGAAATCAGGTAGGTTTATCGTATAACTGATGTGTCTGGTACATCTAAAAACTGAATTGCTTAACATTTTTGCATAGGGAAGACAATTAATCATCAAATGTTATTGAAAATTGAGAAATTTTACAACGATGATGAGTATAGTGCTTTGATGCCCGGTATGAAAGACTTTGTTTCAGTTCGAAAAAATGATGGTAATCGAGTACACGTCCAAAAACGGCTTGTTCTGTCTAACTTAAAAGAACTATACCAATCTTTCCGTGAAATAAACCCAACAGAGAAAATTGGATTTTCGAAATTCGCTTCTTTACGACCGAAACATTGTGTGTTAGCTGGAGCAAGTGGAACACACATCATCTGTGTATGTGCGATCCATCAAAACTTTAAGTTGATGATACTTGGTAATTATCAAATTAATAAGTAATTATAAGTGTGTGAATTTTCTGTTTATTCAATAACTTTTAGGTGCAAGTCTTCATTCCTTAACAATAAATACAGAAAAGCCCATGAAACACTATAGTGATTGTTTGGGTATGATAATTTGTGATACTCCATCGGTACAATGTTATTTGGGTGGATGTAACAACTGTCCAGGGGTAGATGAATTGAGTAACATTCTGCTAACATGTTTTGAGGATCAAGAGATTGAGAACATTACCTATAAGTATTGGATATCAAAACCAAGAAGTAGTTTGGAAACTTTTATCAAGCCTACAGAAGAATTTGTTGAAAACTTTTGTAGTGAACTAAATGTACTTTTACCTCACTCATTCATTGCTAAAGAACAAGCCAAATTTTTGAAAACGTTGAAAGAAACCCTGAAACCCAATGAATTTGTCATTATTTGTGATTTTGCAGAGAATTATGCGTTCGTAGTACAAAATGCAGCATATGGTTTTCACTGGAATAATAACCAGGCAACAGTTTTTCCGGTGATTATTTATTACAAAGTAAATGATGAACTTGAACACAAAAGCTTAGCAATTATTTCAGACTGTAAAAATCACGATGCCGTTGCTGTTCATGTTTTTATCAAATTAATAACTGATTATGTAAAAAGTCTTCCTGAACGCTGTAGCAAAATTTATTATTTTTCTGATGGGGCTCCTCAACAGTTCAAAAACTTTAAAAATTTTGTAAATTTATATTATCATGAAGAAGATTTTGATATTCCTGCTGAATGGCATTTTTCTGCGACTGTCCATGCAACGGTCCGTGAGATGGAATTGGTGGCATCATAAAACGACACGCAGCAAGAGCAAGTCTCCAATTAGCAGTTGATAAACAAATAACAACACCGGAAGAATTTTTTGAATGGGCTTCTAATCCGAATAACTTACCGAACATCACAGTTAAGTTTTCTCCAAAAGAAGATTATAATAAAGCATTAACTGATTTAAATGACAGATTTTTTAAAACGAAACCAATTGTAGGAACTCAACAACTACATTGTATAATTCCGGACAAAAATGGTTGTTTGTGTGTTAAAAAATTTTCAAACTCTAATGAACACAGAATTTGTAAAATATTAAAACGCCAGAGAGAAAATTAATAAATAATTTTTTGTATTGTTTTCAAAACAGAAAGTAGACAATACGGACATAAGATAATAAATTGGGTTTTTTGCCGTAGAGCCTTTTTCCCAAAGAAAAAATTCTAAAGTGTTTTATTTCTAAAAGAAAATGTGTCGGTTTTTATTCTCTTATTGATTTAAAGTAAGTATACTATACAATAGGAGAAAAATTTACGAAAAAAAATTTTTTTTTTCAATTTTGATTTTTTTTTAAATAAATAAAAAAAATATAAAAAAAAGTCGGCCCACTCCGAAATTGGTGAAAATAGTTGTCAAATTGATTGAAGTTTTTTTGAGAAAAAAACGAAGAAAATAAAATATGGCGAACTTAAAAAAAATTACAATTTTACTCAAAAAAACCGATTATTTTATATAATTTTTTGGTGTTTTTTTTTCGAAAAGTTCATTCAAAAACAAACAATTAAAAAAAAAAAAAATATTCTCAAAGGTCAATTTTTAAAAAAGTTATGGCTTTTTGCAAAAAAGAAAGCCATTTTTTTGAAAAATTCATAACTTTTTTGAGATTGGACAAAAAAATTTGAAAAAATTCTCAAAAATGTTTTTCAAAGGGTAGAAAAGAATGGTAAAGTTTCAGCAAAATCTAAAGGGGTCGGGTTCAAAAGTGGTCGATTTGGTATGGAATACCCCTATACCTCCCGTGTTCATATTTCCGCGGGCTAGATTTCATGACACAATGCTTAATGGAGCACCAACTGGTAGCGTTGGTTACGCTAACAGCCCAATGAGTGGTTGGATGACTAGAGGACTTTTTTGTGGAAATCCACAAGATGCACTAAATCACACATGATATTACTTTTACTGGACAATCATGAAAACCATTGCACAATTGATGCCATTAACTTTTCCCATGATCATGGTATAGTCCTAGTTACTTTTCCTCCCCATTGCACTCATCGCCTTCAACCTCTTGATGTTGCTGTTTTGGGACCCTTCAAGCAAAAACTATCGGTAGCACAAAACGACAGGCTACTTTACAATCCCAGCAAAACAATTGGAATACACGATCTTCCAGCTATTGCAAACACTGCGTACATGGCTTCCTTTGATCAAAAGAATATAACCTCTGGCTTTGCTAAGCCATCAGGCATTTTTCCATTTTCAAGGAGTGCATTCACTGAAGAAGACTTTCAATGTTCAGATATCACAAATCGAAAATTGCCTGTGTCTGCTGAAGTCACGAATGAAAATATTGAACCACTGTCGATTGAAGCCGATTTTCCAGCTCATAATATGATTACAACACCCACTGACATAATTTCACCTGAAATTGCAAGGCCTTATCCGAAAGCTGCCCCAAGGAAAACCACAACTCGAGGCCGAAAGAAAGGAAAGTCGCGGATACTTACCGCAACCCCTGAAAAAAAGAAGTGAATTTGAAGATGCCTATTTAAAACGCCAAAATAGTCTAATAAAAACACCAATTCTGCCTTTAATTAAACGCCTTCAAACCTCCAAACCGCAAACCAAAGCTAAGAACTTAATAGAATCTAGCTCGGGTTCAGATGGAAGCTTCTCAGATAATGATGACACCGATCTTGATTTCGATTTTGCAAATGATTCTTCGTTTGAAGAACTACAAGTAAGAGAACAAGTAGAAAACGAGGAATCATTTGATTTGAGGTATGAGAATTTAAATCAAGGCGATTACATTTTGGCAGAATGCTCCAATGAAAAGAGCAATAAAAAACTAGCTTTTGTAGGCAAAATCAAAGAAAAAAATGGAAATATGTACAGCATCGATTTTATGAAAAAGAAGCCTGAATCCTTCAAATTTTGTTTTCCTGATTTCGAAAACAGCTCCATTATAAGCGGGATAGAAATTAAAGTCTTTCAACTAATGAATGTGATAATTGAAGTATAAATTTTATTTTTTATGATTTTTTGTTACTTTTTGATTCCTTGAATGTGATGTCATTTTTATTTTCATTTCTTAAGTTTTTTTTTTTTGTCCTTTAATAATAAAACTGATAAAAACAGTAAAAATTTAAAGTGTTATTCAATAACTAAAACGAGATAATACTGCTGTTCAAAAGTTCCCCTTCGAATTTCAAAACTGCCCCATACATGGGGCATGTATATTGGTAAAAAATTAAAATTTAATAAAAATATGTTTATAAATGAACCAAATATTATTTGAAATCGCAGTTCAATAGCATTGTTCCATGTAAGTAAGCTTTACACATCAATAAATCGAACATGTATAGTTCCAGCAGCTGTGAAAGCAAAAAGTGTTCAAATGTGCCCCACTCTCCCCTACACCATCAAAAATATGAAATAAAAATGAATAATAGAACGTGTAGTTTTCACATTACTAACTTTTTACCAAAAGTGGGCGTAAAAAAATTCCTTTAATTGAGTGAAACAAGCAATTTGTTTTACTGACTCAACATTTTTGTTCACAGTTGACAGTTGCACTATTTTCAAAAACTAGATTTTTGTCCACTCTATTCATACAATCGACGCACTGTGCGGCTGGCATCTCAACAAAGGCTAGAGGATTACATACACTCTAAACGGGCAGTTTTGCTTTTTGATATATGTAATGTAGCCACATAATCAAAAATTAGCTTAATCTCTGAACCCATTTTTTGGTGAATGCCGGGATCGGCTGCAATTTCGTTTCGAAACTATTCATGGTTTTACGTTGTGAGCGGTTGTAGTACGGCTTCAATTCTTACGCAGCAGCTTGAGTTCAATTGTGTAAGCGAGAAAATCTAACACTGATCACGTCTTCTTTCTTCTGATTTGATTTACAATTGCAATTGTACTGGACGACGTCTCAGATGATAGTGTCAGTGTTCAAACATCGCTCCGATGAGAGCAAATTTGTTCCACTTTGGAATGCGCTTATAGCGCATTTCAAGTACCTTCCTACAATCTGACTTCGAATTCGAACAGCTAACTCAAATGGTAGTATCATTCTCTTCCCTTGTCAGTTCTTTGCGAAAGGTGAAACGTGCTTGGATAGTTCCGGATTGTTGACATAACATCGGTCCCTCACAATCCCCAAAGCAAATTGTAGAAATTGATCAAATTCCAACTCCGAGACGACCAAATGGCAAGCAAACATAGACTAAATGGCATTTGACAGTTCTGTGAACTGTGAAGCCGCTTTTTTATGCAGAAAAATACGAGACGATTGAAGCTTTGGAAGTTAATATTTGGCGGGACTACGACCTCAATTGCTGTAAAAATATGTCGAAAATTGTGCCTTTCGGCTGGAATTTACTCGAGCCACTTGTCAACTGATCAAAACCATTTGTGAGACATAATAACAAACCCTTATATTTATAGTAAAGCAAAATATTTTCCATTGCTGTGAATTATTTCGTTTCTTCTTGAAAACCACGTATCAAAAAATACTCTTTATTTGATTAATGCGACTATCGTGACCTTAATATTTTGAAAGTAGATTGGTAGAAGTAATGCCATCTTGGCCCACTCTTATTCGTCCTTGCTATAAATGATGTTGATAAGATTATTTCCCACTCTGATTTATCCATCTACGCAGATGACATAAAAATTATAAGGATTATATCCACACCTTCTGATTCCTCTTTCCTTCGGCAAGATTTAAATTCCTTTTTAACCTGGTGTCAGAAAAATTTTCTAGAACTTAATGTTAGCAAGTGCCAATTCATGACCTTTTCCCGCAAACGCCTCCCCTCACTTCCTCGGACTTACGTCTTTTGTGACATACCTGTTCCAGTAGTGTCTTCTATTCGTGATCTTGGTATTTATTGTGAAAAGAAATCAAATTCCCGTTTCCACATCGACCAAATTATTGCGAAAGCAAACTCCTCTCTTGGCTACATAAAACGCTGGTCCAAAGAATTCTCCAACCCTTACACCACCAAATCCCTTTACATAACATTCGTCAGACCTATACTTGAGTATGCTTTTCAGGTTTGGTCTCCTTTCCAAATTACCCACTGGCTCAGAATTGAAGCCGTTCAACGAAGATTTCTTCGTTTTGCTTTACGTCACCTTCCTTGGAGTAATCCTCTAATCTTACCCCCCTACGAAGATCGGTTACTTTTAATAAACTAACATACCCTCGCAAAGCGTCGTATAGTTGCCGATATTATATTTTTGCACCGAATAATCACTGGTGTCATAGACTGTCCGGCACTCCTAGAAAATATCTTCCTCAATACCAATCCCCGCAACCTTAGATCAACCCCTCCCTAAAACCTTCCCACTCATCGCACTAACTATGGCCATTTTAATCCTATCACCCGAATGCTACGCTTAGCAAACAGTGTACAGCATACCCTTGATTTTAATATAGGTAAGCGTGCCTTCCCTCAGAAATAACTTATACTCCCGTAATCCTTAATTTCCCCTTATATTTTTACTTTTAAAATAGGTTAGTTATTTAAATTTAAATTTTTTATATAATGTATATTAATATTGTAAGTTTAAGTTTGTAATCAAAATTGTATCAAGCTTGAATTAAGCCAAACTAATAAATTTTAAATTTTTAAATTTTAAATACAGTCAATATTTGGCGTGATGCCCGTGGCATGATGGTTACCACGTCTGTCTGTTAACCGAGAGGTTCCATAGGTATCACTTTTCAATTGCTGGTCTCTTCCATTCTCTCACAAAGGCAACGGTTGTGAGAAATGCGCTAAGCCCCTAGGTTCCTCGCTCTTGCTTTATTTGATTATACTTTTATTTGTTTATTTATTACCTTTCGCAAAGAACTTTAAAATCCTCCGAGACAAATTAAGCTGCCATGAAAAGCGCCTTCTCACTTAGCAGTTCGTGATACACAAAAAATTTAATATTTGAAGTCCTGTAAATCCTGTATAAATGAAAGAGAGAAATTTGCTAGGAATCATCGAACTCTGTACCACCATTTTATTTGTAATAAAATCGAGTTTATGTAATTTTTAAAATCTTCTTCACTCATGAACAATAAATAATTTAAAAACAGTTTCGACTCCTTACGACTGCTGCTCACTTCTTTTTCTTCCAGCCAACAAATAGTTCACCTAAAAAGCACAAAGTGTCGAAAGATAGGGCAATGAGCAATGCAGTAAAAACCCCTTTCAAGTCCTCAGCTTTCATTGGTTCCAATTCCGACTTACTAGCTGTTCCTTCTTTTAGTCTCATTTGACCATTTTCAAGCAGTTCATAGAATGATTTCTTGTACCAAAACTCTAACAAACCAGAAGAGTGTACCTGCAGAATCAGATTGTTTATCATTTTCTTATAAAATGAGCTCCCATCCACCGTGAAAACTTGCTGCAATCCTTCAAAGAAGCACATTTTCTCTGGTAAACGAAATAATAGTTGATTAAAATGCTTTTGTTGATTCTGCACAATGTTCCATTTCAAAGTATTGACAGTGTAGGCAAACTTTGTGCTGAGAGATTCACGTAACTGATTATAAGCGCTCAAGTCTTCTAACTGAAAGACTTTTTCGTATTTATTTTTAAAATCTGGATAATATGCAAAGACAGTAGTCATTTCTAAGTGGTAACTAACTGCTTTTAGTTTAGATGCCAGGATATCGTCAAGCGTTTGCATTTTCTTCTCCGACGGAGGAGATGTCATCAAGGTTTGAAGAAATGCATCAAATGAAGTCACCAACATGATACCAAAAAAGAAGATCAACGAATACATGATTTTCAAACTGGCAGAGGCATTGGGTTTTTGGATCAAAGACTGTCCAAGTATACCGCGCAAGCAATTTCCATTCAAAAGTCGAAACTTTTTCCCGTCGCACAGAAACGAATTGAGTTCCAACGAAATTGACAACATTACAATCAGTCCGATGGCAACAAACAGAGCATCCAATTGAAAAACAATCCCAAACACTTTAAACATGGGCACTTTGGACTCCACTGGAATCATAATGCAGAAATCAATAATGTTGTATGGATAGGATATCCAGTTTATAGTTTTGTCACGAGTGGTAGTAGCGGCAGACGAAAGCTCCACCGTCCCATTCAACACAATATCCCTCAATTCATATGCAGAAAGTTTAAATTTTATATTTGAATTGTTGAGCCTGGCGTTGTGCTTTGTCGCTATGGCATTCCAAAAGTGTCCCATATTTCCTCTGATCAAGTATTCACCTTGTGCGGTCTTGGAAATAATAATTCCTGGCTCAGGTCCTCCGAATACAACTGGCAAGTACATTCCTTTGAAATCACGTAAGCGATCAGGGAAATGTAATGTCTCCCGTCGATCATCAATCCATTTGACTTTTTCGATGGCAAATGCTGGAATCTTGGTGTATCTGTAGAGCATTGGCGAGTCTTGAAAGTCCTGGAAGATAACAATTACGTTTATCATGTGGTTATCCCAACAAAAGTTGAAGAAGTCTTCCAACTTGAAACCATTTTCTGATTGATTGTTGACAAGGAATATGGTTTTACAGGATCGCATGTATTGAAGGTACTCCAGGAGTCGCTTCAGGACCAGGTGCTGGACATCCAGCAGAACAATTGCAAGAATGTTCTCATTGTATGCATATTTTATTGAGAACGCTGCAGCGGTGTCGGTTGAAATTATCACTGGAATTGGAAAAGTAGTGGAGACGTCTCTGAAGAAATTCTCACCCCATTGAACAGCAGAAAGTTGTTTTGATGTGGAAAGTAAAAAAATACTTTGGAATTCCTCATCTCGCTTTATGTTTTCGAAAAAAGACAGAAGTTTGTAGTTTTGTTCAGTTACTGCAAGAGCAACCAATGCAAGTAGGCCAACAACAATCTTATTCATGTTGTGACTCCTGGGTAATGAACGTGGCAAGACTGTTATGTTGTAAATTTCGTATATGTTATGAAGGAAACAGGAAAGTTATTTTATTTCTGTCATTTAATTTCAATGAGATTTCTAATCGGACAAACATTACACCATCAGACCAACTTTCGTTATCTAACGAACGGTCTACCAACAAGAGGTAATTTGCTACTTAGAAGAACTAGCGGTAAAACACAGCACGTGTATTGAATTTTAAATGAAAGCTAAATGATACCACACCTATCTTGTGTGTTTCTTTCATTTCCAGTATTCATGTTTTTGGAGTGGTGAAGGTTGACGCTGCCTTCAGCACGAAAGCTAATTGCAATGTTATTACTGAAATCAGTTTTATCATCATCAATATTACGGTAGACTTACCTTGGAGAATCTTTTATCTTAAGCTTTACTTCTCAATTTAGGTGGTTGCATACGTTTTAAGGAACCTTTCTTAGGAATAGCTGCCTGTTGAGACAGTTTCCTCACATTCTTCCATTGGAACTCGACTGTAGTTAAGACCAGTGCAGATTCCCCCGTCTTGGGGTACTTTACCAGGCCGGGAAGAAAAAGAATCGTTTACTGTTGTCAGGATTTTGGTAGATGCGAATCCGCTAGTCAAGCTTGTAGATTCCATTTCATTCACCAGCGTGACCGAACCATCGTAGCCTCGCGATGCGTACTCTTCTGGCTATGTGCATGTCGCGGTACAGCTCGTACAGCTCGTTGTTGTATCTTCTTCTCCACACATTGTCTTCGCATACGGGACAATGATCATTTGGAGAATTTTGCTTTTCGAAACGACCAAGGGTTTCCTCATCCGCTTTCGATAAGGTCCATGCTTCCGCGCCATAAAGCAGGACTCGGATGATCAAGGGGTTATAAAAGGTTACCTTGGTTTTTCTGGAGAGGGGTTTGTTTCGCAATTGCCTTCTTAACCCAAAGAAGCAACGGTTGGCAAGAGTTATTCTCCGTTTTATCTCCGCACTGATGTTGTTGTCCGTGTCTTAAGCGGATCCTAGGTAGACGAAGTCCTGTACTACCTCGAAGTTATGTCTGTCTATTGTGACGTTTTTTTCAATTCGTCAATGTTCTGTGTCCTTGTTTGATGACAACACATACTTCGTTTCGCCCTAATTAACCATTAACCCCATTTTTCCCGCTTTTGTCTCAATACTCGCCAAAGCACCAATGACATCACGCTTTTTTCTTCCCTGTCAGGTCTATTTACCTTTTGATAAAACCTCCGAATCTCGTTCTTGTCAAGGCACCTCTCAATTTACTCAAACGAGCGCTTCTCATACTAATTCTTTTTCTTTTTGAGAAGTCAGTTTTCTTCCCTTCTTTTCTCCTTATAAATCTCGTTATACTGATCGTAAGCAGCCCTTGTTCGCTTTTGCACCAGCATTTTTCGTGTTTTTTGTTTAGTTGCATTTACCTGCCTTAATTCTTCATCGAACCATGGGTTTCTCTTTTGTGGACTGCTCATAAGTATCGAGGAGCTCGTAGGAACAGTCTTTGGGATTGTCGTCCTTCTCTTCTGTGGGGTCGTGGGCGCATATTAGGCTAATGTTGGCGAATTTAGTCCTGATGCGGATGGTCATTATACGTTCATTAGCTTAATTTTGGCTAATCACCTTACACCTGAGTCTTCCTCTAACAAAAAAACCGCATCCAAATTAGCGTTGTTTCTGGTGTCTGTAGCAGTCGCCATAGTAGATGTCACAGTTTTTCATCTTCTTGATGCCCGCTCCACTCCAACGCACTCCTTGGATGGCGGTAATGTCTGCTTTGCAGCAGTCCAGGGCGACCGCTAGTTCTCCAGCTGCACGTAGTCTATTAAGAGATCTTACGTTCAACGTGCAGATCCGGAGGTCATTGTCCTTTTTTCGTTTGCTTGGGTTGTCGACTTTGAAATTATTATCGTTATCCGAGGCTTTTGGCTGTTTCGGAACCAAATGTTTTTTCCGTGGTTGGGTAGTTAACCCTACGGACAACCCCCCAACCTGGAGAGCCAGGTCCTTTTGGTTCCCTTCGGACATAAAGGGCTGGAATATCCAGTGTCAGTACCCTGCTGCAGGGGTGTGAGAGCTGTCGTGGGCTACCCTATCCTAGTATTGAAAGACCCTGAAAGAACTTTAAGCCAAATGTGTGTGAGTAGCCCCTTCAGGGGTTTCTGCTTTTTGACTGCTGAAATCCGCACTGTTGATTCTGAATTAAGTGAATAAGGTACTTTCACTCACGGTATTGTGTAATCTTATGGCTGTTTTTTTTTTTGGGAGGCATGTCCGGTACCTTGTATTGTAAATCTAAAAAAAAACGGTTCGCGTTTTATGTTTGATGGTTGGTATCCGTGACGAGTTGTCAAACAAATGAAAGCAAATTTTTGTTAAGATCGCACAAGAACACGAAAGATTTTAAAACAAGTTAAGAACTAATTCACCTAAATATGGAAGATATTCCAAATGAAGTAATAATAAACAAAGCAAGTTGAGGTATATTTAACTTACTATTTTCAATTGCAGGTTTTATTTGAATTGTTAAATTCGAGTGAAAGTGTATCGAGTTTGTTCTCGAAACATTTTTTGCGGACAACACAAGCCTTACAATCTTGGAAGATTCAGCTGAATTGGTGGAACAACATGCCTCAGTCAACTCTTTTCTAATGACTATTGAGGAGGACGCATCAAAGTGGGATGTAGAAGAGAAGTCTTCATGTACTTGTGGTACATCAGCAATTCAGTGACGTTTCGTCAACTTGGAAACTTGTTTGGCGTCACAAACTCTTCCAGTTGGGTTGTAGTCAATCGAGTTGCTAAATGGCTTGTCTCAAAAGGCCACGACTACATAAAATGGCCTCAAGGAAATGCTGTGACAGAAAATTGTAGAAAGTTTGAGCAAAAAAAAAAGAATACCAGTGCCCTATTTCACCAAAATGAAAGTTACAACCACAAATTTGTACTTGTTATCTACAAATTTGTAAACCCGTTTTTTGTTTCACTAATTGCAGGATCTTATTTCACAAACTTGTGATCGATTCTAATAAAGTTGTAGAAAAATGAATTGTAGGCCACAAGTGTTCAAAATTCCTGTTTCACCGGCATCAAGAATAACTTGTTATTTATAACTGTTTTTTCACAATATTGTAGAACATTGTACTGCGTAAACATCAAAATGAACAAGAAAAATATAATATTTGCAGTCTCTTTGATAAGAGACAAATAAGATAAGTAAGATAAGTTCGAAAATTTTTCCGATTACTTGACACATTCAGACAAAGTAAGAGAATGGCAAACATTTTTAATTTCTTGCTGTCTCAAGCACTTCTCATCAATAAAGAAATATCGATATTCGTTAGGCCAGCATATAACGTTTTCGAACATTAAACTGCTGACTGCGGTACAAACTCTATGTACGCATCCGCAAACTGTTGACTTAGATATCCCATGCATGTCGGCAACTCCATGATATTATCCTCCTTTTCCTTTTCTTCTTTTTTTCGCTCGAGTGGGCTATTTGCGGTCGAAATTTTTCATTAAAATGAAATAACTTAAATATATCATAGTTTATACGCAGCTGATAAATTTTTTTTTTCACTATCGCTGTTATTGCTGCTATATGCCTTCGTCGCAAAGACATTTTTCAATGAAAGTAAGGAATTACAAATTTGTAACAAAAATTACACGTCTACCTTAACCTGTAGAATATTCTTACAAACCTAACAAATTTTGTAAGTCTATTTTCTTTGGTGAAATGAAAACTCACAAATTAGTGTTATATTAACAAATTTGTTACTTGTAAAGTACAACTTTAATTTTGTATTGGTGAAACCGAAAAAGAAATTTTTCCACAAATTTCCTTTTGTAAAATAGAATTGCAATATTTTAAATAACAAAGTTTGGTGAAGCAATATTTTTACAAAAACCCACAAACTTTGTTAAAAAACACTTCTAATTACAAATTTGTGAGTTGGTGAAATAAGGCACAGGTGTTCTTAGTGCCATAGATTGCATTCATATTACAATAGCAGCGCCAAAGATCAATAAGGAATGCCACTACAACCGCAAACACAGCTTTACAATTAACCTGCAGGCTGTTTTTGATGCCGATAAAAAATTTACTGACGTAAGTTGCGGTGAACCAGGCTCCTTACACGATAGCAGAGTTCTAAGACGTTCGGAGCTTTATAAAAAATCGCAGAGGAGTTGCAACATATTGTTTCCCAATAGCAGTTTTCTCTTGGGAGATTCTGCTTATTTTTTTGCATGCATTTTGCACAATATATGCATTTCGATGGACGATACATTTGAACACCCTGACAGTGACGAACCAAACCAGGATAATTACTCATAAGGGGAATCCACATCTAGCACAGCAACAAATCGTCGTCAAATTCTGTTCGAGTATTTGTTACAACGTAACATAATTTAAGGAAATAAAATACAAACAGACACATTTTTTTATTTTTTTGTATTTTTTATTTGATAAAGATTTTACAAACTCTAATCTTTTTTTGCGGGTTTCTTGTTTAACTCTTTCGACTTCCAAATACTGCTCCCACATTCTTAGCTTGTCCTCCCTTTCCTGTGTTTTTCCTTCCTTTCTAAGTATAACTTTCGATGCGAAATATTCAGTTCTAGTGATCTTCCTATTGACTGCCCTTGCCCTTGCCCTTGCCCTTGGCTTTGCGATTGCCCTTGGCTTTGTCCTTGCCCTTGCCCTTGCCCTTGCCCTTGCCTTTGCCTTTGCCCTTGCCCTTGCCCTTGCCCTTGCCCTTGCCCTTGCCCTTGCCCTTGCCCTTGCCCTTGCCCTTTCCCTTGCCCTTGCCCTTGCCCTTGCCCTTGCCCTTGCCCTTGCCCTTGCCCTTGCCCTTGCCCTTGCCCTTGCCCTTGCCCTTGCCCTTGCCCTTGCCCTTGCCCTTGCCCTTGCCCTTGCCCTTGCCCTTGCCCTTGCCCTTGCCCTTTCCCTTGCCCTTGCCCTTGCCCTTGAACTAAATGACGCTGCTTCGGGGCTGGCATCTGAATAGCTTGATGCAGACGTTGATGCGACTACCAAACCGCTGGACGGAGTAACTATTGGAGTAGATGCAGTACTAGAAGGCAGCTCTGGCTCTGGAGAGCATGAAATTAACTCACTCCACGCCTCCTCGCCTTCCCGTACAGCATGTACCCTAATCTCCACTGTGTGCACCTTCGACATTACGGGTTTATTTCCAAAAATTTGTTGTCGACTGCGGTTTTGTATGCGCGCATCAACGTGTGCATCTTGTTTTCCAGATGCAGAGTTGTAACTGACTAGTCCTCAAAAATTAAACATTTTTGTTCAAAAAATTACAATTATCAAACTTATGTACATACTTACCACAAGGCCAGCCGAGAGCATATCTTCGAGTATATGCTCATCAGCATACTTCTTTCTACGGCTGTGCTGGAACTCGTCAGCCCGCGCAGCATAACAATCCAGGAACCCTTCAATTTGCTCTTTGGTCCAACTTATTCGATGCTTTCTGCAAATAAGTAATGCATTAGAACATATTAATATAAATAAATATCTTTTCTTACCTCTTTCTTTCTTGAGCCATTTTTCGTTGTTTACCAATCAACTTTTTTTTCAATCAACTGGGAAATGTCAAAAATAGCGGTGTTCACAAAAGTATGCAAGTATTTTCTTGTGGTTTTTTTTTCTCTGTTTACACGCTTGGGTTCAGTTCACTTGAGAGTGAATGAGATCAAGTGCGAAAAACTTTTAAATGCCGGTAATCCGCTAAATTACGTTACTTAGAAGTTTAAAAATTCAATACTTATATTTTAAAAGTGTCTTAAGAAACTAGACACAAGCGGATACTTATCTGTATAAGAATCAACTCGATTTCCCATTTACTAATTCTTTGGACCGAGGCCACGGGGAGGCGCAATGGTCAGTTCCTTATAAATGTTAAAGCACATTTGAGCTGTGACCGGAGTCGTATGGTGGCGCTACACGCTAAAAATGAAATCGAGTTTACTATTCCTTGTATTTACAATGGTTATTAATTGTAGATTTAATAAGTCTGGAACAGATTTTTACATGTATTTACAATACAAGGTACCGGACTTCCTCCCAAAAAACCAGCCCTCTTGTAACATAATTTGATATCCTCCAAAATCAGTAATCAAAGGGATTTTGATTCGATAGATGAATAACCGACTGAAATTGTGTACTTTAGAGCAAAGTTGGTGGGAAAAAATCACTCACTCACTCACTCGATCAATGATCACTAGGTTCCATTCAATCGGCCAAGTGCTGTCATCGCCTAGCATCTTCCTCTCAATAAAGAAAAAAAAGTCGATAGGAGCTGATATTGCATACTCCAACGATTTGATTGCGCACAGAGCAGGTCCAAAAATCGAACTCATCAGACTTCTTTTGTGCCGGGACTTTCATTACAACCTTGTTGGCTCCGGCCTCATGGAATTCGAAAAAAATCTGGTGACAGTTGGTGAACGTTGATCTAAGAAGCCCAGTTCTCTCTAGTGAGTCAAGCCGCGCACATCGTTGAACTTGTACTCTCTCGTGTTATTTCTAACTGCGCCTGATTATTCTGCTAAACCGCAAACGGTTACGGGACTCATCAACTTTTGATGAGAATTCCCCAACTGTAAAAATGAAACGACATAAAAAATCCATAAATAATCCGGGAAGTTCCCAAAATATTAATTCATCATCTTACAATCGCTTCAGTGATCTTTCTGATTTATCTGATAATGAAGAATTAATGAATGAACAAGAGCAGCCTGTACCTGAAGTGCCCACAAAAATTGATTTTCCTCCTATTCACTTGATAGGAAAAAATAGTGTATTTGTCACTGAGTGCATGAAAGATAACGGCATAGCCAAGTTTGATTGCAAAAACACTTCCATTGGCTGCCGCCTTCATCTTTACACTGAAATTGAGTTAAATAAAATAAAATCTGCCCTTCGCGAAAAAGAACTTCAATTTTACACACATAATGGTAAAAACTTGAAACCATTTAAAGTAGTGCTTTATGGATTACATAAAATGAATACTGATGACCTTAAAACTAAACTGTGCACAGATCTTAAATTAGATGTTCTCCAAATTTCTATAATGAACATTAAAAATCCTAAATACAAGGAGCAGTGTAATTATTTAGTTTACCTTAACAATAAAAGCATTAAAATGAACGAACTAAGAAAACACGCTAAGTTTGTGGACCACGTTTCGGTGTATTGGGACTTTTACCGAAAAAATCCACACTTTGTACCTCAGTGTCATCAGTGTCTAATGTATGGACATGGGTCTTCCTTTTGCAATGTCAAAAGAGCATGCTCTTACTGCTCTGAATCACATGGTATACAAGAATGTACCAACAAAGAAAAATTACCCAAATGTGTTAACTGTGGAGAACAACATTCAGCCACCGACACCTCATGTAAAAAGAGGTTAGAATTCATTGAAATACAAAACCGACTCAAAGCTAGGAATCGTAGTAGACGATTTGGATCGGAAAATGTCATTCGCGAACCACACCCAAGCAAACACATCAGCTTTAACCTCAACACCGCTGACTTTCCTGGCTTAGTTCAGAAAAAACAACAACATTCCAGTAACATTCGTCTAGAGTCTTCACCACGAAGTCAACCGGCAACATCCACGAACAGCTGTTTACAAATGACAGCAGCTACATGCCCACCAAACCAAAACAACAACAATTTATTTAGTTTTGATGAGCTTATTGCCCTAAAAAATGAAATGTTAAGTAAATTATCTTTATGTAAAACTAGACAAGACCAGTTTAACGTTATTGCTGATCTTAGCATAAAATATCTTTATACTAACAATGGCCAATAAACTAAAAATGCTCTTGTGGAATGCTAAAAGTTTAAAAAACAAAGAAATACATAGAATGCTTCAACTTTTTAATTGAAAATGATATCGATATCGCAGTGATTACTGAGTCCTGGCTTAAGCCAAATGTTAGCATATATAATAGAAAATTCTATTGTTACAGATTGGATAGATTAACTGAGAGGGGTGGAGGTGTATGCTTTTTCATAAGAAGGTCTGTGAAACATAAATTAGTTCCAATTACTAAGACTCATTTAATGGAAACACTATCAATTGAAGTCGAATGTAGTCCCACAAAAGTATTTAAAATAATATCTGCCTATTTTCCTGGCGGTAGAGTTACCAACGAAAAGAAACAAAAATTTAAGTCTGACATCTTGAAGTTTATAAGATCTAAAGAAAACTATCTTCTATGCGGAGACTTTAATTGTCGTCATTCCTCATGGGGTTGTGTACGCGCAAACGCCTGGGGTAATATTTTGTCCGAGCTTAAGGTCTTTGAAGATTTTGATATTGCTTTTCCATCTGAGCCAACTTATTATCCATCCAATGGTAGAGGTTATCCCTCAACATTAGATCTAATCCTGACAAATTCATTTGATAATATGTCACGACCCATTGTTGCAAATGATCTTTCTTCTGACCACAAGCCAGTTGTTTTCCACCTAAATGAATTATTCACTACTGCAGCTACACCTGAAAATTATAACTTTAATAGGGCTAATTGGAAAAAATTTAAACGCTGCGTAAGCGATTCACTTTCTGACTTTTCTCAACCCTCTACCTTTACGTTAGAGGAAATTGATGATAAAGTTAATACATTTGAATGTTACATTAGTAATGGGGTTAAGGCGTCTGTCCCATTGCTCTCTACACCCCATAGAAACAATAATGAAATTTCATTGCTAACAAACGACATACGAAGGACGATAACATTTAGGAATTTAATACGCAGACGTTATCAAAGGTCAAGAGATTTATTTCTGAAATTTCAACTGAATTTGCTTAACAAACTAGTTATTAAAAAAATGCAGGATATACGTAATAGAAACTGGAATCGAATGCTAACCCAAATTGACAGGCATGACCAAAAAATATGGAAACTTTCAAAGATTTTTAAGAAAAAAAATAATAGAATCCCGTACCTTGAATGCAATGGCCAAGTTCTATATACAAATGAAGAGAAAGCCTCTGAATTCGGTAAATATTTCCTTTCTAGTCACTCAATAACAGAAGGCTATAGTGACATTCAAACTAAACGAATAGTAGAGGAAAGTATCAACAATATTAATTCATCTACAATAGAAATAAGTAACATACATATACCAGTATCTCTTGTAAAAGACACCATTTCTTCTATATGCATTAAAAAAGCGGCTGGTAACGACAACATTTCAAACAGAGTCATTAAAAACTTACCAAAAACTGCTGTCCTCTATATAAAAACCCTGTTTGAAAGTTGTCTGCGACACGGATATTTTCCAAGAAGATGGAAGATTGCTAAGATTATACCCATAGCTAAGCCTACACAACCACCAACGCAGGCATCTAGTTATCGCCCAATAAGCTTACTCAGCTGTTTAGGTAAGCTGTTTGAAAAAATTATATTTTGGAAGATGAATGAGTTTGTGGAATCAAACAGCCTTATTCCACCCGAACAGTTCGGTTTTAAAAGAGATCACTCTACAACACACCAATTGAAGAGAATCACAAACATAGTAAGAGAATCACTTTCAAATAAGAAATCATTAGGTATGGTTTCGTTTGACATTCAAAAAGCATTCGACAGTGTCTGGCACGACGGCCTGCTTCACAAACTATTTATTCAACATTTTCCTATTTACATTGTTAAAATCATCCAAAGCTATCTAACTGATAGAAGATTTTATGTCAAAATTCTTTTGGATTCATCTCCTCTGTTCCCAATAAACGCGGGAGTTCCACAAGGATCAACCCTATCGCCCCTTTTATATAACTTGTACATTGCTGATTTCCCACGACATCCAAACTGTGAAAACGCCTTCTTCGCTGATGATACAGCTATACTCTGTAGTTCTAATGACTGCCAAAGTCTATTAACGAACATACAAAATGCTTTATTTCATATTGAAAAGTTTTATCACAGGTGGAAAATTAAAATAAACCCATCGAAATCTCAAGCAATATTTTTTTCAAGAAAGAGAAAAGCCTCAAACCTACCTCAGTACAATCTGTCAATCTGCAACACCCCAATTGAATGGACAACTACAATAAAATACCTTGGTATCACTCTCGATAAAACGTTAACATTTTCAAATCATATTAATGCTTCTATCAAAAAAGCAAGTGTTCTAATAAAAATCTTATACCCACTTCTAAACAGAAATTCCTATCTAAGCAAAGATAATAAGCTTCTTTTGTATAAAGTCGTCATACTACCTTCATTAGTCTATGCTTCTCCTTGCTGGTATAAATGTGCTGAATGTCACCTGAAAAAACTCCAAATTTGCCAAAACAAAGCTTTAAAAATGATAATGCATCTTCCTTGGCATTTTTCCACACTAGCACTGCATGACATCACAAAAATGCCATCAATTAAGTCCAAGATTACAACACATTCAAATAAATTTGAGAATAAATGCTTGAGTCACGAAAATATAACAATAAATTCACTGTTTAACCATTAGAATAAGATAGTATTAAGTTAGATTTAAGACTTTTTTTTTTATCATAGTTTTAAGTTTTCTTTGCATCCATTGAGTTTTTTCCCAATTTTTCTCATGATAAATTCCACTTTCATATAACTCTAATATATATTATAAAATCTTTAGTTGCTAAGAATCATTGTGTTCTAATCTCTATATGATAAAATTTTCCTACCATGTAACCCAATCACACTGAAGATGAAATAAATTTGAATTTGAAATTTGATCTAAGAAGCCATCCAAAGGCAAAAAAAGGAGTACTGAGGAACATCTGCAGTACAAGCATATATATGTGGTTCTGGACAGGGCTAGAAGAGCTCTAGCATTGATAAAAAGTCTGTTTTACAGCAGACAACTTGATAACACGATGAAGCTGAGTTACTACATGACCTTCATAAGGACAATGATCGCCTATGGGCGTTCCGTGTGGTTCAATGTTACAGTGTCTTCAATGGAAAAGATTCAGGTGTTTGAGAGACAGCATGCACCTATCTGCCTTGGATTGGAAAGACACCGGATTCGGAGTACAAACACTTCTATCACAATAGGGCTTTTTAAAACGGGACTTATATAAACAGAATCGAAAATTTAATTCATGCTCACATTGCGAAAGCAATGCAACTGATTTTTAGCTGGGTATTCGTGCCCTGTCACCGCAATGTAGAGTTTATAAAAAGGCACGTCTCAGTGGAATTCTTCCTTCGAAAACTCTCCTCTATTTCGATATGGAATGCTGATTCAAGAAAAATTTAAGTACCAATAAATCAATCACGACCGCCGTAAATCTGTGGAGCGACTCTTTTATAACCTTGAGCTCCTCGGGTTGTATAGCGTTTTCTGATCGTTATCATCTTGAAACTGCAATTTATGCAAACGCGTAGTTTTGATAACAATATCAAGGATCAAATAGTTACTTAAAGAAATGTTTAAACAGGCTTAACACGTTTTTGCTAGTAAGTAAGTAGATACTTGTTAAAATGAGTAAATAAATAAATGGGGTGGCGCAACAGAGCGTGGAGTCCCAGGGCTTAGCGCTTTCGTCACAACCATAGCCTTGTAAGAGAATAGAAGAGACCCACAATTTTCAGCCGGTTCCGAACGGCTAATCGAGAGAGAGCTTTTCATGGCAAAAGCTGTGTCAATAGCTAGGGCAATAACCAATGATGTGAGAACCCCTTTCAAATCCTGAACTTTCATTGGATCCAATTCCGAATGTCCAGATTTTTCTTCTTTTAATTGCATTCGACCATTTTCAAGCAATTCGTAGAATAATCTCTGATTCCAAAACTACAACAAACCAGAAGACTGCGCTTCTAAAATAAGATTGTTTAACATTTTCTTATAAAATGAGCTCCCATTCACGGTGAAAACTTACTGTAATCCTTTAAAAAAACACATTTTCTCTGGTAAACGAAATAATGGTTGATTAAAATACTTTTGTTAATTCTGGACAATGTTCCATTTCAAAGTATTGACAGTGTAGGCAAACTTTGTGTTGAGCGATTCACGCAGCTGAGCATAGGTGCTCAGGTCTTCTAAGTGAAACATTTCTTGGCACTTCTTTTTAAAATCTGGATAAAATAGAAAAGCACTTGTCAGTTCTACTTGGTAGCTAATTACTTTTAGTTTAGATGCCAGGATATCGTCCAGGGACTGTAGTTTCTTTTCCGGTGGAGGAGTTGTCATCAAAGTTTGAAGGAATGCATCAAATGAAGTCACCAACATGATACCAAAAAAGAAGATCAACGTATACATGATTTTCAAACTGACAGTGGCATTGGGTTTTTGTATCAAAGACTGTCCAAGTATACAGCGCAAGCAGTTTCCATTCAAGAGTCGAAACTTCTTCCCATCGCTCAGAAACGAGTTGAGTTCCAGCAAAATTGACAACACTACAATCAGTCCGATGGTAATAAGAAGGGCATCCCACTGGAAAACAATTCCAAACACCTTAAAAATGGGCACTTTGGACTCCACTGGAATCATAATACAGAAATCAATGATGTTGTATGGATAGGATATCCAGTTAATAGTTTCATCGCGAGTGGTGGTAGCGGCAGACGAAAGCTCCACGGTCCCATTCAACGCAATATCCCTCAATTCGTATGCAGAAAGTTTAAAGTTTATATTTGAATTGTTGAGCCTGGCGTTGTGCTTTGTCGCTAAGGCATTCCAAAAGTGTCCCATACTTCCTCTGATCAAGTATTCGCCTTGTGCCGTTTTGGAAATAATAATTCCTGGCTCAGGTCCTCCGAATACAACTGGCAAGTACATTCCTTTGAAATCACGTAAGCGATCAGGGAAATGTAATGTCTCCCGTCGATCATCAATCCATTTGACTTTTTCGATGCTGGAATCTTGGTGTATCTGTAAAGCATTGGTGAGTCTTGAAAGTCCTGAAAGATTACAATTACGTTTATCATGTGGTTATCCCAACAAAAGTTGAAGAAGTTTTGCAACTTGAAACCATCTTCTGTTTGATTGTTGACAAGGAATATGGTTTTGCAGGTTCGCATGTATTGAAGGTACCCCAGGAGTCGCTGTAGGACAAGCTGCTGGAAGTCCAACAGAACAATTGCAAGAGTGTTCTCATTGTATGCATATTTTATTGAAAACGATGCAGCGTTGTCGGTTGAGATTATCACTGGAATTTGAAAAGTAGTTGAAACGTTTCTGAAGAAATTCTCACCCCAATGAACAGCAGAAAGTTCCTCAGATGTTGTAAGTACGAAAATGCTTTGAAATTCTTCATTTCGCTTAATGTTTTCAAAAAAAGACAAAAATCTATAGTTTTGTTCAGTTGCCGCGAGAGCAATTAATGTAAATAAGCCCACAATAATCTTACTCATTTTGTGACTATCAACTGACTTCAGCGCACAGAAACACGTCGCTATGGCAGTGCCATGTGTTTTCAAAGGACAATGAGGCTAGACAGTAGACTTTCGCTCAATTAAATTTTAATTAATTGGTTATAGGGCCCATACACTACTCATGCCTGCATGCGCAATCAGAAGATTGCGCAGTATTGCTTTCGCCCTACACTACTCATGCAAACTGCGCAATCTTCATTTGTATTTTGTAGCAGAGTAGACAAGTTGTATGGATGTGAAGCTAAAACTCCGCTGCTGCTCATCTGTTCATTTGAATTTTATCACTTGACTGCGCAATTTTTCCCACACACCACACATGCATGCATGCGCAAACAAGAAAATATCAGAAAATTCTGATTTTGCTCATGCCGCATGCACAATACTCAGTGCATGTGTAGTGTATGGGCCCTATTACTCATCAAATCACTTTCGTTCTTTTCAAAATGGCTTATCTTCTACTATATAGGTTCGTAGGTCGCTGCTTTTTGTTACACCTGTCACTCCATGGCACATGTGCTGATTTTTTTTTCTTAAATGAAAAACGATAATTGCCATTCAATATAATGTCAGTATAAGTTTTTCGATGAGCGCGAACACTAATTTAAAAACAAGAATGATGTGGTTATGATAAGCATTCCTTTTTTGTATTAAAGCATTCTCAAGACAAGGATAATGCAAATAATGTTAGCTGGAAATAAAAAATTTACTGCGCTCAAATAAGTTAAAGTAAATAGTAAATACCATCTACTATAAGTTGGTTTTCAAGTTGATTACTTAAGTAAGAAGAGATAAAAAGGCCCGAGTTGGTCGCTAGCTATATGAGCAGTAATAAAGACACAAGCACCAACTCCTCAGAAGGAAAAAAGAAAGAGCATCAGAAGCGCGCGATCGAAGACATAGAAGGATGCCGCTGCAAGATTGTGGTACGAAATTTAACTAAAAGATAAGACAACTTATACCAATAAAGCTTATTGTTTTCAATTCAAGATTTATAAATTTAATGAAAAACATAATAAAAAAAAAAAAAAAAAAAAAAATAGGGTGGCGCAACAGAGCGAGGAGCCCCTGGGCCTAGCGCATTTCTCACAACCATGCCTTGTAAGGGAATGGAGAGGACCTACAATTTTTCGCCGGTTCCGAACGGCTAATTGAGAATGCGCTTTTCATGGCAATGAGTTTACTAACGGAGGACTTGCCAATTCCTCGCGAAAGGCGATACCCGTGGAAAAACATTTTTGCATTTTGCCTCTGCTGGGATTCGAACCTCGAACCTCTGGGTTAGCAGGTGGACATGCTAGCCATCACGCCACGGGTACCACATAATGAAAAACCTGTTCCCCTTACTGTGCCAGTTCGCAGTAAAAGTTGTCCTTGGTTTACTACTGATGTTAAAATGTCACTTAAAAAGAGAAGGAAGTTGTATTCAAAATGGAAGAAAAACTCCTCGGACATCAACTGGGAGCTATTTTGACGCTTCAGAAACTATACAAGATTTGTGACTCGAAGAGCCAAAAAACGATTTTACATGTCAAAGATGGATATAAGCCAGTCGTCTCGCAAGGTCTGGACCAATCGGCGTTTTCTTGATCCGAATAATCTAAACAAGACTTTTGTAATAATTGACATTCACTTAGTACTCAATGATGCTGTTTTTTTTTTTTTTTTTTTATTGAACAATGAATGAATAATGGTTCTAGTTCTAGTGAAAGTTTTAATAATTTAAAACAAAAACAAATAACAAGACTTCATTGAATGAATGCCATAAAAATAATATTATACTATACGCGCAATATTTTGAAAATGAACTAAAATAAATATCGATGTAATAAGTAAAATAATATTAATTTAAATAAAAATCACAAAAAAAAAACCATTTTTCTGTTCTTTTTATGTAAAACACTTATATCCTCGTCTGCGGTTATATGTATTTCGTGATGAATATAGCTAGGGCTGTCAAAACATTCAAACGATCCTGCAAATAAGTAAACACCCAAAGCTTTTCACGCACTGTTATTAAAATAGATATACTTTAAAGAATCTCACTTCGTTGGTTATGCATGCTTTTTGTATTGTTTTTATTCTTTTTAAGCTGGAGGAAGTTCTTTTGGGAGTTGACGTTGAAACTGTCTAATCCTAACTAATATTATAAATGTGAAAGTAACTCTGTCTGTCCGACTTTCTATGTTACCATCTCCCGCCCAAACTCCTGAAGCGATTTAAATGAAATTTGGTACAGATATATAGTCAAGAATTTGAGGATGAACATATGCTATATGAATGTTGCATCCCTGTATTCCCATGGGAACGGAACTTGGAAAATACAGAACCCATTCCAATAAATGTCCACCGTTAAAACACTATACTATTCCAAAGTAATATAAACTTTAAGTCATCCTCCGGAAACGGCACTCATATTCCCACTGGTATGAAAGACTTTAGTAACATTATAACTAACTCTGTCTGAACAGCCCAAACTATAGAACCGATTTTTATGAAGTTTGGTACAGAGATAGTCTAGAACCTGAAGATGGATATCATTACAATTATTACAGATCCGAAATTTACTCTGTCTGTTCGCGTTTCTCTGTCGCCCAGACTACTGATCCGTTTTAAATGGAATTTTATTCAGAGATAGCCAAGAGCCTGAGGAAGGACATGGGTTATTGGGTTTAGTAAGTAATCCCTTTATTTCTAGGGGGTCGATACCGTAAACGGGAAGCGTGAAACTGCTGGATCGATAAAAGTTCTTTCACCGTGGGGTGATTTCCGTCAAACTGTCGAAAATACAGTTGGCCCGAGAAGAAATTTCTATCTTGATTTTCAAATAAAAATTGGCAATCGGGAATGGTTGTGTGAAAGGTCGGTTTCGGCGCCGACTATTGAGATAGTTAACCATATAAAGTAATAAATTCTGTTTGACGTATTGGGGGATGTTGTCGAACTTCTATCAGTAGACAATATTATAGACACTGAGCAAGTCACATCATACCCTACAGAGTTTCTCAATTTCTTAGGATTATTAGGAGTGGCAGCAAGTTTCTGTTCCAGTGCCAATAATGAGTAATCCAGAATTATACACAGCTACATATTACACATCTGGGATGCGGCACTGCAAAAATTTTAATAATGACTGGAACGGCAAAAGGAGAAAACGTTTTGATTCCCCGTTTTCCTTTAACTCCCACTGATTTCTCATTATAAATAAAACTTAGACGCTTAGATTTTCAGGTATTCATTTAGAAAATTCTATGTAGCACGCTCACGTGTATCATACCCGCATACATGGAAAAAATTAGAACGCCGTGTGCAAAAATGCACTTAAATAAAATAATAAGGTTACTTCAACGAACGAATGTGTTTTATTTCCAAAATAAATAGCCTAAAAATCTAAAAAATTTGCTGAAAGTCACTATTCCACGCGGACGAAGTCACGGGCACAGCTAGTATCGTTAATAGAATATTATATATTAAGAAAGCTTTCTTCGGGGCAGCTATCGAAGAATTCCCATGAATTCTTAGAGGAAGTATTATTCCTTCAGAAGGTAAAACTCAACAGTTTCATTAAATTTGTTTGCTGCTTTGTCTATTTCTGGCGAAGAATCCTTGAAAAACCCGAAAACCTTTTTATTATGTTTTCATGGTTTGTAGATTTTTCTGCAAGGTCCATTTTATAGATATCGAGAAAAGGATTGACAACACTAACACAAAAATATTCTTCAGTGCTTTGAACCGAAGGGTGCGAACGATTCTTTACTTACTTTTACTTTACTAGTCTCTTATTTTTAACGTCAATGTCAAGGACTTCAGCTATTTTTTTTTTTTTTTTGCAATTGCAAACACTTTCGTAAATGAGCCGTCTTCTGCTCGTTTAGTTTTTAGTTGATCTCTTATATCTTTGGCGAGATCCATATCTTGGCTATCACCAAGTCTAAATTCACTCTTTGAAACTCATGACTTAACGGGATCGAGATTTGGTAAGCCATACTTATAACCTTTAAGCTAATCAAGAGGAAATCTTAGCGTTTTTTCAGTTTGCTTCACTTTTCAACTGCTTGATATTTTGAGATCCAACCCGTCAGATTCAGCCTTTTTAATGTTTTTTTTTGTGGAGTCTCTTCGCTTTCGCTTTTTTTTTTGTAGTACATATATCTTTTCTTTTCGGAGTACTGAAATAATTGTAAACTGCTTCAATTGTGGTTAGGCAATCTCTAATGACTGGTATTTTGCTGGAAACAGATATATCAAAGTTAACAAATGTGCTGCACAATTGACGTACAGAGCATGCGCAGCAAATTTTTGGCAAACAATTGCCTGAACACCATTGTATTGACCAGACATATTGCTTGCTCCGTAGTATCCTTGACCGATCAAAAAAGAAATGTCCACATCACAACTTTGAAGATTTTCCACTATAAGCTTTGCAAGATCACCTGGATTGTTAATACAGTAATAAATTTGGTGATTTTAAGACAAAAGATATTATTGATACCTGTTGTGGAAAATCGATATAAAAAAGGAATTCAAAAGATTTGCTGATTGCCGAAATAATGGCCGAGTTTTATTGGAAATTTCTATATTCACTTATATTCACTTAACTTGCGAGTATCAATGAAACGCTTTATATGGCCATATTCGCTTACCAAGTTCACATTCATAAACTCTATTTACCTACCAACCATCCCTGTTGTTAACTTAGGTAAGTCAGTTAGTCAGTCAGTTAGGTAAGTCACTTACGCTATTCACTTAGGGGTTGTTGTTTTTCCATGAGCGATGTTTTGCGATGTTTTGCTTAAGTGAATATAAGTGAATATAGATTCCCAATGAAACTCGGCTAAAAATTTCTTTTAGACGAAGTTGACTTTTATATTTTCCCCGTAGAATGGAGGTAAAGAATGCACAATCCTGTGAGTACCTACTAATAAGACTTAATTCACGTATAGGAAGTCGGTATATACTAAATTTCAGAGTGTATTTCTTTAAATTATTAGATTCATGACTGGTTATGTTGAAAAATTATCGGAATATATCCTCCTGATCCTCCCCTATCTACCCTACTGGTGGCCTTAGAGTTTTAATCTCCAAATCGTGTCGGTCAGTAAACCGCCTGTGCCTAAGTTTGAGGTAGACTTGCTAACTATCACACCATGTGCAACACAAGTTCAACATAAGACATTTTAATTTTAATGGCTCAAGTTGTGTAGTAAAGTTATCGTATTACTTTATTTGCTATCGAATAATGATGATTATGACTTTGACAGTTATTAAAAGACATGAATGTCAAAGGCGAAAGCTTTACAACATTATATGTGTGTGTACCTTCATTAAAAAAAAACTTAACACGTGTGGTATACAGAAAGATGTAATAAGAAACTATGATCCAACGAATAATAATAATTAATTTTGAAGCCTTGAGTGAGTTACCGAAGCCTAATTGGTACACTCTCATTAAGATCTAATTGTAAAAACGTCTAGAAAATGTCTGTCTTTTGAAAGTGCAAGACACTGCCAGTGTGTTTAGTCAAGATAGAGCCACAAAATGACTAAAATTATTGTGGGTCTACTCGCGTTTGTTGCTTTTGTAGCAACTCAACAAAACAGTAAACTGTTGACTTTCTTTGAAAACATTCAACGAGGTGAGGAATTCGAAAGCATTTTTGTACTAAGGACATCGAATGAGCTGTCTCATGTTCATTTGGGTGAGAATTTCTTCAGGGATATCTCAACTTCTTTTCAAATTCCAATGATAATTTCAACCGACACAACTTCATTTTCATTAAAGAAGGAATATAATGAAAATGTTCTTGTAATTGTTTTGTTGAGCTTTAATAGAGAAAATATCCTTCTACGGCTCCTGAAGTATCTTCAGCATATGCGATCCTGTAAAACCATATTCCTTGTCAACAATCAATCGAGAGATGGTTTCGATTTGGAGGATTTATTCAACTTTTGTTGGGAGAATCACATGATAAACGTGATGGCAGTCTTTCAGGACTTCCAAGACTCATCCGTGTTCTACAGATACACAAGGATACCAGTTTTCAGCATCGAAAAAGTCTACTGGGAATATAAGTCTCGACGGAACATAACATATTTTCCAAATCAGCTTCGAGATCTCAAAGGAATGCACTTGCCAATCATTCTTGGACGATCTGAGCCGGGAATGATTATTTCAAAAAACGCACAAGGTGAATATTTGATCAGGGGATATATGGGGCATTTGTGGCAAGCCCTAGCCAAAAAGCACAACGCCAAGCTCAATAATTTGAATATCCACTTTCAACTTGACGCATACCGTTTGAGAGAAATGGTGTTGAATGAGTCGTTTGAAATATCTGCTGCAGCAACTATCACTGGCGAGAATACCCTTAACTGGACTTCCTACCCATACGACCTTATCGACTTTTGTATTATGATTCCAGTTGAACCGAAAGTGCCAATATATAAAGTATATGGAATTGTTTTCCATTGGGATGCCCTTCTTATTACCATCGGACTCATTGTGGTGTTATCAGTTTTGTTGGAACTCAATTCGTTTTTGTTCGATGGGAAAAAGTTTTGCCTTTTCAGTGGTAACTGCTTACGCGGAATACTTGGAAAGTCGTTGATAGAAAAACCGAATGCCTCTTTCAAATTAAAAACCATGTATACGTTGATCTTCTTTTTTGGTATCATGTTGGTGACTTCCTTTGATGCATTTCTTCAAACTTTGATGACAAGTCCTCCATCGGAAAAGAAAATACAAACTCTTGACGATATCCTTGCATCTGAACTTAAAGTAATGGCATACATCAAGGAAATGATAAGTATTTTTGACTATTTTCCAGATTTCAAAAACAAGTACGAGAAAATTTTTCAATTGGAAAACTCTAGTACTTTTTTGCAGTCACGAGAGTCTCTCAATACAAAGTTTGCGTATGTGGTGAATAGTGTGAGGTGGATTAGTATCCAGAGTCAGCAAAAATATTTCAATCAACCACTGTTTCGCTTACCAAAGGAAACTTGTATTTTGAGAGGAAATCCCCACGTGTTCACCATCAACGAGAATTCAATTTACAAGGAACTTTTAAACTTTGTCATTCTGGAAGCACACTCTTCGGGGCTGATAGAGTTTTGGCAGAGAAGAATCTTCTATGAACTTCTTGAAAACGGGAGAATGAAATTGAAATATTCAGTTGACAAATCGGAATTCCAGGCAATGAGAGTTGTGGACTTGAAATGGGTTCTATCGGCATTGGCCGTTGTCCTAGCTTTCGACACTTTATGCTTTCTTTGTGAAATATATGTCGACTGGAGAAAAAGAAAAGTGCGGCTCTTAAAAGCAAAATTTGCAGTTCTGCAGATTCAAGATCACGGCCTATTTTTGAGTAGCATAATTTTCAATTCATTAAAGCAATCGAATGAAGGGGCTCTGCTTGAAGAAGCAAATGCTGGGCACATAAAATAACTTTTTCAGTTTGTATGCAAAAAATTTAAAAAATATCACAAAATTTTTTTTCTAATTTTACCTGCTGCATGTTAAAATAATACAAAATAAATAAAGCTTGAAATTCATTTTATTATTTTAATTATTATTTTTTTTTTTTTTTTTCATCGTATAAGTGCAGAGACTTACAACAAACGAAAGATTATAGACAAGGGAACCCAGCCTTCTGTCGTTTTCATAGTAATTAATGAAAAATTAGAATTATTTGAGAATCTAAAAATTATAGCTCAAAGAAGTAGAAATTATTTGAATAAGAAATTAATACATACATCAATAATTGGCCGCGTTACCGCAGACGTGATCGAGTTATACGTGACTGAATTGTTATTGAGCACTTCCGAACTGCAATTTGATATTCTTTAATCATTGTTTGCACGAATTGAAGTCGTTAAATGAAAAACAGGCTGATTTTGTGTAATATTTTATACACTAAACGAATTTTGAAAGAAAAATACTATACTCACTCACTCGATTATTAGGTCTGTTCGTTGAAGCCCTGGGGTTGCCCTAGGGTTAACACAAAGCGTTTTTTGAGAAACCTAAATTCACCCTGAATGTCAAATTGAGTGTTTTTTGAGCCATAGGTTCGCCATAGGTTTTCCCCCAAATCGCCCTAGCTTTTTGCTGTGGCGAGTTGAGAGCTGTCAAATGGCATGTATTTTTTTTTTTTAATGACAAGGATGTGTGGTGATTTGTGGTATAGCGTTTTTTGAGGACTGGAAACCCCAGGTTTTTTTGATAATTCACAGGGTTGTCAAGAAAACCTGGGTCAACCCTGGGGAAAGTTCTACGAACAGACCTATTGATGCGATTATTCGACCCAGATTATAATAAACAGAGAAAAGAAGAAAAGAATTGCTTGGTCACTACGTTATTGGGTTTGGGAACATTCACTGAACCATTTGCTGCCCTGCATGAATTTTAGGATGCTGTCCAGTGGGAGGTTAGAGATGTCGTCCAGTTCGTCGAAGAAGTATTTTCTGAGTGCTTTTTTCCTAGTGTGGACCAAGCACTCACAGAGGAATTAGAATGACCCTTCCTCTGCCTCTTCCTCTTTGGCATCCTCTTCATAAGTCGGATGTGCTAATGCAATTTTTTATCATGTGGGTACCCGATGAGAATGCCAATGAACAGAATGAGTCGAAGTCTGCTATGCTGGAGTAGAAATTCTGTTTTTTTTTTTTGGAAATTTCTGGCCTTAGATTTCTGGAAGCCCGGTATGTTTCTGATGATGACCAACAGTCATTGGTGGTTTTTAGAAAACTTCGTTGGATTCTGCTTTTTTTCTTGTTCTAGTGGCGTAAGAACTGAGGTGTTCTTTTCACGGGATTCGAGTGCGGACGCGATTGTAGGTTATGTCATCAGGATGTCCTGGAACCCAAATTAAATTAACGATGTTCGTTGAACTGAGCAGTCTTAGATTACTGCGACAGCTTTCTATCGGGTGGTTTTTTTTAGAAATTGGTTTTTCGAATACGGATGAAACTGACATCGTGTGGTCGAATCGGTCAACTCTAATGTCATTTATGTTCAATTTGGTTTGCCATTTAATCATGCACAGGTTGACAAAAGAACAGCACTTGCAAATCGTACAAATTTATTTCGAAAATAATGGTTCAGTTCGCGAAGTTTACCGCAAGCTCCGTTCATTTTATGGTCGACATAATCGTCCATCAGAGCAATTAATCCGGTTACCATGGATCGTTTTCGCACTACGTTTACTTTATGCGATAATACGCATTCTCAGAGACGTCGAACAGTGCGCACCGAAGAAACAATTGCAGCTATAGAGCAAAGTGTTGAAGATGACCCCAATTGAATCGATTCGCCACCACGGTGCGTGCACAGCAATCGGCCACAGGCCCGTAATTATATTTGAATATATACCAATGACATAAAATTATCTTTCTATTGAAGCCAAATTGATTGAAATCAAACCAATTTTCTTGTATTTTATTTCAATTCAAAGTTCTATACCTCTTTAAAAAACATCGCTTACTAATTAAGATTTTGTAAAAGTTTATGAGATAGTTTTAATAGCCACCTGGCAGTCTATCAAAATGCCAATATTTTTGATATTCAATTTTGGGGTGGCTTATCTTATCTGCTTGGAAGATAATACTCATACGGCTCGCGTACACTGCATCCGATTTATCGGCCGATATCGGATCGGAGCTGTTCGGACGACAATCTCGGACGTTCGTCTGCGTACACTGCTGCCGTTCTCTGACGATAACTGACAGACATCCTGTTTATGACATTTGACTTTTGACACTTCGCCACTGAAAAATAACAAATTCAACGTCCTTCCTCTTATTTTCTTTATTTATCACTAAAATAAAAGAATTTGAGTTAAAATAATATTTAATAGCAAAGAAAAGTAGTTTTGGTAGTCTAAGCATATGAACTTTTACTCGAAAACTTTCTTGCAGAGGTCTTAATTCGATCTTAAGAGGTCTTAATCGATGTTAGAGAGCTCTTTCCTGACTTTCGACCAGATAAAGTTCTTCGCTTTTCAAGACTGTTCGGCCCAGGAAAACCTTCAAGTCTTCCGCAGATCTGGAGAAGTGTCAAGAAACGAAGTCGAAAACGAAACCAATCTAGGGATCAAAAGGTAATAACCTATTTTGTTGTGGACCATGGCAAGTAGTAAATATTTTTTTAATTAGAATCCAAATGCTGGATCAGATTCCACAAGTGACTCCGAGGAATCAAAAAAGAAAGGCTTTGGTTTCCACCATGCCCCAGCTCCCAGCAAAGAAATGTGTATGTCCGACGACGAAGACAAATTGCTACGAGTATCGAACAGCGAGGACATCCGCCACGAGGGTACTGACAGTGGCGACAACAATGAAAATAAACCAAAAGTAGCCGATTGGAGATATGGCCCCGCACAGATTTGGTACGACATGCTTGAAGTTCCCGATTCTGGCGATGGATTCAACTATGGCTTTAAAGTAATAATAATAAGGCAAAATAGAAGTGCAAACGAAGCCATTAACATTCGAGAAGCTTTCAAACAGTTCTTTTGTCATGAAAATAGCATGTGAAAATAAAATATAAACATTTTAAAAGTTAACAAACTGTTGTTATTATTCCAAATGAAATGGTATTTTTAATTAACAAAATTATGGTTTGTGTTCAAATGTTAAGATTGTATGTCTGCAACTCATCTTCTTCGAGATATTCTGGTGTTTCTGAATCATCCATTTCATTTGTAGTCGATGCCTCGGGCTGTTCTATGTCAACCATATATGGTGGAAGTGGAGTACTCGAATGTGTTCCTACTGAGCTGGGGTGACTTGAATCTTCCACAGAATAGCAGCTTAATGGAGAATAATGACATCCAGGATTTTCCTCTTCAAAAAAAAAAACATCTAACAGCTTTGTTGTTAAGTTTTGTATTTTGTTGCGACGTGGGAGTTTCTGGTTGGAACACTGTTGAACTACTCGGCTGCGACAAATGCGAGGGTCCGGGCTGTGTGACTGATAGCTCAGAATCTGATAATTCTAGAACTTCTTGAACTGGTAAATCACTTTCATTTTCTTGAGTGGGGCTAGTTAAATCTGATGGAAGATTTCCGCTTAGTGGTTTAGGAGCGATTTGTTTTGCCAAAAACAAAAGAGAGGCAAAGTATGTCCAACAAGATGATTTATTATCTGCTGCAGCACCAGATCTTCCTGGTGCATTGTGCTTGTTATATTCTTTGCGGAATTGGTCCCTCAAATTATTCCACTTTTTTTTACCTCTTCAACAGGCTGGTTCATTTCAATCGCAACTTCTTTCCACTGATTTTTTGTGACATCTCTATTATTATATGATTTTGAAAACTTATTCCAAAGTGGTGTCCTACTAAAAACCAAATTTATTAGCTTTTCACAATCCATTGCTTTTATTTTTATTTACTTCTACTGCCAAACTGACGTACGACGTACGATAAATCCAAACAAGTTCGGATTTGTCTGTTGATCGGATGTAGTCGGACGACATCGGACGACATCTGACGTTGTCGGTTGGATTGGTGTACGTGCTCTCTTTGTTTAACACATGTTTGGTTCAAACGTCAGAGTTCGGCCGATAACGGCCGATTATAATTCGGACGATGTCTGATTTAGTGTACGCGAGCCGATAGGATGGTGGTAATCAGAGAAGATGTTGAGCCCTACCCCTTCGTCCGTTTTGTTTTCGAACCGTTTGCAAAGACGAAGACACGTATTTCTTTTATAATTTTTTTGTTGGGAATGCCTGTCATGGCCACTGGGATAAAATTAGTATTGCGGTTAGTCCGTTTAGTTGTTGTAGTTGTAGCATCAAAAACTTTTATGGTAAATTTCCATCAATGTCGTTTACCTATAAACGAAGCAAACATTAATGGACTTAAAACACATCCCTGCGGGGTACCAGCTTCTCAGCAAAATTTATTTGACTCATTCTTTCCATTAGATACCACTGCAGAGATGTTCAATAACAGCTGTTGTCAGACCCTAATAAACCTCCGATTGGTGTTAGTTTATACATAAAAATGATCTTCTGAAATGATCAGTGAACACTGTATATACATATAAAGGTTTCTTCTTGTCTCGAAAACAACTTGCCACTGTAGTATATAGTAGGAGCGAAAATCTGATCCATCATCTAGTTGAGTAAAATTTTTGTAAAACTCAGTGGGAATTCCATCTGACCATGCAGATTTGTTATCCTTAATTTTTTTTTTCTGTCGGTTTGAAACCAAGTACTACTAAGGACCCGGTATTAGCAAGCTCTTCAAAAACAACAAAAAATATATTGTTGTACCATTCATTAGTACTCAAATGAGTATCAACTCATTTCTTGACAAAACATAAACGCACTAGCTCTGGCGAATTCACCAGCTCACAAAATCACCACTTCACCAGTTCACCAGTTCACCAGTTCACCAGTTCACCAGTTCATCAGTTCACCAGTTCACCAGTTCACACCAGTTCACCAGTTCACCAGTTCACCTGTTCACCAGTTCCGCAGTCCACCAGTCCACCAGTTCACCATTTCAAGGAACCAAATCTTCCACTTGCTAAGTGGGTCATTGTTAGAGTAAAATCAGTGACGATGGGGACAGACAAAATGGTACGGGTGGCATCTGTCCGCATAGCAACAGGAACATATGTTCGCCCAATCACTAAATTGGCGTTATTAGGAGGGGGGGGGGGGGGGCGGAATGTTCAAGATTCAAAATTCAATTTATTTAAAAACAACAACTTTTTATGTAACGTAAAGTTTAATCAACAAGTAGTCTTAACTCATTTCTTTTCACTCAATATCATGCCATGAACAGTTCCTTGTTACGTTATCTAATCTTACTAATTTGCATAATTTCATGTTCTCAACTTACTTCCACAAATATGTTAGAATGTGTTTCTTGGCCAATGGTGTGCTGAATAATATTTGCGCTCTCAGTGAAATACAATCCACACATTACACTGAAAAAATTATAGTTCATAAAAACTATGAATCTCATTCATACCCTGAAATTCATTAAGTTTTTGTGAAAATACATGAGAAATAAGCACAAATTCATTAAAAAAAAAATTTATTAAAGAACAAATCATAACATCTATGAATTCGCATTCATAAATATTTTCCTATGGAAAAATTCTCACAAAAATTTTAAGATTCGGTTTTAAGAACAAATTTTCACCCGTACCTATGTACAATTCATTCGCCTTTTCTTTAGAAGGTTAATGAAAATTGCTTATTTATTATGAATTAATTCTTACCTTTTAATGAATAGTTTCTTAGCACTCAAAGAAAAAAATTCAACAGTTATTTATTTGTAAAAGATAAGAATTGTTTCATACTTTTAATGCAAAAAATTCATATTTTTTAAAAGTGTAAGAATTTTTTCTTAAATTTTATGAATTATTTCATATTTTGTATGAAAAAACCATAATTTTAAGCATCTAAGTACTTATTTCTGAAATTTAAGCCTTTTTTCGTAAATCAGGCTAAGTAGCATTTTTAAGAACTCGTGCTTAAAATATAAGACTAGTTTCATATTTTTTATGAACGAATTCATCTCAAAGCGAAGTTTAAGAACTTATTCTTAAATTTTATGCGCGTGTTAATATTTTGTAGGCGCAAAATCATTTTCTTCCGAGCGGTTTAGTATTTTTTTGTAAAAATTAAGTATTTTTTCATAAATCACTTTCAGACGTTCCTAACTGTACCTAGTTTTTTTGCAATTCTTAAATATGCGCCTTAATCTTTTTTGCAGCTGGTTTTGATTTTAAGAACTTATTCATAAAATGTAAGATTTGTTTCTTATTTTATGCGCGCAAATTCATCACAATGGAGAGTTTTAGAACCTATTCATAAATTTTATGCATTTGTCCATATTTTATAGGCAGAAAATCATAAAATTTAAGTATTTTTTCTTAAATAGAGTAATTCTTCATGAATTGAAGAAGTAACCAAGGCAATTTACCAATATTCTGGATTTCCTTCATAGTTTTTAATTTGCTTCTTCCCAAAGTTCAAAGAATTTTTTCTTAAAATAAAAGATTTGTTTCTTTTTTTTATGCACAGAATTCATTACATTTCAAGTTTTAAGAATTAATTCATAAATTGCTAGCATTTTTTTATATTTTGTAAGCAGCAAATCATTAAATTCTAGGCGTCTAAGCATGTGTTGTTAAAAATTAAGTATTTTTCCATAAATAAAAAGAAACTCACAGTTATCCGAATTTGCTGTATCAATTGATATTGTAGATTCCATTTAAAGTTTGTTGTAGATTGTGATCGGGTGTGAAATTGTAGACGTGAGAAGATTTAAAAGTAAAAAGTTCTGTGCAATTAGTTGAACGTTTTAAAAACTTAAAATCATTGGTAATAACATACCATTTGTGTTTTTGACCATAATTAGAAGTCTCCTGAATATAGCAAAGGAGTTTGTGGAGTTTTTGAGTGTTGCTGACTGTAATTCGCAGTAAGTATTGTATTATAAAAACTTTTTTTTTTTATTTTGAAATATCCGTATAAAATTGTTTGAGAATTTTGTGCTTCATTTGTAAGCAAAAATTTGGTCACACTAACCTTTTAATGCTCAAAGTACAATAGATATTACAGATGATATATTTTTAGTAGAAATTTCAATCAAAAGTATTCTAGAAAATGCACTCAAATTTACTTTATTACTTCATTCAAATGATAATAATATAGCAAGAAACGATGTTTGTCAAATTCAAAAATCAGTTTTACAGGAAGTCTAAGGGGAGAAATTTTAAATTGCTTTCCCACTGAGACAGCGGAATACTTTAGGGTTGGCAAGAGGGGAAAAATGTAGACCAAGTTCTGCAACTCAAAAAACACCTTAAGAGCTGTTCGAAAATAATCAAGCACCCCTAATGATAATGTAAAACTACTATCAAATGAAAAAGCTTTGCAAATATCGAATTTGGTAGGTTCTACATTTTATTTTTTGTTTTCACATAAATATACCAGTATATGTAGATGTACCTTCCTACGAAATATGTTTTTATGTATGTTAAAACATATTTCGTTTTGAGTTCGCAGATTTGTTTTTAAACTTAATTACTTTTAACTTTGCCACTAATTTTAGCTCCCGAACCAAATGCTGAGTAATAGGTAAGCACAATTAAAAATTGTAATTTGTCGATTCCTGAATTTAACAGCTGCTGGGAGGCGTACAGTCAGTTTAGACTGCAAAAAAATGAAGGAGGCAAATCCTTCGACAGAAATTTTTTAAAAGTGACCAGAATATAAGACACCAACCGGATATCGTCTAGTAAGTTGTGTTATTTGACAATACAGTCGACTCTCGATAATTCGAAACTGGAGGGACTCTTAAAACACTTCGAATTATCGAATGTTCGAAATAACAAATGGTTCGAAATTTGTGAGAGAAAATAAATAAAACTTCGAATTACAAGCTATTGATCATTAAATTACATATTATTTATTAACTGCTATTCTATAAAAAAAAAAAAATTAGAGTGTACATGTACATTCGTAAACATAAATAAACTTATTCATAATGTGAACTAATTAATGTTTTTGAAAGAACTCTGTAATACTCGTTTGCTTCAAAACACATTGCTGCTGCTCAGACTGCTCAATAACTTTTTTTAAGAGAAAAAGTGCCTGAAATGCGTTTTCATCACTTTCGTTTTGTAGACAGAAGCGTTGTAAGGTATCGAATGATGATCGTGCTTCCTTAACTGACTCCTCTGTTAAGGGTTCTGATGTATCGTCCTCATCTTCACCGTTGCTTTTTTCATTCGTATCTGTCGCAGTTAAGATTTCGCCTTCGGTTAGTGCACCTGAGACAGCAACATCGTCATCCACTTGAACAAAGTCAGAAAAACTCACACCGCTGATGTCCTACTAATGGTTCTACTGCTGATTCTTCATAATCCATAAGTATTGGAAGATTTTCTTTTAAGAAACCGGACCTCTTTCTCTCTGCAACTTCGATTTGTCGAGTGTTGAACGCCGATGAGTTCGAATTACCGCGTCGTTTTATTATATAGCAATGATTTTTTCGTTCGAATTACCAAGTGTATAAAAATGTACTGATTTAGTTCGAAATATCAAGAGATTTTGTAGGGAACTCGTGATAACTTTGAATTATCGAGAGGTTCGAATTATCGCAAGTTTGAATTAACGAGAGTCGACTGTATATCATAGATATAAAATAATAGTTTTTTCTATTAAAGAAAACGTAGGAGTGGAGAATATCGAAGACGATAATGTGACGAATGGTAAATATTTTTTTATTTTCATAATTTTTTTTTTACTTTTTTTAAATAAAAAAAAAACATAAGATCTCACTTCACTAATTGCACATCTTTTTTATTTGATTACTCTCTCAATAGATGCTGCAGTGAAGATGATGTGTTGCCTTCATGCGTTTCTGATTCCAACGCAAAAGACGATCAAAAGGAACACTGACACTTTTAAGTCAAGTCACACATTAAAAGTACTATGTATTTTGTTTTCATTATTTTAGTTTTATTTCTTTAAAAAATTAACATAGTTATGCAAATAATTAATCCTTTCCTTTGTTAAAACTTGACAATACATTTACTGTTACAATTAATTGTAATTATTACTACTATAAATAATAAAAACGCAATTTTGAGAAAAAACAAATTGTTTTTATTTGGGTTTTTGTTCAAATGAATGGTCGTAAATTTTTCAAATAATTGCCAACAATCAAGTTATCCTACTTTTCAAACTAGGAATAAGGAAAGGTAAATGTATGAAAACAAAATTTCTAAAAATTGAAAAAAATAATAGGTTTCATAATTTGCTTACATTTTATGAAAAATAGATCATTTAAAGAATTTTCATTTCTTGAATTTATGAAACTTTTCTTAAGTTTTCCACTGAAATTTATGAAAAAGACCATTATAGTCTTATGAAACAATTCATGGAAAGAACATAAATTTCATAAAAATTATGAAGGTTTTCTTACACTTTCTTCTTAAATTTATGAAAAAAATCATAAAATTTTATGAAACAATTCATTAAGAGAATGATTATTTATGTAACATTTCTTAAGTTACAAAGAGAAATTTATGAAAAAATTCATAAGATCTTAAGAAAAAATTCATTTCTTTTATGCAAAAGTATTAAATTTAATGAACGATTTCTTACGTCTTACATAATTTAGTGACTGATGGTTCAAGAATAAAGGTCATAAAAGTTAAGCACAAATACTTATGTTTTATGTAACATTCATACTGTTATGAATTCGTTCATAAACGTAAGAACAAAAATACTTGTTTTTTATGAATTTGGTGTTTGGACCATTTTCCATGATTTCCTACATTAAAATTATGTCAATTTACATTGATTTTATGTACCTTTTTGGTTCAGTGTAGATCAACAAAACTAATGCACGTTCTAATGATATGAGGACGTTGTAGAATTCTTACACATTTTATTGCTGCTAAGCAATTATACTGTCACTTCGATTTAGATCGTGGACCAGAGCAGAGCACACCGTGGATCAGCAGCGGCACAACAGATAAGTAAGCAAGGAAGGTATATACTATTATATATAGATATATCATGATTGTGAATATTAATTTCAATGAATTGAATAATATATTTCATATCGTGGATTAATAATTGGAGTTTTGGTGAATTGGTGAATTCACTGGTGATTTGGTAAAGTGGTGAATTGACTGGTGAACTGGTGATTTCACTGGTGAACTGGTGAATTCACTGGTGAATTCGCTGATAAATTCACTGGTGAACTGGTGAATTCACTGGTGAATTCAATGGTGAATTCACTGGTGAATTCACTGGTTATCTGGTGATCAAATCGTCTTTAGATGTTAGTAAGTTACTATTAGAACTAAATTTAAATTTCTTTCTTATATCGATTTACAATGACAGGTATGATTAAAATCATACAGCAGTTTACCAAACATAACTGTATTAACAATCCAGGTGATGCTCTTGCAAAGCTTGTTGTGGAAAATCTTCAAAATTGTGATCTGGACATTTCTTTTTTGATCGGCCAAGGGTACAACGGAGCAAGCAATATGTCTGGTCGATACAATGGTTTTCAGGCAATTATTCGCCAAAAACTTTCTCCGCATGATCTGTACGTCCATTGTGAAGCACATTCTTTGAACCTTGCTATATCTGTTTCCAGCAAAATACCAGTATAGGTGTTAAACTTGCTGATATCTGTGGAACCACAGATCCTTAAGTGTCGATCAGCTATTCACCGTAGCCACACGCACCGCGCTTAGTGCCCGAATAATTCGTGACCTGTTCCACCTCCTACCACCCAAAAAATCAAAATTAATAAAAAAAAAATCAAAAAAAAAATCCAACTAAATCAACAAACAATATTATAAATCTCTCCAGCCGCGCCGCGAAAATAAAATCGAGTGCAATTATAATCAGTGCTGTGAAAGTGTAAAAAAAAAAAAAAGCAAAGCCCATGTACTACTCAATAGCCCAAACACTAAGTGCGTTACCATCGCCTCCTCCCCCACATCACTCTCGCAGTCCCAGTGACTGCACACATTTCTTTGATTTGATAATCTCTTATCTTATCTGGGCAGTGTGTGCAGTCAATGAGACTGTGCGTTTGTTAGGCGAATAGTCAATCAACGGTGTTGATCCCGTTGGTGAACTAAAGTCAAATTGCTAGCTGGGCATAACACCGCTAGTAATTTGATTTTGTTTTCTAATAGGATATACACTTGTCGATTCGACTTAGTTAGCGTCTACGGTTGATATTTTGTTTTATGTATTTTTGTGAATTGTAATGTCGGGTAGATTTCGGGTCGATTTTAGCAACATTCGGGGGCTAAGATCGAATTTCTTTGCTGTGTATGCTCACACTGCAAAATGCAGGCCAGCTGTTTTGGCACTAAGTGAAACACAGGTGGGTGTTGGTTCTGATCCCTCAGAATTCAACCTGCCTGGATATAGCTTAGTGCCACTATTCTTTTCCTCCCATGGCCTCGCCGTATATGTTAGACATGATATTGCTTACCAACTTCTACCACAATACGGCCTATGTTCTAATACGAACTTTAATTTCATGTGGTTAAAATTCACCGTCCGTAAGCAAATCATTCATTATTGTTTTATTTATAGAAGCCCCAATTTAGATAGCAATTCAACCTCCAACGAGTTTGATGCGCTATCTGACTCCATAGTAAGAATTGTTTCCCTTTATCCTCACACTGAAATCGCAATTGCGGGCGATTTCAATGTACACAATTCAGATTGGCTTCGACATTCTGGCCAGACAACACCCGAAGGAAAATATGTTGAGATCTTCGCCGAGTTTAACGAATTAACTCAACTTGTTGATGAGCCCACTCGGGTTCCAGATATAGAAGGCCATGCGGCCAACACTCTTGACTTGTTTCTCACTTCTCATCCCGAAAAATACAGGGTTGTAGTATCATCTCCTTTAGGCAAATCGGACCATTGTGTCATATCGGTAGATTTTTCGCTTTCCGTCACGGTAAAAAAGATAAAGTCCCTAAAAGAACAGTGTGGCAATACGAGAAAGCCAATTGGGACGGCCTGAATAATTTCTTTCGAAATTTTAATTGGGCATTGTGCTTTCTCGACGGAAACGTTGATGCATCAGCTGATATGATATCTAACGTAATTCTAAACGGCATGAGAAATTTTGTTCCTCACAGAACAAAAAGTATCATCCCCAAAGAGAATTCGTGGTTTGATTCAAGCTGTAAAGAGGCGATTCGGGATAGAGAAAGTAGTTTTCGAAAATTCAAAGACAACCCTACTGTAGAAAACCGAAATTTGTTCAAACGGGCCAGAAATAGCTGTAATGCTCAGATACAAAGGGCTAAGTTTTTACATGACCAAAAAGTAAGGCAAAAAATACTATTGTGTCCAAAAGGAAGTAAAAACTTTTGGTCTTTTGTGAAGAACATTAAGAACTCGACCACGTCATCGGTCCCAACGCTCGTCTTCAATGACTCTCCGTATGTCAGCTCCATCGACAAAGCCAATTTGCTGGCAGCTCAATTTGCTGCCAACTCGACACTTCCTCATAGCATAGTGGCTCCACCTGAGCTCGAGTCTGCAAATTCTTTGATGAAGCAGATATTTTTTCGAACTCGCTCGGTTGCGAGAGTCCTTAAAGATCTCAATATACATAAATCCGCTGGTCCAGATGGTATCCCCGCCGTTATTCTGAAGAGGTGTTCTTCTACGCTGGCAAAACCACTGCGCAAACTTTTCCATCTTTCCTATTCTGCTGGGATTTTTCCGAGCAGATGGAAAACTGCATTTGTCCAGCCGGTCCCTAAAAAAGGCGAATCTTCCTCCCCTTCCAATTACCGTCCAATTGCACTAACGTCCCTTCTTTCCAAGGTCATGGAAACGTTGATAAACCGTCAACTTATGAAATATCTTGAAGAACGAAAGCTTCTTAATGACCGTCAGTACGGCTTTCGTAGCAAACGGTCCACTGGTGATTTGATGGCTTATCTCACTGAAAAGTGGAACCAATCTTTACATTGTTTTGGAGAAAGTAAGATTATTGCGCTTGATATTTCTAAAGCATTTGATAGAGTTTGGCCTCAGGCTCTTTTATCGAAAATGCGTGCTTTTGGTATCGATGAGTCTCTTCTTCGTTGGATTAGAAACTACCTTTCGGACCGTTCAATACAGTGCTCTAGTGAAATAGCCAGCTGCATTCCTCCCTTGAAACAATTTAGCCGCAACACCCGCCTCGCTAGGAATGCTCATCAGTTCTGCCTTGAGCCCAACTTCGGGCGTACAGTCAAGTATAGAGATTCTTATTTTAGTCGCACCACCCGAATGTGGAATGCTTTACCTGGCTCTGTGTTTCCCCTGCATTACGATTTACAAAGATTCAAAAGCAACGTGCATCGGTGTCTCCTTTCAAATCCTCTCCTGTTTTCCTAAATACTCGCACTGTGTTTAATAACATTATAAGGGTAGTCATAACCCCTTGATGTGCGCGTTAATTATAAAAAAAAAAAAAAAAAAAAGTCATTAGAGATTGCCTAACCACAATTGAAGCAGTTTCCAATTATTCTAATACACCGAAAAGAAAAGATATACTACAAAAAAAAAAAAAAATAAGCGAAAGTGAAGAGACTCCACAAAAAAGACATTAAAAAAGCTGAATTTGCGCCATGGATCTCAAAATATAAAGCAGTTGAAGATTTTGAGGAGCTATTTCTGTTTGTATTTGTATTTGAAGCTCTTGACCAAATAAGAACATTGGAAAGTGACGCAAAGAACTGAAAAAACGCTAGGATTTCTTCTGGGTTAGCTTAAAGGTTATAAGTAATGATATAAAAACTCTCGTTGCCGTTTAGTCGTGAGTTTCAAAGAGTGAATTTAGACTTGGTCCTAGCTATGGATCTCGCCAAAGATTTAAAGGATCAACTAAAAACTCAACGAACAGAAGACGACTCATTTTCAAAAGTGTTTGAAATTTGCAAAAAAAAGCTGAAATCCTTGACATTGAAAAGAATCGTTCAAGCCCCGAAGAGGTACTGAAGAATATTTTCGTGTTTCTGTTTTCAATCCTTTTCTTGATTTCCTTGTAACGGACGTTGGAGAAAAATTAACATACCATGAAAACATACTAGAAGGGTTTTCAGTTCTTTTCGAGGATTCTTCGTCAGAAATAGACAAAGCAGCAAAAAAAATTCAATGAAACTGTTGAGTTTTTCCAAACATAGATATTTGGCTGCCGGTATATCTTCTGTTCTTGTAGGAACTTGGAATAGATATTTGATTCGAAGGAGTAACACTTCCTCTAAAAATTCATTGGAAGCGCCCAAATGCTGCCCCGAAGAAAGCTTTCCTTATATATATATTTTATTAAAGATATTCGCCGGATTAAACGTCAACTCTTGAAAGAACTTTCTCCAGTTTAAAAAGAATAAAAACAATATTAAGGCAGGACCAACGATGTGAGATATTTAAAAATAAATCTTTTTTAATGACCATGTGAACCGCTTTGGATGTTTACTTATTTCCAAGATGATGGTTTGAATCGTTTGATGGGGTTATAAGTGTTTTATCTAAAAAGAACAGAAATTAAATGAAACATAAAACTCAAAAATTTTTACCCAATTGATTCAAACCATAAAACTTACAAATTTTTTTCCAGCAATACGATTTGATTTTGTATGCTAGACCCCCAACTTTTTGGTTCTAATTTTGGTCGGGTACTATTTAATTTATCGTATCAATTTGACAGAACTAGTGTGTTTATGTTTTGTCAAGAAATGAGTTGATACTCATTTGAGTTCTAATGACTGGTATAATAATATATTTTTTTGTTGTTTCTGAAGAGCTAGCTAATACCGGGTCCTAAGTAGTATTTGGTTTAAAACCGACAGAACTTATTTTAATTTTTGATGTGAAGAAATGAGTTGATACCGATTTGTTTGTTATTTTTAGGGCTAGTACCAGATCTATCTTTAGTTCTGTGTGAAGAAATCGGCCGTTGGATAGTTAAAAAATTTCAATTTACACTTTTTGCATTCCTCATAGTACCTGATGCATGAACCGTAGACCTACGTTTATAAAAAACGACTTATCTTACGTTGGTGGGTCGTTTTCAACCCTGATATTTTTCATAGGAAAATATTAACAAAAATGAATTTTTTTTTACAAAAACTGATAGTTTTTCTTTATACTTATTAATTCAATTGCCCTGGAAGCAACAGAGAATATAGCACATATATAAACATTTGAATTTGGTCAATACAATTTACACATATGTATCGGTTATGTATGTTGTACCAAACATTTTTATCAGACCATTTTTTAGCAGACCAACTCTGTTTTGTTGTCTTTGGATTTTGTTTTTTCTTCTGTGCGTAGCACATCTGCCTCGTTTTTTTGGCTGTGGTAAATTGATCTTGAGCCGCTTAGCTGCAGGACTGAAATCTCTTTGATTACAAGTTAGTGTGGAGGAAGATGAGCCAAATAGTGTCGCCTGAAGGGTAAGTGAGGATGATGCTCTAGGTGCTCTTGATCGGTTAGACATATATGGCGCTTTCCATTGGTTTCACTCGGGGAAGCACTCATTTTAAAACCAATGGAACACCCAAAATTGTTTCTACTCAGTTCAACGTAATTTCCTTTGTGTGAGTGAAACACCTATGGCTCTTAAAAAATATTCCTTGAAGAAATTTTTCATTTTGACATTGGAGTAACATGTGTTAGTGCTTCTGAGTCGATTCTCACTTCAAATCGAGAAGCGGCTGTCACTCCTCAGAATCATGAGAAGCGATCTTTTTGCACCAATGGAACGGTTTGAGAATGCTCCTGGACGCTCCTGGACGGTTCTTTTCGTCCAATGGAAAGTGCCAATAGTCTTTCGCCAATTCGATACCCAGATCATGTACATAAGTATTTTTTTTAGACTCTGCTTACCTCTCAAAGCCTGATAACCTGGATCAATTTCAGAATAAATGATAAAGGCGTTCAATGCCTATCATATTGGCAAAGACGCACATTGGCCAACGGTTTGTTTTGCAATTAGCGCTGAACTCGGATAACATTTTGTCGCCATTATCAACACCACCTTTAGTTTTATTATAAAATTCGATTATCTCCGGTATCTTCTTTGGATCAGGTCCAACAAACTTCAGGGGTGGAATGCATGGTACATACTTTGTAATATTGTACATTTATTATTTTTGCTCATGTAGGAAACTAACGTTGTTGTTTCCGTAAACGCGAACGTAGACTGAAACAACGGTTGTTTTTTTTTAGCAAAAGTTTTGGGGGCATACTTCGTTTATTCTATCAGAGGGTGCCGACCATTGTTATCTACATTCTTTTGCAGCAGTTTTTGGCCCAACTCAAAAGAAGTAAAAAAGTTGTCCATAGTGACGTTGTATCCCTTCAATCCCTGCACTAAATCCAGGACGACACGCTCACCATGGTTACGTTCAGCAATTCCTCCGATTTCTTTTCCCAACTGTATATTCCAAACGTAGGAACTTTCGGCGCAAGTACACATCCAAAATTTCAAGCCGTACTTTTCAGGCTTATTTGGCATTTTGACCAAGCAATTGCTCTTCTACTGTAAAACAACGGAAGCAATTCAAACCATTTGTCCCATAAGTTTCGAATTGGAGCAAATTTGTCCTTGGATACTTCTTGGCTTTGTCTTCGACTGATTGGATTGTCGAATCGCAAGACTTTTGTAGTGTATTGGAATGATTTCTTGGACATTATAGCACGAAATATTGGTCGCCCAAAATCTGCGTCAAACAAATCTTCAATTCGTTCTGTTTTAGATCTGAAAAACAACATACAACTAAACATGTATGTATGTCAAAGAGTACCAAAAACAGAAAAAATCTTACTTGCAAACCCCTGCGAGAATCAAGACAACAAAATAAGCATGTAACGTGCTCTTGTCTATATTTTTGTGTGTGTCTCCAAATTTTGAAATGCCGTATTGCGTTTTCGATAATAATTTTTTCTAATTGAATCGGAAAAAAACAACAAAAATGAGTCCAATAAAACATCAACCCGCGCAACTGCGTAACGGGTAACACCAGGTTTTAGGGAAAATATGTTTTGAGAACGAACTCGTCCGACTGTAAGTTTGAATTTCAGAAAAATGTGCCATTTATGGAAATGACAATGTTGAACTTACCAGATAGATTCAGTGGGGTCAGGCTCCAGATTATATTGTTCTTAGAGACAAACTGAGAATCACAACCCGCCGAAACAACAGGTGATTCTTCACCTTCATTCTTGGATTCAGCCGAATCAAATTCGTCGGTGCTATCAACTTAAGGGTTATAATCTTCATCACTGCCCGCGGAAAAATCATTGTCACTTGATGAAAAACTTGACATTTTATCAAAACAATATATGATTTTATTTATTGAAATAACAGAACGCAATGATTCTCGAACGAATTATCAATACAAAATGACTTTTCATATAACGGGTTGAAATCGACCCAATCTGACAGAAAAAACTCAAATTCAAAAAACTCATAGCCAACTAAGTTTTAAATCGTAAAACAGTTTGATTTCGTTGCATAAGGGTGCGTGGAACAAAGTCAGAACTTATTTTAATTTTTGATGTGAAAAAATGAGTTGATACCGATTTGTTTGTTATTTTTAGGGCTAGTACCAGATCTATCTTTAGTTCTGTGTGAAGAAATCGACCGTTAGAAACTTAAAAGATTTCAATTTACACTTTTTGCATTGCTCATAGTACCTGATACACTAAGAGAAAACAAACGTATATTTCTTTTCTTTTAGTTTTCTCTTTTCCGACGAGACGTTGAGAGGTTGCGACCATCTCGAAGGAACCAAAGCACTCCCATTTAATGGTTTCACGCTAGTGATATGCTCGTTGAGTACGCCGGCACCCTCGAACGTACTTTTCGATATTTAAGGCCGACTTTTCTAATTCTAAAGAGGCAAAAGACATCAAGCAATAAAGAGCTATAAACAGTTTGTTTTGGAACATTTATAGTTGTTGCTTTTGGTATTTCACTCTATCTACAAATTATTTCGCTTTAACCTTCACAGTTTAACATTCATCTTTCATGGGTGCCGGGGCACAGGGACACACCAGGCAACTGTATGGCAGACGAACCAGCCAAAAAGGGCACGACCACTTTCCTACGCTCAGAATGGAACAACGTAGATGTACCTATGACTATATTCTCCTACCTACATAAGACGCTTCGAGGATGACAAACACTAGATGGACTGCCTTGCAACCAAAAAAAGTTTGGAAACGCTGGAAGAGTTTGTTAGCCCTGAACCGCCTGTACCTAGGTTCTACCATAGGTGTTCTTACGGGACACTGTCTAATAGACAGACACGCCAAAAGACTTGGTGTGTTTTCCAATGATTTCTGCAGAAGCTGCATGGACGAAGAAGAGGAAGAAACCGTTCAACACCTTTTTTGTTCATACCCTGCACTTCTCATAGGAGGAAAACTCATCGGTGAATTCTTCTTCGATGATACTAGCGACTTAGCTTACAAAGACCGTAAAAGTCTTTCAAAATACATTAAAAGTTCTGCGTGGTTTAACTAGCGGGTGATAAACCGAAAACCGATTGTGATGGGCCCTTGCGGCCTAAGTGTGTCGATCAATGTACGTAGGCATTACTCATTGGCTGACAGCCACTTCTACCTAACCTAACCTTCCCTGAGCCTCCTGAGAATATTTTAAGATCGAAATCATAAGAAAATAAAATATCAAAGGGAAACTACTCGAAAACCTAACTGATTTTATCACAATTGAGAAAAACTGTAGAAAGTCAAATTAAAAAGCGTTTTTTGTGATATTTCTTTTTATTCCGTTTACACCCTAAAACACCTAAGACATGAGTTCACAAGACCTGTAAACTGTATTTCAAGTTGATATGCTGTTGCCTTACATCATTTTTGAAGATCTGCACATTTTCCTTTTAAGAGATCCATATATTTTCTTAAAGCTGCATACTTAGAGCGAGATTGCACACTCAGACAAACACTGGTACTTCTTTTCTTCCAATCAAAAATTATTTCACCCAAAAAACATAAAGTGCCACAAGCTAGAGCAATAGCAACTGCCGAAAAAACGACTTTGAAGTCCAAAACTTTCATTGGTTTAAAATCCGATTCAAAAGCTGGATATTTTAGTTTTATACGCCCGTTTTCCAACAGTTCATAGAATGATCTCCTTTGCCAAAATTCCATCAAACCTGAAGAGTGTGTTTCCAAAATGAGGAAGTTTAAAATTTCTTTGTAAATTGAATTTTCGTTAATGGGAAAAACGTAGTTTAATCCTTTTAGAATGCAAGTTTCCCTTGGTAACCGAAACAGTGGCTGGTTGAAAAACATTTGTTGACTTTTGATACTGTCCCACTTCATAGTGCTTGACGTGTAAGCAAACTTTGTGTTAAGCGTTTCTCGTAACTGACGAAAGGTATTGAGGTCTTCTAATAGAAACATTTCTTCGTATTTCTTTTTGAAATCGGGGAAATAATTTAAAATAGTGCTAATTTCCAGGTCGTAACCGATCACTTTTAATCCAGAAGCAAGGATATCGTCAAAGCATTGTATTTTTTTCTCTGATGGAGGACTTGTCATGAAAGTTTGAAGGAACGCATGAAACGATGTCACTAACATGATACCAAAAAAGAACACCAACGAATACATGATTTTTAAACTGAAAGAGGCATTAGGTTTTACCCGAAAGGACTGTCCAAGTATACCACGCAAGCAAATTCCTTTTGAAATGCAAAATTTCTTCCCATCGAACAAAACTGAATTGAGTTCCGCCAAAACTGATAACACTATAGCCAGTCCGACAGTAATAAGGAGAGCATTCCACTGGAAAACAATTCCAAACACTTTGAATATGGGGATCTTAGATTCTACTGGAATCATTATACAAAAATCAACCATCTTGAAGGGATAAGAAATCCAGTTCATACTATCGTCGCGAGCGGTTGTAGCGGCAGCTGATATTTCAATCGACCCATTCAATACCATCCTTCTCAAAGCGTATACATCAAGTTTAAAAGCGATATTGGAATTATTTAGTCTGGCATTGTGCTTTTTCGCTAAGGCGTTCCACAAATGTCCTGTATGTCCTTTGATTACATACCCACCTTGATGATTTTTTGAAACAATTAATCTTGGTTCTGGTCCCCCGAATGTAAGTGGCAAGTAAATGCCTCCAAGATCTTGTAGCCGATTCGGAAAATATTTTATACTCCGTTGAGCTTCAACCCATTTGACTTTTTCGATGCTGAAAACTGGTACCCTTGTGTATCTGTAGAACACTGGAAAGTCTTCGAAGTCCGGAAAGATTGCCATCGCGTTAATCATGTGGTTCTCCCAACAAAACTCGAATAAATCTTTCAAATTAAAATCATCTGCCGATTGATTGTTGACAAGAAATATGGTTTTACATGATCTCATGAGCTGAAGGTACTCCAAGAGTCGTCGAAGGACAAGATCCTTGTTGTAACCCAAGAAAACAATTGCAAGAATATTTTCATTGTATTCCTTTTTGATTGAGAAGGAAGTTCTTTCGGTTGAGATTATCACTGGAATTTGAAAAGTAGTTGAGATGTCTCTGAAGAAATTCTCACGAAAATGAAAGCCAGGAGAATCATTGAATGTCCTTAATACAAAAATAGTTCGAAATTCCTCATCTCGTTGAACGTTTTTAAAGAAAGGCAGGAGTGCTTTGTTTTGTTCAATGGCTTCAAGACCAACAAATGCAAGAAGAAGAACAATAATCCTGTTCATTCTGCGACGCTCAGTTGACTAAATACGTTACATGCTATGGCAATGCCATGAGTTTTCAAAGGATAAACATTTTCTCAATTATATTTTAATTATAGGGCTAATTGGGCTTCGGTAGCTTATCAAATCACTTTCTTTCGCTCAAGAATGGCTTATCATAGGCTGTCGGTTCGGTACCTTTTGTTACACATGGTAGTATACGACACATGCAATGAGGGAAGGAACATTGACGAGATAAATTATGAATTCAATGTCAATAAGTGTTCCTAACTGCTCGTGAAGATATTTTTTTCTTTTGTTTTTGCTTTTAGAAGAAATTTATTTGAAGTTTGTAATAATGGCTTGATTGCTCGTGTAAGTGAATCAAGGTTTCCGATAAGAAGCACGTATTTAGTAAAATTAAAAATAAAGAGAATAGCGGAACAGAGCGAGGAGCCCCGGGGCCTAGCGCATTTCTCAAAACCATTGCCTTTGTGAGCGAATGAAGGTGACAATTTTCTGCCGGTTCCGAACGGCTTATCGAGAAAGCGTTTTTTCATGGTATTGAATTTAGTAACGGAGTACTTGACAATTCCTCGCGAAAGACAATAGCCGTGGAAAAACATTTTTGCCTCTGTTGGGATTTAAACCACGAACTGAGTTTACAGCAGACATGCCAGCCACATAAACATGGGTAACGCAGCAAAAAATCGTGCGCTGATACACTAACTCAAGCGCAGTATACTGTATCAACGCAATGCGTTAACGCAATTGCGCTATGGCGCAATTTTTCTGGACTGAATATATCCAGTGGAAAATTGCAGCAACAGATAAAATCACTCTTTTATCCTTTCGGGACATCGTATTCGTAAGATCAAGAACTATACACATTACACAATAACGCAACACAACAAGTATTAACAAACTTCAAGTTTCAACACATACTTACTATGCTTACAAATTCAATCGTAATATAGGTACATCTTATAAAGCGTTCCTTTTCATAACGATTTTTTCATTGCACCCTTTCTTGGTAGCTTATTAGAGAAATAACAACCAAGAGGGTAACCTCAAACACACCACACACATCTGCATCCGCCGCCCGCCGCCCAACGCCCATACAATTGACTTTAAAAACACCACTTTATATTCAGCTACATACGTTTATTAAAGATATATCTAGTTGTACAAAAACAACAATGTAAACAAATAAAATTAAGAGATTTTTCTGCGATACAACATACAAGATACAAGCATCCATCAGCCAACCAACAGACCAACACCACTATTTTCAGTACTCATTATTCTTATCAAAAAAATATCTTGATTTCTCTTCTCTAAAGAAGAGAATATAGATAAGAGTAAAGAGTCTCAATTGCGCTGTGGTATCAGTATCACAATCACTGCGCCATAAGTGTATCATTGCGCCATTGAGTTACAACTGCGCTAGTGTATCATTGCGCCATTGAGTTACAACTGCGCTAGTGTATCATTGCGCCATTGAGTTACAACTGCGCTGTGTGTATCATTGCGCTATTGACTCTTCTATAGCGCAAAGACACACTGGCGCAGTTGTAACTCAATAGAACAGTCATAACTCAAATGCGCCTTTGGTTCTGTTCTCTTAATGCTGTCCTATCGAGTACACTACTGTAGTATTGTGTGTGAGCTAATAAGGGATGATTTTTGCCTGTAACTTGTGTGTGATGCTGTTGGAGTGTTGGCTATGGCTCTTGGTTCTGTGCTGTGCTGGGGCTGAGTATGTATGAAAGCGCTTGAAGTTCAATTTGCAATGCTTTTGGGTAAGTTTTATGTTGTATATCGCATCTGGTTGTTGTGTTGCTATTGAGTTGCAATTGCGCCACTGAGTTATTGGCGCAGGCAAAAGTGTATCAGCGCACATAGCGCAGTTAGTGCGTCAACGCATTGCGCTAGCGCAGCGCTGAGTTACCCATGTTTACAGCCACAGCTGCATGAGAATTTATTACCAGAAGTAATGTAAGTATTTAAATTCCATATAAAACTTAAGTTCAGTTCATTAATGTCCTTATCACTTTTGCTCTTCTGCTTCCCTACTCCTAGTTCACGAAGGTTGTTCTTCAGCATTGCCCATCTTCATTAGTATTGTAACGTTCGCTTAGTTCGCAAAAATAAAACTCTACTTTTTATTTAATTCTACCACTTTATTCAGTATCTACTTTCGATATACACTTTATTGAACTCAACTCGACTTTTGGACTATCACTTGTAGTTACTCTTAACTTTATCACTCTATAAACAAAACTGCCCTCTGGTTGCCTCGGGCGGGCTATTTATATCGAATGACATGCCATCTAGAACTCTCCAGTAACTTCTACATTGTCTCCACATTTGCTGTCTACTCTCTGTCTGTCTGTCTCTCTATACACTCACACACACTGGCTTACAAGCAACGCCTGTCATTTATACCATTCCATTAAAGTGTTGCCAGTTGTGTTTTCGGTTGAACGTTTTTCGATTAGGAAATTGGTATAAAATGTTGGGTTCACGTTACACTGCCCCCTCCTTAGGATTGTTCGTCCCGAATAATTCCATCTGCAGCCTCGCCACTATATCGATGCAGCCTGTCACAATGAACTACTTTTAACTTGCCTCTTAGTCCTCTTTGGATGCGGTAAACCACGTCGTTAATCCTCGTGACTACAGTATAAAGACCTTCCCAGTTTTGCTGAAGTTTCGGTGACAATCCCTTTTGACGATGAGGATTATAAAGCCACACACGATCACCTGCTTGGAATCCTGTCGTTTTCGCTTTTGTGTCATACCGTGTCTTCATCCGGTCGCCATACACTGTGGCCCATGTCCCTGTTCTATTAAATCTATCTGTAAGCCTACCCACCGCTATGTTTGAATCACAGACATAACAATTTCGGAACCACTTCTCCACGTCACCTCTAACATGCAGCCAGTAAAAGCGTTTTCGCACGTTCTCCAGCGTCTTGTTGACTCCCAGGTGGCTTCCTGTAGGGCTTCTATGCATCTTTTGTAAAACCTCCTTGATTTTCGATTGAGGAACAATAAGCTGCATTACAAAAGATTTACCGTCAGGAGATTCCCATTTGCGCTGGAGTACGCCTTCTTGCACGCGAAGCGAATCCCACTGTGCCCAATAGGCTTTGACAACAGGGCTTTGGTCAGAAATGTCGTTCCAGTCAGGTTTCGTGTTGTTCTCTTTCCATTTGAGAATCGGTCCGATGTCTGGATCCTTCGTTTGAGCAGACCTCAATTCTTCCTTGTTCCATCCGAATATGGGCTCCATTCTCATACGCTGAGTCTTGGTCTCTACTTTCCGCCAGCAATTCCATTGGGAGTTTTCTACCTGATGTCCAATTCGGTATTGATAAGTCTGCGGTCTTACTCTACAGCTCGTGGATTGATTTTCTTGGACTTCACAACGTCGACAAGCAGTTTCAGTTTTAATTGGTGGCAACCGGCATTGTCGCTGTAAGTGCCCCGTCTTATTACATTTCCAACATCTGGCAAGTCCGTTCCGCTGGTTCCTTTGTAGCTTAACTCCTGGGCATGATCCAGCCTCGAATATGGCTTCTCTTTGACAATGTACCATTTGAGAAGCTTGCTCAGATGCTTCCATCATTAATGCAAACTCTAGAGTTTCAGAAAGAGTTCGTGTTCTAGCAGTTCGCACAGATCTCTGAAGATGTTTGTCAGAAATGGCACGAACGAAGGACTCAACAGCCAGATGGTTGATGATTTCTTCTCCAGCATCCGGGTATGCCAGGTGAACCAGTCTTTCGACGTCTGCTTGGAGCTGCTGTAGACTTTCACCCCTTTTTTGGACTCTGTTATTGAGTTGGACTCGGAAGACTTCTTTCAAGTGGCTATCACCAAAGCGTTTATCTATAGCTGCCACGAGAGAACTGAAATCGTTGCTCTTACCAGCTGGAACAGTTTGAAGTAATTCAGCTGCTGGTCCTCTAAGAGCAAGAGTCAGTGCTATGTATTTGTCTTCGTCAACCCAGCCATTTGCTGTAGCAGCTGCCTCGAATTGTCTCCTGTAAACTGACCAAGACGACTGTCCATCGAATGTTGGTGGTTGTACTTCTCTTTGCTTTAGACAATCTCCACAAGTTTTCCGTAGCTCCATTTTCCGCATCTGGTCTAGTTCCTTAGCCATGTTTTCGATTCGTTTCTCCAAAGTGGCCAGCTGACTTTCGCATTGACTCTCAAGCTTGGAAAATCGTTTCTCAACACATTCAATGCGTTTTTCTAGGCCACAAACATTTTTCTCAATGTTACCCAATTTGCTTTCTAGAATGTTTTTCTGACCTTCCAAAACATTCTGTTGCGCCTCGAGTCTTTCCAGAATGTTCTGTTGTTCTTTCTTTTGCTCGTTTCGTTGTGCTTCAAGTTGTTCGAGAACATTCTGCTGTTCCTTCTTTTGCTCGTTTCGTTGTGCTTCAAGTTGTTCGAGAACATTCTGCTGTTCCTTCTTTTGCTCGTTTCGTTGTTGTAACAAAAGTTTCATCATACTAGAAAAATCTACATTTTCACTTACTTCCTCTTCTTCCACTTCTGTTTCAAAAACAAAAGTGTTCACGTCTTCCCCTTGCTGTTCCAAATAGTTACGTAAGCGCAGGACGAGCTCATTTTTCGATCCCGCTCTAGAAAGATTTCGCTTACCTAACTCACTTTTAAGCTCAATGCAAGTGAGCTCTTCTAACAACTTACCCATTTTCACTGTATATAATTATTATTTTCTTTTTACTTTTTTTTTTTTTTACACTTTACTAGTCAAATAAGTTTTATTTACACTTCTGACACCAATGTAACGTTCGCTTAGTTCGCAAAAATAAAACTCTACTTTTTATTTAATTCTACCACTTTATTCAGTATCTACTTTCGATATACACTTTATTGAACTCAACTCGACTTTTGGACTATCACTTGTAGTTACTCTTAACTTTATCACTCTATAAACAAAACTGCCCTCTGGTTGCCTCGGGCGGGCTATTTATATCGAATGACATGCCATCTAGAACTCTCCAGTAACTTCTACATTGTCTCCACATTTGCTGTCTACTCTCTGTCTGTCTGTCTCTCTATACACTCACACACACTGGCTTACAAGCAACGCCTGTCATTTATACCATTCCGTTAAAGTGTTGCCAGTTGTGTTTTCGGTTGAACGTTTTTCGATTAGGAAATTGGTATAAAATGTTGGGTTCACGTTACAGTATTTAGCATTTAAGAATAGAACTGTCGTGTAGCAATTTTTTTTCCCCTATTAACAACTTTCCTTTCCAACCAAATCCCTCCATATTTTTAGTAATTTGACTTACAATCAGGCTATTGCTGTTAAAGTCACCACAAACAATAAAATCTCTTACTTTGTTTGGAAATTCATTAAAAAAATGAAGTCGACAAGATATATTCTTTCTGTTATTTATTATATTTGTCGTCTTCTATTTGTGATCCGTCATCAGTCACTTGTCATCTAACATTTTCCACCTGTCTTTTCTCATCTACCGTCCGTCGTCTATCATCTGTCATCTGTCGTCTATCATCTGTCGTCTGTCCATTTGCCATTTGTCATATTTCATCTTTCATCTGTCATTTGTTCCTTATCATCTATGATCTGCAATCTGTCATCTTTTTCTTTTCAATCTGTCATTTGTCACCTGTTATCTGCCATCTATCATCTTTCATCTGTCGTCTACCACCTGTTGTCTGTCGTCTATCATCTGCCATCTGCCATTTTTCATCTATCATCTGTCATTTGTTACTTATTATCTGTCATCTGCCATGTATCATCTATCATCAGTGATGACGGCAATTTTGAAATGTTTTCATCTAAAATATCCTTGTCCCAGGGCATTTTTAAGGAGTTTTCACTAGGTGGCCAAAAGAAAAATATCTCGTCAAACAATATATACAATATTAAAGGTTCGTTGGCTTATTGCTTCATAACTTTTGCAATTTTCTTGATAATTTGATGAAACAAAATGTTTTTTAAAGATGATAAACACACAAACATTTGTGTATCATTCAAATGCTGAAAGTTATTCCGAAACGTTTTTTTTTTAATTGAAAATTTCGATTTGGTCACTATTTTGGTCGGGGCATCCGTATTTATGAACTCTGTATTTTTTTCTTTTTCGTTTTATAACTAGAAAATATATATGCAACTAGCCTCCGAGCGTTTTTTTTTTTAAATTTTGTCTCCTTATATGAAAAAAACCTTCGTCAATTTGTTGTAATTTTTCAGTTTTCAGCATACTCTTATGGTAATAACTTTGCCGTTTATTAATATTTTTTCATGAAATAAAAAGGAAATAGTAGATAGATATCAGGCGCATCTTATAAAATCATTGGTAATAGTTTTTAGTGTTTTGAAACAGGTGTTATGATGAGAAGTTAGTGAAACTGTCAGTTTTTATCTTATAAAGAACATGTCAATAATTTGATCACTGCAGTTTTATACAATTTACCGGAATGTTTCAAATACTGGCGACATGTCTCAAAAACTCCAAGTTCACTGAAAGACAAAAATGTAGCAGTTGGGATGCTGAATATTTGGAGCAAATCGGAATTTCAACAACTTCTCCAAACATGCTCGATGGCAGATGTTTTATTGATCATGAAAGATTTGCAAAAAAATCTCCAGAAAGGGCGTTTGATTCTGTCTGATGTTTTAACTTTGAAACAAAACGCTCTCCAGAAAGTTGAAACTCATGCTCCAGAGTCCATATCCAGGTGGACAGGAAGAGAAGTTTCCTTTACACCAAAAAAATTCTCAAGACAACACTTACAATAAAGAAAACGACAGGAAAAGAAGCAAAGTATCGCATTCTCTTGTCACAACAGGCACCCGATCATGGACGGCACTCCGAATCGAAATGATATCAGTGTTCATCAATTTTCTTGACATCCGGCTCAACATTGAAGAAAATGAGCTGATCAAAAGATTTTCTACACTTCAAATGGCGAAAACCACAGGACAAATGATTCAAGAGGGTCGATTCTTGGTTGAAATCATTTTTGGCTAAGAAAAGCTTCCAACTTTTCACCAAATGTTTGCGATTGTTGGCCAAGAAATCAGAGATCTCGACAATTCAAACGAAGGTGCAAAAATGTCGCATAAGCTGCTTCGACTGATACCAGTGACAGGTGGGATTTTGATGATTGTTGAGAAAGTGATTGCTCATTATAATAAAATTAAATCAAACCACTGACTGTCAACTTCAGATGAGACCATGAACTCGAGAATGTTTGTGGCACTGAATGGAGTAGGTACAGCTTTATATGATCCGAGGTACAGCTTTATATGATCCAAGGCTGTAGCAGAGTTCCTTCGCAAGAAAGAGAGGCGTTACCGAGAACCTGATCTCACCTTGTACTCTGACAGAGATTTCGTTCTGAAGCTTTTTCGTAAAGATGGCGGTTTGTGATGTTATAATCATATCTATTCAATAGACGAATTGTGATCGACGGGTTGTGACTCACTCATACCAAAACATTTGCAGTAAAAAAAGTAATCCCAGAAATATTTATTTTTCATATCCAACTTTTTATATACTTGCCCACAAATTTTTAATTATATGCTGACAAAAATTCTCGTCCAGAATTTATAGAATTTATATATCTAACGGAAGTCGTGAGTATATTTTTTTCCATATATAAATCCTCATTGACAGTATATTTGATGACTGTCATTCAATCCTTGTTAAATTTTTTCGATTAGCACCTAAAAACGTCATTGAGGCTGTTCAGACAGGCGCAAGTGAACCGTGCAAAATTGACGTCTATATGTTTTTTCTCTTTCCCACATAGTTGTAAGAAAGAGACATTTTTTTGCGCCGAAGTTTTTAAAAATTTTAAAATTTTCTTGGCGGAGTTTTGACATTTGTTTTTTTTTTTTTTATTTCTTGGTTGAGCTTTGACATTTCTTTGTTGTGACACTTGTATTTTTTTCTCGCCGAGTAAAGACGATACTGTGAAAAATAAAAGTTCTTTTCTTGCTTTTGAGTAAAAATACCTACGAAATAACAAAATGACAAACTGGAATAAGAACCAGACGATGGAGCTTATCCTGCTCTATGAGCAGAGTCCCATGCTCTATAATACTAAATCGCTAGATTTCCTGGATAGGATAAAGAAGAACCAGGTATTAAGTGAGATTTGTGAAAAATTAAAATCTTCAAGGCCTGAAGTTACACCGGAGGAAGTAAAAGTGAAAATCAAAACGTTGCGCACCCAGTATTTGAAAGAGAAGAATCTAATTGCAAAATCGAAGAAAAGTGGAGCTGGAAGGGAGGATGTTTACACTCCTAAACTGTGGTGTTTTGATGAGCTGAAATTCCTAGACAAGCACACGGGTTCAACTCCTTCGGCGACAAACGTGCCAGAAGTAAGTGTTTTTTGACGATGCTACCATCAAATACTTACGATTCTTTCGAAAAAGAACATAATGATACGATTTCAACGGATGGGTCATTTTTGGTAAGAATAAAACGCTCTAAGAAATGTAATTAGTAACCTTTGATTGTATTTGTAGGATAACAGGCCAACAAAAAAACAGACCGGCTTGAGGCAAATTACTAGGTCGCTGCAAGTTGCGGAAGAATTGGCGAATAACATAAGAAATCAGAAAAACTTGCGCAAAAAAGAAATGTGAAATTTGCCAAGGTCATCAAAGTTGAGCTGGAGGACTTGCCAAATGACCTTTTCCATGAAGCCAAATGGAAGATAATGGCTGTTATACAAGAGGTGCAAGGAAAGTTCGTACTTCGGCAGAGGGAGGGAGTTCTTCAACAGAGCAGAGCCAGTCAATTTGTAACACCCCATTCCTCATCATCATCACCATTTCCTCAACACTCATCCTCATCCTCACCATTCAATGAAGTAATTGCTTCTAAATACCAACATCAAACATCACCATCCCCTGATCTTGAGTTTTCCCAATCAACACCAGATCCATCACCCTCACCGAATACTCAAACATACACAGTTACCAAAAAGCAGACAACACTTTTATCACATTCTCCTTCACCATATCCAGCTACACACATTTTCCATCCAACACCAGATAGATCATCCTCACCGAATACTCAAACATACACAGTCACTAATAAACAGACAACACACCCGTCTTCATCATATGGAGTTAATGCTCAACAAACTGCTTAGCCACGCTTTCAGTTTGCACAATCATTCCGCCCTCTTGAAGCCAGCAGTCCACTAAAACTGGAACCAAACTGTTTTCTAATAAGGCATCCAAAGCCCCAAATGGTAAAAATTAATAAAACTTTGGAGCCTTCAACAAACGAGGAACAATAAAACCAATACAAACAAATACATATTTCCAAACTTAAACATTTTGAACTCTTTTATTTACGGTTTCAGTTTCTTACTTTTCTTACACACTTTTAGTCATTAAAAATGTTGCCTTCATTACTGAAATATTCAGCGAACGTATTGCGGATTCTTCCAGCTTCATTGGAATACTTTTTGGGATTGTTTGTATTCTTCGCACTTTCTTGATTAAGAACAGCACAATCACTCTTTTTGTAGTTGGTGTAGTTGAAACTTTTTTCTAGCAGAAAGTTGTGCAACACACAACATGCTTGAATAAGCTTTATAACCTTTTCGGGTCTTAGATGAATATTAGATTGAAGTACTCTAAAACGGTTGGACAATATTCCGAATGAATGCTCTATAGTCTGTCTTGCATGACTCAACCGGAAATTGAATGTTTTTTGGGATTCATCTGTGGTGTGATACGGGTAGGGTTTCATTATCACCAATAACGACGAATGGTAAAATTCTGTTTTTCCCAATTACTCTATCGTTTGTTAGGCATCGCTCTCCTTGGGAAAGAATATCTGCAAGGGCACTCCGTGTCAAGACGCCTCCGTCACTTATACGCCCATTGCACCCAATATCTACAAAAGTGAATTTGTAGTCAGCGTCACACATTGCCAATAACACTACACTGTTGAAGCCTTTGGATGCCCTAAATGCAACATGTTTGCCATCTAAGGCGCCTAGACAACACGGAAAATGCCAGCGATTTTCAAAATTTGCAGCAATTTCTTTCCATTTATCGCCTACGGGAAACTAAAAACGAATATTAATAAAAATTTGTTAAAACAAAAGTTGAAACATTTACTTACTTGCAAATATTCTTTTTCCAAGCTTTGATACAAAACCTCACAGGTATTGGGAACACATTCAGAGATGAATGCCAAAGACATCCTTGTCTGGAACTCCATACTCCTATAAGATTCGCCTGTGCCCAAGAATTTTAATACGCATGATAAGCACTCTTCAGGCGAAATTGCTTGTCGCATTTGCGTATCTTTGCGTTCAATTTTAGCTCTTATGAGTCCTAAAATTTCAGTGAAGCAGTCTTCACTCATCCGCAAGTACCGCCTGTACGAGTCCTTGCCCTCAAGACGCAGTTCGTTGTGGACCAAGTTGAAAGCACCTTTGTGAGCTCTTCTTAGCTTCCAAGACTTGACCAATTCACGCTTTTTTTTTTAAATTATTTTTGTTGTGTAACCAACATAAAGCCACAGCATTGATGGCACTAATATAGCATAAGACACTTTCTTCCTCTGAATACATCATTTTTTAACAATTTCTTAAGATTTCAACTTATTTATTTACAACGCTATTTTTTTCACTTCAATTTCTTTTTTTTCCCCCAAATCTGAAGGCAAAATAAACGTCAAAAAAAGTCCGTCGCGTTCACATTTACTTTCAGTCTGAACACGACGGGGTGGCGGAATGTCAAAATTGCACGGTTCACTTGCGCCTGTCTGAACAGCGTCATTAGAATTTGCAAGTTATATATTTTTTGACATTTTGGGGAAATCATGTATGTTCAGAAAGGTGCCGTGACTTAAGGCCAAGTGACATAAGGCCAAATTTGAATGTTTGGCCTTATGTCACTTTGCGAAAGCGACATAAGGCCAAAATTTAGGAGTTGGCCTTATGTCACTTTCCCATAGCGTCATAAGGCCAACTTTTTTTAGGACATAAGGCCAACTGTTCAATTTATTGTTTGTTTATGCAGTATGGATTGTTATCAACATCCAGCTTTTTACATCTTGCGCTCATTAACATTCTTCTTCTCAATTATGTAAGAACTAATTTTTTGGACGGCCCTTTCATTTTTCGCAAGACAATCATGTAAGCCTACTTCCCTAACTTATATTTGAGCAAAACATTTTTCCGTTATTAACTTCATATCATAATTTTGCTTGATGGACGTGATGCATTGTTTTATAAAGGAAGATACAGTTATAATTAAAAATGCGAGTGCATACATCCTACTAATATTATAAACGTGAAAGTTTGTATGTTTGGATGTATGTTTGTTCCTCTTTCACGCAAAAACTACTGAATGGATTTCAATTAAACTTTCCAATAATATAGCTTATACATCAGAATAACACATAGGCTATATTTTATCCCTAAATTCCCACGGGAACGGGAACGTATACGGGAATTTAGAAACTACAACACCGATTTCAAAAATTTTTCCACTGTTAGAATGCTTCATTATCCCCGAGTAACATAAAAACTAATTCATCCCCATATTCCTACGGTTCCCTATATTCCCACGGGAGCAGGAACGTATACGGGAACTTTGACACTACAGCACCGATTTCAAAAATTCTTTCACCGTTAGAATGCTACACTATCCCCGAGAAACATAAAAACTAATTCATCCCCATATTCCTACGGTTCCCAAAATTCCCACGGGAGTAGGAACGTATACGGGAACTTTGACACTACAGCACCAATTTCAAAAATTCTTTCACCGTTAGAATGCTACACTATCCCCAAGAAACATAAAAACTAATTCAGCCCCATATTCCTACGGTTCCCTATATTCCCACGGGAGCAGGAACGTATACGGGAACTTTGACACTACAGCACCGATTTCAAAAATTCTTTCACCGTTAGAATGCTACACTATCCCCGAGAAACATAAAAACTAATTCATCCCCATATTCCTACGGTTCCCAAAATTCCCACGGGAGTAGGAACGTATACGGGAACTTTGACACTACAGCACCGATTTCAAAAATTCTTTCACCGTTAGAATGCTACACTATCCCCAAGAAACATAAAAACTAATTCAGCCCCATATTCCTACGGTTCCCTATATTCCCACGGGAGCAGGAACGTATACGGGAACTTTGACACTACAGCACCGTTTTCAAAAATTCTTTCACCGTTAGAATGCTACACTATCCCCGAGAAACATAAAAACTAATTCATCCCCATATTCCTACGGTTCCCAAAATTCCCACGGGAGTAGGAACGTATACGGGAACTTTGACACTACAGCACCAATTTCAAAAATTCTTTCACCGTTAGAATGCTACACTACCCCCGAGTAACATAAAAACTAATTCATCCCCATATTTCTACGGTTCCCTTTATTCCCACGGGAGCAGGAACGTATACGGGAACTTTGACACTACAGCACCGATTTCAAAAATTCTTTCACCGTTAGAATGCTACACTATCCCCGAGTAACAAAAACTTTAACTCATCCCCATATTCCTACGGGAACGGTCACCATATTCCCACGGGAACGGGAGTCTTTACAGATATTGAAAATGCGAATGTAGCTATGTCGGTATGTTTTTCGTATGTCTCCCGTTCACAGAACCTGAGGAAGGACGTAGACTATATGTTTTGTCCCTATATTCCCACGGGAGCAGGAACGTATACGGGAACTTTGACACTACAGCATCGATTTTAAAAATTCTTTCACCGTTAGAATGCTACACTTTCCCCGAGTAACATAAAAACTAATTCATCCCCATATTCCTACGGTTCCCTATATTCCCACGTGAGCAGGAACGTATACGGGAACTTTGACAATACAGCACCGATTTAAAAAATTCTTTCACCGTTAGAATGCTACACTAACCCCGAGTAACATAAAAACTAATTCATCCCCATATTTCTACGGTTCCCTTTATTCCCACGGGAGCAGGAACGTATACGGGAACTTTGACACTACAGCACCGATTTCAAAAATTCTTTCACCGTTAGAATGCTACACTATCCCCGAGTTACAAAAACTTTAACTCATCCCCATATTCCTACGGGAACGGTCACCATATTCCCCCGGGAACGGGAGTCTTTACTGATATTGAAAATGCGAATGTAGCTATGTCGGTATGTTTTTCGTATGTCTCCCGTTCACAGAACCTGAGGAAGGACGTAGACTATATATTTTGTCCCTATATTCCCACGGGAGCAGGAACGTATACGGGAACTTTGACACTACCGCACCAATTTTAAAAATTCTTTCACCGTTAGAATGCTACACTTTCCCCGAGTAACATAAGAACTTATTCATCCCCATATTCCTACGGTTCCCTATATTCCCACGGGAGCAGGAACGTATACGGGAACTTTGACACTACAGCACCGATTTAAAAAATTCTTTCACCGTTAGAATGCTACACTAACCCCGAGTAACATAAAAACTAATTCATCCCCATATTTCTACGGTTCCCTATATTCCCACGGGAGCAGGAACGTATATGGGAACTTTGACACTACAGCACCGATTTCAATAATTCTTCCACCGTTAGAATGCTACACTATTCCTGTGTAACATTAACTTTAATTCATCCACATATTCCTACCGGAACGGGAGTCCTTACTAATACAACAAGTGTGAAAGGAGCTCTGTCTGTCCGTCGTTCTATGTTACCATCTCCCGCCCAAACTAATAAACCGATTTAAATGAAATTTTGTACAAGGATTGTTCAGAACCTGAGGAAGGACATAGACTATATATTTTTTCCCTATATTCCCACGGGAGCAGGAACGTATACAGCACCGATTTCAAAAATTCATCCACCGTTGGAATGCTCCATAATCCCGGAGTAACATTAACTTTAACTTATCCACATATTCCCACGAAAACGGTCACCATATTCCCACGGGAGCGGGAGTCTTTACTAATATTGAAAATGCGAATGTAGCTATGTCGGTATGTTTTTCATATGTCTCCCGTTCAAACTGCTAAACAGATTTTATTAAATTAGCTACAGAGATGGTCTAGAACATGCGGAAGGATAAAGGCTATATATCTATCCTTATATTCCCACCGGAACGGAAATGGGAATTCAAAAACTACGGTCTCAAAAGTATTTTTAACAGGGCTACAAGGTGTTGAAATAGGGGTTGAATGTTTTTTTTTGGAAATATGTTCCGCCATTTTTAAGGCTAGAAGTTTTGTTTCCTAAAAAGTTAAAAATGCTGCTGAAAGTCACTATTCCACGCTGACGAAGTCGCGGGCACAGCTAGTACAGAATATTTTTAAGTATCATTAGCCGTGTTTCATTGGGAATTTTCATATTCACTTCACTAATACGCACAATAAGACGCTGTACTCACTAATGCAACTCTATTCCATAAACTCCATTTACCAACCATCCCTGTTGTTCATCTCTGCAAGTGACTTATTTTTATTCACTTATCGTTGTTCACTTAGAGTTATTGTTTTCCCATGTGCGATGTTCTGCTATGTTTTGCTGAAGTGAATACAGATTCCCAATAAAACTCGGCTATTGATACAAAGAGATATGCTTTCAATTAGTTTAATTTAAAGATATAAGTTAAAAAGCTTTTAAAAAACATTCGCCGGGAATTTTTAAAAAATATTTTTTCAGTTTTATTTTCAAATCTTTAGGTTTTGAGCTTAAGATAAAGTAAAAGTAAAAAATTTGCGCGAATTTTTTACTTTTACTTTATCTTAAGCTCAAAACCTAAAGATTTGAAAATAAAACTGAAAAAATATTTTTTTAAAATTCCCGGCGAATGTTTTTTAAAAGCTTTTTAACTTATATCTTTAAATTAAACTAATTGAAAGCATATCTCTTTGTATCAATGATACTTAAAAATAATCTGTATGTATGCACTCGCATTTTTAATAATAACTGTATATACCTTTATAAAACAATGCATCACATGTATTTAATCAGAAATACAATTCATAACAGAGGACTGCACTCTCATTATCTTGCTGTCCACTTTTATATATGAAAAACAATAATCCAATTCTCTGTCCAATTTGTAGACAAATTGTGACGAATAACACCCACATTTTTTTATAATTGTAAAAAGTATAAGATCTTTTTTGAATTGTTGTCAATTTCTTTTGACTTAGCGTTTATTTTTATTGGTATTCTTTTATGTCGCTGTTCGTTATATATATGACTTTCTTGTTTAATAGTAATATAATTAAATACTAATGAAAATACTTACAATATAAACTTGAATATTAAACCATTTTTCGTCTTTTGTTTGAAGTTATGGAATATGAACTTTGTTCTTGGAATCCAGGTACAATCACTTCTGAGTTCTGAGTGACATAAGGCCATATTGGCCTTATGACACTTTGGGAAAGTGACATAAGGCCAACTCCTTAAATTTGGCCTTATGTCGCTTTCGCAAAGTGACATAAGGCCAAACATTCAAATTTGGTCTTATGTCGCTTGGCCTTAAGTCACGGCACCGTTCAGAAAATATCTGACATTATTTCAGTTTCACGCATTTTCGAAAATTGGTTGTTGCCAGATTATGATTACTATGTGTCCACGGCCGAGTACTACGAGGCAATTTGGCCACGTCCGTACTACCTAAAAAATACCCTGCGCTTGTCCTTTAGCACGTGAAATAAAAAAAAAACATTTTTACTATAGTTTTATTTTTTTTATTTACGTCAAAACAGTTACGAGATGGCCCATATCAAAGGGTCCAGTTTCGTTCATGTCGCGTTTGAAAAATGAATAAAGAAATTCCTTCATAATTCTCAACGCTGCTGGTACTTTAATTCAATAAGAATAATAAGAATTTCAAAATATCCCCTTACAAGAACTGTACATACTTTCATAGAACTGCACATTTGAAAGGAGATCGCTGACTCAGACAAACATTGTCATCTCTTTTTCTCTGCTTACATATAATTCACCCAAAAAGCATAAGGTGTCAAATATTAGGGCAACGACCAATGCCAAAAGAACCCCTTTCAAGTCTTCAACTTTCATTGATTGCAATCCCGACTTGTGATCACTATATTTCAGTTTTATACGTCCGTTTTCCAACAGTTCATATAAGGATCTTCTTTGCCAAAAATCTAACAAACCTGACGAGTGTGTTTCCAAAATGAGAAAGTTTAAGAGTTCCTTGAATATTGAATTTTCATTAATGGCGAAATCGTAGTGTAATCCTTTTAAAAAGCAGATTTCCTCTGGTAATCGAAACAATGGCTGATTGAAATATATTTGTTGACTTTGAATACTGTCCCATTTCATGCTACTCACCGTGTAGGCAAACTTTGTGTTGAGAGATTCTCGTAGCTGATTAAAAGTACTGTAGTTTTCCATGCGAAAGATTTTTTCGTATCTGCTTTTCAAATCTGGATAAAGTCTAAAGATAGCTTTCATTTCCATATCGTAAGCGACTACTTTTAGTTTAGATGCCAGGATATCGTCAAAGGATTGAATTTTCCTTTCCGTGGGAGGACTTGTCATTAAAGTTCCCAGGAATGCATCAAATGAAGTCACCAACATGATACCAAAAAAGAAGATTAATGTATACATGATTTTCAAACTGACAGAGGCATTGGGTTTTTCTATCAAAGACTGTCCAAGTATACCACGCAAGCAGTTTCCATTCAATAGTCGAAACTTTTTCCCATCGCACAGAAACGAGTTGAGTTCCAGCAAAACTGACAGCACTACAATCAGTCCGATGGTAACAAGAAAGGCATCCCACTCGAAAACGATTCCAAACACTTTGAATATGGGCAGCTTCGATTCCACTGGGATCATTATACAGTAATCAACCATTTTGAACGGATAGGAAACCCAGTTCATACTAAAGTCGTTAGCGGATGTAGCTGCAGCTGATATTTCAATCGACCCATTCAATACCATCGCTCTCGAACGGTGTACGTCAAGTTTAAAATTGATATTTGAGCTATTCAGTCTAGCGTTGTGCTTTTTCGCTAAAGCGTTCCACAAATGCCCCGTATATCCTTTGACCAAGTATACACCTTGTCGATTTTTTGAAACGATTAGTCCTGGCTCAGGTCCTCCAAGTATAACCGGAATGTAAGTACCTTTGAGATCTCGTAAACGATTCGTGAAGTATGTTTTTGTCCTGTGGTCAGCCACTGATGTCAAGTAGACTTTTTCAATAGCGAACACAGGTATGCTTGTGTACCTGTAGAAAACAGGATAGTATTGGAAGTCCTGAAAGATTGCCAACATGTTAACCATGTGATTCTCCCCACAATAGTTGAATAAATCCTCCAATTGGAAATCGTCTTTGGATTGATTGCTGACAAGAAATATGGTTTTACAGGATCGCATGTGCTGAAGGTTCTCCAAGAGTCGTCCAAGGATAGGGTCCTTGTTGTAGCCCAACAAAACAATTGCAAGAATATTTTCATTGTAATCCTTTTTGATGTAGAAAGAAGTTGTTTCGGTTGAGATTATTACTGGAACTTGAAAAGTTGTTGAGATGTCTTTGAAGAAATTCTCACCAAAATGCAAATCGGGAGAAGCATTGAATGTCCTTAACACAAAAATTGTTCGAAATTCTTCATCTCGTTGAATATTTTCAAAGAAAGAGAAAAGTTTGTTTTGTTGAGTTGCTGTAAGAGCAACACACGCAAGTAGACTCACAATGTACATTTTCTTACAACTAACTTGGTTTGGAAAATTACAGCAGTGGCAGTGCTATGTGTTTTCGAAGGACAAATATTTTCTACGCATTTCCTCAATTAGATCTAAATTAGAGTACTAATTGGGCTTCGATAACTCATCAAATGACTTCCGGTTTTTGATGGAATCAATGAACACAATTTTTAGGATTGCTACCTTTTGTTGTATATGAAATATTTAATGTATTGGAAGATAAACTGACGACATATGAATACAATTGTAGATTGATAAATAATCATTTTTACTATCTCTTTAATTCAAAATACAGTAAGGAAATGCAATTCAAAGAATTTCCACGTCAAGTACAATTGTCAATTATTCTAAAACTAACCCGATCTTTTGAATAAAATGTTACATACTTTGTAGCAAATTTTCTTCAAAACACTTTTTTGCAGAGCCAAAAGTGGATGCATTTTCTTAAACTCCTTAACAAGTAATTTGATATTTTTTCCATGCAACTGCTCAGAAAAGCAAACTTTTCATAGAAAAAAGAAACTTCTTTGAGTCCATCTGAAATTTTTGCTCAGATTTTCTGAAAATTTTTGTTTTGAAAGTCCAATTGGGATTAGAACTTCTTTTAGGTTTTGGAGCATGATTAGGATTTGGTGATATTTTCGGGTTATGAGGTTTAATTGACATATTAGATATTCTTAAATCCATACCAGAAGGGTAGGGATATTTATTATAAAGGATTGGGATTTACTACGTTTCTTAGTTATACAATCAACATTCAATAAATTAATACCATAATAATTGCTAAAATAGTTGCGGATTCACTTCGAGTCAGCATAAAACGGAACGTTCTTAATAATGAAGGGGCTGGTTAGATCTGTTGGGTTGTTAGATTCCTTGATTTTATTTAACCTGCTGTTCCACTCCGATTGCTTCCATATGGTACCAAAACGATTAATGATGGGTTCAAGGGAAGAAGAAGTAAGATGATGTTGAGGTGGTGGAGGAACATCTGGGGTATCTGCAGCATCATCGCAAGCGTCCAAAATTTCACCTAAAATAGATGCGTTTTATTGCGGCATAGGGTGTGGTTCAGGGTCTTTGGAGGTGGCTATGTTCAGGTTTTCGAAAGTTCTTTTGATGACCGTCTGGGTTTCTTTTATTTGTTCCTTAAGATCTTCCAATTGGCACAATGTTGAGGAAAATATGTTCATTTGTTACCGGTGGGCGAGTAGGTGTTGTGGAAGAGGTTTGAGAGTTGGAGTCGATTGTGGAACGTATCGAACTCAGGGAAGAATTTAAAACGGACAAACTTATTTTAAAATTATTTTCCACTATTTTTTTTAAAATCATAGCCAACATCTGGTGATTTTTCATTGTTCAACGAGTTAATTTGTTTTTCAAAGCACATCATTCGGTAAGGTAGGTCGCGGATTGTTGACTATTGTTATTGAGTTCATCAAATGTTTTGATGAGTTCATCGAATATATCAAACTGTGGCATACACTGCTTGTGATAAAGTTTGTTTTTTTCTGCAGTCGTTGAAATTGAGTCACTTAAACATCGCAAGCATTATATGCGAGAGTGAAATATTTTTGCATTCGCAAAATTATTGCAGTCTTTAAGGCAAACAAATATGTGGCCATAAGCAAAAGACATTTTGTTTTGATTGAGAATAAATTAATTGTGACACAGAATATGTTATTGGCAGCGAAATTGAAAGTGAAAAGTGGGAGTTTTAATAAAAGACGGAAAAATAGCGCAAAAGTAAAAACACGTCCGAACGGTATGACAGCCAAGTGAAGACTCGAGCCAACTATCTATGCCATAAACGAAGCCCACATAATCTGAAAATGTCGTAAATAAACCATCATCCTATAAACTAACAAATACTCAACAAGGCACAAAACACAATTCACAAAAGGAATCAAAGTGGAATCATCGATTCTAGCAGAACATTTAAGACAACTACTCAATGAACAACTTAATCAAAATGCAATCCAAATTAATGCTCTCCCATACCAAGAAGTTATGACATTAGACCAACCCATAGAAATTCAAAATGTTAAAAGAGTGCTAGATCGATGTGGAACAAATAAAGCTCCAGGAGAAGATCGAATCTCATATGAATTTTTCAAAAATGCTACAGAAGATTATCTTCAAAAACTAACACTGGCTTATAATTTTATATGGGATACAGGAGAAGTACCAGCAAGCTTCAAAAGAAGTGTCATTCTGTCAATTTTCAAAAAATGAAACCCGAATGAGCCCAGTAACTACAGAGGCATATAATTTCTTAACGCTATAACGAAAATCTTTACAGGAATTTTACTGGAACTCCTTTCAGATTGGGTAAACACAAACAACCTCTTAAGTGAACTCCAAGCGGGTTTTCGAAAATCAAAAGGAATAAGCACTGTGGATAGTATCTTTTCTCTAACAAGCATCGCTCGAACGTATCTGAATAAAGGGGAAAAAATTGTACGCGTTTTTCGTAGATTTTAAGACAGTCTTCGATTGTGTCGACAGAAATGCGCTTTTTTACAAAGTGAGCAACCTTGAAGTTTCAAATAAAATGTTAAATATTTTCCAAAAAATATTTTATCCAACTGGTTCGAATCAACAACTGGCGGAAAACAAGGATGTCTCTTGAGCCCGCTTCTCCTTTCAATTTATTTGGATGACCTGGCTACATACCTGCCAGGAGGAATATCATTTGACGGACTTCAAATAAAGCTCGTACTTAATGCCGATGACATACTAGCTAAGACCCCAAACATGCCTCAGATAATGATAAATAAACTGCACCATTATTGTTCAATCTGGAACCTGCAACTAAACACAAACAAATCCAAAATCATGATTTTCCGAAAATGAAAAGGTCACTTTGTTACCGAAATTTATTACGAACCGAACTTTAATTTATTATTTAAAACGCTGGGAATTACTTCCAACTACCGCGAGCAAAATTAAAACGCAAACGAAACAAATATAATATATTTATTCGCGAAAGAAAACTGGGATGTAAACAATCCCGACGTGCGCGCAACTTGACTAATGAAAAACGAAATGTCAAATTGACACAGGTTCGTTTTCGGCAACCAACAACACTTCAGTGCTGTCTCCCGTAGCTCAGCCTGATGGGTGGGTTCGGTTTGATATTCCTTTTTAATCCGATTTGATTAAAAGGGAATATCAAATGGTTATAAAATAATATCAAGAATTAATAAAACTCAGTTTGGTGAGTGAGAGTACAAGGGCGTACTAGCTCACTTCTAATATGGGCGCCAGGAAACCTTTTAAAATGGTGGTTTGCCTTAACCAAAGCTGAAATGATAGGTAAAGACGAAAGAAGAAACGAGAAAAGAACTGAAATAAAACGCTACTAAATTTCAGAAGGAAAAGTATAGATTTTTTTATTATATTGTTAAGGTGTCTGGGAAACCGTGGTAAAACCTGGATTAAAACCCAGAATCTTTTCGATATTAAAGAAAAAAAGTACAAAGTTGTTTTCGAGATTGGCAGGAAGCCAATTCTCGAAGTAAAGAAAATGTAAGAAAGTTAAGTAAGAAGACAAACAGTTTGATGTGTCGTTTAAACACAAGAAAGAATCAGTAAGGAAAGTTTCCGAAAGAAAAAGTAATAGCAAGAAAGGAAAACGGTCGCGAGTCCCGCAATCTCGGGATATTAAAACGTTAGGTCAACGAAGGCCTAGCGGATGTAAGTTTTGCCGCAAATAAAGCGACTCTAAATTTGTTCGAAAAATCCTTGCAAAAGAAGGATTTTTCGATACGCAAGATACAAATAAAAATAAAACCAAAAATACTTAGCTCTTCTCCTGTTATCTAAACTCCTTTAGAAAATATGTCCTCCGCACTAATCTCAAGATTTCCTCAAAACTCCCAACTGGAATTTTGCCGCAAAAATCGAGTTAGACAAATCTGTAATTCTCAAGAAAATATTACTCGCTCCAAAATCTCAATAAATCGCAAAATCTTCGCTATAATTTTTCGCACGCTTTTTTTCTGTCTACACACTTTCGTCGCCAAAAGTTAAGAGACCATCAAGATGGCGGGTTTTTCTCCTCCATCCGGCATCGGCCAAACAGCCATCCTCGTCAGACCTTAAAGCGTGGTGTTGTTCGGTCTCACTTTTACTGCAGCATTCCGCCATTAGGCTGGGATGTGCAAGTGAGATGTCACGAATCAACTACCCGCGGTCCATTGCGTTCAGGTGATGCGATCACCAGTAGCCGAGTGGACGAGTTCAACCTCTTTCAGAAAGACTTACTCCGAAAAATTATTTTACTCGCGCAAAGTCCCCAGCCCAAACCGGCCCAAACTAAAATACAGAGAAGATATTTTCCAGGAGAACGGAGAACAACAGATGCTAAGTCTAAAAGCTCGACGGATACTTTCCGTAGACCTTCGTTCAGATAGTTAGAAAAAGAAAGGGGAATAAAAACGGAAACACGTCTTAGTGATTCTTTCTTGATGTTGACGTACTCAATTTAATTTTAATTGAAATTTACTAGAAAATTTAGGGTGGTGTGAATATAGTTCACACATTGTTGGACATGGATCTTAATCTTCATGCCATTCATCCTATCTCGATTTTCTTTCGTAGGCCGCCTGCCGTACGAACTTTTGTGGACCGACCGTCACACAAGAAAAGTGTCTTCTACTGTGCAATCTTTTGCATCGAGGAACAATGTGACCTGAAAATTGCATTTCGAAAGTTTTAGAAGAACAGGTCTCTGGCTGATGGACCAGGTTTCAACTGAACTCTTCTACTACTTCCGAGCAGCTATGAATAAAGTTTATTAGCGGGAGAAGAACGGTGGATAGAACTTGTTGTGGTAAATTTTACCGCAACAAATCCCACCCTCACCTCCTCGGAAGTGAGCTTACATTTCGTAAGAACTGTAACAAACTTCCAAAAAGGTACCTAGGATTAAAAGGTGTGGGAAAAGGACTTTCCATCAGGAAAAAAAACTCTAAAAAAAGTCTCAATCACGTTTGAGTTATAAGATTACAAAAAAAAAATAAGCTACGTTAACATTAATCGTTTTCGGATGCATCGTTATACGGTTTTAAATCTTTGACGTGCCAAGTCCCGCGCTCTTTATTATTATTATCTTGAAGTACGTATGTCCAAGGTGACACACGTTTCTTAATCAAAAACGGACCGACAAACTTCGGTGCTAATTTGGCTGCATAGTAATTCGCGGCATCCGATAACGTGAAGTTCCTTCGCCAAACCATATCGCCGACGTGATATTGTATATCACGTCGTCGAAGGTTATACGCTTCTGCAGCTCTCTTCGATGCTGCCTTCAACTTCGTCTCAATATCCTTTCTCAGTTCCCGAAAACGTTCGGTGATCTCACCCAGATCTTGAACATCCTCGAAACTCTCTCCTACAGTTGGTGCTTCCTGACCCGAAGTCACCATGTCCCTCCCAAAATTGGCGTAGTAAGGTGAAACACCCAAAACCTCGTGTTGTGACGTGCGAATTGCACACGCCACCTTGCTTAGTTGCGAATCCCACACTCTATGGTTTTCAGCAACGTAAGCTCGTAATGTTGTCTTAAGGATCTGGTTGATCCTTTCTGCAGGGTTAGCCTGCGGATGGTAATGCGCCGTGAAGCGTAGTTGGGACGCATATGCGTCACACAGCGTTTTGAGTTCCTTAGAACGAAACTGTGGACCATTGTCACAAATAGTGACTTTTGGTATACCAAAAAGCAGGAAAACATTGTCTTCCAGTTCCCTACAGATTGCTTTGGCCGTAGCCGACCTCAGCGCGAACAGCAGTGGAAACTTCGTAAAGTAATCCACTACCGTTAATATATAAATAAAGCCCCTACTAGATTTTGGAAGTGGCCCTACTAAATCTATGCAAATCATCTCCCAAGGTGATTTGACTCCTACCCTTTCCTTCATCAAACCAGCTGGCTTCTCATTAATTGGCTTAACCTGTTGGCAAACTTTACAACTCCTAACATATTTTGTGATATCGGCCCTCATCTTTGGCCAGTAAAACTTCGCCGCAATTCTGGCAAACGTTTTCCTAACTCCCATGTGGCCCGCTAAAGGACCATCATGGTTCTCCTGTAAAATACCTAACCTCTCATTTTTCCCTATCACTCTCTTCCATTCCTGATTGCTTTCATGAACTACTATGTGATTGGGCTTCACGAGTTTGAACAACTTGCCTTGTTCAACCCTCCAAGCCGGATACCTAAGTGGATTTGTATTGACATCCGAAATCATTTTTGACACCCAAGGATCTAAAACCTCTTCTGAGATACCACCCAACTGCGGCACTCCCCGAGACAGCATATCCGGAACCACATGCTCTTTCCCCTTACGATGAATGATTTCGTAGTCAAACTGCTGTAACCTAATAGCCCATCTAGCTAACCTACCCTGCGGATCTTTCAGATTACTTAACCATATCAGTGAGTAATGATCAGTTACTACTGTAAACCTAACCCCCTCGAGATAAGGCCTCAATTTCTCAATAGCCCACAGTACCGCTAAACATTCCTTTTCTGTAGTGCTATAGTTACGCTCGTTCCTATTCAAAGACCTACTAAGGTAACAGACAACCTTTTCCCCTTCCTCAAAGTTTTGGGATAAAACTGCACCGATCCCATAATCTGAAGCGTCTGTTTGTACGACAAATTGTCGCTTAAAATCTGGGCATGTGAGTATAGGTGCTGTCACCAAACACTCCTTTGCCTTCCTAAAGCTATCCTCACATTCCGTTGTCCAACTAAACTTCCTATTTTTCTTTAGTAGGTCCGTTAAGGGCCTTAGCAACTCTGCGAAATTCGGTACGAAACGTCTGTACCATGAAACTGTCCCTATAAAGCTCCTAACCTCTTTAACATTCCTCGGTGCTGGAATCCTAACCATACTATCTACTTTTTCTGGATCTACATGTAATCCGTTCTGATCTACTATATACCCTAAAAATTTCAAGGATGACATGCAAAAGTTGCACTTCTCCTTGCTAACCTTCAAACCTGCCTCACATAATCTTTTCAAAACCTCATTCAGAATTTCGAGATGTTTCTCAAAAGTTTCCGAAATGATGATAATGTCGTCTAAATAGACGAAAACGAATGGCTCTAAATCGGCACCCAAAACCGTGTCGATGAATCTCTGCCACGTCGCGGGCGAGTTGTGAAGGCCAAAAGGCATTCTCCTAAACTGATAAAGACCCCTCCCCGGAACTGTAAAAGCAGTAAAGGGTTTCGATTCTGCCTCCATAGGTATCTGCCAGTAAGCTGACTTGATATCCAGTGAAGACAGGAACCTAGCACCTCGAAGCCTATCTAAAATTGAATTAATGTATGGGAGTGGGTACGCGTCCCTATCTGTATTCTTGTTTAGCTTCCTATAATCCACGCAGAATCTATAGGAGCCGTCTTTCTTTTTAACTAATATTATTGGAGATGACCAAGCACTAGTCGATCTCTCAATAACTCCTGCCTCTAACATTTCATTAAGTTCCCTATCTATATGTTCCTGCATTGCCGGGGAGACCGGATAATACCTTTGTTTTATCGGCTCCGCCGACGTCCTAATCTTATGTTCGACTAAAGTCGTACACCCTAAGCCCTCAGGCATCTTCCTAAAAGATTCTTGAACTAATTTTTCTAATGTTTCTAATTCCCTAGCACTCAACTCAGATCGTTCTGTGATCGAACAGATCGAAGTTGAACTATCCTGTTCTGAAAAATTCCAGCTACGGGACCTCAAATCCGGGACAATACCCGACAGCGCCCAGAAATCTGCGCCGAGGATCACCGTATGTGGTAACGACGGAATGACTAAACAGTCAACTAGTATAGCCCTATCCTCAACTATAATTGGAAGAGAGATCGTCCCTAACACTTCGACTCCTGTTCCATCTGCCAAACACACGCAGTGAACAGTGTCCTTCCTACTGATTAGCCCTAAATTCTGCAGGATTTTCCATGCGTCCCTACCTATTATAGTTCGAGTAGCTCCTGAATCTAATAATCCTAAAAATCTCGAACCATAAATGCTAACTGTTAAATAAGGTCTCCTATCCCTACCGTTTGCCTCTAAAGTGAACCCTAAGTGAACCCTATCTGCCAGCTGGTCTCCAGCAGGCGACCCTCTCACTGTCTGCGGACTTCCCGCCCTGCTGGCGCAGGAGCCCGTTTCCCATTTCCCGAACACTTCCTACAATTTTGCCTAGTCACCCCCGCAGCCCCGCAACCAAAACAACGCCTAGGAGCGGAACAACTACTTGCAAAATGGCCTGATCCATTGCAATTGAAACACCTAACCGAAGAATTTTGTCGACTTGAAGATGGGGCCTGACGATTGATTTCGTTGTTCTCCGCAACAACCGAAATCGAAGGATTATCAACACCTACGTATGCTAGATCCGGTTCTAGCAAAGTCCTACTACTCCTAACATTTGGTGGGGGAACATAAGCCTCAACATTTGCCCTAACAGCTTCTAAATTCCGACCTAACGCAACCAAATCAGACACACAGCTTGGCTTAGCCAACCCAAGTTGGGTTTGGTAGAAAGGTGTCAAGTTCCGCTGAATCATTGACAACTTCCTATTTTCCGAAATAGGATCATTCAACCGACCGAATAAATTTTGCATCGTAGCAACGTACACGCCTATCGTTTCATCCTTCCCTTGTGTGCGATGCCTAATCTCATCGAGGAGCTGATCATCGTAATTAGGAGGTAGAAACTCAAGTTTCAACTCCTTAACTAGTTCTGACCATGAATTAACAGAAATCCTAATCGCCCTGAACCAAATCAACGCTTTGCCTACAAAGAGCTCAACCGCTGCTCTAAAAAGATAAGCCTCCGAAATGCCCCTAGCCTGTCTCATTTCCTCAACCCTTTCTAGAAATGAGTTCACTGAGGTGCCACAGCGCTCTCCAGTGAACTTCACTTCCCACTTCGCAATATTGTGAAATTTCCTAAACTCCACACTTTCCTGACTAACCATAGTATTTTCCCTAGCACTAATATCTTGAGGTGCAGCTGAATGCTGCTTTGCGACCTCACTACCCTTTTCTAAACCTTTATCCTGTAAACCTACTTCTACTACTACGTCCTCTTCATCATCAACAACTTCATCCTCATCCTCATCCCCATCCAAAATAGTCATCGCCATCACCACGTCATTCTTCAATTTCAATTTCGCTTTCTCATCCTTCTCATTCTCAGGAATGCTCCTATCCAACCTACGCAGACACCATTCAACTTTACTCAAAATCTTCACATATTCCTTCGAAGTCTCCGACTTCGGAGGATTCTCTAACAACTTATTGATCTCAGTCAATTTCTTCTCTACTGCCGCTGAATCTTGTTCGAAAGTGAACGGATAAGATGGTGAAACAAAAGAATTCCTACGCTCTAGTTTAATTGCTACCCTAAGCGCTTTGCGCATATCCTCCACAGTCCCTACATTCAACCCTCTACATTCAACTTCATAAACAATTTCATCCTGCGACAATCTATTCACCTGACTTAAATCCATTTTGTAAATATCTAAAGACTACCTAGCCGATCTAGGAACAATCAAGAAAATATAAATGAAAAACGTAATATAAGGTAAAATAATACAACCGACAAACAACCGGCAAACTGTTTCAAAAACCTAGCAAGCAAGCTTTAAAAAACGAATATGAACCCTAGCAGACCTCGTTATATATTACAAATACTGCAATCACACAACAACCACACTTGAAATAAAATATAATAAAATGTAAATGTATAAATAAAATGTAAAAAGAAATAATAAAATTACTAGAAAAAGAATTCAACCAATAGAACACAGTAAGTGGTTAAAGAAAATTAAAATGAATCAAAAGTACCAAAAAGTATTAATCGTACCAGTGACAGCCCTGATTCTGTTAAAAGAATTTATGCCCACTAACACTAGCGTACGTAATTTATTTGCAAAAGAAAAAAGAAAATGGCGGGTATTAAAATTCGCGAAATGTCAAAAAAAACCGAATCAAATTAAATTTATAAAGCACTTTATCACACAATTATTAATTTAAATTGCAGCCACAAACAAAAAAAAAATCAAAACAAAAACTCACAGTTTACTCCTGAACACTGATATAATTCCAAAAGACAAACTATCCACTGCCTATTCCACAGTCATGCGTTTTCCTCCTCCACAGATTCCAATCCTGTATCCTGTTTGTTCCCAGGTCTTCCACTGACGAACAAATTTGTAAATTTTCTCTGTCTCCTGCACTCTAGGAATAAAAAACACAAAGTAAATATTTCTCACAATATAGCACTTCAAAAAAAACTTCCCTAAATACAGCACACAAGGGAAGGGTATACACAATATATAAAAAAAAATTGCAAAAGCCCCACGTTGGGCGCCAATTGTTACCGAAATTTATTACGAACCGAACTTTAATTTATTATTTAAAACGCTGGGAATTACTTCCAACTACCGCGAGCAAAATTAAAACGCAAACGAAACAAATATAATATATTTATTCGCGAAAGAAAACTGGGATGTAAACAATCCCGACGTGCGCGCAACTTGACTAATGAAAAACGAAATGTCAAATTGACACAGGTTCGTTTTCGGCAACCAACAACACTTCAGTGCTGTCTCCCGTAGCTCAGCCTGATGGGTGGGTTCGGTTTGATATTCCTTTTTAATCCGATTTGATTAAAAGGGAATATCAAATGGTTATAAAATAATATCAAGAATTAATAAAACTCAGTTTGGTGAGTGAGAGTACAAGGGCGTACTAGCTCACTTCTAATATGGGCGCCAGGAAACCTTTTAAAATGGTGGTTTGCCTTAACCAAAGCTGAAATGATAGGTAAAGACGAAAGAAGAAACGAGAAAAGAACTGAAATAAAACGCTACTAAATTTCAGAAGGAAAAGTATAGATTTTTTTATTATATTGTTAAGGTGTCTGGGAAACCGTGGTAAAACCTGGATTAAAACCCAGAATCTTTTCGATATTAAAGAAAAAAAGTACAAAGTTGTTTTCGAGATTGGCAGGAAGCCAATTCTCGAAGTAAAGAAAATGTAAGAAAGTTAAGTAAGAAGACAAACAGTTTGATGTGTCGTTTAAACACAAGAAAGAATCAGTAAGGAAAGTTTCCGAAAGAAAAAGTAATAGCAAGAAAGGAAAACGGTCGCGAGTCCCGCAATCTCGGGATATTAAAACGTTAGGTCAACGAAGGCCTAGCGGATGTAAGTTTTGCCGCAAATAAAGCGACTCTAAATTTGTTCGAAAAATCCTTGCAAAAGAAGGATTTTTCGATACGCAAGATACAAATAAAAATAAAACCAAAAATACTTAGCTCTTCTCCTGTTATCTAAACTCCTTTAGAAAATATGTCCTCCGCACTAATCTCAAGATTTCCTCAAAACTCCCAACTGGAATTTTGCCGCAAAAATCGAGTTAGACAAATCTGTAATTCTCAAGAAAATATTACTCGCTCCAAAATCTCAATAAATCGCAAAATCTTCGCTATAATTTTTCGCACGCTTTTTTTCTGTCTACACACTTTCGTCGCCAAAAGTTAAGAGACCATCAAGATGGCGGGTTTTTCTCCTCCATCCGGCATCGGCCAAACAGCCATCCTCGTCAGACCTTAAAGCGTGGTGTTGTTCGGTCTCACTTTTACTGCAGCATTCCGCCATTAGGCTGGGATGTGCAAGTGAGATGTCACGAATCAACTACCCGCGGTCCATTGCGTTCAGGTGATGCGATCACCAGTAGCCGAGTGGACGAGTTCAACCTCTTTCAGAAAGACTTACTCCGAAAAATTATTTTACTCGCGCAAAGTCCCCAGCCCAAACCGGCCCAAACTAAAATACAGAGAAGATATTTTCCAGGAGAACGGAGAACAACAGATGCTAAGTCTAAAAGCTCGACGGATACTTTCCGTAGACCTTCGTTCAGATAGTTAGAAAAAGAAAGGGGAATAAAAACGGAAACACGTCTTAGTGATTCTTTCTTGATGTTGACGTACTCAATTTAATTTTAATTGAAATTTACTAGAAAATTTAGGGTGGTGTGAATATAGTTCACACATTGTTGGACATGGATCTTAATCTTCATGCCATTCATCCTATCTCGATTTTCTTTCGTAGGCCGCCTGCCGTACGAACTTTTGTGGACCGACCGTCACACAAGAAAAGTGTCTTCTACTGTGCAATCTTTTGCATCGAGGAACAATGTGACCTGAAAATTGCATTTCGAAAGTTTTAGAAGAACAGGTCTCTGGCTGATGGACCAGGTTTCAACTGAACTCTTCTACTACTTCCGAGCAGCTATGAATAAAGTTTATTAGCGGGAGAAGAACGGTGGATAGAACTTGTTGTGGTAAATTTTACCGCAACAACTTCGCAAAGAGACAAATTTTGGTCATGGCAAAATGAAACTCTTAAGACGGTGAAAGAATACAGTTAACTCGAAGTCACTATCACTACCACTTCAACGTTGTCCTTTAAGAAACATCTGCAAAAAAACTAAAAGAGTCAAAGCAAGCAATAAACAGCACCTGGAAAAACGTTCGAAGCAAACAAAACATTGCACCTAGTGCAAAGTATAAAGTCTTCGAAGCAGTCGCAAGATCTATTATGTGCTACGCAGCACAAGTTTGGGGTATCTTCGAGTTTGATGAAGTAGAAAAGCTTCTTAGATATTTCATCAAGAAAACCTTCAGTCTACCGGAAAATACACCAACCTACATGTTGCACCTCGAAATTGGTCTACGGTCTACCTACGTTCTATATACTGTAACGTGCGCTTAGTTCGCAAAAAAATAAAACTCTACCTTTCAATTTAATTCTACCACTTTATTCAGTATCTACTTTCGATATACACTTTATTCGAACTCAACTCGACTTTTGAACTATCACTTGTATTTACTCTTAACTTTATCACTCTATAAACAAAAACTGCCCTCTGGTTGCCTCGGGCGGCTATTTATATCGAATGACATGCCATCTAGAACTCTCCAGTAACTTCTACATTGTCGCCACATTTGCTGTCAAGCATCTGTACACTCACACACACTGGCTTACAAGCAACGTCTGTCATTTATACCATTCCATTATAGTGTTGCCAGTTGTGTTTTCGGTTGAACGTTTTTCGATTAGGAAATTGGTATAAAATGTTGGGTTCACGTTACACTGCCCCCTCCTTAGGATTGTTCGTCCCGAATAATTCCATTTGCAGCCTCGCCACTATATCGATGCAGCCGGTCACAATGAACTACTTTTAACTTGCCTCTTAGTCCTCTTTGGATGCGGTAAACCACGTCGTTAATCCTCGTGACAACAGTATAAGGACCTTCCCAGTTTTGCTGAAGTTTCGGTGACAATCCCTTTTGACGATGAGGATTATAAAGCCACACACGTTCTCCTGCTTGGAATCCTGCCGTTCTCACTTTTGTGTCATACCGAGTCTTCATCCGGTCGCCATACACTGTGGCCCATGTCCCTGTTCTATTAGGTCTATCTGTCAGCCTACCCACCTCTATGTTTGAATCACAGACATAACAATTTCGGAACCACTTCTCCACGTCACCTCTAACATGCAGCCAGTAAAAGCGTTTTCGCACATTCTCCAGCGTCTTGTTGACTCCCAGGTGGCTTCCTGTAGGGCTTCTATGCATCTTTTGTAAAACCTCTTTGATTTTCGATTGAGGAACAATAAGCTGCATTACAAAGGATTTACCGTCAGGAGATTCCCATTTGCGCTGCAGTACGCCTTCTTGCACGCGAAGCGAGTCCCACTGTGCCCAATAGGCTTTGACAACAGGGCTTTGGTCAGAAATGTCATTCCAGACAGGTTTTGTGTTGTTCTCTTTCCATTTGAGAATCGGTCCGATGTCTGGATCCTTCTTTTGAGCAGACCTCAATTCTTCCTTGTTCCATCCGAATATGGGTTCCACTCTCATCCGCTGAGTCTTGGTCTCTACTTTCCGCCAGCAATTCCATTGGGGGTTTTCTACCTGATGTCCAATTCGGTATTGATAAGTCTGCGGTCTTACTCTACAGCTCGCGGATTGATTTTCTTGGACTTCACAACGTCGACAAGCAGTTTCAGTTTTAATTGGTGGCAACCGGCATTGTCGCTGTAAGTGCCCCGTCTTATTACAATTCCAACATCTGGCAAGTCCGTTCCGCTGGTTCCTTTGTAGCTTAATTCCTGGGCATGATCCAGCCTCGAATATGGCTTCTCTTTGACAATGTACCATTTGAGAAGCTTGCTCAGATGCTTCCATCATTAATGCAAACTCTAGAGTCTCAGAAAGAGTTTGTGTTCTAGCAGTTCGCACAGATCTCTGAAGATGTTTGTCAGAAATGGCACGAACGAAGGACTCAACAGCCAGATGGTTGATGATTTCTTCTCCAGCATCCGGGTATGCCAGGTGAGCCAGTCTTTCGACGTCTGCTTGGAGCTGCTGTAGACTTTCACCCCTTTTCTGGACTCTGCTATTGAGTTGGACTCGGAAGACCTCTTTCAAGTGGCTATCACCAAACCGTTTATCTATAGCTGCCACGAGAGAACTGAAATCGTAGCTCTTACCAGCTGGAACAGTTTGAAGTAATTCAGCTGCTGGTCCTCTAAGAGCAAGAGTCAGTGCTATGTATTTGTCTTCGTCATCCCAGCCATTTGCTGTCGCAGCTGCCTCGAATTGTCTCCTGTAAACTGACCAAGACGACTGTCCGTCGAATGTTGGTGGTTGTACTTCTCTTTGCTTTAGACAATCTCCACAAGTTTTCCGTAGCTCCATTTTCCGCATCTGGTCTAGTTCTTTAGCCATGTTTTCGATTCGTTTCTCCAAAGTGGCAAGCTGACTTTCGCATTGACTCTCAAGCTTGGAAAATCGTTTCTCAACACATTCAATGCGTTTTTCTAGGCCACAAACATTTTTCTCAATGTTACCCAATTTGCTTTCTAGAATGTTTTTCTGACCTTCCAAAACATTCTGTTGCGCCTCAAGTCTTTCGAGAATATTCTGTTGTTCTTTCTTTTGTTCGTTTCGTTGCTCTTCCAGATTCTTTTGTTGTACTTCGAGTCTTTCGAGAACATTCTGCTGTTCCTTCTTTTGCTCGTTTCGTTGCTCTTCCAGACGCCCGAGAATATTCTGCTGTTGCTCGTCAATCAGCTTCTTTTGTTGTACTTCGAGTCTTTCGAGAACATTCTGCTGTTCTTTCTTTTGTTCTAATAAAAGCTTCATCATACTAGAAAAATCTACATTTTCACTTACTTCCTCTTCCTCCACTTCTGTTTCGAAAACAAAAGTGTTTACGTCTTCCCCTTGCTGTTCCAAGTGGTTGCGCAAGCGCAGGACGAGCTCATTTTTCGATCCCGCTCTAGAAAGATTTCGCTTACCTAACTCACTTTTAAGCTCAATGCAGTTGAGCTCTTCTAACAACTTACCCATTTTCACTGTATATAATTATTATTTTTCTTTTTACTTTTTTTTTTTACACTTTACTAATCAACTCGTTTTTTTTTCAAATAAGTTTTATTTACACTTCTGACACCAATGTAACGTGCGCTTAGTTCGCAAAAAAATAAAACTCTACCTTTCAATTTAATTCTACCACTTTATTCAGTATCTACTTTCGATATACACTTTATTCGAACTCAACTCGACTTTTGAACTATCACTTGTATTTACTCTTAACTTTATCACTCTATAAACAAAAACTGCCCTCTGGTTGCCTCGGGCGGCTATTTATATCGAATGACATGCCATCTAGAACTCTCCAGTAACTTCTACATTGTCGCCACATTTGCTGTCAAGCATCTGTACACTCACACACACTGGCTTACAAGCAACGTCTGTCATTTATACCATTCCATTATAGTGTTGCCAGTTGTGTTTTCGGTTGAACGTTTTTCGATTAGGAAATTGGTATAAAATGTTGGGTTCACGTTACAATACATACACTTCAGCTGCATTTCTCATATATATTGGAAAAATCATGAATCAACCAAATCATCGACTCACCAATAAGATAGTTTTGTTTCTTAAAGACAGAAATCTTCAATTCTTTACGGAATGGACGATATTGAGTGACATCCATGATGTTCAACTGCTCCAACTCAATGGAAGATCTTTCGGTGGCTCCCTGCAGATGCTTTTAGGAAAAATTTAAGAATCAATATGGAATGCTTTCAAAGAACAAAGAAAGCAAAGCCAAACAAGAAGTACCTATAGACTACTGAGTCATGACCTAGGTGGTAAAAATTATTTCGGGATTTTATATCAACAATCTTCAAAGCCAGGAGAGTACTCATGAACCTAAAATACTTGCAATATAGAGACAGAACTCCAGAATGCACTTTGTGCATCCTGCGATGCAGAGAAGAAATATGCCACTTCATTGGTATATGGCCCATCCTGAAATCGATTTCATATTTAAGTCGCACCACCCGAATGTGGAATGCTCTACCTGGCCCTGATTGTTCTCCTACATTACGATTCACAAAAATTCAAAAGCAACGTACATCGATGATTTCTTTCTAAACATCTCTTATTTTCCTAAATGCTCGCACTGTGTTCTATACCATTATAAGGGTAGTCATGCACAACCCCTTGATAAATGCTGTTCCATGGCTATCGCCTTTCGCGAGGAATTGGCAAGTCTTCCGTTAATAAATTCATTGTAATGAAAAGCTCTTTTTGGATCAGTCGTTCGGAACCGGCAGAAAATTGAAGGTCCCCTCCATCCTCTCACAAGGCAATGGTTATGAGGAATGCGTTATTCTATTCAAATATGGCAGAGGGCCTTAAGATGAAAGAGTCTTGGAAAATCAAATTACAGAAGCCCTATTATTAAAAAACTTTCAGACGGTAAAAAGGTGCATGTTCTCAAAGTGTTATTTGAGAAAGCAGTGACAAGTGAAGAAGTCCGTAAGAAACTCTGCGTCATTTTTGCTTATGTCAAGAATTTCTTTCATTACGTCTGAGTTAAGTCGATGAATAGTTTTGACAGGCCATCAGAGTTGTTCCAGGTGTGGATCATGTTCTGCCTTTTCCAGGTAACCAGTTCATGTTCATATAATGCTACTGATTGAGAGACCACAGTAGGGTTCCGAGCCTTCGAATTGAGATTGAGAGCCATGTCTAGCTAGGCAGTCAGCCTCTTTGTTGCCCAGTACACCTTTATGTTCAAGCACCCAGGAAAGAGTGATTTTATTGTGGGAGACTAATTGATTTTAGCTGCGAACAGGGCCTTTAGGGCTGCCTGACTGTCAGTGCAAATTAAGGATGCGTAATGTTCGGAGGTTTCTTCTAATGCATTCTCTAACACAGAATTCAATAGCTATCACCTCAGCTTGTAAGATAGTTGTTATAGAAGGGATATAGGTTATTTGAAGTTGGGACCGAAAATGCCCATACACCAATAGTTTTTGAACCGTAAGTGTATCAAATGTATTGGAAGTTACTTGTAAGAATTAGTGCGTTCTTCCATGCTGAGCGGTTAGGAAAGATTACTTTGAAGGGATGGTGTAACATTATGCGTCTAGGCAAAAAGTCCGAAGAGTGAGCTTCAGGCGATGCCGCAATATTGGGACTTGGGAGCACCTGCAGAATGCTCAATGTCCCTGTAAGTTAACTTAAGTTATTTTGGAGATGAACCTTTAGGCTGCTTAGTGTGATGGTTTTCTTTATCCATTCGTGTGGCGTAAACTTTCTAGCGCTAAAGTTGGAGAGATGGGCATTGCACCTGTGACACCTGCACAGGCTAATCTTTGTAGCTTTTGCAAAGCTTTGCGGGCATAGACTTGTTCTGTTTTTTTGCCACCAGACCTGCGAAGCATGGGTTATGATGTGTGTGATTAGGTATCTATGTCCAGGAAATCATTTTTGGCCTAAGTTCTTATTATTGTCAAAGAGTTTAGAAAGAAGCCCAAAAACCATTAGTTGCTTTTGATATGGTTTTGTCTAGATGAGGTTTTCAATTGGGTTTGCTATCCAGGGTTATTTTTAGATATTTGACCTCTTTGAAGAAATTAATTTGAACAAAATTTACGATGAGTGTTTAGAGATCGATTTTACGTCTCCTAGTAAAGGATTGATGACTGTGGGGGTTTCCATTTCTCATAGAAATAACACTAGAAAAAAATCTTTTAAACTTTGGAATTTGATATTTCGGCCTAGAAGCAAAGTGGCAAAATGAACGATACACATTTTTATAGAAAATTAGTTGCTCTACAGAAAAGGTTTCTTATTATTTTTGGACAAATTCACTCCTTCAAAAGTTATTCAAGTTTAAAATTTAATTTAGAGTACCTTCTTCTGTTTTGGTCCCTTTTTAGAACCAGTCTAATGTATATGCATTGTTTTCCTTATTCCAGAAAAAATGTCGTCAACTTCAGCAGAAGGAGCGTTGCCACCATCGCTAATGCCTGTTTTTAGCACACCTGCTTGGATAAATGAAGACCACCTAGTCGATGTTCTTGAAGAGCATGTAGAAGGATTTAAAAAAATTAATAAGTTTGAAGTTGGGTCAGCTGCCGGCCCTGGAGAGAACTATCAATCGCTGGTTTTACGCATAAAGATCAACGTTGAACTTAAGGGTAAGTAGTGCACTCTATTTTAAGACCGCGTGCAGTGACTTAGTGGGAAGTAAAGTGACAACACTGAAGCAGGTATTTAATAGGTGGTCATATCTTCAGTTGTATATACCTTTACCTCGTTTTCATTCAAGATTCACCCCGTTTCCACTACCCCATCGAGAAATAGAGCAAATAAAATTTCGATTTTGTGCCCCTGTTCTGTAACTATCGCCTCAATAATAGTCGGCGATAAACATTCCGGTTCTCACTGTTTCTCGATCGATGTTATCGATGCGATAGTTACACAACAGGGACATTGATCCATTATCATTCCTGAATCCTGAGTAGAAGTGAGGTAAGTCTGTAGACGGGTGATTTTCTTTGGCTTAACGTGTTGAATGCCTGCGTTCGCATTTCCCGAATCGCAGCCATTTGCTCTCCGATGGGCACGGCCTTCTTGATTTCTTAAACTTACCTGATTTCAATCGGTTTCTTTCCATTTGTTTTCCCTGCCTTGGGTGTCTCAGGTTTTGGAGCTCGAAACTTTATCGGTGCTGTTCTTTGACGAAGATATGGTGAAAATTCCTCGGGATCATATTCTTTACGTCTTACCATGGGCCGCCTGGCTGCTTTACGTATAACTTTCAACTTGCCTGCTGTCGGTGTTTCCATGTCCATGGCGTTCGACTTAATTAGATGCAAATCGTCTGTGTTATAGGCTTTAATATCCTATCCGTGTGCTCGATACTCGTTCGGTGTCTTCTTTCCTTTTTTTTATTTTGTCTCCTTCTTTATGTAAAATCACAATGACTGGGAAAATAAATTTTACTATCGGTATGGTTCCCTCTTGACATGAAAGAATTTGCGGTAGGCATTTTCATCGACATCCAAGGTGCTTTTGACAATTCTAGCTTCGATGGTATGTGCAATGCTGCCAGAGAACACGGTGTGGACGAGTCATTAGTGTTGTGTATTAAAGCAATGCTAATGAATAGAACTGTAATCGCGGAGTGTGGACAATATGTTGCAACGAGAGTGAATAAGGGGGTGTCCACAAGTTGGCGTTTTATCTCCTCTTCTGTGGTGCATGTTGATCGACTCTCTACTTGTAATGCTCAATGGTTCTAACGTTCACGCCCAAGCATATGCAGACGACGTCGCCGTGCTCTCTGTTGGCAATAGCCTCCAAGCTGTTTGTTCCCGAGCACATGCTGCGCTTTATATGATTGACACCTGGTGTGTCAGAAACGGTCTCTCCGTCAATCCTCTTAAAACCGAGGTTGTCCTCTTCACGAGACGTAGAAAATTGACTGCTCTGACCCAACTTGCGCTCAAAGGCATCAACATCCCCTTTTCAAAGGAAGTCAAACATCTCAGAGAAGGTTCTGGAATTAAAAAGTTCTAGATAATTTTATCTGTGGTACCCGTGGTGCGATGGATAGCATGTCCGCCTGTTAATCCAGAGGTTCGTGGTTCGAATCCCAGCAGAGGCAAAAATAACTTTTCACGGGTATCGCCTTCCGCGAGGAATCGGCAAGTCCTCCGTTAGTACTCATTGCCATGAAAAGCGCTTTCTCGATTAGCCGTTCGGAACCGGCAAAAAATTCTAGGTCCCCTCCATTCCCTCACGAGGCATGGTTGTGAGAAACGCGCTAGGCCCTGGGGCTCCTCGCTCTGTTGCGCCACCCTATTTATTTTTATTTACTTATTTTTAGATAATTTTATCTAGTTCCTGTTGAAAATTGAAAAGGTTCACGTCGAATGCTTTTCGATGTCGAAAAAGCGTCCAACAGTGACTTGGTGGCTCTGCAAGGAAATTGCAATAGAAGGGGATGCAAATTGGAACTTTTTTCCTGGAATCCGAACTGTATAAAATCAAAAATAAATAAGGGTGCTCCGATCGGCTAATCAAGAAAACGCATGGGAGATCATTTTTGGCTTCTGTTGGCATTTAAACGACGAACCTCCCGCGATGCTAGTCATCATGCCACTGGTACCACTAAATGTTTGCTACTATTTATGTTGTTTCCCATTTGATGTAGTTATTGAGGATAATCGCCTAGAAAATCATAACTGATTGAAGCATCTCTTTTTAGAATTAAGTTGGAGATGTTTCCTGGAACCACTTAATTTTTCGGTGGCTACAACTGATGACTTCTCGAATCGCGTCAGGGTCCATCAACTCGAAATTTTCCATAGGGGGCGCTGGTCTGGTTTTCATCGCTTAATGATATGAACTGCTGGAAGTTTTGGACACGTTGTACTGATGTGCTCACTCAAATGGTTCTTGATTCGATGGAAGGTTTGAGTTGATGTGTTTCTGGCAATAGTATGCAAGCCTTTATAGCTTGGCGCTCGTTTGATTCTACCTCTCCAAATGTTGTTAGTGCAGCATCAACAATTGGAAGGTTCCTACCAATTATTTTATAAATGCTATTGAAAGTGTCCCCTGAGTGTTGTTCTGTGGGCGATCGCAGGTAGGTATTCCCGCCATGATTGTACTGTGTGTTCATACATCGTCGATGCCTTGAGTTGACTTCTCCTCCAATAATTGAATGTTCTTCAGCTTTGCATGTTCCTTTTGCCCCATGTTATGATGTTTTCCCAGCCTACTCTTCCTACTTTCTATATCTTTTTTTTTTTATTTCAAAGATGGCTCAGCAAAGGATGTATCTTTCATGATCAAAACTGTACCTCCAACCGAAGAAGCTGCTATGATGTCCGCCATGATGGGTGTATTTCCGAAGGAAACTTTGGTTTACAACAAATATTTGCCCATTTTTGAAAAGCTTTACCAAGACGTAGGCAAAAACATTTCATTTGGTCCCAAAGCTTACACACTTAAGAAAAACCCTGGCGTGGAGTACGTTCTCTTGGAAGACCTTTGCCCGAGTGACTTCAAAAATCTCAATCGCATTCAAGGACTAGACAAAGAACACACCATGGCTGCCCTTAAAAAGCTAGCTGAACTACATGCTGTTTCTGCTTTGCAGTACGAAACTAACGGCGAGTATGACGCGCCTTTGACGATAAACATTTTCAATGAACAAACCGCTGAAATGTTTAAAGCCTTCCTTGGACCAAGTTTGAATGCTTTCTTGAGGAGCTTGGCCAAGTATGAAATCGGGGCTAAGTATGTGGAAAAAGCAGTAAGTTAATTCAGATTTTTCTCCCACTTAAGGTAAAACATTCTTTTCCTTCATCAGAAAGTAATAATTGAAAATATGATGGAAACAATAGTAGAACTCAGTAAAGTCGATCCTGAAGAGTTCAACGTTCTCATGCACGGTGACTTGTGGTCGAACAACATTATGTTCCGACACAACAGCGAAGGGAAAATCGAGGAGACCAAATTTGTTGATTTTCAACTGACTAGGTATGGATCTCCAGTCTACGATTTGTATTACTTTTTGCTGACATCACCGAAGATCGAACTGAAGACAGCAAGCTTTGACGAATTCGTTCAATACTATCATGACCTTGTGGTGGAAAATTTGAAAATTTTGAACTATCCGAAGAAGTTGCCAACATTGAAGGGCTTGCAAATTGCTCTTTTGAAGAAAAGTGTATTGGGTAAAATTGTTGAGTTTTTTCTGTGTATCCTTTAGAAAGTAAAAGTTTTTGTTTGGTCTTTGTATAGGATTTCAAACTCTAACCAATACTTGTGCTGGTATTTTGTTAGATCCCACCGAGTGCATCAATATTCAAGAGTTTTTGAAGGAAGGGGATGCTGCAGACAAACTCAAAGAGGCTTTGTATGACAATCCTCGTTATGTCAAGCACATGGAAGTAATACTGCCCTGGATGGATAGTCGTGGACTGTTGGATTTGTAAGCGACTATCTGATTAACGCTTTTGTTTTTATTGTAATTGGTAACGAACAATATAGACATATTTTGTGTAAAAACTAGCTGTGTTTGAATTTCAAGATACATATTTTTCTGCCATTGGCTATCCGCCACCATCTCTACTTCAAAACCATGTCCTAGTATTAAAAGACCTTAAACGACCTTCAAACCAAATATGTTGGAGTAGCTCATTCATATGGGTTTCTGCTTTTGACTTCTGAAGTGGACTTCATTAAGTCGAATGATTCTGTAAGTCGAATTAATCCGCTGAGACATTCACAAAAAGCTAGACTTCTGAGATACAGACCGTCAGTTATTACTCGCAGAGCACAGCATTATAGCATTGATCTATTTTTTCCTCAACCCTATGTCAGAGCTCGCACCTGTCTTATAGTTTAGCAGGTCAAAGGATCCCAGTTCCCACTGGCTACCACATGGAAGTAGGTATAGTATGCACAATAGAGGTTTGCAATAAGTTATTACACCAGGCAATCCCGCCGCACACTGCCGGCTCCGAACGGCTAATTGAGAAAGCGCTTTTAATGGCAATTAATTTACGAGAGGAGGACTTGCCAATTCCTCGCGAAAGGCGATACCCGTGAAAAAAACATTTTTGCCTCTGCTGGGATTCGAACCTCGAACCTCTGGGTTAGCAGGTGAACATGCTAACCATCACGCCACGGGTACCACCAGAAGCAAAGGTGAGGCTCGAAGAAAATGGTGTTATACTGCAAATGCCATATGTCATTGGAAGGCAACTTAATCGCTCTAACACTTTTGCGTCGGATATGTACAGTACACGTATGGCAAAATTAATTAATTCATCCCATTTTTAGACCGCACAATTCAACAAGTGTGGTTGCGTCCAGAATTGAAATACGATGGCATTAACGACATCACCATATCATACCCACGACCAAGTCCTCTACTTTGGTCAGAGTAACCAGTGTAGATAGAAAACTTCAGTTTTTAGCTTTCATTCAGCCACCTAAACTTCAAGCCATATTTGGCAGGCTTGCTTGGCATGTATTGGGAAATTCAATCCTTTTTGAGGTCATAAAATTGTGTGATGACCTGAACAAACTGAAACAATAACTATTTTTTCTTTTGATAGTCATACCTGACAGGAGCAAATGATATGGATGAATTTTACAATCAGTAACAACGTAAAACAGACATATCGAAAGCGATAAGCGGGAATCCCAAATTTGCGAAATTAAGCCATTTCCATCGATTTGGAAATTGAAAAATTTTATTGATGATTGATATATGTGCTGTCCTTTGAGACCAAAGCTCAAGTTTGTAATAGGTCTTAGATTTAAAATTTAACTTAAGACTAATATAATTAGAAGATAACTTTAACTTTTAATAATTATTTATAATTTGTATTGAAATTAAGATCATACGATTTTTTTTTTTTTAACTTTTTTTATATGCTATTTCAGACACATTTCATATTTTACTTCTAGGACAAAAGTTCAATTTGCGGGAAATTCAAAACACATTTCCGATAATTTCATGAAAATCCAAGGACTGGCCCTGAATTCCTAGGTTTTGCCTTTTTTATGTCTAACGGTCCTGCACTAAAATTTTTATTTTTTTTACAAATGAAAAGCCACATTGTAGTCACAGGTATCTTTCTCTGTTGTACCTGTTGTCTATTTTGTTCGATTTAAATTCTTGTGTTGAATAAAGTATCTTTATTTTCCTCAGCAGCATCTTCCGCTTTCAATTTAGTTCCTAAGTAAAAGGGCACCTTCTTCTTGCGGTTTGCTGGTTGTGTTTTATTTTGAATTCATTTTTATCAATTTATCAGATATTTTCTTTAATGCTAGCGAAAATGTATAAGACAACAACTTAAATTTAAACCCAACCAACTTACAGACTCTTTTCGGGTACTCTAAGTTATGACTCACTGTAATATCTTTTCTTTGAATGTCATATCTGCTTTTCAGTTAAGCTATAGTAAGTGCTAAAATTTTTACCATATTTGGCTTCCAATTTCATATATTGTTTATTTTTTGTTTCATTCAGAGTTTAACTTACCTGACATCAAAACAACAAATTGAATCGCGTCGCTATACAACTATGTACTTCGTTACTTTCGCTTTTTGCTGAAATAAAAGCTAACCAAGCCAACGAAGCATAAAATCACACAATTTCTGAAATTTAATAAATTCTCTCTTAATTGTACTGTACTTCAACAGTGCTGCCACCCTACTGCTATAGCAGTAGATCTACTGCGCTTAGCCTTAAATAGAAATCTACTGCGCAGCAAAACGAATCTACTCCTCTTTCAAAATTTTTATCGTTGTTCAAAGTTTGCCCTAAACGCGTCCATAAAAATTTATTAAATGCTAAACCACGTTCACTCTGAATGGATCCACTGAATATTTTAAATAACATAGACTTGTGCTGGTCGCTGTCGGCTAAAAAAGTCTAACTGACACAAATATACAAAAACAGAATACTCAAACCTCGACCCTTGTTGTCATTTCTCGAAAGGTCGCTGAAATTAAAAGAGCTTGTGTGTTTTCAGCGCATATTTTCGTTAACTTTTATTGTTTTCCATAAAAACTGATATAAGAAGCAGTATATTCCAACTCTTCAAAATATTTTTTCTAGCCAAAGAGCTAACGGAGTCAAAAGAAGATTGTTGGTCTCCTTCCGATTCACCTTTATTATTTCTTTAATGAAAATTCACAAACGGTGAATTTAAAAGAAAGTACCTACGACTAAAAATGTAATCAATGTACATATTATATTTTTTTATCATTTATTAAATACTATTTTTTATATGCAATAATGAAATTAGATTTTTGAATAAATTTGTTTAAGTTTTTTTCCCTATCAAAATAAATAAAAGAACAGTGGTTTTTTGTTAAGTTTTCTGTTTGTCGATGAAGTTGTTTCCATCAGTAAATAAAATGGTATTTTATGAGTATTTTTTGTTTTTGTTTTGTATATTTTAAAATCTACTGCGCTATATTGGAATCTACTGCGCTTTTTTCTGATATATACTGCGCTCCATCATCTGCGGGGTGGCAGCACTGTACTTCAATTTTAGTTTTCAGATTCTGATGAAATTATGTTTACATTTCCCGGGGCAATTTTATTTTGTATTTCCTCTCTGCTCTCTTTATCTCTTTAAATTTACGAGTGTGCGTCAGTGATGGGACTTTTTGGAAAAATGTCCGAAGTAGATTTGAAACAAAAATGCAGTAGATTCAACTGTTCTGCAGTAGATTTTTCATTTTCAAAACATGAACAACTTTAAACATAGATTCACATACATAACTAACTTAAGATAACAAATTAAACATTTTTCTTTAAAGCAAATTCGCTTAAAATTTCATATACTATTATTAACATCAGCTTTGAATTAAAAAAAAATTACTGTCATAATTGCTACCTATTTATTGCTTTTTTTTGAGTTGTCCGTCGACAGATAAAAACTTTTTAAGGGCACTGTCGCACCTGGAACGTTCGATTTTTCGTGATTTTTTTGCAGGAAAAGTATGGAATGGATTTGAACGAAATTTTGCAAACATATTACTTCATATTTAAACAATATTTTGTAGTTTTCCCCACACCAAAATATTCATTACGGCTGAGCTAACATGTAAATAAGTAAGGGCATGTAAAAAAAATTTTATTTTGCGGTGATCGCGATTTCGTCTTCAAAAATTATCTGAAATAAAAAATTTTAAAAGATATCGTTAGATTAGATATTTTCCAGGTGAAAAATTGCTGGGTTTCCAAAAATTTCAATTTTTGAATTTTTGGTGACCATTTAAAAAAAATTGGCATATAGGTTTTATTCAGAAAAAATAAAAAGCCCGCGATTACTCACTTCTTCTTTTTATATTTACAACAAGTGCGCGAAATTTGAGAGTGATCGGTTGAACAGTTTTTGAGTTATCGCGGTCACCGTCTTCAAAAAAGTGGTTTTGAGAAAATCGCATTATAATTTTTTCGTAACGATCGACTTTTTTTCACCACTTCACTACTACACGGCTACGTAAATGTACTACCGTTAACTGTCCCCACTCTATACAATATGCCACCAAAATCTGCTTGCTAAAAGTTGTTGGTAAGTTCGTAGGTAAGCATTGCAGTACCGTGTTCACTCACCAAGTGGCACTGACTCGAACGAAAGGCGCCAACTTTAAACAACCGTAACTCAGAACTTATTCGTCAGATCGACTTGAAAATTTCAGGAAATATTTTCCAGATGTTGTACTTTAATATATATTTTTTTTTTTATAAAAATTGATTTTTTTCAACACTCTAGGTGCGACAGTGCCCTTAAAATACTCTATAAGGCCCACGGAATCCGAAGGTTCCCAAATATCTTTGTTTACGTCGTCCATTTCCTTACACAGTATAGCATTTTCTAAAGTATAGTTGTATTTAATTTGTTGCGAAGTTTATCCTTCACTTAACTAACTGTCGAAAATTTCCGATCTGCTGCGGTACTACTATGTGGTGTGATCAGTGATCATAAAGTTAACATACATATTATATGTACATAAAAAATTTTTTTCCCAAAAGTGTTTTCTTCATTTTTAAAGTTTGTACTAAAAAGCTGTTATGTCAACAGCATCATAATATTTATCTAAAAGATATTGGTTTCCCAACAAAGACCTCCAAACAATGTGAAGTTCTTCAAGATTTTCATTAAAGAACGGAAACGACGTTTCAATGGCCAAAACGAGGTCATTGTATACCCACTATCACTACCTTTGCATCTAAATACTTAAGAAGTTTTAATTGTGTATTACTTAAATTAAAACGCTTTTTTAATTTGATCACAAATTTCTACATAAAATTGAACCAAACATTTTCTTATTTCAAAAATGTTGCTTTCTTCAAAATCGTGAGAAGCAATATGTACATATATATCGCTAGAACTCGATCCCAAAATTCATATCCGTATAGGAAAGATAATGTAAGGTACTTTCTAAACCTGCATTGGTACTGACTGAATCCATACTAATATAATATTTTAAAATTTCAATGTAAAGACCTGTTTAGTTATACATAGTAAGAACAAAAGTGCAGTAGATTTGATTTAAAGGCAGTAGATTTATTTTTCGAGAAAATTGCAGTAGATCTACTGCAATTGCAGTAAAGTCCCAACCCTGGTGTGCGTGTGTGAGTTCAAAGTTATCAGCTTTATCCATCAGTGAGAGTGAAGTCTGTCGGCTTTTAAATATTTGTATACATATAACCAAGTATTGGAAGTTAGTATCGTTCTATATTTGCCCTGTTTTAAGGTGCAAGTTGTTCTCGTTAAAAAGATTGAATTGCACATTAAAGATACACGTAGTTTTTTTGTTCATATCAAAAAGAGGTAAGTTCGCGGAGATATTGAAGTCTTCCTATGAGGTTTGTTTTGTTTTGGTTTTTAAAGAATTTGATGTTTACGGTTTACCTAGAAGCACACGCTTCGAGCCGGTTTATTTCGTAGTAAAAACATTTGTTTATCACGTCACGTCGCGTCGTTATTGTTCATAGTTTGTACTTTGTAGTACATTATCCATCTACATAAATTGTTTTATTGCTGCCCGAAGACTTGTTTTTCGATAAAAAAAATTATTCACATAATTTGGTAGGTAGATTAAATTATCGAAAAGTATTCAAAAAAGTGAACTTAAGAACGAAATCAAATGAATGTCATTCCAATTTTCTGCTTGTGGTAACGAACACAAAAAATATGTACATAGGTAAAGGTAAGAAAGTGAGCTCATTACAAACTGAATTTCAATATGAAATTCCTAGAATAATATTTTGGTGTTGTACGATAAAGCACCCATTTTTTTGGAGCCGATTTCCCTTGATCTGATTTTGGAATTCTTTCCGTCCCGTTTTGAGTAAATAATAAAAATATCTGGACATTGTTTTATTTGTGCTAATGAAAATATTAGATGAAAGTGAATTTACTTCTGTTGAACGGGTTATGAAAACATTTATAATACAAGGGAGCCGATGAATTTTCGGAATACATATCTTAATAATCGGAAATTTGTGATAGTACATGCTCATCACCTACTAGCTCCACTCTGTGGTCACCAGACCGATACTTACTTATGTGGGGTAGTAATATGGTGATCTGCTCTAGACAAAGTGACTTGCTGCGATAATCTCAGCAGAGGCCAGCAATCAGCCTATATAATATTTTTTTTTTTAATAATAAGCGCACTTATCAAGGGGTTACGACTACCCTTATAATGATATCAAACACAGTGCGAGTATTTACGAAAATAGGAGAGGATTTGAAAGGAGAAAGCGATGCATATTACTTTTTAATTTTTGTGAATCGTTATGCAGGGAAAAAAGTGGATCAAGTAGAGCATTCCACATTCGGGTCGTGCAACTAAAATCTGAATCTCCATAGGTGGGCTCAAGGTAAAGCTGATGATGATGAGCATTCCTAGCAATCCTAGATAGGCGGGTGTTGCGGCTAAATTGATTCAGGGGAGGAATGCAACTGGCTATTTCACTAGAGCACTGCTTGGGAAAAAAAGCCATAAAATAGTGAGACAGGCAACGTTTGGACGTTGTTCAAGAGAATCAATCGATTCTACGATTCACCTATCAATTTAAAGTCTCTATTTTGTACCCTATCAAATATGTGCAAAGATTTTTGATGAGCATCTGGCCAAATATTGGAGCTATACTCCAGTTTTGGGCAGATGAAGGCTATGTAAATTGTAGCGAGATCAAAAGGGGTGAAGAACTTCCTGCATCGTCTCAAGAAGCCTAAGCATTAAGCAGCGTTTTTAGCGACTTCAAATATGTGGTCGTTCCAACGAAGATCATCGTTTACACACATACCAAGTACTGACAGATTTTCGGTTTCTTCGATGCAGGTACCATTCATGGATAATTTTTAATTTATTTAATTTAATTTTTAATACGTTTCCATTAACTATTCGTTCTATTCGTGTAATGTCTTTATTCTTGAAAAAAACTAAAGCATGGCTTCTGGAAAATGATCACAACCAAATCGAAATTTTATTGAATTATATCATGTAATCTGCACTTATTTTAATTGATTTATTTTTTTATTTTCTTTTTAAACTTCTTTGTTCCATATCTAATGATTTAACTTTTTCGTATTCTGGAATGTATCTTTAAAATAAGCACCCCACAAGCTCTGTTATATTGGATAGATAAAACTTTGTACTTAAATCGGCATTTACCACTATTTTAATTTGTAAATACAAAATGTCGCTAATTATATATATATACTAAATAAAAATAATGGCAATGGGGGAATGTTAAGCTTCAACAACAAGAGACAGCGTTGAGTTTCTGAAGCATTGAATTCTACTCGGTTTTTATGACCCCAAGAAACAATGCTGTCAAGGTCAGGATTCAATGAGCTTAACGTACGCAACCGTTCCAGTTCCACATCCGAAGAGCAGGGCCTTGAATTCGGGAACGAATATGAAAAGCTGAGGGTCAAGTCGTCAGCAAAACAGTTAAGTGAATTAGAAGTTTCAGACGAGAGATGATTTATAAAATTGTGAAAGACAGTCGGAGACAAAACGGAGCCCTGGGGCACACCAACATTAATGAAATGGGTATCAGACTTAAAGCCATCCAATACAACTTGTTTTGAACGGTCGGAAAGGTTGTTTCTAATCAAACAAAGAAGAGACTCATTCATACCAAAAGCACGCATTTTCGATAAAAGAGCTTGATGCCAAACTCTATCAAATGCCTTAGAAATATCAAGCGCACAAGCGCAATAATCTTACTTTCTCCAAAACAATGTAATGATTGGTCCCACTTTTCGGTGAGATAAGCCATCAAATCACCAGTGCATCTCTTGCTACGAAGCCATACTGATGGTCCTTAAGAAGCTTTCGTTCTTGAATATATTTCATAAATTGACGTCGTATCAACGTTTCCATGACCTTGGAAAGAAAAGATGTTAGTGCACGGCAATTGGGTGGGGAGGAAGATTCGCCTGTTTTAGGGACCGGCTGCGGCTGGACAAATGCAGTTTTCCATCTGCTCGGAAAAATTCCAGCAGAATAGGAAAGATGGAAAAGTTTACGCAGTGGTCTTGCAGCGTAGAAAGAACGGTGGGGATACCAGCTGGACCAGCGAAAAAATATCAGCATCATCACAGAACTTGCAGACTCGAGCTCAGGTGGACCAAATGTAATATGAGGAAGTTTCGACTTTGCAGCAACTTGAGCTGCCAGCAAATTGGATTGAAAATTTGAATTGAAAATTTGTCGATGGAGCTAAAATATGGAGAGTCATTGGAGGCGAGCGTTGGAACCGATGACGTGGTCGAGTTCTTAATGTTCTTCACAATAGACCAAAAGTTTTTATTTCCTTTCGGACACAATAGTACTTTTACCTACTTTTGGGTCATGTAAAAACTTAGTCTTTTTTATATGAGTATCGAGCATTACAGACATTTCTGGCGCGTTTGAACAAATTTCGATTTTCTACTGTAGGATTCTTTGGATTTTCGAAAACTACCTTCTCTATCCCTAATCGCCACTTTACAGCTTAAATCAAACCACGAATTCTCTTTGGGGATGATACTTTTTGTTCTGTGGGGAGCAACATTTTTTCATGCCGTTGAGAATTACGTTAGATATCATATCAGCTGATGCATCAAAGTTTCCTTCGATAAAGCACAATGACCAATTAAAATGTCGAAAGAAATTATTCAGGCCGTCCCAATTGGCTTTCTTGTATTGCCACACAGCTCTTTAGGGACTTAATCTTTTTTACAGTGACGGAATACGTAAAATCTACCGATATGACACAATGGTCCGATTTGCTTAGAGAAGATGATACTATAGCCTAAACCTGTGTTTTTCAGGATGAGAAGTGAGAAATAGGTCAAGAGCGTTGGCCGCATGGCCTTCAATATCTGGAACCCGAGTAGGCTCATTAACAAGTTGAGTTAATTGGTTAAACCCAGCGAAAAACTCAACATGTTTTCCTTCGGGTGTTGTCTGGCCAACCAGAATTGTGTACATTGAAATCGCCCGTTATTGCGATTGTTTAATTGTTCGGATCAATTGCGTAAGCGTATCATTAACCTCACATATGTACTCCCTAATATAACACCCCTAGATATCTTCAGCAAATAAATGGCCACCAGTGCAGCCAAGTTCGTACCAGAGCTATCTCCCAATGGACCATATGGAACAATGAACAGTCAACAATAATGAAATGCTCGGATCAATTGCATGTCATTCCGACTATACCATCCCTCAAATGGTGTTTTAAAACAAGTTCCAAGTCTCTATTCCACCGTGTTGAATCTGAGAAGACGAATTTTTAAGAGCTGATTCATTTCTATACAAATGGTTAAGAGACCGGGGAAATTGTTGATTTGGGGGTGTACCTACTCTACTCAGACAGACTAAAAGTTAGTACCTCATTCCGTTTTCCAAGCGGAAATTCTGGCTATCAAAGATTTCCTATCGTGGTTAAAAGAAAACGTGATAACCTCAGTGAATATCGGTATATCTTCTCAGACAGCCAAGCAGCCCTCAAATCACTTGGCCCTGCTTCCAGAAACTCAGTTACTACCCTCGACTATCTTTCATGGTGGTGTCTGAACCGTTCAACTGCAAAGTCGATTTACTCGGCAATCTCTATCAGCAAGTTGAACGTTGGTAAAGCAATCGCTACATGCAAACTCATGCTAAAGCAAGATACCATTGGACGAAATAAACAATATGTGGCGCAATACCACAACTTGTGGAGCAACAAAACAAAAACGACCAGAACTAGAACAAAAACGCAGAAGACAATTGCTAAGCAGATTGCAAATTGGCTCAGTTTTTTTTTTTTTTTTTTTTTATATATAAAAAAGAAGAGGCTTATATGCTAACCTGGAGAACTCAGACTTAATTACCGGTCCATTGTACTACCAGGGTAGCAGCCTTCCCTTTTTTCTGTGTTGCAGTAGAGGAAATAAGGTGTTAGTTATTTCACATATAACCTCAAGGGCTCAGTTGGCTCAGTAGTCAATGTCATTATCGGACATTGCCTTTTTGGTAGATACGCCATTAGACTCCTTCGAACGATTTCTGCAGAAGCTGCTTAGATAAGGAGGAAGAAGAGTCTAACCCACACGCCACACCTCCTCTGCTCATGTCCAGCACTCTCCCTCAAAAGAAAACTGCATCTAGAATACTTCCTTGATGTGTAATTGACATGTGTGGATATGAGTTAGCAGTTTCAAAGATCAGAGCCCGCAACTCGGTGTTGATTTTCACTTTAATTCAAAATCATGAAAAGGAAAGGGATATGGAAGGGGTGCAAATAGGGTGTGATTAGTGCAATAAGCTTGTAGTTTTGTTTCAGATCATATCAGATAACCTTAAATTGCATCAGGCTTGAAAGCCTCGCAGTAAAACGAGGAATTAAGAAAGCGCAGGAGTGTGTTTTATTCCCCATATCCCTATTAAAGCTTAAATGATCTATGTTGCATCTTCTAATACGTCTAAAGGGACTTTTTTTTCTAGAAGTATCTATCTACATACCTTTTAATGACTTTTTTTCAGTTCTAAACAGCCATGACAACCGCAAACACATCAATTGACTCAAAGAGCGACGATAAATCAAATCCAAAGGAGGCTGATGTCTTTCCAGAATGGGTTAACGAGGAGAATTTCATTGAAACTCTTAGAGCAAACTTCGAGGGCTTTGAGAAAATATTAAATTTCGAAACTCAGAACACAGGCGGTGGTGGTGAAAACTATGCGTCAACAATGATCAGAGTGAAAATAGAGTACCAGTTCGAAGGTTGGTAAAAACTTCTTTGTTTTGAAGTTCAATAATAAATCTCTGCAATTCCATCCTTCCCTTTCAGATAGTTCATCGAAAAATGTTGCCTTCCTTATCAAAACCGTCCCACAAGGCGGAAAACTATCTGAAATGATTGTAAAGATGGGCTTGTTTCCTAGAGAAGCAAAAATGTACCCATATCTGCGTGAATTTGAACAAATGTACCACGATTCAGGTAAACACATCACTTTGGCTCCGAAATCATTTAGATTCCCGAAAGATCCCGGAAATGACTACATTCTACTGGAAGATCTGTCTCCTGCTGGTTTCAAAAATATAAATCGTCTCGAAGGTATGGACAGAGATCACACTGAATTGGCGCTGAAAATTTTGGCAGAACTCCATGCTGCGTCGGCGGTTCGATATGAAACCAAGGGCAGATACGATGAATGCATAATGACAAGTATGTACACTGAAAGCAACCGGAAAGACTTAGAAGCCATGATGAATCCAGCGCAAAAGAGTATGATTGAGACTATGTCAAAATACAAACACGGAGACAAGTTTACTCAAAAACTTGTGAGGAAGTAGAGAATTACAACGCATTGAATCAATTCATAAAAATGTTTTCGTTCACAGCAAAACTTTTTCGAAAATCAAGTTGCTGACTTCATTCAACTGAGTTTGCCAAACGATCACGACTTTTGTGTACTCAATCATGGCGACTTATGGTCAAATAACATCATATTTCTCGACGATCAAGAAGGCAGACCGGAACAAGCTTTATTTGTTGATTTTCAAATGTCAAAATACACAACACCTGCTTTTGACTTGTACTACCTTCTGTTTTCTTCCACAAGCTTAGATGTCAAGCTGCCACTGTTTGACGATTTCGTACAATTTTATTTCGATCATTTGGTTGAGAATTTGAAGTTGTTGAAATATACGAAACCAATTCCAACTTTAAAACAATTGCACACGGATCTGTTGAAATACAGCAAGTGGGGTAAGATTGAAATGAACCTTCTTTATAGGAGTTCAATTCACATGTTTTTCAACATTTCATTTCAGGACTGTCAACTATAACTGGTATTATGGCTGGAGTTCTTCGCGACCCAAATGAAAACCCGGAACTTGACAACATGTTCGAGGAAGATAAAGCGGCAGGTCTTGTCAGAGAAGTGTATAGAAACCCGCGATATGTCAAGCACATGGAAGCCATTTTGCCATGGATGGAGGCTAGGGGTCTGTTGGATTGATAGAGGAAGAGATAAATTAGCACTTTTATGTGAAGAAATTAAATCAATACTTTGAATTGTGTATCTAAGGCTTTTGCAATGTTGGATCAAAGTTTTTTATGCAACCAGAATTACCTCATTCACATCGGGATTGATTGTACTCCCCGAGATAGCCGGCGATAGAATGTAAAGAAGTGTTTTGACCTGAAGTCGATGAAAAGATGACGTGTTTCGATATCGGCTTTTCGGTTTTATTTCAAAGATCAGCTGTAATGTGAGAATATTATCGACTGATCTGGACCATTCTGGTAAAAAAAAACCACCTTGATAGGGACGTATGTTGTTGACGTAGGACTTAAAACGTTCACACAAACACTACCTTATATGCGACGCTAAGCAAACTTATTTTTCTTCAGTTGGCGCAAATGTGAGTGTGTCGCTTTTTTTAGGAATTGACATAGGTACGATACCTTCATTCATCGGGCCTGCTTTTTGCATGCAAATACTCCCGTCCAACTGATCTCCAGCTGCCTCAAGAAGCTTGGCATCTGCAGTTTTATGTGATTTAAATTAACCTAACTTCTTAGATGCAGGGGATTACATTTTGGATCATAAACCAAGTTGAATGGGTCATTTTGCCTGACAGCGGAGTTTGTGTTTCGATCGCCTTCTTCTGAAAGCAGGTGGCACTGAGTTCATGGCAAGTATGAAGGACACACGATAGGAAAAGATACTGGTTATTTCTCGCAGATAAAGCTTTCCGACATCATATTGCTTCACGGCGAAGGTCGTGAAGAGCCTATCTTCATTTAAACCTTAGTTAATAGTAGTGATCCAATTCAAAGTTATGTCCCCGGCAAAATCTCAAAATTCCATAGTACCAAAATAGTTATGCTTAGTTTGGCTCGCGGTGAATGATTGGATCTATTTCTAAGAATTGTGCCTACAATCAAATCTCATATTTATTCAAATCTACGACAATAAAATCAACAGATTTATACTTAAAACAAAAATATTACATTGAGTAGTATATAATAATTTAATAAAGTTACTATTATTATGAAGAACTTTGAAGCAAGTCTAAAATACGAGCCTTAAATGGTCTCTAGGTAAGAAAGTGTCCAAATAATCATAATATTTATTAAATAGCTTGCTACAGTAAGATATTGGTTCCCTCTGTCCGTAATTAGTAGAATGAGGTATTTCGAATATAAACTGCCGCATCCTTAGTTGCCGGCTAGGAGCATATATATTTATATAAGATATTAAATCTTCACATACAATATCACTACATAAAATGTCGCGAATAAACATTACACTATACATGCTACGCCTCGATTCCAGAGTATGCATTCCAAGCAAAAGACATCTTTGTTTGTAATTCAGGTTGACATTACCATTTAATTGAAATGTTTTCAATGCAAATCTTAAAAAGTTTTTCTGAACACTTTCTATTCTATCAGAAAGTTTTTTTGAAATTGGATTCCAAATAATACAATTGTATTCGATTAACGGACGAACAATTGAACAAAAATCAGCAAAATCGATCAGCCTGAGCCCGTTTTTCGGACGGGTTTTCATGCAGGCTAATATAGATCTCTCGATTAGAACAACTTTGCATATTCTTAAGCAAAATATCAGATATACAGTTTTAACAAAATTTTCTACTCTTTTGGCAGTTGGTCAGTTTTGCTTGTAAGCCGACGATATGTAGATAAATGTGGAAACCTAGATATTCAGCAACAAGAGAAAGAAGTGTTCAGGGACACACAAAAAAAAATATGAAGAAAAAGCAACATGTTGAGTGATTCAATGCGGACAAGATCAAAGAAATAATTGATTGAAATTGAACTATGGGAACATTAACCTTCAGCGATGATTCAAAAGATTTGGATGTTTACAGTAATGCGACCTGAATTTTAGCTTTATATCCGAAAACATCAGGGACGTTTTACAAGACTCTTAAGTTTTAGAGTGGAAACAAGTCATGAACGAAGAGCTTTCGGCCCATTAATCAAATAAAACCTGGACCGTCGGCGTCGTAGATCGCACACCGGGGGAAACATAAAAGGCTGTAGATAGGTCTTTCAAACAAAAATGGAGTCGAAAGGTGAAGCTATAGTAGAAGGAAGGCACGTTTATTCCCAAAAGGATGTTGTCAACCAACCAGGTATTGATTTCAAAGAAACTTTTGCTCCATTGGCTAGACAGTGCTCAAAAGCGTTTGCTGCTGAGTGGACACTTATATTACACCAGCCAGATGTAGTTTTGTGATCAAATCGGCCAACTCTAATGCCATTTTTGTTTAGTTTGGTTTGCCATTTCATCATGAACAGGTTGACAAAAGACCAACGCTTCCAAATTGTGCAAATTTATTTCGAAAATGATGGTTCAGTTCGCGAAGTTTACCACAAGCTCCGTCCAATGTATGGCCGACATGATCGTTCATCAGAGCAAGCAATGAAATTAACCATGGATCATTTGTGCACTACGTTTACTTTATGTGAGACGTCGAACAGTGCGCATTAAAGAAACAATTGCCGCTGTAGAGCAAATTGTTCAAGAGGACTTGAAAGAATCGATTCGCTACAGTGCACAACAGTTGGAGCTGGTCCATCAACTTTAAGGAAGATATTTTGCGGAAGGGTTGGGGACATAATCCCGAAAAAACTTTTCCCGAAATGCCAAGATCCCGAAAATCCATAATCCCGAAAACCCACAATCCCGAAAATCCAAAATCCCGAAAACCCACAATCCCGAAAATCCATAATCCCGAAAACCCACAATCCCGAAAATCCCGAAAGGTTTTCCCGAAGAACGATATAAAATGAAAAATTTGCGCAAATTTTTCATTTTATATCGTTCCTCGGGAAAACCTTTCGAGATTTCTATTTTTTTCTTTTTTCTAATATGTTTTTTAAAGTTTGGTCGTCACGTGTAAGAAGAAATCTGTTTATTGGAATGATCACCTGGAATAAGTATCAGTGTTATGAATGATTGTTCATAATGTTGTTCCGTTATTCTCGTTGCTTATCAGAACATAATCTTTTCATGTGCTCAGTGTCATTATTGTTTTGAAAGGTTCAAGTGAAAGTTATTGTGTGTAATACAAATATTTAGTTGAGTGTTAAAGAACTTATTACGTGATATATACATAGGTAAATATAAAGTGCCTAAACTTGAAATTTATTTGCTGTTTTTGTTTTTGTTGAAATAAATACGCCATTTAAAAAATAGTTTTGGTTAGAATTTTTTATTTTTCAAAATTGATTTTTTTCGGGATTTTGGCCATTCGGGATTGATGTTTTCGGGATTATGAGTTTTTGGGAAAAGTCTGTTTCGGGATTTTGAATTTTCGGGGAAAGTCTGTTTCTGGATTATGTTTTTTCGTGATTTTGACTTTTCGGGGACAGTTTTTTCGGGATTGTGTCCGTTTCCCTTTGCGGAAAGATCCAGCTTGTGCAAGAGTTAAAGCCGCTGATTTTCATCGCAAACTTTTGTTCAGTGATGAGGCTCATTTTTGGTTGAATGGTAACGTAAACAAGCAAAATTACCGCATTTGGAGTAAAGACAATCCACATGAGTGCCTTGAGACACCATTGCATCCACAAAAACTGACTGTTTGGTGTGCTCTATGAGCTGCTGAAGTCATTGAGCCATACTTCTTCCGAAATGATGTTGGCGAGCCAGTTGCCGTTAATGGAAAACGGTATAGAGCCATGATAACCGACTATTTTGTTCCCGAATTGAATGTGGATGAAATGTGGTTCCAACAAGACGCGCTACATGCTGCACAGCGCACGTCACAATTGGTTTATTGAAGGAAACAATAATAATAAATAATATTAAATATAAAAATTATAAAATATTAACAACAATACCACCAAGATCGTGTGGTTTGAAATTAAGATTATTTTCTTTGGGGCACACAAACCAGAAACGTTAGGGGGCCTGGAAGCGAACATTCGTGGAGTTATTGCACATGCGTTGAGGCCGTATGCTTGAAAAGTGGTTGAAAATTGTACCTCTGGACTTGCCTTCCAATAAAGGCAAATTGATGGACATTGAAACGATTTTCTTGTGTTTTATATTAGTTCGAAGTTCTATATGTACTTAAAAAAAAAAAAAAAAAAAAAAAAAAACTACCAAGCGAACAAATTAACATTTTTTTTTTAAACAGGGCGCAAAACATCGAATGTAGCTTCGGCTGTGTGGCAAGTAGCACCGTCCCGTTGAAACCAAACGTTACCAATATCCACCTCTTCAATTTTTGTGAACAAAAATTGGTTCAACATGGCCCGATAGCGATCGCCATTGACTGTAACGGCCACTCATTGCTCATTTTCGAAAAAAAAATTACCCAATTATGCCTCTAGACCAAAGTCCGCACCAAACAGTGTCTCGTTTTGTGTGTATCGGCTTTTCAATATAAGCGTGCGAGTTTTCTGTGCCCCAAATGCGACAATTTTGCTTGTTTACATACCCGCCAGGATCAAAATGAGCTTCATCTGAAAAGATGATTTTTTTTGGGAAAATCGGCATCGGATTTTCAAAGTAATGTCGCAATATTTCGTTGTTCAAGCGGATACCCAACCATATTCGTTCAGCGAAAGGATAAAACTAATTATCTGTTAAATCAGACATGAGCTAAGTGTTACCATTCACGTAATAAGCCCTAGTTGAAGATAAAACCTTAGATGGACCCTTTATATTTATAATAATAAAACAGACAAAGAAAAACTAACTAAATTACCTTTCCAGAAACTAATCGGTTTCTTACTTTATTTAGCAGTTATAAATAGACTGAATATTTCTTACGCAGTAAGTTTCCTCAGCCAATTTTTCCAAGAATATGGCAACCTAGAATGGACGGTAGAAAAAAGGGCGCTACGCTACCGTTAAGTAACAATGAACTAGGGGTTCGTTTTTCGAAAGACAGGTCAGAATGTGAAAGGCTTAACAGATACTGACTAGGGTGGAAATGTTGATGGCAAACGTTCGTATACCGGAACTGTTTCTCAACTCGTAGGAGCAGGAAGCAAATGAGCAAATGGAGCTTTATCCATTTCTGAGGGCGAATACATCCTAAATTTGATCTATCTTCATTTTTGATTGAATAATATCATCAAGAAAATATACCCCCTCGTAGGAGGGAAGTTGGAAGAAATGTGCAACCTTTTCTGGTCCATGAAAAAAAATCGCCTAAGTAACGGGTGATTTTTTAAGAGGTTTAGAACTTTTTTAAAAAAAAAAACACAAAAAATTCGAAAAAATGAATGAAATATTTATTTGAATCGATAGTTTGAACCTTGCAATTTAATGTTTAAAGATAATTTCATGCAAATGTTGACCGCGGCTGCGTCTCAGGTAGCCCATCCGCTGAGTCCAATTTTGGCATACTCTTTCACACATATCGGCCGGTATCTCACGAATGAATGCATGGATATTGGCTTCAAGTGCGTCAATCGAAGCGGGCTTGTCCCTATACACATTAGCCTTGACATACCCCCACAAAAAATAGTCTAATGGTGTCAAATCGCACGATTTTACATATGTGGACCAGGGGTGTTGCAGATATTCGCATCCGCATCCGCAATCGCGGATTATTCGCATTGATTTCAACATCTGCATCCGCATCCGCATCCGCATCAATTTATGCGGAGTTTATGCGGATGTGATTCAAAGTTTTTTTTTGCTTACTATCTGCACACAGTTAAAAAGCAAAGAGAAACTATTCGGTTTTTTCATTTTTTCCAATATACGCAATAACGTATTACAGAAATCCATTTAAAAAAAAAAAAACATAGCTGGTGAGTGTTGTTTTCATACTAAGAGTCGACAAGAAAATATGGCAAATACCAACACACACTGAAGCGAAATTATTTTTTCTTCTTGTCTTACTTAGACCCTCGCTATAAACATAAATTTTTCAAACCTGTCACAGAGGAAAGAATAAGAGATGAAATATTAAAAATGACAAACATTCTTTTAACCTCTGACTCTCCCATGAAGTCACCAAAATGGAACTTCCGGGTTGTGTGACAAGGCTTGCTTTAAAAGCGATATGGCGATGATGCTAAATTCATCGAGTGAAGATGATGGTGAAGCAGAATCTGACAACGCAAGTCCCGAAACGCTTCTTCGAAGAGAGATAGCTACTTATCGCAATAAAAAAAAGACTGGATTTGGATAATAATCCCCTCGATTGGTGGAAAACTAATGAAACAGATCTTAAAACACACTCCAAAATTGCATGCAGGTATTTGTCACCTCCACCTGCTAGTGTTCCCAGCGAACAGCTGTTTAGTGGAGCTGGTTCAATCTACGATCCATTAAAAAACAGATTGGAGTCTGAGAAGGCTGCAATATTATTATTTATCAAATATAATTCACCTATTTTTAATTTTAATTATTAAACCATTTTCTTATTCAGTAACACAATTAAGTACAATACATTTTTATTTTTATTTTTAAATAAAAAAAATTTAAAATTGATAAGTTTTCATTCATTTATGTATTTAAAATGATATATATTTCGCAAATTCTAAGATCCGCATCCGCATCCGCATCCGCGGATATTAGTTTCCTAAAATCTGCATCCGCATCCGCATCCGCGGATGTCAAAATTTGCACATCCGTAACAACCCTGATGTGGACCAGAACAACAAAGCTGAAAAAATTTTCAAAGTGTTTTGCCTATGGCAGTTTTTGGAATTGGAAAGGACAAGTTGTTTTAAAAATTCCATTATAAAATCTCAAATCTAAAAGTTTCAAGCTTGAATTGGTTTTTAGTTTAGCTTCGATACAAGCATTTTTCACCATTATACAGCCATTTGATAAGTCGCTAAGATTTTTTTGATTCTTTTAATGTTTTCACTTCTGTATGTTTGACGACAGATTTTCAATTTTTCTTTGGGTTGCACCTTATTTAGTAATAAAAATAAAAACCGCTATTGTTCTTCTTTGAAGTATTTTACTTTTTAATATAACCTAAACCATATACCAGTATTTCAACAAGAAAATCTACATTTAAATCTTTTCAGAAGCACCAAAATAGACTGTAAGATGAGCCTCCACATTTTCTCCAGTCATCTGCAAGACTGCTTTATAACTTCCAGGATCAAGATGGTGCGGCATTCTATCATTGGTAATAACACACTTATTCAAATTGTAAACTCCCTTTTCTAACGGCGAATCAAAAGGATCGCTTCGTTCAGGAAGGTTTGAACATTTTAGAAGATCTTTCTCCAGCAATCTTACGTAAACTTTGTTCATAAAGTCATAAAATGTTGTTTCAGAAACTTTAAACTGAGTTGGACTATAATTATTATAACCATTTGGGCTGCGATAAACTGTCATTGAGCCCTAAATAATTTTTTATTAAATGGTTTGAAGAGATTTTTATTTACATCGCTATTCACCGAATATGAGTTGTCCAAATCAGTGCCGACTTTTATAGTTCCGTTTGCACTGAAAACACCTCGCCTTACAACCAATACACTAAGGTTGAAGTCGATTATTTCAGGATTGGTTGTATTGTGTTGAATTGATTCCAAATTAAAGTCCCAATCCTGGACATAAATGTTATGAAATCAATGAAAGATCGAGATAAATACATACCTGCTCATCACCACCATGAACTTGAACACACAACATCCATAATGCAACAACGTAAGAAATGATAGAAAACCGGTACATCTAAGCAGCTTGAGTCTGGAACTGATGGAAAATGCGGTTTTTCCCCCAATTTATAGGTTTACTAGCTGTGCCCGCGAATTCGTCCACGTGGAATAGTGACTATCGTCAGCATTTTTAATTTCTTAGGCTAATTATTTCTCAAATTAAAAACATTCATGCATTAAAGTAACCTATACTTTTATTTTTTTATTTAAGTACATGTTTGCACACGACGTTCTTACTTTTTCCATCTTTTGCGAAATAAAAAGGTTTTGCGGGATTGATACACGTGATCGTGCCACATAGAGTTGCCATGAGATTTTTTTCTAAACGAACAGCTGCAATTTAAAGCGTCTGAGCTTAACTTATACTAAAATCTAGTACTGGTTTCAGAGGAAACTGCACTCTAAAACTAAACTAAAATGACATATAAGTGCGAATTAAAGGAATACGGGGAATCAAAATGTTTTCTCTTTTTGCCATTTCAGTCATTATTAAAACTTTTATAGTGCCGCATTCCAGATGTGTAATTTTTTAGATTTGTGAAATTCTAGATTTCTCGTTATTGGCACTGGAACACCAACTTGCTGCCACTCCTGATACCTCTAAGGAATAAGGAAACTCTTTTGGGTATGATGTGACCTGCTCAGTGTCCATAATATTGTCTACTGATAGACATTCGACAACATTCCCCACCAGGTCTGACATAATTTATTAGATTATTTTGTTAACTATCTCGTTAGTCGGCGCCGAAATTGACCTTTCGCGCAGCCATTTGCTATTGCCAGTATTTATTTCACAGTTGATCAAATGTGTTATCGATAATTTAATATAAATCACCTCACGGTGAAAGAACTTTCGAAATCGATCCAGTAGCTCCAAGGTTCCCGTTCCCGTTTCCATTACCGTTGGAACATAGGGATAACAAATTAAGCACATGTCCTTCCTCAGGCTCAAGACTATCTCTGCACCAAAATTCATACAAATAGGTTCAATAGCTTGGGCGGTAGACAGCAACAAAGAAAAACAGACCGAAGGAGTTGATTTTGGATATAAAATGTTAGTAGGTACTTCCGTTCCCATGGGAAAATGGGGATAAATTAAAGTTTATGTTACGCGGGGATAGAGTAGCATTCTAACGGGGAAATAGTTCTTGAAATCAGTTCAGTAGTTCCTAGGTTCCCGTCAACTGAAATTCAATTGCTTTATCAAGTAATGCTAGATTTCTACCTTGCAATACTTAAAAAAATTATAAAGCTTGATGTAATAAGCCTCAATGTAAATTTTGAAGATTCTGCTCTGTATTTCCCACTTTAAGACATGTACTTTGGCACTCATTTATTATTTAAATTCAAATGATATTCTTGAGGAAGGTATAATCGAAATTAAAAATAATCTGTTAAATTTTTACAAGGAACTGTGTATTCAAATTACAAAACGGTTTGACTTCAACAACAAAAAAGTGACTTAAATATTTCGATGTGGGCCAAATAGTGGAAAGTACTTGCAGATCATTTTTACCAATTTTGGAAGAGTTTTCATTTATAAATGAAAATGTCGAAAAACTTAATATTCAATGGAGATACTTACAAGGCAATAGTGATATTATGATAAAATAGGGGAGATCTGCTTAAAATGACATAATTACCCGACAAAATGACATACTTGCATTTACTCAATAACCACAACTGGTACAGTTTTTTTTGAACAGGCGCAAAATAACAGTTTTACAATGGCAACAAACATCATGTTGCAGATGTTCTCATTTGGCGATTGTTTTTCTACTATAAATTTTTTTTTTGTCAGTTGTGTTAACGATGAATTTTCTTCTAAAGTGAGTGTTTAAGAGTGTTTTTTTTTAGTAGTATGTATGTCATCTTAAGCAGAACTTCCCTAGAATCGTCTCATATTACAAAATGTTGGTCAAGAGCGAGTACAATAAAAAACGTGCTAGGTGAGCTAGTATAAGCAGACTTTTCAGAATTTATGCTTTTATTTTGCTCATTACCCCACAGTAGTGCAGCTGCTGAAAGAAAATTTCCATTAGTTAATTTGGTAAAAACTGACAACACAAACTCTTTTTGCACATTAACACAACAAATAGAAATATTATTATAGCCAATGAGCTTACGGATCCCAAAAACGATTGTTGGAATTATCGATTTTTTCAATAAATTTAAATTACCTATTTAGTGCAGTCAATGAAGCATTTTAGGTCCGAATTTTTTTACTGTGAACCGATTTGCATGAAATTTTGGAATTAGGCTCATCTTACCCTTAACTTCAAAAGTGAAAATGATTTGAACACCGCAACCACCCTGGGGGTGGTTGCCACGCCTTCTCGGGGGTGAACTTTTTTTTCAAAATAACCTCGGATATCGATAGAAATCCTAATTTTAAGCAAAAAATCAAATATAAAGTTTTTCATTAAGTCCAATACTTTTTGAGTTATTGGCAATTGAAAATTCGTAATTTTTCACGTTTTTCATCTATTTATTGCAAATATCTCCAAAACTATACGTTTTATACAAAATTGTAGCAGGTAAAACAATGAACAATTTGGTTTCTTATAAAGTATTCTAAGAACAATATTAAGCTAGATATAAAAGATCAAAGCCTTTTTTTATTTTGTCTGAAATTTAATCGTTGTGGTCAATGCCATTTAGCTGCGAGTAGATGCATTTTATGCATTCTAATACAAGAGAATGTTTTGTAGTGCCTGAAATAAGCTTTAAAATGAGCACTATTAAAAGTCTTTTGCACTTAAAATAAGTGACCTGTAGTGAAAAAAAGGAGAGCATCTAATGTTTTTTTCTTTTAAATCAATGGGTTTCATAAGTGCCATTTCCACCAAAACTAAATTTAATCGTATTCCGCCTATAATTAAGTTTGTTATGAAGAGTTTGATAGATAGTATCAGTTTGGCTGCTTCAGGACACATATTTTTAAAAAAAATTCCGATTAAAACAAAAAACAACAAATTTTAAAATTTTTAAAAAACCTACTTTTTTCAAAATATCTCAAAAATGACGACAGATACGTATAAAAGTGTAAGAATAAAAAATTTTGGTATTTTTCTGACAAACAATTTGGTTTTTTTAGTTTTTTCAGTCAGACAAAAATTGACGGAGATTTTATTGTTTAAAGAGCGCGTGGCAGCGCAATCGCAGCCTCTCTTAAGTCCTTTAACCCTTCACCGTTTTAGCAAAAGGTTGTTTACTACATATTGCAAGAAAGCATGTTGTAGTTCTCTTAATTACCTTTACAATGGTTTTTTATAAGTTGTGATAGCATGAAAATTGAAGGAGTTATGGTCCAAAAACTCATTGATTTAAAAGAAAAAAATATTCGATGCTCTTCTTATTTGCACTACAGCTCACTTATTTTACGTGCAAAAGACTTTTAATAGTGCTCATTTTAAAGCTTATTTAAAGCACTACAAAACATTCTCTTGAGTAAGAATGCATAAAATGCATCTGCTCGCCGCTAAATGGCATTGACCACAACGATTAAATTTCAGACAAAATAAAAAAAAAGCTTTGATCTTTTATATCTAGCTTAATATTGTTCTTAGAATACTTTATAAGAAACCAAATTGTTCATAGTTTTACCTGCTACAATTTTGTTCTTTATAAAATTTTCGATAAAACGTATAGTTTTGGAGATATTTGCAATAAATAGATGAAAAACGTGAAAAAATTGCGAATTTTCAATTGCCAATAACTCGAAAAGTATTGGACTTAATAAAAAACTTTATATTTGATTTTTTTCTTAAAATTAGGCCTTTTATCGATATCCGAGGTTATTTTGAAGAAAAAAAAAATTCACCCCCGAAAAGGGGTGGCAACCAGCCCCATGGTGGTGGCGGTGTTCAAATCATTTTCACTTTTGAAGTTAAGGGTAAGATGAGCCTAATTCCAAAATTTCATGCAAATCGGTTCACAGTAAAAAAATTCGGAGGTAGGGCCCTATTTTTCGCTTCATTGACTGCACTAATTGGATGGCAAATACGTAAGAAACTAATTATTTAACATGAAGGTGCCAGTACCAATATATTCTCCAATTGTGATTTTTGTTAATTTAATTTATTGTACATATTTGTTTTTTTTTTTTTTGTAACTCTTGAGTTCGTTTATGAAGTCATTTTTGAGTCGAATATTATTTATGAGAAATTTATAATTGTTCATTTTAACATGTGATTTTTTGTGAATTAAGTTGATTGAAATTTTATTTTGTTTTTGCTGAGTTCCTTTTAAAACTTTTTTTTTTTTTAATAAAATGGATTGAATTTCATTTTTATATTATTTGTTATATTTTGTAAAATCTACTGCGCTCTTGTTGAATCTACTGCGCTTTTTTCACATACATATATACTGCCCTCAACCGTCTATTAACACATTGACTGCCATGGCCATCATATTTGATAGCCAGTTATGTTTTCAGTGGTGCCGTGGCTTTCAAATATGATAGCCAGGTATGCTTTCATAAAATGATAGGAGTACCAAAAATGGTGGCTTCTAAGGAGAAATCTCCATACAAATTGATAACTCTTGCACCCTGTGATGTGCTAGGTAAACTTGGTTTGAGCAAACTGAATATCACATAAAATAGCAATGGCCTCCTACGGAAAGATGGAAGTCTAACTTATTGTGCTGTGCCATGGCTATCATATTTGATTGTAAGGCAAAAATCACTCACAAGGTTTCCCAGGACAACACAAACATAAAAATTCATGTCAAAATATATATTTTTATAGTAAAAATTTTGAATATAGCAAAAAACGTTGTTGGCACCCAGTGAAACATACTGAAAACTGGCGTGGCAGTCAACGTGTTAAGTGGCAGCGCTGGACGGGAGACGGTAACATAGAAAGTCGGACAGACAGAGTTACTTTCACACTAGCAAAACCCCGCCCGCTTCGCAGGGCGAAAATAAAAAGCAAAATATTGCTTTTTTTTGTTTTAAAGGTGTTTTATTGAATATTCTTGTTTTAAATACTTTTTGATAAGAAATATTTTTGGTTTACCATAGTTGGTCGTATAAATGAATAAAGCAGATGGTTTTCCAACACGTGAACAACCAACATAAAGTTGGCCATGAGAAAAAACTGGATGTATACCACAGATTTGAAGCGCTTGTCATTGAAATTTATTAATTGTCATGCCAAAAGCAATTCGGATAGGCAACTGCAATCGCTTAAATTCAAATGGTAGATCAGGTGGAATCTTTGGTATACGTGGTAACATGGTATTAAGACATCTTCGCCTTTAAGGTCCCTAACCTATTATGAGTAGCGAATCGAACGTTCGAATGGAAGCGAATGCTTTAGAGAAACTCATTTATTGGATTATTATCATTAAACTTCGTCCATTCTCTTATCTGACATACCTTAAACGTCAAAAAAAGTGCTCTATAAAGTTTTTGCTTCTACAACCTATAATACCGCTATTAAAGAAGCTCGCAAGAACATTCGCTTCCAATCGAACGTTCGATTCGCTACTCATAATAGGGACCTAAGCTTACCCAGTTAAAATTTTCGCTTCAATAACATATTCATTGATCATTTAACTACTAATCTGGTGCCATTACATAATCTTGGATGATTTAGATTTCTTAACATTATAATTGGAATACCTACTTTTAATTGTAAATAGTAAGGCGGAATGCTTAGTTCACAGCTTCATCCGGATTCATGACGGTATCAATTGATTTATAAGCTACGCTTAGACGCTTACACCTGGTATTTTGTTCATAACTTCCTTATTGATACTTATAATATCTCTATTCGTACATGCCAATATACATCTTTGGCTTAACCAATCTTAATTTCGGTAATTACTTACAATATTAGGAAACATACCCTGTATTAACGCAGCATTCGATTCATATAACGAACATACGGTGGCTCAAAGTAATAATGGGACACCTTTATGTTTAAGAAATATTCTTAATTCTCCATAAGATTAAAAAGTGCAGTATAATCAATATACATCAAAATTGATTGATTATATTAAAAGTTCATTAAAAAACAAAAATTATATTTCTTCATTAACAATAAGTCTAAACAAAAATAATAAATTCAGAAAAAGTCACATTATTCAACTCAAAGCTATAATGGGACAAATACAAAAATATTAAAATAAAGTTCAGTTCAGGTTTATACTTGTGTTACTAATATTTTGTGGGAAGGCCTTTTTGCTTTAAGACAGCTTTTAAGCGATTTGGCATTGAAAGCACAAGTTTTTTGCAGTATTCTGGTGAAATTTTCAACCATTCGTTTTTCAGGGTAGCAATCAAGTCATTTTTGTTTCTTATCTCGTGGCCTCTTAGCTTTTCCTCCAAATAACTCCACAAATGCTCTATGGGGTTGAGATCCGGTGATTGTGGTGGCGTTTCAAGCACGTGGGGACAATTATACAGCAGCCAACTTCGAACATTATATGCCTTATGCTTAGGATCATTGTCTTGGTAAAAATAAAAATCCTCTGCAAGCCCTAGTTTATCAGCAGTTTCCGCTAGATTTGATCTTAGAATATTAATATAATACCTGTGATCCATAATGCCGTCTATTATGTGAAGATTTCCTGGTACTGCTGCTGACATTGCACCCCATACCATCACAGATCCTGAACCGTGCTTAACCGTTGGTCTCAAATTTCGTTCATGAAGCTCTTCATTGGGTTTTCTCCACACAAACGAACGTCCATCGGAACGGAAAACGTTGAATTTACTTTCGTCCGTAAAAATTACCTTACTCCAGAAAGTAAAATCTTCGTTTTTATACGTTTTGGCAAACGTTACGCGTTTTTTCTTGTTTGCCTTACTAACAAAAGGTTTCTTTCGGGCTACTGGCCATTGATTGTGTTTTCTAAGCACATTTCTTATTGTTTCTGGGTTAGATTTCTTCCCCAGACACTTTTCGGCTTCAGCAGCAAGCTTTGGCGCACTGATGTGCGGCTGCCTCTTCACTAGTCTCAATATCCACCTCTCATCAGAATCCGAAAATATTTTTCGTTTGCTTGGTTTGGGTTTGTTATCAAAACTGTCTTCATTTCTATACCGCTTAATTATATTAAAAACTGTTGACTTTGATTCCTTAACAATCTCCGCAATTTTCCGTATAGATTTGCCGGATTTGGAATGATTTATAATTAATTCTCTAATACTCACAGATGTTTGGGGACCGCGTGGTGCCATGATTGAAATTTTATGTTCAACTGAAACGAAATGCAGCTTACAACAAACAAAAGCAATTACCCGTTAGTTTAAAACACAAGACACTTACGAATTGCCGTTAGTATACTCAACAGAAATTGTCATCACAGTGTGTCCCATTATTACTTTGAGGTAAAATATGTGACATATTTTAGATTGATGTTTTTTTTCTAACTTATTGTTAATAAACATTCGCACTTTTTGTTATTCAATAAGCTAATTCTATGAACTATTTAATTTTATACCTACTTTTAATCCTGACAGTTTTGAAACTCAGAAAAATATCTAACGACTTTAAATTTTGCGAGTGTCCCATTATTACTTTGAGACACTGAATTAAATTAAAAATTTGGCAATCTTATTTGACCATCAATATCAAGCGGTAATTCTCCATTTCGAATTTTCAATAATTGCTTGAAAAATTCTGCAGCTATTGAATCATTCTGCAATAACACTCTCACATTTGAGAGAAAGCGTTTTCACATATTTCCACAACGTTATGAAGATTTCAATCTAGCACCTTATTTGTCAGCAACAGTAGATCGAGGAATAACCGGCACTTATTGCCGGAAGTCACCTGCAAATAACACCAATGCACCTCCGAAAAGAACTCCCAAAGCTTGTAATGTACGATTGAATGCTTCTAATGATTTCTTTTTTGCCATGGTGCATTCGTCTACAATAAGCAAGACAGAATTAAATAACAATATGATTCAAAAAAATCCTTTTTTTTTTTGACGTAGAGAATTTAATTTTCGTTAAACAACACTTGGGATAAAAATAAAAAAAAACTTTAAATTCGTTATGTTATTTCTATTTTTACACACCTGCAAACACAAAAATTTTGATAGTTTTGGTGGTTTTTGCTCACTCAAGCTTTCACTTTCAATTGCATGTGCCCTTTTTTCGGCATAAAAGAAAGAAACTGCACTACCTATATTGAAAAGTTTCGTTTGTTTGGTTTTTGGTGCCTTATAAAATATTCTAAAAAGAAAGTGCTTTCTAAATTTAAAAATGCACTGCAAAATAAATAAAAACCCTGTAGGTAATAAAAAAATGAATGCGCTCTAAAGCGATAACTTATTTGATATCTTAAAACCACTTGCAACTTTGCCAGGGCTCTCGAACGATGTGAATTCTGCAACAGAGTATGGTAAACTGGGGCACATTCGTTACTTTTTTTTTCATATTGCCGGTTTTAAAACCTTCAACAGAACTTGTTTGTTGTTCTACAGGTAGTTTTAATAGTGGTTATTAATTCTTGGAAGAAATATTCTTCATATTATTCACCGTACTGGAACTCTAACCATTTTAAAAACTTACCTCTGTTTGATGAAAGTGCCCCGGCACGGGGCAGCTTCGTCATTCAACGGGGATCATTCAGCATCCTAAAAACTTCAAAGAAAATTATTATTATTATTATTATTATAAGCTTTTATTTACCTTTTGAATTTAAAAAGTTTATATACATATACAATTTTCGTTTTTACAATGTTTTTTTTTTTTTAATAAATTTAAATTACAAACAAAGTCTGGTATTAACTTATTAATTATATTGAAAATTTAATAAATATAAACATAAATCATTAATTGTTCTTTTCATGGATATATATTTCTGGTATAAGCCTCCCCCAATGTTGCCCATAATTCTCTGTCCTTAGCTTCATTATACCAATTTTGTCTGTAGTCCACCAAATCATCAGCCCATCTTTTCTTAGGTCTTCCAGGTCGTCTTTTGTCAGCTGGAGTCCATTTTGTAATTATTTTAGTCCATCTTTGTTCTTGAAGTCTTGATATGTGTCCTGCCCAGCTCCATTTTAGTCCTCTTGTTCTTTCAACTACATCAATGATTTTTGTTTGTTGTCTTATATTCTGGTTTCGTATTTTTTGAATTTGTCTTATTTTTAGAATTTTTCTTTCCATTTTAGTTTGGCATATCCTTAGTTTTTCTGTTAAATTTGAGGTCAATCCAAGTGCTTGTAGTCCATAAGTCATAACGGGCAGTATTGCTGAGTCCATTATATATTTTCTTGTGTTGTTACTTAAATTTGATTCCATTATTTGATGTAGATTCCAGAATTGTTTCCAACTATTTGTGATTCGTCTGTTTATCTCCTTGCTTTCTTGGTCTTTGAATGATTTTAATTGTCCAAGGTAAATGTAATCTTCTAAATACTCTATCTTTACTCCGTCTAATGTGATATCTATTTTTGTGTGATTGGTCATTGCTTTTGTTTTTGTTTGGTTTATGTTGAGTCCATAGGGCTTACAGGCAGTAGTCAATTCTTTTAGCATCGATTCAATTTGTTTGGCGTTCATTGAAATTAGTACGATGTCATCAGCGAATCTCAAGTTGTTTAGATTTTTTCCTCCTATGTTAATTCCATACCGTGTCTTCCATTTTAGGTTCTTGAAAATTTCCTCCAGCACAGCTGAGAACATTGGTGGGGACATCGGATCTCCTTGTCTTACTCCTCTATTTATTTTAAATTCTCGTCCTGTTATTTCGGTTTTTATTTTTGCCCAACTGTTGTCATAAATGTTTTTGTATGTCTGGATTATGATAGGGTTTATGTCTTGATTCATCAAGGCTTCCCAAATTGTGTCATGTTCAATGGAGTCGAACGCTTTGCTGAAGTCAATAAATAAAAAGTATAGTGGTTTCTTGAATTCATTGAATTTTTCTATCAGTTGGTTCGTCGTTTGTAGGTGGTCAGTTGTTGAATATCCTTCACGAAATCCTGCTTGTTCTATTGGTTGGTTCATGTTAAGTTTTTCCTTGATGGTTCTGTATATTATTTTTGAGAAGAGTTTGTAAATGGTCGATATATTGCTTATGGGTCTGTAGTTGTTTATATCATCCTTTTGTCCCTTTTTATGAATCAGTGTTATGGTGGTCTGAGTCCATTGTTTCGGTATATTTTGCGTTTTCAATATATTGTTGAATAGCAACGTCAAAATAGGTGATAGTGATTGTTTTCCGTATATAAGCATCTCAGCCATTATACCATCGTTTCCAACACATTTCTCTTTCTTTAGATCGTCAATTGCTTGCTCTATATCCTTTTTGGTTAGGAGTGGGTTGTTATTTATGTTATTGTTTATAATTTGTGTTGTATTAATATTTGCGTCTGTGTTATCTATGCTGGATTTAAACAGTTGTTCAAAAAATTGTGTGGCTGTTTCATTAATGTTTTTTCGGTCTGATATGCTTTTATTGTTGTTTTTCATTGTTAGAATCCAGTCTGTCCCTTTGTTTAAGAATTGTTTTGTCTTTTTAATTGATTTCGTGGAAGTTAGAATGTCTTTGATCGCTTTATCATTGAATATTTGAATGTCCATTTTTGATTTTTCTTTTATTTCTTTTCTGATGTGTTTCAGTTCAATTTTTTCTTCAAATTTTGTTATTTTCTTGTTTCTTAATTGTTCTCTACGTAGAATTAGTTGCTTCGTACCATCTGAAATTTTATCAGTTTTTTCGGTTTTTGCGGTCATAATTGAGATCATAGCTGCATTTTTTATTATTGATTCAATTTTGTCATATGTTGTTTGTAGGTCACGATCAATTTCATCTTCGTAAGAATTTATATTTAATTCATTTCTCAAAATTTCGTTATATGCATCAATACTGTTCTGAGTCACTGATCTAGGGATATGCAAGTTTTGCTTATTTCTCTTTAGCGTCTTGTGATTGATTTTTAGTTTTGCTCTTACAAGTCTATGGTCGGAATCAAACTTGATATTATTTAAAACTGATACATCTGTTAGAGTTCCTAATTTATTCGTTATAATAAGGTCAATTTCATTTTTTGTTTTTCCATCGGGTGATTTCCATGTCCATTTTCGATTATTGTCTTTCTTCTTAAAAAATGAGTTTCCAAATCTAAGATTATTTTCTTCAAGCCATTTGATGACACCTTCCCCTCTTTTGTTTCTTTCTCCATATCCAAAGGGTCCGATTACTTCCTCGTCTTGATCCAGTTGTTTTCCCAATTTGGCATTGAAGTCTCCAATAATGAACATTAATTCTGTCTTTGTTTCGTTGTAAGCTTTTTCAAGAAGATTATAAAATTCTAAAATTTCTTCGTCGTTGGCTCGCTCTGTTGGTGCTCAAAGAAAATATGAAGAGTTAACTATCCATTTCATATACATATCGTCGGCTAAGTACTATCTTGTTCAATGGGCCATTTTTCAAAAAATTCAGTTCGGTATGCAGTCTTCAATTCTTCATCATTTGGGGGTGCTTTTCTGATTGGCGCAAACTATTTTGTTCAACATATCTCTTTTTGTTTTCAAGTTATGGAAAACAGCTTTGTTCAATATGGCACATTTCTAACTCTTTTGGGTGTCATTTTTGTTCATCTATTTTGGTCAATTCCCACTGTTTTTTGTTCAATATTAAAAAAAAATAAAAAATTCCAACTTGTCATTGCCCCATACAATATTTTTTAATATCCAAAATGACTTCCATATTTATATTAATATATTACTCATTTAGAAGAAAAGAAAAACATTTAGTGTGACTTGTTTTAAAACTAAAATTGCCTTTACACGAGTAATACTTATGTTTTCTGGTTTCATTTCTCTTCAAAAACCTATATAGCCAATCTTCCGAAGCATCCTTAGATATATCCATATAGATATGTTCTTCAGTGCATATTCATACGCCAGCTTTCGAAACGAACTGTAAGTCAACCCAAAGTAATGAAAACCCGACTTCTTAACATAAGAAACGAGTTCTTCCTCTTGAACTCTAGTGAAAACTTGTTTGGAGGTATACTTCGATTGAAATTTTACTGCACTTTCGGAGTCCGATGGCTCTTCCCAAGGGTCCCGTTTCAAGCCTTGATTGCAAGGTCTGACTTTTTATCATGTATTTTCTTGCTGCTGACGAAATAGTTTCATTTTGCATTAAGACATCCGCAACTGTCTTCTTCATGAAATTTTCGTTAATGGAGTTTCTATTGATTTTCCATTTATAATTTCAAACCATATTTACACTAAAACTAGAAAGACTAAAATCAAAACTTAAATTCGGGGTACATTCGGCACCTGCTCAAACTGCCCCAAAGCCATATGCCGAATCTTCCCCGACGTCACAAAATTGCTTAATTTTTCACATGTGCTTAACAGTTTTAGAAACAGAGTTTTCCCTTTATATATTTGATATATTTGACTTCCTAACGTAATATACTTGGTAATGAATGAGATCTGCATTCCTTATGGCAATTTTTTTACTTAGAAAATCACTACTTAACAAATATCCAAAATAGCAACGGAGAATGGGAAAACACAAAACTGCACACAACTTTCTTGAATGCGAGACTACTAATGTCAAACTAGGAATGTGTTCGTGAGTTCAGTAATAGATGCATTCAACGCAAATTTTATTTCTTAATTCAGCAAGCATCCAGTCGAAAATAGCTTTGACGAAAGTGCCCCGATAATGAATGTGCCCCAGTTTACCATATATCTATTAGTGAAAAGGGACACTCTCTACCCAAATGCAATGCCTAAAACTCCATTTTAACAATGGACAGAAGAAATACAAACCCTTCAGTGAGTGAAAGGAGGTCAATATTTTTAATAGTAACCCTTTTGGACCATCGCAAATGTCAGAAGGAAACGCAATAGGTTTTCCCAGCCACAGTAGGTTTGTTCGTTGAAGCCCTAGGGCCGCCCTGGGGTCGCCACAAATCGGTTTTTGAGAAACCTAAATTCGCAATGAATGTCAAACTTAGTGTTTTTTGAGCCCTAGGGTTCACCTAGGTTTTCCCTCAATCCGCCATAGGTTTTTGCTGTTGCGAGTTTAAGGCTGTCAAATGGCATGTATTTTTTTTAATGACAGGGATATGTGGTGAGGACTGGAAAACTCAGGTTTTTTTGACAACTCATAGGGTTGTTAAGAAAACCTGGGTAAACCCTGGGAAAGTTCAACGGTCGAACCTACTATTCGATCATTAGATACATGAGCTGATTTTTTTTTCAGAATGGTATGTGTTTTGCTTTTTTGTGCTGCTCATTAGTTCGGTTGACCAGGTTCTCTTTTTTGTGTGACACTGACTTCTTTTATTATGTTTGATTTTTTTATGATTTTACTATGATTTTATCTTTAATCTGTTTCTCCTATAAATACAAAAACACCATGTTTGGCAAAGTATAGAACTTTTTTTTTGCTTGTATTTTTAAGGCTAGGTGTCCCTTGCATTTTTCGTTAAAATTTGAAAGGTGCGTTGACTTATCGCTTCATAACTTTTGCAATTTTCTTGATAATTTGATGAAACAAAATGTACTGTAAAGATGAAAAACACACAAACATTTGTGTATCTTTTAAATGCTGAAAGTTATTCCGTAACGGTTTTTATAGGGACTGGAAGCCATTTTTTTTATTGAAAATTTCGATTTGTTCACTATTTTGGTCGGGGCATCCGTATTTATGAACTTTTTATTTTTTTCTTTTTCGTTTTATAACTAGAAAATATATATGCAACTAACCTCCGAGCGTTTTTTTTCAAATTTTGTCTCCTTATATGAAAAAAATCTTCCTCAATTTGTTGTAATTTTTCGGTTTTTAGCATACTCTTTTGGTAATAACTTTGCCGTTTATTAATATTTTTTAATGAAATAAAAAGGAAATAGTAGATAGATATCAGGCGCATCTTATTAAATCATTGGTAATAGTTTAAAGTGTTTTGAAACAGGTGTTATGATGAGAAGTTGGTGAAACTGCCTTTTTTTAGCTTATAAAGCATGGGGCACGGCGTGGGTGTTTTCAAGTACATATATATATACATTTTTTTGAAGGTAATAAAGCTCCCGAACTAACCTCCGAGCCCAAAATCAATATTTTTTTCTCCAAACCGCTAAAATTCAATTTCAATAAAGTCATATTTGCAAACGATTTCTGATTAACGAGAAGCCAAAAGAACCTCAATTTTTTTTTGGTATTTTTCTTTGATATAATCTCAATCAGTTTCAATTAAAAAATATACTCTTGTGGTCACAGAATTTGAAATATTAATTCTAGAAAAACTGTCTACTTTGGGTTTTTTACTAGAAAATCTTGCTTAAAAACATATACATACGCATTTTAGTTCCGAGCAAATCCGCCACCAAGTTTAGCGCCGATTTCTCTTTTTGACTGTTCTCTGTTCTCTATGATTTGAAAAAGGAGTATCGCTCAGATCTCAGATGATCTTATGCGTTGTGCTTTATGCATGCATACCTATATCATCTATATTCTATACCTATGACCATATTTTGTGATTTTTTGTGCTATTCATTTCTCATTACAAACTGTGTGCCTGTTGTTTTTTTTTTGCTGGTAGAGTAGCTTGCATTGTAAAAAAATAGTTTGAAATGAGGAAGGATTGAATGAAACGGACATAGGCAAACGCACAAAGGGAAAGGGGTGAGAAAATAGCACCACTGCACTTATAGAATGGAATTTCTTGGTCAAGTGTACGCAACTTGATGAGAGTGTGTTTCATTTTTTTCTTCAGCTAAACATTTTGTATTTGACTAGGTAGGTAGTTATTTTGTATTTGAGAACTTCTATTGTTTTGTTGATGACATAACGCGGCATGAAAATGTATGTAGGTATAGGTCAGTATCTTACATAGGCATATAGGATTCAACTTATTTGGAATAAGATGTGCGTTTGGGTAAGGTGTATGCGAAATAATTTTTACTTGCGATTATAGGTACTATAAGGCAAGTCTTGCAATCGTGCAGAAAAAAAATTTTGAGATAACAATTAAACATGACATTACGATGATAGAGAATACGAAAAAAGTGGTTCCTGCAATTCTGTCTGTCTGTCTGTCTGTATATGGATCTACAGCCTGAACCAATAGACCGATTTGCTCCAAAATTTGCAGTTAGGGTCTGTGGAGCAGTCTACAGAGGGGTTTTTGGAATTGGGTCTCTAGGGCTTGAGATAACGGTACCTGTCATACAACCGATATGATAATACTTATTTTTCTCGAAAACGGCTCCAACGATTTCGATAAAATTTTGTGCGTAGGATTAATTTTAGATTGTTTTTCTTATGATGTAAAAAAAAAATTTGGAAAAAGCCTTAAACCGGTACCTCCCATAGTGCCGTTTTTTTCAAACCCGACTTTTTCGTTAATAGCTGACGCGATCTTGATGAAATTTTGGATTTAAGAAATCGTAAGCTGTTAAAGAAAGACTGCATACCAATACTTAAAAAAATTTAGTTTTGGAATTTTTTTATAAATTTTTTTAAAAAATTTTGATTTTTAGAAATAACTTCAAAAGTATAACTTTGATTTTTTTCAAACTTTTTGTCAAACAACTTCTAAACAAGATCTAAGACTTTGCATACTTAGCTTTTAAAAAACTGTTTTCAAAAAAAGTGAAAAATAAAAAACCGTTTTTTGAAAAAAAAACTGGTACAACGATTTTGATTAAATTTTCATCGTTCATATGTATTAGCAATTGCAAAAGAATGGCGTTTTTAAATTTTTGGTGTTAAGTAGGTTGTCCTGTTATTTTATTTAAATAAAATAAATAAATAAATAGGGTGGCGCAACAGAGCGAGGAGCCCTTGGGCCTAGCGCATTTCTCACAACCATGCCTTGTGAGAAAATGGATGGGACCTACAATTTTCTGCCGGTTTCGAACGGCTAATCGAGAAAGCGCTTTTCATGGCAATGAATACTAACGGAGGATTTGCCAGTTCCTCGCGAAAGGCGATACCCGTGGAAAAAACATTTTTGCCTCTGTTGGGATTCAAACTCGAACCTCTGGATTAACAGGCGGACATGCCATCCATCACATCACGGGTACCACCTGTTATTTTATTAAGAAACCTGAATTCACATAAGCTTTGCAGTGGCACGCGTTTGCAGGTAAAATCACTGAAAACTTTCTTAATAGAGTGCACAATACTCACAGGATGTGGTACCGGAGAAGATGTATTGATTCCCCGAATCCCTCTGATACCATCGGATTTACCCTTCCAATTTAAACGCTTGCAATTTCCGGTGAAAACATCTTTTGGAATGACCATTAATAAATCGCAGGGTCAAACCTTTAACGTTGCAGGCTTAGATTTGGGCGTTGACTGTTTTTCACATGGCCAACTGTATGTCGCTCTTTCAAGAGTAACTTTCAGAGAAAATATGTTTTTAATTTTATACCCGTACGAAGCCATTGCGGGCCGCTGTGTTTTTATATACAACGTTCACAGTTTTTCTGTAGTATCAGCATTGTACCCGTGCGAAGCCGGGGCGGGTCGCTACTCAACTGTAAATAGGTTTGAGGAATTGCGAGTTCATTTTTTCAAGCGGGGTATACAGAGAACTATAACTCATATTCTACCTTATACTTTCAGCTTAAAATTTATATTTATCAGTCGATATATATGTTAGTAAATTATAGTAAATTTAAAGTTCTATCTATTTACTGGTCATTGAAAAAAATCCTAAGAACTCCCACAAAAAAACAGGCCGTTTCATAGGATGACTTCTTTAAATCTCAATTTGCTTGGTTATGGCCCACAAGATTACTGTTTTTGTTCAAATTTCAAGTGAAAAAAAAATATAATAATAATTGTAACGGAAAATTCAAATTTAACTTGAAAAATTTTGAATTTTCTTAGGGAATTTTTTGTCCTTCGATTGGAGTTTTCAAAAAACATCCATTCCTTTATTTTCTTGAAATATATCTTCTTGCAAATGAAATTAAAATGGATACAAGTTATTGGTAAAAAAAATAAAAACAATAAATAAAAATAAAATAATAAAAATAAATAAATGAAAAAAAAAAATGAGTACCTATTATCTAAGTTCCCAAGTTATCCCCTTTTTCATTAATTTTGCTGATCAAACTAAGCCAAGAAACTGACCTACATTTAAATCACACAAATATCATGTTTTCCACATCCGCAAAAACACAAGATAAGAAATATCGACCCTACAACATATTCATTATTTTGTAATTACATAGGTATATGCATTTATCTCAGCAAGCAAACTGACAAAAAAAAGAACCGGTTTTCTTACTTTCCTGACTTGACACAATACATTTTCTATTCTCAATCTCAACCCATCCAAAAACAAGAAGTCGTAAAAAATGTTCATTCGGACATATTGTGTACATGCATATATCTTCGTCGTGTGCCTTATGATATCTGTTTTTTTATATGCCTACTTGCATGCTCGTATAATGGTCACCCCTTTGTTCTGCTTATGCAAGTGCGTAATTCTTTTCTAGTTTCTGGCTGTTGCCGAGACCAAAGAGAGAGAGAAAATAGGGAGAATTTGAAATCACACGCGACGATGGCAAGAGGGATTACTTTTAAGAGAATAAAATGATCTACTAATACAAGCAAACACTTTTACATGAGTTCTGAGTTCGCTAAAAATGTCCACCTAGCCTTAAGGTGCTTGTTTGACAGCAGAAAAATGTAGTAAGGAATGAATACATCTAGGAGGAGTTATAATAAAATACATAGAAAGCATTGTGAGCATCTAGGCTATTTGTAATGTAATTTTGTATGAGAAAATAATTGAAACTTAATTATTTTGTTTAACTAACTTTCCTTGTTTGAAAAAAAAATTTTTTTCTTCTACTCTTACCCCTCTTTAATTAAAAAAAAAATAATTAAGAAAATCGGTCAATCGGTTTGGCTGGTTAGCGAACGAACACAAAACCAAACTTTAATTTATATAAATAGATAATTATTAGTTAGGATTACGAAAACGGTCTAGATAATACGAGTTAATTTGAGGCATTCTTTTTATCTTAGTTCAAATCGGACGAGCGTAAATAGTTTAATTACACGAACAAATTGCATAACGTTTGTGCTTGTGCTTAATTTACAGTTTTTGGTCAACGATAGCGAGAAAAACGCTTGGTACATTTGGACCCCAGGGCATGTTTTAATGACTCCTTTAATTTCGTAATTGAAAAAATCTTAAACCTGATTGGTATGGCCTAGCTGATCGTCTACCAAGTTGACATTTTGAATAATAATTACATTGACAGAAATAATAGGTTCGTTCGTTGAACTTTACCCAGGGCTGACCCAGGTTTTCTTGACAACCCTATGAATTGTCAAAAAACGTGGGTTTTCCAGTCCTCAAAAACGCTAAGCGACAAAAGCACCACTTATCCCTGGCAATTGAATAAAAACACATGCCATTTGAAAGCCTAGTGCGAGTTGAGGGAAAACCCAGATCAACCCTAGGGCTCAAAAAACACTCAGTCTGACATTCAGGGTGATTTTAGGTTTCTCAAAAAACGCTTTGTGGGGACCCCAGGGCCCAGGGCCACCTTAGGGCTTCAACGAACAAACCTAATAATAAGTGTGAAAAAAACTTTGCACTATGGGTAACATAACTTAAAATCATCTTTAAGAATAGCTTCCCTATATAGTCAAGTGCTGTGATAGTATCTGTGGGTGTAAAGTCCGTCCGATCCCTGGTCGCCGTTGAGTATGCTGAGCACTTCTCTTTCCTCCATCAAGCGGAATCCCGTCAGGATTGGGCATAGCGCAACAAAATGAGAGGGGTCTTCAGTCTTCAGGCGTTTTCAAATTACAAAGACTAAACAGCAAAGGCAGATCTGGTCGATGTGGAACAAAGTTACGATTTAGCTATTCTCCTCTCGCTTTGTAATTAATACTTTTTTTTCCTATAGCCTATTGATAATAGAATTTCAATTTCAATTTATTTATAAGCAACTAGCTGAGCAGCCCGGTGCTGCTCGAGTCTCTAGTTTTAAGGTTCCCGTAATCGTTTCTGTTTCTGTTCATATGGGACTTTAAGGTTGAAGTCCTTGCTAAGTTACCGAGGAATTATGTGCCATTCCAGTGCTGAAAGAATTTTCTGAAATCAGTCTAGTAGTTTCTAAGTTTCCGTTCCCAAATCGTTTCTGTAGGAATTTTCCGTTCCCATGAAAATATGTGAATGAATTATAAGAATATGTGGCTCTCCAAAGCAAATGAATACAAATGAACATCGGCTAACAATTCACCCAGTGAGATGAGTCAGGAGTCAGTCGAATAGTAAAGACGGAACACGACGGAAGCCGATTCGAACGAAAAGACGATTTTTTATGTAAAATATTCTCTCTGTTCAATCACTGCGTATATTAACTCTTTTTATTCTGGATATCCAATTCTACATATATGTCACTGAAAGATAATGTTACATTACATCCTAGTGTTGAAAGAATTTTTGAAATCGGCCAAGTAACTTTAAGGTTCCCGTTCTCGTTCCTTTTTCTGTTCCCGTGGGACTATTGGGATGAAGTCAACGCTATGTAACTAAGGGATTATGTGGCATCCCAGTACTGAAAGAATTTTTGAAGTCTGCCGAGTAGCTTCTTAGTTTCCGTTCCCAACCCCATTCCTGACTTCCTGTGGGATCATCCGTTCCCATGGAAATATTTGAATGAAATGTAAGTCTATGTCTATGAATGATAATGTAACATCCTAGAGTTTAAAGAATTTTTTAAATCGGTAAAATAACTTTAAGGTTCACATTCTCGTTCCTGTTTCTGTTCCTGTGGGATTATAGGGATGAGGTTTACGATAAGTTAGTGAGGTATTATATTTTATATGGCATCCCAATGGTGAAAGAATTTCAGAAAGCCGTCCAGTAGCTTCTAAGTTTCCGTTCCAAATCCCGTTCTTGTAAGTCTATGTCACTGAGGGATAATGTAACATAGGTACAGTTGAAAGAATATTTGAAAGCGGTCAAGTAACTTAAATGTTCCCGTTCTCGTTTCTGTTTCTGTTCCCGTAGAATTATAGAGATGAAATAAAGTCTAAGTTACTGATGAAAGGGGAAAATGTAGCACCCCTAACGCTGAAAGAATTTTTTAAATCAATCCAGTAGTTTAGAAGTTTTCGTTCCCAACCCCGTTCCTGTGGGAATATGGAGATCAAACTTTGACAGAAACCGTCTCTGGGCTAAACTATGTCAACCCTGGAAATTTCATAAAAATCAGTTGGGTGGCTTAGGAGTCTATACTGGACACACATATAAAATTCGAAAGAACTTTTGAAACTGCTCAAAAATTTTTATAAGGTTTGCGTACCCAATCACGTTCGCCTATCAACCTAAATTCATAAGACTCGGCGTTTCCTCCAATGACTTCTGCAGAAGTTGCTTAGATGAGGATGAGACAGTCCCACACCTCCTCTGCTCATGTCCTGCACTCTCCTTTAAAAAAAAACGGCATCTAGAAAAATATTTTCTTGATGATCCAAGCGATCTGGTGAACACAGATCCCCTACCTCTCCTTCGCTTTATTACAATCTCCAAATGGTATTGTTAAGTGAGGTACTCCCTTGCATAATTTTTATGGTTTCTCAATGGACCTTATATTGGTCTTAGTCTGTCAGTTTTATTCCTGACAGCCATTTTAACCTAACGTAACCTATCATCCTAAATTCGAAAGTATTTTTGAAATCATTCAAGTAGTTTTGAGGTTCATGTTATCGTTCCCGAAAAAATCCTAATAGGGATGAGTTATAAACTTAGTTACTGAGGGATAATGTACCATCCCAATTGTGAAATCTGTCGGGTAGTATCTAGGTTTCCGTTCCCAATCCCGTTCCCGGATAAAACAATAGATAGCTGAGGCTACTGGCTTTGCCCGGGTCCCTAGAGAATATGAGGATGAAATAATTTATGTTAATGAGGGATGATGAACCATCTTAAAGTTAAAGACATTTTTGAAATAGGTCATGCGGTTTTAAGGTTCCCGTTCTAGTTCCCGTTTGTGTTCTTATGGGAATATATGGATGAAATATGATCTATGCTACTGAGGGATAGTGTAGCATCCTAGAGCAGAAAGAATTTTTGAAATCTGTCAAGTAGTTTCTAAGTTTGCTTTCCCAATCCCGGTTCCGTCGGAATATGGGGATGAATAAAAGTTTATGTTACTCGGTCATAGTGTAGCATTCAAACGGTAAAAGAATTTTTTCAATCGGTTCAGTAGTTTCTACGTTCCCGCATCACGGAGCATTATGGGAGGCTGGTGTAAAATCCATTAAATATCACCTGCGGCGCGTCATCGGAACTGCATTATGTACCTTTGAAGAGCTAACAACACTACTCGCTCAAATTGAAGCATGTCTGAACTCCAGACCACTATGTCCATTGACAAACGACGTCAACGACCTTGCAGTTCTAACACCAGGTCACTTTCTTATAGGTCAAGCTTTGAATGCTATCCCTGAACCAGACCTTCTAAGCTCCAATATCACAGCTAACCGCCGATGGAAATTGATTCAGCAAATGAGTCAGCATTTTTGGAGGAAATGGTCAAAGGAGTATTTAAACCGTCTGCAACAGCGTCCTAAGTGGTTAACGAAGGAACCCAATTCAAAGGTTGATGACATAGTCCTTGTAAAGGATGGCAACACCCCGCCCACAATGTGGCCATTAGGAATTATTGAAAAGGTCCACCCTGGCAAGGATCAAATGGTCAGGGTAGTAACGGTCCGAACTCGCAACACCCTATGCCTAAGACCGGTCGTCAAAATATGCCGTCTGCCGATAGACACAACAGAAACTAAAACGACAACATGAAAACTTATTTGTAATAACATCTGTCCATGTGTTGTTCGTCGTAGTTCTGTATATGTTTATGTTTACCTAAGTCAAGCGTCACAACTATTAAATTTATCCTTGCAGGCAACAATAATGGACGACTACATCACAATCTTAGAAGATATCCGATTTTCTCCACCAGCTAGCACAGGGCTACAAGCACTGATAGACTCCAACCTTAAGTTAGAAGCTGTGAGAGAAAAGGCAAGGGAAGATCGAGTCGTATCAAAAGGATACCCGATTTGAGTTACAATCAACGGCAGAACCGTTGATAAATTAGAGAACTTAAGACCATCTACCACGGTTGAAGAAATACGAATGCGCCTCCATAACGATATACAACGCTTCACCACAAGAGAAGGGGAAGACATATTTATAAATCGAGAGACGTTGTGCCGGATTGACTTCGAGAGGGTTCAATTCAGCAAAAGGAAGCAATTCACAGTTAATCTTCCTGATCGATATCAAGTAAAAATGTTCGTGAATTTGCCCGGAAAAGTTGTATTTCACCACCACCATAAAAGAGGAATTGAAAGGATCAAGGCAAGGATCGTTGAACGCAACCGTTCAAAGGGGGGAGGATGTTGAACTATCTAAGAACCTCAAATCAATTAGCAACATAAGAAATGTCAAAACAATTGAATAGTCCAAAACTAATTTGTAATACAATGAATTTTAATGAAATAAATGAAACGAACACATTACAAAACTGTTTACATACTTATATCTATATAAAAAGAACATAAATACACAATCACTTATAACTAAATTAAACATAATCGTCTTAAAAACTAAATTGCATCACATTCAAACCGAAGAAATAACATTTGGAAAGAAAAAACAAACCATTAGAATTGTTTCAAAGCAAAATACATCATATACTTAGCTTAGCAAACTCCGTTTGCCCAGTGCAGCACCTACTCATCAGCTCACGTACCTAAAAAGAAAAAAAAAGGGAAAAAGAAAAAGTAAACAAACGAGCAAATGCATGCGAATTACGTGTGTATACTTACCTGCTGCACATACCAATTGGGCAGCAGAGTCTCGGGAAACAATTTAACCGCAGCAACAACTTTCTTGCATTAAAACGATCTGGAATCAGAAGACACTAAAAAGGGATGAAAAAACAAGAAAATTATGCATTAAGGTTAACAAAGACAACACGAAATTGCACAGAAAACGCAAGTTTTTTCTAACCTACAATTAGGTTGAAGGTTAAATTTAACAGTATGTGTTTTTTGACCTTTATTGAGTATTTTAATTTGTTTGTTTGTGGGCTACAGGTCAGTAGAGAAAAAGAAAACAAATTCTTTTTTATTTAGACGACGTTTCGTTCATGATTATGAACATCATCAGGTCCGACAGTTTTTATTGCTTCTAACATGAAAAGAAATATATGATACATTTATACGTTCACTTATGCTTAAAAACTGAACTTACATTTAATACCAGTTTCACAAAATTATTATAGAAAAATTATACAACACTAAACATTTAAATACATATAAACATTTATATTGCACTTTTTATAATAATTTTAACATTAAAACTCGTTACTTGTACACAAGACTGTACAAGAACATTCATTTAACAAGACTAATAAGAAAAAAGAAAACAGAATTTTATAACGTAACATGAAAAAATACTGCTGAGCGGTGTATCAAGGTGGTGTGCGTTGCTTCTTTTTCTTTCTCCTCTCAATCAGGTGTTGGTAATAGGGGCTCACGTTGTCAAGATCTGTTTTTCGGTTCATTGTGTTATTGGTGTTGATGATGTGTAAAGTCTCGATCGTCAGTCTTTTGTTGTAGTGGTTTTCTCTTTGCATTATTTTTGCGTCGTCATAGTTTGGCTGATGGTTGTTGGTGATACAATGGGTTGCCAACGCCGTTTTTTGCGATGACCTTGATTTTATGTCCGTCTTATGTCCTGATATTCTGTTTTTAAGTTTTTGTTTTGTTGTACCCACGTAAACCATATTGCACGTTTCTTCTTTGTGTCCGTTGCAGGTAATTTTGTAGATTAAGTTGGATTCTTCCATAGGTTAAATTTAACATATTAAAAAAAATATGAACAACATATGAACTACTGGATAAACACATGAAATCACTTTTTTTTAGATTAAACACAACTTGCAATGAATTTGCAAACAATTAAATTAATTAAACTCACGATGTCACGAAATGTCAAACAGTAGACATGCGCGAACTTTTAAAGTCAATTTGACGTCTTACCTTTATGAATAGAATGCATAAGGTACATTAAGTGAAGAAAATATGAAATGAAGAATTCAAAAATTTCATGATTTTCGCGAAATAGTATTTTATTTGGTAAAAATTCAATAATTTAAATAATTTCATAAACAATAATGAGAAAAAAGGAGATAGGGAAGAATTATGGCAACCAGAGGGAGAAGTAAAACCTCGGGCAAAGGAGCACGAAAAAAGCAAATGTCGTGCAACGGCACTGCCAAGAGCGAATAATTGTTAAGTATAAAATGTAGTTAGTATACTTACCAAAGTAAATTAAAGGGTATATTTATAACGCAATTAACATAAATTAAAACTTTTTTTTGGTAAAAGGGTTTGATTCAGTGGAAGTTCAGTAGTGTTGAGCAAATTAATACTCAAGGCATTATGACAAGCTTTAAATTTCACTTTTCTATTTTTCATAAATTCACCACACCTCCAAATGGACTGAAACAAGCCAAATGGCAAGGATGCAACCACGAGAAAAAACGGAACACAACTGCACGAAAGCCACTATAAAAGGGGAGGAATCAGCAGTCAAAAATCACTTCAAGTTCCTGAATCAGCGAAGTACTAGCAAGCGAAAAATCCAAACAAGGGTAAATCAATTTATGAAATCGATCTTGTTTGATCGAATATATTTTTGATAAAACTTGTTAAAATTTGTTAATAAGTGTTGTAGTGTAGTGCAATCAAGTCGAAATCGTTCAGCGAACATATACGCTGTGCGAATATAATTTGATTACGACTGCGAGTAGTAGTCTATGTGTGTAGTTAATAATTATATATATAGAAATTCAAGTGGAAATCATTTAGCGAACATATACGCTACCTGAATATAACTTGATATAATCTGACTTTGAATGTATAGGATAAGCGTTTTTAAACATCTAATCTAATATATAAATAGGCTAAGGAAAATCTTTGGGTCCCTTTTCTCTGTTGTTTTCCAAACGATTCTCTTAATTTTTTTTGGGTGGTTTGGTATTGATGAGTAGAAGTGTCATCAATCATTTTTACCTGTGTCTACCTGTCTTAATTGCTTAAAATCAACAGGTGTGTTTTACATGTATTTTATATGGGAAAGACATATTTCAGAGCTTTTTTGTTGTTTCTTGTGAGCAGTGTGTTTCTGCAGTGTGTGTGACGAGTGTATGTGTAGTGTGTGTGTGTAGTGTGTGTGTGCAGTCTGTTTGAGGAGTGTATGTGTAGTGTGTGTGTGTGTGTGTGTGTGTGTGTGTGTGTGTGTGTGTGTATGTGTGTGTGTGTGTGTGTGTGTGTGTGTGTGTGTGTGTGTGTGTGTGTGTGTGTGTGTGGGTGTGCAGTGTGTGTGTGTGTGTGTGTGTGTGTGTATGTGTGTGTGTGTGTGTGTGTGTGTGTGTGTGTGTGTGTGTGTGTGTGTGTGTGTGTGTGTGTGTGTGTGTGTGTGCAGTGTGTGTGTGCAATATAAATAGGTTGGAGTGAATAATGCCTTTACTTTGTTTATATTGAATGACAGATGGATGACAGATGACAGATGACAGATGACAGATGACAGATGACAGATGACAGATAACATATGACAAATGACAGATGACAGATGACAGATGACATATGACATATGACAGATGACAGATGACAGATGGCAGACGACGGACGGCAGATGACAGACGGCTGATGACAGATGACCTGTGCCTACCTGTCCTAATTGCTTAAAATCAACAGGTGTGTTTTTATATGAGGAGTGTATGTGTAGTGTGTGTGTGTGTGCAGTGTGAGAGAGAGAGAGAGAGAGAGAGAGAGAGAGAGAGAGAGGGAGAGCATTCGTTTTCAATTGTTCAAGAAGTTGGGTTACAGAACCCTAAGCCGACATAATTGTTGATTTAGGTAATTCAAAAATTATTATTGTTAAATTATTTTATTAATCTATAATTAAAATTTAATAGTTCCGTCCTACATCAACTTGTGTCGTTATTAACCTATTGAACTGATTAAAACCATATAAGTTTCAAGCTATAAAAACTGAAACTTTTAGCCCAATATCAACTTTCTCTTCACCATTAAGCTGTGTTACAGGTGACTTGTTATTAGTGGAATAAACAGACTCAAAAAAACTGGCAAAGAGTTCCAAATGATCTTCAGTTGTTGATGACTTCAGCAACTTAAAATGAACTGTATTTGGAATTCCTGTCGAGTTTCTTTTGGAATTTATAAAGGACCAAAAACATCTACTAATAGCTATTTTCAATTTTCATGATATAATTTTTGTACAGAAATTTACTAAATATAGAAAATTCTTTTCTTAACTTACTGAAGTGTAAGTAATCATTTTGATTATTTGATAATCTAAACTTAGCAAAATCCTTATTTTTCATATTTTTTAAATGTGTTAGCCTTTTATTAAAACAAAAGGGTCTTAAAGATTTCCTTTTTCGCACACTGGGAACAAATCGGTCAAACCCAACTTTGATTATTTCAATAAAACGATTATATACATGATTTAATTTAGAATGATTTGACTCAGAGTTCTAATCAAAAGATGCTAAGTAAAGTAGTTTTCTAATTCAATGAAATTAGCTTCCGAGAAATTTAAATAATTACATTCCGTGGAACTTAATTGAGTTATTTGATAAGTATATGAGGATATTTCAAAAAACGTTTCATTGTGATTGATACTATTATTTAAATAAGAAAAAGGTGCTTCAAAAACATTTACTTTAAAATCATCGCACGAAATGAAAAATAGATCTAATAATTTATTGAAAGAATTATAAACATTATTTAATTGAAAAAGACCTAATGACAAAACATAATCAATGAAAAGAATCTCAAAATCTTTGTTTACATTGCAAGGAATTAAATTTTTTCAGATTCTGACCAACTCCATATAATGTCTGTTAAATTAAAATCACCTAGTACACATATGGTTTCAGTATTTGACAACTTACAATTGATAAATTCAATATTTTGAATATGATTTTCATATACAGAGAAGCAACTATTAGGTGTAACATAACTTACAACAAAATATATGTGTATATTGCTAAAAAACTTCACACAAACGCAGATTTGTTGAATGTCCGTTATAGGAAGCTTAATTTCATAGCTACATAATGTTGATCTGACAGCAATAATAATTCCGCCTCCACGTTGAGATGGCAGTATACATCGGTCGACGCGGAAAACATCAAATAAGGTAGAGTCAAATATTTCACTCGATAAGATATCCTTGTACAACCATGATTCAGATATAATGATGACGTCGTAATCAGAAAGAGTAGATGTTCTATATAAGTGAGCGACTTTAGTACGAATTCCGCTTGCGTTGTGATAATAAACTTTTAGAGATGAGTTCGGAATTAAGTTATTGTTCGATGCCTCGTAGTTGGTAAGTTTTTTGGGACAAAAGCGAATGGTCTGATATTAATCCCAACAGGCCAAAATGACGCAATGTAAACTTTATGAGCTATTTCTGCCGGAATACCAATAGGCGTGTTTTTTTTTATGCTAGTATATAGTACAGTAAAAATTTCCCTTGGGGAACAACAACAACTCATTTTACTGTCGTAATTTTCCACAGTGAAAACATGGATGGCATTGCTGTGGATGAATAGTTTATAGTTCTTAAGTGATAATGGCGCCACCATTGGTTTTCGAAATTTTGATATTTTTCGAAAGGACGTGTTCACAAATAATGTGATATTTACAAAGAATTTTTTTTCTCTATTAAAATTAAGAAAGTTATTATTATATTCGTCCAGTTTTTTATTTGCTTCTATATATATATATTACGTTAAATCGAACCTCCATAATGTTACATGTGCTTCATTTTGACAAAAATCGCATCGTACGCACCAATTGCGCTGGTTTGCGTAAGACTATATTTTTTCTGTTGACGTTAATAGCTTTCCACACGAATTATTTAACTGAAAAATATTGCAAATACAAGAAAAAAAGTCCATGTATATAAAATACGCGTTTTCAACTTGAGCATTTTGAAACATTAAGTGATAATACTTGTGCGTGTTTTGTTGATTATTTACCCTGATTTGTCAGAAAAAGTTAATTTCGTATAAATATGGCTGATATTCATAACTTCAACCACAAAAATACAAATTTCGTATTAAGTAAATAGTGCAAAAACAACCTTTCCACAGATTTCGACCAAAAAAAAATTGATCTCATTTGCAAATGGAAAATCTCTTCAAAAAATTGATTTTATTCTTTTACATACTCTCTGAACATCCCCGAAAGGTTTTTCAGTAGAACAGCTGATTTGTGTTGTTTGTATTTTGAATTCGAAAAAACAAATAAAAAGCCAAACAATGGAAAAAAGGTATTGAATTTGAAATAAGGTAAACTGGGGCACATTCATTATCGGAGCACATTCGTCAAAGCTATTTTCGACTGGATGCTTGCTGAATTAAGAAATAAAAATTGCGTTGAATGCATCTATTACTGAACTCACGAACACATTCCTAGTTTGACATTAGTAGTCTCGCATTCAAGAAAGTTGTGTGCAGTTTTGTGTTTTCCCACTCTCCGTTGCTATTTTGGATATTTGGTAAGTAGTGATTTTCTAAGTGAAAAAATTGTCATGAGGAATGCAGATTTCTTTCATTACCAAGTATTATACGTTAGGAAGTCAAATATATCAAATATATAAAGGGAAAAGTCTGTTTCTAAAACTGCTAAGCACATGTGAAAAATTAAGCAATTTTGTGACGTCGGGGAAGATTCGGCATATGGCTTTGGGGCAGTTTGAGCAGGTGCCGAATGTACCCCGAAATTAAGTTTTGATTTTAGTCTTTCTAGTTTTAGTGTAAATATGGTTTGAAATAATAAAAAGAAAATCAATAGAAACTCCATTAACGAAAATTTCATGAAGAAGACAGTTGCGGATGTCTTAATGCAAAATGAAACTATTTCATCTGCAAGAACAACATGATAAAAAGTCAGACCTTGCAATCAAGGCTTGAAACGGGACCCTTGGGAAGAGCCATCGGACTCCGAAAGTGCAGTGAAATTTTAATCGAAGTATACCTCCAAACAAGTCTTCACTAGAGTTCAAGAGGAAGAACATACTCGTTTCTTATGTTAAGAAGTCGGGTTTTCATTACTTTGGGTTGACTTACAGTACGTTTCGAAACTGGTGTATGAATATGCGCTGAAGAACATATCTGTATGGATATATATAAGGATGCTTCGGAAGATTGGCTATATATGTAGGTTTTTGAAGAGAAATGAAACCAGAAAACATAAGTATTGCTCGTGTAAAGACAATCTTAGTTTTAAAACAAGTCACACTAAATGTTTTTCTTTTCTTCTAAATGAGTTACACTGCCAACCACTAGGATGAGGTCACAAATTTTTCAATCGATTTTCGCTTTTTATACCTGGTGGAAGTTTTGTATCCGGAAAAGTTTATTGAAAGTTAAAAGATACGTATTTTCTCAAAACAAATTCATAAAATTTAAGGGTTAATTCGAAACGACCGTTGGAATTTCCCAAAATCAATTAATAAACTACTGAAAATAGTTATAAAAAGGTGCTCCACTAGTATGAGGCCACATGCAAAATTTCAGGAAAAAACAAAAAAATTAGTGAAATGTTTACATTTTATGGTTCAATAATTTTTATTAGTAACGCTTTTTTACATTAATAATGAGTATGTCCGCCATTTTTGTACGAATAGCATAAATTAAGTTGTCCTTGTCTTCAAATAGTCTGCAACCTTCATACACTTTACGAGATAGCCATGACCAAACGTTTTCAATAATGTTTAAGTCCGGTGAATATGGCGAACATGACAAAAGTTCCACGTCTTCTGATTGAATCCAGCTTCTGACAACCCTGCTAGTGTGGATTGGGGCATTGTCTTGTTGAAAAATCCAAGTCAGATATCCAAAAATGTTTTTCTTTTTTGGAAATGACCGTTCCAGCAAACATTTGTAGCTGTTTTCGTTCACTGTTGTGGACAAAACCTCCAATTCCAATTCCAATATTCGTGCCATAGTAGGTAATAGCTCCCCACACCATTACACCTGATGTACGGCTATGATGTCTTGTCAAAATAAGCTCATCCTTTCTAAAATCATGGAAATAAAAGTTGTAACCATCAGGACCGTCAATGTAAATTTTTCTTTCATTCGAAAAGACAACGCGTTTCTGTTCACTGCTCCAATCAACATGCTGTTTTGCAAAGTCCATACGATATTGTGTCCTGGCTTCAAAACAGGTTTCTTTTTTAGTTTCCTCCTTTGAATAGTATCAATTTTTTGTATTATTCTTCGAACCGTTGTTACGCTGGCTGAAACTCCGCTTTTAGCCCTTATCATAGTCACTATGGTAGAGTGGAATTTGTGGCAAGTCGTAAAATCAACCGATTTTCTCTTGGTGTTGTGGCTTTTCTCGTGCGTCCTTTTTGACATTTGCCATAGTTTTGTGGATCAACAAGATAATTGTTTACAACTGTCTTGCTCCTGTTAAGTCCCCTTGCTATTTCACGGCCTGAGAGTCCTATTTCCTTAAAAGCATCTATTTTTGTGTTGGGGTTTCGTCTTCTTCCAAAAGGATATCATCGCATAAAATTGCAATGTTGTGTAAAACACAAGCGCTGACTGCAATTCTTTTTACAGAATTCAAGTTTCTTTGCTCAGTGAACTTGTTTATTCTTCTAAATCTGCCTTTCAGCAAACCAAAAACGTTTTCAACAACAATGCGGGTAGATGAATGTATATGGTTAAAACTTAAAACAATGCTGCTGGTCAGTTAAACGACCATAATCTTTAAAAGGTGGAACAATCCAATTAGACGAAGCATAGGCCGAATCTCCCAAAAGAAATGTTTCGCCAGGAAAAAGCCGATGGTAATTTGTTAGGGCTTTTAAATACAATTCCGATCTTCTTAAAACTCTGCTGTCATGTAGGAATCCAGTCACCACAGCAAATATCGATAGATTTTTTATCAGCGTCAACCACTGCTTGTAAAACAATAGAAAACTTTTGCTTTCTATTATAAAAACACACTTTGTTCTCCTTTGGAGCAGCTATTCCAATGTGTGTGCAGTCAATGGCACCAATCACACCTGGTATTCTCTTTTTTGCTTCGAACTTTGCACGATTTAATTGAATAGTTTCTCCTTGAGGCCATTTAATATAACTGTCAGCTATTGTGACAAACCAGTCGCTCACTCGTCCAACCACGGACCATCCCGTAGATTTTGCAACTCCGAATAAATTTCCCAGTTGCCGGAATGTCACAGTGTTACTTACATACCACACAAACATGTACATTTCCATCCTGGGTTGGATTTTTTGCCTACCTTGACTATTCGTTGCTAGCATGAATATATCGGAAGCAGCAAGCAGAATATGTTTCTGAAATCGAAATGAGAAAAAGGTATGTACCTAAATGAAAAAACTAAATCAATTAGTGAATTGCTTGCCTATTAACTGCTCCAGAGTTGATCGTTTCAACCTGAAATGTGACTTAAAATCACTGTCGCTGTAGGCTTCAATTGTTTCCATGAAATTAGACACGCTTGCATGCGTCTCCTCATCCAACAAGGATTCTTCGGAGCTCTCAGTTGACGTAGAAGAACTTTCTCCACTGCTGGACGATGTCTCCAAAAATTGTTAAAAGAGCTGCAATGAAGAATCTGATTAAGGGAAATAAGAAAAAATCACAAATCCATACCTGATTCCTTTCGTTATTCATGTTATCAAACAATTTCCTTTAATTTTTTTTCCAATGTCTACTTTGATAGCAAAATTATTTTTGAATGAATGAATAAATGAAAATGACAGCAAGTTTCGAAGTTGAGCACTACTGGTACCTGGTGGCGGGAAACATTATTAAAAACACTGTGGATATATCGTTTTTTCTTAACTCGAATGCTGTACTTTATACTAGCATAAAAAAAACACGCCTAATTTTAAAATTTACTCTGCGAATATTACTTAGGTTATTGTTGAGCTTGTAGCAGAGGATCGATGACGAGTTGATGTTTAGATTCGTCGATATAAACTCAATTATCTCTTCAAATTTAGTGGATGATAGAAAACTACCTAAGTGGTACCATTTAAGGTTTTTGGCAATTTTAAAACTAAAACGAATTGATGGATTTGATCCACCAATTGGCATATGGCTTGCAGCAACATTATACTTGTTATTGACTTTAGACCTTGGACCATTGGCATCATTAGCAGCATTCAAAAATTCAACATTGTCAACATTGCCATTACATTCGGATGTGGTAGCAATCATATGAGTAGTAGCAATGTCATATTCACGAGAGACATGAACAACATTAGGATCAGCAGCAACATTATCGACTAGAACACAATCATCAGATACAGCATGCTCAGCAACAACATCGCTCCTCAATCGCAATTCCTCAAAGCAGACCCCGACTTGGCAGCCGATATATTGTTGCCACTTGTTGAGGCTATTTGGGTAAACGAAACCTTTCCCAGGGAATGGAAAGACGGAGTTATCGTCAAGCTACCGAAGAAAGGTGATCAAAAGAATTGTAATAACTGGCGTGGTATCACCATTTTGTCCGTATTTCCGAAGTTGATGGCAACTATTATTCTCGAGAGGATAAAATCTAAGATCGAGTCTACTCTCAAGAGGCATCAAGCGGGATTTCGCAGTGGTCGATCATGTGTCGATCACATTAACACCTTGCGAATTATTCTTGAACAATCATCGGAGTATCAATCGCCGCTTTACCTCATGTTCGTCGATTTCGAAAAGGCCTTCGATCGCGTTAGTCGCGATGCTATCTGGAGATCGCTTGGTGCTAGAGGTATCCCGGATAAAATTGTTGCTCTTATAAAAGAATCGTACAACAACGCAAGGTGTGTCGTTCTGCACAGTGGACAGCTTTCCGATGCATTTGAAGTTCGACAAGGAGTGAGACAGGGTGATGTTTTGTCACCGATTTTATTCTTACTGGCAATCGATGATGTTATGACTGCCACGGTGGGTGAAGGTGAAAGACTTGGTATCCAGTGGGGCCTCTTTCACAAGTTAAGCCATTTGGACTATGCTGACGACATCTGCTTAATGGCAAACGGAGCTGGAGCCCTTAACCAAATGTGTCACTCTCTTCAACAAAATGGTGAGGCAACTGGCTTAAAGATTAACGCCAAGAAGACAAAAATAATGCACACCAGCCGGAACCAACAACAGCAGGTTATTGTGAGGCAGGAGACAATAGAAGAGGTCACTCAGTTTAACTATCTGGGTAGTTATCTATCACCCGACGGTGGAACAGACTTGGACGTCAGCAATAGAATAAATAAAGCTCGTAGTGCATTCGGAATGCTTTCTCCAGTGTGGAGCTCTTCAAAAATATCACTTCGTAGTTCGTACTAAGTTGAGACTCTTTGAATCCAATGTTAAATCCGTGCTGCTTTATGCCTGTGAAACGTGGAAATGCTCTACTAACATCTCGAGTAGGTTGCAAGGCTTTGTCAACCGTTGTCTGCGTTACATCCTAAAGATCCGATGGCCACAAACAATATCCAACAATGATCTGTGGCTTAGGACTAGACAAACAAAAGTTGATGAAGACATCAAGCAAAGAAAATAGCGCTGGATTGGCCACACACTGAGGATGAGGAAGCCTGATGACAACATAGCAAAGCAGTGCTTTGAATGGAATCCCAAGCTACCGGAATGTGAATATGCTATATTTGCAGATGACACAGCAATATTTACTTCGCATAAGTTTGCTCTCAATATTGAGACAAATCTAAATAATGCAATAGTAATATTAGAAAAGTATTATAACAAGTGGAAGATTAAACTAAACGCCGGAAAAGTACAAGCCATCTTTTTTTCGAGAAAAAGAAAAGCTTGCTACCTACCAGCTAATAATCTTCGGGTAAGCGGAAATGAGATTGCTTGGGAGAAATCCGTTAAATATTTAGGTATATATCTCGACAGCAAACTTACTTTTGGTTATCATATAAACAAAACTCTAAGAAATGTGAGCATTGCCATTAAACTACTGTACCCTTTTATCAATAGGAAATCCTTTCTATCAAATGAAAATAAAATTACTGTTCATAAAGTCATTTTCCAAGCTATTTTATTGTATGGTTGCCAAGTATGGGGAAACGCCGCAAAATGTCACTTAAAAAAATTGCAAGTTTCACAAAATAAACTATTAAAAATGATGCTAGACTTGCCTTGGCGTCACTCGACAAATGATCTTCACCAAAGAGCGAATGTTGAATTGATAACTGAAAGAATTCTAAAACTTTCAAATAAATTTATCTCCATTTGCGATACTAGTGATAATTGCCTCATAAGCCATCTATATGACTAAGACTGATACTATTATTATGAGTGTTTAATAAATTGTGGTCATAAATACTTTCGTTTACTATTTATTTGTTTATCTTTTTTTTCCCTGTGTATACTAGTTTTCTTTAGTTATTTACTTAATTTGTTTATTCATCTATTTATTTATATTGAATAACTCACTTATTTATTATTTAATTGTATACTTATTAATTTTTGCTCATTTAACATTCATTTACCTTTTATATATTTATTTATTTATTCATTTGTTTTGTTGTTTATTTATTTACTTTTATTGACGCATCTATTTAATTATTTATCTATTTATTTATTTATTTATTTATTTATTTATTTTTTTCGTTTTGTTTTTTTGTTTTTTGTTTTTTATATTTACTTGAAAATTTATTTATTATATTATTATAATTATTATTAATTATTGTGCTTATTTTTGGCTTGAAGTCATATAATATTTATCATCTGGTTCAAGTTAGTTGCAACTGTATTGTATATTTATTTATTAATGTTTAATTTATTATTGAATCTAGTTAGAACATTTCAAAATACAGCTTTATACACACATATATCCTAAATTTTTTATTGTTTTCAATTTTATTCAATTCCTTTTTCTTTTTATCATTTATATTGGAGGTTTTTTTTTTCGTATTTTCCTCCAAATTGAACTATGTCAAAAACTCTTATTCTTCACAAATTATAAATAATGTTTCAGATGAAAGATATTATATATCAAATCACTGTATTGTAAAATGTGCGGTAACAACTTTTTGTGAAAATATTATTACGAAATAAAAATCAATCAATCAAAATCAATCAATGAATGGAATCCTCAAGGTGCGAGACGGATTGGAAGACCAAAGGAAACATGGAGGTCAACTGTCATGAAGGAAGCTCGGTCCCAGAATTTGCAGTCGTTTTCACAGCTGAGGTATCGTGCTAGGAATAGAGAGAGATGGAAGGATCTGGTTGCCGCCCTATGCTCCAGTAGGAGTTAAAGTGTTGCTGTCAACAGCTTCCGGACACTAAGAAGAAGAAGAAAGAGCACAATTTACAGGATTCGCCGTGTTAATAATAACCGGATTATATCGATTCTTCTCATTATTATTTACTGTAGTAGACAATAAGAGAGATCTAGCGACACCATCCACATTGGCGATCGAAGCTTTGTTTACATCACTCAAAGTATGTTTTGATAATTTACTTTGATTCTGTTTATTAGAATTAGAGGCATCTAACGATAGGTTGGGTGATGATAAGGCAAGTTTTTCTTTAGATTTATTTATAAAAACGTTTGAATGAAGAGCGTTCGCTGGGGAACTCGAACGACTCAGAGAAATTTTGGCCATGGGAGACAATGTTTTTTTATAGTCAGAGACGACCGCAACAAGTTTTCTTTGAGAGCGAGTGATAGCGCGAACATTTCTGCTTTCTTCTAGCGCACTTAATTTAGAGTTTGTATCACATAGATTAGTGTTAGAATTAACGCCAGCAGTGTAATTAAACCGGTTTAGTTTAGTGGTACCCGTGGCCTGATGGTTAGCATGTCCACCTGCTAACCCAGAGGTTCGAGGTTCGAATCCCAGCAGAGGCAAAATGAAAAATTGTTTTTCCACGGGTATCGCCTTTCGCGAGGAATTGGCAAGTCCTCCGTTAGTAAACTCATTGCCATGAAAAGCGCATTCTCAATTAGCCGTTCGGAACCGGCGAAAAATTGTAGGTCCCCTCCATTCCCTCACAAGGCATGGTTGTGAGAAATGCGCTAGGCCCAGGGGCTCCACGCTCTGTTGCGCCACCCTATTTATTTTATTTTTAGTTCCAGCACTGCATCTTGCAGAGACCCACTCTGGTGGGTCATAAAGCCCAATTTTTTTGGTTGGGGGTAAGTTCCCTGGGTCTTATGCCCCTGCGCCTGTTTTAGCACGGTGGCCATGGACGATTGTTTTTTAATGTTACACACTGCGTGAATATTAAGTGGCAGCTTAAATACTGAATGAGCTGTTCTGCCTCCATCCAATAAAGTTGCCGCAATGCCCGATGATGCAACGGCCAATGCGATGCCATAATTTGATCGTATTTCAGCAAGAATTAGTGAAATAAGGAATGTGTCGCCAGTTCCACCCGGTGCATCACAAAAAGAAGAACCCACCATGAGACATGCATCAACTGGTGAGCCTTGCTTCCGGGGCATCCATTTTTTTGTTTGAACCCATGTGAAATAGCGTATGAATAGAGTAATGTTCTTGCAAAGGCACCAAAATCATCCGTACTGTTACACAATTCAAAAAATGCAGTGAGTGTAGTTTTAGATGGATATTATTTAAGAATTAATTTTTAAGCAAATTAAATTGATAAATATGACATTTACACTGAGACTGTAAAATCTAATATATAAAATTCTCGTGTCACAGTGTAAATTAAAGAAACAATTTTAAGGGTAGATGGCTCTTATCACTTGGAGGTATGAAAAATAATTAGTAGTAATAATCAGACCTACTGAATACGCATATAAAATTTGGTAAAAATCGGTAAAGGCGTTTCGGAGGAGTACGGTAACTAACATTGTGTGGTTTGAAATTTGGATTATTTTCTTTGGGGCACACAAACCAGAAACGTTAGGGGGCCTGGAAGAGAACATTCGTGCAGTTATTGCCGACATGCGTTGAGGCCGTATGCTTTAAAAAGTGGTTGATTGTAACTCTAGACTTGCCTTCCAATAAAGGCAAATTGATGGACATTAAAATGAATTTCTTGTGTTTTATCTTAGCTCGAAGTTCTATATGTACTTAAAAAAAAAAAAAAAACTTCCAAGCGAACAACATTAACATTTTTTTTAAACAGGGCGCAAAACATCGAGTGTAGCTTCGGCTGTGTGGCATGTAGCACTGTCCTTGTCCTGTTGAAACCAAATGTTACCAATATACACCTCTTCAATTTTTGTGAACAAAAATTCGTTCAACATGGCCCAATAACGATCGCCATTGACTGTAACTCCTTGCTCATTTTCAAAGAAAATTGGCCCAAGTATGCCTCTGGACCAGAATCCACACCAAACAGTGACTCGTTTTGGGTGTATCGGCTTTTCAATGTATCCATGAGGGTTTTCTGTGCCCCAAAGGCGACAATTTTTCTTGTTTAAATGCCCGCCAAGATCAAAATGAGCTTTATCTGAAAAGATGACTTTTTTGGCAAAATCGGTATCGGATTTTCGAAGTAATGTCGCAATAGCTCCCAGCGTTGTTCAAGCGTATACACAACCATATTCATTCAGCGAAAGGATAAAACTAATTTATCTGTCAAATCAGACATGAGCCAAGTGTTACCATTCACGTAATAAGCCCTAGTTGAAAAAAAAACCTTAGATGGCGGACCCTTTATCTTTATAATAATAAAACAGACAGAGAAAAACTAATTAAATTACTTTTCCAGAAACTAATCGATTTCTTACTTTATTTAGCAGTTATAAATAGACCGAATATTTCTTACGCAGTAAGTTTCCTCAGCCAATAATTTTTCAAAGAATATTGCAACCTAGATTGGACGGTAGCAAAAAGGACGTTACCGTCAAGTAACAATGCAATAGGGGCCCTTTTTTTGAAAGACAGGTCAGAATGTGAAAGGCTTAACAGACGCTAACTAGGGTGGACATGTTGATGGCAGAAGTTCGTCTACTGTCTACTCGAACTGTTTCTCAACTCGCAGGAGCAGCTTTATCGTAGCAATCCAGGAAGCAAATGACGATCGCTTTATCCATTTCTTAGGGCGAATACATCCTAAATTTGATCTATCTTCATTTTTGATTGAATAATATTATCAAGAAAATATACCCCCTTGTAGGAGGGAAGTTGGAAGAAATGTGCAACCTATTCTGGTCCATATTGTGGTTACACTAAAAAAAAAATCTCCAGAGTAAGTGGACCAGAACAACAAAGCTGAAAAAAATTTTCAAAGTTTTTTGCCTATGGCAGTTTTCGGAATTGGAAAAGACACGTTGTTTTAAAAATTCCATTATAAAATCTCAAATCCAAAAGGTTCAAGCTTGAATTGTTTTTAGTTGTTTAGCTTCGATGAATCCTATGAATATTATAAACGTGAAAGTTTGTATGTGTGGATGCATGTTTGTTCCTCTTTCACGCAAAAACTGCTGAATGGATTTCAATTAAGCTTTCCAATAATATAGCTTATACATCAAAATAACACATAGGCTACAATTTATCCCTAAATTCCCTCGAGAACGGGAACGTATACGGGAACTTAGAAACTACAACACCGATTTCAAAATTTTTTTCACTGTTAGAATGCTACACTATCCCCGACTAACATAAAAACTAATTCATCCCCATATTCCTACGGTTCCCTATATTCCCACGGGAGCTGGAACGTATACGGGAACTTTGACACTACAGCACCGATTTCAAAAATTCTTTCAACGTTAGAATGCTACACTACCCCCGAGTAACATAAAAGCTAATTCATCCCCATATTTCTACGGTTCCCTTTATTCCCACGGGAGCAGGAACGTATACGGGAACTTTGACACTACAGCACCGATTTCAAAAATTCTTTCACCGTTAGAATGCTACACTATCCCCGAGTAACATTAAAACTAATTCATCCCCATATTCCTACGGTTCCCTATATTCCCACGGGAGCTGGAACGTATACGGGAACTTTGACACTACAGCACCGATTTCAAAAATTCTTTCAACGTTAGAATGCTACACTACCCCCGAGTAACATAAAAGCTAATTCATCCCCATATTTCTACGGTTCCCTTTATTCCCACGGGAGCAGGAACGTATACGGGAACTTTGACACTGCAGCACCGATTTCAAAAATTCTTTCACCGTTAGAATGCTACACTACCCCCGAGTAACATAAAAACTAATTCATCCCATTTCTACGGTTCCCTCTACTCCCACGGGAGCAGGAACGTATACGGGAACTTTGACACTACAGCACCGATTTCAAAAATTCTTTCACCGTTAGAATGCTACACTATCCACGAGTAACATAAAAACTAATTCATCCCCATATTTCTACGGTTCCCTATATTTCCACGGGAGCAGGAACGTATACGGGAACTTTGACACTACAGCACCGATTTCAAAAATTCTTTCAACGTTAGAATGCTACACTACCCCCGAGTAACATAAAAGCTAATTCATCCCCATATTTCTACGGTTCCCTTTATTCCCACGGGAGCAGGAACGTATACGGGAACTTTGACACTACAGCACCGATTTCAAAAATTCTTTCACCGTTAGAATGCTACACTATCCCCGAGTAACATTAAAACTAATTCATCCCCATATTCCTACGGTTCCCTATATTCCCACGGGAGCTGGAACGTATACGGGAACTTTGACACTACAGCACCGATTTCAAAAATTCTTTCAACGTTAGAATGCTACACTACCCCCGAGTAACATAAAAGCTAATTCATCCCCATATTTCTACGGTTCCCTTTATTCCCACGGGAGCAGGAACGTATACGGGAACTTTGACACTGCAGCACCGATTTCAAAAATTCTTTCACCGTTAGAATGCTACACTACCCCCGAGTAACATAAAAACTAATTCATCCCATTTCTACGGTTCCCTCTACTCCCACGGGAGCAGGAACGTATACGGGAACTTTGACACTACAGCACCGATTTCAAAAATTCTTTCACCGTTAGAATGCTACACTATCCACGAGTAACATAAAAACTAATTCATCCCCATATTTCTACGGTTCCCTATATTTCCACGGGAGCAGGAACGTATACGGGAACTTTGACACTACAGCACCGATTTCAAAAATTCTTTCACCGTTAGAATGCTACACTATCCCCGAGTAACATAAAAACTAATTAATCCCCATATTCCTACAGTTCCCTATATTTCCACGGGAGCAGGAACGTATACGTATACGTATAAAATTATTTCACCGTTAGAATGCTACACTACCCCCGAGTTACATCAATACTAATTAATCCCCATAATTCTACGGTTCCCTCTATTCCCACGGAAGCAGGAACGTATACGGGAACTATGACACTACAGCACCGATTTCAAAAATTTTTCACCGTTAGAATGACACACTATCCCCGAGTAACAAAAACTTTAACTCATCCCCATACTCCTACGGGAACAGTCACCATATTGCCACGGGAACGGGAGTCTTTACTGATATTGAAAATGCGAATAAAGCTATGTCGGTATGTTTTTCGTATGTCTCCCGTTCACAGAACCTGAGGAAGGACATAGACTATATATTTTTTCACTATATTCCCACGGGAGCAGGAACGTTTACGGGAACTTTGACACTACAGCACCGATTTCAAAAATTCTTCCACCGTTAGAATGCTACACTATTCCTGTGTAACATTAACTTTAATTCATCCAAATATTCCTACGGGAAGGGGAGTCCTTACTAATATAACAAGTGTGAAAGGAGCTCTGTCTGTCCGTCGTTCTATGTTACCATCTCCCGCCCAAATTAATAAACCGATTTAATTGAAATTTTGTACAAGGATTGTTCAGAACCTGAGGAAAGACATAGACTAATATTTTTTCCCTATATTCCCACGGGAGCAGGAACGTATACGGAAACTCTTACACTACAGCACCGATTTCAAAAATTCATCCACCGTTAGAATGCTCCATAATCCCGGAGTAACATTAACCTTAACTTATCCACATATTCCCACGAAAACGGTCACCATATTCCCACGGGAACGGGAGTCTTTACTAATATTGAAAATGCGAATGTAGCTATGTCGGTATGTTTTTCGTATGTCTCCCGTTCAAACTGCTAAACAGATTTTATTAAATTAGCTACAGAGATGGTCTAGACTCTAGAACATGCGGAAGGATAAAGGCTATATATCTATCCTTATATTCCCACGGTAACGGAAATGGGAATTCAAAAACTACGGTCTCAAAAGTATTTTTAACAGGGCTACAAGGTGTTAAAATAGGGGTTGAATGTTTTTTTTGGAAATATGTACCGCAATTTTTAAGGCTAGAATTTTTATTTCCTAAAAAGTTAAGAATGCTGCTGAAAGTCACTATTCCACGCGGACGATGTAGCGGGCACAGCTAGTAAATAAATAAAATTTTTTCACTCGTGTATATTGGACGACAGATTTTCAGTTTTTCTTCGGGTTGCTCCTTATTTAGTAATAAAAATGAAAACCGCTATTGTTCTTCTTTGAAGTATTTTTCTTTTTAATATAACCTAAACCATATACCAGTATTTCAACAAGAAAATCTACATTTAAATCTTTTCAGTAGCACTAAAATAGAGTGTAAGATAAGCCTCTACATTTTCTCCAGTAACCTTTAAGACTGCTTTAAAAATTCCAGGATTAAGATGGGGTGGCATTCTATCATTGGTAATAATACACTTTTTCAAATTGTAAACTCCCTTTTCTAAAGGCGAATCAAAAGGATCGCTTCGTTCAGGAAGGTTTGAACATTTAAGAAGATCTTCCTCCAGATATCTTACGTAAACTGTTGTCATAAAGTCATAAAATGTTCAGTGGGATATTTGATATTATGTAATTATGTGTCCGTCCATGTGCTTCATGTTCATAGTTCATTTGGACCCCAGGGCAGGTTTGAACCCCCAAAGGTTTTTTTGCTTTTCCTTTTTTTTTTTTTTTGAGGTGTGATTAATAATTTCAGTAATTTTTTTTTCCAGCAAATTACTGATTTCTAACTTATTTACTCGCTTGTTCATAATTTTCAACAATTTTTTGAACCTAACGCTGACACTACAAATTTAAAATTTATCAAATTATTTTCCATTTGACGTTTGACTGAACAAATGTTTCTGCTTGTATGCGTGATTTCAGAGTAGATCTCCCAACCGAATGAGAGTAGGCGTTTAGAGTTACTCCGGACTTCTATTTTTCAATGAAACATGAAAAATAGAAAAAATGTAAATCTTTTCACAAAAGGAGTCTATGAAAAACGATATAAGTTAAAATGACTCCTTTATTTTTGTAATTGAAAAATCCTTAAGCCAAATTGGTATGGCCTAGGTGACCGTCTACCATATTGACATTTTGAATAATGGTTACATAGATAGAAATAATAGGTTCGTTAGTAAACTATGTTGGGGGAAGAAAATTTGAACTCCATTTAAAATTGAGAATCTGGTAGCCCTAATCCTATGGAAGCTCAAATTAAATACAGTCTAAAAGGTTGTTATTTCTTCAAAAAATTAAGTCTAAGATTAGGTCTCTATCATCAGTATTGACAGAGAAATCGAATTTAACACGGGTCATGGTACACCAAAGTTAGCCTTTTTTTAAATTGTCAAAAAGTGATTCCAAAGTTGAGAAACGGACTTTACTGAAGAACAATTTTTTTCTTAGAATAAAACCAAGAATCACATCCTAAAGTATGTACCTAACACGAATAACGGGATACCCTGTAGTTTAAGTCTTAAGATTGTTTCTGTCAAGGTTTTGATTCCGATATTCCCACGGGAGCGGAATTAGGAACGGAAACCTAGAAACTACTTGACAGATTTAAGATACTTTTTAAGCATTAGGATACTAATAAATGGAAAGACTAGTAAAGTTTTTATCATTTAAAACATTTTTCATATTTCCTCAGATGTTGTGACGAAACGTCTAACTTTTAACCTTCGCCGCCCCAAAACAAACTACACATACAACTGCTATGAGGCGATCGGCCCATAAACTGTAGTGTATTTCACAGCTCTGTCCTAAACTTATTATAAAATTCACAGTGATAGAATTATTCATTAAATTTCTTCTCTAAATGATGATGTTTCCTCTGGTCCGAATATGATACCACCTATAGTTTTAAAAAAGTGTTCTTTACGCTAAGCCTTCCCTCTCGAATACCTTTTCAAGCTTTCTTCAAAGTCCGGAAAATTTCCTAGTTTGTAGAAAAAGTCTTTTATTACCCATGTTTTCAAGAAGGGTGAAAAAATAGATATAAAAAACTACAGGCCAATTGCAAAGCTTTCATGCATTCCTAAGCCCTTTGAACAATAAGCCTGCGAAAGTTTATCATTCTTTGCAAAGAATATAATCTTTAATCAGCAACACAGATTTATGCAAAGAAGATTGACAGCTACTAATCTTCTCTATTTTTACCATAAATGCTCTAATGCACTCGAAAAGGGATATGAATTAGACTGCATTTACACTGACTTCTCTAAGGCCTTCGACCAACTTTCTCATAATATTATATTATATAAGCTACAAACATTGGGATTTCCACCAGTATTTATTGTTTGGATAAGTTCATTCTTAAGAAATAGGTCATATCAAGTCAAATTTCGAAACGTCTTGTCAAATTCTTTCAGTGGTATTTTTGGTGTGCCACAAGGGAGTCACCTTGGTCCTTTGCTTTTTATTAAATATGTGTTTTATAAATGATGTGATTGCTTGCATATCATACAGCGATATTCTAATTTTTGCTGACGACATGAACATTTTTGAATCTATTGAAAATTTGTCAGATCGCAATTTATTACAAAAAGATATTGACAGTTTTGTTACGTGGTGTTCTAAAAACGGTCTTAGTTTGAACCCTTCCAAGTGTCAAAGTATGACGTTCTCACGAAAAAGGATCCCCTGTATTGCAAATTATTCAATATCTCAGCAATCATTATCTCAAGTCTCGAATTTCCGTGACCTTGGTGTCATTTTTAGTATACTAACCTTGAATTCAATGAACAAGGCTTAACAAGTAAAGCAAATTTAATGCTTGGGTTTATAAAGAGATGGGCAAAAGAATTTAACGACCCCTATGTTACACTTTCCTTATACAACTGTCATGTTCGTCCCTATCTCGAGTATGCTTCTCAGGTTTGGTCACCTCTATATGAACTTCATAAATCTCGTATTGAGGCAGTACAACACAGATTCATACGCTTGTCCTGAAAGGTCTTCCCTGGGAAGATCCTTTTAATCTCCCCCCTTATGAAAATCGTATTCGTCTTTTAAATCTTCAACCACTCTCACAAAGACGGATCAACAATGATTTAGTATTTTTCCATCAACTTATAACAGGTTCAATTGATGCTCCCGACTTGCTCTCTCACATAGGATTCATCTATCGCGGAGGATCTCACCAGCTACGAAATCTGAAGTTTTTGCATTGCTAACACCACAGAACTAACTATGGCATGCATGAGCCATTAGCTCGCATGAGTAGGTTATACAACTCTTACTCTCTTACTTCAGATTTCAATCTTAGTAAAAGTAGTTTAGAATTAAAACTAAAAACCAGTGCTCCACAAGCATGATTTTTGTTTTGTATTTATTTTGTATTTAATTTATTAGTTACTTGTATTTTTTTATGCTTTCAATAATGTTTTTATAGTTTATTTTTGTTTTATCGATGTAGTAAAAGTTAATTATGTTAAATGTCATGTCCTTGTTCGAATACGTTCTTTTGTGTTTGAGTTTGCGTTTTTACTAACCACTAACACTTGCATTAATGATGTAGAGCGTAGATAAGTGCGTACATATGAGCTTGATCTAAGCTCAGTACCGCTTAACACTTGAGATGCAAAAAAAAAATAAAATGAGCTGCATGCGAAGAAGATAAGGAGAAAATTTGTCTACATTTTTTTCATTTATTTGAGTTCACATCCACTACTTACAGCAGAAATGATAAGTAGATGTGAAATTGCCTCTAGAAAGGGAAGAGGAATTACCAGCTGACATTGGCTATGGGAATACCATTGCGATTTAAGCTATAGTTTCTTTTCTGCCCACTTGCACAGTCATTTTTGATTTGATTTAATTGGCCTTGTTTTGAAGTATGGACCTAGTAGGCATAGGCACAACTCATTTCTAAGGTCCATTATATATCAAATCTTCCGCCCTGTTCGACTTTTATAATCACCGTCTCCACTCCCGAATATTAATACTGTGATTTGGATAAATTGGTCTTATAGTGCGTATGGACCCAGTGGGCACAACACACTCATATGCTTTACATTGAGTATGGAATGGACCCAGTGAGCACAACTCTTTTCTAAGGTCCATTAAAAGTACCGAATCAACCAGCCTAGCGACTTAGTGTAATTGGCCTTACATTGAGGATGGACCCAGGAGGCAGCCCTCATTTCTTAGGTCCAAAGTACCAAATCTGCCGCTTTATCGACTTTGATAGTAAAAGGTTGTGCGAATTCCGACCAGCCAGCGTAGCTAAGTACCGACCTCGCCCCGATACCATCGTCAACAAAGTCAACGAAAGGTGAAGATAAACAAGAAAACTCGGCCCTTCAGGCTTGCTTATTAGTGCAGTCAATGAAGCGAGAAATAGGGCCTTACCTCCGAATTTTTTTACTGTGAACCGATTTGCATAAAATTGTGGAATTAGGCTCATCTTACCCTTAACTTCAAATGTGAAAATGATTTGAACACCGCCACCACCCTGGGGGTGGGTGTGTTAAAATACTTTGTTTTTTTATAATCAATTCATATCTTATCAACCTTTGTATTTTATTATTTGTATAGAAAATATTTTTAATCTCATTCTCATTAAATCATCTTAACTGTTAGTACCTTTTGTATTTTATTCTTGAGCTTCTGGAACACTGAAATTTTACTTCAGGTTATGGGCCCAGAAAATTTTCTAGAATAAATTTTAACGATTTTTTTTTTGTCTTATCCCAATAATTTCTATTACATCCAAAAATGGTTGATAAATTTGGATCTTTTGATCGTCTTCAAGGACGTGAAAATTATACGACATGGAAATTTGCCATGAAGACATTTTTGGAGTGGAACGATTTATGGAAAGCAGTTCTTGGGACCGAAGAAGATGAAAAAAAATGAACAAAGGCAAGAGCAGCAATAATTTTGGGTGTCTATCCAAGCAATTATGTGCATATTCAGGATGGCTCAACAGCTAAGGAAGTTTGGGAAAAGTTAGAGTCCACATTTGAAGACAAAGGTCGTGCACGCCGAATAACTTTGGTGCAACAATTAACAGGAACTAAACTGGAAAACTGCACTTCAATGGAGGATTATGTGTCAACGGCAATCAAATCGGCTCAGAGATTGAATGCTATAGGATTCAAAGTCGATGATGAATGGATTGCTATTTTTTTGATGTGCGGTTTGTCGGAAAAGTTCGCACCAATGGTGATGGCTTTGGATAATGTTGACACGAAGCTTTCTAGCGATGCAGTAAAAACCAAACTATTACAAGAGGTCGCCTCTACGAATGATAATGGTGCGTTCTTCAGTGGGAACAGAAAAAAGAATTTCAAGAAGAAAGAAATTCGATGTTATAGTTGCAACAGAATTGGTCACAAATCTCCAGATTGTCCAATGAAGAAAGTAAAACATAATGGGGAGAAGAAAACTGCTGGTGCATCTTTCAGCTCTGTGTTTTTGACTGGTAATTTTAACCGTTAGGACTGGTATATTGATTCTGGGGCAACGCAACATCTCACCATGAATCAAAATTGGATTCATAATGCGAGAAAGCCAGAAATATGTGAAATAACTGCTGCAAATAATACTAAAATGAATGTTAAAATTTGTGGAGTTGTTAAATCAATTTCTAATGTTAATGGTCAACCGAAGATGATTGATGTCAAGAATGTCTTATGTATTCCGGACTTAGCTGCAAATCTTTTGTCTGTTAGTCAAATTACCAAACATGGACATCAAGTAAAATTCTTTACGGACCGTTGCGAAATTAGGGACTCACAGGATAACATCTTAGCAACAGCTTTGCTGGTTGACGGCTTGTATAAATTGAAAAGTTTCAAACAATTTGGGTGTATTGCAACTGCGTCTGCTCAAAGCTGTGAAACCTGGCATCGACGTTTGGGACATTTGAATTATCAAGACTTAAAGAAGATGATGTCTGGTGCTATAGATGGTATGTCGTTTGTTAAAGACGAAGACAAATGCGAAGATATCTGTGTCATTTGCTTAAAAGGAAAGCAGTCAAGATTTCCGTTCAAGAATTCTGGTTCAAGAGCATCTGAACTATTGGAAACTGTTCATGCTGACTTAGCAGGACCGATGGAAAATGTTTCAATTGGTGGAGCTAGATATGCATTTGTGCTGGTTGATGATTTCAGTCGAAAAACATTTGTTTATATTCTTAAATCAAAAGATGAAACATTTTCAAAATTCTGCGAGTTTAAGGCGTTTGTCGAGAAGCAGACTGGAAAACAGATTAAGAACTTTAGATCAGATAATGGGAACTGAATTTTGTAATCGACAGTTTGACAAGTTATTTAAGACATGCGGAATTGCAAGGCAAACATCAACACCGTATAAATGCAACAAAATGGGCTCGCAGAGCGAACAATAAGAACTTTGACCGAACGTACAAGATGTATGTTGCAAGATGCAGTTTTACCAAAAAAGTTTTAGGCTGAGGCTATGTTAACGGCAGCTTATTTAAAGAACCATTCTGTATCTCGTGTCTTAAATGATAAGTCTCCAGTTGAAGTATGGACTGGATCAAGGCCGAATTTAAGTCATTTGCGTATCTTTGGTTCCCGTGTCATGGTACATATTCCTGGTGTTAAGCAAAAAAAATTTGATGCAAAATCTGAAGAATTGATTTTTATTGGGTACTGTCAGGGCACCAAAGGATATCGAATCTATGATCCATCCCGCAATCGAGCTGTTATAAGTCGCGATGTCATTTTTATTGAAAAAGGTAATTTTTCTCAGTCATGTAATAATACAAATGTTCTTCCTGCAAGTTTTGAATCTGATGATCAAAAATTTGGTAGTATTACTGCTACAAATGATCAGCTAACTGAAGGTAGGGAAGTGAGTTCTATCACGAATGATCTGAAAAATCATGAAGATATTTCTGATCCCGATGCTGATGCTGTTGATATTCTGTCACACACTGATTAAGAAAGCGAAAACCCAGAATTAAGAAGGTCATCTAGATTACGAAAAAAGATAGAATTCCCTGATTGCATTTCGTATCTGGCAAGTAGCTTTTTTGACGAACCATTAACTGTTGGAAAAGCCTTAGGTGGATCAAACTCTGTTGAATGGAAAAATGCAATGGATGACGAATATCGATCTTTAATGGATAACAGAACGTGGGAATTGGTAAACTTACCTAACGACAGGAAGGCCATACACTGCAAGTGGGTTTTTAAAATAAAAACGGATTCAACTGGAAATATTTCTCGATACAAGGCAAGACTCGTCGCTAAAGGTTGCAGTCAACGTCCTGGATTTGACTACGAAGAAACCTTTTCACCAGTGGTCAGGTATTCCTCTATACGACTTTTGATGGCACTTGCTTCCAAATTCAATCTTGCTATCGATCAAATGGATGTGATCACAGCTTTTCTACAAGGAGATGTTCAAGAAAACATTTATATGCGGCAGCCTGAAGGTTACGACGATGAGAGTGGAAAGGTATGTTTACTTAAAAAGGCCATCTATGGACTTAAACAACCAAGCCGCCAATGGAATGTCAAATTGAACAATGTATTAATAAAATCTGGATACACTCGCTCTAAAATAGATGCATGTATATACTTTAGACGCGAAAAGGAGAGTATGGTCTATGTTGCTGTCTATGTAGACGACTTACTGATTTTTTCTAACAACAATGCATGGAAAAATCAACTCAAAGCAAATCTTAATAAAAATTTTAACATGAAAGATCTTGGTGAAGCTGGGAGTTGCATTGGAATGAGAATAACCAGAGACAGTAAAACCGGTACGATTTCTTTGGACCAAACCAAATATATTACACAGATTCTTGACCGATTTGGAATGGCCGATTGCCATCCCATTGATTCACCAATTGATCCGAATACCAAATTAACAAAAGAGATGTCAGCTAAAACGCAATATGAGAAAGATGATATGAATAACGTTCCTTATCAAGAGGCTATCGGATGCATCTTATACTTATCTCAATGTACACGACCTGACTTAACATACTCGATTGGAAATCTTAGTAGATTTAATAATAACCCCGGACGTCCACATTGGAATGCTGTGAAAAGAATTTTTCGCTACCTGAAGAAGACGAAAGACTTCAAATTAACATTCAAAACATCTGATGAAGACACTTCAAAACTTCAAGGATTTTGTGATGCTGATTGGGCGTCAGATTCTGATGATCGAAAATCTTTCGCAGGATACATTTTCAAATTTGAAAGCTGTGCGATTTCATGGGCAAGTAAGAAACAACCGACCGTGGCACTCTCTAGTTCAGAAGCTGAACATATGGCTCTTTCAGCAGCCACCCAAGAGGCGGTTTGGATTCGACAATTGCTAAAAGAGTTACTGGACAACTATCAAGATCCTATAGAAATTTTTAGTGATAATCAAAGCGCCATCAATATGGCAAAGAATCAAATTTATAGTCCTAGGACAAAGCATATTGACATTCGTCATCATTTTATCCGTGAACGATTAGACAGAGGGGATATTAAAGTGACCTTTGTTAGCACCAACAAAATGATTGCAGATAATTTGACGAAGCCCGTTAGCAAGGAAAAACACATTTTTTGTACAGTTAATATGGGTTTATCTTAGAAACAATTTTAAATTTTTTAATTCTTTATTCTTAATTTGGTTCTATAATTATGTTTTTAGTTGTTTGATTTTTAACTTGCTAGCTTAGTTCTATGAATAATATGTATTGATTAAGTGGGGCTGTTAAAATACTTTGTATTTAAACACTTTGTTTTTTTATAATCAATTCATATCTAATCAACCTTTGTATTTTATTATTTGTATAGAAAATATTTTTAATCTCATTCTCATTAAATCATCTAAACTGTTAGTACCTTTTGTATTTTATTCTTGAGCATCTGGAACACTGAAATTTTACTTCAGGGTGCCACCCCCTTTTCGGGGGCGAATTTTTTTTTTTTTTTCGAAATATTCTCCGATATCGATAAAAGTACTAATTTTAAGCAAAAAATCAAATACAAAGTATTTCATTAAGTCCAATACTTTTCGAGTTATTGGCAATTGAAAATTCGCAATTTTTCACGTTTTTCATCTATTTATTGCAAATATTTCCAAAACTGTACGTTTTATCGAAAATTTTATTAAGAACAAAATTGTAGCAGGTAAAACTAGGAACAATTTGGTTTTTTATAAAGTATTCCAAGAACAATATTAAGCTAGATATAAAAGATCAAAGCCATTTTTACTTACGATTATAGGTACTATAAGGCAAGTCTTGCAATCGTGCAGAAAAAAAATTTTGAGATAACTACTAAACATGACATTACGATGATAGAGAATACGAAAAAAGTGGGTCCTACAATTCTGTCTGTCTGTCTGTCTGTCTGTATGTCCGTCTGTGTGTATATGGATCTACAGCCTGAACCGCTTGACCGATTTTTTTAAAAATTTGTAGTTAAGCTCTGTAAGGTAGCCTACAGAGGGGTTTTTGGAAATGGGTCTCTAGGTCTTGAAATAACGGTACCTGCCATACAACCGATATGATAATACTTATTTTTCTCGAAAACGGCTCTAACGATTTCGATAAAATTTTATGTGAAGGATTATTTTTTAATTGCTTTTCTCATTACGCAAACTTTCTCATTAATGGCTGACACGATTTTGCTGAAATTTTATATTTAAGAGGTCGTAGATGACATAAAAAAGATTGCATATTAAGATTTGGAAAATTTTAAATTTTGAAATTTTTATTAATTTTTTTATAAAAATTTGGTTTTTTTTTTTGAATATTTTTTAAAAGGTATTGCTGATTTATTTCAATTTTCTTGTCAAAACACCTTCTTGCAACATCTTAAGACTTGCATACCTTACTTTTAAAAAACTTTGTTTTATTAAAAAATGAAGAATAAAAAACCGATTTTTTAAAAAACTGCTCTTGCAAAAGAATAGCGTTTTTTGGATTTTCGCTTGAAACCTTTGGAATATTTAATTTTACTTTTTTTCCATATTTTGCGTGATTTAATTCAATTTTCATTATTGAATTGTAGTTGGCAGCCCTGAGCCCACCAAAAATATTTAGAGCGAATACTAAAACCTTTTACTCAGACTAAATATTTTGGTGTTGTACTTAGCACACAATCGCAAGTTCGTGCGACCCAGTCGTGCCCATTTTTTATTTTGTCTGAAATTTAATCGTTGTGGTCAATGCCATTTAGCGGCGAGCAGATGCAATTTATGCCTTCTAATACAAGAGGATGTTTTGTAGTGCTTGAAATAAGCTTTTAAATGAGCACTATTTGTGGAAATGGTGGAAATGGCACTTATGAAACCCATTGATTTAAAAGAAAAAAACAGTAGATGCTCTCCTTATTTGCACTACAGCTCACTTATTTTACGTGCAAAAGAATTTTAATAGTGCTCATTTAAAAGCTTATTTCAAGCACTACAAAACATCTTGTTGTACTAGAATGCATAAATTGTATTTGCTCGCCGCTAAATTACATTGACCACAACGATTAAATTTCAGACAAAATAAAAAATGGCTTTGATCTTTTATATCTAGCTCAATATTGTTCTTGGAATACTTTATAAAAAAAAAAAACAAATTGTTCCTTTTTTTACCTGCTACAATTTTGTCTTTTATAAAATTTTCGATAAAACGTATTGTTTTGGAGATATTTGCAATAAATAGATGAAAAAACGTGAAAAAATTGCGAATTTTCAATTGCCAATAACTCGAAAACTATAAGACTTAATGAAAAACTTTATATTTGATTTTTTGCTTAAAATTAGGCCTTTATCGATATCGGAGGTTATTTTGAAAAAACAAAAATTCGCCCCCGAAAAGGGGGTGGCACCCACCCCAGGGTGGTAGCGGTGTTCAAATCATTTTCACTTTTGAAGTTAAGGTTAAGATGAGCCTAATTCCAAAATTTCATGCAAATCGGTCCACAGTAAAAAAAAATCGGACCTAAAATGCTTCATTGGCTGTACTATATTCAGTTGCTACTTCTTTATGTTAAGCGATTAATGTAAGCAAAAATAAATTATTGTTAAATTAAAGATTGCAGTAACGTAACTAAATAACAAAACCGATTGTAAGGCAATTACATTGTAAGATCCTTTTCTTGAAATCCGTGTAATAAAGAATCAAAATTAGAAAAACATTTGCCGTGTCGGAGCACCCCAAAGTCTTTTGGCTTCCTTGGCAAAGACCCTGGCCCGCTGAGTCCTACTCCTACTCCAGCTGGAAAATAAAGAAGCATCTCAATGTACGTGTCAGAAGCAATGCTTCCATCGACAGTGAGATTTATTAATTAAATTTAATTATTTGTCAAAAAACTAATAATAAACAAGGATACTACATCATCCATCAGTAACTAAGAATATATTTCATCCCTATATCCCGCCTTGAACAGAAACGGCAACTAGAACGGGAACTTTAAGACTACAAACTAGAGCATCAACGCCGGGTGGCTCAGCTTGTATTAAATAAATATAAAAAAAAAAATCATCTCAAAATATATGTTTACTAGCTGTGCCCGCGACTTCGTCCGCGTGGAATAGTGACTTTCGGCAGCATTCTTAATTTTTTAGGCTACTTATTTTGCAAATAAGACACATTCATGCGTTTTAGTAAACAATCGTTATATTATTTTATTTAAGTATATGTTTGCACACGACGTTCTTATTTTTTCCATCTTTTGCGAAATAAAAAGGTTTTGTGGGATTGGTATACGTGATTCTGCCACATAAAGTTGCCATGGGATTTTTTTCTAAACGAACACCTGCAACTTAAAGCGTCTGAGCCTCATTTATAATGTCCAATCAGTGGGAATTAAAGGAAAACGGGGAATCGAAACGTTTTCTCCTTTTTTCGTTCCAGTCATTATTAATGCCGCATCCCAGATGTGTAATTTGTAGCTGTGTACATTGTACAATTCTGGATTACTCATTTTTGGCACTGGGACACCAACTTGCTGCCACTCCTAATAATCCTAAGAAATTGAGAAACTCTGTAGGGTATGATGTGACTTGCTCAGTGTCCATAATATTGTCTATTGATAGACATTCGCCAACGTCCCCCAATACGTCAAACATATTTTATTAGTTTATATGGTTAACTATCTCATTAGCCGGCGCCGAAATCGCCTTTCAAACAGCCATTCCCGATTGCCAATTATTATTTGAAGATCAAGATAGACATTTCTTCTCGGGTCTAATGTATTTTCGACAGTTTAACAGAAATCACCCCGCAGTGAAAGAACTTTTATCGACCCAGCAGTCTTAAGGTTCCCGTTTACGGTGTCGATCCCGTAGAAATATAGGGATAACTTATTAAGCCTATGTCTTTCCTCAGGCTCTAGGCTATCTCTGAATTAAATTCCATTTAAATCGGATCAGTTTTCTGGGCGGGAGATGAAGATGAAGATGAATGAAGATGGGAGAAAGAAACACGAACAGACAGAGTTAATTTTGGATTTGTAATATTAGTAAGGATGTCCATCTTCGGGTTCTAGACTATCTCTGTACCAAAATTCATATAAATCGGTTCAATAGTTTGGGTGGTAAATATAAACAAAGAAAAACAGAGAGACAGAGTTAAATTCGGATTTATAATGTTAATAAAGTCTTCTATTCCCGTGGGAACATGAGGGCGTTTCCGGAGAATGACTTGAAGTTTACATTACTCGGGAATAGTGCAGTATTCTAACGGTGGACATTTTTTGAAATGGGTGCTGTATTTTCCAAGTTCCCGTTCCCATGGGAATACAGGGATAAAACATATTGCTTAACATATATGTCCATCCTCAGGTTCCAGACTGTCTCTGTACCAAAATTCATATAAATAGGTTCAATAGATTGGGCGGTTAATGGTAACAAAGAGAAATAGACAGACAGATTTAACTTCGGACTTATAATATTAGTAAAGACTCCCGTTCCCGTGGAAACATGGTGACCGTTCTCGTGAGGGATATGGGGATGAATAAAAGTTTATGTTGCTCGGGGATTATGGAGCATTCCAACGGTGGAAGAGTTTTTGAAATCGGTGCCATAGTGTCAAAGTTCCCGTATACGTTCCTGCTCCCCTGGGAATATAGGGAATAAATATATAGCGTATGTCCTTCCTCAGGTTCTGAATAATCTTTGTAAAAAATTTGATTTAAATCAGTTTTTAGTTTGAGCGGAAGATGGTAACATAGAACGACGGACAGACAGAGCTACTTTCACACTTTATATTATATTATTATATTAGTAAGGACTCCCGTTCCCGTAGGAATATGTGGATGAATTAAAGTTAATGTTACTCAGGGATAGTGTAGCATTTTAACGGTGGAAAAATTTTTGAAATCGGTGTTGTAGTTTCTAAGTTCCCGTATACGTTTTCGTTCCCGTGGGAATATAGGGATAAAATATATAGCCTATGTCCTTCCTAAGGTTCTGAGCAATCTTTGTACAAAATTTCATTTAAATCGGTTTATTAGTATTTAGTATTTAGTATTTATTTATTTCTTATAAAACTAACACAGTAAGATAAATCTTATAAGGTAGTGTAAGTTTATTATTTAACATTTAGCTCAAATATAGTAATTATGAGATGTTTCAATACTTCAATAATAATTATAAAATGTATCACAAAAAATGAAAAAAAAAGGAAGTTAATATACCTAATAGATAAGAAAGAAAAGATTAAGATTGAATGTGAAGATAAAGAAAGAGAGAAGTATGAAAAGAGGGAAAAAGAAAAAGAAGAAAAGAATCTTAAAAAATTGAAGTTAGTTGCTGTCGTTAGAGAAGAAAGAATCTAAATTGATTTTGAAAGTTTTCGTGTCGCTAATATCTCGCAGGTATGAGGGGAGTGAGTTCCACAGGTTAACAGCGGCTACAAAGAATTGTCTTTCAGAAGTTAGACATGAGAAACGTGGTAAAATTAATGCTGTGGACCTACTTGATGTTGGAAATCGGAGCTTTTCAAAAAGATAACTGGGTTGGCGTGTTCTTATGATTTTAAACAGAAATATTAAGGTTCGAGACTTAATAAAGTTATCAAAAGACATTTTAACCCTAGTTTACAAACTGGGGTCCATTTGGACCCCAGAGCATGTTTGAACACTCATAACTTTTTTGTTTTTCATTTTTTTTAAATGGGATTTTTACTCAGTGAACAAAATTCAATTTTTTATTCATTTCTTAAGTTGAAACGATTATCAGATGTTTACAGATTTTTCTGCGATTTTTTTGTGAAAAGAACCCGTCCACCCGAACTGGGGTCCATTTGGACCCCAGTACTGAAATTCTATGAAAAATCATATTTTTTCTAATAAATAATTATTTTATTTTAAAAGCAGCCTAGTTTATGTTTAGAAGAATTTAACTTGAAGTTGTGGGCAGTTTCTGGAGACATTTAACACATAAGGTTCTAGTGTGGCAAATGCAACAACATCTGCCACATCCATCGCAGGTGGTTCTGGTTTTCTTGTCATCTGCTCTTGGGCAAAGGTGACATCTGCTTCTTTTACAAGAGAGCCTTTCGGGGACTGTTGGTAATTTTTCCTGAACTCTCCCCAAAATACAGAGAGCATCCATTGCAGATTTTCCAATGCCAGATTGTGTTGCATGTTGAGAACGGTTATTCAATTCTGACTCAACCAGTTCCTCCGCTAGTTCGATGAGTTTATCACTTCTGTACAATTTTTTGTTTCTTCTAGGTGGATTGAAGTGTTGAAAAATGATAACAGTTGCTAGGGCTGCTACGTACAGTAAGTTGTAGAATACAACCATCGGCCAGCGATTTGTTTTGCGTGTACATGAATAAACTGAGACCATTTGGTCGAATACATCGACTCCACCTTTGGTGCTGTTATAATCCAGTATCATTGCAGGCATACTTTGATGACCGGAAGTGGCTTTCTCACAGTTATGTTGTGTTGATAGCAATACCACTTGTTGGTTTGGCCTCGGAACATAACTCACCAACTCCATTTTTCCAGAAAATCCAAAAATGGATGAGTGGACTGGACGATACTGCTTTTTGTTATTGACCTTTACAGGCTCATTCTGCTCATCAAGAACCTCCTTCGCTACAAAAGGTTTAGGCAAATCTCTTTTGTTTTTCCGAATCGTGCCAAGAATAGTGATCTTCTTATCCAGCAACTTCAATGCCAAATCCACCGACGTAAAGAAATTATCAATAGTGAGGTTGCGTCCAGAATTGAAATATGATGGCATCAACGACATCACCACATCCACGACCAAGTTCTGTACCTACTTTGGTCAGAGCTACCAGTGTAGACAGAAAACTTCAGTGGATAGCCCGTTGAGATTTCATACATCCACCTAAAGTTCAAGCCATTTTTGGCAGGCTTGCTTGGCATGTATTGGGGAAATTCAATCATTGTTACCTGAACAAAGTGAAATAATGACTATTTTTTTCTTTTGATAGGCGGACCTGGCAAGAACATTGATATGCATCAATATTACAATCAGTAATTACGTAAAACAGACATATCGAAAGGGATAAGCGGGAATCCCAGATTTGCAAAAATTAGGCAATTTCCATCGTTTTTGAAATTGAAAAATTTTATTGCTGACCTCCTACATACCTGCATAATGACATCTCTGTTTAAATTTCTTTATCCCTGCTATATACAATACTTAGAAACAATTCATACAATAGCCAGAAGAACTATAACTGAACAATATAAGTCAGAAATCAAAAAAATTTCGAAGAAAAAATCGTGGGGTCCATTTGGACCCCAGTTCGGGTGGACACGACTTTTGCCGGTTTGTAAACGAGGGTTAAGAAGGTTTTTCTGCAGATGTGAGACATGATCATATCTTCTTAACCCGTAAATGTATCGGATAGTGCTGTTAAAAGCCACCCTAAGTTTACGTTTACTGATATAGTCACAGTTTGTAAAAAATTTCACATCCATAAGTCAGAACAGGTATAACTAATGTCTTCGCAAGCATCATTCTGGTGTTAAGAGGGGTAAATTTTTGTGCGGTCCATAAAGCTCGAAGTATGCCATACATTTTGCCAACCAATGAATTGATGTGATCATTCCATGTAAGATTTCTATTGAAAATTACTCCTAGATTTTTAGAATTGCTAACAAACTCTAAAACGGTATTGTTCAGTGTTTTGATTCGTTGATGTATTATCGATCGGCTGTGTTTTTTCTTTTCTCTTTAATTAACATTTCTTAAATGGATTCTAAATGTCAAAAATGTCTTAAATTCATTTCCGATGATTATTTTCTATCGTGCGATTTATGTGGAAAAAGTTCACATTTCAACTGCTGTGCTATTAGCAAAATAGACTTAAAAACAATAAGATCTTGTAAAGGTTTATATTTTAAATGTGAAAAGTGTATGCATATTCCATTGCGTGTATACATAGAAAAAATAAGAGATCTCTCTATATACTTTTTGGATAGTTCTCAGAGTGCTGCTGGCAAATCTAGTTCAAATACAGCTAAATTGGATACAAGCCGTCATGTTCGCGACACTACTCGTGCTCAGAGAAACCTCATAGTTGATATGAATGTGAACAACAAACGGTTTTCCACAGCGACTAATAAAAAACTTACTCTCACGGCATCATCCACTCCACACGATCGCATTTCCTTAAAAGATAATGCTCTTACTAAAAACCCGCATTCTCTGGCTCTCACATGTGTTACACCTACGCAGCCTAAATCAACCAACGTTTCCAATAAGTCAACAAATGTTTCCAATGAGATCTCTGCTACTGCTACTGCAGATATCATGGGAGAAAACTCAATTGCTAATGACGACCGAAACTGCAATTTATCCAATGATGTTCAAATGCAAATTAAAACCAATGCTGGGGTTTCCCTTGATGTTGTTGGCGGCGTAAATGGAAGAAAGGCAAATAAAGGAAATGACAATGCTGTTAAGAGAAGTGTTGCTTGCGCTAATGTAAATGATGCTAAACCTAATGAAGCTGTTCTTGTGGTTGATGCCGATGCTGACGTCGATGTTGCAGATGTTGTGATACATGATGGTACTGATACCTATGCAGGAAATAATCTGGAAGCGGTTATCTTGCTTCCATCTGTTCCTAGGCTCCGTTTTATTCATCTCTCACGTCTTATGAAAACAGTCAGCGAACAAGATGTGATTAAGTATGTTGCCCAAAAACTTAAATTACCAACATCAAATATAGTCTGCTCTAAATTAATAAAAAAAGATGTTGATGTTTCATCGCTACATTTTATTAATTTTAAGCTTGGAGTCCCGGTTGAATTCTATAACGATGTTCTTCAAAAGTCTACTTGGCCAATGGGAGTTCAAGTCAAACAATTTATTAATCGTCCAAAAAACGAATTGGGCCCAAAACTATTGTTGGCGGGCAGTTAAACAAATCAACTTCTTTTCCTGATGATGTTGGTGATCTCTTCAATTATGTTGATTTTGTTGCCATAAATGATGCCGATGTTGCTGCTGACGTTCGTTTTGATGAAATCAGACTGAATGATGTTGCCGATTTTCATATCACAAATAATAACGATTCTATTGCTGACGTTGTTGCTGGTGGTTTTATTGATGTTGTTAATGATCATGGTGCTGCTGATGTTCCTGATGTTGATGATGTTCCTGGTGTTGCTGATGTTCCTTGTGTTGCAGTTATTCCTGATGTTGTTAATCCTCGATATGACAGTTTCAATATTTACTACCAAAATGTAGGAGGTGTAAGATCAAAACTCAATAATTTATATTTGTATTTTGCATCTAAAGATTATGAAATCATTGTTTTAACGGAAACCTGGCTGAATGACAGTCATTTTACTAGTGAAATTTTTAATACTCGCCAGTATACAGTATATCGTAAGGATCGTTGTGCGACAACAACGGGTTATGATAGAGGTGGTGGAGTTTTAATTGCAATTCAATCTAAATTTATTTCTTCCCAATTAGACATGTTATCAAATAACTTTACTCATAATTTTGATGTTGATCAATTGATTGTCAAAGTATCATTAGGAAAAAAAACTAATTTGTACTTATGTGCGAGCTACATTCGGTCAGGTGCTTCTTTAGAGCTTTACAATATGTATTTGAACAATTGTAGAGATTTATTATGTAACTTGGGTCCTTCTGACCACGTTATTTGCTTGGGTGATTACAATATTGGGGATATTATTTGGAAGTTTGACACTGATGATAATTGCTTAGTCCCATTTAATGTTACTACAGATATTGAGAGCTCAGTTATTGATTTGCATAGTCAGTTTAACCTAACGCAATTAAATTATATCCCAAATATGCTTAATCGGATTCTTGATTTAGTTTTTGTAAATAAAGAACTTGAAGTCTATCTAGATAGAGTAAATTTTCCAGTTGTAGATAACACAACACATCACGTTTGTCTATATATTGATTGTAAAATATTGTCATATATCTCAAACTCTCATGACATTATTGAATTTTTTGATTTTAAACAAGGAAACTTTGATGCGATGAACCTATTTCTTAGTTCTATTGATTGGGAGACAATCTTTTTAGATCGTGAATTAACTCAAGCGTTTGAGATACTCAAATTGTATTTACAACAAGCCTCAGATGGCTACATCCCAAAAAAAATCTTTAAACAAAACTCGAATCCCCCTTGGTTTAATAAAACACTCTCAAACCTTAAGAATAGGAAAATCAAAGCTTATAAGATTTATAAAAAAAATAGAAATGTTCTGGCCAACCATCAGAACTACCTTACTTTACAGAAAGAGTTTGATGTGCTCAATAAATTCTTATATAATGATTTTATCTTAGATGCTGAATCCCAAATCAAAGCTGATAGTAAACATTTTTGGAGTTTTATTAACACTAAAAAAAATACTACTGGATTGCCCAATTACATGGAGTTCTCTGACAGTACTTCCAGTGATCTATCAACAATCTGTAATCTTTTTGCAGATTATTTTAAATCAGTATATTCTCTTACGTCATATACTGTTTTCCCAAATTTTTTGCCACCAAATAATGTTGTTGATATCGGAAGCATAATTTTAAGTAGAGAAGAAGTATTTGAAGCCTTGAAAGGTATAAACGAAAATAAGGGCGCTGGGCCAGATGAAATCTCTCCTAAAATTATTAAGAAATGTGCAACATCTCTCGCGCTACCCCTTTGCTTAATTTTCAATTTGTCTCTACGAACCGGACAATTTATAGATGAGTGGAAAAAATCATACATCACCCCAATTTTCAAATCTGGATCCAGACAAAAAGTTTGCAATTATAGACCAATTTGTAAGCTTTCTGTTATTCCAAAAATTTTCGAAAAGATTGTCTGTGATAAACTTTACTTTTTCACCAAAAATATTATTGCAGAATCTCAGCATGGTTTTGTGTCAGGTAGATCAACAGCTTCTAATCTCACTGTTTTATGTAACTCCATTGTCAAAGGATTTGAAAAGGGTTTTCAGACTGACATTGTTTTCACTGATTTTGCTAAGGCCTTTGATAGGGTTGATCATGAAATACTTATTCATAAACTCTCACTGCTAGGATTTCACTCACATTTTTTAAAATGGATACGCTCGTATTTATATAATCGGATCCAGCACGTTAAAATTAAAAAGTTCAAATCCAAAACTATCAAAGTAACCTCTGGTGTTCCACAGGGAAGCCATATTGGACCCTTACTGTTTTTACTATTCATAAATGATATTCCTAATGTTTTGAATTCTTCCAATTATTTGCTCTATGCCGATGATGTAAAAATTTTTAAAACTATAAAATCTGTTGATGATTGTATATTATTGCAAGAAGATCTGAACAAATTAGCGTTGTGGTGCAATATGAATTTGCTTTTCTTGAACGTCTCTAAATGTCAAAGTTTTACCTGTTATAGGAAAAACTCACCAATTTTGTTTAATTATTCAATAGATGATATTGTTTTAGAAAAGGTTAATCAAAAGAAAGACCTTGGAGTCATATTGGACTGTAAACTTTCATTCAAATCCCATATTGACTATATAGTAAATAAAGCCTATAAGATGCTCGGATTTGTAAGAAGGAACACAAAAGAATTCCATGATCCTTATGCGCTCAAATGCCTTTACTCAGCTTTTGTCAGATCTAATCTGGAGTATTGTAGTGTTGTTTGGAATCCGTATTACAACACTCACTCATTAAGGATTGAAAGAGTGCAGAAATCTTTTACTAGATACGCTTTCTATAAACTAAATTGGAACATTGATAGGCCTCCTTACTCTGTAAGGTGTCAGTTGTTTGGTATGCAAACGCTTGAATTAAGAAGAAGATACTTTTCAATTATGATGATCAAAGATATTTTAAGTAATCACATAAATTGTTCTTATTTGCTTGAAAAGATTAATTTGTATTTTCCCTGCAGAAACCTTCGCACGGGCTTCTACCTACGTGATGAGTTTTCTAGATATAATTACGGAAGAAACGAACCCATCTCACGTTGCATCAAAGTGACGAATAGTATTTTATCCTTTGTAGATATTTTTCAACTCTGTGCAAGAGATAGTTTTAAAAAAAATGTCATGTTTGTTTTGATATCTAATCCAAACATAATATCTTAATGCATATATACATATATCTATCCTGTTACATATTTATATTATTGTCATTATTATTTAGTATGTAAGTCGTAATCTGTAAGAGAATGTAAGACTCTGATTGATGAAATAAACTAAACTAAACTATTGAGGGAAAATATGATAGATCGAGAGTGTTTTTCGAAATAATTAGGCACTTGCACTTGCTTTCGTTAAGAGCTAACCCATTACAAGAGGCCCAATTGGATATTTTTTCAAGTTGTTGATTTAAAATGAAGGCACAATTTTCAATGAGACCTAACGGACAACTTTTGTAGATTTGAATGTCGTCCGCATAAAAGTGCATAGAAGCCTCGGGGATTATATGCGCAATTTCATTGATATAAAGAGAGAAAAGGAGTGGGGCCAAAATCGATCCTTGTGGAACTCCTTGTTGAACAGGAAGAAAATCTGAAAGAATATTATTTACACATACTGCTTGCTTTCGATTACAAAGGTAGGACGATATCAACTTAACAGCCTCTGGAGAGAAATTAAACCTTTGGCGTAATTTATTCAAGAGAGAATGGTGGTTAACCATGTCAAATGCTTTGGAGAAGTCTAATAAAACTAAAAAAGTAACATTTTGATTATCAAGCTCATCTCTGATATCTTCTATAACTCTTAAAAGTGCTGTTGTACAGCTATGCTGTGAACGAAAACCTGATTGTATTTGCACTAATAGGTTGTTACGTGTTATAAAATCGTTTAGCTGTTTTTGCATTATCCGTTCGCAGACTTTAGAGAGGAAGGGAAGTATAGAAATAGGTCGAAATTCTTCACAAGCTGAATTTTTGGGAATAGGAATTACTTTTGCCAGTTTCCACTGCTGAGGATAGACTCCGGAGGTGAGGATTGTGTCAAAAACGTGGGTAAGGTAAGGAAGAAGGATTGGTAAAAGGCACTTCAAAAAGATTGGGTTTAGCTGGTCAACACCTACAGCGTTCGAGTGTACTGAAATAAAACATTCGACTACGTCCATGCAATTCACACAAGCAAAACTAAAGTTAGAATCCGTGGAGGACGTGGATAAATGAAATTGGGGCTGATAATCTCTTAGAGGTAATGCATTGGGAACATTTAAAAATTTAATGTTGATATCGTTTATGTTCGTGTCTGTTTTAATATTCTTTCGTTCTTTTCCGATTCCAAGTTTTTTCAAATTATTCCACATCTTACGACCGTCAGCGTTAGGACCAAGAAGGTTGGAGTAGCATTGTTTCTTGGCAGCATTAATCTCTTGAGTAACCTTATTTCGTAAAGATTTATAAATGGTGTGGAAATCTACAAGGCGGAAACGTACCCAGCTTCGATATGCTTGATCGCGCTGATTCATAAGCTCTTTGATCCTTCTTGTAAACCAAGGCTTCGAAGAACGCGAACTTCTTAGAGTCTTGATGGGTACAAAACGATCAAATAGAAGATTTATATTGGAGTTCAAAAATTCAATTTGATCATCAGATGAAGTCATGAGGTAAACATTACCCCATGGTATCAAATTGCAGTGATTTTCAAGCGATGGCCTATCAATGTTTTTAAAATCCCTATATTGAATGAGAGAATCTACCGGATCTTTTCTCGCACTAAAATCGTAGATCAAAAATATCAAATCATGCCTAGAAAAAACTGGGGCTCCAAGTTGATCGTAAAAAAGTACTCTATTCGCTTCACTTACATAAAAATGATCTAGCAAAGTACTTGATGTTTGTGTAAAATGTGTTGGTACCGATATATTCACTGGGTGTAGATCGTAAGAAGTCATGTTATCACTTAACCTTTTATCTGTCAAAAGATCGCTATTGAAATCACCACATATAATAATGTTTGATGATGTTACCGTAAATTCTTCAATGACTTCATAAACGCACTCTAAATCAATATATCGGTTTGGCCTATAGATTGTTCCTAAGAGTAGGCTATTACTTCTCCCTATTACATCCGAAAATAAGTACTCACATGGGCAGCCTTGTTGAGAGACATACTTTTTTTTACATATCAGGTCATTTTTTAGGTAAATCGCAACACCTCCACCACGGTGGCCTCTATCTGAACGAAAAATATTATAGCCATTAAGCGAATATGTTGCATCTCTAACATCTGTAGAAAACCAGGTCTCAGAAACACAAATTGCATCGACCTTCGAATTTTCAAATAAATATCTAAACTCATCGATTTTCAACATCAAGCTTTGTGCATTAATATGTGCTATTTTAAAACCCTCACGTCGATTACTAAAAACTTGTATCATAGATTGCAGTATAACATCACTGGTGACACCTCTGGAACTCATATTATGCTCACTCAACTCTGTAAGCAAGGGTTAAATGGCGAGATATCAACAAAACAAGAAAAACATTGTTGTTCAAAACTAAGCAACTACTTTTACAATAAAATAGATTAAAATGAATCATTAATTGAAAATAGAGAAAATAGAAAAAAGAAGGAAGAGTGAAAGAGAATAGGATAAAAATAAAAAATAATACTTGAAATAATTTTATGGAGTGCATCTTGAATTCAAACGTCATAGGTATGTGTAGGTGAGTTCAACTGTGGTCTTCTTGTTGATCTTCTTCATAATTGATAGTCGCGGCTGCGGTGATGGCTTTCATTGTGGTATCATTATTGATGAGTATTGTCTCCCCGTCGGCGCTCTTTTTCACAAACACAGAACCCGAGTGCGTATATACTCTATAGAGAGCACCACTATGTTTGAGACGCATTGCTTGTTGCAAAAAAGAGCGATTTTTTAACGTCAAGCTCCCGTGCAAATATATGTTGTGTGTTTTTACTTTTTTATTTTTGTCAACACATACTCCAGTGTCATCAAGTTGCAGTGGTTTGGGCGGGAAATGGTAACATAGAACGACGGACAGACAGAGCTTCTTTCACACTTATTATATTAGTAAGGACTCCCGTTCCCGTAGGAATATGTGGATGAATTAAAGTTTATGTTGCTCAGGAATAGTGTAGCATTCTAACGGTGGAAAAATTTTTGAAATCGGTGTTGTAGTTTCTAAGTTCCCGTATACGTTTTTGTTCCCGTGGGAATATAGGGATAAAATATATAGCCTATGTCCTTCCTAAGGTTCTGAGCAATCTTTGTACAAAATTTCATTTAAATCGGTTTATTAGTTTGGGCGGGAGATGGTAACATAGAAAGGTGATCAGACAGAGCTACTTTTGCATTTATAATAATAGTGAGGACCGGTTCCCGAGGGAATATTCGAATGAAATAAAGCCTATGTCCGTCCTTAAGTTCAGTCCAATCTTTGTACAAAATTTCATTTAAATCGGTTTATTAGTTTTGGCGGGAGATGGTAACATAGAACGACGGACAGACAGAGCTTCATTCGCACTTATTATATTAGTAAGGACTCCCGTTCCCGCAGGAATATAAGGATGAATTAAAGTTTATGTTACTTTGGGATAGTAAAGCATTCTATCGGTGGAAAAATTTTTGAAATCGGTGTTGTAGTTTCTAAATTCCCGTATACGTTCCCGTTCCCGTGGGAATTTAGGGATAAAATATACAGCCTATGTCCTTCCTCTGGTTCTAGACTATCTCTGTACAAAATTTCATATCAATCAGTTTGGTAGTTTGGGCGGGAGATGGTAACATAGAAAGCCGGACAGACAGAGGGACTTTCACATTTATAATATTAGTTAGGATATATCCACCCACAGTGTGGGTGGTGTATAAGTTGGTGTTGAACAGCATTTTTGAGAAATATGTCAAAGAGATCCAATTGCAGTAGTTTCAGTTGAAAATTTCGCGTGAATTTAAAGATGTTATTAATCTTGTCATTGTTATTGAAAAGCAAAGTTCAGCTATTAAAAATAAAATTATATTAATCTTTTATCTAAATCACCGATTCGCACGCTCGTTAGCAGTATGAACTTAGAACTCAGTAGAACTTATTTTATCTTTTCATTTTAATGACAAAACTTATACCAAATAGAACTCGCACGAATTCTGGCAATGGCATGAAATGTTCAATTTAAACGAATTCAATAAGGCGGTGTTTAACGAACGATCTTTTTAGCTAATGCCAGAAGAATCCCTCCTAGCAGTTGAAGGAAATCGCCCAGAAAATCTCTGCAAAGCAAATCGAAAAGGTGATGATTTTTTCATTCATTCATAACCACGTGTATAAAATAATATTATATATATTTCTTTTGGTTGTTTTACTTGAAGAATTTGAATATAATCAAGTCTCCCCGGGAGCCAATTCCAAAGAATGTTATGACCAAGGATAACTGAAAATATCGACCAGATGCAGAGTTATCGCATTTAGAGCGCGAGAACAACATGCGGTCGGGTGACGAGGCAGGTAGCTCGGGCTGTTAGAGGACGAGCGACCTCCGCTTCACAACTGTTGACCTTTTGTATGGTCAGGCAGCTATTTCGGGAAATTCTATTCTTTCTTTTGTACGCGCCTGGAATCCCCGATTAAAGTTACTACAATTAATAATTTTTTCGTGATGAAATTTTAAACGCAATTAAGCGACCGATTTAGATGAAATTCGCTGAGATTATACTCTCAGATCTCAGTTATATTATTGAAATGATGTACCTAAAGTTTGAAAGGTAGCGTGTAAATAAATGATTTTTCGGGGGTCGAATGTGTCGAAAAAATTGCCGAAAATGTAAATTTTGGAGTAAAAAGGCTCCAAAATTTAGAATTTTGCACTTTTTAAAGCAGCTTATAAAACAAAATATAATATCCCAAAAATAAATAAATAGGGTGGTGCAAAAAAGCGAGAGGCCCAAGGGCATATCGCATTTCTCACAACCATGCCTTTGTGGGGGAATGGAGGGGACCTACAATTTTTTGCCGGTTCCGAACGGCTAATTGAGAAAGCGCTTTTCATGGCAATGAATTTACTAACGGAGGACTTGGCAATTCCTCGCGAAAGGCGATACCCGTGGAAAAACATTTTTGCACTCTGCTGGGATTTGAACCTCGAACCTCTGAGTTAGCAGGTGGACATGCTAACCATCACGCCACGGGTACCAGTGGGTAAAGCGAAGTATAAATTGCCATCACACAAGGACTTAGAACATCGACGAATTGGACAATACGTCAGGATCCGCTAAAGACAGAAAAAAACATCAGTGCGGAGGAAAACGGAGAACAACTCTTGCCGACCGCTGTTGCTTTCGGGTTAAGGCAATTGAGAAATAAAACTCTCTCCAGAAAAACGAAGGCAATCTGCTACAAACCGTTGATCATCCATCCTAGGATGTATTTTACTGCTTCTCTATCGGCATTTCGTGCTAAATTATGAAAAAAAGTAAAACGAAAGCTATAGAGCGGCACTATAAAGTAGTTTTACCTCCACAAAATCCTCAATGTCTAGTTCCTGTATACAGAGTGATTATCCAAGCAATTCTACAATCGCTAAAGAGAAAATAACTGCTTCGTGACAATCGCAAAATGTACCGCAATTCTCCATAGAAAATTACTGTGATTATTTTATAAAACTTTTTAGCATTGCTTAAGGATTTTCCCATGTATTCAAACCAACCCTGCGTTAAAGCGCACTAAGGAAAAAGCAGATACTGAGATAATTGCTCAAGCTGTTTTTGAGTGTTACGAGTATAACGAACGACAATTTATTTCTATGTTATGTATGTAGATGGACATAAAAGACCAGAACATTTTAACAAAATCACTGCAGCCTGACATGTGCGTGAATCACAGCAAATGATGCATAAATCGTGCAGAAAAAGTATAATTATAATTTCCATTAGAACAATATTATGTGAATCCAATTTTGCATCGGTTCCTATTGAAACATGGGGCAGACTTATTTAATGGAATGTACTAAGGAATCCATGACAGTGTTGTGGGGAGTCTTTTACTGTGTCGGTCGAATATGAATCGCACTGCTGTGGACTTCCTTGCCATTGTTGCTCTCGCAGCAACTCAGTCAAATAACAAATTTTTAACGTTATTGGAAAATATACACAAGGACGAGAAATTTCAAAGTGTTTTGATTTTGAAAGAAGTATTCAACAACACTTCATTTGACGATAGTTTCATCTATGACGTTTCGACAACGTTGCAAGTTCCAGTGATAATTTCAACCGCATCCACTTCGTTCTCAATAAAAGAGGAATTTAATGAAAATATTCTTACCATCGTTTGCTTGGATTTTAAGAAGCTCATTCTGCAAAAAGTCTTGAAGTACCTTCAACACATGCGATCCTGTAAGACAATATTTCTCTTTAACACCCAATCAAGTGATGAACACGAACTGGAGGAGTTATTCAAGTTTTGTTGGGAAAATCACATGATAAACGTGATGGCAGTTTTTCAAGATTTTCAAAACTCATCAGTGTTTTACAGGTACACCAATATTCCGGTTTTCAACATTGAAAAAGTTAATTTCATTGAAAGACGAATGACGACTGCATATTTCCCAAATCGCTTACGAGATCTCAAAGGAACTTACTTGCCTGTAATATTTGGAGGTACCGATCCAGAAATTATTGTCTCAAAAAACTCACAGGGTGAAAACGTAATCAAAGGATACATGGGACATCTATGGGATGCCCTAGCGACAAAACACAATGCCAGGTTGAATAAATCAAACGTCAATCTTATAGTTCCTACAAGAGAATTGAAAGAGTTGATATTTAATGGTGAATTTGAAATACTAGCTGCATTTGTGCACAATCGAGCAGTTTCTATGGACTGGATCTCCTATCCTTTCAACAAAATTGATACGTGTATAATGATTCCAGTGGAACCTAGGGTTCCCATATCTAAAGTGTTTGGAATAGTTTTTCAGTTGGATGCTTTCCTTATTACAGTCGGACTGATCACAGTGTTGTCAGCATTGTTGAAATTAGCCATGGTTTTATGTGATGATGGCAAAAAGTTCTGCTTTTTCAATGAAAATTGCTTTCGATGTATACTTGGACAGTCCTTGAAAGAGAGATCCAATACCTCTTTCAGTCTTAAGATCTTGTATACTGTGATTTTCTATTTTGGAATCATGCTGGTGACATCGTATGACGCATTCCTTCAAACTTTAATGACAAGTCCCCCATTTGAGAGAAAACTACAATCCTTTCAAGATCTGCTTGAATCAAACATCAAGGTATTGGCTTTCAAACCGGAGGTAGAAAGTTATTTTGCAGAAAATCCAGATTTCAAAAATCAATATCAAAATATCTTCAAAAAAGTAGATGACTACAATTACACTGTCCATCAATTGGAGATTTTAAATCCAAAGTTTGCACATGTTATCAGTAGCATCAAGTGGAACAATATCAAAATTCAACAACAGCTGTTAAGTCAGCCAATGTTTCGTTTTCCTGAGGGAATGTGTTTAAAGATGAGAAGCCTGCCTTTTTTCACTATCAATGAGAACTCAATTTATAAAGAAATTTTAAACTTTCTACTTTTGGAGACATCCTCATCTGGTTTAATGGATTTTTGGTTAAGGCGTTCCTTTTATGAACTTCTTGAAAATGGAAAAATAACGTTGAAAAGTCAATCGATCGATTCAGAGCCGAAACCAATAAGAGTTGAGGACCTGAAGGGTGGTTTTATGCTACTGGTCATTGCCCTTGCTTTAAGCACTTTGGTCTTTTTGGGTGAGATATATGTTGACAGGAAAAGAAGGAATGGACTGCAATGCAATGGTGGAAATAAGCTGATCATTGTTGCGTTTTTCGTGCTGTGATAAGACGATGTTTCCCTACCGCTGGTAGGGATTAGTGTAAGAAACTGAAATTTGTTTTGAGCTGAATATTTAAATACTGATTGGATTGGCAGTTACTTATCCTATACAATAAATGACTTAATTTTTTAACTTATCTTCATTCTTGATATAAAATAAGCACTTTGTTTTTTTTTTTATCCTGCTACTAATAAATATATAAGATTGTGTTTCAAAAACTCACTGAAGTTTTAAACTTTGTTAAGTAAAAAAAAGTAATAAGAAAGAAAAGGCTGCGGCTCAGACTTATACATTAATTTAAAAAAGTAAGAAGGGTTGTGCAACAAAGCTATGAAAACCTTGTGGTCTAATGCCATTTCCCAAAGAAATAACACTGAAACTTTGAAGTTTAAAATTTCGGTCTAGAAGTAAAGTGTAATTATGAACGATTCATATTTTCATAGAAAATTAATTGTTCTACAAAAGAAGTTTCTTATCATTTTTCGATAAATTCGCTCCTTAAAAAGTTATTCAAGGTTAAAGGTCCGCAAATTCAAAAAGTTTTATGCCGAAATTCGGAATCGGTGAACGGTGACTTCTAAACTTAAATTTTTGGTCGGAATTCTCTCCCCAGTAGACAGGCAATAACAAGTTTAGTGAATAATGTGAGTCTACACCTTCGTTGTATGATGTTGCCGTGTCAGTGAGACAACGATTTGGTCAAAGTTTCGAAAATATCAATTCCTTTCAAGTCTCCCTAGCAAAAAATCCAAATCAGTCGATTCCACCGCTTTATCAAGATTTGGGCATCGCTAGGGCCATATTAATCTTCAACGAGGCCCTAGGCAACCATCAGTTTGGGGGCCCTTTTTCACGTCTGTTCCATTCTTTTTCGATTAAAATAAGAACTTTTAGCTTTCATACAAATTTTATTGTCAAAACGTAACAATATCAATAAAATTAACATCAATATTTTAAACATGTTTTTTTCTACATTTTTTTTTCCGGCAAATTCATCAATTATATCATCAATATTAATTTTCTTCAAAAAATCTGACTCAATGAAAAGTATACCTAACATGTCTAGTCGCTCTTGTCGCGTTGTAGCTCTTTTAGCATCTTTGACTTTTTTTAATTGTTAAAAGGTTCGTTCGGAAGAACAATTTGTGTGATCTTCAATGTTAAAAAAATTCAAAAAGCTATTTCTGTGTTAAGAAATACATCGGCTAATTGATTTTCCATTGGAATCTTATACAAATGACTAATGAGAAATTCTTCCAAATCTCTAGAGCAAAAACGAACTAAGTTATTTATATGTAGTTTCGTGGAGTTCTCCATCACTAACAAAAAAGTTGATGAGAAATGCAAATATCTCTGAAACTTCCATATATACACTTTATCACGTCGCGTCGCCGTCGTTTGATTTTACTGTGAAGTTTGTCGATGATTTCGAGGACACCTTTTGTCCTAAAATCATTGAGAGGCTAAAATTCAACTTCTGGAGCATTTCCGTGCGTCATTAGGTTGTTTTTATTACCTATACCAAGTAATAATTTTTGTTTTTTCCTCGAAATCGTTGAACTTTTCACGGAATGAAACTAAACTCTCTTTTAACGAGCCGTACAGAAAATCGAATGTATGTATGCATATATGTATTTTTTTTTTGTTTAGAGAAGACTTAAAAAAATATGAATGATGAAGAAATAATTTACTTAAGAATTGTATTATATTCTTCTAAATTTATTATAATCATCCTGCACCAACTGCAACCATTGGAATTGAGATTTCGGTACTTTAAATAACTTCTTAGAACATAATAACATAGATAACATTGGTGATTTAAATGCAAGGATAGGAGAGGAAGCGGGCAAAGAGAATACATTTGCAGGAAAAGTAAAGTTGACAAAAAATATATGACACAACATTGTCATATAAGTGTGATAGTCATATACACTCATGGTCACACAATTAAGTCATTTTTATAAAATTAGGTTAACATATCCATATATTAAGTACAAATTACAACCAAAGCAAAATTTGTTCAAATTCTAAACATTTACATTCACAATCATTAAAAAAAACCAAAGAAAATAAATTCCACTATAACAATAATCATTTCTTTAACAAAAAATCAATAATATATAAAAAAAAGCGTGGCCATTTAATTAGGTCACATGAAAAAAATAATCAAAATATGATAAAAACATAGTTTTTTAACCGCACCGATATTTCGTAGGATAGCCTTTCTGTTTCGATACGGCGGATATTCTCCTTGGCATGGAGTCCACCAAACCTTTCCATTGCTCTACGCTACTATTCTTCCACTCTTTCTGCAAAATACTCCAGAGAGTAGTCTTGCTGGTTGGTTTTTTTCCGCAACTTTTTTTTTAGAATGTCCTAAAATTTCCAATAGGGTAGTAGTAGTAGTAGTAAGTAATTCTTTATTCAAATTTATACAAAAATATGAAGTTAGACTACAATAAATGTACAATGAATAAGTAGTGATATAGTTAATTTAAAAAAAAAATTAGTATGAATATCACATCAAAGTATGTATAACTTAATTGAAAATACAATCAAATATGTTTTTGTTTAATATTATAATAAGTTTTAGGTATTACTGTGGGGTGAACAGTTATTTTTAATTTTATCTGTAAGCAGAATTAGTTCTTTAATAAATTTCATAATAAGCATTGAAAAAAAAAAACAAATGATTTATATTATTTTCGATATTTAAACTACATTCATGAAAGGTATAAGAGGGCATTTACAATTTCATCATGGTTAAAACTTAGAAGCCAGAGCTTAACTTGCTTTAGAAAAGGAGATGTGTTTCTTAGGAGCCTTAAGTTTAAAGGCAGTGTATTAAATAATTTACAAGCGACAACAGTGCAAGAGTTTCGAAAATGGGTTGTACGAAATGAGGGTATATTGACTAGACATGCTGAGTTTCTTCGTAAGTTACGCGTATCAGTAATAGGACTTCGGAGATATCCAAAGAAAATTTTTAAAACCTTATAGTAGAAGAGATGCTTCACTGGAAGAATGTTCAAGTTTCTAAAAAGAGACATAGATGGGTTCATACGATTTACACCAGCAAGTAAACGAATAGCTTTTTTCTGTAATAGAAGCAAATTTTGTAAATAAGACGTAAAAGGGTTTAAGTCCGGTGACTTGCTGGCCACCCCAAAACATTCACTTTACGCTCTTAAAGGAAAGATTTCACAACTCTTTAATTGTGTTTGGGGTCATTGTCGGGCTGAAAGATCCATCATTGGGGTAATAGGTTCTTGGAGTTGCCGAGAAGATTTGTGTCCAGTATGTCCCGGTAGTCAATACCTGTCATTTGACCGTTCATTTGACACAGCGGATCGACACACCATGGCTTGTGAAGAGCCCAAACCATTATTATTATTGTTTTTTTTTATTCATTTTGTATTTTTCCAAGTATCATAAAATGTATGGGTTTTTGTCTTTTTGAGCTAACTTAATGCTGAGTTTTTTCTTTATTATTGTTTTCTTCATCTGTAAAAAATAAAGAATCTCTATCAGGCCTTTTCTCCAAAAAAAATTACCTCAAAGTCAAAACTTTGTTTTGGGAAGAAAATTTGAACACCACTTAAATTTGAAAATCTGGCAACCCTAAACCTATGGAAGCTCAACTTAAATACAGTCTTGAAGGTTGTTATTTCTACAAAAAATTAAGTTGAAAATTAGGTCTCTATCATTAGTATTGACAGAGATATCGAGTTTAACAGAGGTCAGAATACATTAAAGTTAGCCTTTTTTTAAAATGTCAAAAAGTGATGTAAAACTTGAGAAACGGACTTTACTTTAAAAAATTTTTTTTCTTAGAATATGACCAAGAATCATATCCCAAAGTATGTAAAACGAATTACGGGACACTCTGTATAAGAACATATAGATAGACAGATAGATAAGTTAGCAAGTGACTTATGAATTAAATAAAAAATATTCTTAAGCCGGTAAGTGACTTATGAATTTAGAATAGTTTTATTAACAGCCTAGTAGGTTAGGTTAAAATGGCTGTCAGGAAAACAACTCATATATTTAGACCAATATTAGGTTTATTGTGATTGTACGAAAACATGGTTTCCAATTTAAGCTTTTCATAAAGTTCAACTTTATTTGCCACAAGTTGGCTTAAATTTTGTATAACTTCATAAAATTTACAAAAAATGAAATGAAATGGTAGTAAAATGCTGCCTCGTGTCGTGCTTCACAGATCAGACATAGTAAATGACAAGAGAGCGAAAAGCGGAAAAAACAATATTTGCAATATGGCTGCCGGTGTGTAAAAAATGGCGGACTATCAAATACTTGCAGCATCCAAGCAGAGGAACTATTTCTGCTTTAGGTTTTGTTACAGTGATACCATAAGAATTATGCGAGGGAGTACCACACTTAATAAAACCATTTGGAGCTTTGGATAAACAGAAAAAGATGCGGGGTATCTGTGCTCGCCAGATCACTTAGATCTTCAAGGAAATATTTTCCTGGATGCCGTTTTCTTTTAAAGGAGAGTGCAGGAGGTGTGGAATTGTCTCTTCCTCCTCCTCATCTAAGCATTTTCTGCAGAAGTCATTAGAGGAAACGCCAAGTCTTATGGGTTATGGCGTGTCTTCCTATCAGACAATGTCCGGTGATGACATTGAGTTACGGAGCTAAAGTGCAATCTCGTTATGGATAACATAACATGTCTTGTGAGTTTTGGATCTAGTCCTGGCCATATCCGTTTTGTTGCCACAAACGTGGTGATATTGTTCCACCTTTAATCTGTTTTATCCATTGCCTCTTGCTTTAGCATAAGTTTACATGTAGCGATTGGTATACCAATATTCAACCTGCTGGTTGAGATCGGTGGAACGGTTCCTTCTCTGACGAGTTCATCGGCTTTGCAGTTACCCGCGATATCTTTGTGCCCCGGCACCCAAATAAGGTGAATATTGAACTGTTCGGCCATCTCCTTAAGAGATATGTAAGCGACAGTTAAGGGCGGTTACTGAGTTCGTAGAAACAGCGCCGAGTGATTTGAGGGCTGCTTGACCACTGAGAAAATCCGGATATTCGTTGAGGATATTACCTTTTTTTTTTAGCCATGATAGGACCTCTTTGATCGCCAGAATTTCCGCTTGGAACACGCTACAATGGTTTGGGAGGCGAAATGGGAGACTTACGTTAAGTCGTTTTGAGTACACCCCGCAGCCAACCCCTTCCTGGGTTTTTGACATATCTGTATAGAAATGAATTGAATCATCTCTCAAAAATTCATCGTCTTCCCAGGTCGTTCTCGGTGGGATTGAAACTTGGAACTTATTTTCAAAAACCAATTGGAGGATGGTGTAGTCGGAGTGACAAGATGTTGTTAACGGTCCATTGGGAGATAGCTCTCATACGAATGGCTGTACTGGCGGCCATTTGTTTGAGACTTAGGTTAGGTTAGGTTAGGTTGAATGGGGGGTGCAGCCACAAGTGGCAACACCTCACTCGGATCTCGAGGATCCATTGTGCTCCCCGGGAAATCATAGGATGAGGAAATGGGAGGATTGGAGAGGTGGATGGTTATTGTGGTAGGGAACTCCCACTGAACCATTTGGAGCCCTGAGTAAATTTCAGGACGTTGCTCAGTGGGAGGTTAGAGATGTCGCCCAGTTCGTCGAAGAAGTATTCTCCGAGGGTTTTTTTCCGAGTGTGGGCTAAGCTAGGACACTCACAGAGGAAGTGGAAAGATCCCTCCTCTGCCTCCTCATCTTGGCATCCTCTACATAAGTCGGATGTGCTAATGCCCATTCTCATCATGTGGGTACCCAACGAGTTGTGACCCGTGAGAATGCCAATCAACAGAGAGAGCCGAGGTCTGCTTAGCTGGAGTAGAAATTCTGTTTTTTTCTTGGAAATATCTGGCCAAAGGTTTCTAGAGACTCGGCATGTTTCTAAAGATGACCACCTGTCATTGGCGATTTTTAGAAAATTGTGTTTGATTCTGCTTTTTTCTTGCTCTAGTGGCTTTAGAACTGAAGTGTTCGCTTCGCTGGATTCGAGTGCTGACCCGATTTTTGCCAGCTTATCCGCCATTTCATTACCGATAATGTCACGATGTCCAGGAACCCAGGTTAAAATAACTGTGTTTGTCTCACTGAGCAGTCTAAGGTTACTGCGACAGCTGTCTACTAGCCTGGATTTTGTGATAATGGATGAGATAGCTTTAATGGCCGCCTGACTGTCTACAAAAAAGTCAATATTTTTGTTGATCAAGTTTTGCGTAGCAAGGTGCTTCGCGGCTTCGCTCACTGCAAGTACTTCTGCCTGAAAGACACTGCAAAAGTCGGGAAGCTTTATTGATCTATTCATGGTGGGGTAGTCTGAGAAGATACCTGACCCTACCCCTTCGTCCGTTTTGGAACCATCTGTGAAGACGGAAATGTGATTTCCTTTTATAACCCTGTTTTCCTCCCAGCTTTCTCTTGTCGGAAAGACTGTTAGGGCTACTGGATTGAAGTCAATATGTGGGGGGGTATCAGTGGCGTGGCGTCCATATAACACGATTCCCATCGTCTTACCTTTTAAAATTTATCCCTTGTTCATAGAAAAAAACAGCAACATAAGTCTACAACTAAGCAGTCAACAGCCTATCCTTGCCCATACACACAATGTTCTTCAAGCACTTTTAAATTTGCGAGATACACACACAATACACAAAGCATACACAACACACAAGGCATTGAAAATCGCCGCGCAGAACATATTTTGTGTTTGTCCCTGTCTTTTCTACGATATATTTCCACCCCGGTGCACCGCGGTGCTTCCTTTTTCAATACACGTTCTCTTATTGAAAAAAGTAAGACGATAATTTTCGTCTTACTGCAATGTTTGCTTGGAAAAAATAATACAGTTTTCGCCTTCGAGTAATGTACGACGAATTCGGTTTTGTTTTAGTGATCATTTTTTTGGATTATTTGCAAGTTTAAAGTGAATTTTAAGTAACGTGCATTTTTTTATGCTTTAAGCTCATTGTGAATTTTAACCTAAATGACTTAAAGTTTAGAAAAATTGGCTTCGATTAATCCACGTTTGGAATTTAAGGTATCTTCTGTTTATTCATTATTAATTTGTGTAGGTGATTCATTTTTCTCGACTTACCATTTGAAAATATCCACGCCACGCCACTGGGGGGTATAGTCTGTTTGAATGTCTATATCTGTATGGTTCATGATGGTTCTATGGCCTGATATGCCTGTTTTCCAATTGTTGCATTGTTTGAGTCGCAGTGCGCTTTTGGCCGCCATCTCCTTAGTAAAAAGATCTAGGGGGGCTAGCGACAGGAAAGTTTCCAGAGCTGCAGTTGGTGTTGTTCTCATGGCACTAGTTGAGCCAATGCATGCAAGCCTTTGGATTTTGGTCATGGTCTTAAGGTTTGAAGCCTTCTCTAATGATGGCCATCAGACTAGACAGGCATATGTGAGGATTGGTCTTATTATGGATGTATACATCCAGTGAATGGTTTTGGGACCAGGTCCCCATTTTTTACCAAAAATTCTACTACAAGTGTAGAAAGCGATTTGAGCTTTCCTTTCTCTTTCTTTTAAATTTTCTTTCCAGTTAAGTTTACGATCAAGGACTATTCCGAGATATTTTGCCGTACCAGATAAGTTTATTGGTATTCCATTAATGGAGGGAGGAAGTATATCTGGAATGTTACGTTTTCTCGTAAACAGAACAAGTTCTGTTTTTGTAGGGTTGACGTTTAGCCCACAGTTTTTCGCCCAGCTGGTGAGCTTGTTTAGAGCTGTCTGAAGAAGTTCACAAAGGGTGGTTGTGAATTTTCCCGAAGTCATGATGACGATGTCATCGGCATAGGCTACTGCTTTTATTCCGCTCCTGTCGAGTTTAACCAGGATTTGGTTAACTACTAGGAGCCAGAGTAGCGGGGATAACACTCCTCCTTGAGGTGTACCTCTACAAGTTTTGACTTTTAGGGTACTTTCACCCATTTCTGCTTTTACTATTCTCGTTTGGAGCATGGAGTCGATCCAGTTTGATAGCGTTGGCTCGATATTTATGGAACTTAATGCCATGCGAATAGCATTGTATTCAACGTTGTTGAAGGCCCCTTCTATATCGAGGAATGCAGCCAACGTGTACTCTTTATATTGGATTGACTGTTCAATGGTTCCAAATACTTCATGATGTGCAGTCTCAACTGATTTGCCCTTTATATATGCATGTTGGGCTGTAGAGATCACATTGTTATTCAGTTTTGTTCGGATATGCGTTTCTATAATTCTTTCTAGAGTCTTAAGTAGAAAGGAGGATAGGCTTATTGGTCTGAAATCTTTGGGTTCAGTGTGAGAGGGCTTACCGGCTTTGGGAATAAATATGACCTTAACTTCTCTCCAACTAGTTGGAATAAAGGTGAGGTTTAGACAACCTCTGAATATTTCCACTAGTATCGGCACAATCATGTCTTTGGGACTTTGGAGCATCATTGGAATGATACCGTCCGGACCCGCAGATTTGTATGCTAAGAATGAGTCAATGGCCCACATTACCTTCCTATTATCTACTAATAGATTTCCTATGTTGGATCTAACGTTAGCGCTAGGGTTTCCGCGTTCTGGGGATGTCGTTTGAGAACATCCTGGAAAGTGGGTGTTCATGAGTGACTCTAGAGTTTCAGAGCATGAGTCAGTCCATGTGTTATCAGGTCTTCTAAGAAAACTAGGGATATTTTGGACCTTGGACATGACTTTTCTTAGCCTTGCTGCGTCATTTGTGCACTCAATATCTGAGCAGAAGTTGCGCCAGGCTGCTCTTTTTGCGTAGGTAGTTCTATTTTTGTATTCATTTTTACTGATCTTGTATAGGTCCCAGTCAGCCGAAAGGTTGCTAAATTTTGCTCTATTGAAGAGCCTCCTAGAGTTCCTTCTAAAGGTCGATAGTTCGCTTGACCACCATATGGGGTTGGATCTACCTTTCCCTTTGGATAACGGGCATGAGCTTTCGTAGGCATTAATTATGTCTGACGTAAGCTTGTTTACCTGTGTCTCTATGGCTGAGCAGTTAAGCAAAGGCTGATTGTTGTTCTGGCTGAGAGTTTTTGATTATAGAGACCCCAGTCAGTTTTCCTAGGGTTTCTATAAGGGATACAGTTTTCAGATTTGTGTTCTATTTCGAATGTTATCATTCTATGGTCAGAGAAGGTTACGTTGTTGGAGACCCTCCAATTACTGGTTACTAGCGTACCAGAGTTGGTGGATAGTGTAACGTCTAACACTTCTTTTCTTACCTTTGTTACAAATATTGGTTCGTTACCTCTATTCATAATTATCAGGTTGTTCTCAATAATATATTCAAAAAGTGACTCACCTCTTTCGTTCGTGTTTGAACTACCCCACTGTATATGATGGGCATTTGCATCACAGCCCATGAGTAGGTCCCAGCCATTCCTTTTTGTTGTGGCGACCAATTCTGCAACAGCTGCCGGCGGGGGGTTGGAGATTGCATCGCCCGGCATGTAGACGGAGGCTAGGATTAGGGGTGGAGCCCCTTCTCGCTCGCACTTCACTGTTGTCAGATTATTACTACTGTGAGGGGTTAGAAGGAAGAGATTTAAATTTGTCTTTGATAAAATGCATGTACGATAGTTACCTTCTGTAGGCCCTTTGCTAAAGAAAAGGAAGTGATCTTTGGATTTCAGTCCGCAGATCCGGCCATGATTTATCCACGGCTCTTGAATTAGGGCTAAGTCAATGTCAGTTTTTGACATCAACGCGGTCAAGGTGGCAGAGGCCAACTTACTGTGCTGCAGGTTTATTTGTAGCACCTTCATTGTCTTTTTTGTGTTTGTCATTTTTATTTTGTAAGTTGGCAGCCGTTGCCGGCCTCACCCTAACCTTGTTTAGGCCAATGTTTAGTCTGTATCCCCTTTCTGGAAGCATAGCCATTGACTCATGATTGAGCATGACTAAGACATCTTGGCCTGCGCTCGTAGGCTCTTCCATCTCCAGTACTTCCCAGTCAGCACTTGGGAAACTTGGGTTGAATTTCCGTAAGAAAAGCTCAATTGTTTCCTTCTTCAAGCGCGGCCCAGGAATGTTTATCCGGACTTTGGGTCTGGTGGGGAGGTCTTTTTTAAAGGCAACTTTAAGTGTTGCTCCTAAAATCCGCCATTTCGGATATCTTTGTTTTTAGCCAGTTAAGGGTAAATTCATCATTGCACGTGAGAATTTTGAAACCCTTTAACGTCGAGATGGGTCCAAAATCAGGCACCGCGCCCGAGGACGTGGGAAGCTCGTCAGTCATGCACTCGAGTAGCCTTATTTCCACTCGAGTCCAGTCTTCTTCGCTAAGCCTTTTTTCTGGACTCCCCTCATTGATAATGGCCACCTGAAGGCTCTCTTTTATCAATTCCGCTACAGTACTTTTTTTGTCAGTTGTACTGGCCGTCTTGGGCTTTTTGTTCACGGACATTGGAGGGGGTGTCGAGTCAGGCGCAGGGGCATAAGACCCAGGGAACTTAGCCCCAATCAAAAAAATTGGGCTTTATGACCCACTAGAGTGGGTCATAAGGCCCAAATTGTAGTTGGGGATTGTTACCCGCTTGGGTGGGTCATAAAGCCCTTTTCCATTTGCACGATGTGGGTCTCAAACCCCAAATATTTGGAAAAAGGAGCAAAAGCTTCGCGGAAAACATAAGACAACGTACGATTTTTGAAATTCATTGAAAACAAGGAAAGAAAACAAAAAGTCAAAAACATAACAAAATTAAGATTTCAATACAAATAAAAACAATCGAATTCGAAAATTAATCATTGGTTACAAATGGTCTCCGAATGTAACGTATACAGTTTCAATTATAGGTAAACAGATATAGAGTCTCATATTTAAATTTTCAAGAAAGTCAAATTGTATTGAATTGGAAACACTTAGAATATTATCTTTTCTAATTTCACAAAAAAACTATCGGAGAAAACAAAATAATAAAATTATAGCCATAAAAAATTTTATACTATAAACAAATAGAATTTGATTTTTTTTTAAGATTTAAAAACAAACAGAAACATACATTTATATGTACTTACATACATATGCAAATAAAGTTTTAGAAAATTGGATTAAATTAAAGCCCAAAAATCGCGGCGATTCTTGAGAATTAAAAAACAAACAGAAACTTGCATACGTACTTACACAATTCTAGTTTTAGAGAATTTGATTAAAATAAAAACCTAAATATCACGTCTTTCATTTATCATCTACTTATGCACTTACGTGTTCGGCATGAGCAATGTACATACTAATATGATAATTTATTGCTTGCATCCGCATAACAGGGTAGTACACTAAAAGTCCTGTCAATCAAAAAGTGCTTTTCTGATTGAGGCAATTGGTTTTCAATTAACTCCACTATCTTTGGAGCTAAGAAAATACTATATTTGAATTTTTGTTCTATGATGGTATGCCTGTAAAATTGTTTTTGGTGGCAAGATCGAGTAATCGAATCAAAATCGAATCGACATTTTTCTTCTTAAAATGGTTTAAAATATATGTCTAATGTTGTCATTTTCATGTAGTGGGACATAACCCCCATCATTTTTGGTTGGGCCTTACGACCCACCAGAGTGGGTAATAAGGCCCACTTTGTGATTGGGCCTTATGACCCACTCTGGTGGGTCATAAAGCCTAATTTTTTCGATTGGGGGTAAGTTCCCTGGGTCTTATGCCCCTGCGCCGTCGAGTCATTGTGTCTGGCTCTCTTTCTTTGACTGCTTTCTTGGGCTTTTTAAACCTTTGGGGTTTAGGACCATCCAGTGGTGGTCTCCCTGGGGTTTTTTTGGCCACCGCAGTCTTTGCCAATATGGTTTTCTTTTTTGCTTCTTCTTTTGTGACTCTACCTCTGGGTTCTGCCAAGGGCAAGGTCTTGGCTTCCATTTTATTAATGAATTTCCGAGCCCAGCTTAGGCGTTTCCAATCACGGAAACACAGCGTTGAGGTGTCACCTTTGCCGAATCTTCTTACGGTCCTTCTGGCATTTTCGAGCCTCTTTTGACCTGGGTCTTGTGCATCTTCCTTTTTCTGTACTCTCGGACTAGGGCCTTTACCTTTTGCCGGCTCTGATGAGCGATGGCTCTTGGTTGGGGCTTTCTCCTCACAGACTTTGGGATGCGCGTTCTTTTCCGAACCCTTGTTTGGCGTTGAGGTCATTTTGGCCGAAATCTCATTTTTCGCCAGGAATTCGCCTCTTTTGGCCTCTGGCCGCCTTGGGACAGGATTTTCAGCCACGGTGACATCCGCGATAGAGTCGTCAGAACTGGTGAAAGATTGATAGTCGTCTTCCTCGAGGATGCGATGTTCCTCTTCCGACGTTATCTCTCGTCCACCTGCTCCTCCTTCTCCATCATCGGAGTCTGTGAAATCCATGAGGTTCTCCGAGAGTCCCTCATTGGTTTCAGCGGCTTTCCTGCTGCAGCCAGGAATGCAATCTTCTGCATTGTCTATCTTTTCATCTTTTCTTGTCACTGGCGACTTATCTTCTTTCGAAGCCAAGCCATCGCCGACAGCCGTGACTACTGCCGACTTTTGAGCGTATATCCCCGCTCGAGTTTTCTCTTCTACGTTTACTTTTTCCATGTTTTAGATAGACATCTCTGTTTGAGGTTTACTTGGTTGTTTGACTCTGCAACTGGATTGCTGGAGTGTCGAAACGTAAGCTCCCCCACCACGTCAAGGTGAAACCTCGTGGGAGAGGTTGTTTGAGACTTAGTGGTTTCAGATTTATGAGTATGTTTAGGCCAGCTGAGGGTGTAGATCTCAGTGCAGGCTGTTCGTTGGACATTGCTTAGATTTTCGCAATATGGTCCTTTTATCGAGAGCGGTCCGCCATACCACTACTCCGTATGTTAGTATTGGTCAGGAAAATGATGCTACGGTGGATTTCCTCATTCTTTCCTGTATATTGGCTTTCCAGTTCAGCTATTTAGCTTCGTTGAAAAGTTGAAGTGGGAATCCATTAATTGATGGAGGTGTTAATTGAGGAATTTGTATTTCCTGGTGAAGAGAACAAGTTCAGTTTTCTGAGGGTAGACCCCTAGATCACTTTTTCGCGCCCATTTTACTAGTTTGTTTAGAGCGGTTTGTATCAGATCCGTAAGGACGCGAGCATGTTTAGCTGGATACCTTGAATTTAATCCAAATTTTCCATCACGGCAGAGTCGAAAAAGCTTAAAATTCCACCAAAACTTATATGGGAGGATGCCAACGTATCGGAGTATCGCCAGAACTAATATTAAAACCTGCAAGAGGAGAGCCACATTTGTATGGATGACATCGAAACCATTGTTAAGTCTTCATATGCGGTTGACAGACACGTAGTTACACTCCAGATGAAACGAAAAAAATCCTTAATATTGGTCAAAGTATTCCGAAAATATAATAATCCTGTATTTAAAAGACTCTACATTGAAGCAAGAAGAATTTTCATTTTTACTGATAATAAGCACTAAACACAAAAATTAAGGAAATATTCAAACTATGCTTGAAACAACAAAAAATTATTATTATTACTTTACATCTTTTGTAAACCATTTTCTTTTTAAAAGTTGGACATACTTTCTTAAAACAACACATTTGGAGCGGAATTGCTCAAGCACACCATTATTGCCCCCTTTCTTCTTCCAGTCAAAAAATATTTCACCCAAAAAGCATAGGGTGTCGAAACTTAAGGCAACGGCCAATGCCGTAAGTACACCTTGTAAGTCCACAACTTTCATTGGCTGCAAGGCTGATTTGGCAGTTGGAAAGCTCAATTTCATGTGACCGTTTTCAAGAACCTCAAAGAAGGATCTTTTTTGCCAAAACTCCAACAAGCCTGAAGCGTGTATTTCCAAAAAAAGAAAGTTCAAAGGCTCTTTGTAAATTGAATTCTCTCTGATGGTGAAAACATGAGGTAGATCCTTGAAAATACAAGCTTCCTCTGGTAGCTTAAACAATGGCTGATTGAAATATCTTTGTTGACTTTGAATATTTTTCCACTTGACACTATTCAGAGTGTAGGCAAACTGAGTGTTGAGCGATTCTCGTAAATTATAATATGTACTGAAGTTTTCCAATTGAAAGATTTTTCCGTATTTTCTTTTGAAATCTGGAAAATAATTTAAGAAACCCAACATTTCATTACGGTAGGCGATTACTTTGAGTTTAGATGCCAGTATATCGTCAAGGGATTCAATTTTCTTCTCCGAAGGAGGACTTGTCATCAGAGTTTGAAGAAAGGCATCAAATGAAGTCACCAACATGATTCCGAAAAAGAAGATCAACGTGTACTTGATTTTTAAACTGACAGAGGCATTGGGTTTTTCTATCAAAGACTGTCCAAGTATACCACGCAAGCAGTTGCCATTGAAGAGGCAAAACTTCTTCCCATCGCATAGAAACGAGTTGAGTTCCAGCAAAACTGACAGCACTACAATCAGTCCGATGGTAATAAGAAGGGCATCCCACTGAAAAACAATTCCAAACACTTTGAATATGGGGACCTTAGATTCCACTGGAATCATAATACAGAAATCAATTATGTTGTACGGATAGGATGTCCAATTTTTGCTATAGTCGCCAGTGACAGTTTCTGCAGCTGATATTTCAATGGACCCATTCATTACCATCCCTCTCAAATCGTATATATCAAGTTCAAAATTTATATTGGAAGTGTTGAGCCTGGCGTTGTGCTTTTTCGCAAAAGCATGCCACATATTTCCCGTATGTCCTTTGATCACATGTCCGTCCTGTCGACTTTTTGAGACGATCATTCCTGGTTCAGGCCCTCCAAGTAGAACTGGCAGATAGGTGCCATTCAAATCTAGTAAGCGATTCGGGAAATATGTGACAGTCGTTCGGGTCTCAAACCAGTTGACTTTTTCGATGCTAAAGACTGGCATTCTTGTGTATCTGTAGAACACTGGTGAGTCTTGGAAGTCCTGAAAGATTGCCATGACGTTAAGCATGTGATTCTCCCAACAAAAGTTGAATAAATCTTCCAACTTGAAATCATCTCTCAATTGATTGTTAATAAGGAATATGGTTTTACAGAATCGCATGTGCTGAAGATAGTCCAGGAGCCGTCGAAGGAGATGTTCTTTGTGGTAGCCCAACAAAACAAGTGTTAGAATGTTTTCATTGTACTCCGTTTTTATTGAGAATGAAAGTTTTTCAGTTGAGATTATCACTGGAATTTGAAAAGTAGTGGAGACGTCTCTGAAGAAATTCTCACCCCAATGAACAGCAGACAGTTCGTTGAATGTCCTTAGTACAAAAACACTTTTAAAATTTTGTTCTCGTTTAATGTTTCCGAAGAGAGACAGCAGTTTGCTGTTTTCTTGAGTTGCTGCAAGAGCAACCAATGCAAGTAGACCCAACACAATCTTATTCATTTTGTAACTATAGGGTAATGAACGTGGCAAGACTGTTGTGTTGTAAATTTTTGTATATGTCATGAAGGAAAGTCCTTAATGAGATTTCTAATCGGACAAACATTACACCAGACTAACTTTCGTTATCTAACGAATGGTCAACCAACAAGAGGTAATTTGCTACTTAGAAGAACTAGCGGCTAAACACAGCACGTGTATTGAATTTTAAATGAAGGCTAAAGGATACCACACCTATCTTAATATTGAGTGTGTTTCTTTCATTTCCAGTATTCATTTTTCGTGTTTGTGGAGTGGTGAAAGTTTGACGCTGCCTTCAGCACGACAGCTGATTGCGTTGTCATTACTGAAATCGGTTTTATCATCATCTATGTAAAAGTATGGTAGTGATGTTGTGGATATTCAGCTTAGTTATCGAGTTCCACTTTGCTTACAAGTACTTTGCCTTTATTCTAAAACCTAATTTATGTTTGCTTTTGAAGTCAAGATTGTAATAAATGTTTCTCATTACTTATTTTACTTTTCAAATAAACACAACATTTAAATTGTTTAATAAATATTTTACATTTGGGGGCTCAACCTATGTGGACCTAATTTTCTATTAGTTACATGACTCTTGGTACATACAACTTGCGGAAGAAGAAGAAATTAATTCAATACAATCCTAACCGAAGAGAAGTGAAGAAGAAAAATATCTCGAAAGTTGAAGATTCTGTTGCTAAAGCGATAAGGGTTGTAGAGAATAAAATGGCTGAAGAAAACGATGGAAATGTACCAGAAGGTGTGGAAAATAGCAATGTGAGCTTGCAACAACTTATTCAGTTGCTTACATTGAGAGTTCAAGCTGATGAAATAAGGCAAAATGAACCGAAGGTATCTGTTGAGAATTTTTCCAAAATTATTTCAGACTTCGATGGTGAGACAATTCCAGTTAAGAATTGGTTCGAAAATTTTGAGCAGAATGCAGATGCATACGGTCTTACTGATAAACAGAAGTATGTTCAAGCTAGAGGCAAGATGACACATACTGCTCAACTTTTCTTGGAATCCATCGCTGTAAGTGAATATAAAGAATTACGTGCCCAATTAGAAAGCGAATTCCAACGCACTTTTAGTAGTGCAGAAATTCATAGGCAGTTGGGTGAAAGAAGAAAGCGAAAGGATGAAAGTTTCCACGAGTACGTTCTTCAGATGAAAAAAATTGGACTACTCGGAAATGTTGAAAATGATTCAATAATTCGCTACGTGGTTGACGGGTTAGATATTAAACCAGAATTCAAGTTCAATATGTACAATTGCAAATCAACAAAAGATCTAAAAGAAAAATATGATATTTTTGAGCTCATGAACAAGAAGCAAGAAGTAAACCAACATCAAGCGGTCGTCAAAAGAAAGTCGAATGAAAATAGAAGTTTACAGATGAATCCATTCAGAAATTTCGATAAGAAGAATCATTGCTTCAATTGTGGTTCTACTGACCATCTTCGGAAAGACTGCAGTTTGGAAATGAAATGCTTCAAATGCAACCAAAATGGACATATTTCTAAGGATTGTCCTAGAACAAAGCATGTAAATATTTTTTCTGACCAAAATCGTTTGAAGAAGATAGAGGTGAATGGTGTCAAAATTGAATGCTTGGTTGATACAGGATCGGATGTAACTATTGTAAAGGAGCATGTTTTCAAGAAAATGAAGAATGTTGTTTTGCAGAAGAGTTGTTCGGTCCTATGCGGTCTTGGCAACAAAAGAACACATCCTGTGGGCTTTTTTAATTCTGATGTTACTGTTGACAATTTGAAGACACTCCAGAAGATTGTTGTTGTTTCTGATGATACAACTGAATTTGACGGACTTCTTGGATATGATTTTATCAAAAAGTTTTGCTTAACATCATCATGTAATGGGTATCAATTTTCTCCATTATCAGTTGAAGAAACAGAGGATCAGGTCTTTAATGTTGTGGAATTGAACAATGATATTGATGTCCCCTCTCAGTTTAAAGATGTTGTAGAAAAGATGGCAAGAAACTATGACCCAGCCGAAAAAACCAAAGAATGTCCAATCAAATTGAAGATTATTCCTGATGGAGAAATCAAACCTTTCCGACAATCCCCAAGTCGTCTTCCACCTGATGAAGCAGAAGCAGTGGAGAAACAGATTGAGGAGTGGATGGAAAAGGATATCATACGTAAGTCTACTTCTAATGTCGCTAGCAGAGTCGTTGTTGTAAAGAAGAAAGATGGTTCCTGCCGAACTTGTGTTGATTTCCGGAAGCTTAACACTATGGTTCTGAAAGATTGTTTTCCGGTTCCACTGATCGATGACATACTCGAAAAATTACAGAATGCAAAATATTTCACTGTAATGGATTTGGAAAATGGTTTTTTCCATGTGCCAGTTGAAGAATCTAGCAAGAAGTATACAGCATTTGTAACTAAAAGTGGCTTGTTCGAATTTAACAGGACACCATTTGGTTTTTGCAATTCACCTGCTGTATTTATTCGATTCGTCAACCATATATTTCAAGACTTGGTTAATCAAAACGTCATGGAGCTTTACATGGACGATATAATTATATATGCTGAGTCTGCTGAAAGATGTCTTAAGAAAATGGAACAAGTGTTTGCTGAAGCTTCTAGTTATGGACTGAAAATAAAATGGAAGAAGTGCCATTTTCTTCATAGCACTGTAAATTTCTTGGGACATACCATTGAGAATGGAAGTATTCGACCAGGCAGAGAAAAAACAAACGCGGTGAGTAGATTTTCTATTCCAAAGAACGTAAAATCTGTGCAGTCTTTTCTAGGACTTACAGGTTTCTTTAGAAGATACATAAAGGATTACTCAAAAATAGCCCGTCCACTTACAAATTTATTGCGAAAAAATGTTCCTTTCAAGTTTGGTGTAGAAGAACTTAAGTCTTTCAATAATCTCAAAGAAGCGTTGATAAGAGAACCAGTTTTAAAGATCTTTACGAGAGGTGCACCTACAGAAGTTCATACTGATGCATCAAAAGAAGGGTTTGGTGCTGCTCTGTTGCAAGTGTTTGATAATCAACTGCACCCCGTTCTTTTCTGGAGCAAAAAGACGTCAGCTCAAGAGTCGCAGCGTCACAGTTATATACTCGAAGTAAAAGCAGCTTACCTCGCTCTGAAAAAATTTCGGCACTACTTGCTTGGTACTCATTTCAAGTTGGTCACAGACTGTGCAGCATTCAAACAAACGACCAGTAAGAAAGATATTCCACGAGAAGTAACACAGTGGATCTTCTATTTGCAAGATTTTGACTACGAAGTGGAACATAGACCTGGTGACAGAATGAAACATGTTGATTGCTTAAGCCGATATCCTCAGAACGTCCTTACGATTTCGTCAGAAATTACAGCCCGCATTCGAAAAGCACAACAAAAAGATGCACACATCAAAGCTGTTACAGAAATACTCGCAAGTAGACCATATGAAAATTTCAGAATCAAAGGCGATCTTATTTACAAAACTGTAAGAGGAAACGATCTGTTGGTGATACCGAAGATAATGGAACGTGAAATTATTGCAGATGCACACAACTTTGGTCACTTTGCAGTGCAAAAAACTATCCATTCTATTGAACAAAACTATTGGATACCGCATTTAGAAGGCAAAGTTGGACAGTTTATCGATGGATGTGTCAAATGTATAATACATAACAAGAAGCTGGGAAAGAAAGAGGGTCATCTTTATTGCATAGATAAAGGCGATACACCGTTGCATACTCTTCATATAGACCATCTTGGGCCCATGGACGCTACATCGAAGAAGTACAAATATATATTTGCAATGGTAGATGCATTTTCAAAATTTATTTGGCTTTACCCAACTAAATCAACTGGACATGAAGAAGTATTAAAAAAGTTTAATGATTGGTCGAATGTATTTGGAACACCCAGAAGAGTAATCAGTGACAAAGGGTCGGCATTTACATCTCAAGCTTTTGAACAATACATGAAGGATAACTGCATTGAACATGTCTTGAGTACAACTGGTGTTGCTAGAGGTAACGGACAAATTGAACGTGTTAACAGGTCCATTTTATCAATAATTGCCAAATTATCTTCGAAAGAACCTACGAAATGGTATCAATTTGTTCCGAAAGTTCAAAAAGTAATAAACTCACATTTCAACTGTTCTACAAAAGTTTCACCGTTTGAACTGATGTTTGGGGTTAAAATGAAAAATGAAGCAAACTGCCAAATTGTGGAATTGCTTGAACAAGAGATGGTAGAGAGTTTTAACACTGAACGCCAACAGTTACGTCAAGAAGCCAAGAAACAGATTCAACAAGCCCAAATAACATATAAGAGATGCCACGATAAGAAATGTAAAAGTGAATTCACTTACAAACTAGGTGATTTGGTAGCAATCAAGCGGACTCAGTTTGTTGCGGGTAGAAAGCTGGCGAGTGAATATCTTGGACCATATGAAATAATTAAAGTCAAACGTAATGGCCGTTACGATGTCCGAAAATGTGCTCAAGTCGAAGGTCCTGTTAACACATCTACCAGTTGCGACAACATGAAACTCTGGAAGTACGTTGTAGAAAACGAAGAGCTTTTGTCATCGGGGTCAGATGACGAAATTCAGGATGACCGAGTGTAAAAGTATGGTAGTGATGTTGTGGATATTCAGCTTAGTTATCGAGTTCCACTTTGCTTACAAGTACTTTGCCTTTATTCTAAAACCTAATTTATGTTTGCTTTTGAAGTCAAGATTGTAATAAATGTTTCTCATTACTTATTTTACTTTTCAAATAAACACAACATTTAAATTGTTTAATAAATATTTTACATCTATATTACGGTTTACTTACCTTGGAGAATCTTTGATCTTAAGAAAGTTTTCAGTTTAGGTGGTTGCGATGGTTGCATACGTTTAAAGGAACCTCTCTTAGGAATATCAGGTTACAACTGCCTGTTGAGACAGTTTTCTCACATTCTTCTATTGGAACTTGACTGTAACTAAGACCAGTGCAGATTCCCCCGTCTTGGAGACTCTTTACCAGGCCAGGAAGAAAAAGAAACTACAGATCGTTTAAAGTTGTCAGGATTTTGGTGGATGCGAGTCCGCTAGCTTGTAGATCCCATTTAATTCCACCAGTGGAACGTTGGACAAATTTTTGCAGAAACTCATTAAGTCTTTCTCGTTTTGAACACATTTGCTCTTGCAGAAGAAGAACAACTCATCCCCATTTCCGAAGTGCTTCACGGAAGGGATTACACGATTCACCAGTAATTTTTTTTTTGTTTGCATCTCAGAGACTTAAGCGGTACTGAACTTAGAGCAAGCTCATTTGTACACACTTATCTACGCTCTTCATCATTAATGCAAGTGTTAGTGGTTAGTAAATAACGCCAACACAAGCACAAAGAGAACGTTTACGTGGAAAAAATAAAAGACATTACAAATTTTTAATAAAAAAAGTAAATTAATAAATAGAACAAAATAAACTAGGGAAACACTATTAAACAAAAACTATAAATAAGAACAGAAATTAAGTTACAATAACAAATTATCAAATATAAATCATGCAGGTGGCAGGCACACTGGTTCTTAATTTAAATTTTAGGAGTTAGATAACCTAATCATGCGAGCTTATGGCTCATGCATGCCATAGTTTGTTCTGTGGTGGGAGCAATGTAAAAACTCTAAATTACGTAGTTGGTGAGATCCTCCGCGATAGTTGAAACTAATGTGGGAAAGCAAGTCGGGGGTATCAGTTGAACCGGTCATTAATTGATGAAAGAGAACTAAATCATTGTTGATCCGTCTCTGTGAGAGGGTTTGAAGATTTAATAGGCGAAAATTTGAATCTGTGCTGTATTGCTTCGATTCGAGATTTATGAATATCATAAAATGGTGACCACACCTGAGACGCATATTCTAGATGCGGACGAACATAACAGATATATAAAGAGAGGGTGACATAGGGGTAGTTAAATTCTCTTGCCCATCGCTTAATAAAGCCAAGCATTGAATTTGATTTATTAATAATGAGGTTGTTGTTGTGTTCATTGATCATCACTTGAGGTAGGTACTAAATAGAACACCCAGGTCACGGAATATAGAAATTTGATATAGGGTTAGGGATTGTTGCGATATTAAATATTCTCCAATACTTGGCGATCTTTTGCGGGAGAAGGTCATACTTTGCCACTTGGAAGCGGTCAAACTAAGCCCATTTTTAGAACACCATGGAACAAAACTGTCGATATATTTTTGTAAGAAGTCTCGATCTGAAGCATTTTTAATGCTTTTAAAAACCTTCATATCTTCAGTAAAGATTAAAATGTCGCTATAGGAGATGCAAGAAATTACATCATCATTGCAACAATGAAAAGTAAGGGACCAAGATGACTTCCTTGTGGCACACCAGACAAACCATTGAAAGGTTTTGATAAAACATTTCGAAATTTCCAAATGCTTTTAGTTTATATAGTACTAGCTAAGCCGCCCGGCGTTGCTCGGGTCTGTAGTTTTTAGGTTCCCGTTCTTGTTCTTTGCTTCGGTGGGAATATGGGGATGAAATATAATCTTTTTGCTGTGGGGTTGTGTGGCATCCCAACGCCGGCCGCGCCGAAAGAATTTTTGAAATCTTCAGTAGCTTCTAAGTTTCCATTTGCGACACCGTTCCTGTTGGAATCTTGCGTTCTCGTGGAAATATGTGAATGAACTTTAGTAGCGTTTTTCATTGAAATCCGAAAGAACTACTCTCAAATGCAGAACTACTCTTTTCAATGAAACATTTTTAAACAGTTTTGTCGTAGGATAGGTGACAATTGTCATGAATATATTGGGTGCATTCTGTAGTTACTATGTAGTCAAAATTCAATTAGTTTTGTGAATGTAAAATTGAACTACAAACGAAGTAAATCCTTTTTTGTTTGAAATCTTTCGTATTTTTTTCCGAACAGCCGATTGTGAAACATCGAAATGATTTTAAATTTGCTTTTTATCTGAAATTTTTAAATTAAGTGGGGAGAAAAATTTTCTACTCATTTCGCAGTTGTTTCTAATGACTTGATTACGTAGTTACTAAAGCAGTGAATGCACCGACTTGCATCTTTTCAATCTTTTTTTTTACACTCCATGTAGTTGATGGATGGATATTGGAAAGGGATGACGACGAAGAAGATGACAACAAACAATGCAGCGAACTAACGAATTCTAAATTATTTACATATTTCTGTACTCATATTCAATTACTTTCTTTTTTCTTTTCAATTTTAATAATCACCAAACAAATTTCACAAAATTTTTTTTTCCATTTGACGTTTGATACAACAGATGTTTTTGCATGTGTGTGTAATTTTCAAAGTAGATCAACCAACTAATTGGGAGTAGATAGGTATTTGGATCTTTTCACAAAAGGAGTAATTCTTTTCTTCAATGAAAAACTGAGAGATAATGTAACATCCTTGAGTTGAAAGAATTTTTCAAATCGGTCAAGTAACTTTAATGTTCCCGTTCTCGTTCCCATTTCTGTTCCCATGAGATTATAAAAATGAAATATAGCTATAGTTAGATAAAGTTTCTGATGGAGGAGGATAATATAGCAACCCTAATGCTGAAAAAATTTTTCTATTCCGCCTTAAAGGCAAAAATAAGCAGATTTTTGAATTTATTTAGTTTTTTTTTTTATTAGAAAAATACAAAAAAAGTTAAGTAGGTAGGTACCTACATTAATCATTCATTATTGTTTCTGTGTTTTTGTACATAGGTTGCCTTTCACTTCAGTACCTTGTGATACACGACATTTTTTGTTTTATTATGAGGCGTAACAACAAACAACGCAAACACTTTGCCACTAAGTCACAATCCGGGCGTTTCTCCGGAAAACTTTAAGGCTAGGTGGACATTTTTAGCGAACTCAGAAGGTCAGAACTCATGTAAAAGTGTTTGCTTGTATTAGTAGATCATTTTATTCTCTTAAAAGTAGTCCCTCTTGCCATCGTCGCGTGCGATTTCAAATTCTTCCTATTTTCTCTCTCTCTTTGGTCTTGGCAACAGCCAGAAACTAGAAAAGAATTACGCACTTGCATAGCAGTACAAAGGGGTGAACATTATACGAGCATGCAAGTAGGCATATAAAAAACAGATTTCATAAGGCACACTGACGAAGATATTTGTATGTACACAATATGTCCGAATGAACATTTTTTACGATTTCTTGTTTTTGGGTTGAGAATAGAAATATTGTGTCAAGTCAGGAAAAAAAAAAGAAAACCGGTTACTTTTTTTTGTCAGTTTGCTTGCTGAGATCAATACAGATAATAACAAATAATGAAGATGTTGTAGGGTCGATATTTTTTATCTTGTGTTTTTGCGGATGTGGAAAACATGATATTTGTGTGATTTAAATGTCGGTCAGTTTCTTGGCTTAGTTTGATCAGCAAAATTAATGAAAAAGGGGATAACTTGGGAACTTAGATAATAGGTACTCATTTTTTTTTTCATTTACATATTTATTTTTATTTTTAATTTTTTTATTTTTTTCTAACCAATAACTTGTATCCATTTTAATTTCAATTTGCAAGAAGATATATTTTAAGAAAATAAAGGAATGGATGTTTTTTAAAAACTGCAATCGAGACAGAAAATTCCCTAAGAAAATTCAAAATTTTTCAAGTTAAAGTTTTTTTTTATTATTATTTTTTATTATTCATTTGAAATTTGAACAAAAACTGTAATCTTGTGGGCCATAACCATAATTGAGATTTAAAGAAGCCATCTTATGAAACGTCCTGTTTTTTGTGGGAGTTCTTAGGATTTTTTTCAATCGCCATTAAATAGATAGAACTTTAAATTTACTATAATTTACTAACATATATATCGACTGATAAGTATAAATTTTAAGTTGAAAATATAAGGTAGAATATGAGTTATAGTTCTCTGTATACCCCGCTTCAAAAAATGAAATGAACAGCTTCTTCCAAATCGAGAACAGTATCGACCGAGTAGTATATTTTCGTTGGCGCATCAATCTTTGAAAGAATCAAGTTATTTACCTTATCTACTTGTTCGTTAATTGGAGACAGAATCGCTCTTTCTCTAAACCAAGGCTAGAGCCTGACTGAGGCGAGCTTCACGTTCCGTTGACGACTCTTCATCTCTTGCTGAAGGTACTCTTTTGGCATTCACTGTGCTACGACCTATGTTCGAACGACGACGTTTTCCAGACATGACTTTAAAATTTCTTTACAAAATTTTCTCAGTTCTATATGAATGATTCCCTATGCACAAATTGCCATATTATTAGTATGTGCCGCAGTAAAAATATATATTTACCATTCAGTTGGCATTCACTATACCTACTACGACCTTTGTTCGAAGGCCGACGTCTTCCAGACTTGAACAAAATTTACCTCTGTCAAGCTGGTGAAGTGACTTTCTCGGATCGGAACAAAATTTTGTGTAATTTAGTTGCTAATTATTTGCTAATTAATTGCTAAGAAATTAATTTTTTTGCTCCTCCCGTTTAATTATAAAAATTCACATTTCCAGCTTGACGTCAAGCTGGCAAAGCAAATTTTTCAGGAAAGGTTAAGAGACCGGGTGTTTTCACCATATTTTTTTGCTAATTATTTGCTCTAAAAAAAAACAAAAAAAAATAATTTTTTGCTAATTAAAAAAAAATTTCTTAATTTTTTTCTTAATTTTTTTTTTTTTGAAAAATTGACTTTTTTATATTTTTATCTACTATTTATTTGCTCTTCGTAAAAACAAAAATTTTTTTTTTTGCTCTTCCCGTTTACCTATAAAAATTCACATTTCCAGCTTGACGTCAAGCTGGCAAAGCAAATTTTTCAGGAAAGGTTAAGAGACCGGGTGTTTTCACCATATTTTTTTGCTAATTATTTGCTCTAAAAAAAACAAAAAAAAATAATTTTTTGCTGATTAAAAAAAAATTTCTTAATTTTTTTCTTAATTTTTTTTTTTTGAAAAATTGACTTTTTTATATTTTTATCTACTATTTATTTGCTCTTCGTAAAAACAAAAATTTTTTTTTTTGCTCTTCCCGTTTACCTATAAAAATTCACATTTCCAGCTTGACGTCAAGCTGGTGAGGCAATTTTTTCAGGAAAGTTTTAGAGATCGGGTCTTTTCACAAGATTTTTTTGCAATTTTTTTGCTCTAGGAAAATTAAAACCAAAATTTAATAATTAAAAAAAAATTTTTTTTATTTTTTTTTTTTGCAAACATTTTCTTAGCATATTCTTTTTTTTGCTATTTAATTGCTCTACGAAAAATAAAACAAATTTTTTTTTTGCTGACTACAAAAAATTTTTTTTATTTTTTTCGAAATTTTTTCTTTTGTTGCTAACAAATTTTTAGCATTTTCTTTTTTTGCTATTTAATTGCTCTACGAAAAATAAAACAAATTTTTTTTTTGCTGACTACAAAAAATTTTTTTTATTTTTTCAAATTTTTTTCTTTTGTTGCTAACAAATTTTTAGCATTTTCTTTTTTTGCTATTTAATTGCTCTACGAAAAATAAAACAAAACTTTTTTTTGCTGACTACAAAAAATTTTTTTTTATTTTTTCAAATTTTTTTCTTTTGTTGCTAACAAATTTTTAGCATTTTCTTTTTTTGCTATTTAATTGCTCTACGGAAAATAAAACAAAACTTTTTTTTGCTGACTACAAAAAATTTTTTTTTATTTTTTCGAAATTTTTTCTTTTGTTGCTAACAAATTTTTAGCATTTTCTTTTTTTGCTATTTAATTGCTCTACGAAAAATAAAACAAAACTTTTTTTTGCTGACTACAAAAAATTTTTTTTTATTTTTTCGAAATTTTTTCTTTTGTTGCTAACAAATTTTTAGCATTTTCTTTTTTTGCTATTTAATTGCTCTACGAAAAATAAAACAAAACTTTTTTTTGCTGACTACAAAAAATTTTTTTTTATTTTTTCGAAATTTTTTCTTTTGTTGCTAACAAATTTTTAGCATTTTCTTTTTTTGCTATTTAATTGCTCTACGAAAAATAAAACAAAACTTTTTTTTGCTGACTACAAAAAATTTTTTTTTATTTTTTCAAATTTTTTTCTTTTGTTGCTAACAAATTTTTAGCATTTTCTTTTTTTGCTATTTAATTGCTCTACGGAAAATAAAACAAAACTTTTTTTTGCTGACTACAAAAATTTTTTTTTTATTTTTTCAAATTTTTTTCTTTTGTTGCTGACAAATTTTTAGCATTTTCTTTTTTTGCTATTTAATTGCTCTACGAAAAATAAAACAAAACTTTTTTTTGCTGAATACAAAAAAATTTTTTTTATTTTTTCGAAATTTTTTCTTTTGTTGCTAACAAATTTTTAGCATTTTCTTTTTTTGCTATTTAATTGCTCTACGAAAAATAAAACAAAACTTTTTTTTGCTGACTACAAAAATTTTTTTTTTATTTTTTCGAAATTTTTTCTTTTGTTGCTAACAAATTTTTAGCATTTTCTTTTTTTGATATTTAATTGCTCTACGAAAAATAAAACAAAACTTTTTTTTGCTGACTACAAAAAATTTTTTTTTATTTTTTCAAATTTTTTTCTTTTGTTGCTAACAAATTTTTAGCATTTTCTTTTTTTGCTATTTAATTGCTCTACGAAAAATAAAATAAAACTTTTTTTTGCTGACTACAAAAAATTTTTTTTTATTTTTTCAAATTTTTTTCTTTTGTTGCTAACAAATTTTTAGCATTTTCTTTTTTTGCTATTTAATTGCTCTACGAAAAATAAAACAAAACTTTTTTTTGCTGACTACAAAAAATTTTTTTTTATTTTTTCGAAATTTTTTCTTTTGTTGCTAACAAATTTTTAGCATTTTCTTTTTTTGCTATTTAATTGCTCTACGAAAAATAAAACAAATTTTTTTTTTGGTGACTACAAAAAATTTTTTTTATTTTTTTCGAAATTTTTTCTTTTGTTGCTAACAAATTTTTAGCATTTTCTTTTTTTGCTATTTAATTGCTCTACGAAAAATAAAACAAAACTTTTTTTTGCTGACTACAAAAAATTTTTTTTTATTTTTTCAAATTTTTTTCTTTTGTTGCTAACAAATTTTTAGCATTTTCTTTTTTTTCTATTTAATTGCTCTACGGAAAATAAAACAAAACTTTTTTTTGCTGACTACAAAAAATTTTTTTTTATTTTTTCAAATTTTTTTCTTTTGTTGCTGACAAATTTTTAGCATTTTCTTTTTTTGCTATTTAATTGCTCTACGAAAAATAAAACAAAACTTTTTTTTGCTGAATACAAAAAAATTTTTTTTATTTTTCTCAAAATTTTTTCTTTTGTTGCTAACAAATTTTTAGCATTTTCTTTTTTTGCTATTTAATTGCTCTACGAAAAATAAAACAAATTTTTTTTTTGCTGACTACAAAAAATTTTTTTTATTTTTCGAAATTTTTTTCTTTTGTTGCTAACAAATTTTTAGCATTTTCTTTTTTTGCTATTTAATTGCTCTACGAAAAATAAAACAAAACTTTTTTTTGCTGACTACAAAAAATTTTTTTTTATTTTTTTCAAAATTTTTTCTTTTGTTGCTAACAAATTTTTAGCATTTTCTTTTTTTGCTCTTTAATTGCTCTACGAAAAATAAAACAAAACTTTTTTTTTGCTGACTACAAAAAATTTTTTTTTATTTTTTCAAATTTTTTTCTTTTGTTGCTAACAAATTTTTAGCATTTTCTTTTTTTGCTATTTAATTGCTCTACGAAAAATAAAACAAAACTTTTTTTTGCTGACTACAAAAAATTTTTTTTTATTTTTTCGAAATTTTTTCTTTTGTTGCTAACAAATTTTTAGCATTTTCTTTTTTTGCTATTTAATTGCTCTACGAAAAATAAAACAAAACTTTTTTTTGCTGACTACAAAAATTTTTTTTTTATTTTTTCAAATTTTTTTCTTTTGTTGCTAACAAATTTTTTGCATTTTCTTTTTTTGCTATTTAATTGCTCTACGAAAAATAAAACAAAACTTTTTTTTGCTGACTACAAAAAATTTTTTTTTATTTTTTCAAATTTTTTTCTTTTGTTGCTAACAAATTTTTAGCATTTTCTTTTTTTGCTATTTAATTGCTCTACGAAAAATAAAACGAAATTTTTTTTGCTGCCTACAAACAAATTTTTTAATTTTTTTCAATTTTTTTCTTTTGTTTCTAACATTTTTTTAGTATTTTCCTTTTTTGCTATATTTAATTGCTCTACGAAAATCAAAACAAAATTTTTTTTTGCAAATAACAAAAAATTTTTTCTATATTTTAAATTTTTTTAATTTTTTTGGAAAAATTTATTTATCAATGTTTCTTAACAAAAACACATCTTGCGTCCATGAACATGCGCGCAAAAAAGTCAACTCAGATTTCAACTCCAATTTCATGTTTTCGACTTTGGTAGTGCAAGATAGTGATTATTTTTTCGAATTGATCAAATCAACTTGTTGAATTCGTTCTTATTCTGAATTCGTAGATACAAAAGAAGAACAATTGATAAAATTGACAATTTTTCTCAGATAAAGAGAACAAATAGTACATATTATAATATCTATACAGAAACTGCAAAATACAACCGAGCTGGTTAGTGGGCGCGTTCAGGAGTCTGTAGAATGACCTATATTGGATACTGGGATATTAAAGATATTTATATGTGTTTTCAGTTTGCTGCCTAAAATATTAAAGGCCTCCTAAGCCAAAGCGTTTTTGCTGTTGCAGTACCTGTAGAAACGCTGTTGTCATCGCTTTTGTCGTCTCAACAGTACAAGTGTATGAACACGCATTGTTTTTTTTTTGTCGGATTTATGTGAAATGATGAATATAATATAAATAGGAATATAATATAAAGTTGTTGTGTCAGTGAAATTACTAATACCACTTTATTTTCGGATTTCAAACTGGTTTTGAAATTTGAAAATAAAGTGGTGTTTGTGAAGTCAGTTTGAAACCAGATGCCGTGGTGGGTGTGTGGTTTGGCCTCTTGTTGTATCTTCTCTGTGGTGCAAATAGTTTGATGACAAGTGCTGACACACTGCTAAATAAAGTGAACACTTTTAGTACAAGTTTTTATTGAAGTAGTGTTTAGGTAGAGTTTTTATAAAAAAAACATTGTTTATAAAATGTCCACAAATATTGACAAATTTGTCAAAATTTGTAGTCTGATCCAGATCAGATTTGCTTTGAAAAATATATTTATTTGCAAAAACAACACAAGAACCAACTTTTTGGATCACAATTGCAAATCCAGCTTTTAGTTTCAAATTTCACATCTAGGGTTAAAGCACAGGTCACACACGGCTACTTGCAGTACCAGAAGCAGGCAGCGGCAGGCAGCCCGGTCACACTATCGGCTACTACTCGCCAGGTTCTCTCAGCAAACAGCTGCAGAAAACCATACAAAAATTTGATAATAACTTTATTTCTAATTTTGAAACCTATTTATGATATTTGACATAAATTTAGAATGAACAATTTGCTAAATAGAATGTGTATCAATATTTTATAATTTCGCCAGCCGCTGTTAGCAGCCAAAAGTTGAACATGTTCATCTTTGCCAGCCGCTGCTAGTTACTCGCCGGCTCCCAGCGAGTGCGGTGAATTTCATGGTCACACAAAGCTGATCAGCGACTAGCAGTAGCGGCTACTCGACTCGCCGATGGCAACCAGCCGCTTCTAACCCATTCACACTATCGGCTGCTTCTATCAGCAAACAGCTGCAGAAAACCATACAAAAATTTGCTTTTGTACTTCATTTCCAAATTTTGAACGGCAGTAGCCGTGCTCACACTGTACAATTAGTTGGACAGACAAGCTTTATAAGTTTGAACGCAAACTACATCCGACCATCCAACGTCCATCAAACGAAGTCTGTCCAACTAATTGTACAGTGTGAACTCGGCTAGTAGCGACTACTGGACTCGCCGCTGTACTTTACTTTTTCATCGCATATGTTGTCGCCTTTATTTGAAAGTGAAGTAAAAAAACAACTTTATTGTCGATTTCCAGTGGTACACAAAAGCACTTTTAAAATTGCTTTTTTGCTCGAAATACGTTTCATGTAGACCATATGTAGACACTAGATCACTTTTTTTTGCCCCGAAAAAGCACTTTTATGTTATGAATCTCGATTCAGATTTCAGAGGCAAGGCGCGAGTGAATTTATTAATTATTACATTTATGTATACACGGAAGCGTTTAAATTTGAAAAAAAAAGCATTGCGGAATGAAGTTGCACCCATTATAAAGGCAACCGATATCCTCAAGGATGGAGAAAGCATGAAAAATTCGAAGATATTCGTGAATGCCTCACAGAAGGTTGAACATTTGGAAAATGCCTACAAACTGGCCAAATACCTGTAAGAGTGGAAACTATTTAGATGCGACATCATATTTGTACTTTTGCTTGATTGCTATGTCGCCGAAAGATAACTACCTAATCGTACTACGTTTGGTTGCAGAAATTCTTACCCTTAACTGGAATACTGAATTGGAGGATTTGAATTGTTTGCGTGAGTACATTGAAAACAGCAATTACTCCAACATTCAAGCTTTGCAATAACGCACTTGGCTCATGCATTGGGGTGTGCTCGTTTTCTTCAATTACCAAAACGGACGTGAACTTATCATCGAAAAAATTACAATAAACTGAGAAGTATTGAAGTTAGTCCAATCAAGCGAGAGGTAAGATTATCAAATTAAATTTTTATCATGTAAAATGTTAAGTATCTCTGTTGTAATATTAACTAGGAAGAAGAAGAGTCACTCAACGCTGCTGGCTATGACGATATTTGCGATAAGGCATTCGAAGTCCGCAGGTTGGTCTCGATAGAAAATACGAGATATTTGCACAGACACTTCAACAATATTGGCTTCGGAAAACGTAGATTCAACAGACGCCGATTGTCCAGCGTCACTTCTATATATAATTATTCAATGCTCTGGCATTAACTAGTGCTAATAAGTTGGCAGAGCAGAACATTTAAGAACAAACATTTAAACATTTAAGAATTTAACAATCTTTGGCCTCATTAAAATAAAGTAAATTAATGCAGTTGAAGTATCTATCTATCTATTTTTATAAAATAGGATGTATGTATGTATGTCCGGTATAGACTCCTAAACAACCCAACATACATGCTTATTTTGACATTCTATTCGATAGAAAGTTAGTCGAATTCGAAAGAAGTGCATTTTGAGACTAGAATGATTCGAAATTGTACATGTTTAACATTCGTATCATTCGAGTCTCAAAATGCACTTCTTTCGAATTCGACTAACTTTCTATCGAATAGAATGTCAAAGTAAGCATGATAAAGTTTAGTCCAGAGATGGTTCCTGTCAAGGTTTGATCCCCATATTCCCACAGGAACAAGGTTGGAAACGGAAAATGAGAAAATACTCTACAGATACTCTGCATTATCCCTCTTATCAGACTACATTTCATTCCTATAATCCCACAGGAACATTAAAGTTACTTGATCGATTTAAGTTCTTTCAACTTTAGGATTTTACATTATCCCTCAGTAAAATATACTTACATTTCATTCACATATTTCGATGGAAACGTAAGATTGCCACAGGAACGGGGCTGGAAATGGAAACTTTGAAACTACTGCACAGATTTCAGAAATTCTGCTGGCACTGGGATGCCACATAATCCCTCAGTAACTTAGCGTATATTTGATATCTTTAATCCCACGGCAACAGAAACAGGAACGAGAACGGGAACCTTAAAACTACAGACCCGAGCAACGCCGGGCGGTTCAGCAAGTTTTCTATAAAACTTAATTTTGAGTTATTAGTTTTATGTTCCGTTTATTTTCATTTTTATGTCTTTTGTTTTATTAAATCCGACTCTAGGTAATTGAGGAATATTGTCATGCTACAATCCTCAGAGAAGTGGAGATTACTAGTGTTGCAATCCTTGTATTAGTTAATTCCCCATCTTGGATGACTTCTATTCGCGGTGTTAGGATAGGTGAGTATTTTAATTTGTTTCTGATGAGGTTCTCGATCTAGTGTTAGGAAGGGTAAATTCAAAATAGTCATAGGGATTGATTCTTGAATAGTGTTAATACCGGATTCGAATCCTTTTGACTAAATTGACTTTTGTTTTAATCTGTAAATTTTTCATTATCTTTTTTTCATGACAACGAAATTGCTGGGTTCGGAGGTGTGTCAAAGACAGGAATATTCTTTAATCTCGGTGAGTTAATTTTAATTTCTTCTTTTTTATTTTACATTTATACACATATGATATGTATGTATTTATATGTTATTTAAGCAGTCGAATCCCCACTTAACTTCGTCTCGCCAAGGACTTATTAAGCAGTTCCTTGAGACAATATGCTATGGTATAAAAAAATACATCGCAGTATAGTGTTTATGAAGTAAAATAAACAGAAAAATGTTTATCAACGACGTATTTTTGATTGACTGAAAAATTAATAAATTATTGATATAAAATGTTGATAAAATAATGCCGAACTAGCAACCAGAGACGTTCACAATCAATATCGCAAACAAAGTGTTTATTCAGAACAGATCAAAAGTTCTGATGGCTGCTATCCGTATTACCACTAAATCAATTTCATTCATAAACGGACAAATTTATCAAGTTAGGCTGTTAGTATAATCCAATATCTAATTACTTAACACGTTTTACCTATTTACGTTTTTTTTTTTTTAATGTATGGGCTTATCCTTTCAAATTTTCGAAATATATAGACATTTTTACTAAATATTTAGGTTTTGAAATCTACAGTGTTATATATATCATTGAGATTACTAAGTAAGATTTTCATTTTTTCAGATAAATAAAGGTAAACAATTTAAATCATTCATTTTAAGGGCGTGCGTTACTTTTAAATAATCCTATATGATATAAATTTTAGAAAAAATAACCATGCGTGATTTTTCGTAAATCTTTAATTGTCACCAATTTTCGTGTCTATTTTTTTTTAACATTGATTATGGGGCATTCTCTTATGGTTTGCGTTATTATTTAAGCCATGTTGAGTAAATAAAACTTTGGTTTCAATGCGTAAAAAACGTAGGTATGTAACTGTTCAAAAAAGGCAAATTTTTTACTAGCACACCAAAGCATACGAAACTGTGGAACTATTAAAAAAAAAATGGTAAAAGTGTTGAACAAATAAGTTTGAAAAAAGAGGCTGTGAAGATAAAAAAACATGCTTGCGAGAACGAAAAAAAAAATACTTTAAATTCATGAAGTACATGATTATAATTTTCAACAAGCAATACATATGAGTTATTTTGAAGTTTTTTGTTTATTCGTGGTCTATAATTGAAAGAAAAAACTCAAATTTACAGTCGAGCATAAATTTTTATTTTCAAACTCAAGAAGTTAAAATTTACAGGTATAAGCCCATATTATGCACAAAGAACTTGTCCCAATTTTACTTATATGTAATTGGTGTTTGGTATGTATTTATTTCCAAACCAAAGCAATTCTATTAATGGGTAGACCTGCTACTCCTACATTCAAAATGAAAAACAGATTTTTGTTGAAAACAGGTCATAAAACTATTATTTACCCTCTTGTGCGTTTCCTCAATAAAATATGGTTTTATGGCGGTTCATTTCATTCATGAAGGCAAGTGTAGTCAATGGACTTGGACTCGCGTGCTGTCTGTTAATGCAAATTAGTGTATTTATGCAGATCCCTGGGTATACAATGTGTAAAAATTTAAAAGGCAATAAATATTTGTTGAATGTTAGGTAGCATCATAAAACTTTGACTCTTAGTTATCACATAGTTCTGTAGGTGCACCAGAAACCTTTTTTTTTTTTGCTAATATAAGTATTTCCATTTTCGCGAAAATGGTAATATTATGCCTATGGTTTGTAAAACATGAATTTGCACGATTGAATCACTTCACTTTTGTCTGATATTTCAAGCAGTATAGAAGTGTGAATACGGTGAAGAATAGACGGACAACATTTAAGCGTTTTTCAAAAGCATACATTTTCCAAACAGTTGTGTTAGTGAAATATTTTTGAATTTGAAAAAGAAGTTTTGTGCTATTCTCCATCTGTGCGAAAAAAAAAACAATTATTAAAAAACGTGTTTTTTTGGAATCGAAGATAGAGACTTCTGTGAATAAATTGAAGAATAGATGGACAACGTCTTAGCGTTTTTCAAAAATATAAATTTGCCAAACAGTTGTGTTAGTGATATATTTTTTTGAATTTGAAAAAGAAGTTTTGTGCTATTCTCCATCTGTGCAAAAAAAACAATTATTAAAAAACGTGTTTTTAGAAATCGAAGATAGAGACTTCTGCTTTACTCTTAAAGTTTTAACAAAGTGTTGTGTTTTTGTTTTGTGCTAAAAATCAGTGGAACAATGACTGGTCGCGGACGTCCCCTGAGTGTAGAAAATAGCGCATTTTTCGATGCTGTTTTGCAGTTTGCAGAACGTATCATTTTGCCCGATGGTACAATTGTATCCAAAAATAATGTTGTTTGGGATTTAATATCCCAAAAATTGGCAAACAAAATTTCAGCCAAATCGCTTTACGCGTATATAACAAATAATAGGTTTTCTATCAAAGATAGATTAAAAGAAGTATCAAATATAGCTGACATTTCAGCTCATAGTAAAACTGCAAACAGCAGCAGTTCAGCAAGCTTGCTTGAAATCTCAACCGCGACTTCGCAAAGTGACACTGATTTTTATCGACAATATACAATTATGTTAAGCAGGGAAGTTTTCGACGAATTATTAGTTGAAAAAAAACGGAAGTGTTTCAATAAAACCAACCAAAGATATTACTTCTACAGTTTTAAAGCTTTTGCTCCCGGAATCTGGCAAGACGTGATAAACGACACAATTATCAAGGAAACTCCGGTGAATTGCGGATACAGTTTTCACAACCACTATCTGTCCGAAAATGGAACAAGCGGAAGTTTTAAGGGTAAGTTTTGTATACCTACTTGTTTCAGTTTTTTTGTTTTATTTTTTGTAGTCAGCAAAAAAAAGTTTTGTTTTATTTTTCGTAGAGCAATTAAATAGCAAAAAAAGAAAATGCTAAAAATTTGTTAGCAACAAAAGAAAAAATTTCGAAAAAATAAAAAAAATTTTTTTGTATTCAGCAAAAAAAAGTTTTGTTTTATTTTTCGTAGAGCAATTAAATAGCAAAAAAAGAAAATGCTAAAAATTTGTCAGCAACAAAAGAAAAAAATTTGAAAAAATAAAAAAAAAATTTTTGTAGTCAGCAAAAAAAAGTTTTGTTTTATTTTCCGTAGAGCAATTAAATAGCAAAAAAAGAAAATGCAAAAAATTTGCTAGCAACAAAAGAAAAAAATTTGAAAAAATAAAAAAAAAATTTTTGTAGTCAGCAAAAAAAAGTTTTGTTTTATTTTTCGTAGAGCAATTAAATAGCAAAAAAAGAAAATGCTAAAAATTTGTTAGCAACAAAAGAAAAAATTTCGAAAAAATAAAAAAAAATTTTTTGTAGTCAGCAAAAAAAAGTTTTGTTTTATTTTTCGTAGAGCAATTAAATAGCAAAAAAAGAAAATGCTAAAAATTTGTTAGCAACAAAAGAAAAAAATTTGAAAAAATAAAAAAAAATTTTTTGTAGTCAGCAAAAAAAAAGTTTTGTTTTATTTTTCGTAGAGCAATTAAATAGCAAAAAAAGAAAATGCTAAAAATTTGTTAGCAACAAAAGAAAAAATTTTGAGAAAAATAAAAAAAAATTTTTTGTAGTCAGCAAAAAAAAGTTTTGTTTTATTTTTCGTAGAGCAATTAAATAGCAAAAAAAGAAAATGCTAAAAATTTGTTAGCAACAAAAGAAAAAAATTTCGAAAAATAAAAAAAATTTTTTGTAGTCAGCAAAAAAAAAATTTGTTTTATTTTTCGTAGAGCAATTAAATAGCAAAAAAAGAAAATGCTAAAAATTTGTTAGCAACAAAAGAAAAAATTTCGAAAAAATAAAAAAAATTTTTTTGTATTCAGCAGAAAAAAGTTTTGTTTTATTTTTCGTAGAGCAATTAAATAGCAAAAAAAGAAAATGCTAAAAATTTGTCAGCAACAAAAGAAAAAAATTTGAAAAAATAAAAAAAAATTTTTTGTAGTCAGCAAAAAAAAGTTTTGTTTTATTTTCCGTAGAGCAATTAAATAGCAAAAAAAGAAAATGCTAAAAATTTGTTAGCAACAAAAGAAAAAAATTTGAAAAAATAAAAAAAAATTTTTTGTAGTCAGCAAAAAAAAGTTTTGTTTTATTTTTCGTAGAGCAATTAAATAGCAAAAAAAGAAAATGCTAAAAATTTGTTAGCAACAAAAGAAAAAATTTCGAAAAAAATAAAAAAAATTTTTTGTAGTCACCAAAAAAAAAATTTGTTTTATTTTTCGTAGAGCAATTAAATAGCAAAAAAAGAAAATGCTAAAAATTTGTTAGCAACAAAAGAAAAAATTTCGAAAAAATAAAAAAAAATTTTTTGTAGTCAGCAAAAAAAAGTTTTGTTTTATTTTTCGTAGAGCAATTAAATAGCAAAAAAAGAAAATGCTAAAAATTTGTTAGCAACAAAAGAAAAAAATTTGAAAAAATAAAAAAAAATTTTTTGTAGTCAGCAAAAAAAAGTTTTATTTTATTTTTCGTAGAGCAATTAAATAGCAAAAAAAGAAAATGCTAAAAATTTGTTAGCAACAAAAGAAAAAAATTTGAAAAAATAAAAAAAAATTTTTTGTAGTCAGCAAAAAAAAGTTTTGTTTTATTTTTCGTAGAGCAATTAAATATCAAAAAAAGAAAATGCTAAAAATTTGTTAGCAACAAAAGAAAAAATTTCGAAAAAATAAAAAAAAATTTTTTGTAGTCAGCAAAAAAAAGTTTTGTTTTATTTTTCGTAGAGCAATTAAATAGCAAAAAAAGAAAATGCTAAAAATTTGTTAGCAACAAAAGAAAAAATTTCGAAAAAATAAAAAAAATTTTTTTGTATTCAGCAAAAAAAAGTTTTGTTTTATTTTTCGTAGAGCAATTAAATAGCAAAAAAAGAAAATGCTAAAAATTTGTCAGCAACAAAAGAAAAAAATTTGAAAAAATAAAAAAAAAATTTTTGTAGTCAGCAAAAAAAAGTTTTGTTTTATTTTCCGTAGAGCAATTAAATAGCAAAAAAAGAAAATGCAAAAAATTTGTTAGCAACAAAAGAAAAAAATTTGAAAAAATAAAAAAAAATTTTTTGTAGTCAGCAAAAAAAAGTTTTGTTTTATTTTTCGTAGAGCAATTAAATAGCAAAAAAAGAAAATGCTAAAAATTTGTTAGCAACAAAAGAAAAAATTTCGAAAAAATAAAAAAAAATTTTTTGTAGTCAGCAAAAAAAAGTTTTGTTTTATTTTTCGTAGAGCAATTAAATAGCAAAAAAAGAAAATGCTAAAAATTTGTTAGCAACAAAAGAAAAAATTTCGAAAAAATAAAAAAAAATTTTTTGTAGTCAGCAAAAAAAAGTTTTGTTTTATTTTCCATAGAGCAATTAAATAGCAAAAAAAGAAAATGCTAAAAATTTGTTAGCAACAAAAGAAAAAAATTTGAAAAAATAAAAAAAAATTTTTTGTAGTCAGCAAAAAAAAGTTTTGTTTTATTTTTCGTAGAGCAATTAAATAGCAAAAAAAGAAAATGCTAAAAATTTGTTAGCAACAAAAGAAAAAAATTTGAAAAAATAAAAAAAATTTTTTGTAGTCAGCAAAAAAAAAATTTGTTTTATTTTTCGTAGAGCAATTAAATAGCAAAAAAAGAAAATGCTAAAAATTTGTTAGCAACAAAAGAAAAAATTTCGAAAAAAATAAAAAAAATTTTTTGTAGTCAGCAAAAAAAAAATTTGTTTTATTTTTCGTAGAGCAATTAAATAGCAAAAAAAAGAATATGCTAAGAAAATGTTTGCAAAAAAAAAAAATAAAAAAAATTTTTTTTTAATTATTAAATTTTGGTTTTAATTTTCCTAGAGCAAAAAAATTGCAAAAAAATCTTGTGAAAAGACCCGATCTCTAAAACTTTCCTGAAAAAATTGCCTCACCAGCTTGACGTCAAGCTGGAAATGTGAATTTTTATAGGTAAACGGGAAGAGCAAAAAAAAAAATTTTTGTTTTTACGAAGAGCAAATAAATAGTAGATAAAAATATAAAAAAGTCAATTTTTCAAAAAAAAAAAATTAAGAAAAAAATTAAGAAATTTTTTTTTAATTAGCAAAAAATTATTTTTTTTTGTTTTTTTTAGAGCAAATAATTAGCAAAAAAATATGGTGAAAACACCCGGTCTCTTAACCTTTCCTGAAAAATTTGCTTTGCCAGCTTGACGTCAAGCTGGAAATGTGAATTTTTATAATTAAACGGGAGGAGCAAAAAAATTAATTTCTTAGCAATTAATTAGCAAATAATTAGCAACTAAATTACACAAAATTTTGTTCCGATCCGAGAAAGTCACTTCACCAGCTTGACAGAGGTCAAAATTTTCTCAGTTCAGTCGTTCAGCAACTGCGAGAGCGCATAGACGTGTTGGCGACTTTGGCAGTATTTAATAAATTCGGTTTGTGATTAGAAGTATTAAAATCAGTGAATTTTTAATTCGGGCAGTAGCCTAACTAAAGAGGTGTTCGAGTCCGGTGCAGAGGGTCTCAGGATCGACCCCCAGCAGTGGCATTGAAGAAAGTTTTTTTTCTTATTTCGTCGGTGTGGAGGAACACGATCTCGATCCCGACGCAAATTTAAAAGTGCACATCTTCTGGTTGAAGAAAATTGCACAACAAAAGGAGAGGGAGCGGCTCCTCAAAGAATTTGAGGAGGCAAGTGGTACTTTGATGGACCTGTCCGGTCCATCATCGTCAAGAAAGTTGGAGTTGGCGGAAACAACAACAACAACAAATACAGAAGCGGCAACAGCCGCAGATCAGATAGCGGCAACAGTCGCTGACGAGATAGCTGTATCAACAGCAACAACAGCAGTTGCAACAACTGCAATTAAGAGGAGGCGGCGCTTAAAAGCGAAGCCGAACATGATGCCCAAGCAAAAGGCAAAGAAGGGAGCAGCAGCAGAGGTCGACGACGATGGAATGTCGACCAGCACAGAGTCCATAGTCAGTTTGAACTCAACATATGACTATGAGTCAAACGGTGGCGAGGGCCGTTACAACGGTAGCGGCAACTCCTTCGCTGCACTAGCAGACGGAGACGTAGTTGAAGACATAAACAAAAACACAGATAAGAACGAAGAAAAACGACTACAAGAGTTGAATATGATAATTCAGAAGCTGTTTGGCGAGATCGAGGCCATAAAAGCAAAGCAAGAAGCCCGCAGGAAAGCGGAATGTGAGGCCAAGCAACCGTTGCAGCCAAAACAACAACGGCAGGCAACAGCAGAGAAAACTGCCAAGCAACAGCAGCCAGCAACAACAAAGGCTGCTGTCAATAAAAATGCAGCCGCAGACACAGCTAAAATAGCTGTAGAGGTAAAGAAAACTGCTACACATGAGCAGCCACGGGGGACCGCGGCTAAAAAAGCCGCGCCATCGATCCCCAGCAAGAAGCAGCAGCCAGCAGAGAAGCAGAAGCCGAAGCAGCAACAACAACAACAGCAACAGCAGCAGCAGTCCCAAAAGAAGACCACTAACAAGAGCAGGGTGCCCCCAATAAATACCCTAAAGATGGTATTCAACGACACAAAAAATTTATGTAAGTCCGCTATTGGCGATAGTTTTACTATTAAGAGACTCGGGGTTGATAGACATGCGATCCAATGCAATAGCATTGGTGAACATAAGATTATTCGGGAGTTGTTAGCAAAGACAACCACCCAACATTTTTCGTATACTCCCAAAGAGGAGAAACCTAAATGTATGCTTTTGAAAGGGGTAGAGCCTTCCTCTGATCCAGAGGAGCTCTTAACTGAACTCCGCAGGTTGGCGGGCGATGATCTCGAGTTTATCGGGGTTAAGTCGTTCATCACGGCCAAGGCAAGACGGGAGAAGCGGCTATTGCCGATGTTCCTCGTCACCCTATCACCCAGTAGCCGTCTGGAGAGTCTAAGGAAAATCTCCGTCCTGGACTACCAGATGGTAAGATGGGAAAAATTAAACAGGAACGGGGACATTTTACAATGTCTTCGTTGCCAACGGTTCGGGCACGCCGCATTCAACTGCCAAATGCAGTCGAGGTGCGTTAAGTGTGGAGAGAACCACAATAATAAAGAGTGTAAGCTCGGGGAGGCAAGGGTCGAAGACAAGACCCTGCTGAAGTGTGTTCTTTGTGGTGGAGATGGACACCCTGCTAATTATCGGGGCTGTCCTCGATACCAGACGATTAAAAAGTCAAAAAAAGCTGCTCCAACAGCAACTAAGGATGAGGGAAGGCAAACAGCCAGACCGACTCCAAGGGCCGTCGTTCCCGGAATCTCCTACGCCCAAATGGCGTTGGGGGCTGGGAAAACGGTACAGCCTCCCCAGAAAGCGGCCGCACAGCCATCTGTGTCAAAGGAAGCTTCTGGGGAGTCAGAGGTGATGGTCGCTCTGCGTGTCATTCAGGCACAAATGAGCGATCTATCACGGCAAATAAGTGAGCAGGCGCGTAGGGTAGATGTGATCTACCGTGCAATGCCTACGCTTGCGCAATTTTTAGGTTAACGGGCGCGCTGCCGGAGAGGCCTTTTAAGATCCTAGCCGTGAATGTGAATTCGCTAGTTAGGATAGAACGACGAACCAACTTCCTTGAGTTGTTAAAAGACCAACGTCCTGATGTGTGTATGATTAGCGAAACTAGGCTAAACCAGCATCACAATTTGACGAATAATAATTACATTATCGTAAGGAGGGATCGACCCAACTCGACTTTCGCGGGTGGGGTTGCGATCTTCATACGTAAGGGCATTGCTCATAAGGTAATATATAGTGGTGAAGTACGCCGATTCCGTTTGCTGGAAGCGTGTATCGTATGCATCCCTCTCCAACAGGGGAGGCGGTTGTATGTGGTCGCGATCTATGCGCCGGAGGCTTCTCAACCCTCATGTTTTATAACAGAGCTCGAATCACTTTTTCAAACTCTGAAACTGAACTTAGAAGAAAACTATTTCCTTTTGGCTGGTGATTACAATGCTAAACACCAAGATTGGGGAAATCAATTAGCCAATCCAAGGGGGACCCAGCTATTCAATTGGTTGGGGCTCCACAGCATTGAGTGTAAAGTCGATCTGCTGGCTACTGACAGGCCTTCATATCCTCGAAGTGGCTCTTATTTGGATCTATTGCTTTTAGACTCAAGACTAAGACTGACCGACGACATTCTTCGACGGACGAAAAATTGTTTGACGACGGTTGAGTACGACAGTGACCACTGTGGACTTGCCGCCGTCATACTGCTTCCGAACGACCTTGTGGAACTGGAGGAGTACGTGCCGACGCACTCTTACAACTACGGTAAGACACGTTGGCCGCGCTTTTCCGGTGCCGTCTCAAGGGAAATTCGCTCGAACGGTATCGCGCCGCCATGCAACAGGAATCTGTCGAACGTTGAGATCGATGAATACCTGCAAAGTATGGAGGATGCAATCCGTACTACAATGGACAGGACAATTCCTAAATATAGGCAACATGACTCTACGAACATGTACAGAAACGCGACAATAGACGCACTTTACAAACAAAAAAGTAGACTCCTGTCAAGACTCAAACTCTTGCACAGGAGGTTTACTGACCGACACGATTTGGAGATTAGAACTCTGAAGTCACAGATCAAAAATCTCCAACAGTTAATAAAAGAAAACTACAGAATATCTATATCTCTTTTCTGGAACAACAAAATTCGGGCTGTACAGTCCAACAACCCGAGTATGTTTCCGGAAATAAATAAAATCTTTAGGAGAAAAGATCAAAATGACCTTCAGAGTATTAAACTCCAAAGGACGACAGAGAACAAAGACTTACTTCTGACATTAGGAATAGATCCAGATGACGCCATTTTGGATGATGACCACTTTATAGTGGAAGATGCTCAAGAGAAGGTAGAGACTGTGGGTGCTGTTTTCGAGCGAGTATATAAGGTGAATGATTGCATTCGCCCGAATTTCGACCTTGAGAACAGAGCCTTTGTCGGACACTTCTATCTTAGAGACGAGATCTCGCATTGGCGATCTGAGAATCCTGGTTTCACCAGGTTCAATGACGACCGACTTGCAAATGCAGTCATCGCCCAGCGAAACGGGGATAACTCCCTGTTCGTTTCTAAGATGGACCTCGTGGACATCTTTCACAAAATAAAGAAAAAGAAGTCAGCAGGAGTCGACGGCATACCCAATGTTGTGCTGCGAAACCTCCCTTCGGAAGCGGTGGACATATACACCACGTTGTTCAACAATGCGCTGAATAATGCATATTATCCAGTGCGTTGGAAGACGGCAGTGGTCCATCCTCTCCTTAAAAAAGGGAAGGATGGTTCCAATCCAGCAAATCTTCGGTCAATTAGTCTTCTTCCGAGTATCAGCAAAGTATTCGAGAAAGTTCTCAATAGAGCTCTGTCCACATGGGCTGAGGACAAAAATATTTTTCCCGAAAATCAGTTCGGTTTTAAGGCGGGTCATGATACCATACATGCCGCGGCTAAACTAGTATCTGATATTCAATGGAACAAAGCTAAAAAGCAGTGTACGGGTGCATGTCTGGTTGACTTGGAGAAGGCTTTCGACACCGTTTGGTTAGACGGTCTTTTCTATAAGTTGATCAGGTATGGCATGAGTAAACCACTGCTATATATTCTGAATGACATGCTTCATGGTAGAACGTTTGTTGTGAAAAGTTGCAATATAACTTCTACCAGAACTTTTAAAATACAGAACGGTCTACAACAGGGGGCGGTGAATTCGCCTATTTTGTTTAGCATTTTCACCGGCGATCTAATTGGTTCCCTTCACCATGCTATAGCGTACGCCGACGACCTAATCGCGTACAGAACAGGTCCAAAGATCGAGGTCATCAGAACACTCTTGCAGCGTGACTTCGATAAGATTCAGCAATATTGCGATGACTGGAAGTTGAAAATCAACTTTCAGAAATCGGAAACAATTGTGTTTAGAACCCCGTTGGCTCGGGCCTCATGGGATACGAGAAAGAACTGGCGAAAGCTGGTGATCGTTGATCTACATGGCCACCCACTGCCAAGCAAAGTAGTAGTCAAATACCTCGGCCTCTGGCTAGATCAGTATCTATATTTTAACAAACATATGGATGCGGCTCTGGCCAGGGCTAGAGGAGCTTTTGCTCTGACAAGGCGACTGTTTTACAGCAGACAACTTGATAGCAGAGTGAAAGTGATTTGCTACATGGCCCTCATAAGGCCAATGATTGTCTATGGGTGCCCTGTGTGGTTCAATGTTACAGCGTCTCAAATGGAAAAGATTCGGGTGTTTGAGAGACAGTGTCTGCGTACCTGTCTCGGATTGCACAGAACACCAGAGTCGGAGTACAGAAAATATTATCCTAATGAGGTCCTTTACAACGGGGCTCAAATAAACAGGATCGACAACTTCATTATAAAACTGACTCGTGGTCACACGGTAAGAGCGATGACCTCGACCAATGGCCTGATTTTTGGGGCTTATTACCCCAACAGAGAGTATTTGGAAAGAACACGCTTCAGTGGATTTGTCCCACCGGAGGCTTTCCTCTATTTTGATATGGAAGGGCTGATTCAGGATAGGTTGGCGGTTCCGCTAATCTACCACGTCTGCCGTAAGTCCGTGGAACGACGGCTCCTTTATAACCGAGACGTCACCGCAGTAGGCGGAGACGTTGAAGAGCTCCTTCGGTTCAGTAGGGCGGTCTCAGATCGCGATCGTCGTGACGTTGTTAAAATGTCAAATATGTTCTGGTGGTTGTCTGAGCACGAAACTCAAATTGATATTGATAGCGAGTCGCCAATGGCTGGCTTACATAGGTTTAGCGTGTAAGTCTTAGGGTATAGGGGGTGGGCACAGTGGCAAAAAAAAAAAAAAAAAAAAAAAAAAATTAAAAACAAAAAAAAAAAAAGAAAAAAATTAAAAAAAAAAAAAAAAAAAAAAAACAAAAAAAAAAAAAATTCCAAAAAAAAAATCATAAAACATAAAAATTCCAAAAAATACGAAACAGAAAGCAAAAAAAAAAAGCTACTGTGGCTGCTCTAGTTTTAAGTAGATTTAAATAGATTTAAGTAGTTTTAAGTAGTTTTAATAAAAATCAAAAAAAAATATGATCCAGCAAACTAAGTTTTTTGTTTTTAAATTTTCTTAGTTTTTAACCATAGTTCTAGTTTGTAAATTCGTAAGTTATCCTTAGGCCGAAAGGCATTAGAATTAAGATATTGAGTAATTTAGAGTACCCGCTTAGGGTCAGTAAGTTAGTTAAGTTGTTATATAAGCTATTTTAATACATTTTTGGCAGCTCCTAAGTAGATTTAAGAAAAAGAAATAAAAAATGAATTAAAACTGAAAACTGAATTTTCTCAGTTCTATATGAATGATTACCTATGAACGAATTGCCATATTATTAGTATGTGCCGCAGTAAAAAATATATGAATACTTACCATTCAGAAACAAAAACAAAAGATACCTATTCTTTTCAACAAAAACTACGATGCTTTAAAAAATAGTTTGCTTTTCGTGCGAGTTGCAAACCGATTTTGAAAATTATAAAATTGAAGTAAAAGTAAAAGTAAATATTTTTAATAAATATGTATCGCATTACAAAACTTTAAATTTCTTGACTTTTCTCTGCTATAATATGCATGTATTATACATATAAACCTTCCTCTTGAATCACTCTATTCATTTAAAAAAAACGGCATCAAAATCCGTTGCGTTGTTTTAAAAATCTAAGCATACATAGGGACATAGGGACAGAGAAAGCGACTTTATTTTATACTATGTTAAGATAAAGAAGACGCTGAATTGCAATTAAATGCCCATAAACATCCGGATATGTATTTTCATAGATATAAGTACCTACTACCTACCGACACTTATCCACCCTCTGCTTGCCTTCCCACATGCACAATATGAAACAAAAATAAAATAAATAAAATATAGGTACAAATAGGTACAAACCAATAACGAAAGAATAGTACAACCAACAATTTTGAGACAAAGTTAAAAAAATTATTTCGCATACACCTTACAAAACGCATATCTTATTCCAAATAAGTTGAATCCTATATGCCTATGTAAGTTACTGACCTATACCTACATACATTTTCATGCCAACCGCGTTATGTCATCAACAAAACAATAGAAGTTCTCAAATACAAAATAACTACCTACCTAGTCAAATACAAAATTTTTAGCTGAAGAAAAAAATGAAACACACTTGACCAAGAAATTCCATTCTATTAGTGCAGTGGTGCTATTTTCTCACCCCTTTCCCTTTGTGCGTTTGCCTATGTCCGTTTCATTCAATCCTTCCTCATTTCAAACTTTATTTTACAATGCAAGCTACTGCTACCAGCAAAAAAAGAAAACAACAGGCACACAGTTTGTAATGAGAAATGAATAGCACAAAAAATCACTAATAAGGTCGTAGGTATAGAATATAGACGATATGTATGCATGCATAACGCATAAGATCATCTGAGCGATACTCCTTCCTTTTTCAAATCATAGAGAACAGAGAACAGTCAAAAAGAGAAAACGGCGCTAAACTTGGTGGCGGATTTGCTTCGAACTAAAATGCGTATGTATATGTTTTTAAGCAAGATTTTCTAGTAAAAAACCCAAAGTAGACAGTTTTTCTAGAATTAATATTTCAAATTCTGTGACCACAAGAGTATATTTTTTAATTGAAACTGGTTGAGATTATATCAAAGAAAAATACAAAAAAAAAATTGAGGTTCTTTTGGCTTCTCGTTCCTCAGAAATCGTTTGCAAATATGACTTTATTGAAATTAAATTTTAGCGGTTTGGAGAAGAAAATATTGATTTTGGGCTCGATGGTTAGTTGAGGAGCTTTATTACCTTCAAAAAAATGTATATATATATGCACTTGAAAACACCCACGCCGTGCCCCATGCTTTATAAGCTAAAAAAAGGCAGTTTTACCAACTTCTCATCATAACACCTGTTTCAAAACACTTAAAACTATTACCAATGAATTTATGATGATGATGCGCCTGACATCTATCTACTATTTCTTTTTTATTTCATGAAAAAATATTAATAAACGGCAAAGTTATTACCAAAAGAGTATGCTGAAAACCGAAAAATTACAACAAATTGAGGAAGATTTTTTTCATATAAGGAGAAAAATTTTGAAAAAAAACAATCGGAGGTTAGTTGCATACATATTTTCTAATTATAAAACGAAAAAGAAAAAAATAAAAAGTTCATAAATACGGATGCCTCGACCAAAATAGTGAACAAATCGAAATTTTCAATAAAAAAAATGGCTTCCAGTCCCTGTAAAAACCGTAAGGGAATAATTTTCAGCATTTGAATGATACACAAATGTTTGTGTGTTTATCATCTTTACAATACATTTTGTTTCATCAAATTATCAAGAAAATTGCAAAAGTTATGAAGCAATAAGTCAACGCACCTTTCAAATTTTAACGAAAAAAGCAAGGGACACCTAGCCTTAATGCCCCACAAAACTCACAAGCAACGTGCATTTGCCCAATGCAAACGCTAGGATGCAAGCTGTAATCATTGCTGCAATCGTATCGCAGAATATCCTATTCTGCGTCGCAAATTATTTATTTGTTAAACTCTGTTGTCTGCTCGACGATTTTGCATTGCCAACCGAGCTGTTTCACAGGCTGCTTCACTATGCTTCTGTGATTGAGAAGCACGAAGTCGAGCCGTACTCACCCGGTGCCGTTCACGTGCAATTTCTCCAGTCTTTTCACTTGCAGTGTTTCGTATCCTTCTTGCATTACGGCTTTGAAGGGAAGTGAAAGATTTGATCTTTTTGGTGGCGGCACTTTTAGTCAAACTTCACTTCACTTCAATTCACCTAAAGATATATTAATTTCAAACCTCAAATTTTCTACCATTCATTCATAGACAAAATTACTTACTTGCTCGAGATGCGCGTTTTGTTATAACATCTCTAATGTGTTTTTGGTTTATTACCTTTTCGCTTTGCTTTATTAAATAGGCAATGCCTTTTTTACTTGCGATTATAGGTACTATAAGGCAAGTCTTGCAATCGTGCAGAAAAAAAATTTTGAGATAACAACTAAATATGACATTACGATGATAGAGAATACGAAAAAAGTGGGTCCTACAATTCTGTCTGTCTGTCTGTCTGTCTGTCTGTCTGTGTGTCTGTGTGTCTGTCTGTCTGGATGTATATGATTCTACAGCCTGAACCGCTGAACCGATTTTCTTAAAATTTTGCAGTTAGGGTATGTGGGGTAGCCTACAGAGGGGTTTTTGGAATTGAGTCTCTAGGTCTTGAAATAACGGTACCTGCCATACAACCGATATGATAATACCTATTTTTCTCGAAAACGGCTCCAACAATTTCAATAAAATTTTGTGTGTAGAATTAATTTTAGATTTTATTTCTTATGATGTAAGAAAAAAATTTTGGAAAAGTTTAAAAACGGTACCTCCCATAGTACCGTTTTTTTCAAAACCGACTTTCTCGTTAATGGCTTGCACGATGCTTACGAAATTTTGTATTTTAGAAGTTTTAAGTTGTTTAAGGAAAACTGCATAACAAGATTTGAAAAATTTTAATTTTTGAAATTTTAAAAAAAAAATTTAAAAAAATTTAGATTTTTTGAAATAACTTCAAAACCATAACTTAGATTTTTCTCAAATTTTTTGTCAAATTAACTTTTGCTAAGATCTTAAATTTTGCATACTTGAATTTTACAAAACTTTTTTTTTTTTAAAATGTAAAATAAAAAACCGTTATTTTTAAAACTGGTCCAACGATTTTGATAACATTTTTAGCGTTTATATGCATTAGAAATTGCAAAAGAATGGCGTTTTTAGATTTTCGCTTGAGACCTTTGGAATATTTAATTGAATTTTTTTCAATATTTTTCGTGATTTAATAAAATTTTCCTAATTAATGTATAGTTGGCAACCCTGTACCACCAAATACATTATAAAGAGCGAACACCAAAACCTTTTACTCAGCCCTAAGATTTTGATATCGTATTTAGAACACAATCGCAAGTTCGTGCGACCCAGTCGTGCCCATTTTTTAATATTGATGTCATACCTACAAAAATCAAATTTATTGCTCACAATACGTCTTTTTTTTATTTTAAAGAACAGTGCTTTGCATATTACGAAAACTACCGCATTGCGTTAATGTCGTTCCCATAGAAATATAGGGATAAAAAGTATCCTATGTCCGTCTCCTAGTCCTAAGCTCCCTCCCAAACAATTTTCAGACAAATTGGTTCAGCCGTTCTTGAGTTATGGATAGTGTAACTAACACGACTTTCTTTTATATATATACCCAGCAATCGGTCACACCAGGAAAAAAGTTCTAGGCAGTTATGTACATCTTCAACAAACTAGAAGAATTATCAAAAACTCCCAGAAACAGCCTTTTGAACCTCATTAACCTCACCAACCATAAACTCATTGGTTTTTATGACGTATTCTACTCCAAGATATCACATTTGACCTACATTGATCTTAGTGTGGCGGAAACAAAATCAACCCTCAGCCCATTCTACCTAACCTAACCTAAGAACAGACAATGTACGAATTTTTTTTGATTTGCAACCATAACTGCAGAATCCTGGCCGTAAATTCTAGTTATGGTAGGGCTGCTCATGACTCCTTTGTGTTGAGGCCCTCAAAGGAAAGAAGATACATATTTGAAAAACAAATTTGCCAGTAGTTAAAATTGGAGCATTTGGCTTTTAAGTAAAATTGTACAAAGTTTTGTTTTAATATTTCCTTAATTTATTTATTATTTATTAGATAAATTTAATGTGGCCTTTTAACACATAGAGGTTTTCGAAGCCCTTTAACATCAAGTTTTAAAAACAAAATCAACACAATTCTTTAACTTTATAAAACAACCTGGCCCCTCGAAGTGATTGCAGTGCGTTCCTGTTCGTTGGACATGTACATATTTGCAGGACCGTATTGAAAAATGTGCCGCACTCCGCCCTACGAAACTTTTTCAATGGTGCAACAAGTTTGGTTCGAAAAGATTTTCAATAAATAAAGTGCACCGTTCTGAGAGTAGATTACCAGCTAGTGCCTGACATTAACTTTAGAGTTGCTATGCAGCTGGATTAGAAAACAAAGGAGCTGGAATATCGTGTCAATCAAAGGATGGAATGTGTAATACAAGAGGAAAAAAAATATTGGAGCTCTGTGACACTTTAGGACTGAGAATTCTTAGATAGCTATCAGAGTAATCTAAACCTAATGCTAAATAGAAGTACCGATTCCAAATTAGCATCGATCACAAGCTCTATAAGATTTGCTTATCCAACTCTTAGGATCAACAGTAAGAGGTTGATACCAGTTGAACCTTGGTTTGATGGAGAGTGTTTTAGTGCTAGACAGAGGTCTTTTGCGTGGTTAAAGTCACTTCGTGCAGGGGAATTGTGCTCAAGATGACATACTTTTTGTTCAAAGTAAGAAATAAAATTTTCTACAAACCTTAGCGATAAAATCTTTACATAATTTAATAATTAATGATTGTATGGAAAAAATTAAGTCGGAATGAATAGTTGGAAGTAAAAAGAATTAATTTAAAAAAATTAGTTTCGGAGGCTAAGGCTAAGATGACGTAGTCGGGTATAAGAGGACATACTTCATGAGGGTAAGATGCCATATTGTAAAAATGCCTGCTTTGTTTGGCTCTTCAGCTTCAGTCAGTATAAAACACACATTTTCAACTTAGATTTTCGGCCATTTAGCTTTCATGATTTTTGTTTTATGCTTGGTGAAATATAATTATGTACGTTAAATTTGCATTTATATATTTGAATTAAAAAATAGGTTTGTGTTTTTTAGTAGGTATGTCATAGTATTTATAGTATGTCATCATGGACTGATCCTAACTAATATTATAAATGTTAAAGTCACTCTGTCTGTCCGGATTTCTATGTTACCGTCTCCTGCCCAAACTACAGAACTGATTATGAAATTTTGTACAGGGATAGTCTAGAACCTAAAGAAGGACATAGGCTGTACATTTTATCCCTATATTCCCACAAGAACGGGAACGTATACGGGAACTTAGAAACTACAACACCGATTTCAAAAATTTTTCCACCGATAGAATGCTTCACTATCTCACAGTAACATTAACTTTAATTCATCCACATATTCCAACGGGAACGGGAGTCCTTACTAATACAATAAGTGTGAAAGAAGCTCTGTCTGTCCGTCGTTCTATGTTACCATCTCCCGCGCAAACTAAGAAACCTATTTAAATGAAATTTTGTACAAAGATTGTTCTGAACTTAAGGACGGACATAGGTTGCATTTCATTCGAATATTCCCACGGGAACCGGTCTTCCCTATTATTATAAGTGCAAAAGCAGCTCTGTTCGTTCACCTTTCTATGTTACCATCTCCCGCTCAAACTAATGAACAGATTAAAATTAATTTTTGTACAAAGATTGTTCAGAACCTGAGGAAGGACATAAGCTTTATATTTCATCCCTATATTCCCCGGGAACGGGAACGTATACGGGGACTTAGAAACTACAACACCGATTTCAAAAAATTTTCCACCGTTAGAATGCTACACTATCCCTGAGTAACAAAAACTTTACTTCATCCACATATTCCTACGGGAACGGGAGTCCTTACTAATATAATAAGTTTGAAAGTAGCTCAGTCTGTCCGTCGTTCTATGTTACCATTTCCCGCCCAAACTAATGAGCCGATTTAAATGAAATTTTTTTGCAAACATTGTTCAGAACCTGAGGAAGGACATAGGCTATATATTTTTTTCCTATATTCTTACGGAGCAGGAATGTATACGGGAACTTTGACACTACAGCACCGATTAAAAAAACTCTTCCACCGTTGGAACGCTCCATAATCTCCGAGCAACATAAACTTTTACTCATCCCCATTTTCCTTACGGGAGCGGTCACCATGTTTCCACGGGAATGGGAGTCTTTACTAAAATTATAAGTACGAAGTTAAATCTGTCTATCTAGGTATTTCTCTTTGTTACCATCAGCCGCCCAAACTATTGAACCGATTTATATGAATTTTGGTACAGAGATAGTCTAGAACCCGAAGATGGACATCCTTACTAATATTGATTCCCCGTTTTCCTTTTATTCCCACTGATTGCTCTTTTAAAAATAAATCTCAGGCGCTTTAAGTTGCAGGTGTTCGTTTAGAAAAAAATCCCATGGCAACTTTATGTGGCAGAATCACGTGTATCAATCCCACAAAACCTTTTTATTTCGCAAAAAATAAAAAAAAAAAGAACGTCGTGTGCAAACATATACTTAAATAAAATAATATAACAATGGTTTAGTAAAACGCATGAATTTGTCTTATTTGCAAAATAAGTAGCCTAAGAAATTAAGATAGCTAGCTGCCGAAAGTCACTATTCCACGCGGACGAAGTCGCGGGCACAGCTAGTAAGGCTATATGTCATCTTACCCGATAGGAAATAAAACTTTTACAACCATTCAGAGGAATCAAAACATTTTAATTAAGGAGCAAAATCACACAAAAATATTGTCTATACACATAAACGCAAACATAAAACACAAAGGATATGAAAAACACTTAATTTTTTAAGCAATTTTGAAATAAACAATGACTCGCAAAAAAATTTATTCCCTCGTTTGAACCGATCACGATGACAGCAGGTAAGCTAAGTAGGTAATGGGGCGGTTGAGCCTGGGAAAATTCTGATGAGCGTGGGAAAATTCTGAGCGAGCCAAAAGGGTGCCGTCGGTCTGATCAAAAGGAGATAATAGGGTTTAGAGGCACGTAGGTTGAAGATCCTTACGATGGGATGAGAGTAAAGAAAACATGAAAAGTAATGTTGTGTGTGTGCGAAGAATCAAGAATAGACACGATCTGTTGATAGATCTTAGAACGTGGGTGTGAAATTTTGGTAGTTTGTTGATAGATATAGGAATAGGTAGGACTGAGATTGTGATATGAGATAAGAAAATAGAGACAATAAAGGGGGGGAAGATGGTTTCTATTGAGTATTTTTTATGGTTTTTTGTTTTAGATTTCTCTGGCGCTTGAAAGTGGTTGATTTTTTTTATATGTTTGGAATTTGTTTGAGGGTGAGGTGAGGGTAGTAGTAGGAATGTTTTTTTTTTTTTGGTTTTGGCTGTACGCTAGATAATTTGGTCACGTCCGATATTTGGTTGGGCATAGATTGTGTATGAGCAAGTCGCTTTAAGGAAGTGACCCATGTTCACATAGCAATAAAATCCATGATCAATGTTGAAACCGAGTATCTGTGTTGTGTGTTTTTATTGCAGAGGAAGGTAAAATAAAGTAATACACATTTGAGGTATTTGCAGGCAATAGAAATTTATTAAAATGAAACGTAAAAATTACAAAGTATTTTTTCGGTTCTTGTAATGTGGGTGAAATAATTGTTGGGTTGATATCCAGGAATTGTATTCCGATGGAAAACCCAACCATTTCACAAGCATTTTATTTTTTTTCTTCTGAAGCACTTTTTCAACTAGATAAGTATTCGGAAACTTCGTTTTTTGTAGTTCAAATTCATAGAATCCTCCTTTGATCGGGTGGCCTTGGAAGTCTTCTAAAATATAAGTAACAGGATTTGTGTGTTGGACTTTCGTTATACGAAATATTTCTGTTGTCCAATTTGGTGTATATCCCTTATCAAATACATGTTTATATTTGCTAATTCTTACAAAGTCTCCTGCCTTGAACTTGGGTGTAATATAAATTTTGATGTGATCATATACTGTTGAGAGTAGCTGGTTTTGGTTAGCAATATTCACTTCAGATGGCTTCATTTTTATTGTGCGATGCTTAGAATTATTGTACACCTTAGTAAGTGTTTCTATCATATTAGTCCAGCGATATGAGCCGTTAGCACTGAATTCTTTCCACATAAGCGTCTTCAGGGTGCGATTGAATCGTTCTACAATTGATGCTTTTAGGGTACTAAATGTAGCATAGTGATTTATGCGATATTTTGTCATAAGCTTTTGAAAATGCGTATTAAAAAATTCTTTGCCATCATCTGTTTGTAAGTTCTTTGGAACTCGACCTTCGTTTAGTATATTTTCCATAGCTATAGCGACAGAAGCCCCAGTTTTGCTTTTAATAGGAACTGCCCATGCAAACTTGGAAAATGTATCAATTACGGTGAGAAGATACCGATAATTTTCATTTTCAGATGCATAGGTACCCTTTCAACTAGATCCGCTTGCCATAAATCATCAAACCCTTTGATAATGACTCACCTTTTTTTGAAGTTTCTCCGAGCCGGCTTATGCAGTTCATCAACAACGTTTCTTTTACTCATCCTTTAGAAGAATGATTAGAACAACAAAGTATTCTAGTATTTAACCTTCATACAAAAAAAAATTAATGTTCAATAAAGAAAAGCTTTGGCAATTGGCGGAAGGTTGGGTTTGATATAATACGATTAAAAAATGCTTTTATGTTTAAATTATTTATTTTAATCTTCCGTACAATAACATTAACTTCTTAACTTTAAAAATTCTATTTTCAATCAAATAGCATGCACAAGTATCAGGTCCATCTTGGCATAAATTCTTTGACCATGGACAATTAACAAAATGACATCCATGTTTCGATATGGTAGATGGTACGTTTCTGAACATCTTTAAGAAGGATAAACATCCTGTTAGATACTCGTGATGTCCTTCCGTCAGGTTATGTTCATGTGCTTTCATAAACTCGAGGATCTCATCGAAAATAAACGCGATATTTATATTGGACATTATTGTCTGCTTTTACTCTTATTGTCAGTTCAATACTAAAGTACAGATTGATTTACTCTATGATTTATATTGAATTTATATTGGATTTATCTCAACTTATAATTTTTGGTTTTCTGTTAATAGCATTTCCAAACATGTAGTTCTCTAATTTCTCAACTTCAAATTGAATATATTGCCTGAGTTGTTCGCATGATTCATCAACATAATTCTTTGTACAAGCGTCACTCTTATCTTTTGGTTCCTTAAGATTTTGTAGTCGTTTAAAATCTATATTGTAGTTGCCCCCTTGGCCCCATTTGGACTCTTTTAGAATACCGTCCAAATTTATCAACACTCATATTGTAGTTAATTATTCAATTATGTCTGCTTCTTTTAGCTCTTCGATAATTGAAACAATTTCGTTAGAGTGATTATTGTGTCCGGCTTGTTGTGAGGCAATAAGAAGTCTCAAACGATCTACGAGTTCATTAGGTTCGTTCCAATAGATATAGTCTTTTTTCTTCTTGGAAAATTGCATTAAGCCATGTCCCAATGCTATTGGTTTATCTATTATTGTTTTATCTTCAAATAGTTTATTTATAATTTGTTTGTATTTATAACCCTTATTTCCTAGTACTTGGCTTCTTGGACTGTGATTACGTCTATGGGCATTGGTAGCTAATAATATAGCCTTGTAATTTACTAAATCTTCATCATTGAACTGGGTTGGCTTTTTCTTGAATACTAGTTCAAATAAACCAGGTGTACCATTATAGATTTTATTATTTATTTCTATATCATTTCCTTTAATTTTTAACTCTTTATCTCCAATTTGTAACATTCCGTTATTCAAATGCACTCCATACAAATCATCAAGCGTTCTTGAATTATTTAAATATAAGTTAATATAATCCCGGGGGATTTTTTCCATTGTCCCTATATTTTTTCTTCAAAGTCACGAACAAGATGCCGATGACGCAGGCGTGAGCTCCTATCCCTCTTACTTTGAGGTGTTACCATGATGGAGGTTTTTGGGGTGCTGTCACTGATGTTTGATGTGGTAGTGGTATTGTTTGGGGTGATAAATTCATCTTCTTCATAATTTTGTTTTATTTTTTTGTGTGGAAACGCGAAATTATTGTAGTGATCATCAAATGAATTTTTGATATTTGATTTCTCTACTAGATCCTTAAGGGGCTTAGTAATCGGTTTAAAAGCTTCTTCTATTTGCAAATCGAATGCGGCCTTTCCGTTTCTTAGGGCTTTATATTTTTTTCGTATAGCATCAGTTGTTTTAATAAGTTCTTTTGTTACTTCTTCATTCAAGTGCATCATGATGTTGGCTTACTATTTTTACAACAGCTTGTGAATAAACTTCGAAAAAAGTTTTTGAAATTAAATTGTACGCTTATGATGAACAGCTACATATGAATTATGTTTTGAATCGTAGAGGACTGATTCTAAGCGATTCGATCTGCTCTCTTAACTGCTCTGATCTGGTCTGTTAACTGGTCTGCTCTGCTTTTGAACTGCTCTGATCTGCTTTTGATCTGCTTTTTGATCTGCTCTGCTCTGCTTTTGATCTGCTTTTTGATCTGCTCTGATCTGCTCTGTTATTTGCTCTGATCTGCTTTGTACTGATGTGAGCTGAACGCTGTGTACTATGAACCATTCTCATAGAACAATGCAATACGATTGCTGTACGCAGTTGAAGTTGTAAGCTTTTTATAGTTTCAGGAAGTAATCAAAACCTTTCCTGTAGCGACCACTGTTACAAGGGCTATCCTTGTCAATAACCAAAAATCCGTATCTAGTTTTCCAACATTCCTTACAAAATTTTTGAAACATTTGATATGTCATATCAGAATTAACATGATCATTGTAAATGTGTTTAAGATTCATTTCATCTTGTTTGAAAGCAATTATAAAATTAGCGTTGTCTCGTATTAAATGTTTCGGAATTCTTGTGTATGTCTGACACAAATAAAAACTATCAATATGATGATGTCGCCCCATACTAAAGTAGTCTCGAACAGCGTGTTGCTTTTCGCAGGCTATGTCATCAAAAATAAAAACGGAATTTTGTTTGGCTTCGCCGGGTGGAGTGACGTCGCAACTATTTGAAAACGTAAGAAATCCCATCTTTTTGATTGGAATCACAGCTTGACGAAGAAATTCATACTTTGGTTGATGTAATGACTTTGAATATATATAAATATTCTCAAATTTTAATCCGTTCTTATGTTGTAATAAACTCATCATAACATTTGTTTTGCCACAATTAGAGGGGCCCGTTATTAATCCTCTAATACTGTTTGGCAATAATTGTCCATGTTTTTTCCACGTCCTTTCATCATTATTGACTAAGTCCGCATTTTGTATAGGTAAAAGATGTGGTTGTTTAACGAATCGCATGACGATAAAAACTAAATCAAAATCATATAAAAATCAAGCTTTTATATTTTCAAACGTCATAACGCTACAACCCCCCTCAAGTGCACTTGTGTATATATAAAATGATTGATTTTTCAAAAAACATTGTTAGTCAACATACTATGGCCAAGGGAAATGGTTTGCTAAACTCTGTAATTAATAAATTACCTTTTGAATTACACTTACCGGGGTATCAATTCTGTGGACCGGGAACCAAACTCAAAGAACGTTTAGCTCGTGGAGACCCTGGAATAAATTTACTTGATCAAGCTTGCAAGCAACACGATATATCTTATTCTCAATTCAAAAATACTTCTGACCGACATAAAGCTGATAAGATTCTAAGTGAAAAGGCTTGGCAGCGAGTAATATCAGCGGATGCTGGATTAAGCGAGCGAGCAAATGCTCTATTAGTTACAAATCTCACGAAGGCTAAGCTTAAAATTGGAATGGGGTGCTCGCAAAGTAAGGAAAGTAAGAAGTCTAAAAGGCCCATCAAAACCAAATCTGAAAACCCTACCACCCTTGGTGGAACAATTAAGTACCTTGGCAAAGTTCTTCGAAGGAAAAAACCACATAACATTCAAAAAGCTATTAAGGTAGCTTTATTAGCTGCCAAGAAAACACTAAAAAAAAATAAGAATAAAATAAAGACACCCAGAGTTATTACGGTGCCAAAAATTGGCGGAGTAATCCCGTTTCTTGTTCCTCTATTTGCCGGTCTCTCAGCTCTAGGAGCATTATCTGGAGGAGCTGCAGGGATTGCAAAAGCAGTAAACGATATAGACATTGCTAAGAAAGATCTGGAAGAGAAAAAGCGTCATAATCAAAAAATGGAATCGATCTCCATCGGACATGGATTACATCTAAAACCATATAGACAAGGGCTAGGACTTTACTTACACCCTCAGACAAAAAACTTTTAAGTTTGCTACCCAATCGTGCATTGAATGAAATAGATTTGAAAAATTTTGCAAAGGATTTATTTCCACATTTTCGAGGAGTTTTTATGCGTGATAAATTACCAAAAAGCAAACCACTGAGAAACGAAAGTGGAATAGTTAATCTTGATTCATCCGAAGGGCCAGGAACACATTGGGTAGCGTATTATAAAAGAGGTTCAAATATTGAATACTTTGATAGTTTTGGGAATCTTCATCCACCGGTGGAATTGATTAATTACTTAGGTCAACGTATAAACTATAACTATGTTAAGTATCAAAACTATGATTCATTCAATTGCGGACATTTGTGTTTGCGATTTTTATATGATTGTCATTTTAAATAAATAAAAACTTCTAAACAACAACAATCTCATTGTTATTTTTGTCGTCATGGCGCTTACACTTACTTTGAGTGGGAACACTTCACACCTAATTGCAGATTATTTTCCACCTTTGAACATAGATCAGAACTATGTTTGTGGTTTGATTGATTTACAAACATATAATTCTATACCTAATGTTGATGAACGGAACAATTTATTTCATATAGGAGAGGATGTGATTGAAATTCCTGTAGGGTCCTATGAAATCGATGACATTGCACAATATATTTCTGAACAGTTGTTATTGCTTAACTCCACTACAACTGTTAAAATAAAAGCTAATAATAGTACTCTTAAGAGCGGAGTAGAAGCCAGCGATAATATATATTTTAATAAGGAACGAACTATTGGAAAACTGTTGGGCTTTAGCAAACGTATACTACAAGCTGATCAATTACACTTATCAGATTTACCTGTCGATATCAACAAAGTAAATGTTATTCGAATTGAGTGTAATGTAATTGCTGGCTCTTATTTAAATGACACGCCAGTCCACACAATACATGAGTTTTCACCAGAAGCTGGACCTGGATATAAGATCATAGAAGTTCCAAGAAATGTCATCTATTTGCCAGTGAATGTCAAACGTATAACTTCTTTAGCGTTGAAACTTGTTGACCAAGACGGAGACCTGATAAACTTTAGAGGTGAAACAATAACAGTGCGTTTGCATTTCACCCCAGCTTCATAATGCTGATCTATAATAATATAAAAGAACACGGAAGTGACAATTTGGTTAGTACGACGAGATTATCAAAAGTGTCAAGACCAAAGCTTTCCCCCCAAAATAAATCGTATCTACAATCATTGGGATTTTCAGTAAAATAAAAAATATGAGTGAGATATTGAATATTACTCAAGAGCCTAGCTATGACAATAGCATTACCAAATTTGAATATCACAGCTACTCACCTTTTCTTCAATCCTTTAATCCGAGTGATGAAATCCGTATACCAATTCAACAACAGGACCTATGTATTTTACCCAGTGAAAGTTTCATTTACATTGAAGGGAGTCTAACGACGAAAGATGGAGCACCACCTTCCAACACAAGACTATGTAATAACGCCATGGCATTTCTCTTTGAAGAAATTCATTATGAACTCAATGGAGTGGATATCGAATACAATAAAAATGTTGGAATAACGACATCATTAAAAAACTACATATCTTTAAACGAAAATGAAAGTAAGAGCTTAAAAAATGCATCTTGGACTGGAAAAGACGACATTACCCTTACATCTGGTACTTTTAACTTTTGTATTCCATTGAAAAATCTGTTGGGATTTGCTGAAGATTTTAAAAAGATCATTCCAAATGGAAGGCATGAATTGATTCTTATTCGAACACGGTCTAACGAGAATGCCTACTACTCTAACTCTAAAGAAAAAGAAGACGTACAACTTTCTATTTTCAAACTGCAATGGAGAGTTCCACACATCACCTTAGCCGATTCAGAAAAACTTAAACTGTTAAAGGAAATACAATCGAAACCAATTAAAATTAATTTTCGGAACTGGGAAATGCATGAATACCCCTCGCTACCAATTACCACTGACCATATTTGGACAGTTAAAACTTCAAGTCAACTTGAAAAGCCTAGATATGTGGTAATTGCTATACAAAGCGATCGTAAAAACCAATGGAATAGAAATTCTAGCAAATTTGATCATTGCAATTTAACTAATGTAAAGGTACATTTGAACTCAGAGATATATCCTCGTGAAGATTTAAACCTTAAATTTGAAAACGATAGATATGCAATAGCCTATGATATGTATGCTAAATTTCAATCCTCCTACTATAGAAAACAGTCCCAACCACTCTTGTCTCGACAAGAATTTAAAGATACCGCACCAATCATGGTAATTGATTGTTCTCATCAAAATGAATCAATTAAAACTGGACCTGTCGATGTCAAGATTGAACTTCATACAACAACAACTGTTCCAGTTTCAACATCTGTGTATTGCTTGATTTTACATGATCGTATAATTGAATACAATCCAATAACTGGAGAAGTTCAAAAGATTGTTTAAGTTCTAAACAACAACAACATTGAATGAATTTTTTTTGCTGTAAAAATGTTCATATCCTCATCACCTTCTCATCAAGTGATTAAGTAAAACAAGAAATGTAATGAAATTTTAAATAAAATAAGGCCATGGTTGGTTATACACTTTAGTTTATTGTTTTGTTTTTGTTTTAAATAATATTATTTTGTTGACAACGTTGCCTCTTGAATCCATATGGTAAAGAACTATGGTTTTCAAGAAAACGACGTTTTTCTGCTTTGGTTTTGTATGTTTTTACTTCAGGTACTGTAACGACGTGATGGTCTCGTGTTCGTCGAATATTATCTGATTTAATTATAATACCGTCTGAGGAAGAAGAAGAATTTAACACTGCGTCTTTAATATAATCAAAGTTAATTTTCTGTGACGATTCATAATTCAGAAAAATCCCCTTTACTTTACAAACAACGTGCTCTTTCTTATCTTTTGTACTGAACACTTTGTAGGCATAATTCTTTGGGCCTCCGCTAACGAATTCAGTTATGTAACTTCCGATGCCATAAATTTCCAATTCGTCAGTCATATCACCAATGAGTTGTCCAGTAGGAGGTTCAAATTCTCCTTGGCGACTTATGTATATAACGGAATCAGTATCGTAGTACAAAACTCTTTCCCCTAATCTCTCTAGGTAGCTATAGAGTCTAAGTCGAGCCAAAGTAGTTGTGTAGGCAGCAATACACACATTCACTGTGGATAAAGAGTCTATCGCTTCTTCTTTCATCTCAAAGCTCACCACAACGTTTTCTTCATTTATAGGCAATATGTTATGCACTTCAATAGATGGGTGTGTAAGGAGGTGAAAAAGCGTTGAAGGGTTATTCAAAACTAAAGTTTGGAGCTGATTTTCCCTCTGTCCAAATTTTCCCCAAAACGAATTTAATATCAACTTTGCAAGGGATCTTTTTCCTGGATTGCTGCATATCTCCGAAAATTCCAGTTGAATATTTTCTTTTTCAAAAAAATTCGAAATATAGTTCTCCTTTTGTTGTTGGGATGAGCATTCACTAGGCCAGCCAGATGCTTCTTGCTTGATTTTTAAGAACTTGTTCATCATGGATGTGAACAGACCATCATCAGAATTGGATTTTGGGTTGTATTGAACTACATTGTATTCCCATATTTCGAAGATTGAAAGTATTTTGTAACCTTTCTCAAGAGCTTTCATGACCTCGTCAATTACCCAAGTTCCAACCAGTGCTCTTTCCTCATCCGTATGAACACACAATTGTTGCTTATTTTTTTCATCACTACAGCTTCTACACAATGAAAACATAAGTTTGTTGTTTTGCTTTACTGGTAATACCGGATGAATCAGGTTTTCTGGAGGTAAAATTTTACACTTCACAATTCCATTTAAGCCTTCCAATTTTGTTGATGACCAGCTTGCATCGCCATTAATATGAATTTTGGGATGTCCGGTTGGAAATTTTCCATTTTTACAAACCCAAGGGTATAGAGAACATACGTCAATGTATTTAATTGTTTCACCTTTTTTACATTTATAAAAATTAAAGGTGTTCCCGGTTCGTCCGCCATAGAAAGCATCGCGAGGATTCAGCGGTAAACTTTGGATCAGTTGATGATTATTCAGAAAATTGTTTTCTTCTGTATTGAGTGACCTAAGACGAGTCTTAAATTCACAAGACCACATTTCAATTACCTCGTAGTCGAAATTTCTTAACCGGTCGGTCTTGGCTACGGTTCTTTCATACCTCTGATTCAATGAATCACTTTCGTTTTCATGTAGAGGTTCATCCATCACGTTTATGCTTCAAGCAGAGAGGGTGACCATGGTAGTAACAGCCATGAAACTCAAAAATCTGATTGGTTTCTTCACAAAAACCATCAACTTTCATTCCTTTAATAACTACCTCCCTTCCGTTGTAGGCATGTTTGATATTAATTTTCCTCTTGTGCTCTTCCCAAATCATCCATTTTATAGCCTCTGGGGACTGATTGTCAACGCATCTGTACCCTTTTTTGGGTATAAGTCCGATTGTGTTTGGCTTCAGAAAGTTGCGTCTAAATAATAGGTTGCAAGCTGAGGCAATCGTAACAGATTCTAAAAACGGTTCAACGTTACATTCCGCAAGAAATAATTTTCTAAACTGTAGGCAAGCACCTGTTAAAATGTTGACATCACTCTTACAGTATTCTTCAAGTTCATGTCTCATATCGAAAAAATCATTTTGATGCTGTGAATACCACTTTAAGAAAATAGAGCGTTCTTCTGTTCTCATATTATTTGCGTTGTAATATTCTATCTCCGGTAGTTTTCCAATATATTTCTCATTTTGTTTGGTATTGAAAAGATATGGGAAGTAACCTTTCTTCAAAACAGGAGGTAGATCGAATGCCTTTGGGAGTTTTGATAAAGCCATAGGAAAGTAGTTTATTGAGTCAATAAATTTTACATTTCCTATTTGCATCTTTATTATCTTTGTTCCTCGTGTTATTAATTCAGGGATTATGCTGGTTTTCTCCATAATGTAGTTTAAAACAAACTGGTGGTCGTATGCCTGGCCATTGTGAGCAATTACAATCACTTTTTTGAATTCTTTCCGAACTTCGAGTACATATTGAACAAATTTGTCAACAACATCTTCTCCTTTAAGTACATTCAGTGACAATTTACAAGACTGACAGAAATATAAATCAATATTTTCTACACAACGATAACATTTTTTTTTGAAGACGCACAAATTTGGCTCATGTTTTTTAATCAGCGGATTTGTTGCGGATGCTTCTTCTCTATCATTGCATATTTTCTCTCCAATTACTTTTTCTTGACGACTTTCAAGATCATAAAATATATACAAGAAATTTTTGAGATCAGGGTTTCTCATATCAGGTAGAATAAAACACAAGTGGTCTTCGGACACATGTGCTTTACAGTTCTTGCAAAAGAACTCACCACAAATATGCTGTCGACTTGCTCCGTATGATTGTAAACATTCACGGCATCTTTTTACTAGCTCACAGATAGACTGACCTGATGACCCACTCTTATGATTGTCGAAGCATTTTGTTCCTTTGAAATTTCGATGACAGTCTTTACATAAGATTTTTTTCATAACTTCCTTGCATACTGGGGAGTGTTGACATTGACTGCAAAGACCAGCACATTCATGGTAAACATTTTTCGTATTGTACGGCAAATGGCAAACTTCGCAATAGTAACTGCAGGAAAATGCAGCGGTAAGAGAAGTTATTACGTTGAAGTGATTCTTATAAAACAATAAATTAACTTTTTTGCTCTCACTGTCATTTGAAACGCCTTCGAAAATTACTTTGCGACCTTTGGCTCCGTGTTCGTACACTGTAATCTTGTAGTTTTTCAAAAAACTTTGGAACGATTTCAGCTCATCGATTCCACAACCAACAGATGGAATATTTACTTTAGAGTCATCCAGAAGTTTCAATGCTCTCTTTGTTTGTTTGTAATTTGCCGATATCTTTTCTTATTTTGTGAAGATTCACTTCTTTGTCTGCGTATGCCATAGCAACAACCAAAGCTCGAGGCAGGCATAATTTGTCTGCGTTTTTGGTACAAATTATCCCCCTTCGTTTAGCACATTCTTCGTTAAATGAATTGTACATAACGGAAGGTTTTCTTATATTTCCTTGCCCTGCTGGCATTTTCACAGAAGTAACTGTTAAGCAAAAATTGTCTGTGCTTATTCCTTCCGAGTTACTCTGAAATATTTTCGTCACCATATCCCAAACATCCTCAAATGTTAACTCCGCACAGGTTTTGAAATTAATCCATCCACTTCCTCGTTCATGTTCGAAGCTTTTTCCGCAAAAAGTAATCCCCACTTTGTCTGTTTGATTAAGATCTTTTACAGCAAACAGAATCATTTCTTCTATTGCGCTCTTTATCTATTGAGTAGGCTCTTCATGTTGTGGAACACTTTTGATTGTAAAATCTATTTTGCGGCCTTTCAAATTGAACCGCTTAATGTTTATATGGGAGTCGCTCATGACTTTTATTTTCTGAAAATAATAATGAGAAGCAAATAAAAAAAATGATTTCAATTTTTTGGTTTATTTTTTATTGTTTTTTTGAGATTGCAACAATTTATTATTTTTATCGAAAAACAATTGAGGTACATAGTTTACCTCTTCTTGAACTGGAAGCTTCTGCTTATTCTTTTGCTTCGGTTTCTGTAAAATAATTTGATCCAAGATCTCAACTATTTGTGGTTGTTGCGGCTGCTGTTGATGTGGCTGCTGTTCCTGATAGTTTTCATGCTGTTGCTCCAGCTGCTGTTGTTGTTGAGGCTGTTGCTGTTGTAGTTGCTGTTGCTGTTGTAGTTGCTGAAATTGTTGCTGAGGATGTTGCTGTTCTTGATAATGTTCTTGAAATTGTTCTTGAAATTGATGCTGTTCTTGTTGATGAGGCTGTTGATGTTGGTGATAATATTGCTGCCCTAGTTGTTGTTGTTGAAATTGTTGCTGTTGATGCTGTGGCTGTGGCTCCTGATGCTCGTCATCTTTCATGTGGAAGTCAACTTCCACGGACATCTCCCCGTATGGGCCCACTACTTCCAAGCAGCAGCGGTCCAATTGCAGGACGTCTTCCTCGTCCAGCTGCATGTTGCATCGTTTAGGGAGGAAAACCTTTAAGAAAAAAAAGGGAGTCAAAATTGAACAGTTATAAATTTTAATTTTTAATTACCTTGCATTCCTCCAGTTCAATGAGGATTTGCTCCCCAAACTTTGTGTTGCACCTCTTTGCCTTGAGTATTGGGTACCTTTTTTTTTGTATAACCTTCGAAAGGCTTAAAATAGGCTTTTGGTAGGTAGCCAACCCAGACGCCGAAGACGAAGACGACCTCACTGCTTGTTTGATTTTATTCAAAAAAGACATGATGATAATTATGATTTTTTCAGAGGATCGAATGAAGGATGTTCAAAAATAAACTGAATAGAAGACTCAGAGAACATTTGCTTTTATAGTAGAAACTCTAGGGGGGATTCAATAGGTTGGTTATTGGTGCCACTGATTTATAAAAGAAAAAAGAGACAACATCACATTCAAGAACTGGAAACAAATTATTCCATATCTTAACTATAAGTTCTGACTACCTCTTCCCTCTATCAATATTCACAATGCATTTTTACATTGTTGGTATATTTTACACTCCCGGTACAACAAAAAAATATACAAAAGTTACACTGTCTGTGGAGTTCTGAGCGGACGAGCCAGAGTTTCAAAATTAATAAAAACCAACCACAACCACCAATACAGGATGTGACAAGTCAATCCCAAACCTTAAAATCTTGCCAACAAAATTCAAAATTCAAAACAAAACATGGGTAGCATCCTTGATTTACAGTATAGCTATGCATAACCAATTTTCGGATGTGACGAAATTCATTGAGTACAAGATATGTATCAAAACAAAACAAATATCGGTCGAGGCCAAATTCTCTATTTTACATAAAAACTAACCACCACCAATTGTCAATGAAATCTATAATACAAAAGGAAACCAGTTCATTTATTTTATTTCGTCCTCTCCACAATCAATTACAAAAAAAAAAAAAAACAAAACAATGTACCATAGCATTTTCATAATCTCATCATCATCTTTCCTTACAATGTGTATTACTTTATCACCTGCTAGATGCTTCCTCTGCAATAAAATCACACAACACAGATACTCGGTTTCAACATTGATCATGGATTTTATTGCTATGTGAACATGGGTCACTTCCTTAAAGCGACTTGCTCATACACAATCTATGCCCAACCAAATATCGGACGTGACCAAATTATCTAGCGTACAGCCAAAACCAAAAAAAAAAACATTCCTACTACTACCCTCACCTCACCCTCAAACAAACTCCAAACATATAAAAAAAATCAACCACTTTCAAGCGCCAGCGAAATCTAAAACAAAAAACCATAAAAAATACTCAATAGAAACCATCTTCCCCCCTTTATTGTCTCTATTTTCTTATCTCATATCACAATCTCAGTCCTACCTATTCCTATATCTATCAACAAACTACCAACATTTCACACCCACGTTCTAAGATCTATCAACAGATCGTGTCTATTCTTGATTCTTCGCACACACACAACATTACTTTTCATTTTTTCTTTACTCTCATCCCATCGTAAGGATCTTCAACCTACGTGCCTCTAAACCCTATTATCTCCTTTTGATCAGACCGACGGCACCCTTTTGGCTCGCTCAGAATTTTCCCACGCTCATCAGAATTTTCCCAGGCTCAACCGCCCCATTACCTACTAAGCTAGTATACTGGCAGCTGTAAGTTTATTCTGGCAAAACAGTTAGAAAAAATGCATGCCTGGATATGTTCGAGAGAACTGTGGCGGCTTTATAAACAGAGAAAATGCTAGTATGTCATCTTACCGGAGTATGTCTTCTTGAGCCGAACTCCCCTACGCAAAATCCGGAGAACTATCGGGGGATAAGTTTTCTTAATGCTTCGTATGAAATATTTACTGCAATTTTGCAACAGAGGCTCAATACGTGGATCAACCGAAACCATTTATTGAATGAATATCAAGCTGGTTTCAGGACGTGGTACTCTACGGTCGATCATATTTTTGTACTAAAAAGTATTGGGGAATCTTTCCTTCAAAACAGAAAAAAACTTTACAGCTTCTTTATCGATTTCAAAGCAGCGTTTGATATGCGCTGGATAGGCAAGCGCTTATCTACAAGCTCTATGGACTTGGGATTCCCACAAAGTCTGGAAACATTTTACAAAATCTGTATAAGGAAACTAAGGCAGCAGTTTGGAATGGAGAACAAATTTCAGAATGGTTTCAAACGGAGTCTGGCGTTCGACAAGAGTGTGCACTGAGCCCTCACTTATTTGCGCTTTTTAAAGAGGATCTAACGGATTGCATTCCCGGAGGTGTAGAATTTGCGGGGACGATTATAAAGGCCCTCTTTTACGCTGACGACATAGTACTACTATCTACCTCACCCCAATCGCTTCAATTGATGATCAATCAACTGTACAACGTGTAATCTTCAAGTTATCTTAAACAAATCAAAGATCATAATCTTCAGAAATGGTGGAGGAAGAAATAGCCAAAACGAAAGATAGTTCAACAATTCAACACCTATTGAAGTCTGGAACGAATTGAGATACCTAGGAGTGTGTTTGACAAAAAACCTAAGCATGGAAAAGCATCTGAGTGAATAACTAGTCACAGCAAAGAGAACTATTGGAGCTCCGTTGAAAAAGTGTTTATCTAACAGAAGCATAGCTCATAGCTGTAAATTCCGCAGTTGCTGAATTGATTATGTTCTGTGCGTCACAGGTATGAGGATACAAGCAATATGGAAGTGTGGATAAATTGCTCAGGTTCTACATTAAAAGGATATTCAACCTCCCTTCCAACACACCAAACTACGTCGTGATGCTGGAAACAGGGTTATCACCACTCTTAGTCAAAACCCTCAAGGTCCAAGTGGACAATATTATCAAAGTTTTGAACATGAATAGTGAAGGACTTCCCAAGAAAGCTGCCTTATACGTAGTCAACCGAAAATACAGCTGGTATGCGGAATGGAACGAGAAAAGATTTTGTAGCACAAGCTTATAGAAACGGAATTCTCTCCAAAAACTTTTGAAGCAACAAAAATTAAAAAAAATTTAATAATAATATTAAAAAAAAAAAATTAATAAAAATTTATTCACGCGATATTTATGAGACCTAAATGAAAAATTAAATTAATATAATTTATTTGGATTGTCAATTAAGCAGACCCAGACGGCATTGCCATGCTTCATTTGATTTTGTTATACATAACGATTTGAATAAGAAAATGAAATCTATTTACTACTATACTACAGTAGGTATGCGTCCAGATTTAGAATTTGCAGTGTTTCGTCAAGATTTCAAAGCGGTGGGTTGATGCATAAAAAAAAAAATTGTACTCGTTTTGGATTGTTGCAAAATGCGTTCCGGCAATCGGACAACTTTCTTGCAGCAATTCAAAGAAGAAGCTGCAAAAGGCGTTAAATCGGCGTATTTGTTGGTTTCTTTGATTCTCGCTTGAAGCACTGTGTACGGCTCAGACATGTTTGCAGCGGTATCGTACGCTTGTCCTTGACAATGTTCGATGTTGATGCTAATGACTTCGAGCGTTGACAAAATGGCATTTTCAAGATTCTCAGCTTTCTGTCCTGGATATTCGATAAATTGAATGAAACGCTTCACAGGAACTCCATTGTTATTGTTACATATCTTTTAACGAATGAGAACTGATCCACATGAGAATTGTCAGGAGAAGATTCGAGTAGTATTTGGCTACCTTGATTTATCCGACAAAGACTTTTTTCCATTTTTAGACATCACCTCTGAATGGAAGTCCCCGCGAGGCTAAAACTGGTATTACGGCCCCGACTTTCATCGATCGATAGATTCTTCCTTGAATTTGAGCTCTATCCTTGAATTCCTACTGCAATCATGATGACCGTTGGAGTTTTCGTAAAGTGTGATGCGATATCCAGCATTCTTCCAGTCGTTGAATCCATCTTTGGCAAAAGACGATTTCTCCCCAATTAAAAGACTTGGAACGCAATAAACACTGCCTTTGCTAAAGGATTAGGCAAGCCACGGATCGTGATGCCGAAAAGTACCGCATGCAGTCATTATACATCCTATTGCACTCAGAAAAATGGAAATGGTCACAAAGTTCGTCATTGATAATAATCCATGTACCATGTTGCGGGGTCAGTGGGATCATTTATTCGTAAGATTTCTCCACCAGGAATATTGTCTTTTTAACCAATTATAAAAATAGATCTTCAATTCGAATTTTTGTTTTTTTCTAATAACAAGCACCAAATACAAAAATTAAGGAAATATTCAAACTATGCTTGAAAAAAAAAAAAAAATTATTATAACTTTACATCTTTCGTAAACCAGTTTTTAGGACTGAACAACACATTTTGAGCGGAATTGCTCAAGCACACCATTATTGGCCCTTCTCTTCTTCCAATCAAGAAATATTTCACCTAAAAAGTATAGAAGAGTGTCGAAACCTAAGGCAACGGTCAATGCCGCAAGTACACCTTGTAAGTCCACAACTTTCATTGACTGCAAGGCCGATTTGCCAGTTGGAAAGCTCAATTTCATGTGACCGTTTTCAAGAACCTCAAAGAAGGATCTTTTTTGCCAAAACTCCAACAAGCCTGAAGCGTGAATTTCCAAAAAAAGAAAGTTCAAAGGCTCTTTGTAAATTGAATTCTCTCTGATGGTGAAAACATGGGGTAGATCCTTGAAAATGCAAGCTTCCTCTGGTTGCTTAAACAATGGCTGATTGAAATATCTTTGTTGACTCTGAAATTTTTCCAATTTTACACTATTCAGAGTGTAGGCAAACTGTGTGTTGAGCGATTCTCGTAAATTATAATATGTACTGAAGTTTTCCAATTGAAAGATTGTTCCGTATTTTCTTTTGAAATCTGGAAAATATTCTAAAAAACCCAACATTTCATAACGGAAGGCGATTACTTTGAGTTTAGATGCCAGTATATCGTCAAGGGATTCAATTTTCTTCTCCGATGGAGGTCTTGTCATCAGAGTTTGAAGAAAGGCATCAAATGAAATCACCAACATGATTCCAAAAAAGAAAATCAACGTATACTTGATTTTCAAACTGACAGAGGCATTGGGTTTTTCGATCAAAGACTGTCCAAGTATACCACGCAAGCAGTTGCCATTGAAGAGGCAAAACTTTTTCCCATCGCACAGAAACGAGTTGAGTTCCAGCAAAACTGACAGCACTACAATCAGTCCGATGGTAATAAGAAGGGCATCCCACTGAAAAACAATTCCAAACACTTTGAATATGGGGACCTTAGATTCCACTGGAATCATTACACAGAAATCAATTATGTTGTACGGATAGGATGTCCAATTGTTGCTATAGTCGCCAGTGATAGTTTCTGCAGCTGATATTTCAATTGACCCATTCATTACCATCCCTCTCAAAGCATATATATCAATTTCCAAATTTATGTTGGAAGTGTTGAGCCTGGCGTTGTGCTTTTTCGCGAAATCATGCCACATATTTCCCGTATGTCCTTTGATCACATGTCCGTCCTGTCGACTTTTTGAGACGATCATTCCTGGTTTAGGCCCTCCAAGTAGAACTGGCAGATAGGTACCATTCAAATCTAGTAAGCGATTGGGGAAATATGTGACAGTCGTTCGGGTCTCAAACCAGTTGACTTTTTCGATGCTGAAGACTGGCATTCTTGTGTATCTGTAGAACACTGGTGAGCCTTGGAAGTCCTGAAAGATTGCTATGACGTTTAGTGTGTTTAGATGTGATTCTCCCAACAAAAGTTGAATAAATCTTCCAATTTGAAATCATCTTTCAATTGATTGTTAATAAGGAATATGGTTTTACAGAATCGCATGTGCTGAAGATAGTCCAGGAGCCGTCGAAGGACAAGTTCTTTGTGGTAGCCCAACAAAACAAGTGTTAGAATGTTTTCATTGTACTCCGTTTTTATTGAGAATGAAAGTTTTTCAGTTGAGATTATCACTGGAATTTGAAAAGTAGTGGAGACGTCTCTGAAGAAATTCTCACCCCAATGAACAGCAGACAGTTCGTTGAATGTCCTTAGTACAAAAACACTTTTAAAATTTTGTTCTCGTTTAATGTTTTCGAAGAGAGACAGCAGTTTGCTGTTTTCTTGAGTTGCTGTAAGAGCAACAAATGCAAGAAAACCTACAATAATCTTGCTCATTTTGTAACACTCACTTGACTAGGCACATATTTGGTTTGGCCGTGCCATGCGGTTTCAAAGGACAAACAGTCTAGACATTATGTTCACAATTTCAATTTACTGAGATTGTTAATTGGACGATAGCTCATCAATCAGTCATCAAATTACTTTTGTTTTTAGAGGAATGGCTTATTCTAATTGCCTTTTGTTTTTAGTGGAATGGCTTAGTCTAATTGCATTTCGTACGTAAGACGTACGAACGTACATATTTTTCAGTGAAAAGGAACGTTGAAGTCATCAACATTTCACAATCATTTCCAATGACTGAAATGTCGATAAGTTCTTCTAACTGCCTATGTTCTTTTGTTTGGCGCGGAGAAAATAATTTTGAAATAGTGTTGATATTAGAATAATAGAGCAGGAGGTAAAAACAACGCCTTCGATTTCGGGTTAGCTCTCTTCAGTTTTGCACTCTCATCCCTGCAATATGCTCTACAATTCCCATCAATCGTAGTATCCCGATGAGTACTCTTCCAGCTATGCCAATGTTGCGGTACCTCTCATACAGCTCGTTGTTGTATCTTCTTCTCTACACATGGTCCTCACATACTGGACCAAAGATCATTTCGAGAATATTTCTTTCAAAACGGCCCAATGTACCCGTCTTTGTGATGTTTTGTCCAATGCGTCGATCTTCTCTGTTCTTGTTTGATGACAGCATATATGTATAGCAAAATCATATTAGAGATGCACCTATAATAAAAATTGTAGAGTCTAAAATTCTCTACGATTTTTGTTTGAAATTTTTTTTTATACGATCAACGGTTTTTGCTTGCGAGCTCCCCAAAGCTCCAGCGCGAGTTGTGTCAAAGACCACATCTCTTTAAACGAGAAATGGTCTTGAGAGTACACCCCATGATGTAGGTATCAAGGGGAGGAAGATTCAACAGTGCGTCGAGAGCAGCTCTCTGTGTGGTGGGGAAGGCCCCGTAACACCCAGACAAATTGTTCTTTGAAGCTTGAAAAACGAAACCGAAAGAAAAACGTTGGTGATATCAACCAATATCCTTGGTTAATTTGGCGTCAACCAAGACTCATGCTTGATTTCACTATGATCGCGTGATTAATTTTTTTAAATTCTTTTATCAAAACTTTACAATTAGTGCAGTCAATGAAGCGAAAAATAGGGCCTTACCTCCGAATTTTTTTACTGTGAACCGATTTGCATGAAATTTTGGAATTAGGCTCATCTTACCCTTAACTTCAAAAGTGAAAATGATTTGAACACCGCCACCACCCTGGGGGTGGTTGCCACGCCTTCTCGGGGGTGAATTTTTATTTTTCAAAATAACCTCGGATATCGATAGAAGGCCTAATTTTAAGCAAAAAATCAAATATAAAGTTTTTCATTAAGTCCAATACTTTTCGAGTTATTGGCAATTGAAAATTCGCAATTTTTTCACGTTTTTCATCTATTTATTGCAAATATCTCCAAAACTATACGTTTTATCGAAAATTTTATAAAGAACAAAATTGTAGCAGGTAAAACAATGAACAATTTGGTTTTTTATAAAGTATTCTAAGAACAATATTAAGCTAGATATAAAAGATCAAAGCCTTTTTTTATTTTGTCTGAAATTTAATTGTTGTGGTCAATACCATTTAGCGGCGAGCAGATGCATTTTATGCATTCTAATACAAGAGAATGTTTTGTAGTTCTTAAAATAACCTTTAAAATGAGCACTATGAAAAGTTTTTTGCACGTAAAATAAGTGAGCTGTAGTGCAAATAAGGGGAGCATTTAATGTTTTTTTCTTTTAAATCAATGAGTTTTTGGACCATAACTCCTTCAATTTTCATGCTATCACAACTTATAAAAAACCATTGTAAAGATAATTAAAAGAGCTACAACATCCTTTATTGCAATATATAGTAAACAACCTTTTGCTAAAACGGTGAAGGGTTAAAGGACTTTAGAGAGGCTGCGATTGCGCTGCCACGCGCTCTTTAAACAATCATATCTCCGTCAATTTTTGTATGAGAGAAAAAACTAAAAAACCAAATTGTTTGTCAGAAAAATACCTAAATTTTTACTTTTTACACTTTTATACGTATCTGTCGTCATTTTTGAGATATTATGAAAAAAAGTGGGTTTTTTTTTAAATTTGAAAATTTGTTGTTTTTTTTTAATCGTGACTTTTTTGAAAAATATGTGTCCTGAAGTAGCCAAACTGATACTATCTATCAAACTCTTCATAACAAACTTAATTTTAGGCGGAATACGATTAAATTTAATTTTGGTGGAAATGGCACTTATGGAACCCAATGATTTAAAAGAAAAAAACATTAGATTCTCTCCTTATTTGCACTACAGCTCACTTATCTTACGTGCAAAATACTTTTAATAGTGCTCATTTTAAAGCTTATTTCAAGCACTACGAAACATCCTCTTGCATTAGAATGCATAAAATGCATCTGCTCGCCGCTAAATGGCATTGACCAAGACGATTAAATTTCAGACAAATTAAAAAATGGCTTTGGTCTTTTATATCTAGCTTAATATTGTTCTTAGAATACTTTATAAAAAACCAAATTGTTCATTGTTTTACCTGCTACAATTTTGTTCTTTATAAAATTTTCGATAAAACGTATAGTTTTGGAGATATTTGCAATAAATAGATGAAAAACGTGAAAAAATTGCGAATTTTCAATTGCCAATAACTCGAAAAGTATTGGACTTAATGAAAAACTTTATATTTGATTTTTTGCTTAAAATTAGGCCTTCTATCGATATCCGAGGTTATTTTGAAAAATAAAAATTCACCCCCGAGAAGGCGTGGCAACCACCCCCAGGGTGGTGGCGGTGTTCAAATCATTTTCACTTTTGAAGTTAAGGGTAAGATGAGCCTAATTCCAAAATTTCATGCAAATCGGTTCACAGTAAAAAAATTCGGACCTAAAATGCTTCATTGACTGCACTAAATGAACGGGGTTGATTTCGTATTCGATGTATCACGGCTAATAGTTTTTTGACAATATTTGTGTTACACTGAGTATTTTCGTACTCAAGCTATCATGGCTGTTGTACTTCTGAAAAATTATTTTTGAGTATGACCGTGATGGATAAACAACTCTGGTGATAGTTTAACCATGTACGTTGTTGAATGAATATGTTTATTTAGAAACACGTTCATAGTCAAATGACAATGTTCATGCTTGAACTTTAATGTTTCCGTTATTCCTTAACTACGTTCATTGTTCACCTACTACAACTGTGATTGCTTAACAATGCTTTTTCATTGTCAAACGACAATGTTCATGCTTGAACTATAATGTTTCCGTTATTCCTTAACTACGTTCATTGTTCACCTACTACAACTGTGATTGCTTAACAATGCTTTTTCATTGTCAAACGACAATGTTCATGCTTGAACTATAATGTTTCCGTTATTCCTTAACTACGTTCATTGTTCACCTACTACAACTGTGATTGCTTAACAATGCTTTTTCATTGTCAAACGACAATGTTCATGCTTGAACTATAATGTTTCCGTTATTCCTTAACTACGTTCATTGTTCACCTACTACAACTGTGATTGCTTAACAATGCTTATTTCATTGTCAAACGACAATGTTCATGCTTGAACTATAATGTTTCCATTATTCTTCCACTACAACTGTGATTGCTTGACAACGCTATATCTTCAGTAGTTTTTTGGTTTCATACTTACTTTAAAATCTGTGAACTCTAAAAAGGTAAAATAAAAAGTTGATTTTCATTTAATTTAACTGTTTTTTATTGTTTTTTTTTTCTTGAATTTTAAATAATGTTCTTAAATAAAATAAAATATAAACACAATATTCAAAAGAACTTTAAAATAGAATTTGAATTTTAAACAATGCAATGTTCTTTCTTTCAGAAAGAACAACTAAAATTTCTTCTCTCTTGTAAAGAATATGAAATTATACCGAAACATCTAACTAACACAACATCAAATGTTACGGCTTTGTTTACCACAGAAAGTATATATACAACCAAACGTTCGGAATGCCAATGGGAAATCCACTCTCACCAACCATAGCTGACATTGTTTTGGATAATCTTCTTGACGCCACAATAGAGAAATTACAAAATTCCAACATAACAATAAAATTCATTACAAAATACGTAGATGATATTTTTGCAATAATTAAAAAACAACATACAGACATAATTCTTAATAATTTCAATCAATATCATGAAAAACTTCAATTTACAATAGAGACAGAAAATAAAAAGTGCATACCATATTTGGACACTGTAATTCATAGAATAGATGACAAATTAATTTTTAACTGGTACCAAAAACCCATAGCGTCAGGAAGAATGATCAATTTTCTGTCAACTCAACCACAAAAATACAAAATAAACACTGCAAAGAACTTTATTAATAAAGTTCTAGATATATCAGACGAAAAATTCCACAAAGAAAACATCAACAAAATAAGAACAATACTTCTAATGAACAATTTTCCACATAAAATAATAAATAATTTAATAAATGACAAAAATAATCAAATTCAACACAAAAATAATACACAAAATCAAAACGAAAAAAGTGGCAACACGGATAACATCACATACCATAGCATACGTTACATTCCCAAGCTAACAAATAACAAATACCTACACGAAATAATAAAAATCAACAAAGAGAGACTTCATTCGCTCACAAATCTAATCACACACTCAGCAAAATATTCACAAGAACAAAGACACCATTGCAAAAGGAACAACAACATGACGTGGTCTACGAAATAAAATGCAACGGCAAGACGAATGAAGTGTGCGATCTTGTATATATTGGCACAACAAAACGCACACTAGCTACAAGAATAGCTGAACACAAAGCTGACGTCAGGAAAAAGAGATCATCTACTGGACTCTCACAACATATGACAGAACATGGACACACCGCTGATTTCGATGACGTACAAATTCTTGACAAGGAAAGAAACACAAATAAGAGATTCACATTGGAGAGTCTAAGAATACAACAAAACATTAAGAGAACGATGAATTTCCAAGAAGACAAAGACAATTTAAGTGCTAGCTACAGTGCTGTCATAAAGTAAACGTCTGTGATAACAATTAGTTGATATTTTCTGTTTTGTCCTGTTTCCTAATTTATTTAATTTATTCAATTTTTTAATCTTTATGTAAAGTGCAATAGACTAAAAATAGACTAACTTTTTTAATTTAAATGAAACAAATGTAAATTGACAATAGTAAGTAACTAACTAGATTATAGAGTAAAAATTAGAAAATCCAAAAATTGTAATTATAGGTCCAATAAAAAAGACCCCCTGAAGAAGTTGAAAAATAATCAACGAAACGTCGGGATAAAGTTTTAAAAATGGATTAATTTATTAATTGCATAGAAAAGTAACAGATCAAAAAGCCCAATAAAAAACAATCAAAAAGCAATGTTCTTAAATTAAATTAAATATAAACACAATATTCAAAAGAACTTTAAAATAGAATTTGAATTTTAAACAATGCAATGTTCTTAAATTAAATAAAATATAAACACATTATTCAAAAGAACTTTAAAATTACAAAAATTTTACCATTAGGGTTTGAAAGCAAAGACACAGGAGGCCCATGAAATTCACTAATAATATAAATATAATAATTTTGAGAATCTTTTAAAATTTCAAAAGCGTTAAAATGATCAGTGTAACTGGATATTATTATTTTTTCACATATTATATATGGAACATTTTTTATCAAAATAATGCAATTAATTTTATAAACATCATTAAAAATACTAATATAATCATTACTTTTATAAGAAATTTTGCGATATCTAAGAGAATTATAACTGATCACATCATTTAAATTAATTTTGTTAGAAGAAGCGTTTTGTAACTTTGAAAAACATGAGCGATCTTTTAGTAAAGTGCCACTTTTTGGTATATTGGAAATTTCCGGAGAGATTCCCAAGCTGCAAGTTATTCTTTTACAGAACATTAATGAGGTTTTAATCCCTAAAGACAGTGGAAGATTTCTACGAGAAGTGATACTATTACAATAATTTTTAAGTACTTTGTGCTTCGATTCAAACCGGAATGACCAAAAATGTTTTAACGGACCAAGCATTCGCATTACATGAGGATAGTGAATCATAAAATGATATTTAGGTTTCAAATGTTCATGAAAAAGCTCAATATAGGTCGAGTGGTGGCTTGAAATGAGGGACTGAAGATTGGAAAGATCAACTTGTTCATAGTTTGATTTTAAAACAATATCAATGATTTTATTGAGAATTGTTAATAGTTTCCAGTGCTCGTTACCTTGTGGAACGAGATCACCAATAATAATTGGTAAAAATCTGCAAAACGTCCACATTTCTTTTGCTGACATATTTAGTTTATTTCGTTTTATATGTTCGGACTTGATTACTGGAGGAATATTTCCAATTTCAGATTCACTATACCTGAAAAGTTGTGTTCTGTTATTTAAAACGTCTAAAGTAAAAAATTTGTCTTCAATTATAAAACGATTAATGAGCTTACACAAATCGTAATGGCATACACCCTCAAATAAATCGTGCATTATATCTACAGATATGTTTTGAACTACATGAAATGATGGAATATTGTTAAATATTGATTCTTCTCTTATTCCAGTATTCAACATTCTATCACTAGATTTTGAGAATGTAGATATATCGAGATTATAACCATTAATAGTTCTATGGTTGCTACTATTATCAGAACAAGTTGTATAGTTATCATTTTTAGAACTTCTGCATATACGGCAATAGTATTGAGAATTAAAACTTTTGCAGTAGCCGAGGATGGTATTTAACCCAAGATTATCTCCTGTTATCAATCCCAATACAAAGTAAAGATGTTTTGTTTCACCTGATCTTAGTTTAATAGGAACTCCGTTTTCTTCCAGCATTTTTATTTCATCAACAAGGTGGTAGAAAATCGAATTTTCACCAAAGCATTTATATTTGGAATAAAACAACATTGCAACAAATATATTGTCTAACTCTGAATTAATGTGCTGTGGAAGACTTGGAAAATTGTAGTAAACGGCTCCAATAGAATGACTTCCACCGTGTGACCCTAATGGATTATTTGATTCAAAATCATCGAAATATAAATTAAATGGCATTACTTGGGAACGCTTATCTTCCGGAAACTTACTAATTCTTTCCTTCCAAATTTCAGTTGTTATTAAATGCGGTGTATTTTTAAGAGTAAGAGTTTTCATATTTTCTATTGCGGATTTATAAACTCCAGGTAATTCAAAAAACTTTCCAAATTGAAATTTCAATGGTAATATAATACCATCAGATTCTGTTACATCAATAGTGGGTGTAGTTCCGCTCTTAACACAAACCTCATTATTTATAACATAACTAGAAGGTTCTCGATATAAATTATTATTTTTTGTTACCTGGATAAATCTGTGAAAAGTTTTAACTTTATCGAAAGGATTTTGTAGAAAAAGCAGAGTTTGTTTAAATATGTCCTGCTTTGCCACATTGATATGTTCAAAAAACTCTTGATGTAGTTTTTTAAATATAAGTGAAAATAATCCCTCTGTTAATGCATTAATTATATCTTCTACAATCTTACGCGATAAATTAGCATTTCCATACAAGTTACAGAGGAAGCTTATTGCAGAAGATTCTATTGTTTTAAACAAATTAGATTCTTCATTAGTACTCTTCCTTTCTTCTGGATTATCACTTTGAAAGTTATTTTCAAAAAATATATGGTTCTCTTGACTAAGCGAGGGCGGAGAATCAGACGAGTTTAAATTTAGGCTCTTACACGATCGTTCAAAATGTCTTCTAAAACTTTTAAGGTTGTATATTTGCATACAGTTAAAACACTGATAATCATCTGTTTGTTTGAAGTAATGTACTGTTTTATAGTGACATATAAGCTTTTTTACATCGTTTAATACCATTAAACATAAATGACATTTCAACATTCTATTTTTTTAATGATTCTAAGAGGATAAGAACATCAGGGGATATTCTCTCTGAGGTTTCAATTTGAAAAAAAAATTTTTGTACGAAAAGCCAAACAGATTTACATTGATCTGGATATTTGAGATTAAGAGTAAAAAAAATTTTAAAGCAAGTATCTAACGCTGGCAAAAAATTTTGAAATTTATATTTGATTTCATTACAATAAACTATATATGTGTTATCAAACCTACATTGAATAATAAGTGGCTGTAAGTTTTGGCCCTGTTGCCTCACCTTTGTAGCAATTTTATCGATGGTGGGGTTGAAATCATTTACTTCCCCTACTTCAACCACCAATGACTGCTGGGAGTCCTTTATAGTTGGCTTGAAAAATTTTTTTTTTTTTATTTCGCTTGAAACCGCTGCTTGTCGGGTTGTTGGCGGTAGGATGGCGTGGAGTAGGTTGACAATTAAAATATCTTCTGGATCTGAAAAAAATCAAAATTATAACTAATATGTTACTCTTGTCTTTCGTAAAACAAACACTAATCTTAACAATTTTCAAAAGCAAGTAGGGTATTTTAGATTTGGATTGGGTGTTTCATACAATATAAATTAATGGGAAATTATATATATATATCAAAACCGTGTGTCAACACATATTTCAAATGCATTCATAAGTTAATTGTACTCGGCTTGAAAATAGATTGAAAATGTATTTTATATCCATATTCATACATATACACATATCTACATAATGTTAAAAATAAAATCGATTTTTTCACAAACCTCTTAAAAAATTTTTCTTGTTTAACTGACAAAGAAGGTCGTGGCAGTTTTTATCTTTAATCTTGTCATTGAAAACTGGTAGAATTGCTGATTTGAAACTGTCCCATTTTTCAATCAGAAGACTTTGTTTTCCCGGAAATAAAATTTCGAAATCAATATTGATCTAGAATTATAAAGCAAATAAATATGGGAAAATAAGATGAGGCAATTATTAATTTTTATAAAATTGTGAAAATTATCTCTTATGAATATCATTTTGACATCTAAGTTACGGTCAGAGTATATGAAACATACCAAACGATCTTATATTGAAATCGATTGATAACACTGGTCAACAAAATTTGAGGTTTTTTTGGTGCAGAAAGCAGACTATATTTTCCTGAATGTTTTTGCCTCGCTGAATCCAAATCTGACCTCAGAATGAATTTGTTACTTGACGTTTTCGAAATATTAAGCCTTCAAAATCAGAAATATTAAGTTTTTGCTATCTTTTAACTTAGGTTCTTGGCGCGTTTAAGTTTTCAAATGATTTTTTATTTCATAAAAGTTACAATAATTTAGTTTATCTTTCATTTTTTAACATGGCTTACGCCGTCTGTCACTCTACCATGGCTTCCAAATAAGGAATGACCATGCATTACAACTTTTGAATTAAATATCTCTGTAATTTGATGTAATACAGCTATTTTGAGACCAGATTTGGACTCATTTTTGCTATTTTTAAGGCTTAGTATCTCAAAAATGCCACGTAGCAAATCAATTCAGATTTGGATTCAGCTTCAGCTTGGCGAAAACCTTTAGAAAAACATAGTTTGCTTTTGGCACCAAAACCATTGTTGACCAGTGTAATTGATAAAGTGAAACAAATTATTGACGATATCGCTTTGAAAATTACGGAATCCAGACTATCTTAAAAAAGCTATGTACTTAAAAACGAAATATGTACCAGTGTTACTCCTGCCGAGTGCTTGAGCAAAGGCCAAATATTTAAAAAATCAGGGAAATTTTGCTTCTTTATATCCAATTGTCTCGCCTTATGAGTTTTTCGCCATTTAAATTTTACCTCCTCCCAAGGTTCTTTATGAATCTGAAGCCACTTGATATCCACCGGAATGTCATCTTAATCAAAAAAATTATGATTGAAATAAAGTTTAAGTTAGAGCTGTTTGCTGTTAAAAAATATACCATTTAAAAATTCTACTTCTTCCTCATCCAAAACAGGATTGACAAAAATTGAACTGGAACTACAGCCAGGTTCGTTATTGAATGCAGTGAAACCAATTTTTCTATGACGACGCTTTAAGTTATAATACCGGCAGTACAATCGACCTGCAGGATTTTCCTTTGAGCCTTTGTTAGGTGGTGTGAAATAAATATTCTGCAATTTATAAATTTTGTGAAGGTTCTATAACCAATTTTAATATAAGTAAATGATATCACCATCTGCGAGCAAAAACTATTTAACTTCTTTTTTATATTTTAGCACGAATTATAGTTTTATTGCTTCGGAATACCTGCAAAATTGTTTTAAGTCACAAAAGCAAATTTTCAGTCATTTTTTCTATGTATAAGCTATACAATTTTCTTCAGAAGTTAATAAATTAGAACAAAATTGTATTTAAGAATGAATTGAAATTATTTTAAAATGGAGACAAACTGGACAATATAGCATAAAATCAATGGATATAGAACATTTTACATGTTACATTGAACTATTTGGAATCAATTTCAATTAAAAGACGAAAGTGGTTACCAATTTATCTCCTTAATTAAAATTTTTAGAAAAAAGTAACTGTTTTCAAATTCTAAAAGAGCCCCCTCATCATACAGCTATTTCGGAACTTATGTTTTTACCGAGAGTTAAATAGTAGACAATATAGATGCATTCAAGTGGTGATATTTTGCCTAATATTACAATATTTTTTATTATTTGTTGATAACTATATAAAATAACATAGATTAAAGAGAAAAAATGCTTACAGGGTCTTCGTTAAATCGATCATGTATTTTTGTTGCAATATATTGAAATTCTTTTCGGTTCACTGACTGATTATTTTTAAGCAGCCAATTTGTGATGCATTCCAGCAAAATCGCTCTTGACGAATCTCCAATTCTGTTAAATTGTTGAAACTCATTTAATACAAAATTTCCGGATGGATATGATTGAAGTATCGCATCGATGTCCTAAAATTTGGTATTAATTAAGAAAACATAGAAACAGAATGACCTTGAAGAAATTTCAAATAACTCACGAAGCTACCAAAGGTGACACTAGGTGATGGTGGATTTGATATGAATGAGGTATTTGATGAAGGCGACGATGGCGTTGAACCATCTGCCGAATCGTGAGACAAATGTGAGCAACAATGCTCTGCTACACGTTTTTTTACTTCTTCTTTTATTAAAAGTTTAATATCATCAAAAATGTCTATCGATGAATCTAAATTGCGAATTCCCTGAAATTATTCAGCATAATACTATAATCATAAAATTGTTTAAAGAGTATTTACATTTTCTTTACGCCATTCATGAAGTTTTTGTTTAAACTCAACTCTTAATTTGAACGATTTATTGGTAAAAACTTCTTTCAAATCTTCATTACTAATGAACTTTAAAAGGTTTACATTTAATTTAAGACTTGAAAAATGATCATATAAGTCAACAAATCCCCAAGAAGAAAGTAAATTATACAATTCGCAATCAACTAAATTGTCTTCAAGATTGTTATCGATATTATCTACTGGAGCAGAAAAATTATCAGAACTGTTAGTAAGAGTAGTATAGGTGGCCTGGTATTGCGAATTTTCTATTTCAGAATCAAACTCTGACTTTTCTGGAAGAATGTAGTCTTCACTCAGTACATTTCTTAGATCCTCCATTTTCAGTTTCTTATTATATTAGGAAAAGAGAATTAAAATATAAAAATTAATTAGTGGTATGTAAATTTTAAAGAAAATTCTAAACGTGAAAACGTAGTATTTACCCTAATTTAGAAAAAGTAAAAGCATAAATAATCTACAGGAACCCAATACTACGTTTTCAATAGGACAAATGAGATGATTTTGAAAAAATTTCAAAATTAGGTCAAAAATCAAAATTGACTTCGTTACCCATATAAAATCTTTCATCAAAATCACCTCAAGTTGAGGTAATTTTAATGAAATTGGGCGCGTTCATCACAAGTAAGATTTTCAGATCAACTGAAAAACTTATTCAGTTTTGCGTTGGACGGTTATCTAATAAGATATGTCAGGTGCGGCGGTTTTGATTTGCATATGTAAAAAAATTCATTAACTTGCTGACTTTACTGCGATAAACATTTCATAATCATAAAAAACAATCAGTAAAGGAATTAGAATTAATTAATTGTATTTTTTCAATAAAAATCACGCACAACAAAATCACCATCACTAGGCAAGTATAATTTTTTGATGTCACTTATCGCATCTGACAGCTTAATAAACTGAATCTAATGTCGATTTCCTTTGCAAAAACAAAAGCACTCCAAAAAAGTGCTTTTTTTCGTTCTCATTGGAACAGAAAAGACAAAATTCTTTATTTATCATTGTATGTGTGCTATTTTTGACAGCCAACTCTTCCCGTTTGTTTTGCTCTGCAATTTATATGGAAAGAATGTTTTCGAAACTTTATTAATAAGTGCACTAGGAAGAAACCTCCTCATCCGACTGATTGTACACAACACTTTAAACAAAATTATTCACAGAATGCCTTTCGCTTTGTGTAAGCAATTTCAGAATTTCAAACATTTTTTCGTCCGAATCGGAACTAGATGGCGACTCATATATATTTACTTTACTTTACTTTTAAAAGTGCTTTTGTGTACCACTTCAGCCTTTTTTTCCTGACTGAAAAACTGAATTTGAAAAAACTAACAGCTGATGAATTGTCAACTGAAAAACTTAACGTCCACCCAAAAAAAGTTAGTTAATCTGAAAATCTAACTCGTGATGATTGTGCCTAACAAAGTGGGTAAATTGGAGAAAATTAATTAACCAAACAGTACCTACTAAAACACCACCTACTGTGAACTAACCGGGAAAAAAAAACAACTTGACAGAATACGCTGTCAGAACAAAAGTTTTTTTTCTGTTTTCATTTCGCGGTCGCTTTTTGTTAATTAGAATTTTGGTAAGTTTATTCTTCTATCATTATTATATTATTCTTGAATATCAACAAGCAATCTGATAGTTTTCTAAGTTTTCAGAATACTATACAACATATGGAAGGCCTATAAAAAGTAAAGAAATCCAAGGAAAATATGCGCAAACGATGCTTTAAGAGTGTAAGAATATTGGTTCAAGAATTCTTCTAAAGAAAAATTTATGTGCTTTCATTTTTTTAGTTCTCGTGTAGTCAACGTTGTGCATCTATTTGCCGCAAATCCGCCTAGTAAACTGAAAGAAGGCAGTCCAATAACTTTGACGCTAAAAATTAGTGACAAAATAAAGTCGACAAGGGATCAAACAAATGGTTTTATTTCAGTTTGGCGTTCAGGTTTATTTAGCTAAAGCTTCTCTAGAAGAATTGTGTAATGATCTGACAAATGTGTAATGTGTAATGATCTAACAAATTTTAGTATCGTGGCATCACCTATATTCAAGCTATTGAAAAAAAAAAAAAAAACGTTGAGTTCATTTGGAAAGAAGAACATATTAAAAACTTTATCGAAGTTAAAAGGCTTCTTACAGAATTTACTTTGTTACAATATACTGATTTCAAAAAACAGTTTACTTGTTTACTTTGTAATGACAGTTTAAAATGTTATGAAGGTATGATAATTTTTATCACTAAAAAGAATCTAAGGCCCTTATTGCGAGTGTCGTTTGGTTGTCGATACACGACGGTTGTCGATAGTCGAACATGGAAAATGAAATTTGGTATTGCGTATTCTTATTGTTCGATACTTTCAATTTTGAATTCGGTCATTGTCGTCTGTATTTTTGTGTTCTACTACCACTGAAACTTAACTCAAATGTCAAATTATAGGATTTATTCACAAGTGGCTACTTTCATTAATCACAGTAACAGAAATCCTTGTCGATAGAGATACGCAATACCAAAAGGAAAATTTATCGAAGCTTTCGACTCTTGTCGCATCGAATGTTAGACGACACTCGCAATAAGGGCCTAAGTGTTATTTATCGTTTACTAGTAGTTGACAGAGGATATAAAAGAGGCTTACTATTTTGTTGCAACCGGATTCAAGTTCTTATTTGGAACTCTAGAAAATGAATATGCTAAGCAGTATGAAGAGGCAATTATAATTACAAATGTGAAAAATAAACTACTTTGCAACCTAATAAACTAGAATTGAGAATTTTGAACGTGTATTAGGTAACTATGGAAAAAAAGGGGTATATCGTCCCGCACCAACAGATTTTTGTTATAATTTAAAATTGAATGATTTAGATGTCGAAAACAAAGTTGCCTAACATAAAGCTTAAAGGTTTAACCGAATTATAGGATTTAACTGTTGAAATTAGAAATCAAGAAAACTTAAGGAAATACCATCTCATATTCAAGGCGCATTGTTTGGTGAAAGTGGAACGATTGCTTTAATAACTATAAAATTAACTTTTATTTTCTTTTTCTTTTGTGTAATTGTTTCAATAAAAAGACTAAACACCGTGTTGTACAAAAAGAAAGGATAGTACATTCTCATAATAATGATAAAAGAAGAACTGTACTAAGACCCAATTCCAATGTATTTAAAATAAATGATTTTGATGTTGGAGAAAACTAATTTGTCAAGAAAAATATAGGTACCTATCTATTATGAGTAGCGAATCGAACGTTCGATTGGAAGCGAATGTTTTTGAGAGCTTCTTTTATAGCGTTATTGTAGGTTGTAGAAACAAAATCTTTGAAGAAAACTTTTTTTTTAACGTTTAACTCCCTGTCCACGTTTTATGCCCATAACGTTATATCGGTCGTTTCTGGGCAAAAGGGGTGAGGAAGAAAGGGACTCGATGCGCAAAATGAAATCAGATTTATCTGCCTAAGCAGTACACTTGGAGTGTCCAGACGGGTTATGCTCATAACGTTATGCTTTTTTCAATAAAATTTCCAACACAAAATGGAGAACGTGTGCGAGGAATTATAACAACGTCTGGACACGAGGTGTTAACAGCATAACCTCTGGACAGGCACTAAGGTAGTATATCAGATAAAAGAATGAACGAAGTTTTATGATAATAATCCAATGAATGAGTTTTTCTAAAACATTCGCTTCCAGTCGAACGTTCGATTCGCTTCACTTAATAGGGACCATAATTTTCATTTCTTAAAATGGTACATAGGTGTTATGAATGAAATGAAACTCAAAATTAATATTTTAAATTTCTGACTTACCCTTTTTCCACTGTTTTTTTTATTATAATTGTTGTCTCCAAACACCAACTGACGACGACCTTTTCCAAGTTCTTATTTGGAATTCTAGATTTTATAAAGATGCGCTAAGCATAAGCCGAATGACGAAGTAATTATAATTACTATGTATGTTGAAATCTTTTATAAGTTTTCTGAAAGTAAGTATTTATTCTCATTAAGAGATAGAAAAAAGAATACAAATGTAAACGTAATGAAACTACAAATTAATAATAAAAGTTTTCGACTTACCTTTTTTCCACTTTGATAAATATAATTTTTACGCGTTCACTTCAATGTCCAAACACAAACACCAACTGGAACCGAGAACTGAGAATTGAGAAATGAAATGACGACGACGACGACGACGACGACGAGCAGATGCTGAAATTGCGCGCGTCCTAATGATCACGTTCGTTGTTAACCACACTGCAATCATTCTCAACTGTAGCTATGTTCGTGATCAAAGTTTCATATTCGTGTTCACTGCACTATTACCTCGTTTCCACTTAGGATCGGGTACTCGAATCGGATTATGATTCAGATTTCGATGCAGGTATCTACTTACCTCACTGAATCGAGTAATCGTATGCAACACACACTCTTTTGAATCGATCCAGCTACAAGAGCTGTATCGGATCGGGTAATCCTATTCCAATTCGATGTAGGTATACACTGGCACTAATTCGAATTGAAGTGTGATTCAATTCTAAGTGGAAACGAGGTATATAATGGAAGTATTAAGCTACTCTTACACTTCAACAAACAATTTGATGACAACAAATCAGATTCACATTTGGAAAATGATAATTACAAAGCTTATTAAAATATTGTCAAGATTTCTTACAAGGTTGGAGGCAAAGAAAATCAATGCGATGGACTGTGTTTTTTTCATAAATATTACGCATTTGTTTTTTTCCAATTTGCAAATATTGTATGATTGCTTTTAGGCTACAACAGTTTTCAAAGTGAGTTCTCTTCTCTCTTTTTAGTTGTAGACGGGTTTAAACAATGCGGTTTTTAATGGCATGAACAAATCTTTAGATATTATTGTACAACAATAAGACAAAAACGTTTTGGTTTTTAGTCCACTTTCGCACTAGGGAAATAATGGCCCAGAAAATTATTTTAGATTATTTAAAATTTTTTGATAACACACACAGTCAAGCTACTTCATTCAAAAGAAAAATAATGAAAATGTTTTTAAAAAACTAAAAAAGTCATCTTAAAATATGTTAAACAAAATTCCTGCTTTAATAATATATACCTATCTTTTAATAGGTTTTTTCGTTGAAGCCCTGGGGTTGCCCTAGGGTCGCCACAAAGCGTTTTTTGAGAAACCTGAATTCGCCCTGAATGTCAAATTGAGTGTTTTTTGAGCCAGAGGTTTGCAATAGGTTTTCCCTCAACTCACCCTAGCTTTTTGCTGTGGCGATTTGAGGGCTGTCAAAGGGCATGTATTTTTTTTTTAATGACAGAGATGTGTGGTGATTTGTGGATTAGCGTTTTTTGAGAACTGGAAAACCCAGGTTTTTTGACAACTCATAGGGATGTCAAGAAAACCTGGGTCAACCATGGGGAAAATTCAACGAACAGACCTAATATCAACCCAAATAAGAGCTTTGACACAGGATTCAATTTTTCGCTTGTGAATTAAACATAAAGTAAATAATGCAACTGATTATGGTTACAATTTCATAGGTACGTAATATACGTTTTGAAACATGAAGGATAGCACGAATTAAATCACATTTCTTAAGCGAATTATTATGTTTTAATGCACTGTAAGTGGCTGGTTACAATGAAAAAAAAAGAATTAATTCTCAAAAGAAAAAAAATGATTTCTAGAATGAAAAAAAGGAACAGAAAAAATCCACTTTCTTAAAATTATCCTTTCTTTTTTGAGAACTAGTTCTTTTTTACGTATATGAAACCAGCCACTAAAGAACTACATATATTACTTTTTTTTATAAATGAAATAAGAAATTCGATATTTTTTCACTTAGTTGATACAGGGCCTTAAAACATTATAAAGTCTAAAATATTGCCACTGACCAGCGTTACCACGCGCGTCCTAATGATCACGTTCGTTGTTAACCACACTGCAATCATTCTCAACTGTAGCTATGTTCGTGATCAAAGTTTCATATTCGTGTTCACTGCACTATAATGGAAGTATTAAGCTACTCTTACACTTCAACAAACAATTTGATGACAACAAATCAGATTCACATTTGGAAAATGATAATTACAAAGCTTATTAAAATATTGTCAAGATTTCTTACAAGGTTGGAGGCAAAGAAAATCAATGCGATGGACTGTGTTTTTTTCATAAATATTACGCATTTGTTTTTTTCCAATTTCCAAATATTGTATGATTGCTTTTAGGCTACAACAGTTTTCAAAGTGAGTTCTCTTCTCTCTTTTTAGTTGTAGACGGGTTTAAACAATGCGGTTTTTAATGGCATGAACAAATCTTTAGATATTACTAGCTGTGCCCGCGACTTCGTCAGCGTGGAATAGTGACTTTCAGCAGCATTTTTAACTTTTTAGGAAACAAAACTTCTAGCCTTAAAAATGGCGGAACATATTTCCAAAAAAAACATTCAACCCCTATTTCAACACCTTGTAGCCCTGTTAAAAATACTTTTGAGACCGTAGTTTTTGAATTCCCATTTCCGTTCCGGTGGGAATATAAGGATAGATATATAGCCTTTATCCTTCCGCATGTTCTAGACCATCTCTGTAGCTAATTTAATAAAATCTGTTTAGCAGTTTGAACGGGAGACATATGAAAAACATACCGACATAGCTACATTCGCATTTTCAATATTAGTAAAGACTCCCGCTCCCGTGGGAATATGGTGACCGTTTTCGTGGGAATATGTGGATAAGTTAAAGTTAATGTTACTCCGGGATTATGGAGCATTCCAACGGTGGATGAATTTTTGAAATCGGTGCTGTATACGTTCCTGCTCCCGTGGGAATATAGGGAAAAAATATATAGTCTATGTCCTTCCTCAGGTTCTGAACAATCCTTGTACAAAATTTCATTTAAATCGGTTTATTAGTTTGGGCGGGAGATGGTAACATAGAACGACGGACAGACAGAGCTCCTTTCACACTTGTTGTATTAGTAAGGACTCCCGTTCCGGTAGGAATATGTGGATGAATTAAAGTTAATGTTACACAGGAATAGTGTAGCATTCTAACGGTGGAAGAATTATTGAAATCGGTGCTGTAGTGTCAAAGTTCCCATATACGTTCCTGCTCCCGTGGGAATATAGGGAACCGTAGAAATATGGGGATGAATTAGTTTTTATGTTACTCGGGGTTAGTGTAGCATTCTAACGGTGAAAGAATTTTTTAAATCGGTGCTGTAGTGTCAAAGTTCCCGTATACGTTCCTGCTCCCGTGGGAATATAGGGAACCGTAGGAATATGGGGATGAATAAGTTCTTATGTTACTCGGGGAAAGTGTAGCATTCTAACGGTGAAAGAATTTTTAAAATTGGTGCGGTAGTGTCAAAGTTCCCGTATACGTTCCTGCTCCCGTGGGAATATAGGGACAAAATATATAGTCTACGTCCTTCCTCAGGTTCTGTGAACGGGAGACATACGAAAAACATACCGACATAGCTACATTCGCATTTTCAATATCAGTAAAGACTCCCGTTCCCGGGGGAATATGGTGACCGTTCCCGTAGGAATATGGGGATGAGTTAAAGTTTTTGTAACTCGGGGATAGTGTAGCATTCTAACGGTGGAAGAATTATTGAAATCGGTGCTGTAGTGTCAAAGTTCCCATATACGTTCCTGCTCCCGTGGGAATATAGGGAACCGTAGAAATATGGGGATGAATTAGTTTTTATGTTACTCGGGGTTAGTGTAGCATTCTAACGGTGAAAGAATTTTTTAAATCGGTGCTGTAGTGTCAAAGTTCCCGTATACGTTCCTGCTCCCGTGGGAATATAGGGAACCGTAGGAATATGGGGATGAATAAGTTCTTATGTTACTCGGGGAAAGTGTAGCATTCTAACGGTGAAAGAATTTTTAAAATTGGTGCGGTAGTGTCAAAGTTCCCGTATACGTTCCTGCTCCCGTGGGAATATAGGGACAAAATATATAGTCTACGTCCTTCCTCAGGTTCTGTGAACGGGAGACATACGAAAAACATACCGACATAGCTACATTCGCATTTTCAATATCAGTAAAGACTCCCGTTCCCGGGGGAATATGGTGACCGTTCCCGTAGGAATATGGGGATGAGTTAAAGTTTTTGTAACTCGGGGATAGTGTAGCATTCTAACGGTGAAAGAATTTTTGAAATCGGTGCTATAGTGTCAAAGTTCCCGTATACGTTCCTGCTCCCGTGGGAATAAAGGGAACCGTAGAAATATGGGGATGAATTAGTTTTTATGTTACTCGGGGTTAGTGTAGCATTCTAACGGTGAAAGAATTTTTTAAATCGGTGCTGTATTGTCAAAGTTCCCGTATACGTTCCTGCTCACGTGGGAATATAGGGAACCGTAGGAATATGGGGATGAATTAGTTTTTATGTTACTCGGGGAAAGTGTAGCATTCTAACGGTGAAAGAATTTTTAAAATCGATGCTGTAGTGTCAAAGTTCCCGTATACGTTCCTGCTCCCGTGGGAATATAGGGACAAAACATATAGTCTACGTCCTTCCTCAGGTTCTGTGAACGGGAGACATACGAAAAACATACTGACATAGCTACATTCGCATTTTCAATATCTGTAAAGACTCCCGTTCCCGTGGGAATATGGTGACCGTTCCCGTAGGAATATGGGGATGAGTTAAAGTTTTTGTTACTCGGGGATAGTGTAGCATTCTAACGGTGAAAGAATTTTTGAAATCGGTGCTGTAGTGTCAAAGTTCCCGTATACGTTCCTGCTCCCGTGGGAATAAAGGGAACCGTAGAAATATGGGGATGAATTAGTTTTTATGTTACTCGGGGGTAGTGTAGCATTCTAACGGTGAAAGAATTTTTGAAATTGGTGCTGTAGTGTCAAAGTTCCCGTATACGTTCCTACTCCCGTGGGAATTTTGGGAACCGTAGGAATATGGGGATGAATTAGTTTTTATGTTTCTCGGGGATAGTGTAGCATTCTAACGGTGAAAGAATTTTTGAAAACGGTGCTGTAGTGTCAAAGTTCCCGTATACGTTCCTGCTCCCGTGGGAATATAGGGAACCGTAGGAATATGGGGCTGAATTAGTTTTTATGTTTCTTGGGGATAGTGTAGCATTCTAACGGTGAAAGAATTTTTGAAATTGGTGCTGTAGTGTCAAAGTTCCCGTATACGTTCCTACTCCCGTGGGAATTTTGGGAACCGTAGGAATATGGGGATGAATTAGTTTTTATGTTTCTCGGGGATAGTGTAGCATTCTAACGGTGAAAGAATTTTTGAAATCGGTGCTGTAGTGTCAAAGTTCCCGTATACGTTCCTGCTCCCGTGGGAATATAGGGAACCGTAGGAATATGGGGATGAATTAGTTTTTATGTTACTCGGGGATAATGAAGCATTCTACAGTGGAAAAATTTTTGAAATCGGTGTTGTAGTTTCTAAATTCCCGTATACGTTCCCGTTCCCGTGGGAATTTAGGGATAAAATATAGCCTATGTGTTATTCTGATGTATAAGCTATATTATTGGAAAGTTTAATTGAAATCCATTCAGTAGTTTTTGCGTGAAAGAGGAACAAACATACATCCAAACATACAAACTTTCACGTTTATAATATTAGTAGGATTGTACAACAATAAGACAAAAACGTTTTGGTTTTTAGTCCACTTTCGCACTAGGGAAATAATGGCCCAGAAAATTATTTTAGATTATTTAAAATTTTTTGATAACACACACAGTCAAGCTACTTCATTCAAAAGAGACATTAAGAAAATGTTTTAAAAAAAACTAAAAAAGTCATCATAGAATGAATATGTTAAACTAATAAACAAAATTCCTGCTTTAATACCTGTCTTTTAATATCAACCCAAATAAATTTGAGAATTTTGGCACAGTTGTGAATTAAACATAAAGTAAATAATGTAATGGCAGTGCATGAGTGTGACACTGATTATGGTTACATTTTCATACGTACCTAATATTCGTTTTGAAATATGTATGAAGGATAGCACGAATTAATTCAAAAATAAATTACATTTTTTAAGCGAATTATGATATCTTAATGCACTGTAAGTAGCTGCTTACAATGATCAAAAAAGAATTAATTCTCAAAAGAAAAAGAATGATTTCTAAAAAGAAAAATAGAAACAGAAAAAATCCACTTTCTTAAAATTATTCTTTCTTTTTTGAGAACTAGTTCTTTTTTACGTATATGAAGCCAGCCACTAAAGAATTATATTATTATTTATTTTTTTTATAAATGAAATAAAATATTCGATATTTTTTGACTTAGTTGATACAGGGCCTAAAAACATTATAAAATCTAAAGTAGCGCAGACGAATTTGTTCCCCAAACACAAACTACCCAACTCTTCACACTTGAATGAGCAAAAGGCAAAAAATAATGCCGTTATCGATGAAGCGCGTCCTAATGATCACGTACGTTGTTGACCGTACTGGAATCATTCTCAGTTGCAACTATGTTCGTGATGGAAGTATTATGGTTGTGTTCACCACAGTATAAAGCTACTCTTACATTTCAACATAAGATTTGATGAAAACAAATTAGAAAATTACAAAGCTTATTAAAATATTATCAAAATTTTTTCGAGGTGCAAGAAATTTTCCTACGTACAACTAGTTGCTCTGAATCTGGCGACCTCGTTCCATTTGATATGCCATTTCAATTTTAGCATCTGATGTTCGCATTTCTGTATCAATATAAGGTTCCTATTATGAGTAGCAAATCGAACGTTCGATTGGAAGCGAATGTTTTTGCGAGCTTCTTTTATAGCGGTGTTATTGGTTGTATAAACAAAAACTTTGTAGAAAACTTTTTTTTCGACATTTAAGGTAGTATGTCAGATAAGAGAATGGACGAAGTTTAATGATAATAATCCAATAAATGAGCTTCTCTAAGACATTCGCTTCCAGTCGAACGTTCGATTCGCTACTCATAATAGGAACCTAAACCATGAGTAATTATTTTAGTATATAACAAGGGCTTCTTTCTACTCTTCGTTAATGTATAGAATTCAGGAGTGAAATCGCGTAAGGCGATAGTTGATTCACTATGTTGATAATCAGAAAGATTTCCTTCAAAGTGATTTCTTTCGCTTGTTCGGTTGTTTCTGCGATTTACAAACAAGAAACAAGTAAAAGAGTTCCGACCGTTTATAACTAATGCATATATTTTTAATTTTTTTTATATAGTACTTAAAAATATACAACGATATCAAGTCTGCTTGGTTAATCTAAACATGAAACCTTGGTTGTTGCAACAGAAACGTACCATTTTAATTTTACTTTTTCTTTTTTTAAATGAACTATGAATGTGATTGAGTGATAACTTTTGCGATACTTCAAAAGCGCAAATATCAACTACGCTCTGCTTGGTTAATCTAAACATGAAACCTTGGTTGTTGCAACAGAAACGTACCATTTTAATTTTACTTTTTCTTTTTTTAAATGAACTATGAATGTGATTGAGTGATTACTTTTGCGATACTTCAAAAGCGCAAATACCAACTACGCTCTGCTTGGTTAATCTAAACATGAAACCTTGGTTGTTGCAACAGAAACGTACCATTTTTGTTACGGGCACTTATACTTCCGTGTACGTCAGGGGAGGGAGGAGAGAGCTGAAAGTGAAATACAAGGGGTTTTCCAAACAAGAGGGCACTTTGCCGAACACTTCACCTTTAGTTTAAGATATATTTATTGGAACCTTAGATTTACAATTTTCTTTAATGTATGTCTTTTAATCAAACAACCAAGTAAGTACCAAGTAACCAAAAACAAACACGTCGCGTTGAGAATAAAATGTAAACTTTGAGTCGACCACGTCGGTTGAGATGTGAAAATCTAACTGAGTCCGTTGAATGCCAAGATTGAACTGTTTATGACCACGTCGTTTGAGTATCCAAGTTGAACTGAAGAAAAGGCGAAGCCAAGCCGTCAAACCAAAACCACCCCGATACTTGATCCTCCAGCCATTCGTCCATGAAGAATGCGCAGCGTCACCATAACTCCCACACGTGCAGGGAGTCCAAGAGCTGATACCAGCTCCATGCCTTAGTAATCCACCGGCACATGAAATAGAATGTGCCGACTCCAGCGATAATGGCACCGATCCTAAGTGGCGACATTGTATTTCTCGTCTTTTGGTTATACTTTTTCCCATTGCCATCGATGCCACAGTATTTATACAGAATAAACACTGCCATCCTATGGCATATGAGAATCCAAATGTTTATCCGATACCCACAGCCAAGTAGTGGCGATATGGGTCAATCGTCTCAGGCACAAGTATCGTACCAAAGCATTGGCAGATACTTTTCTATGTGCGGTTGTGTGTCCATATACACATTATGCTGCGGCTAGGTTGACTGTTCACGATCGGTCGTCGTATGTTGTCATCTGAGAGGTGGCTGGCAAGTAGGTATATCGATGTGTAGGCGGTGAGAGTGGCTTGTGTAGTTGGTTGGCTTGGGTGGCTAATGACTAAAGAATGTGTCGTCAGCATTCTGCGTGCTATGGTTATTCGGTCGTTGACCGAACATTCTGCCCGGTTGAACCATTGGGTTCAAGGAAAAGTCCCTGATGAGGATGGTGCGTTCGTCGCTTCAATGGACTTGAAGGTTTCCACGAGTTAATTTAGTGCAGAATGTAGGATAGGTCCGCCATCGTAGGGGGTAGTATGCGGATAGATGAAGTTCCAACGGGAACTATGGGTCAGCTTCGGTATCAACGAGCCGGCAAAGCTTCTGCACCGGTCGTCGACATTCTCCATATGCGGTTTGTAAGGTGGCATTCCGGGCCAGCCCATCGCTGCCCGGATGCACGGCGGTGACTCGACCGACTCGCCAGTGAGTGGGAGGTAGGTTGTCATGTCGTACCAGAACGATGTCCCCAATTTGGAGATTTGGCTCCCGTTTTTCCCATTTATTGCGTGTCTGAAGGGTTACCAGGTATTCGTCAGACCAACGCTTCCAGAATTCTTGGTGGATCTGCCTGATCCACTGATGCTGCTTGAGCCGACTGAGTGGTACTTCTGTATTGGCTGGTTCCGGGATAGCCAACAGAGGTTGCCCAATGAGGAAGTCGCCAGGGGTGAGTGCGAGCTTCTCGTCTGGATCATCGTGTAGAGGAACAATAGGCCGGGAGTTGAGGCAGGCTTCAATCCGGGTCGCCAAGGTGTGGAACTGGTGGTACCAAAGTGATTGCGAACCCACCAGGCGAGTTAAGTGATGTTTCGCTGATTTGACGGCAGCCTCCCAGAGGCCGCCTTGATGAGGAGCACCCGGTGTAATGAAGTGCCACCGAGTGCCAGCATGAGCCAAGTGCTGCTGGTTCTGTTCGCTCTGAAACGTCTTCAAGTCTTCTTGTAGGTACCGGTTGGCACCCACGAATGCGGTTCCATTGTCGCTGTATAAGTCTCGGCAGCGACCACGTCTGCTGATGAACCGAGTAAACGCATCTAAGAATGCCTGTGCGGAGAGGTCCTCGACGGCTTCCAAATGGACAGCCTTTGTGGCCATGCAGATAAAGATAGCCAGGTAGCCTTTCACTGTAGTGCGAGATCTCTTCGTCCCAATTCGAAGTGTAAAAGGGCCACAGTAGTCCACCCCGGAGGCCAGGAAGGGGCGGGTGGCATTGACTCGATGGCTAGGCAGTGGAGCCATCTGTTGCTTGATCAACTTCCCTCGATGGCGTCGGCAGATGACGCATTTGTGGAGGGCCGTCCGGACCAGTTGTCGGCCATTCAAGATCCAATACTGCTGCCTGAGCGTTTGCAGCATCAATTGGACTCCACCATGCATCGTCGTCTTGTGGGTGTGCATGATGAGGAGCCAAACCAGGGCTCCGGCCTTCGGAAGCACGATCGGGAACCGTTGCTCATGTGGGAGTGCGGCATGAGTGAGTCGTCCTCCAACTCGGAGCACTCCACTGGGATCCAGGTAAGGGTTGAGTGAGAGTAGGGGGCTAGTGCTCGCCAAAGTAGCCTGAGTCCTCACTGCACGTATTTCGTCTGGGAAGGCGCTTGCTTGCTCCAAAAGGATGAGTCGTTGCTGGGCTTGGTGAAGCTCGTCCGCTGTCACTACCCGGGTTGTCCGTGCCTGTCGATTCCGCCATCGGAAGATGTAGGCCACGGTATGTAGTAGTCTGTTGAGAGAACTGAAGCGTTCCACAAGAGGAATCTCAACGCCATCGCGACGACGAGTTGTGAGTGCTGGGCATCGAATGGCAACGCCAGCGAAGATGTTTGGTTTCACCTCAGTTGAGACCTGCGTCAAGTCTTGGTCTCGTAGCTGCCCGGTTGGGCTGAGGGGAAGTTGACCAGTAGTTAACCAAGTGGGACCCTGCCACCATAATGGATGCTGTATCAGCTCAGTTGCCGTGACACCCCGACTGGCACAGTCGGCGGGGTTCTGCGTGGTGCGAACATGGTTCCAATGTTCGGGAGGAGTGATGTCCAAGATCTGTCGGACCCTATTGGCAACATAGGGTTTGAGCGTGGAGGGCTCTTTGCGCAACCAGCACAAGACAATGCTGGAATCTGACCACAGGTAATAGGGGGACGTCCGAAGTCCTAGAGCGCGGCAGGCGCTGTCGTAAGTTTGGGCCAGGAGGTGAGCTGCACATAGCTCGAGTCGAGGGATGGTAGCGCCCTTGATTGGTGCTACCTTGGTGCGGGCAGTCAGTAATGAGACGTGTACCCGATCGCCTGCTTCTCTGGTAACTACATAGACGACTGCTGCATAGGCACGGGCGCTGGCATCGCAGAACCCATGTAGAGTGGTGACATGCTGGCTGTGCATGCCTAGCCACCGGGGGACACGAACATGGTTGAGTGTCGTAAGTGCGTCTCGGTACGCGGTCCAGGTTTTGAGCAGCTCGTCTGGCAATGGGGTATCCCACGTGATACCGGATGTCCACAGTGTCTGGATGAACATCTTCCCGACAATGACTACAGGAGCAAGCAGTCCCGTGGGGTCGAACAATTGTGCTATCTCGCTGAGCACACGCCGCTTGGTGGGTACCGACTTAGGAGGGTCCAGGGTCACCAAGAAGAAGAGCTCGTCTGCTATTGGATCCCACCGCAAACCCAGAACTGTGGCGGTCGGACATTCTATAACGAGCTCTGTGGAAAGAGAAGGAGAGACATTGTTAGTGAGTAATTTAGTTACCTCTGCGCGATTAGAGTTCCATTTGCGCAGTGTGAAGTGCCCACTCTTGAGCACCTGATCCACGTCTTTCGCCAAGGCCACGGTTTCCTTGACGCTGTTGCAGCTTGTGAGAAGGTCGTCCACATAAAAGGCCTTCTCGATGGTCTCCTTGGCCGCTTGCGCGCGGTCCGGATCTGGGACGATGCGGTAGTTGTCCTCTGCACATTGCACCATGGAGCGAACGGATGTGTAGGGACTTGATGCCATGCCATAGGTGACCGTCGTAAGTTGGTACACCTCCAGGTTGTCTGTAGGGGATTCACGCCAAAGAATCCGCTGATAGTCCCGGTGCGAAGGATCCACCAGGATTTGCCGGAACATCTTCTCTATGTCGGCGGTTAGTGCTATCCTGTAGCGCCGGAATCGCAGGATCACATTGACGAGTGAGTCCTGGATTGTCGGACCAACCAGCTGGGTGTCATTGAGCGAGACACCAGTGGTCGTCTTGGCTGAGGCGTTGAACACCACGCGGAATTTAGCTGTCACAGCGTGGTGTGGGATGTAGTAGCAGTTGGGGTGGTCGCCATGTTGACCAACCCGTTTCATGTGTCCAAGACTCTCGTACTCTCGCATGAAGTCTATGTACTTTGTGCGGATCTCTGGATTGGTTTGTAGTCGGCGTTCTAAACTGTAGAACTGTCGAAGTGCCGAGCGATAGGAGTCTCCAAGAGCGGGGGCATCCTGCCGAAACGGGATCTGAATTGTATATCGACCGTCTGGCGTCCGGGAGTGTGTCTTCTGGAAATGGCGGCTGCATTCGTCTTCTCGGGTGTCATCAACGGGCACTTCTTCCAAGTGCCAAAACTTCTGGACCAAATCCTCTAAGGTCCGGTTGGGAAAATCTTCCACTACCGGTTGGCAGTGCAGCGCGCGAAGTGGTTGTGACTGCGTCAAAGTGGCTGGGCCGAACACCACCCAGCCCAAGTGCGTTTGTTGCGCATGGGGCTCATGAGGTCTTCCATGTATCACCTCTCCTCGTACCAGCGAACCCCAGATGTCGGCGCCGAGCAACATGTCGATGGCGCCAGGAGTTCCATAATGTCGGTCGGCCAAGGCAAGGCCGGCCAAATGCTTCCATTGCGCTGTGTCAAGCTGTGCTCCGGGAAGGGTTGCGGTGATGGTCGGCAGGACCAGTACCTTCAGCGGGATGCAAAAGTTGGAGCGGGTGGACCGAAGTGACAGCGTCACTTGGCCTTGGGTCATCATCTTGGGAGAAGCGCCAATGCCCTGGATGGCGACTTCTACTCGGGTTTGTGGGAGGCGTAGCCTGTGAACAATATTTTGCGTCACAAAACTTACCTGCGATCCAGGATCGCATAGTGCGCGAACCAACAACTGGTGCTTGATGTCACCGTACACGTACGCGAGGGCTGTGGCTAGGAGTACGGTGCTGTTGGGATTGATAAGTCAATTCCAACGCTCTTCTTCTTCGGATTCAAACAGCTCTGGTGGTCCATGCCGCCCTTGGTATTTGCAGGGAGACGTGCTCGGCCCTGGCAGCTCCACTGCGGCGGTGTTCGCGGATGCAGTCCTCGCGTTGCTCGATCCGGCGGAGGATTCCTTTCTGCACAACATTGTGTGGTGTCTCCCGTTGCAGTTGCGGCATGAAGTCTTTGATGGGCAGTCGGGAGCGTTGTGACCGGGGCGGAGGCAGTTGAAGCAGCCTCGCTTGTCCCGGGTTTCCTTGAGCCGTTCCATGATTGTCATGGCTCCAAAGTGGCGGCAGTGTGTAATGGTGTGGGGGCCCTTGCAGCAGGAGCAACCCCCTCGGTCACTTGCTGTTACGGCGGCGTGGGTGCGGACCACCGAGGGCCGACTTGTTGTAGCCTGTACAGGCCAATCTCGCTTCTTACTGGTTGTGGTGGTTGGGGCTGCTGGGGCTGCTGGGGCCTGTCCAGTCAGGCTGGCTGCTCGGTGCTCCAAGTGCTGGAGCAGCGCCTCTACCGTAGGCAAGTCCTTGGGGTCGCTATTGTAGGACCAATGTTCTGCCGTGACCTTAGGCAGCTTTGGCTCGACGAGTGCCGTAATGACGACATCCAAGTTGTCGACATCGATCTTCATCACCCTGAGAGACCTGTAGGTGCCTCTCACAGTGTCCACAATTCTAAGTAGGGCCGCTTCCGTCTCAACCGGCTCGGGTCGCAGGTGGATGATGCGGTTGATGTGGGCCCTAGACAGCTTCCTGGGGTTGTCAAAGCGGGTCTTTAGCTCGCTCCAGAGCTGCTCGTATCCGCCGCCGTATACATTCCCCACCAAACCCACAGTCTGGCAGTCGATCGCGGCCCTTAGTTTCTGCAGCTTATACGCCTCTGGTACACTGGCCGTGTGTACCAGAGACTCGAAGGCATCTCGGAATGCCAACCAGTTCTCGAGCTTCCCATCGAAGCTAGGGATCTTCACCGGGTCGAGCTTCATGTCGAGCCGGCTGTGCTGTGGGAGGAAGTGCCCATGTCCATCTACACTTCCTCGCGGGGTGCTCAGGTTGAGGCGCGCCAACCGCCTCTCGATCGTCACCTGGGCCTCGATCTCTTGGGCTTCGATTGCAGCCCACAGCTCGTTGTGAGACTTCATATCCTCTTCACTTAAATCATCATCCATGAGATCTTCGTGGGCATCCACGAAGCGAGAAAACATCTCGTTCAATGATCGCTGATGGGCATGGAGCTGAATCTCATCCCATGTTTCAGCCTCTAGGTCATGCACCTTGACGTGGAGGCGCTCGATGCCCATGCATGCCGCCTGTCTCTTGTTTACCGCACCTCTTGACATCGTCCGGTTGAGTTCACTTTTCACTTGTTTCACTTTGCACTGTTCCAGTTCACTGTTCTCTGCTGTCTGTTGGGTTCACGCGGATACCCAGACCACAATTATCGCCCGAATTAAACTTGCAAGTGCTACGATAGCACACCAAACCACACAATATGTGGCCACGCACATCCACAATTTACTTATTTACTTTCACTCGACCTCACAGGGGGCACCAAATGTTACGGGCACTTATACTTCCGTGTACGTCAGGGGAGGGAGGAGAGAGCTGAAAGTGAAATACAAGGGGTTTTCCAAACAAGAGGGCACTTTGCCGAACACTTCACCTTTAGTTTAAGATATATTTATTGGAACCTTAGATTTACAATTTTCTTTAATGTATGTCTTTTAATCAAACAACCAAGTAAGTACCAAGTAACCAAAAACAAACACGTCGCGTTGAGAATAAAATGTAAACTTTGAGTCGACCACGTCGGTTGAGATGTGAAAATCTAACTGAGTCCGTTGAATGCCAAGATTGAACTGTTTATGACCACGTCGTTTGAGTATCCAAGTTGAACTGAAGAAAAGGCGAAGCCAAGCCGTCAAACCAAAACCACCCCGATACTTGATCCTCCAGCCATTCGTCCATGAAGAATGCGCAGCGTCACCATAACTCCCACACGTGCAGGGAGTCCAAGAGCTGATACCAGCTCCATGCCTTAGTAATCCACCGGCACATGAAATAGAATGTGCCGACTCCAGCGATAATGGCACCGATCCTAAGTGGCGACATTGTATTTCTCGTCTTTTGGTTATACTTTTTCCCATTGCCATCGATGCCACAGTATTTATACAGAATAAACACTGCCATCCTATGGCATATGAGAATCCAAATGTTTATCCGATACCCACAGCCAAGTAGTGGCGATATGGGTCAATCGTCTCAGGCACAAGTATCGTACCAAAGCATTGGCAGATACTTTTCTATGTGCGGTTGTGTGTCCATATACACATTATGCTGCGGCTAGGTTGACTGTTCACGATCGGTCGTCGTATGTTGTCATCTGAGAGGTGGCTGGCAAGTAGGTATATCGATGTGTAGGCGGTGAGGGTGGCTTGTGTAGTTGGTTGGCTTGGGTGGCTAATGACTAAAGAATGTGTCGTCAGCATTCTGCGTGCTATGGTTATTCGGTCGTTGACCGAACAATTTTAATTTACTTTTTCTTTTTTTAAATGAACTATGAATGTGATTGAGTGATTATTTTTACGATACTTAAAAAGCGCAAATATCAACTACGCTGCTTTGCTGATTTATTATTAAACCTTGGTTCTTGAAATACGTTTGTGATTGAATTTTCATTTATTGAAATAGTATTCAAAATTAACTATAAGAGTGATCAATGAATCAATGTTTATGGTATCTAAAGGCAAAAAAATATCAACAAAGTCTAGTTTGTTCATTTAAACATGAAAAGTCTTGGTTGAATCATCACAGACGTGCTCAATGTCTCAAATTTTGAAGATTTTTGTTGCTTACAATGTGCATAGTTCAGCAACAATGAAATCAACAATTGCATTATCGTTTTACTATTAAATCATGTTTGAATCAGCTATGAATGTGATTGTTATCACTATTTTTATGATACTTAGCTCGAATAAAAATCAACAATGCTCGATTAGTTGATTCGATCACGATGCCTTAGTTGATTCGATCACAAAAGTAGTGATTTTCACAATTTTGTCTGCATTGTCCACCAACAATGAAACATGCTTGAATCAACCAAGCATTTTTCTTTCGGTGGAGGCAACAATGTATGTACACGAGAGCTTGTTCCACCAAACAACTGACGCATAGGATACGATTGGTCTAATCATAGCCGTATAGGTCCAAGGGACCCTTTTCGCTGAAAGACCCCGCACGTATTGCCAAAGGCTCCCTTACATTTCCAGAAGACTGACAGTGCTTTAGCAGCCCTTAACTCGACATATTTAGACCAAAGAAGCTTGTTATCTAGGATTACCTCAAAAAATTTGACTTCGTTTGTAAAGGGGATGTTGACGGCTTTAAGTGTTAGTTGGGTCAGACCAATAAATTTTCTGTGCCTCGTGAAGAGGACAACCTCAGATTTAAGAGGATTGACGGAGAGACCGTTCCTGGAACACCAGGTGCGTCAATTAGATTTAGCGCAGCCTGTGGTCTGGAACAGACAGCTTGGAGGTGGGAGCCAACCGAGAGCACGGCGTGGCGGCTTCGTCTTTCTACGTCTGGGCGTAGCCAGGCGAAGCCGCCATTTGATCCATTGAGCATTACAAGTAGAGAGTCGATCAGCATGCACTACAGAAGAGGAGATACAACGCCAACCTGTGGACAGCCCTTAGAATATGTTAAAATGGCTGTCAGGAAAACAACTGACACACTTAGACCAATATTAGGTCCATTGTGATACCATTTACTCCTGTTTCAGTTTAATATCTCAACGATCACGGTTCTGTTCACATTGCATTGATCCACAGGACTAATGACTCGTCCACACCATATTTTCTGGTGCCATTGCACATACCATCAAACACTTTTTATGTCGATGAAAATGCTTACCGCAAAATCTTTCCTGTCGAGTGCGCATTCAATCCTGCTTACAAGATTTTGAAGTGCAGTCTCACAAGATTATCTTTTTTGGTAGGCATATTGCATTTGTATTTGGAATGAGGTTTTACATATGAAAATCTCAACCATTCTTTCAACCGTTTGTCATTTGAGTGCGGTTGTTAGCTACTTTGCGAAGAGTGTCTTGATGGGGAGAAATATTTGTGCTTGCTCCGAGTCAAGTGTCTCAGATAGCTTTCTCAGGACCCTGAGTGCTTGCGATCTACCAAGTTCCGCAGTGAGAGCTTCAATCAACGATAAGATCTGTTGAGAGCACCACCATAAATGGCATGCCTCCATTGGATGCTGACATACAAAACGTATACTCCTCAAAGTTGATAAGGAAACTGCAGCAGTGCTTACTCATAGCAGAAAAGGCTATGGAAAACTCATTGACGTTATCACGGAGCTCTTCTCCTTTGTCAAGCATTCAGACGTGTAAAGCTTAAGTGATACCACAAACTGTGAATCCTCTGCAAACGTCCTGCAATTTTTCATATCAGGTTACAGATTCTCGATGCAAACATAGTGAGAGCTCGTAATCTATATTCCTTAAGCATCTTCTGGCTCTTCTATGAACAACTGGAAAGCTGTAACAAATGAAGGTTGCCCTTTGGAAGAACAATGGAACAGTATTTAGATCTGAGAACTTAAACATTATTTTAAAAACCATCGACAGAAAAGCACCAGTCCAAGCAGAACTTCTACTTTAAAAAATACTCATTGGTATCATAGGAGGGTTAGTGAGAGGTAAACATATACTTATCTATCTTCCCTATATTGCACATTTTCATTGAACAAAGTACGCACCATCTTACGAGACTAATCTTACGAGACAAAAAAAAAAACATTTGAAGTCCAATGGTGGAACTTTTAATTATCATCCAAGTAACCCCGTTTATACATCCAGGGTAAAATGACTTCCAATTGTTCGATGTAACGTGGGTTCTCATACAATTGCCTCTTAAAATTCATAGCTTCTTCTCCCTCCTGGAAATAATTATCGATAGTCGCGGCTTCAGATGAAGCGAGGACCGCTGCTGGTAGAACACCCGTGACCGTGTTAAAAGCTGGAATGGAATTTTTCATTTAAGCAAACAAAAAGTGAAATAAAGTAATTCTTTTTTTACCCATTGAACTGTAGCCCAACATGTCAATATGTAGTTCTTTCAATGATGGCGCCTTTTTTGAATAGTTCAACAATTTTAAGTTTTCAATCAAATTGTCATGATAAAGCTTGACGAAGTCGTCGAAATAGTTTAACTTAATATCCAGACACGTCGAGGAAAGCAGAAAATTTAACAAATCAATAGCCGGCGATGTATACCTTGACATTTGGAAATCCACAAACATTGTTTGCTTCCGCTTGCCTTCGTCATCGTAACGGAACATGATGTTGTTCGCCCACAAATCACCGTGGACTACCACGCAGAAAACGTTTGGCTTTATTTTGCCCATTTCAACGTATATGTCCATCATGTTATCCAGAAAAGGGGCCTAAATATTAAAGAAAATTGTTGTTTAAAAACACTACAAATGTCTAATTGTCTTTTGAAGACTCACCATTATAGGAAGGTACCTAGCCACGCCATCGAATTTTGAATATGAGTCTTTGATTAGTTTTATAAATGGCTTCACCATCTCATCAAACTCGATACGTTTGTCATCGTTAGACATAAAGTTTTTGAAACTTTCCTCGTACTCCCCTTTGGTTGCATGCCGTACAGCTGATGCCGCGTGTAGTTCAGCCAACATTTTAACCCTAATTTACAAACTGGGGTCCATTTGGACCCCAGAGCATGTTTGAACACTCATAACTTTTTTGTTTTTAATTTTTTTTAAATGGGATTTTTACTCAGTGAACAAAATTCAATTTTTTATTCATTTCTTAAGTTGAAACGATTATAAGATGTTTACAGATTTTTCTGCGAATTTTTTGTGAAAAGAACCCGTCCACCCGAACTGGGGTCCATTTGGACCCCAGTATGTACTGAAATTCTATGAAAAATCATATGTTTTCTAATAAATAATTATTTTATTTTAAAAGCAGCCTAGTTTATGTTTAGAAGAATTTAACTTGAAGTTGTGGGCAGTTTCGGGAGACATTTAACACATAAGGTTCTAGTGTGGCAAGGGCAACAACATCTGCCACATCCATCGCAGGTGGTTCTGCTTTTCTTGTCATCTGCTCTTGGGCAAAGGTGACATCTGCTTCTTTTACAAGAGAGCCTTTCGGGGACTGTTTGTAGTTTTTCCTCAACTCTCCCCAAAATACAGAGAGCATCCATTGCAGATTTTCTAATGCCAGATTGTGTTGCATGTTGAGAACGGTTATTCAATTCTGACTCAACCAGTTCCTCCGCTAGTTCGATGAGTTTATCACTTCTGAACAATTTTTTTTTCTTCTAGGCGGATTAAAATATCGGAAAATGATGACAGTTGCTAGGGCTGCTACGTCCAGTAAGTTGTAGAATACAACCATCGGTCAGCGATTTGTTTGACGTGTACATGAATATAACGAGACCATTTTGTCGAATACATCGATTCCACCTTTGGTGCGGTTATAATCCAATATCATTACAAGTTTACTTTGATGACCGGAAGTGGCTTTCTCGCTGTTATGTTGTGTTGATAGCAATACCACTTGTTTGTTTGGCTTCGGAAAATAACTCATCAACGCCATTTTTCCAGAAAATCCAAAAATGGATGAGTGGACTGGACGATACTGCTTTTTGTTATTGACCTTTACAGGCTCATTCTGCTCATCAAGAACCTCCTTTGCTACAAAAGGTTTAGGCAAATCTCTTTTGTTTTTCCGAATCGTGCCAAGAATCCAGCAACTTCAATGCCAAATCCACCGACGTAAAGAAATTATCAATAGTAAGGTCGCGTCCAGAATTGAAATATGATGGCATCAACGACATCACCACATCAGATCCACGACCAAGTCCTGTACTTTGGTCAGAGCTACCAGTGTAGACAGAAAACTTCAGTGGATAGCCCGTTGAGCTTTCATACATCCACCTAAAGTTCAAGCCATTTTTGGCATGTATTGGGGAAATTCAATCATTTTTACCTGAACAAAGTGAAATAATGACTATTTTTTTTCTTTTGATAGGCGGACCTGGCAAGAACATTGAAATGCATCAATATTACAATCAGTAATTACGTAAAACAGACATATCGAAAGGGATAAGCGGGAATCCCAGATTTGCAAAATTAGGCAGTTTCCATCGTTTTTGAAATTGAAAAATTTTATTGCTGACCTCCTACATACCTGCATAATGACATCTCTGCTTAAATTTCTTTATCCCTGCTATATTAGAAACAATTCATACAATAGCCAGAAGAACTATAACTGAACAACATAAGTCAGAAATCAAAAAAATTTCGAAGAAAAAATCGTGGGGTCCATTTGGACCCCAGTTCGGGTGGACACGACTTTTGCCGGTTTGTAAACGAGGGTTAAGGACAGATTCAGTGTGTTCTTTGTCGAGGCCTTCTAGACGATTTGCATTCTTGAAACCAGCTGGTGAGAGATCTTCCAGGAGGATGTAAGGGAATCCAGGATTCTTTTTGAATGTGTAGAATTTTGGACCAAATTTGACATTTTTGCCAGCATCAGCGTACATTTGTTCGAATTCACTTAGGTAGGTACCGTACATGAGTGACTCCTTTGGAAAACAACCCATTTCTGATACCATTTTAGCTCCATTTTCATCTTGCGGAGCAATTTTTATAATGAAAGCTGCATCTTTTGCGGATCCACCTTAAAGGGAGAAACAGAGGTTGGTTTATTTATAATTTAGGAAGAAAATGAAAAATATACAAACCTTCGAGCTCAAACTTTGTCTTGACTCTAACTATTATCGATGCGTAGTTCTCACCAGCACCAGCTGTTTTCGCGGCCTCAAAGCTCAGAATTTTCTTAAAACCTTTGAAGTTTTCCTCAAGAACACCAGCGAAATTCTCTTCGTTTATCCATTCTGGTAACACAAAGACTTCTCCACAGGCAGATGTGGTTGAATCTATGGGCTTTGGGTTTTCGTTACCGTTAGATTCTATTGGTTGTATGGGCGCCATGGTTCTTTAAAGACTAAAAATTGTTTATGCTTTCAAGTTCTGTTCAGTTTATCTTTCAAAACGAATTATCGTCTAACGATTAAAGCCCAGTGATAATCAACTGCCTTTTGCTTTCCTCTTATCAGTGCTTTCCAGTTCTTTTGAAATAGGTACAAACTGTGCGTAAAATTTCATTTCACCAAAAATGGTGAAATAAAAACCATTTCGTTTGGTCAACAATCTTGTCTACTTCATTGTCTGACGCGTTTTAGATAAACTGATCAATAGGCAGAGCAAGGAGCCCTGGGGTAAAAAAACCGATTGCAAGCGTATCGAAAGAACTTAAACCTACACATAAACAAAATTACTAAATGAGCAGCCACCACTGATAGAAATTTAACAAAGAATTATAGCATCAACAGCATCGTCACAGCACGCAAAACCTTACGCTAGTAAAAATTAATCACCCTGGTTTGATTAGGATTGTGAATCTGCCAGGAAACGATCTTTTGCGCTATTGCACTTGCATCAAAACTTCAATGCCATTTCACTAAAGAAAAGATTACCTTGAAGCTAATCGAGCTTTTAAAAGCTTATGCAAAGCAAAAAAGACAAGTTTTCTTAAAACGCAAGCAGAAAGCTTATCGCACTGCAAGAACACTCCAGATTTTTGGAAGCTAATTAAAAATAACAAAGGAAAAACTTCTGCAACGAAGACGCCTATAGGTGCATCCATTTTAAGAGTCTATTTCGAAAATCAGTTAAATACTGAACTCTTCTCCCAACCAATTCAATGCGCTAAGCCAAATCTCCAAAGTCAAATATTAGATTGCAAAATAATACTATTGGAAGTAGAATCTGCTGTAGCCAAAGCCAAAGAAAACAAGGCTCCCGGAGTCGATCGCATTCCAAATGAATTTCTTGAAGTAAGTATGTAATCTCAGCCCATCCGCTTTAAGCCTCTAAATCGAAGACCTAATCATAGACTTGCCTTGTGGCATAATGATAGATGGATTTCTGATTAAGGTACTAATGTACGCAGACGATCTTTTCCTTTTGGTGGAAGCACATCAATCTCTCCAACTAATGATAAACAAATTACGCAATTATTGTTTAAAATGGAGTCTCAGCGATAATTTAAACAAATCCAAAAAGGAACAGGACGTTTGGCAGTAAATGAATAATGGTATACTCAGTGTTCACACGAATCCAGTGTGAACACTGCCACTCCCCAGCTTAATCAAAAAACTAGAGTTTGGTACCATTCATGGTTCGCCCTCTTGCAATAATTAATCCATAAGCCATAACCAATTTTTTGGTAAAATCTATTACATTTTTTTTGCAAGTGGTTCGTCGCATAGCGACGACGATGCTTTATCATTTCAACAGCCAACCAGCGCACATCTTCTTCTTCTAATTAAATTTTATCTTGGGCCATCTGCCATTTTTTGTGTGCTTGGTTGCATTATCTATTTTCTGTTTTTCCAAATTACAAGTTTTACCCTTCTTGCTTAAATTAACTTAAACTTGAGAATTATATTAAAATTCAATGAACTAAAATAAATCCTACGTGCAAAATATAAGAAACAATCTTGCGTGTTCATTTTGTGGAGCAAAGAAAGCAGCAATTGTGGTCACATATTCATTTCAAGTGTGGAGAAAAGGGAATAAGTTTGGTCAAGTCAACACAGTATACTATGGAGGAGAATCAATCGAAACCGTTAGGGAATACCAATACCTAGGTTTTACCGTGTCAAGCAATCAAAACATAGAAAAGCATCTGGTCAAAAAGCTGTTTTCCTCGAAAAATGCAATTGGTTCTGTGTGGCAAAATGTTTACGGAATTAAAGAACTGTCATTAAGTACAAAGTGCAAAGTTTTCACTACAACCCCCGAAACAATTATGCGTTATGTGACAGAGTCATTGGGTTGGCGTCAGTCTGAAACCACGGAAAAACTGTTAAGGTTCTTCTTAAAACGCCAATTTCGGCTGCCAGACACTACACCCAATTATATGCTGATGATAGAAACTGGATTATCACTACTGTACCTCACATCTTTGAAGCTCCACTTTAACTACATAGTAAAACTTATAAACAGCAGCACTGAAAAAGAAGCAAGAAAGGTTGCAGTTTCAATAATAAGGTCCTCATGGTTTGAAGAATAATTAAAAAAATTGGCAGACATGTGTGAACTCAATTTCCACCTTACTTTGGATAATTTGCTAGAGTGGAAACCAATCCTTGACAGCTTCATTGTAAAGCTACATTCCAAAGTAAGAGAAGACTATTTGGAACAGGCTAGAAGTTCACTTCATAGAGAAATCTATTCGGAGCTGCAGCACGACCTAGGCGACAAAAACTACTCCAAGGACGGCTTTAGCACTGAAATAGTATCGAGCCTGTTCCGAGCAAGAGGAGATCTGCTATACCGCTCAATTTCATACCGCATCGTAACGATCTAGCACTAAAATGCTCTTTGTGTAACACCAACGAAAGAGAAAATATATTTCATTTCATCGCAAGATGCTCAATTTTAGTTAGAGATACCGCGTCAAACATGGCAAGAAAACTATTCGCAACAAACCGAGTTTTCAGCAATTTTGAATGGAAAGGACTACGAGAAGACTTCTAAATTCAAAATTATATCAACTCTAATTAACTTACAGCACACTTTTTTGTATTATAAAGCTATCATCTGACGGCCCATTAGGCCATGCCTTTAAAGATTTAGTTTCAAATTTAACTTACGATATTTTAATGTATCCATAAGAATTTTGTAAATTTTTCTATTGTGAAATAAAAATCTTAACCTTATTATCGGGGAAATTTTGAATTCCTAGCGAAAGACAATGTCCGTGCAAAAGCATTTTTTTCGCTGGTGTCTCGGGAATTCAAACCTTGAATCCTCCTTCGTAAAAAACGGGCACCAAAACTGTTCAACTGAAAGTTTGGTTAAACAGAACTTGTTAATGCCAAAAAGGTCTCGGGTAAACGGGGTAGCACTTTGCGATCTAGTCACTGAAATAATTTTGCTGTGAGCACAAGCGTTGCTTCCTCTTCCTTTTAAATTTCAGTATTACGAGCAGCGAGACTTCAAAGAAATCACAACTTTCACACTCATTCTCATTTTTTTTTTTTTTTTAATAAAAAAGAGGAGGCTTATATGCTAATCTGGAGAACTCAGACTTAATTAGCGGTCCATTGTACTACCAGGGTAGCAGCCTTCCCTTTTTTCTGTGTTGCAGTAGTGGAAATAAGGTGTTGATTATTTCACATATAACCTCAAGGGCGGCGTCCATACGAAACTGGGAGGCTGAAAGAAAAGTAGATGCCCAGAGCGGGATTCGAACCCACGCATCCGGCCTACCTACTGAACACTCTACCATGCACCACGGCCGCACTCATTCTCATACTAAGGACTCGTGACTGGGTAAAACCACGTTGACTTCTAACAGCGTCCGGAAACCACCCAGTTTTGGATTGATGGATGTCCAATCGTGGCTAACAAAACAGTTGCATTTGTCCATACAACAGTGTTTTGTTTGCCTTTCTTTTTGTTTAACGCGATGCCGACTGATCATTGAGTGTTCAGTGAGCAGTTCACAGAAAAACAAACAAATGATCAATTTGGCCTTTTATCACTTTCTCCCTTTCACTACCTTAAACAAGGACAGAGAACATCGAAGAATTGGACGAAACGTCACAATAGACACGCTACATGCACATCATTTGAGGTAGTATAGGATTTCGTCTACTTAAAGTTCATCATAGACACGGAAAATAATATCAGTGCGGAGATCAAACAGAGAATAACTCCTGCCAGCCGCTGCCTCTTTGAGTTAAAAAAATAATTGAGAAACAAAACTCTTTCTAGAAAAGCCAAGGCAAGCTGCAATCCTGCAATATGCTTTCAAAAACCCGTCGAGGCAGAGCGCTGATTTTCATCCGCTTTACACGGCCCTGCCATTGTTGCTTGGCGATGCGTACACAACATAAATGAAGTTTCAGAGCAGTTCTCCTGCCCTTAAATAAACCAGAAGGTTACAATCTTCTGTGGGTGAATGAGTTTGATTTTCTCTATGTCAGGGGGATGACATTATAGTCAAGTATTTACTTTCTAGGGCGGAAAAGTGCTGTACAATCTGTAGTAATGTGCAGAGATGTTTCTTGATTTTCGAGGCATAGTCTGCAGATGGGGTCTTCTTCAGAAAACGATGGTCGGTTAATAGTCTCGTGCAAGCTTTGAGAGTTTTCCTATTGGGGTTCAGTAGTATGCACATTTTTTTTGTCAGTAGCTATTTTCTGGAAATAATAGCTTTGATCTGGTGAGACCAGTATAGGATACTCTTGGCTGTGTGTTTGAAGGTGCTTTTATTTGCACCACAGAAAGGTTCGGGACCGACGAATGGTTTAGATGCTCCGTATTAAGGTAAGATGTTTGCCTTCCCGTTACCATCATAGCCTTTGTGTGCTGGGATCCAGTGGAGGATGACAAAGTTCTTCTTTGCAAAGTTCAGAGACTGACGTAAATGTCTCTTGGACTAGTTTGGATATTATGACATTTGAATTTAGAGCTTTTAGTGCAGGTTGGCTGTCTGAGTAAATGAATATTCTTTTGTTTTTCGTGCTCAATGAACACATTATTCTCGAAAATTGGTTTCCATAATTGGAAAATGGACAAGTGGCTACCAAGACTTACTGCACCTGTACCAGTTTTCCCTATTGAGCCTTCAGTATACCAGACCACATCTTGCTTTGAAGAGTGAGACTTTGTGTTCTCTGAGTCTTCCCTAAGGGGGATGACAATGAAGAAATTGAGTTTGAAGTTATACATTGGAAAAGTAGCATCCAAGCACATACTAAAAGTGTCCTTTCGAGTTTGCCTACGGTGTGATGTGTCCTTGATGGAGGAGGAGGTGGGTCCCTAGTCTTGCTTCAATTTTCATGAAGAGGTGAATTTGTGGTAGTCCTATACATTGACGTTTAGAGTGTATGTTGGAGTTGTACTCATAGGTCGTACAATATTTTAGGTTTGAGACTCCAGTTTTTTCCGACAAGTCCATAGGGACTTGGTTTTTCTGTTGGAAATGTGCTCTAGCTGTGGGTTCCATATGACACTTTGCTGTCTTGGACGATCCCAAGATATTTAAAATCTTTTGAGAATGGTATTGTTTCCACTTCCACATAGACAGGGAGGTATTAGAAGATCTAATTTTCTTCTATTTCTCAATAGGGCAATGACTGTTATTGGGGTTGACGAAGAGACTTCTTCTGAGCACCAACTTTGAACTGTGGAGGCTGCCTACAACCTTTGACCAAATGAGTGGTTAGAAAACTCCACCTAATGGACCCTTATAAAGGGTTACCTAATTGCAGGGAAATCACGGAAGGGGAAAACTTTGTGTTAAGAGGCGCAATCAAGAAGAACAGGGGTATGAGAGCTTCCGTTGGGTTGTCATTAGCTCATCCGCCACCATCTCTTCTTCAATACCCTGTTCTGGTAATGAAAGACCCTGAAAGACATTTAAACCAAATATGTCGGAGTAGCTCATTCAGGGGTTTCTTCTTTTTTTGTTGCTGAAGTCCATAATTGATTCTTTAAGAGAAATTCCCAAAAAGCTCTGTTAAACCGCTGAGGTTAGGTCAGGCAGTCATTAAACTTCGGGCCTACTTGTTTGCCAAGTCATCTTGTTTAGCACAATTGACTTGTACTATAAGTTGCAAGATCTGGGCGCCGGTAAGTTGTCACCACTCAAAGCCTTCCGGAAAGGTAAACGCCTAACCACGAAGCGTCGACACAGGGCACCCTTTATCTGATGCAGGAAGTATGTTATTTAGAGCATTCCAAAAAATGTAGCATTCCTTTTCGAAATTCAGAATTCCGGTTCCCTATTGTGCTCCCGTGAGAGTATGGGAATTAGGTATAGTCCGTACTACTCGAGGATACCGAAGTTTTCTAATGTTAACCAATTTTGAAGTAGGTCATTGAGCTTTTGAATTCCCGTTTCTGTTACCCTCGAGAATTTTTCAATATTTTGAATTAATTTTCTGGTAGCTAGGACGAAGAAAAATGTAACAAAATTGCTTTGCGCATTTACTTGTTTCTCAAGATCACTAATTTCAGTAGCGAACATTTTTTTTCAATATTAAAACCGATTAAAAATAAGTTAAGGAACACGAAAGACCAAGAACATCAAAAGGCACGACGTCTAAAATTGCGACAAGCTGAGCTTTTAGTATATGTGGCCGTGTCATTAACCAACGTACTTTTAAAAATACAGATACAGAGCACGATCTGCTTTAAGAAGTCGATACTCAAAGGGTTTCCTCTGCATTTCCTATATAAAATTCAGAAAAGTTTACTTGTAGCTCATTTGTTTTGTTTATTACCATAAACTCGAGAACAAAAACCAAACCGAGGCCCTCTTGACAGAATTTGCAACAGGCTCCGTTCTGACCTATTTCAGCACTGCTCGGCATCGATTATCTCTAGTCTCATGAACCTGCTACATAATAACTTTCAATGTGTTTGCAATCTACACAACAAAAATTACATTGGCTGATCGCACCGTGTGTCTATCACTTGGGCGCCTTTTAAGACACACTTCCCATCAACTCCAATGGGTCAATGGCTCATGATGTTCACATGCACCTTATTTTTTGTTTACCATCAGCGCACAAACTTTTACACACACAAAAGAGTAAACCGGTTGTTACGTTGTTAGGCCTGTAAAATTGATTTCTCTTAGTTTATGAATGTGCTTGGACTTTGTAATTGGCAAGCCTACTAGTGCAGTCAATGAAGCATTTTAGGTCCGAATTTTTTTACTGTGAACCGATTTGCATGAAATTTTGGAATTAGGCTCATCTTACCCTTAACTTCAAAAGTGAAAATGATTTGAACACCGCCACCACCCTGGGGGTGGTTGCCACGCTTTCTTGGGGGTGAGTTTTTTTTTTTTTTCAAATTAACCTCAGATATCGATAGAAATCTTAATTTTAAGCAAAAAATCAAATATAAAATTTTTCATTGGGTCCAATACTTTTCGAGTTATTGGCAATTGAAAATTCACAATTTTTTCACGTTTTTCATCTATTTATTGCAAATATCTCCAAAACTATACGTTTTATCGAAAATTTTATAAAGATCAAAATTGAAGCAGGTAAAACAATAAACAATTTGGTTTTTTATAAAGTATTCTAAGAACAATAAAGCTAGATATAAAAGATCAAAGCCATTTTTTATTTTGTCTGAAATTTAATCGTTGTGGTCAATGCCATTTAGCGGCGAGCAGATGCATTTTATGCACACTAATATAACAGAATGTTTTGTAGTGCTTGAAATAACCTTTAAAATGAGCACTATTAAAAGTCTTTTGCACGTAAAATAAGTGAGCTGTAGTGCAAATAAGGGGAGCATTTAATGTTTTTTTCTTTTAAATCAATGAGTTTTTGGACCATAACTCTTCAATTTTCATGCTATCACAACTTATAAAAAACCATTGTAAAGGTAATTAAAAGAGCTACAACATCCTTTATTGCAATATATAGAAAACAACCTTTTGCTAAAACGGTGAAGGGTTAAAGGACTTAAGAGAGGCTGCGATTGCGCTGCCACGCGCTCTTTAAACAATCATATCTCCGTCAATTTTTGTCTGACGGAAAAAACTAAAAAACCAAATTGTTTGTCAGAAAAATACCTAAATTTTTCCTTCTTACACTTTTATACGTATCTGTCGTCATTTTTGAGATATTATGAAAAAAAGTGGGTTTTTTTTTAAATTTGAAAATTTGTTTTTTTTTTTAATCGTGACTTTTTTGAAAAATATGTGTCCTGAAGCAGCCAAACTGATACTACCTATCAAACTCTTCATAACAAACTTAATTTTAGGTGGAATACGATTAAATTTAATTTTGGTGGAAATGGCAGTTATGAAACCCATTGATTTAAAAGAAAAAAACATTAGATGCTCCCCTTATTTGCACTACAGCTCACTTATTTTACGTGCAAAAGACTTTTTATAGTGCTCATTTTAAAGGTTATTTCAAGCACTACAAAACATTCTCTTGTATTTGAATGCATAAAATGCATCTGCTCGCCGCTAAATGGCATTGACCACAGCGATTCAATTTCAGACAAAATAAAAAAAGGCTTTGATCTTTTATATCTAGCTTAATATTGTTCTTAGAATACTTTATAAAAAACCAAATTGTTTATTGTTTTACCTGCTACAATTTTGATCTTTATAAAATTTTCGATAAAAAGTATAGTTTTGGCGATAAATAGATGAAAAACGTGAAAAAATTTCGAATTTTCAATTGCCAATAACTCGAAAAGTATTGGACTTAATGAAAAACTTTATATTTGATTTTTTGCTTAAAATTAGGCCTTCTATCGATATCCGAGGTTATTTTGAAAAAAAAAAATTCACCCCCGAGAAAGCGTGGCAACCACCCCCAGGGTGGTTGCGGTGTTCAAATCATTTTCACTTTTGAAGTTAAGGGTAAGATGAGCCTAATTCATCATTTCATGCAAATCGGTTCACAGTAAAAAAATTCGGAGGTAAGGCCCAATTTTTCGCTTCATTGACTGCACTATACCAATACCTATTGCCTCTGCCTACACCGCAGATACTCGCACATCATGTGAAGTGAAAAAATAATGACGTTTAAAGTTGAAACTCTTGAGCACACTGTCTAATTTGAAACCCCATCACCATCATTCGTGCTAAAAGACTAAATTACACATTTGCAGTCGTATTTATAAAATTTGCTTAGAACACCCTTAGACAACTGTCCAACTAGACGGTGTCTAAAGAGTTGGACAACCCTTAGCCAATTTCGTATTTATAAATGCATTCCAACAGTTGTCCAAACATCCTCTCAAACTGTCAACTCCGAATGAAAAACTAAATGGTGGCGTTCATAATGTATCCGTGCAGTACCATTTTTTGTGTTTTGATATACGAGTGCAACAACAAAATGGCTCTGAAAGAGTGTGGCGTAGCACTTGAACCAGACCAAAAAGCAGCTGATTTGACTTTGAGTTACAGCTTTTCCAAGTCTCATAAAACGATGAAATTTGTGCAATTTATGAATTGCAATTGTTGAAAGTAGTATTTTTGCACCTCAAACTACTTATTTTTTTCGATCTTAATACTCTCAACCGTGTTTTATAACATGTTCAACAAAATTGTTTTTTGCTGTATCAATGGTCACTTTAGCCATAGTTTAGACAGCCAATTTCGGTGTCTAAAGTTAGACATTTCTTAGACAGCGATGAAAGTGTTTATAAATACGATTTGTAGTTGGACACTGTTCTAAGAGCTGTCCAAAGTTAGACATACTTTGGAATGGGATTATAAATACGACTGTTGATGTCTGAGCAAACGAAACATCTCAAATAAAACATCAACATTAAAGCTTGGGCTTCTAAAATCATATTTACTGTTGATTTTTCACTCCAACGAATCGCTTAATAGCTCAAACCATAACTGACACACAAGTACTTGTAACAGAAATTGAATATCGCCATAGTATCGACACTTTTGGCGCACTTTTATTACCTAGGTATGCAAATTTGTCAACACAACAATTAGAACACTAAGCCTCTGCTCGCTTGTCACAACAAAATGTTGAAAAAAACTAGACGTTGATTGTACAAATAAAACGCTTTGCACGTTTTGCTTATCTCTCACAATATCACTGCGTTCGCCATTCATTCATAAATTAACTGTTGAGTTAACATTGTTTTTTTGATAACACACAACTATAACAAGTCCGGTTGACTATTTTAATTTTGTTTACCATGCGTGAAGGCCCTCTCAATTGACTTGATCAGAAAAGCTTCAAAAGTATACTACTAACCGAATCTAAGAGTCTGCCACTTCCCACTATGTGGTATAGTGGTATATGAAGATTGTGTCTACTTTACTCTTTCACTATATTCAATTCAAACATTTTGAGATTTGAATGATTTCACCTCGCTTCGTGGTGAATATGATATGGAATGGAGTGCAAATTGAAACGTCACAAATACAAGAAGGAGAAGGTAGCTGGGAGCTTTCAATGTTCAAATTTGACATTTTCATTAAACTCTAAAAAAAACTGAGTTTATTACTACACATTGGTTGTAATGATGACGACTACTGGGTATGGGAACAGAACACTATGAAAAAATACCCACAAGCCACAACTCAATTAAACTATTCGACAATATGTTTGATAAATTACGAGCATGCGGCTAGGCATGTGCACCGTAAAGATGTGTATCTATTTGAGTAAATGTTAATCACAAAGCTTGTGCTAGAAGCTAGAACAGAGCCGAGTTTATCATTCAATGTAGTCATGAAGCGTTTTTTTCTGCTTCTAGTGCGATTATTTATTCATCCACTCATAATGAATTGGAGACAATGAAATCATACGTTTGGAGATTTAAATTAGCTGCACGGAACGTAATTGTCTGCTATCGAGTGGTGACCAATTAGTCTTTCTAATCGAACAATTTAAACAAACTAAAGTTTATTACGTGCAGATAAAAATTTCATCACAAATTGAGGACAATAAAAACGGTTTGCGTTTTAGATATTATCAAAACAGGCGTTGCCCACTATTCCGCTCAGCAGTGAAAAGAGCAAAGAAAAAACTAGCTAAATAAGATTAATCTCTTTGTAAACTCACTATCGTAGGTACAAATAAATTTAAAGGACAAGCATACCATAAGGGAACAGAACCTCTAAGCATAACGTGCATATGACTAAGAGGTGTACCTACTCATCCTCAACAATTTCTATACGGCTGTCAATGTTATGTTCAAAGCTGTGCTGAGGCTCTACGGTTGGATAATTTTTTTTCTTTAGGAGTGTAAACGGGTTTTGGTACACCATAAGACCATATCTCCACCGAGTCCTTACAGATGAACAATTGAGCTGGTTTAGTCTCGGGCCCTAACGTATTTCTCTCGCAGCCATACCTTGTGAAGAATGGCGAATGTTCAACAAAGGAAGTGTAAGGATTTATATTTTATTTAAATTTATATTTATATTTTTCTTTTTTTCTTTTCTTTTAACGAAGTATAAAGTTTTTTTCTTTATATTTATTCTGTTATGTAATTTGTTAAAAGTAACGACTTCAACTTCTTAAAAGTAAGTCTACCTTATTCAATGTAAAATTTGTTTAGCTATATTGTATGTTCTCAATAAAGATCCCCTGAGGAAGACAGCAAACCCCGTCGAAACGTCGGGAAAGTTAATGAAATAAGTTACATTTCTTTGCGTTAACTAGTGACCAAACAAAGCCAAAGAGGAATCAGTTTCTTCAACAACACATAGAACGGCGAATGTCTTTCAATTTTTTTCAATTCTGAATCGGCTAATTGAGAATGCATTTTCCAAGTTCCTAGCGAAAGGCGATCCCCGTAGAAAAACAGTTGGATGTTTCTGGGATTCGAACCACGCACTCCCGGGTAATTGCAAGATATGCTTGCCACTACGCCTTGAGCACAACCCTGAAATCAGCTTTCGCACAAAATATGGAGTTATAGGTCTTCCAGCAGGGACTTCTGAACTTTGACAGTTACGGCCATCTTGTTGAAGCCTTATCTGTCATATATTAAGACTGTTTTGCCCAATTTCCATGGCCAGATATGCCATTCAACCACACGTGCCAGTAATAAAAATGTTTTATGAAGCTGGGAAAACATACAACGCGCTTCACAGCTTTCATAGTCGGCGTAATCTTATTTCATAGAGGACTATTCCCAATTTATTGGTGGAGGGCATTAGGTAGATGCCATCGTTCGCAACGACTGCGATTTCATTCCTTTCAGCTTGGGGAAGTTTTATAGTTTTGGAGAAAAAACTGTATACAATTGCAGTTATCGGGTCTGTTTTTAACAATTGTAAATTCTTTTTATTAGAAAGTTGGCCATTTTTCTGGACATGCAGTGTTTAGCAAGTATGCTCATTGCAAGGGAGCTCAAAGTTCGAATACCAGAAACATCTGATTGCTTTCCTGTGGGTATCGCATCCTGCGAGGAATTGGCAAGCTCCCCGGTAGAGCTTACACTGCCTTAAAAGCACTTTCTCTTAGCAAAATGGAATGGGCAAACATTTGTATATCCCTGCATTGATCGTCAAGGAATGGTTGGGGGTCAAGCCAGTAAATTTATTTCTATCAATTTGAAATTATGGGCGACAAACCAGTGTGTCGGAAATAGAAATTGGTTGGGCGTATAATGACCATCCGCATCAGGGCTAAATTCGCCAACATTAGCCTAATATGCGCCCACGCCCCCACAGAAGAGAAAGACGACGATTCCAAGGACTGTTTCTACGAACTCCTCGAAGAAACGTTTGAGCAGTGCCCTAGACACGACGTGCAAATCGTTCTTGGCGATTTTAACGCAAAGCTAGGGAAGGAGGACATCTTTTGAAACACAATCGGTAAGCATAGCCTCCATGACAAAACCTCCGAAAACGGACTGAGGCTAATCGATTTTGCTGCGGGGCTAAATCTTGTTGTAAGTAGTACACGCTTCCCGCATCTCAAAATTCATAAAGGTACATGGCGATCTCCAGATCAATTAACTGTCAACCAAATTGACCATGTTGCGATCGACGCAAGGCACTCTTCCAGTGTGCTAGATGTCCGAACTTTCCGAGGGGCCAACTTTGACTCGGAACACTACCTTGTTGTAGCCAAGGTACGAGTGAGGATATCTTGTTCACGTTCGGCACGAACTAACGCTGTGAAGAGATATGACATCGAAAGCTACAATCGCAAGAGATTGCCAATGCCTTTTCCAATCGAGTGTTTCTTCAATTATCCTTGAATTCCATGCCGTCAGCATTAAGCATTGAAGACCAGTGGAAGCAATGCCAACAAGTCATCAGAACCGCTGCCTCTGAGGTTCTGGGTTTCACTCGGCCACCAAAACCAAACCCATGGTTCGATGAAGAATGCAGGCAGGAAAATGCAGCCAAGCAAAAAGCATGACAAATGCTGATGCAAAAGCGAACAAGGGCTGCTTACGATCAGTATAACGAGATCTACAAGGAAGGGAAGAACACCGACTTCTCAAAAAGAAAAAGAAGCAGCATGACAGGAACGAGATTCGGAAGTTTTACGAAAAGGTAAAAAGATCCTGCCAGGGTGGCAAACCCCGAACTCAAGCCTGTAAGGACCAGCAGGGAAACATAGTTATAGAGTCACAGTCGCTACTAAGGATCTGGAAAGATCATTTCTGCAGACTGCTTAACGCCGATGAGGACACAAATTCCGCTGTCAGGCAGATTGCCCCATTCAGCTTGGACGATGATCAAGAATGCCGTCCTCCCGACCTAGAAGAAGTTAAGCTTGCTATATGCAAACTTAAATCAAATAAGACTGCAAGTGCAGATGGCCTTGATGCCGAACTTTTCAAGGCAGCTGGAGATCAGTTGGAAAGGAGCATGCACCAACTGATCCTCATGATATGGTCGGAAGAAAGCATGCCCGATGAATGGAACTTTATAGGTCCCTATCAATGTGGTTTTAGACCAGAGAAGTCCACAATAGACCAAATTTTCACATTACGGCAGATCTTGGAAAAAACCCGAGAACATAATATCGATATTCACCATCTCTTTATCGATTTCAAGGCCGCGTATGACAGCATTTACAGAGACGAGCTGTACAGAGCCATGTCTAGTTTCGGCATCCCTGCAAAACTCGTACGACTATGCAGGATGACTTTGGAGAATTCACGCTGCTCCGTCAAGGTAAAGAACTCACCGAGACCTTTGATGTCGAAAAAGGTTTAAGGCAAGGCGACAAGCTGTCATGCGATTTCTTCAACATCATACTTTGAACAGATTGTAAGAAACTCCAACGTCAACACCAGAGGAACAATCTTACAAAAGTCTGTACAATTACTCGCCTACGCAGACGATATTAACGTAATGGAAAGAAAAAAGCGTGATGTCATAGGTGCTTTTGCGAGTATTGAAGCTGAAGCGGCAGAAATGGGTTTGATGGTTGATGAGGGCAAAACGAAGTATATGTTGTCATCAAACAAGGACACAGAACATCGACGAATTGGACAAAACGTCACAATAGACAGACATAACTTCGAGGTAGTACAGGAGTTCGTCTACCTACGATCCGCTTTAGACACGGAAAACAACATCAGTGCGGAGATCAAACGGAGAATAACTCTTGCCAACCGTTGCATCTTTGGGTTAAGAAGGCAATTGAGAAACAAAACCCTCTCTAGAAAAACCAAGGTAACCTTGTATAAGACCTTGATCATCCCATTCCTGCTTTACGGTGCGGAAGCATGGACTTTATCGAAAGCGGATGCGGAAACCCTTGGTCGTTTCGAAAGAAAAATACTCCGAATGATCTTTGGTCCCATATGCGAAGACAATGTGTGGAGACGAAGATATAACAACGAGCTGTATGAGTTGTACCACGACATGGGCATAGCCAGAAGAGTATACGCATCATTTGGCTACGATGGTTGGGCCATGTTAGAGCGGATGGATCCAAACGCTCCGGCTCGACGGATTTTCGAAAGCACATTGCAGGGAAATCGCGGAAGGGGAAGACCTCGGCTTAGGTGGCGCAATCAAGTGGATGAAGACCTCAACCGACTAAGAGTGCAAAACTGGAGAGAGCTCGCCCGAAATCGAAGTCGATACAGAAGGATGTTGGTTGAGGCCCAGGTTCACCCTGAACTGTAATGCCCATTAATTAATTAAGTAAGTAAGTATTATATATATTCATAAAATGCACAAAAAGAGCACTTTAAGTGTCGATCTAAAATCTATTCAACTACTGATAAGAGAATGCCAAATTGGGGTTCTAGATTGTTCGATGACGTGGCCTGTTATATCAAACTCATATAATTTCATATAATTGACTCACGAGTTACTCGATAGCATGTGTGATAATTTGGCTCTGTAAGTAAATTGGCAGAAAGTCGTTAGATTTGTCCTTCACACGATTTTTTTCTTGATACTACCAAATATTTTTACGTAACTTGCAAAGATAATTATTATTTACATTGAGTATCAACTGATTTTTTTGTCTATTTATTTTGATAAGAAAATGATGTAAGGTTTATTGTAGTTGGTCAAACAACAAAGTTTTTTTTGTGTCTGGTGGTTGCAGGTGTATTATTTCGGAAGGGTCAAACTGTCAACTTAGCGGCGGCGGAAAGGGGGCGCCGGCGGAAAGGGGGCGCCCGACACTTCAACTGCGCTTATTACTTATATTCTTCCTCGCTGTTACTGGTTACTGGTTTCGTTCAACCGGCAGTGACCCGTGACTTGCTTAACTAATAAATACAAGAGTTGGCCATAAACCAACATTTTAATGCTCAGAAAAATATTGATCGACTATTCCAACCGCAGGGGCCTGCATTGGAAGGAATGTCATATTGGATGAATATTACTTTCAGAATAGAAGGTTTTTTTTTCTGTTGGAGGATTTTAAAATACCAGCTGGAGCACTCAGACCTAAATACCGATCCATTGTACTACCAGATAGCAACCTTCTATCTGTTATAACTTTCCAGATGTTCGGAGAAAATCCAAAAGACGCTGCCATGATAAGGAGCCTATAAGTTACCAGCTCTCACCATGTCTGCGCCGAGTATCTGTAACCTCATGCGAGAAAAAGCAGGACATTCACAGAGGAAGTGCTCTGCGGTGTCCTCATCTTCTCCACAAGATTCATAGAGTGTGGTATCACTAAAGCCTAACACGTTCAAATGCTTGGCAAAAGAGAAGTGCCCACTGGCAACGTCAATAAGCTTTCTACAGTCTCTTCTGCTACGAGATAGCAAAAATGTTGCAGTCTTCTAACTAACGTTGGGGAGCATACGCTTGGTTTGTCTGCATCCAATGGAGGCATGCCATCTACGGTTGTGCTCTTCATAGATCCAATCGTTGATTGAAGCCCTCACTGAGGACGCTGGCAGACCCAGCGACAGTTCAGGTTCTGAGAAAGCTGTCTGAGATCCCTGCCTAGCAAGTTCATCAGCGATCTCGTTTTCAGTTATGCCGTGTGGCCCGGAACCCAAATGAGACTCAAGGAATTTAATCTTCCGATCGCATTCAGAGAGCTCTTGCATTCCTGGATCACTTTCAAAGTGGTTAAAGGGTTGAGAAGGGCCTTAAGCACAGCTTGGCTGTCGCTGCAAAGAAAAATATCAAAAGTAACGTGGCTCAAGGCCATTAGGATAGCATATGCCTCTGCTTGAAAAACGGACGCGTATGATCCCAAAGATGTGTGCAGTCGTGTCGTCGTTCTCCACAAAGACACCAGCACCAGAACCCTCGACGGTTTTATTTATTTATTTATTTATTTATTTATTTATCTAACAAGTCTTTAACTCTAATAGATAACAATAAGTAACAAAAAATATAATAAAAATGAATAACATTACTTATATATAAATATAATACAAATTATCATTCGCATAACACAGAGTTGAGTATCAAGTTCTTGCATGTATTTCTACTTAAATTAAAATCAATAAGGCATATAAATTTATTAAAATAATACATTGCATTAGTTAAAGGCTCATTCTGACCATATCATGTTACATGCCTAGGTAAGTACACTGAAAAAATTATAGTTCATAAAAACTATGAATCTCATTCATACCCTGAAATTCATTAAGTTTTTATGAAAATACATAAGAAATAAGCATAAATTCATTAAAAAACAAAATTCACTAAAGAATAAATCATAACATTTATGAATTCGCATTCATAAATACTTTCCTATGGAAAAATTCTCACAAAAATTTTTAGATTTGGTTTTAAGAACAAATTTTTACCCGTATGTACAATTCATTCGCCTTTCCTTTAGAAGGATAATAAAATTGCATATTTATTATGAATTAATTCTTACCTTTAAATGAAAAGTTTCTTAGCACTCAAAAAAAAAAAAAATTCAACAGTTATTTATGTAAAAGATAAGAATTGTTTCTTACTTTTTATGCACAAAATTCATATTTTTTAAAAGTGTAAGAATTTTTCTCAAATTTTATGAAATGTTTCATATTTTGTAAGAAAAAACCATGAGTTTGAGCGTCTAAGTATTTATTTCTGAAATTTAAGCCTTTTTTCGTAAATCAGGTGAAGTAGTATTTTTAAGAAACCGTGCATAAAATATAAGACTAGTTTCATATTTTTTATGAATGAATTCATCTCAAAGCGAAGTTTAAGAACTTATTCTTAAATTTTATTGACACGTTCATATTTGGTAGGCGCGAGATCATATACTTCCGAGCGGTTTAGTATTTCTTCTTAAAATATAAGTATTTTTTCATAAATCACTTTCAGACGTTGCTAACTGTACCTACCTAGCCCCCCCCGAGGACTTCACCTTGTCGAATGGTGGGGGGGCTTACGTCTGGCTCGTTTTGAGCTTAAGAGACAAACTAAGAAAGTCCAAAGGGGTTATTATGGTAGCTCTACGTAGCAACCCATAAAGTTGTTGTTTAGATACCCTATCCCAGAGGCGCATTAGGGCACTGGGCAACGGATTCTTGCAGCTTCATATATAGAGCGAGTTGTACGAAACAACATCGGTTACCTTTCTCACGTTTGGTGGTTGCCATAACAAAGGAAGTGGTGCTGACTTGTATAGTACCTCGAAAAGTAAGAGGATGCATTGGACTTGGCAATGTTCCCTACAGCAATGATATGTCCGATCAATTCCAGAAAACTGGGGAAAGTTTGAGCCCAAGATCAAACGATCCCAGAAAACTGGGTCAACGTGAAGACACCATTGTTAACTGGTTGAAAGGTTGGTACATGGGTGCCAACTGATTCCAGATAAGTAGTGAAGAAAAACACTCCAAGGAGAAGTGTTTTATAACTCAATACATGGTAGGTGCAGGTGACCAGCACATCAGTAAAAAACACACTTAGCAGATGTGGAAGAGGTACCACTATAAAAAATGCCTCTCGGTGGTGCATGCCGGAGTGGATGGAGAACCACAATAAAAAAGGCTCCTATGCGGTGTTTTGGGTTATGAAATACTTCGCATTAAATCAGTGGGCTATTATAGTCCAGGTGGTTCGAGGTGAAAGGTGCTTGTCATGGACAAGATTGAGGTGAAAAGTTGACGTAAGATTGAACGAAGAACAGTAGCAAAGATGATGACACGAGTAAATTTATGATTTGGAAAGATGCCAAGGTAGTGCGATCTCTCTTCTTTTCCTAAGGGGAGAGGAGTGGGAGTTGAATTGAAATGATGTAAGAGTGATGAATAAAGGAATATGATGTTTATGTTGATAATTGAAGTAAAAGTTGCAAAATCTCAAGTCTTGCGTTGGCGTGAGTCTTCGCTTGATGAGAGATAAATGATGTTAAAATTGAGTTTGAAAGAGTTGTAAGAGAGATCTGGAGTCTGGCATTGACTCTCTAATGATTGATCCCTACTGTTGGTAACAGTAGTATGATCTTTCTGAGAGGATTTGCTGGATGAAAGATGTATGATGTTTATGTTGATATTTGAAGTAAAAGTGTGAAATCTCAAGTCTTGCGTTGGAAACTTCGCTTGATGAGAGATAAATGATTGTTAAAGTAGAGTTTGAAAGAGTAAGTCTTGCATCGACTCCTTATGGGAGACTTTGCAAGATTGTATGTAAGTCGTTGAATGCTTGGGTTGTATGAGGTGTGCGTAGTTGGCTGCTGGTTTCTACCTTGACTAGTGGCTGGCTGCGTACATCTAAGGCTGACAGGCCTTGAGTATTGAGGTACTCATCTGTAAGTAACCTTCGGGTTGCGAGGCTTCACCAGAAGTTGAGCTCTGGTACCACGGGAGATAGTATGCCCCCTGGATGATGTTTGTGCGCCCGAGGTGCGGAATGTTGTTCAGGACTATCTATGAGGTAGGCCCCCTTTGTGGGAGTATCGTGGTGGCTGTGGTTACCCAAATGCGGGAACGATTGGCATTCTTCATTTGAATGCAAGAAGTGTAGGTCGGCTTCGCCCCTCAGCAAGGGGGGTGGGCTTGCCTCAACGAGTTCACTTATTGCTACTAGGCAACTAGGGTGGTGGTTGACACCAAATTCAACTCCGTTATGTTGGGTAGGCCCGCCGTGAAATTAAGCCATAATTGGTAGGTGTTCACGTTAAACAAGACTTCAACTGTACCTACCTAGCTTTGTAGCATTTCTTAAATATGAGCTTTGATCATTTTTGCAGCTGGTTTTGATTTTAAGAACTTATTCATAAAATATAAGATTTGTTTCTTCACAATGGAGAGTTTAAGAACTTATTCATAAATCGAATGCTTTTGTTTATATTTTATAGGCAGAAGATCGTAAATTTTTTTCTTAAATTGAGTATTTTTTCATGAATTGAAGAAGTAACCAAGGCAATTTACCGATATTCTGAATTTCATAGTTTTTAGTTTGCTTCTTTCTAAGGTTCTAAGAATTTTTTCTTAAAATATAAGATTTGTTTCTTTGTTTAGTGCATAGAATTCATTACATTTTAAATTTTAAGAATTAATTCATAAATTGCTAGCATTTGCTCATATTTTGTGAGCAGAAAATCATAAAATTTACGGCGTCTAAGCATGCGTTCCTAAAAATTAAGTAGTTTTCCATAAATAAATAGAAATTAAGTTATCCGAATTTGCTGTATCAATGGATATTGTAGATTCCATTTAAAGTCTGTTGTAGATCGTGATCGGATGTGAAATTGTAGACGCGAGAAGAGTTAAAAGTAATAAGTTTTGTGCAATTGAACGTTTTAAAAACTTAAGCATTGGTAATAATATACCATTTGTGTTTGTGAACATTTTGCTATATTCAGTGTCCTGAAAGGAATTTGTGGAGTCTTGGAGTGCTGCTGACTGTAATTCACAGTAAGTATTGTAATATAAAAACTCTTTTTTAAATTTTGAAAAAGCCATTCCATCCATTTCACAATATCCTACTATACCTACCAGCTACCAATTTTGTTTTGAGTTCGCTGATTTGTTTTTAAACAAAATTACTTTTAACTTTGCCACTAATTATTTTAGCTCCCGAACCAAATGGTGAGGAATATGTAAGCAAAATTCGTCGATTCCTGAATTTGACAGCTGCTGACAGGCGTGCAGTCAGTTTAGACTGCAAGGAATGAAGGAGGCAAATTCCTCGAAGGAAATTTTTCAAAAGTGGCCAGGATATAAGACACCAACTGGATATTGTCTAGTAGGTACATTGATAAAAATATCATAGATATAAAATAATAGTTTTTTCTATTAAAGAAAACCATTTGAAAGATAAACACGTAAGGTGACGGAGAATATCAAAGACGGTAATGTGACGAATGGTAAATATTTTTTTATTTTCATACAAATTTCTTTAATTTTTTTTAATAACAAAAAACATAAGATATCACTTCACTAATTGCACATCATTTTTATTTATTTACTCTCAATAGAAAATGCTGCAGTGAAGATGATGTGGTGCCTTCATGCGTTTTTGATTCCAACGCAAAAGACGATCAAAAGGAACACTGACATTTTTAAACCAAGTAACACAGTACTATTTTGTTTTATTGTTTTAGTTTTATTTCTTTAAAAATTTAACATACTTATTCAAATAATTAATCCTTTGTTTTAATAAAACTTGACGATATATTTACTGTTACAGTTAATTATAATTGTTACTACTATAAATAATAAAAAACATGCAATTTTCAGAAAAGTTGAATTTTCTTTACTTAAGGGTTTTTATTCGGTCGTATTTTTCTCAAATAATTGCCAACAATCAACTTGTCCTATTTTTCAAACTAGGAATAAGGAAAGGTAAATGTATAAAAACAAAATTTCTAAAAAAAAGGGGAAAACATTTATAGGTTTCCTAATTTGCTTAGATTTTATGAAAATTGTTTTCAATTTTTATGCAATAAATCTTCATTAAAAGATCATTTAAAGAATTTTTATTTTTTGAATTTGTGAAACTTTTCTTAAGTTTCCCACTGAAATTTATGAAAAAGTCCATAAAATTTTATGAAACAATTCATGGTAAGAACATAAATTTCATAAAAATTATGAAGGGTTTCTTATACTTTTTTCTAAATTTTATGAAGAAAATCTTAAAATTTCCTGAAAAAATTCATTGAAAGAATGATTAATTTCTTAAGCTCATGTAAAATTTCTTAAGATACAAAGAGAAATGTATGAATAAAAACATTTAATTTAATCAAACAATTCATAAAAGGAATGATTGTTTCATAAAATTTAATAATATTTTCTTATACTTTTAGCTTAAATTTATGAAGAAGTCATAGAATTTTATGAATAAGTTCTTAAAAATAATATTTAGTTCTTAAATTTTATGATACTTTTCTTACGTTTTTAATTGAAATTAGTGAACAAATTCATAAAATCGTAAGAAAAAATTCATTACTTTTATGCAAAAGTATTAAATTTAATGAACGATTTCTTACGTCATACATAATTTAGTGAATGATGGTTCAAGAATAAAGGTCATAAAAGTTAAGCACAAATGCTTATGTTTTATGTAATATTCATACTGTTATGAATTCGTTCATAAACGTATGAACAAAAATACTTATTTTTTATGAATTTTGTGTTTGGACCATTTTCCATGATTTCCTACATAAAAATAATGTCAATTTACATTGATTTTATGTACCTTTTTGGTTCAGTGTACATGAAGATGTTTTCTCTTGGCCAAAGCGAACGTTTTGGAGCCATCTGTGAAGATACGATAACAGTTCTTTCCAGGCTCAGATTCTGGAGTGAACCAGTCCTGAACCGAAGGAAAGTTGACTGAGTAATTTTGACGCAGTTTGAGCCTTGGGATCATCGTGTCAGACGGCATATCCATTAGACGTGAGTTAAAAAGATATGCTGCTTGCGAGCTCCTACAAGCTCCAGTGCAAATTGTGCCAGAGACCACATCTGTTAAGTTGGGTCAGACCAGTCAATTTTCTACGTTTGAGGACAACCTCGGATTTAAGAGGATTGACGGAGAGACCGTTTCTAACACACCAGGTGTCAATCATATATAAAGCGCAGCCTGTGCTCGGGAGCAGACAACTTGGAGGCTGGAGCCAACCGAGAGCACGGCCGGTGACGTCGTCTGCATATGCTTGGGCATAAACGTTAGAACCATTGAGCATTACAAGTAGAGAGTCGATCAACATGCACCACAGAAGAGGAGATAAAATGCCACCTTGGGGACAGCCCTTATTTACTCCCGTTGCAACATATTGTCCACACTCCGCCTCAGCGATTACGGTTCTCTTCATTAGCATTGCTTTAATCCACAACACTAATGACTCGCCCACACCGTGTTCTCTGGCAGCATTGCACATACCATCGAAATTAGCATTGTCAAAAGCACCTTGAATGTCGATGAAAATGCCTACCGCAAATTCTTTCCTGTCAAGCGAGCATTCAATCCTGCTTACAAGCTTTTGAAGTGTGGTATCGCAAGATTTTCCTCTTTGGTAAGCATGTTGAATCTGAGACAGAGGGTGTGCTTGGAGTGAGGTTTTACGTATGCAAATCTTAATCATTCTTTCCAGCGCAGCGTTCTAAGCAGGAAGGAGGTAAGACTGATACCCATCAGTCTTACCTGAAGCTCTTGGCGATTGAGTAGTCTTGTTTACCAATTTTTGGTATGGAGCCGACTCTAACACTTTGCCATGGAGTTGGTATATACGCTAGGGCTAAACTACCAGTGAAAATATTTTTCAAAGTAGGAAGCAAAAGGTTTATACTTTCCTGCAACATAGCTGGGTAAACACCGTCAGTGCCAGGTGATTTGAAACTGTCAAAAGATGCCACGGCATATTCGATGGCTTCGTCGGTAACAACTAACGATGACGTGTACCATACCAGCTACGTCGAGTGGATTTATCGGATTCACCTGATCTAAGGGAAATAGATTGCTGTGGTGCGATTGTTATCTGGTTTCCTGGAAAATGAGTTTCCAGCATAAGACTGAGTGTCTCTGCTTTGGACTCGTCTGATTTCCTGAGCGTTTCTAGTTTGTTTACCTTGCTCCTTTTAAGGGCCTTAGTAAGTCGACTCAGGGGCAGCACCCCCCCACGATTTTCCCGAGTCGGCAAATCGAGGAAGAAAACCAAAGTAAATTTGTCGAGTTAAGTCAACTCAATCAAAAAGACACGAAAGGAAGTGCTTGCGATAGTAGATTTGCTGCCCAAAAAATAACAAGTCGGCAAATTGAGGTAGAAAAACAAAGTAGATTTGCCAACTGCCGAGTCAAAAGTCATCTCAACCAAAAAGAAACGAATGGAAGCGATTTTGTCTCAACTCAGAAATTCTATAATCAGAGGCCTGTTTCAAAGTTAATAGAACACTACATTTCATACAACATACAACAATTTTAAATTCATACATCACATACAATTTTTCACATGGTATTCTGATTATTCTTTTTTGGAATACAGTCCTTACAAAGATGCTGCACTTTGCTTTGCTTGCATTTTATTCTCAGAAGGAATTCAAAGACAGTTTGCTAATCCGGAATGGGTACCGGTGGGTATTCGTCCGTGGCATAAAATGAATGTCGGGGTATACACAAAAACACAAAAACAAGTAAAGTTGGTTCAACATTTCACTTCTGAATCACATAACGCGACTTTACTTGACTATGGCAATTTTGTTAATGAAATAGCTCACGTCAACGTTTTGCTGGACAAAGCTGAGAAACAACAAAGCATTCAAGAAGATCAAGAAAATGCGTATCATTTAAAAGTCCTGCAAATTTTAGTCGATGTTCCGAGAACTTTGGAAAGGCAGGGACTACCTTGTCGTGGTCATAATGAGTTCGATGAGGACGATGGAAGTTTTCGACAAATCACTTTACTAATTTCACGACATTGCCCATTAATGGATAAATTGTTGGACAGGTCTCCAAAAAGGCCGCGAGGTGTGACGTACCCAAAGTGAATTTATTGATCTCTTTTGTACTTAAACTCAAAAAATCATTGTGAATGAGATAAATAAAGTCGGTATTTTTCCTGTAATGGTTGACACAACTTCTGAGTCCTGACTCATCGCATCAAGATCGACTTTGCTGTCAACATAAACATTCGAGACTTAGTCCAAACCTTTTGGAAATGGATGTCGTTCTAAAAAAAGACTGGAGAAGAGTTGGGCCAAAAAATAATATCTATTCTTTGATCAATCAATAGGTACCTATTTCTGTGAAGAATATTGTATTCCAATCCTATGGTTTTGCCAAAAATATGTCAGGGAAGTATAATGGTATCCAGAGAAAATTGTCAGAAAAATGTGGTAAGAAAATCACTTATACATTGGATGTCAAGCGCATCGTATAAATATTTTAGTTGAAACAGCATGCAATTCAAGCGTGCTGATCAAAGAGTTTTTTAATACTTTGGAAGCAGTGTTTGTTTTTTTTTTTTTTTTTTTTTTTTTTTATGATAGTACAAAACGTTTTCAATGTATGCAAGAAAAATTCAAAAACATTGAAAACTCCTTGCAATTGAAAAACTTGTGAAAAACGCGATGGACTGCTAGAGCTGAAACAGTAAAGTGTAAGGCATTGTAAATGCTTTAGAAGGAATAAAAAACGATGCCAGGTATTTTGATAACAACAGTCGTACCACTACTTCTGTACTTTTGAAAAAAATCTTAGATTTTGATTTTATCATTTCGTTATGTATATTTTTGCAAAAATGTCATGTTTAAAGTTAAATATTTGACTGAAAATCTAGGGGCGGAAGACTTAAACATTTTTGATGCTTCATTGCTAATTCGAAGCACATTTGAATTATTTCAAGAAATGAACGATGATGACATTCAATTAAATGCTTTAATAAAAATTCATCTTTATTTTGCAGAGATCTTATTATTTGCAAAGATCTCTATTCCTTTCTCTACTCAATGCTCCGTACTCAGAACGTTGGCTATTACGCCGTCGTTCACCTCTATAAGCGCGAACGCTATGTCATAGAGCGAGTAGAGCCCAAGATTGTTCCAGTCCAAGCGAGTTGCTTTTAAAAAAGGAACAATCTTCCAGATAAGCACAAGTGAAGTCGAGCGAGTTGCTCTTGGAAATCAAAAAGTACTTGGTTGATGGTTTGGGAAAGACAACATTTATTTTCATTTTTACTTCGTCTTTTATACACAATAATTTTCCTAAATTCCCGACCTTTGATAATTGAACTTCACACCTCACGCCAGCATATCGCCATATCAGCATTATCGCTTCAACGTTCGAATGCATGGCTATTAATAAATGCAGACTACACAGTATGTATCCAGAGTACATTTGTTGGTAACATGAACCCTTAGCGATATCATTTTCTGTGTGTCGCTTGCCTTCGGTCATTAGCTCAGTGCAAAGTATATTCATGTATGTACATAATTTGTTGGCGCTTGCCTTAGGTCATTAACTCTTTTAAAGAATATGTGCATATGAGGCATGTTGGGAGTGTTCAACTATCAAAGTAAGAGATGAGAAATGATCACTAGTGCGATCCCTTCACACCACCCTCCTGGGGGAAAAAGATGAAATCTCGTAGCGCGAGGTTTCCTCTTTTCCGTGTCATTTTTACAATTTGGGATCATTTGTTATGTTCATTTTTATATCATGTGTTGCGAAATTAAATATGTTTGCTTTTTCAAATTTTCTTATTGTTTGTTATAAATGTAGTGAGCTCAATATAATTTTCTTCGTGTATACTTAATTTTACAGCTATAGGTGTTATATTTTGGATTTTAATATTACGAATAATATTTGAAATTTTTCTTAATATATAATAGTGTAATATAATTATCAATAGCTTTATATGTTACATTTTGGATTTTACGTATTTAAAATTTTCTTAATGTTACATTTACTTAAATTTTTATATATTTAAAATTTTCTTACTGTATCCATATTTTCTTAAGACTATACTTATTTAAAATTTTCTTTACTGTATTTACTTAAAATTTTCTTAATATATATATTTAAAATTTTCTTACTGTATGTGCACGCAAGGGTCTCTTTCCCTCCTTTTTTTTTTTTTTTTTTTTTTAAATAGTATTAATCTAATGCAAAAAGGCATTGTTTTAGTATGTAAATATAAAATTTCTTTAATCGGTTTTTGTGTACTCTAGTTCTCTTTCCTTCGTAATTGATATCGCAATTTACACCATCTTCGGACAATACTTCATATGGTCCCATGAAAATAGGATCCAATTTTCGTCTATTTTCATTTCTTAGTAGGACTAAGCTTCCTTTTTCAAAACTAGTGCTTTTACTTTTTGTTTTTCTGTCGTAAGTGTTTTTTCTTACATGTTTCTTTTCCAATAGCGCATCTCTAGTATCTCTATGAGCAATTTGTAGTCTTTCTGTTAACTCAATTACATAGTCTTCATAATTATATCTGGGATCTACTTGTCTCGTCAAATTTGAAGGTAACGTACACTGTCGTCCAAACACTAATTCGAATGGTGAGTACCCTGTTTCTGAATGTACTGCTGTGTTATAGGAAAACACATAATATGGTAACCATGTACACCAGTCTGTGTGTTTTTCGGAAACGTAACTTCTAAGGTATGCTCCTAGGACTTTATGTGAGTTTTCCAATGCTCCTATACTCTCGTGATGGTATGCTGTAGATTGTATTTGTTCTATTTTTAGTAGTTTACACATGTCCTTAAATATTCTGTTGATAAATTCTGTGCCTTGATCAGAGGCTATTATCTTTGGTACTCCATATTTAAGAATAAAGCATTCTACTAATCCCTTAGCTACTGTGCTAGCTTCTTTGTTTTCAATTGGGATTGCTTCAGTGAATTTTGTTAGTTCGTCTTGTAAAGTAAGTATATACTTGTATCCGTTGACTGATTCGTCCAAAGGACCTACTAAGTCTAGGTAAATTTTATCAAAGCTTGATTCAGCGGTTGACGTTATTTCCATAGGCTGTTTTTTGGGTGAAATATATTTGTTTTTCTGACAAACTGGGCAATGTTTTACATAGGTAGCTATATCATTTTGCATTCCAGTCCAGAAATATTTTTGTTTAATCGTTTTAAGCATGCGGTTTATACCTGCATGTCCACTTGTTGGTAATATGTGGTAATCATTGAGTATAAGTTTCTTTTTGTGAGGATCTGTTATTTCAATACATTTATTTATGAGGTGCACCTTTACATTACTATTTTTAAACATTTCTCCTAAGACTTTCTGTAACTCGTGAATTGTGTATTCTCGACGGCCGTCTGCGAGTTTCTTAATTTCTTCTTTTGTAATGTATAATTTATTAATTGATAATAGTCCGCAGATTTTATGCACGTCCCTCGACAACAAATCGCAAAATGATGTCGATCGGGCGGTAGTGCTATCCTTGGGCTTTCTTAGGAGTATACAATTCATCTCTGGGATGTATGCCAACGCTTTGTTTGGTCCCAGGATTATATCTATATCTTTTTGATATTCGTCGTCCTCGAAACTGTAACATATTTTAAGCTCAATTATTTTATGCTCATTCTCTGGTGGCTTAAGCAATTCAGTGATTATACGATTATTTTCTTCCGTTTCTGTTTCTTGTCTCTTATTTTCTTGAACCGATTTTTCTGCCTGTGTTTGTGATCTTGTGACTACGCATATTTGGAGTTGTTTTAGGTTGTCGGAGTCTAATTGTATTCGACTTAAGGCGTCAGCTACGCAATTATCTTTTCCTGGTTTATATTCAACGTAGAAATTGTAATCTTCAAGTAATAATCTGAATTTGGTTAGTCTACTAGAAGGTTCTTTAAGGGAAAAAAGATATTCAAGGGGTCTGTGATCAGTTATTATTTTAAATTTTCTTCCGAAGAGGTATGGTCGAAAATGCTTTACTGCCCATACTATGGCTAGTAACTCTTTTTCAATAGTACTATAATTCTTTTCGGCTTTATTTAGAGTCTTGCTAGCATAAGCTATAGGTTTTTCATCGAAATTTGAAAGTACCGCCCCTAAGGCAAAGCCTGAAGCATCTGTATGTAATATGAATTCTTCTTTGAAATTTGGGAACTGTAGAATTTGCGGGCTAGTAAGTATTGTTTTTAAAAGTTGGAAGGATTTTTCACAGTTTTGGTCAAAATTGAAATCTACATTTTTTCTAAGTAATCTATTGAGAGGAATGGCTATTGTAGCAAAGTTGGGTATAAATTTTCTATAATAATTTGCGAAGGCTACGAATCTTCTTACTTCGTCGGCGTTCGTGGGGGTGGGATAATTGTGCATAGCAGCTGATTTTTCGGGATCTGGATGTATTCCCTTGCTGGAAATTATATGTCCTAGATAAAGAACTTCTTTTCTTAGAAAAGCACATTTACCAGGATGAATTTTTAAATTTACTTCCCTTAGTCGATTGAATACATCGATCAGATTTTTGTTGTGATCGGTAAGGCTTTTGCCAAAAACTATTAGGTCATCTAGGTAGACAAAACAGCGTGAGTAAGTGAGTCCAGCCATCGCAATGGACATCATTCTCGAAAATTTACTGGGAGATATTTTAAGTCCCATCGGAAGTCGTTTCAACTGAAAATGACCATCTTCCGTTGAAAATGCTGTCATAGGTCTACTTTTAGGTTCAAGTTCCATTTGGTAATAACCTTGGCTTAAATCAATACATGAAAAATACATTGCTCCTCCTACCATGTCATAGATGTCACTTATATTAGTTAATGGAAATTTATCGTCCTCTATTCGTTCATTAACGTTTCGGTAATCAATTACCATGCGGAACTTTTGTAAACCAGTAATAGGATCTTTTTTCTTTGGCACAATGAGAATCGGAGAGTTCCATGCAGAGACAGATGGTTCGATTATGTCGTTTTCTATCATTTTGTCTATTTCTGTTCTTATGTCTTGTTTTTGTGTATGCGGAAGTCGGTACGGTTTGGTATATTTTGGCGTAGCTCCTTCCTTTAAGGTAATTTCCGCTTGTCCTAAATGACTGTGCGTAAGTTTGTCACCTTCTATAGGTGGAAGATATCTTGATATTTAGTGACTATCGCATTAATTTCGGCTTTTTCTTCATTGTTCAGGGTGTCGAAATTTATTTCGCTCAATATTTTCTTAGCTCTGGTATGCGATACGGTATTTTTTAGGTTGTTTGGTGAAACGAGTTCGTATGTTGAGGCGGATTGTGATATTGGTTCCGCCCACTTAAGGCTGACGCTTGTTTCGCGGGTGTTTAGAATTCGGATGGGCATTTTCCCTTCTTTGGCCTGTGATATTGATCCGGCCATGAAAACACCTTCACACAACTCTTGGGGGTAAAATATTCTAGATTCGGTGTGATTTGTTTCTAACCAGTAGGTTGCTTCGCATCTTGGAGAAACGGTAACGGTGTTCAAGCTATGGTGTGACATTATTGGTATGGATATTTGTCTATGGTGTATTTTTAATTTCAAAAATAAATTTTCAAGATCGATTATTGCTCCGAATTCAGATAAAAAGTTTGCTCCGAGGATTCCGTCAACGGGTATTGGAAATGAATCAGGTACTACATGAAATTCATACTTAATGCTGTTACCTTCGATTTTTAATGTGTTAATACATGAGCCTTTTGATGTTAGGTCTCCGGATATGCCTATGATGGTGTTAATGTTTTTCCTGTCTATTGAAATGTTTCCCTCAATCACAGAGTTTTTTACTACGCAGATAGATGCACCTGTATCTATTAAGCATCGTACGGGTTTGTTATTGTTGAGTAATATTTGTACATAAATGCCGTTTTCTATCCCCGCTGTGTATATGGCGTTTGGTAAGGGATATTTTATAGGCTCCCCTCCGACGGACGGGTCGGCTATCCCCTCGGTGGGTTGCTCGTTTCCCAATGCTCGTACCCTGGGATGGTTTGTTTGCTGTCCATGGTCTTGGTTATTACGTGGCTGGTAATTCGTTATTGGACGGCTGTTGTTTGGTACATTATTTCTGTTGTTTCGGCTGGTTTGATTTTGTTGTTCATTTTGATCGTAGCTGGCTCGGTAACCTTGTCTGAAATTGTTATTTGAACTGTTTTGGTGGCCTGGGCGATAATTAGTACGAAACTGGTTATTTTGGCTATATTGTGAGCTGGGTCTGTATAGGTTTTGTGAAGGTTGAGAACCAAATCTAAAATTACTATTTGGGTTGGGTTGGTTGTTTTGGTAACCAGATTGGTAGTTGTAATTATTAGGCCGGTTGTCTCTTCCTCTAGAGTTCGGTCCTCTAAAAGGTTGTCCTCTGGGATTCGGTCGCCGTTCTTCAAAATATTTTAAGGATGCTGGTTGTGTTCCTTGGTCTATTTCGAGTAGGTGCTTTGAAGCGCTTTGGAGAGTTGTATGTCTGGCGCTGTCTAGTACCAATCGAAACCGGTCGTTAACTCCTTTTTTTAGAAAAGCTAGTCCTCTACGATCGTTAGCTGTGGTAAGGGTTTCTCTGGTTTCTTCGCCGTGGCATGCTACTTCAAGTTCCGTCATTTTGTTTACCAGTGTTTCTATTTCTGTTATGAATTCTCTTGTGGTTCGATTACCTTGAGTCGCTCGGTTCAGCTTTGACTGAATTAGTTCGATGGTTTCCTTGGGTCCACATTTCTCAGTTAAGGTTTTCTTAAGTTCAGTAAAGTCCCTAGGGCTGGCATTCCCCAGTTCGGTTAATGCCTTTCCCTGAATTTTGCATTTCAGGACGAACTTAATTAATGTACTTTTAGCTGATGTTGATAGGGTGTCGTAATAGAATTCGATGCTGTTCAAGAAGTCTCTTAGATTTTCTGATCGGGTGTTTTCCTCGTACGATAGAGTAGGCAGCTTTTGGGCTGTACTGAATTTGAACTCTTCTCCACTCATCGTGAGTGTTTGTGTAGTTTGTGTTGTCTGTTGAGTTTGGGTGGTTTGTGTAGGTTGTGTAATTTGTGTTATTTGTTTTTCGTCTTTTTCTTCTTCACTTTCGGGAGAAACGCTTCTTATGCTGTGGTTCACGATATCTTCGGAATCGTTTTTATATTTATGTGCTTCTGCACTAAATCGCTTTAATTGGGCTCTTTCTAACTCAGAAATTTCGTTTTGGTTAACTTCCCCAAATTGCTTAGAGAATGCTTCAAAGAAGTTACTAATCTTTTGTAGCTTTTCTTCCGCTTTAGAAGGAGTTCTTGTCCGATTAGGCGATTTTTTTAGGATAACATAAACTTGATGGAGTTGGCTCAAGGCTAGTTCTAGCTTGGCTAAACTCATTGGGTTTCTTTTCTAGCAGCAAAATGAAATTTAGCGAGAGAGAGCCGTTAGCAAAACGTAATGATCAGAAGGATTAATATTTTAAAGGATACATTTATTGTTATATTAATAAAAAAAAATTTCAAATATATATATTTTTTTTTTTTTTTTACAAATTCTCTTTTTCAGTTTATAATTTTCATGTTTGATAATAAAAAAAATTTTCGTTGTTACTTCCCAAGGTGTTATACCTTGGCGTTCCTGTCCTCCAGGTGGTTGATAACGTCGGCTATCACTTTCCGCCTGAAGTGTTGGAGTCCCAAATATGCCAATCCAACTAATACTGCGGTCACGAACATCAGTCCAAGAACGATGGCAGTGTGGTCTATGCGTGTTGATTGTAGGTTGGATGCGTTCACTATTTGAGGACCCGTGTTGATTATTTCTTCCTTACTTTCTTGGCCCCCCATGCTGGGCTAGACGATGGGCTGTTAAATTGAACAGATTGTGAAACTGTTCCTCCTCTTTTCGTCTGGACTCTTTCTTTGTCTTTCGATCTTCCCTTAGAGACTTTCGGATCGTCTTGATCTCGGCGTGGTACTTACGGAGACTCTCCGAATTGGTACCAGGGATGTTGGCAAGGCGGTGAAGCTCCCGGATCTTTGACTTGAGTGTGACAGTTTTACCTCCTCTTCTGGAAATAGTTGCAGGGGGAGTTATCCTTGTGGACACGGCCTCTTGGCGTTTAGATTGACGCTGCCTGTACTCTTCTATGGTAAGGGGCTTAGGTCCTACGGCTGGACTAGGTGTCGTGGTTGGCTGTGTGGGCTTGATTCCTGATGTCTTCAGTAATCGTTCGGCCTCGGCAATGTAGCTTGCAGCTTGGTTTAGGATCCTCTGTTGCGGTCCTGTCACGGTCGCCATGCAAAGATCTTATTATTTGCAAAGATCTCTATTCCTTTCTCTACTCAATGCTCCGTACTCAGAACGTTGGCTATTACGCCGTCGTTCACCTCTATAAGCGCGAACGCTATGTCATAGAGCGAGTTGAGCCCAAAATTGTTCCAGTCCAAGCGAGTTGCTTTTAAAAAAGGAACAATCTTCCAGATAAGCACAAGTGAAGTCGAGCGAGTTGCTCTTGGAAATCAAAAAGTACTTGGTTGATGGTTTGGGAAAGACAACATTTATTTTCATTTTTACTTCGTCTTTTATACACAATAATTTTCCTAAATTCCCGACCTTTGATAATTGAACTTCACACCTCACGCCAGCATATCGCCATATCAGCATTATCGCTTCAACGTTCGAATGCATGGCTATTAATAAATGCAGACTACACAGTATGTATCCAGAGTACATTTGTTGGTAACATGAACCCTTAGCGATATCATTTTCTGTGTGTCGCTTGCCTTCGGTCATTAGCTCAGTGCAAAGTATATTCATGTATGTACATAATTTGTTGGCGCTTGCCTTAGGTCATTAACTCTTTTAAAGAATATGTGCATATGAGGCATGTTGGGAGTGTTCAACTATCAAAGTAAGAGATGAGAAATGATCACTAGTGCGATCCCTTCACAATTTGCTGAAAAAATAAAGACTAGACCCGAAAACGATTTATTGAAACATCATAGAACACGTCGGTTACCAAAAAGAATTGATGAAATTTCTGAAATGGTCTTTGTATTTGATCTGGAAACTTTTTATAGAAGAGTTCAAAATGGTTCTTCAAACTTTTATTTCGCACGTAAAAAATAATTTAACAGATAATTTTACTATTTTTGAACCTTTCTTGAAAATTTTTAAAATACCCGCTTCTAGAGCAAAGCCACTTAAGGACTAGTCAAATCTATTATAGAATTAGATCGGGTTTTTTTTTTCAAAAGAAGATTGCGTTATTGCTTACGACGATGGGTAGTGATAGGCTTAATTCAATAATGCTTCTATATTCCTCAAAGCATATTGCTGATAATATTCAACCTAGTCAGGTCATCGAGAAATGTTGGACTTTAAATTCCAATTTATGAAAATTTTTAAACACTGTAGGTAATCAAAGAATGTGTGCTCTTTCTCATACCAAATACTATATTATAAAATTATTTCTTGTAAATACTTTTAATTTGTTTGTTTTGTTGTTATATCGTTATATTGCTATTATAAATTGATTCTTTGTCATTAAGTGACTTTCTGTGAAGTGATCACTTTTACGTTTGTATTTATTTTTGGTTTTGCTAGGCACTAGCTGAGCCACCCGGCGCGGCGTTGCTCGGGTCTATAGTTCCCTTTCTCGTTCTTCCGCTTCTGTTCTAATACGTGACATCTCAATGGCAAAATAGTTTTTGAAATCTTTTCAGTAGTTTCTAGATTTCCGTTAGACACGCCATAAGACTTGGCGTTCCCTCCAATGACTTCTGCAGAAGTTGCTTAGATGAGGAGGAGGAGACAATCCCACACCTCCTCTGTTAATGTCCTGCACTCTCTTTTTAAAGAAAGCGGCATCTTGGAAAATATTTTCTCGATGATCCAAGCGATCTGGCGAACACAGATCCCCTGCATCTCCTTCGCTTTATTAAAAGCTCCAAATGGTTTTGTTAAGTGAGGTATACTCCCTCGCATAATTTCTATGGTATCACAATGGACCTAGTGTTGGTCTAAGTGTGTCAGGTGTATTCCTGACAGCCATTGTAACCTTACCTAACCTAGCCTAGATTTCCGTTCCCAACCCCGTTCTTGCGGGAATATGGAGATCAAATCTTGACAGAAAACATCTATGGACTAAACTATGTCTACCCTGAAAATTTCATAAAAATCCGTTGGATGGTTCCGGAGTCTATATACCGGACAAACAAACATATAAAATAAATAAATAGGGTGGCGCAACAGAGCGATTAGCCCCTAGGCCTAGCGCATTTCTTACAACCATGCCTTGTGAGGGAATGGAGGGGACCTACAATTTTTCGCCGGTTCCGAACGGCTGATTGAGAATGCGCTTTTCATGGCAATGATTTACTAACGGAGGACTTGCCAATTCCTCGCGAAAGGCGATACCCGTGGAAAAACATTTTTGCATTTTGCCTCTGCTGGGATTCGAACCTCGAACCTCTGGGTTAGCAGGTGGACATGCTAACCATTACGCCACGGGTACCACAAACATATATGCAGTCGGCAAATTCTTAAGACTAGTCGGCATTTCATAAAAATTCACCCCCCCATGGCTTGGACCCTCGCTACGTCCCTGAGTCGACTAGTCTCACTGAGTGTTTCTATACTTTCACAGAATTCTTTGTAAGAGGCATTCTTTGATCTTCGAATTAACCTTTTAAAGTCCTTCTGTTTAGATCGATACAGGTTCCAGTCGACCTCTGATTTGGTCTTGAGTGACCTATTCAGAATACTTGTGGTTTCCCTACGAAGTTTCTGTAGTTCACTGTTCCACCACGGAACCATAATCTACTAGGTATTTGTCTACCTGGACATGCCAGCTCGAAGCTACTTGTAAGGGCACAATTCACTTCTAGAACTGCATCTTCCACTTTTTGTGATGTTGAGAGCTTAGGTAGAATTTTGACGAAATTACCGAGCTCATCGTTGAAAAAAGTCCAGTTAGTTTTTCTGGGATTCATTGTAACTGGGATTCCTTGTAAGGAGTGGGAACCACAATTGCTACATGGAATTCAATGTATCTGTGGTCTGAGAGTGACACGTCTGGCAACACTTTCCAGTTGGTAATCTCCTTGGCATATCTGTTAGATAGTGTTAAATCAATTACGTCCTGTCGTATAGCCGTAACAAAAGTTGGCATATTGCCAACATTGTTAATGTCTAAGTCAGAAGACAGAATGTAACTGAGAAGATGGTTGTCTCTCATGTTGCATTTGACACTGCCCCAAACTACATTTTGAGCGTTAGCATCACAGCACATGATAAGCCCCAACTCCACCAAATCCACAACCTGTCTTGAGGGAGGGGGTAAAATAGAGTTCCAAGGAAAGTAAACTGACGCAACGACGAAAGTTTGCCACTGACCGTTCGTTTCGTAGTTCACCATAGTCGCAAACCATGTCTTGACCACAGAAATAATCAAGTTTAGTTGCTGCAAAAGAGTTCGGTATGATGAGACAGGTCCGGGGTAAGTCAGACCGTTCGTCATAGAGAATATTGAACCCTCGTAGTCCTCCAAGACCCAGAACTCGGCCCTTCCAGGCCCATGGCTCTTGGATTGTTACGAGGTGAGTTTTTGTATTCAACACGGAAAGCCTGCTACATAGGAGGGCAGAAGCAGCCTTAGAATGTTGAAGGTTAATTTGATTTATTATCATTGCTCCTTTCGAGGCTTTATCCCGTCCGGTCAATGTCCGTGCACCAAATTTTCGGTTGGACCTCCAGGAGTTTTAACCATGCCGGCTTCGTCCCTTCCAGCCAGTGTCCGTAGACCGAATTTGCAAGCTTTGCGACCTGTTCCCCCAGTTTCATTCACCGACTTTCCACTTAGACCAACAGGAAGATTCGCAGAGCATCCAGAAACCTTATTCCTTTTGACCCTGTTCGCATTTGCAGAAGTTGGGGTGACTTCGGTTACGGGAGACCGTCCTGAATTGGTGGGTGAGACCTGTTCCGACCTGTCCCTTTTCGCCGCCGTCACCAAAGGTTTGCAACTTAATTCAGTGCCTTCGGCCACTTTGGTGTCTTCTTTGCACTGAGCCTTTGCCGCTCGCCTTCTCTCCAGCTTCTGTTGGCGCTTGGAAAGCTGTTCTCCAGAGCATGCCATCGTTGGAGTGGGATCCACTTGTTCAGCTTCACTTAGTCCGGTGATAGCACTGGTGACTGATCGTCGGGTAGGTAGAATAACAGGTAGTAACTGTGAATGTATGCATTAAACGGCTTTGAAGGCCCTTCATTACAGAGATGGTGACGAAAGTGCACCTGGTAAACCAGCGACAGCTCTCATATCAGTGCAGCAGAGTTCTAATAACGGATTTTCGGCCCCTTATGTCCAAGTGGGGTCACTCCAAGTTGGAGGTTGAGCTAAGGGCTGACTGTTTAGCAACGTTAGAACTTTACTGCTCCGGACAACTTCGGATAACAGTAATGACTTCACCATTCAAAACCCTAGCAAACGAAGCAAGTAGGTAAAGACAAGTTGTTTTTAGCTATCACTTGATTTAAGTACTGTTTTGTTTGCCATTGAAAGAAGTCGCTCGGTCGCTGGGTAATGTGTAAGTTCAGTAAATTGTTTCAAAATGATATTTTAGACCAAATGGGAAGGCTGTTGAGGCCGATTTTTTACATTATTTCGAGTTTTAAATCTGGAAAAACTGTTAATTCAGTAGAAAACTTCTGTGTTTTACTGGTTTGCATTATGATAAGTAATTAACCAAGAAACATAAAAAAACCGTCTGTTATTAGTATTTCAAATATTTAATTTTTTGATATTTTACAAACCCAAGAAGTTTATCCATAAACCTTTTCAAAAGCATCAAAATAAACAGTAATATATGCCTCTAAATTCTTCCCAGCTATCTTCAAGATTGTTTTATAAAATGAACCAGGGACATGCCTAGGCATTCTCTCATTGGTAATAACACATTCTTTTAAATAGTAAACTCCCTTTTCTAAAGGCGAATTAAATGGTCTGCTTCGTTCAGGCAAATTTGAGCACTTAAGTAGATCTTCCTCCAGTATTGATACGTAAATTATATCCATGAAGTGATAAAATGTTGTGTTTTTGAATCCGTACGGCAACGAATGAAAATCTGCTCTATTGTTGCTGCGATGGACGTCCAATGAACCCTAAAAAAATTTTCATTGCTTATAAGGTTAGACGAACTCCTATTAACATCACTATATTGACCGAATATGAGTTGTCCAAATCAGTGCCAACTGTTATAGTTCCGTTTACAACATTCACACCAAGCTTTACACGAAGTTTCATATCGAGTATTCCAGGATTTGATGTTTCGAATGCTATACGATCCAACTCCATTTCCCAATCCTATGAGTAGCATATGTTTAAGAAAAAATGGATTTATCACATCAATGAGTGACCAAGGTACATACCTGAATATCATCACTATGAACTTCGACAGCCAAAGTCCATAATGCAAGCAAGTAAAAAATAGTGGAGAACATCTTGTAAGCTTATGTTTAGAACAGGCCGAAAGTTCAAAATTTGTGATTTAATATATAGGGACTCTCCACACGATTCATTATGTAAATAGTCTATTATATCAGGTAGATACTCTTGTTATTTTCCACTCTGAAAATCGATAAGTCAAACTAATTTGAGATAGGACATGTCTAATTGTCTATATGCACGATGCACCCACAGTGTAGGTGCTCCAGGTTGGTATTACATCGCATTTTGCATGATAGGCTGTTTTGTCATTAAAATGAAAAGATAAAATAACTTCATTTTTTCAATTACACTACTTCCGCGCGTGCGAATCGGTGATTTATTTATAACTAGCTGTGCCCGCGACTTCGTCCGCGTGGAATAGTGACTTTCGGCAGCATTCTTAATTTATTAGGCTACTTATTTATATAATAACACACATCCATGCGTTTTAGTAAACCATTGTTATATTATATTATTTGAGTATATGTTTGCACACGACGTTCTTATTTTTTCCATCTTTTGCGAAATAAAAAGGTTTTGTGGGATTGATACACGTGATTCTGCCGCATAAAGTTGCCATGGGATTTTTTTCTAAACGAAACACCTGCAACTTAGAGCGTCTGAGCCTTATTTATAATGACCAATCAGTGGGAATTAAAGGAAAACGGGGAATCAAAACGTTTTGGATTTTTAATATTAGTAAGGATGTCCATCTTCAGGTTCTAGACTATCTCTGTACCAAAATTCATATAAATCGGTTCAATAGCTTGGGCGGTAAATATAAACAAAGAAAAACAGACAGACAGAGTTAATTTCGGATTTATAATGTTACTAAAGTCTTCCATTCCCGTGGGAATATGAGGGTCGTTTCAGGAGGATGACTTTAAGTTTATATTGCTCGGGAATAGTGTAGTATTCTAACGGTGGACATTTTTTGAAATGTGTGCTGTATTTTCCAAGTTCCCGTTCCCATGGGAATACAGGGATAAAACATATTGCATATCAAGACTGTCTCTGTACCAAAATTCATATAAATAGGTTCAATTGTTTGGGCGGTTAATGGTAACAAAGAGAAATAAACAGACAGATCTAACTTCGTATACTTATAATATAAGTAAAGACTCCCGTTCCCGTGGAAACATGGTGACCGTTCCCGTAAGGAATATGGGGGTGAGTAAAAGTTTATGTTGCTCGGGGATTATGGAGTATTCCAACGGTGGAAGAGTTTTTGAAATCGGTGCTGTAGTGTCAAAGTTCCCGTATACGTTCCTGCTCCCGTGGGAATATAGGAAAAAAATATATATCTAGCCTATGTCCTTCCTCAGGTTCTGAACAATCTTTGTAAAAAATTTCATTTAAATCGGTTTATTAGTTTTGGAGGGAGATGGTGACATAAAACGACGGACAGACAGAGCTTCTTTCACACTTATTATATTAGTAAGGACTCCCTTTCCGTAGGAATATGTGGATGAATTAAAGTTTATGTTACTCAGGGATAGTGTAGCATTCTAACGGTGGAAAAATTTTTGAAATCGGTGTTGTAGTTTCTAAGTTCCCGTATACGTTCACGTTCCCGTGGGAATATAGGGATAAAATATAAAGCTTATGTCCTTCCTTAGGTTCTGAACAATCTTTGTACAAAAATTAATTCTTATCTGTTCATTAGTTTGAGCGGGAGATGGTAACATAGAATGGTGAACAAACAGAGTTACTTTTGCACTTATAATAATAGTGAGGACCGGTTCCCTTGGGAATATTCGAATGAAATACAGCCTATGTTCGTCTTTAAGTTCAGAACAAACTTTGTACAAAATTTCTTTTAAATCGGTTTTTTAGCTTGGGCGGGATATGGTAACATAGAACGACGGACAGACAGAGCTACTTTCTCACTTTATATATTAGTAAGGACTCCCGTTGCCGTAGGAATATGTGAATGAATTAAAGTTAACGTTACTCAGGGATAGTGTAGCATTCTAACGGTGGAAACATTTTTGAAATCGGTGCTGTAGTTTCTAAGTTCCCGTATACGTTCCCGTTCCCGTGGGAATATAGGGATAAAATGTAAAGCCTATGTCCTTCTTCAGGTTATAGACTATCTCTGTACAAAATTTCATTTAAATCAGTTCTGTAGTTTGGGCAGGAGACGGTAACATAGAAATCCGGACAGACAGAGTGACTTTCACATTTATAATATTAGTTAGGATAGCTGAACTTTGCTTTTCAATAACAATGATAATATCAATAACAGGAGGGGTACGGAGTCCCCAAAAAAAATCCCCATCGGTTAAAATCCCCAAAAATTAAAATCTTACTTGCTAGTATCCCCATAGACAAAATGCACATGGATGAAATCCACACCTAAATAATCTTTTTTGCCAAAATCCCCACGAAATTTCCAAATCCCCAGTGTCCTTGTATGTATATCTAAATTATGTGCATTTAGTTTTCAGAAAAATCTCATAAAATTATCTCATTGTGATACTAATTAATAAATGATAATGATTAACAGTTTCTTAACAACAACTATGAATGCATGACTGCATCCACTTCTCACACACTTTTCATGGTGCGCAGTGTTCTGTCTTAGTTATAAGAAACTAAATTTTTTATCATTATAAATCATTAAGAATGAAGAGAAACTTTTTTTGTGAATTTTTTCTCTTTGTTTCATTTAACACTTTGAAAAGGACCTTATTTTGTTCGCACTTTTATAACATATTACGATTTTGAATATTTTTTATTAACTTACAAATTTTGGAAATGTATTTTCGTTTCAATAAACATAACAAATTTTATAAAGAATTTTATGTTTACTCTTTGTATTACATTTTCCTGCAAACATCTCCAAAACAAATATGTTCAAGTAGTGAATCGATTTTATCGCATGATTCACTATTTGAACATATTTGTTTTGGAGATATTGGTTTGGGGATTTTAGGTTTGTAGATTTTCTCTTTGGGGATTTCAGAGCTGAGGATTTTAATTTGGGGGATTTTGCGTTTGTGGATTTCCGTTTGGTGCTTTTGGTTTGGGGCAAACGTCATTAACCCATCAATAACATCTTTAAATTCAAGCGAAATTTTCAACTGAAACGACTGCAATTGGTTCTCTTTGAGAGATTTCTCAAAAATGCGTTGTAACATCACCAACTTCTACACAGCTCACACCATGGCTGGATATAGATTATAGACATGTCTTTTGAGTAGTGGTTGCTCGGTGCTGTAGTTTTAAGGTTCCCGTTCTTGTTCCCGTTTCTGCTACCGACTGAATATCGGGATGAAGTATGGTTGAAGTTATTGGGGGACACTGAAAAAAGTTTTGTACATTCTTTTTATGAATGGCGATCATACAGCCAAAATCATTAATTTTTAAAGAATATTCATATAAATTATGCAAGAATTCATAAAAATTTATTTTTGTTTTATGACCAAGTCATGGTTTGCATGAAAAACCATTCATAAAATCCAAAGCAGGGGAATTGTTGTTGGAAAATCAAATTATGAAATTTTACATTTGAAATAAGAACGATTCATGCAAATTTTATTGTGAAGTATTATGAAAAATTTCTTAAAATGCTTGAAACTGTTTTTTTATTGCAGGAACTAAATGACTGATTATATGAGATCACATTCATTTACATGATCAAGTGACGTTTTATGAAACGTTACTTTAAATTCTTGACACTACAATATCATTCAATGCATGAAACCACATTCATAAGCTTGAGCAATGGACATCTAAAGAAAAATTACTTTAAATGTTTGAATCCATTCATTGCAAAAATAGGCTACATAATATGTATTTTCTTCGTAATCATCTTTGGTTTCATTTGTGAATGTGATATGAGCATAAAAAAGATCAACTATAAAAATATAATACAATTATTAAAAAAAATCAATTTGATGCGGCTATGAAAGCGCAGTTACAGAAATTTGATGTTTTAAGAACTAATTCATTAAAAGTAACATCACTTTCTTGTTTTGTATGACTAATACTTAAATAATAGGAACCGTCTGGTTTTTTCACTATTGTGAAAGAACGTATTCCTGAATCGTAAGAATTATTCATAAACTGTAAGCTCAATACTTGCACTTCATGAAATATTTCTATAAAATGCGAAATATTGCCGTTATACACCTATGACTGAAGTCTGCTGTTTTAAGAACATTCATAAAAAATAGGAATATTTCCATGTTTTGTATGACTGTTTCTTGAACAGTAGGAAAACAGTCATAAACCTTAAGGTTATTTCATGCAATATGCTTGTAATATCCTATCATGACATGAGTTCATTTCTTGTTTGATGTTAGCAGTCTTAAAACGTATTGCTTTTTTCAGTTAATATACCTACAAACAAACTTCCAGGTAACTTCAAAATGCTGTGTTTTATTTGTCAACAAAAATTCAGCGAAATCAATTTACTGATGTCTCATCTCAAGAGAAAACATGAGCACAACTCAAAAAGTACATTTCGTTGCATTGAACCAAACTGTGCCCTTCTTTTTACTAACTCTTCGAGTTATAAAAAACATTTATTGCGTATACATTATGAAGCTGATATTTTAAAACAAAAGAGAAAACCTGGGCAAATCAATTGGTGACCTCGTTTTGTTTGAACATAATTTGTCCCAATGGAGAACAGACTTATCTGGTTCGGGGGAACATGAAGAATCTTTTGCAGACAAGCCTTTTTCTTATTATTCTTCATCAAAATCAACATTAAACCTTTGCTCTTCACCGTCATCACCAACAACTTCAATTCGATTTAGTTCACCCGAGCCTAATGAATGCTCAACGAAATTGGCCACAATTTTGAATAGTTGTAAAAAATCAGCAGGCATAATTAAATATAACAATGACAACTCCAAGCTTTTAGACGAGCACCGGCAAAGTTTAATTAGAATGATCTGTAATTATTTTACCGAAAATGAGTTGCATTTATCTTTGTCAACTAGTCATAGGATTGAAAAAGAGATACTGGACCGCTTTCCAAACGAAAAACTTGAGTATTATCGCGTTGGAAAACGAGGAAAAATATATTCCAAATTTAATAATGCGAAAAGCAGTATATGCGATCAAACTTAAAAAGGTCTCTAACTCCTGAAAGCTCAAAACCTGAATCTACAAAAAAAAAGTAGTTGCACTAATCCATTGAGTAAGATTATTTAACATTTCATTAAATGCGTATCTCATCCTTTGTATCTCTTTATATAGCGCTCGAAGCAAATGCTGAGGAATACGTGACCACGCTAAAAAACGGCAATCTTTCAATCACAGAATTCGACCGCTGCTGGCAGGCTTCCTCCCATTACAGACTGCAGGAAATTAAGCAAGCCAGTTCTTTGGATGATATATTTAAGAAGTGGCCGGAATACAAACGGCCTACTGGATATCGCTTGGTAATATTTCTGTTTTGTTCACTAAAATTGCATAACTTTTTCTTAAACACTTATGTTCTCCAAAAAATTCTGATTATTTATATTAGCAATAGCTATATTTTTGTATAAATGGAATTAAATATAGCTTCAATAGCTTCTAAACGGCTATCAACGCATGTTTTAAGATCTTCCGCATCTTTATTTTATAGGACGCTTTAGCTTGCCCAGAGATTTGGATGTTCATCGAACACCATTTCTATAAAAACAATTTCTATGCCCAAGAATCATGAGTTCATAATATATACGTGAAAATACGCTACATAATACTTTTAAATTTTTTTTAGATAAAAATGGATTTTGGTGTGCTATTTGGAAATCGCTCAGGGATTGTCAGCAGATGGACAGATCAAGCCGTCCGTTTAAAGTTGTTTTTGCTTCAAGAAAATCATTTAAGGGACAAGGAGATGAGGGTAATGGTGGAAAAAATAAACGAACCAGATGTAAATAGTGGCAAGTTTATTTTTCTCAGTCCATATATACATATATTTCAAAATACATTAAAAGTTCGATTTCCAAAAATGCATTTGTTTTATTGATTACTCGTAAAAATATTTTCTAGACAATTTATTAATTAACTTTGTATTTTACTTTTTTTAGACAGTGCTGCTGCAGTGAAATTAATGTGGTGCTTGCACACAAAATTGTATCAGAAACAAAACTGATGGGCAAAAAGGTGTGAGGAAGTTCACAATTAAGAGTTCACAGGAGGCCTTCACTTTTATAGCTGCGAGTGTCCAGGAAATAGACGACCACATTAATTTTTTAAAATCAAAGTCCGAAAACATCCAGCCATTCATCCTGGTAGTAGCAGATAAGGAACTTAATACTTTCAGTAGTTGCTATGTTTATTTGGATGGAATTAAATATTGCTTTATAAGCTTCTTAGCGGCTATTGATGCTTGTTTTAAGGCCTTCCACCTTTTTAATTAAGAATATCCTTCTGCTTGTTCACAGATTTGGACGTTCATTGAACACCACTTCTATAACATAAACATATCTAAAAATAAGACTACAAGAATGTTTTTATTATCAGACCATTTAAACTTATGCTCATAGTTGTGGTTTCTTATCTATTATATTGTATTTCCATTATATAAACATATATATATATTAGGGTGGTCGTTATTTAGGGTTTGTCCGAATTTTTGTCACGATAGTCCTAAATCGGTTCTAAATCTAAAAAAAAATTCGTGCCAAGTTATAGCACTTAATTTTAATTTTAATGAATTTTTTAAATAGATCTTGAACCGATTTGTGACTATTGTGACAAAAAATTCGGCCAAACCTTAAACATCAAGCACACAAAATTAATATTGCTTTAATAATTAATTTGTTAAAGAAAGATATCAAAATCATAAAATCATTATATGCCGAAAAGAAAGCTAAAATTAAAAAAACTATACTATACGAAAAATTACGTATATTTTATGTAAATATTGTAAGCAAGAATGATGTAAGGACTTCGTGTTCAATAAATTATTATTGTTTTTGTTAAAACTTTTTCTTTTTTTCTTTTCTTTAAGTTCTTAAACATACCATTTTTTGAAAAAAGTTTGTCATCGGGGCTTTTGTATTTCAGGGTGACGTGTGAGTATAAATTTTAATGATTTTTTTCTTAAAACAAAAGAAGAATTATTTGAAAAGTAAGAAAGAATTCATTTGTTTTATGAAAAAATGGCATAGGTTCCACAATTTCTTACATAAATCTAGTGAAAAAATTCATACTAATGCAAGAAAAGTTGCATGAGATTCATGATATTTTTCATAAGAATAGAGAAAAAAAAATTAAATTAATGTCAGAATTCATTAGAAAATAAAGAAAAGTTATCAAAAATAAAGAAGAAATTCATTCAATCAATGAAAATAATCGTAGGATCCATACTTTTTTACACAAAACTAATGAAAAAATTCATTCTAGCATAGGAAAAATTGCTTAACTTAATGATTTTATTTAATTTAAAAAAAAGAAACTTTTCTTACAATCATTGCAAACCAATGATTAAAATCATTAAAAACAAAACTAACATTTATTGAATCAATGAAAAGCGTAATTCTTTTCACAAAAAATTTATAATTTGAATCATTAAAAGAAGGAAACTATTCCTAGAGCATATGTCAGGGTCTAGAATTAAATGATTAAAATCATTAAAAACAAAGACCGATGTCATAAAATTAATGAAAAGCATCATTTGTTCCATGAATTTTTTCATATACTTTTAGAAATTGCTCATACTTTTAAAGAACAATTAGCATGATTTTTATTATTGCTTACATTAAACCAGTGAATTTATTCCTTCAATTTATGTCTGAAGGTAATAAAATAAATGTAAAATACAGTAACATTGAATTACAAAGTACATGAAATTAAAGCAAACAATTATGGATTTTAATGTTTACTTACTTACATCGAATGAAAGTTCATATATTTTGTGAATTATTGTAAGAAGTTTTCAATGAATTTTAATCATTAATTTAATACAGGAATCAATAATTTTAAGAACCTTTTTAGTCGTAGGAATAAATTCATAAATTCAAATCATGTACCTTTTTGGTTCAGTGGAGATGTTGCATCCTACTGCTTGAATCAGTTCAGTAGTTTCTAAGTTATCGCTCCCAATTCCGTTCTCTTGGGAATATGAGGACTTCAACCTTGACAGAAACAATCTTTGGACTAAACTATATTAATCCTAAAAATTTCATAAAAATCCAAACGGTGGCTTAGAAGTCTAGGCCAACAAACAAACATACATCCATTTTTACTTGCGATTATTGGTACTATAGGCCAAGTTTCGCAACCGTGCAGAAAAATATTTGAAGGTAACCATTAAATATGATGATAGAGAAAACGATAAAAGTGGGTTCTTCTAAGTCGGCACTTTAACCGTGTAAGAAAGTTTTTCTCTATCGTGACCTTTAATGATAATGATATAGAAATGGATCGTTAGGTTAAAATGGCTGTCAGGAAAACAACTGACAAACTAAAACCGATATTAGGTCCATTGTGATGTCACAAGAATTATGCGAGGGAGCTTTTAATAAAGCGAAGGAGATGTAGGGGATCTGTGTGTGCCAGATCGGTTGGATCATCAAGAAAATATTTTCCTATGTGCCGTTTTCTTTTAAAGGAGAGTGCAGGACAGAGGAGGTGTGGGATTCTCTACTCCTCCTCCTCATCTAAGCAACTTCGGCAGAAGTCATTAGAGGAAACGCCTAGTCTTATGGCGTGTCTTAGTATCAGACAGTGTCCGGTGATGACATTAATTACGGAGCTAACGTGCAATCTGGTTATGGATAACTGTGCGTTTTTGGATCTAGTTCTGGCCATATCTGTTTTGTTGCCGCACACGTAGTGATATTGTTCCACCCATTATTTGTTCTATCCACTGCCTCTTGCCTTAGCATAAGTTTACAAGTATCGATTGGTATACCAATATTCAACCTACTGGTTGAGATTGGTAGAACGGTTCCTTCTCTGGCGAGTTCATCGGCTTTCTAGTTACCTGCGATATCTCTGTGTCCCGGCACCCCAAATAAGGTGAATATTGAACTGTTCAGCCATCTCCTTGAGAGATAGGCGACAGTTAAGAGCGGTTACTGAGCTCGTAGAAACAGCGCCGAGTGATTTGATTGCTGCTTGACTATCTGAGAAAATCCGGATATTCGTTGAGGATATCACGTTTTCTTTTAGTCATGATAGGACCTCTTTGATCGCCAGAATTTCCGCTTGAAACACGCTACAATGGTCTGGAAGGTGGAATGAGAGACTTCCATTAAGAAGGTTTGAGTACACCCCGCAGCCTAACCCTTCTTTGGTTTTTGAACCATCTGTATAGAAATGAATTGAATCATCTCTAAAAAATTCTTCGCTTCGGTTTGCATCAGATCCGTAAGGACGAGAGCATGTTTACCAGATACCGCAATGGAGACGACATCAGCATATGCAATCACTTTGAATCCCTCAGCTTCAAAGTCAACTAGAAGTTCATTGACGACTAGATTCCGTAGAAGAGGGGATATAGGACTCCGCCTTGCGGTGTTCCTCTACTGACAGATCTCTTTGCAAAGAAGTTTCCTAGAGTTGAGTTGATCCTCCTGCTTTTTAGTATTAGATTTATCAACCCCACTATGGAACTATCTACTTTGAGTTTCGTCAGTACCTTTGTAATTGCAGAGTTTCTGACGTTATTAAAGGCACCATCTACACACAGAGAAAAAAAAACTGTGTAAAATTAGCTTAAACGCCTAAGGTATAGTATTTTGTATGGATGTTATTTGACGAGCATAACTTAGCTCAGTATTAAGTCAATTTAGGTACGTCCTATGTAATGATGAATAGGCTAATTCTGCTAAAAAAACTAAGGCACAATTTTTTGCATGGATGTAATTGGACGATCATAAATAAAAAATAAATAGGTTGGCGCAACAGAGCGAGGAGCCCCTGGGCCTAGCGTATCTGTCACGACCATGCATTGTGAGGGAATGGAGGCGACCTACAATTTTCTGGCGGTTCCGAACGGCACTCCAAGTCGGTTGAGGTCTTCATCCACTTGATTGCGCCACCTAAGGCGAGGTCTTTTCCTTCCGCGATTTCCCTGCAATGTGCTTTCGAACACCCGAAGAGCCGGAGCGTTTGGGTTCATCCGCTCTACATGGCCGAACCATCGTAGCCTCGCGATGCGTACCTTTGTATATTTATTCTATAGTATTATCACAGTTCATTTCTCATTTTCAAAATGAATTTGGAATGTTCTCCACAAATTTTTTTCATATAGGTTTGCATAGGAAAAAAAATTGTGGACGACGTTCCAAATTCATTTTGAAAATGAGAAATGAACTGTGATAATAATATAGAATAAATATACAAAGTGCGTACTCTTCTGGCTATGCCCATGTCGCGGTACAACTCATACAGCTCGTTGTTATATCTTCGTCTCCACACATTGTCTTCGCATACGGGACCAAAGATCATTCGGAGAATTTTTCTTTCGAAACGACCAAGGGTTTCCTCATCTGCTTTCGATAAAGTCCATGCATCCGCGCCGTAAAGCAGGAATGGGATGATCAAGGTCTTATACAAGGTCACCTTGGTTTTTCTAGAGAGGGTTTTGTTTCTCAATTGCCTTCTTAACCCAAAGATGCAACGGTTGGCAAGTATTCTCCGTTTGATCTCCGCACTGATGTTGTTTTCCGTGTCTATAGCGGATCGTAGGTAGACGAACTCCTGTACTACCTCGAAGTTATGTCTGTCTATTGTGACGTTTTGTCCAATTCGTCGATGTTCTGTGTCCTTGTTTGATGACAACAGATTAGATTTTAGATTTTATTTTCAATGTTTAATGTTCATACATAAATATTACAAATAAATATATAATAATTAATAATTCTGTTTCTATATTCTAATGCAATTTTACAATATTTATATAACAGGGGAACATCTACTTCATTAAGATGATGAGTGATCAGCTCTTCCGATAACACATCGGTTCCAAAAACATGTCTTCTTGTTTCTCGTAGCACTGGACATCTACCCATGAAATGAAAAATGTTTTCACTTTCACCCATATTGCATAATTCGCACATTAAAGGTAACTCTTCTCTATGGGGAATGAAGTTTAGATTGAGCAGTTCTCCTCTAAGTCTAAATATCATAGATATTTGATCCGTTGTTAGGTCATCTCTGAAATAATTCCTTTGATTAAGATTGTAGTCCAGCTTGCTGTACGACATTCTATAGATGGATTCTTTTGCTTCGGATGTGCACCTCAGTCTATATCGATCGTCTACTGCAGCAATCAATTGGTACATAAGTGGTTTCCACGTAAGATAGTCTTCAGGTGCCAGATTTATACCTTCTTCTTCAGCTAGCTCTAGCCACTCTCTGAACCAACCTGATTTTCTCTCATCTGACATCTGCAGGACCTTACATATGTAGTCAACATTCAACTTCAGTGTTTTAATAAACAGTGGAGAGATTCCCGTTTCAAGTATTAACATGTAGTTCGGTGCGTTCGGTGGTAATTGAAATATCCTTTTTATATAAAATCGTAGCAATTTTTCAACGCTTTCATATTTTGTGCTACCCCACACCTGTGCTGCATACATTAATGTTGACTCCGCTATCGATTCAAATACTTTGTATTTACTGCTGTGAGCTATATTCTTATTACTGAAGATGTTTCTCCATGCGATATTAATTGTAGTTTTCGATTTTTGCAATTTATCTGCGAGATGTTTCTCAATGCTGTTTTTATTGGTTATATTGATACCAAGATATTTATATTCTTTAACCACCTCTATTCTTTCATTATTGTATGTCCACCGTTCATTATTACTTACTCTTCCCCCACCTTTTCGAAAAACCATTATCTTCGACTTCTCAAAACTAACCACTAATCTCCAAGTTTTACAATAAATGCTTAGTTTATTAATCATGAGTTGTAGCGATTCAGGTGAGTACGCAAACAACACTAAGTCATCCGCAAAAAGGAGAGCCTTGATGAGCATACCAGCATATTCTACTCCTCCTGGAAGACAATCCGTTATATCGTCAATAAAGAGTGCAAATAAGCTTGGACTCAGCATACAACCTTGCCTTACTCCTGTCTTCGTTTCAAACCATGTCGAAATGTTTTCTCCATCCCATACTGCAGCCTTGGTTTCCAGATAAAGATTCTGAAGTACTCGTCCGAACTTATATGTCATTCCTAATCCAAACATCTTGTACATCAATGCATTGCGGTCGATCGTATCGAAAGCTGCCTTAAAATCGACAAAGAAAACATACAGCTTTTTGTTTCTATCCAAATAGAAGTCTGCGATACTTCGTAGTACAAAGATGTTATCAATGGTGGAATATCCTTGTCTGAAGCCAGCTTGAAATTCTTTCAATAACTTGTGTTCGTCTATCCACATTCTAAGTCTATTTTGCAAAATTGATGTAAATATTTTGTAGGATGTATTTAAGAAAGAAATTCCTCTATAGTTTGCCGGGTCCGCTGTATCACCTTTTTTGTGGATGGGAAAAATAAGTGCTTCTTTGAACTCCTGCGGTATAAGGCCTGTATCCATGATGTTATTGAAGATCACCGTTAATTTGTTTACCATATTCTCTGTTCCATATTTATAGAATTCTGAAGGTATTCTATCTGATCCAGCCGCCTTGCCATCCTTGAGTCCATTAAGAGCTGCATATATTTCCTCCTTCTGTATTATTCCTTCTAAGATCTCATCACTAAAAGCTGGCTGCGCAAATTGCATCATATCATTGGTGGTAGGCAAATGATTTAGAAGTTCGGTAAAGTGTATTCTTAATGCCTCACAATTTAGATTATTATTAATAACATAAACCTTGCCATTTATTTTATGCGCTTTTTTCCAAAAATCACTCGTATTCCTACAACTTACTAAACTTTTTGCCTCTTTTTCATAGTAAGTTCTTTTTTTCTCATTACATAGTGTTTTAAATTTTCTGTTTAGTTGGAGGTAACGTAATCTAGTAGACTCATTGTTGTCCCTTCTAAAGTTATTTAGACAAGTATATGCTAATTTTCTTGCCAACATGCACTCTGAATCAAACCAAGGTTGTTTAAATATTCTTCTTCCATCGTATTCCTTTAGTATTGGAGCCGCTTTCTTAATGCAATCTTCAATGCTTCTCAAATTACAATTTTCATCTGTCATCAGATTTATATCTAAACGATTCCTGTATGTAATTGCATTTGAATGATTCCAATGCAGTTTGGGCATCAATTTTAAGTTCCTGTTTTGTTCATTATCAGTTACTCCAATGCTAAAATGGATGACTATTGGCATATGATCTGAAAAAGGTACTTTTTCCACTTCAAAATCAGTAATCACTGAATTCCATTTCTCTCGAGCAAGTCCATAATCAATGACAGAACTTCCCTGTTTTCCAACAAACGTATGTTCTCCAAATTCATCTCCATCACTCGTACCATTCAGAATTCGGAATCCAAAAGAATTGCAGAGATCAAGTAATTGGTTTCCCTTATTATTTCTCGTCATATCTTTAGATTGTCTACTTAGACCTCTTCTCTCGTTCTCTTCACCAACTGTTGTACCCACTCTTGCATTCAGATCTCCTACTATTAGCCAATTTGAACCTGTTCCACACATAATCGCTTCTTTTAACTTGCTGAAATCTACATCCCAATTGTTGCAGTTGATGTAGCAGGGTATAATACGAAAAAGTTCTCCATCAATTTTTAAATCTAAGACGACTATATCATTTAAAGCTGTAAAAGCGTAACTGCAGCTTCTTAGTTCCTTCTTTATTCCGAATATGCAACCTCCACTCGCTCTCCCTCTTGTATGTTGTCTTATAGCAGGAACTAACTTCAGATCGTACTTTTGGAATTTGTTTTCATAATTGGTAAAACTTGTTTCGCACATAAATGTTTCATATAAAAATATAAGATCATAATCCTAACTAATATTATAAATGTGAAAGTCCCTCTGTCTGTCCGGCTTTCTATGTTACCATCTCCCGCCCAAACTACCAAACTGATTGATATGAAATTTTGTACAGAGATAGTCTAGAACCAGAGGAAGGACATAGGCTATATATTTTATCCCTAAATTCCCACGGGAACGGGAACGTATACGGGAATTTAGAAACTACAACACCGATTTCAAAAATTTTTCCACCGATAGAATGCTTTACTATCCCAAAGTAACATAAACTTTAATTCATCCTTATATTCCTGCGGGAACGGGAGTCCTTACTAATATAATAAGTGCGAATGAAGCTCTGTCTGTCCGTCGTTCTATGTTACCATCTCCCGCCCAAACTAATAAACCGATTTAAATGAAATTTTGTACAAACATTGGACTGAACTTAAGGACGGACATAGGCTTTATTTCATTCGAATATTCCCTCGGGAACCGGTCCTCACTATTATTATAAATGCAAAAGTAGCTCTGTCTGATCACCTTTCTATGTTACCATCTCCCGCCCAAACTAATAAACCGATTTAAATGAAATTTTGTACAAAGATTGCTCAGAACCTTAGGAAGGACATAGGCTATATATTTTATCCCTATATTCCCACGGGAACGAAAACGTATACGGGAACTTAGAAACTACAACACCGATTTCAAAAATTTTTTCCACCGTTAGAATGCTACACTATTCCTGAGTAACATAAACTTTAATTCATCCACATATTCCTACGGGAACGGGAGTCTTTACTAATATAATAAGTGTGAAAGAAGCTCAAGGAAGGACAGACGTCCGTCGTTCTATGTTACCATCTCCCGCCCAAACTAATAAACCGATTTAAATGAAATTTTGTAAAAAGATAGGACTGAACTTAAGGACGGACATAGGCTTTATTTCATTCAAATATTCCCTCGGGAACCGGCCCTCACTATTATTATAAATGCATACAAATGTTACCATCTCCCGCTCAAACTAATGAACAGATTAAATTTAATTTTTGTACAAAGATTGTTCAGAATCTGAGGAAGAACATAGGCTTTATATTTTATACCTATATTCCCACGGGAACGGGAACGTATACGGGAACTTAGAAACTACAACACCGATTTCAAAAATTTTTCCACCGTTAAAATGCTACACTATTCCTGAGTTACATAAATTTTAATAAACTTTAATTCATCCACATATTCCTACGGGAACGGGAGTCCTTACTAATATAATAAGTATGAAAGTAGCTCTGTCTGTCCGTCGTTCTATGTTACCATCTTCCGCTCAAACTAATAAACTGATTTAAATTAAATTGTTTACAAAGATTATTCAGAACCTGAGGAAGGACATACGCCATATATTTATTCCCAATATTCCCAGGGGAGCAGGAACGTTTACGGGAACTTTGACACTATGGCACCGATTTCAAAAACTCTTCCATCGTTGGAATGCTCCATAATCCCTGAGCAACATAAACTTTTATTCATCCCCATATCCCTCACGGGAACGGTCACCATGTTTCCACGGGAACGGGAGTCTTTACTAATATTATAAGTCCGAAGTTAAATCTGTCTGTCTATTTCTCTTTGTTACCATTAACTGCCCAAACTATTGAACCTATTTATATGAATTTTGGCACAGAAACAGTCTAGAACCTGAGGATGGACACATATTATGTTATGCAACATGTTTTATCCCTGTATTCCCATGGGAACGGGAACTTGGAAAATACAGCACCCATTTCAAAAAATGCCCACCGTTAGAATACTGCACTATTCCCGAGTAATGTAAACTTCAAGTCATCCTCCGGAAACGCCCTCATGTTCCCACGGGAATGGAAGACTTTATTAACATTATAAATCCGAATTTAACTCTGTCTGTCTGTTTTTCTTTGTTTATATTTACCACCCAAACTATTGAACCGATTTATATGAATTTTGGTACAGAGATAGTCTAGAACCCGAAGATGGACATCCTTACTAATATTACAAATCCAAAATTAACTCTGTCTGTTCGTGTTTCTTTGTTACCATCTCCCGCCCAGGAAACTGATCCGATTTAAATGGAATTTAATTAAGAGATAGCCTAGAGCCTGAGGAAAGACATAGGCTTAATAAGTAATCCCTATATTTCTACGGGATCGACACCGTAAACGGGAACCTTAAGACTGCTGGGTCGATAAAAGTTCTTTTACTGCGGGGTGATTTCTGTCAAACTGTCGAAAATACATTAGACCTGAGAAGAAATGTCTATCTTGATCTTCAAATAATAATTGGCAATCGGGAATGGCTGTTTGAAAGGCGATTTCGGCGCCTACTAATGAGATAGTTAACCATATAAACTAATAAAATATGTTTGACGTATTGGGGGACGTTGGCGAATGTCTATCAATAGACAATATTATGGACACTGAGCAAGTCACATCATACCCTACAGAGTTTCTCAATTTCTTAGGATTATAAGGAGTGGCAGCAAGTTGGTGTTCCAGTGCCAAAAATGAGTAATCCAGAATTGTACACAGCTACAAATTACACATCTGGGATGCGGCATTAATAATGACTGGAACGAAAAAAGGAGAAAACGTTTCGATTCCCCGTTTTCCTTTAATTCCCACTGATTGGACATTATAAATAAGGCTCAGACGCTTTAAGTTGCAGGTGTTCGTTTAGAAAAAAATCCCATGGCAATTTTATGTGGCAGAATCACGTATATCAATCCCACAAAACCTTTTTATTTCGCAAAAGATGGAAAAAATAAGAACGTCGTGTGCAAACATATACTAAAATAAAATAATATAACAATGGTTTACTAAAACGCATGAATGTGTCTTATTTGCAAAATAAGTAGCCTAAAAAATTAAGAATGCTGCCGAAAGTCACTATTCCACGCGAACGAAGTCGCGGGCACAGCTAGTTATTTATAAATTCAAAAAAATTGGTATATAAATTCTTATTGCTAAGTCCCGAAATGTTGTAAGACAAAATTTTACATTTACTTAAATTATTTGCATCATTAACAATTTTAACATTTAAACTTTTTGGATCTTTTAAATGGCAGACGGCATTAACATTAAAACAATTTTCTTTGGTCTCCAATAGTTTGAGAACCACTGGAACCACTGGCCGTTGTACCCAAAATGTTTCTTTCGCCTTGAATACACCCATTACAGCTGACATCTATTATTTGACGTAACAACGATTTTCCGCATTCTCCCTCACACATCAAATTGTTTTGACTGTCAAAGTAGAAGCTTTTATTTTCAACAATTAATGTTTGTCCGCGAAATTGTGTTTTTATGAATTTATTTTTTTGCAGAATTTCATTTTTTAAGTCATTTAGTTTTTTTCTTCTTGAACGAACCGAAGCTGGAAGATCTCGGTGCAAATGAATTCCAGTGTTTCTTAATTTTGATGAAGCTTTCAGGAGTCGTCCTACATCATCAATATTATGCATTTTGACGATAACGTTTGCCTTGCTGTTATTGCTGGACCGTAAAACTTTCGTTGTTGCTACTACGTTTTCGTTTGTTTGCAACAGGTTTACGCAACAATCTTTTGCCCGTTCACCAGCATCTTCTCCATTTTGTATGGGGAGGTGAACAAAAACATTTTTTTCATTGGCCTTGATTTGTAACATTTCGACCTGGCGCTCCAATGCTATACAGCGTGCATCAAAATGTTCAACTTGAACCTGTAGTGCATCATTCTTTTTTTGCAAATTCTTTAATTCGGTGCTGATGACATGGAAATCAGCTTTGGTTGGCATGTCTTTTAGTTTCACAACCAGCATTTTAGATAATGATTCCTCGATTACCATTTTGAGGTCAGATATCGCCATTGTCCCAACTGCGGCTTCTTTGCAAATACCCAGACCATTGCTCAAAGGAGAATCTGGAACTATTTCCTTGTGTGGTCTTTTTTGTGATTGCGACACATGACAAGATCTTTGCGACGATGGTGGTGTACGGTTCATTTCGAATGTTTCGTTTAAGTGATGCTTTTTGTTATATAAAAACTAGTGGAATCAATTGGACTCACCAAATTTTCAATGTTTTATACAAGTATTACTACTAACGTAATTAAATCACCCAATATTGTTGATTATAAAACGAATAAACAGTATTATTTTAAATAAATTATTAGAGCGACCGTAAACTGAACTTTTCTTTAACACAGCAGAGTTGCCAATGTTTGATGACAACATATACTTCGTTTTGCCCTCATCAACCATCAAACCCATTTCTGCCACTTCAGCTTCAATACTCGCAAAAGCACCTATGACATCACGCTTTTTTCTTCCCATTACATTAATATCGTCTGCGTAGGCGAGTAATTGTACAGACTTTTGTAAGATTGTTCCTCTGGTGTTGACGTTGGAGTTTCTTACAATCTGTTCAAGTATGATGTTGAAGAAATCGCATGACAGCTTGTCGCCTTGCCTAAAACCTTTTTCGACATCAAAGGTCTCGGTGAGTTCTTTACCGACCTTGACGGAGCAGCGTGAATTCTCCAAAGTCATCCTGCATAGTCGTACTAGTTTTGCAGGGATGCCGAAAATAGACATGGCTCTGTACAGCTCGTCTCTCTAAATGCTGTCATACGCGGCCTTGAAATCGATAAAGAGATGGTGAATATCGATATTATGTTCTCGGGTTTTTTCCAAGATCTGCCGTAATGTGAAAATTTGGTCTATTGTGGACTTCTCTGGTCTAAAACCACATTGATAAGGACCTATCAAGTTGTTGACGTGGGGTTTCAGACATTCACATATTACAGCAGACAATATCTTATAAGCGACGTTAAGGAGGCTTATCCCTTTATAATTGGCGCAATTGTGAGGGTTTCCCTTCTTTAGGATCGGGCATACGATACTGAGGTTCCATTCATCGGGCATGCTTTCTTCCGACCATATCATGAGGATCAGTTGGTGCATGCTCCTTTCCAACTGATCTCCAGCTGCCTTGAAAAGTTCGGCATCAAGGCCATCTGCACTTGCAGTCTTATTTGATTTAAGTTTGCATATAGCAAGCTTAACTTCTTCTAGGTCGGGAGGACGGCATTCTTGATCATCGTCCAAGCTGAATGGGGCAATCTGCCTGACAGCGGAATTTGTGTCCTCATCGGCGTTAAGCAGTCTGCAGAAATGATCTTTCCAGATCCTAAGTAGCGACTGTGACTCTATAACTATGTTTCCCTGCTGGTCTTTACAGGCTTGAGTTCGGGGTTCTTTTTACCTTTTGGTAAAACTTCCAAATCTCGTTCCTGTCATGACACCTCTCATGCTGCTTCTTTTTCTTTTTGAGAAGTCGGTGTTCTTCCCTTCCTTGTAGATCTCGTTATACTGATCGTAAGCAGCCCTTGTTCGCTTTTGCATCAGCATTTGTCATGCTTTTTGCTTGGCTGCATTTACCTGCCTGCATTCTTCATCGAACCATGGGTTTGGTTTTGGTGGCCGAGTGAAACCCAGAACCTCAGAGGCAGCGGTTCTGATGACTTGTTGGCATTGCTTCCACTGGTCTTCAATGCTTAATGCTGACGGCATGGAATTCACGGATAATTGAAGGGACACTCAATTGGAAAAGGCATTGGCAATCTCTTGCGATTGTAGCTTTCGATGTCATATCGTTAGTTCGTGCCGGTCATGAACAAGATATCCTCACTCGTACCTTTGCTACAACAAGGTAGTGTTCCGAGTCAAAGTTGGCCCCTCGGAAAGTTCGGACATCTAACACACTGGAAGAGTGCCTTGCGTCGATCGCAACATGGTCAATTTGGTTGACGGTTAATTGATCTGGGGATCGCCATGTACCTTTATGAATTTTGAGATGCGGGAAGCGTGTACTACTTACAACAAGATTTAGCCCCGCAGCAAAATCGATTAGCCTCAGTCCGTTTTTGGAGGTTTTGTCATGGAGGCTATGCTTACTGATTGTGTTTCCAAAGATGTCCTCCTTCCCTAGCTTCGCCTAGAACGATTTGCACGTCGTGTCTAGGGCACTGCTCATACGTTTCTTCGAGGAGCTCGTAGAAATAGTCTTTGGAATCGTCGTCTTTCTCTTCTGGTGGGTGCGTGGGCGCATATAAGGCTAATGTTGGCGAATTTAGACCTGATGCGGATGGTCATTATACGCTCATTGACTGGATTTTGGCTAATCACCTTATCCCTTAGTCTTCCTCTAACGACAAATCCGCACCCAAATAAGCGTTGTTTCTGTTGTCTGTAGCAGTCGCCATAGTAGATGTCACAGTTTTTCATCTTCTTTATGCCCATTCCACTCCATCGCACTTCTTGGATGGCGGTTATGTCTGCTTTGCAGCAGTCCAGGGTGTCCGCCAATTCTCCAGCTGCACGTAGTCCGTTAAGAGATCTTACGTTCCACGTGCAGATCCGGAGGTCATTGTCCGTTTGCTTGGGTCGTCAACTTTGAAATTATTATCGTTATCCGAGGCTGCTTGTTGTTTCGGAACAAGGTCTTTTTTACGTGGTTGGGTAGTTAACCCTACGCACAACCCCCAACCTGGAGGGCCAGGTCCTTTTGGATCCTTTCGGACACAAAGGGCTGGAATATCCAGTGTCAGTACCCTTCTGCAGGGGTGTGAGTGCTGCCGTTGGCTCACCAGGAGCTCGTCCGCCACCATCTCTACTTCAATACCCTGTCCTAGTATTGAAAGACCCTGAAAGACCTTTAAACCAAATATGGTGGAGTAGCTCCTTCAGGGGTTTCTGCTTTTATGGCTGCTGAAGTCCACCGTTGATTCTGTCCTTCGAATTCATCCGCTGGAACATTTACACGAAAGCTCTCGTAGACCACTGAGATTCGTGCAGTCAGTCATTGTTAGCAGAGCATTTATAGTGCTGATCACAATTCTTTTGTTCCGGATTCCTTCGTCAACACTCGCACTTACTAGTTTAGCAGGTCAGCTCTGGACGGAGCATCCCAGGTCCCAGTGGATACCGCTTGGAGGTATAAAAATAATTTTAAAATAATTGTAATTTTAAAATAATTGTAATTTCAAGTGATTTTTTTTTTTTTTTTTTTTTGTTGTGGTTTGCGTTGTTAAGTGTTGTGTGAACGAAAGAACTAAAAAAAAAATTAAAATGAGTCAAGCAGAAAGTGTTAGTGTAATGGACTTGGAGTATTACTCAGAAAACCAGGAAAGGTTGGGAGAAGAAATTTGCCGCATAAGCCGCAATTATGCAAAGGATTCCGAAACAAGGAAAACCTTAAGCTATTTGCTGGAGCGTCGGGCCAATTTAGAAGCAAATTAGCAGAGCTTCGATGTGACGGATATAGCATTATCCGGGAAAAATTCGCTGAACAGCTTGACCATCCATACTTCTCAAACTACTACGAAGCAATACGAAAAATCAAAGAGCGAATGTTAAGTGATCTTAACATTCGCATAGACGGAATAGATAAAGGACTTCAGGAAACTTCTGCTGATGGAAAGGCACGAACTCAGAAAGTTTCCAAGACACCTGCTGTTGACACAGAAGCAAGTCAACAAACATCTGCAGCGGGATTGAATAATAAGGCTTCCATAACGACCACCAAGGAGATCTTTCTATTGCTCGTAAGCAACCTGGAGAAGACGCTGGAGAGAATTTCCACCGAGCTGGCTCTGAAACAAAGCGAGGCTTACTGCAAGATAAAGTCCGGGTCAATTGAGCGGAGTTGGAGCAATGTTGTGGAACTATTCAGGAGACTCGGCCAAGACTTATTCATTCACGAGGTCGAACGCTATTTCGACATGCAAGACCGAGTTGAGCTGGCGTTGGTGGAGCTGTGTGATCGAATAGATAATCCCAAATCTACTGAGAAGCCATCACAGTCACCAGTCGCTTGTCGCTCCAACTATAAAATTGCCCAAAATTGAGCTGCCGAAGTTCGATGGGAACTATCTCAACTGGCGGCAATTTTATGATCTGTTCAAACAACTTATACATGACCAACCGATTCCGGATGCGCAAAAGCTATACTTCCTACGTGCGAATGTGACAGGAGAAGCGCACAATCTAATACAGCATTTCCAGCCCACTGACAAAAATTATGACGTGGCATGGAATACTCTGGTTGATCGGTTCGATAACAGAAGGTTGCTGCTGACAGCTCAATTGTCGAAATTGCTGTCACAATCACCAGCAATTGGGACAGCTTCCATTCTGAGACGATTGCATGATGCCACAAAGGAGGGAATGCAGGCAATATCCAATCTTGGATACGAAGTCACCAATTGGGACCCTATAGTGGTCTATCTAATGCTCCAAAAGTTGGACAAGGAGAGCAGAGCGCTGTTTGAACAAACCTTAGAGGATCCCAGAAGCAGTCCCAGCTTAGATGCTTTCTTCAAATTTGTGGAATCACGCTTCCAAACATTGGAAGCAATTTGCAGTCGTGAAGAGAGAAAAAAAACATCAGTGTTAGTCGCTTTCACTAGTGCCAATAGTATCGATTGCGCTATGTGCAATTCAAGTAAGCATGGTATATACAATTGCACTAATTTTTTGTCTCTTACAGGTCCGGAACGAGGCAAAGCTGTGTACAAGCTGATGCTTTGCAAGAATTGCCTAAAGAAAGGCCATTTCGCCCTATCATGCCAGTCCAGAGGATGCCAAAAATGCGAAGGAAGACACAACACCCTTCTTCATCCACAGCAGACGAAGCAAGATTACTCTCCAAATAGGCAGACCAACAAATCAGATAATTCAACAAATGTTGGTAAGCGTAATAAAAATTTTCTAAATTTAAAATCTGCGAATACTGCATCAGGGCCAGAAAGAGTGCGTCAGGTATATCTCGCCACAGCTGTTATAAACTGCATTTCATCCAACGGAACGAGAATCCCTTGCCGTGCAATGCTAGATTCTGGCTCACAATTAAATTTCTTAACGCAGTCCCGTGCCACTGAGTTGGGCCTCAAGCAACGTCGCAAGAGTGTGCCAATAACGGGAATAGGGGGTAAAGAATGCAAGGCAGATTTCGTCACTAGTGTAACGGTTGAGTCAAGAACATCCGGATTCCAGGCAACTATAGAGGCAAGGCATTATGCCTCTCATTAGTGACTATAATTCGCAGATCCTTCAAGCTTTAAAAATCAACGTATAGACATGTTGATAGGGGCCGGCATATTTTTTGAGCTATTCTTGCCAGGAGAAGTCAAGATTTCAAATGATCTTCCTTTGTTACGAAATACAAAGCTTGGTTGGATATTGGCTGGATGCATACCACCAATACAAACAGACACATTAACTCCCGTTCATTGCCACATAGCTACAGGTCCTACGCTATCTTCTTTAGACAAATTGGTGCGGAGATTCTGGAAAACGGAAAATCATGATATGCCAGCAAATACCATGAGCAAAGAAGAGCATGACTGTGAAGAACATTTCAAGAAAAACGTAAGAGTTAATGATAGCCATCAGTTCGTTGTGCGTTTACCATGTAAAGAGGATCCAAGCGTTGTTTTGGGAGACTCGCTCGAAATAGCTAAAAGACGCTTCCTGGTGCTTGAACGGAAACTAGACAAAAATCAAGAGCTGAAATTGTTATACGGAGACTTTATGCGAGAGTACGAAGCTCTTGGTCATATGAGTCCAATTGATGAAAGCAAACTGTGCAACACTCATTTTGTAATCCCTCATCACTGTGTTATAAAACCCGAAAGCACATCAACAAAGCTAGGAGTGGTATTTGATGCATCAGCTAAAAGTACCTCTGGATATTCACTTAATGACAGTTTAATGATTGGTCCAACAGTTCAACCAGACTTGTTTTCCATTATAACCAAGTTTCGAATGCACAGATATGTTTTCACGGGTGACATTAGCAAAATGTACCGACAAGTGTTAATAGATCCTTGTGATAGAATGTTGCAGCTAATTTTGTGGAGATCGGAACGCAGCAGTCCACTCCAATTGTACCAGCTGAACACAGTAACTTATGGTACAGCATCAGCGTCATATCTGGCCACTAGATGCTTAGTAAAGCTCGCTGAAGATGTTGAGGAACAATATCCTCTTGCATCGCAGATTATAAAAAAACAATTTTTATGAAGACGATTGTCTTGCAGGTGCTGAGACTATAGACGAGGCTAAAAACCTATTAACAGATCTCAACAATGTCTTAAAAATGGGTCACTTTGAGCTAAGAAAATTCTGTTCTAATCATCCTGATATATTGCAGAACATTCCTGAAGAGCATAAAGAACAACTAGTTGCATTTAATCAATCTGAAGTGATCAAAACGTTGGGATTAATCTGGGATCCCTCTTTGGATGCATTCAAATTTAAATTTGACTTTGATGAATTTAATCAATACGAGAAAGTATGCAAACGAACCGTACTAGCTAATCTTGCAAGGTTATTTGATCCTTTGGGACTACTTGGACCCGTGATAGTTCTTGGAAAACTATTCTTGCAGGAGCTATGGAAAACAGATTTATCATGGGATGACCACGTCCCTGAAGATCAAGCAAACAAGTGGATTCGTTATTTGAAAAGTTTTTCGATGTTGAAAGATTTAAGCTTGCCAATAAATGTCTCTTGTCCAAGCAGTAAAGAAAACATCCAACTGCACGCATTCTCAGACAGCAGTCAAAACGCCTATGGATCATGTGTGTATTTAAGATCTGTAGAGGACAATGGAACTATTCACTCACAACTGTTATGTTCTAAATCAAGGGTTGGTCCTCTGAAGGCAACTACTATAGCGAGGTTGGAGCTACAAGGAGCTGTTCTCATGGTTGAACTAGTAGCTAAGTTGCTCCCACTACTACCTGATCAAATAAAAAGGGTATGTTACTATACTCATTCAACCACGGTACTAGCATGGATAAAATCGCCTTCCTACACATGGGATAATTACGTTGCGAACAGGGTGGCCAAAATTCAAGCGAACACAGAGATACAACAATGGCATTTTGTGAAGGGAAGTATCAACCCGGCCGATATTGTATCTAGAGGGCTCGATCTACAAACACTTCTAAATACACCAACTTGGTTTAACGGCCCAGATTTTCTTTCAATGGATGAGATATTGTTAGAAACAAGGCCTTCATTGGCTCCAGAAGATATTCCAGAACGTCGAAAGGTGAAGTCTGTATTAACAGTGTCAGCAAATACCGATAATGATATCCAAATAGAACGAATCCATCACAAAAATTCCTTTCGGACACTACAAAACATATTTGCATACTGCTGTCGTTTTTACAGAAACTGCAGAAAGCACAAAACATTCAGAAATTATGGTCAGTTAACTGTAGATGAGCTGCAGCATGGTACTCGAATGATTTGGGTATATGTTCAAAAGAGAGAATTTCCAGATGACTACCGTTTTCTTCAAATAGGTTTAAATGTGCATAAAGGATCCAGCATAGCATCTTTAGCACCATTCTTTGATGAAAAAACAAAGCTAATTAAAGTTGGTGGGAGACTTAAAAACGCATCAATTATGGTGGATGCAAAGCATCAAATTTTACTGCCAAACAATCATTGGATAACAAAGCTGTTTCTTATAAATTTGCACAAAACTCATATGCACGTAGCACCTAGAGCGCTCATAGCAATTTCAAGGCAAAATTATTGGATTTTAAGTGTTGGCAGAATGGCACGAGAGACAGTCTTCAAGTGCGTTGAATGTTTTCGTTCTAATCCAAAACCTATAGCGCAAATCATGGGCAATTTACCGAAAGAAAGAGTCACACCATCCCGTCCCTTTTATTACTGCGGGGTTGATTTTTGTGGGCCTATTAAAACGCACTACAATATAAGAGGAAAAGGTCCAACAAAATCTTATTTGGCGGTATTTGTGTGTTTCTCAACAAAAGCAGTTCACATTGAAGTGGTGGGAAATTTATCCTCAGAGTCATTTATCTATGCACTAAAGCGATTTATTGGTAGAAGAGGCATGTGTCATACAATTTTTTGCGATAATGCAACTAATTTTGTCGGCGCAAAAAATGAGCTGATGGAGTTAAAAATGGCATTCGAAGCTCAAAGCAATCAAGCGGCTATATACTCGATGTGTTTGGAGAATGGCATCAACTGGAAATACATACCACCTCGTTCACCACATTTCGGAGGGCTTTGGGAGGCTGCTGTTAAGTCTGCAAAGGGTTTTCTAGTGCGCTACCTTCGGGAAGCGTCGCTTACATTAGAAGAGTTGGGGACAGTGGTAATACAAATAGAAGCAATCTTAAACTCAAGGCCGATTACTCCTATGTCATCAGATGCAAATGACCTAGAAGCCCTTACACCAGGTCATTTTTTGATTGGAGTCCCACTCACAACTTTACCAGAACCAGATATTGGCGATTGCAATCTCAGCAGCCTTAAAAGGTTCCGTCAAATAAAATATATTCAGCAGCATTTTTGGAAAAGATGGTCAACTGAATATCTTCACCTATTACAACAGAGATCTAAATGGACCCATGAATCAGTGCTTCCTGGTGCAATGGTTATAATAAAAGAAGCAAATGTTGCTCCAATGAAATGGAAGTTAGGTCGTGTAGAGGAAGTTATAAAAGGCAATGATGACCTGGTACGCGTTGCAACTGTTAAGACGCAGAATGGGACATTCAAGCGTGCAATTCACAATTTATGGCCATTGCCCATGGAAGATGAAACTTCAGCAGATGAAGCTCAAGAGACTCTACAAAGCAATCAGCGGTGTAAGACAAATGTCAAAAAAATTCCCAAATCACTTCTTTCCGTGGTCCTCATGGTTTTATCAATCTTCCCTCTATCAATGTCTCAAAAAATTGAACGTGTAAATATAACTCAATTGGATAATGCAACTGGCATATATTTTGAGGACATTGGGAAAATACAAACCATTAACAGCAATTGGAATATTTATGTATACTATAATCTAACTACTTATGTTCATGAATTAAATCAGATAAAATCATACCTTCACCAGATTGAAGAACTTTGTGGACAAGAAGTAGCTAAACACGTATACTGCCAACCAATTACAGAGCAAGTTCGACATAGACTCACAATAATAGAGCACAATAACGAGCTCCTCGACAATTACAACATGGGCAACAATTCAAGAACCAGATCACGCAGATCTCCTCTGGACATTGTAGGAAAGTTAGCAAGTAGTCTATTTGGTGTTCTTGATCAGGATGATGCTAAGCACATTGAGGATCAGATAAACATAGTAAATCAACACGAACATCATCTGAGAACTCTAATTCAAAAGCAGACTTCCATTGCAGATTCTACAGCAAATCTTTTGAAACGCAATACGCTCCAAATAACTCAACAGTTTCAAGCCTTAAATGTCTACTTATCGAGCATCACAAACGCAATAAAAGAAAAACTAAACCTTAATGAAGTTAAGCAAAACATTGCTTCGTTGACTTCGTACTTGATTTTGATTATTTCTAACTATGAGAAGGTTCAAGATGTTCTTCTAGATGTGCTGCTGGATCTAAATCACGCAATGATAAACCCACAAATAATAACTCCAAATCAACTGACCGAACAAGTTATGGTAATTAAGGCACACCTTCCATCAACATTGACACTGGCTAAGGGATCAACGATGGACTTGTATAAGATGATGTCTGTAAAAGGGAGAGTTCTTAAAGAAACAGTAGTTTTTGAAATACGACTACCACTGGTAGATACCACTAAGTTCCAGTTGTTTTTAGTGTACATCCGATCCCTATTTTAAAAGAATCCTCAAGCTTTTTAGTTGAAGTTACATCCCAATTTCTTGCAATTTCATTGACAAGGGATGCATTTTTCCCGCTGTCCGAGCTAGAACTTAGTCAATGTCGCATTCTCAACAGTTTCTCTGCAAAAAATTGCACCCTACAAAGCAAGCAGTCACGAGTAGTTGTGAAATAGCCTTGCTAAACCACAAAAATAATGCGTTGCACGAATGCAAGTTAAATAAAATACCTGTCGCAGATTACTGGAAGGCACTTCAAAACTCCAACACTTGGATATTTTCTACAGTTTCAAATACAACTGGGCATCTTGTATGCGAAGATTCCACTGAAAGCCTCTCAGTATTCGGAAATGGCTTACTCGAATTTAAAGAATCTTGCTTGCTGAAAATGCCATCTTTGACTATTAAAGGGGAACGGGAATAAAAAATAACATCACCATAAAAAATTCCTTTATTCCAAAAACCGACATAAACGCTTGGATTACAAATCGCACAGAATCTAACATCAGCAGTCCTCCACAAATAAATAAATAAATAAAATAAAATAAATAGGGTGGCGCAACAGAGCGAGGAGCCCCTAGGCCTAGCGCATTTCTCACAACCATGCCTAGTGAGGGAATGGATGGAATGGAGGGGACCTACAATTTTTTGCCGGTTCCGAACGGCTAATTGAGAATGCGCTTTTCATGGCAATGAATTTACTAACGGAGGACTTGCCAATTCCTCGTGAAAGGCGATACCCGTGGAAAAACATTTTTGCATTTTGCCTCTGCTGGGATTCGAACCTCGAACCTCTGGGTTATAGCAGGTGGACATGCTAACCATTACGCCACGGGTACCACAAATAAAGGAAATGGAAAAAATAGATATTTCGAAGCTAAAAGACCAAATCGACAGTGTGATGCAGCAATCAGAAGACGCCACATCGAAATTCAATGTTCACGATTATCATCATTACGGGCTGGGCTACTTGTTATTGGCTGGCATGATTGGGATTGGCATCGCTTACTGCTACCGACGAAGGCACCCAGTCGCTGCTCCCAGACGTGGTATTTCTAGATTTAATGTAAATATTTAAGCATAGCATGGAATGACCTTGCATTTTTAATTGTTAATTTAATTTTTTTATTTATCTCTTTGAACATTATTTCATTTTGCATTTTACAAATTTTGTGTAAACAGTAAATTAATAGTGTTTACATTTGTTTTGTTTGTGTAAATTTTGTTTTTAGTTTGTTTTAATATAAGAACACAAATATTGATGAAATTAAAATGTATAAAATATTCATTAGAAATTTAGTTTAGAGAGTTAAAAACCCTCAAAGGGGGGAGTATGTCAAAAGTAATGTCAGCATATGTTAAAAGTATTGTCAGCAATACTTCAATTGTGGGAACAATTCAATAATTCAGGTTCACGCATATCGTGTATCAACTATAAATGTCTGGTCCCACAGTTGAGGTATTGCACGCGCAACACAGTTTTGCATGCTTGCAATTCTTGTGTATTGCCAAAACCAAAATGTATAGAGACAATCGAAAAATAAAATGTGTTGACTGATAGAGTCGTTATTAAACCGTCGTTGCGTTAATACTTGTTTCCTCTTTCTACACCGTCGTTGTATTCGTACTTGTTTCTACTTTTTACAGAGCCATTCCAGGAAATTGCAAGGCCAATGAACTCGACAAGAAAGGAACCCTCATGCCAATGTCACTAAGCAAAACTACAATTGGCATGACTATTGCTACGTGTAAACTTATGCTGAAAGAAGCTATAAAGATAACGAATAATAGATTGAGAAATACCACGACTTGCATGGCTACCAAAAAGATCTGCCCAAAGCTGGATTTAAAACGTACCGAAATTGTGTTATCCTTAAGCAGATTGCACTTTAGCTCCGACACCAGTTAAAAACGGACACTGCCTCATAGGCAGACAGGCCGCAAGGGGCATTGTTCCATCGAACGATTTCTGTGGAAGCTGCATGGACGAGGAAGAAGAGGAAACCATTCCACATCTTCTTTGTCCATGCCCTGCCCTCTCTCAAAGACGTTAAACATTCTTGAGAGAGTACTTTTTTGACGATCCAAGTGATCTCAGAAACATAGACATTCATAAATAATCTTCACCGCCTTACAGAAATCTGAAAATGGTTTAAATAAGAGCCAATTCCTCAAAATTTCTTCTGGTATCATAACGGACTTATTTTGGTCGGTCGTTTTCCCGACACCCACCTTTTTCCTAACCTAACCTAACCCATACACGCACATTATTATTTTACATAAAATATTTTCATTATTATTGTCGTCGTCGAAGGATTACTTCAGCTGTCATAATAACAATCTATGCACGCTTCAATGCAGTTTAATCCACTTTCCTTTCACTCAAAAGATGCTCCACATCTTGTTTTGCAATTTAGTCAATAAAGATTCTGGAGCTGGTCGGTGCGTCATTTTTTGTGGTATCAATATTCCGAATTCATTTTTCTAGTCCCATTCTTCTGGGTTTATTTCTCCTCCGAGCGATTTTTGAATTTGTAAAAATACTTTTTTACAATGTTCGAAACCGGTATCTGCATTCTGCAGTCTATGGTAATGACGCAGGTATTTTTAACAGCTGCTTTTAAAAAAGCTATATCTCAATTCATTAGGCTCTATTATTTTTTTGATGGGGGGGTGGGGCACCGTATACAGGCATTTTACACAAGCTCTAAAAATTCTATCGGTATTTTGAAAGTCTATTCTATTTTGAATTTTTTTTTTGCAAAAACGTTCCTGCCACGTTGGAAAAATCTGACGTCATATAAAAAAAAAACAACAACAACATCCAGTGAAAGCAACAAAGCATGTAAGAACAGAATATTTATGCTCCCTACTCTTTGGTAATATTTTTTCTATGGTCTTGGAAGAGTACGTTTCTTGTAGTACCTATTTTGCGTTTGGGCGGTTTTCGAAAATAAATTTCTCGGTCTGTTGGTGAGAGCGCAGTCAATAAAACTAAAACATCTGCATCTTCGAAGGTGCGGACACTACAGCAACGTTTTCAGAAGGCAGATTAACAGGAGTTTCAATTATAAGTTAGTCGGAATCAGCTCCTGCTTGATAAGAAAACATTTTATTTTCTCACATTGTTTTTCGTAGCATATCTATGAGCCTACTCTAATTTTTGGCGTTCAATTACAATGTCTCCTGCTCATTGAACATTCATACCCCACATTTAAATCTTCCTGAGAAGAGATAAGTCAATTAGGATTTTGGTAGAGGAGAGGCCCAAATACGCTTTTTACCCTTTTCATCAGTGCACACTGCACAGTCATAAAAATTACCTTTAAACAATCAATTCTTAGAAAACTACTCCTATTGCAAGCTTTTGCAGTAAAAGGTCGCAAAAAACCCAAAATTAGATTTTTTACCTGTTCTAGATTTTTCTAAGTATCATAAAATAAATGAGATAAGTTTTATTTTGTTCATCTGTAAAACATAAAGAAACTCTAAGATAAATAGGCATTTTCTAAAAAAAAAAATTACCTCAAAGTTAAAACTTTCCTGGAGGAAGAAAATTTCAACACAATTTTAAACTGAGAATATGGCAGCCCTAAGCCTTCAAGATTTAAATACAATTTTAAAGATTTATTTCTACAAAAAAATTAAATCTAAAGTTAGGTTTCTATCATCAGTATTGACAGAGAAATCGAATTTAACACAGGTCAGGGTACACCAAAGCTAGCTTTTTTTATTAAATTGTCAAAAAGTGATGTCAAAGTTGAGAAACGGACTTTACTCATAACGTATAACAATTTTTTTCTTTGAATTTGACCAAGGATCATACATCCCAAAGTATGTAACACGAATTACGGGACACCCTGTAGTTTAAGTCTTAAGATTGTTTCTGTCAAGGTTTTCATCCCGATATTCCCACTGGAACGGAATTAGGAACAGAAACCAGGAAACTACTTGACAGATTTAAGACACTTTTTAAGCATTAGGATACTAATAAATGAAAAGATTAGTAAAATTTTTAACAAAACACTTCCTCAGATGTACATTTCAGAAGCAATGAATGCTTCCATCGTCAGTCAGAGATTTATAAATTAAATTAAATTATTTGTCAAAAAACTAATAAGAAACAAGGATACTACATCATCCATCAGTAACTAAGAACATATTTCATCCCTATATTCCGCCGGGAACAGAAACGGCAACTAGAACGGGAACTTTAAGACTACAAACTAGAGCATCAACGCCGGGTGGCTCAGCTTGTTTTAAATAAATATAAAAAAAAAAATCATCTCAAAATATATGTTTATATCCACCCACAGTGTGGGTGGTGTATAAGTTGGTGTTGAACCGCATTTTTGAGAAATATGTCAAAGAGAACCAATTGCAGTCGTTTCAGTTGAAAATTTCGAGTGAACTTAAAGATGTTATTGATATTGTCATTGTTATTGAAAAGCAAAGTTCAGCTATTAAAAATAAAATTATATTAATCTTTTATCTAAATCACCGATTCGCACGCTCGTTAGCAGTATGAACTTAGAACTCAGTAGAACTTATTTTATCTTTTCATTTTAATGACAAAACTTATACCAAATAGAACTCGCACGAATTCTGGCAATGGCATGAAATGTTCAATTTAAACGAATTCAATAAGGCGGTGTTTAACGAACGATCTTTTTAGCTAATGCCAGAAGAATCCCTCCTAGCAGTTGAAGGAAATCGCCCAGAAAATCTCTGCAAAGCAAATCGAAAAGGTGATGATTTTTTCATTCATTCATAACCACGTGTATAAAATAATATTATATTTATATCTTTTGATTGTTTTACTGGAAGAATTTAAATGTGATCAAGGAGACAATTCCTAAGAATGTTATGACCAACAGAAAACTGGTTCTATCGATTAGATGCAGAGTTATCGCATTTCGAGCGCGAGAACAACATGCGGTCGGGTGACGAGACAGATAGCTCGGGCTGTTAGAGGACGAGCGACCTCCGCTTCACAACTGTTGACCTTTCGTATGGTCAGGCAGCTGTTTCGGGAAATTCTTTTCTTTCTTTTGTACGCGCCTGGAATCCCTGATTAAAGTTACTACAATTAATAATTTTTTCGTGGTGATAATTTTAAACGCAACTAAGCGACCGATTTAGATGAAATTCGCTGAGATTTCTCTCAGATCTCAGTAATATTATCGAAATGATATACCTAAAGTTTGAAAGGTAGCGTGTAAATAAATGATTTTTCGGGGGTCGAATATGTCGAAAAAATTGCCGAAAATGTAAATTTTGGAGTAAAAAGGCTCCAAAATTTAGAATTTTGCACTTTTTTAAAGCAGCTTATAAAACAAAATGTAATATCCCAAAAATAAATAAATAGTGTGGCACAACAGAGCGGGAAGCCCCAGGACATATCGCATTTTTTACAACTATGCCTTTTCGATTGAAAAACCAACTCTCTTATTAATTTTGGTCGCAGCTATATGGTTCTTTGGGATCTTAGGGCAGCCATGGTCCCATCAACCAGTGGCGAACTCACGGAGAACCCTGCCAAAGCAACCAACCACTTGCGACTAGAACGGACGGTTCTGCAAAACGTTATACCTTTCCTTTTCACTTTCCGACTCCTGTTTACCTATCCCATCCCTGCACTTGGATTTTAATCAATCTTTTCGAGCAGCAAGGCTGGAGACTCGATGACAACACTATGTATAAATATCGCATAACGACAGAAGGAGTCTGTCCCAATAATCTCACACACAAACCTACACTAAAAACATCACGTTAAACATCTCATACAGAAACCTGCGTTCATAAACGAGTGATCATCATACATACATTCACGCATACCTACACTGATACACACAAATCGCTCATCAAACACAAACCATTCATCACAGACCGACAGACCTGTTCTGCCATAACTTTTTCGACCATAGATGTAGCTTACCAGAAAAGTGCACATGTTGTCGACTTATTGCTTCCGCATCAAAAAAATGGGCTCTAAAGTCATCCGTCAGCTGTAAGCCGAACAATTTTCTAGATCGTGGAAATTTGATAGCTAGACCATTATAACGAGATTTGCAAGGAGAATAGAAGGGAAGAACACCGAATTCTCAAAAAGAAAAAAGAAGCAGCATGAGAAGCGTTCTTTTGAGGAAATTGAGAGATGCCATGACAGGAATGAAGTTCAGAAGATTTACGAAAAGATAAAAAGATCTTCCCAGTATGGCAAAGCCTGTACTCAAGCTTGTAAAAACGATCTGGGAGACACTTAATAGAGACGCAGCCGCTATTGAGGATCCGGAAAGACCACTTCTGCAGACTTCTTAACTGCGGTGAAGACTCAAAGTCCGCTGTCAGGCAGAATGTCTCATTCAAATTGGACGATGATCAATATAAATCAAATAAGACTGCAAGCGCAGATGGTCTTGATGCTAAACTTTTCAATGCCGCTGGAGACCAGTTGGAAAGGAGTATGCACCAGCTGATCTGCATGATATGGTCGGAGGAAAGCAAGCCCGATGAATGGAACCCCAGTATTGTATGCCCGATCCTAAAGAAGGGAGACCCTCACAATTAAGCCAATTATAGAGGGATAAGCCTCCTTAACGTCGCTTATAAGATCTTGTCTGCTTGATAGGTCTTTATCAATGTGGTTTTAGACCAGAGAAGTCCACAATAGACCAAATTTTCACATTGCGGCAGATCTTGTAAAAAACCCGAGAACATAATATCGATATTAATAATCTCTTTATCAATTTCAAGGCTGCGAATGACAGTATTTATAGAGACGAGCTGTACAGAGCCATCTCTAGTTTCGGCATCCATGCAAAACTCGTATTACTTCGCAGATGACTCTGGAGAATTCACGCTGCTCCGTCAAGGTCGGTAAAGAACTCACCAAGACCTTTGATGTCAAAAAAATTTTAGGCAAGGCGACAAGCTGTCATGCGACTTCTTCAACATCATACTTGAACAGAATGTAAGAAACTCAAACGTCAATACCAGAGGATCAATCTTTCAAAAGTCTGTACAATTACTCGCCTATGCAGACGATATTGACGTAACGGGAAGAAAAAAGCGTGATGTCATAGGTGCTTTTGTGAGTATTGAAACAGAAGCGGCAAAAATGGGTTTGATGGTTAATGAGGGCAAGACGAAGTATATGCTGTCATCAAACAAGGACACAGAACATCGACGAATTGGACAAAACGTCATAATAGACAGACATAACTTCGAGGTAGTACAGGACTTCGTCTACCTAGGATCCGCAGACACGGACAACAACATCAGTTCGGAGATCAAACGGACAATAACTCTTGCCAACCGTTGCTTCTTTGGATTAAGAAGGCAATGGAGAAACAAAACTCTCTCCAGAAAAACCAAGGTGACCTTGTATAAGACCTTGATCATCCCAGTCCTGCTTTACGGCGCGGAAGCATGGACCTTATCGAAAGCGGGTGAGGAAACCCTTGGTCGTTTCGAAAGAAAAATTCTCCGAATGATCTTTAGTCCCGTATGCGAAGACAATGTTTGGAAAAGAAGATACAACAACGAGCTGTATGAGCTGTACCGAGACATGGGCATAGCCAGAAGAGTACGCATCGCGAGGCTACGATGGTTGGATCATGTTGAGCGGATGGACCCAAACGCTCGGGCTCGTCGGGTTTTCGAAAGCATATTGCAGGGAAACCGCGGAAGGTAAGACCTCGTCTTAGGTGGCGCAATCAAGTGGATGAAGACCTCAACCGACTTAGAGTGCAAAATTGGAGAGAGTTCGCCCGAAATCGAAGTCGTTACAGAAGGATGTTGATTGAGGCCCAGGTTCACCCCGAACTGTAATGCCCACCTGAAAAGAAGAAGAAATTCACTAAGAAAATGTTCAGCTAAACGAGTGTTTAATAGGCTACAATTAAAATCACCACATAATAAAGTATACGAATAGGAACAGGAACATGACTCCAAAATTGTTATCAAAGGTATGGTGCTGATGTTGTTATATGGGCTATAAACAGATCCAACAAAAACACTCTCAGTGCTACATAATAATACTAACAGAAACATACTCTAAAGGACAGTTATCATCCGATCATCAGGATACTTTTTTACTAACTTATTCGTAAGTTTTTTTTGTTTAATCGTATCTATGTCAGATAAATTATCAAGAAAATTAAAATTTCCGTAAAGCTTTTGGTAAGCACTTTTACGTACGCTCAGTGTCTTAAATTCGGTAATACATATTGGTGCGAAAATGTTCGTGACCAGGTGAAGTTATTGTTTCATTAGCCCGTGACTCATCTGCTTGAATTTTTCTAGTTTTCTTGCGACCTGTATCATAACGATAGTTAACTTGAACTCCAGACAGTGCTTTTGCCTTTTCCTCATATTCAGAGTATTGTTTGTCCCTCATATCTTGAAGAAATAATGCCAAAGAACCATAAATTTGTACGACAGATGATAAATCCACACGAAATCCTTGAAGCTTCTTACTTGCACAATTAAAACGATCTAAAATAACATTCCAAACTATGACCAAAATTGCAGTTTCTAGGTGCTGTAATTTTCGCTGCAATCCTGTAGCTTCAGATCGCGTAGTCGGTTTTTCATCACGATTTTGAGCAATAAAGTTCATCGCATTAATTATTCCAGGCCATTCTTTTTGTAACGCATAACATGCGTCATGACGAGCAGACCAACGAGAGAGAGAGACTCTTAAGTCTTAAACTTGTATGCTGCACTAAGATTTTTCAACGATGTGTTGATATAGTGAAAAAATTATATAGTTCTTGTAAAGTAGAAAAAAAGTCAACTGCTTCGGTTACAGATTCAGCTGCACAGGTTCCTACCAAATATAACGAATGGGCAGAACAAGGAACATATTCTGCTAATGGATTAATCGTTTTGATTCTTGACTGAACTCTTGAATATAAACCTGACATATTGCTTGCGTTATCATAGGATTGACCACGACAGTTCATTATGTCCAATCCATTGTTTTCAAGAGATTTTAATAAAGCATCTTCAATGTCTTTAGCCTTATGGCCAGTATTTGGTAAAAATTCTAAAAATCTCTCAATAATTTCACCGTTACCACGTACATATCTAATAATTACCGTATAAGCTGGTCAACATGTTCAATGTCAGGCGTAGAATCCACAATCACACCAAAATACTTAGCAGATTGCACTTCTTTAGAAATTTGTTGCAATACTTTATTTTGAATTAATAACATAATTTCCTCATATATTGTCTTAGATAAGTACAAAGTATTTCCACGGAGTTGGTTTTCGGTCGCAACCACCGCTACTTGCACTTGGGTCCGAGACATCGAATGCAAAAAATGCAAAATGTTCAAGTTGCTTGTGCTCTGTGTTTTGCTGTTGGCGGCGGAAAGGGTTGTTGTTTTATTTCGGCAATGTTTGGTTATCGTAGACATGCGATACGTATAGCTTATGGACATGACTGCCCGTCGCGTCGTAGACAAATAGCAAGAAACTCTATAACCAACTTTAAAACTTCCACTTTTTAGACGGCACTCGTAAAACTGAAATAATTACTGAAACTCGCTTACAGACACAAAACGCTTATTAATTCTATATGTTAACGAAACAAAGTCAAACTTGTTAATACCTGCTACGCGTAGCGCTGTTGTTTTCTGTGAAAATGTTAAACACACTCACCTCCTCAATGGAACTCATTCTCAATCACATACGAAATACTCTGAAACTACTCAGAATAGCTTACTAAGACCTCAAAACGTCAAAATCTGATAAGAACTCGATTTTTGAAAATCCAGGTGAAATCGTCTATTTTCAAAGAAAAGCATGAAAAGGTTAAAAACCAATATAGGTATGTAATTTCAAATACTTAATATACATATGTAAGAGTAATCTCACCAAAGATACAAAAGTGAAAAAATATTTAAGAGGTAGGTAGGTAATTCGCAAAGAACATTATCAACTTGATTGTTTCCTTTTTATAGCCTTATTTGATATTACACTATGATTGATTCCATCAAAAATTAGTAATGCACTTGAAAAGTCAATGAAAAAATAAATTATGTGATAGTCCATAGAAAATTTTTAATAAATTCAAAAAAAAAAAGAAACGTAGCCAATTTAAAAATAAATTTTTGCTATATTTCTACGGCTCTTAAATTTTAACGATCTGAAAAATTTTGCCGCTCCCCAAATCGTGCCGCCCTAGGCCCGGGCCTCACGGGCCTAGGCGTTAATCCCTCACTGGCTTACCTCCACAAAATCTTCCATGTCTAGTTCCTGTATAGAGTGATTATCCAAGCAATTCTACAATCGCTAAAAAGAAAAAATAACTGCTTCGTGACAAATGCGAAATGTACCGCATTTCTCCATGGAAAATTACTGTGATTATTTTAAATAATTTTTGAGCATTGCTTAAGGATTTTCTCATGTATATATTTCGAAAAAGATGATATTGAAAGCTGTTTTTGAGTTTTTGCGAATATAACGAACGGCACTTTATTTTTGTGTTATGTATACAGAATGTAGATATAGACACGATAGGCTAACTAGACCAGGATATTTAAACAAAATCACTGCAGCCTGACATGTGCGTGAATCATAGCAAATGATGCATAAATCGTGCAGAAAAAGTATAATTATAATTTCCATTAGAACAATATTATGTGAATCCAATTTGCTTCGGTAGGAACCATGAAAAACATGGAGAAGCCTTATTTAATGGAATGTACTAAGGAATCCATGACAGTGTTGTGGGAAGTCTTTTACTGTGTCGGTCGAATATGAATCGCACTGCTGTGGACTTCCTTGCCATTGTTGCTCTCGCAGCAACTCAATCAAACAACAAATTTTTAACGTTATTGGAAAATATACACAAGGACGAAGAATTTCAGAGTGTTTTAATTTTGAAAGAAGTATTCAACGACACTTCATTTGACGATAGCTTCATCTATGATGTGTCGACAACGTTGCAAGTTCCAGTGATAATTTCAACCGCATCCACTTCGTTCTCAATAAAAGCGGAATTTAATGAGAATATTCTTACCATCGTCTGCTTGGATTTTAAGAAGCTCATTCTGCAAAAAGTCTTGAAGTACCTTCAACACATGCGATCCTGTAAGACAATATTTCTCTTTAACAGCCAATCAAGTGATGAACACGAACTGGAGGAGTTATTCAAGTTTTGTTGGGAAAATCACATGATAAACGTGATGGCAGTTTTTCAATTCATTTCAATTTCATTTTCAAAACTCATCAGTGTTTTACAGGTACACCAATATTCCGGTTTTCAACATTGAAAAAGTCAATTTCATTGAAAGACAAATGACGAATGTATATTTCCCAAATCGCTTACGAGATCTCAAAGGAACTTACTTGCCTGTAATATTTGGAGGTACCGATCCAGAAATTATTGTTTCAAAAAACCCACAGGGGGACAACGTTATCAAAGGATACATAGGACATCTATGGGATGCCCTAGCGACAAAACACAATGCCAAGTTGAATAAATCAAACGTCAATCTTATAGTTCCTATAAGAGAATTGAAAGAGTTGATATTCAATGGTGAATTTGAAATACTAGCTGCATTTGCGCACACTCGAGAAGTTTCTATGGACTGGATCTCCTATCCTATCAATAAAGTTGATGCGTGTATAATGATTCCAGTTGAACCTAGGGTTCCCATATCTAAAGTGTTTGGAATAGTTTTTCAGTTGGATGCTTTCCTTATTACAGTCGGACTGATCACAGTGTTGTCAGCATTGTTGAGGCTAGCCACGGTTTTATGCGATGATGGCAAAAAGTTCTGCTTTTTCAAGGAAAATTGCTTTCGATGTATACTTGGACAGTCCTTGAAAGAGAGATCCAATACCTCTTTCAGTCTTAAGATCTTGTATACTGTGATTTTCTATTTTGGAATCATGCTGGTGACATCGTATGACGCATTCCTTCAAACTTTAATGACAAATCCCCCATTTGAGAGAAAACTACAATCCTTTCAAGATCTGCTTGAATCAAACATCAAGGTATTGGCTTTCAAACCGGACGTAGAAAATTATTTTGCAGAAAATCCAGATTTCAAAAATCAATATCAAAATATCTTCAAGAAAGTAGATGACTACAATTACATTGTCCATCAATTGGAGATTTTAAATCCAAAGTATGCACATCTTATCAGTAGCATCAAGTGGAACAATATCCAAATTCAACAACAGCTGTTAAGTCAGCCAATGTTTCGTTATCCTGAGGGAATGTGTTTAAGGACGAGAAGCCTGCCTTTTTTCACCATTGATGAGAACTCAATTTATAAAGAAATTTTAAACTTTCTACTTTTGGAGACATCCTCATCTGGTTTGATGGATTTTTGGTTAAGGCGTTCCTTTTATGAACTTCTTGAAAATGGAAAGATAACGTTGAAAAATCAATCGAGCGATTCAGAGCCGAAACCAATAAGAGTTGAGGACCTGAAGGGTGGTTTTATGCTACTGGTCATTGCTCTTGCTTTAAGCACTTTGGTCTTTTTGGGTGAGATATATGTTGACAGGAAAAGAAGGAATGGACTTCATTGGTGGAAATAAACTGATCATTGTTGAGTTTTTCGTGCCGTGATAAGACGATCTTTCCCTACCCCTGGCTGGTAGGGATTAATGTAAGAAACTGAAATTTGTTTTGAGCTGAATGTCTAAATACTAATTGGTGCAGTTACTTATCCTACAAGAAATGACTTAATTTTTAACTTATCTTCATTTTTGATATAAAATAAGCACTTTGTTTTTTTGATCCTGCTACTAATAAATATATAAAATTGTGTTTCAAGAACTCACTGAAGTTTTAAAATTGTTTAGTAAAATAAATATAATAATAAAGAAAAAAGCTGCGGCTCAGATTTATGTATTCATTTGAAAAAGTAATAAGGGTTGTGCAACAAAGCTATGAAAACCTTGTGGGGTAATGCATTTGAAGGGCCTACATTTTTAAGTCGTTTCCAAACGACTTGGTCAAATAGCGCTATTCGTAGCAGCGTTTGAGTCTCGGAGGAAATGCTAATTCATATATTACGTATACGGAAAGTTTGAAAAATTTATCTGCTGGTGTTCGAAGTTTTTGGAACAGCTTTTTGTTTTGTTGAGTAAAAGTTCTTCGCCTTTTGTATTCAATTCATATTCGAGATTTTAATATTAATATTCAGAGGTCGCTCATCGTAAACTTCCAATACAACAACAATAAAAGTTTGTTAGAAATATTCATTAAATGAGACTACCTTGCAAATAACTACTTGTTAAAAAACAATCAACTACTCCTTTTTTTCTCAAATGTCATACATAGAATATGTTCGATTTCTTTTTACTCTCAATAAAATTGCTGTACAACTAAGTTCTTCAAACTAGATAAGTTTCATTTCTTGTTTCTTAGGACTCCCATTCAAATAATCTTTTAACATAGGTTATGGGCCAAATCCACAATTAAAAGGAACAAGAAAACAATCAAAAAAGCAAACTTTCTTTGGAAGAAAATAGCAGAACAAGAAGCAAAGAAATCAGTCGGAAAAACGAATTGCTCTTTAGAAGAAGTTTCTGGAACAAGGAACTAAGAAATCATTTTTGAAATTATCTCAGTTGCTTAAGAAGGAAGTGCGGGTTGTATACGTACTACTAAAACTTTTCGCAAGAGTTATGGACGGAGAACTTAATCGAATTAATAAACTTCACGGAGGGGAAGGTTGGGCGGTCTGGAAGTTCCAGGTCAGTGTGCTTTTGAACGCATAAAGCAAGGCTAAGTTGGAGCTGGGAGTTTGGAAAAAATTAGACAGTGAGATAGCTTATTTTATGTAAGAAAAGTATTTTCCTAGAACTCTGAGGATATTAAATGCTTTTCGATAAATACTGAAACTATAACCAACAAATGTAAATAGATAAACAAATTTAATGTAAATAATGTAATGTAAACAAATTTCGAAAGCAGCAACTTCAGATATGGTTTTATATATTTTAATGAAATTCCTATTCTTAATGCTCAATCTACGTCGTCGGGCACTAAAAGGAACCGTGAAGGCACAGTGGCAAGCAAAAACTTGAGCCCTCCCTCAAAGCACAAGACATTGAGAAGCAACTCTGTCAAAGTTAATGGTCCTTCTGTCCCGATGGAGCTAGTAGCAGAAGTAGTGAATTTCGAAAATAGATCGTTGTCAACTAATTCCAGTTCTGAACCTGAGTCTGGTACATCTTTCACACCAATAGAGACGGTTCCAAAACCGAAATTAATTTTTGTGTCTCGACTTAGGCCAGATTTTAATACAAACGATGTTTTGCATTATCTCGTTTCAAAGAAATTGATTCCTAATGAAAATTTTATTAAATGTAGTAAGATAAGCAAAACTAATAGCTTTGTGTCTTCGTTCAAATTGCTTGTCCCATCCTCGTCTTTTGACTCTTTTTGTGACAGTAACTCTTGGCCTGGTGGTGCTCTTGTTAAAGAATTTTCCATCAACAGGAGAGTTAAAAACAAAATGATTATAAATACTGCTCCAACAAACTAATTATAGATTTTCCCTCTTCTATCAAAATGTACACACAGAGAAAAACCATTGTAAATTCAAAAAAAACAAACATGATTCAACATTTTTTGCCAATGATATTGCTTCATAGACGTTTCATGTTAATTCATCATGATATTTTGGTAAAAAAAACAATTTGAATTTAATCCTTAATCATATTAATATTACATGTCAATTGAGGTTAAATCAACTTGGTTCACATGTTGAAATAACACTAAGAGTCATTTAGAATCAACTTGATCGTCATGTTGAATTCATTTGGTAGGCCTTGTTAAAACAACTAGGTCTTCCCTTAAAAACGATTTGACCATTCCTATTGAATCGTTTTGATTATCATATTGAATCAACCTTACAAATCATGTTAAAATGAATTCGTTCACATGTGAAAACAACATGACTTTTCCAGTTGATTCATTTCGATCCACTGTTGAAACAAAATGGCTTATCATATTAAAATAAACCGATTCCCATGTTGAAGCAACGCGATGATTTCTATTGAATCGACTCAGTTCTCATGTTGATTCGGTGTATGAAATCCTTTTGAAACAATTTCGAATCAATGTTAAATTATCAAGACATTTTCAATTGATTCAACATGTATAGCAAAGAAAAATATACATAAATAAAAAGTCACAAGAATGTTAGTTTTATTATTTCCTTTATTTTTTATCAATTTTCGAATTAAATCAAATCAACTTTAGATAAATACTAGGATAATGTATACCTATACCTATATACTACATAATTATATAGATGTATATTTATATATTGTTTCTAAAATATATTTTCCCATTATTACTTGGGAAAAGATGTAAGGGTGGACTTGTAAATTCGTATAGTTCTTTTAACAATATTTTGTTTTTTTAATTTGCCCACTTCATGTGACCGGAAATGATATAAATTTTAGTACAGGCTTTAGCTTTAGATATCTTATATAATTTACACGATTCCTTAGCTATAGCTTTGTAATAGTTTGTTTTATATTCTCTTTCACAGAAAATTATATTATTAGAACAAAAACTCAGAATGCTTTGATTTGGTTATGTTTTTAGTAAATTAAGTAAGGAACAAATGCTAGATAGTTTAAATTCATTTAGAAGAGGGATTCCAAAGAAATATTCTTGAATGGAAATCCAAAAACCTCTACAGCTATCCGGGTATTCTAAAGATAGTACATGCTACATACATTAACTTGAAATATATATCAAGGCTCGACAAAAAATTATCGAATTTCAAAAGCGTTTTATCGAAAACATAAAATTCTGTTAAATGTTAGATACTTAAGCCTATAACTAAATTAAATGGTTGAATGGTCAAATCTTTGTTAAATTTTTTATTTCTTAGGTCTGCAATATTTTTTTCATAATCACTTATCGTCGGAAGGTGAATGATGAAGTTCTCATTTGCATCTGGAATACTTATTTTCTCTGTGTGCTTGGCTTATTAACGAAACGTCCAGTAGGTAGTATTACTGCATTCAATGGAACCGTATGTATATGTATAAGTCTATGGAACATGGATACAAAGATAAAAGCCTTACCTTCAGTCAGAAATTGAAATTATAAAAAATAACTTACTTTGAGACGTTAAATCCTTCGAATTCAAAAATATTCCTCTTGATTTCTTATCATTTATGTTCAAATGATAATAGTTCGGTAATTTTGAACTGAATTCTGCCCATTTGCTTAAAAGCAAATTGCTTTTATTCGGAAGTAGAATTTCAAAGTCGATATCTAAATAAACGAAAAAAAAATTCTAAATTAATGCGAATAACGGTTAATGCAGCTCTTGAAATTTCTATTAAAGTAATCTAATAGATGGAGTATGAGGTATGGCTGTGAAGATCAGTTTAATTGCCAAATTGGTGTCTAAGAAAATTTTTAAGTGCCTTAGAAAAGATTATCTGCACAGTCATACCTTCAACATCTTCTAAATTATTTCAAAATTCTATCTTTATTCTATCTAAACTTCACCTCAACCAGTTATTACAAGAAAGCATAAAAAGCTGTCAGGTAACTAACAAGTTCAGGGGCCTTTGGATTAGAAAACAATTGCCAATTCGCCAAAAAATCAAAGTTTGTTGCAGATGATCGAATTTCCTTTTGTCTCAATGTAAATGTACGCTGCCCTTTATCCTTCACATCATCCCAGTTTGAAAAATCTCGTCAACCTCTGTAGTGATTCAAATCTGAGTTAAAGGATCATCTCCCAATTGTAAGGACTCATTTATTTTGAGCGTTTTGCTTTTTGATTAACATATCTGTCCCAAAGCTTTCCTCCAGGATTCTTTTTTTTACCACGTGGAATGAACTAATTAATATTCCTGAAAATAAAATTTTTAAAACAATAATTTATAAAAAAAAAAAGTCAGATATGCCAACTTTTATTTCATTAGGGAATTGCTCCAGTATTTCTCCTAATATTGGTGGAAAACCCTTAAGCGATAATTTAAAGCCGTTGAAAGAAATATCATCTAAGATTGTGTTTTAATTAAATCAGTTCGAAACGAGTCAATCAAATAGTTGCTGGTCTCGTAGAAGTCCAAAACCGCTTTCCCCTTGAGACTTTCAAGTAATATCAGTTTTAACTTCGAAAAATGAGATTTAAACACAAATCGACTATGACTTTAAATAGTATTATTTTTCTTTTTAGAATTTTACCATAATTTTAATTTTTAATGTTGTTTTGTTCTAAGATTAATTAATAATACTAATTTTAACAAGTTCCATAGATTATAAAGAGAGAATATTTATTATAAAGTATAATTCTTATGAGTTAAAGATTAATGAAGCCGTAACAATCAATTGTTTATATTATATACAATTAATAAATTTGTCTGAGTACTTACCAGTTAAATAATGCTTTGTAGCCATCAAATTAAATTTTTTCAAAAAATCATCCAACTTGTCTTCTTTTGCTTTGTTTTCTTGAATTATTGGTAGATTTAATATTATATAACCTTCATTGTTCGTCACAAAATCTATAATTTAATCTACTTCTGTAACCTGTGGATGAACAGATGTAGACAGACTTTCTTTTGAATTCATAATAGGCTCACTTTTCACTTACTTTTCACTTAATAACTTATCACTTCCGACACGAAACGCGACAACAACGAGAATGAACTGATAGAATACGCTCAAATATTTTGCAATTGCCTTGGTAGACAAAATAACGGCACTTGATATAAATTTTGTGAAATTCAATTACTAATAATGTGGTTTCAACATGATTTCATCTTAAATCAACAATCACTAAATTTGTTTCATGTAGCTTCGATTTGTTTCAACGCGACCCATTTTCATTATTACATGATTCAATGTTGAAACAAAATTGATTTCGTATGCATGCGTTATTCGAACACATTGCTTGTGCGGGATAAAAAAAAGGGTGTTCACCTAAACAAGAAAGAAAATGTTAGGTTCTTGTCAACGAATCCCAACATGAAAAACCTCATAATGGTACTGTGATTCGATTTTAGATATTTATATTTTTTACACTCTCTTATAATAAAGAAGTCAATTATAAAGAAAAATCAATTGTACTTTTCTTTTGAACTAATCAAAACATTGGATAAATTAATTTCTTCCATTGATAAAAGTACAAAAACATAGTATAACTACATACATAACAAAGAAATAGTATTTTCTATAATTCAAAATTTTTGAACTACTTTTATTAAATGATCTTTCTTTTACGTATCAAAATTTTGATTGGTTCAATATTTTTTGTATTACTATATGATATATATTAAATGAAAACTTAATGAAATTGTTAAAGCTGTTTTTTTTTTAACCGGTTTTTTGTTTTTCATTTTTTTTAAATGGGTTTTTTATAAAATCAAGATAGTATGCAAGTTTTAAGATCATGCCAGAAGATGTATCTATTGACAAAATATTTGAATTAAATCAAAGGTACAGTTTTGAAAATGTTTAAAAAAAAAAAAATTATGAAAATTTGAAAAACAAAAATTTCCAAATGCTGAATGTATTTTTTTTGGGACTTCTTAAATATGAAATTTCACCAGAATCGGGTTAGACATTAGCGAGAAAGTCGTTTTTGATTAAATTGGCAAAATGGGAGTACCATTTTTTACATCGTAAGAAAGATTTTTGAGAAATAATGCTTTACATAAAATCTAATCGAAATCAAAACCCCTTTTAGGCTGCTCTGCAAGAATCTAATTTCAAATTTTGAAGATAAGCAGTCAAGCAGTTCAGGCTGTAGATCCATATACGGACAGACAGACATAATTGTAGGACATACTTTTTCGTATTCTCTTTCATCGTTATATCATATTTGATTGCTATCTCGAAATTTTTTTTCTGCATGATTACAAAACATGCCTTATAGTACTTTTAATCGCTAGGAAAAATCTGTAAAATGAGCTAAACATTACCCTTTTCTTGAAATACTTGTTTTATTCTACGTAGATGACCGATGTAGTCTTGAAGCCAATATTAGAGGATTGTAAATGGATTTTCTGTGAAAAGTACCTTTCATTGTTTTTATAAATTTTCAAAAACTTAGAATGATTTTCACATTAGGTTTACAGTGTTTGACTTAGAATTCATTTGAGCATTGATTTTTTTTAAATGACCCTTAACAAGGCAAAATTTTTTGAAAATGTTATTTGCATTTTGAAACTTGATTACTCAAAAAAGGTTAGCAAAAATAACTTATTATAAAATGTTAGTTAAAGAACAAAGCTCTTTGTCGCATCTTATGCAAAACACCCTGTAGTGTAGACTCGAAAAATAACGGCACTTCTGTTAAATTCTGTGGAATTCAAATATCAATATTGTTATTTCAACATGATTTAATGTAAAATAAACAAGCACAGATTTTGTTTTAAATATGACTCAATCTGCTATTAACACGATTCATAGTTGAAACAAAGTTGTTGTTTTTATGTCTACATTCATATAGGAGGACTGTTTTTGTTTTTTGTTACTTAGAAAGATAAAGGGTGTTCATATTCAATCTAGTGAACTAAGAACACTCCCCCGTTACGCGATGTAATAAATTTCTTTCCTTGATATTCCTTAAGACTAAAATCTATGTATGTACTACATGGTATTTCTTTTTTTGTGTGACATGGCCTCATTTGTCATTATGTATCCAAAAATATGCTGCCTCGCTATGTTTTGTTGGTATCCAGTACATTCTGATTACATGTACATTTTATCATGAAAATAGATTTAAAAAATGCAGTTATCATAGATATACATTTAGTAAGACCGTGGTTGACAGAATTTTATAATTCATAAATAAGGTTAAATAAGAAAGATAAGACTTTTGTTTTCTTGACTTAACTTTTATTCTATGACAAAATTTTGCTTGAAAATGATTTGAGCGAAATGAAGATTGAAACAACATGATTTCGATTTGAAGTGAATGTGTTTGACGAATATAGAAGCGTTGTTGTTTTAATCATCTTTCCTCAACGCAAAGTTAAGAGTTGATTTAACAATTCAAGATGTTGTTTCAACATGTCACAATATCGTTTTGACAACAATCATTTTTATCATTGAATTTCAGTCTTCAACATTTTATTTCAACACGGCCGAATGTTAATTTCATTGAAACCAATTTGAATTCGACATGAACATACTTATGATTTGTTTTAAATCTTAATTATTGTTGAATCATCAATGTTATCGTTTAAAATAACACGTTGGAATGTTAAAACAAAATGAAATAATGTTAAATCAAAACGAAATCATTTAACGAAGAAAAAATCGCATTCCATTAAAATCGACAATTCATCACTTTGATTTTACGTTGCATTATTTTTCTGTGTGTAAGAGGTCTTCGCAGTAAAACTGCTGATTTGTATGTTAACTCCCACGTATTCAAACATGACGTGTTTGTTTGGACTGAAACTTGGCTAAGTCCAAGTTTCTTGAATTCCGAAATCTTGAGCCCTGAATTCTCGGTTTACCGTAAAGATTGGCACATAGACAGGCCAGATGAGGTCGGTGGTGGTGTTTTGATTTCGGTCAGGAACACATATATGTTGTCTCGTATACGCTTTCCGTTTGAACTGACTATTAATTTTGTTTGTGATAAAGTCTGTACACTGTCTAAAAATATTTTTATCGTTAACGTTTACATTGTTCCAAAAAGTTCAGCCTGTGCTTATGCTGAAATGTCGCTAATTTTGGATCATATTTTTGAATTGTCGGACCTAGAAAGCCAAATTCTGTTACTAGGTGACTTTAATTTGCCATTTGTCAAATGGTTACCCTCTGACGATGGATCATTCCAAAAACCCTCTCTAACTTCACCGCAGTGTGAGCTTTCTTGTTTAGATAATGTTATATCTACTGACTTACAGCAAGTAAGCTGTATTAGAAATTTCCAAAACCGTATGTTAGACCTTGTTTTCTCTTCCGAAGCTATTAGCACGTTTGTTCTTCAATCTAATTCAGGCATTACCAGAATTGATGATTTTCATCCCCCCTTAGATATTTTTATTGAACTAAGCAACTTACTTATACTTTTGACTTTCGAAAGGCGAATTTCGATTTGCTTTCGATTGAATTAAGCAGGGCTGGTATTGAAAATATATCAAACCTTACAAATATTGACGAAGCAGTCGCTTGCTTTTACTCCGTTTTAGAAAGTTGCTTAAAAAAAACCATTCCCCAGAAGACGCTCAGAAATGCTAGTTTTTGTCAACCGTGGTTTACCAAGGAACTTTTATCACACCTGTTTTCAAAAAGGGTAAAAAAACCGATATAAAAAACTACAGACTTATTTCAAAGCTCTCATGTATACCTAAGGTATTTGAACAAGTAGTTAGCGAAAGCGTTTCCTTTTTTTCAAGGAATGTTGTCTGCCACCAGCAGCACGGATTTATGTAAAGAAGATCGACGGCTAGCAACCTCCTATCCTTTCATCATAAGTGTTGCAGTGCCCTTGAATGTTGGAACGAGCTTGATTGCATTTACACTGACTTCTCTAAGGCGTTTGACCAACTGTCTCATAACATGATACTTTATAAACTAAAAGCCTTTGGGTTTCCCACAGTATTTATTGCTTGGATAAGTTCCTACTTAAAAAATAGTTCTTATGGAGTCAAATTTCGTAACGTTTTGTCAAAACATTTCAATGCTATGTCTGGCTTGCCACAAGGTAGTCATCTTGGTCCCTTGCTTTTCATTATTGCAATAAATGATGTAATTTCTTGCATATCCTATAACCTATAGCGACATTTTAATCTTTGCTGATGATATGAAAATTTTTAAAATCATCAAAAATGCTTCAGATCGCGACTTCTTACAAAAAGATATTGATAGTTTTGTTGTATGGTGTTTAATGAACGGACTAACTTAAACACTTCCAAGTGCCAAAGTATGACTTTTTCCCGCAAAAGATCTCCTAGCATTAGAGAATATTCAATATCGCAACAATCTTTATCACAAGTTTCTAGATTCCGTGACCTTGGTGTTCTTTTTAGTACCAACCTCGAATTTAATGAACACATCAACCTCATTATTAACAAAGCTAATTCAATGCTTGGCTTTATTAAGCGATGGGCAAAGGAATTTAATGACCCTTATGTTACCCTCTCTTTATACAACTGTTATGTTCGTCCCCATCTAGAGTATGCTTCTCAGGTGTGGTCACCATTTTATGATATTCATAAATCACGAATCGAAGCAATACAGCACAGATTCATACGCTTCGCTCTCAAAGGTCTTCCTTGGGAAGATCCTTTCAATCTCCCTCCTTATGAAAATCGTATTCGCTTATTAAATCTTCAAACCCTCTCACAGAGAAGAATCAACAATGATTTAGTATTTTTTCATCAAATAATAAATCGGTTATTTGATGCTCAACTCAAATCCTTTTATTGCCGATTTCAACATTAATAAGAGTAGTTTAAAATTAATATTAAGAACCAGTGTACCATCTGCATGATTCATGTTTAGTAGATTTTTTAATACTGTAGTTTAATCTCATTTTTTATTTATAAGATAACCTTGTTTAGTAATGTTTCACTATTTTAGTTTGTTCTCTTTATGTTAATTTAATTTAAGTTATACATACTTTGTTATATTTGTAATATTTTTTTTATTTTCCCTCGTATACGTTCTCTTTATGCTTGTGTTGGCGTTATTTACTAACCACTAACACTTGCATTAATGATGAAGAGCGTAGATAAGTGTGTACTGACGAGCTTGCTCTAAGTTCAGTGCCACTTAAGTCTCTGAGATGCGCAATAACTGGAAACAGATTTAAGAATGTACTTTTTGATGATAGCAAGTTCATGCATAGATACGGCGAAGCAATCGATTCGCGGAGCAACGAAACGGCGAAACGATCATTTGCGAAATTAATATTTGACCAAGTACCTTAAAGCGAAGTAAGTGAAGGGCATTCAACAATTTGCTCTGATTATATTTTCCTTTCACTCTCTAGAATTTTATGTTTGTAAGAAAATTTTAGAAATCCCTTAAATCGGGGCCCTAGGCAACTGCCTATTCTACCTATACTTGTTATTCCAGCCCTGGCACATCGCTTACAGTGACAGGACCCATGACGTGCCGTGGTACACAAAAAAGAATAACTGGTCTATTCGTAATATCCAGGATCACGACGAGGATGTGATAGACGTCGATCTTGATCCCATTTGTATACATATACATATGTATTATGTATGTATATGTATGTATTTTTTCGTTTCGATAAGACTAAAAAAATATAAATTTTGAATTTGTAGCAGAGGAAGAAATAATTTACTCAAAAACTGTGTATTATATTCTTCTAAATAAATAATAGTATTATCCTACATCAGTTGCAATCATTGGGATTGAGATTTCGGTGCTTTAAATGACTTCTTGGAATGTAATATTGGTGATTTAATTGCAAGGATAGGAGAGGAAGCGGGCAAAGAAAATACATTTACAGGAAAAGTAAGAAATTCCAATTATTTAATTTGAAATTTAAGAGGAAAAAAACTATTGGATCTATGTGACGCATATGGACACTTTTTATCATGAATGGTGTGAGTAAGTCATATAGCGGCGAAGAATATACTTTTGTTGGTCAGTAAGGCGCTTCAGTAGTCGATTTCTGTCTTGTAAGAGGAGAACGGATGTCTTTAATTCATTATTTCAAGGTGATCACTGATGACTGAACCGTTCTCTGATCCAGGGTTGCAAAGGTCACTTTTAGCTTCACTCTTGACTTTAATTCTTTAGCTAGTCGGTGACTTATGAATTAAAAAAAATCGAATTCATTAACTAATAAGTGACTTATGAATATACAAATCATAAGTCGAATGAATTAAATTTAAAAAAAAAAACTCTTAAGCCGGTCAGTATGACTTATGAATTCATAATAATTTTATTAACAGCCTAGTAGCTAGTAGGTTAGGTTAGGTTAGGCTTAAATGGCTGTCAGGAAAACAACTGACACACTTAGACCAATATTAGGTCCATTGTGGTACCATACAAATTATGAGAAGGAGTGCCTCACTTAACAAAACCATTCGGAGCTTTTCATATAGCGAAACAGATGCAGGGTATCTGTGTTCGCTAGATCGCTTAGATCATCAAGGAAATATTTTCCTAAATGCCGTTTTCTTTTAAAGGTGAATGCAGGAGGTGTGGAATTGTCTCCTCCTCCTTCCATCTATAAGCAACTTCTGTAGAAGTCATTAAAGGAAACGCCAAGTCTTATGGCGTGTCTTACTATCAGACATCCGGTGATAACATTGATAACGAAGCTAAATTGCAATCTGGTTATGGATAACAAATGTCTTGTGCGTTTTGGATCTAGTCCAGGCCGTAACTGTTTTGTTGCCACGCACGTGGTGATATTTTTCCACCTATAATTTGATCTATCCATTGCCTCTTGCTTAAGCATAAGTTTGCATGTACCGATTGGTATTCCAATATTCAACCTGCTGGTTGAGATCGGTAGAACGGTTCCTTTTCGGTCAAGCTCATAGGCTTTGCAGTTACCCACGATATCTCTGTGCCCCGAGACCAAAATAAGGTGAATATTGAACTGTTCAGCCATCTCCTTAAGAGATAGGCGATAGTTAAGGGCGGGGCGGTTACTGAGTTCGTAGAAACAGCGCCGAGTGATTTGAGGGCCGATTGACTGTCTGAGAAAATCCGGATATTCGCTGAGGATATCACGTTTTCTTTTAGCCAGATATGACCTCTTTGACCGCCAGAATTTCCACTTGGAACACGCCACAATGGTTTGGAAGGCGGAATGAGAGACTTACGTTAGGTCGGTTTGATAACACCTCGCAGCTCGGTTTTTGAACCATCTGTATAGAAATGAATTGAATCATCTCTCAAAAATTCTTCGTCTTCCCAGGTCGTTCTCGGTGGGATTGAGACTTGGAACTTATTATCAAAACCCAATTGGAGGATGGTGTAGTCGGAGTGACAGGGGATTGATCCGAATAAATTCAGGATTACACTACAATCCTGAATTTATTCGGATCAATCTGATGTTGTAACGGTCCATTTGGGAGATAGCTCTCATACGAATGGCTGTACTGGCATCCATTTGTTAGAGACTTAGTGGTACCAGATTTATGAGTATGTTCAGGGCAGCTGAGGGTGTTGATCTCAGAGCAGGCTGTTCGTTGGACCTTGCTTACATTTTCGCAATAGGTCCTTTTATCGAGAGCTGTCCACCTTCCATACCACTACTCCGTATGTGAGTATTGGTCAGGAAAATGATGCGCTACGCGGTGGATTTCCTCATTCTTTCCTGTATATTGGCTTTCCAGTTCAGCTATTTAGCTTCGTTGGAAAGTTGGAATGGGAATCCATTAATTGATGGAGGTGTTAATTGAGGAATTTTGTATTTCCTGGTGAAGAGAACAAGTTCAGTTTTCTGATCGTAGACCCCTAGATCACTTTTTCGCGCCCATTTTACTAGTTTGTTTAGAGCGGTTTGTATCAGATCCGTAAGGACGCGAGCATGCTTAGCTGGAGACCTTGAATTTAATCCTAATTTTCCACCACGAGCAGAGTCGAAAAAGCTTAAAATTCCACCAAAACTTATGTGGAAGGATGTCAACGTATCGGAGTATCGCCAGAACTAATATTAGAACCTGCAAGAGGAGAGCCAGATTTTTATGGATCACATCGAAGCCATTGTTGAGTCTTCATATGCGGTTGACAGAGATTGAGACTCGAGATGACACGAAAAAAAATTCTTTATACGGCTCAAACAATCCTGTATTTAAAAGACTCTATACATTGAAGCAAGAAGGATTTTCATTTTTAATGATAATAAGCACTAAACACAAAAATGAAGGAAATATTCAAACTTTGCTCGAAAAATTATTAGTATTACTTTACATTTTTCGTAAACCAATTTTTAGAACTGCATATTTTCTTTTTAAAACATCTTGTGCGGAATTGCTCACGCACACCATTATTGCCCCCTTTTTTCTTCCAGTCAATAAATATTTCACCCAAAAAGCATACAGTGTCGAAACCTAAGGCAACGGCCAATGCCGTAAGTACACCTTGTAAGTCCACAACTTTCATTGGCTGCAAGGCCGATTTGGCAGTTGGAAAGCTCAATTTCATGTGACCGTTTTCAAGAACCTCAAAGAAGGATCTTTTTTGCCAAAACTCCAATAAACCTGAAGCGTGTATTTCCAAAAAAAGGAAGTTCAAAGGCTCTTTGTAAATTGAATTCTCTCTGATGGTGAAAACATGGGGTAGATCCTTGAAAATGCAAGCTTCCTCTGGTAGCTTAAACAATGGCTGATTGAAATATCTTTGTTGACTTTGAATATTTTTCCACTTGACACTATTCAGAGTGTAGGCAAACTGAGTGTTGAGCGATTCTCGTAAATTATAATATGTACTGAAGTTTTCCAATTGAAAGATTGTTCCGTATTTTCTTTTGAAATCTGGAAAATAACTTAAAAAACCAATCATTTCATTACGGTAGGCGATTACTTTGAGTTTAGATGCCAGTATATCGTCAAGGGATTCAATTTTCTTCTCCGATGGAGGACTTGTCATCAGAGTTTGAAGAAAGGCATCAAATGAAGTGACCAACATGATTCCAAAAAAGAAGATCAACGTATACTTGATTTTTAAACTGACAGAGGCATTGGGTTTTTCTATCATAGACTGTCCAAGTATACCACGCAAGCAGTTGCCATTGAAAAGGCAAAACTTTTTCCCATCGCACAGAAACGAGTTGAGTTCCAGCAAAACTGACAGCACTACAATCAGTCCGATGGTTATAAGAAGGGCATCCCATTGGAAAACAATTCCAAACACTTTGAATATAGGGACCTTAGATTCCACTGGAATCATTATACAAAAATCAATTATGTTGTACGGATAGGATGTCCAATTGTTGCTATAGTCGCCAGTGACAGTTTCTGCAGCTGATATTTCAATGGACCCGTTCATTACCATCCCTCTCAAATCGTATATATCAAGTTCAAAATTTATGTTGGAAGTGTTGAGCCTGGCGTTGTGCTTTTTCGCAAAAGCATGCCACATGTTTCCCGTATGTCCTTTGATCACATGTCCGTCCTGTCGATTTTTTGAGACGATCATTCCTGGTTCAGGCCCTCCAAGTAGAACTGGCAGATAGGTGCCATTCAAATCTAGTAAGCGATTGGGAAAATATGTGACAGTAGTTCGGGTCTCAAACCAGTTGACTTTTTCGGTGCTGAAGACTGGCATTCTTGTGTATCTGTAGAACACTGGTGAGTCTTGGAAGTCCTGAAAGATTGCCATGACGTTTAGCATGTGATTCTCCCAACAAAAGTTGAATAAATCCTCCAAATCGAAACCATTTCTCGATTGATTGTTGACAAGGAATATGGTTTTACAGAATCGCATGTGCTGAAGATAGTCCAGGAGCCGTCGAAGGACAAGTTCTTTGTGGTAGCCCAACAAGACAAGTGTTAGAATATTTTCATTGTACTCCGTTTTTATTGAGAAGGAAAGTTTTTCAGTTGAGATTATCACTGGAATTTGAAAAGTGGTTGATACATCTTTGAAGAAATTCTCACCCCAATGAACAGCAGACAGTTCGTTGAATGTCCTTAGTACAAAAACACTTTTAAAATTTTGTTCTCGTTTAATGTTTTCGAAGAGAGACAGCAGTTTGCTGTTTTCTTGAGTTGCTGCAAGAGCAACTAATGTAAGTACAACAACAATCTTATTCATTTTGTAACTCCAGGGTAATGAACGTGGCAAGACTGTTGTGTTGTAAATTTTTGTATAGGTCATGAAGGAAAGTCCTTAATGAGATTTCTAATCGGACAAACATTACACCAGACTAACTTTCGTTATCTAACGAATGGTCAACCAACCAGGTAATTTGCTACTTAGAACAACTGCCGGCTAAACACAGCACGTGTATTGAATTTTAAATGAAGGCTAAAGGATACCACACCTATCTCAATATTGAGTGTGTTTCTTCCATTTCCAGTATTCAAACTTCATGTTTTTGGAGTGGTGAAAGATTGACGCTGCCGTCAGCACGAAAGCTGGTTGCATTGTCATTACTGAAATCGGTTTTATCATCATCCATATTACGGTTGACTTACCTTGAAGAATCTTTGATCATAAGAAACTTCTCAGTTTAGGTGGTTGCGATGGTTGCATACGTTTAAAAGAACTTTTTTTAAGAATAGCAGGTTACAACTGCCTGTTGAGACAGTTTCCTAACATTCTTCCATTGGAACTCGACTGTAGCTAAGACCAGTGCAGATTCCCCCGTCTTGGGGATTCTTTACCAGGCCAGGAAGAAAAAGAAACTACAGATCGTTTAAGGGGACCCGGTGGTCTAGCGCACGAAAATAACACCTATTTTGACGATTTTTTTTTTTTCTATTAAAAATAAAAAAAAAAACGATGTTCTAACTTTTCGAGCTCATTACTACTTTTATTAATCATATAAAAAAATTTTGTTTTCATTTTAAAAACAATGTGTATTATGATTAAAATGCCGCTAAAGATGACCCTCTCGAAAAATCGGATCCGGACCCCGTAGATCATTTCGAGACTTCTACTCATCTGAAACAAAAAATCCAAAGACATTCTTAATCAGAAAGAGTACAGTTATAGTCGGAACTAGAACAAATCGAAAAAATTGAAAATTGACAAAATGGCGGACGTTGAAAAAAAAGTTCGTAAAATCGGTGTTTTTTCACTAGTTTCTTAGTGTAAACAATAGGAAATTGTTTGAATAAAATTATGATTCTAGTTCCAACGATAGCCATACATGTTGTGAACAACATATCCGAATTTCAAGTTATTCGGTTGAATAGTTTTTTTTATTTTCACCCCCGGCGTGCCGAAAAGAGTCGTTTCGAGATAAATGAGTTTAAAGTTTGAGGTATAGGAGCGCGCGGACCGCTCTCTACCTGGTTAATAGGCTGTATTGCCGCATGAAAATTTCACAGTATATTCTTAAGATACTATACTTTCAAAATACTGAAAAAACGAAAAATCGATTTTTTGAAATTTCTAGACCACCGGGTCCCCTTAATGTTGTCAGGATTTTGGTGGATGGGAATCCGTTAGATTGTAGATCCCATTTGATTCACCAGTGGAACGTTGGACAAATTTTTGCAGAAACTCATTAAGTCATTCTCGTTTTGAACACATTTGCTCTTGCAGAAGAAGAACAACTCATCCCCATTTCCGAAGTGCTTCACGGAAGGGATCACACGATTCACCGGTAATTTTTTTTTTTTTTTTTTTGCATCTCAGAGACGGTAGTGAACTTAGAGCAAGCTCATTTGTACACACTTATCTACGCTCTTCATCATTAATGCAAGTGTTGGGAAAAAAATAAAAGACATTACAAATTTTTAACAAAAAAACAAAAAAATGTGGGTACATTAATAAATAGAACAAAATAAACTAGGGAAACACTATTAAACAGAAACTATAAATAAGGACAGAAATTAAGTTACAATAACAAAATATCAAATATAAATCATGCAGGTGGCAGGCACACTGGTTCTTAATTTAAATTTTAGGAGTTAGATAACCTACTCATGCGAGATAATGGCTCATGCTGCCATAGTTTGTTCTGTGGTGGGAGCAATGTAAAAACTCTAAAGTTTAGTGCTTCAGTTCATATCCGGATAACCTATACTATCCGAATAGGTCGGATAACGGATCCTGGATCCACATCTGTTTCGGATATCCGTATATCCAAAGTATCCGTATACTTTGAAACACTACGTCTAAACTACGTAGTTGGTAAGATCCTCCGCGATAGTTGAAACTAATGTGGGAAAGCAAGTCAGTTGAACCGGTCATTAATTGATGAAAAAGAACTTAATCATTGTTGTTCAATTTACTATCGAATAAATTATGCATTGCTGGTATTGAAAATATTTTAATTATTGCAAATACTGACGAAGCAGTCGCTTGCTTCTATTCTATTTTAGAAAATAGCATGAAAAAAACAATTCCCCAAAAGTTGCTTAAAAATAGTAGTTTCAGTCAACCGTGGTTTACCAAGGAATTAAAGGCTCTAAGGAAAAAAAGAAACAAAGCTTGGAAGATCTATTTGACTACTCACTCTCCAACTGACCACCAACTATTCATAAGTTTTTTTTTGAATATTTCAAAACGCTTTCCCAAAATCTATACTCTAACTATGTCAATCAAATGGGGTGCTCTCTGAAAAATTACCCAAAAAGTTTTTGGTCCTTTGTTAACTCTAAAAAAAAATCAGACGGGTATCCCCTCAACTTTGTTTTTAAATTCACTTCTTTAAAAACTACTCCTGAGATTTGCAGTGCCTTTGCAAATCATTTTTGTGGTTCTTTTTGTAGTACGAATTTAGAAATTGATGAACATTTTTTTCAGTATTTAACTCACTGCTCGCAAGTGGATTTTAATAGTATCCCTATTCACAGAGACAGAATTCCTTACTACCTTTCATTTCTTAAAGATGACGCTTCTTCTGGTCAGGACATGATTCCGCCATTGTTTTAAAAAAGTGTTCTTCACGTTAATCATTTCCACTTGAATATCTTTTTAAGCTTTCTTTAAAATCTGGTATATTTCCCACTCTTTGGCAAAAAACTTTTATAACACCTGTTTCCAAGAAGGGTGAAAAAATCGATATAAAAAACTACAAGCCAATTTCAAAGCTCTCATGCATACTCAAGCTATTTGAACAAGTAGTCTGCGAAAACCTATCCTTCTTTGCAATGAATGTTATCTGCCATCAGCAGCATGGATTTATGCAAAGAAGATCGACGGCTACCAACGTTCTATATTTTTATCATAAATGTTCCAACGCCTCGAATGTGGGAACGAGGTTGACTGTATTTACACTGACTTCTTTTAGGCGTTTGACCAACTGTCTCATAATATTATACTATATAAACTGAAAGCATTTGGAAATTTCGAAAAGTTTTATCAAAACCTTTCAATGCTTTGTCTGGTGTACCACAAGGAAGTCATCTTGGTCCCTTACTTTTCATTGTTACAATGATAATGTAATTTCTTGCATCTCCTATAGCGACATTTTAATCTTTGCGAAGATATGAAGATTTTTAAAACCATTAAAAGTGCTTCAGATCGCGACTTCTTACAAAAAGATATCGACAGTTTTGTTCTTTGGTGTTGTTAAAATGGACTTAGTTTGATCGCTTCCAAGTGGAAAAGTATGACCTTCTCCCGCAAAAGATTGCCAAGTATTGGAGAATATTTTTAATATCGCAACAATCCCTAACCCTATATCAAATTTCTAAATTCCGTGACCTGGGTGTTCTATTTAGTACCAACCTCAAGTTTAATGAATACAACAACCTCATTATTAACAAATCAAATTCAATGCTTGGCTTTATTAAGCGATGGACAAAAGAATTTAATTACCCCTATGTCACCCTATGCCTGACATCGGAATTTGTGTCCTCATTGCCGTTAAGCAGTCTGCAGAAATGATCTTTCCAGATCCTCAGTAGCGACTGTGACACTATAACTATCTAAGAATCTTTTTACCTTTTCGTAAAACATCCGAATCTAGTTCCTGTCATGGCACCTCTCTATTTCACCAAACGAGCGCTTCTCATGCTGCTCCTTTTTCTTTTGAGAAGTCGGTGTTCTTCCCTTTTTTTCTCCTTGTAGATCTCGTTGTACTGATCGTAAGCATCCTTTGTTCGTTTTTGCATCAGCATTTGTCGTGCTTTTTATTTGGCTGCATTTGCCTGTCTGCATTCTTCATCGAACCCATGGGTTTTGTTTTGGTGGCCGAGTGAAACCCAGAACCTCAGAGGCAACGGTTCTGATGGCTTCTTGGCATTGCTGCCATGCTTAGTGCTGACGGCATGGGATTCAAGGATAATTGAAGGGATACTCGATTGGAAAAGGCATTGGCAATCTCTTGCGATTCTAGCTTTCCGACGTCAAATCTCTTCACAGGGTTAGCTCGTGCAGGTCGTGAACACGATATGCTCATTCGTACCTTGGCTACAAGAAGCTAGTGGTCCGAGTCAAAGTTGGCAACACGGAAAGTTCGGACATCTAGCACACTGAAAGAGTGCCTTGCGTCGATCGCAACATGATCAATTTGGTTGACGGTTGATTGATCTGGCGATCGCCATGCACCTTTATGAATTTTGAGATGCGGGAAGCGTGTACTACTTACAACAAGATTTAGCCCCGCAGCAAATTCGATGACCCTCAGTCCGTTTTCGGAGGTTTTATCGTGGAGGCTATGTTTACTGATTGTGCTTCCAAAGATGTCCTCCTTCCCTAGTCTTGCGTTTAAATCGCCAAGAAAAATTTTCACGTCGTGTCTAGGGCACTGCTTATATGTTTCTTCGAAGAGCTTGTAGAAACAGTCTTTGGAATCGTCGTCTTTCTCTTCTGTGGGGGCATGGGCGCATATAAGGCTAATGTTGGCGAATTTAGCCCTGATGCCCATTGACTGGATTTTGGCTTATCACCTTATTCCTGAGTCTTCCTCTACAAATAAGCGCTGTTTCTGTTGTCTGTAGCAGTCACCATAGTAGATGTCACAATTTTTCATCTTCCTTATGCCCGGTCCACTCCATCGCACTTCTTGGATGGCGGTTATGTCTGCTTTGCAGCAGTCCAGGGTGTCCGCTAATTCTCCAGCTGCACGTAGTCCGTTAAGAGATCTTACGTTCCACGTGCAGATCCGGAGGTCATTGTCCGTTTGCTTGGGTCGTCAACTTTGAAATTATTATCGTTATCCGAGGCTTTTGGTTATTTCGGAACAAGGCATTTTTTACGTTTACGTTACTACGCACAACCCCCAGCCTGGAGGGCCAGGTCCTTTTGGATCTCTTCGGGCACAAAGGGCTGGAATATCCAGTGTGGAATATCCAGTGTGTGAGTGCTGCCGTTGGCTCACCAGGAGCTCATCCGCCACCATCTCTAGTTCAATACCCTGCCCTAGTATTGAAAGACCCTGAAAGACCTTTAAACCAAATACGTTGGAGTACCTCCTTCAGGGGTTTCTGCTTTTTTGGCTGCTGAAGTCCACCGTTTATTCTGTCCTTCGAATTAATCTGCTGGAACATTTACACGAAAGCTCTCGTAGACCACTGAGATTCGTGCCGTCAGTCATTGATCGCAGAGCAATTATAGTGTTGTTCACAAAACCAAAACCATTTATTGAATGAAAATTAAGCTGGTTTCAGGACGGGGTACTCTACGGTCGATCATATTTTTGTACTAAAAAGCATTAGAGAATCTTTCCATCAAAACAGAAAAAAACTGCACAGCTTCTTTATCGGTTTCAAAGCAACGTTTAATGCGGTGGATAGGCAAGCGCTTATCTACAAGCTCTATTGACTTGGCATGTCCACAAAGTTTGGAAAAATTTTACAAAATCTGTATAAGGAAACTAAGGCAGCAGTTTGGAATGGAGAACAAATTTCAGAATGCTTTAAAACGGAGTCTGGCGTTCGACAAGGGTGTGCACTGAGCCCACTCTTATTTGCACTTTTTAGAGACGATCTAACGGATTGCATTCCCGGAAGTGTAGAATTTGCGGATTATAAAGGCCCTCTTTTACGCTGACGACATGAGAATTGTCAGGAGAAGAGTCGAGTAGTATTTGGATATCTTGATTTCTTCGACAAAGACTTTTTTCCCATTTTTAGACATCACCTCTGAATGGAAGTCTACGTGAGGCTAAAACTGGTATTACGGCCCCGACTCTCTTCAAAACATTCCTTGAGTAAGAAATTTCTTGCTCATGTAAAAGTGTGATCGATTTTTCCCTGAATTTGAGCTCTAACCTTGAATTGAGTACTGCAATCATGATTACCGTTAGAGTTTTCGTAAAGTGTGATGTGATATCCAGCATTCTTCTAGTCGTTGAATCAGGGGCGTAGCGAGGCTCCAAGCCATGGGGGGGTGAATTTTAATGAAATCCCGACTAGTCTTCAGAATTTGCCGATTGCATCAAAAAATAAATCTATATACATATATAAAATAGGATGTATGTATGTTTGTATTTATGTCCGTTATAGACTGGTTTCTTATGAGATTTTCAGGGTAGACATAGTTCAAACCAGAGATGGTTCCTTTCAAGGTTTTATCTCCATACTCCCACAGGAACGGGGTTGGGAACAGAAACCTAGAAACTACTGAACAGATTTCAAAAATTCTTTCGCCATTGCGATGTAACATAATCCCACAGTAAGAAAACTTATACATATTTTATACCCATATTCCTACGGAAGCGGAAGAACGAGAAAGGGAACCTTAAATAAAACTATTTAAAAACGAAAAAGTGTTCATTTCACAGAAATTCATTTATTAACATAAAATCAGTTTATAATTGCAATATACCTAACGATATAACAACAAAAAAATTAAAAGTATTTATAAGAAATAATATTACAATATAGTATTTGGTATGAGAAAGAGTACATATTCTTTGATTTTAGTCTCTAAAAATTTTATCATTATTCAAAAAAAAGTTCATAAATTGGAATTTAAACTCCAACTCTCCCGTGTTTTAATAATGCCCATTTGTTGACGACCTCACTAGGTTGAATATTATCAACAACATCCTTTGAGGAATACAGAAGCATTAATGAATTTAGCCTATCACTACCCATCGTCGTACGCAATTAATTAAGAATTATTTTAAGTTTACTAAATGACCGCTCACAAGAAGCCGACGTCACAGGAGCAGTTAACATGTAGCAAACTAGTTTAAAGGCTAACGGAATCACATATCTTAATTTGAATACCTCTTTGACAATATCATCGAAATTTGAGCATTTCTCACAAGTAAAAAGAAGAATTTGCAGTTCCGATAAATAGCAGTCCACATCTTCTTTAAAAAAAAATGGATCTAATTCTATGATAGATTTGACTAGTTCTATGTTGGCATTTGCTCTGGAAGCGGGTACTTTTTAAAATTTTTAAGAAAGGTTCGAAAATGGTAAAATTATCTGGTAGATTATCTTTAACGTGCGAAATAAAAGTTTGAAGAACCATTTTGAACTCTTTTCTACAAAATGTTTCAAGATCAAATACAAAAGCAGTTTCAGAATTTTCGTCAATTCTCTTTGGTAATCGACGCGTTCTATGATGTTTTAAAAAATCGTTTTCGGGACTTATCTTAAGTTTTTCAGCAAATGATGAAGAACTTTTTATCAAAGCATTTAATTGAATGTCATCATCGTTCATTTCTTGAAATAACTCCAATGTGCTTCGAATCAGTAATGAAGCGTCAAAAACGTTTAACTCTTCCGCCTCTAGACTTTCGGTCAAATTTTTAACTTTAAACATGACATTTTTGCAAAAATATAACGAACTAATAAAATCAAATTCTAAGATTTTTTTCAAAAGTCCAGAAGCAGAGGTACGATTATTGTTAACCCTCGTTTACAAACCGGCAAAAGTCGTGTCCACCCGAACTGGGGTCCAAATGGACCCCACGATTTTTTCTTCGAAATTTTTTTGACTTCTGACTTATATTGTTCAGTTATAGTTCTTCTGGCTATTGTATGAATTGTTTCTAAGTATTATATATAGCAGGGATAAAGAAATTTAAGCAGAGATGTCATTATGCAGGTATGTAGGAGGTCAGCAATAAAATTTTTCAATTTCAAAAACGATGAAAATTGCCTAATTTCGCAAATCTGGGATACCCGCTTATCCTTTTCAATATGTCTTTTTTACGTAATTACTGATTGTGAAATTCATCCACATCAATTGTTCCTGGCAGGTATGCCTATCGCCATAATTCTCTGTAAGCCTACACCAAATTCATCGGAATTATTTCTGGATTTTCCTCCATCCCTTTTTATATGTCAACTGGTACCTCTGACCAAAGTACAGGACTTGGTCGTGGAGATGATGTGCTGATGTCGTTGATGCCATCATATTTCATTGACGCAACCTCACTATTGATAATTTCCTTACGTCGCGTCGGTGGATTTGGTATTGAGGTTGCTGGATAAGAAGATCACTATTCTTGGCACGATTCGGAAAAACAAAAGAGATTTGCCTAAACTTTTTGTAGCGAAGGAGGTTCTTGATAACCTGAATGAGCCTGTAAAGGTCAATAAAAAAAGCAGTATCGTCCAGTCCACTCTTTCATCTTTGGATTTTCTGGAAAAATGGCGTTGGTGAGTTTTGTTCCGAATCCAAACAAACAAGTGGTATTGCTATCAACACAACATAACTGCGAGAAAGCCACTTCCGGTCATCAAAGTAAACCTGCTATGATACTGGATTATAACCGCACCAAAGGTGGAGTCGATGTATTCGACCAAATGGTCTCAATACATATATTCATGTACACGTCAAACAAATCGCTGGCCGATGGTTGTATTCTACAACTTACTGGACGTAGCAGCCCTAGCAAATGTCATAATTTTCCGACATCTCAATCCACCTAGAAGAAACAAAAAATTGCTGAGAAGTTATAAACTCATCGAACTAGCGGAGGAACTGGTTGAGTCAGAATTGAATAACCGTTCACAACCTGCAACACAATCTGGCATTGGAAAATCTGCATTGGATGCTCTCTGTATTTTGGGGAGAGTTCAGGAAAAATTACCAACAGTCCCCGAAAGGCTGTCTTGTAAAAGAAGCAGATGTCACCTTTGCCCAAGAGCAGAGGACAAGAAAACCAGAACCAACTGCGATGAATGTGGCAGATGTTGTTGCCATTGCCGCATTAGAACCTTTGTTGTCTCCCGGAACTGAGAACAACTTCAAACTAAATCCTTCTAAACATAAACTATGCTGCTTTAGGAATAAAATAGTTATTTATTAGAAAAAATATGATTTTTCATAGAATTTCAGTACTGGGGTCCAAATGGACCCCAGTTCGGGTGGACGGGTTCTTTTCACAAAAAAATCGCAGAAAAATCTGTAAACATCTGATAATCGTTTCAACTTAAGAAATGAATAAAATATTGAATTTTGTTCACTGAGTAAAAATCCCATTTAAAAAAAATGAAAAACAAAAAAGTTATGAGTGTTCAAACATGCTCTGGGGTCCAAATGGACCCCAGTTTGTAAATTAGGGTTAACAAAAGAACTGGCATCGCTTTTTATTCCTTCTAAAGCATTTACAATGCCTTCAAAGGATATCCACACAGCTTTTACTGTTTCAGCTCTAGCAGTCCATCGAGTTTTTGACAAATTTTTCAATTGCAAGGAGTTTTCAATGTTTTTGAATTTTTCTTGCATACACTGAAAACGTTTTGTACTACCATAGAAAAAAACAAACAATGCTTGCAAAGTATTAAAAAACTCTTTGATCAGCACGTTTGAATTGCATGCTGTTTCAACGAAAATATTTATACGATGCGCTTGACATGGAATGTACGGGATTTTCTTACCACATTTTTCTGACAATTTTCTCTGGGTACCATTATACTTCCCGGACATATTTTTGGCAAAGTCATAGGATTGAAATACAATATTCATCACAGAAATACCTATTGTTGAAGTATAGATATGATTTTTTGTGCCAACTCTTCTCCAGTCTTCTTTGTTAAAACGACATCCATTTCCAAAAGGCGTTCAATAGGAACAGGTTTCTTTTCGGTTTGGACTAAGTATCGAATGTTGACAGCAAGTCGATCTTGATGCGATGAGTCAGGGGTTGTGTCAACCATTACAGAAAAAATACCAGCTTTATTGATCTCATTCACGATGATTTTTTGAGTTGTAGTACCCAAGAGATCAATAAATTCATTTTGGGTAGGCGGACTAAGATACGTCACACCTCGCGGCCTTTTTGAAGACCCGTCCAACCACTTTTTCATTAATGGGCAATGTCGTGAAATCAGTAAAGTGATTTGTCGAAAATTTCCATCGTCCTCATCGGACTCCTTATGACCACGAAAAGGTAATCCCTGCCTTCCCAAAGTTTTCGCAACATCAACTAAAATTTGCAGCACTTTTAAATGGTACGCATTTTCTTGTTCTTTTTGAATGCTTTGCTGTCTTTCAGCTTTGTCCAGCAAAACGTTGACGTGAGCTTTTCCATTAACAAAATTGCAATAATCAAGTAAAGCCGCCTGATGATTCAGAAGTGAAATGTTGAACCAATTTTCCTTCTTTTTGTGTACCGCGACTCTTCATTTAGTGCCACTGACGAACACCCACCTGTGATAAATGTTTTCACTTCACAGCTTCACAGATCGGGAATTGACCCGCAGGACCCTGATTAAAGAATTACTAAGTTGAGACAAAAACGATTCCATTCGTGTCTTTCTGGTTGAGATCACTGGAGTCGGCATGGCAGTCGGGAAATCTACTTTGTTTTTCTACCTTAATTTGCCGACTCGTTATTTTTTTTTTTTTTGCCAAAAAACGACTGTCACAAACACTTCCATTCGTGTCTTTTTGTTTGAGATCACTCGAGTCGGCATGGCAATCGGAAAATCTACTTAGTTTTTCTAACTTAATTTGCCGATTTGTTATTTTTTTGGCAACAAATCCACTGTCACAAACACTTCCATTCGCGTCTTTTTGGTTGAGTTGACTTAACTCGACAAATCTACTTTGTTTTTCTTCTTCGATTTGCCGACTCGGAAAAATCGTGTGGGGGTGCTACACCCCCCCACACCCCCCCTCGCTACGCCCCTGCGTTGAATCCATCTTGCAGGATCAGTGGGATCATTTATTGGTAAGATTTCTCCACCAGGAATATTGTCTTTTTAACCAACTATTAAAATAGATCTTCAATTCAGAAGAATTTTTAATTTTTTCTAATAACAAGCACCAAATACAAAAATGAAGGAAATAATCAAACTGTGCTTAAAAATATTATTATTATCTACTTTACATCTTTCGTAAACCAATTTTTAGAACTGCACATTTTCAGAGGAATTGCTCAAGCACACCATTATTGCCCCTTCTCTTCTTCCAGTCAATAAATATTTCACCCAAAAAGCATAGAGTGTCGAAACCTAAGGCAACGGTCAATGCCATAAGTACACCTTGTAAGTCCACAACTTTCATTGGCTGCAAGGCTGATTTGGCAGTTGGGAAGCTCAATTTCATGTGACCGTTTTCAAGAACCTCAAAGAAGGATCTTTTTTGCCAAAACTCCAACAAACCTGAAGCGTGTATTTCCAAAAAAAGAAAGTTCAAAGGCTCTTTGTAAATTGAATTCTCTCTGATGGTGAAAACATGGGGTAGATCCTTGAAAATGCAAGCTTCCTCTGGTAGCTTAAACAATGGCTGATTGAAATAGTTTTGTTGACTTTGAATATTTTTCCACTTGACACTATTCAGAGTGTAGGCAAACTGAGTGTTTAGAGTTTCTCGTAAATTATAATATGTACTGAAGTTTTCCAATTGAAAGATTGTTCCGTATTTTCTTTTGAAATCTGGAAAATAACTTAAAAAACCAATCATTTCATTACGGTAGGCGATTACTTTGAGTTTAGATGCCAGTATATCGTCAAGGGATTCAATTTTCTTCTCCGATGGAGGACTTGTCATCAGAGTTTGAAGAAAGGCATCAAATGAAGTCACCAACATGATTCCGAAAAAGAAGATCAACGTGTACTTGATTTTTAAACTGACAGAGGCATTGGGTTTTTCTATCAGAGACTGTCCAAGTATACCTCGCAAGCAGTTGCCATTGAAGAGGCAAAACTTTTTCCCATCGCACAGAAACGAGTTGAGTTCCAGCAAAACTGACAGCACTACAATCAGTCCGATGGTTATAAGAAGGGCATCCCATTGGAAAACAATTCCAAACACTTTGAATATGGGGACCTTGGATTCGACTGGAATCATTATACAAAAATCAATTATGTTGTACGGATAGGATGTCCAATTGTTGCTATAGTCGCCAGTGACAGTTTCTGCAGCTGATATTTCAATTGACCCATTCATTACCATCCCTCTCAAATCGTATATATCAAGTTCAAAGTTTATATTGGAAGTGTTGAGCCTGGCGTTGTGCTTCTTCGCGAAAGCATGCCACATATTTCCCGTATGTCCTTTGATCACATGTCCGTCCTGTCGATTTTTTGAGACGATCATTCCTGGTTCAGGCCCTCCAAGTAGAACTGGCAGATAGGTGCCATTCAAATCTAGTAAGCGATTGGGAAAATATGTGACAGTAGTTCGGGTCTCAAACCAGTTGACTTTTTCGATGCTGAAGACTGGCGTTCTTGTATATCTGTAGAACACTGGCGAGCCTTGGAAGTCCTGAAAGATTGCCATGACGTTAAGCATGTGATTCTCCCAACAAAAGTTGAATAAATCTTCCAATTTGAAATCATCTCTCAATTGATTGTCAATAAGGAATATGGTTTTACAGAATCGCATGTGCTGAAGATAGTCCAGGAGCCGTCGAAGGACAAGTTCTTTGTGGTAGCCCAACAAGACAAGTGTTAGAATATTTTCATTGTACTCCGTTTTTATTGAGAAGGAAAGTTTTTCAGTTGAGATTATCACTGGAATTTGAAAGATAGTGGAGACGTCTCTGAAGAAATTCTCACCCCAATGAACAGCAGACAGTTCGTTGAATGTCCTTAGTACAAAAACACTTTTAAAATTTTGTTCTCGTTTAATGTTTTCAAAGAGAGACAGCAGTTTGCTGTTTTCTTGAGTTGCTGTAAGAGCAACAAATGCGAGCAGAGCTACAATAATCTTGCTCATTTTGTAACACTCACTTGACTAGGCACATATTTGGGTGCCATGCGGTTTCAAAGGACAAACAGTCTAGACATCATGTTCACAATTTCATTTTAATATGAGTGTTAATTGTATGATAGCTCATCAATCAGTCATCAAATTACTTTTGTTTGTAGAGGAATGGCTTATTCTAATTGCCTTTCGTATGTAAGTTGTACATACGTACGTACATATTTTTCAGTGAAAAGGAACGTTGAAGTCATCAACATTTCAAGATCATTTCCAATGACTTACTTACTTACTTAGGTGGGCATTACAGTTCGGGGTGAACCTGGGCCTCAACCAACATCCTTCGATAACGACTTCTATTTCGGGCGAGCTCTCTCCAGTTTCGCACTCCAAGTCGGTTGAGGTCATCCTCCACTTGATTGCGCCACCTAAGACGAGGTCTTCCCCTTCCGCGATTTCCCTGCAATGTGCTTTCGAACACCCGACGAGCCGGAGCGTTTGGGTCCATCCGCTCAACATGGCCCAACCATCGTAGCCTCGCGATGCGTACTCCTCTGGCTATGCCCATGTCGCGGTACAACTCATACAGCTCGTTGTTATATCTTCGTCTCCACACATTGTCTTCGCATATGGGACCAAAGATCATTCGGAGAATTTTTTTTTTCGAAACGACCAAGAGTTTCCTCATCCGCTTTCGATAAGGTCCATGCTTCCGCAACGTAAGGCAGGACTGGGATGATTGACGTCTTTAACAGGGTTACATTGGTTTTTCTAGAGAGGATTTTGTTTCTCAATTGCCTTCTTAACCCAAAGAAGCAACGGTTGGCAAGAGTTATTCTCCGTTTGATCTCCGCACTGTGGGGAACGGAAGTAACCTTTTATAATAACACTACCAATAAATAAAATACATCCTATAATAATACCTGAAATAATAACACATTAACATACATAATACTTACCTTTTCTCATAATAAAATACAAATAATACGAACCATAAAAATAACCACATAATATTCTCTTTTTATTAATAATAAACGACCTATAATACTTACCTTAATAATTATTAACAACCTATAATACAAACCCTAATACACTTAATAATAATGGAAATACATAATACTTACTAATATAATACTCACCTGGAAAAAATCAAATATGCGCTGACTTTTATTTTTAAGAAAAACAAAATATTGGAAATTCATTCAATCTTCGTAGGAGAAACTAATAAAATGTGTTTCATGTTTATTTCTCTTCGTTGAAAATTTTTCTGAATAGTTTGGAAAGTAAGCATAAGAAAAAAAAATCTATACACAGATATTAACCGAATGAAATTGTGCTTGTGAGTAAACGAAATAGAAGAATTACTTTTTGGAAAATACGGAGAAATCAACGTGTGAGAAAAAAGAAAGTAACAAAGTAAAATATACCAGAGGTCTGTGCCTGAGGGCGAAAGGAGAAAGGAGGTTGGTATCTAACAACAAAAGAAAGGATATGTAAGAGGAAGCAAAGGAAAGCAAAGTAAATTGGATCAGTGGACTGTGCCTGAAAACCTAGAAAGAAGGAACCTAATATAAAAAAAGTGGTGTTCATCTAGGACACAGTTACGTGCCTGACCCATACCTCATCACCAGCATCATCATCGTCACCACATCATCATCACCAACATCATCATCATCACCAACATCAACATCATCACCAGCACCATCATCATCATCTATAACAACCTCATCCAAAAGGTGTCCCAGTGTTATATCCCTTCCCAGATATACCTATCCCGACAGATAATTGCCCTATGCAGCTCCCCCCCCCCCCCTCCGATCTATCCCAGTGTTAAATTTTAGTGAGAGTTAACTTATTTACTTAACTGTGATAGAATTAAGAAGAGAAAAAAAAAAAAAATAAGAAAAGGAAATGTAAACAATAATTAAAAAAAAAAAAAAGTAAATAACCAATAAATAGAGATTAGAAGTGGCAAATTGACTAAAAAAAAAAAAAAAAAAAGGTAGAAAGAAAATTACTAAAATTAATCACAAAAGATCAGCTTTTAAAATTTATGTGCGGTGACCCCCCTTCAAAACCAAAACAAAATCTTTTCTTTTATAAATTCATTATAGCAGCTGAGTTCTGGAATCCAAGGTGGTGCACTACATTGGTCGAGAAGAAAGAAAAGCTGAGTAAGTTTTGTTTTTTTTTATATAATCATCTTTATAATATTTGGGTGAATTTTTTTGTTTTTTGGTGGGAAAAGTGTTGCCATCGGCTAAAAGAAAAAAAAAAAAAATAATAATAATTTCAAAGAATTAATCTTTATAATATAATATAATGTAAAAATTGAGTAAACATAATTACCTGAAAATTTAGTTGTAAATTGCCATCTGAAAAAAAAATATTTTTTTTAATTTTAATAATCCTTCAACTATATAAAGAGAGTGAATAGATACTTACCGGAAAGGAAAATAGGGTTGCCACCTAGTATATTTAAATTTTGAATTTTTTTTTTATTTAAATTAATTAATAAATTAATTAATAAAAATTAATTAAAATAATGTATTGAAATTAATGAACACGAATTAATAAGTAGAATTGCCTAAGTGCCCAATAAAAATTTTGTAACGTTTTAAATTATGACTTTTTGATAAAGACAAGGTAGAAAAATGAGAAGCTAAGGGGATAAAAATGAGGTAAGCTGGTGGTTAAAGGACAGGGACAGTAGGTAGTTGTGTATTAGGGGCTACTACATATTCTTGGAGGTAGTGGTAGCCATTAGTGGTATCCAACCGGATACAAGGGTGGGAAAATCCTCCGAGGGCCCATAACATCTGGACCCTCCCCCTTATTGGAATCACCCCTCCACAAATAGTTAATCGAGTCCCTCATCATCGAATAATATAGGCATGAGATTCGTAACGACCGTCCAGTGCTGCGGCTCCAAGAACTCACCCCGTCCGACGAGCTAAGCCCAAACAAACAAGCATGCCAAAGGGGGTCGTAGCATGGACACCCCTCTCTTTCCTGCTGCCCAGATCAGCCTCATGCGCCTGTAGCCATGAGGTTGTAACGGTGGTCTACAAGGAGAGAGAGGGGCCTTGGTCAATTTCGTTACAGGTGGCGCCCAACGTGGGGCCCGATTGACTTAAACTGTTTCATTTTTTTGCATCTTTGTGGAGGTTGGCCAGAATGCCAAGAGCAGGTATAGTGTAGACGCACGTAGTGTTCATGTCTAGGATTCGGAAAACAACCAACAATTTTAAGATCTCAAGATTTTTTTTGGAATTTCCGTTGCCATCGTCCGGTAAATGAGAGTTTGATCTCGGTTTACGCAGTTGCGTATGAGTAAGCAGGAGTTTTCAAGAAAAAAAAAAAAAAAAATGAATTTCGTGTAATCTTAAAGCCTAAGTTCGAAGCATATTTCAGCTTCAGTTGTTTAAGTTTTATTTGAATTTCATAAGCTTTCATTTTCAATCAAGTGGGTTGAAGCTGGTCTTCCAGCTTGGCGATGAAGCCTACTGAGCATTGCCAGCTCAATCCCTTTAACGAATCCTAGGCGGTGGCACTGAGTGTAGTCGCAATATGTCTGTTGGTGTTCTGGATCCAACTAGGTGTTCCAGTAGGGGCCCTGCCACGAACCCTGTCCTTATCCACACATCCAGCGTGCCTCTAATTTTACAACAAAACAAAAAAAAAAAAAAACAAAACACATACAGAATTTCATAGTATTGAATTACATACAAAAAAAAAAAAAAATAAAAAAAAAAATCAATTACATTTAGAAAAAAAAAATTTTTTTAAGAAAGCACAAAAAGAAAAAAAAAATATATAAATATCTGAAGTAAAGAAAAGAACAAAATTCTTTTTTTTGAGCAATCGAATCGTTTGAAAATTTAAATTCTTCGGTAAGCTTTACAAACATTTAGTTTTGCAAACCATTTTGGGTTTTCAATCTATTAAAGGTATAGAAAACATATTTCAATGCAAGGCAGGAAAAAGGGCTTCAAGCCAAATACAAGTCTACGAGGCCGAGTCCTCAGGTCACATCTTTTCAGCGACTCTTTTGGAGACCTTGACGAGGTTAATAATACGTCCGAGTCCGTGAACAATACAATTCCACCAGAAGAAGGAGCTGCGTCATCGATGGCTCAAGAAGATGCTTCTAGGGCGACTCGAAGATCCCAGTCAGGGCTACCGGCTCTTACACCACGAGAAGGAGAATCATTAGGCGAAAGTGGAGAACAACTGTCTAGCTATATTCAGGGAGTTGTCACTGCTGCTGTTGGTGCGAGTCGTGCCGAAGATTTTAGGTTCTTCACGGGTGAGCTGGAACGAACCAGAAGCGCTATGCGAAAAGAAATTGCGAGCATTGTTCGAGAGACGATTTTGGCTACAACTCCTGAAGTGAATCGGTGTTGCGAACGAGAAAGACGAAGCCTAGAGGAGAGCCAAGCTGGTTTCTCCAAACCTGCGGGTGTGCCACCACCAACTCTCCCGATAAATTGCCTGCCTCAACGAAACCGATCACCTCCTCGAGCTCGCTCACCTCCATGTCGTAGTACAGCAGCGGACAACTCGAATGTGGATGAATTTCTGCGACAACTGCACAATTTGAACCTGAGCAATCCTGTTAACAATTCTCTGCCTCAAACAAGCCAGTTAGGATACAAGCGACAGAACTTCCACAAGTGGGGTTTAAAGTATGACAACCGTCAAATGTCTGTCGATGACTTTTTGTTTAGGCTGGAACGACTGAAAATAAGCTACGGAACTACCTGGGACGAAGTGGTTCTCAACTTCCATCATTTCATTTCGGGAACGGTCGAGACCTGGTTTTGGGTCTACCTCAAGGCGAACCCTGATATAACCTGGTTGGTGCTAAAGAACGCCCTTATCGAAAGATTTAGGAGCTTAGAAACCGACTCAGAGCTGTCAAGAAGATTATATGATAGACATCAAGGCCCCGCTGAAACCTTCGAAGACTTCTACGCAGCGATACAGAAGTTGAATGGAAAGTTGAGAACTCCAAAGTCCGATGACGAAATCATCGACATTGTCAAGAACAATGTGCGAAGAGAGATGGGAACGCTTCTCATCACCTTCCACACCACCTGCCTGACAGAAATGGTTCATGTCTGCCGTAAGGTCGAGAAATATCTCCTTGATCGTGAAGCTGGAGCCCCGAAAACCCGATTTGGGAATATACCACCACCGCGTAAAAGCGCCATTTCGGAACTTGTGGAGGAAATGACGGAAGAAAAACCTTTTGTGCCCGAGTTAGAGGCATTCCACTCGAGACAGGAGAGGGACACTCGCAATTACACTTGTTGGAATTGCAAGGGTAAGGGCCATTCATTCTTTGAATGTCCTAATCCGCAGAGATCTCTCTTTTGTTTCAGATGTGGTTGGGAAAACACTACCTCTCCGCAATGTCCTCGATGCTCGGGAAACGAGCCAAAGAGCAGTCTGAAGACTCGGGGGAATTGCTCTCTGGAGAAGAACCCGGAGTCCAAATAGAACCTACCATTCCACTACACACTACCTCCCCGTCCCAATCCTATCCACTTCCTTGTGAGACCTCCCTAGTCCCTCCTATTCCTGCCATAAGAGTCCTAAAACGTCCTTCTAATCCCGTGATACCTACACCACCTAAACCTGCTATAACTCCTCTTTTACCCCTGCATGAAAGGCTCCAAAATTATATGGAGGCGAGAAAACGCATTTTTGGATGTCAAAACACCATCGTATCGGCAAAAGTGGCTAAACTGAGGAGTAAGTTTGGAAAGAAAAGAGAAGCCTACAAGGCCATCGAAGCAACTACGCTGTGTAGCTCAGACGACCCCCGTCCGTATGCCGAAGTCCGAATTTTCGGAGAAGCTGTTTTGGGTCTACTGGACAGTGGAGCCAGTATCAGTTGCTTGGGAACGGGTGGAGCTGATTTCCTTCAAAAATACCATCAAAACTTCTCCAAACTTTCTACCGAAGTAAAAACCGCGGATGGAAAACGGCAAACGATTGTGGGAAAGATTGTGGTGGACGTTACCTATAAAGGGAAGACGAAAACAATCCCCCTGTATCTGGTTCCTTCTTTGCAGCAGAGACTGTATCTTGGGATCGACTTCTGGAAGGAATTTGACATCGCGCCTCAGTTGATTTCGGAAATTTCAACGGTTCATTGCCCAGTCGAAATGGATGTGGATACGAACGCTCACGAGTTGACGGTAGATCAATCCCGACGGTTAAAAGATGCCGTCAGTTTGTTTCCTTCCTCTGCCGTACAAGGCTTAGGAAAAACAACCCTGGAGGTACACACCATCGACACAGGAAATGCAGAGCCCATTAAGCAACGTCACTACCCGGTTTCTCCAGCGGTGCAGAAACTCCTATATGAGGAATTGGAACGCATGCTTCAACTTGGCGTGATTGAAGAGAGCACGAGCGCATGGAGCTCTCCAGTGGTCTTAGTCCGTAAGCCTGGCAAAAATCGCTTGTGTCTAGACTACAGAAAAGTTAATGAGAAAACCAAGAAAGATGCGTATCCAATATCTCATATAGGGGGATTGCTATCGCGTCTTCATGATACTCGTTTCATCTCGAGCGTGGATCTTAAGGACGCGTTCTGGCAGATCCCTCTGGAGAAAGAATCCCGGGAAAAGACAGCGTTTACTGTGCCCGGCATGCCCCTGTTGCAGTTTACGGTAATGCCCTTTGGCCTCTGTAATGCGCCACAACGCATGGTCAGGCTCATGGACAAAGTGGTACCGCATCAGCTGCGAGAGAAAATCTTTCCGTACCTGGATGATCTACTGGTGGTATCGAGCACGTTCGATGAGCACATTGAACTGTTGAAGGTTTTAGCCGGTCGACTGAAGGAAGCAGGACTGACGATGAACGTAAAAAAATCGAAATTCTGTTTCAAGGAGTTGAAGTACCTTGGATACATTGTCGGAGATGGTTGTCTTAAGACGGATCCAGATAAGGTAGCGGCTATTGCAGAGTTTCCTATTCCCACTACCGTGAAACAGGTGCGACGTTTCCTGGGACTTGCCGGATGGTACCGTCGCTTCGTAAAGGACTTTTCGTCGTTAGCTGCCCCGATCACCGACACCTTGAAAAAGGGCAAGAAGTTTGAATTCAACGATGCAGCAACTGACGCATTCAACCAATTGAAGACTGCTCTGACTTCGCAACCCGTGCTAGTTCACCCGGACTTCAATAAGGAGTTCATCATTCAGTGCGACGCCTCTGACACTGGAGTTGGCTGCGTGCTAAGCCAGCTGGACGAGATTGGGAATGAGCGACCCATCTACTTTCACTCACAGAAATTGAACACGGCCCAGCGGAATTATAGTGTGACCGAGCGTGAGTGCCTTGCTGCTGTCATGGGAGTTCAAAAGTTCCGAGCGTACGTCGAGGGACATCCCTTCCGGATAGTGACTGATCATGCCAGTTTGAAGTGGTTGATGGGACAGAAGGATTTGAGCGGACGTTTGGCGAGATGGAGCTTAAAGCTTCAGGGATTCGATTTCTCCATCGAGCATCGCAAGGGATCCCTGAACGTTGTGCCAGATGCACTCTCACGGGTGCACGAGGTGGATGCTCTGGATTGTGATGTTTCAAGGTTGAACGATCCTTCCGATGTCTTACATATCGACCTTGAGGACCCAAGTTTTAAATCTTCGGAATACCTCAAGCTCATCAAAAACATCGAAGAACAAAAAGACCAGCTACCTGACCTTCAAGTCTCGAACCATTTCGTGTATAAGAAGGTCAAACATTGCACAGGAAATCCTGTAGAGGACGACCTAGTTTGGAAGCTTTGGGTTCCGGAACCGCTTACCGACCGCTTAATTTCTCTGGCTCATCAACCCCCTAGAGCTTCGCATGGTGGGATCGCGAAAACCCTATACCGACTGCAGCAAAGGTTCTACTGGCCTAACATGGCAGCACAGGTTAAAGCTTTCTTGGAGAAGTGCGACCTTTGCAAGGCTTCGAAAGCTCCAAATGCCACTCTTAGACCCCCTATGGGTAAAGCGTTCGTAGCCGATAGACCATTTCAGATGCTGTACATCGATTTCTTGGGACCTTATCCACGCTCGCGAGATGGGAATACGCACATTATTGTTGCACTGGACCAACTGACGAAGTTCGTCGTGATCAAGGCGATTCGTAGAGCGACAACCGAGATTGCTCTCAAGTTCCTGTACGAACAGGTGTTCTGCATCTTTGGGGTCCCTGAAACGATCCTTTCGGACAATGGGAAGCAGTTCATCAGTCGTGAGTTCGAAAAAAGCATGACTACGTACGGAATTACGCATGTCCGGACAGCCGTTTATTCCCCGCAGGCGAATGCCAGCGAACGAGTGAACCGGTCCATTCTCGCTGCCATCAGAGGATATATCGACCACGACCAAAAGAACTGGGACTGTCAACTGCCCTCCATCGCTAGTGCCTTGCGTACCACTGTGCATTCCGCTATCCATCTGTCACCGTACGAAGCACTCTTTGGTCAGAGTTGTATGGAGCATGGGTCAGACTACCGGCTTCTGCGTAGCTTGAATGCACTCAATAATTCCGAAATCGAACATCTTTCCAAATCGTCGAAAATGAATATCCTCCACTCGCACATAAAGGCGTCCCTTGCAGACGCCCATTCTCGCTATGAAAATAACTATAATCTGCGAAGTAAAAATGTCAGATTCGAAATTGGTGACATAGTCTTTCGACGAAACTTTGTGCAGAGTGACGCATCGAAAAAATTTTGTGCAAAACTCAGTCCGAAATTCATCAAAATGAGAGTATACAAGCTGGTAGGAAACAATTTATACGGACTTGAAGACCTTAACGGCAAAAAGGCCGGAGTTTTCCATGGCAAGGACTTGCGGAAGTAAAAGATCACTAACCTAGAAAAAAAAAAAATCACCCGGCCCGACTGTCAGTCTGTGCATGAGACTCTGGGAACTCTATTAGGTGTTCCTTTTCCTTCACCTTTAGTCTCCTGAGCACTCGGCAAAAGGTGAAGTTTTGTGGGGAACGGAAGTAACCTTTTATAATAACACTACCAATAAATAAAATACATCCTATAATAATACCTGAAATAATAACACATTAACATACATAATACTTACCTTTTCTCATAATAAAATACAAATAATACGAACCATAAAAATAACCACATAATATTCTCTTTTTATTAATAATAAACGACCTATAATACTTACCTTAATAATTATTAACAACCTATAATACAAACCCTAATACACTTAATAATAATGGAAATACATAATACTTACTAATATAATACTCACCTGGAAAAAATCAAATATGCGCTGACTTTTATTTTTAAGAAAAACAAAATATTGGAAATTCATTCAATCTTCGTAGGAGAAACTAATAAAATGTGTTTCATGTTTATTTCTCTTCGTTGAAAATTTTTCTGAATAGTTTGGAAAGTAAGCATAAGAAAAAAAAATCTATACACAGATATTAACCGAATGAAATTGTGCTTGTGAGTAAACGAAATAGAAGAATTACTTTTTGGAAAATACGGAGAAATCAACGTGTGAGAAAAAAGAAAGTAACAAAGTAAAATATACCAGAGGTCTGTGCCTGAGGGCGAAAGGAGAAAGGAGGTTGGTATCTAACAACAAAAGAAAGGATATGTAAGAGGAAGCAAAGGAAAGCAAAGTAAATTGGATCAGTGGACTGTGCCTGAAAACCTAGAAAGAAGGAACCTAATATAAAAAAAGTGGTGTTCATCTAGGACACAGTTACGTGCCTGACCCATACCTCATCACCAGCATCATCATCGTCACCACATCATCATCACCAACATCATCATCATCACCAACATCAACATCATCACCAGCACCATCATCATCATCTATAACAACCTCATCCAAAAGGTGTCCCAGTGTTATATCCCTTCCCAGATATACCTATCCCGACAGATAATTGCCCTATGCAGCTCCCCCCCCCCCCTCCGATCTATCCCAGTGTTAAATTTTAGTGAGAGTTAACTTATTTACTTAACTGTGATAGAATTAAGAAGAGAAAAAAAAAAAAAATAAGAAAAGGAAATGTAAACAATAATTAAAAAAAAAAAAAAGTAAATAACCAATAAATAGAGATTAGAAGTGGCAAATTGACTAAAAAAAAAAAAAAAAAAAGGTAGAAAGAAAATTACTAAAATTAATCACAAAAGATCAGCTTTTAAAATTTATGTGCGGTGACCCCCCTTCAAAACCAAAACAAAATCTTTTCTTTTATAAATTCATTATAGCAGCTGAGTTCTGGAATCCAAGGTGGTGCACTACATTGGTCGAGAAGAAAGAAAAGCTGAGTAAGTTTTGTTTTTTTTATATAATCATCTTTATAATATTTGGGTGAATTTTTTTGTTTTTTGGTGGGAAAAGTGTTGCCATCGGCTAAAAGAAAAAAAAAAAAAAATAATAATAATTTCAAAGAATTAATCTTTATAATATAATATAATGTAAAAATTGAGTAAACATAATTACCTGAAAATTTAGTTGTAAATTGCCATCTGAAAAAAAAATATTTTTTTTAATTTTAATAATCCTTCAACTATATAAAGAGAGTGAATAGATACTTACCGGAAAGGAAAATAGGGTTGCCACCTAGTATATTTAAATTTTGAATTTTTTTTTTATTTAAATTAATTAATAAATTAATTAATAAAAATTAATTAAAATAATGTATTGAAATTAATGAACACGAATTAATAAGTAGAATTGCCTAAGTGCCCAATAAAAATTTTGTAACGTTTTAAATTATGACTTTTTGATAAAGACAAGGTAGAAAAATGAGAAGCTAAGGGGATAAAAATGAGGTAAGCTGGTGGTTAAAGGACAGGGACAGTAGGTAGTTGTGTATTAGGGGCTACTACATATTCTTGGAGGTAGTGGTAGCCATTAGTGGTATCCAACCGGATACAAGGGTGGGAAAATCCTCCGAGGGCCAATAACATCTGGACCCTCCCCCTTATTGGAATCACCCCTCCACAAATAGTTAATCGAGTCCCTCATCATCGAATAATATAGGCATGAGATTCGTAACGACCGTCCAGTGCTGCGGCTCCAAGAACTCACCCCGTCCGACGAGCTAAGCCCAAACAAACAAGCATGCCAAAGGGGGTCGTAGCATGGACACCCCTCTCTTTCCTGCTGCCCAGATCAGCCTCATGCGCCTGTAGCCATGAGGTTGTAACGGTGGTCTACAAGGAGAGAGAGGGGCCTTGGTCAATTTCGTTACAGCACTGATGTTGTTGTCCGTGTCTACAGCGGATCCTAGGTAGACGAAGTCCTGTACTACCTCGAAGTTATGTCTGTCTATTGTGACGTTTTGTCCAATTCGTCGATGTTCTGTGTCCTTGTTTGATGACAGCATATACTTTGTTTTGCCCTCATTAACCATCAAACCCATTTTTGCCGCTTCTGTTTCAATACTCGCAAAAGCACCAATGACATCACGCTTTTTTCTTCCCATTACGTCAATATCGTCTGCATAGGCGAGTAATTGCACAGATTTTTGAAAGATTGTTCCTCTGGTGTTGACGTTTGAGTTTCTAACAATCTGTTCAAGTATGATGTTGAAGAAATCGCATGACAGTTTATCGCCTTGCCTAAAACCTTTTTCGACATTGAAGGTCTCGGTGAGTTCTTTACCGACCTTGACGGAGCAGCGTAAATTCTCCAAAGTCATCCTGCATAGTCATACGAGTTTTGCAGGGATGTCGAAACTAGACATGGCTCTGTACAGCTCGTCTCTGTAGGTACTGTCATACGCGGCCTTGAAATCGATAAAAAGATGGTGAATATCGATATTGTGTTCTCGGGTTTTTTCCAAGATCTGCCGTAATGTGAAAATTTGGTCTATTGTGGACTTCTCTGGTCTAAAACCACATTGATAAGGACCTATCAAGTTGTTGACGTGGGGTTTCAGACGTTCACATATTACAGCAGACAAGATCTTATAAGCGACGTTAAGGAGGCTTATCCCTCTATAATTGGCGCAGTTGTGAGGGTCTCCTTTCTTTAGGATCGGGCATACGATACTGAGGTTCCATTCATCGGGCATGCTTTCTTTCGACCATATCATGCAGATCAGCTGGTGCATGCTCCTTTCCAACTGATCTCCAGCTGCCTTGAAAAGTTCGGCATCAAGGCCATCTGCACCTGCAGTCTTATTTGATTTAAGTTTGCATATAGCAAGCTTAACTTCTTCTAGGTCGGGAGGACGGCATTCTTGATCATCGTCCAGGCTGAATGGGGCAATCTGCCTGACAGCGGAATTTGTGTCCTCATCGCCGTTAAACAGTCTGCAGAAATGATCTTTCCAGATCCTCAGTAGCGACTGTGACTCTATAACTATGTTTCCCTGCTGGTCTTTACAGGCTTGAGTTCGGGGTTTGCCACCCTGGCAGGATCTTTTTAGCTTTTGGTAAAACTTCCGAATCTCGTTCCTGTCATGACACCTCTCATGCTGCTTCATTTTATTTTGAGAAGTCGGTGTTCTTCCCTTCTTCTCTCCTTGTAGATCTCATTTTTCGTGCTTTTTGTTTGGCTGCATTTGCCTGCCTGCATTCTTCATCGAACCATGGGTTTCGTTTTGGTGGCCGAGTGAAACCCAGAACCTCAGAGGCAGCGGTTCTGATGACTTGTTGGCATTGCTCCCACTGGTCTTCAATGCTTAATGCTGACGGCATGGAATTCAAGGATAATTGAAGGGACACTCGATTGGAAAAGGCATTAGCAATCTCTTGCGATTGTAGCTTTCCGACGTCATATCTCTTCACAGCGTTAGTTCGTGCTGGTAGTGAACAAGATATCCTCATTCGTACCTTGGCTACAACAAGGTAGTGGTCCGAGTCAAAGTTGGCACCTCGGAAAGTTCGGACATCTAGCACACTGGAAGAGTGCCTTGCGTCGATCGCAACATGGTCAATTTGGTTGACGGTTAATTGATCTGGGGATCGCCATGTGCCTTTATGAATTTTGAGATGCGGGAAGCGTGTACTACTTACAACAAGATTTAGCCCCGCAGCAAAATCGATAAGCCTCAATCCGTTTTCGGAGGTTTTGTCGTGGAGGCTATGCTTACCGATTGTGTTTCCAAAGATGTCCTCCTTCCCTAGTTTTGCGTTGAAATCGCCAAGAACGATTTTCACGTCGTATCTAGGGCATTGCTCATATGTTTCTTCGAGGAGCTCGTAGAAACAGTCTTTGGAATCGTCGTCTTTCTCTTCTGTGGGGGCGTGGGCGCATATAAGGCTAATGTTGGCGAAATTAGCCCTGATGCGGATGGTCATTATACGCTCATTGACTGGATTTTGGCTAATCACCTTATCCCTGAGTCTACCTCTAACGACAAATCCGCACCCAAATAAACGCTTTTTCTGTTGTCTGTAGCAGTCGCCATAGTATATGTCACAGTTTTTCATCTTCTTTATGCCCGGTCCATTCCATCGCACTTCTTGGATGGAGGTTATGTCTGCTTTGCAGCAGTCCAGGGCGTCCGCTAATTCTCCAGCTGCACCTAGTCCGTTAAGAGATCTTACGTTCCAAGTGCAGATCCGGAGGTCGTTGTCCTTTTTTCGTTTGCTTGGGTCGTCAACTTTGAAATCATTATCGTTATCCGAGGTTGTTAGTTGTTTCGGAACTATATCTTTTTTACGTGGTTGGGTAGTTAACCCTACGCACAACCCCTCAACCTGGAGGACCAGGTCCTTTTGGATCCCTTCGGACACAAAGGGCTGGAGTATCCAGAGTCAGTACCCTGCTGCAGGGGTGTGAGTGCTGCCGTTGGCTCACCAGGAGCTCGTCCGCCACCATCTCTACTTCAATACCCTGTCCTAGTATTGAAAGACCCCAAAAGACCTTTAAAACAGATATGTAGGAGGTTTCTGCTTTTATGGCTGCTGAAGTCCACCGTTGATTCTGTCCTTCGAATTCATCCGCTGGGACATTTACACGAAAGCTCTCGTAGACCACTGAGATTCGTGCAGTCAGTCATTGTTCGCAGAGCAATTATAGTGTTGATCGATCACAATTCCTTGTTCCGGATTCCCTTGTCTCAACACTCGCACTTACTAGTTTAGCAGGTCAGCTCTGGACGGAGCATCCCAGGTCCCAGTGGATACCGCTTGGAGGTATAGTAAGCACAGTTGACGTGTACTATAAGTAACAGCATCTGGGCGCCGCCAAGTTAGCACCAATCAGAGCCTACCCGAATAGTACAACGCCCATCCACCCCACCACCCCGCCCATCCATTTCCAATGACTGAAATGTCGATAAGTTCTTCTAACTGCCTGTGTTCTTTTGTTTGGCGTGGAGAAAATAATTTTGAAATAATGTTGATGTTAGACTAGTGGAGCAGGAGGTAAACACATTTTTTAAGGATATGCCTGCCTCTGAATCGAACCCTCATTCCGCATGTAAGTTTATTGGGTTTGATTGGTTACTGTTACTTCGCTCATTTTCTTTTAGTGACAGCATAAAAAGCTGCTTGAGTTCGGCGCCTGTATTCAAACACAGCTATACTGGCTTACTTACTAAGGGGTGCAGTGCAGCTCGGGGAAAACCTGAGCCTCAACCAACATCTTCCGCGACAACGCCTTCCATTTCGGGTAGACTGCGAGCTCTCTTCAGTTTTGCACTCTCATCCCTACAATGTGCTCAACATGTCCCATCAATCGTAGTGTCCCGATGCGTACTCTTACAGCTCCATGTTGTATCTTCTTCTCCGCACATCGTCCTCACATACCGAACGGAAGATTATTTGGAGTATTTTTCTGCCAAAAGTTCCCTCGTCCGCTATCGATATGTTACATGCTCGGATGTCGTACAGCAAGGCTGGAATGACCAGGGTCTTATGGGTTGCTTTTATTTTCTTAAAGATAGTTTTGTTTCTCTATCTCTATTGAAGCAACGGTTGGCGAGAGTTATTCTCCGTTTGATCTCCGCACTGATGCTGTGTCGGATACTAGGTAGACGAAGTCTTGAACTATCTCGAAGTTTTGTCTGTCTATTGTAACGTTTTGTCAAGTTTGGCGCTTTTCTGTGTACATCAACTATCAAACCCATTTTTCCCGATTCTATTTCAATATTCGCAAAAGCAACAATGACATCACGCCTCCTTCTTCCCATTACGTCAATACCGCTAGCGTAGGCGAGTAATTGTACAGACTTTTGAAAGATTGTTCCTCTGGTGTTGATGTATAGTTTTGTACAATCCTTTCAAGTATGATGTTGAAGAAATCACATGAAAGCCTTGCCTAAAGCCTTATTTTCGACACCAAAAATCTTTTCTCTTTTTGAGCTATAACAAGGTAGTGGTCCGAGTCTGTCTGGCTCTTGGAAAGTGCAGAGTATAGAAACAATCTTTGGAGCTCTTGTCTTTCTCTTCTGTTGGGGCGTGGGCGCATATTAGGCTAATTTTGGCGAACTTAGCATTGCTGTGGATAGTCACTATACGCTCACTTTCTAAATTTGGGCTGATGATGATCTGTTCCCCAGTCTACCTATAATGACAAATACGCTCCCAAATAAGCGTTGTTTCTGTTGTCTGTTGCTTCGATCGTCAATGTTGTAATTATTTATTGCTATCCGAAGAGGTTGGTCGTTTCGGAAATCGGAACCGTATAATTTTATCTCCTTGGATATAAAGGGCAGCATAATCCGGAAGCCGTACCCTGCTGAAGGGGTATGAGAGCTGCCGTTGGCTCGCCAGGAGTTCATTCGCCACCATCTCAAATTGAATACCCCGTCCTAGTATTGAAAGACCTTGAAAGACCTTTAAACAAAATATGTCGATGTAGCTCATTCATGCATTTTTTTTTTAATGCTGAAGTCCACCGTCAATTCTGTAATCAAACTCATCCACCTGAAGCATTCTCAGATTCCTTTGGTAAACCACTGAGATTCGGACAGACAGTCATTACTCGCTGATTATTATAGTATTGTTTTATTTCTTCTTCGGCCCTTTGTCGCACTTACTAGTTTCGAAGGTCCTTTCCGGATGGAGCATCCGAGTTCCCAGTGGTTAACGCGTGGAGGTATGGTAAGCACAATTGACGTGTATACTATAAGTTGCAATATCTGGGCGCCCGTCGCCAAGTTGACACCAATCAGAGCCTTCCCGATCAACTACCTCGTTAGTTGCTACTCTCGAAATATGCTGTTGCATCCTTTGACAGCTTCAAGTCACCTGGCACTGGCGGTGTTTATTCAGCTATGTTGCAGGAAAGTGTAAGCCTTTTGCTACCGACTTTAAAAAATATTTTCACTGGCAGGTTAGCTCTAGCGTATATTCCAACTCCGTGTCAAAATGGATTCGCTTTTATACCAAAAATTGGTAATCGCAAGACTTTTCACCCAAACCAATGCAATGAGTTCATTTTAGATTGAATAACATGAAACGTTTTTCATCAGAAAAGACTGAGTGCGAACCAACACGAGATACACCAACTGAAATGACAGCAAAAAGCTCATTTTACATAAAACAATAGGAATTGCAACTGTCATTTTCACCATAAGTGACTCAGTAGTTTCGTTTTAAACGAACTAACACGAGTCACACGTTTTTTTCCACTCAGACTAGACAAAAAGGTCATGTTAAACGAACGAACAAGAGCTGTTGAACCTTTTTACCCCTCAAAAGACTTCTGTAAGCTCTGGTTGGTGCATAGAGACACGTCGAATCGTTAGTGTGGACAACAGCAATGCTAACGATTAAAGATCGTTGAAATTGTGAATAAGGGTTCCCAACAGTGTGGCCTTCTATGTCCTCTTCTGCGGAGCATGCTACACGACTCTCCTTCTGAAATGCTGAATGGATCAAACGTGAACACCCAAGCATATGCCGACTACGCGACGCCAAGAACGACGTCGACGACGCGACGTCGCCCGCCGTTCTCTTGGGTGGATCCAGCCTTTGAGCTGTTGCAGAACGCAGGCTACGCTGAACTTGATTGGTAGTTGGTTAGAATCAATTTCTTCGTAATTCCTTTAAAAAATCAGGTTATTCTCTTTACGAGACGTTGTACTCAACAAGCATCAACATTCCGTTTTCCAAAGAACTACGATCTCCTTCGGTCCAAACATGTTGAGTCAAAAACTGTCAGTCTTCTGGCAATGACATGACGTGGTGTCACCGAAAATGGTTGTTTGGATTTATGCGCCTATGATAAGACCAATTATCTCCTATTCGTCAGTTGTTTGGTGGAAAAGCTCTCGCGTAATTACTTTATTACCTCGTTCTCTGAATTTCAACAAGAACAACTTGTCTCGGCTTTCCTGGGGCTTTTCGTTATAGCAATCCGAGTGCTGCTCTCGATGCAATGCTGAATCTTGCTACCTCAAGGGTTGTATACTATCTTGAAGATTTCCCCTTTAAAGAGAAGTGGTCTCTGGCAAAATTCGCACGGTACTTTTGAATAACTTGCAATCAGTATGTCTTCTGACTCACGCCTAATGGATATCCTATCCGATACGATGATCCCAATGTCCAAACTGCGTTAAAAACACACAGTCAGCTTTCCATTGCGTCGGTTAATGACTGGTTCGCTTTAGAATTTGACACAAAAAAATATTGTAGATCTAAGAATTTGGAGCTTTTGCTTTTTTGGAGTGCGATGCCTAACAACAATGCATCTCCTTAGGCACATACACGTCTTTCTTCCTATCGCAAGCGTTTGTGATTTGAGTGGCTGTAAGCTCCGCTGCGAAGAGTGTCTTTATGGGGAGAAGTATCTGTGGTTGCTGCGACCAGACAAGCTGTGGACTCTACTGAGCCCTCTTAGATACTTCGAAAGTTATCCAGAAATGCAAGTCCTCTCTGAATACGGGCTTAATTCTTCGAGTCTCATTTGGATTCCATACCATCATGGCAAAACTGGAAACGAGGTCGCCGATGAACTTTCAAGTCAAGTGTCTCAGATAGCTTTCTCAGGACCAGAAGCAATGCTTGCGATCTACCAAGCTGCACAGTGAGAGCCTCACTCAACGATTAGATCTATTGAGAGCACCACTACTTATAAATGGCATGTTTTCATTGAAGGCAGACAGTTCTGACAATGTAAATAAAAAAATTGCAGCAGTGCTGTCTCATAAAATTGACGAAGTAATCAACATGGCTTTCTCGAAGGTAGATAGATCTATACAACTACCAATTTAGCAGATTATACCTCATTCCTTATCTTAGAAATGGAAAAAAGGAACCAGGTTGATGCTATCTATACTGACTTCAGCAAAGCTTTCGACAAGGTTGATCACAATCTGCTTATTTTTAAAATAAAAAAATATGGCATTCACGACACATTATTATTGTGGATCCAATCGTATTTGTCGCAAAGGACGCAGTGTGTCAAGTTTTGTGATGTTTTGTCACGTCAAACTAATGTAACTTCTGGTGTACCCCAAGATAGCCATCTTGGCCCACTTTTATTTCTCCTTTCTTAAAATGACTTGCCCTTACTGTTTGAAGGTTGTAGATTTCTGATGTATGCCGACGATCTAAAGTTGTTTCACACAATTAACAATGTTGAGGATACGCAATTTTTTTTTTTTTTTTTATAATTTGCGCGCACTCAAGGGGTTGTGACTACCCTTAACATGTTAAGTAACACAGTACGAGCGTTAGGAAAAGGGGAGAGAGTTTAAAAGGAGATACCGATGCACATTAGTTTTAAATTTCTGAAGATTGTAATGAGAGGGAAAAATAGAGCTGGGCAATACATTCCACATTCGCGTGGTACGGCTGAAGAAGGAATCTCTGAATTTAACAGTACGTCCGAAATGGGGCTCAAGGGTAAACTGATGGGCATTCCTGGAAGCGCGAGTATTACGGTTGAATTGTTTAAGGGGAGGAATGCATCTGGCAATCTCATGAGAGCACTGTCTGTAGAAAAAACGATAAAATAAGGAGAGACAAGAAACATTACGACGATGTTCGAGTGTCGTGAAAGTTTCGATGATGTTCGTATCTCCAATCATTTTAAAGGCTCTTCTCTGAACACTGTCCAAAAGATTGAGGTGGAAAATTATTGCAGCAATGTTTAATCGGCCTAGTAAAGTGGTGTAAAGCTAACGGATGTTAAATGTGGAGAAGTGCAATATAATTTCTTTTTTAAGAAAAACATGTGCAATAAATTTTGACTACTCCATAGAAGAATTGACGTAGTAAAAGACTTAGGAGTTTTAATTGCCAGAAAACTAACTTTTAAACATCATATTGATAAAATTCATTCCAAGAGTATGGCTATGCTTGGTTTCGTTAAGCGAAGATCTAAGGAATTAATGATCCTTATATCACTAAAGCTATATATTGTTCGTTGGTACGGTCACTGTTAGAGTACTGTAGTGTAATATGGTCTCCGTTGTATGCTGTTGATATAAAGAAACTTGAACCTGTCCAAAAACAATTTTTGCTGTTCGCCTTGAGAGGTCTTGGATGGAATCCCGACAGTTTTGTCCTACCTCGTTACTCACATCGACTTAATTTCATTAATATGTGCAGCCTTGCAAATCGTAGAGTTGTCCGAAGCTTTATTTGCGTTCGATCTTTTAAATGGAGATATTAACTCACCGCATTTTTGTGTTCCAAAATATCTGTAAATCCTAACGTTCGTATTTTAAGACATACCTACCAAGTTTTTAAAGGAGAGCAACTCAAGGACTAATTATGCTTCTAATGGATGTTTCAATAGATGTTCAAAAACATTTAATAAATATATTGACTTATCCGGAGAAAAATTCTATGTTTTAGGTATATAAATTGTTTTTATATAATACGTAGTACAAAAAATTTATTTTACTTTATTTTCTATGTACCTAATGTAATCTTTGTTTTTTATAATAAATGTTGTCTTACTTCGGCAAAATAAACTAAACTAATGTCAAGAGCTAATTCCACCATTGGTTTTATCAAGAGATGGTCCAAAGAGTTCCGCAACCCCCTTGCAACGAAATCTCTCTATATTATTATGTCCGCCCTATCCTTGATTATGCATCGCAAGTGTGGGCTCAATATCAAGCAGTTCATATCTCAAGGATCGAAAGTTTTCATGGTCGTTTTTTGCTCTTTACCCTTCGGGATCTTTACGACGCGACGCGACGGAAGAAACTTTCTCACCCTGCCTCCTTACCGCAAACGTCTTGCAATCATTAATCTTCACTCCCTAGAAAACCAGAAAGAATGTCTTTGACATCATATTCATTCACCGATTTCTTACTAGTAACACTGACAGCTCCCCCCTTTTATATCTACCTATACCTTATATCTTTCAACACTAATCCCCGAAACGAAAGATTATCGCGATTCTTATTTTTTCCTGCTTATCGTACATCCTATGGTCTCAACGCATGCTTATCTCGCATGATGAGTACGATTAATTCTGTTCCTTTTTTTTGCCTCAATCTTCCAAGTCCCTGTCTGAAAGTCCTCCTGTTAAACCGTTTCTCATCCTTATAGTTTAATTTAGTTTTAATAAGTTTTAGTTTAAGTCAAGTGTCTTAGTAAATTTAAGCTTGTATAATAAATGTACCCGTTAGCATGTCCACCTGCTAACCCAGAGGTTCAAGGTTCGAATCCCAGCAGAGGCAAAAATGTTTTTTCACGGGTATCGCCTTTCGCGAGGAATAGGCAAGTCCTCCGTTAGTAAATTCACAGCCATGAAAAGCGCTTTCTCAATAAGCCGTTCGGAACCGACAGAAAATTGTAGGCCCCCTCCATTCCCTCACAAGGCATGGTTGTGAGAAATGCGCTAGGCCCAGGGGCTCCTCGCTCTGTTGCGCCACCCTATTTATTTATTTTTTATTTTTAATAAATGGGGCGGTAGCCCCACCAAATATAAAATTAAAAGAAAAGATTGTATAGAAATCTCATTACAGTTGGTACGGAACTCTTTTCCCTTGTCAAGCATTTGAACGTATAAGACGAAACAAGAAGACAGAAGATAAGTGATACCACACTACGTGAATCCTTTGCGAACGTCCTGCATTTTTTCATATCAGGTTACAGATTCTCGGTGCGAACGTGCTGCGAGCTCGTAACCTAGGTGTATTCCTTATTATGGAAGCATCTTCTGGCTTTTCTATGAACAACTGGGAAGCTTCAAGCTGTAACAAATGAAGGTTACCCTCTGGCTGAACAATGGAATAGTATTTAGGTCTGAGTGCAACATTATTTTAAAAACCATTGACAGAAAAGCACCAGTCCAGGCAGAATTATTTGAAAAAAAAACTCATTGGTATCATCTCCAATCAATGGTGGAACTTTTAATGATCATCCAAGTAACCCCGTTTATACATCCATGGTAAAATGACTTCCAATTGTTTGATGTAACGTGGGTTCTCATACAATTGCCTCTTAAAATTCATAGCTTCTTCTTCTTCCTGGAAATGATTACCGATAGTTGCGGCTTCAGATGGAGCGAGGACCGCTGCAGGTAGAACACCCGTGACCGTATTAAAAGCTGGAATGAAATTTTTTATCTAAGCAAACAAAAAGTGAAATAAAGTTATCCTTTTTCTACCCATCGAACTGTAGCCCAACATGTCAATATGTAGTTGTTTCAATGATGGCGCCTTCCTCGGATACTTCAACAATTTTAAGTTCTCAATCAAATTGTCATGATAAAGCTTGACGAAGTCGTCGAAATAGGTTAACTTAATACCCAGACACGTCGAGGAAAGCAGAAAATTTAACAAATCAATAGCCGGCGATGTGTATCTTGACATTTGAAAATCCACAAACATTGTTTGCTTCCGTTTGCCTTGGTCATCGTAACGGAACATGATATTGTTCGCCCACAAATCACCATGGACTACAACACAGAAAACGTTTTTTTGTTTGCCCATTTCAACGTATATGTCCATCATATTATCCAGAAAAGGGGACTTATAATTAAAAAAAAAAATTGCTATTTAAAAACACTACAAATGTCTAATGGTCTTTGAAGACTCACCATTATAGGAAGGTACTTTGCTACGCCATCGAATTTTGAAAATGATTCTTTGACTAGTTTTATTAATGGCTTCACCCTCTCATCAAACTCGATACGTTTGTCATCGTTAGTCATAAAGTTTTTGAAACTTTCGTCGTACTCCCCTTTGGTTACATGCCGTACAGCTGATGCCGCGTGTAGTTCAGCCAACATTTTGAGGACAGATTCAGTGTGTTCTTTGTCGAGGCCTTCTAGACGATTTGCATTCTTGAAACCAGCTGGTGAGAGATCTTCCAGGAGGATGTAAGGGAATCCAGGATTCTTTTTGAATGTGTAGATTTTCGGCCCAAATTTGACATTTTTGCCAGCATCAGCGTACATTTGCTCGAATTCACGAAGGTAGGTACCGTACATGAGTGACTCCTTTGGAAAACAACCCATTTCTGATACCATTTCAGCTCCATTTTCATCTTGCAGAGCAATTTTTATAATGAAAGCTGCATCTTTTATGGATCCATCTTAAAGGGAGAAACAGGGGTTGTTTTATTCATAATTAAGGCACAAAACGAAAAATATACAAACCTTCGAGCTCAAACTTTGTCTTGACTCTAACTATTATCGATCCGTAGTTCTCACCAGCACCAGCTGTTTTAGCGGCCTCAAAGCTCAGAATTGTCTTAAAACCTTTAAAGTTTTCCTCGAGAATGCCTGTGAAATTCCCTTCGTTTATCCATTCTGGTATCACAAAAACTTCTCCGCAGCCCGATGTGGTTGAATCTATGGGATTTGCGTTTTCGTTACCGTTAGGTTCTATTGGTTGTACGGACGCCATGGTTCTCTAAAGACTAAAAAGTGTTTATGCTTTCAAACTCTGTCGAGTTTATCTTTCAAAATGAATCATCGCTAAGCGATTATAGCCCAGTGATAATTAACTGCTTTTTACTTTCCTCTTATCAGTGCTTTCAAATTAATTCTTTTGAAATAGGTACAAACTGTGCGTAAAGTCTCATATCACCAAAAATGGTGAAATAAAAACAATCTTGTTTAGTCAACAATCTTGTCTACTTCATTGTCTGACGCTTTTTAGATAAACAGATCAATAGGTTAGCACAACAGAGCGAGGAGCTCTTGGGCTTAGCGCACTTCTCTCAATCATACCTTGGAGGGAGTGGAAGTCACATAAAATTTTTTGAAGATTTCGAACTGTTAATAAAGAAACCACTTCTCATGGCATGACATTACTATCAGAGAAATTGCGAATTCCTTGCCAAAAGCAATGTCCGCTCAAAAATTTTATTCTCTGAAATTTTTGGAATACGAGTCTTGAACCCGCCTTCGTAAAAAACGGTCACCAAACTCATCAACTGAACGTTTCGTTAAACAAAACGTGCTAATGCCAAAATAGTCGCGGGTACTTTGCGATCTAGTGACTGAAAAAATTGCTCTGATCACAACACAAGCATTGCTTTCTCTTCCTGTTAAATCTCAGTGTTGCGAGCACTCATCTGCTTCATACTAAGAACTCATGACTTGGTAAAGCCGCGTTGACTTCTACAAGCGTCCGGAAACATCCAAGTTTTGGATCGATAGATGTCCAATCATGGCCAACCAAGCAGTTGCATTTGTCCATGCATCAGTGCTTTGCTTACCTTTCTTTTTGTTTTACGCGATGGCGACTGATCATCATCGAGCACAAGTGTTCAGTGCAGTTCACAGAAAAACAAACAATTGATCAAATTAGCTTTTTATCACTTTCTCACTCTCACTACCATAAACAATGACGTCGAGACATCGACGTATTGGACAAAACGTAACACTAGACCCCCACTGAACCATTTGAGTAAATTTCAGGACGTTGCTCAATGGGATATTGGAGATGTCGCCCAGTTCGTCGAAGAAGTATTCTCCGAGGGCCTTTTTCCTAGTGTGGGCCAAGCTAGGACACTCACAGAGGAAGTGGAATGATCCCTCCTCTGCTTCCTCATCTTGGCATCCTCTACATAAGTCGGATACTAAAGCCCATTCTCATCATGGGGACCCAACGAGTTGTGGCCCGTGAGAATGCAAATCAACAGAGAGAGCCGAGGTTTGCTTAAGATGACCACCTGGCATTGGTGGTTTTTAGAAAATTATATTTGCTTCTGTTTTTTTCTTGCTCTAGTGGCTTTAGAACTGAGGTGTTCGTTTCGCTGGATTCGAGTGCTGACCCGATTTCAGCCAGCTTATCCGCCATTTCATTGCCGATTATGTGATGTTGTCCTGGAACTTAGGTGTTCGGTGTTTGATTCGCTGAGCAGTCTAAGATTACTGCGACAGCTATCTTCTAGTCTGGATTTTGTGGCAATGGATGAGATAGCTTTAATGGCCGCCTGACTGGCTATGAAGAAGACAATATTTTTGTTGATCGAGTTTTACGTAGCTAGGTGCTTTGCGGCTTTATTAATCTATTCATGGTAGGGTAATCTGAGAAGATACCTGACCCCACCCCTTCGTCCGTTTTGGAACCATCTGTGAAGACAGAAATGTGATTTCCTATTATAACCCTGTTTTCCTCCCAGCTTTCTCTTGTCGGAAAGACTGTTAGGGCCAATGGATTGAAGTCAATATGCAGGAGGGTACAGTCTGTTTGAATGTCTATATCTATATGGTAATGATGGTTATATAGCCTGATATGCCTATTTTCCAATTGTTGCATTGTTTGAGTCGCAGTGCGCTTTTGGCCGCCATCTCCTTAGTAAAAAGATCTAGGGAGGCTAGCGACAGGAAGGTTTCCAGAGCTGCAGTTGATGTTGTTCTCATGGCACTAGTTGAGCCAATGCATGCAAGCCTTTGGATTTTGGTCATGGTCTTAGACTAGACAGGCATATATGTGAGGATTGGTCTTATTATGGATGTATACATCCAGTGAATGGTTTTGGGACCAGTTCCTTATTTTTTCCCAAAAATTCTACTACAAGTGTAGAAAGCGATTTGAGCTTTCCGTTCTATTTCTTTTAAATTTTCTTTCCAGTTAAGTTTACGATCAAGGACAATTCCGAGATATTTTGCCGTACCAGATAAGTTTATTGGTATACCATTAATGGAGGGTGGAACGTGGAAGTATATCTGGAATGTTAAGTTTCGTCGTAAACAGAACAGGTTCTGTTTCCAACATTCACTCTAAACGTAATAATTCTAATTCAATAATTCATAATAATGGAAGCAGGACTAGCAAACCACTGCCTCCTCCATCAAGAACACATCCAACCCCAAAAGGACACTTGTCGATAATTACCAGTCTGAACTGAATGCCTTTAGTATGTGTTTATGGATGCTACTGTTCCCATATACAACTTCAAATTCAACTTCTTCAGGATATGGGCTGGCATACTGATGGCTGCTCAAAAATAGTACACGTTCCGGCATTTCAGCGACTCTTTGAGTAAGTCATGCGATGGTATAGTCATTCGATCATTTTCCAAGCTGAAATCCATGCCATTATCCAATGTTCGAGAATAATGTCCATCAAACACGAAAAACAAAAGAATATTCATTTACTCAGACAGCCAAGCTGCACTTAAAGCGCTAAGCTCACCTGTCATAAGATCCAATTTCTAAACTAGTCCAAGAGACAATTCTTTCACTGAACTAACAAGAAAAAACTCTGTAATTTTTGTACTGGACCCCAGCACACAAAGCTATGATGGTAACGAGAGGGCAAGCATCTTACCTAAATACGGCGCATCTTAACCATTCGTCGGTCCTGAACCCTTTTGCAGTGTAAATAAAAGCACTTTCAAACACACAGCCAAGAACATCCTACTGAAAAAACACGATAAATCTTTGCGTAACTCAAAAGGTCTCACCTAATTAAAGCTATTTATTTTCCAGAACATAGCTATACTGAAAACAAATAAAAAATTTTACCGAACCTCAATAGGAAAACTCTCAAAGCTTGCCCGGGACTATTAACCGACCACTGTTCTCTAAAGATGACCCCATCTGTAGACTATGCCTCAAAAATAAAGAAACATCTCTCTTGCAGAATGTCCAGCACTTTTCCACCTCAGAAAGCAAATACTTGACTATAATGTCATCTCCCTAGAGGAAGTCAAACTCATTCACCTACAGAAGATTGTAACCTTCTGGTTTAACTCAGGGGCAGAAAAACTGCTCTGAAACTTCACATAGGTTTGGAAAATAGGTTTCATTCAGGTACCGCAGTTTCCAGAGCTTCGCTAGCTCAACTCACCATATAATCTAATCTAATCTAACCCTGTATAATACCTTAATCTTTCTAGTTCTGCTTGACGGTGCGGAAGCTTAGACTTTATCGAAAGCAGATGAGGAAACTCTTGGTCATTTCGAAAGAAAATTACTCCAATTGATCTTTGGTCCTGTATGCGAAGACAATGTGTGGAGAAGAAGATATAACAACGAGCTGTATGAGCTGCACCGCGACATGGGCAAATGGGCATAGCTAGATTGGTTTACGCATCGCCCAGGCTACAATGGCAGGACCATGTAGACCAGAAGAAAATCAACAGCCTGCCTCGACGGGTATTCGAAAGCACATTGCAGGGAAATCACGAAAAGGGAAGCCCTTACTTTAAGTGGCGCAATCAAATAGAACAAGGCCTTCACTATCTTAGAGTGCAAAACTGGAAAGAGCTTGCCCGAGATCGAAATTGTTGACGTAAGTTATTGGTTGGGGCTCAGGTTAACCACAAACTGTAACGCCCACTTTAGTAAGTAAGTAAGCATGTTATCCGTTAAAAGAACTTGCAGGGTCCGAAGGACTTTGAAAATTTGTTTTTTCCTTGTCAACGATGAAATTCTACAGTCGATATCCGAGGCTGATGGTTGTTTCGAAACCATATAATTTTTAAGTGGTTGTGTAAATAACCCTACGCAAAAGAACCAACCTTTAGTGCCATGGTTTTTTGGGATCCTTTTGGGCATAATGACGTATAATCTAGAAGCAATACCCTGCTGCAGGGGTATGAGAACTGCCGTTGGCTCACCAGGAGCTCACATGCAACCATCTCTACTTCAGTACCCTGTTCTAGTATTGAATGACCCTGAAAGACCTTTGAACCAAATATGTCGCAGTAGATTTTTTTTCTGCTGATGTCCACAGTTGATTCTGTAAGTCTTATTCATCCGCTGAGAAATCCCGAAAAATCTCTGGTAGACCACTGAGATTTAGACCTACTTGTTTACCAGGTCATCTCCTGGTGAAGGAGCCCATTTGCAATTGGCTTCCAATGTAATAGAAGGCACAATTGACGTGTACTATAAGTTGCAAGATCTGGGTGCTGCTAAAATGCACAAATCAAAGCATTCCAGAATCGTGAATGCCTAAGCACCTAGCATCGACACAGGGCACGCTTTATTTGATGCAGGAAGTATGCTATTGAGAAACATTTCCCATAATGTAGCAATGCTTTTTGCAATCAAGAACTTCGGTCCCCTATCGTGTATGAATGAGATATAGTGCGTGTTACTCTAGAATACTGTAGTCTTCCAATGGTTACCAGTTTTTGAAAAAGGTCATTGGGCTCTTGTGGTACCCATGGCGTGATGGTTAGGTTGTCTGCATGTTAACCCAGAGTTTAAGCGCTCTCTCGAGTTGTAGGTGTTTGAACAAGGTTACGTTAGGTTAGGTGGAAGTGGCTTTCAGTATATTGCCTGACACACTTAGGCCGCAAGAGCCCAACGTGATACCACAGAGATCAGCAAGTTAATCACCTACTGATCTCAGAAGCCCGTTGTAAGATTAACGAGTTGATCACCCATTTATTTTCCATTACGGGACTAATCGGTTAATCACCCACTAGTCGAACCACGCGGAACTTTTGATGCATTTCGAGAGACTTTTGGGGTCTATGTAAGCTAAGTCGCTAGTATCATCGAAGAAGAATTCACCGAGATGCGTTTTCCTCTTATGAAGTAGTGCAGGGTATGAACAAAGAAGGTGTTGAACGGTTTCTTCATCTTCCTCGTCCATGCAGCTTCTGCAGAAATCATTGGAAAACACACCAAGTCTTTTGGCGTGTCTCCCTATTAGACAGTGTCCCGTAAGAACACCTATGGTAGTACCTAGACACAGGCTGTTCAGGGCTAACTCTTCGAGTTTTTTGAGTCTACACACGGCCAAACGTTTTTAGTTGCAAGGCAGTTGTTACTCTCAGTCCATCTAGTGTTTGCTATCCTTCAAGCGTCTTGTCTAAGTAGGATTTTACATGCAGCTATAGGTACACCTATGTTGTTCCTTTCTGAGGGTAGGGAAGTGGTCGTGCCCTTTTTGGCTAGTTCGTCTGCCATAGAGTGTTTGAACAAACTCAACTTCGTTTTATTAATCAATATTCTTCAGAATCGTGTTTCTGAGAAGTTAAATTTGCTTTGCGCGTTCACTTGTTTCTCACAATCACTAACTTCAGTAGCGAACATTATTTTTCAACATTAAAACCGATTAAAAATAAGTTAAGGTTTAAGGAACACGAAAGACCAAGAACATCTAAAGGCACGACGTCTGGAATGATGTCGTTTATACGTGGCCGTGCCCTTAATCAACGTAATTTTTAAAATACAGATACAGCAAGATAGCTATATGCTTTAAGAAATCAGTATTCAAAGTATTTCCTTTGCATTTCGCATATAAAATCCAGAAAAGTTTACTTGTAACTGATTTATTTAATTTATTTTATCTTGAACTTGAAAACAAAAACCAAACCGAGGCTTTCTTGACAGAATTTGCAACAGGCCCCGTTCTGACTTAGACTGCTCAGCATCGATTGTCTCTAGTCTCATGAACCTGCTACATAATAACTTTCAATGTGTTTCCAATCTTCACAACAAAAATTACGTTGGCTGAACGCGCCGAGTGTCTATCGCTTGGGCGCCTTTAAAGATACACTTCGAATCAAATCCAATGGATCAATGGCTCATGATGTTCACAAGCACGTTATTTTTTGTTTACAATCAGCGCACAAGCTTTTACACACACAAAAGAGTAAACCGGTTGTTACGTTGTTAGGCCTGTAAAATTGATTTCTCTTTATTTATGAATGTGCTTGGACTTTGTAATTGGCAAGTCTACCAATACCTATTGCCTCTGCCTACACCGCAGATACTCGTACATCATGTGAAGTGAAAAAATAATGACGTTTAAAGTTGAAACTCTTGAGAACACTGTCTTATTTGAAACCCCATAACCATTATTCGTGCTAAAAGGCTAAATTACACAGTTGATGTCTGAGCAAACGAAACATCTCAAATAAACCATCAACAGGCTTGGGCCTCATAATTGGCAAACATAAAATAATATTTACTGTTGATTTTTCACTCCAACGAATCGCTTAAAAGGTCAAACCATTACTGACACACAAGTACTTGTAACAAAAATAGTGTCGACACTTTTGGCGCACTTTTATTACCTAAATTTGTCAACACAACAAATAGAACACTGAACCTGTTCGCTTGTCACGCAGCAAAATGTGGAAAGAAACTAGACGTTACGTTGGTTGTACAAATAAAACGTTTTGCACGTTTTGATTATCTCTCACAATATCACTGCGTTCGCTGGTCATTGATAAATTAACTGTTAACGTCAGATTGTTTTTTTGATAACACACAACTATAACAAGTTCGGCCGACTTTTTTAATTTTGTTTACCATGCGTGAAGGCCCTCTTCAATTGACTTGATCAGAAAAGCTTCAAAAGTATACTAACCGAAGCCAAGAGTCTGCCATTATGTGGTATAGTGGTATATGAAGATGGTGTCTACTTTACTCTCTCACTATATACAATTCAAACATTTTGAGATTTGAATGAATTCACCTCGCTTCGTGGTGAATATGACATGGAATGGAGTGCAAATTGAAACGTCACAAATACAAGAAGAAGAATGTAACTGGGAGCTTTCAATGCTCAAATTTGACATTTTCATTGAACTCTAAAAAAAAAAAAAAACTGAGTTTATCACTAGACAATAGACTTTGCATTGGTTGTATTGATGACCGACGACTTGGTATGGTACACTATGAAAAAATACCCACAACTCAATTAAACTATCCGACAATATGTTTGATGAATTCCGAGCATGCGGCTAGGCACCGTGAAGATGTGTATCTATTTGATTGAATGTTAACCACAAAGCTTGTGCTCTGAACAGAATCGAGTTTATCACTCAATGTAGTCATGAAGGTTTTTTTTCTGCTTCTAGCGCGATTATTTATTCATCCACTCATAATGAATTGGAGACAATGAAATCATACGTTTGGACATTAAAATAGCTGCACGGAACGTAATTATCTGCTATCGAGTGGTGTCCAATTAGTTTTTCTAATCGAACAATTTAAACCAACTAAAGTTTATTACGTGCAGATAAAAATTTCATTACAAATTGAGGACAATAAAAACGGTTTGCGTTTTAGATATAATCAAAACAGGCGTTGCCCACTGTTCCGCTCTGCAGTGAATAAAGCTAAGAAAAATTAGCTAAATAAGATTAAACTTTGATGAATGGACAAGCACACCAAAAAGGGAACAGAAGTTCTAGATACAATGTGTTACTTAGAAGTGTGCTAAGTCTACTGTCAATGTTATATTCAGAGCTGTGCTGAGACTCTATCACATGATTGGGTTATTCTATTTTTAGAGGAGTGTAAACGGTTTTCGGTACACCATAGACCATATCTCCACCGAGTCCTTACAGATGAATAAATAAATAGGGTGGCACAACTCAGCTGGTTTAGTCTCTAACGAATTGCTCTCGCAGGCATACCTTGTGAAGAATGGCAAATGTCTATAAATTTTTTGAATTCTGAAACGGATAGATGAGAATGCAGTTTCCCAGTTCCTAGCGTAATGTAATACAAACAAACAAAAAAAAAAAAAAAACAGTTGGATATGTGAAGGAGTCACAGCCAACGAACTCTCTATTAATTGCTCTACAGCAATTCTAAGGTTGTCAACCTTCGACTGTGCCTCGATATCCGATCCTCTCACATTCAGTTGCATTGCATAGAAATGCATAACACTTGACTTGCTTGTGTATCCATGGAGTGCATTGTACTCAGAACAATATGATTCCCAACGGCAGGCCACTGCCAGAGTGCCAGCCGACAGAAGTAATAAGGGATCATATTGCTTTGACTGCATGCGCGCTGTTTATGTCACAGCAATAGTCTTTGGGTATGAGCATTTGTTTATGATATAGGTCATTGGCGCTCACCCAAAAGAATGTGATGATGAAGCGTTTTAGGAAGAAGAAATTATGTATAAATAAGGAATGTTTTTCAATAATAAAGTCAGAGATCGACTGTGGAGTCAACGCAACACACCTAGTTTTATTTTGATATTTGGCAACTCGCCTAAGAATTAAAACTGGGAATCTTCTGAGGTCATCTACAGTACTAACCTCCAATTTGCAATCTTGCAATAGAGGTCTGATCGATAGCAAATACTGCTAAGCGATCAGTGCTGTAGGTGCCAACTTTACATGGCGATCTTGCCAGGAGGAATCGAACCACTTCGACGTTAATCGACTACAAGTTTGAAGCTTGCACCAAAGTTCAGGAGGTTCAGTGCCTCACAGTGCTTGCGGTTGGCTATCGCCTATATTTTCGTAGGAGAATTTAGATCTTGAGAAGTCCAACAAAACAAGAACAGGGAGTTGATGGCAGATTGATGTCGAAAAGAAAACTATAAAACAATCCCCTATGCACAAAATTCAGCAAAAACAACAGCAAAAAAAAATATATATATATATACGTAATGATCCTTAAATTCTTTACCTGTAATAAGAAAATTTGTCACCAAAGCAAAATAGAAGCAGTAAACCAATTTTAATCCATAAACAATAAAACAAAGAACTTGCGTAAAGTCAACAAATCCAAAATCTTGGGAAAAAAAAAATTTTTTTTATAATTTTCATATAAATTTAAAAAAATGGGAGGAAACTCTAGCAAGGACGAAGTCGTTGTAAACAACAGCAACAATAACGTACTTAATTCTAGTTTGCTATTAATAGATGTAATAATCATTATTATAATAGTTATTATAGTTTACATTGCTTTCAAAATGACAAAATATTATTTTAACAGAAAAGTGGAAAATGTTGTAAGCAACCAATTAAAAAACCTGTCCTAACTATAGAAATTTATTTAAAACAAAAAAAAAAAAAAAAAAAAATTGTAAGAAAAAAAAAAAATTTATATGAATAAATAATTAAAAATATGCTAAACATAATAAAAACACTAAAGGAAATACTTGAAAACTTTAATAAAACCCCAAAAAGAAAATATTCCGAAAATTATATTACAGGAAAGAGACAAGAAATACTTAAATTAGAAAAAGAGTTCAATGAAAAATATGAAAAATCAGAAAAGGTTACAAATCAACAAACTTTAAAAAAAATTATAGATAACTTATTAGTCAGACTAAATACTCAGTTGGTAACTCTGTTTTTATCAACAAGTGCTTTAGCTTACTCCCGATTAATTCGCGTTTCTAAGTTGTATTTAACAATTCTCAAGTGACATAAACACTCACAATCTATTTATAGTTGTGCTATCTTTTATTTAAAATAAAAGTTATTGTGATACAGCGCCTAGTTTTTACATTTTGTGAAAAATATAATTTGCTTCAACGCAAAATACGTAAAGTGCAATAACACTGTCATTGAAATTATTTTTTTTGTGATTTTTATAACTTTTAAGTTTAACCTTTTTAAAGCAATTAATTATAAAAACTAAATAGACAATTGCAACAGCTCTTAAATAAGTGGTGAACAATTTTTGTGCTTTTCTTTTTTCAAAAGTTATAGTAATTATTGTGAAAAATCACTTAATTCGACGGTTGTAACGCTTTTTTGCACGGTTGCCAACTTTTTTTTTTTTGTGTAGCTCACTTAAAACGCCTTTTTATATTCTCATATTTTTAAAAATTGTGACATGGATTCCTTAATCTGTCTCGTTTGTAAGAAAACTTCCAATGAAGTGACAGTTTCTTGTGCCGTATGCCTGCAACAAGTGCATGCTAAATGCATAGGTATGAAAGGTAAGGATGTCGATAAATTTGTTTCAATTGCTGGATTACATTACTATTGCACCAAACATGATAAAATCTCGGTTGATAGAATACATTGGAAAATTCTTAAACTCCAAAAACTGTTCAACAATGTTTCTGCAGTTTTTTCGGACATTCAAAAAGCATTTGATTTTGATGTACTTTCTTCTGAGACAATAGGCGAAGGCTTTAATGCAATTGAAGGCCTATCAACTGGTACTGCAAGTCAGACACCGCTGATTTTGCTGACACCCACACCGCATTCAAGGGAAAATGAACCAGATCGTTCTCAAACTAGAATGGAAGTAGCTCACCAAAAACAAACCCAACTTTTGGTATCACAAAATCCTCAGCTTCAAGAGCTTGAGGAATCTTCTTCTAGACTTCTTCGCTCAGGCCAAAGAAGTCAAACTGAAAACGCTAAGGTGGTAGTAGCCTTAGCAAAGAAACCTCAAAGGAGACTGCAAATTCATTCTGTTAGTGAGCCAACTGGCGGTCCACCGGATTCTTCAATAGCTTCCATTACGGATGAGAGGATTTCTGACCCGGCAGTTTGCTTATCTGACAACAATGAACGCGTACCCTCAGCTTCGTCAGTGGTGAATGAAATAAGCGCTGATGATTTCGATCTCGTTGCTATGGAGAGACCTTTACCAATTTTCATTTCAAATTTCCCACAAACAACAACTGAATCAATTATACAGTCATATATTATAAAGCAGTCGCCAAATTTAGACCCATCTTGTCTTAGCATTCGTAAAATGAAACTGAATGCTGATCGTAATTACTCATCCTTCATTATTGATGTGAAACGTAACAATGATGTTTACAAATTGTTAGTTGAGGAGAAATTCTGGCCATTAAACTCTATAGTTCATCCTTTTCGGAAACGACGTACTACAGCCAAAAAAAGATCAAATGGTCGAGAAACTCAATGAGTTATTTCTCAATGTTTTATCAAAATATTGGAGGCTTGAAGACAAAGCTAAAATCAATTTTTTCTTCAAGTCTTGGACTTAATTATGATGCTATTTTTCTAACTGAAACATGGCTAGATAAATCTATTCTAGACAATGAAATACTCTGCAGTTCGTACCAAACCTTTCGGGTGGATCGCTCTTATCTTACAAGCAGTAAAAAATCTGGTGGTGGAGTCCTAATTGCCATCAAAAATTGCTACAACTCTAAAATTATTGCATTACCCTCTACATGCGTGGAAATGGTATGTGTAACAACTTTACTCAATGGTTTTCATCTATTTACTGTCTGCATCTACATTCCACCAAAAATGAGTTCTGAACTTTACGACCAATGTACAGTAAACATTAAATATATCGTTTCTGTGATGAAGCCCAACGATCGCTTAGTACTTATTGGTGACTTTAATCTACCTGACATTGAATGGGAGGTACTTGAAGAAGACGACAAATTTTTATCAGCAACATCCGTTACCTCTGAAGAAAGTACTTCTTTCGTCGACTCAACGAGTTCTTTAGCCCTAAATCAAATAAACCCGTTTAAAAATGAAGTAGGCAACTTTCTCGACCTAGTGTTTACGGATGATGTTAACGGATTAACTGTGCAAAGGTCGTGCCCTTTATTGGGTGATGTTAGGTTCCACCCATGCTTTGAAGTTTTATTGGAAATACCTAGCAATGCTTGTGCAAGTCAATACACCCATGGATATGAATTTGACTTCAAAAAAAACTGATTTTGTAAAACTGAATATGGAACTTTCTCAATTTCAATGGGATCTTGTTTTCCATGATATGGATGTCAACAAAGCAACAGATACTTTCTATGACATTTTACATAGCTGCTTTTCGATAGCAGTACCTGTCCGTCGCATCAAAATTGTTGATAACTGTGTTCCATGGCTCACACCTTTCCTTAAGAGGCTTAAAAATAAAAAAAATAGACTGCACAACAAGCTAAAACTTAAGTTTACTGTTCCCATTGCTCAGGAGTTCAGCAGATTAAGAAGGGAGTTCCAAATGCAATCTGCGGCTGCATATAGAAACTATATTAGTTCCATAAAAAATGATTTGCTGCAGAATCCTTCTTCTTTTTGGAAATTTGTCAAAAATAAAAAAAAAGTTTCGGAATTTCCATCTTACATGAATTTGGATCAAAAATCTTCAAATAATAGTGTAGAAATCTGTGATATGTTTGCAGAAATGTTTAAAAGTATTTACAAATGTGATAATGGTTTGACTGCACAGCATGAAATTAGTTCTGGCATCAACATAATAAACGATTTACCATGTATTGAGGAAAGTGATGTTCTAAAGGCTATTGGGAACCTAATCAGCTCATTTTTATCTGGACCGGATAATGTCCCGTCCTGCATATTAATAAACTGCTGTCAGTACATGGTTCCTGCTTTATGTTATTTATTTAACTTATCCCTATCGCCTTCTGTTTTCCCACGAGCGTGGAAGTCTTCATTTATTACACCATTGTTCAAACCAGGAAGCCGATGCAACATGCGTGACTATAGAGGAATTGCAAAAATCAGCGTTATTCCTAAGATGATGGAATCCATAATAATCGAAGAGTTGATTCACGGATCAAAATCGCACATATCCGATCGACAACATGGATTCGTCAAGGGCAAGTCTACCATTACAAATCTTTTGGAAATTTCATCTTGCATCACAAAAGGATTTATGGATGGACTTCAAACGGATGTGGTATACACTGATTTTTCGAAAGCTTTTGACCAACTTAATCACCAGCTGCTAGTTAAAAAACTTTCAAATTTCGGTTGGTCTCCAAAACTTGTTCAGTGGATTGAAAGTTACTTATCATCTCGCACTCAATATGTTAAGTTCAAATCTCAAGTTTCCTGCGCAATAGAAGTTAAATCCGGGGTTCCACAAGGAAGCCACCTGGGTCCACTATTATTTGTGATATTTATTAATGATCTACCCTCTGTGATAAGATACTGTGATATACATCTATATGCTGACGATGCGAAAATCTCGTTTTCATACAAAAATAATGCTGATCACATTCAACTGCAATCTGATATCGATCATTTACTTCAATGGTGCAATAACAACAGTCTCACACTGAACTCTAAGAAATGCAAAGTAATGACATTTGCTAGAATAAAGGCTACTTTCAAAAATGATTACTTTATAAGCAACTCGAAGCTGGAAAGAGTAAATTATTTTGTTGATTTGGGAGTTATATTTGATCCGAAACTTGACTTCATAATGCATATCGATTCCATAACTGCAAAAGCTTCTATTCGTCTGGGAATGATTAAACGTTGGTCTAAAGAATTCAGTGACCCATATGTCACAAAAAGCTTATTCATTGGGCTGGTTCGTTCGGTCTTGGAATATGGATGTCAAGTGTGGTGCCCGTATTATGCTTGTCACATTGCTCGAATTGAATCCGTTCAAAAACAGTTTCTCATATTTGCTCTGCGTCATCTTAACTGGGATAATCGTCTTCATCTTCCTCCATATCGCTCGAGACTCATGCTGATTGGTCTTAATACCCTTGAGGACAGGAGGTCATCACTTAACGCCACCTTTATATTCAAACTTTTGAAGGGTGAAATAAGTTCACCTCATCTGCTTTCGTTACTAAAAATAAATGTGCCACTTCGGCAAAGTCGAAATTTTAAGATTTTGCGAACTAATGAATCAACATTAAATTATTTGAATAATGAACCTTTTTCTCAATTATGTAAACAATTTAATTCTTATACTTCTTTTGTGGACTTTAATCTCAGTTCTTATAAATTCAAAAAGGAATTATTACTTTATAATCGCCTTAGGCATTAATTATAATCTTTTAATTATTATTATGCAAAATAACTGTGAACAATTGTGTATCTGTAGTTATAGTTAAATAAATAAATAAATAAATAAATAAATAAAAATATTAGACGAAAAAACTAAATTGCTAGGCGAAGAAAACATAGAAGAAGAAAAAGATAAAGAAGCCGAAGAGAAATTACTAGGCGAAGAAAACATAGAAGAAGAAGTAGATAAAGAAACCAAAGGGTTAGAAGTAGCTGAAAACATGGCAGAAATATTCAATTTTAGTATAGCTCAGAAATTGCCTACCCTCAACTGTGATGAGGAGGCCAAGAGAACTGAACACATTAGGGATTTTATAAACAGCGTAGAATTCTACTATGACACCCTTAATGAAACCTCAAAACCCACTCTAGTAAAATTTATATTGAAATGCAAAATTCAAGGTAAAGCTCTTACTGAACTAGGTAATCAAAAACCAGAGAATTTTGTTTCATTAAAAAAAATTTTAATAGAAAAATGTGGACCAAAAGATACAATAGAAACAATACAAACCAAACTTAGTAAGACATATCAGGGTAATCGATCTGTGCGAGAATTCGTAACAGACATCGAAACACTTATTACAAAAATGACAGAACTAGAAGTTTCTTGCCATGGTGAAGAAGCAAGGGAAATCTTAACAAAAGCTAATGAGAGAAGAGGTTTAGCGTTCCTAAAAAAGGGGGTAAACGATAGGTTAAAAATAGTATTAGATAGCGCCAGACACACTAATCTTCAAGACGCCATCCGGCATATAGTGGAATTAGATCAAACCCCTACATCCACATCAAACACTGTTAGGTTCATGAATAATAGTGGTAGATACTATCCTGGACATAATAATTCTAACAACTCTCGAGCTAGATTCTCGCATACTACTTCCAATAACCAAGCTAGAAATTCGCACCCACAGAATAACAACTCAACTAGGCCTTCATATCAGAACCAACAAAGCTCTAGGAATCGTAATAACTAGAAATAATAATAACTATTATAACAACGACAACAGGTCCAGATTTACTAGCAATAATGATAGGCAAAGATATACTAATAATAGCAGGAATAATCACAGTAACAACAACAATAATACCAATAGGTCGAATAATGCAAGTCAACCTAATAATAATAGAAATCATAATCAGGTGTTGGTAATGGGAAACGAGCAACCCACCGAAGGGGAAGCCGACCCATCGGAGGGAATTTATTAAATCCACAGACAACAGATGCCATTTGTACTGTTGGAATATCAAACGGCATTTACATACAGATCCCATTAAAAAACAACATAAACAAACAATTCTTACCAGACACAGGAGCCTCAATATGCGTTATAAAAAAATGTTCACTCACTAAAAATATTAATATTGATGAAAGAAAAAAGACAAAAGTATTAGGGATCTCAGGAAATCTAGAAACTTTAGGGACATGTATCTACATATTACAACTAGGAGAATTGGCCATTCCATATGAATTTCACGTAGTAAGTGATTCTTTTCCGATCCCAGTGGATGGTATAATCGGAGAGAATTTCCTAACAGAATTCAGAGCCATTATAAATCTGGAGAAATTTTCGTTTGAGTTAAAAGTAGATAACCAACCCGTTATTCTACCTATATATACTCAGCAAAACATACATGTTGTTTCCTTACCTCCACGGTGTGAAGCAACCTATTGGATGACTACAAAACATTCTGATTCTCGAATATTTTATCCTCAAGAATTATGTGAAAATGTTTTCATGGCAGGTTCACTATCAACTGTTAAAGAGGGAAAAATACCCGTGAAAATTCTGAATACCCGTGATTCAGCTGTAACTCTAAAATGGATTGAACCCATATCATTCTCTCCTTCCGAGCATTTTATTTTACATTATAACCATATAGATAAATCAATTAACAAACGAGTTCAGGAAATTCTAAATGAAATAAATTTTGAAACATTAAATAGCGAAGAAAAAACCGAGATTGAAGCAATATGTACAAAATTCCAAGATATTTTTCACGTAGATGGTGACAAACTCACGTATACCCATATTGGAAAGGCAGACATTAAACTTAAAACTGAATCCTCACAAAAATATACCAAGCCGTATCGACTACCACACACTCAGAAGGAAGATATAAAGGAGGAAATAAAAAAAATTTTGTCAGATGACATAATAGAACCATCCATCTCCCCTTGGAATTCTCCAATACTTATTGTGCCGAAAAAGAAAGACCCAGTTACCGGTCTTCAGAAATTCCGAGTGGTGATCGACTATCGTCACGTTAACGATCGAATCGAAGATGATAAATTTCCACTGCCAAACATAACGGACATCTATGATATGATCGGAGGAGCAACTTACTTCTCATGTATAGATCTAAGTCAAGGGTACTACCAAATGGAGCTAGATGCCAATAGTAGACCAATAACGGCATTCTCAACAGAGGATGGTCACTACCAGTTAAAACGTCTACCCATGGGCTTAAAGATCTCACCCAGTAAGTTTTCAAGAATGATGTCTATAGCCATGTCAGGACTAACATATTCACGATGTTTTGTCTACCTTGACGATCTTATAATTTTTGGTAAAAATTTAATGGACCACAACCAAAACTTAATCCAAGTCTTTGAACGTCTGAGAGAAGTAAATCTCAAAATACACCCAAGAAAATGTTCTTTCTTGCGAAAAGAAGTATTATACCTCGGACACCTTATATCGGACAAAGGAATTTTACCTGACCCCACCAAATCTGCCGCAATGAAAAATTATCCAACTCCTACTAACGCGGATGAAGTAAGAAGATTCGTAGCATTCGCAAATTATTATCGAAAATTCATTAAAAATTTTGCTACCATTTGCATCCCATTAAATCGGTTATTGAAAAAGGATGTTGAATTCAATTTTAATAAAGATTGCGAAAAATCATTCAATTTGCTTAAAGAAATCCTTATAAGTCCTTCAATTCTCCAATTTCCAAATTTTAGTAAAGAATTCATTCTGCGTACAGACGCCTCAGGTTTCGCTCTAGGAGCTGTTTTGTCTAATTCCGATGACAGGCCAATTGCTTACGCAAGCAAAACTCTTAATAAGGCAGAGAAAAACTATAGTACTATTGAGAAAGAATTACTTGCTATAGTTTGGGCAGTAAAACACTATCGGCCATACTTATTCGGAAGAAAGTTCAAAATCTTGACAGACCACAGACCCCTAGTATACTTGTTCTCACTAAAAGAACCTAGTAGTAGGCTAACTAAATTTAGACTGTTATTAGAAGAATACAATTTTTACGTAGAATATTCACCCGGTAAAGACAACTGTACCGCTGACGCGCTTAGTCGCATTAAAGTAGAGTCTGAAGAATTAAAACAACTATATATTTGTGTAGTAACAAGAGCTCAGTCGAAAGTAGATAATAAAGATAAAAATACCCCTAAAGATAATAAGATACAAACCAATGAACAACTAATAACAGAACTTCTGAAACCACCCGAAAGTGGACTAAAAGTGGACATGCAGGTATAAACCGTATGATCCAAAATATAAAGAAAAAATACTTTTGGACAGGAATGCAAAACGATGTGACGACATTCGTTAAGCACTGCCCAGTATGCCAACGAAACAAATATAACCAGCCGAAGAAACAACCAATGACTATCACATCAACAGCCGAATCAGGTTTTGACAAAATATTTATAGACCTAGTAGGACCTTTAGAAGAATCTGAAGATGGATCTAAATACATACTCACCATTCAAGATGAACTTACCAAGTTTATCGAAGCTATACCACTCCCAAATAAAGAATCAGGCACAGTAGCTAAAGCTCTAGTAGAAGGTTTTATTCTAAGGTACGGAGTACCCCATACAATAGCATCTGATCAGGGAACCGAATTTCTAAACCAGGTTTTCAAAAGTATCTGTAAGCTTTTGAGAATAGAACAATTACAATATACAGCGTACCATCATGAGAGCATAGGAGCTTTAGAAAATTCACATAAGGTTTTAGGAGCATATCTTAGAAGTTATGTCTCAGAAAAACACACGGACTGGAGCACTTGGTTGCCATATTACGTTTTCTGTTATAACACTTCCGTACACTCAGAAACGGGTTACACTCCATTCGAGCTGATATTCGGAAAGCAATGTAGCTTACCCAACAATCTGACAAAACAAATGGAACCGGTGTACAACTATGACAATTACGTAATTGACCTTAAACATAAATTACAAGTTGCCCATAGAGATGCCCGAGAAACGCTTATAAAGAAGGAAAATGTTAGGAAAGAAAGGTATGATAAAGAGGGACAAACAAAGAGTAGTAGTTTCGAAAAAGGAAGTTTAGTTTTATTAAGAAACGAAGCTAGGAAAAAATTAGATCCAATTTTTATAGGGCCATACGAAGTTTTGTCTCAAAATGGTGTAAATTGTGAAATAAAATATGAAAACAAAAAATTAACTGTTCACAAAAATAGATTAAAACCATTTTTTATATATATGTTACTATTGTAATCCGTAACCTTGTAAAAATTGTGAGATAAGATATGAAAATAGAACCTGATTATCCGTAAAAATAAAAATAAATTAAAATTTATTTTATACATATATGATGTATATATAAAAAAAAAAAAAAAAGAGAGAAACATATACATATTGTCAAACCGAATGTTCTAATATAAACATAATTGGAAAGTAAATCTAAGAATAGAACTAATCAATCTATATATATAAAGTAGGATGTATGTATGTATGTATGTATGTCCGGGGTATACTCCTAAACCACCCAACGGATTTTTATGAAATTTTCAGGGTAGACATAGTTTAGTCCAGAGATGGTTCCTGTCAAGGTTTGATCCCCATATTCCCACAGGAACGGGGTTGGGAATGAAACTTAGAATCTACGGGACAGATTTAAAAAATTCTTTTAGCATTAGTTGTACTACATTATTCGCCTCAATAAGTAACTTAGACAATAATTCATCCCTATTATCCCACGGGAACATAAACGGGAACGAGAACGGGAATATTAAAGTTACTTAACACATTTCAAAAATTCTTTCAACTCTAGGATGTTACATTATCCCTCAGTGACTGGGAATGGAAGCCTAGAAGCTACTGGACAGATTTCAAAAATTCTTTCAGCACTTAGAAGCTACTGGACAGATTTCAAAAATTCTTTCAGCACTGGGATACCACATAATCACTCAGTAACATACTCCTAAACCACCCAACGGATTTTTATGAAATTTTCAGGGTAGACATAGTTTAGTCCAGAGATGGTTCCTGTCAAGGTTTGATCCCCATATTCCCACAGGAACGGGATTGGTAACGGAAAATTAGAAACTACTCCACAGATTTCAAAAAATCTTTCAGCACTTGGGGCACATTATCTCCCTTCATCAGTAACTAAAACTATATTTCATCCCTATAATCCCACAGGAACAGAAACGGGAACGAGGGTGGGAACCATAATGTTACTTGACCGATTTCAAAAATTCTTTCAACTCTGGGATGTTACATTATCCCTCAGTGACATAAACTTACATTTCATTCACATATTTCCATGGGAACGGAAGATTCCCACAGGAACGGGGTTGGGAACGGAAACTTAGAAGCTACTGGACAGACTTCAAAAATTCTTTCTGCATTTAGATGCCACATAATCCCTCAGTAACTTGGCGTGTATTTGATCCCTAGAATCCCACGGGAACAAAAACGGGAACGAGGACGGGAACCATAAAGTTACTTGACCGATTTCAAAAATTCTTTCAACTCTGGGATGTTACATTATCCCTCAGTGACATAGACTTACATTTCATTCACATATTCCATGGGAACAGAAGATTCCCACAGGAACGGGGTTGGGAACGGAAACTTAGAAGCTACTGGACAGATTTCAAAAATTCTTTCTGCATTTAGATGCCACATAATCCCTCAGTAACTTGGCGTGTATTTGATCCCTAGAATCTCACGGGAACAAAAACGGGAGCAAGGACGGGAACCATAAAGTTACTTGACCGATTTCAAAAATTCTTTCAACTCTGGGATGTTACATTATCTCTCAGTGATATAGACTTACATTTCATTCACATATTTCCATGGGAACGGAAGATTCCCACAGGAACGGGGTTGGGAACGGAAACTTAGAAACTACTGGATAGATTTCAAAAAAAATTTCAACATTAGGTGTGCTACATTATCCCCCTTCACCCTTTGTCAGTAACTTAAACTATATTTTTCATCCCTATAATCCGACAGGATCAGAAACAGGAACGAGAATGGGAACATTAAAGTTACTTGACCGATCTCGAAAATTCTTTCAACTCCAGGATGTAACTTTATCCCTCAGTGAAATAGATTTACATATATTTCATTCACAAATTTCCACGGGAACAGAAGATTCCAGCAGCAATTGGTTGGGAACGGAAACTTAGGAACTACTGGACAGACTTCAAAAATTCTTTCAGCTTTAGGATGGCACATAGTTCCACACTAAGAAAGATTATATTTCATCTCCAAATTCCCACGGAAAAGGAAAAACGAGAACGGTAAACTTAGAACTACAGACCCGAGCAAAGCCGGGCGGCTCAGCTAGTATCACCTATAAGAAAATATCACTAATTATAGTAAAATCAATGGCCATTGATCTAGATATAGTACCCATTGATCTAGATGTAGTACCCGTTGATCTAACATAAATTCTAAACTAAATATAGTACCCATTGATCTAAGAATAGAAATATATTGTAAGACGCATTATAATCAAAAAGTAGCTAATGTAAATAGAAAAAAAAAGAGAATAGCGTATTGAATATAGATATATACAGATAAATATAAATAATAAGTAAATATGAAAAGAGAATATCGTTTTGAATAAAATAGAAATATTTGTACCCAAAAAACTGCAAAACAGATAATGAAAAAAAAGAGAACTAGATTTTAAAATGTAAAATATCGCAAAGGATACCAAACACTGACTAAATTGTAATGAAAAATAAACTAATCAAAATATAATACTAATGTAAATATCACAATTAATACTAAAATATTAACTAAAAGTAAACATCCTGAAATAGCCACAATGTTCAATCCAATATGATAAAGAAAATTTTTTTTTGGATTTCATACTCCCGTATTTGTAAAAGAGTCGTGGAAAAGTAGAAATCAACACTCTTGTCTTGATTTCTTCTTTTTCCCCAGGAAGGGTGGTGTGAAGGAGTCACAGCCAACGAACTCTCTATTAATTGCTCTACAGCAATTCTAAGGTTGTCAACCTTCGACTGTGCCTCGATATCCGATCCTCTCACATTCAGTTGCATTGCATAGAAATGCATAACACTTGACTTGCTTGTGTATCCATGGAGTGCATTGTACTCAGAACAATATGATTCCCAACGGCAGGCCACTGCCAGAGTGCCAGCCGACAGAAGTAATAAGGGATCATATTGCTTTGACTGCATGCGCGCTGTTTATGTCACAGCAATAGTCTTTGGGTATGAGCATTTGTTTATGATATAGGTCATTGGCGCTCACCCAAAAGAATGTGATGATGAAGCGTTTTAATCGGATATCGAAGTGTAGTCGATTGTTCGATAACTAAAATAGGAAGAAGAAATTATGTATAAATAAGGAATGTTTTTCAATAATAAAGTCAGAGATCGACTGTGGAGTCAACGCAACACACCTAGTTTTATTTTGATATTTGGCAACTCGCCTAAGAATTAAAACTGGGAATCTTCTGAGGTCATCTACAGTACCTACTAACCTCCAATTTGCAATCTTGCAATAGAGGTCTGAGCGATAGCAAATACTGCTAAGCGATCAGTGTCAGTGCTGTAGGTGCCAACTTTACAGATAGGGCAACGTTACACGCGCTTCACAGATTTCACGGTCGAATAATCGTCCTACAAGGCTGACTATTCGTAATGTAGTGGTTAAGATTTATAGGTCGATGCCATCGTTCGCGTAATTAAATTTTACAATAACAATCTCTTGATCCTCCATGTTATTTTGACATTCATTTTGTTGGTAAAATGATTAAATAAGCCTGTAGTAAATAAAAAGAAAAGAGGTTCAAGAGCATGGGCTTGGTCAAATAATAAAAGCATTTGTGGTGCTTTTTGTTTGGCTGCATTTGCCTGCCTGCTTTCTTCATCGAACCATGGGCTCCGTTTTGATGGCCGAGTGAAACCCAGAACCTCAGAGGCAGCGGTTCTGATGGCATTGCTGCCACTGGTTTTCAATGCTTAATGCTGGCGGCATGTGATCCAAGTATAATTGAAGGGACACTCGATTGGAAAAGGCATTGGCAATCTCTTGCGATTGTAGCTTTCCGACGTCATATCTCTCCACAGCGTTAGTTCGTGCAGGTCGTGAACACGATATCTTCATTCGTAGCTTGGCTACAGCAAGGTAGTGGTCCGAGTCAAAGTTGGCACCTCGGAAAGTTCGGACATCTAACACACTGGAAGAGTGCCTTGCGTCGATCGCAACATGGTTAATTTAATTGACGGTTAATTGATCTGGGGATCGCCATGTATACCTTTATGAATTTTGAGATGCGGGAGGCGTGTACTACAACAACAACAAGATTCAGCCTCGCAGCAAAATCGATTAGCCTCAGTCCGTTTTCGGAGGTTTTGTCATGGAGGTTATGCCTACCGATTGTATTTCCAAAGATATCCTTCCCTAGTTTTGCGTTAAAATCACCAAGAAAGATTTTTACGTCGTGTCTAGGGCACTGCTCATATGTTTCTTCGAGGGGCTCGTAAAAACAGTCTTTGGAATCGTCGTCTTTCTCTTCTGTGGGGGCGTGGGCACATATCAGGTTAATGTTGGCGAATTTAGCCCTGAGGCGGATGGTCATTATACGCTCATCAACTGTGGATTTAGCTAATGACCTTATCCCTGAGTCTTCCTCTAACGACAAATCTGCACCCGAATAGGCGCTGTTTCTGTTGTCTGTAGCAGTCGCCATATTATATGTCACAGTTTTTCATCTTCATTATGCTCGGTCCACTCCATCGCACTTCTTGGATGGCGGTTATGTCTGGGCGTCCGCTAATTCTCCAGCTGCACGTATTCCATTAAAAGATCTTACGTTCCACGTGCAGATCCGGAGGTCATTGTCCTTTTTTTCGTTTGCTTGGGTCGTCAACTTTGAAATCATTATCGTTATCCGAGACTTTTGGTTGTTTCGGAACCATATTTTTTTCCGTGGTTGGGAAGTTAACCCTACGCACAACCCCCAACCTGGAGGGCCAGGTCCTTTTGGATCCCTTCGGACACAAAGGGCTGGAATATCCAGTGTCAGAACCCTGCTGCAGGGGTGTGAGTGCTGCTCATCCGCCACGATCTCTACTCCAATACCCTGTCCTAGTATTGAAAGACCCCGAAAGACCTTTAAACCAAATATGTTGGAGTAGCTCCTTCAGGGGTTTCTGCTTTTATGGCTGCTGAAGTCCACCGCTGATTCTGAGTGATTTCCTCTCTTTGAGCATACACATTGTTTTTTGACGGCTAAACAATTAACAATATTTATGGTGTAAACGGCGGTATTAAATTGTGAAAAGCTTTCAATCCCCAAGATTAAACTGTTGTCTGGTGCTTTAAAAGTGAATTATTTCATAAAATATAAAAACTCATCCTAAATTAGTGAAATAAACTGAAACATTTCGTCTAGCTAACATTTTTTTTTCTTCTCTCTCAGTTGGAACGGTTGTGCAAGCACCGGTAGAGATTCTAACCAACGCTTTTGTATGTGTCGAGTGAAATGAATTGTGCAGACTGTAAGAAGTCCACTCGACAATCAGAGTATGTTGTCTGTAAAGGAGGATGTTGCCAGGCATTTCATTTCAAATGTTTGAATTTGTCAAATTATGAAGTGAAGGCAATACAAGCATCGAAATGTGTTGTTATTTTGTGCGAACCGTGTCAAGAAAAAATAAAATCCAATAAGACCAAGGAATGAAATTACTTGTAAATGAACCCACGAGAATAACAAAAAACTCTAAGCCATTAGTTGACTTTGTGCTTACGAATATAGACAAATCAAATGTTAAAGTAGTAATTGATAAATGTGAAAAGATTACTGATCATGAAACAATTCGAATCGAAATAGACACTAGTAAAAATCGCGCCATTTGCAATTAAAGAGTCATAACTTTTGTTAATTATAATACTTACACTTTTAACAACGTACTTAATTCGGTAGACTTTAGTGACATTTTTTTCGTCGATAATTTGGAGAACTTGTCTCTTTTATTTCATTCGAAAATTCTAGAGTGTTTAGAAAAAATGACTGTGAGGAAGGTAGTACGTGGCGACCATTCAGTGGCTTGGTTTACGGATGAACTGAGTAGATTGAGGAATGACAAAATATTGGCATATATAACAGAGCAGCTTATTCCAATGATGAAGGACTTTGGCATCAATACAGAGTAAAGAGGAATAGTTTTAAAAACGCCATAGTATCGGCGAAAAATAAATATATTGAAAACCAAATTATTTCTAAATCTGGCGACCAGAAAAAAATTTGGAAGGTCATCAAAGAATTAGTTCTTAACAAAAATAAATAGAATATTATATCATCTATAAAATTCGGTTATGAAACTGTTACTGAGAATAAGTCTATTGCAAATAAATTTAACACCTATTTTGTGCAAAGTGTTGATCAAATTAGCAAATCGATTCCATATGTGCAATATACTAGTCAGATTTCTCTTGTTAATGCTAGATTTAAGTTCCAGTACTGTGATGCAAACATGATCTGTGATATATTACAAAAGTGCAATAAAAAGAAAGACTTTAATGGTTTAAGCTGTGATATGATTTACCAATCTATAGAACTATTCGGTCCAATTTTGCAAAAAATTATAAACAAATCTTTGCAAAAGGGAATTTTCCCAAGTATTTGGAAGCAATCTGTGATAATACCCATTGAGAATGTGTGCAATACCAATAAATGTGAAGAATTTCGTCCCGTTAATATGTTAAGTTCAGATGAAAAGATACTGGAACGTTTTGTTTGTAACCAATTCGTAAAATATTTGGAAACTAATAAAATATTTATAGAAGAGCAGTCTGGTTTTCGTACTGGTCATTCCTGTGAAACAGCTCTAAACTTTTTAATGTTTGAGTGGAAAAAAGATATAGATAACGGAAATTTTGTCATTGTTGTATTTTTAGATTTGAAAAGAGCTTTCGAAACCATTGATAGAAATATATTGCTAGAAAAACTTTGGAATTACGGCATTCAAAACACAGAATTGGAATGGTTTCGTTCGTACCTACCGGCTAGAACACAGAGAACCAAAATTAACCACGAGTTATCGGACGCTATGGAAGTATCTTTGGGAGTACCACAGGGATCAGTTTTGGGAGTTTACCTTTTCCTTATATACATAAATGATATCAAAGGCATTATGAGTCACTGCAAAGTTAAATTATAAAGAACGATAAATTAAATTAGAACGATCTTGAAAATTTAAGTCAGTGGTTAAAAATGATGAAACTGAAGCTAAATGTGTCCAAAACCAAATGTATGGCTTTTAATTGTAGAACGAATATTGTGGTTTCTATGGACAATGAACAAATCGAATGTGTTAGTAATTTTAAATATCTCGGTGTCGTGTTAGATAGTCAGTTAAAATTTAAAGAACATGCTGAGTATATATGTAAAAAAATTGCAAAGAAGGTGAACTTTTTAATGAGACTAAGAAGCATTACAAACATGAAAATCGCTTTGTTGTTGTATAATTCGTTAGTGTTACCCCATTTTACATATTGTTCCACACTAATATATACGTGTTCAAACGAAATAAAGTATAGATTTCAAATCTTACAAAACAAGGCAATGCGATTGATTTTAAAGTGCAACATATACACTCCTATCCAGTTTATGATCCAGGCTTTAAGCTGGATGACAATTCAGCAGTTTTTGGTATTCAACGGAATGGTTTTCATCTTTAAAACTCGCGAACATATTTTCCCGGATTACCTGAGCAATAACTTGGTCACTGTTGCTGAAGCTCAACCTTACAATCTCAGAGGAGGAAACAACTTTAGACTAGCAAGATTCAACAGAAGTAGCACGCAGAATACCCTAATGTACAAAGGGCTATCATTTTTCAACAGTTTACCTGAAGAGATAAGAAATGAACATCGTATTCATACATTTAAACAAAAACTTTATGTGTATATTGTAAATAATGTTTAAGAAATTGTCAATGTGATTTAACCTTTCTATTTGAAATTTTAAATTATATTTAGCCGTCATTAATCATTAATCAAAACTCTTTATTTGTACAAGATTTTTCAAACAAATTTATCTGTAAAGGTTTAATTAAACTAATAAATACATACATACATACATACATACATTCTGTCCTTCGAATTCATCCACTGGGGCATTTACATGAAAGCTCTCGTAGACCACTGAGATTCGTGCAGTCAGTCATTGTTCGCAGAGCAATTATAGTGTTGATCGATCACAATTCTTTTGTTCCGGATTCCCTTGTCAACACTCGCACTTACCAGTTTAGCAGATCAGCTCTGGACGGAGCATCCTAGGTCCCAGTGGATACCGCTTGGAGGTATAGTAAGCACAATTGACGTGTACTATAAGTTACAGAGCCTACCCGAATAGTACAACGCCCATCCAACGCTTACCAACTGTTGCTTGGTTAAGAAGTCAATTGAGAAACAAAACCCTCCCTAGAAAATCCAAGGTAACCCTTTATAGGACCTTAATCATGCCAGTCCTGCTTTACGGCGCGATAATAAGTTCCAAGTCTCAATCCCATCGAGAACAATCTGGGAAGACGAGGAATTTTTGAGAGATGATTCAATTCATTTCTATACACATGGTTCAAAAACCGAAGAAGGGGTAGGCTGCGTGGTGTAATCAAACCGACTTAACTTAAGTCTCTCGTTCCGCCTTCCAAACCATTGTAGCGTGTTCCAAGCGGAAATTCTGGCGATCAAAGAGGTTCTATCATGGCTAAAAGAAAACGTGATATCCTCAGTGAATATCCGGATTTTCTCAGATAGTCAAGCAGCCCTCAAATCACTCGGCGCTGTTTCTACGAACTCAGTAACCGCCCTCAACTGTCGCTTATCTCTTAAGGAGATGGCTGAACAGTTCAATATTCACCTTTTTTGGGTGCCGGGGCACAGAGATATCGCGGGTAACTGCAAAGCCGACGAACTCGCCAGAGAAGGAACAGTTCTACCGATCTCTACCAGCAGGTTGAATATTGGTATACTAATCGCTACATGTAAACTTATGCTAAAGCAAGAGGCGATGGACAGAACAAATCACAGGTGGAACAATATCACCACGTGCGTGTCAACAAAACGTATATGGCCAGGAATAGATCCAAAACGCACAAGACATTTGTTATCCATTACCAGATTGCAAGTTAGCTCCGTAATCAGTGTCATTACCGAACATTGTCTGATAGGAAGACACGCCATAAGACTTGGCGTTCCCTCTAATGACTTCTGCAGAAGTTGCTTAGATGAGGAGGAGGAGGAAACAATCCCACACCTCCTCTGCTCATGTCCTGCACTCTCTTCTAAAAGAAAGAGACATCTGGGGAAATATTTTCTCGATGATCCAAGCGATCTGGCGCACACAGATCCCCTGCATCTCCTTCGCTTTATTGAAAGCTCCAAATGGTTTTGTTAAGCGAGGTACTCCCTCGCATAATTTCTATGGTATCACAATGGACCTAGTATTGGTCTAAGTGTGTTGGGTGTATTCCTGACAGCCATTGTAACCTAACCTAACCTAACCATGCTCCGTATACAAAGAGAATGTGTGGAGAAGAAGATACAACAACGAGCTGTACTGCGACATGCTGGGCATAGCTAGAAGAGTACGCATCGGGAGAATTTGTGGCTGGGACATGTATAGCGGATGAATATCAACGCTCGGACTCAACAGTTTCTCGAAAGCACAATGCAAGTAAATCGCGGAAGAAAAAGACCTCTTCTGAACCGAGGCAATCAGGTGGAGGAAGACCTTAGCCAACTAAGAGTGCCAGTCACCTGTTATCGAAGTCGCTATCGAAAGAAGTAAGTTGAGACTCAGGCTCACACCGAATCATAGTAAAGAAGCTCGCAATGAGAACAAGAAAGCAAATTAAAATTTTATTGGCCAGAGACATTGAAGAATCGAAAACCGGTAGACTTACACACGCTTTTCGAGCTATACTCTGTGTACGTCATAAGTGCGTAGATAATTGAGAGAGCGGTGATCTCCACGAGATCATGAACTGCAAATTAGCACATCGTTGGCATTCCAACACAAAGCGCATTAAAAAAAAGCAGTATCGAACATTTATACCTGATGAATGGAGTGATCTTATGAACTATATTGATCGTGAAGTGCTTTTACTTAAGCTGCAAACTTGTACGAAGGAGGTAGGGCTGATTTGAAGCTTCTAATTTTAGCTTGAGGCAATAGTCACTTTGAGCATAAATACGGAGATGAGATAGGAGATAGTTGTTTGAGAGGTTGAGAAATAAGCAGCTACATAAACCCTATACACAACATACAGTCTCTTATCGGGTTCACCACTTCAAAAACCAACATCCTGTGACCTGTGAAGCTGGTAATTTTCAAATTAAAGATCAGACGAACATAGACGAGACTGCAGCTCACTAGGAGAGGCATAGGCACTTTAACGAATAGCAATATCACAGGCTCATTTATGATCTGTCTGCTGGACAAAAACCTGGTAGAAACCACTAAGAGACTGAATAACAACTAAGAAAACTGAAAAAACTCGTTGAAGGTATCAAAAACATAAGCAGAAGAAACATCAAGCCACGCTACATCGATTCCTATATATCTCTTCTGGGTGAATAAACTTTAAAAACGGATCAACGACTAAGCCGCCGGGACGACAGTAAAATAGTAATAGGGTTGTTTTGAGACCTTTAAATAGGTTGTCTCAACAGAGCCTAGCACATTTCTCACAACCATAAACATACCTTGTGAGAAATGGAGGGGACCTTCAATTTTCTGGCGACACCAAAGGGCTTATGGAGAAAGAGCTTTTTTAAGGCTATACCTATGGCTATTCTTTACATAGTGACAACACTATTTGTGAACGGTTTCCAATTAAATTCTCGAGACTAGTTCTCCGGCTATGAGAAGCAAACTCAGTTGTGAGAGGTCTCTGGAACAACGAACTGTGAGACAGCACATATTAATAGAGTCAATCGCTTCAATCCAATTTTATTTACACACATTAAAATTTTGTAGATATCAAAAAAATTTCTGCCTTCAATTGTCTAACAGCCCTCTAGCGTCCATCCACGGCAAAAGTGCATCCATGTGTTTAACATATCGTGGGTTTTCAAAAAGCTGATTTAAGAAACTGTCCCTTTTTTCGCCTTCGAAAAAGTTTTCAATGTTTGCATTTTCTGTTGGGTCCAGAAGAACAGCCGCCATAATCCCTGTTACCGTTGACACGCCTATGAAAAGAGTTTGTTTAGATTTACTCCTATACCCAATTGGTTTTACTTGAATCTTACTCCATTTGCTGTACTTTAAAAGGTCCATACGCAGTTGTTTCAAAGTCGGCAGTGGTCTTGAATATTTCAGCAGCCTCAAGTTCTCAACCAAATGGTCGTGGTAAAATTTGACCAGATCGTCAAACAACGACAGTTTAATGTCCAGACTCGTAGATGACAGCAAAAAGTAGTACAAATCAAATGCTGGTGTTGTGTACCTTGACATTTGGAAATCGACAAATATCGTCTGTTGCCGTTTGCCTTCGTCATTGTGTCGAAACATGATGTTGTTGGCCCACAAGTCACCATGGGTCACTACATTAAAGTCGTTTTCCTTTGGCAAACTAATCTCGATAAGATCGTCAACAAAGTTTTCAAAAACGATTTTCTGAAAATAAAAATCTGTTCAGTGGTTGGTTGATTTTCAATTGACTCATTGACTTAAGTACAATTTTTTCGGAGTATTTTGCCCCATCCTTGAACTTCGCCACACCATCGATGATGTTTTTTTGCATAGGTTTCATCATGGCCACCATATGATCCCTGTTGCTAGGAGTGAACATACCTGTCATGAGAGATTCATCGTACGCCCCTTTGGTTTCATATCGAACCGCTGACACCGCATGTAATTCGGCTAACAGTTTTAAAACGGATTCAGTGTACTCTCTGTTTAAACCTTCCAGACGATTGACATTTTTGAAACCAGCTGGAGAGAGATCTTCCAAGAGGACATACTCCGCTCCAGGATCCTTTTTGAATGTGTAGAATTTAGGACCGAATGTGATTTGCTTGCCTACATTGTGATACATCTGTTCAAATTCTCGTAAGTACTTGCCGTACATTGCTGTCTCTTTTGGAAACAAGCCCATCATAGAGACCATTGCAGCTCCTTGTTCACCTTGAGGAATTGTTTTTATCATGAAAGCAACGTCTTTTTGGGCGCCATCTTGAACAAAGAAAAAAAATGGGAATAACTATGGGAAACAATAAAGAACCTTGAGGAATATCACTTTTGACGGTGAATGTCTAGGATTGCCAATTCCCACGTAGTAAGTGGAGAAATTTACATGTTTTTATAGGGAAGGGAAGAACTTACCTTCAAGCTGAACTCGTATTTTGACCCTCATCATAATCGAGGCATAGTTTTCTCCAGAGCCACCCGTCTGACCAGCTTCAAATTTTAGAATTTTTTTAAATCCTTTAATATTTTCCTCAAGTACACCAATAAAATGATCTTCATTCACCCAGTCCGGTACGATAATTTCATTTCCGTTTGAAGGAGTTTCTTTCAGCTTCGATTTGCTGGTTTTGCTGGTTTCCACTTGCTTTGTTGATGTCATTATTTGGAGCTACAAAAAGAGAAGAGAACTTGAAGAAGAATTGAGTATGAAACCAGAAAACTGCGGCTCAAAGGAGATACCCCCGCCATCCAAGTGCGATTGAATGGACCGGGGATAAGGAAGCCGAAAAACTGCGACTTCTGCTATGGCGACTACTACAGACAACAGAAATGTCGTCGGAAAGCTACAACCGCAAGAGATTGCCAGTGCATTTTCCAACCGAGTGTCCTTAGAATCATCCTTGAATCCTTTGTCGCTAGAAAAGCGGCCTCTTAGGTTCTGGGTTTCACTCGACTTCCAAAACCAAGGTTATGGTTCGATGAAGAATACAAGTAGTGAAGCGCATACAAACAAAATGAAGGATACGTATTGATGTTAAGGAGAACCAGGACTGACTATGACCAATATAACGAGATTTACAAGGAGAAAAAAAGGGAAGAGCCCTGAAATCCCAAAAAGAAGAAGAAGCAGCATGAGCGATGAAAGTTTGACCAAAAGGAACATAGATCTTGCCAGTTTGACAAGATCTTTGACCGAACTCAGGCTTGTAGAGACCAGTGCGAAAACATAGTAATAGAGTCGCAGTCACTACTGAGGATCTGGAAAGACCACTTCCACAGACTGCTTAACGGCGATGAAGACACTAACTCCGCTGTCACACAGAATGCCTCATTCAACTTTGACGGTGATCAAGAAAGCCGTCCTCCTGACCTAAAAGAACTCATATGCAAACTTAAATCAAATAAGACTGCAGGTGCAGATGACCTTGATGCCGAACTTTTCAAGGCAGCTGGAGATCAATTGGAAAGGAGTAGCACCAGGTAATTTGCATGATATGGTCGGAAGAAAGTATGCCCGATGGATGGAACCTCAGCATTGTACGCACGATCCTAAAAAAGGGAGACCCTCACAATTGTGCGAATTAATTATAGAGGGATAAGCCTCCTTAACGTCGCTTATAAGATCTTGTCACGTTAACAACTTCCAACGTCCCGATTAGATCTCCAGATATTTTTGCCCTTATAGGTACTAGTTTATCCCCCCCGGTCAATGTACTCGGACCGGATTTTCAATATCATCTCAGTCCTGCTATACGCCCGCGTCGCCAGAGGCATGTGCCTTCGCCCAAGCGGATGACGAAACACTTTGTCGTTTCGAAAGAAAAATACTCTGGTTGATCTGATTGGTGGCGTATGTGAAGACAATGTTAGGAGAAGAAAATTCAACAAACTGTTGGATCTGAGCCAAGACATGTGCATAGCTAAAAGAATACACGTTGCGAGACTACTATGCCTAGGACATGTAATTTGAAGAAGACCTCAACCGACATAGAGTGCAAAAATGGAAGTATATAATGTTTCACCAAAAATGTTGATTAAAACTCAAATTCACCTCGAACTAAAACCCTGACCTAAGTAGGTAATCAACAAAGTATTTCGAAAACGTTTGAAAACTGGTAAAGTTGTAATTACGAATGTTACAGAAATTGTAATGGGCCATAATTAATCTTTAATTCCATCAAATTCTACATTTGGAGTCATTTAGAGAAGGCTAAAGGAATTTTATGTTTCTCGGGATTACACAACACTTCTGAGACATAAGCATTAACCTTTCGGCTCAAATATGAGAAGTTACAGCTATAAGTACTTATGTTGCTGCCAGGAGAAGAAATCAAATTTTCAGAACTCATTAGCTGTTGAAATATCGGAATGTAGAGATTCGGCTACTCTTTGGAAACTTATCAACAGAAAAAACGGAAAAAAGCATAAAAAGTATAAATAACGATGTCAAAGAGTTAGGAAGCCATTTTGAGTTTATTCTAAACCCATCTGACTCTATAATGCAAGAAAAATTCCATTATGCGGTTCCAGATGTAAAGATCGAGCTCCTTGATAGACCCGTATCTGAGCAGAAAACTAGAAGCTAGCTAAATCAGAGCAAGAATCGAAAAGCACTCGGGACTGACGGCATACCTGTTGAATTTTACAAATACAGAAGTAGTACGCTCGTGAGATTACTTATGAATGAATACAACAGAAACTGATTCCTATAAGCTTTAAACAGAGCATAATTTTTCATATTTACAAAAAAGGAGACCCTAATCATTCTGAAAACTGTAGACTATAGAGGCATAGCATTTTTAAATTCATCCCTTAAAATACTCAAGAATGGACTCCACAAAACAACCTTTTAGGTGAGTTCCAAGCTGGATTCAGAGAAAATTACTCAACAACAGATCATATTTTTAGCCTCACCACTGCAGCATTAACTTTTATAAGGTTGAAGAAAAAACTGTATGTTTTCTTCGTTGATCTGAAAGGCGCATTCGATACTGTAGACAGGAGTGCACTTTTCTAGTATAACAAACGACTCTCTAAAAAGTTCGGAAATCTTTAGAAAAGCTGTATGAACAAACATCCTCAGCAGTTTGGGACGGTAAGCAGTTAGGTGATTACTTTGAAACGTTGACGGGTGTTAAACAATGGTACAATATCAGCCCTCAAGCTTTCATCATGTTTATAGATGATATATTGGAATATCTATCGGGAGGAATAAAGATCGATGGGATCCACTTAAAGGTTTTGTTATATGCAGATGATCTAGTCCTGTTTGCTGACTCCCCGGAAAATTTACATGGAATGATCAATCAGCTGCAAAGGTACTGCGAAGAGTGGAAGTTAAATGTTAACATAACTAAATCGAAAGCAATTGTATTCCGCAAAGGTGGTGGAAGGCTAGCAAGAAACGAAAAATGGTTTTTTGATCGTCAGGAACTGTAAACAGTTAAATCCTATAAATATTTGGGCATTATAACATCAGCAGTAATATGAATATGGATCAACATCTTAAAGAAAAACTCGTAGCGGCTAAAACAGCCATAAGTGCAGCATGGAAAAACAGTTTGGATGACAAAGAAATCTCATTCAAAACAAAATATCAAATATTGCAGGCTGTTTCAGAGTTATCTATGATGTATGGGCACAAGTTTGGGGGACAAGCAATACGAAGTGGTGGAAAAACTTCTTCGATTCTTCCTAAAAGGAATTCTAAACTTCCAGAATGTACGTCAAACAACATTCTACATGTGGAGACTGGTCTTTCGCCATTATTTCTTGAAACACTCAAACTTCACCTCAATAATATTTTAAAACCCATCTACCTGGCAAAACGAAAGATTACCGAATCGATTGTTAAAGTACGTAATAAGAACCAAAACGCTCTTTTCAATGAATGGAAAAATCTTGCTGATTTCTGTGGATACAATATTAACTTGGATGTAGTAAACACCTTGCACTAGAAAGAGGAGTTCTACAATTTAATTTCGGCAGTTGACGAGAAGATGCACGCAAATTGTATTGAACGTTCTGTTCATCGAGAAATTTACGGTAACTTGAATCACAATCTCTGTGAGAATAACTATTTTAACGAAATATACTCAACTGAAATAATTTCAACGATTTTCATAACTAGTGCTGAAATATTGAACTTCAACTTCATCCCGCACCGGGAAGATTTACCAATTTTTGCTCTCTGTGTAACCTACAAGAAAGAGAGAATATATGTCATTTTCTGAGTAGGTGTCCTATTTTGATTGAGCTCAGAGTCCAGCTGTATGGGAAAAGAATCTTAGAGGAAGCGGAAATGACAACTATTTTGAATGGATCCGATTAGAAAAAAATGTACTGCTATTGTCAAAAAGCTTTAAAATACAGAAAATCAATCATAGAAGAAACTTTTTAATAAAACGTTATTGCAACTTTGTCAAACTTGGTCAGATGCCGTCGTTTAAAACCATGTCTTAGACTTAAATATATATACAAATTGAAGGAAATAAATAAACTTTATCTATCCATCTATCTAAGTTCCTATGTTAAGTTCTGAAGACTATGAACTATTTTCTAAGGGAATTAATTAAGGCTATTCGTATGCACTTAAAAGGAACGCTTTTTTCACAACTCAGCTCAGTAGAAGATTTTACATCTGAAAACAAGAACGAATCAAACCTGAGCTAAAAATGCTCAGTATTGATTTGTTTTTGTGTTCAAAAATAAAGTGCTTATTTCGGGATTACTGAGTTCCGACAATAACACCCCTTAGTTACTGGACTGTTATTTTTTTTTTTTGACTTTTTTTTCAATGATTATACGGTCTGTCAATTATAAGTTCAGCAAAAACGTTTTCTCAATTTTTACTGAATGTTTAAACAAATCAAAAATAACAAAAACCACACTCGTTTCTATGAATCCATCTCCCTCTAATGTACCCCGAGGCCCAATATCAAAACTCATTGAATTACACTTTGCATTTACAAATGACTGCCATTAGTGATTGAACTTCAAATTAATCATTGAGGTTTCAGTGCCTGCGGTGAGCATTTTTGTTTGTTGGATAACAAGTTATTGTATTTGTTATATATGATCACACTGAAAACATAGCTCCACTCATGATTAAATGGGCACAAAATCAACATGACACACCAAACATAATAAATGTTTACTTCTCAGTTGACACAAACTTTTGCAACTCAACAACTAACCTTCAAATTATGTTTTTCTTCACTCAATTTTTTTTTTTTTTTTTTTTGTAATGATGTTCCCGTGATCACTTTTTCAATTGACTTGGTATGTCGAGTTACAGCAAAGTACTGATATGACTCTAACTGCTTTAAGCAAATATACTGGGAAACTATTGACGAAACAAATCCACTCACCAGTTGGTGTCTCTGGTATCAATTATAATTTTGCGGTTTGAAAATTAGATCACTAGGGGTTGCGAACTGTCAAGGCCATACTGTGATCGAAACTAGACAGCCTCTCGCGATTTATGAGATCGATGTGTAGTAATTTACTGATCCCGCTTGCATGCATAGAAGATGAGGCATGAGGAAGAGATTAGAAATAATTACAATGACTTTCATGGGAATGGCGTTGAAATATAAATGAGACAATCAGTGTTTGTATAGGTATGAGTAACGATAATGCATTTTATCTGAACGGCTGTGCTGTGACTTGAATGCACTTGTAAAATAGCATATTCATTGTTTACAAAATGATGTCTAAATAAATTATCTACTTTCTTTAGATACGAGTTTGAAATATTTTATCGGTTTGAAGGCTATTATGTCCATAGACGTAATGCACTTCATATCTTTTCTGCATATCTTATCTTCTATGAAGTTAGCATGCCTGCCTGTTACGTGAGAGTTTCGAGGTCTGAATCCCTGAACCTCTGAAGAAAAACAAGTATTTTTCACGGATAGGTACCGACTTTTTTGAGGAATTGGCAAGCCTTCTAACTTAGTAGTTCGGAGTCGAAATTGAAGTTGTTGAAAATGCGTAAATATCGTAAATTAATAACTTTTTGCGACACTCTGCTTTTATTTAATTTAAATTATAATATTTTTGTTTGATTCCTCCTAAGAGAAAATTCTTCTTAATCTTAATTTTTCTTTATTACGAACAAAGTGACGTCTAAGAGATCAGAGCACTACCACTAAGCTGCTCGACACAAGTGATCCGCATCAGCGATTGTTTTATGTCTGTGTCCGCCAAATAGCGTTGCCAGATGTCCCGGCTTAAACTGGACGTCCCGAATTTAATACGTAAAATTAAATGTCCCACTGGGACACCAAATATCCCGGATTTTTCATTTCCATTTTGGAAACTATCTATGTACTGCATTTTAACCTTAACGCCCTTTTATTGATTATTATATTTATTACCCTTTTGTTAAATGTCAATGACATTGTATACAGGGTGTTTCGTAATTCATGTTACATACTTTGGGATGTGATTCTTGGTCATATTCTAAGAAAAAAATTGTTGTTCAGTAAAGCTCGTTTCTCAACTTTGACATAACTTACTGACAATTTGAGAAAAGGCTAACTTTGGTATACTCTGTGTTAAATTCGATATCTTTCAATACAGATGATTGAGACCTAATCTAAGACTTAATTTTGTGTTGAAATAAGAACCTTTAAGATAGTATTTAAGTTGAGCTTCCATAAGTTTAAGGTTGCCAGACTTTCAATTTTAAATGGAGTTCAAATTTTCTTCCCAAGCAAATTTTTGACTTTGAAGTAATTTTTTTTTTTTTCAGGAAATGCCTGCTAAACATAAAGTTTCTTTATTTATTTATTTATTTATTTATTGAAATAAATTATAAAATTAATTTATAAATTTATTTTCTTTTAAGGCATCAAGGTAGCCAGACCATATGACACCATTTTTTAGCTTAACAAGAATTTAGCAAAAATATAAGAATTATGTTAATTTTGTACATTTTGAAAAAACATTAAAAGTAAACTAAAAATTATGATGGGCAAATGAAACTAATTTAAATCTCTTCAAACTTCTGGTGGGCGGAGATGGCAGCTTTGATGCGACGTATGGAGTTGACATCTGATGGATTCAGGATGTTGGCGAGCGTTTCGGGTATATTGGCTGCGGACGTATTTATTTGGCGAGAAACAGGACACTCCACGAAAATATGCCAAATTGTAAGAGCTATCCCACAATTTGAGCATTGCTCTGGTGCCTCGCGAGTGTAGTAGTGTTTGCTTGTGAACAGAGTTTTTCCTACTCTTACTCGTAATATTTGTATGCATTCTTCTCTACTCAAAGATTGGTTGTACCGGATACGGGTATTCACGGGTTGATGTTTTCGAAGAAATGTTTCTGCTATTTTCCATTTTTCCATGACTTCTTTCTTTTGAATATGAATGAAAGCTCTTTTCGAAAGTTGGTGTAGTTTTGGATACTCTATGATAAGTGGATATCGAATAGCGTTTTTTGCTGCCAAGTCAGCGGCTTCATTACCTTTAATTCCACAGTGTCCGGGTATCCAAGCTATTAAAATATTCCTGTGGTGGAACAAGCAGTTTCTTAAAATGTCAAGAGATGGACATTTATTTGTGGCATTTCTTAAGCCTTCGAGTATACCGAGGTTGTCTGTTAGGATTAAGTAACGTTCATGGCTTTCTTTGGCAACAGATATGGCTTTGAAAATTGCAGCTAGTTCAGCAATATAACAATCCGCATATTCTGGAAGTTGAGCCTGATATATAATAGAGAATTGTGCATTGTGTTGGAGTTCTACTACAGCATAGGAGCACCAGTGATTTTCTTTTTGTGAGCCGTCGGTGTAAAAAATCCTATCTGCTCTTACACTATCGATTAGTTCTTCGTATAGCATTTTGTACATATCGTCGGAAGTGTTTGCCTTTTTGTATTTTGCGAGATTGGTGTTGATTTGCAGTTCGCTTCGTTTCCATGCAGGGAGGTTCTCAGCTAATATGGGTATATCTATTCCGAATGCCGTGTCAGGTTCCACAGATATAGACAGCATGTTATTTAGCGCCGATACAGAATTTCGTTTTGTTTTTTTGTTTGAGGAAATAATTTTTTCGATTTCTTCGAACAACGGGTGTGTTGTGTTATTTTTTGCCTTACTGACGAGATTACTTGTCCTTCTTTTAGCAAGGTGTTCAAAAGATACATATCCTCCTTCGACTCTTAGAGCTTCAATGTTTGTAGATCTAAGAGCACCTGTTGCCGTTCTATAGCATTCGTTTATAGCTGTATCAATATTTGATATGTTCTTTTTTGCAGTCCACATGAAGATTGTCAAACTGTGTTGAAGTGTACCTTCCACTAGGGCTTTTGCTATCTGAAGCGATGTTTCCATATGTGGTCCTCTTCGTTTTGAACAAATCATTTTTTGTGCGTTGTTTCGGATTTTCAGATCATTTACCACTTTTTTGACATGTCTATCCCATTTCAGGTTCCTTGAAAAAATAACTCCAAGAATTTTGGTTTCTTTCTTCAATGGAATAGAAGTGTTACGTAAAGTAATTTGATCACAGATACATTTTCTTTTCCGACAGAGATGAAGCGTTTCAATTTTCGAAGTAGGGATAATTGCACCCCTTTTTGCAGCCCAATCAAACATGGTGAAGTCCACTTGTTCAAGGGTATCTTTAACCTGGCTGGGGCGACCTGAAGAGACAACGTAAATGTTGTCGGCGTATACTCCGATAAAGTCAAGGTTGTTTGTAGGATGGGAGAGTTCAACTATCAGGGAGTCTATATATGCGTTGTATAGGATTACAGAAAGCGGGGAACCTTGTGGTGTACCATTGTCTAATTTCATAAGTGCGGAGTCGTATCCGTCCACATTTACTTTGAAGGTTCTATTGCTCATAAAGGATATTATAATCTTCAGTAATTTTTTGGGTGCACCCCATTTGTAAAGCTGCTCAATTACTGGAACCATTGTAACTCTGTCAAATGCTTTTTCCAAGTCAGATGACATTACTATACTGTGTTTAGCTTTTGATAAGTTTTCTGCTAATGTGTGTTCCAGCAGGTGCAAGAGTGTTGAGACTCCTCTGTTGGGTCGGAATGCAGCATGTTGTTCTTTACTAGCCTTTTTTTCTAGTAGCCAACTTATTCGTCTCGCAATAATTTTTTCGAAAATTTTGGAGAGAACGGGAAGGAGAGAGATCGGGCGATATTCATTAAAATCATGGTTATTTCTTGTGATTTTAGGAATCGGCTTGAGTTTTGCTCTTTTCCAGTCGTGTGGAAAAGTCCCAGTCGTTAGAATCATATTGAATAGCGCACAAATTCTATCTTTAAGGCTGGTATCGCTTAGTTGAACCATCTTGTAAGTAATTTTATCTTCCCCTGGGCTACTTCCTTTTGCCATCCTTAGTGTCATATCGAGTTCAATTCGCTCAATTTGTTCAGTTAAGAGGTCACAAGAGTTCTGATTTGTTTGAAGGGTTTGTAATTTGAAGTTCAATTTATTTGTTATTATATTCCCTTGATATGTACTATCTGCGCTGTATGATGCCCATTTTTCTGCAAATATGTTGGCTATTTTACTTGGATCTACTTCCACTTTTTCGTTTGTTTTCATATAAGGAAATTTTCTGTCTGAGGTCGGCATACGTATTGCTTTGATGCGACTCCATAGCGTTCTCATGTCTATAGTAGGGTTCATTGTGTTAATGAATGTGTCCCAAGAAGTTCTTTTGGAGCGAATAGATTCTTGTCTTACCTTAGCAAAGATTTTTCTGTATGCAACACAGTTTTCCGTCGTTGGAAAACGACGGGCCTTTTTCCAAGATTTGTTCTTTTCTTTTACCAACAATGCTAATTCCTTTGTAAACCATATTGGGTTGGTATTCTTAGGCTTAGGCTGAGTTATTGGGATCGACTTGTTTGCTGAGCTTCTGATGATTTTTTTAATTTTTGAAGCTTCTTGGTTGACGTTGGAGGACTGGGTTATTTGCGCGCTAAGTCGTTTTGTTTCTGCTTCATACAGCTTCCAATTTGCTAATTCCTCTTTAAATCGTGGAGTAAATTTTGGACTAACTCTTTGTCCTGGTGTACGAATAATAATGGGCATATGATCTCTGCTAACTGCATCAGGTAAGACATTCCATTGTAAGAAAGGTGCTAAGTCCGCTGTTGCAAAAGTGACGTCAATGGCAGAAAAGGTATTTCTAGTGCTAAAAAATGTCGGTGATCCGTCATTCAACGTAATGAGGTTGCGGTCGTTAGCGAAAGTTTCAAATACGTTTCCCTCAATGTTTGTTGTTTCTGATCCCCATAAGGTGTTATGGGAGTTTGTATCACCCAGAATGATGTGATGGATATTTTCATTGACAGTAGGAATACTATTTAGCAAGTCCATGTTGATCCTCACATCATGTTCTTTGTAGATATTTGTGACTTTAAGGGGTTTTTGACCGGGAATTTCTATTGTTTGGTGTAAAAGGTTTGTATCTGATGTGGTATGGCTGTTTACTGGGATGTTATTTTTAACAAGTACACCTATACCAGCTTTGGCATAGTCATAGGCTTTGTTATAATGAAACGTTTGATAATTTTTAATATTAAAATACTTTTTGTTTTTTTCGATAATGTGAGTTTCTTGTAAAATTATAATGTCTGGTTTATATTTGGCTATTAAAATTTCTAAGGCATGTTTGTTGTTATAAAAGCCTTGTATGTTCCATTGGAGGATTAGGAAATCCATAGGGAACAGAGTCATTATTGCGGTTGAGAATTTTTGTTTGAGCTTGGTGTTATTGGTTGTGTAATTGGTGTATTAGTGTTCTGTAGTTGTTGAGTTAAATTAAAGTTTTTTGAGTAGTTTGTTGTTTTATTTGATGAAGTGGAAGAGAGAGGCTGAGGCTGGTCCTCAGCACTGATATCCATTTCAATATCATCAGATAGATTATCAAGATCATCAAGTTTGAGATCTTTGTGTTGTTTTTCTATCATATAATTTACGTTGTTTTCAATTTGTATGTTGCTTGATATTGATTTCGAAGCTGTGTTATCGATTTCTTTTCGTGTTTGGTTTGAAGGAGTATTTGATTGGGTTTGTTGTTTAGCATTTGAGGGTTTTACTGTGTCTGTAGTTGAGTTTTGTTCTCTACTATTAGTTTGTTGTTGTACTCTGTGGATGATGTTGGCGTTGTTTTGTAAAGAATCAAGTTTGGATGGTACAGAGCTTTTTTCGGTGTGGATTGATATTTCTCTTTCTCTTTGCATAGCTTTCTCTACTCTCGCTTTGATTATTTCTGCAATCGTTGTATTACTTTCGCCGCGCTTTTTAGGAGCAGGTAATTGATGCAGTGAGGGATTATCATTGTATATAGCCCACGCGTCACGAATGGAGCAACGGCGATCGGCTTTGATCTTGTTAATAGATTTGTAACGGAGGAAGGAAGGGCAGGAGGGGTCGAATGATGTATGTGTATCTTCTTTGCAGTTGGTACAGTGAATGCGGGAGCACTCATCGTGGGGTGGAGGGAGACAGCAATTTCTACAGAGAGCAATGTTGTTGCATCGATTTTTGGTGTGTCCAAGCTTTTGACAAGTCACACAGCGCATAGGGTTTTGTATGTACTCATCTACTTTACAGTTGACCCATCCAATTTTGACTTCATTTGGTCTGCGAATTAAGTCAAACGTTAGTATAGCAGCACCTGTAGGGACGAGAACGTCTTTTTCTTTTTTCATGATTTTTTTAACGTTGATAACCTTGAATCTACTAAGTTCAGTCAATAATTCTTCTTCTGATATCTCAATAATGTGTCTGGAGAAAATTCTTCCCTGGATGGAGTTAAGACTCAAATGGTTAGATACCTTGACTGGGATGGAATCAATGCGAATTGATTTGAGGAATTTTTCCGCTGTGCCCAAATTTAAGACTTTGAGAAGGAGATCACCTGACCTCATGGCCTTGACTTCAAGAATGTCTTTTGAAATGTTTTCGAGACCGCGATTTATTTGAATCGGATTATATGATGAAAGTTTTCGAATTTGATCATCTTTAGTTTTTTCCATTCCCGAAACGACTAAGAATCGGGGCACATTATTGTCATTTACAATTACGGGTAATGTTGGAAATTCTTCGTCGTGTTTGGTGCGCTTAACTTTTCGTTTATTGGCGTTATTGTTGCTCTGGTTTAAGTCCACCTCAGGTGGTAGTCCCTTAAACCAGTTTTGGCGAGGGGGGGGGGTCTCCCCTCGTCCATGATTGTTAATTTTATTAGGTGTTCGTTGTTTTTGCTTTTTTTTTTTTGCGTTTAGATGTATAAGTGTAGGTAAGTGTTTGTGACTTACCGCGAAGAGTAAATTTGGTGTTGATTTGTTTAAGTAGCACTGATCAAAAAAAACTTTCAAGAGAAGAACGTCTTTATACGGCGTTTGCCAGCACAGTACTGTAGTTTCTTTATTTTTTACAGATGAACAAAACAATAATAAAAAAAACTCATTAATAAGTGCACTCAAAAACCCATACGTTTTATGATACTTTAAAAAATACAAAATGGGTAAAATCTAAAAAAAAATAGAAACAAATTTTAGCTTTGAGGTATGTTTGAATAAAACAATAACATGGCCACATTAAGTAGTTTTTTATGTATTTTATACAAACATATTTATAATAAGTGCTCCTCAAAGTGCCCTCTTTCATGGCATGCCAGAGCCCATTTTTGGATTTCAATGTGTATGTTTGCTTTAAGTTTGGGGTATGAATGTACAATGGGTAAATAAGTCGTATAAACGAATAAAAAAACATATTTATTCATCAGTTTATCAAAATAAGTCACTATTGCAGTTCAACCAGAGAGCTTTTTGAAATGCCTTCTCATTTACGAGAGAAGACTACGCAGACATTATATTCGTTTATAGATTTTGCAATAGAAATTCAAGAAGAGCACCACGAAGATACCAAGAACTTGATCCTTACTCAAAAGCTGGCAACCCTAAGCCTGTAAGAGCCCAACCTTAAAAAAGTTTCAAAGATTATTATTTTTCCAAAAAAATTAGTTCTAAAATTAGGTCTCTATCATCTGTATTGACAGAGATATCGAATTTAACACAGGTCAGGGTACACCAAAGTTAGCCTTTTTTAAAATTTTCAAAAAGTGATGTCAAAGTTGAGAAACGAACTTTACTGTAGACCAATTTTTTTCTTAGAATATGACCAAGAATCACATCCCAAAGTATTGAACACGAATAACGGGACACCCTGTATATATCACTTTTAAGCGATAGTTCTGTTAATATTACAACAATTTTGCCATGGGTACAACGATTTTGTTAGCACTACAACAGTTCTGCTGTGATTAGCCGAGTTCACACTATACAATTAGTTGCACAGACTTCGTTTGACAGATGTTGGATGGTTGGATGTAGTTTGCGTTCAGATAATCAAGCTTGTCGTCCAACTTTATGTAATATGTTCCTCCGCTCCATCCAACCAGTGGCGTAGATAGGGGGAGATCAGGGGGATGTATCCCCCCCCCCATTGTGATCGATAGTTCAGGATAAGACAGGATTGTACATTCAATACTTTCATTCTACGGGGAAAATACAAAGTCAACTTCATCTGAAAGAAATAATTGTTATGAATAAAATCTTTTCTATCAAAATTAGAGATTTAGAGCAGTTTACCAAATATTACTGATGCTTGCTTTGCTTTGCAAAGCTTATACCAAGTGGACAATCTTCGAAATTGTAATCTGGACATTTCTTTTTCGATCGGCCAAGAGTACGACGAAGCAAGCAATATGTCTTGTCGATATAATGGTGTTCAGGCAATTTTTCGCCAACAATTTGCTTCGCATGCTCTGTACCCTGTACGTCCTTGTCAATCCTTGCTTTATCTGTTTCCAGCAAAATACCAGCCATAAAAGTCCGTCTAACCACAATTGAAGCAGTTTACAATAATTATTTCAATACACCGAAAAGAAAAGAAATGTTGCAAAAAAACAATAAGCGAAAGCCAAGAAACTCCACAAAAAAAGACATTGTAAAGGCTGAATCTGCCGCGATGGATCTCAAAATATCAAGCAGTTGAAGATTTTGAGGAGCTATTTTCGTTTGTGTTCGAAACTCTTGACCAAAGAAGAACATTAGAAAGTGACGCAAGGAAGTTACAAAACGCTACGGATTTCGAGTTTTTGATTAGCTTAAAGGAGATAAGTATGGTTTACCAACTCTCGTTGTCATTAAGAGTGAATTGAGACTTGGTCCAAGCTATGGATCTCGCCAAAGATTTAAGGGATCAACTAAAAACTAAACGGGCACAAAATGACTCATTTTCGAAAGTGTTTGAAGATGCAAAAAACAAATAGCTGAAGTCCTTGGTATAGATATAGATATAGACGTTAAACGTGAACCGACAGTAAAATCGTTCGAACCCTTCGGTTTCAAGTACAGAAAAGTATTTTTGTGCTATTGTCTTCAATACTTTCCTCGATTTCTTTGTTATGAACTTTGAAGAAAAATTTACAAACCATGAAAACATACTAGAAGGGTTTTCGATTCTTTTCAAGGATTCTTTGTCTGTAATAGACAAAGAAGTTAAAAAAATTTAATTAAACTGTTAAATTTTACCAAACATATTTGGCTGCCGAATCATTTAAAACTAGGAAGAGATATTTGATCCGAAGGAATAATACTTCCTCTAAGAATTCATTAGAAGCGCTCGATAGCTGCCCCGAAGAAAACTTTCCTAACATAGATATATTTTATTCATTATTTATTCATTATATTAGCTACACCCCGTTTCAATGTCAACTCCTGAAAGAACTTTTTCCTATTTAAAGAGAATGAAAACAGCAAAAAGAAGTATGGCCAACGAAGTCTTTTGTCTTTTTAAATATCAGTGCGATAAGCTTTGGATGCTAACTTATTTGCAAGACCGTTTGATTGGTTTGGCTGCTCTAGCTATTCATCGCAAAATACTTATAGCAGCAGACGAGATTACAAGTGTTTTATCTAAAAAGGATTTTATTCTATGATTAATTTTTTAAATTAGTATTATTCACCTATTACATTAATATTTATTCTAATTCAATGAAGTCTTGTTATTATTGAGACTTTAAAAAAATGAGCGAACTAGGTCTATCCCCCTCCCCTACTGCAACCAACTTAAAAGTTTTCAAAAATATTTGAAAATCTTCCAACTAGTTGGCCAGGCGGTCGTCTGAGGGTTCACATTGTCAAGCATTGGTCGCTCAATCCAAAGTCTGTCCAACTAAATGCACAGTGTGAAAGGGGCTATTATTAACATTCTGTAATTATTGTGTCGACAATAGTTTTGCTACGAATACTATGATTGGCCATGACAGAAACTGAGCCCCGCTTATGATAAAAATTAAATTACAAATTTGAAACTGCAAATTAGGAGTACCTACAAATTTGTGGTTATAACTTTTGTTTAAGTGATAAGAAGAGAACTTGTGAAATATGCATGGCAAAATCCCCCAAAAACACAAAAGTATCTATCAATGTTCAACGAACTTGTTTCATATTGTGATGAAATTTTTATCTTTACCAAATAAATATCAATAAATATTTAATTGGTTGATTAGAAGTATTTATGGTTACGATAGATATACTGTACTGTTATTTAGTCATTGCATATAATTACACTTCCTCAAGGGCGTAGTATTTTCATTTTTAAACATTAAATTTATAACTCAAATTGATTGTGATTTTAATGGATGAATGAATTTACGCGGCTTAAATTAGACAAACCAATAATTAAAAGCTCAAGACCCATGATGAGAGCGGTGATGTTACTAGCGGTACAACATGTGCGTCTAGAGATAAGTATCGCCATTGGCATAATCTATACGCGCGTTGCTTTGTTCACCAAATTATATTGTCAGCTATTAAATGTATGTACATATTAATGTATCGTTCATTATAATTACATACACCTACGTCCTGGAATTCAATAGACCTGGTTAAAAAACTTAGCAGTGTCAGTTGAAAGGAAGGTCTAGGTCTAGGTACCCATACCTCATCAAGATAATTATTTCTTGTGTTTATATTTAGTTGATGAGATAGCGTAACACCAAACCGAAAGCTACATTTTCTTCTTGTTGTGAGATTAACAAGTTCTACTAAATGAATCTAACCATAAAATTATAGATACTCTCATATTTGTGAGATTGTATCGAAGTGAGTTCATACAAATACTCAAACGATTGGACATATTCTACTTCAGAGAAACTAGACATATGTTGGAAGACTTTCAGTTAGTATGGACTTGAAGCTTCAATCAAATCGATTGGAAAACGAGATCGCGCATGGTAAACAAAGAGCGTGTGTGTGAGAAATTTTTATATTTTTTTTTTGTTTCTGTTTAAAAATTTGTATTTAGAGAGAGGCATGTGACATAATTTTGAACAGATTGTTCAGTGCATGGGATGGGAAAGTGATTTAAAAACATAAAAATAAACAAATCATTTGATTTGTTGGGCTTACGTCTATTCTGTGGGCTTTTTTTGTTTGTTTTGGTTTTGGAACTGAGTTTGTTGAACTTATTGTGAACTGAAAATAAATTGATAGTAAGTAGTCTGTAAGCTTGCGACATATTACTGCCTTAAACTAAATTAGCAAATGGTAAACTACGATTTAGGGTTTATTCTCTTTTCTTTTTCTTTTAATGGGAGCTTTTTTATTAACGTGTGGGATTTAAGAAGAAATAAAACGCATATAATTTAATGTTAAAGCCTAAAGTTAAAGACTTGCCAATGTGTTTTAAAAATGATGGCGGTTGCGGATGGCTCGAATAAATTCCAGCCGAAAGGCAGGATTTTCGACTACTTTATGCAGTATTGGGAACCTTCTATGTCAACAATAACGTGCCAAATATTCTTTTGCAAGGCGTTAATCGATTCGGGCTTATCTGCGTGAACAAGTAACTTGGTCATAGCCCCACAAAAAATGGTCCAGTGGTGTTAAATCGCAAAATCTTGAAGGTAACACACAGGCTTATAAAATATCGCATTCCGGTTTATAAGGTCGTAGGCCGCTCAACGAAGAAAGCGTATACTTTCTTATTTCTTGCCTTATAGGCTTTCACAATTGATGTTAGTGTGAAGATATGGTCAACCGACGAGTAATTCTTCCAAAAACCGGCCTGAAAATCTGACAAGACACAGTTTATCTCCACCCAAGTCTCTAATCTCTTTACTAGTATCCCACAGAATAATTTTGCAAAAGAGATGCCACGATAGTTTTCTACGTTGTTCAAGTCACCTTTTTTGTGTATGGGAAAAATTACTGACCTTTTCTTTTAGCAATATTCAGGGGCCAATAGCAAATTTCCTTGTAGTGTACGCCCACACTACTAAATGCAGGTCAGCTGTTTTGACATTAAGTGAAACACAGGTAGGTAGGTGGGGACTCTGATCCTTTAGAGTTTTCCCTTCTCGGGTATTGCTTAGTTCCATTATTCTTTTCTTCTCACGGCTCACTGTATGTCCGTTATGATATTGTTTATCAACTTCAGCCACAGTTGAACTCAGTTCTAATACGAACTTTAATCTCATGTAGCTCAAATTCACCGTCCGTAACCAAATCATTCATTATTGTTTTATTGATAGAAGCCCTAATTTAGATAGCAATTCAATCTCTAACGAGTTTAATGCTCTATATGACTCCATTTCAAAAATTGTTTCCCAACTGTCTTCAATCTAAAAACGCTATTGCGGGCGATTTCAATGGACAAAATTCTGGTTGGCTTAGACATTCTGGTCAAACAACACCCGAAGGTAAGTATGTTGAGATCTTCGCTAGGGTCAAAGGTTCATTTCGTACTGTAAGGAGATAATATGGAGAAGAGAGTTTTCGGTTATTTCGTGTACAGAAAACGCAAAAATACGTTTGGGTCCAAAAGGCACAATAAAATGTTGGCAATTTGTAAGGAATATAAAAACTTTGGCCAAGTTATCGGTCCCTACGCTTGTCTTTAATAAATCTCCTTAGGTCTACTCTCCATCTTCGCATCTATAAAGCAGATTCTTTATCCTTTTCTTTTGAACTCTTTCTGAGCAAATGGAAAACAGCGTTTGTCTAGCCAGGCCTTAAAAAAGGCAAATCTTCCTCCCATTCGTTAAACCATTAAATTTTTTTTATAAATTTAGCTGTATTTTTATAAGAAAATTAAGGCAAGTCGAATTGCGTACACTTCCCCCTATGAAGGGTAAGTGTGTGCAGGCTATTTCTGCCTCAGAAGGTGTCGTTCAGGTATCCGTCCCACACTGGATGGTCCCGGTTCCGAAAGGATTGCCTGCATAATCAAATTTACTTTTGTGCATTTCTTTCTCTTCAGAGCTCTCATAGCTTTTCATCCTCCGCTTTCCGTTTGGCCTCGAGATCTTGCTTAAATGGACTTGATGTTATAATTTCAGACTTAAGGGTTGTTCGTTTTCTTTTGGTGGTTTTCTCCGATTTTTGCAAATGACTTATGGACAAGAGAGCAAAATGAGTAGATTTTTGAGTTTTAGATTCGTTGGAGTAGAATGTGTGGCGGTAATTTTATTCGTAATTTTCCTGGCTTGAAGTAAAATTTGTTTTATAATGCCCAAGAGAACTCGCCGCAGTGTTCAGGATCGATCGGCACTCGCCAGGAGCTCCCCAAAAATGATCATCGTCAAAACGTTACCTGTCTCAGTCACTTTTATCGCTGTTTCTACAAACTTTGCTTCAGTGCAATAACCAGCTGCATTCTTCCCCTGAAACAATCCAGCCGCAATAGCCACCTCGCAAGGAATGCTCATCAGTTCTCAGTCCAACTTCGGTCGTACAGTTAAGTACACAGATTCATATTTCAGCCGCTAACTCGCATGTGGAATGCTTTACCCAACTCAATTTTCCCCACGCAATACAATACACAGAAATTCGAGAATAGTGTGCACCGACATCGCCTTTCATATCCTTTCGTCGCTGGAATCACTTGAATGTAGTTTCTCCTTTAGTCGTTTCTTACGCAAAGCGAAGAGGCACTCTGCAGTGACATTCTTAGCCGTCACCTCACAGCAAGATAGAGTTTTGACCACAATGGCAGTTACTCGATTGAAATAATGGTGGATTGTGTATACTATTGGTCATCGTTGTTTGTACTCAATTTAACGTCAAGCTTTTTGCCTGTTGGTAGTTATGAATCAGGAATTCACGCACAATCGCTTGAGATAATAATACTATTACGTGATAATAAAAATGGCAAACCATTATCAAGTTGATTAGATGGAACAAATGATAATTCTACGCACGGGTAGAGAAATGAAGAGATCGAGGGCACAAAAACGTACTTGGATCCTTCTCGAGGCCATTTTCATTTGGATCTCAAAAACTTTTAAAAGGGTAAAACCGTACGTTTGCACTCAATGAACTAAAACTTTCGTGGCCTGTTTCCACCAAAATACCTACCAAATAATCTAAACAACAGATTGGTCTGTTCCCAGGGTTTTGAGTCAAAAGTATGATTTGCCATTTATCACAGAAAGAAACTTCGATAAGTTCAATTATAGCAAAAAAGAAACAAAAACACGTTTCCTTATCGCTTAGTTAGCACGTGTCTTAGCTATCACTTATTTAAACAGATAAAGTCAAAAAGTGGAAGAATGAAAGCCTTTAAATTGTTTTTAGTCAACATACAACCATGGCACCGACAAAACCAACCGAATCTAATGGCACTAGCGACTCAAAGAAGCCCAGTGATTCTCCAAATGGCAGTGTTTTGCCAGAATGGATAAACGAAGAGAACTTTCGAGGAGTCCTGGAAGAAAACTTCAAAGGATTTAAGAAAGTTCTCGAATTTAAAGTAGCGAGAACGGGCGGTGCAGGCGAAAACTATGCATCGGCAATGGTCAGAGTGAAAACAAAATTTGAGCTCGATGGTTCGTATGCGAACTCTTTTCTAAATTGTGATTTTAAGAACTCTTATTGTTTTCAGACGAGTCCACGCAAGAAGCTGCTTTTATGTTAAAAATTGTTCCAGAAGGTGGCGAAGGCACCCAAATGTTTTCCCAAATGGGTTTGTTTCCCAAGGAAGCAGCAATGTACGGTACATACCTTCGTGAATTCGAACAAATGTATGCTGATGTTGGAAAACACGTTATACTTGGCCCGAAATCCTATACCTTCAAAAATCCCCCTGAAGACATGTACGTTCTCTTGGAGGATCTATCTCCGGCTGGCTTTAAGAATGTCAAACGTCAAGACGGCTTAGACAAAGAACACACAGAATCAGTGCTGAAAATGGTGGCGGAACTGCATGCGGCATCAGCGGTTCGTCATGCAATCAAAGGGGAGTACGAAGAAAGCTTCAAAACTTTCATGTTTACCGAAGAAAACCGTAGTCAGGTGGAGTCAATGATGGGTCCAATTACTTCTTTAATGAAAGAGTGCTATGCAAAGTTCGAAGGCACAGCAAAATACCTTCATATACTCGTAAGAAAATTGTCCAATATAACTGATCATGGCTGACACAGTTTTTCTTTTTAAATTTTATTTAGGGTCCCAAGCTCGACGATTCAGTGGACCTTTACATTGAAGTGGGTAAATATGATCCAAACGAGTTCAATGTCATCATTCATGGTGATTTGTGGGCGAACAACATCATGTTCCGGTATAATGACGACGGCACTCGAGAGCAAACGATGATGGTAGATTTTCAAATGTCAAGATACGCATCACCGGCTGTGGACTTATTCTATTTTTTGTTGTCATCATCAAGTTGGGATATAAAGCTTACTCATTTCGATGACTTTGTTCGATTTTATCATGACAATTTGATTGAGAACCTTAAATTGTTAAGCTATCCCAAAAAGATGCCAACACTGAAACAATTACAACTGAGCTTGTTGAAATACAATACAATGGGTAAGATTCATTCATTGCATGGCATTGGAGTTTAGTTTTAACAATGGTCTTATTTCAGCATTTAGCACAGTGACAGGCATTTTACCAGCAGTGCTCCTCGATCCTTCTGAAAACGCATCCATTGATAGTTTCTTCGACGAAGACGAAGAGGCTGTGAAGTTTAAGAGGCAAGTGTACGAGAACCCACGGTATATCAAGCAATTGGATTCTATTCTACCCTGGTTGTATAAAAGAGGGTATTTGGATTAAGTGTTCTTTGTGGCTGGATATGTGATAGCAAATAAAAGTAAAACAGTCGGCATTATCATTATTGTGTTAGATGAAACCGAATGGAAGAATCCAAACCTAGAAGGTTTGTCAAGGCAAATCACTGGTGACAAACAGATAAGCAAAAGATTTTACTTCCTGATATGATAACGTTACGTGTCAGCCAAATAATAGTTTTTAATAGACCCTTGTCTTCCCGCTATAGCCTGAACCGCTAGACCGAATTTCTTCGAAATTCGCATTTGGGTTCTGTAAGGAAGCTTAGGGATTGAGGCTCTAGGTCTTGACGTAACGGTACTTGCCAATTAAAAGATATGATGATACTTTTTTTTCTCGAAAATAGCTTCAACGTTTCGATCAAATTTTGTGTGACGGATTAATTAGATTGTCTTTCTTGTAATACAAAAAATATTTCCGAAAAAGGTCTAAGAACGGTACTTCCCATAATTCGGTGGGAACGGAAGGATTCCCTCAGGAACGGGATTTGAAATGGAAACTTAGATCAAATAAAACTGCAGGTGCAGATGTCCTTCATGCCGAACTTTTCAAGGCAGCTGGAGACCAGTCGGAAAGGAGCATGTACCAGTTGATCTGCATGATATGGTCGGGAGAAAAAATACCCTATCAATGGAACCTTTGTAAAAAAAAGGAAGATCGTCATAAATGCGCCAATTATGGAGGGATAAGCCTCCTTAACGTCCCATATAAGATCTTGAACGTCTGAAACCCCATGTCGTCAATTTGATAGGTCCTTATCAATGTGGTCTTATACCAGAAAAATTCACGACAGACCAAATTTTCACATTACGGCAGATCTTAGAAAAAACTGGACTGCCCGGCAAGTTTCTTTTTCTTATTTGAATAAGAAAAAGAAACATTCTAATATTGAAAGAATTCAGGAAATTTGTTTAGAGCTCGTTGCTGGACTCTAAAAAGCGTTCTAAGAAAGCGTTCGGTGTTAAACTCCGAAAAGCAAGCTCGTGATTTTCTGGCATTTTGAAAATGAAAACGCTTGGTAGTAGATACCGTCACCAATACGTGAGTTTTTGAATTTCTTTTATATTGATTGGCAAAACGTTTTGAACTTTGAATTTTAAGCTCCGATTGTCTGTTTCTATTGAAGACTCTCTAATGCGACGTATTTTGGTGGGCTTTGCTGTTAGCACATGTTTTGAAAGCCGTGATCTTCTTATTTAGGAATACTTACTGTTTATTTGAAAAAGCTTTTTGAAAAAGGTGATAGGAAATTGCCGGTTATTGTGAAATTGAGTGTAAGTATGACGAAGGGCAGGGTGAGGAGATAACTAAAATGTTTAATTCTTTTGAACTATAAAAACAGGCGTATTTCTTAAAAGTAATGTTTTATTAAAAAAATATAGTTCACCTTCTCTTGCCCGGGCGAAGCTGCTTTTATACATACAGGGTGTCCCGTAATTCGTGTAAGATATTTTCTGAAATGATTCTTAATCATATTCTAAGAAAAAAATTGTAGCACAGTAAAGTCCGTTTACCTTTTCTCAACTTTGACATCACTTTTTGACAATTTAAAAAAAGGCTAACTTTGCTGTTTCCTGACCTGTGTTAAACTCGATTTCTCTGTCAATACTGATGGTAGAGAATTTCTGATTTAATTTCTTGTAAGACAAATAATCTTTAAGACTGTATTTAAATTGCTCTACTAAAAGCTTAGGGTTGTCAGACTTTCAATTACAAATATTGTTCGAATTTTCTTCCCCCAACAAAGTTTTGACTCTGAGGTAATTTTTTTGCTACAAAATATTATCAAGCGACAAAATACTATCAAGCGACAATTTTTTTTTAATTTCGCACACGACAATTCAGTAGGGAGCCGACCGCGACCGCGTGAGTAAGCCGCACGGCACGATTATTTCGGGATCTTAACCCACCTTTTGTACTTCCGTGCTCAAATCGGTGTAGTAGTTTCTGAGCCTATTCGAGATAAGACAAACAAACAAATTAGCAAACCCTTCCCCTTTATAATATTAGTAAGACACCATTTTTTTATCGATTTCAAAACCGAGTATGAAAGCATTTACAGAGCTGTACAGAGCCATGTCTAGTTTCGGTATCCCTGTAAAAGACTTTGGAGAAGTAATATTCTAAGAAAACAAAATCGTACAGAGGGGGAAAAGAAAATCTCAATTTCAATTTCAATTTTCAATTTCTTTATTTATACCTATAGCTTGATCTTAAGATTAACATCTTGGATCTTGTTTACAATTAAGCTTCGTAATGGACTTATTAGCGGTAAAATTCTAACTTGATAATATATAAATTCTAAATTTATAGATGATATAAAAAATATTGGAAATAATAAATAAAATAAAAGAAAGATAGAGAAAGTATTTAAAATAAAAAGAGGTAAGGCAAACGTAGGATAATATGCAAAGATATGTACAATTTACATCGATATGTAACGTACAGCAAACCCAACAGGAAACAGGGAAATAATGGGCTATAAAGTGGAATAGTAGTCAAAGACCTTCCTTTTGAAAATATTTTTGTCATCTGTGTCTCGTAACCGGCGCGGCAAAGAATTCCATAACCGAGAAGCGTTGACAAAGAACTGCCGCTGTGAAGTTAAACATGAAAAACGTGGAATTATGATTTTATTTCTTCGTGTGGACAAAGAGAATTGAAGTTTATTATAGAGGTACGTGGGTTGATGCGATTTAATAATGTTAAAAAGCAGTACAAGAGTACGGAGCTTTATTAAATTTTCTAATGAGATACCATAAATTTTTTTTGAGTGATGTGAATCGTGGTCAAAGCGATTCAGATCATAAATGTAACGCGCCACACTATTAAACGCTACGTTGAGCTTCCTCTGGCTTACGCAATCGAGTTTACAAAATATTTCACAGCCATACATTAGGATCGGTACTACAAGGGTTTTAGCTAACATTTTTCTGGTTTCCAAAGGCGTAAAATTCCTGGTGGGCCAAAGAAGTCGAAGGGCACCATACGCTTTCCCGACTACCTGTGTGATATGGTTGTTCCAGTTTAGAGTCCGATTAAAACAAATACCTAAATTCTTAGCAGTATCTACGAAGCTCACTCGACTGTTATATTAGTTCAATAGCTGGGAAATTCGATAGATCTATTGCTCTTCGCGAAATTACAATGCACTTCGTTTTTTGTTGGTTAAGAGTTAGGCCACATTTAACAGACCAATCCAGTATCGATGACAGGTCCTCATTAATCTTCCTCACACAATCTTCAATCATATCAATAGGGGAGCTTTTCATCAATTGGAGGTCGTCTGCAAATAAGTGCTCATCGCAGTGACGTATTAATTTAGGAGCTTCGTTAACATAAATGGAGAAAAGAGTTGGACCCAGTATCGATCCTTGCGGAACTCCACATGAAAGGGATAAAAAGTCAGAAACCTGATCACCCACTACGACAGCTTGGCGTCTACCTGTGAGATAGGAAAAAATCAACTTCACTGACTCTGGAGAAAAGTTGTACATTTTCGAGAGCTTGTTACTAATAACATTATGGTCGATGGTGTCAAATGCCTTAGAATAGTCTAAGAGAAGCAAGAAGGATACTTTGTTTTCATCAATTGCATTTTTTGTACGTTCAATAACGTCGAGTAGAGCCGTAGTACTACTATGACATGCCCGAAAGCCTGATTGCTTTGGTGTTAAAAGGCTATTGCGAACAAGGAACGCTTGTAATTGGTTAAGCATTAGTTTTTCAAGGACTTTAGATAGGATTGGTAAAATAGAAATGAGTCGGAATTTTGTATTTGTACTATTTTTGGGAATTGGTATAACTTTAGAGAAAGAATTCAAAGAAGATTTAAGCGTTTTGCATTAAGAAATCTGAGATGGTCTGATGAATTGCCTGATTATTTTTCTAGATGCGCACTTATAGACTTAAAAACTCTTGAAAGCCGCAGAAAAACCCAATGCGTTATTTTTATTAAAGATATTCTGAGTAATAATATTAAATCTGAGGAATTGCTCAGGTTAATTTCTTTGTACGCTCCTGAAAGAATTCTTAGAGCTAGAAATTATTTGTTCTATGTTCCCACTCATAGAACAAACTATGGCCTAAATGATCCAATAACTCGTTCCTTAATGTTGTACAACTCCATATGCAGTGAAGTCGACCTGTCGATGAATAGGGATATTTTTAAAAAAATAGTTCTTGAATTGTTTAACTCGTAAGCATAAGTTATTTTTATTATAAGTTATTAAATTTGCTATCAAAAGATTGTGTATATCCATTGATGAATGAATAAATAAATAAATAAATAGAGTACTTCCATTGCGTCGGAAAAATGCTTTTGGTAAGAATTGTGTTATAGATGTTCGTAATATAGGGTAAGATAATTGGAAGTGTTGCTTTAACAAACATTGGGTGAAGATTGTCAAATCCAGTAGCGTTTGATTTTAGGCTTAAGAAACTTTCGACAACCTCATTGGCACTGACTCCCGAAAAACTAAACTCTGTTCCTCTAAACACAGAATAAACTCTTCACCCGAAAGATTTTGGCATATTTATGTTATTTGTTGATGGAATCGATGAAATGAAATTGGAGTTAATTTCATTGCAATTGAGTGACATCCATGCTGTCAATGCTATCTCGTTTGCTGACAATTTCTTTGAGGTTTTTCCACAATTTACGTCCGTTTTGAGATAAGTTCAGACGGTGTTGATACCAAACGGATTTCGCGGAACGTATGAGGCGAACAGTAATATTACGAAGACGACGGTACCAACTCTTGGAAATCATCCGATATTCTAAAACGCATCCATTTCTTAAGCGCTAAATTTCTTTGGTTAAGGTTCCGCCTAATTTCTTGATTGTAAATTGACCAAATTTTTTTTTTATAATTTTTTAAAAAACAACTACGCCACTAACTACTATACCTACACTAAAATGTTTTTCAAAGCTTATACTATGTTCTTGAATGATATTTTAATTCAAGTTAATTAAGTGTATGGTTTTTGAGTAGTCAGGTGTAAAAGTCAAACTTTTGAAAAAATCAAAAATGTTTTCTTTGAATAAAATTTTTACAAGGTTTGGCCTGTTAAGAGTCACTTTTCTTTCAATAATCAATGTTGTTATAAGTTTTGAGTAAAACATAGAAACTTGAACGAAAAAATCTTCTTTAGTTTCTGAGAAATTAAGAAAAATATAACAAAGGTAGGAACAATAGAATTATATAAAAGAAAAATATAAGGGGGGTCCTTTTTATGGTTCGTCCGAATTTTTTCTTCACCATAGTCCTAAATCAATTCTAAATCTATAAAAAAAATGCATGCCAAATTATTGCTCTTAATTTCAATTTTAAACCGACTTCCTAGAGCCTAGACAGCCAAAGAAATAACACGGGAAAAGTTCTTTGTTTCATCTAAAATTCGAAAGAACTTTCGAAAATGGTCGAATAGTTTTGAGGTTCCCATTATCATTTCCGATCTGTCTTGCAACCTGCATATGTACTAAAATGCAGAAACAATAATGAATGATTAATGTAGGAACTTATTTTTTCATTTTTTTTCTAATAAAAAAAAACTCAATAAATTGAAAAATCTGCTTATTTGTTGCCTTAAAGGAGGAATAGAGATTTCGAAAATTCTTTCAGCATTAGTGGTGCTTCATTATATGGGTGTTTCTCTGCTATTTGGAAATTCGTCCACACAGGGGTGTCCTAAGCAAATTTTATGAAATATTGAGAATATTTGAAATGAAGGGCAATAGCATATTAAATAAGTATCTTTAAAAAGCCCACACATTTTCCTCTTTGTTTTTTAGTTGTGGACGATTTTATGCAAAATCCTGACTGGGGACTGTTGTAACTATTCAGTGTTTTAAGGACAAAAACGAGTATTTTGGTTTATTAAAGTAATCAAAGTCTTTTTTTTTCTTTATCGTTTTTAAAATATGCAATTTTTTGGAATAAATCAACAGTAGTAAAACAAGTTTTACTTATTATAGTGAATTTTCTTAGGGCTCATAACATTTGTGTTAAACTTAACAAAATCGACTTCTTAGTGCACCGTTTTATTTTCTAAACTAATTGTATGACACTAAGGTCAGTCTTTATAATAATAAAAAACTAAAATATAAACAAAGAAAAATTACTACAGCTAATCATTTATTACAAACATGCTATGAAATGACAGGGGACTGTTGGCCAGGGAACTGTAATTTTTTCATAAATATTTAATAAAACAAAATCATTTAAACATATCAGATTATCGAAACAGATGTGGCTCCATACTAGATAATTAATTATTTTAAACAAGTTGTCTTTATTAAAATTGTTAAAAAAGGCTTGCCAGGGGACTGTTTCCCTAACGGCCGAGACGCGTGGATCACTAGCAGATGAAGTCGTCACACTAAAAAAAATGGCGGCGGCTCGCTTAGCTCCACAACCGAACGAACTTCACACCGATTGCTTTTCACTTCACGATCTAAATGTTTCGCGTCAAAACAAAATTTGACGCGGTTTTCAAATTTTAACAGGGGACTGTTTCAAAAATTTGAGGACAGCATTCACACATAGATATTTTGAATGAATCATATTGTAAAAAATATAATTGTGTAGTATAAAGATATTTAATGGTTTTTTTTATGTATTTGGATATTTTTCATTTAGTTATCAACGGCAAAAAAAATTAATATTGGTAACAAGACTTGTAATTCCTTAAAAGGGACGTACCAGGGACTGTTTTTTGGGGTGTTTGGGGTTTATTTATTCAAATATAGCATTATTAAGTTACTAAATAAGCTATGGCGTGCCAAGAATGCATAATACTATATCATTATTGATACAAAAAGCTGAGAAAAATTTAAATTTATTTCATAAAATAAATGCAGCGATTTTCCATTTAGTGGAGAAATGCCAATATTCCAATATTAGTAACTTAGACTGAACGGGGTTGCAAATGAAAACATAGAAACTGCTGAACAGATTTTAAAAATTCTTTTGGCGTTGAGAACGGCACCTTAAAACTATAGACCCGAGCAACGCCGGGTGGCTCAGCTAGTAGACTTATATTTCATGTGGTATGGGTACGGTTGAAACAAAAAAGATGTTTTTTAAATTTCCATGTTCTACAAAAACGAATGCACGTAGCACTAAAGAGACACTCCTTATTTGTAGATGGAAATCCGCTTTTTCATTAGACATCCTATCTTCACGTTGTTCGTCAAATGTGTTCTCTCTGAAAACCTGCTCGCCAGTGACGTTACCATGAACCTGTTGCCGAAACTCCGTTGGAAGAATGCTCACCTTAACAGATACAAAGAAAACCTCAATGCCTTAATAGACCCCATCAACATCAACCAACTCAACACAAATCGTGGCGCAGATATCCTAGTGAAATGCATATCGAAGGTAGCTCATCCCTTTCAATCAACAAAAAGAAAGACTTGGAAAGATCCCTGGTTCGACGCGGATTGCGAAAGGCTAGGAAAAAATCTTTCGGATTCCTGAGACTCCTGAGAACGACTAATTCAGACTTTGTGAAAAATTTGTATCAGGAAGCAAATAAAGCATACAAAATGATATGTAAGGAAAAGCAACATTACTACAATCAACAGCTTATACGAAAATTATCAGAGGTTAGAGACAGTAGGTCTTTTTGGAGTCTGGCAAGATCACTAAACGGAGTTCCTTTTGCAAGAAAAATCAAAATAAACATGAATGTCTTAGCTGATCACTTCGAAAATCTTCTAAACTCAAGGACAAATCCAAACGCCATGTCATACGCTAACCCTTACATAGAAAATGAAAGTCTGGACCAAAATTTTTCTACGCAAGAAGTCATCGAGGTAATACGTAGATGCAAATACAACAAGGCACCAGGTGAGGACCGAATCCCATATGAATTTTTCATAAACGCCACCGAAAGCTTTTTTGAGAAACTAACGACTGCTTTGAATTATATATTTAATGACGGTGTCATTCCCGAAAGCTTCCGCAAAACCATCATTTTCCCTTTATTCAAAAAAGGAGACGTAAATGACCCTAGTAACTATCGAGGTATATCGTTTATCAACACCATAACCAAAATCTTCACCGGAGTTATTCTTGACCGACTTTTGAACTGGACACAACAAAATAAACTACTCAGCGAGTACCAAGCAGGTTTCAGGAAAGAATACTCTACTGTGGATCATATTTTCACCCTAACCTGCATTGCTAGACAAGAGAAAAAAGTTGTACGCATTTTTCGTTGACTTCAAAGCGGCTTTTGACTCAATCGATAGAGACACTCTTTTTTACAAGCTTAGCTGCCTTGGAGTCTCCCATAAAATGTTGACAGCACTAAGACGGCTCTATGAAAACAATATGACAGCGATATGGAACGGTATCGAAGGATCCAATTGGTTTAAAACATCGACTGGAGTCAAGCAAGGATGCCTTCTAAGCCCACTTCTGTTCTTTCTTTTCTTAGATGACATCACAACGGCTCTTCCCGGAGGAATAATGTTTGCTGGTATCAACATCAAAGCGCTTATGTATGCGGACGATATTGTAATTTTAGCGGAATCACCTCAAATGCTGCAAATGATGATAAATAAGCTTAAAATATATTGCGATCTCTGGAACCACACAGTCAATACCGACAAATCAAAAATTTTGATATTCCGAAATGGATCTGGTAGATACGCCAGAGAAGAGAGATGGACCTGGAATAATGTTGCACTGGATTTGGTTAAGGAGTATAAGTACCTTGGAGTTATAATCACCCCCAATCTTTCATTCAAGAAGCACCTGCAGGCAAAACTAATCGAATCGAAACAAGCCATCAACTGCAACTGGAAGGGAGTGCTGGGGAAAAAATATGTAGCACCAAGTGCAAAATTTAAAGTTTTTGAAGCGGTGATGAGGTCGATCTTATGCTATGCTGGTCAAGTGTGGGGATTTCTACAGTACAAGGAGGTTGAAAAGCTTTTAAGATATTTCCTCAAAAAGATATTCTGGCTCCCTGAGCATACACCTACCTATATGCTGCACTTAGAGACCGGACTCCCGCAACTATATATATATCACGCTGAAGATGCATCTCAACTACATTAAAAAAGTGTTGGCGCTTCCAAATCATCGACTGCCTAATGCCATTGTAAGACAGCTGCTCCGAGAGAGGTCACAGTTCTTCGCAGAATGGTCTCGTTTGGAGGTGTTACATAATGTTCAGCTAGTGGAAAGTGACTGGAGAAACTGGGACCCGACCTTCCAAATATTGTTAGAAAGAATTGGTGCCAAAATTTTCGAGAACTTTACGGAAAGAGCTGAAGAAAGTGAATCTCGTAATTTGTATAAGGCCTTGCAGCACAACCTTGGTGAAAACAACTATTTCCATGACCAGTACCCGTTAAAGACCATTTCAATCATTTTTAAAACCAGAGGAGAGCTGATACGGTTAAACTACCGACCATATGGCCCTGAAGAAAACACGGAGTGTACTCTTTGCAACCATAGAACAGTGGAAAACGTACTCCACTTCATAGGGACTTGCCCTGTACTGTCATCAATCCGTTATGCGCATTGGGGAAAAAGCGTTCTTAACCAAAATGAAATTATCGAAGTGCTAAATGGTTCAAACTGGAATATTCTAAGTAGTTTTGTCCTAACTGCACAAAGATATAGAAACCAAATTCTGAATGAAGCTTTCTAATTTTTTATATATTAACTTTAAATTCAATCATAAGTTATCGTTAACACTTTTTCAATTTATTTAAATTAAATCAATGAAGTCTTTTTATTTTTAAAATATGTAAATTTAAACTTTGTTTAGATAATAGGTAGGTACTCTCTTTTTCGGGCTGACGGCACAGTCCAATGCTCTAATATTGTGAAAAATGTAAACCAAAGACAAATTAATATTGTAAAATAAAATCACACATACTACTACTACTACTACTACTACTCCTTTCTTCACCGCTCGGATTACAGAAAACAATGTTATAAACGATATTATCGAAATTGTTTCAACCGTACCCAGTCTACCCTACTATAAAGTAGTTTTACCTCCACAAAATCCTCAATGTCTAGTTCCTGTATAAAGTGATTATCCAAGCAATTCTACAATCGCCAAAGAGAAAATAACTGCTTCGTGACAATCGCGAAATGTACCGCAATTCTCCATAGAAAATTACTGTGATTATTTTATACAATTTTTTAGCATTGCTTAAGAATTTTCCCATGTATTTTGCTTTTCAAACCAACACTAAGTGCACTAAAGAAAAAGAAGATGTTGAAATTGTTCAAGCTCTTTTTGAGTTTTTGCGAATATAACGAACGGCACTTTATTTTTGTGTTATGTATACAGAATGTAGATAGACACGAAAGGCTAACTAGACCAGGATATTTAAACAAAATCACTGCAGCCTGACATGTGCGCGAATCATAGGTCATAGCAAATGATGCATAAATCGTGCAGAAAAAGTATAATTATAATTTCCATTAGAACAATATTATGTGAATCCAATTTTGCTTTGGTAGGAACCATGAAAAACATGGAGAAGCCTTATTTAATGGAATGTACTAAGGAATCCATGACAGTGTTGTGGGAAGTCTTTTACTGTGCCGGTCGAATATGAATCGCACTGCTGTGGACTTCCTTGCCATTGTTGCTCTCGCAGCAACTCAATCAAATAACAAATTTTTAACGTTATTGGAAAATATACACAAGGACGAGGGATTTCAGAGTGTTTTGATTTTGAAAGAAGTATTCAACGACACTTCATTTGACGATAGTTTCATCTATGATGTGTCGACAACGTTGCAAGTTCCAGTGATAATTTCAACCGAATCCACTTCGTTCTCAATAAAAGAGCAATTTAATGAGAATATTCTTACCATCGTTTGCTTGGATTTTCAGAAGCTCATTCTGCAAAAAGTCTTGAAGTACCTTCAACACATGCGATCCTGTAAGACAATATTTCTCTTTAACACCCCATCAAGTGATGAACACGAACTGAAGGAGTTATTCAACTTTTGTTGGGAAAATCACATGATAAACGTGATGGCAGTTTTTCAAGATTTTCAAAACTCATCAGTGTTTTATAGGTACACCAATATTCCGGTTTTCAACATTGAAAAAGTCAATTTCATTGAGAGACGAATGACGACTGTATATTTTCCAAATCGCTTACGAGATCTCAAAGGAACTTACTTGCCTGTAATATTTGGAGGTACCGATCCAGAAATTATTGTCTCAAAAAACTCACAGGGTGAAAACGTTATCAAAGGATGCATAGGACATCTATGGGATGCCCTAGCGTCGAAACACAATGCCAGGTTGAATAAATCCAACCTCAATCTTGAAATAGCTGACAGAGAATTGCAAGAATTGGTATTCAATGGTGAATTTGAAATACTAGCCGCAGTTACGTACGTTCAAGAAGATTCTATGGACTGGATCTCCTATCCTTTCAACAAAATTGATGTGTGTTTGATGATTCCAGTTGAACCTAGGGTTCCCATATCTAAAGTGTTTGGAATAGTTTTTCAGTTGGATGCTCTCCTTATTACAGTTGGACTGATCACAGTGTTGTCAGCATTGATGAAATTAGCCACGGTTTTATGTGATGATGGCAAAAAGTTCTGCTTTTTCAATGAAAATTGCTTTCGAGGTGTACTTGGACAGTCCTTGAAAGAGAGATCCAATGCCTCTTTCAGTCTTAAGATCTTGTATATTGTGATTTTCTATTTTGGAATCATGCTGGTGACATCGTATGACGCATTCCTTCAAACTTTGATGACAAGTCCCCCATTTGAGAGAAAACTACAATCTTTTCAAGATCTGCTTGAATCAAACATCAGAGTATTGGCTTTCAAACCGAACGTAGAGAATTATTTTGCAATAAATCCAGATTTCAAAAATCCATATGGAAACATCTTTAAGATAGTGAATGACTACAATTACGTTGCCCAACAAAGAGATATTCTTAATCCAGAGTTTGCATATGATACCAACAGCAACAAGTGGAACATTATCCAAATGCAACAAAAGCTGTTAAGTCAGCCAATGTTTCGTTTGCCTAAGGGAATGTGTTTAAGGACCGGAACACTGGCTTTTTTCACCATCAATGAGAACTCAATTTATAAAGAGATTTTAAACTTTCTACTTTTGGAGACATCCTCATCTGGTTTAATGGATTTTTGGTTAAGGCGTTCCTTTTATGAACTTCTTGAAAATGGAAAGATAACGTTGAAAAATCAATCGAGCGATCCAGAGCTGAAACCAACAAGAGTTGAGGACCTGAAGTCTCTTTTTATGGTATTGGGAATTGCCCTTGCTTTTAGCACTTTGGTCTTTTTGGGTGAGATATATGTTCACAGGAAAAGAAGAAATGGACTTCAATGGTGGAAATAAACTGATCATTGTTGAGTTTTTCGTGCTGTGATAACACGATGTTTCCTTACCGCTGGTAGGGATTAATGTAAGAAACTGAAATTTGTTTTTGAGCTGTATGTCTTAATTATTATTGCTGCAGTAATAACTTTATTTAATAACTCATCTTTATTCTTGATATAAAATACAAATTTCGTTATTTTGATCCTGCTACTAATAAAGACATATCTAAGATTGTTTTTTTTTTTTTTCAAGTACATATTGACTGAAGTTTTTCAACTCTCGATTAAAGATACTTTAGGGCAAGTTTTATAGTTGTGAAGAAAAAAAATTTGGATATGACATTACAATGATTAAAAATAAAATGTTTTATGTGATTGGTTTGAGTTTTCATAATTAATGTGTAGCTGGCAACCCTATACAACCAAATATGTTGCGAAGAGCAAATACTAAAACCTTGTACTTAGCTTAAAGTTGATGGTCGCACTTGGAGCTTCGAACATTTTTCGTCGGAAAGGTATGAAATGGATTTAAATGAAATCTCTAATGAACATAACACCATGAATTAATCAATACTTGGCATCTAGCCTAAAACTCCCGCGCATTTGTATAAATACGAGGGTGGATTGATAAGTTTTTTTTATTGGATTTTGGTAATTATATAGAGATATTTACAGTATTTTCTTTCTTGATTTTAACAATCTTTAAAATTTAGTAACAGTAAAATTAAAATAAAATTTTTATAATAGTCTTAGAATAAAACAAAGTTTAACATAAATATTGTGAATTTCAAGTTTGAAAGTTTTTAACAAATAAAAATTTAAATTTTATAACACAAGATCAATTAAACATGATAATAAATTAAAACATCAAGGAAATATTCATAATTCATTTAAATATTATGCTTTGTTTACCACGGTACTGACAAATGTCAGTATCGTGGAAGTATAAATAGCCTAACTTAAATTCTCACACGTAATTAAAATGATTGGCCAAATAATTTTAAATTCACAAGTGAAATTAAATAATTAATTCTATTAACACGCGTGAATTTCAATACCATGGTACTGACCGGTAATTTTATGACATACTTTTTAAAAAACACAACAAATTATTTCTGTTTTAAAATCGAGTGTAAAAACAACCACACAGCTATGAATTGTACACAAATAGTCATTCTTCAGAATGCCACTAGAGCGAGCGACAGAAACTGAATAAAAGATAACGTTTTAGCGGGAAATATTTTAAATTTGAAAATTGAATAAAATCCAGGACATGAATCAATGACCGTTATTCCTTTCTACTGGTCAATATTGGGATACAATTGTAGCATAATTTGATGAAATGTACAATAGGCTTTAGTTATAAAAGCAAAACTTTAGACTATAATACGACTATTTATAGAAATTTTTGTATTTAGTTCGAAAAACGAAATGCGGACATGCCACGGTACTGACATTTTGGATATAATTTTGCAAATTATTCGTGATCCATCAATACGTATGCTTCAATATACATTGTCGACAGTAGAATACTATCAAATTCATCATAATTATCATTTTTTAATAAAACAAAACATGCCAAACTATAAATACAGTGCTAGACATAAAAAATCACAGTTATATACGAATCACCCATATATGAATATTGTGAATTGCCTTTGATTTTTTTCTAGTCGGATAGAATGAGCACCAATTTGACCAGCCATTAAGGTCAGACTGAATCAACTGGCGTGGCAATCTTCAAAAGTTTTAATTTAATAATTTAAAAAAAAAAAAATTTTAATCGTTTGCGTAAATCAGACAATCAATCAAAATGTCTAATCACTGAAACAATATCATTAATAAAGATAATGAAGAGTAGGGGGCCAAGGTGGCTTCCCTCAGGAACACCTGATGAACCAAAAATGTTCCTAGATTCGCATTACAACTGAACTTCCATGTAAATAAATATTTACATCGCGGTGACCGCGATTCCGCCTGCAAAAATTATCTGAAATAAAAAGTTCAAAAATGTATCGTTAGATAACATCTTTTTTTGGTTCTATATCGCTTTGAAGTTTATGACCGTTTGAAAAACTAAGTTCGATTTTCACCAAAGCACGGACTTTTAATCGGCTATAAAATCGGTTGTATTGAGAAAAAATATTAACCCCCTGATTAAATGTTTCTTTTTTTTGTAGTAACAATAAGTGTGAGAAATTTGAGGATCATCGGTTGAACCTTTTTTGACTTATCGTGGTCACTGACTTCGAAGAAGTGGTTTTGAGATAATGGCATTAAACGTTTCAAGGTTATAAACGCTCGGTGTAAACACGATTACGTAAATGTACTACCGTCAACCGTCGCCACTATATACGGTATGCTGCTTGGTAGAAGTTAACGCTTGTCGGTTTGTAAGTAAGCATTGCAGTACCGTGTTCAGGGGGGGGGGGGGGGACTTTTTTTGAGAATTTTTTTCTTAAATACGGATTGAGTAATTTTATTCGGACCTTTCGTAAATTATTACGCATACTTTCGATAATATAGGGCAACTTTTTCATGCAGAAATATTGAAGCATAAACCGGTACAGAGCTTCCCTCCGGACGTTTTGAGGAAAAAAACAATTTGCTAGTGGCAGGAAATTATTATATTACCAAGAAAAATTCGTCAAATTATGATCAAATCTTCCCCCCAACGTTCTTTTTTAATTTCTTTTTTCATTTAAAAATTTTTGGCGGTCATTTAAAGTGTAAACTGTTGTTTTCCACTAAAAAATCCGACATTTTGTTTTGAGAAAAACGCGTCTAAAGCTTATGAACTAAAAAAGTGACAAGAAAAAAAATTTCCAAAGTACATAAAATTATCGATAGATATAAAATATATTTTTATGCCTTTTTCTACCTGAATTTACCTAAGGTCAAAAAAAAAAAGAGAGGGTGACGCAACAGAGCGAGGAGCCCCTAGGCCTATCGCATTTCTCACAGCCATGCCTTGTGAGGGAGTGGAAGGGACCTAAAATTTTCTGCCGGTTCCGAACGGCTAATCGAGAAAGCGCTTTTCATCGCAATGAATAGTAACGGAGGACTTGCCAATTCCTCGCGAAAGGCGATACCCGTGGAAAAAATATTTTTGCCTCTGTTGGAATTCGAGCCACGAACCTCTGGATTAACATGCGGATATGCTATCCATCACACCACGGGTACCACACCTACGGTCAGGACAATAAAAAAAAACCCTAATCTCCCCCTTCAGTCACTAAGTGGCACTGGCTCGAACGAAAGGAATTCAAACGGCTATAACCCGGATACATTATCAATTATCATCAGATCGACTTGAAAATTTCAGAAGATGTCCATTAGATGTTATGTACTCTTATACAGGGTGATTCGCATAAGGTGTGACAAAAAGATAGGGTGTGTAGGTTGGACCTAGACAAGCAAAAAATCGTCTGGGAGGGGGGGTCCATTTTCCCCCGTTTAGGCGGGAGGGGCAATTTAAGAAAAAAATCACTAAAAATGGGAAAAAAATTATTTTAAAAGAACAGTAATACCTACAGAGTCGTGCTATAACATTTTGAAAAGCCAAAAACCTATACATTTATTTAAATTTTAAAATAAGTTGTTCAAATGAATAGTTTTTGAAATATCAATTCTCAAAGTCAAAATTTTGAAAAAAAAACATAATTTTTTTTTCAAACCATTTTTTTTTTTTAAATTTTACAAAATTAAGTAGTATTTTTCTGGCTTATTTTCAATGCTCTTATTTATTTTTGATCAAACACAAGAAACCGGATGTCAAAATAACCTGTAGTTTTTGAGAAAACCAAAAATTACAAAAACGACTTTTTTAAATTTTTTGTTTTTTTAAAGTTTTTTTTCGTTATTGGATTTTTAAGTGAATTCTCAATAAAAAAAGTAAAGAGAAAATTCATCCTTTATTTCGTAAGTTCACTTAAGAATCCAATAACGAAAAAAAAACTTTAAAAAAACGAAAATTTAAAAAAGTCGTTTTTGTAATTTTTGGTTTTCTCAAAAACTACAGGTTATTTTGACATCCGGTTTCTTGTGTTTGATCAAAAATAAAGAGCATTGAAAATAAGCCAGAAAAATATTACTTAATTATGTAAAATTTTGAAAAAAAATGGTTTGAAAAAAAATTATGTTTTTTTCAAAATTTTGACTTTGAAAATTGATATTTCAAAAACTATTCATTTGAACAACTTATTTTAAAATTTAAATAAATGTATAGGTTTTTGGCTTTTCAAAATGTTATAGCACGACTCTGTAGGTATTACTGTTCTTTTAAAATAATGTTTTTCCCATTTTTAGTGATTTTTTTCTTAAATTGCCCCTCCCGCCTAAACGGGGGAAAATGGACCCCCCCTCCCAGACGATTTTTTGCTTGTCTAGGTCCAATTTACACACCCTATCTTTTTGTCACACCTTATGCGAATCACCCTGTATATATATGTTATGAAAAAAAAACGATTTTTTTCGACACTCCAGGTGTGACCGTAATCTTAAGATTTTGTTATTGTATGTACTTAGCATAGAACCGCGAGTTCGTGCGATCCAGTCGTGCCCATTGCTTTTGCACTGTGATAATAATTTAATGTCTTTAAGTTCATGGACATGGAACATTTGTATCGCGGATATTTGACAGGAAGAAATTTTTGGAGTGGAACGACTTGATGTACTTTTTCCCGATGAAACGAATCTAAAAAAAATCCACAACTTGGATTATAGCAAACTAATATGTAATTAATCACAACTAATAATTTATTTATTTATAACGCAGGAAGATAAAACATGTCCACCGATGTGCCGTGGGAAATACCCGTGAAATTTTTATAAAATTTTCAGGGTAGACATAGTTTAGTCCAGAGATGGTTTCGTCAAGGTTTGATCTCCATATTCCTGCAGAAACGGGATTGGGAACGGAAAACTAGAAACTACTCCCCAGATTTCAAAAATTCTTTCATCATTGGGAGTGCTGTGCTACATTATACCTCTTTACCCGTTGTCAGTAACTTAGGCTTTATTTTTCATTTTAGCAATTCTTTTTGTTGAAGTTGCCGGCTACAAGCGAACCACGACACATCAGAGAAGCAAACTTCTTTCTACGAGACACGGAGAACCAATAACTGGAAAGCCATTGATAGTTGATAGTTGTGGCATTTTCTTCTAGAGAAGCCACAGTATTAACTATTATTTCCTCGAGGCGCGGCGGCGGTGGCGTCGCCATAGATTGTCGGGTTAACAAACTCTTAACACAGACTCATTTTTGGGTTTGTTAAAATGGAATACAGAAACTCGATAATCCACTTGTGTAATTCGTTGCTGATCGAATAACAATGAACACGCTTTTTTCAGAGTGACGTAATTCCATAGCGATTAATAATAACAATAAACGGTAGGTAAATGGCCTTTTTTGGTTAAAAAAAAATAACTGTCTTTAAACTGCTTCAATAAGTTTACTAATTGTAGAACACAAGAACATTCCATTGATAAGATAAACGTGTTCTTGCCTTGTAAAGAAAAATTTCAAACCCACTTTTTTATCGTTGGGCTATCGTCGTCAGATTACTATTCATTAAAATTGATAAAGTCAAAATAATAAAAGAGCAATCCAATCGCTGATTGTTTTTAGTTTAAAAACAACTATGGCACCCACAAAACCAACCGAAACTAATGGCGCTAGTGACTCACAGCCTGATAATACTTCATCAGCTAGTGGAGAAGTCGTAGGAATACCAAAATGGATAAACGAGGAGAACTTTGCTGGAGTTCTCGAGGCAAACTTTAAAGGGTTTAAGAAAATTCTGAAATTCGAAGCTTCTAAGACTGGTGGTGCGGGGGAGAACTACGCATCTGCAATGGTCCGAGTGAAAACAAAGTTTGAGCTCGAAGGTATGCGTAGTTTTAGTTTTGTAAACAACAATAACACATAAGAAGTTTTTACTTTCAGATGGTTCCACAAAAGATGCTGCCTTCATGATAAAAACCGTTATAGAAGGTGGCGGAGGCTCCCAAATGATTGAGGCGATGGGTTGTTTTCCTAAGGAGTCAGCAATGTACGGCAAATACCTTCGTGAATTCGAACAAATGTACGCCGAGGTTGGAAAACAGGTCACAATTGGTCCAAAATTCTATACTTTCAACAAGGACCCTGGATGTCCGTATGTCCTCCTTGAAGACCTTTCTCCTGCTGGTTTTAAAAATGGCAATCGTCTGGTAGGCTTGGACAAAGAACACACAGAATCTGTACTGAAAATGATGGCGGAACTACATGCGGCATCAGCTGTTCGTCATGCAATCAAAGGGGATTACGAAGAAAGTTTCAAAAAATTTATGTTTGACGATGGCAACCGTGATATGTTGGGTGCTATGATGACACCTCTTCTGACAGCAATGAAAGAATCTTTTTCAAAGTTCGAAAGCATATCAAAGTACTTGCATCTTCTGGTGAGTTTTCAAAAAAAGTCAGTAAAGTATTTAAGCAGATTATGACAATTTTTATACAGTCACCGGACCTGGAGGACATGATCGATTTGGCAATCGCTATGGGCAAATACAATCCAAACGATTTCAACGTTATCATTCATGGCGATTTGTGGGTCAATAACATCATGTTCCGTTACAATGACGAAGGCAAACGAGAACAAACGATGCTCGTCGACTTTCAAATGTCAAGACATGCATCGCCGTGTGTTGATTTGTTTTATTTTTTGATGTCATCGCCAAATTTGGATCTTAAGTTGTCTAATTTTGATGACTTCGTCAAATTTTATCACGATCACTTGATTGAGAATCTGAAGTTGTTGAACTACCCCGGAAAACTGATGACACTGAAACAGTTGCATATTGAATTGCTCAAAAATAGTGCATGGGGTGAGAGAGATTATGATTTATGAGCCTTATTTTCATTTAAAATGTTCTCTTCTTTAGCGTTGAATACGATAACTGGTGTTCTAGTAGCAGTGCTTCTAGATCCATCTGAAAATGCCTCCATAGACAATTTCTTAGGGGATGGAGAACAAGCCGTAAATTTCCAAAGACAATTGTATCAAAATCCACGTTATGTCAAACAACTGGAAGCTATTCTACCATGGTTGCATAAAAGGGGTTACTTGGATGTATATTCTTGTAAATAAATGTTAAATCTGTTGGGTGTTGTGTTAGTTACAAATTTTTAGACTTCGATTGTTTAAATGTTATTCATTTTTGAAGTGAAACCTATTTTGGAACAGGGCCCGAATTAAAGAATAAGTGATCGATTGAGTGAGTACTATTTTGCTTTCAAATTCGATTAAGTTGGAGAGGTGCGTCGACAAAAGACAGTTTAATTCAGTAAAACTGATTGAAATATTTATATTTAACTGTTCTTAAGTTTACAAATCATGTTTTTTTTAAATGTAAAAATATTAAGTTTAGTTTGACTTAGGTACAAATTAAAGGCCAATAATTAAGGGGAGATCGATGCGTCGCGATGATGTCGTAGCCGTTGCGTGGTCGTGATCTTTCTCGTTTTTTTTTTTCGTTAAACTTCTCTCGTTCGTAATTTCTTTTGGCTATCAATTTTTTGTTTGTAATGTAAAAGGCATTTACAACAGATGATCGCGTGATATGGTTTTGGCTGATTGTTAAGTGGCTTGCGGATTACGATGGCACATCCTACATCCGGCCATCCTGCGCTGAACTCGTCTCGTATGAATCAGTTTCCGAATCTTCATTTTTACTTATCCATCTTTTCCTGAGATCTGCAACAGAGAATGTTTTATTGGGTCCACCGTGATTTCCAATTTTACTTAGTTCGTAGCGATCGCTGCGTTTAATTTTTTTGTCACTTCATATGGACCGAGGTACTTTGGTTGAACTTTAAGTTCTTGTCCAAATAGGGCACGTTGTATTGCTACAAGGTCATGTACGGAATACTTTTGCGCTGGTTTTCACTTTTCGATTTTAGTCGTAGCTTTTTCTGTTTCTATTTGCTGCTCTATATTCCATGCAAACTTAGATATATTTCTGAAACTGGTAGTGCAATTGAATATGTTTTTGTAGATATAGGGCATGGTGAAAGCAAGCTTCTATTAGGAACAGTAACCGACCTAATAAATATATTAGTCTTGGTCCTTTTTTAAAATTTATGGAAGAAATATCTGCTCTATCATCACAGATTTTAATATGTGGTGATTTTAACAGTAATCTCTTGTTGGAAAGTTGTTTAGTTGATGGAATGAGAACTTTCAACCTATTCCCTCTAAATACAACTGTTGCAAACACACTTTAGTGAATTTTCAAGCAAACTCCTAGATGTCTATTTCGTGAGTGTTTTACGTAAAGTTTTGTTTCAGAATCAGCTATCTGCACCAGGTTTTTCAAGACATGATCTTATTTATATGACTTTTGAATTCAATTTTCAGAATGAAGACACAACATTTGAATACAGGGACAAACATATTGAATACGATGTTCTTGAACAAAATTTACGCTCCGTTGATTGGAACCAAATTTATTATTTGCCCTGCCCTAACGATCAAACTAACTTTATTAACGCCCAAACTTTATCATTATTTAATGCCCACGTTCCTGTTCGTATATGTAAATGTACACGTAAACATGAGCATAGGCCTTGGTTTAGGGTTACCATTTCAGAAAAAGATAAAATGGGGACTTTGAGTTTTGCTAAGCGGGACAGTTGGGTTTTAGGGGGACAAAATAAAAAAAAAAAATCCACTTTTTTTAGTCTTAGAAATAAATAAAAAACAACTTAATTTTTATTATACCTTTGATTTTTACTAAAAAATAAATAGAAAAAAAAAAGATTTAAAAAAGAAACAAAGGCTCAGGTATTTATGTTTTCCTATACACATTCAGTGAGATAAATTATATTTATCTTTTTTATTTTTTATTTTATACAAATTATATTTATCTCCAGATATTATTTTTTGTAACAAACTGTCATTTCCATATATAAATTTGTAAAAGTCATTGCAACTCAATTTGTAGTTATAGTATATGTGACCAAAAACATTAAAATATGACAAAAACATATCTTTCTAAATAAAATTTAGAATAAAGCGGGCAGAGTGACAGAAAGAAAACAACTTTTGCAGTTGAAGTTGGATACGGTTCGTTGAATGGTATAAAATGAATGTATCCAGTTGTAGGGAAATTCAAAGTTATGATGGATGTATCCACAGAATTACTTAAGAAAACAATTAGAACAGAAAATTCCATATTTAAGAACGCAGTTTTTTAATAAAATGGTGAAAAATTAAGGATGTGTAAAAAAGGGGGACATTTGCGTCCCCCTTAATCATGTCCTGTTTTGGGGGACTAGTTTCTTAATGAGATGAAAATGAAGGACTGTCCCCCTAAAAGGGGGACGAATGGTAACCCTACGCTTGGTTTACTCATGAAATTCATCAGTTAATGCAGCAACGAGATCGTGAATACAATAATTGGAAAAAATATAGATTGGAGATATTTCGACAAAAATATCGAACGTTACGAAACACTGTCGTAAGCAAAATCCGATGTTTAAAAATAACAATTCTTTCTGGGAAACTAAGTCCATCTCTGGGAAGGCGGGAAGTTAAGAAAAATCTTCGCGAGCTTGGTATAGGAAATAAGAAAAAATCTAGTTTCCCTGAAGATCTAAATGTGGATGAATAAAATAAAAAATTTATTGATCTGCCATTTCCTTCTCTTCCAACAACTTCATCCCAATATACCCATAACAATAATTAAAATGCGTTCAATTTTATAAGGGTTGATAGTACAGACGTCGTAGAAAGTTTCCTGGCGATCAAGTCGAAAGCTGTGGTTATTGATGAAATGCATCCACTTTTTATTAAGGCAATACTGCCAATACCTTAACAGTATATTACGCATATTTTCAACACTATTCTCACAACTGAAGTTTTTCCTGTTCAATGGAAGTAAGCAAAAATAATACCAGTTGAAAAAGGTCAAGTGAGTAAAGAATTTAGACCGATTTCAATACTTCCTTTTTTGTCTAAGGTTTTTGAAAAAAATCATATATAAACAAATAAATTTGTATCTTCGCACCCAAGTAACAATTTTAGCTCTATATTAGCTCTTGCAGCGCTTAAAAATCTGGGTTAACTGGCCGAATTAAATTCATGTTGCTCTGTAAGCGCTTCTAGAGCTGAAATAACACTTATTAAGAGCATTTTTTCGACTTTGAGAGCTAGAATTAGCTCTATATCACTTTTTGTATAGCGATTGTAGTCTGCAGTAGCATTAGTGCAAGCGTTATCACCATTCTAGAGCTGCTTAAAAGCTTCTTTGGTGGTATTGAAATGCACGAATAGGGCTCTAAATATGATGCTATAATGGCTGTATGCTCTACAATAGAAACAAAATGACATTAGCGGTTTGATTTAGAGCACTCTGTTCTATTAAAGATTTATCAAAAGCTAGTTGTATCACATTTTGCTGTAAAGTGGCAATATGAAAAAGGTTTACTTAAGTGTGAGTGAAAAAATAATAATACTGTAACGTGAACCCAACATTTTATACCAATTTCCTAATCGAAAAACGTTCAACCGAAAACACAACTGGCAACACTATAATGGAATGGTATAAATGACAGGCGTTGCTTGTAAGCCAGTGTGTGTGAGTGTAGAGATGCTTGACAGCAAATGTGGAGACAATGTAGAAGTTACTGGAGAGTTCTAGATGGCATGTCATTCGATATAAATAGCCCGCCCGAGGCAACCAGAGGGCAGTTTTGTTTATAGAGTGATAAAGTTAAGAGTAAATACAAGTGATAGTCCAAAATTCGAGTTGAGTTCGAATAAAGTGTATATCGAAAGTAGATACTGAATAAAGTGGTAGAATTAAATTGAAAGGTAGAGTTTTATTTTTTGCGAACTAAGCGCACGTTACATTGGTGTCAGAAGTGTAAATAAAACTTATTTGAAGTAAAGTGTAAAAAAAAAAAAGGTAAAAAGAAAAATAATAATTATACAGTGAAAATGGGTAAGTTGTTAGAAGAGCTCAACTGCATTGAGCTTAAAAGTGAGTTAGGTAAGCGAAATCTTTCTAGAGCGGGATCGAAAAATGAGCTCGTCCTGCGCTTGCGTAACTATTTGGAACAGCAAGGGAAAGACGTAAACACTTTTGTTTCTGAAACAGAAGTGGAAGAAGAGGAAGCAAGTGAAAGTGTAGATTTTTCTAGTATAATGAAGCTTTTATTAGAACAAAAGACAGAACAGCAGAAGGTTCTAGGACGTCTGGAAGAACAACGAAACGATCAAAAGAAGGAACAACAGAATGTTCTCGAACAACTTGAAGCACAACGAAACGAGCAAAAGAAGCTGATTGAAAAGCAACGAAGCGAACAAAAGAAAGAACAGCAGAATGTTCTCGAACAACTGGAAGCACAACGAAGCTAACAAAAGAAGGAACAACAGAATATTCTCGAAAGACTTGAGGCGCAACAGAATGTTTTGGAAGGTCAGAAAAACATTCTAGAAGGTAAATTGGGTAACATTGAGAAAAATGTATGTGCCCTAGACGAACGCGTTGAAGGTGTGGAGAAGCAGCTTTCTGTTGTAGAGAATCGTTTCGAAATCGTAGAAACCCGATGTGATAAACAGTTCTCTGTTCTGACCAAGGAATTGGACCAGATCCGGAAAATAAAAAGTCGAGAGTCTGCTGGGGAATTTGCGAAGAAAAAGGAGATGAAACCCCCAACATTTGATGGACAGTCTTCTTGGCCAGTCTACAAGAGACAATTTGAGGCAGCAGCGACAACAAATGGCTGGGATGACGAAGACAAGTACATTGCACTGACTCTTGCTCTTAGAGGACCAGCAGCTGAATTACTTCAAACAGTTCCAGCTGGTAAGAGCGGCGATTTCAGTTCTCTCGTGGCAGCTATAGATAAACGCTTTGGAGATAGCCACTTGAAAGAAGTCTTCCGAGTCCAACTCAATAACAGAGTCCAGAAAAGGGGTGAAAGTCTACAGCAGCTCCAAGCAGACGTCGAAAGACTGGTTCACCTGGCATACCCAGATGCTGGAGAAGAAATCATCAACCAGCTTGCTGTTGAGTCCTTCGTTCGTGCCATTTCCGATATACATCTTCAGAGGTCTGTGCGAACTGCTAGAACACGTACTCTTTCTGAAACCTTAGCATTCGCATTGACAATTGAAGCAGCAGAACAGGCTTCTCATGGAGTACATCGACTTAGAGAAGCCATAGTCGAAGAATGCTCGTGCCAAAGAGCTGAAATACAAAAGAACCAGCGGAGCGGACTTGCAAGATGTTGGAACTGCAACAAGACCGGGCACTTACAGCGTCAATGCCGACTGCCACAAAATAAAGCCGCTTGTCAACATTGTGGAAGCAAGAGATCCAACCCAGAGCAAGGTAACAACAACACCAGCGTTGCCTATCAGCCCGTTTCCCATCATTCTTGTATCGATGGCCCCAGAACCACCATCCAGGTCTCTCAGACCAAACGAGACAACAAAAGTCTGACTGTGGAGACTACTATTAACGGGAACAAACATGTGGCTACCATCGACACCGATGCCACAGCCTCCATAGCACGTCGAGACCTGGTAAAGACGACGTGGCTTCATAACACCAATAGCTACCGTCTAAGAACCGCAACGGGAGAAGCAGCAAGAGTATATGGAGAAGTGTGTCTTAAGATCCGACTGGCCAACCTAGTGTTTACTCATCAATTCCTGGTGGCAGATATATGTGACGAGTGCATCATTGGAATCGACTTTATGAAACAGCACGGAGTTATTTTGGACATCGGTAATCAGGTTTTGAAGTACCAAAATAAGGAACTTCCAATGACTTATTCGAACGAAAGTACGTCGACACTGAGAACTGTCATCAGGGAAGATCTTATTCTGCCTCCTTCTTCTGAAGTGTTCGTTTGGACGAAACTGGAGGGTGAGTTTGGAAGCCTTCGATACCTCATGGTGGAACCAGACCCAGAGTGTTCCTCCCAAAGCGTCATCATTGGGAAAACACTGGTAGCACCGAAAAACAAAATGGTACCCGTACGATTACTAAACACCAGACCGTACGATGTAAGGTTGAAGAAAGGAGAAGTCGTTGGACGTTGCGAATCGGTTGCAGCAATTACGAAGATCACAGACGAAGCCCCGAGAAAAACTATAACTCCGGAGGAGCTCGAAACCATCAGAGCTAAAATACTGAATTCATCCAACCTTGATCACCAACAAACAAGGATGGCTGAAAATCTCCTACAAGAGTACACGGACATCTTCGCATCGCAAAAGGGACAATATGGTAGGACACAGTTGGTGCAGCATCGCATCAACACAGGAGATGCAAGACCGATTCGTCAACCTGCAAGACGTCTTCCACTGGCCAAACAAGGTGAGGTTGAGGAAATGATAACAGCAATGAAAAAGGACGGTCTTATCGAAAATTCCAAAAGTCCTTGGGCGTCACCAGTGGTGCTAGTGAAAAAGAAAGACGGAAGCACTCGTTTTTGTGTGGACTACCGAAGGCTGAATGATGTAACTAAGAAGGACAGCTATCCCCTGCCGAGAATCAGTGATACCCTGGATGCCATGGAGGGAGCGCAGTGGTTCTCGACGCTGGACTTGAAGAGCGGATATTGGCAAGTTGACATCCACCCTGATGATCGGGAAAAGACGGCGTTTTCTACAGGTAATGGGCTCTGGCAGTTTAAAGTTATGCCGTTTGGGTTATGTAACGCTCCGGCAACATTCGAGCGTTTGATGGAGTGCGTTCTTCAAGGACTGACGTGGAAAGCTTGCCTAGTCTACTTGGACGATGTCATTGTTTACGGGAAAACATTTGACCAACATTGTAAGAACCTTAAAGCCGTGTTTCAGAGACTTCGAGAGGCTAACCTTAAACTGAATCCAGAAAAATGTGCACTTTTCAAAACCGAAGTCAAGTATTTGGGACACATCATCTCATCCCAAGGAGTAAAGACTGATCCTGAAAAAGTTGACTCCGTCAAAAATTGGCCAACACCACAGGACAAACATCAACTCCGAAGTTTTCTGGGACTTGCCACATATTACCGACGTTTTGTTAAGAACTTTGCTGGAGTTGCAAAGAGTTTGCATCAGCTCACCGAAAAGGGGAAGCAAGTTAAATGGTCAGATGAGTGTGAGAAATCTTTCCAGGAACTCAAATACCGCCTCTGTAACGCTCCAGTGCTGGCACATCCAACACCTGGCAAAACATTCATCGTCGACGCAGATGCAAGCAACGTTGGAATCGGGGCGGTACTATCCCAAGTGCATGATGGCGAAGAGAAAGTGGTGGCATACTACAGAAAGATCCTATCGAAACCCGAAAGGAACTACTGCGTGACCAGAAGGGAACTGCTAGCTCTTATCTTGGCAATAAAGCACTTCCATAAGTACATCTATGGACAGAAATTCCTTCTGCGGACAGACCACGGTGCTCTGAGCTGGCTGTTGAACTTCAAAAATCCAGAAGGTCAAGTCGCAAGGTGGATAGAAAGATTGCAGACCTATGACTACCAGATCCAACACCGCAGAGGAAAGCTGCACTCAAACGCCGATGCATTATCACGAAGACCTTGCAAAGTGGATTGCAAGCATTGCAAGCGGCAAGAAGACAAAGAAATCATTACCGCTCAGCGACTAAGAGCTGACCCCATAAGCGGATGGAGCAAGGAGGAAGTGAGGACTGCTCAACAGGAGGATCCAGATATCGAACCCATTCTCGCATGGAAAGAAAATGAAGAGAAACCGGAATGGGGAGACATTTCTGACAGGAGTCCAGTTCTCAAAGCCTATTGAGCACAGTGGGACTCACTATATGTGCAAGAAGGTGTCCTCAGGCGAAGATGGGAATCCGCTGACGGTAAGTCACATGTGATGCAGCTGATCGTACCGCAATCGAAAGTCAGTGAAGTTCTTCGGGAGATGCACGACGGACCTTCTGGAGGCCACTTGGGAGTAAACAAAACACTGGAGAAGGTGCGACATCGGTTCTACTGGTTACATGCTAGAGATGACGTGGAGAAGTGGTGCCGAACATGTGACAAGTGTGCTGCAACCAAAGGACCTGGTAGGAAGATTCAAGGTAAGATGCATCAGTACAACGTTGGATCGCCTTTTGAGAGGATTGCAGTAGATGTGGCTGGGCCTTTTCCAGAGACCAACGCTGGAAACAAATACATACTGGTTGTAATGGACTATTTTAGCAAGTGGCCTGAGACGTATGCCATCCCAAATCAAGAAGCCAAAACGGTGGTCGACCAGATTGTGTTTAACTGGGTGAGTAGGTTTGGCGTGCCTATGGAACTCCATTCCAACCAAGGGAGGAACTTTGAGTCAAACATCTTCCAAGGAGTGTGCGGACTACTTGGCATTAAGAAGACGAGAACCACACCGCTTCAACCACAATCTGATGGGATGGTTGAAAGATTCAACCGGACCTTGAAAGAACACCTCACGAAGGTCGTTGGCGACTACCAAAGAGACTGGGATAGGCACGTACCGCTATTCCTGATGGCCTATAGAAGTGCAGTACATAGCTCGACAAGACAAACACCATCTGACATCCTGTTCGGGAAAACCATGCGGCTGCCCAGCGAACTTAAATTTGGATGCCCCACAGAGGAGCCACAGGACACGAACGAGTATGTGGACGACCTCAAGGAGAGACTCGCTGACATCCATAAAAGAACAACGGAACGGATGAAAACCTACAGCGACCGGATGAAGACACGGTACGACACAAAAGCGACAACGTCAGGATTCCAAGCAGGAGATCGTGTGTGGCTTTATAATCCTCATCGTCAAAAGGGATTGTCACCGAAACTTCAGCAAAACTGGGAAGGTCCTTATACTGTAGTCACGAGGATTAACGACGTGGTTTACCGCATCCAAAGAGGACTAAGAGGCAAGTTAAAAGTAGTTCATTGTGACAGGCTGCATCGATATAGTGGCGAGGCTGCAGATGGAATTATTCGGGACGAACAATCCTAAGGAGGGGGCAGTGTAAAGTGAACCCAACATTTTATACCAATTTCCTAATCGAAAAACGTTCAACCGAAAACACAACTGGCAACACTATAATGGAATGGTATAAATAACAGGCGTTGCTTGTAAGCCAGTGTGTGTGAGTGTAGAGATGCTTGACAGCAAATGTGGAGACAATGTAGAAGTTACTGGAGAGTTCTAGATGGCATGTCATTCGATATAAATAGCCCGCCCGAGGCAACCAGAGGGCAGTTTTGTTTATAGAGTGATAAAGTTAAGAGTAAATACAAGTGATAGTCCAAAAGTCGAGTTGAGTTCGAATAAAGTGTATATCGAAAGTAGATACTGAATAAAGTGGTAGAATTAAATTGAAAGGTAGAGTTTTATTTTTTGCGAACTAAGCGTACGTTACAATACTAATAAAGACAATGAAAATTGTTTGCTGGAATTAGAACTTTGCAAAAAGTAAGTTGAGAGAAAGAGAAAATGTTCGAACTAATGAATAGAAAAAGCTACGAAACATATTATCGTGACGGTGAAATATTAAATAACACGATAAAGACAATGCTGAGTAATGATTTCATGTGCCACTCTATTTTCATCACAAACATAGATGTTGCACTTCGAAAATTTACAACGCGCATTAGAAATATTTAAGTTTTAATAAAAAATTAAAACAAAATCAAAAAAAATGTATGGAGAAATTGGTATGAAAATTGGTAGTCATTACCAAAACCACCATTTTAATGACAGCACAAAAACATCTCTTAAAAAAAACATCTTTAGAGCTACTATACAGCCCATAGTGCTACACTGTTGTCTTTCTAGAGCAGCATAACCAGGAAACAGGGTGCCTCGCTTAAAATTTTTTTGCTAAAATAATTTTTGACGACATTTTAATATTATTAACACACATGTTTCATGTTTATTTAATTTGTTCGCAGTGATCAATACACAACAAAATTGAAACTTGCAAAATAGTTATACACATTAATTTGTGACCACTTTTTTGGAGGTATTATGTTCGGGTCTATGAAATAACTCCCACGAAATAAGTCCCACTTTTAAAAACGAAATAAGTCCCACCAAAAATTGCTATTTTGAAAGTGGGAGTTATTTCGTTTTTAAAAGTGGGACTTATTTCGTCAATTGGTGGGACTTATTTCGTTACGCGTTTTTATTTTAAGTGGGACTTATTTCGTTTTGAGTGAGAATAAATTCGTTTTGTAAAGTGGGAGTTATTTCATACCCCTAAATTTATATTTTTTCTTATGCAAAAAGTTATGGTTGTCCCTTTTACGAAATGTCCAATATTTCGTAAAAAGGACAACCATAATTGTTTGTCCTTATCTCTCATGGCTCTTCTTGCTTGTATACGATTTTTCTTTATTATTCCTCTGCTTTGATTATTCATATTATTCGACGTGTGTTTTTTTCGAAGAGCCAAATACTTCTTATTTGAAATCGCATTAAACAATGAAAAAGTGGGACTTATTTCGTTTATGAAAGTGGGACTTAATTCATTTAAGAAATATATTATTCAAGGGGGAGTTATTTCATTTTGAGTGGGAGTTATTTCATTTCAAGTAAACTTTTAAATCATTTCATTTTGGTGGGACTTATTTCGTTTTCAAAAGTGGGAATTATTTCGTGGGAGTTATTTCATTTTTTTAAGCAATTTTTGGTGGGACTTATTTCGTTTTTAAAAGTGGGACTTATTTCGTGGGAGTTATTTCATAGACCCATTATGTTCACAAAGCCCAAGTGTTTTCTTTCAATGAAAATTCAAAAAATACATTTTCCATGTTCTTTTTGACAATAAAAAAAATTAACAAGAGAGAAAACTACACATAAATACAGGTCTCCAGAAGCTCATTTCACAAAGACAACTACATAATTAGAACCTCTAAAATAGTTTGATCACGAGCAAAAACTTTTTTTATGTTAAGAAAATCTCGTCACATTATGTCAATGTGAAAAATCAAATCGTTATGTCAAAAAAGCAGTGTAATTTTTTTATTTAAAATACTCATTTTTTCACTTAACTTTGACTTTATGACCCTGTCGCACCTGGAACGTCGAAAAAATTAGATTCCTCGTGATTTTTTTCCCCGCATAAAAATATTCATTACAACTGAACTTACATGTCCTTCTTTTGACAGCTGAAAAACAACCTACATTATATAACAGTGGAACTTTAGATATAGTAAATAGTAGAGTGAAACAATTCTCTTTTCGATAAATATGTTCCGATTGCAAAGTTAGAAACGAAATATATTCTATGTAAGAGTATCACCCTGTACATTACTTCTTCTTTATTCAAGTATTCTATTTTTTGACACAATTGTTTTATTCTCAAGCTCCTTTAAAGTTAAGTTAACCTGCACTGTAAAGCGTTAAGCTCCCGATTAGCTCTTATTACATCTCTCGAGCAGATATAATGCCTTTGTAAAGCAAAGAGATTTAAAATGAGTTAGGCTCGTGGAGTGTTGCGGTAAAGGTTGTAATAAAGCATATTTATAGAGCAACTAGCCTTATAAGGTTTAAGAGCTTGGAGATGTTGTAAGGCACACATTTAGAGCATTAGGCTCGTGGAGTGTTGCGGTAAAGGTTGTAATAATGCATATTTATAGAGCAACTAGCCTTATAAGGTTTAAGAGCTTGGAGATTTTGTAAGACACACATTTAGAGCATTAGATAAACTAAAAATTGCTAGAAGCTGTAACAAAGTTCAAAATAGAGCAGTAGCCACGGACTTCACTTTTTTAAAGCTTTTCTAAAGCATATTTAAAACTTGCAGCTCCAAAAATGTTACTTGGGCAGGGAAAACCTTTTATCACCAAAACAGTGTGGCTTAAGAGAAAAGCATAGTTGCGCTAAAGCCTTCGACACGGTTGAACATATCAATCTTTGTGATAAGTTAGCTAGCCTGTATAATTTTTCCAACTCAGCAGTTTAATTACTAAAGTCTTACTTAATTGGTAGAGTACAAGCCGTTATGTTTGGGAACCACCAATCTGATTTTCTCCTCACAACAAGAGGTGTTCCACAGGGCTCCATTCTTGGTCCTCTTTTGTTTTCCCCGTATATTAACGAACTTCCCCAAACTTCTGTGTCAACTGTTCACATGTTTGCTCATGACGTCCAAATGTATAAAAGCTGTTCCGCTGGACAAGTTAACAGATGTATCACTGATATTTCATTTCAATTTTCGCCAAGTGCAACGGTCTTTTTCTGAACCCAGCCAAGTCAAAGTGTCTTGTTATTTCAAAGAAGCTTCTTGACTTTTCCTAACTTCCACAATTGAAATTAGATGGTGCTACAATAGAGTATGTCGAGACCGCAAAAAATTTAGGAGTTATGTTCAATCGGTCACTTACATGGGAGACGCACGTAAATATAGCTGTTGGAAAAGTATATGGAGTACACCGCAGACTGTGGCCAACAAAAATCAATGATTTACCTATACTTTCGATCATGTTTCTTCGTTCACCAAATCTATATATGATATGACGTTCGATAACTTAATTCGGTATAGAACACTAATCTTACTGTTTCCGACTATGCACACTCATCTACCTTCTTATATATTTTCCAGGATACAAATGTCCTCATCAATTCGATCCCAACAAATCTTACCTTTTCGTTTTACTTGCTTAACGTCCGAACGACAATTCTTTGTCCATGCAACGCGGTTATGGAATAATCTTCCGCGTAATATAAGGGTTGCACCAACAATGAAGTCATTTAAAACACCTGCAGAATATAAATGCCTTTAAATGCCTTTAAATGTGCTTTAAAATCACTTTAAATATATATTTATTAAAGCCAATTGAATTCGTAAATGATAAATCAATGAAAAATAATATTGAATTTTCTCTTAAGCTATTTCGTTAACTCAATTGTTAAATTAAAATGAATGCATAGTTATATAAGAAAATTTTTTAACTTCAAATAAATATAGCTCTGAACAAATTTCAAATTTCAGTTGTAGTCTATGGTTAATTTTCAAATCCATGTTTGAATTAGATTATAAGATATTGTATCTTAAAATGCAAACTAAACAATAAAATATTAAAAAAAAAAACTAAATAATTAGGTTCCGCGAAAGCCGTTAGTCATCATCACCGTCTGAACATATCTCTAAACGGACGTAAATTGTGGAATCACAAAGAAATTGTCAGCAAACGAGATAGCATTGAGAGTCAATTGCAATGAAATCAACTCCAATTTCATTTCATCCATTCCATCAACATATAACATATGCCAAAATATTTAGGGTACAGAGTTTACCCCTGTGTTTAGAGGAACAGAGTTCGTTTTTTCGAGAGTCAGTTCCAGTATTTCCCAAAAATAGTGCAAATACAGAATTCAAACACATTTCTATTCAACCAATCCTATCTAATCTAAAGTCCTTGAAAAACTAGTGCTTAACCAATTACAAGCGTTCCTTGCACGCAATAGCCTTTTAACATCAAAGCTAAACTTTCGGGCATTTCATAGTAGTACTACGGCCCTACTCGACATTATTGAACATACAAGAAATGCGAATGATGAAAACAAAGCATCCTTTTTGCTTTTTTGACTATTCTAAGGCATTTGACACCATCGATCACAGCTCTCGAAAATCTACAACTTTTCTCCAGAGTCGGTGAAGCTGATTTTTTCCTATCTCTCTGGTAGACGGTGGGAAATCAAGTTTCTGACTTTCTATCCATTTCATGAGAAGTTTTGCAAAGATCGATACTGGGTCCAACTCTTTTCTTCATTTACGTTAACGAAGCACCTAAATTTATATGTCACTGCGAAGAGCACTTATTTGCAGACGAAAGCTGCCCTATTGATATGATTGAATATTGTGTGAGAAAGGTTAATGAACATCTGTCATCGGTAGGTACTACAGGTCTGTTAAATGCGGCCTAACTCTTAATCCACAAAAATTTATTTTAATTTCGCGAAGAGCAATAGATCTAACCAATTTCCCAGCTATAGAACTAAGTAGCGTTTAATAGTGTGGCGTGTTACATTTATAATCTGAATCGCTTTGACCACGTATCACATTACACAAAAAAAATATATGGTATCTCGTTAGAAAATCTAGTAAAGCTCCGTACTCTTTTAACTGCTTTTTAATATTATTAAATCGCATCAACCCACGTACCTACCTCTATAATAGAATTCATTTCTCGTTGTCCACAAGAACAAACCAAAACATAATTCCACGATTTTCATGTTTAACTTCACAGTGGCAGTTCATTGTCAACGCTTCTCGGTTATGGAATTTTTCTCCGCGCCGCGCCGGTTGCGAGAAACGGATGACCAAAATATTTTCAAAAAGTAGGTTTTTGACACTACTCCTCTTTATAGCCCATTATTCCCCTGTTAATTGTACATATCTTTGCATATTGTTCTACGTTTGCCTTACCTCTTTGTATATTAAGGAGTTTTCCTTATCTTTCTTACAATTTATTTATTATTTCCAATATTTTGTTAAAATAATATGACCATTATGAAGCTTAATTGTAAACAAGTTGTTAATCTTAATCAAGCTATATCAATAAAGAAACAAAACAAAACTATGAACTAATAAGTCTATCAAATGTTGAAAATGCTGATGGTGCCAGTGAATTTTGCTCTGAAAACTAAAATGTAGTAAATTTGATATGTTAAAATTTTATTTTGTCTAAAAATATTTATTTTGATTTTTATTTGATTCAATTTTGTTCGTCCGTTAACTTTTTGCCTTCACAATTTCATATATAACATGTAACTTAAGGACTTAAGCAGTTTATAGCTTTATAGTTTATAGGATATACTATGATGAGTAACAGAATTTAAAAAATTACTTTTTGTTGAGACGACACTTACCAAGTTTGCGCTTGTAGTTATAAATATTGGGGATAAGTGTTACTTCTGTACAAACCAACTTTATTTCCTAAAATTTCTCTATGTTTTCTTATTTTCTTGCATAAAATAATTTACTTACACTACTAACAAACTCGATCTCAAAATGGGTCAACCTTTTTTCTTCAATTTCAATTTTTGATTTAAATCTTTCTTCTAACAAATCTCAATGCTTTGTTCTTCTTGCCGGTTTCAACTCTTAGTTCTTAACCAGTTACTTTGATTCAATTTTTTCCTTACTATTTATTATTATTTTTAGATGTTGCTCAAGCATTCGACAAGGTATGGCATGAAGGTCTAGAGCACAAACTTCAAAGGGACCTCTACCCAGGCAGTGCTACGAAATACTAAAATCTTATATCTCAAACCGGCTCTTCAGAGTACGGTATGATCAAGAATATTTAAAGCTAAGTAAAATACTAGCCGTTGTTCCACAAGGAAGTGCCTAAGACCCACCCTGTATTTGCAGGATGTTTCTCTGTTATTTGGAAATTCGTGTGTCCTATGCAAATTTTATGAAATATTGAGAATATTTGTTAATTAAATTAAGGGCAAAGCATACTAAATATGTGTATATGTTATCTTTAAAAAGCCCACACATTTTCCTCTTTGTTTTTTAGTTATAGACGATTTTATGCAAAACCCTGACAGGGGACAGTTGTAACTATTCAGTCGAATGTTTTAAGGACCAAAAACGAGTATTTTGGTTTATTAAAGGAATTAAAGTCTTTACTTTTCTTTATCGTTTTTAAAATATGTAGTTTTGGAATAAATCAACAGTGTTAAAACAGGTTCTACTTATTATAGTGACTTTTCTTTAAGCTAATAACATTTGTGTAAAGCTTAACCAAATTAACTGCATAGTCTAACGGTTTCTGAAATTTAATTGTATTACACTTAAGTCAGTCTAATTATAATATTATTAGTATTACAATAATAAAAAAAAACAAAAAAAATAATAAAAAAATAAAAATACAAATCATCATTTATCACAACCATGCTATGAAATGACGGGGTACAGTTGGCCAGGGGACTGTCATCTTTTCATAAATATTTAATAAAACAAAATTTGACTTCAGCACGGTTTTCAAATTTTTACAGGGGACTATTTCAAAAATTTGAGGACAGCATTCGCACATAGATATTTTGAACAAATTATATTATAAACAATATAACTGTAAAGTATAAGGAAAAGATACTTAATGTTATTTTTATGTATTTGGATATTATTTATTCAGTTATCAACTGCAAAAAAATTAATATTGGTAACAAGACTTATAATTCTTTAAAAGGGACGTACCAGGGGACTGTGTTTTGGGGTGTTTGGGGTTTATTTATTCAAATATAACATCATTAAATTACTATTGATACAAAAAGCTGAGAAAAATTTAAATTTATTACATAAAATTTGCTGGGACAGCGATTTTCCATTTAGTGGAGAAATACCATACAAGGGATATTCCAGAGGATAACAACGCCATTATGGCTACTTTTGCAGATGATGCTGCAATTTTGGCATCCAGTAAGTGCGTCGTCAATTCTTTTCCAACAACAATTCAATTCCAACAAGGCCAAATACCTTGGGATGAATTTGTATGCAAAAATTGAAGAGCATATCAAAAAGAAAAGGGAAGAGCTCAACTTGAAATATAGAAAAATGTACTGGGTACTCGGTAGAAATTCTGACTTATCTGTCGAAATTAAAATGATGCTTTATAAACAAGTACCGACTTAGATCTGTTTGGACTTATGGAATCCAATTATGGGGCTGTACAAAGAAAACAAATACTGAAATCATCCAAAAGTTCCAAAACAAAGTCCTTCGTGGAAGAGTAAATGCACCATGGTATATAAGAAATAACGATTTACATCTTGGCCTACAAATAGAAACGGTTACAGAAGTTGTAAGAAAGCATGCTGTTTCACACAATAAGGGACTGCATAGTCATATCAACTCTGAAATGGAGTCCGTATTAAATAAAATACGAGAATCAATGTTCGGAGATTAAGAAGAGCCAAGTCTGGTCTAAAAGTCATAGGAAGCATTAAAAGTTTAAGCTTCCCCTAAAGCGATTATACTATTTTAATTTTAGTTTTTTAGTTTAGTTTAATTAGTGAATGCTTAACAACTGTAAAATTCAATATCTTTTAAGGTAGTTATAAGCTAATTTTACAGAAAGGAGCTAGATTGAGAAAAAGAAAAATTTATCAAAACTAAAAATTAAAAATTATGAACAACAATTTAAAATGCCAAATACAATTTACAAAATCATTTATATATTACTTCGAAAGTGATATATTAAGACCGTTTTAATTCTTGTTGCTTTTAAGCGCGGTAATGAGTTCCAGAGACGGACGGAATTGACAAAGAATTGACGCTCAGATGTTAAACACGAATGATGAGGATGAATTAACTGACGAGATCTTACCGATCGATGTCGCCGTAGTAATTTTATCAAAACAATATTGTGGTTGGCGCGTAATGAGTATGTCAGAAAGCAAAATTAAACTTCGAAGCTCAGCATATCTGTCAAAGAACATACCCAGCGACATTTTAGGCAAATTCGATAATCTATCGTATCTTCGTAGGGCAAAGACGAAACGTACGGTACTATTAAAGGCGACAATGAGTTTTCGCTTGCTTACATAGTTGCAATTACAGTAAATTTCACAGCCGTACATCAAGATCGGAATAACTAAAGTCTTTGCAAGAAGTAAACGTGTTTTAAAAGGTGTAAAAGTCTGAGTTACCCATAATGTACGAAGTAATCCATACACTTTGCCAAGGAGTGTGGTTATATGGTCATCCCAAGTGAAGACGCTGTTAAACATCACGCCGAGATTTTTTTGCAGTATCGAAAAAATTTATTGGATAATTATTTAATACAATTGCTGGAAAATACTCAAGATCTAGACTTTTTCTTGAAATAACAATGCATTTGGATTTTTTCGGGTTTAATATGAGACCGTTTAGCTCGGACCAACTTTGAATTTTTTCGAGATCTTTGCTGACACAAAAACCTCCATGCTCTATGAGCCCAAGGGGACAGCTAAAATACAATCGAACGCCATCTGCGTACATATGAGAAGGGCAATTATCAAATAAAGATGGGAGTTCATTAACGTACATCGAAAACAGTAGTGGACCAAGTATAGAAACCTGTGGGACACCTGTGATGTTCGGGAGGAGACTAGACAATCTACCATCAACTTGGACGGATTGTTTTCTATCAGCTTAATAAGAATAAATAATCTTAGTAGCACTATTGAGATAGAAAAATCTGTTGTAGATCGTTCATAGGTTGGCTCTGATTACGAGGAGTTTTTAGTGAGGTAAGAATCCCACACTACTTGGTGTCGAATATTGCCAAGTGACTTTTAAAGATTTCCTCCTAAAAAAAAAATTATTTATTACAATTTTCTTTCCTTATCTCTCTTTAATCTGTCTTTACCATCTACTCTTTCATTTCTTTGACAACTCAAAGAAGTTCAAAAAAGGGTGATTCAATCATTTTATGGATTTAAATATATTTGTTTGAAAATGAGACAAGCAAAGATTTAACTAAAAGCACGATGACACTTTTTATGTTAAGTACCTACTTATTAAAATCATTTAGATAATTTTTCTGTTGACTTTTAACATCCACTGTTGTTATCAAATTAACTTGAGAATAAGGTAGGATTTTTGCCACTAGAAAAGTCAATTAGGATTAAGACCACAGTGCGCCGCGCCGCCGCGCCGCCCGCGCCGTAAGCCTATAAAAAATTATGATATCATTGAATTTTATTTATCATTAACATTAATTGCTTTTAATTGGGTGAATAGACAAACTAGTTTGCACTACACTTGAACTTCAAACAGATAATTAATTTCCCTGCAGCAGACCACCTTCATTTATATATATTAAATATAAAAACAGATACAGCTTCAAGCTTATTGATTATCTCCGGAACATAAGTTTTTATGTGCTAAACCATGTTTTTAGTTACAGATTAATGGGTTTTCTAACAACACCTCGTTATACTTACATTTTACAACAGAAATTAAAATATTAGATACGCTTTATATGGCAAGTCTGTTGATAGAGAATCTAAGGAATCGGGCTAGCTGGTCAAGCGAATAGTTGCCTCGTTAGTTCTGCGAGATGAACAACTAATTGTTCTAAATTATATAACTACAAGCTACACACTACACAATATTATCTATGCGAGGTGAGTTCATTCAAATCCATCAAGTGTTTGAATTAATATTCGCTTGAGAGACACTAGGCAAGAGATTTGTAGAAATGCCATTCGTTAGTATCGTTTTGAAGCTTTTTTGATCAAGTCACATGAAAAACGCGTTGTCGCACATGGTATACAAAAATAAAACCATACTTTTTGTGGTTGTTGTTTGTAGATTTTTTTCGAGAGATATTAGTGATGTCATGAGTTTAGTTTATTAATGAATGACAAACAAAGTGATTTTATGAAATACATAATTAGAAATGTTAATCGAATTCTACAACTTCCAATAAAAACATGACTGTTTCAAGGCCAGTTCAGTGTTAAGTCTGTTCATGCTGACTCTACAATATTCGAACTACATAAGTGGATTTGTGATGTTGATATAATAACAGTGTACGGCTTGTGTTTAGAGACATTTTAGGGAATAACGAATCCCAGACCGGAAAAATTATAACTCCATATCAACAGATACTAAAGCTTTGTCTTAATCGTAGGTCTACTGATAGAAAGAAATTGAAAAGTGACAGACACTTGTTTGTTTTGAAAACGACTCAAACAATTCTTTTGAAAGCTATCTGACCTTTCTCATCTGGCACCTAAGCTCGACGTTTTCAATATATCAATGGAAGAAAAAAAAAAAAACTTCTTTGACACATCAATTTAGTAAAAGAAGCAAACTTCCTTCTGCCGAGCACGTCGAACTAACAACAGGAAAGCCATTGTCGGTCGATAGTTGTGGAATTTCCTTCTAGAGTCTAAGAAGCCACAGTGTTAATTGTCTTCTCGGCATGGATTGTTTGGTCTAACAATCTTTACACACAGACTTATTTCTGTGTTTGTTAAAATGGAATACACAAACTCGATACTCCACTTGAGTAAGTCGTTGCTGGTTTCATAACATTGAACGCGCTCTTTTCAAAGTGACGTATTGCCATGGCCCCATGGCGACTAGTGAGAACAACAAACGGTTGGTAAATGGCTTTTTTCTGATGAAGAAAATATCTCGCAAGGAACTATCTTTAAAGTGAACAAAAATATGTTCCTGCCTTTTGTAAAGAAGAATTTCAAACCCACTTCTTTATCATTCGGCTATCGTCATCATATTAATTAATCTAATTAATCTTTAAAATTGATAAAGTCAAAATAATAAGAAAGCAATTGGAAAACTAATCAGCTCGAATGTATATTCCTTTACAATCGCCTTAAAATTAGCCTCAGTGCCACACTATCTTCAAATTATAATCTATTTATAATATGGCTTTTTTTTTAGAGTCACTCTAAAGGAGGTGGTGCATACTTGGGCCCAGGGCGTACATCTATGAGGCTAGTACCAAATGAAAGCTTACGTTGAGCCCAATCAGTCTGTCAAATATTTTTGAATTCGGTCTTGATGATTTTGAGATATTTAGACTTGAAATTGAGCGCCGGAAATGGGAAAAATCTGACATTTCTGCAAATAATTACGTATATCTCGAAAAGTATAGCACATAGGACAATGTTTTTCTCTCATTTCAAATTTTCGTTCGCAATCAAAATTTATGCTATTTTTCACCAGAGTTTTTTTTTGCTTTTTAGGTCTGTTACTTCGATTGGGAAGAGTATGATAACCTTGGCGACAAGAAATAATAACGGTTTTTGGTGGAGAGGTTCAATACAAGCAGTTTTAACTACGGAAGGGGGGTCTATCTCCCCCCGTTTAGGCGGTAGGGGTAATTTTATAAAAATTGACTTCAAATCTAAAAAAAAATTATGTAGAACAGCGAGGAAATTTGCAGATTACAAATTATACTTTTTATGAAACCAAAAATCTGCGCTTTATAATTAATTTTAAATGAAGTGGTTTCAATTTATAATTTTTGAAATATCTGATTTCAAAGTCAAAATTTACGAAAAACAAAAAATAAAAAAAATCACTTTGAGTATTATGTTTCTCATGATTACAAATGCCAATAACAAAATAATAGATGTAGTTAGTTGCTTCTATAAATTTTTTATCAAACGCTGTAAACTCCTTATTTTCTTTGTCTTATAGTCTTTGAGATAATTGAAAAATAGTAAAACTATATTTCGTCTTTAAAATCAAGGGATTTTCTAATTTCAAAAGAAACTCTTCATATAAAAAATTTGCACCCCAAAGCTTATGAGGAGCCAAAGCAGGGGGTTGCAGGCATCTCACTGCTTGCATCGAAAATCTCATGTATACTTTTTTTCGATGTAAAATGACTGAAAAATGTGTTTATCTTTCTGATGACATTTCCCTTTGTTTCAGTGATACCAGATAAGGTTTTTTTTGGGATTTTACTAAGAATTGTTTTTTTTTTTTTTGGTAAATTTTGAAAAAATCAAAGAAATTATTGATCCGAAGTCTATTTCCTAACGTTATTGTAAATTCGTACGTATTTCCATAATTTTTTGAAAATATTGCATACTTTAATAGTTTTATTATTTTTCAACTATCTCAAAAACTTTAAGACATAGAAAAAAGTAGGTAGTCTACAGCTTTTGTTAAAAAATTTATTGAAGCAACTAACTACCTCAATTACTTTTTTATTGGCATTGAGTCATGAGAATGGATGAAGTGGCGAGAAAACTCCGCTATCTTCTGTGATCGAAAAATGCCCCCTAAGCTGAAGAGAAGACTCTACACAGCAGTTGTCCGTCCAGCTCTGACATACGGTTCACAATGTTGGACAATGTACAAAAAGTATGAGAGCAAATTGACGGCATCCGAAATGAAGATGCTTCGGATGACAGCAGGAGTAACAAAGCTTGATCGAATTAGAAGTACTAAGATCCGTGGAGGCCTTCATGTCAAAAGTACCATCTTGGACAAAATTCAGCACGACCGGCTCAGTTGGTATTGTCATGTTCAAAGGAGAGATCCGCAGAACCCCGTCCAAAAGGCAATATCGTACAACGTTTCAACAAATTCGCGACGAAAAAGAAAAGGCAGGCCAAAACACTCCTGGTACAAGCAAATGCAAAAACAGCAGCATTTGGTTGGCCTCAGACATGGAACAATCCAAAACCGGGAGGCTTGCCGACGATTTCTGAGGTCAACGCGGCGTACCCCACAGGCGGATCACTAGTGTGAAGCAGCAAAGTGGGAGAGTTGTGATCGCTTCAAGATCACTACTCGTAACGCCGAAAATGAAGAAGAAGAAGAAGAAGAAGATTAAGTCATGAGAAACATAATACTCAAAGTGATTTTTTTTAATTTTTTTCGCAAATTTTCAAAGTCAAAAGTCAGTTATTTAAAAAACTATAAATTGAAACCACTTCATTTAAAATTAGTTATAGAGTGCAGATTTCTTTCATAAAATGTATAATTTGTATCTGTATGTTTTCCCGTTGTTCTACAATATTTTTTTTTTTAGATTTGAAGTCAATTTTTATAAAATTGCCCCTACTGCCTAAACGCGGGGGAGATGAACCCCTCTTCCGTAGTAAAAAATGCTTGTATTGAAACCCTCCACCAAAAACCGCCAAAGTTATCGTACTCGTCCCCTTCTATTCATTTGGTCGAACTGTCAAAATGTTTGTACTGTTCACATTCATTTTATAGTCTATTGATTATGTCGTAAAAAAGGCAATATATACTCGAAATTGAATGGACTTTTGTTGTGTGAACGAATTTAAAAAGTTGTAAACTGTTAAAGAAAGACTGCATATCAGTATAAAAAAAAAATTTAGTTTTGGAAGTTTTTATAAATTTTTAAAAAAAAATTTGATTTTCGGAAATTACTTCAAAACTATAACTTTGATTTATTTCAAATTTTTTGTCAAAATAACTTCTTGCAAGATCTAAATTTTTGCATACTTGACTTTTTAAAAACAGTTTTTCAAATAAAGTGAAAAATAAAAACCGTTTTTTTTTTTTGAAAAAACAGGTCCAACAATTTTGACTAATTTTCATCATTCATATGTTTAGCAATTGCAAAAGAATGGCGTTTTTAGATTCTTGCTTGAAACCTTTTGAATATTTCTTTAAATTTTTTCACTATTTTGCATGATTTAATTCAATTTTGATATGTAATGTGTAGTTGGCAACTCTGTACAACAAAATATATTATGAAGAGCGAATACCAAAACCTTTCATTCAGCCTTAAGATATCGTACCCATTTTTTTAATGGCTTTTCTGTCTGGTTGCAGATAGGTATAGGCAATGCTCCATAGAAAAAAATTAACCAAGATTTTTTTAAAAATGCTATATCAGAGTACTTTCTATGTTTGAATTTCATTTGAAATATTGTCACTTTAAATAACTATATAACTGCATTTATTTTAACTTTGTGGAATAAAAAAACATTTTTTACTCAATGAAAAGGTATTGTTACAAAAAAAAAATGTATGTACTTATTTTTGTTTTTTTCTTACTTAACAATATAAGTGTATAATTATGGTACTACACATTACAATTCTTCAAGAACATTGTGAAGGTCTATATCAAGATCAACATCTACATCTTCAAAAATGTCCTCTTCTGCACGCCTACTTGCACATTATCGCAATTGACTCCCATACATATTGAGCAAGCAATTTTTTATTTACAATTTAAGTTTTTATTGAAAAGCTCATTTGTTTTACAATATTTGATATATACAATTATAAATTCTTAGACTAACATTATTGTTTTAAAATCTGCGAGCACAGATGGGGCTGTGCTTCGTTAAATTGGCGGGTTTTATACATTTTTACTAAAAAGGTATATATGTCTAACATTTACTTGTTTCTTAAATAAATAATTGGTATGTTCTCCTCGGCTTGAGCAATGCTGAAGGTCGTTGGCTCTAATGTTGGTGGCCGAGGAATATTAGTTGGATGGTCGCTTCGGTCCTGGAAACTATTGTATTTCCACCTTTTTGGGTCTCTTGGTGTCTTCAACGGGCTGCGTTCCTCTTCCTGCTACGACGCACGTAGAAGTCTCCGAAGCTGTCTTCTTGCGACATTAGAAATGCTTGATCCATTATGGATAGCACCTGGAGACATCGGTCGTCGGGGGCTGCGTTACCTGCCATTATATTAATAAGAGGGCTGGGATGGGATGGAATTTTCCTCAGTATTTTGGTGCTGAGGTTGTGTAGGTATTTGTTTATAGGACCAATTTTAGTTGTTTCATAGAGTCTTTCATTGCTGTAGTAGCGGACTGAATTTGGTTTTCTATACAAAGATGTGCAATAGCAAAGAGCCTTGCGCTCGAAAACTTGGACTTTCTTCATATATGTTGGGCTTATTGTGTACCATATAGTAAAGCAATAAGTTAGTATAAGACGAATTAGTTGCTTGTAAAGCAGAAGTTTCGTTCGTGTTTGGAGACCACCTCTTACTTTCATTAGAGGACGAAGGAGAGCTAAAACACCGTTTGCCTTGCGAAGAGTGTGTTTAGCATGTTGGTTAAACTTGAACCTTTCAAAGAAATGAACTCCAAGGTATTTAACGCTTTGCTTAGGTGTGATAATTGTGTTATCGGGGAATGTCAGGGACAGGTGTTTGCATCTTGTGGCTATGCCATTACGTGAGGGATTCCTAAGGCAGATTAACTCTGTTTTAGTGGGATTGATTTTAATTCCCCATTGTAGGTAGTACTCCCAGAGCCTAAGGATGTGTTCCTTCACTTTACGGAGAGCTATTTCTGGGCTTATGGTAGCACTATAAGTGATGGAGTCATCAGCATATAGTAGGGTTTTTGTCATTGGCGTGTTTGCTGGTTTGTGCAGGGTGCAAAGATTGAAGAGGTCAGGTCCAAGACGTGAGCCTTGGCCAACCCCTGTGGAGATGTTTTTGAATACAGACTTGGTATTTCCTACACGTAAGTAAAACTTACGGTTGGTCAAGAAGCTGTGTATGATTGTGATAAGATGCCTAGGCTATTGAAACGATTTTTGATTTTCAGGGTTGTATCTGCATGAAGCTTTAACAACGGGTCGAAAGTGGAGTGGAATGCCTTGGCTATGCTGCACTATGCCCATTGAGGAGCATAGTGAGCAAAGTTTGTTGAGAATTAGCATTTCAAGTAGTTTGCTGAGGTTTGGGAGGAGCGAGGTCGAAAACTACTAACAGAATTCGCCATTGGTTTCTTAGGAATTGGGAATATTTCCACTATTTTCCATTTACTTGGGAAATAACTGTTGTTAAGACAGTTATTGAGAATAATCGTAAGAATTATAATCGCAGTCGGAGGGAGTTTCTTGATTACAAAATTGGAAACCTTGTCAGTTGTCTGGTCCCGAAGATTTTTTGGAGCTACCGCATTGGATTGAACCGTAAAGGTCAAGCGGATTTGTGAAAATATAATCGGTTGTTGTGAAGACTGATGAATTTTCTTCGTTGAATGTTGTGAGCGGCTCCGGGTTTTGTGAAACTAATAATGAGACTTCATTGTTGACGTTTGAGAAGATCTCAGGTAAATGAATGGATTGAGCAAGCAATTTGCAGTTTTCTGCAACCACACCTTACATGGCAACCTGTATTGCAGCAACAAGCCATTTTTTGAAGCAATATACATATATGGTGCAGGAGGTGCAATTGTGTTCATCGGATTCAATCCACATTTAGAGTTTTCCCCACCAAAGTTCAGACGATTTAAGTGGTTCAATGCCACTGTTGGATTTGGAAAAAATTTCTTAGGCAATGATGTGGCATCGCGTGTTGGTGGTATTTGTGCCAGCGAAAAATTACTTTTTAATTTGCAAAAATATTGGAAACAAAAGTCGCTTAGGGTCTGACTTGTTCCATACAAAAAAAACTGCAATATATTCTGACGCAGAACTTATATCTTCTTTATCAGCATCAGCAAAATGTGTTTCCTGAGCCGATTCTCACAGTGAATTTCAAACATAGAAAGTTCTCTGCTATAGCATTTTAAAGATGCTTTTTTTTTTATGATGCATTGCCTCTACTTATCTGCAACCAGAAAGAACTGCCATAAAAAACTGACAGAACTCAAAATCTGGAAAAAAACTCACTTTTTTTGTCGGGAATTTTACTTTTTAAAAACGTCTTTGGAATTGCTTCGTTTTCAATTGAAAAAACAAATGAAGGTGGCTTAGAACCCATATATCTCCGATTTGCACCATTTAATTTAATAGCACTTTCGGTTTTTTCTTTAAATCCATTAATCGATTCATGCAATAAAAGTCCATTCAATTTCCAGTTCCTTAAGAAATGACATAATTAATAGACTATTTGACTAAGCTATTTTGAAAGCTAGTTAGTTAGTGTGGTGTTTATAAATCGTTTGTATTAAATGACCCCATTTTAGAGTAAGTTAGAGTGATGTTAACCAGAGCCGGCACTTTCTCTTAAAAACGCGCTGACTATAAATCTGCGCTTTTGTTTTTAGTTTGAAATCAACTATGGCACCCACAAAACAAACCGAAACTAATGGCGCTAGTGACTCAAAGCCTGATAATACTTCATCAGCTAGTGGAGAAGTCATAGCAATACCAAAATGGATAAACGAGGAGAACTTTGCAGGAGTTCTCGAGGCAAACTTTAAAGGGTTTAGAAAAATTCTGAAATTCGAAGCTGCTAAGACTGGTGGTGCTGGGGAGAACTACGCATCTGCAATGGTTCGAGTGAAAACAAAGTTTGATCTCAAAGGTATACAAAGATTTTGTTTTGTAAATAACAATACGACGCAAGAAGTCTTAACTTTCAGATGGTACCACGAAAGATGCTGCCTTCATGATAAAAACCGTTATAGAAGGTGAAGGTGAAGGCTCCCAAATGGTTAACGCAATGGGGTGTTTTCCTAAGGAATCAGCAATGTACGGCAAATACCTTCGTGAATTCGAACAAATGTACGCCGATGTTGGAAAACAGGTCACAATTGGTCCAAAATTCTACACTTTCAATAAAGACCCTGGATGTCCGTATGTCCTCCTTGAAGACCTATCCCCCGCTGGTTTTAAAAATGCCAACCGCTTGGTAGGCTTGGACAAAGAACACACAGAATCTGTACTGAAAATGATGGCGGAACTACACGCGGCATCAGCTGTTCGTCATGCAATCAAAGGGGAGTACGAAGAAAGTTTCAAAAAATTTATGTTTGACGATGGCAACCGTGATATGTTGGGTGCTATGATGACACCACTTCTGACATTAATGAGAGAATGTTTTTCAAAATTCGAAGGCATAGCAAAATATTTGCATTTTCTGGTAAGTTTTCAAAAAACAAAATAAAAACACTTATTTAAGCATGATTATGAATCTGAATAAAACAGTTACCGGATGTCGAGGATATGATCGATTTGGCAATCGCTATGGGCAAATACAATCCAAACGACTTCAACGTTATCATTCATGGCGATTTGTGGGTCAATAACATCATGTTCCGTTACAATGACGAAGGCAAACGAGAACAAACGATGTTCGTCGACTTTCAAATTTCAAGACATACATCGCCGACTGTTGATTTGTTCTATTTTCTGATGTCATCGCCAAATTTGGATCTTAAGTTGTCTAATTTTGATGATTTCGTCAAATTTTATCACGAGCACTTGATTGAGAATCTGAAGTTGTTGAACTACCCTGGAAAACTGATGACACTGAAACAGTTGCATATTGAATTGCTCAAAAACAGTGCTTGGGGTGAGAGAGATTATGACCTGTGTATGAGCTTTATTTTCATGTAAAATGTTTCTTCTATCAGCCTTGCATACGGTAACCGGTGTTCTAGCAGCAGTGCTACTTGATCCATCTGAAAATGCTTCCATAGACAATTTCTTCGGGGACGGAGAACAAGCCGCTAATTTCCAAAGACAATTGTACGAGAACCCACGCTATGTCAACCAACTAGAAGCTATTCTACCTTGGATGCATAAAAGGGGTTACTTGGATGTATATTCTTGTAAATAAATGTAAAATCTGTTGGGTGCTTTGTTAGATACAAATACATATTTGTATTTCGATTGCTAAAATGTTATTGATTTAAGAAGTGACTTTTTTTGGAACAGGGCCCGAATTACAGAATCAGTGATCGAACTAGTGAGTTCAATTTTTCTTTCAAATTGCAATCGAAACAACATCAGCTTGCCGATTTTATTTATCTACTTCAATTCCACCACTATTAAAAGATTGTGGTACTATAGTACTCGGTTGAGTGAGAAGTACCAAAGTAAGACACAATAGACACAATATTTTTAAGATCTGTACATACAATTTCTCAGCACTTAACATGCACTTAATTCATTCTTTAGAACACTGCTTTACTTAATAACCTCCTAACGGGCGCTTCGGAAATGGTTTTTGTTTTAGTGTAACCAAAAACTCTTTAGGATATCTTGAAAAAATTCAATTGGATCCGGATGTTAATTTCTTATAATTTGGTCTGAGAGTAGGTATATAGTGTGGCTTTCAAATTATAATTTTGAGAGATTCAATTCAAGCTGCAATAAATTAATTTTATACCAATCTTGTTTTCTTTCATAAAGTTAATGATTTTCCAAAGTATTCAAATATTCGCCTACGATAGAACCATATATCATATTTAACTGTATAATGATGGTGTATGTAAATCCAGGATGATTGTTGTGAGGGCTCGATTTGTAAAAAAACTGTACAAAAGGAAAAACTTGAACTTTTAATAAATATATCTTTTTTTTTGTATGAAGGTTTTGTTCGTGTTTCCTTCAAGAATATATTAAATATATAACTCGTTAATTTAAAAATAATAAAAGATAATATTTAAGAAGAAAGATACAAGCTATCATATCTCTTTATTGTAAAATGTGCGGTGACAAACCTTTGTAAAAATATTAAACGAAAAATAAAATATGTATATAATAATAAATATATCTTGGAGTCATATTTAAATAAGTAAGTAAAGTAAGTAAAGTATTCATTTATTGATTCGATGTTTTGATACATTGGTTAACAATTGAATGAATTTTAAGCTATGGTCTTGCCGTCAGCTCGGTTATCAATTTTGAGTAAATGTATATAAAAGATTCTTTTCATTACAAAATAATAAAAAAGTATAACTAATCAAATTCTGATATTAGCAACATCCTATACTTGGATATTTCTTTCAAGAATGATGCGAGGGTTTTCCAGTCTGTTTCGTTCAAAAGTTTTGTTGTTTCATGCATTGTTAGAGATCTTTTTCCATAATATGATAGCTATTGGGATGCAAAAACTGGACATATACTAATGAAATGAAAACAGTCTTCTTAAGATTTAAGATTGCATAAAGAGTAGAATTGGTTGAAACTTCCATTGTAAGCTGCTCCGTTGAGTCCTAAGAGTTCACATCTTGCTTTAAATATTAGGGAGATCTCGCTGTAGGTCAATGAGTCATTAAAGTAATTTGCTTGATTTAAGCTCAAATTGAGTTGGGAGTACAGGAATCTACTAAAAGACTGGCGAGCGTTAGTTTTAAATCCATCACGCACAGAGTTTTCGAATTTCCCAATAATGCGATAGAGCTGCTCTTTCAAAAAAAACCAAGTTTCTTCCATCCATCGATATATCTTCTTCGAAATTGATTGCCATATCTTTCCATTTCCTCATCCACCAATCTTCATTTCTTATTTCGTATTGAAGCATTTTTTTGGAGAGCCGTTCACCTGGTTGATCGAAAACTTTTACTATATAGTCCGCTTGCGTCTTCAATGTACTTATGAAAAGTTTAGGAAGTCCGGTGTTTATGTATAACGCATAGCTCGGGGTTTTAAGAGGCAGGTTAAAAAGCTTTTTTAAGAAGTTTCTGTGGATTTTTTCGATCGCATCGTACTCATCCATACCCCAACTTGAGCAGCATAACAAAGTGTAGACTTCACAACAGCGTCGAATATTTTTGCAGAGAGTGGAACTCGTTTGTTTGTGAAGACATTTCTCCACGAGAGATTCAACATATTTTGGCATGAGTTGGTTTTCTCAATTGAATGTTCGTTAAATTCCAGCTTCGTGTTAAGTTTTGCTCCTAAATACCTATATTCGCGAACCATTTCTAGAAGGTTACCATTGTAGTACCAATTATAACGGTTCTGGCTCCTAGAAGATATTGAAAATACCATACTCTTAGACTTGGTAGTATTAATCACAAGATCCCATTTGCAGCAATACTCTGATAGACGGTTTATCATTAGTTGAAGTACATCGGCTGATTCTGACAATAAAACCAAATCATTGGCATATAGCAGTACCATTCCAGAAATCCGAATTCCATCAGGAAGATAATTCACTATATCATTAATGAATAATGTGAACAAAAGAGCACTGAGGAGACATCCTTGCTTGACACCATTATCCGTTGGGAACCATTTTGAATAATCTGACCCATCCCAGACAGCATCTTGTGAATCGAAGTACATTTCCTTTATAACGTGTATAAATTTAGTTGAAATACCGATTTGCGAGTGCTTATAAAACAGAGCATTCCGATTTATTAGATCAAAAGTTGATTTGAAATCAACAAAGAATGCAAATACTTTTTTGTTCCTAGCTTGAAAAGCTTTGACAATTGAAGTAATTGTAAAAATGTGGTCAGTAGTTGAATAGTTTTTCCTAAAACCAGCTTGAAATTAAGTGAGGATATTGTTGGCGTCAACCCACAATTCCAACCTGGCTGCGAGAACACCGCAAAACAATTTCGCCAGGACATTCATAAAAGAAATTCCTCGATAGTTTTCAACCTCGTTAATATCTCCTTTTTTGTGAATATTGAAGATCACTGATCTTTTTAAAGAGTTAGGGATGTCCTCGTTTTGGATAAGATCTTCAGTTGGTTGATAGAGCTCGGGGGAGCGTTCTTGAAAAACTCGTGTGTTATTCCATCCTCACCCGGAACCTTTCCATTTTTCGCTCTTTGAAAAACAGCATATATTTCAGGAACTGTGATTTCTTGATCCAAGCTCTCATTGGTTACCAAAGGTTCCGCAAATTGGTAGCTCAGTATCGATTTGCCATAAAAAAGGTTTTTGAAGTGCACTGATAGGTCTTCAGCAGTTAGTCCTATGCCTATCGCGAAATTAGATCCATTTATCTCCCTTGTGATCTTCCAGAATTCCTTAGAACTTTTTGTATGACCAAGTTTGAATGCTTGGTTATTTTCATATGCAGTTTTTTTTCCAGGCACATTTGTTTGTAGCGAAAGTTTGCTTCAACGTATGTACAATTCTTTTAAAGCTTGGCAGTTAAAAGAACAAGCATTAAAAAGAACAAATTATTTCTTACGACTTTTCACGCATTCATTGTCAAACCACTTTTGCTTGAACTTTAAGGTTCTATTATAGGAGCCGTAGATGATGTTGAGTTTCTAGTGGAACTTCTTTGCATCCTCCTGCTTCCATTTCAATCTAGGTATAATATTCATATTTAAATATCGAAAAAAGATCCGAATAGTTTTCTATTTGGAGGTAAAGCAAAAGCCACCGCTTAATTTTCATTTAAAGTTGAAATAGTAGACCAGATCTAAAGTTAACGAGTTTTTAAGAGTTAACTTTTGGCTTTAAGTTTGAGTAGCTTTACGTTGTTTGCGCAATACACTTTTAATTCTGTGAAAAGTTAGCACAACATATATTACAAGGTAGTTAAATATGTCGACATAAACAAATAAAAAACTTATGATTGTTCCATGTAAGTGTTCTTTTGAATACCAATCTAGAGTTCTAAGAACTATCCACAAACTCAATTGCTGATCAATCCAGCATGATGGAGCGAATATAATAAAAATAATAAAGATCTACTTTCTTTTTGAAGATACAATCAAGCATATACATTTTATTGGATTGAGGGAGAGGCCATTGCTAGACGACGCGACGACTCCAAAATCTTTTTAAGATCTTCATTCAAATCATTGGCACGGTTTTGTACGAGGCAAATAGAGCAGCTTTTATAGATTTGAATATCATCAGCATTAAAATGCTGAGATGAATTCAAAATTACACTGTGTATATCGTTTATGTTCAGCAAAAATAAGAGTGGACCCGAAATCGAGCCTTGTGGAACTCGCTTTACTAAAGGTAAAAACTCTGATTGTTTTCTTTCTCTTAGATAGGAAGAGAATAACTTTATAGCCAAGGAAGACATATTGAATCGTTGGAGCAGCTTGTTTAATGAGGATAGGATGTTCGACCATATCACAACCCTTGTCCAGTAAAAACAGAAAAGGTAACCTGGTATTCGTTCAATTGTGCTGTTATGTCTTCTAAAGCGCGATCGTACGCAACTATGCTTGGCACGAAATACAGAGCAGTGCAGTCCAGATTGATATACTCATTATGTTGTTTATTCCCAATGCACTCGCAGATTTTGGATAGAAATAGCAGAATTGTTATGGGTCTGAATTCCTCTCTCATCGGGTTTTTAGATATTGGTACTTCTTTTGCCCGTTTCCACTCACAAAAATAGTATTCAGAGCCTGTGCTATATACGGAAGCAGTGCTTGGGCAGTATAACTTTTATAAAGACTTGATACTGTTGGTTAAAAAACGTTCTATTACATCTGTCCCCTTCTTTTCAACAAGAACGGTGTATCTGGTGCTGCTACTGGAGGTTCTTTGGCCCAGATGTGCTATATGTATCTGCAGTCAATATAAAATTTTGATTCAGTTCGTTTACAACATCTATGTCACTTGGGCAGACCAACTTCAGCATGCCCACTCCTAACTCTCGAAAGTTATTCCACAGGCTTAGGCCTTCTCAATTTATGTTAAGCTGGCCAGAAAAAAAACTTCGCCTTGGCCATTTTTTACTTACCAACAACTTCGTTTCTTTTATTTCTGTATGCAGAAAGGTAGGTATAGGTACTTTTCTATTCGGAATCGCTTCCATCGACGATAGGCCCAGGTGAAAGCGACGCTAGAGCAGCATTGTGAGTTGTGACTGAAGCGTAATTCCTGTTTTTCCTTATGTATTTCAAGGATTTTGAAATGTTGAACTATCAAACTATCGGTGCAGGGAACTAACTTCACGGGCACTACCTTCACATGGGAAATAACTTCACTTTAAGTGGGAAATAATTTCACTTTTTTCTGGTGAAGATATTTCCCACTGTAGGTGGGAAATAACTTCACCTGAAATTTGTGTGAAGTTATTTCCCACTTGCAGTTTGAAAATTATAGACATTGAACAAAAGAGAAATTATAGCTTTTGGGCGATTTATTGCAACCAAACAAAATTTTACAAAATAAACAAAGGTACAAGAATAAAAGAACTCAATTCTGGAAAAAAGTATAATAATGCCAAACTATATTTTCAAAAACAGATCTTTCACTGTATATTATTGCACTCATTTTACATATACATTAAATGAAAGATTTGTTTTTGAAATATGTTAAATAAATTAATATGTATTTCAAAAGCAAATTTTTCGTTTTTGTGTATTTTGTCGTTTTAGTGCTTTACACAAGGAAATAATGAAAAATTCGCGCGAATTTTTCATTATTTCCTTGTGTAAAGCACTAAAACGACAAAATACACAAAAACGAAAAATTTGCTTTTGAAATACATATTAATTTATTTAACATATTTCAAAAACAGATCTTTCATTTAAAAAAATTCGCGCGAATTTTTCATTATTTCCTTGTGTAAAGCACTAAAACGACAAAATACACAAAAACGAAAAATTTGCTTTTGAAATACATATTAATTTATTTAACATATTTCAAAAACAGATCTTGCAACCTTAAGACTATAGGAGTCCAATTTAAATACAGTTTTAAAGATTATCATTTCTCCAAAAAATAAGTCTAAAATTAGGTCTCTACCATCAGTATTGACAGAGAAATCGAATTTAACACAGGTCAGGGTAAACCAAACTAAGCCTTTTTTTTAAATGTCAAAAACTGATGTCAAGGAAATGGACTTTACTGTAAAACAATTTTTTTCTTAGAATACGACCAAGAATCACATCCCGAAGTATGTAACACATATTACGGGACTCCCTGTTTACATATTTTCAAAAACAGATCTGCACTGCAACGAAATGTATAAGTTTTTTCCAATAAATAGCTTCACATAAAAGTGAAATTCGTTCCCACGAAAAAGTGAGGTTATTTCCCACCTTCAGTAGGAAATATCTTCACAAAAAAAAAGTGAAACTAATTCCCACATGAGGTGAAGTTATTTCCCATGTGAAGGTAGTGCCCGTGAAGTTATTTCCCTGCACCAAACTATCATGTTTTTTTTTTTTTAATTTACGCCGCGCGTTAAGCTATAAAAAATTACGATATCATTGTGACTGAAGCATTAGCATTAATTGTTTTCAATTGGGTGAATAGAAAAACTAATAATTTGCACTGCGCTACGCTTGAACTTCAAAAAGATAATTACATTCCCTGGAGCAGTCCGCCTCCATTTATTTATCAAAACTATGGTGGTGAATAGTTGAGTGAATGAACATGGTTGTCATTATTTAAATTACCTATACCTCGTCATGACAACAATGCTTAGCTAACTCGCCTTTGTTTCACATACAGCTTCCAGCTTATTGATTATTGTCGGAACACAAGTTTTTATGTGCTAAGCCATGTTTTTATTAACCAATTAATGTGTTTTAAAATAACACCTCACTATACTTACATTTTACAACAGAAATTAAAATATTACGCTTTATACGACAAGTCTCTTGATAGAGAATCTAAGGAATTGATCTAGCTGATAATATGACACAATAAGCAACCGAGTATGGTTGCCTCAATAATTTTGCGAGATAAACTACTCATTGTTTTAAATTATATAACTGCAAACAACACACTACTCATTGTTATCTAAACGAGGTGAGTTCATTCAAATCTATCAAGTGTTTGAATTAATATTCGCTTGAGAGACACTAGGCTAGTGATTTGTAGAAATACCATCCGTCAGTATCGTTTTGAAGCTTTTTTGATCAAGTCACATGAAAAACGCGTTGGCGCGCATGGTAAATACAAAAATAAAACGTACTTTGTTGTGGTTTTGCTTGTAGATTTTAGTGATCTCATGAGTTTAGTTTATTAATGAATGGCAAACAAAGTGATTTTATGAAATAATCAAATACAAATCAATTGATAGTACTACTTCCAATAAAAACATGATTGGTTTAAAGCCAGTTCAGTGTTAAGTCTGTTCATGCTGATTCTACAATACACAAACTACATAAGTGGATTAGTGATGTTGATATAATAACAGTTTACGGCTTGTGATTAGAGACATATTAGTGAATAGCAAATTGTAGGCAAGATAAAAGTCCAACAATAACTCCATATCAAAAGATACAAATGCTTTGTCTTAATCGTAGCTCTACTGATAGAAAGAAATTGAAAAGTGACAAGACACTTGTTTGTTTTGAAAACTACTCAAACAATTCTTCTGATAGTGCTCGCATCATTGTATTGAAGTCTCTCAATATCAAGGTCCACCGAATGGAAATATGGGAAGTTAAATTTGCTCGGTGGCATAAGCAAACAATTTACATTGAAAAACATAAAAAAACCAAGGAATAAAGTCTAGCGATTGTTCGAGTTCTCGGTGCCCGTGGGGTATTTGCGTGTTTGCCTGTTAACCGGGAAGTTTGTGCTTCGAGTCCCGACAGAAAACCAAATATGATTTTCCACGGGTATCACCTTTCTCGAGGAAATGGCAGGTGAATTCGTCGCTATGAAAAATGCTTTTCCAACTAGCCGTTCGGCATAAAATTGTAGGTTTCCTCCATTCCCTCATAAGGCACAATTTGAGAAATGCACTAGGCCCCAGGGGCTAGATTCCGCAAAGAGTTAGTTTTTATTGTGTACACGAAAAATTTTGTATGCTCTATAAATTGAATTCAGCAAGGTCGAAAGTGAATATTTTTGACAGAAGACATGTACAACATCCTTCAAATTTGTTTTCAGTTTTTCACAGCGTGAGTCTTCAGAGGGCCATGTATGGGAGTTTTTTTACACTCACTCTTGCGGAATCCAGCCATTGTAGTGTTAATAAAATATCGATAGTTGGAACTTCCGATAGTATCGATTGTTTTTTAAAAAACAATCGATTAATCGATAAGCAATCGATAGTGTTATTAATATAAATAAATAAAAAAAATATTCAAATAAGAAAATGACAACATTTTTTAACACTTCAACCTGTCTAAATTTGAAAAAAAAATTTAATATTTTTTTTTCTATTGCCTTACTAAAAATACTTACACAAAATAACATTTCAGCGGCTAAAATTCATATGAGAAAATTGAGCCCCAAAAAATGATCCATGGCCGTTTTTCCATGTTTGCCTGTTACTTCGAGATTGAGTTTTAGATCGATTTTGATACTCAATCTCAATTTAAATTGTTTATTATAAACTTCATTTTAAAGAAATTGTATTTCAATTCACAGACAAGAGCTGTACATATATATGTATATACATTTTATATCATTTAAATATATCAAAATTATGATGTATGAATAACAAAGTATTTAAATTTGTGTCCTTCAACCTGTTCCTTTTAGCATTCATTATTTGGCCAGCTTTCGAAAAAATCCTTTCCGAAGGAACAAATGTCGCTGGGCAACACAAGTATTTTTGTGCGATTGCACTCAACATATTGTTGTTTTTATCCCAGTATTCCAGAATGTTCTCATTTCGTCATTTAGGTGGTTTTTCAAAATATTGTCGTGGGTCAATAATTGAATCACTTACCGGTGTTGATACATAATTCTGCTGACTAGGCCAAAAAAGAAGATCGTCTGACAATGTGTCAGTTGAAGTTGAAGCGTTTCTTGGGTGTCGGGTTTAAGGCTGATGGAACTTCTGCTCTTTGAGTGGATAAGGACGCAATAATTCCGGCATACTCCCTTTGCAAAAGCTGGGAAGCGTTGTCTGCTTCTTGCGATGACTTATGTAAATTCATTTTTTTTAAATCTCGGGTCAATTAACATGGAAATCATGTTTATTGTTCTGGTGTTGAAAGGTTTCAATCTCTGGTTGACTGAATTGTTTAGGGACCGCAGTACCTCTTGAACTTCTGTAGTTGTTTTGGCAATTTGCCAACTTCAGAGGAATACCGCGTACAAGAGGTATTACTAGAGATGCTGTGACATATGGCTCTCCTGAGATTGTCTGTGTTGCGACTTCAAAAGTTACAAGAAGTCTTACAATCTCCTCCATAGCCGTAAAATTTTCTGCAGTTAGATATGGAGGTGCTTTTGGACATTTGTTCATAGCAATTGCACATCCTCGCTTCTCACATCCAAATTTCTTTTTAACATATAAAACGAACTATTCCAGTGCGTTGAAACTTCTTGTACCAGCTTAAGCTCTTGTTTGTTCGAAGCTTTTTAGACAGTTCGAAGTTTGTCACTTGCAAGTGTGGAACTGTGAAAAAATGTCACAATTGCCTTTGTTCTCGCTAAAATTTCTGCAAATGATTTGACTTTGAAACGGTCTTGAAGTGTCAAATTCATGCAGTGAGGAATGTCGTATTTTTAAAATGTCGGTAGTTTTTTTCATAGCTGCAGCATTGTCCGTGACCAAAGTTACCACCTTTTCACGAATTGTTATAGCTGAGTAACATTTTGTCGATTGCCAAAAAAAAAATACCGAATATTTATAAGTAACAGCTTTGAAGCATCACTGAATCTCAATCAGTAGATTCTCTTCCCAATGCCTTTCGAATATTGTCTCTACGTGACAGCCGCTTACTGATTTGAAGAGAGAATCAACTCAAGAAGCACTAACACATGTTACTCAAATGTTAAAAAGAAAATTTTCTTCAAGGAATGGGCGGGTTCAAGACAAACTTCGAAGGTTCGAAGAGATCTGTCAGTCCATGAACGACTATCTGAACTTTTTTTTTGTCAAAAGTAGTACTGTGATTCACCTCTCAATTCTACATAGTTAGTAATAAAATTATTTGTATAAACATGGATTTTTCAGTTTTAAGTTCAACAATTTGACTTCCAAGTGTTTCCAAGTTGAGCAGGTCTAAAATTACATTAATTTTATTTAATTTTGATAAAAAAAATGAAAATCGTGTGCCTCCAAAAATGTGTTTTCTTTGTTGATAAACCCATTTTTAATATTAATTTACAAAATAGAATATCCAAACACCAATTATTATCAATTTCAATTCAACAAATAAGCGAGAACTTGTAAAACAAAAAACTAACCCAAGAATACCGAGTAAAGTTCGATTGTCATATACGTTGTTTCCTTGTTTTGACAAGTAAAATCTGAAGTTCAGATTTTCAGCCAAGATTTTCCATCTGAAAATCTATGTTCGAAAATCTGAAAATCTAAATGTCATCTGAATTGTCATCTGAAAATCTGAAACTTTTTATATGGGAAAAGTGACAGAAACTTAAGTCAAGATTTTCTAACATAGGTGCCAGGAACGCGACCAATATTTTTTCTAAAGCCAAAAGAGCCATAGGTGTTTCACTCGCACAAGTCAATTACATTAAACTCAATAGAAAAAATATTGGGTGTTTCATTGGTTTTTAAAATGAGTGTTGAGTGCTTCTCCGAGTGAAACCAATGGAAAGCGACATAAATTTAAATATACTTTTAAGTTTTAATGTCTCAGGGCCATTGTTCGCAACACTGTACACCTGAACTATTTTAAAATTTATCCTTACACCGAAAGAAAAACCTTGGTAAAATCAAACAGGAAACTTGTTTGTTTTTGCGTCAAGCAGGAACATACTTAAATTAAACAAGCTGGCATTTTCATTTTATTTATTGAAATGCTACAATTTTCCTTGCTCAAATCAACAACGTCATTTTCGATTTCATTGTTCACCAACAACGGTTGTGATACTAGAATCATACATGTCCATGATACTTTAACAACGTTTGTGTTTCGTCAACAATTCTGAATTGTTGGTAAAATATGAACATTGTTGATCAAGTATGTTCGTGAGAATTCAGCCACGTTTTTATTTGCTCAACAGTTTTAATGTAAAATTTCTATGATACATGCCTGAATTGAAGTTTGACCTATACATTTGATAGGTCAAACTTCAATTTGGCATTTATCAAAGAAATTTTACATTAAAACTGTTCTTCTTCTTCTTCTTCTTCTTCTTCATTTCCGGCGTTACGAGTAGTGATCTTGAAGCGATCACAACTCTCCCACTTTTCCGCTTCACACTAGTGATCCGCCTGTGGGGTACGCCGCGTTGACCTCAGAAAGCGTCGGCAAGCCTCCCGGTTTTGGATTGTTCCATGTCTGAGGCCAACCAAATGCTGCTGTTTTTGCATTTGCTTGTACCAGGTGTGTTTTGGCCTGCCTTTTCTTTTTCGTCGCGAATTTGTTGAAACGTTGTACGATATTGCCTTTTGGACGGGGTTCTGCGGATCTCTCCTTTGAACATGACAATACCAACTGAGCCGGTCGTGCTGAATTTTGTCCAAGATGGTACTTTTGACATGAAGGCTTTCACGGATCTTAGTACTTCTAATTCGATCAAGCTTTGTTACTCTTGCTGTCATCCGAAGCATCTTCATTTCGGCTGCCGTCAATTTGTTCTCATACTTTTTGTACATTGTCCAACATTGTGAACCGTATGTCAGAGCTGGACGGACAACTGCTGTGTAGAGTCTTCCCTTCAGCTTAGGGGGCATTTTTCGATCACAAAAGATAGCGAAGTTTTCTCGCCACTTCATCCACCCTACGCTTACTCGATGATGGATGTCGTCATCACAAGTTGCTTCACTATTGATCATAGCTCCCAGATATTTAAACTTTTCACACTTGGGAAACACATTTCCATTCAAATAAATGTCTGGAATAGGCTTGTCTGGATCTGAAAAAGGGCAGCACAGGTATTCCGTCTTTTTAGCGCTAATACGGTACCCATTTCCTTCCAGAACATCAATCCAAACGTCAAGTGCTCGTTGCAGGGATTTAGGATCCTCGCTTATGATGGCTCCATCGTCAGCAAAGAATAGTTGTTGTACTTTATTGTCCGTTACTTTTCCTTCGAGCAAATAATCCAGAACAGCAATAAAGAGCAGTGGACTCAAGACACTTCCCTGATGTACACCTACTGTTATTTGGAGTTCTTCGGTGACTCCAGCTGGGCATCTCACTTTTGTAACTGCTCCTTTGTACATGTCCATAATTATTCGCACATAGGCTTCAGGAACTCCTCGGTGTCTGAGGGCCACCCATATCAGATCTCGAAATCTGAGATAATGAAACAAACAAATTGTTGTAAGATACTTACACTTGCCATTGCTTCCGTAGTATGACTGCCTTCAATTTTTGTCACGCTCAAAAACGCTGGAATCAATTTGGTATTGCGTATAAAATGGCACGTCAGAGCTAGGATTTCTTCATTCGCATTACTTGTCCACATATCCGTTGTAACACTTAAATAATTGCATGTTGATAGGGCTTCATCCAATTTAGTTTTCAGTTCGTCATACTGCTTGTCAGCTATTTTTATAAAAGTCAATTTGTTTCCGCTAAAGGTGACTTAAAACGAGAATGGCGTGTAGTCAACGGTATTTTAAATAAAGGTACCACCAATAAAAGACCTACGGAGCTACGAGTTGACGACTTAGTCATTTCTGATAAGTACGAGATTGCCAACTATTTTAATCATTACTTTGTTACGATAGCAAACGCTTCAAGACCACTACACCAATCGCAAAGTTGCACCCATCGGTCTCTAAATGAACCATTCCTCAGGCACAGTTTTCTTCGAACCTATTACCATCGGAGTTGTTGCAGTCTATAAAATCGCTAAAAAACTCTAACTCATGTGGAATTGACGGAATTTCTAGTTGCCTTTTAAAAAATATTGCTTGGTTTATAGTTGACACTTTAGCTAACATTTTTAATCTCAGTATAACCTCTGGTATATTTCCTGCAGCTCTTAAGTGCGCAGATGTTATTCCGTTGTTGAAAAAAGGGGCCATTAATAACGTATGTAACTACAGACCTATCTCGCTGCTCTCATCTCTTAGCAAAGTCTTTGAAAAAGTTGTAAAATGTAGAATGTTAAAGTTTCTGGAAAAAAATGTTTTTTTAGTGAAATACAGTTTGGTTTTCGATCGGGTAGATCGACAGAAGATGCTCTTCTAGATTTTTCTTCCGAAATATATTCTAATTTAGATATGAAAAAGAACACTGCAGCCTTATTTGTCGACATTACGAAAGCTTTTGACATGGTGGACCATGAGATATTGTTGACAAAATTAGAACATGCTGGCTTTCGCGGTTTTATGATCGATTGGTTTCGTTCGTATCTAAAAAACAGATCTCAAAAAGTAAAAGTAGACAACATCAGAAGTGAATCACAGTTTAATAATTTGGGTGTTCCCCAGGGCTCAGTGCTAGGACCTACTCTTTTCCTAATATATATAAATTCTTTATTTAAGTTAAGATTCGAAGGTGCTTTGACTGCTTTTGCTGATGATGTTGGGTGCGTCTACGGATCAAGTAGTCGTTTGGATCTTCTTAGTGATATAAATTGGGACTTAGATTTATTAAGACTGTGGTTTGCCGACCATAAATTAGTAATTAGTTCGAAAACAAAAATTATGTTTTTTAGCCTCTCTTCTCAATCGAGTCCTGATGTAAATATTTGTTTTCATGCACCTGAATGCCAGAAATTCAGATTATATAATTGCTCATGTAGTTCAACGAATAGCTTCTGTTTCAATATTGACTGCAGTGAAAAATGTTTTGAGGTGGAAGTAGTGAACCAATTTAAATATCTTGGCTTAATAATGGATGCAAAAATGTCCTTCCTGCACCACACTGATTCGCTGAAAAAGTATTTTAGATCGACTGTATGAAACTTTTATTACCTTCAAAAAGTTTGTTCTAAGAAACTGTTGAGCATTATCTATAATGGTATTTTCCAGTCTAAGTTGCAGTATGGTGTTACATGTTGGGGTGGTACTCATTTAAACAAAAATGAGCCATTATTAATACTTCAGAAGCGTATCATAAGGATAATGTGTAACAAACATCGTTTACATCCTAGTTTACCTCTTTTCAAGTATCTGAACATTCTTCCCTTACGGCATTTATACTGTTTCAAAGTGTTAAAAGTTTTTTTCTTTAGATCTGGTAATCTTAACTCTAGATTTCTTGACAGTCACAACTTGCGAATAAATTCAATGAACTTGGTTCCGATTCCCAGATACTGCACCACAGCATTGCGTAATTTTTACAGTGTAGCATCTTGTCGTATTTTCAACAAATTACCCCGTAATCTCAGAACAACAAATGTCTCTAGAAAAATTGAAAAAGATATAAGAAACTGGCTATTAGTTTTTCAACCAAAAGAACTTGAATGCTTACTAAATGCTCAAACATAAATACAAAAAAATATGTATGTAGTAAAATTGAATTTTGTATAAGGCTATGTGTATATGAACTGTTATATTATCATTATGAAGGTTACCTATTACTCTGCTTGCAGTTTTTATTTTCAAGGGTCAAGTTTTTCTTATCAAGGGTCACCCCACCCATATAAGATACATATGTATTTTTAAATTGAAGTGACGTTAACACTGTTTTGTATAAATATAAATGTCACTAAATTTATTTTGATTAATATTCTGAAGTGTATACAGGGTGATTCGCATAAGGTGTGACAAAAAGATAGGGTGTGTAGGTTGGACCTAGACAAGCAAAAAATCGTATGGGAGGGGGGGGTCCATTTTCCCCCGTTTAGGCGGGAGGGGCAATTTAAGAAAAAAGTCACTAAAAATTGGAAAAAAATTATTTAAAAATAACGGTAGTACCTACAGAGTCGTACTATAGCATTTTGAAAAGCCAAAACCTTAAACATTAATTTAAATTTAAAACTAAGTTGTTCAAGTAAATAGTTTTTGAAATATTAATTTTCAAAGTCAAAATTTTGAAAAAAAAACATATTTTTTTTTCTTAAAACCACTTTTCTTCCAAATTTTACGTTATTAAGTAGTCTTTTTTTGGCTTATTTTCAATGCTCTTATTTATTTTTGATCAAATACAAGAAACCGGATGTCGAAATTACTTGTAGTTTTTGAGAAAACCAAAAATTACAAAAACGACTTTTGTCAAATTTTTTTTTTTTAAGTTTTTTTTTTTCGTTATTGGATTCTTAAGTGAACTTACGAAATAAAGGATGGATTTTCTCTTTACTTTTTTTATTGAGAATTCACTTAAAAGTCCAATAACGAAAAAAAAAATTAAAAAAAAAAATTTGACGAAAGTCGTTTTTGTAATTTTTGGTTTTCTCAAAAACTACAAGTAATTTCGACATCCGGTTTCTTGTATTTGATCAAAAATAAATAAGAGCATTGAAAATAAGCTAGAAAAATACTACTTAATAACGTAAAATTTGGAATAAAAGTGGTTTTAAGAAAAAAAATTATGTTTTTTTTTTCAAAATTTTGACTTTGAAAATTAATATTTCAAAAACTATTCACTTGAACAACTTAGTTTTAAATTTAAATTAATGTTTAAGGTTTTGGCTTTTCAAAATGCTATAGTACGACTCTGTAGGTACTACCGTTATTTTTAAATAATTTTTTTCCAATTTTTAGTGACTTTTTTCTTAAATTGCCCCTCCCGCCTAAACGGGGGAAAATGGACCCCCCCCCTCCCATACGATTTTTTGCTCGTCTAGGTCCAACCTACACACCCTATCTTTTTGTCACACCTTATGCGAATCACCCTGTATAATTGCTTTATTTAATTAATTGTTATAATCAAATTATATTGAATTCAAAATAAATTAAATCTACTAACTTCAAACTTCTCATACTGAGTGGTTAAAGCTTCTACGAATAATTTTATCCCTTTGTGTTTTGAAGTCCTGTAAGGAAGCATGTCAATGGCGATCATCCGGGCGTAGACGGAATCATTATCTTTTTTAATTTTTGAATTTTCATCGAATTTCTTGCTCCTTTGGAAGTAGTTTTTAATTGAATTTCTTGCAGTCTTTGGTGCCATTGGTTGATTTCCATTCGCATATCCATCAAGGGCTGGATCCTCATCTTCAATATTAATATCATCACCATATTTTCTTTTTAAGTGGTCCCGTAAGTTGGCAGTATTCCTGGCCACAAAAATTGCATGCGCAATATTGACCTTTTTTGTTGAAAAAATTCCAAACGGAAGATTTGTTTTTTCTATTCATATAGGAACAGGAGACAATTTTAATTTATCTAAAATCTTAATCTGAAATTTAAGCAAGCAAAGCACAAACACGAACTACATCACATGAAGAAAATCTGGGGCCTGTTTCAGCGGTACTACATCAACTACATCAATAACATCATACAACAACATCTTACATCTACATCAGTTACATTTTTCTGTTTCAGCACTACAACTGGAAGTGTTGTATGATGTAGATTTTTGATGTATTTGATGTAGATTTGACATTCCTATATTATATTTGTTTTTGTGCAAACGCTTGACACGACAAATTTAAAGAAAAAGAATTTAGAAAATGGATTTTGATATAAATATTTTTGACGATGATTTCGAATTTAATATCCGTGTTGCAAGAAGACCTAATATATGTTTAGAATATGATAATATATGATTAGATGAAGAAGTGCGGTGGCCCGAAAATTCAAACAGTGTGGCTCAAGGTTTTTTTTTAATATAGCGGGTATGCCATTGGTTGCTGGAGCTGTTGATGGGACCTTGATACCAATAGATGCACCATCGGTTAATGAACAGGCGTTTGTTGATCGAAAAGGTCATCATTCTATAAACGTGATGGTAGTGCTGGCCCTAATTATCGGTTTTATTCAGTCAATAGTAACTATCCGGGTTCTGTACATGATAGCCGAGTATAGCAGTGCAGCAAATTTTATAACAAATGGACCAATGAAGAGCAGCGTCCGTTTCCAAATGCCATAATAATTCGTGATTCCGGGTAATGGATACCCGGTAAGAAAGTGGTTATCTACCCCAAATGTTCCAAATGCAATTTCAGAAAGCCGGGCTAAAAACCGTTTTTTAGTTTAGTTGAAAAAAACGAGACAAGTTGCGGAATGTAGTCTTGGCCAATTGAAAGAAATATTTCCTTGTTTAAATAGACTCCGACTGAAGAAGCCAGTAAGCTGTGCAAGAGTCGTTAACGCTTGTGTTACATTGTATAACATACGCAAAAGAATGGGAAGTAAAAATGAGATGAATTTGGTAACGGACAACGATTATGAGGAGGATGAAGTTGAAAGATTTAGCGAAGACGAAAACGAAAATAGCGCAGTTCAAACATTGAACAATTATATTAATCGTTTCAATTAATTTGTCGTTTCAATCTTATTTTCATATTTTATTTTCGATTATGTTTTGAAACCATTATTGTAATTTATATCTAAATACGAAGATACTAGATATGTATTGTTAAATATCGAAACATAGCTTATCCATACAATATTCTTGAAAAATGAAAACCCCATGTTATATTCTTTTTTTATATTTAATGGTCAAACAAACTCCACAACAAAAACATAACGAAATGCATATACGTTCGTATATTTTCGTTTGAAAGCCGACATTTTTTATGCTACAACAAAATTTTTCTGTGTAAAAATGTATCACAAACTAACAACAAATTGTACTACAACAATGTAGCATCAAAAGCTGTGAAACAGAATCATACATTTTTCCAATACTTCCAGTCGATTTTTCTAAGCTACATTGATGTATTACAGCAACATGTACAACAAACCTGTGAAACAGAAAAGATGTATTACAACTGTCAATATGCTACATTGTAGCTGATGTAGTACCGCTGAAACAGGCCCCTGGTAAATGTTAATGCAAAGAAAATGAAATGCTAATGCAGGACTTCCCCTATTGATTGGTTGCAATAAAAGCATTATGTGGGATGGGACTTCCCCCATTTCATTATGGAGTGAAGTTCATTATCATTGTACGATGTACGTATATAAGAACTTATAGTTATATCATCAAACAGAAGTGGGGCCAAACTGCCATCTAGTGATTTTGTTCTAAACTAAAAATTACAGGTAAATGTTAGTACGGTGTTAAATAACTAGATGGCAATTGGGCCCGCAACTGTTTCTGAATTAAGGCTATGGCCCAATGACTCCGTCAGACTTCAACTTCAACTTCAACTTCAACTTTAAAATATGTGAAAATTTTGGATGGCCCAATGAATCCGTCGCGTTAAGGCGCTTTCGTTACACAGAGCATCATGTATGTGAGCAAAGCATGTGTATCCACCAACCAACAAAAAATACCAATAGCAAATGTCAAAGTCGTTAAGTGCGTTGATATTAAAAATGTTTTAATATCAACGCCGCCACGGACGTCACGTACGTTGCTTATGGGCCATTCCCCATAAGAATACATGTATTTTAATCGAGTTGTCAGTTGTGGCCGCTGAAGTCGAACGCGTGACGGAGTGATTGGGCCATAGAATTTACTATAAATTCCGTAGACAATGGTGGAATGGTAAGATAACTCAACTGTCAACAACAAAAACAGCGTTCATTGAATAGGGTACATTTACGCTCAAGAATTACCTGAACCTTAGCTCAGTTCAGATTTCAAATATTTTTTTCAACGGCATAAATTCATCAGTAATGTGGACAACTACCAATATCGACAATCGATTAATCGATTAAACTATCGATGTTTTATTAACACTAAGCCATTGGGCTTACCACTTTGTGGCGACATATGCAAACTAAGTTCGTTCTCGTGTAATATGACAATCGATCCTTTGAATGGATTGATAGTAGTGATAATGTGACACAGTGTATCGTTCTAAAATCACGAAAACTGTCAGAATATTTTTCAATAAAAGGGCTATTTACGACCTCCAAACGACTTATGACATGAGTCAAGAGAAGTGATTTTAAGCACGTTAAAAGCCTAGATTTTTAACGAATCCTTTAGAAAACGAGGGAATAAAGTGTTTTGGGTTGATTTTAAGATAAGTACAAAATCTGTAGTTGTTATGTCTAAAACAAGCTGAGAAAAGAAATTTATTCGTCACTAATGAAAATCTGGTTGATGCGATCTGTCTAACTTTATTCTCATTCCACATACAATCCACACATCACAAATCAGATTTCCCCTAACTAACTAACTTTAACTTCGCTTTCCATTGGACGAAGCTTCTACGAGCATTCTAGAGAATTCTCAAACCGTACCATTGCTGCAGAAAAATGACCGCTTCTCAATTTTCTGACATTGACAGCTACTTCTCGATTTAAAGTGAGAATCCACTCTTGGAGCACTATTTCACATGTTACTGAAGTGTCAAATTGATAATTTACTTCAAGGTTTTTTCATATTTTTTTTTTTTTATTTTAAATTCATTTTTAATTTTAATTGCTCGTATCTTATAACCACTTACTTCCATATCAAAAATGTTTAATCCTTATACTCGGATGCTTGTTTGCGAGTTCTGAGACCGATATTGTTTCATGGTTTCATCAAAACTTATGTAACGAAGTCTATCGTCTGCAGGGCTATAAGCTTTTTCGAGATTCGAGCCGTTCGTATGTCCCTAACAGGCGACCGGCGGTTGTGCTTTGTATGTGCGCGATGGATTAAGCATCAGGTTTGCTTGTAAATCGGACGACAGCTGTCCCCTAGAATATTTATTTGTCAACCTCAAATATGACACCGAAAACGTTTTGGTTGGTTAGGTCTATCGGCCGTACAACTATGTTAGCTTCACATAGTTGGAAAGTTCATTAGAGTTGATTTCCTGTTGTTATTCTCATACAAAAAGTTGTAAGTTCCTTTGAAGCCCCCAATCTTAGTCCCGCTCCATACGCACTCATTTTACCGATTCGTACAATTCCTTAGAAATGTTGTCGACTACTGCTGATTTCTTTTTCTTTATTTTTTGGAAGATATGTTCGAGGTCGATCTTAGAAACTTGCAGGATGTTATCCTCTTTTGAGGGTGGCCGTGTTGCAGTGCAATGGTAGTGTGGAGTGTTCAGTAGATAGACCGGACGCGTGGGCTCAAATCCCGCTCTGGGCGTCTACTTTTCTTTCATCCTCTTAGTTTTATTTGAACGCCCCTCTTGAGGTTATATGTGTGAAATGACTAACACCTCATTTACATCTACTGCACCCCAAAAAGAGGGAAGGCTGCTACCCTGATAGTACAATGGACCGGGAATTTGGTCTGAGTGGTCCAGATTAGCATAGGCCTCCTCTTTTTCATTAAAAAAAATCCTATTTTCGATCGGTGATGACTGCATTTGCAAGTCAGTCGTCATTGAACCTAGTGAAACCATGATTCTCATATCAGGAATATTTTTTATGAGCCATAAGTGTTTGACTCACGCCATAAGTATTTAACCCGCACAATTGGCCATTTATTTCTTCGATAAGAATACTCGACAGTGACTATTGGCTTGTAAAAAAAACTACAAGCCAAGTAAATCTTGTAGGATTATGTAAACATTTCACTTGTAGAAGATTTGGCAAGTCCTCCGTTAGTAAATTCATTGCCATGAAAAGCGCTTTCTCAAAAAGCCGTTCGGAACCGGCAGAAAATTGTAGGTCCCCTCCATTCCCTTACAAGGCATGGCTGTGAGAAATGCGCTAGGCCCAGAGGCGCCTCGTCCGTTGCGCCACCTTATTTATACCTATGTTTATTTTTCATCGCACCATGTGAGGCGATGAGAGTCTGTTTAAGATCAATTTATTGTAATCATCGGTTAAAAAAACTTTTTGTAGGCAGTGACTGCAAGTTTTTTGCTCCTTTAAGCTTACGGCTGGCGCCATGGTAACTCGTTCCATTATCCCTTCGAAATTCAATTGGCATCCCTCGTCTCAGCATGGAGCGTTTGGTGGCCACATGCACATGCAGAAGTCATTCGATAGACTCCTTTCTAACTCATTGCATGAGTGTTTTTCAGTTTGTTTTAGCAGTAGACGAACATTGGTGGAAAGTAGTTGAACGCAAAAAGTTCACCCAACATTGGTGGTCATTGAACTGCTTTCTGTATCTTACGATGAAATCTCTTCATATCACTTTTCAAAGTCACTCTTATCTTTTTTATAGAGGACCTTTGCGGGGCTCTTTGATGACAGCTTCATTTTAATTCAAGTTGTGGAAGCGTTCATCAAAATTTTAAATAAATGAGATTAGTGATATGGTGTTCAGGAACCAAGATGGGTCGCTTTACAACGGATGACACATCCACCATTCATCGTTGCATCTATTCGTCCACACATCCTCACAAGATTTTTTTAGCAATGTAACTTACTTTAAATACTTTGCTTTTACTTTAAGCATATAAATAAAGCCAGATGTTGACCTGCTTTCAATGCAATGCACCGTGCGACATAGATAGTCGCATCTTTATATTGGGTCGATTTACACAACTTGTTCGACAGCCTTCGGCTGATGCTGATGATGGATGATCCGGGATGGTCAGAAGTAGTTTGTACTTTGACTTATCCGACTTGTTTTCAGACTCCAATCTCAAACAATATTTTCAAAAATACTCCAAAACCATCTAAGAAGGCGAACAGTGGTCGTTTGAGGGTTCAATTTATCCAATATTAGTCGTTCAGACCATGTCCGTCCAACTAATTGTATTCAGTGTGAGCTGCCGTATTCATCTTTCGATCTACACGCTTCTTGTTTTCTTTCCTTTGCGTGTAGCTGTTAGTTTAAAAATGTTTGTTCGTTGAGCTATACCAAGGCTAAACCCAAGCTTTACCTAATGAGTTGTCAAAAAAAGATCAAACTGGGTTTTCTTTTGCCAAAAAGCGCTTCCCCACGAAACCATTACACGTCCCCATTTAAATAGACTACTCTTCTTTACCTGAACAGTTTGACATTAAGGGCCACCACAGGACAGACCCAGGTTTTCAACGAACAAACCTCATAGAACGAAAAAGAAAAACCTGTCCAGGATGTAAGCGTTGCCACTTGGTTTGGTTTGGTTGGTTTGGTGGGTGTTTGGTTGGTTTGGTTGGTTTGGTTGGTTTGGTTGGTTTGGTTGGTTTGGTTGGTTTGGTTGGTTTGGTTGGTTTGGTTGGTTTTTTTGGTTTTGTTGGTTTTGTTGGTTTGGTTGGTTTGGTTGGTTTGGTTGGTTTGGTTGGTTTGGTTGGTTTGGTTGGTTTGGTTGGTTTGGTTGGTTTGGTTGGTTTGGTGGGTTTGCTGGGTTTGGTTGGTTTGGTTGGTTTGGTTGGTTTGGTGGGTTTGGTTGGTTTGGTTGGTTTGGTTGGTTTGGTTGGTTTGGTTGGTTTGGTTGGTTTGGTTGGTTTGGTTGGTTTGGTTGGTTTGGTTGGTTTGGTTGGTTTGGTGGGTTTGGTTGGTTTGGTGGGTTTGGTTGGTTTGGTGGGTTTGGTTGGTATGGTTGGTTTGGTTGGTATGGTTGGTTTGGTTGGTTTGGTTGGTTTGGTGGGTTTGGTTGGTTTGGTTGGTTTGGTTGGTTTGGTTGGTTTGGTTGGTTTGGTTGGTTTGGTTGGTTTGGTTGGTTTGGTTGGTTTGGTTGGGTTGGTTTGGTTAGTTTGGTTGGTTTGGTTGGTATGGTTGGTATGGTTGGTTTGGTTGGTTTGGTTGGTTTGGTTGGTTTGGTTGGTTTGGTTGGTTTGGTTGGTTTGGTTGGTTTGGTGGGTTTGCTGGGTTTGGTTGGTTTGGTTGGTTTGGTTGGTTTGGTTGGTGTGGTGGGTTTGGTTGGTTTGGTTGGTTTGGTTGGTTTGGTTGGTTTGGTTGGTTTGGTTGGTTTGGTTGGTTTGGTTGGTTTGGTTGGTTTGGTTGGTTTGGTTGGTTTGGTTGGTTTGGTTGGTTTGGTTGGTTTGGTTGGTTTGGTTGGTTTGGTTGGTTTGGTGGGTTTGGTTGGTTTGGTGGGTTTGGTTGGTTTGGTGGGTTTGGTTGGTTTGGTGGGTTTGGTTGGTTTGGTGGGTTTGGTTGGTATGGTTGGTTTGGTTGGTATGGTTGGTTTGGTTGGTTTGGTTGGTTTGGTTGGTTTGGTGGGTTTGGTTGGTTTGGTTGGTTTGGTTGGTTTGGTTGGTTTGGTTGGTTTGGTTGGTTTGGTTGGTTTGGTTGGTTTGGTTGGTTTGGTTGGTTTGGTTGGGTTGGTTTGGTTGGTTTGGTTGGTTTGGTTGGTATGGTTGGTATGGTTGGTTTGGTTGGTTTGGTTGGTTTGGTTGGTTTGGTTGGTTTGGTTGGTTTGGTTGGTTTGGTTGGTTTGGTTGGTTTGGTTGGTTTGGTTGGTTTGGTTGGTTTGGTTGGTTTGGTTGGTTTGGTTGGTTTGGTGGGTTTGCTGGGTTTGGTTGGTTTGGTTGGTTTGGTTGGTTTGGTGGGTTTGGTTGGTTTGGTTGGTTTGGTTGGTTTGGTTGGTTTGGTTGGTTTGGTTGGTTTGGTTGGTTTGGTTGGTTTGGTTGGTTTGGTTGGTTTGGTTGGTTTGGTTGGTTTGGTTGGTTTGGTTGGTTTGGTTGGTTTGGTTGGTTTGGTGGGTTTGGTTGATTTGGTGGGTTTGGTTGGTTTGGTGGGTTTGGTTGGTATGGTTGGTTTGGTTGGTATGGTTGGTTTGGTTGGTTTGGTTGGTTTGGTTGGTTTGGTGGGTTTGGTTGGTTTGGTGGGTTTGGTTGGTTTGGTTGGTTTGGTTGGTTTGGTTGGTTTGGTTGGTTTGGTTGGGTTGGTTGGTTTGGTTGGTTTGGTGGGTTTGGTTGGTTTGGTTGGTTTGGTGGGTTTGGTTGGTTTGGTTGGTTTGGTTGGTTTGGTGGGTTTGGTTGGTTTGGTGGGTTTGGTTGGTTTGGTTGGTATGGTTGGTTTGGGTGGTTTGGTTGGTTTGGTGGGTTTGGTTGGTTTGGTTGGTTTGGTTGGTTTGGTTGGTTTGGTTGGTTTGGTTGGTTTGGTTGGTTTGGTTGGTTTGGTTGGTTTGGTTGGTTTGGTTGGTTTGGTTGGTTTGGTTGGTTTGGTTGGTTTGGTTGGTTTGGTTGGTTTGGTTGGTTTGGTTGGTTTGGTTGGTTTGGTTGGTTTGGTTGGTTTGGTTGGTTTGGTTGGTTTAGTTGGTTTGGTGGGTTTGGTTGGTTTGGTTGGTTTGGTTGGTTTGGTTGGCTTGGTTGGTTTGGTTGGTTTGGTTGGTTTGGTTGGTTTGGTTGGTTTGGTTGGTTTGGTTGGTTTGGTTGGTTTGGTTGGTTTGGTTGGTTTGGTTGGTTTGGTTGGTTTGGTTGGTTTGGTTGGTTTGGTTGGTTAGGCTGTTTTTGTTGGTATGGTTGGTTTTGTTGGTTTGATTGAGGGATAACAACCGTGCGAAAACATATAGAGCTTTTCCATTACTGCCATTACTAGCAGTCTAATACTTTGTCTTTAATAAACGTAGTTCGCAATATCTTTATATATATAATTCTGCTGTACGTGTGTATGTAATTAAACTCCTCCTAAACGGCTTGACCGACTTAAATGAATTTTTCTGTATGCGTTTGAGTGGCGCCCTGGATGGATTAGATTGACAAATCAGCCCGACAGATGGTATTGGAGTATAGTAAAATTGACAATTTCATTATTCTTAACTGTAATGAATTAAAAATTAAATTCAAACACTGATTTTTTTGTTGTTTTTTTTTTTGACAACAAAAAATTAAAATAATAAATTACAAATAATAAGGTTTGTTTTGAAAAATTCTTTTAATTTTTTGACTGATGTGATAAGAATAAAGATTTAAATTTTTTTTAAATTTATTGCACCTGAGTACCAAAGACAAATTTTTGTTTTTTTTATAATACGCCACACATCAGTGGGTTATGACTACCCTTATAATATTATAAAGCACACTGCGAGCTTTTAGGAAAATAGGAGAGGATTAAATAGGATACACCGATACACCTTGCTTTCGAACCTTTGTAAATCGTAATGTAGTTGAAATACAGAGCCAGGTAAATCATTCCACATACGAGTTGTGCGACTAAAATAAGAATCTCTATACTTGACTGTACGCCTGAAGTTGGGCTCAAGGTAAAACTGAGGGGCATTCTTAGCAAGGTGGGTGTTGCGTCTAAATTGTTTCAGGGGAGGAATGCAACTGACTACTTCACTAGAGAACTATTTGTGAAAAAAGCGATAATAAAGAGTGAGACAAGTAACGTTTCGACGATGTTCAAGAAAATCAGTCGATTCTACGATTTAACTATCACCCATCAGTTTTAACGCTATATTTTGTACCCTACCAAGTAGGGGCAAAGATGTTTGAGTAGCATCTGACCAGATATGGGAGTTATACTCCAGTTTTGGGCGGATGAAGGTCTTATAAATTGTAGCCAGATCAGAAGGTGTGAAGAACTTCCTTTATTGTCTTAAGAAACCTAAGCATTTAGCAGCTTCTTTGGCGACTTTAAATATGTGGTCATTCCAAGAAGATCGTCGTTTACACACATACCAAGTACATACTGACAGCGTTTTGGTTTCTTGGATGCAGGTACCATTCATGAATAATGGTAATGGGGGAATATTTAGATTCATCCTCAAATTTTCCCAGGAACGGTAATGGGAAGGCGATCGGAAATTCAAAAACCACTGGAACGATTTGTAATTTTTGTCGCTATTACAGTACGATGTCATCCCAATATTCCCATATTCCCAGAATGGGACGGGAACAAGAACATAAGCGGCCACCTGGAAAATACTGGACCAATTCCAAAAAATTTTCAACGTTAGAGTGTAAAGTGCTCCTGAGTAACAAAGACTATAATTATTTTCTTTACACATTCTTTCGGGAACGGAAGCGGGTATGGTGACATAATCAAGAACGTGGAAAGTACTTAACTAATTCCAAAAATTCTTTAATGGTTAGAGTGCTTCAACTTCAATGTCCCTGAGTAATATAGACTATAGTTCATCAACATTTATCCACAGGAACGGGAACCCGAATTCAAAAACCACTGTACTGATTTCAGTACGGTTTTCGCCATTATAATACGGTGCTACATAGACTATATTTCATCCCCATATGGGAATGGAACGGGAACTGGGACATATTCGGGAACCCCCACTCTACCACTAGAATAGAAACTTTGAAACTACTTTAATTAACTTTCAATTTGATGAACGTAGGGCCTGAGCTACGCCGGGCGGGTCAGCCAGTATTTTATAGAACTATTTTCCCACAATACTGATTGGGTTATCCATACGTCTAGTCGCTTGAATACATTCTAAGTATCTACAAATAGTAGTAGTTATAAAAAAAAATTTCTTACGACTTATCGTAAAATAATTTTGATCTTGAACCAACTAATACGCTCACTTCGTTGATAAGAAAAACGTGTTTTTCAATGAAAGAAACACAGACAATCTATTTTGTTATCACTTTGCAACTATCATTTACCAACTTAACATACCCCCATTTAGATAAAGAGGAAAAGATAATGAAATGAAAAGAATACTAAATCTTGATTTCAGTTTATAAACAATCATGACACCAACAAAGTCAGTCGAAACTAATGGCGCCATCAATTCATCGGTAAAGGACTCATCAACTACTGCTAGTGGCGGTCCAAATGCTTATGTGATACCAGATTGGATAAATGAGGATAATTTTGCTGGAGTTCTTGAGCAAAACTTCAAAGGCTTTAAAAAAATTCTGAATTTCGAAGTTGGTAAAACAGGCGGTGCAGGCGAGAACTATGCGTCAGTTATGCTGAGAGTGAAAACCAAGATTGAGCTCGAAGGTTTGTAGAGAACTCCTTATATTTTCTTGCGATTGTTTAAATTTTGCTGTTTTTTGTAGACGGTTCCACGAAAGACGTTCCGTTTATGATAAAAACTGTTCCACAGGGCGGTGAAGGAGCTCAATTGATTTCAGAAATGGGTGTTTTCCCTAAGGAATCTTCAATGTATGGTTCTTACTTACGTGAATTCGAACAAATGTATGCGGATGTTGGTAAAGAAGTCACACTTGGCCCAAAATCCTTTTCATTCAAAAATGACCCAGGAGCCATGTATGTCCTCTTGGAAGATATCTCTCCAGCTGGTTTCAAAAACGTCGATCGTTTGAAGTGCTTGGATAGAGATCACACAGAATCTGTACTAAAAATATTAGCGCAACTACATGCTGCGTCTGCGCTACGATATGCAACCAAAGGGGAGTACGAGGACAGTCTAAAAACATTTGTGTTTCATGAAGGCAATCGTGATCAGTTAGGGGATATGATGGTTCCACTTGTGACCGTAATGAAAGAATGCTTCTCAAAATTCGAAGGTGTAGCAAAGTACCTCCACATACTGGTGAGTTTTAAACTAAGATAATCTATTTAGACAGGTTTTGACGGTAGGCATGTTTTTTTTTCATTCTTTAGGCACCTAAGCTTGATGAATTGGTCGACCTTTACATCTCAGTGGGTAAGTACGATCCTAACGATTTCAATGTGATTATTCATGGTGATTTGTGGTCAAATAACATCATGTTCCGTCACAATGACGAGGGTAAGCGGGAACAAACGATATTAGTAGACTTCCAAATGTCAAGATACTCATCACCCGCCATGGATTTGTTTTACTTTTTGATGTCATCGCCAAGTTTGGATATCAAGCTGAGTAATTTCGACGACTTTGTTAAACTTTATCATGATCACTTGATTGAGAATCTTAAGCTGTTAAACTATCCCAGAAAGCTTCCAACTTTGAAGCAATTGCACATGGAGTTGTTGGCACACAGTGCAATGGGTAAGAAAAAATGAAATACAAATTTTAATCTCATCTGAAAAACGATATCGTTGCGATAGCATTAACAACAATCACGGGTGTCCTGGGAGTGATGCTACTTGATCCATCTGAAAATGCTTCAGTTGATAGTTTTTTCGATGAAGGAGAACAGGCTACTAATTTTAGAAGGCAGTTGTTCGAAAATCCACGGTATATCAAGCAGTTGGAAGCTATTTTGCCTTGGATGTACAAAAGGGGATATTTGGATAGTAATTAACGAGTTAAAAGAGTTTTGTGTTGTTAGATAAAATAAAATTACAGAAAAAAAGATTCTGAGAGTTGTGACTCGGACATCTGAACATGATTATGATTACGTTACGTTAGATGTGGTCAGAGATTTACATACGCAAAACGTTCACTGAAGCTATTGGAGGTCATATGTATGTTTAGCTGGTCTATAAGATGTATGTGATTTTTTAGTGTTGTGTGGTGATCCTTTAGTATATTTCAAAGACATCTTCTTACAAATAAAGAGATACATATCTCCCTCACCATGCACCGGTAAGTAAACATTTTAGCAAATGACATCGAATGCCTGATCTAGAAGAAAAACTCGGAAAAGTAGTGAGGCTTACGAAGGTTTCCATAAAAGTGCCACTATTTCGGAATAGAAGTGTTGGCCAGTGCTTGCGAATAAATAGAATGACTTGAAGACTCGACTTTTGTCAGAATAAGAACAGAAGAGACAACAGTCCCTTCTCAGTAACATGACTCTCGATGAAAAGCCACCAACTTAGTTCATATAACAAAGAGAGCTTGCGTCACTCACAATTTCGAAAGGTATCCCCAGAAATTTTGGGATAAAACAACTGCCTCAAAACTGACAGATTTGGCGGAAAGAATCTTTGATTTATGTATACTAACGTACAGACTGTCTCAACACCACTGTACGTCGCACTCTGGGGCAAGACAGGTCGTTTTGTGGTATTAATTATTTTCAATATGAATTGAGAGCTGTTTTGCAACCTTTTGTGATTTTATGATGAAAACGCAAAAGATTCTTGCATGAAGCCTAAGAAAAAAATTGGGGGACGCTGTTCCCCTCGCCTAGGCGGAAGGTATCGATTTTGTGAAAAGTTGACTTAAGTTAAAAAAAAACTTTAAAAATTAACTAAAGGTCAAATGGTAATCCGCTACAGCTTTTTCGAAAGCACATACCACAATTTGATTCCTATACACTCAAACAAAATTTGTTTGAGTGTATAGCAGGGGTGGATCTAGAAAAATATTTCGGGGAGAAGGGAAGGTTCATTGATCATTGCAGTTAAAAGTAATATGATTATATCTATTGTTCTTGGCCTTTTCGACATTATTTCGATTGTCTCTTCGTAGGAAATTTCCATATCTCGAAACACGTTCAACACCTCGAACCCTTTCAATAGGTCTTGGGTTGTTTTATTTCGCAGATACGTTTTCAATCTGCGCAGAGATGAAAAATTCATGGAATATACGGACATAAGTAAAAGGGGGAGACTTAAACCTTTTAACCCTACAAATCTATACAGATTTTGTTTTTATAAATTGATTTTTTTTTTTTATAATTGACGCGCACATCATGGGGTTATGACTACCCTTATAATGTTATAGAACACATTTACATACCATTTTCAGAATCCACTGAACGATCACTGTATGATCACTGAACGGTCACGGTTTCACAATAGTTCTTGCTTAAAAAAAAATATAAGAATTTATGTAATATTTCAAAAAGTGTGTGACTCGTGATCGAAACTTCGAAACAGAAGAGGAGTTGCCGAATGTGTTGGCTTGTATGCAGCTTGCCCGGTTTCTATAGAAAAAGCTGATGGAAAATTCTACATCTTCCCTTCGATAATACTCAAGTGAGATTGTGAGGCTTTGAATGGTGAACGCAGCAGGTGGTAAAGGTGGTAAATCCTTTCAAATATGCCACTTTCCCGTTGAAAAAATGTTTGGGCATTTCTTCCACTTAATATCGTTTCAATCCATTTTTTCCATTTAGTCCTAAGAAGCACTTTTGCACAGAAGAATTTGACGCCACTATAACACTAAAACTTTTTTACGTCACTTTTTCTCATGCGTTTTTGACAAGCACTGATGTGCTCGTCAAACGCCGAGCTCAATATAAAGCCAAGGGCTCATGAGCAACTTTGTTTTAGTTTTTGTTTGGTTCTTTTTTGAGCAACTCACAGTAAGCTTTTATAATTGCATGCATAAAGCATGCAACGTTTTCGTTTAGTTTGTTCACTGATGTCCTTGATGTGGAGTGAAGGACCTCCGTGGCCAAAGCAACACGATATATTTTAAACTAGGTGTGCCAGCGACCTCGTCCGCAAGAATTGGCATAACTTTTTTATTTATCAACCGATTGACATGAAATACAAACTAAATGTTAAGTGAAGCTCACCACAAAATATTACCGAAAACCCCACCTAAACAAACAAACTGTTACGTTTTTATTATATGTAAGATAAGATAAGAAGATAAGATAAGATAAGATAAGAAGATAAGATAAGATAAGATGAGATAAGAATAGATAGAATATAGAATTGATAAGAATAGATATACCTAGATGATTTTTTTAATTTGAAAATGATTAAATTTGATGATAAGTTATCACTGACCGTTTTATTTTTTGCGTTTTTTAATTCCTGGCTGAATAGTAAAAGCCAAAGTGAAATAATAAATGGTTATCAAGTTTTTTTAGTGGCAAAACTGTGCTAGAAGCAATGAAAACATTTCTTGATCTTTTATAAAGTGGCACTACGCTACGTTATAGTCAAATTATAAGTGGTGGACCTTGATCACTGTCACGTTTCCTTTTCAGCTTCTACCCCATGACGTACAATCGCTTTGTGTTCGTTTTGAACTTTCGTTATGAATTTTGTTTTTAATTTTTACTGTCAAAGCGAGAGCTGAAGTAACGTTACGTTGTCTTGTACACTAACCAAAATAACATCTATGGCGTTGCGACAGTGTGATAGGAATATAGGATATACTAACTTCCTGGATTGAACTCACAAACTTCAGGCAAAGCCATAAACAAACATAGTTGATCGCCAGCTCTTAGTTGGTCAGTTTTGCCAGCTTTTTGGTTTCTATGTTTCATTAGTATGTAAACTTCAAGTCCTGATTTCATTGATGAAAGCACTGCACTTACTGTGGAATGAGGTTGGACCGTCATTTGCAATGTTCATTGCTTTAACATGGTTCAGGTATCAATATGACTTACTTACTTGCGTCTTACTCTGAATTTGTTGAAAGAAAGCGATAGCTCTTAAATACTGCAACTAAGCAAAAAAAAAAAAAAAAACTGTCACTCTGCGGCCCCTGTCATATTTTCAGCGAATGTTAGGAAAACGAATTATGCACCCTATTTTACTCTCACCCTTAATATCACACGGAAAACTAAATTGAAAAGGGAAAGGGTAAGCGGTTTTAAACTCTAATCCACTTGTTCTGCACGTGGTTGAATACATTTAATTGTTTTGATTCTTTAATCGCACTAGGGCGACCAGCCGGGGTGTTGTAGAACTTTCAAGACAAGTTGAACGCCGAACGCGTGACACACTTGTCGACTTTGAAATTCCTTGACACTTATCCTTAATCCTTTCTATTCCGGTTCCGGAACTTCCGGTTCACACAGCTCTTTGATTGACGATATTTTAATTTAGTAAATAAATAACAACAAATTATACAAAATCAAATTTCAACTAAATTTAACAACAAAAACAAATTTCAAAATGGAACCTAAGCGATGCTATGTCCATACGGTGAAACAAAATCTCTCTGAAACGATGGATGCAGATGATGTCCAGGATGATGATGTCCGTTCATTCCCGAGTAAATTTCTGGTGATCGATTTTTGTGAGAATTCGCTGGAGTACCAGTTAATAGCTCGGTCATGAAGCCGATGTAGGTTATAGCCAAGCGCAATGTCTCTATGCGGGAAAGGCGTTTTTCGTATGCAAAAGTTGGAACCTTTAAATAGATTTGATAATAAAATTTTGTTTATTTAAAAAGTAAATTATTTTTACCTTTCTTCTCAGCTTATCGAAGGCTTCGTTTAAATTGAACATTCTTCTGCGCTCTCGAATGTTTGCGGCACGACGTTGAGCCATCGACGCAACACGCCGTCTGGGTTTTTTCGATGACGGGTTGGATGGCGCCGGAAGACCTCCACGTGGGGAGAGACGTTGATTTACCAAACTGGAGACTTGAGATCGAGGCCAAATAGCTGCAAAATAAGATTAAATTTTGGAAGTGTTTATTTTGATGTCAAAATTTAAGTCCGGTCGTAAAGCTTTAGCTTGAAATTGTAATGCTAAAATAAAAACTTTCTGATGGTATATTGCCCAGTATTCACAATGCAGCTACAACGAGAGACACTATAATCAGTCGAGTGAAGGGTGTAGCATTGTCTTTCAAACAAGGTCTTGCGGATGATAATTCGCTATGGTCAATAAAATTTTCAGAGAGCGAGCAGCGAGGTACATTTCGTCGCATGATTGCCAACCAAGATGAACAAACCAATTATGGAATAGATACTCTATTGTTCTGCATCGCTGTTGCGGCGACATCTTTCAGATACAAGGGAGAAGAAACACCACTTCAGTTGAAGCTTGGTATGATGCGGATTGCTTTTGGGCGTGAAACAAATCTTTTCGCTGTTTTCGTGACGCAAAAAAATCAGCATCTCTGTCCGCTAAAGTAGCCTACCAAAACAGCCAATACAAAGTTTAAAAATATGTGCAAAGAAAAACGAAAGCAATGTTGGAAAAATCTCTCACGAAAAATAACTGAAGTCAAGAACAGCCGTGATTTCTGAAAGTTAGCTAGAACGATAAACAGTAAAGACGTTAAAGTTCCCGTATCCAAGTAAGAGCAGAAGTTTTAACGGACTACTTCAAAAATTTGTTGAACCCTATTAGCACCTCAAACTTTCATCTGTTCGCTCTCCCTCATACAGAAAACGAGTACCTAGATGACGCGATTACTTTAATGGAAGTAACAGAAGCTATCAAAGCAGCGAAGCTCAATAAAGCACCTGGAGAAGACCGTATACCTTACGAGTCTTATAAGCACTCCACTCAAAAATTTCAACAAGGTCTCACAAAGTGTTTCAACCACATTTTCAACGATTTGGAATGGAATTTGGTTCTTGAATTCAGTGATGAAAATCTTCACAGCAGTACTTCTCAACCGCTTAACGAATTGGGTAACGGAAAACAAGCTCCTCAGTGAGTTCCAAGCAGGCTTTGGAAGAGAATACTCAACCCTGGATAACATTTTCACTCTCACAACCATAGCGAAAACGTATCTGGATAAAGGAAAGAATTTATACGCCTTCCTCGTAGATTTTAAAGCGGCCTTCGATTCAGTAGACAGAAATGCTCTTTTCCTTTAACCAAGCAATATAGGTGTCTACACCAAGTACCTAAAAACTATACAAAGCCTGTATTAAAACAACCAAGCGGCAGTGTGGGATGGTAATCAGTTATCTAACTGGTTTGATACCAAAAAGGGCGTGAAACAAGGATGCTTACTTAGCCCATTACTCTTCTCACTGTATTTAGATGATATAACATCCTTCATCCCATGCGGAATCGTGTTTCAAGGAGTCAACACCAATTGTTTGATGTATGCTGATGATAGTGTGCTGCTAGCAGAAACACCGAATATGATGCAACTTACGGCCAACAAATTGCAATAATACTGATGCCAATGGAATTTAAAAGTTAATACCAAGTCAAAAATTATGATTTTTAGAAACGGTTCAGGGCGATATGCCAGGGAAGAAAAATGGACATGGGAAGGCGAGGAACTTGAAAAGGTAAGAGAGTACAAATATCTAGGAGTTATTTTGAACTCTAAACTCTCTCTTGAGAAGCACTTCCAATCCAAACTCCAGGAATCTAAAATTGCAATTAACTGCAACTGGGAAAAAACAACATTGCAGCAAGTGTAAAATACAAATTATTTCAAGCCGTAGTAAGAACTTTTACTCAGCACAAATTTAGGGTATATTCCAACACGAGGATGTAGGAAAACTACTGAGATAATTCTTAAAGAAAATTTTTCGCTTGCCAAAAAACACACCTACGTACACGCTTCATTTGGAACTATATTTGTACACACTAAAACTGCTTTTCAACTACATAAGAAAAGTATTGGAGTATGACCAACATAGACTACCCAAAATTGTGGCTTCGCATATAATGCATCGCAGAACCAAATTCTTTGGAGAATGGTTAAGGTTATGCACAGAAAACAACGTTGATGAAGTTAGTGACAATCCTGCTACATGGAAAAAACCGTTGGATTTTTTGTGGAACACAATCAAAGAGAGGCAGTTTAAAATGTATCACGAATAATTATTTTAACGATAGTAACAGTATTGAGACCATATCAACCATTTTCAAATCAAGAGAAGAGCTTTTGTGCCTCAACTATATACCACATCGAAGTGATCGCCCTACGGCACAGAAGATGTGAAACATTTCATTGGAATCTGCCCAATACTCAATGGCATCAAACGCTTCCACTTTGGTAAAACAACGCTCACTAACGAGGAACTGCAAAGCATTCTAAATGAAAGCAACTGGTCGACGCTAGTTAGTTTTGTAAAAACTATAATACTAAAAATAATAATAATAAAAAAATAATAATAATAATAATAATATTTTATTGATTTATATTTGTATCTCTACTTATAAAATCATCTGATATTTGAATATTTTCTTTCTCTTTAGGCTGACGGCAGACGCCATGCTCTTTTTGTGTATTTAGTAAAACTATGCAAAAACAAACTTTTGTACATGGTTTAATAAAATCACACATTTACTTTACTTACTTACTTACCTTTCGTCGCATAACTACTCTGATACATCAAATTACATTGATGTTTAACTTCAAAAGTGTCTTTGGTAGAGTATCTAAAAGAAATTCGAATAGCACATATTTGAAGGCTCTTGAGATTATAGCAGAGTGAGTTTCAGCCATCAATCCTTTTTTTTTAACGTTGTAGAGCGATTCTCTGACTGAATTTGAGTTCAGGGCAAAGAAAAAATTTCGAAAATAATAGTTTGCTCTCAACGACAAAACTGTTGTCGACAGTGTAAATACAGAGGAAAGTTGGCCGACTCGGGTAGTAATCGACACCATTAGTAAGTAGAATGGCATTACAAAGTTTGCAGAGCTTCAAGGACTAGTGCACTTCTGTCAGCCATATACCTTGTGAGGAATCGAGCTGGAGGTCTACAAAGTGTAAGCAGACCTCCTCGTTTTCAACTTTTACGTATCCCTGTCCGTACGTAAAAGTTGAAGGCTCGAATCGCAGAAGCATCAAATTACTTTTTCAGGGGTACTTAGCACTCTAAGTACCCAGGGCCACGGATGTTGAACTCCACCAGAACGCAAACGACGATGTTGTGTAATGAAGCATTTTTTAAGCTCAAAAAAAAAAAAAAACGTTTTCTATACTTTTTACAACTTTTGGGCTGTCAGGAGAGCCTGCGTTCCATCCTAGCCATGGGACTTCAAAACTAAAGTCCTTTTATGTTTCTTCGAAAAGGAATGGCCAATACTCTGGTCTATGTAGTAAACATTTTTCTGAATGAGAACGTCAGAGACATGGATACGCTGATGACGGTGCTGTGGTGATAACGCAAGCGACACCGAAAGCGCACAAAGAAAGCTAAACCAAGTTATGCGAAAGACACATTTTTGGATGGACGAACATGGGCTGTCTCTGGCTACTGAGAAGACTGAAGTAGTAGTTTCAACAGAAAATCGAATTCCCATACGGCTACGGCTATATAGACTTCCACATCGAAACCGAAGTTACAAAGAGCAAAAACTAACCACGCGGGAATAATGCCCTATACAAAAGAAGCTTTTGGGACCAGATAAGGACAGCCGCTGAACGCGCTGTACAAATTTACAAGCTACCTATTTACACTGACGACAAATGCTGGTGGACCATTCGCGAGCAAACGGGGTCTTCTTCTGGAACAACACACTCAATTCTGCCAAATGGAAGCGAGGTTTGAGCTGAAGCACTAAAACAGGAAAAGTAGCGGAAACTACTAGCATCGGTACAAAAGCGCTCGCCGTGCTTTGTGAATAGCGAGCGCGTACCGCACTGTGTATAAGCAGTCAGCAGTTGTTGTTGTTTTAGGTGGTGTCGTTCTAATTGACCTCGTCGCAACACAAAGAAGATACATACATGAAAGAAATGCAGAAATCGGTGTGGATGCGACGAACACGGAAGCGAAAGCGATCACTCAGCAAAAGTTGCAAAAACGATGGGAGTCGGAAAACAGAGAGCGCCGGACTACTAGGTTGATCGGAGACCTTAAGCGAATAGAGTTACCGAAACACACAGTGAAGTGGACATCTACGTCACACAGTCCCTCACCTGTTACGGGTATTTCTTCGCTTTCCTGCACAGGATTGAAAAAAGAAAAAGCCCTCCGTGCCAATCGGACATTCGTTGAAAGACGACGCGACGCTTATCATACAGTATTCAATTGTAGAAGATGATGGGAATATCTTAGTCAGGAAATAAACAGAAATATCCGACAACGCAGCTTAAATAATATTATTAGTATCTGTATCAAAGATATCATTTAACAAAGTATAAATTGCTTTAATAAATACCGGGAGCTTTGTTTTCTTTGATGCTTCAACTGCTAGGACTTGAGTTTCAAGAATAATAGCTCCCTTCTGTTCTGACATTATGGTCTCAAAGCAAAATAAAATTTTCTGAACAAAACTATATACACAACGCACTGAAGCGATGCAAAAAATTTTTCGTTTCATGGCCAGTGACTAGATTCAATGAGCAATGGCGATAAGCCTAGAATTAAGGCTTGTAAAAGCCAGCAGGAAAGGTAAAAAAAAAATCGAAAAAAATACATAACTTGTACGACTATCGCGAACGCCATCCTCTAGACCTAGAAGAAGTTACACTGGCTCTTTGTAAGCTTAGATCAAACTTTATTTGGAAAGGATAACACAACAGGAAGAAATAACGCTCAATTCTTCGGATCCTAAAAAGGAATAAGCTTCGTCAGCCATAAAGGATCTTGCCTGGTGTAATATGCGCACCTATATAAAAACCCACGTCAACAATTAAATACCTCTTTATCAATGCGGCTTAGAACCGGTAACGTCCGCAATTCACAAAACTTTCACATTACAGCCAGATCTTGGAAAAAACATGGGAATAAAATAAACCGTGTACGTACCGATTACAAGGCCGCAAATGGCAGTATCTAGATCTACCCAGAAGAGATGTAGAGAGCAATGTCTAGTTTTAACATCCCTACAAGACTATCCAATTGATTTTAGGGAAACTTCGTTGCCCCGTCAATGCAGGCAACGGACTTTCCGAAACATCAACATCATGCTTGAAAGAAATGTACAAAGCTCACACGTCAACACCAAAGGAATAATCTTTCAAAAGTCTGTACAACTACTCGCCTACGCAGATGATATTGACGTTAAAGAAAGAGCAAGCGTTGTGTCATATAGGTATGTGAGTGGTGAAGCAGAAGTGCCAAAATGGGTTCCATATAAGTAGTTAATGAAAGAAAAACGCAGTATATGCTGTCATCAAACAAGGACACATAACATCGGTGAATTGAACAAAGTGTCTCAACAGAAAGACATAACCTCGAGGCAGTACAGGATTGCATCTACCTATAGGATCCGCTATAGACACGGAAAACAACATCAGTGCGGAGATCAAACGGCCTTCAGTAATGAACACAACAGACAACAGTGCAATTAAGAAATCACAAAATTATCTAGAAGTAGAAGAAACAATCAAAAACTGGGTGTGTATGCTAACGACACTTCAGATCCACAGCGAACTATAAGAAGTGTGTGTCAAGAGGAATCCCACAATTGGGTATGCTCTTACCCCTCCTCTGGATCCTGGTCATGAACGAAATCCTCAAAGCTTCCAAAAAAACAATAGTGTCAAATTGGTAGCATAAGCCGATTACTTAGCTCTTCTGGTGACGCACGGGAGAAATTCCTACCGCTACAAGCGGCCAATTGAATAATGAAATACAAAAGGTCTACGCTCGGACGACACGGCGACGGACGTCTCTTAAATGGAAGTGGGAGCAGGTGCAGGTTTTTTTTTCAGTATTCCTTAACCTTGGCAGTTCATTTGACCTTCCTTACCACAGCAGTGTCTTCCAAGCCGAGATCTTGGCAGTTACAAACGCTGCAAAACAGATGTTTATGATGGCGCTATCATATGCTCATATAAATTTTTTCATTGATAGCCAAGCAGCAATAAGAACAATTTCTGCCACTTTTATCAAAACCAAGTTTGTTTCTTGCTGTCAGAAAAGCAAATGGTTCTTGGCGAGCAGCATATAACGTTAGACTCTGCTGGGTTCCCGGTTACAACGGCATACCGGGCAACGAAAAACGACGATCTTGACAGCAAAGGCTGAAAACTTGACCCTTCTCTCATTGATCAATCAGTCAAAATACCATCATCATCTCATCTCCAGGAAACTTTGGCCAAATACGATAGGAACAGATCTAAATGACTTTTATCCCAGAAAAGGATTTTATTACAATCTCTTATCAGTATTCTAACAGGACATAACATAACCAACTAGGTTAGGTACCCCAAAAAGAAAATGGTTCTTTGCATCGATGACTTATGTAGAAGATGCAGTATACCACTCACTTCCTGTTCCTTTGCCACTGCTCAGCAATCTACAAAAGCAGGGAAAAAAATCTTGACAGTTACTTCCCCAAACGAGCCTGTTGAACTTCATTAAAGCCACAAATTGTCAAAAACTGGCAATCCATAGAATCATAGGTTCTTAGCTTTATAGGACCTCACAGCACTCCAGGGTATCTCAATGTATCCCCATTGATCTAAGTGTTAAGGAAATAAGATCAATTCTTAGTCCATTCTATGTATATTGTAATGAATATCTTTCCTCAAATATTTAGACTTGTTGGTAATTTCATCAACTGTAAAAAATCTCGTAGCAAAACCTTTACTACCGGGGCCAGGGCATCTGATGATAACAATTGCCGTCGTTGCGTCGGCCGTCGGAACTTAACTTCACAACACCGTGACTTGCGAGCTAAACACTACACCATGTAAGGATATACAGATACACTCAGCATAAACACGTGAGTATGAAAATATATTCGCATGCACAAAGTATAAAAAGTACACTGTCCTATCAAATGGACACAATTTATTAACTTTCTTTAACAAGGACTTTTTTCTATTTGACACTATTTGAAGTTTTTTTCACAAGGCGTTTAACCAGGCCAGTCATGGTATGTCATTGGTTATGTCCAACTAGCAAAGTATTAAAATTAAGAGTCGATTTATTCACTTTGGCAAATCACAATATAGGTACATAGCTTCAGAGCAGAAGTGTTTTTTTTTTCACATGGATACAAACCTAAATCGGAGCATGGAAATCCAGCAATTAATTCCTGATATGGTACAATTGGAGGTGGTGGCGGCGCCTCTTGACCCCACAATGGGGTAAATGGAACTTCTGGCATGTATCCCGATTCTGGATGATGCTGCATAGTCATCAATGAATAGGGAGAAAATTTTGTGAAATCAATTTTCACAAATATTTACAACTCGACACTGATATTTTTCTTTTTTTATATTTTGTTTGAATTATTTACACTTGCTTGATTTTTTTTTTAATATTTTTTTATTTTCTAGCTTTCTAGAGACATGATTTAAATTTTTTTTACTGAATAAAAATTGCAACACGACTAACGATATGACTTTGGTGTACCTACTAGAGATGGAAGACAACGACGAACTGATACAGAATTGGATGAAAATTTAACATCCTGCAAAAGTCAAACATCCCCTTAAGAGTTCCCTGTTTTCTTCACAAAGGAAGCCATTTTGGCGCAACCATAATTTCAGGGATGGTAACAGTTTTCTGTACTGTGATTGGTTACAGTTGGCCAATGACATTATACAGAGGGTGTGATGGGCGAAGTTGGAAAAGGGTGAGTGTGAACTATGGGGAAGGTTTTGCTTTGGTGTTTGGGGTAACATAAGTGCGAAAGGAATTTTACTTTAATATTTCAATAAAGGTATCAGTGAAGCGATGCAAATTAGGTTTGAAGTAAAAAGAAAAGGAATTAATTTATTAAAGGTCGATCGCAAGTTTTTGGTTTTCGTTTAATAGCGAGACTAGCGTTAATCTATGAAACTAATCTATACACATTAGCGTCAAAACATTTGGCTTTTGAAAATACCTATGTAATGCATATAGGTAAACATTCAACAATGGAAAGTACACACAGGCAATAACCTATCTACGAATCAATAAAAACCACAATAAAGTATTCGACTCGAATGTGGCCTCAAATTGATGGACTTCTAAAATTTGATAGCAGCGATACATTTCGTGTCTTGTTAGCGAAGTTCACACTGGATGGTCAGATGTAATTTGCGTTCAGACTTATCAGACTTATCGTCCAACATAATGACAATTTATGCTCCTCCGCTCCGTCCAACTTAAAGATTTTCAAAAATATTTGAAAACTATTCAACTATTCAACAAAATGTCAGCTTACTAACGAGCCTACTCGGGTTTCAAATATCAACACTGAACACTCTTGACTTATTTCTCACTCCGAAAAATACAGGGTTTTAGTATCATTTCCTCTAGGCAAATCGGACCATTGTGTCATATCGGTAGGTTTCACATATTCCGTCACTCCAAAAAAAGAGTCCCTAAAAGAACTATGTGGCAGTACGAGAAAGCCAATTGGCCAATTGAATTGGTTATTGACTTATTGTGCTTTCTCGCCGGAAACGTTGACGCATCAGCTGATATGATATCTAACGTAATTCTCAACGGCATGAGAAATTTCGTTCCACACAGAACAAATACAGCCCAATTCAGAATATTCCCGGGGAAAACAACTCTCCGGGAAATGTATTCTCCCGGAAGCAGAACTCCCTTATTCTGAATTCCCCGGGAGGACCCTTTTTCCTTCGAAAGCGGGAAAGAGAATTTTGAATGTTCGAAACCTCTGTTTCGCGGCGTTTGACACTTCTATTGAATTGTAAGCAAAATAACTTCTATCATTTGCTGTTATGTTATGTTTTATTTGTCAATCTGGCAGACGGCAATTGCCATGCTATAATGATTTTTGTTAAGTAAAAACTAGTGATGTAATGTAAATTTTACTGATTCAATAAAAATCTGTATCTAATCTAATTCAAATCTAATCATTTGCTGTTGTTTTATTATAAAAAAAAATATTAAAACATGTTCAGTATTGCTTTGCGAACTTTGCTTGAGGAAGAAGAAATAATAGAAAGTCAATATCGACAACCAATGGTTATAAGAAGATGTTTGAGAGATAGTTCAAACCCTTTAGAATTACCTCAATCGTTGTAAGTACATTCATAAATCTATTCAAATTTTTCCAATTATTTCTCGATATTTATTTGTTTTATAGGTTTCAAAAGTATAATAGAGTAAATAAAAGTTGTTTTAAATATTTATTGGATGTCCTCAATGGATCATGCCGACCAAACACGAAGCGCTTTGGAATTCCAACAGTAATAAAATTAAGTGCATGCTTACGTTTCTTCGCCGAAGGAGGATATCAGACTGGAGTTGGAAACAAGTACAGTATTGGTTTGGCTCAATCAAGTTTTAGCAAGGTGCTAACCGAGGTCCTGAAAGTATTTGAGGAGAAGTTATGTCCACACTGGATTCAAATGTGCACAACGATAAAGGACGTCTTATACTAGGCTGGGGCCCTTGGGCACACAAGAATTTGGGGCCCTTTTACACAATAAAGAAAGTTAATATACTAAAATTTTTCTCCTATGATCGTTTACATTTATTATAGGTAATATACAGTTTGATAAATAATATGTGATTGATGATATTCGTATGCTGCTATATTCGTATTTTCTGGATTTTTGTTGAGCAAAATCTTCTATTATATCGTCAAATTCAATTTTTTGGAGGATATCACTTTCTACACACATTATTGACTTACGCAGTAAATGAGAAGTGGAAGTGGGAACATGAGGACCTGGAGGTTGTAAAAGAGTACAAGTACCTTGGAGTCATCTTAACACCGCAGCTGTCGTTTAAAAAACACCTGAGCGCTAAACAGATAGAATCAAAAAAAGGCCATAAATTGCAGTTGGAAGGGTGTACTTAGTAAAAAATATGTAGCTCCGAGTGCCAAATATAAACTTTTCGAAGCCGTAATGAGGTCGATAATGTGTTATGCTTGCCAGGTTTGGGGGTTCCTCCAATACGAAGAAGTAGAAAAGTTGTTGAAGTTCTTTATAAAAAAAATGTTCTGGCTCCCGGAAAACACGCCTACTTATATGTTACATCTGGAGACTGGTGTTTTGCCGTTGTATATATTTTCACTCAAGTTGCACCTCAATTATATTTTAAAAGTTACTGAACTTCCCCCTCATCGTCTTCCTGGAACTATTGCAAGGCATCTACCCAACCATAAATCTCAGTTCTTTACTGAGTGGTCAACTTGGGAGCGGACTCACAATGTACAGTTAGATACTGGAAACCGGGACGGAGACTTGGAAACGTAGCTTTGATGTGCTGCTAGCTAAGATTGAACAGGACAGCTTCTCTAAATTTACGGTTTTGGCGAACCGGAGCGAGACTCGAAGTATGTACAAGTGCCTACAACACAACCTTGGATCAAACAACTATTTTGATGATTGCTACAACCTAGAGACTATATCAACTGTATTCAAAACGAGAGGAGAGTTACTGCACCTTAATTATCACCCATATAGCTCAGAGGAAAACACGGACTGTACTCTCTATAACCACCGACCACCGAGCAAGAGAAGATGTATTCCACTTCCTAGGAACGTGCCCAATTCTTGCTGCAATTAGAAGACAACACTGGGGAAAAAATATATTAACTATAGATGAGGCCAAGGAAATCCTAAATGGATCGGATTGGAACATTTTAAGCAGTTACGTAAAAACAGCGCTGAGATACCGCTACCAAATCCTGAATGAAGCATTTTAATCCTATTTCTGTATAACAAACAATCGAAACAACTCCTTACCTTAGATTATGAACGAATCAAAGACTTATTTGCCTATTTATCAATTCAACTTAAAAATAGCTTGAAAATGTTAAAAAGCTACATAATGTTGCACTATTGATTTATTTGTTTAAATTATACTCTTTTTTTCTGGCTGACGGCAAAAGCCATGCCATAATTGTGAAGTTGTAAAAAAACTAAAAACCTTTAATTTTGTTAAAAAAAACTCACATACACTACTACTACTACTACTACTACTACTACACATTATTGATAAATTACTCAGCCGCTCTTGTGACATTGTGGTTCGCAATCCATTATTTATCCTTTTAAGCCTTGAAAATGACCGCTCTCCAGTACAATTAGTAACCATTAGGCAAAGGAAGATTCGGGTAGCAATTTCAACGTTTGGAAAAGTTTCTTCCAATTTATCTGTCTTTATTAGGTTATGTAAAGTTGAGATATTTAAATCCACTGATTGCTTTGATATGTTTTTTTAAATATTGGCTTAAATGAAAACATTTTGTTTTGAACTCGTACGCATTAATATCTTCATAATAAAATTCTGCAAATTCTTTGCACTTTTTTGTTAATACGTTAGATTCGATCGTTGTTAACTGACAAAGAAAACTGAATCGATTACCAATTTCTTCTATGCTGCCGAACGTTTTTTTAAATGTGTATTTAATGTGTCAATTATGGGAATGAAAGTATTAACACGAAACTTTTCCTTGCTTTTCAACTGTGCAGTCTCCGATGTTCCTTCCTTTAGTGATACGTGTGCTGCGATTTTTTTCGTTCAAATGTATCTTTGTAGTCAGCATCTGGAATTTTGTATTTAGCAGCCGTTTCGTACTGATCAAAATTATTGCGTGCGCTATTGATATAACTGATCAGAGATTCGTAAAGTTTTTTTTTACAACATCCATGGTCGTAACGCTATTCTTTGTAAACTTAGATTTGTTTTATTCATTATTTCCAAAAGATCATTTCATATAACCGTAAGGAGAGCAGTCTCAAATTTTCCCATTTTTTTGGCTAGGCTTTGGGTTTCTTGTGTCTCCTGGTTAATTGGTGTCACTTGCGATTGAAGACAATGCTTCAGATATATTGAAATAACTGTTTTGCAGTGCAGACCATCTAGTTTCCGAAAGAGACTTCAAGACCTTATTTGCACCTAAATTTTCCAACGTTTGGTCAAAACTGCAAAAAAATTTAACAATTTTTGTACAAATTGAAAGAATGCTACTGCTTCCGTAACACACTCAGCAGCCTGAACACCCACTAAATTTAGCGAATGTGCCGCACAAGGAACGTAAATTGCAAATTCACAAACTTCTTTTATTCTTGACTGAACACCAGAGTACTTTCCAGACATATTTGATGCATTGTCGTAGCTCTGCCCACGACAATCTTTTATAGGAAAAGGGTTATGAGCCCGACAAAAATGTTTTCAGAATAAATGTGTGAAAAAATTTGTCGGCCTTCGGGGCCTCCCTGAGGATGGGGGCCCTGGCACGGGCCCCGTGTGCCCTTATGGTAAAGACGGTATTAACAACGATTGCAAACAAAAGAAAAATTGCGTTGGCGTTTTACACAAAACACAACTTTCCCGGTATTGTCGGTTGTGTTGATGGAACGCTCGTTTGGATTATTGCTCCTTCTACAAACAAACATTTGTTTTACAATCGTAAAGGAAATTACAGCCTCAATGTTATGCTCGTTTGTGACAATGAGTTGAGAATACAGTACGTCGATGCTTCCCATCCGGCGCAGGGGCATAAGACCCAGGGAACTTACGCCCAATCAAAAAAATTGGGCTTTATGACCCACCAGAGTGGGTCATAAGGCCCACTTTGCGATTGGGCCTTATGACCCACTCTGGTGGGTCATAAAGCCCAAACTAAAATGTTGGGCGTTATGTCCCACTACTTTAAAATTTAGACATTATACATATATCTTAAACCATTTCAAGAAGAGAAATTTCGATCCGAATCGATTCGAATACTCGATCCGCTGGTGGTAATGGGAGAAATTTCTCTACGTAGGCTACTAATCAAGTCTATATGAGCCTATTTACCTACTCTTCGAACGCGTTACTTGTAATTTTTTATGATTCTATGTATCGTTTGCTCCCATTCCAAACTGCAACTCTATTTTTTTATATCATTTCAACAATATGAAAGCATTGAAAGTGCCGTTATTTTTCTTATCTATTCGATTTGCTACAGCTTACAGATCTTCTTGCCAGTTGTCAGGCCCGCCGTAAGCGGGCGTGCAAGGCGTGCAAAACACGCGGGCGGTGCATCCGGGGGGCGGCAAATCAAGCAATCAACGACGGAGAGCCATTCCAGATCTGGAATCCAGATTCTAAGAAATTCAATGATGTGTTGCATAAAGTTTAAATAAATTTATCTGAAAATCAAACTACCTTATAGTTAGCACAAAATCTGCCTATCTAAATGTTCACTTACTCTGAATTCCATTTTCTTCTACGTTCTACGTTCTACTTCTAGCATACACTAATGCTCCAAAGTGAACGACAATACATTCTCATTTCTCATTATTGTTGTCTTGTTCTTAAACGTTTTTAAGTTTCCTTAGAATTTTACTTTTTGTTAGGTCTGTTGAAAAGAGTAAGAAAATCTTTTTGGATGTTCATCTCGTTCGCACTAGGTAGATATTTAAACTTTTAAAAGGTAAAGTCAGACAAGACGAGATAAATAAAAGTAAAACAAAAACACCGAAATTTACTGTTCTTTTTTTTCAAACCAAACAAACCGCGAACCGCCATGATTAAAAGAGTTCAAAGTTGGCTTCTTTTGAAAAGAAATCGAGAGATGAGAGTTCTAGTAGTTGATTTGTTCAGATTTCAAAAGTGATTTAGTTTTAGAGTAAAAAAAAAATTTCAAAAAAAAAGATTCGGCTGAAGCTTCAGCTCCAATGAATCCAAATGTGGATTCTTCAAACCAAGTCCCGGTGCAGTATTTGTACCCAGGTCCAGCTCAACCTACTAAAAATTTTTCCTTTTTTTCATTTTTTTTTTGTTACTTTAAGTAAGTTTTTTTGAAATTCTTGATTTTGTTAAGAACAATGTGTGCAATTACATAAAGGACACTAATTGGAACTCAAAACCATTTAAGATATGCAAATAGAGTTAGTAGTGTTGATAGTAACAGCTCTTATGCTGTCCAGTTTAGTAGTTTTCAATAAAAATGATATGAAACTATTGAAACTGGAAGACATAAGAGCTCTTACTATGAACACTACTTACTCTATTTGAATAATATATTAAATGATTTTGAGTTCCAATTAGTGTCCTTTATGTAATTGCACACATTGTTGTTAACAAAATCAAGAATTTCAAAAAAACTTACTTAAAGTAACAAAAAAAATGAAAAAAAGGAAAAAGCTTTCAGGAGCGCAATTTCGACAGCAAAAACGAGAAAAAGATGAACAGAAAAAAAAATTAGAGGGCTCTCTAGAGAATTTTTAAGCAAACCAGAAAATAGGGAACCGGAATGTCAAGAAAATGTTGGCGTAGCTTCAACAAGCGCAGCCTTAAATTTAGAAGTTATGGAAGTATCTGAAGAGAGAAATATTAGTCCTTTAGAGGCAGACTTCAGTAAAACTAAAACAAGAGAAAGTACTGCTGAAGAACCTGTAAGGAATTTATCGTCGTCAATAAGTAGCTGTTTAGATTGTGGTGATGATCCCGGTTTATGGCCTGCCAGTATGACTAATGATCTTGTTAATATTTTGGTTAGTCGTGGTCCTGTACAGCTATTTAACTACAATTTTCCTGCTAATGACGACGGAAGAAAATTTGCAAACAGTTATAATTCTAGAAATCTTCCCAATGGAGAAAATTGGATTAACAGAGAATGGCTTGTTTACTCTACGTCAAAAGATTTAGTCTATTGTTTCTGTTGTAAAATATTCAGTAAAACTGTGAGTAGTTTGTCGGCTCCAAGCGGTTTTTCCGATTGGCAACATTTGTCATCCACCGTAAACCACACGAAACAAGCGTTTCCTACAGTGAAAATTTAAAATGTTGGGTGCAACTGAATAATATGTTAAAAAACAAAACTACTGTAAATCAAATGCAACTGAGACTATTGGAATCTGAAAAAAAAAACAATGGTGTGATGTATTGGAAAGGATCATAGCTGTTATAAAATTTTTATCCCGTCAATGTCTGGCGTTTAAAGGCTCGTCAAAAACATTCTATGAGCATGATAACGGTAATTTTCTCAAAGCAATAGAAATGATAGCAACCTTTGATTCAGTTATGCGAGAACATATTCGCAGAGTTCAAGCCTCGAAATTGGATTCAACTCGCATGACTCACTATTTAGGAGATCAAATTCAGAATGAAATCATTGATTTACTCGGCACGACCATAAAAAATTATATCTTGAACAAAGTCAGAGAATCAAAATATTTCTCCGTCATATTAGATTGCACACCAGATGTAAGTCACACAGAAAAAATTACAGTTATACTCAGGTATGTCATTTTAAACAGTGAAACTAAAAATGTTACGACATGCGAAAGTTTTATTGGTTTCTGTCCGATCACCAGCTCCACAGGTGAAGGACTATTAAATTTTGTTTTAGATTTATTTTTGCAATTAAACCTGGATATTAGGAACTTACGTGGTCAAGGTTATGACAATGGTTCTAATATGCGTGGAAAACACAACGGTTGCAATCCAATATTGGAAATTAATAATCGCGCATTTTACGTTCCATGCTCTGCGCATAGTCTCAATTTGGTCGTTAACGATGCAGCAAATATTAATTCAAGAAATTTACGTTTTCTTTTCGTCATCTACAAAAAGGTGGTCAATAATTTGTAAATATTTACCAGATTTAAAATTAAAAGCATTAAGTGCCACACGATAGTCTAGCAGAATCGATGCAGTCAAACCTTTACGGTATCACCTCGAAAAAATATTTGACGCTTTGCTAGAAATATCAGATAACAATTCGTCGGAATGGGATTGTACAACATCTCACAAAGCTCATTTGCTTGCTTTAAACATTCAAAATTATAGATTTATTTGTTCGGTTGTAATTTGGTTCGATATTTTAAATGAAATTAATGCTCTCAGCAAAATGATGCAAAACCCAACAATAAATACTCAAATCTGCATAAATTTGTTAAATGAATTGATTGATAAATTCACCGAATATCGCACGGATGAGCACTTCGAAAAGGTGTTAGAAGAAGCTACCAATGTGGCTCGGGACCTTAATGTAGAAACAGATTTTCCGCCTATAAACACAGTTTGTCCACGAAGAAAACCCACTCAATTTCAATATGAACAGAGTGACGAAGTTTTACTTGACCCCAAAACCAAATACAAAGTAGAGGTTTTTTTTTAGAATCCTAGATCAAACGTTAACTTCTTTAAAGTATAGATTCGAGGAGTTGGAAACTTTTACCGACGTATTTGGCTTTTTCACCAATAATAACTTATTTAGTTACTCTAAAGATGATTTATTGAAATATTGCAAGGATTTGAATTTGAAGCTAAAAGACAGTTCAAATAGTGACGCAGATATTGACGGAATAGATTTGTTTAATGAAATCAATGCTTTAAAATTGCATTTTACTGAACACCAGTCCAATGATCCACAAACCCTATTGCAATATATTTTTGCAAATGATTTAATGTCAACATTTCCGAATACAGCAATAGCACTAAGAATATTACTTACGTTGCCGGTTTCAGTTGCATCTGGTGAAAGGTCCTTTTCAAAGTTAAAAATTATAAAAAACTATTTGAGATCAACAATGCACCAGCAAAGACTAAGTAATTTAGCCATAGTTTCAATTGAACATGAGATACCTATTAGAAAGCTTAGACACAAAAAATTTGATAACAGATTTCGCCAACATAAAGGCAAGAAAGGTAAAATTACTGTAAATTAAATAAATGAATAGTTTTTCGTTGTAAAGTATTTCTTATTTTTTTCACATCCTTAACCTAGCTTTTTTAACCTAGATCGTGTAAGGTAGACATAGTTAAACGGGGGCGGCATAGTGGGAATTGCACACGGGCGTTCAAACCCCTAGCGGCGGGCCTGCCAGTTGTCATTCGTAATCTCTTAAGAATGGATAGTGAACCAAGTACAAGTGCGGGAAGCATTGATTTCGAGTTTTTGCCGGGATTTAGAAAAAACAGTCAACTTTTGCATATAAAAAGTGAAAAGCAATTATATGCTGTGAAAAGCTCTTTTAAAGCAAATATTAAACACTATACGTGTTACGTAAGAACATGCAAGGCGAGAGTAAAGTTTGACACTGTTCTAAATAGCATAATTACTTGTAATGACGTCGTTCACTCCCACCCCGACCAAACGGACACAATAAAAAAAATGGCAATCTTAAATTCGATAAAAAATGATTGCAGTGCTCCGAACAAAAGGAAAACAACAGCAAAAGAAATTTTTGATCAAAAACGATTAAAAATGTCTGATTCCGCGCATTTGGTAACTTTCGCGTCAATGAAGCGAAATATGAATAAAATAAAAAGTGCCCATTTACCGAAACAGCCACAGAATTTCGGGGAAGTCAAAGCAGCGTTTTCGAATAGCGATGTTTTGTCAAACTATGGAATGTCGAAATACGACAAACAAAAACAATTTTATAGGCATACAATCCTAGAAAAAAAATTCAGCTACACTATTTTCTTAGCTCCAAAGATAGTGGAGCTAATTGAAAGCCAATTGCCTCAATCGGAAAGGCACTTTTTGATTGACGGAACTTTTAGTGTGCTACCTTCATGCGGATGCAAGCAATTAATAATCATATACATTGCTCATGCCGAACACGTACGTACACAAGTATATGATAAATGTGAACACGCGATGTTAGTATTTTATGTTAATCAAATTCTATAAAACTAGAATTGTGTATGTATGTATGTAAGTTTCTGTTTGTTTTTAAATTATAAAGAAAGTCAAATTGTATCGAATTGGAAACAATTAGAATATTATCTTTTCTTATTTCACAAAAAAATTATCGGAGAAAACAATATAATAAAACTATAGCCATTGAAAATGTTATACTATAAACAAATGGAGTTAGAGTTTTTTTTCTTTTTTTAGTTTTAAAAACAACAAGAAACTTACATTTATTTGTTCTTACATAGGTATGCAAATAAGGTTTTAGAGAACTGGATTAAATTAAAGCCCAAAAAAAACTCTAACTCCATTTGTTTATAGTATAACATTTTCAATGGCTATAGTTTTATTATATTGTTTTCTCTGATAATTTTTTTGTGAAATAAGAAAAGATAATATTCTAATTGTTTCCAATTCGATACAATTTGACTTTCTTTATACAGTCAAACCTGGATAAGCGAGAGTTCAAGGGAGCACAATCTCATTCTCGCTTATAGAGGTTTCTCACTAACCCGAGTTTCTCGCTAATTAAGGTACATGGGTAGCGTTTCTCACTTATAGAGGTACGCAGCAATATCAAATCAAGTAACAGCAAGAACGAATGTAGTAAATATGTAATAATGATAAAATTACATAAACACAGGGACACATGTGCATTCGATAAGAATGCGATAAAATAACAAAATTTTTTTAGTTCCACGAAATAGAATGGGTACAATATTGACGAGGAAACAATACAAAAACAATGGTAGAAAGTTCCACGAAAGTTAAGAACGAGTCATAAAATAGAAGAAGTTAAATTTGTTTGCTCGACTGTCGCTTAGAGAGGTATAGTTCAGAAGCAGTCTCACTTACGGAGGTCAATGAGGGAAAAACGACTCTCTCTTACAGAGGTTTCTGTTTCTCGCTAATAGAGGTTTTGGGAGTTTAAAATGTCGGGTCCTGGCTATTACTCTCACTTATAGAGTTTTCTCACTTATCCAGTTCTCACTTATCCAGGTTTGACTGTAATTTAAAAACAAACAGAAACTTACATACATACAAATGTCAAAACGGATTATTTTTTCTTTTTTCAAAACTCAAATAATATATGCGTAGCATATATGCATTGATTCAAGACAGATATTTTTCTATTTGTAGGTATATCCTTTTCTCTACTCTCTAATGAATAGCAAGTTAGAAGAAATGTATGTGCATATGTTCCAATTTATTGAGGCCAACTTGTTCAATTTCCGACCGTCTTCATTTACAACTGACTTTGAGCAGGGCCTGAGAAATGGAATTCAAAAAGTGTACCCACAGGCTGAAATAAGGGGCTGCTGGTTCCATTTTATAAGAGCAATTAAGAGAAAAGCTTTTCGAAAACAAAATTTTCTTTCGAATATAAGAAAAGACAAAGAGAGTCGCAACACCTTTTATAAGTTCTTCGTTGTTCCTTTACTAAAGCCTTCATTAATTGAGGAAGCGTTCAGCATACTGCAGATGTCAGCTTCGAAATATGAATACTTTGAAGATTTCATTAAGTATTTTAAGAGACAATGGGTTTCAAAGGTAGTTTGACTAAAACAATAATCAATATATGTACATATATGCAAATGCAATTTTTCTTTGCAGGATCTATCTAAACAATTTTCAATTTTTAAGAAGCCTATGCGAACAACTAGTTTATTAGAGTCGTATAATCAAAAATTAACCCAAATTTTGCCAAAACATGGCAATTTCTTTACATTTTGTGACATTTTGTTGGATGAGGAGTTCAAAACCACGGTCGACTTTTCTTCGTCACTAGATGGAGAAACATGGAATATGTTTGAGCGCCCGAAACTCAAATTCGAAAAAAGGAACGAATTCATCGACAGCCTTACAAAAAAACTGGAAATGGGAAGGATAACTCTTAGTGAGTTCATAAATCAAATGACCTCAAAATTATACGGTTTTTCTAGCCGAAACTTTGATTTATGCGATGAACAGTCAGCTGATTCAAGTGACAACGATAAAAATGTTGTGAACGTCATAGCCGGTGCACAAATCAATGACACTCTTAACTGCACAATTTGTTTCGAGAATCCGCGAGATGTTTTGCTATTGCCATGCAAACACATAAAAATGTGTAATATTTGTTTTTTTAAGTTAAAAGATGACGCAACAGCTCGTCAAAATGAATTACTATGTCCATTTTGTCGACAAATAATTCAAGACTCTATGCTTGTTTACCTTTAATTGAAACTGTTAGTATTATGTCCAGTAACCTCTTGTTGATTAACCTTTGAATTTAATTGTTTTTATTTTTATTGAACCCATTTTTTTCTGTTTTGACTTTTTGTTTTGTTTCCTTGTTTTCAATTAATTTCAAAAATCTAAAGTTGTATTATTTTTTCCCGAAAAGTTTTTTCTCCTTTTTACAAAAAAATGGGGTTTGAGACCCAGATCGTGCAAAAAGAAACGGGCGTTATGACCCACCAAAGTGGGAAACAATGCCCAACTACAATTTGGGCCTTATGACCCACTCTAGTGGGTCATTAAGCCCAATTTTTTTGATTGGGCGTTAGTTCCCTGGGTCTTATGCCCCTGCTCCTTCCCATCCTGGTGCATGCCATGGTTCGTTCATTTGGAACGTAAGCCAGCTAAAGGAACACTTCGAGCAAGAATACTTAAGTCGTGCAAGAAATTTTTGGCTTCTCGGTAAGTTATAATTTATAACTACGAAAACTATAGAACGATTATTTTGAAATTTTCACAGGGGACGCCGGATATCCTTTAGAGCCATGGCTTTTGACCCCTCACAGAACATCAGAAATAGGATCAACCGAAATCAAATTTAAAGAGGTTCACACAAGCGCTCGTAATATTATTGAGCGCACGAACGGAGTTCTCAAAAACAGGTGGAGGTGTCTTATTGGTGTGAGAGAGCTACACTACAGTCCAGTGAAGGCGGCGAAAATTGTCAACGTATGTTGCGCACTGCACAATATATGCATTTACTACAAATCATATATTAGAAACGACGAAGTAAACGATGTACAACCTTCTGAAAACTTAGAAACGCTTTCGGAACACACATCACTACAAAACAACGAATATACGACAGTGGCGAGGAAAACCCGAACAAATACATATAGCGATTAACCTATAAATCATAATGTACAAAACAACTGTATGAAACGTAGCATAAATAAATTTATTCTGAATTTAATAACAATAAAAAACCAAAAACAAAACTTAAGAAAAATAATTCACACTTAAATACGAAGATCACAAAATAAGTCGAACTAAACAAAAATAACAAAACACAAAAAAAATTCACAGAACTACTACTTGAGTTTCAGCTTGAGTTCTTCAATTTCAATAATAATGCGACGGTTGTGCTCTATTCTGCTTTCTATTTCCTGCTTTCGTAGTTTTTCCATGTGCAAATTGTGTCGTTTTAGCTCTTCTGTTTTCTCTTTTTTCATTCTTCGTCTTTCTTTATTATTTTTGTTCTGGGACCTATCGATGTTTTCGAGTCCACGAAATATTTTTCTACGCATTTCCCTAACTTCAACAACTAAACTATTTACAGGATCAGAAAGCTCCTTTTGAATTATCAATTCTTTCTCAAACGCTTCTGCGGCAGATCTCTTTGATGCACTTGTCTGTGCCTGCGGACGAGTAAAAAATTGTTGTGTGGGAATGCGTGGTGTTGATTCTGGCTCTTCACATAGCGTTTCGATTATCAGTTCTTGGAGCTGATCTTCATTTCCGTCTGGAATGTCCACTGGTGCTAGCAATTCAAAATTGTCTGTGTTTGTTCTTGTTTTTAGGCCAAATGTTCTCGCCGGAACACCTTCTATGGACTCTTTCATTCCAATTAAGTTGTAGATGGCCTGCTCGAAATCGGAATTTTTTTTTCCATGTTGGCTCCACCGCCAGTCCCATTTCTTACCTTCAGGTTCATGGCAGCCTTATTCCTCACGTACTTTTTTTGATCGCTCCAGACCTGAATCAACGCAAAGTAAATTTACATCTACAAACTTCTATTTGAAAATTACTTTCTTCCACTCTTGTGTGTTCTTGGTGGGTGGACCCGACGAATTCAGTTCATTTTCAACCGTATGCCAAAAAACTTGAACTTCCTCTTTACTTCCCTTGTGGAATCCACATGCGATGTCGCGATGAGATTCCATCAAATTCAAAAGAATCCTTAACTGGCACTTGTTTGTTGTTTTCGACCTTAAAAAAACTAGATTTTCAATTGTAAAAAAAGGAAAAAAAAACTTACATTTTGTTCTTAACTCTCCAGCAAACTAGTCGGGAATAAATTCGCGCCAAATGAATTTTCTTTATCCCTTTTTTTGAAGTTAAGAATGCGTCCTTTTTTCCCCGGGAAATTATTCGCATATTCGAAGTTCGGCTGGAATACGGGAAAAGTAAGAAAGGAGGAAATTCCCGCGAGTTTTTCCGATTAGAATAGGAGAGAAGGGAAAAAGGAAACATTTCCCCGGGAATTTTTATTTAGAGTAGGTCTGATAGTATTATCCCCGAAGAGAATTCGTGGTTCGATTCAAGTTGTAAAGATGCGATTAGGGATAGAGAAAAATATCAAATTCAAAGATAACCCCACAGCAGAAAATCGAAAATTTTTTAAAATCGCAAAAATATCCGTAATGCTCAAATACAAAAGGCTAAGTTGTTACATGACCAAAAAGTGAAGCAAAAAATACTAGATATTTTGTCCGAAAGGAAGCAAAACTTTGGGTCTTTTCTCAAGAACATTAAGAACTCGATCACGTCATTGGTCCCAACGCTCGTCTTCAATGACTTATGTTAGCTCCATCGACAAAGTCAATTTGCTGCCAACTTGGCACTTCCTGATAGCGTATTAGCTCGACCTGAGTTTGAGACAGTAAATTCTGCTATGAAGCAGATATTTTTTCGAACTCGCTCGGTTGCGAGAGTCCTCGAAAATCTCAATATATACATAGATCCGCTGGCCCAGATGGTATCCCCACCGTTATTCTGAAGAGGTGTTCTTCTAAATCACTGCGCAAACTTTTCCATCTTTCCCTTTTCTGCTGGGATTTTCTGGAGCAGATGGAAAACTGTATTTGTCCAGCCGGTCTTTAAAAAAAGGCGAATCTTCCTTCCCTTCCAATTACCGTCAAATTGCACTAACGTATCCCTTCTTTCCAAGGTCATGGAAATGTTGATAAATCGTCAGCGTATGGAATATCTTGAAGAACGAAAGCTTCTAAATGACCGTCAGTAAGGCTTTCGTAGCAAACGGTACACTGGTGATTTGATGGCTTGCTCACCGAAAAATGGAACCAATCTTTACACTGTTTTGGATAAAGTAAGATTATTGCACTTGATATTTCTAAGGCATTTGATAGAGTTTGGCATCAAGCTCTTTTATTAAAAATGCATGCTTTTGGTATCGATGAGTCTCTTCTTTCCTTTCCGACTTCAATACAAGTTGTATTGGATGGCTTTAAGTCTGATACCCACTTCATAAATGCTGGTGTGCCCCAGGGCTCCGACTCTCGTTCTCATTTTCATCAAGATAATATTCACATTTATATTTAATGCAACAGCAATAATCTAAAATAGCCGCGTTTTATTATCACAATGATCCAATCCGGATCAAATCTTGATAATACAACAGCTTTAGATCATTATATTTCCAGTTGGAAATTGTGTGAAATTCGTTCTTTCAAATGACATTTCAAAAGAGTTGCAGAATTGCCCTACGAACTTTTTTTTAATGGTTAATTTTTTGTTCTATTTTTCAGGGAAAAATGATACTCGTACATTCTGTCAAATATAAATTTTTTTGCACTTATTCTTATTAATTTCACGAATATACATATGTTTTGTTTTGTAATTATGGACATGTACGAGGGAGCAGTTACAAAAGTGAGATGCCCAGCTGGAGTCACCTGACATTTATTTGAATGGAAATGTGTTTCCCAAGTGTGAAAAGTTTAAATATCCGGGATCTATGATCAATAGTGAAGCAACTTGTGATGACGACATCCATCATCGAGTAAGCGTAGGGTGGATGAAGTGGCGAGAAAACTTCGCTATCTTTTGTGATCGAAAAATGCTCCCTAAGCTGAAGGGAAGACTCTACACAGCAGTTGTCCGTCCAGCTCTGACATACGGTTCACAATGTTGGACAATGTACAAAAAGTATGAGAACAAATTGACGGCAGCCGAAATGAAGATGCTTCGGATGACAGCAAGAGTAACAAAGCTTGATCGAATTAGACGTAATAGGATCCGTGGAAGCCTTCATGTCAAAAGTCTTGGACAAAATGTAGCACGACCGGCTAAGTTGGTATTGTCATGTTCAAAGGAGAGATCCGCAGAACCCCGCAGAACCCCGTCCGAAAGGCAATATCGTACAACGTTTCAACAAATTCGCGACGAAAAAGAAAAGGCAGGCCAAAACACACCTGGTACAAGCAAATGCAAAAACAGCAGCATTTGGTTGGCCTCAGACATGGAACAATCCAAAACCGGGAGGCTTGCCGACGATTTCTGAGGTCAACGCGGCGTACCCCACAGGCGGATCACTAGTGTGAAGCAGAAAAGTGGGAGAGTTGTGATCGCTTCAAGATCACTACTCGTAACGACGGCGACGGAAATGAAAAGATGTTTTGTTTTGTAAGAAATTTTCAATACGTCATGTATTACACAAAAATTAATAAATGTGAAGTTTCTCGCTATCTATCTGAAATTTATTTCATTTCACACATATAAAAATGTTCATGTGGCAATACTGTTGTTATTGGAAAAAGTGGAATGGATACCAACGTTTTCAATAGAAAGTCTCCTCTTGTGTGAAATAGAAGAACTAATTTTTAGATCACAAAAATAGATCCAAACTAAAAGCAGGATCTCGCTTTCTTGTTGTTACGCTAATAAACCCATGATCTGATCCGGATCAGATCAATAATAAAATACGGCTAATGCTAACTTATTGTTAACATGTAAACACCGTGTGTGCCAAAACAGCAGCAACTTGAACAAAAACACCTTACACACAAAACACTTTACACTTAAAATAAAATGAAAATCAAAGCAGCCGAGAATTTTATTTACATTTATAAGAATTATCAGATTGAGTTAGATGAACATTTTCTAGTTTGTTTTTGATAAAAAGGTCATTTCTTAAGTTCTTTTTGTATTCAAGAGTGATATTTTAATAATGTCTTCGATTGTGGTTTGAATAAAGAATTGCTTCAAATAGCGAAGACTTCTCGTTTGCAGAAGCACCTCTTCTGTTGATTTCTCTATCTCTTGATTTTTTTTTTTTTTATGTTTTGCTTCCGGCTTCTAGGTCTTGCTGTTTGGTTATTGAATTTTTTTTCAAAACGGACAATTTGTGTTGTAATTGCACATATACAGCTGTTCATATGTACATAAGTATAATTTTGAATCGAAGATTTTGACGTGACAATCAAATAAAAATTCCTTAATTTTTTTAATCCATAATAGTAGACAAAAAATCAACATGCATGCATGCACAATCAAGTGATTGCGCATTCCGATTGAAGGTGTATGTGTATGGTGTTGACTGAGTGGTTGTGCATGCGGCATGAGCAAAATCAGAATTTTCTGATATTTTCTTGTTTGCGCATGCATGCATGTGTGGTGTATGGGCAAAATTTCTCAGTCAAGGGATAAAATTGAAACGAAAAGGAACATCCCTAGTGTAGTACATCTGTTCAAACTAATTTATTTTTTTAATTTTGAGTGCCTTTGCTTAAGATGGCAGTAAATAAAAAGTTTTGGGTGGAATTTCTTGAACTTTACGAAAGTCTTCCAGTTTTATGGCGCGTCAAAAGTGAAGACTATAGTAACCGCGTCTTAAAAGCAAATGCTTATGAGAAAATGGTTTCAAAACTTAAAGAAATAGAACCAGATGCCGACCGGGAAAAAGTAACTAGAAAAATAAATACCTTTCGGAGCAACTATACCGCCGCGATTTAAAAAAAGTTAAACGAATCCAAAAATCGGGGGCAGGAGCTGAGGATATTTTTCAGTCCTCGTTATGGTACTTCGATATGTTGAGATTCCTAGAAGACCAAGAAGACTGCCTGGAGGGAAGAAGCACTGTCATAAATGATACACAGAATGTCGCAAATGATACACAGACAACAGAATTGGTAAGTAAATCAATCAATATATTTGAGATATGTTATGTTTTTACTTGTTACATTGTTTTTCAAAAATTTTATCTTGCCACGACACTGCACCCGACGAAGAGTTAAAATATTTGCAAAATTTATTCCTTATATCTTTTGCTTCAATAGTCGCATTTCGTGATTGATAAGGGCCAATGTCGTCCAAATGAACACTTTCGTTTCTCCAGTTAGCATATTCCATTTCAGCTGAAGTTGTATCCTCAACGTCAAAACCGTTTTGAAAATAAAGAAATTCTTTCTTTTGCCTCAAAAAATTGTGCAAGTGACAGCAAGTCAATGCAATGGCTGAAACCTTGACTGGATTTAAATTAATTGTTTTCAATAAAATTCTAAAACGTGACGCTAATATCCCGAACACGTTCTCAACAATTCGTCTCGCACGCGATAGTCTATAATTAAAAATAATCTCCTCTTTGTTTAAGGTGTTGTGATTATATGGCTTCATAATATTTTCCGTCAATGGAAAAGCGTTATCAGCAACAAAGACAAACGGCGGGCTTCCACAAGGCCCTGATAAGATTTCTGGATCTGGGATTCCCAGAGATTTTTCGTCCAGTTTTTCATAAAATGCTGTTTGTTTAAAAACGCCTGATGCTCTGCCATTGACGCCAACGTCTACCATAAGGAACTCGTAGTTTGCGTTCACTACTGCCATAGAATAATTGAAAATTTTTTTTTTATAATTGAAATAGTATGATCCTGACCCAGGAGGCTTTGTAATATTAATGTGTTTGCCATCCATCGCTCCAATGCAATGGGGAAAATTCCACAGGTCCTCAAATTGTTTGGCTTCTTTCTTCCATTCCATTGCATTCACGGGAAGCTATAGGAAAATTAAATCAATTTTTAATCGGATTATACATTATGTTATAATAATAATAATAATAATAGTAATAATAATAATAATTTGTTTTTAAACTATTTTCTTTGCAGAGTCAGAGTCAGAGTGATGGAAGTCCACCCAAAAAGAAGAAAAATCTGTCGAAAGAGGACAAGCTGATAAGGCTGGCTTACGACCATTTGAAGGAAGCGAAGGAAGCGAATGACGATGCTTCAGTACAGGCAAAAGGATGGAGCTCGCAGTACAACCAACTTTCAGCGGAACAAAAAACGTTTGCCAGAAAAATTATATATCTGACGTTTTTTTCAACGGGTGTTTGGGACGCCTCAATATAAACATTGTCCGTGAAATACAGTCTGTATTAGATGGGACCAGCGATAGGTCTTCAACTCCTATATGGACAGACTATAGCACAATGTCTCCAGTTCCGCAACCATTGTGCATTGTGCAATCACCAGCCCAAACCAGTTTTCTTTCACAAGAAACTCATTTTCATAATGAAAACCAATCAGGCTACAGCACCGATGACACCAGAATCTCAAATGGAAGTCAAATGTATACCAGCGTCCAACATTTGCTTGACAGTTTCTCGCAAGATGAATAATACAGGGTGATTCGCATAAGGTGTGACAAAAAGATAGGGCGTGTAGGTTGGACCTAGACAAGCAAAAAATCGTATGGGAGGGGGGGGGTCCATTTTCCCCCGTTTAGGCGGGAGGGGCAATTTAAGAAAAAAATCACTAAAAATGGGGAAAAAATTATTTTAAGAAAACGGTAATACCTACAGAGTCGTGCTATAGCATTTTGAAAAGCCAAAAACCTATACTTTCATTTAAATTTTAAAATAAGTTGTTCAAATGAATAGTTTTTGAAATATTAATTTTCAAAGTCAAAATTTTGAAAAAAAAACATAAATTTTTTTTTTTTAACCATTTTTTTTTCAAAATTTTACATAATTAAGTAGTATTTTTCTGGCTTACTTTCAATGCTCTTATTTATTTTTGATCAAACACAAAAAACCGGATGTCAAAATAACCTGTAGTTTTTGAGAAAACCAAAAATTACAAAAATGACTTTTTTAATTTTTTGTTTTTTTAAAGTTTTTTTTTCGTTATTGGATTCTTAAGTGAACTTACGAAATAAAGGATGAATTTTTTCTTTACTTTTTTTATTGAGAATTCACTTAAAAATCCAATAACGAAAAAAAAACTTTAAAAAAACAAAAAATTTAAAAAAGTCGTTTTTGTAATTTTTGGTTTTCTCAAAAACTACAGGTTATTTTGACATCCGGTTTTTTGTGTTTGATCAAAAATAAATAAGAGCATTGAAAGTAAGCCAGAAAAATACTACTTAATTATGTAAAATTTTGAAAAAAAATGGTTTAAAAAAAAAAAATTATGTTTTTTTTTCAAAATTTTGACTTTGAAAATTAATATTTCAAAAACTATTCATTTGAACAACTTATTTTAAAATTTAAATGAAAGTATAGGTTTTTGGCTTTTCAAAATGCTATAGCACGACTCTGTAGGTATTACCGTTTTCTTAAAATAATTTTTCCCCCATTTTTAGTGATTTTTTTCTTAAATTGCCCCTCCCGCCTAAACGGGGGAAAATGGACCCCCCCCCTCCGATACGATTTTTTGCTTGTCTAGGTCCAACCTACACACCCTATCTTTTTGTCAAACCTTATGCGAATCACCCTGTATAATGTATAAATATGTATATCTTTATATATATAATTCTGCTGTACGTGTGTATGTAATTGAACTCCTCCTAAACGGCTTGACCGATTTAAATGAATTTTTCTGTATGCGTTTGAGTGGCACCCTGAATGGTTTAGATTCACAAATCAGGCCGGCAGATGGAATTGGAATATAGTAAAATTGACAATTTCATTATTCTTAACTGTAATGAATTAAAAATTAAATTCAAACAATGATTTTATTTTTTTTTTTTTGACAACAAAGAATTAAAATAATAAATAAAAAATAATAAGGTTCGTTTTGAAAAATTCTTTTAATTTTTTGACTGATGTGATAAGAGTAAAGAATAAAATTTTTTTAACTTATTGCACCTGAGTACCATAGAAAAGTTTTTGTTTGTTTTATAATAAGCCACACATCAATGGGTTATGACTACCCTTATAAAGTTGTTATAGAGCACAGTGCGAGCATTTAGGAAAATAGGAGAGGATTTAATAGGATACACCGATACACAAGAGGAGGCTTATATGCTAATCTGGAGAACTCAGACTTAATTACCGGTCCATTGTATTACTATGGTAGCAGCCTTCCCTGTTTTCTGTGTTGCAGTAGTGGAAATAAGAACAAGTTTGGTGACAGAGCGACGTCGTTCACTCGCTTAAAAAAATCTCTCATCGCTCGCTCAATGCATGGCCAGTTCAATGCAATTTCATTTGTTTTAATTTTTTCATGTCGTTCAGTCGCTCGCTCGCTCGCTTATCGCTGACTGCGTGGCCTCGGCCTTAGAGTGTAAAGTGCTCCTGAGTAACAAAGACTATAATTATTTTCCTTACATATTCTTTCGGGAACGGAAGCGGGAATGGTGACATAATCAATAACCTGGAAAGCACTTAACTAATTCCAAAATTTTTTTCATGGTTAGAGTGCTTCAATGTCCCTGAGTAATATAGACTATTGTTCATCAACATTTACCCACAGGAACGGGAACTGGAATTCAAAAATCACTGTACTGATTTCAGTACAGTTTTCTTCATTACAATACGGTGCTTCATAGACTATATTTCATCCCCATATGGGATGTCCAGTAACTGGGACATATTCGGGAACTTGGAAAATGATATACCGATCCCACAAATTCTGTCATCGTTAGAGTGCTTAATTGTTCCTGAGAAACATAAACTATATTTAATCACCACTCTCCCACAAAAATAGAAATTTTGAAACTACTTTATTTAACTTTCAATTTGATGAACGTAGGGCCTGAGCTACGCCGGGCGGGTCAGCTAGTTTTGAATAAAATTTAATACAACTCACCTTAATATTATCTTTTAGTACACTTATTATCGCTTCACAGGTTTCCATAACGATTTTCCCAATAGTTTGTGGAGCAATCCTTGTTGAAAATTTAAGGTCTTTGAATGTTTGTCCGCTTGCCAGAAAACGAAGTGTCAATGACAACCTCTCATGAGGAGAAATAGGTTCTCTTAAAATGGTTTTCTTTTTCTTGATAATTGGAGTCACCTTTTGCAACAGTTCAGTATAGGTTTGTATGTCCATTCTCAAATAGTTACAAAAATCCGATATGGATGTTTCCTCCAACTCTTTTAATAACTTAACGTGTCCCAGTTCGTTCCTTTTTTTAGCCATTCCCTGGACCAAATTCGTTTTTTTAATTTCCTTTCTTTTTTTACTTGCGATTATAGGTACTATAAGGCAAGTCTTGCAATCGTGCAGAAAAAAAATTTTGAGATAACAATTAAATACGACATTACGACGATAGAGAATACGAAAAAAGTTGGTCCTGCAATTCTGTCTGTCTGTCTGTATGTCTGTATGTCTGTCTGTATATGGATCTACAGCCTGAACCACTTGACCGATTTTTTTCAAAATTTGCAGTTAGGGTCTATGGAGCAGTCTACAGAGGGGTTTTTGGAATTGGGTCTCTAGGTCTTGAAATAACGGTACCTGCCATACAACCGATATGATAATACTTACTTTTCTCGAAAGCGGCTCCAACGATTTTGATAAAATTTTGTGTGAAGAATTAATTTTTGATTGTCTTTCTTATGATGTAAATAAAAATTTTGGAAAAAGTATAAAAACGGTACCTCCCATAGTACCGTTTTTTTCAAAACCGACTTTCTTGTTAACGGCTTGCACGATGTTTACGAAATTTTGTATTTTAGAAGTTTTAAGTTGTTTAAGGAAAACTGCATAACAAGATTTGAAAAATTTAAATTTTTGAAATTTTAAAAAAAAATTTAAAAAAATTTAGATTTTTTGAAATAACTTCAAAACCATAAGTTTGATTTTTCTCAAAATTTTTGTCAAATTTAATTTTGCTAAGATCTTAAATTTTGCATACTTGAATTTTACAAAACTTTTTTTTTTTTTTTTTTTTTTTTTTTCAAAAATGTAAAATAAAAAACCGTTTTTTTTAAAACTGGTCCAACGATTTTGATAAAATTTTTAGCGTTTATATGTATTAGAAATTGCAAAAGAATGGCGTTTTTAGATTTTCGCTTAAGACCTTTGGAATATTTAATTGAATTTTTTTCAATATTTTTCGTGATTTAATAAAATTTTCCTAATTAATGTATAGTTGGCAACCTTGTACCACCAAATATATTATAAAAAGCGAACACCAAAACATTTTACTCAGCCCTAAGATTTTGATATCGTATTTAGAACACAATCGCAAGTTCGTGCGACCCAGTCGTGCCCATTTTTTTCATTGCCAGTGCTATCAAAATTACAGCAACAGCGGAGTTCGAGTTTGACATCGTACAACTTGTCTACGCTGCTACAAAAACACAAATGAAGATTGCGCAGTTTGCATGAGTAGTGTAGGGCGAAAGCAATATTGCGCAATCTTCTGATTGCGCATGCATGCATGCGTAGTGTATGGGCCCTATAATCGGTGCAAGGACTATATTATAAATCACGGTGTTTACATGTTAACAATAAGTTAACATTATAAACTATTGCTGTTGCATTAAATATAAATGTGAATATGATCTTGTGTATTTATTTATGCGTTCTAATTTATCAATACAGGGGATGAAACAAAATAATGTTTTTCTTTTGTTTTGCTATATTTACAATACTTTTGACTGAATAGGTTACTAATATTTGTCTTTTCTCTTATTACAGATCTCGCAAATTGCTTTAAAGCGGTTTTTTGCTGCTGCTTGAAAACAAAAAAATATCGTGAATTGGAACCTGGACAAATGATTACGAAAATGAATTTCTTGCGTTTTATTCTACAAACGAATTTATCGACGAAGGATATGAGGCCCGTAGTGAATACGAAAGTAAGCAATGTAATAGGTTCCAGAACTTTGCTATCAAGTTGTTCCTTTTCCATCTTTCGAGTCAGATCAATTTCGAATCTGATTCTGAGTTTGAAGAGTTGGATATATGTATGTAGGTGGAGCGACATACAGGGCTGATTATGATGAAGATGAAATTTATTTAGGTGGAGAGACATAAATATAGGGTTAAAAACAACGAAGAATAGATTTCAAGAAATACTTTCGTAATATGCATTAAATATATAAAAATATTGATAAAAAATACTTACGGCCGATTTCTTCACATTAGTACTAAGGGGGTCTAGTACCCGGTCTAGCTAGACCTGGTACTAGCCTTAATACCTGGTCCTACATAAAAGTTAGTACTTCCTCATTTCTTCACATCATAGATATCAGATCTAAATTCCTACTGAAGTACTAGTGACTTGATACGTCTAAAACTGGTCGAATCTTTTTTACGACACTTTTTTGACAGTTTAAATTATAAATTTGAATTGAACTTCAAATTCCTCAATTTTTTTGTAAATTTTGTTTATACAATTATTATAATTAATTTGATATGGATGTGAATACTTTCTGGTAAGTACCATCGCCGTCGGTGGTATGCATGTATGTAGTTTTTTATGTACAAAAATGTACATATGTACATACATATATGTTATTTTATATATATGTATATATATATATGTATTATATATAGAACCCTGAAACAAAGGAATAAAAATACCCCAAGGAAGTGCTAACTGGAGTCAGAAAGATACCAATTTTCTATTGAATCACGTCCGCGAACTTGGATTGAAATCGGAATTAAACTGTTGAACAAATGGGACTGCAAATTAAATCATGAAAGCAGATTGGGTTATGATTGCCGAAGATTGTAGAAGATACCTTTAACTATGTTAAAATATAATTCGGCTTAAACGATCTTCATGTTGAGTTGTCTCTTCAGGCGGCTGCGGGTCGCTTGTATTGATGCATACATTATGCAATATTACTCATGCAGCAACAATTTTTTGGGCAGTATTAGTTTTCACCCGCAAACCATATGCTTACACAGGAAACAGCGGTATTATTGGTGTATATGTACAATTTTCACTTACTGATTCTTCGCCAGGTGATTGCAAGTTAACATGGGTGCAGTCAATGGCCCCAATTGTTCGTGGGAACTGGGCAATTTTGTAAATTGATTCAAAGCAAAAAACTTTAAAATTTTTCTCTAACGATACGACTTGATTTCGTATGCTAGACCCTCAATTTTTTGGTTCTAATTTTGGTCGGGTACTATTTAATTTATCGTATCAATTTGACAGAACTAGTGTGTTTGTGTTTTGTCAAGAAATGAGTTAATACTCATTTGAGTACTAATGACTGGTATAATAATATATTTTTTGTTGTTTTTGAAGAGCTAGCTAATACCGGGTCCTAAGTAGTACTCGGTTTCAAACTGACAGAACTTATTTTAATATTTGATGTGAAGAAATGAGTTGATACCGATTTGTTTGTGTTTTTTAGGACTAGTACCAGATCTATCGTTAGTTCTGTGTGAAGAAATTGGCCGTTATCTAATTTGATTTAAAGATTTAAGTAATTATGTGTTGTTATAAAAAAAATAAAAATATAATGTAGCAAAATAAAAAGGACTGATATGCTATAGTTATGTAGGTATATTATGTTTTAAAACCAAAAATTCCTTATACAGCTGTTACTGTTACTGTTTTTGGATTTTGTTTTTAGTTTTAGTTTTCCAAAATGTTAACACAATAATTTGAATATGTACAAAAATATTTGAATGCATATTGTAATGTAATTGTTAACTGACAAAAATAGTTTGAAAAAAATATTAATTCACATTTACTCTGTATGCATGTTCACATATTGTATATTATAAGAATTAAATTGCTTTTAATGTTAAAACAAAAAAATTAAATAAAGTATTTCAATCGCTCATACGAAAATTTATTCAATAAAAAATACATTTTTCAATCAATGAACAAAAACGTGTTTTTTTATTATATATTTATGGGTTGAGTTAATGTTAATAAGACCTGAAGCATAATTAGAATGTGAGTGAACTAACTCGAAATTCTTGTAGTTTCAAATTTAGCAATAAAGTGACCTAATTAATTTTCTTTTAAGATGTTGTGATTGTATGGCTTCAGAGTATTTTCGGTCAATAGAAAAACGTTATCAGCAACAAAAGCAAACGGCAGGCTTCCACAAGGCTTTCATAAAATTTCTGGATCTGGGATACCTAGAGATGTTTCGTCCAGTTTTTCGTAAAATGCTGTTTGCTTTAAACGCCAGCATCAGATGCCCTGCCAATGACACCAACATCTACCATGAGAAACTTGTACTTTGCGTTCACTACTGCCATCAGAATAATTGAAAAAAATTTTTGTAATTAAAATAATATGATCCTGACTGAGAAGGATTTGCTATATTTATGAGTCTGCCATCTATGATGATCCCTGAAATTAGGTCACAAATAAATTGTAGTGAAACACGTCTACTACTGGAAATGTACTAATCAGAATGCCTAATAATTAATTAAAAATCTGTATATGCATTAACTTTGATAGACAAATCGTTCTATGAATATTAGTTATTTTACAAAGTCCTGAGTATCAAGACTTATTTATAAGAACAGATCTCCACACCATCCATGGCTCCAATGCAATGGGAAAAACTTCAAAGGTCCTCAAATTGTTTAGCTTCTCTCTTCCATTCCATTGCATTCAAGGGAAGCTAGATAGAAAAAAATAAGATCAATTTTTAATATGATAATCATAATTGTGAATTTGTTTTAAATTATTTTCTTTACAGAGTCAGCGTGATGGAATTGCAACCATTCGAAATTCACCCAAAAAGAAGAAAAGACTGTCAAAAGGGGACAATTTGAATAAAATGGCTAACGACCATTTGAACTAAGCGAATGACGATGCTGCAATACAGGCAAAAGGATGGAGCTCGCAATATAACGAACTTTCAAAGGAACAAAAAACGTTTGCAAGAAAAATCATATCTGACGTTTTTTTCAACGGGTGTTTGGGACACCTCAATATAAACATTGTCCGTGAATTACAGTCTGTTCTAGATGGGACCAGCAGTAGGTCTTCAACTCCTATATGGACTGATTATAGTTCATTGTCTCCATTGCCGCAACCATTGTGCATTGTGCAATCAGCAGCCCAAACAAGAAGTTTTCAACCATAATCCAATATTTATACTGAAAACCTTGCAGGCCCCAGCACCGATGACACCAGAATCGCAAATGGAAGCCGAATATTTACCCGCTAGTTTCTTTCAAGATGAGCAGAGCAATAGTATATACATCATATATGTAACTATTATATTTTTAATAAATTTTAATTTATTTATTGTTTATTGATTTATTTATTCATCTACAGAGAACAATAAGAACTCACAACAGACTAAAAAATGTAATAATTAAAATAACAAAAAATTAATAAAATAAGTTTAAAATCAATAACAAATTGTTCATAATAAAAGTAACAGATTATTTCTGAAGGCATCTCTGGTGCAGTTGATATAAAAGTCAATAGATATAGATAATTTGCTTCCTTAATGCGACGAGCAACTGGCTCATTAAGACCATTATTACATCGATGTAATAGCTCACTAAATGGACGTCGTTCACGGAGTAGGCGAAATGGAAAATACAAACCCAACAAGCTTAGCAGAGGCGGACAATCAATGTGAAAATGTATATCAAGTCTCTTATGAGCATAACAAAGTAGTACATTCGACGAGATTGAAGGCTATGCAAACCTATTAAAGAACATCTAGTTGAATGAGAAGGTATTTCAATATTCCAATTCAACTTGTAAAATACAAACCTAGTAAAATGCTTTTGGATTGGTGCCGTGCAACAAAGCCGTGCGAAATAAGGCCGAAGGGGCTTTATTTCCACTTAAAATCAGAAATAACGTCGAATTGTAACAATTTTCTAATGCGACCTTATTTCGCAAAAAAAATTGTAATAAGTGGAAATAATGTCGATTTCTGGATTGGGGATATTTGTGTGGTAGGCGTTATTACCCAATGTAAAACACCACATGTATTGTATATTGAAGTAACAAACAAAATTTTATTCCTGTGAAAACAAACAAGAAAGGTATATTTTGCAATGAAAAGTTAGCATTACATCATGTCATAAGGTCTTTATCTGAGATGAGTTGTATTGTGAAAAGTTATTTATTAAGCGCAGTGCGGAGGGGGGGCCGTTGCGGCGCGGACGCAACACCGCGCCCGCGCCGCCCCACGCGCCATCGCCGGCGCGTGGGCCGGCTTTTCATTGCAAAAGTATACTTTTCTTGTTTGTTTTCACAGGAATAAAATTTTGTTTGTTACTTCAATATACAATACATGTGGTGTTTTACATTGGGTAATAACGCCTACCACACAAATACACAAGATCATATTCTGTTTAAGTTTATTGAACAGATGTTGAAATTCAGCGGTCAAAAAAATAGTAGTGATAGGAAAATCTACCTTGAAATGTTACGAAATCAAAAAATTAGGTCAAAATTTTTTTTATAATATGTGGCTGAGTGTTCGTACCTTTAATTAGTATTTAGTTGCATGTCCCTTGTTAGCTATAACAGCAGTACAAAGACGTGAAATAGAGTTTATCAGGTTTCCACACTTTCCTGTGCTTATCGAGCTCCATGATTGCTGTAACGCTTCGCAAAGGACTGTGTTGTTGCTTGCATTTCAGCAAGAAGCAACTTCATTTACGGTAGCATTCAACTTAAGTATTCGGTAGCATTACTTCCTGCATTATTCTAACATACAGATACTGATCCATAATGCCTTCAAACCGCATTATGGGTCCAACTCCGTAGAAGAAAAAACATGCCCATACCATTATGATTGTAAAGTGTGGATTATATTCGGTGTTTGGAGGTCTTCTTACATATTGACGAGATCCTTTTCCACCCCTTAAAACAATTAAAGTGCAACGGGTTTTCACTATCAACGCAATGCAAAGTGGAAAAATACTAATCTGTGCAATGCTTTTACTCACACTACTATTATTTTGACCGCAACTGTATATATAACCAACGACTGGTGGTTATCTTTAGAAACATGCCGAGTCTCCAGAAATCTTTGGCCAGATATTTCCTAGAAAAAAAACCGAATTTCTACTCCAGCTTAGCAGACCTGGGCTCTCTCTGTTTCACGAGCCACAATTCTTTCAAATGGTTCAGTGGTGGTTCCCTACCCCAATAACCCAGCCACCAGCCCAACCCTCTACCTCTTCAATCCTACAACTTCCTCATCCTTTGTTTTCCCGGGGAGCACAATGGATCCTTGATATTCGAGTGAGGTGCTGCCACTTGTGGCTGCACCCTCCATCAAACTTAAACTAACCTACATCTCAACCTTGTATGAGATTGTTAAAGTCTATAAATCGTTTTTTAATTGTGTTTTTATTCAAAAGTCAAAATTTCTACTCCTTTTTTTGTCTAAAGTAGACGTAAAAGGTCCGCCATATAACTTCTTTTTTTTAAAAGCAGGGCGCAAAACATCGAGTATAGGTACGTAGCGCCGTTCTGTTGAAATCAAATGTTGCCAAAATCCTCCTCTTCAATTTTTGTGAACAACATGGCCCGATAACGATCGCTATTGACTGTAAAGGCAACTCCTTGTCCATGCTCATTTTCGAAGAATGCCTCTGGACCAAAACCCGCACCTTAGAGGACTAAGGAACAAGAGGGAAAACCATTACTTCTCTTGCCCCGCAACTTCCATTTGCTTACATTGTTGCCTTTGTAACACGAAATCCATCTGTGATACACGTATTAAGCTGAACATAAAGCTGTGTCAGTGAAGTTCACAAACACCACTTTACTTTTGGATTTCAAACTGGGCTTAGCCGTGATTTTGCGTTCACAGGTATAACTGTGAAAGTGATTTTTGATTCAGAGTGATTTAAACCTGTGACTGTGATTTCAAACCCAGACATAATTTTCGAGCAATATGCAGTCTTATTTATAAAAGTCGCTTAGCTTAGAACATCCTTAAACAACTGTCCAGCTAGGCGGTGTCTAAAGAGTTGGACAAGCCTAAGTCATCTTTGTATTTATAAATATATTCCAACAGTTGTCTAAATAAGCCCTCAAATACTTACAGTCTTACTTGGACTTTGTCATCTTTGAATGTAAAACTAAAAGGTTGAGCTCATGATGTATCCGTGCAATACCAATTTTTGTTTTGATATGCGATTACAACAACTAACAAATTTTGAAAGACTGTAGCATAGGACTTGCAATAGACCAAAAAATGCCGCTGATTTTACTCTGTGCTACAGTTTTTCCAAATCTCCTAAACTGATCAAATTTGAGCAATTTAAAAATGAAGTTGTTGAAAGTAGTATTTTTGCATCTCAAACTACCTATTTTGTCGATCTTATCACTCGCAACTGTTATAGACTATAATTAACAAAATTGTTTTTTGCTGTATCAAATGTCACTTAAGCCATAGTTCATTATTATAACAATCATTGTATTGTTATATAAATGTCCATGAAATTTTCTTCTCAGAATATACCTATCTCAATTTGGCCTTGCTGAATAAGAACACTCTGTGTATGTTTACTATCCTAATTTCGAGGAAAAAAAGACAACAATTTTAAAGGGGGGAGGTAAGCTATTTAATTTTTTTTTTTTTTTCAATTTTTCTTAGATGATTGCATAATATCTCAAGAATATTGTGTTAAAATTTCAAGTCGAACGGAGCAAAATTGACGAAGCGACGGGGACGAAGTTCCAAATATCTGACAGCGCCAATCGATTTAAACGGTGGTTATTACCAAAGTGTCCGCGCAAGCACTCTATCTCTGATAGTGATAGATCGGGAGTTATTTAACTTTTCCACAATTTTCACCGAAAAGGACTAACTTTGAAAGGCACCCACTGAAATTATCTTTTCTGCAGTCGAACCGACACGGTGGGCACTTGACGTTTTCTACAGCACCTACCACTGCGAAAATTAGCTCGACCTTTCAATCTGGGCTTTTTACGCGGTGTCGTAGGGATTGCAATCCCGGGATTCGGGATCCCGGCCTTTTTTTTAGTCCCGAAAATCCCGGGATTGAAGTCACCTAATCCCGGGATTTTCGGGACTGATTTGTTACACATTTTGATAGATTTTCTTAACTGCTCAAATAAAAAAGTTAAAATCTGGGTTTCACTTGGTTCAAGGTCATAAATTGACTGTATATTTTGAACTAGGTATTAAACTTGTTTCAGCTTTTTCGTTTTCTGCTTTCTTTTTTTTATTTGATCTATTTTGTGTAGTGCAAAACGAAAAAAACAACTATTTTCGTTCTTATTTTCTTTACTCTTTTTGCTAAACCAGTTTCTAAATATGTACATGTATATTGAAGGTGGTTGAAAACTGGTTTCCACTTGTTCTTGAGCATTAATGCATTGTTTTTTTAGATCTTTCAAACCAGTTTCAGTATTTCGCTAGTTGTTTTTTCAGTTATTGCATTCTTTTCATAGCTAATGACATGCTTGTCTATTCTTTATTGCATATAACAAGCAAAACAAGTTTTTGTGTATCCTTTTTCGTTTTACAAATCCTCTTATGTAGGTTTTTGTATTTTTGAGCGTTAATCTCGTTATGACCGCGGTCGTGGGTGATCTAGTTTCGAAGAAAATTTAAAAACTTGAAGTAAGTGGTTTTTGTGCATTTTTTAATTACTAAATGATTTTGATGAGATAACAAAACTGAGAACTTTTTTTTTAATTTATAGAATGTCTGAAGAAGAAATCTTCAAACCTCATAAAAAAAACGATGATAAAAACTCTGTTTTGAGTTCCTTTTTAGTTAATAAAAATACAACAAAAGCTCAATGCAAGCTCTGCAAAGCTGTGTTGAAAACCTTGGGAGGATCAACTAAGGGCTTGCACACTCATTTAACATCTAAACATTCCAAAAAAACAACATCCAGCCAGCCATCAACCAGTTCCTGTATTGTTTCATTAAATCAACCAACCAAAAGAAAAGTGACAGATTATTTTTTGAAAAATGAAGATACACTGGACTATGTTTTGGCGCGTATGACTGCTTGTGCTTTGGATGGATTACCATTTTTTTTACAACATCAGCGGATCTGCGTAGGCTTATTTCGGAGAAAGGATACACCGATTTACCAAAGTCTGCGAATTCCGTAAGACAAAAGGTGATAAACTGTTATAATACTGTAAAAAAAACAAGTGGTTGCTGAACTTAAAAAGCTGAAGATCTCCGGAGAAAGATTTAGCTTGACATTGGTTGAATGGACTTCAACATCAAATAAACGATATATGAATGTCAACATCCATTGCAGAAATAATTTTTGGAGTCTTGGATTAGTCCGAATTAGTGTTTCACTAACGGCCGAAAACTGCATTCTGATTTTGAAGAGCCGCCTGGAAGAGTTTGAGATAAGTTTTGAAACAGATATTGTGGCTATTGTCAGCGATGGACCAAATACAATGCTTAACCTTTCTATACTCGCGCATTGGTCTCTCAGACCGACAAATCATTAATTCTTTGTTTACTTGAAAAATAACATCCCTGCATCTTTGAAGTTCTCAGTAGCTTCCTGTATAAGTATAAGTATTCTCTTTCGATTAGTTAGGCGCAAGCACACTTGCCAGGTAGACGTGTTGTGTTTTTTACGAGTTTTCGGTCTGTCAGACCGTCGCGAGTACAAGTGTTACAATTTTTGGGTAAGTAATTTTTTTTATTTTAGAACATTGGTGGGTGAAAAATTTTGTTTAACTTTACGGATGTTTATATTTTACATATATTTATGTGTATGTATATACTATAAATATGTATACATGTATATATTACATACATAACATTTCTAGGAATCGTTTTTGCACAATGGAAGAAGAAAAAATTAGGAGACTGTTAGAAAGCGATGATTTGGACTCCAATTATGATGACGGGAGTGACAGTGAAGTGGAAGATGTCGTTGAAGAACAAGAAGAAAACACGGACACTGAGCAGGAGTGGGAACTATCAGAATCAGATGAATCTGAGGAAGCTTCAAGGACATTCCAACACTACTATATTGCCAAAGATAAGACCACTAGGTAGCACAAAAATTGCCCTTCTTCTTCAGTGAGAACAAGATCCGAAAATATAGTAATGCAGCTTCCTGGAATAAGAAGAGAAGCTAGAAACGTGAAAGATCCAGGTGAGATATTCAAACTTTTTATAACTGAAAATGTTATCCGGATAATTACGACGCACACAAACCAACATATTGAGCGCCTCTCACCTCAATTTAAACGAGCTAGAGACTGTTGTCTAACTGACGAAGATGAAATTCAGGCCCTGTTTGGTCTTCTCTTGTTTGCTGGGGGGAGGAGAAATAGTCGGCTAAATGCTAAAGACCTTTTCCGGACTGATGGTTCATCACCGGAAATTTTTCGGTTGGTAATGAGTTGGAGTCGTTTTTACCTCCTATTGAGATGTCTCAGATTTGATGACAAAAATACCAGAAATCAGCTTGCTGCAGTTGACAAACTAGCTCCAGTAAGAGACCTATTTGAAGAAATTGTGTCAAATTTTAAAAAATATTTCAGCCATTCTCCATTTGTTACAATCGACGAGAAATTGGAAGCATTTAGAGGCCGCTGTAGCTTCCGACAATATATACCTTCAAAGCCAAATAGATATGGTATAGAGATATATGCACTCACAGATGCAAAATTATTTTATACTTCAAACCTCGAAGTTTATGTAGGACAACAACCTGTTGACAACGGGTCTCAGGCACTAGTCAAGCGTCTTTGCACTGTAATTGATGGATCTGGTCGAAATGTGACTTGTAATAATTTCTTTACAAGCATCCCTTTAGTCGACAGTTTGATGCAGGATTGCATGAAATATTTTTGTCTCGAGCATGCATTTATGGTATGTTCGGATTGCTACGCCTTACAAAATTATAAAGACTGAATCTTTTTTTATACTTTTTTATAATTGATGTTATTTGTTTTAATGAAATATTAAGTTTTTGTTTGTTTTCATTGAAAAAAAATATTTATTTTTATTTTTTAAGCTAAGGTCCTAAAAAAAAACTAAATTTTTTGAGAGGCTTGTAATGAAATTGCTACCAAATAAAGTATAAAGTTCCTATGTTTTTCAATTTGTTTTATTTAACTTTATTACTTTCTTTAAAATAAACTAAAAATAAATAAGTACAGGAAGGTTAAAGTGGGACGATTAGTGAGTGCAGAACACCAACTGTGCCTGGCACATGGCATTCATTTAGCTGTTTGTGATATTCTGTATCAAAAAAATAACTTCCTGATCGAGGTCGAAGTATCAGAAGCAAATGATGTAGACAACGCAAGCGATGAAGATCTGGATGACGCTGAATCCAGCCTAGTTATAAAAAATGCAAGTGCGACCATCGTTCCAGCTCTTACTACCGATCTTAATATAAAAGATGTGGTAAAAATAGTGCGAAAAACGGTTTTATACTTTAAACGTTCGCCAACAAAAAACGACACCGTTTTACAAAATGTAAAAATGGAGCACGGAAAGAAGTTTTCCTTGTTACTCGACTGTAAAACTCAATGGAACAGTCTCCTTTTCATGATGAAAAGGTTTTTGTTTCTGAAATCAAGTAGGTATATATACAAAAATCACTTATCGACTTCAATCAACCCATACTTTTTGAAGAAAGTGATTTCGCTTTGATAAAAGAAATGGTACAAATACTTAATCCACTTAATTGACATTTGAAGCCCTTTGTCGGTCGGACTCAAATTTATGCTCGGCTGACGGTGCTCTTAAGTTTCTCTTTAAAGAACTAAAGGTCAACAAATCCAGACTCGGCTGTAATTTAAAAACAGCCTTAGTTGAAAGACTAAGTTTTCGACGTAAGGCAGAGCTATCTGGTGTACTGGTTTACTTACAGAACCCAAAAACTAGAGTCGAAGAATATTCATTTGAAGTTAGAAATTTATTTTCTTCACCTAGCAACGTAAACATCAGGAAGCAAATAATATCAATCATCAAACGTGTTGGCAGCCTAAGCCCCGAATATAGCAGGGAGGAGAGATTTCTTCCAAATGAAGAGCCAAGTACAAGTAGAAGTAACCTTTCTTTGAAAGAGAAATTGAACATTGAAATTGAAAACAGTTTAAGAGACTTGGAGCAGAAGAATATGGATGACGAGGAACTTTTGATAAAAACAATCAAAAGGGAGATGGTGCTCTTTGAGAACGGTACAAGAGGAAAATAACTACACCAAGTGTATAACTTTTTAATGACTATCCCACCAACCAGTATAGAATCCGAGAGCATTCTCAGCTGCTGCTTATTTAGGCACTAAGATCAGAAGCAGATTAGGAGACGAAACATTTAATGTGCTTTCATTGTGTTTTTAAAATCAGATATTTTTCTTTTTAATATTTTTTATTAGTTTTTGTTTCCTTTTTATTTAATTATTTATTATAAACATAGAATGACACGTTTTGTTTTTATTTTTCATTTTATTATCTTGTATTAAAAATGAATGAAATTGATTTTTCCAAAGAATAATAAGACTTAAAGTTTATTTTAATGATGTTAACATAAAGCTGTTTCAGTGAATTCTTTTTAATGAAAAATATTTTTCTTAATAATAAACGAATTTTAATAAAAATAACTGTTTTATTCACATGTTTTCAATTTTTAGTCAATCCCGGGACTACTCCCGGGATCCCCCCGGGATTGACATAACTGAATACCGAAATCTCGGGATTGAAAAAAGCTCCCGGATTTGCAATCCCTAGCGGTGTGGTATTGTATTTTTCGACCCCCAATAAATTCTTTCATAAACGGGTCTTTTCCGGTCTTGTTACGCCAAAAAAAAATTTTAAGAATATGCTTTTCTTTGTGCGAATTAAATTTACCATATTTTTTTTTTTTTTTTTTTAAATCTTTAAAAACCGTGCAATTTATTTCCTACTAACATTCCTTTTCCTATCCTACACAAAACAAAAACATGCATGCATAATTGCATACACTAAAACACAATACCGTCTTTACCATAAGGGCACACGGGGCCCGTGCCCAGGGCCCCCATCCTCAAGGGGGCCCCGAAGGCCGACAAATTTTTTCACACATTTATTCTCGAAACATTTTTCTCGGGCTCATAAACCTTTTTTCCCGAATCAGTAAGTTATCAAAAGGTATTTACAAGCATTTTGCAAGGCATTATACGTCTGCGCCTATTCCTATTGTATCAATTAATAATATTTCCGAACGTATCCTACTACCGTATTTACTATGCACGCCATCTAACGATCAATCATGCAAACCACTCCGATTTCATGTACCTCGTTTCCACTTAGAATCGGGTAATCGAATCGGATTATCTTTTGGAAATAATGAATAAAACAAATCTGAGTTTACAGAAAAGCGTTATGACCATGGACGTTGTAAGAAAACTTTACGAATCTCTGATCAGTTATATCAATAGAGCACGCAATAATTTTGATCAGTACGAAACGGCTGCTAAAACAAAACTATAGATGCTGATTACAAAGATACATTTGAAAGAAAAAAAAAATCGCAGCACAGGTATCACTTTTTTTGAAGGAACATCGGACACTGCACAGTTGAAAGGCAAGGAAAAGTTTCGTGTTGATACTTTCATTCCCATAATTGACACATTAAATACACATTTAAAAAAACGTTCGGCAGCATACGAAGAAATTTATAATCGATTCAGTTTTCTTTGTCAGTTAACAACGTTAACAACGATCGAATCTAACGTATTAACAAAAAAGTGCAAAGAATTTGCAGAATTTTATCATGAAGATATCAATGCGTACGAGTTCAGAACAAGCCAATATTTAAAAAACATATCAAAGCAATCAGTGAATTTAAATATCTCAACTTTACATAACCTAATAAAGACAGATAAATTGGAAGAAACTTTTCCAAACGTTGAAATTGCTACCAGAATCTTCCTTTGCCTAATGGTTACTAATTGTACTGGAAAGCGGTCATTTTCAAGGCTTAAAAGGATGAAAAATGAATTGCGAGCCACGATGTAACAAGAGCGGCTGAGTAATTTATCAATAATGTGTATAGAAAGTGATATCCTCCAAAAAATTGAATTTGACGATATAATAGAAGGTTTTGCTCAACAAAAATCCAGAAAAAAAACAGATCGTTATGGTAACCAAACCAGCAGCATACCTACCAATATAATTAATCACATATTATTTATCAAACTGTATATTACCCATAATAAATGATCATAGGAGAAAAATGTTAGTATAATTAGCGTTCTTTATTGTATAAAAGGGCCCCAAATTCTTGTGTGCCCAAGGGCCCCAGCATAGTATAAGACGGCCTTGCTAAAACATAGTAGGTAGTCACATTTTGCCAAACATATGTACATATAACAAAATCCTTTTCATTTTTTCTTGTAAGTAATACTGACACCAACAAAGAACAAAGCCATCATGTCAGAGATACAATCACAGGTCACAGCAGCCCATACCATACGCTCTTACTTACTTTCTTTTATCTGTTCTTCATACTTCGTTCGTTTTAGTTCACGTTCGCAGCCACAACGCACACAACTGTGACTGAGTTTTTGGAAGTCATTTCACAGCCACAACACACAACTGTGAAAACACAGTTTTTTAAAAGGCTCACTAAAGCGTTCTGTGATTTCACGTTCACGGTTCACAGTTTCACAGCTTGCTATGTTAAGTGCTCTTTTCTCTTGCTGTGAACCTTAGATGAATAAAGAACAAGATGGAAAACCACACTAACACATTGATACCTCCCCACAAGCTGGTGCACGCACTCATTCACAAAATTTCACTAGCACCACTTTATATTCGGATCTCAAGTCTCAACACTGGGCTTACACAAAATTTCTCTAACACCACTTTATATTCCGATCAACACACAGGGCTTACACAAAATTATACCGTAGTATTGGTATTCTCGTCTGGGAAGCGGTTTTTTTTTTTTACTTTTAGTCACCTTAAGGCTACGTCTGGCAGAATTTTTGGATTTAAAACTTTTTTTTGGGTTTTGTAAATAAAATTTATTTGTGATTATATACTTTTTAAAGTATTTGGAAATAAAAATTTAATCATCAACATATTAAAATGTTTTCTTTTTTGTTAAACATTTCTCTGAGTAGTCTCCCCTCTTCTATTTCTTCTTTTTTAAAAAACGTTTCTTAAGAGAAATAGACAGAAAAGTATGACTGTTAAAAAAATACATACTAAAGCAAAACAGTAACCAATAAATATGAATTCATTTTGTTTTTGTTTGATGAAAGAGATTCCAACTTAAGCTTTCGATTCTCTTCTTGAAGCTGTGTTGAAAATTTAAGCAGTTAATTAATTGAATTAAAAAAAAAAAAAATCAAAAGTAAAAGAATTGAAAGTGGATATCAAACTATGTAGACATTTTTTAAAAAACTTATTTCAATCAATATATTGAAATGCTGCAATCTTGTATAGATATTATGGAGAGCTCAGAAAGCCTTCATTCATCTCTGTAGCACAATTACTTACAAAGCGCCAACACTTTAAGTTTTTGGAGCTTTGTTAATAATTGTGCTACAGAGATGAATGATGACTTTCTGAGCTCAACACAGCGTGAACAAAAATTCCACATTTAAAGATTTTGATTCAGACAAGTTTTGAAAAAATTTTCTACCGAGCTTTTAATAAAAACAAAAAATCAAAACTTAAAGTGTTAGCGCTTTGTAAGTAATTGTGCTACAGAAATGAATGAAGGCTTTCTGAGCTCTCCATAATATCTACAAGATTGCTGCATTTCAATATTTTGACTGAGATAAGTTTTTCAAAAAATGTCAACATAGTTTGATGTCCGCTTTCAATTAATTCAAAAAAATTAAAACTTAAAGTGTTGGTGCTTTGTTAATAATTGTGCTACAGAGATGAATGAAGGCTTTCTGAGCTCTCCATAATATCTACAAGATTGCTGCATTTCAAAAATGTCGACTGTGATAAGTTTTTCAAAAAATGTTTACATAGTTTGATATTTAGGTTTTGGTATTAATAAAAAGTTAAGACAAATAACCGAGCTGAGGGAGCGAATCACACTATAATGAGTCCCAATAGAATCAGTATAGTTGCATGTTTATGAGTTTTCACATCTTGCCCAGCTTTACAAAAAAAATTGAGTTTTTAAAAAACTATAACTTTGGTGTTGTTCAAACCCTGCCCTTAAGAATTTTTCAGTAGCGTGGTGAAAATTAAATTTCAGGTTATGTTTCAAGCTGCCAAGCAAAAAAAAATAAATTCACCACGCATATACTTCCACAACTTTTTCGCGCCTTTTTTCTGCAGCTCACACGTATTCACAGATGGTGGCTGCGATTACAAAAACAACAATGTAAACAAATGGAAGTTGCGGGGAAGGAGACGAAATGGTTTTCCCTCTTGTTCTTTAAATCCTCTTAGCTGTGAACGTGAACACAGAAACTTTAGTGAACCTTTTACAAAACTGTGTTTTCACAGTTGTATGTTGTGGCTGTGAAATGACTCCCAAAAGCACAGTCACAAAAAAGTGTGAAATGCGAATGTATTTTTTATCACTTATGTAGGACAGAGTATGAAAGAAGAAGAAAAAATATCTATCAACTTACTTTGCATCCATTTTACTTCGTTACTATTTTAGTTTGTGTATGTATTTAAAGACGTTAATATTTATTAATACAATTATAATAAATATAACAAATAGTAGCAAAAAAAATATATATTAACAATCTTTTGAACGTGAACTAGTTTTTCTTATTTTCTCGTGGAAACAATTAATAGTTGTTCGCAAATTATTTTATAGTATAAACATCCATATCTGTATATATTATAAAGCAAAACACAAAGGATCCGCTATTGTATAAGCTTGAGTTAATATCTCACATTAATGCACCACTCATATTCTCTGTGCGGCCGATGCAGTTCACTTCATTCAAAAAAGAAACTAAAAAAAAACATTTCATTGATAAAGAGTAAGAATACAGAAAATAAATACTGAAACTTCATCAGCCTTTCTTATTAAAAAAAAAATAATAAAATCATTCACATTAATCTTAAGCCTAAGCTCTCTCACATTGCTTTTGCGTTAAAAGTGCTGCATACAGTTTAAGAATACATAGGTATACGAGAAATTGTAATTATCAAAAGCTACTTTCAATTGCGATAAGCATTAATATTCTTATCGAAAACTACTTCTTGGAGTTCGTTTTTTCTCCCTAATCTCTTTCTAGTTCTTCTCATCTCTTACACTTTTATTTCTCGATATAAAAATATAATTATGTACATACTAGCTGTGCCCGCGACTTCGTCCGCGTGGAATAGTGACTTTCAGCAGCATTTTTAACTTTTTAGGAAATAAAACTTCTAGCCTTAAAAATGGCGGTACATATTTCCAAAAAAAAACATTCAACCCCTATTTCAACACTTTGTAGCCCTGTTAAAAATACTTTTGAGACCGTAGTTTTTGAATTCCCATTTCCGTTCCCGTAGGAATATAAGGAAAGATATATAGCCTTTATCCTTCCGCATGTTCTAGACCATCTCTGTAGCTAATTTAATGAAATCTGTTTAGCAGTTTGAACGGGAGACATACGAAAAACATACCGACATAGCTACATTCGCATTTTCAACATTAGTAAAGACTCCCGTTCCCGTGGGAATATGGTGACCGTTTTCGTGGGAATATGTGGATAAGTTAAAGTTAATGTTACTCCGGGATTATGGAGCATTCCAACGGTGGAAGAATTTTTAAAATCGGTGCTGTAGTGTAAAAGTTCCCGTATACGTTCCTGATCCCGTGGGAATATAGGGAAAAAATATATAGTCTATGTCTTTCCTCACGTTCTGAACAATCTTTGTTTAAAATTTCATTTAAATCGGTTTATTAGTTTGGGCGGGAGATGGTAACATAGAACGACGGACAGACAGAGCTCCTTTCACACTTATTATATTACTAAGGACTCCCGTTCCCGTAGGAATATGTGGATGAATTAAAGTTAATGTTACACAGGGATAGTGTAGCATTCTAACGGTGGAAGAATTTTTGAAATCGGTATTGTATATAGGGATCCGTAGGAATATGGGGATGAATTAGTTTTTATGTTACTCGGGGATAGTGTAGCATTCTAACGGTGAAAGAATTTTTGAAATCGGTGCTGCAGTGTCAAAGTTCCCATATACGTTCCTGCTCCCGTGGGAATATAGGGAACCGTAGGAATATGGGGATGAATTAGTTTTTATGTTACTCGGGGATAGTGTAGCATTCTAACGGTGAAAGAATTTTTGAAATCGGTGCTGTAGTGTCAAAGTTCCCGTATACGTTCCTGCTCCCGTGGGAATATAGGGAACCGTAGGAATATGGGGATGAATTAAATTTTATGTTACTCGGGGATAGTGTAGCATTCTAACGGTGAAAGAATTTTTGAAATCGGTGCTGTAGTGTCAAAGTTCCCGTATACGTTCCTGCTCCCCTGGGAATATAGGGAACCGTAGGAATATGGGGATGAATTAGTTTTAATATTACTCAGGGATAGTGTTGCATTCTAACGGTGAAAGAATTTTTGAAATCGGTGCTGTAGTGTCAAAGTTCCCGTATACGTTCCTGCTCCCGTGGGAATATAGGGAAAAAATATATAGTCCATGTCCTTCCTCAGGTTCTGTGAACGGGAGACATACGAAAAACATACCGACATAGCTACATTCGCATTTTCAATATCAGTAAAGACTCCCGTTCACGTGGGAATATGGTGACCGTTCCCGTAGGAATATGGGGATGAGTTAAAGTTTTTGTTACTCGGGGATAGTGTAGCATTCTAACGGTGAAAGAATTTTTGAAATCGGTGCTGTAGTGTCAAAGTTCCCGTATACGTTCCTGCTCCCGTGGGAGTATAGGGATCCGTAGGAATATGGGGATGAATTAGTTTTAATATTACTCAGGGATAATAAAGCATTCTAACGGTGAAAGAAATTTGGAAATCGGTGCTGTAGTGTCAAAGTTCCCGTATACATTCCTGCTCCCGTGGGAATATAGGGAAAAAATATATAGTCTATGTCCTTCCTCAGGTTCTGTGAACGGGAGACATACGAAAAACATACCGACATAGCTACATTCGCATTTTCAATATCAGTTAAGACTCCCGTTCCCGTTGGAATATGGTGACCGTTCCCGTAGGAATATGGGGATGAGTTAAAGTTTTTGTTACTCGGGATAGTGTAGCATTCTAACGGTGAAAGAATTTTTGAAATCGGTGCTGTAGTGTCAAAGTTCCCGTATACGTTCCTGCTCCCGTGGGAATATAGGGAACCGTAAGAATATGGGGATGAATTAGTTTTTATGTTAGTCGGGGATAGTGTAGCATTCTAACGGTGAAAGAATTTTTGAAGTCGGTGCTGTAGTGTCAAAGTTCCCGTATACGTTCCTGCTCCCGTGGGAATAAAGGGAACCGTAGAAATATGGGGATGAATTAGTTTTTATGTTACTCGGGGATAGTGTAGCATTCTAACGGTGAAAGAATTTCTGAAATCGGTGCTGTAGTGTCAAAGTTCCCGTATACGTTCCTGCTCCAGTGGGAATATAGGGAAACGTAGAAATATGGGGATGAATTAGTTTTTATGTTACTCGGGGATAATGAAGCATTCTTACAGTGGAAAAATTTTTGAAATCGGTGTTATAGTTTCTAAGTTCCCGTATACATTCCCGTTCCCGAGGGAATTTAGGGATAAATTGTAGCCTATGTGTTATTCTGATGTATAAGCTATATTATTGGAAAGTTTAATTGAAATCCATTCAGCAGTTTTTGCGTGAAAGAGGAACAAACATACATCCACACATACAAACTTTCACGCAAAAACTGCTGAATGGATTTCAATTAAACTTTCCAATAATATAGCTTATACATCAGAATAACACATAGGCTACAATTTATCCCTAAATTCCCTCGGGAACGGGAATGTATACGGGAACTTAGAAACTATAACACCGATTTCAAAAATTTTTCCACTGTAAGAATGCTTCATTATCCCCGAGTAACATAAAAACTAATTCATCCCCATATTTCTACGTTTCCCTATATTCCCACGGGAGCAGGAACGTATACGGGAACTTTGACACTACAGCACCGATTTCAGAAATTCTTTCACCGTTAGAATGCTACACTATCCCCGAGTAACATAAAAACTAATTCATCCCCATATTTCTACGGTTCCCTTTATTCCCACGGGAGCAGGAACGTATACGGGAACTTTGACACTACAGCACCGACTTCAAAAATTCTTTCACCGTTAGAATGCTACACTATCCCCGACTAACATAAAAACTAATTCATCCCCATATTCTTACGGTTCCCTATATTCCCACGGGAGCAGGAACGTATACGGGAACTTTGACACTACAGCACCGATTTCAAAAATTCTTTCACCGTTAGAATGCTACACTATCCCCGAGTAACAAAAACTATAACTCATCCCCATATTCCTACGGGAACGGTCACCATATTCCAACGGGAACGGGAGTCTTAACTGATATTGAAAATGCGAATGTAGCTATGTCGGTATGTTTTTCGTATGTCTCCCGTTCACAGAACCTGAGGAAGGACATAGACTATATATTTTTTCCCTATATTCCCACGGGAGCAGGAATGTATACGGGAACTTTGACACTACAGCACCGATTTCCAAATTTCTTTCACCGTTAGAATGCTTTATTATCCCTGAGTAATATTAAAACTAATTCATCCCCATATTCCTACGGATCCCTATACTCCCACGGGAGCAGGAACGTATACGGGAACTTTGACACTACAGCACCGATTTCAAAAATTCTTTCACCGTTAGAATGCTACACTATCCCCGAGTAACAAAAACTTTAACTCATCCCCATATTCCTACGGGAACGGTCACCATATTCCCACGTGAACGGGAGTCTTTACTGATATTGAAAATGCGAATGTAGCTATGTCGGTATGTTTTTCGTATGTCTCCCGTTCACAGAACCTGAGGAAGGACATGGACTATATATTTTTTCCCTATATTCCCACGGGAGCAGGAACGTATACGGGAACTTTGACACTACAGCACCGATTTCAAAAATTCTTTCACCGTTAGAATGCAACACTATCCCTGAGTAATATTAAAACTAATTCATCCCCATATTCCTACGGTTCCCTATATTCCCAGGGGAGCAGGAACGTATACGGGAACTTTGACACTACAGCACCGATTTCAAAAATTCTTTCACCGTTAGAATGCTACACTATCCCCGAGTAACATAAAATTTAATTCATCCCCATATTCCTACGGTTCCCTATATTCCCACGGGAGCAGGAACGTATACGGGAACTTTGACACTACAGCACCGATTTCAAAAATTCTTTCACCGTTAGAATGCTACACTATCCCCGAGTAACATAAAAACTAATTCATCCCCATATTCCTACGGTTCCCTTTATTCCCACGGGAGCAGGAACGTATATGGGAACTTTGACACTGCAGCACCGATTTCAAAAATTCTTTCACCGTTAGAATGCTACACTATCCCCGAGTAACATAAAAACTAATTCATCCCCATATTCCTACGGATCCCTATATACAATACCGATTTCAAAAATTCTTCCACCGTTAGAATGCTACACTATCCCTGTGTAACATTAACTTTAATTCATCCACATATTCCTACGGGAACGGGAGTCCTTAGTAATATAATAAGTGTGAAAGGAGCTCTGTCTGTCCGTCGTTCTATGTTACCATCTCCCGCCCAAACTAATAAACCGATTTAAATGAAATTTTAAACAAAGATTGTTCAGAACGTGAGGAAAGACATAGACTATATATTTTTTCCCTATATTCCCACGGGATCAGGAACGTATACGGGAACTTTTACACTACAGCACCGATTTTAAAAATTCTTCCACCGTTGGAATGCTCCATAATCCCGGAGTAACATTAACTTTAACTTATCCACATATTCCCACGAAAACGGTCACCATATTCCCACGGGAACGGGAGTCTTTACTAATGTTGAAAATGCGAATGTAGCTATGTCGGTATGTTTTTCGTATGTCTCCCGTTCAAACTGCTAAACAGATTTCATTAAATTAGCTACAGAGATGGTCTAGAACATGCGGAAGGATAAAGGCTATATATCTTTCCTTATATTCCTACGGGAACGGAAATGGGAATTCAAAAACTACGGTCTCAAAAGTATTTTTAACAGGGCTACAAAGTGTTGAAATAGGGGTTGAATGTTTTTTTTTGGAAATATGTACCGCCATTTTTAAGGCTAGAAGTTTTATTTCCTAAAAAGTTAAAAATGCTGCTGAAAGTCACTATTCCACGCGGACGAAGTCGCGGGCACAGCTATTCAACACTTTGTAGCCCTGTTAAAAATACTTTTGAGACCGTAGTTTTTGAATTCCCATTTCCGTTCCCGTAGGAATATAAGGAAAGATATATAGCCTTTATCCTTCCGCATGTTCTAGACCATCTCTGTAGCTAATTTAATGAAATCTGTTTAGCAGTTTGAACGGGAGACATACGAAAAACATACCGACATAGCTACATTCGCATTTTCAACATTAGTAAAGACTCCCGTTCCCGTGGGAATATGGTGACCGTTTTCGTGGGAATATGTGGATAAGTTAAAGTTAATGTTACTCCGGGATTATGGAGCATTCCAACGGTGGAAGAATTTTTAAAATCGGTGCTGTAGTGTAAAAGTTCCCGTATACGTTCCTGATCCCGTGGGAATATAGGGAAAAAATATATAGTCTATGTCTTTCCTCACGTTCTGAACAATCTTTGTTTAAAATTTCATTTAAATCGGTTTATTAGTTTGGGCGGGAGATGGTAACATAGAACGACGGACAGACAGAGCTCCTTTCACACTTATTATATTACTAAGGACTCCCGTTCCCGTAGGAATATGTGGATGAATTAAAGTTAATGTTACACAGGGATAGTGTAGCATTCTAACGGTGGAAGAATTTTTGAAATCGGTATTGTATATAGGGATCCGTAGGAATATGGGGATGAATTAGTTTTTATGTTACTCGGGGATAGTGTAGCATTCTAACGGTGAAAGAATTTTTGAAATCGGTGCTGCAGTGTCAAAGTTCCCATATACGTTCCTGCTCCCGTGGGAATATAGGGAACCGTAGGAATATGGGGATGAATTAGTTTTTATGTTACTCGGGGATAGTGTAGCATTCTAACGGTGAAAGAATTTTTGAAATCGGTGCTGTAGTGTCAAAGTTCCCGTATACGTTCCTGCTCCCGTGGGAATATAGGGAACCGTAGGAATATGGGGATGAATTAAATTTTATGTTACTCGGGGATAGTGTAGCATTCTAACGGTGAAAGAATTTTTGAAATCGGTGCTGTAGTGTCAAAGTTCCCGTATACGTTCCTGCTCCCCTGGGAATATAGGGAACCGTAGGAATATGGGGATGAATTAGTTTTAATATTACTCAGGGATAGTGTTGCATTCTAACGGTGAAAGAATTTTTGAAATCGGTGCTGTAGTGTCAAAGTTCCCGTATACGTTCCTGCTCCCGTGGGAATATAGGGAAAAAATATATAGTCCATGTCCTTCCTCAGGTTCTGTGAACGGGAGACATACGAAAAACATACCGACATAGCTACATTCGCATTTTCAATATCAGTAAAGACTCCCGTTCACGTGGGAATATGGTGACCGTTCCCGTAGGAATATGGGGATGAGTTAAAGTTTTTGTTACTCGGGGATAGTGTAGCATTCTAACGGTGAAAGAATTTTTGAAATCGGTGCTGTAGTGTCAAAGTTCCCGTATACGTTCCTGCTCCCGTGGGAGTATAGGGATCCGTAGGAATATGGGGATGAATTAGTTTTAATATTACTCAGGGATAATAAAGCATTCTAACGGTGAAAGAAATTTGGAAATCGGTGCTGTAGTGTCAAAGTTCCCGTATACATTCCTGCTCCCGTGGGAATATAGGGAAAAAATATATAGTCTATGTCCTTCCTCAGGTTCTGTGAACGGGAGACATACGAAAAACATACCGACATAGCTACATTCGCATTTTCAATATCAGTTAAGACTCCCGTTCCCGTTGGAATATGGTGACCGTTCCCGTAGGAATATGGGGATGAGTTAAAGTTTTTGTTACTCGGGATAGTGTAGCATTCTAACGGTGAAAGAATTTTTGAAATCGGTGCTGTAGTGTCAAAGTTCCCGTATACGTTCCTGCTCCCGTGGGAATATAGGGAACCGTAAGAATATGGGGATGAATTAGTTTTTATGTTAGTCGGGGATAGTGTAGCATTCTAACGGTGAAAGAATTTTTGAAGTCGGTGCTGTAGTGTCAAAGTTCCCGTATACGTTCCTGCTCCCGTGGGAATAAAGGGAACCGTAGAAATATGGGGATGAATTAGTTTTTATGTTACTCGGGGATAGTGTAGCATTCTAACGGTGAAAGAATTTCTGAAATCGGTGCTGTAGTGTCAAAGTTCCCGTATACGTTCCTGCTCCCGTGGGAATATAGGGAAACGTAGAAATATGGGGATGAATTAGTTTTTATGTTACTCGGGGATAATGAAGCATTCTTACAGTGGAAAAATTTTTGAAATCGGTGTTATAGTTTCTAAGTTCCCGTATACATTCCCGTTCCCGAGGGAATTTAGGGATAAATTGTAGCCTATGTGTTATTCTGATGTATAAGCTATATTATTGGAAAGTTTAATTGAAATCCATTCAGCAGTTTTTGCGTGAAAGAGGAACAAACATACATCCACACATACAAACTTTCACGTTTATAATATTAACTAGCTGTGCCCGCGACTTCGTCCGCGTGGAATAGTGACTTTCAGCAGCATTTTTAACTTTTTAGGAAATAAAACTTCTAGCCTTAAAAATGGCGGTACATATTTCCAAAAAAAAACATTCAACCCCTATTTCAACACTTTGTAGCCCTGTTAAAAATACTTTTGAGACCGTAGTTTTTGAATTCCCATTTCCGTTCCCGTAGGAATATAAGGAAAGATATATAGCCTTTATCCTTCCGCATGTTCTAGACCATCTCTGTAGCTAATTTAATGAAATCTGTTTAGCAGTTTGAACGGGAGACATACGAAAAACATACCGACATAGCTACATTCGCATTTTCAACATTAGTAAAGACTCCCGTTCCCGTGGGAATATGGTGACCGTTTTCGTGGGAATATGTGGATAAGTTAAAGTTAATGTTACTCCGGGATTATGGAGCATTCCAACGGTGGAAGAATTTTTAAAATCGGTGCTGTAGTGTAAAAGTTCCCGTATACGTTCCTGATCCCGTGGGAATATAGGGAAAAAATATATAGTCTATGTCTTTCCTCACGTTCTGAACAATCTTTGTTTAAAATTTCATTTAAATCGGTTTATTAGTTTGGGCGGGAGATGGTAACATAGAACGACGGACAGACAGAGCTCCTTTCACACTTATTATATTACTAAGGACTCCCGTTCCCGTAGGAATATGTGGATGAATTAAAGTTAATGTTACACAGGGATAGTGTAGCATTCTAACGGTGGAAGAATTTTTGAAATCGGTATTGTATATAGGGATCCGTAGGAATATGGGGATGAATTAGTTTTTATGTTACTCGGGGATAGTGTAGCATTCTAACGGTGAAAGAATTTTTGAAATCGGTGCTGCAGTGTCAAAGTTCCCATATACGTTCCTGCTCCCGTGGGAATAAAGGGAACCGTAGGAATATGGGGATGAATTAGTTTTTATGTTACTCGGGGATAGTGTAGCATTCTAACGGTGAAAGAATTTTTGAAATCGGTGCTGTAGTGTCAAAGTTCCCGTATACGTTCCTGCTCCCGTGGGAATATAGGGAACCGTAGGAATATGGGGATGAATTAAATTTTATGTTACTCGGGGATAGTGTAGCATTCTAACGGTGAAAGAATTTTTGAAATCGGTGCTGTAGTGTCAAAGTTCCCGTATACGTTCCTGCTCCCCTGGGAATATAGGGAACCGTAGGAATATGGGGATGAATTAGTTTTAATATTACTCAGGGATAGTGTTGCATTCTAACGGTGAAAGAATTTTTGAAATCGGTGCTGTAGTGTCAAAGTTCCCGTATACGTTCCTGCTCCCGTGGGAATATAGGGAAAAAATATATAGTCCATGTCCTTCCTCAGGTTCTGTGAACGGGAGACATACGAAAAACATACCGACATAGCTACATTCGCATTTTCAATATCAGTAAAGACTCCCGTTCACGTGGGAATATGGTGACCGTTCCCGTAGGAATATGGGGATGAGTTAAAGTTTTTGTTACTCGGGGATAGTGTAGCATTCTAACGGTGAAAGAATTTTTGAAATCGGTGCTGTAGTGTCAAAGTTCCCGTATACGTTCCTGCTCCCGTGGGAGTATAGGGATCCGTAGGAATATGGGGATGAATTAGTTTTAATATTACTCAGGGATAATAAAGCATTCTAACGGTGAAAGAAATTTGGAAATCGGTGCTGTAGTGTCAAAGTTCCCGTATACATTCCTGCTCCCGTGGGAATATAGGGAAAAAATATATAGTCTATGTCCTTCCTCAGGTTCTGTGAACGGGAGACATACGAAAAACATACCGACATAGCTACATTCGCATTTTCAATATCAGTTAAGACTCCCGTTCCCGTTGGAATATGGTGACCGTTCCCGTAGGAATATGGGGATGAGTTATAGTTTTTGTTACTCGGGGATAGTGTAGCATTCTAACGGTGAAAGAATTTTTGAAATCGGTGCTGTAGTGTCAAAGTTCCCGTATACGTTCCTGCTCCCGTGGGAATATAGGGAACCGTAAGAATATGGGGATGAATTAGTTTTTATGTTAGTCGGGGATAGTGTAGCATTCTAACGGTGAAAGAATTTTTGAAGTCGGTGCTGTAGTGTCAAAGTTCCCGTATACGTTCCTGCTCCCGTGGGAATAAAGGGAACCGTAGAAATATGGGGATGAATTAGTTTTTATGTTACTCGGGGATAGTGTAGCATTCTAACGGTGAAAGAATTTCTGAAATCGGTGCTGTAGTGTCAAAGTTCCCGTATACGTTCCTGCTCCCGTGGGAATATAGGGAAACGTAGAAATATGGGGATGAATTAGTTTTTATGTTACTCGGGGATAATGAAGCATTCTTACAGTGGAAAAATTTTTGAAATCGGTGTTATAGTTTCTAAGTTCCCGTATACATTCCCGTTCCCGAGGGAATTTAGGGATAAATTGTAGCCTATGTGTTATTCTGATGTATAAGCTATATTATTGGAAAGTTTAATTGAAATCCATTCAGCAGTTTTTGCGTGAAAGAGGAACAAACATACATCCACACATACAAACTTTCACGTTTATAATATTAATAGGATAGGATGTAGTTGATTTGATAGAAAAGTGTTTTGTAAATGTATAAATTGTTTATCAAAAATTCTGTTAGCTTCAATTAGGAAAAAAGATTGCTCAAGGCATTGGTATGTTTTCGGGTATGTATTCAAGAAAATTCGCCGGAAATTGTCCCTGTCTACCGTCAGGGGTCTCTCCAAAAAGCCAGTCTTCGTTAATTCTATATAGAACCGTTACATTATCGTTTTCCTGTAATATTAAATCGCCAGGTTCTCCAGCATCGAAAGTATACAGACATCTTATTTGTTTAAAATTGTTGTTTGCATTGTTTGTTTGTGCGAGCGGTGCACTTGCACTGCTCATGTAACTACTGTTTGTAATATGGTTTTCTTCATGATGATAACTTTGAGTATATGATGAGGAATTGCTTGATGTGTAAGCAATTGACGAAGAAGACGTCGTCATTTTAGTTGAATTATCATCTTTGAGAGGAATTTTGATGTCAATGAAGTTAGTTGGAAAGATTCCTTCACAGCCACTTCGATTACGTCCTCTCAACCATTCATCATTAAGCTTTTCCAAAATATAAATTTTTTCATTTTCCCTAAAATTAAGATCATAAACGTTCAACAACAATAATTGATTTCTGTTGATGATTCTTATGAGTCATTTGTTATTTCACGGTTTAATAGACTTCCATGCAAAAAAAAAATCCTCTATATTTGATGAAAAGTAAAAAGGGTAACAACAAAACTACTTCGTGGATCTCTATGATCGATGTCGATATCTTATTTTGAAAGTATTTAATTAAAGTTTCAAGCCGGCTCGTGGTTTAAGCTTAAGGTTTTGATTTTAAAAACAGGGATGGCATTCCTGTGGATAAATAGTTTCAAGTTCTTAAGTGATCATGGCGCCATTATTGCTTTTCGAAACTTTGATGTTTTTCGAAAGGACGTGTTCACAAAAAATGTGATACATATTTACAAAGATTTTTATTTTTAATTTTTTTCTCTCAATTAAAATTAAAAAAATGAAAATTGTATTCAAATGGAACTCTTTCCATAAGGTCACATGTGTTTCATTTTGACAAAAATCGCGTCGCAAGCACCAACTGCGATGGTTTGCATAGGACTATATTCGTTTCTGTTGATGTTAATAGCTTTCCACAAGAATTATTTAACTGAAAAATATTGCTAATGCAGGCAAAAAAAAAAAATACAAAAACGAAAACAGATTAAATGTTTGCATTCTCGCTGCTTTATATATAGCAGCAAGACACGTTTACAACTTGAGAATTTTGAAACATAAAGTGACATATACTTGTGCGTGTTTTATTAATTATGAGATTATGACCAATGTACCCTGATTTGTCAGAAAAAGTTACTCTCGAGGGCTAACTCCCATCTTTCATCTCTTTTTATCTTCCTACTGCAAATGCAGTAGAATATGATCAAAAGAAACAGATATGTGTAAGCTAGGGTGGAGCGAAAATTTTATTTGTTGATTATCGTCATGTAATAGCAAAAAAAAGATGCATTATGGGCTCAAATAAATCTATGCAAAATTTAATTAAATTTGGTTAAAGGTAACTGCCTCCGCAAACACATTGAAATTTTTGTATAAAACGTTCTTTATGTTTTCAAATTTTCAAACAGTTTTTCTACGAGCGCAAGTTAATTATCTAGTTGGCCATGATTTTTGTTTCATATCAGTTGGCTGTAATTCTTGTCTGCATCGGTCGCATACTTTTATTTTAATTTGAAAACAAAAACATAAGATAAATTACATTAAAAATCATGCAAAGAACGCGTAGTGTATTTAAATGTCCTATTCTTGGTGATGTTAGTGATTTTAAAGAAAACGTTCTGCCAACTTATGAAGATACAATTAAATGCTTTGAATTGATTAGGCACCAATTTAAATTCGAGTTTGAAACTGCAAAAGAGCCCTCTTTTCCAGAGACAGCACGTATTGTTTCATCTAGAATAGTAAAAATATGGCGATCTGCATCTATTCCGACTGTAACACAAACCAGGGTCATCCAGATGATAAAATCGTATAATTTAAAATACAAAAACTTGCTCAAATCTGTCAAGAGGCTATCCCCAGAAAAAATAGAAACATTTCGACAAAGCGGTAAGTTGCTTTTTGATATTGCAGCTTGCAAATGCAAACAAATCGATAAATGCATTTGTCCTAAAGAGAAAAAAGTTCCGAAACAAGAACAATCATTTTTATTTGATCAAAGAAACGCTCGTAGTATGGCAATAGGTGGAGTTGACGTTATTCTCACTAAAAAGCTGCAAAAAAGTTTGGAGAGAAAACACACTCAAGAAAAACGGCAGACTACTATTAATTGCCCCTTGTACTTCAACAGCAGCTGTTTTAGAGGTGTGCTATTTCAACATCGTCATCGTCTTCGTCAGTGTCTGAAATGTTCACAAGTTCAGATAGCTTTAGAAAACCCACAGATAAATGCAATCCTAAGAAAAAGAGTAATATGTCTTCAAGCTTTGATTTGCCTACGTTATCGAAAACATGTGAAAGGTATGGAGTGTCTGATAGGGCAGCAGCAGCTATTGCGTCTTCTGTTTTGTACGACATTAAGTCTGAAGTCGGGGTAATTGATAGACATAAACTGCGAAGAGAAAAAATAAAACAAGAGAAAAATGATGAAAGAGAAGACTTTTTCAGAATTGTGTGCATTATATTTTGATGGGAAAAAGACAGAACCATAAAACTAGTTAAAAAAGATGGTAAATTCTACAAGACTAGCATTATTGAGGAGCACATCTCATTAATTCAAGAACCGGAATCCAAATATATGGGATACGTAGTTCCTAACACAGGTTCAGCTAAAGAGGTACAAACTGCAATCAGTGACTTTCTTACGGAAGAAGGTATTTCTCAGCACCATCTTATGGCTATCGGCTGTGACGGTACAAATGTAAATACAGGAAAATACGGTGGTATTATAAGACTACTCGAAACAAGACTTCAAAAGCCGCTTCAATGGATAATTTGCCTATTGCACATGAACGAACTACCTTTAAGACACTTATTTCAACATATTGATGGGTGTACTTCAGGGCCTCAGTCTTACACTGGACCTTTAGGAAAAGCACTTGAGACCTGTGAACAATTACCTGTCACAAAATTTCATCGTATCGAGGGGAACATGCTGCCAGAAATGGCCAAAGATTTGAGTTCAGATCAGTTGTACTTGCACAAGATTGTGTCAGCGGTAATATAAGGTGAGTTTCCAAGGGACCTCTCAAATAAATCTCCAGGAAAACTGTTTCACGCACGTTGGATCACACGTGCTAACCGAATAATGCGATTGTATGTAACAACAGAGGAACCTTCGGAAAACTTGGTTATTTTGGCCACATTTGTTGTGGAAGTTTACGCGCTCTTGGTTCTCCATTAAAAAAAAAAAACCATCGTGCAAAGATGGTCCGCGTAATCTTTTCAATATAATACTGATGTCAAGGTATCTTCCAGACCATCTTAAGAAGGTAATCGATCCCGTCATTCAACGAAATGGTTATTTTTCTCATCCTGAGAACATTCTTCTCTCAATGATAACTGATGACAAAAAACACATTCGAGAACTGGCAGCTCGACGCATATTAAAGGCACGCAGTATGCCTCACTCTTCAACACCAAGGATATTCGAAGTGCCTTATATTAATTTTGATGCTCTAACCTATATCGTTTTGATAAATTGGCAAGTACCATTTACTGAACCACCTATCATGAGAAACCTATCGGACCAAGTAATTAAGTCCATCGTTGAATCCAGTGGTGAAGGTGAAGTGTTTTTTTTTTAAGGCTTCCTTGCCATACCCAAGCTGTTGAGCGGGCTGTGAAGATGACAACAGAAGCAGCTACTACTCAATACACAACTCGACTAGCTCGACTTGGAGCTATAAGGTCAAAAATAGAATCGCGGAAAGCCATGCCTAAATTTGAGACAAAACGAGATTTTCAAGCAACTTAAGGGGGGACGCTGGTCTAGAGCGTGAAAAAATGGGCATAATTTATGAATTTTTTGTGACTCAACAAAAAGATCAATCGAAAATCTGTGAAAGAGGTTTTATAATTTAAGTCCTAATAAACAAATACAAATTTTTTCGTGTCAATTAAATTCAAAATGGCGGCTGTTCAGCATTTCTTCGGAGGCACTTCATTTTTTAGATGGGTCCATGGCCGAAAGTGTAACTTCCTTAATTTTGATCTTGGAACAAAATCCCGAAATTTTTTAGTTTCCTTATAATAACAGCTAGAGCCGTACGTAGGATTTTTTCGATATTTTGTTTTTTCGCGAAATGGTGTAGGTTTGAACAAAAAATTCAAATTTTCACTAAAAAAATGCGACAAAATTATTGATTAAAAAAAAACTATGCAACTTAGAAAAAAAAATCTTACGTACGGCTCTGGAGAAAGGTATTTTGAATGTACTGTCAAAATTTCGTATAGATCGGTGAAGATTTGCTCAAGTTATGTTTTCGGCCAGTCAAAAAAAGTGATTTTGAGAAAAACGCGTTTAAAGTTTTAAATACTATAAAATCATACGGCATACCAGAGGGGCACTGCCGCAGAATGGAAAGTTTGGGCATTTAAACATTTTTGCCGGCATCCATCCTTTGGTATGTTATTTTTAAGACCCTAAAGTACCTTTTCAGACAAAAAAAAAATTTCGGTTTCTTCAAAATTCTAGACCAGCGTCCCCCCCTTAAATAATCTTTTTATTATTTTATTGTTTAAAACTTTTTTATATTGAATTATATTTCTTTTTGTCAAAACCTAATGCAGCGCGTTTTTTTTTTTCATTCATTTTTTCTATTGAATATCTTTTAATTTTTCAGCCATACACGTACAAACAAATTCTTACAAACTAAGATTTTCAAGGTCTGTGCGGAGGCAGAAGACGTTAGTCGAATTAATTGAAAAACTACATTTATTTTTACTTTAACATGAGGCACCAATCCCCAATCAATTTGAATTCGAAAAAACAAATAAATAGTCAAACAATGGAAAAAAGTAACGAAATACTCTCAAATATTTTGTTTTACTTTAGTTTGACTATTTTTGCTTATAAATTCACAGATCAAAACGGTGGTCAAACAAAGAGACGAAGGCTTTGCTGCATTTTTTTTCTGCACGTAAGGAAGAGTTCCAAAAGCAAAGGAAAAAAGAAATAGATTTTGCGAATGTCGATGAGGCATGATTTCTGCCGGTTTTGTAAGTACTTTTTTTAATGTTTCTAAGCAAAGCAATTGTGGTACCCGTGATGTGATGGATAGCATGTCCGCCTGTTAATCCAGAGGTTCGAGTTCGAATCCCACCAGGGGCAAAAATGTTTTTTCAACGGGTATCGCCTTTCGCGAGGAATTGGCAAGTCCTCCGTTAGTATTCATTGTCATGAAAAGCGCTTTCTCAATTAGCCGTTCGGAACCGGCAGAAAATTGTAGGTCCCTTCCATTCCCTCACAAGCAATGGTTGTGAGAAATGCGCTAGGCCCAGGGGCTCCTCGCTCTGTTGCGCCACCCTATTTATTTACATACAAAAATTTAATAATAAAAGAATTTATTATTGTTAGTTGGAGTATTGTGATTTTAAAAATCGAAAAAGAAAGTTTTTTGTGACCTTCACTCCATTTATGCGTTTCGCCCAGGTACAACAGTGGGCTCATCAGTTAGATGCTGTTGTACCCTTCTAATACGCAATGTTTTGGTCGATGTTTACCGACACCTATATAAAGTTTACAGTGCAAAGACACTGTAAACTTTATACTTTTAGGGGAATGTGATTACATTCATGCACCTAAAAATGTTTTGCCCGTGGTCTGGCTAATGTTTACATACAAAAATTTAATAATAAAAGAATTTATTATTGTTAGTTGGAGTATTGTGATTTTAAAAATCGAAAAAGAAAGTTTTTTGTGACCTTCACTCCATTTATGCGTTTCGCCCAGGTACAACAGTGGGCTCATCAGTTAGATGCTGTTGTACCCTTCTAATACGCAATGTTTTGGTCGATGTTTACCGACACCTATATAAAGTTTACAGTGCAAAGACACTGTAAACTTTATACTTTTAGGGGAATGTGATTACATTCATGCACCTAAAAACCCTATTTATTTATTTTTTTTTTTTAAGCAAAGCAATTCTAAAAACATTTACAGTGCTCCCCGGTTAATTGCGTCACCTTAAATGCACAACTTTAGACGCATTTAACAGGGGAACGCAATTAAAAGAATCCCGCTTAATTGATCTGCTGTCCCATTTAGAAAAACTCCGCTTAATTGAAATGAAAACGCAATAAAGCGATTTTTTTACGACTTTGGCAAGAAAGTCAAGAAGAACCTTTTTAATGAAAATCAAAATTTTATTGAACGGAAAATTAACATATAATGGTAAGACATAAAAAAGAACAAAACAATTTCAGCCTAGGAATGATTGAAAAGGACCAATTTTTCATAATGTACACAACACATATGTAAATTATGAATTGGTACATAATCCGTGCGTATATCTTTAGCAAGCGTACAAGAGGGAATTAGTCAGATTTGCTTTTTATTTGGCTAGAACATTATATCATGGTAAGAATCTGTAATTTTCACCTGCATTGTTTCCTTACACATTTTCAAGATTTTAATTTGCAGTCGCTAGACTCTGATGTTTCAGCAAACAATAGGCTCGTTCGTTGAACTTTACCCAGGGTTGACCCAAGTTTTCTTGACAATCTTATGAGTTGTCAAAAAAACCTGGGTTTTCCAATTCTCAAAAAACGCAAAGCCACAAAATCACCACACATCCCTGTCATTTGAATAAAAATACATGCCATTTGACAGCCCTCAACTTGCCACAGCAAAAACCTAGGGTGAGTTGAGGGAAAACCCAGGTCAACCCCAGGGCTAAAAAACACTCAATTTGACATTCAGGGCGACCTTAGGTTTCTCAAAAAAACGCTTTGTGGCGACCCCAAGGTTTTAACGAACAAACCTAATAATAAATAGGTGTGTTTCTTTACTGAAAATTCGCACGAAATGCACCGAAATTCGGTGAAAGTCAGTCTAATCCTGTTCCAGCACAGCTATTTTTCTTAGCAGTGCACAAAAGAGAGTGCTCACGAGAGAGTAAAAAATCTCACAACGATTTACATAAGTCATGTCAATTTGACTATTAACTTGTAGGCGCGCAACAATGCGACCAATTCATCATCAATCATTTAAGGTGTAAGCAAAAAGTGACTTCAATGATTTGGTTTTTTTCGTTCAATTAACCGGGCAATTTTGCTTCAAATTGAAAAAAGAGTTTTGATTTTTGGACCATTTAACCGGGAAACGCAATTAAGCGGAATGCATTTAAACGGGAAATTTTATGTATATTTCTTATGTGATCTTTTTTTTGCCTAGGATTCAGGTCAATTAAACGGGTAACGCAACTAAGCGGGGGGTATTTATCCGGGGATTACTGTATAAACTGTTCTAGGATTCCAATATTTCTGCATACCTGTGTGAAGTGAAAATGCAGACGCTGTCGAGAGAGTACAAATGTGCCAAAGACAACGCTTAAGCGACTGGTGCTTCCCCATGCATTCCTCCATTTTAGGCGGAAATGGAGGATATATTTGGCAGTTCGTCTATTTACTCTCCAAGCTAGAGTTTGAATATCGGTACGTACTTCAAAGTAAGTATAAAAAATGCTTTTGCTATGTAGGAAAAAATTTATAACATTTGTTTCTGTTTCCAACTATAGTCACATGAATCAACTTCTTCGCCGACGTTGCCAGATGATACGCCCTCAACATCATCTGCATTTGATTTCGTACAGGAGGAATATATATTGAAAATTAATCAGTTATGGAATCTTCACTAGCCTCGATTTGCTAAAAGTGAATGTAAAAACACTTGTTGCTAAACACTGTCCCAAAAAGTATTAAAATCAATCAATGTTTCATATGCAATTATGCTATTTATTTTGTGAAAAATAACGTTCACTCTTGTTTTTATATTAAATTGGGCTTTTAAGTAAGTAAGTAAGTAATTCATTTTATTAGAACAATTATTTGGTTACAAAGTTTAAGTATAATGGTTATGAATTTGAGATAGCTTTGGCTTAGCCGTCAGCTTGAATGGCAATATATTATAATTGTAATTAAAAGTTATATAAACATAATAAAAAGGAAAATTTAACTTCAAATATACTCAGTTATTAACAAATTTCTGTATTTAATAATAGATTTAAGAAAATTACACAATTCTTTCCAGTTTCTTCCGTTTAAAATTTCTAATGTTTCCATCATTGTAAAACGTTCCTTTCCTTGATATGCAAGTCTTAGGTGTTTGAAGATTGGACAAATGCTTATAAAATGAAAGTTGTCTTCTTTGGCCTTCATGTTGCACAGCGTGCAAAATTGGTCGGATGCACCATTGTATGGACTGTCGTTAAGGTACATGAGTTCACATCTCGATTTAAACAGCAGCGATATTTCTTCGTAGCTAAGGTTATCCTGAAAGTAGTTGTTACTGCAGAGGTGATAATTTAATTGTGAATATATAATTCTGCTTTCAGATTGCCGTGCTTCTTCAATCAATGCGTTACGAGTGTAGTCTTCATTTATTTTAATTAAGGAGTAAAGTTGTTCTTTTAAGGAGTCTAGGTTACTGAAGTTCCAGTCTAAATTAATGTTGCAATAAGAGGCAATATTTTGCCATTTCATCATCCACCAGTCGATGTTTCTTTGTTCGTAGTGCAGCAATTTTTTCGTTAGACGAGTATCAGCATGTGAAGCAATTTTTAAAATGTAGTCTGCTTGAAATTTAAGGGTATTAGTAAAAATCTTAGGTAACCCTGTTTCAAGATATAGTGCATAATTTGGGGTGTTTCTTGGTAGATGAAACATTTTTTTCAGAAAATTTCGATGAAATTTTTCAACCACTTCAAATTCATCTATTCCCCAAATTTGAGCAGCATAACAGAGTGTTGATTTTACTACGGTTTCAAAGACTTTGTATTTAGATGAAAGCGTGATGTTTTGATTGTAAAATATTTTTCGCCATGTCATGTTGACCAAGCTCTGGGAAGCAGCAGCTTTTCCTTGAAGGTGATTTTTGAAGTCTAGAACCGTGTTCATTTTTACACCCAGGTATTTATATTCTTTAGTAACTTCAATCTCGTTGCCTTTGTAGTACCATTTGTTTCTATTTAAACTGCGGGAGCTATGTGTGAAGACCATAATTTTCGATTTTTCAGTGTTTATAGAGAGACCCCAGGTTTCACAATAATTTGAAAGACGGTTAATCATCAATTGCAGGTTTTCAGGTGATTCCGATAGTAAAACTAGGTCATCCGCATACAAAAGCACATTTACGTTAGTATCAGCAATATGAATTCCACCGGGTATACATGAGACTATGTCATTTATAAAGAGCGAAAATAATAAAGCACTTAACAGGCATCCTTGTTTAACTCCTGAGTCTGTATCAAACCACTGAGAGTAAGCTGAACCATCCCACACTGCTGCTTGCGTCCCCGTATACATTTCTTTCAGGACTTTGATAAATTTTGTCGAAAGACCTACTTGTGACAGCTTGTATAAGAGTGCATTTCGGTTAACAAGGTCAAACGCTGCTTTTAAATCGACGAAAAATGAGTAAACTTTCTTTTTCCTAGCTTGAAATGCTTTTATTATTGAAGTGAGACAAAATATTTGGTCAACAGTTGAGTAATTTTTTCTGAAACCGACTTGAAACTCCGTAAGAATTTCATGATTGTCAACCCAATTTTCTAGCCTGCACACAAGTATACCGCAAAAGATTTTAGCCATCGTGTTCATGAATGAGATTCCACGGTAGTTTTCAGGTTTATTAGAATCACCCTTTTTATGAATTGGGAATATCACGGACTTTTTGAATGAGTTTGGTATTGTAGCTGTTGTTAATATCGTATTAAAAAGGTGCTTTAAATTGTTGTTCAAGGTTGGGCAGGCGTTTTTGAAGAATTCATACGGTATACCGTCTTCACCGGGTGCTTTTCCATTTTTTGCTTTAATAATAACATTTTGGATTTCATTAACTGTTATTTCTGAATCTAGAATTTCGTCCAAGACTAAAGGTTCTGCATATTCAAATGATAAACTTGATTTGTTGAAAAGTAACCCTTTGAAGTGCAAAGCGAGCTCATCTGCGGATATAGTTGCGCCTATCACGAAGTTGGACCCGTTTATTTCCTTGGCTGTTTTCCAAAACTCTTTTGAGTTTTTAATGAGGCATAGCGATCGTACTTGGTTGTTTTGAAATTCAGCTTTTTTGAGGAAGCATAGTCTTTTATACACAGAATTTGATTCTAAATACAATCTCTTCAGTTCTTCTGTGTAGCATTTGCGTAGAGAATGTAAAAAAGCGAATGATTTTTGCCTTGCTTTAACACATTCATAATCAAACCATTTCTGTTTAAATTTAACTGAGGGAGTATGATTTTGGGTTTGTGAGGAGCTTCGTATGCTTGATGTTACTGCATTTGAGAGTTTTTCCGTAGAATTAAGGTTTGCAGGAATTTCGGACAGATGTTTATTTAATTTGTTTTGATAAGATAACAATTCATTACATTTCCATTTAAGTTTCGGTAGGAGTTGAAGTTCTTTTTGTCGAGTTACAATTTCATTAGTCCACTTCAACACTACGGGCATATGGTCGGAGTATGTTTTGCACTGTACTTCAAAAGTTGTAACTAAGTCTACCCAGTCACCATTTACTGCCCCATAGTCAATCACTGATTTACCCTGCCCTCCAACAAAAGTGTAGTGTCCTTCATAGTCTCCGTTTGTGCATCCATTTAAGATGATGCAATCGTACATTTGCAGCAGTTCTAAGAGGTTTTCTCCATTTGTGTTACAAACATCATCCTTTGATATTCTGAAGGAAGATGGTATTTGCGGGTTGTTGATTGAATTTACTGTTGTAATTTGTTTATTGCATGTTCGGGCGTTAAGATCTCCAATTACCAAAACGCTTTCACCGGACAGTTGACACATAACTTCGCTCAATTTTTCATAATCTTCGTTCCACTTATTACAATTGATGTACGCAGGCACTATGAACATGTTCTTTTTTTGTATAATCCTGACTACTGTAACTTCTTCATATTGAACAAATTCATATGTTTTAAGTAATGTTGTTCTTATTCCATATAAACTACCGCCGCTTGCCCTCCCTTTTACTGATGTTTTGGTTGCATCTTTAAAAAAAAGTTTGAATCCATTGAAGTAATTTATAAATTTGTTTGTGTTTTCATTGGTTATGTGTGTTTCGAAGAGAAAAAATAAATCGAAGGTTTTTATATAATTGAAAAAATCAGGAAAAAGTAATTTATTATTAAGACCTGATATATTGTATGCTAAAATATTTGAATTAAAGTTTATTTTTGTGCTGACGGCTGCTAATTCTCAATTCCGTACTAATGTACTACTACCTGGTACACTTTTATCAGATGACATCCCTGGTGAAATAGCACCTGTTAATCTAGTACGATCGCTTTGACGTCTATTGTAGGATGGCATTGACAGATCTTTGACAGCATCAAAATTCATTTTCAATCCAAACATTTCTTGCAGTGCTTCTTCTCCATCAAATTTATCATATTTAAGAGCATAAAAATTGTTTAAATAAAATGTTTTCTTTCGAACAATAATATTGTTGTTTTTTATTTGTATGTTTTCGTTCGGGCAGTGTGTTTTTATAACCTTTCTATAGAATAGAAGGACTCTGCGTTTCGTTTGCATTAGTTTGGATAAATCACGTTGGATATATACACCAGTGCCTTTTAGTTTGGAGGAATTGTTAATCATTTTATAAACAGTTTCATTAGAACCAGTGTCGATTTTAAGTTTGATGATATTTTTGTTTTCACTTAATTTCACTGCATTCGATATGTTCTGCGAGTTAACGTCTCCAAGCAGGATTCTCATTGTGTTTTTAACCTTTTCCTGTGGATCGACGTGATTTTCATTTGGGATCGTTATAATAATATTTTTTCCTCTAATTTCACGATTTTGGGACTCAAGTTCCTCTTCTAGTGTATTGCACCGGGCTTCAAACTGATTTATTTGTCGCGTTAGGACTTCATTTTGAATTCGAAGAGTGTTAATTTCTGTGTTCAGTTTGTTGACGTCTTCTTTTGTCGCCAAAAGATCGATTGCTTTCGCAAGTTGAGTGCAAAGTGAATCGTCTATAATTGATTTGATTCTTTCAAAATCAGTGGATGAAATCGACATGATTGAATTTATTCTAGATATTTTTGGTGTTCTTCTAGATACGCAACACAAGTTGTTTAAATCTTCAGGTGAAGTTTGGTGGATATTTCTTTTATTTTCGGTCATGTGCCCTGTAAAATGACTCACGGCAGCTGATCCCCTTTATAATTATTAAGATTACCTGGATATCTGTCGAATTCAGAGTAAATTTTTGAAAACAACTGTTTAATAAATCACTTGAAATTATTTGGTAAATTGGGCTTTTTTGGTCACTTTCATTTGAATATGCAAATAAAAAACTTTATTCCATATTTTTCCCTACGTTTCGTCGTTACTTCTCGACTTCTTTAGGGGAATTTTATTAAATATGATTTTTGTTTTTTGTTACATATAATAATAAACACTATTTTTGACAATTTAAACTGAGTTATTTCTTAGAGAAAAAAATACATGAATGCTTTTTTTTTTTGTTTAAGTAAAAAATAATGAAAATGTAAATAAAAAGTTAAAAACTTAACTGAATTTTGTTTGATTTTGTATCTTTGTTTATCATCGTATATTTGTTCTAAAATGTGCTGCAAAAATCCTCGAAGCCAAACTTCCACAACTCATCTTGAATCTCATCGATGTTTCATTTTCACTTTTTTGTGAAACTGTGTTATCTGAGCTCTTGTAATGTTCAATGCAGATATTTCATTTCAGTTGTGTTTAATGACCTGCTCTAGATCACTTTAGAGCAGCATTTTCTGCTTTACTTTTGAGTCATAGTAGATTCGAGCGAAGTGCCAAATCAGCTGTTGACATTTGATTCAAAGATTTTTGTGCTGGCGATTAATTGGAAAGCAAGTATTTTGTGAATGTTTTTTGAAAACTTTTTTGCGAGGTGAGAGGAAGCTTGTGATGAAGACTTTGTGTCCATCGAGCAGCAGTAAGGCAAATTGGCTTAGTAAAGACTGTCAGCTTCTGATAAGTATTTATAAGGAAGTACATCCTAACTAATCAAAGAATGTCGTTCTAAAGAAAAAAAAAAGATGTACATATGAAGATATTGCTGAACGCATGAAGGAGCATGGCTCTAACTTTTCGCATCATCAAGTGGAAAGCAAGTAGAAAAGTTTGGAAATGGCTTTCAAATCAAAAGTAGGATTTCATGTCCTTGTAAGAATATACATATATTGAAATTTCAATTTAATGAATAAAGTAAGTAACCACTTTTCATTGTTGAAGTGAGCTTGCTGATGTTTTGTTGGAGCGGCCTTCCATTGTGTGCCAACGTTTTTATTGGGAAGCACAATTGAAAGTGCAACTTCGAGACATGATATCCTTTCTCAATATGGAATTGTTGAAGGTAACAACCACAGAGTAGAGTTGCGCTAAACAGTTCTTTTGGCGGAACGGACATGAAATGGTTCTTTCTGGTCTCGGAACTGGTTCCTGGAACCATGTCCGGGGAACTGCTAAGGTTGCATTATGGTTTTTTTCTTATGATCGATCCCTGTTGGAATTTGGAATGATCTTTTAAAGCTTTTGTCTCGCACTACTTTTGTCAAAATTTAATAACATTTCTTTTCATTGCTGTAAATTTATTTTATTTTGAATAAATAAAGCCAAATTTTTAAAAATATTGTAACGTGCGCTTAGTTCGCAAAAATAAAACTTCACTCTTTATTTAATTCTACCACTTTATTCAGTATCTACTTTCGATATACACTTTATTGAACTCAACTCGACTTTTGGACTATCACTTGTATTTACTCTTAACTCTATCACTCTATAAACAAAACTGCCCTCTGGTTGCCTCGGGCGGGCTATTTATATCGAATGACATGCCATCTAGAACTCTCCAGTTACTTCTACATGTTCTCTACATTTGCTGTCAAGCATCGCTACACTCACACACACTGGCTTACAAGCAACGCCTGTCATTTATACCATTCCATTATAGTGTTGCCAGTTGTGTTTTCGGTTGAACGTTTTTCGATTAGGAAATTGGTATAAAATGTTGGGTTCACGTTACACTGCCCCCTCCTTAGGATTGTTCGTCCCGAATAATTCCATCTGCAGCCTCGCCACTATATCGATGCAGCCTGTCACAATGAACTACTTTTAACTTGCCTCTTAGTCCTCTTTGGATGCGGTAAACCACGTCGTTAATCCTCGTGACTACAGTATAAGGACCTTCCCAGTTCTGCTGAAGTTTCGGTGACAATCCCTTTTGACGATGCGGATTATAAAGCCAAACACGATCTCCTGCTTGGAATCCTGCCGTTGTCGCTTTTGTGTCGTACCGTGTCTTCATCCGGTCGCTGTAGGTTTTCATCCGTTCCCTTGTTCTTTTATGGATGTCAGCGAGTCTCTTCTTGAGGTCGTCCACATACTCGTTCGTGTCCTGTGGCTCCTCTGTGGGGCATCCAAATTTAAGTTCGCTGGGCAGCCGCATGGTTTTCCCGAACAGGATGTCAGATGGTGTTTGTCCTGTCGAGCTATGTACTGCACTTCTATAGGCCATCAGGAATAGCGGTACGTGCCTATCCCAGTCTCTTTGGTAGTCGCCTACAACCTTGGTGAGGTGTTCTTTCAAGGTCCGGTTGAATCTTTCAACCATCCCATCAGACTGTGGGTGAAGCGGTGTGGTTCTAGTCTTCTTAATGCCAAGTAGTCCGCACACTCCTTGGAAGATGTTTGACTCAAAGTTTCTCCCTTGGTCGGAATGGAGTTCCATAGGCACGCCAAACCTACTCACCCAGTTAAACACAATCTGGTCGACCACCGTTTTGGCCTCTTGATTTGGGATGGCATACGCTTCAGGCCACTTGCTAAAATAGTCCATTACAACCAGGATGTATTTGTTTCCAGCGTTGGTCTCTGGAAAAGGCCCAGCCACATCTACTGCAATCCTCTCAAAAGGCGATCCAACGTTGTACTGATGCATCTTTCCTTGAATCTTCCTACCAGGTCCTTTGGTTGCAGCACACTTGTCACATGTTCGGCACCACTTCTCCACGTCATCTCTAGCATGTAACCAGTAGAACCGATGTCGCACCTTCTCCAGTGTTTTGTTTACCCCCAGGTGGCCTCCAGAAGGTCCGTCGTGCATCTCTCGAAGAACTTCACTGACTTTCGATTGCGGTACGATCAGCTGCATCACATATGACTTACCGTCAGCGGATTCCCATCTTCGCCTGAGGACACCTTCTTGCACATATAGTGAGTCCCACTGTGCCCAATAGGCTTTGAGAACTGGACTCCTGTCAGAAATGTCTTCCCATTCCGGTTTCTCTTCATTTTCTTTCCATGCGAGAATGGGTTCGATATCTGGATCCTCCTGTTGAGCCGTCCTCACTTCCTCATTGCTCCATCCGCTTATGGGGTCAGCTCTTAGTCGCTGAGCGGTAATGATTTCTTTGTCTTCTTGCCGCTTGCAATGCTTGCAATCCACTTTGCAAGGTCTTCGTGATAATGCATCGGCGTTTGAGTGCAGCTTTCCTCTGCGATGTTGGATCTGGTAGTCATAGGTCTGCAATCTTTCTATCCACCTTGCGACTTGACCTTCTGGATTTTTGAAGTTCAACAGCCAGCTCAGAGCACCGTGATCTGTCCGCAGAAGGAATTTCTGTCCAAAGATGTACTTATGGAAGTGCTTTGTTGCCAAGATAAGAGCTAGCAGTTCCCTTCTGGTCACGCAGTAGTTCCTTTCGGGTTTCGATAGGACCTTGCTGTAGTATGCCACGACTTTCTCTTCGCCATCATGCACTTGGGATAGTACCGCCCCGATTCCAACGTTGCTTGCATCTGCGTCGACGATGAATGTTTTGCCAGGTGTTGGATGTGCCAGCACTGGAGCGTTACAGAGGCGGTATTTGAGTTCCTGGAAAGATTTCTCACACTCACCTGACCATTTAAACTGCTTCCCCTTTTCGGTGAGCTGATGCAAACTCTTTGCAACTCCAGCGAAGTTCTTAACGAAACGTCGGTAATATGTGGCAAGTCCCAGAAAGCTTCGGAGTTGATGTTTGTCCTGTGGTGTTGGCCAATTTTTGACGGAGTCAACTTTTTCAGGATCAGTCTTTACTCCTTGGGATGAGATGATGTGTCCCAAATACTTGACTTCGGTTTTGAAAAGTGCACATTTTTCTGGATTCAGTTTAAGGTTAGCCTCTCGAAGTCTCTGCAACACGGCTTTAAGGTTCTTACAATGTTGGTCAAATGTTTTCCCGTAAACAATGACATCGTCCAAGTAGACTAGGCAAGCTTTCCACGTCAGTCCTTGAAGAACGCACTCCATCAAACGCTCGAATGTTGCCGGAGCGTTGCATAGCCCAAACGGCATAACCTTAAACTGCCAGAGCCCATTACCTGTAGAAAATGCCGTCTTTTCCCGATCTTCAGGGTGGATGTCAACTTGCCAATATCCACTCTTCAAGTCCAGCGTCGAGAACCACTGGGCTCCCTCCATGGCATCCAGGGTATCACTGATTCTGGGCAGGGGATAGCTGTCCTTCTTAGTCACATCATTCAGCCTTCGGTAGTCCACACAAAAACGAGTGCTTCCATCTTTCTTTTTCACTAGCACCACTGGTGACGCCCAAGGACTTTTGGAATTTTCGATAAGACCATCCTTCTTCATTGCTGTTATCATGTCCTCAACCTCACCTTGTTTGGCCAGTGGAAGGCGTCTTGCGGGTTGACGAATCGGTCTTGCATCTCCTGTGTTGATGCGATGCTGCACCAACTGTGTCCTACCATATTGCCCCTTTTGCGATGCGAAGATATCAGTGTACTCTTGTAGGAGACTTTCAGCCATCCTTGTTTGTTGGTGATCAAGGTTGGATGAATTCAGTATTTTTGCTCTGATGGTTTCGAGCTCCTCCGGAGTTATAGGTTTTCTCGGAGCTTCGTCTGTGATCTTCGTAATTGCTGCAACCGATTCGCAACGTCCAACGACTTCTCCTTTCTTCAACCTTACATCGTACGGTCTGGTGTTTAGTAATCGTACGGGGACCATTTTGTTCTTCGGTGCTACCAGTGTTTTCCCAATGATGACGCTTTGGGAGGAACACTCTGGGTCTGGTTCCACCATGAGGTATCGAAGGCTTCCAAGGAGGCAGAATAAGATCTTCCCTGATGACTGTTCTCAGTGTCGACGTACTTTCGTTCGAATAAGTCATTGGAAGTTCCTTATTTTGGTACTTCAAAACCTGATTACCGATGTCCAAAATAACTCCGTGCTGTTTCATAAAGTCGATTCCAATGATGCACTCGTCACATATATCTGCCACCAGGAATTGATGAGTAAACACTAGGTCGGCCAGTCGGATCTTAAGACACACTTCTCCATATACTCTTGCTGCTTCTCCCGTTGCGGTTCTTAGACGGTAGCTATTGGTGTTATGAAGCCACGTCGTCTTTACCAGGTCTCGACGTACTATGGATGCTGTGGCACCGGTGTCAATGGTAGCCACATGTTTGTTCCCGTTAATAGTAGTCTCCACAGTCAGACTTTTGTTGTCTCGTTTGGTCTGGGAGACCTGGATGGTGGTTTTGGGGCCATCGATACAAGAAACCAGCCTCTGCCCCTCGAAGTTGGTTCTTACTCGTTTCCCTGATGGGAAACGGGCTGATAGGCAACGCTGGTATTGTTGTTACCTTGCTCTGGGTTGGATCTCTTGCTTCCACAATGTTGACAACTGGCTTTGTTTGGTGGTAGTCGGCATTGACGCTGTAAGTGCCCGGTCTTGTTGCAGTTCCAACATCTTGCTAGTCCGCTCCGGTTCTTTTGTATTTCAGCTCTTTGGCACGAGCATTCTTCTACTATGGCCTCTCTAAGTCGATGTACTCCCTGAGAAGCCTGTTCTGCTGCTTCAATTGTCAATGCGAATGCTAAAGTTTCGGAAAGAGTACGTGTTCTAGCAGTTCGCACAGACCTCTGAAGATGTATATCGGAAATGGCACGAACGAAGGACTCAACAGCGAGCTGGTTGATGATTTCTTCTCCAGCATCCGGGTATGCCAGGTGAACCAGTCTTTCGACGTCTGCTTGGAGCTGCTGTAGACTTTCACCCCTTTTCTGGACTCTGTTATTGAGTTGGACTCGGAAGACTTCTTTCAAGTGGCTATCTCCAAAGCGTTTATCTATAGCTGCCACGAGGGAACTGAAATCGCCGCTCTTACCAGCTGGAACTGTTTGAAGTAATTCAGCTGCTGGTCCTCTAAGAGCAAGAGTCAGTGCAATGTACTTGTCTTCGTCATCCCAGCCATTTGTTGTCGCGGCTGCCTCAAATTGTCTCTTGTAGACTGGCCAAGAAGACTGTCCATCAAATGTTGGGGGTTTCATCTCCTTTTTCTTTGCAAACTCCCCAGCAGACTCTCGAATTTTTATTTTCCGGATCTGGTCCAATTCCTTGGTCAGAACAGAGAACTGTTTATCACATCCGGTTTCTACGATTTCGAAACGATTCTCTACAACAGAAAGCTGTTTCTCCACACCTTCAACGCGTTCGTCTAGGGCACATACATTTTTCTCAATGTTACCCAATTTACCTTCTAGAATGTTTTTCTGACCTTCCAAAACATTCTGCTGCGCCTCAAGTCTTTCGAGAATATTCTGTTGTTCTTTCTTTTGTTCGTTTCGTTGTTCTTCAATCAGCTTCTTTTGCTCGTTTCGTTGCTCTTCCAGATTCTTTTGTTGTACTTCGAGTCGTTCGAGAACATTGTGCTGTTCCTTCTTTTGCTCATTTCGTTGCTCTTCCAGCTTCTTTTGTTGTACTTCGAGTCGTTCGAGAACATTCAGCTGTTCCTTCTTTTGCTCATTTCGTTGCTCTTCCAGCTTCTTTTGTTGTACTTCTAGCCGTTCGAGAACATTCTGCTGTTCTTTCTTTTGCTCGTTTCGTTGTTCTAACAAAAGTTTCATCATACTAGAAAAATCTACACTTTCACTTACTTCCTCTTCTTCCACTTCTGTTTCAAAACAAAAGTGTTTACGTCTTCCCCTTGCTGTTCCAAATAGTTACGCAAGCGCAGGACGAGCTCATTTTTCGATCCCGCTCTAGTAAGATTTCGCTTACCTAACTCACTTTTAAGCTCAATGCAGTTGAGCTCTTCTAACAACTTACCCATTTTCACTGTATATAATTATTATTTTTCTTTTTACTTTTTTTTTTACACTTTACTAGTCAAATAAGTTTTATCCCACTTCTGACACCAATGTAACGTGCGCTTAGTTCGCAAAAATAAAACTTCACTCTTTATTTAATTCTACCACTTTATTCAGTATCTACTTTCGATATACACTTTATTGAACTCAACTCGACTTTTGGACTATCACTTGTATTTACTCTTAACTCTATCACTCTATAAACAAAACTGCCCTCTGGTTGCCTCGGGCGGGCTATTTATATCGAATGACATGCCATCTAGAACTCTCCAGTTACTTCTACATGTTCTCTACATTTGCTGTCAAGCATCGCTACACTCACACACACTGGCTTACAAGCAACGCCTGTCATTTATACCATTCCATTATAGTGTTGCCAGTTGTGTTTTCGGTTGAACGTTTTTCGATTAGGAAATTGGTATAAAATGTTGGGTTCGCGTTACAATATTTTGAATTCATTGCGATTTTGACAAAAAATTAAGACATTTGACAAAAAACTATCAATCAGTAACAAGTTATGTATAAAAAAACATAAATACTAAAAAAAAAACAAAAATAGTAAATATAAAAAACATCTTTCTTTAATTCATTAATTAAGTTTTTAGAACAACTAGAACTTCAGAGCTAATTTAAAATTTAGTCTCAAAGGATATAGAAACAAGCAAAAAACTTAAAAATGGAACGGAGTTGCTAGTTCAAGCAGAAAATTAAATTTCTTGAGAACGATATATTTCACCAATTTAAAACAAGAAACAATTTTAAACAAAAACTAAAACTTAAGAGCTAGTTTAAGACTCAGCCTCAAAACATAAACGAACAGAAAACTTAAAAAAGGAACGAAGTCTCAAATTGCTAACTCAAATTAAAAAATTTTATAACTTAAGTATTATTTGTTTCGCCAATTTAAAACAAGAAACAATTTTAAACAAAAACAACCAGTTTATAGGACAGCAGTTTTAAAAAAAACCAATTTTTCACAGAAAAAACTCTTCTACTCATAATGCAATTAGGTTCGATTGCTACTTATGAAGAGCAACTGCGACACTTTTTTCGATGACAATAGACTTCGCCTATCGGTTTGTATTAACCCAGCTTTTAAAAAATGCGCTCGCAGGGAACTGACGGTGCAACCAGGTTCTATCTTTTGAGCATGTACTTACACAGAATCGGGTAGACATTTTTTTGCGTATTCCATCAAAGTGTAGGGTCTTCCGTACGCTTAAGAACAGGCTCGTTCAAATGATACTGGAGCTCAACGATTTCAGCCGCCAAAGTATTCCGGGGAACTAACCTTTCCGATTCCAAGTCAAACTCATCCCAAATCCGCTTTATTTTCCCTGAAGAAGTTGATGGAAATACTTCTTCCGAAACAAAAGCAGAGGCTGTGGGTGCTGTTGTTCGAGCCATATACGCAACTTTGTGTTTTATGCTTTCAAAAGCTGTTTCAAAGTTGTGGTCGTCTCGAAAACCTCTGCTTTTGAATCTGGGATCCAAAATAGTGGATTTCGCATAGAGAAAATTTTTTTCAAGCAGGTGGAATCTTTTCTGAATTTGTTCGCTCAGTGTTTTAAGCAGCTTTCCAACGCAACTGGGTGCCTGTTTTTCTGGATCATGATTCTGTGTGTCCCAATCATTGAAATATGGATTGATATTTTGTCTTTAAATTTTGCAACAAACTATCACTTTCGAAAGGCTTACATTTCTCTCGCTCAAGATCTCGGCTGTGATATCATCAAACAACTCTAAGATTGGGACCACCCACTCAATAGCCTCCCAGTCTTCTTTAATTTAAAGAAAGGTCATTTTAAGTCAATGCTAGCGTAGCGATAACTGCATTCTTGACTTTTAAAACACGATCGAGCATATTAAATGTTGAGTTCCATCTAGTTGGAACGTCTTGCTTCAGCTTAAGAATTGGCAAATCTATTTGCTTTTGAACTTCGTGCAGCTTGTATAGACTCTGGGTACTGGGTGCTTCTCTTGAAAAATTCCACAATGCTCTTCACTTTCTGCACCGGTCTGGAGATTTCTTCCAGAGCTGCTTGCACTATTAAATTAAGCGTATGTGCAAAGCACGCAATCGATCTCCAGTTCCCAAGCTGCACTGCCGAAGTTATGTTTCTGACATTGTCACTTACAACTGCCCCAACTTTAATGTCAATTTTCCACTTCGTTAGCTGTTCCTTTAGGAAACTGCATAAATTTTCACTAGTATGCCGCTCTTCGTACTCTATGCAGCGAAGAAGATTAGAGCAAAGACAAAAGCATTGCCTTCGTCTATAAAGTGTGCAGTGACCGCCATGAAACTCAAACTGTTTATAGACGTCCATGCATCAGTCGTATCGTAAGGCGTATTGCGGAAGACTTTGCCAGTTTTAATCTAGCTTCTTCTTCTAGTTTCAAACAAAGTTGGGGTAGTAATTTTTCAGACAAGGTCTTTCTGGTTGGTAGTTTGTAAGACGGACAAAGCAAAGCCACAAATTTGCCAAATTCTGTGCCCCTGTTCTGTAACTATCGCCTCGGCGATAAACGGTAGAAAATGGAACAAAATTCTATGAATTTAGTAGGATTTCGTTCCATTTTCCACCGTTTATCGACTGCTTTCATCGAGGCGATAGTTACAGAACAGGGGCACTGACTCCTCCACTAGTCTGAGAGGATGATATTCTTTTGCTCTAATCCTGATCAGCTGATTTATCAATTTTATCCCTTTTCTGTTGCGCAATGGGTCTGGTGGATTCAGCGAATTCATAATTTTTTTTTCTTTAGCATGGCAACGGGAAGTTTGCGGTTCAGGAACGATTTCAATATCCATAGGTTCAGATGCAGCGTTACTTCCGTATGGTTGTGCATCAATCTCAGCTGGAATTGGTACAGCCTCCAGCTGGCGCTCTAAGGGTTTTACTAAAATCCCAGGGTGACGGCTTTTGAGATGCCTGCCTAGGTTTCCCAAACTTCCAGAAGAATATTTTTTTTTATTTAGTATTTATTTCAATAGAAAACGCTAAGAATAAATTCTTATAATAATACAGGCAGTGTTTTAAGTTACAATTAGTATTAAAAGTAATATTGATTGTTACTTAAAACTCTACCTGTATTATTATAAGAATTTGTTCTTACTGTACAGCGTCACTGTTCAAAAAAACTAAAAAACAAAGAAAATTTTAATGTGTCGAAAAACGAAATTCAGCGGATTCATGTAGGATCTGAAAAAAAAAACATTAGTTTCAATAAAAATGTGCACAAAACTGTTATTTTGTCAAATTATTACCGGTATATTTTTAAGCATTTTTTTGACCCAAATAGTTGCAACTGGTGCATATTTCAATACGATGTTCAGTACAAATGTGTCTCTCACATCTATCACAGGTTGCTTTTATCTTTCTGTCTGTTTTTCTAGGACACAAAAAACATCTTCCTTGTATTGCCTTCTTTGTAGCTGGTTCTTGGCCTGAGACATCATTGTTATGAAGCCCACATCGCAGAACTCTCGGCGTTGGCCCTCAAATGAAGACTTATCTTTTGTGCTAATCGTGCTTCCATATATTGTTTTGCCAAAGCGAGACCTAGACTTTGCAAGAAAATACTTCGTTTGATTTTTTTAGTTTTTGTTATTCTTTCCAAGGTTACATAAAACCATAGAGCTTATGCCTCCCTGGTCAAACATACCAAAAAAAATTTAGAGATCTTTTTGTTTTTTCTGGTTACCCTATAAATGTGCACAAGTTGATCAAATGTATCAACACCACCTTTTGTGCTGTTGTAAAATTTTATTATCTCTGGTTTTTTCGTCTGTGGATCAACTACTTTGCCCTTATGTAACAAGAGACAAGCGGAACTCCTTTACCTTTTTTTTTTTGGAGTACATGACACCAGGCTAATTTAATCCTTGAAGTTGAATTGGGAGGAAAACACTTCATTTTTTCGATTTAGCAAAAATGATGGTGGAACCTCGACCTTGTGTTTGCGCTTTGCGCAGTGTGATTTTATGTCGATTGCTTCAACCAATTGAATCGAAGTAAGCCCATTGTCCATTGTCCGGTTTCTGCCAGTTCCATGGATACTTTCACTTATTTTTCGTACAAGTTTGAGCGGTATAGGATCGGTTGAATTTCTTATTTCTTTTACAATATGTATATGGAATTGCTGCGACCCATAGGCGGATCCACGGGGGGGGTTTTCGGGTCCGGACCCCCCCCAATCGGCAAAATAAAAGATGTTATTTGTAATATTTATCGGCTTCAAATGTTCAAATTTAGTTACGGGACAGAAAAATATAGCATGAGCAAGACAAAATAGTAAAGGAGAAGTAATATTATTATTTAAAAAATTCAAGAACTTTATTGATCATTATTACATTTCATAAAAAACTGAAGAACATGCTACCTCAAACACTAGTAAATTTTCGAGGTTTTTTGAAAAATTTCGCTAGAATTTCGTCCACGGCAAATTCAATATGGGTATGGATATTTTAAGAAGCAAGACCATTTAGTCGTTCCTGTCCCATCGTGTTTCTCAGGTAAGTTTTGATTCTCCTCAACGTCGAAAATGGTCTGGAGTTGCTGTAGTTACAGGTAGTAATGCCAACTGCCAAGACTCGCAAAATATATCGACATTCTTGAACGACTTGCTACTGATAACCTGAAAAATATCGTCAGATTGATGTTTGCATATGTGTCTCGATCCGATAAAAGTGACTTACTTGGCAAAAAATCGGTTGTTGGATCATGATTGCTTACACAAGTTCTTTTACTGAATATTCATGAAGCGCAATCAGAAATTGTAACATCGCTATTTTTTCACAAAATATAAATTCAGAGAAACGATTTTTCACATTGGTTTGAATGGTACATCAACGCCTTTCAGAGCGTGTAAGCTTTCACTTTTGCCTAAAAGGTGCCTTTTCTCGGATCGCGTCACTTATAAACTTTTTTACATGTAAATTTTTGATCGAAAGATACTAACCAGTAAAGCATTAAGCGCATTTTGGATGTTCTGGCCGTTGGATCTGGATTCGTTGCCTCCACATCTTTTCTGACAGAAAATTTTCTTTCGATCAATCCGATATATTTTCGTAAAATGTGTAGAAGTCAGCACATTTCTTTTCGTTAAATTCTTGTTTAAAAAACAGTTGCCCGAAACTTTGGAAAAAGGATTTGTGTTCTGAGAACCGACTTTTGAGTTGAGAAATGAACGTATCAAGAAACGGAATGTAGGAAGAAATTCTGTAGTAGTCTTCAATACTTTGTGCTTGAACGTTGCAACGTTTTTTTTTTTTGTTGATTGCAACGGCGCGGCGGCGGCGTGGCAATTTCATTAACTGATTCCATAATGTGACAGGCGATTTGGAATTCAACAGTCGAAATCGCTGTCAAAAGATGCAATGGATTTTGCGAAGTATCTCGATCTTTCCACGTTTTGATTTCTTCCAAAGATTCAATAACAGCCGGTTGCAATTCAACGTACGTTCCAACTACTTCATGAGACTGAGGACTTGGTAGGACAAACAGACTTCAACTTTTGTTTTTTTTTTTCTCACTTTTGTTTGTCATTTTTGAAATTTCTTGGTGCAGAACGTCTTGTCTTTTAGGCGAGTGAAAAAAATGCTTCAATCGCTCCGATAGTTCCTAACGCATTTTTGATTCCTGACACTTCGCACGCTGCATTGACCGCCAAACTAAAGCTATGTGCAGCGCAATGTACATAAATTGCCAGGGGGAAATACGATCTCAGATGAGCCTGTGCACCAATGAATTGGACACTCATTGCCGGAGCTCCATCAAATCCTTAGCCATACATATATGAGCAATCGACGCCAACATCATGTAAATAATTTCTGATTGAATCTGCTAAACCTCGTATATATAAATAAAATTTTGAGTAATGGACCCCCCCCATGCCCAAATCCTGGATCCGCCACTGCTGCGACCATATAATAAGCTCGCGAATCGCACATTGTTATTATTTTTATACTTATCTGGTTAAGATGGAATGTAAATACGAAATGGACAATTTCCTCGAAATCCTAACAGCTGTTCATCAATTGTGCAAAACTCATGCGGCGTGTAATATTTGAAGGAATTAGAACAACTTTTTTTCCATATTGATCTAACTGGTGAAAGCTTGTTTTCTCGATTGCTTCTTTGTCGGTCGTCAACCCTATAAGCTATTAAGCTACTAAGGAACTCAAACCTGTTTTGTCCCATAATTGCTTGAAAAATATAGGTGAGCAATTGACTGACCACATATACTTTGCGTTTCTCCGTGATTGTTTTTGAACACCAGCAACATACAAAAAGCCTATTAGTGCGCGAATTTCTTCAATAGTTGTGTCACCTTTGTATTTTGAAGTTGCAGCTGGCGAAGAAGTGCTTGCGGAAGTCGATGCGGATGTTGATGCTGAATTTGCTCTTTGGATACTGTAGAAATGCGTCCGCGTCTGTCGCTCTCCATAAATCAACTGCCGTAGTTGTTTCTCTATTCTCCATTTGTCTCCATAGAACAGTAGGTACTGCCAGATACCAATATTTATGTACATCATTCTTGAACCCCATAAGTGCTGCCAGATATTCTGGCAGAATACTACATTTACTTTCTTCCTTTTTTTTTAATAAAACTGCACAAGACACATATTAAATTTATTCATTTATTACTTTTCGAGTTTGCGTTTGTGGACTTGTAACTAGGATTAATTTTTCATTGTGTATAGTCCTGAAACTTGGCTGGTGCTTTTCTTTTCCGCGGTGGTAACTCATCCGTAGTCATGGTCGTGTTCACCCTTTTACTTGCGGTTGGGCCTTGATAGTTAACCGTTCTTTGATCCACACTTTGTTCTTGATGTTGTTGTTCTTCTTCTTGTTGTTGCATTTGCTGTGAAGGAACTATTTCTCTATTTTCTTTTTGTAACGGAACTCGTATGGCGTGTGTTACATTTCGCAGATAACGTACCCCTGTTTCTATGTTCTCAACCACTATTTCTGAGCCACTTCGTTCGATTACTTTAAAGTCGATCGGTTCAAATGTTGCCGACAATTTGTTTGTGTTTATCAAGTTTTTCAACCAAACCAAATCTCCAACTGCTATCAAATTTTCTTTGGCATTTCGCTTTTCATCAGCATATTGTTTTTCTTTTTCCTTCTTTGTTTTGTCACGATCATGAAATTCTTCATCATATTCGAGTGGCTGATTAATTTGTGGTAGCTTGTCATTGACGGTTCTTCCAAACATCAGTTCTGATGGCGATTTTAATGTAGTGGAGTGTGGTGTTGTTCTATACATTAATAAATAATCCTGCAACTCTTTCTCCCAATCCTGGTGCAAATTTTGACTAATTTTTAAGCGCTTTAAAATAGATCGATTTTGGCGCTCTACTTCGCCATTTTGTTGTGGCCAAAATGATGTAGAATGAATAATTTGGATACCATTTTCAGCACAATAGTCTTTGAACTCGGTGCTCGTGAACTGTGTTCCATTGTCAGCTGTTATCACATTAGGTCTACCGAAACGCGCAAAAATAGTTCTAAGTCTTTTAATTGTTTCCAATGTTGTTATTTTCATCATTATCTCCACTTCGGCAAACCGACTATAATAGTCGACAACGACTAAAAGATAATGGCTTGAAGGTAACGGGCCCATGAAATCAATTGCTAAATGAGACCATGGCTCAGAAGGTAGTTCCTTACGCTTCATGGGTTCTGGTGCTGATGGCGCCGCAACCATTGTGCAACCTAGACACTTTCTCACAAAATGTTCTGCTTCAGTGTCGATTTTTGGCCACCACACTTTTGTTCGTAACCGACGTTTCATGACTGTGATTCCCGGGTGTCCTTCATGGGCCAATTTTAATGTACGCTCTCGCAAATTTTCGGGCATAACAATGCGATTTCCTCGAAGTAGGATATTTCCAGCAAAGCATAACTCGGTGTCGAACAACTTAAACGGTCCAGCTCTCTGTGACCAAATCTTATCTGCCAGCCCCACTTTAACTTCTTGAATAGTAATATCGTTTGCCGAAGCCTCTTCGATTTCCGTCAGTTTTAATGCGACAGGTACAGCATTTGCTACAACGAAGTTAATATATTGCTCGTTGTCTAAATCGAACAATTCTTCTGCCTTGTTGGTAACTACTAATCGAGACAACGGATCCGCGATATTGTTCTTTCCCGGTTTGTATACAACCCTAGATTTGTATGATTGTAAACGAAGTACCCAGCGTTCTATTCTTGCGCATGGTTTACTTGTTGGAGAAAATATCGTTTCCAATGCCTTATGATCGGTGACTAGTTCAAAAGTTCGACCATATAGATAAAAGTTAAATCTTTCCACTGACCACACTAGGGTAGGGCCAATGCTTCCTTTTCGGTTTGGCAATATCGTTTCTCAGTATCGGTCAAACTTTTACTTGCATAAGTTATCACCCTCGGCCCTTCATCATTAATTTGGATTAATACTGCCCCTATAGCGACTGGGCTGGCATCAGCGTAAACTTGAGTGCGTTTTTGAACATCGTAATACCCCAATACTAAGTCACTTGATAGGCTTTCCTTTAACTTTTCGAATGCAACTTGTTGTTCCTTTCGCCACTTAAATGTTGTATTTTGCCTAGTTAACGTACGAAGTGGTTCCGTTAGATCAGCTAAATTTGGAATGAACTTGCCCACAAAATTCACCAGACCAAGAAAGCTACGCATTTCTGCAATATTCGATGGACAGCGAAAATTCTTGACAGCTTCAACCTTACTCTGTGTAGGAGCTATTCCACATGACGATAGCTTATGGCAAAGAAATTCCAACTCTTTTACCCCAAAAATGCATTTTTCATGATTTAACATTACGTTATGGTTCTTAAGGGTTTTCATGACCTTAGCAACACGTACATTCAGTTGTTCGATTGTCTCCCCGTAAATAATAATATCATCCATGTAGTTAAGACAACCTTCGCACCCAGCTAAAATCTGTTCCATTATTTTTTGAAATAGTTCCGGTGCACAAGCTATTCCAAACATTAGTCTGGTGTAACGAAACTGGCCTTTTCTTGTTATGAATGTTGTTATTGGTCTAGATTCTAACGAAATTTCCACCTGTAACCAGAAGATTTTTTATTGAATAAAACTCAAACATTCAAGTCAAACGAAAAGGTATTTAAGTTTATTGAATACAAAAAAAAAAGTTCAAACATAGTATTCCGGTTTACATATTTCCTCTTTTTTTTTTTATTTTGCCGACTGTCAAGCGATTTGTTATGTTCAGTAATAAAAAAAAATAGTCAACGCTACATTTTAAAATAATAAAAAAATCTTTTGTTACTCAAGTCACACCTGGTGGAAGGCGTCTTTTACATCCAATTTAGTGAAGAATCGTCCTTTTCCGATGTGGGGGAGAAAGTCTTCCATAGTTGGAAGTGGGTGATTCTTTCTTTGGACAGCTTCGTTCGCCCGACGCATGTCTATACAAATTCGGACATCATCACCCTTGGGAACAGGTACCACAGGCGAAATCCATTGTGAGGGCTCGTTAACCTTTTCAATAATGCCTTCTTGGAGGAGTTTATCGATTTTCTTATCTCCCCGATTTTCATTATTCCTAACGGGATGCCTGTTTGGAAACCAATCAAGGCCTTGCCATAATCTTTTACGACGTAAAAATCAGCCAAACAGCTCTTGTGACTGGTCTCGATGTTAGATTCGAACACCCCTATAACGGTCAAAGGGTGTCCACCGTATTGCCTTAAATTCGTGGTCAGTTTGTTGGCGTTGCTTTGCCACTCTGATACCTTTTTCTTTGAGCAACTCCCAAGTTTTGTGGTCAATAATGTTGAACTTGGAACCAGAATCGACAACTACTTTAACCATAACACCACCAATTTTACAATAAATTTCGTTCCCCTCTGTGTCTCCAATACAAAAAATATATTCTATATTTTTGTTTGACTCACCAGCATCTAGGAATTGTACTGTGTCGTTTTCATTCGGCTTGTGTTTTTTTATTTGGTTATGTTCTTCGGATTCGTGTTTAATTTTTTCTCTGAAATTTAGTTCTTTGTGCGTGCTTTTTGCTGTTCTATTTTCGAAGTTGGATGTGCGTCTCTTACTACGGCATTTGCGAATGAAATGGTCCTTACCACCACATTTGTTGCAAGTTTTGCCTTTTGCTGGACATTTCTCTTCGAATGCTCGGTGTCCAGCATACCCACACCGAGAACATTCATTTTGTTTTGTCTTTTCCCACTCCTTCTTGTTTTGGATTTTATGATGGTCGATTTTGTTGACACTTTCAGGGAATTTCGAGTTTTCATTGAATGTTTGGCACTGCTCCTCAATAGCTTCGAAAACTTTGGCGGCCCTCAAAATTTTGTCGAGATTTGAGTCGCCCAGCTTTAGCAGCTCGCGCCGTAATTTAGCCGAAGAACATTTTTCAATAATCTGGTCTTTGACGTTGTCTTCGACCGCATCACCAAAGTTACATTTTTCGGCTTGAATGCGGAGTTTCATAAGGAAGCTGCCAATTTTTTCGTTGCTCTCTTGCTTGAGAAGCCGAAAAACGTGTCGTTCATAAGTTGCGTTCTTTTTTGGCTCGAAAAAGTCATTCAGCTTTAGTATAGCTGTGTCATAATCGGACAAATGTGGGTTGCAGCCGGTGGCAAGTGGTCCCCGTGGTACTTCAATTTTACAAGTTGGTGATGGTAGTGTCTCGTATAGTTCCTGTACCTTGCGGCCAGCCAAATGCATTAATTTCACAAATTTGTCCGACTCATCTTCAATATGGTTTGCTTTTCGGTACCATTCGAATGACCTGTGCCAATTTTTCCACTCCACGCCACTATTTTCTTCGTATGACGTGAAGTCGAACGGTGGTAACTCCATGAACTTCGAATATATGTTTTCTAAAAAAAAAGGAAAAAGACTTTAACTTGAGGAACCAACACTTTTTTTTTTTTTTATATAGCACACAAATTTCGTTTCTTAATGTAATTTTCCTATTTGGTAATCATTAAAGTTGCTTTCTCGTCACATGTCTTTTGTGATCATTTAAGTCACAACAATTTATCTGACTTTCAGCAATCATTTAAGTTGCTCTCTTGTGCGATCATTGAAGTCACAACAATTTTCTTATGCAATCATTAAAGTTGCACCCTCATCACTTCCCTTTATGCGATCATTGAAGTCACAACAAAATTTATTTTGTTCGGGAATCATTTAGATTGTATTTTGCAATCATTTAAGTTGCACTCGTTTGAAAAAGTATACTTAAGAAAAAAAATTATTTCTTCTTTTTTTTTGAAAATTCATTTCAACAAGACTACTGTTAGGTACAACTTAATCATGTTACCATCGCATGTCGTCGCATGCACACAAGCATACATGTATGCAGTGTTTATCCTTTTTTTTTACCGCTACTTCATAGGAATCTAATATGAATTATTTTTTTCCTACAACATCAAACACTTACTCGAAGATAAGATTACTTATTGGGTTTTCTCTTACCATTCATGATAGTGCTTTTCCTTTACTTTAATTATGGTTTTTTTTCTGTTCCAGTTTTTATTTTAAATATTATTTTTTCCTTTTAATTTGTCGTTTAGTTTTCTCCTCGTCGCCAATGTAGAAATGCGTCCGCGTCTGTCGCTCTCCATAAATGAACTGCCGTCCCGTAGTTGTTTGTTTCTCTATTCTCCATTTGTCTCCATAGAACAGTAGGTACTGCCAGATACCAATATTTATGTACATCATTCTTGAACCCCATAAGTGCTGCCAGATATTCTGGCAGAATACTACAGATACCAATCTCAATATTTGTAACTTCCAATATCGAGGAATCAAAAAGTAGTTCCTAAGCTTCAATCTCGGACACGACATATGCAGCATCCTTACAACCTGGAGTTCTTAGGACAATGTTCTGTGAAGCCGTTCTGCCACTTATAGTTGAAGGCGGTTGTGTTGTCCATCGAACATTTTTTTTTCTCAAAAGAACCCCTTGGTGATATCCTTGCTCTAGGATGACTTCGTCAAAATAAGTAAATATCACAAATCCATATTCCATATTCGATTTGTTTCGTTATTCTTGTTATCAAAAAATTTGCTTTTGATTTTTATTTCAGTGTCTCTATTATTTCTGAATAAATGAATAAATGGAAATCACAGCAAATTTCGAAGTTGAGCACTAATGGTACCTGGTGGCGGTAAACATTATCAAAAATACTGTGAATATTTCGTTGTTTTTTTAATCGAATGCTGTACTAGCTACTGGCTTAAAAGAAAGCACATCTATTATCTTTTAGTGCACATATTATCGCTTCACAGGTTTCCATAACGATTTTCTCAATAGTTTGTGGAGCTATTACTGTTGAAAATTTAAGGTCCTCGAATGTTTGTCCGCTTGGTAGAAAACGAAGCGTAATAGTGGATTTACAATTTACATTCATCTGAAGGTGCAGATGAAACACGGAAAAAGACACAAGATGTAAAATTCATACTTGTCTGATATTGCGGCAAGGCACCATCTGCACTTCTTTAGTTATGGGATGCGGATGAAAAATTATAGGTGCAGATGAACATGTTTATCTGCAACCATAGTTTTATACGTTCAGGTGTTTTCTTTTGAGAAAAAAAATTTTTGTTCCAGGCACTGGTTGCCTGAACTACAGTGACGATACAAGAAACGTCAAACTCATCGGTTTTTTTGTTTATTTTTATTTGGAATTTGGATATCAAAAAAGGCGGTAGATAAGGGGATTCTTTCCTTAACTTTTTCATTGTAAATTTTCTTTCTTTTACTTTCATCTTTTACAGCATATTTTATTTTTACTTAGCTACGGAAAAGTTTACAAAGCAAGTATTTTAATATACAGTGGTGGATACAAGTTTAGCACACTGAGATGGGTACTACTGTATTTTTTCTCTTGTTCTGTTCCAAGCAACGGTACTTTTTGAGTTAATTCATATGACAACAAGTCAGAGAAAACAGAACTGTGCTTTTTCTTATGCAATCCAATCTCATAGTGATAAATCATTGATAGTTTGTCATTTGCATTGTTTTTGGTTGGACATTAGTATAGCACGTGTACGAATTTTGGTTATTTTACTTTTAATTTGTGAGTTTTTAAGAGAACAATATTATTTTCGAGGTAATTTTATATCTTCTTAATGTTGAATATTAAAATAAAACTTAAAAAACATTAAATAGTCATGGCAAAAGGGCAATGGTGTTTTGAGGACAAAAGAAGTCTTATCATTAAGATGAAGTCAAAGGGTCGCACAGTAACGGAGATTTCTGAGCTGCTAGAATGTTCCAAGAAGATGGTATACAATGCTCTTAGACATTTGGAAAAGTATGGAGTGACAAAAAATGTAAAACAAGCCCCTAGTAGAAAAAAGACAACAAAGAGGGAATATAAAGTCACTTACATCATATCCAGCAAGGATCCTTTTAAAACCTCTAGTGCCATTCAAAATGAATAAATGGAGAATTACAATGTCAATGTTTCCTCAAGAACCGTGAGAAAAAAATTTGAGAGGGTGCATTGCACAAAGAAAACCATTGGTCTCGAAAAAAAATTTGAAGGCTAGATTAGAGTTTGCCAAATTACATCTAAGCAAAGAACTAAATTTCTGGAAAAATGTACTTTGGAGCGATGAATCAAAGTTCTGTCGATTTGGATCAGATGGAAAAAAATATGTTTGGCGTCTACAAAACAAGGAACATGATCCAAAATACACCATTAAGGCGGTGAAGCACGGCGGTGGAAACGTGATGGTCTGGGCTGTCTTCTCTTGGCACGGTGTTGGTCCAATAGTAAAGATAGACTCCAAAATGGACCAGCAAATGTATAAAGGATATCAAATTCAGCAGGTATTTATATACATATACACGTACATATATAATGTACCTATTCGTATTTTTCTTTTTAAATTTTCTGTTTGAAATATATTTACAGAAGAATACTCCGACGTAGTGTTTTTGGAGGAGTATGAAAATGAGACCGAATGTAGTCCAGAAAATATTCCGGACGACGCATTCATCGAATCAATAAAAAAAAACCTGACCTGTGCGGAACATTCGGGACAAAAATTATAGAACCCGAGTAGTGTGGCAAAGCAAATGGGAGGAAGTTCTAAAGGAACTTAGTAGGTTTTTGCTTGAAAATTTAAAATACCTTACAGATTGTTTCCTAATGTTTGGATTGTTTCAGACTTGGATATATCGTATTCTTCGCAGGCGAAAAAAAGATGGGAAAACTTCAAAACGGGGTACGGTTGGTTCAAAAAAGGAGCACCGAGTGGCTTTGGAGCAAGCAGAGGGTAGAAGTATAAGCACATGATGATGCTGTCGTTTTTAGACGACACTAGGGAGCCATAAGGACAAGTACGTAATGGCTTTTTCACTTTTTTCAAATTTCAGTATTTGAATTGATTTCAATCATATTTACAGGACAACATCCAATAAGTCGACACCTGGTTCATCATCTGACTGTGAAAGTCCCAAATCAATCCTGGCAAAAAAACGTAAGAAAAAGATTTTTTGAAGTATATTTATTGAATTCTTTTTTCTAGTCAAGTCGCAACCAAGTGCTTACAAAGCAGAAGCCTTGAAGATTTTAAAAGACATGAACCAGCCTGCAGCCCCTTCAAAGTGCTATGCAGACTTAACCGGCCAAATGATTGCGGAGGATATGAAGACACTTCCGGAGGAAGACCAACGGGAGGTAAGAACTGAACTATTCGAAATTGTGGATGCCGCACTACTCCGGCACAGGCAGCGAAGTGCGGGGCTGTAATTTAATATAACTAGTAAAAACTTAAGGGAAAACAATTTAACTAATAAAAACTGAAGAAAAAAACCATTCAACTAATAAAACCTGAAATTGAAAACATTTTATCTCTTCTTTTAGAAATTGGTCGTCCTGAAAAGGACGGATTTGTTTTACAGCTGTAAGGTCCGGAACATTGAGCTCCTTCTGCATACTGCAAAGCTTCACAGTGGCTCTTGAACTCCTTTTAAAAAAAAGTAACAATTGTTTTTATTTTTCCAATCTGCGTAGAAATACTTTTCATTCCTTCGCCAACAACCAAGTTTAAGGAATGGGCAAAGCAAGGGAGATGGCTCCAATTGTTTGCGTTTACTGCTCCCACTATGTTGGAAGCATTATCCGTCTCAACAACGAACACCTTCTCTCCAAAGTTCCAGTTGTTGAGCTCCGACCGTAGCAAACCACCCAAGTTCTGTGCGGTGTGGCTTTCGTCATAAGGAACGCACCCCAGGAGGCATGACTTGAGGGCGAGTTTTTCATGCTCTTCCTTGACGAAGTGGGCGGTTATTCCAACGTAGCTCTGCTGAATTAGAGATGTCCAACCGTCTGTGGTGACGCATACTGCTTCAACGCTAGTAAGCATCTCCCGTACTTTTTCTTTGGTCTCCTCGTACATCCTGGGAATCAGCGAGTTGGACAACGTTTTTCTTGTTGGCAGCTGATAATTTGGACAGAGCGTGTGCAGAAAGTCCTTAAATTCTGCCTCTTCCACGATGGAAAATGGGTGGTAATTTTTTACAACGAACTTCGTCAGCTTTTCGTCCATTTTCCGAGCCATTGATATTGATACTGGCTTTTCAACGAAGCTGGTTATCGATTGCTGGCGTTGATGGTTGTTGCGGACGGAGGATGAGGGATCTGACAAGGTACTTGTTGTTGGAGTAGGAAGGGATGAATTTGGATCGTTAAGGGGATGGGTTGCTGGTGGAAGCTTTGCTGCGTTCATTTTCATGTTTGAAAAGAGTCAAAATTTATTTTCGTTCAACTATGACGGGCAGTCGGCTAAATAGTCTAGCAATTCTGTGCATCGAGTCGGATTTGCTTGAACGCTTGAATTGTGAAGAACTAATAGATCAGTTCGCGTTAAAGAAAGTAAGGCGTGTTTACATTTTAAAACGAAAACGATTATAAACATCCCTAATTATAGGCGTGTTTTTTTTTATGCTAGTATATAGTACAGTAAAAATTTCCCTTGGGGAACAACAACAAATCATTTTACTGTCATAATTTTCCACAGTGAAAACAGGGATGGCATTGCTGTGGATTGATAGTTTCCAGCTTTGAAAATAAGATGGCACCACCAATGATTTCAGTTCATCAAAGCTTTTTCGAAAGGACGTGTTCAAAAAAAATGTGGTATTTGCAAAGAAATTTTTTCTCTCGCTTAAAAATTAAAGAAATAAAAACTATATTCATATTGAATTTTCGACCTGTTTCTTACCTGGTGGTGTATATAATACAGGATTTTGCACTAGTTCTTTTTTGCTGAAGCTAATAGCTTTTCTCATGGAATTATTGGACTAAAAAATATAGCCCAATGCAAGAAAAAAACAAATCAAACAAACAAACAAAGCAGTAAAAAATGGTCAAAAGGGAAAGATATATGTATGAAAATTAAACATTTTTCAATAGAAATTCAAGTTTGGGACTAGCAGTACGTGTTTCAACTTAATTTAATTTGGGTTGTGTTTATTTGTGCGGTAATATTATAGTTCAATTTCACGGTTTTGTAAATAGAATCAACTTATTTTCTTTCTAAACCTATCGAAAAGACTAGTCAATAGTGTAAAATTGCTTTACCACAGGTTTGGATAAAAAATAAATTGATTCTGTTTGCCAATGGAAAATCTCATCAAAGATTGGTTTTAAATATCTTTTTACATACTCCCCGAACATACCCGAAAGTTTTTTTCAACAAAACAGCTGACTTTGACATAGAGCTTTCTTCACTGCTGGACGATGCTTCCAAAAATAGTAAAAAAGAGCTGTAAGAGAGAATCTGATGTATGGAAATTCCAATAAAAATACCAATTCATATCTGGCCTTGTATCGTTATTCATTTGATAGACCAATTAACGAAACAAACCTGGTATGAATTTGATTTTGTTTCATCTTGAATTTCACAGAGAGCTTTGAAAAGTGACAACAAGCTTTGACGTTGAGCACCATCTTGTTGCTGAAAATAGAACTGAAAATACTGTGGATATATCGTTTTTTTTTAACTCGAATGCTGTACTATATACTAGGTTAAAAAAAAACACGGCTATTGTATGTCAACTTTGAGTTTTATTTTCTTATGAAAAAGCTTTATGTGATTATTCTTTTACCATGTAACAATAAATGAATTCAAACCTTACATTTTCCATTCATTTCATTCGTTAATTGTATAGTTAACGATCTCACTAACATTTCAATTATTTAGCGGCATTTTTTAAGGTGCACAGGGCGGCATTTTAATGAAATCCGGCCCTGGATGCAAGTAAATCCAACACAAAGGTTTGTATTCCCAAATAGTTTCACAAATCTGATATGGATATGGGATGCTTCCTCCAACTATTTTAATAAGTTAACGTATACCAGTTCGTTCCATTTAGCCATTCTCTTCACCAAATTCGTTTTTTCAATTTCCTCTCTTTTTTTTATTGCCAATGCTGTCAAAATTACAGCAGCAGCGGAGTTGGAGTCCTTGCAATTTGTCTACACGATTATAAAAACACGAATGAAGATTGCGCAGTTTGCATGAGTAATTGAGTAGAGTAGTGCGAAAGCGATGTTGTGCAATCTTCTGATTTTAACTCTTTGAAAAAATAATTTCATCTTTAACCTTCCGTTAGTCGCGTGCACCTCACAGGTGCATACATTTTTTCTTTTTCACGCCAAAGTAATACACATTACTTTAGCGCCCCGTTCTTTCGTTAACCCTCCTAACATCCGTCGTTCTAAAGATCAGTACCACCGCGACCTTCGTCCTGATCCGTTCAGTGGTATAAAGGACATAATTACACCTCAGTGGTGCAGTGCGACTATTAAGGTAAGTTTTTTTTTTACTTGTTACTCATTAATGTTTACTTGTTAATTGTTTCTTGTTACTTGTAACTTATTATTTCTTCTTTTCAAATGCATTAGTGTATAATAATTGTTCAGTTTTTGTTAATTTCCATAAGTTTTTGTGTTAGTTTGTTTTGCTTTAGTGAATTTCTAGTTTTTTTGTTTGTTTCTATTACAATTATTTTACTTCTTGTTTTTTGATACTTCTTACTTACTTTTTTATTTTAGTTGCAATAAAATATATATATATACTTAAATTGTGCTTATTATTGTTTAATTTATGCACTTTTAATGGGCTGAGACACTTAATAAACGGTTTATTGTGTAAGAATACATAAAGCACCTGACAGGTGCAGCGCGACTATCGATGGTTGAAAAAGGGCGCGACTAACGGAAGGTTAAACATAGCTACGTGTCTATATTTCGTTCAGTTTCATTATTTTAAATAAACGACATGTTTTATAGGAAGCTCATCTATAAAATTGGTTCAGTAGGACAACTTGGTAGTTTAATATCTCCCAGCCAGATGTCCCTTTTGAACAATTTAATACACGAACCACTCTGAATGCAAAATTTAGAGGGTTTGTCATTTCGCTAACTGTGTTATATTTCTCATCACTAGAGGACACCCTAAATGAATGAAAGCCCATGTAATCACCGGAAATTACAATTTCAAATTGTTGATGTGAATTAAGTGTGTGTCTCATCTGCACAGAGTAGTAAATACGTACAGGCATATACCTAATACATACATATACCTAAACTACACAGCGGTGTTGATACACCTTACCGTCAAGTCATTCTGATTCTGTATGAGCATTTACATACCCTTATGCCGGTGTGGGGCTGTCAAAAGTCAATTGTCAAAAATTTGAAAAATAAATTTATTTGAAGATACTCACTTCAAATAAATTTATTTTTATAGCGAGCGAAAGGTTGTTTTAAAAAAATGTTTCAGTGATTTAGTAGTCTATAATAAAAGAAAACAAATGAGAAAACGAAGCAGAAGATCTTCTCTAATCAATGCGCTATTGGCAAAAGAAAAGAGTACCTCTGAAACTTTGTATACCTGTTTGATGACTTCCTTACAAACGTGTTTCTTTTGGAAGAATATGGGAGAATCCTAGAACCAATAAGATATGTATGTTTTGAAAAGATGTGGCAAACGCATGACGACAACAAATGGTATTCCTCGTTTCGGATGAAAAAAAAAAAACATTTCAGTACGTTTGTTCCTTAGTGGAGAATGAGCTGGCTCCGTCTGAGATTGAGTTTTATTCGAGAAAGCCATTGTTAGTCAGATGCGAGTCGTTGCTGACGTTTTTGGAGTTGGAACTTCAACGGTTCAAAAGTGCTTCCATCGCTTCGTAAATTCTTTGAACAAAAGAGGGAAAGAATTTGTTTTTTTACCGAAACTAGACGAAGCCAAAACAATTAGCAAGAGTTTTGAAAGGATTTCCAATACACCCCAAATTATAGGTTGTATTGACGGATGCCATATACCTATCTTACCACCAAGGACTGGATACAGAGATTTTATCAATCGCAAGGGATGGGCCTCTTACACTTTGCAAGCCGTGGTTGATTGCAACTGCAAGTCAGTACCAATAAATTTAAATTCTTTTTAATTTTATTATCATTTTCTTTTTGATTTCACAGATTCAGTGCAAGTTCAGTTGCAAATATCCAGGAAGTGCACACGACGCCGCCTTTTTTTATGATTCGGGATTGTTCAACAACTTTGAGTCAGCTCTTCCAAAGTGCGAAATTTAGTTGGAAGGTTCCAAAATACCTTTTTTTATTATTGGAGATTCTGCCTACCCTCTACTTACATGGCTTATGAAAAACTATACGGCACCCAAGAACGCAGAGGAAGAATCCTTCAACGCATATATGAACAAGGCAAGAGTTCTCGTCGAAAATGCTTTTGGGCGGCTTAAAAGTCGGTGGCATATTATGGGGAAACGAATGGATTTGCAGTTCAACAACTGACCAAAAACAGTTCTTACTTGTTGCATTCTTCACAACATTATAGAAGATCGGAAAGAAATACCTCCTCTAAGGTCAGAGAATGAAATGGAAAGGGGCACATATGAAGCCATCCAACTCCAGCAACCTCAAAGACATTCGTGAACACCCAACGGCAACTGAAATAAGGAATAACTTGAGTAGTTATCTTATCTCAAAACCAATTTTCCACTTTTAAAAGTCAACCATTTTTAATTTTTACAAAATATTTTTATTAATAAAAAAATAATAATAATTCAGTCTTACTATAATCTTACTGATACAACTGTTATGGGTCGTATTCGATTAAATCGAGGCTATCACTCTTACTGAAAACTGCGCTTATACCACTAAGGAAGTTGCGCATGCGTACGTCTTCTCGTTCTTGGATATCCATTTCCAACTGCCTTTGCTGCTCAAGTTGTTCGGTCTGCTTTTTGAAGAAGTTGTCTTGACTTTCCATTAGCGATTTTTTTTATCTCCGAAGCAAAAGCACGGAGAGCTGATTCATAGCTTTTTTTCCTATAGTTATGAAAACAAATAAAATTAAATAGATTTGTTAAAATTTTTATGGTAATCCGAGCTAAAATAGTGCCTACCTCTTCTGCTACTTGAAGGAGTTTCAAGTACTGGTTGTGATGGCTCCGCGCTCACATAGTTGCAAGAGCTTACGGAGGAATCATGTGGCATTTCATTATTTTCCACGTCAGGCACAGCAATTTCTTCAACGTTTGCTAAAATATTAAAATAGTAAATAATAATATAAAACGCTTTTTTAAACCATACCATTATCTAGCAAGTCAACTCCATGACTTAGATCTGCTCGAGGCCTTTGGTGCATTAAATCTTGGAACAAATCAAAATATTTAAACTTTGTTGCTCCTGCTCCACTTTTCTTGGAACTCACTAAGGCTTTATTGAATTGCTGCTTCAAAAGCTTAAACTTGACCCGTGCCTGCTCAGCGGTTTTGAAAACTTGTCCCTCATTCAGCTCATTCGAGACTAGCTTGAACAAGTTTTCGTGCCAAATTGTTTTTTTTTTGTCCATTTCATCAAGGATCTTTCTTTCTTTTATTATTTCTAACAAGAAAACCATTTTAGAATGTAGCCAAACACACTTATCAACTTCGTTCACCATTTCTTTTAATTCAACAGATACTAAAAATAAGCAAACACAATTGACCAAGCGCCAACTAAATCCAAAAAACCGTAATAAATACAACACCAGACAAACTAACAACAAAAACTTTAAACCGCACCGGAAAAGCATTCCGCTGCCTTTTACCATTGAGTTTGTATACATAGAGGAACCACGCCAGCTTGCGTTAAGACGTCGGTAGATGTCACCAAGTGAATAAAATCGTCATTTGAAATTTTTGGGGGAATGCTCTCCACAGAAATTTGACTAAAAAAAAGGCAGCAGAAAAGGGAAACAGGGAAAACGTCATGTGAATGGAGAAATGCACAAGAAAACTGTTGCTTTGAAATTTCAAATGTCGATTGATTTACTTGGTGACATCTATCGACGTCTTAAGGCAAGCTAGCATGGTTCCTCTATGTATAAAAACTCAAAGCTTTTAAACATCACGTCGACATACTTTAACGGTGCAACACTCCGCGAAATGCTGTGTCGACATATCTGCTTTTCATACGACCAGAAAACCTTACCGACACAACGCAACAGTGTTTCGGTGCGTGTAGTAAGGGTAATAAAGGAACCATGCTAGCTTGCATTAAGATGTCGATAGATGTCACTTAGTAAATAAATCGAGGAATAAGTTGACGTGTTGCCGAAGTGACCATGTTGTGAGTAATTTTATTGAAAACTAGGTATGCCAAAGACTTCGTCCGCAAGAATTGGCATAACTTTTTTATTTATCAACCGATTGATATGAAATAAAAAGTAAATGTTAAGTGAAGCTTACCACAATATATTACTGAAAACCCAATCTTGATAGGAGATTAGCGGGCACAAACAAACAAACTGTTACGTTTTTATTGTATGTATAGTTAGTAGCACGTACTAAAAGTATCATTTTTTGGTTTCTCAAAATAGAGAAACATCGTTAGTATATGAAATGAATCAAACTGATTTTATAAATTTTTACCATTGATTTCGCGTTTTATAAACCCAATTTTCTTTGATTTTCAGCAAATTTCCTGAGGACTTCATCTTATGTTTCGGATTTTCTTTCCTTTAACATTTTCCGATTCCGGTGCCTCAAAATAAAAATAAAATAATGGAATTAAAACATCCGCAAATATTTATCGTAAATTGAATTCAAATTCTTAGTATCATCCTGTTTATTAATCGTTTTGTTGGTCCTTTTAATAAAAATCATTTCAGAAACACTTCTCTGAGAATATCTATCTTCTTTATCTAAGACTTTGACATTAGGGGAATTGTGCTCAAGATGACATACTTTTTGTTTAAAGTAAGAAATAAAATTTTCTACTAACCCTAGCGTTAAAATCTTTACATAATTAAATAATTAATGATTGTATGAAAAAAATCAACTTGGAATGAATAGTTTAAAGTAAAAAGAATTTATTTAAAAAAATTAGTTAAAAACAGTCCGAGGCTAAGGCTAAGATGACATAGTTGGGTATAAGATGACATACTGCATGAGGGTAAGATGACATATTGTAAAAATGCTGCTTTATTTGGCTTTTCAGCTTCAGTCAGTATATAACTCACATTTTCAACTTAGTTTTTCGGCCATTTAGCTTTCATAATTTTTGTTTTATGCTTGGTGAAATATAATTATGTACTTTAAATTTGCATTTAAATGTTTGAATTAAAAAATAAGGTTTGTGTTTTAGTAGGAATGTCATAGTATTTATAGTATGTCATCATGGACTGATAAGCAATATGTCATCTTACCCGATAGGAAATAAAACTTTTACAACCATTCAGGAATCAAAACATTATAATCTAGGAGCCAAATCACACAAAAAATATTCTCTATACACATAAATGCAAACATAAAACACAAATGATATAGAAAAACACTTAATTTTTTAAGCAATTTTGAAGTAGACAATGACTCGCAAAAAAATTTATTCTCTAGCTTTTTCCTTTGAGCCGATCACGATGACAGAAGGTAGTATACTGGCAGCTGTAAGTTTATTCTGGCAAAACAGATAGAAAAAATGCATGTTTAGTTTAGTTTAGTTTAGTTTATTTATTTCATAGATTTGCTATACACCTTAAGATATAATATCTTATTGACAGTGATAGCTTAATTTTGTACAGAGTATAAAAAAGCAAGTTAATTAACAAAATAGAGAATATGAAAAAGATCAAATTTAAAAAAATTAACAAAAATTAACAATATTTGCAGGTATTTTATTAAGTTAATTTCATTAATATATTTAATTTCATTTAATTAATTTTAATTAATCTAAATCAAAGGTAAAACCTTACCAACCAATTAAGTTAAGTTAACTGGCAGCGAGAGAAATAGGCTTTAAGTTTCTTTTCAAAAATTTTAGCATTGTCGAGTCTTCTCAAATCACATGGCAAAGAGTTCCATAAGGTAATAGCGTGAATATAAAACTGTCGCTCAGATGTAAGGCAGGTATGTCGTGGGATATTTAGCAAGTTAGTTCTGTTAGAAATAGGAAAATGTAATCTATAATATAGGTACTGTGGTTGACGCGTCTGTTTGATGTTGAAGAGAAAAAGAAGTGTTCTGTACTGGAGTAAATGTTTGAACTGTATATCGTATAAGGAACAAGCATAGTTAGAGATGTGATCGTATCTCTTAAGTCGAAAGACATATCTTAATGTGTTGTTATAAGCAACTGTTAGCTTACGTTTACTTTCTGCATCACAGTTACAGTATATTTCACAACCATGGGTAAGAATAGGAATCAGCAAAGTTTTAGCTAACATCTTACGAGTTTCTAACGGAGTAATATATTGGGAATCTTGAAGAACTCTTAGTGCTCCATACACTTTACCAACAATGGAGTTAATGTGGTTATTCCAAGTTAAGGACCGGTTGAATATGACACCAAGATTTTTAGCTGTATCTGCGAAATCAATTCCTATATTATTTAGCATTAAGCGGGGGAAGTACGAGAGGTCCAGTGGCTTCTTAGAAATAACCAAGCATTTCGTTTTTAACGGATTTAGAGACAGGCTATTTTTTTGGGACCAGACATGAATTCTTTCAAGATCCTCGTTTATGTTGCTAACGCAGTTTTCAATTAGACCAAGGGGACTACTCAAATAAAGTTGCACATCGTCTGCGTACATATGTATGATTGAAAATTTTAAAATTGATGGTAGTTCGTTTATATATATCGAAAAAAGAATCGGGCCCAAAATCGATCCCTGTGGGACACCTTTCAAAACCGGTAAAAATGGAGACAAGATATCAGAAACACATACAGCCTGCTTTCTTTCACTGAGGTATGAAAGAATAAGATTAGACGCAGAACTCGAAAAATTGAACTCATGCTGTAGCTTACTTACAAGAATAGAATGGTCAATTGTGTCAAATGCCTTAGAAAAATCAAGCAGTACCAAGAAACTCACCTTATTGACATCAACTGCTAGCCGTAAGTCTTCAGTTACATTAATAAGAGCAGTCATGCAGCTATGCTTCGCACGAAAACCAGACTGAGAAGATGTGAGTAAATTGGTTCTGTTAAGATGCTCATTAATTTGTTTTTGCATTATCCGTTCCAAAACCTTAGAAAGGAAAGGAAGTATTGAAATCGGACGAAATTCTTTGCAACTAGAAGATTTTGGAACGGGAATAATTTTAGCTAGCTTCCAATTGTAAGGAAAGATGCTAGTTGTTAATATGGTATTAAAAAGGTACGTGATGTAAGGTAGAATCAAGGGAAGTAAAGCTCTAATAAAAAGAGGATGTATACCATCAACCCCAACTGCATTTGATTTAACTAGCATAAAACTTTCAACAACGGTAGTGCAATCAATGTTTGCGAATTCAAAGGCTGTATCTGAAATATTTGGATTAGATACTACATATTGATGAGATGAAGGTATATTTGGCAGCTTTAAAAACTGTTTGTTCATATCATCGCTGTCAATGTTACAAACATCATTTGGCCTTTTTTGCCTGCCTATTCCTACATCACGTAAGTTATTCCAAAGTTTTCGACCGTTATTTGAAATGTTGAGGCGATTTTTGAAAAGTTTTGCTTTTTCTGAACGAATTTTACAAACAACTTGGTTTCGAAGCAAACGATAGGAACTGTGAAAATGTTCAACTCTGTATCTTTTCCACAGGAGGTAGGCTTTATTTCGTCGGTACATTAAGGAAGATATTTCTGGAGTAAACCACGGTCTGGATTGATGAGTTAAACTCTTTTGTTTGACGGGAACATATGTATTGTAAAGATAATTAATGTTATATTGAAGAAATTCTAATTGTTCATTAGGAGATGGTATGCTAAATATTATATCCCATTCAATAGCAGAGACATGGTGCTCAAGAGCAGAAATATGGATGTCTTTGAAATCTCGATATTGGATTACTGTCGGTTGTTCCACGTTATTGAAATTGAAAGTCATAAATATAAGATCGTGTTTTGAGAACGCAGGTGCTACAAGTTGATCATAGAAAAGAACATCATTATCATTACTAACAAAAAATACATCAAGTAACGAACTGGAACTGCTAGTAAAATGAGTCGGCACATCGACATTGACAGGTGAAAGATTAAAAGAACTCATAGTTTCAACTAACACGCGCTCACTTAAAACGTTACTGTTAATATCCCCACACAATACCATTTTTGGTGAAGTAAAAGCAATTTCTTCAATGACATTGACGAGATGTGAAAGATCAACATATTTGTTTGGCCTGTAAACTGTTCCAAGCAAGAGCTTATCTTCCCCACACATCATGTCCAGAAAGATGTATTCTATCTCACTACCCGGATTAGACATGCAATTTAACTTACAAGTAATTCCTTTTCGAACATAGATTGCAACTCCACCACCTCTATCTGCTCTATCTGCTCTAAAAAGTCTGTAACCGTTCAATTGAAACATAACACTAGGAAAATCAATGGGAAACCAGGTTTCAGACACACAGATAGCATCAACTCCAGAACCTTCAAAAGTATATCTGAACTCATCGATTTTTTTACGCAAGCTTTGTGCATTTATATGACAAACTTGAAAGCCCCCACATTGATTGCAAAACACCCTAAGCATAGAACGTAAAACTAAATCGTCACCAGCACCGGAAGAAATCATGCTAAACTTTTCGAAAGAAAGCAAAAAAACTTAGTTTAGTTCTAGGAAAAGAAAATGAAAGCAAGAGTAATAGTTTTACCAATAATTCAAATTAAAAGAGAAAAAATGAAAGATATAAGAAGTTATTGAATGAAAAAGAAATTAAGTTTAACTTATTAAATGTAAGAATTTATAGATCAAAATAAAGTTTAAGGAAAGTTTATGTTTAACTTATCAAATGTAAGAATTTATAAATCAAAAAAAAAAGTTTACAGAAGGAGGAAAAAAAAAAAAAAAAAAAAAAGAGAATAAAATATACTAGTTTTAGGCTTCTTCAACATGGGTCATGGCAACCCTAGACAAGTCATCATTATCGTCAATAAGAACCGCAGAATCATCAGGTAGACGTTTAGCGTACACTAATCCCCGCTTGGTAAACACCGATGACAGTTTGTTTTGTTTTCGTAACTTGAGTGCAGATTGCAGTAAAGAGAGTTTTTTTTTTGTCAGGCACTCGCGAAAAAAGATTGGGCTTTCTGCATTCGGTCCAAAGTTTACATCTCGTAAACAAAGTGGTTTGTTGTTATTCTTTTTACAGTATTCACCCACAGAACGCAGTACGTAGTTTTTGTCATAAGGTGAGGCAAATTTGAAAATTATTGAAGAATCGGGTGAATTGGCATTCGTTGGTCGAGTACGGAAAATGCTATTCAGTGTTGGTGGTTTGATGCTTAGTGACAAGCACAAGTGATGGAATATTCCTTTGAGGTTTTCGTCGCGTACAAAGGGAATTCCATAAAGAACAGCGTCACAAGCTACATTTCGGTTTTCCTGAATTTCCTGCATTCTACTAACTTTGCTGAATTCATTTCCAAGTGCGGATAAATCATTTGCAAGATCTTTTATTTCGGTAGTTCTTGTTTCGAATTTTTTTTTGACATCTGTTAGTTTAGTGTTTATTTTATTGACATCATTTTTAAGCAACATGTTTATGGACTCCAAATTTTCTTGAAAGGATTCAATTTTAGAAACCCGGCTACTTAACAAAGTAACTTCGTTCTTAATTTGCAATAATTGTGCATTGATATTAGACGAAATTCGTGCCTCAGTTTCTTTCAATTTAGTTGATATAAGTGTATTTATTTCTTGAGTGATATCCATTTTTTGTGCCTTCAGCCTTTCGTCCATTTTTTTCCACATGTCAATGTCATCTTCAAAGCTTTTTTTTTTACATTTTTGAGAGAAGAGTTTGCATTGAGCGGTGAGTTTAATTTATTTCCAGTGCGATTTGACATTTTAAGAGAATTTATGCAGCAATTATCGTGAATTAACCAAAATGAAATTTTTTGCGATTTAAGCAGTATTATTTTTATCAGTATTACTTCAATAAAAGATGTAAAAGCGTTCAGAATATTAAAATCAATTAACGCGCACAAAGAATTACTTATTAACAAAGTGAAGGAGTTATTAGGGTTCTTTAACTTAAAGAAAACTTGAAATAAGGTTAGCCTGATAAAAGTACGTCTACTCGCTAGCTTTCATTGTCTCTTTTTCTTGAAACTTGAATAAAAATAATAAAAAATTTAAATTCAGTTCTTTTGAGCAATTACAATGATTCAGTGCGCAAATACTGTTCAAGGGCGCTTAGGATTTTGGGATTCGGAGTACCCATAGAATCGTAGTACTTAATGCTACGTTCTTTCAAATGTATGATGGCCATACACCAATCATCTAACTGATGAGCCCACTGGGTGAAACGCTAATTTTTGGAATTGAGGTCAATGGATCTCTAAATCCAGTCTTTATAACTTTTTTTTAAAATGTATTATAAGTTTGAAGATAATAATCAGAGGGAAAAAGTTAACTTACTCCCTTTCAGTCTCAGCGAGCTAATTTTTTCGTTCGAGACGCTTCTTTTCCTCCTTTGTGATGAAGTCATGGGGCCCGTCATTCTTCAGAGAGTTCATCGGTTTATGTCGAACCGGTCTGGGTCTGGAACAAAAACAAGAATCAAGTCAGCATATTTTTAAAACTACAAGAGTCGTTGTTTGTCTAAAAACTAAATAAAAAAAAAAAAATGTCTAAAAACTGTATTATCAAAATTTCCTTACTGCATCAGTGTGCCTTGGACTATTTCCAAAATCATTTTAAGCCTAAAGTACTGCATTTGAACTTCCGAGAATGTGATTTTCCGATTCCGTGTTATGTATTCTGCGAACATACAGCTGAAGACCCCGCTATCATTTCCATTCCTCTGGCGGGGTACATCCTTTACACTTTCAATGATAAGGCCTGCAGTGTCGAACGGCCTCTTTCGCTTGTACAATGATTCATTGCGCAAATACTGTTCATGGGCGCTTAGGATTTTGAGATTCGGAGTACCCATAGAATCGTAGTACTTAATGCTACGTTCTTTCAAATGTATGATGGCCATACTGTTGAAATCAACATTTACACTTAGTTCATAGACACTGTAGTTTAAATATTTTTAAATGATCACACTATCTGTTTATTTTGCTTGTGTAAAATTTGAATATTTTTTCTTCAGTTCAAAATAATTGGTCACGTAAGTCAGCTGAATAAATTCTTTCATTCTTTTATAAAGAGGACATCTTTTCTTTCCTTACATATATTTCCTTCGGCTATACGTCGAACCACACTACGATCAAGAACGATTTCCAACACATACACCAATGAATTTTCTTCCATATGAACTGGCACTGGGATGACGTCGTATGAGAAGACATCTACATTCTACATTATGAGTATATCGGCGGACTCCATTGTGACCACTTTGCAGCAATACGGGTAAAAAAACTGTGTTAATTGCGTAAACTTTAGACAAGCCCTCCTCCCAACGCAGCTCACCACGTTCTTTCAGAAGGTTCATGTAACAGTTGATGACCTCATCATTAAGCATATTTGCCCGCATTAGGTCATAAATGTCGCGGCAGGTGATACTCATATTGGACTTCGATATCAGCTGCTAACAAATTGAGGTATAAATATTATTTAAATTAAAACGCATCCTCAGCCTACCTCATCATCTGAACCACCGAATATAGCATTTTGGATAATCAACTTTTCCTCTGGATTAAAATCTGGACATTCTGGTCCCTCGTTCTTTTCTGGCACTTGTATTTCCCTTTCCTTGTGGCGGGTTTCAGCAGAAAGCTCTTCAACTCTAAAATCATTTTAACATTTTTCTGTTCCTCTCAGTTTTAAAAAATGTATTTGAAAAAAGCTCTCACCAATTTTTTGAAGTTGACATTGATGTACTTCAATTTTATAATTTTCAAAATTTGTTTGAAACTATGAACGAGCTGTAGTTTTCTAAACAAAATCTCCTTCATAGTTTCAAACAAATTTTTAAAATTATAAAATTGAAGTAGGTACATAAACGAATGTCAAAGACAAAAGGTGTTAAAAATAATAAATAATGGTGAAAAGGGGATTTGTTAGCTATAAATGAGTTCATGTTCGGGTGCACAGAGTAAATTGAATGAAAAAACTGAAATTTACCTTCCAAATCTGTCTGCAGAACGCAGCTCCTGCACCGCCTAATGAACCATTAGCTCCACCAACCAGAAATATAAAAGACTTAAGAAATGGCTTTTTCAAATGTTAAACGATGAAAAACTTTATTTAGGAATAACGAAAATAATATTTCTAATTTAGAGCAAACAAACAATGAGTACTTGATTGTATTACAAACAGCAAAGTAGAAGTACATGTTATTAAATTATACAGTAGACATTATAGCAAAATATATATAATAATATATGATATCGATTCCTGGCCAAAGCAACGATGTTCCATTCAAGCTCTCAATCCCAGCCTCTTCTTAGCAACAAAGTAATGATGTGACTAAGCCAGCACCAGAATTGCAATTGCAAGCGGGCAACTTAGTTGACATGAATGGCATAGAGACTGGTCAAAACATTCTGATCAAAATCGATCAAAACGATACTTCGAAGCCGTATACAATTTCGATTCCAAGGCTCCCCACCGCAGAAGACGTTCAGCAGTAGCAGCAACAACAAATGCAATCACAGCTGCACCCTACCACGCATCAAGGTTAAAAAACTATGTCAGCAACTCATCAGGGGATCACGTATGGCTTTGCACCTGCAGTGACAAACTCCTCAATGACCACTGCGAGCTGTGTTAACAGCTCTATGCCTTCCGTTGTAATGGCCAATCATCATCAATCATCAGCTTCAGCAATAAGGCAATCGAGCACCATCCAGTCGCGAATAAACGAAATTCAAAACCAACACATTGCTGTTAGTGGAATCAATATTCAACATCAACAACAACAGCAACGACATCTAGAGCTTCAGCGGCAAACACCACATCCAACAATCAGAGCTTAATGACGTCCGTAGGTCAAGTTCCTAGCCAGATTGGCAATATTCAAATATCACAGGTAAGAACCATTGACATTGTTTCGTTTTAGTTTTTAGTTTTAATTGATTTGACTTACAAAATATTTATGTATACACAGGTTGATTCAACAAAAGCAACAGCCCAAAATCAGCCGCCAGTTGCGGGTGCCGTGGAGAACAAAATTCAAATAATGTCAATTCTTGACAACGCTGGCGTTAAAATAGGAAACCACACTCAGTCCTCTCAGCTGCAAAAAAATCACAATCACCACCCACCGCAGCAACATCAATAATCGCAACAAATTGTTTTCAATCAACAACAACAGCAGCAAATTCAACAGCAGGTGCAACAGCAACAACAACAGGAATGCAATGGCAAATCAACAGCAGATGTTAACACTAGTAGCAGGCAAATCATGCAAATCATTCAAATCATCCCACAGGGAGCGTGTCAACAGCTGTTTCAGCTTTGATTCCTCAACTGACAGGCAGCGTTAGTCTTGCATTTACTGAACACTGTGAACGACTTAAATTTGAGCCACACTCTGATATGGAATTGGACTAACGTTGCCAATATAACTGCCCAAGTACCTACGCTTGTTAACTTGAACCTGAGGTTTTTGTTTGGCGATTTTAGAAACTGTTTTTTTTTTCTAAACTCGACTTTTTATTAATCGCATGAAAGTGCCTACAAATGAACAAATTGTTAACCTGGAATCTTCTTTTCAAAATTTTGAACTTTATTAACTTAGGAAATTGTGGATGTAGGAGCTGGGATGATGTTAAGACGACTGCTAAACTATGTCCAAACATTTTATCAATTGGATTGCAAGAAAATTACATTGCTGAACTGAAACCAGTCGATTGTATGGCAATATTTAAAAATCTACGTTGAGTAAACCCGAGTTTCGAACTTGTTTTCCACATAAAGAACTAGGTCAAGGCGTTCAAAGACTTCGACACAAAATACACGTGAGCTTTGTTTTTTTTTTTTTTGAAATTTACAAATCAGCCACTGGATAATATTGATCTCAATTGCCTTATTATTTCTTTCTTTATGACAAACTCCTTCGTTGATGATACTCATGAACTTGTTTCAAGACGGGTTTGATTAAGAAATTTAGTATGAAAAATCTATAAGCTTTTGGTTCTTTAACATCTTTTTTTAACTAAATGCATTTCAATTTTGAAACTAGCGAAAGAGGCCGTTCGACTTTTCAGACTTTATCATTGAAAGTAGGTCTGTTCGTTGAACTTTCCCCAGGGTTGACTCAGGTTTTCTTGACAGCCCTATGAGTTGTCAAAAAAACCTGGGTTTTCCAGTCCTCAAAAAACACTAAACCACAAATCACCACACATCCCTGTCATTGAAAAAAAATACATGCCATTTGACAGCTCTCAACTCGCCACAGCAAAAAGCTACATAGGTCGAATTTATGGAAAACCTAGGTCAACCCTAGGGCTCAAAAAACAATTGAGTGTTGACATTCAGGGCGACTTTGGGTTTCTTAAAAAACGCTTTATGGCGACCCCATGGCGATCCTAGGGCTTCAACGAACAAACCTAGTGTAAAGGATGTACCCCGCCAGATGAATGGAAGTGATTGCGGGGTCTTCTGCTGTATGTTCGCCGAATACATAACACGGAATCGGGAAATCACATTCTCGCAACAGCACATGCAGTACTTTAGGCGTAAAATGATTTTGGAAATAGTCCAAGGCACACTGATGCAGTAAAAAAATTTTGATATTAGATACAGTTTTTAGACATTTTTATTTTTTTTTATTTAGTTTTTAGACAAACAACTCTTGTAGTCTTCAAAATATGCTGATTTGATTCTTGTTTTTGTTCCAGACCCAGACCAGTTCGACATAAACCGGTGAACTCTCTGAAGAATGACAGGCCCCAGGACCTCCTCATAAAGGGGAAAAGAAGCGTCTCGAACGAAAAAATGAGCTCGCTGAGACTGAAAGGGAGTAAGTTAACTTTTTCCCTCTGATTATTATCTTCAAACTTATTAACATTTAAAAGGGAACGACGCGATCAGAACGACAATACAGCAGAAGAGGAAGAAGAGGCAACCGTGAAGTGTGACGAAGATGATTAATATGTCTCTTTTTTGCTCTTAATAACGATGATCTTATGGAAATTAAATGTGAACCAAACGACTTCAGAAATAGAATTATGTATACTTTATTCAGAATTGGATCCTGTTTATGAAGTTTATGGTCAGTTGAGTTGTATAATGAGATGAAACAATTTAGTACATGTATTTTTCTTAAGGAAATATAATAAAAACTACGAAAATAAAAATAAGATTGAAGCACAATATTTTCTTGCGAGGTCAATCTCGACCGGTGTTGCAGGGATTCTTCTTTGATCTTCAAAACAAACTTGAAGATTTTGTAGCAGATGAAGATATAAGTCCAATATTGTTATCGTCAATGGGAGAGGGAATACCCGAGTTCTCATTGGAAGGTATCTACAATTAAAGCCGAGGAAGACTATTCACTACTCCCCACTTTACGAATGTTAGGGAGAATATGCACACATACAGCCTCCTTCCTCGTTGCTTTATTTTGTTAAAAGAATTTACTTTTCTAATTGACAAAAATTGCGATGCGTTGGACAATTTAGTCGTTAAAAACGATTACACATTCACAAAATTGTTGTAAAGTATAAAAAATAACTTCAATGTAATAATTTCTAGCAAGCTTAGCTTTGTATATTGTATTATAATTTTATTATGTCAATTTTTAGAAAATAATAAAACTTTAAATATGTTCATTACGTTCATTCGAATTGACTGTGTTTCTATTTCTAGAAGGAAATATAGATTAAAATATATTTCTTAAGAGAAGTCCAATTCCATCAGGTTATGGGCCCAGGAACTATATCCATTTAAAAAAAAAGAAAAGAAATATATTTTAACGTTAAAAAATGGACAAATTCGTAGATTCCTTTGAAAAATTGAAAGGAAGGGAAAATTTTCACAAATGGAAATTTACAGTTGAGCATGCTCTCAAGCTACAAGGATATTGGAAGTCGATTATTGGAACCGAGACGAAGGAAGAAATCAACGAAATGGCTATGTCAAGATTTATTTTGTACATCTCTCCAAATCTGTACGCGCATATTCAGGGAATATCGGCTGCGAAAGAAATCTGGGAGAAACTGAAATCAACCTATGATGATTCTGGACTAACCAGGCGATGTGGTTTGTTGCGAAATTTATCAACAACTTTACTAGTCAATTGTTCTAATATTGGTGAGTATGGTGATACTATTATAGATACTGCTCAGAAACTCAACCAGATAAGCATGATCGTAAGTGAAGAATGGGTTGGTAGTTTGTTACTAAAGGGCCAACTATAATGCACTTAGCTCAGCTTAGGCTAGTGTCAAAAACCAGACGAAAAGTTTCCGAAAGTGTTCGTTAAACAAAGAGCAACTATAATGGATTCTGGCTACTTAACATGTAAATATGCGTTGAGCTGAATTGAGTTCAGTTGATACCACAGAAGAGATACACAAAAAAAGGCAAACCACACCACACAATGTAGACAAATGGCAGTTGCGGAGCAAGAGAAGTGTTTGTTTTCTCTCTTCTTTTCTTCTTCTTTGGGTTATACGCTTTAAATTTGACATTTACGTAAGTTCGAGCCGATTGAATGGCTCTTGCTTAATTGCGCGAAAGTGAGCGAAATTTAACGAAACTGAGTAGAACGTCTATTATAGTTACTGTCATATAAAATAGTGTATTGGCTCGCTCGCGTAAGTAGGCGTAAGCGCGGCAAAGTGCATTATAGTTGGCCCTTAAGTGGTTTTCCAGAACATTTTAAGCCCATGATTATGGCTATTGAAAGTAGTAACATAATATAAAAACGAAATTGCTTCAAGATTATGATAGTTACAACAATGAAGATGCAGGTGCAAGCGGCGGAAGTGCTGCAGCTCTGTATAGCAAAAGAGGTAAGAAACCAGAAAAAGGAGATCGTCGAACTTTTGAATCAAAACGAGTTGTATGATTTAAATGTAACAAAGAGGGACATATTGCGAAGTTTTGCAGGAACAAAACAAAATCTGAAAACGGTGGTAGGACAACTGCCTGGCTCCTATCATCATTTGTCGCAAATTTTGATGAAAATGGAATTAGTTGCATTATAGATTCGGGAGCATCTTCGCATATGACAGGAAACTGAAACATTTTTTCTACATTCACTGAGCTCACATCAGACGAGTTTGTGATAGTTGCAAATAATACTAAATTGCGAGTTTGTGGAAAGGGAGATATTGTTATCCGTGTGTTCATTAGAAATCAATACCAAGAGGTTTGGCTGCAAAGTGTTTTGTTGGTTCCAGAGATCTGTGCTAACCTGTTATCTGTCAGCCAAATGACTAAAAATGGTTTGAAAGTCATTTTTATCGATTCAAAGTGCCAAATTTTAAGTCAAAATACGCTAGTTGCAACAGCGAGTGTGGTTGATAATATGTACAAGCTAGATGTTGGAAGACAGCATACAATTTTTCATACTACAAGCAAGGAGCTGTGGCACAAGCGTTTGGGGCACGTCAATGATGCTGACTTAAAGAAATTAAGTCGAAACAGTTTGTACGGAATGGAGTCTACGAAAAGAAGAAAAACAATGTATTTCGTGTATCTATGGAAAACAATCGAAGATTCCATTTCCAACATCAACAAGTCAATCAAAAGATGTTTTGGAATTAGTACATTCTGATGTGTGCGGGCCTATGGATACGGCGTCCATTGGAGGCGCCAGATACTTTGTACTATTTCTTGATGACTTCTCGAGTAAAGTTTTTATTCACATAATGAAAAATAAATCCGAGGTTGTAAAGTATTTTACTATTTTTAAGAATGTTGTCTGATTTTCAGACCGGAAAAAGGATAAAGGTGCTGAGAGCTGACAATGGTTTGGAATTCTGTAACTCAGAGATACGAAAAGTTTGTGAAAAGAGTGGTATAGTTCACCAAAAGTCGGCACCATATAGTCCACAACAAAATGGTAAAGCCGAGCGCATGAATAGAACCTTAGTTGAAATGGCTCGTACTATGATGACAGATGGAAATTTAAAGAAATTTTACTGGGAAGAAGCAATAAGCACGGCTGCTTATTTGCAAAACAGAATTCCAATAAAAAAAAATTTAAGATAGACTGCCAGAAGAAATTTGGAGCGATGTCAAACCAAACCTGTCTCATCTGCGCATATTTGGATGTGTTGCAATGGTTTTAACTTAACTTCTTATGCGACTTGCAAACATGAAAGCGTTACATGAAAGCGTTACACTCTTGTGTTACACTCCCGTGTTACACTCCCGTGTTAAACGCTGTCATCAATTCCGCCCCATTCATCCCAACGATTTCATTGTAGTAAAATGTGTTTTTCGGTGGAAATATTTTGAAGAAAATCATGTCTTTGCGTGCGAAAATTATTTCAATTGCTCAGTGAATAATCGATCAGTGTTGTGTTTTCTTTTCTTCTCCAATGAAATGATAGAAAATATTTAATGCAGTTTCTTTTAATTTGTTTAATATATGTATGTATGATGTACGTAGATAAGTGCTTACAAAATGTGTAAATCGATTAAGTTAAATTATTCTAACATAAAATAATTGAAGTGAAACTTCTTATGCGACTTGCAAACATGCAGCGTTACACTTCCGTGTTACATGCAGCGTTACACTTCCGTGTTAAACATATTCAGTCGTAAAATGAAAAGTCGATCAGTGTTGAGTTTTACTCTTTTCTCCAATGAAACGATAGAAAATATCTAAAGCAGTTTCTTTTAATTCGTATAATATACATAAATGTATGTAAATATGTATGTTGATAAGTGCTTACTAAATGTGTAAATCGATTGAGTTAAATTATTCTAACAAAAAAACCAATTGTTAAGTTTCTCCTCGAATGTGCTGACTGCGGAATTATTATTAGGAAGACAATATACATATGTATGTATGTACAGTCAAACCTGGATGAGTGAGAACTGGATAAGTGAGAAAACTCTATAAGTGAGAGTAATAGCCAGGACCCGACATTTTAAACTCCCAAAACCTCTATTACCGAGAAACAGAAACCTCTGTAAGAGAGAGTCGTTTTTCCCTCATTGACCTCCGTAAGTGAGACTGCTACTTAACTATACCTCTCTAAGCGAAAGTCGAGCAAACAAATTTAACATCTGCTATTTTATGACTCGGTCTTAACTTTCGTGGAACTTTCTACCATTAATTTGTATTGTTTTCTCGTCAATATTGTACCCATTCTATTTCGTGGAACTAAAATTTTTTTGTTATTTTATCGCAATCTTTTCGAATGGACACGTGTCCCTGTGTTTATGTAATTTTATCATTATTACATATTAACTACATTCGTTCTTGCTGTCACTTGTTATTGCTGCGCACCTCTATAAGTGAGAAACGGTACCCATCTACCTTAATTAGAGAGAAACTCGGGTTAAGGAGAAACCTCTATAAGCGAGAATGAGATTTTGCTCCCTTGAACTCTCGCTTATCCAGGTTTGACTGTATGTACAAATCAGAGCTTTTGGTGAGTGGTAACTGTAAGATTTTATTAGAATTTTAATATATGTAGTAATGAGTATGTAGTAGTTAGCGGAGGCATAATCATGTATATATAAGAAATTTCCATTTAAGCCCGGCCCAAAAATGTTCGATCATGTCTAAACGTGCTTGATCATGTCTAAACGTGCTTGATCATGTCTAAACATGTTTGATCATGTCTAAACATGTTTGATCATGTCTAAACATGTTTGATCATGTCTAAACATGTTTGATCATGTCTAAACATGTTTGATCATGTCTAAACATGTTTGATCATGTCTAAACATGTTTGATCATGTCTAAACATGTTTGATCATGTCTAAACATGTTTGATCATGTCTAAACATGTTTGATCATGTCTAAACATGTATGTAAATGTTCTCTTGGGCTTAGGTGTTAAGACTGCGGTCTTCATTGTCAGTCAGCTACCACTGACACTGGCCAATCAACGGTTTCAGAAAGGTTCCTGGTATTGTATTCCATACATAAGTACTATGTATGTACATAGATCCTTAAAATCCTCGTTTTCCTCTTCTAATCTCCACCAAAAAATAAAAAATTGTTCTATGAAATGGTGGTAAGTAGCTACATATCCCGTGAAAATTAACTCCGATCCATCTCTTTTCTTTTTCTTTTAAAGAAACAATACGAGTTCACTAAAATCAATTTCTACCCCTTCCTATTTTCATATTCATATTAGGAGGTTTCACTTCTTCCGCGCGGAGGGACTCCACGCACAATTTTTTTTTTTTCAGTTTTTATTACTTTTACTAAAAGTTTTGTAAAATTACAAATTGTTTGTAAGTTTACAAATTGACAATGAGGAAAAAAAATAGTCATTCGTTCAGCACATATATACTTTTGTTTATGACTTGTTGAAATAATATCGTAGATTTACAAAAATTTTGTAATCTTATCAAATTTAGGACACTCAATAACAAAACTGTAGCTACAATGCGTAAGCTTACAAATATTTAGTAAATATATCAAAATCATCAGTAGCTTCTTTCTTATACCATTTTTTGTTACTAAGCGACTAAACAATATACCATAAGGGTGATCAAAAGATTGTAAAGCTAATGGTTAAACACACTTTACTGAACGATTTTATCTTATGGACCTATTTACTTACTGTTACATAGGGAGAATGTAAAATTTCTAATAAATTCAGTTTTCGGCAAAGAGATTGTTAATTTGCAAGGGCAACCAAATCTGACTTTGGATAACTACATATATTTAGAAATGTCCACGACATGCTTTTGTGTGCTAAATACAACATTTACAACTATAGGACAGAAGCATAGTTTTAGCTTTTTTTTGAGAAGTAATTTGGCCAACTTCTTAAAATGAAATCAAATAAATTCTATTTTAAGTATGAAACGACCTTTTATTTCGCTGTACATGTATATACATGATTTTTTGTATTATATGCCATAAAATAACAGGACAGATAGGCTGGGTCGAAGAAAAAAAATCTCACATGGTTGTTTACTATCCTAAGTTTAGGTGGGAGAGGCAGTTTTATAGAAAACTGACTTAAAATTCTGAACTATTTAAAATAAACTGAGTCACCACCACCACGAGCTACAATCTTTTTGAAAGTTTGTAATGTGATCTTTAGTAAGCAAATTTTTGGTTCAAATTGTTTCTGTGAATAGTTTTTAAGAATTCAAACCAAAATTTTTGAAAAAAAAAAATATTAAATTTTGTTTTTCAAATAACATCTTACAAAATTTTGCATTATTTGGGCAAGTTTTTTTTTTTTAAAATCATCAATGATCTTAGTAATTTTGAGTCAAACACTGAAAAACGAAATATCTTCTTAATTTTTCAGAAATGAAAAAAAGTCTAGTTTTTCCAAAAAATCCATTTCATCACAATTAAAATTGGGCACGACTGGTTCGCACGAACTTGCAATTGTGAGCTAAGTACAATGTCAAAATCTTAAAGCTTGGAAAAAGATCTAAGCATCGTTCTCCATAATATATTTGGTTGTGCAAGGCTGCCAACTACATTACATAAAATATTGAACAAAATTAAATTAAATAACCTAAGGTTTCTAGGAAAAATAAAAAAACGCCACTTTTTTGCAATACATCATATAAACGCTGAAAACTTAATCAAAATCGTTGAAGCAGTTTTCTTAAAAACAGAATTTTTTTCACTCTCTTTAAAGGTCAAGTATGCAGTATGCAAGTTTTAAGATCTTGCGGTTTGGCAAAAAAAAAATCAAAAGGACCGTTTTGAAAATATTCAAAAAAAATAGTTTTATTTTTCCAACTAGTGAAAATTAAAAAAATTAGGTTTTGTAGCGTTGAGATTATCAAGGGGATTCTTTTTTACTCTGGGTTTGTATCTTTCGGGGGTTCTCACTTAAAGAAAAGGAATATAAGTTTAAATTAGTTATAGATCACTTTGTTTTAGTCTCTATGGCGCTGTATGCGGTCCGAAGTCCGCAGTACCACGTCGATAGGCACTACTTCAAAGGAATGTACAGTGGGAAAGTCATTTTGTTACAGTCTCTATGGCGCTGTATGCGGTCCGAAGTCCGCAGTACCACGTCGATAGGCACTGTCTCAAAAGAATGTTCCAAAAAGGAGAGAGAAAAAATGATAACTCGGTTGTTTTTTATAAACGTTATAATATTATTGTTTATTTACTAAAAGAAGAAAATTATTATAAGACAATTGGTTGGCAGAGTCAGTGCCTTACATTGAAAAGTAAAATGTTTCATACAAAAGGTCAATTTAATGTGGCAGAAGGCCTGCTTATTAAGAGTCTTTCGACTCTGCAAAAAATATTGTGAAACAAGTACAGTGCATAGGCACATGTACCTACCGACTGCTGATAGGCGCTTGTGTAAAACGTCGTACCAAACAGTTGGCAAGTCCATATGCCTTGCATGACTTCAATTTTATACCTTGGGTGGGCGCTGTTGAAGAACCACGTCGCACTTGGAGTACAAAACTAAAGTGAAGTTACACAGTTCAAGTTCAAGTTTGTTTTATTGAACAATATTTACAATTTGGCTTACAACTAACATATGATAACATTGGAAAAATTTACATTTGTTGGCACATAGGGGGCCTAACGGTATACAATGACTTAAGATTAGAATATTATAAGATATAAAATTACATGTCAAAAAAATAAATATTACAATAAAGAAGTCGGTTGACTTTGTCTTCCTCAGGGTGTTCACTCCCGGTTGTCCTTGAAGTGAAGTTACACTGATGTTGTGGCTTCTTTTATACTCGTGGCTCTAGAGCTTTTACATACATTGAGTAATCTTTTAATATAATTGAGTGAGCCTTACATATGTTTGAGTGAGCTTTAATATAGTTGAGTGAACTTTAATATAATTGAGTGAACTTAAGTGTGAGTGACATTTTAAGTTAAAACAAGTGTTGCCACTTTATATTTTTTATTTTTGACAAAAGGTTAATAAGATTTAATATGTAATTGTAGCGTTGAAAAAATAGTAGTAATAATAATAAGTAAAAATAAATACCTGGTTGTTACAGCTTTTCAAATGTTTATATGTAATCTTTCTTAAATAACTTACGACTTCTTAAATATAATATTTCGTCAGAATCGTCTCAGCCACTAACGTGAAAGTCGGTTTTTTGGTTTTTTTGGGTGGGAGTTCACACTACATATTTCAAAATAACCGCCTACTTTCTTATATTTTACCAGGCGAACAAGTAATATGTCTACAGATGTATTTGATTATATCATTGTATATGGAATCTATAGTACTTTCGATAGCAAAAACGGTCGCTCAAAGCCATCTATCGGCGGCGCTCTAGAAATTACAGGGGAATGTTAGTACGCCGACGGATCAATAGATGGCTTTGAGCGACCGTTTTTGCTATCGAAAGTACTATAGATTCCATATACAATGATTATATTGACCTATAACTTAACAAAACTATAGAAATTTTTTTTCAATCATAGCAATCGTGGTACTTCCTCAATTTTGAACGCCCTCAAAAAGCAAAAGTTTTCGTCATTCCTGAATAAATCGTGAAAGTGTTTGGATATCTTGTGAATTTTATAGTGAAAATTTTATAATAAGCATAATTATTGCTCAAATCTTTTTGAAGACTTTACTAGTGGGTAAGTAAAAACACTATTCTATACATAATTTGTAGAATTTTCTATTTGCTTGAAAATTTATTGATGTGTTTTGTTGAGGATGAATGAAATTAAGGCCAATTCAAACGGGTCAGTTTGATGAGTATATAGGGAGGATGTATACAGGGAGGTATGAATAAGTACATATTAATTACAAGAGCTTGATTTCGATCAGTGCCTAGGAATTGCATAACCCGTTCCTGTAAAGAATAAAGGTATCCTACGTTTTTCTGCTAATTTCGATTGAAAGAACTTTTCATAATGAATGAATATGGATGAATTCATTAATTATTTCGCAAGTAGTGAACCGAAATGGGTAATGGCTAAAATTTTGCATAAGACTGTTTTTATAATTATTAATTAGATTATTTTTCTATATCATTTTAGTTTAAACTTCTGTATTTTAACAGCTTTAACAAGTATAATAAGCTTGTATTTGTCCATTATTTTGTATAAAGAGTATGCGTAACATACATACATACATCTTATAATCATTTTTTCAAATATTGTCAAGGGTTCAGTTTCATAAAAACGCACATTTATTTGAATTGCCTAATTTCTTATCGAAAGCACAGTAAAATCAAGTTTATGGGTATGGTTTTATGTATTTGTTGGCCTTATTTCACGTTGCTGTTTTATCATCTCATTAATTTTATAATTGTTTATTCAAACAAAAATTTTTTTTTTGTTTCAATTTCTAGTGACTTCCGTGTTTTTTTCAAGGTTTACTATACATGTATTTTGCATTCTAACTTTTCGATAGATATTAGGTAACTTACCAACATTCTTATAATGGATTGCTTCATATGTGTGGTACATATCTAGAATCCTTACATATTATGAGCCGTCATTTCAGATTAGCCCATAATTTAACTGAAAAAGACATGCATTCACATGCACTTGTGGTAGAAATTGCAATCAATGTTTTTCTTTTTTGCGAGCTTTTACTCGTCACGTCAAACAACACCTTTTGGCACCATTGTCACGGACAATCTATTCTTTTCCTCAAAGCACAGAAGCTATATTAGATACTGCCGATATTTCAAAGCAAGGAATAAAAGATAGAGAAAAAAATTCTGTTGTTGATACAGATACAGATCAATATCCGTTATGCAGCTTCAATGAGCCAAGCACTTCCACAAGACCTCCGAGCAAAAATTATTCCACCGAAAAGAAAGGCATAGAGTTCACTTTGAGTCTTCACAATAACAATAATTTTACTAGAAAGGATGTTATTGAAATTCAAAGCAGTGTTATGCAGAACATTATATGTCCAATTGTTGGAACGCGGTCGGTGGAACAATTTTTTCGGGAAAATATTACATCCGCTACCTCGTCTATAGAGCAAAAACTACTCTTGTCGCAATTTACAGACAAAATTTCACGCCCATTTCGTGCCTATGAGACTGAATACCAACTATTTAAATGGCTAAGCGAAAATGATTTCATTTGCAAATTAAATGAGTTTAAAATCAGTACTGGTCAGGCAATTGCCGCGTTAAGACGTGTATAATCTTGATAAGTGCAATTTAGTCAGTGGTTTAATCTTTTACTTACTTTTCTGGTAAGTCATCAACACACTTTCCTTCTCTCTCATTCACTTTAACCGAGAATAAAACAACAACAACTACATTCAAAAAAAAGTAGAGAATGGAGGGGGGAAAACCCCCTGAAAATAATAACCGGTTTGACTTGCTCGAATCAGAGTTTGTGTTAAACCGGAGTAAAAAACATCAAAGCAAACGCAAATGTCATTTCAGAGATGTTGATCCAACATTGCCTGCAATAAACAACGATAATAACATCCCACGCTTCATTGTCATCGCTGCTAACGACAAAACGACAGAAGGTGATAAGATACGACCTCTCTCCTCATACAATCCTTTCCAGATCAATCGTGGCTTGGAATTCATTTCTAAAGATTTTCTGGAAGTCAAAGCAATGAGATCAGGGGATCTCTTGGTCAAAGTACTTAACGTCCAAACAGCAGAAAAATTCCTGAAAGCGAACTATGTGGACTTGATCCCAGTAAAAATCACATACCATATTAATCTTAACTCGGTCCAAGGCAGAATATATTCAAGATCAATCATTGATATATCTGAAGAAGAACTACTGTCCGAGCTTAAGAAATTTAAAGTCATCGCAGTGAGAAAAATAATGAAGAAGGAAAACGATATGCTTGTACCAACAGGTGCAGCTATTCTAACATTTGACCTCATTCGACGACCAAATGAAATAAGAATTGGTTGGCTCAATTGTCAAGTTGATGAATTTATTGCAAATCCAATGCGCTGCGTATCATGCCAAAAGCTTGGGCATACGAAAAACCGTTGTAATAATTCACTTGTTTGCAAAGAATGCTGTCAACCGCCCCCACACGACAAATGTGCACGTATATTCTGCGTTAATTGTAATGAAGATACCCATACGTCATATGACCCCGCCTGTCCCTCTTTTCTCCGATACAAATCCGTTAATAAAATCAAGGCTGATCGCCGCTGCACAGTTAGAGAAGCTTGGGAGATTTACAACGACCACCCATCACTTCATCAGATTCAACCACCGAAAATAAGAAAAACAGATAAACCTTCAATGGCTGAAATAATTAAAAATCGCATAATAATGGAAAGAAACGCACAAAAAACAAATGTTTCATCGCCGAATGCACCTAGCATCACCACCGCGCAGACCGCTAATAAATCAAATACTCCAATGATACAAAACAATAACGCAGTAATTACAAATCTAACTCAACACCCTCCCACTTATGTCTCAACTCCCACAAACAGTCCAAATACCACTCAATTTACCTCACAGCACTCAAACCTAGACCCATCAAATGAAAACGTCACCGCTCATCATCCAACAACTACCATATTCTACGGCACATGCAATCAACAATACTCATCATCAGAAACAACTTCCTCTATGGAACTAGACGTAGAGAACATTGACGCTCTTGCTGTCGACAATGATAACTCTACTCTCCTAAGCTCCTCAAACTCTCAAACAACTCTTACTCACTCACTCAACATCAACAAAGAAAACCACTCCAATGAAACACATCCCTCAAAACAAAATAATATACAATAATCATGGCTCCGTTGGAAATTGATATTTCAATCCTCCAATGGAACCTCCAAGGATACTCTAATAACAAACATACTCTTGAACTCTTAATTACTAAATACTTCCCCGGAATAATAGCTTTACAAGAAACGCATATTACGCTAAAAATCTAAAAAATTTTAAAATGAAAAATTATCAAACTTTTCATTACAATAAACCGTACCAATACTCAAAGTCAGGTATAGGTTTCCTTGTAAGGAACGACATACCAGTAATCTCCCAAACAACATCCAGTTCCAACCTGCTCTACCAAACGATTACAATTCCAACTAAAAAGCCTCTACTCATCACAAATATCTACAGAGAACACGAAGTTACAGTAACTCAAAACATGCTCAATGAGATCCCTTTAGTCAATAACACCCACCACATTATCTTGGGAGACTTAAACGCTTGCAACACACTATGGGGATCCCAGGCCACAAACCCTCTTGGTACAATCTTTGAAGAGTTTTCAAACGATCGAAACTTAATTGTTCTAAATGATGGTACTCCAACGTTACTCAACACTAGGAATACTTTTACTGCCGTTGATGTTACCTTTGCTTCGGAAGATATTGCACCGATCCTTCAATGGGAGGTTATTGCAAACAGTAAAGATCACATGCCTATTCTCATTCGAACACCAGTTAGCATTATTAGAAAAAAAATTAATAACACGAGATTCAAGGAAGAGCTTGCAAACTGGGATTCATTTAAGACAACATCTCTTAGCATTAACTTGACAATACCGGTCTCGTCGAATATAAACCAAGAAGCAGCCAAAATAAAGAAAATTATAAGAACCACCGCCTCCAAATGCATCCCAGTAACTAAGTCCCAAAACTTTAATAAAAAAAATCCAATATGGTTTACACCAGATATAGCAAAACTCCGGACTGAAAAAAACAAAGCCTGGGTTAAACTTCGTAGGAATCCTATTTCTGAAAATTGTATTGCATATAGAAAATGTTTTGCTAAACTCAGGAGGGAATGTATACAATCGAAAAGAGCATCCTGGGAAAACTTTGTCAACACAATGGATCCATCGCTTGACCTCAAAACCTTGTGGAGCAGAATAAAGTCACTTCGATCTTCAAAACCATCTCCATATTTTCCTTATATGCTAAGCAACCAGGATCTCCTCACTGATCCTGAAATTATTGCCAACACCTTTACACAGATATGGAAATCCTACAGTTCTGATATCAACTACCCAGACGAGTTGATAAATACCAAACAAACCTTTTCGGTAGACGATCTCCCTTCTCTGGAAACTCAAGCAGACTACCTTTCGGAACCAATTACACTAATCGAACTCGACATGACAATCCATTCCGCCAAAGGTAAAACACCTGGAAATGACAAAATAACATACAAAATGTTGGAACACTGCGATAGAAAATTAAAAACTAGAATATGTGACCTTTATAACAACATTTTAAGCTCTGGAAACTATCCACATGACTGGAAAAGAGCCCAGCTGAAGCCCATCGCAAAAAAAACAACAACATGCCATTCTTTCGATGAATACCGTCCCATCTCACTTCTTCCAGTTCTCTCCAAAGCTTTTGAGAAAATCTTAGCAAGAAGAATCAGTTGGGAAATCGAGAAAAAAATACATCCAGCGCAACATGCATTTCGCCCAAATAGAGGTGTACAAAGCCTTTTACACCTCCTAGAAGATAAACTAGCTGTAAACTTATCTATGAAGAAACATAGTGTTATTATGTCAGCTGATCTTGAAAAGGCTTTCGATAGATTAGTATTTTTTCCAGCCATTAAGCAGCTTCACCTATGGGGAATTCCCAAGAACATCTTAAGAACGGTAGTCGCTTTTATGACCGATAGAACATTTCAGGTTAACATAGATGGTTTCATGTCTTCCTGCAACAAACTTGAAAATGGTGTCCCTCAAGGATCACCGCTCTCGGTGATAATATACAATGCTTACGTCGATTCATTAATATGTGAACTTACAACCCCGAAATATGGCCTAGATTTCGTTGGCGTTTACGCAGATAATGTCTACACACTAGCATCTGGAGATCCAAATCACGTGAAACAATTATTGGAGAAAACTGACACAGCTACGCATAAATGGGCCCTAGAAATAGGAGCCTTGGTCCCACCAAGTAAAATCGAAGCTATCCATATATGTAGAAAAAGAAAATGTCAATGTTCAACTTTAATACTACGTAATGAACCAATCCCTCTTAAAAGGGAACTAAAGATCCTCGGCATATACTTTTCGGGAAATCTAAAGTGGAACCTACAAATAAAAAAGGCAATAAACCATCTTAAGTTGCGAAATAATGCTCTCAAAATGATTTGCTCCAAAAAGAAAGGACCACATATAGAGACTGCGATTCACTTAGCAAAAACACTAGTAGAAGGCTCCCTCCAACGACATTTATGTGGACAACCAAGAAAAATATGGAGAATATCAATGCTGCGATTAACCAATGCTTTAGAACAGCAACTGGCGCCTTAAGAACCTCTCCCATAATAGCTCTTCGTAGAGAGGCTGGCTATTTATCATTCCAACATCTTGGTAAAAAAAGATCGATAGCCCTTATGAGTAAAGCTTTGGAAAATCCGCTCCACCCTCTTCATAAAGAATTTATGGAATCCATCAATAAGGATAAACCTCAAAATGGCACTATTTCCGCAATAAGGAACATTGTGTCATCTCTAGCAAATCCAGGAATTTATTTACCAAACTACCCTTCCAACTATTCACCCACCTTCAATCCGCCGCCACCTTGGAAAAGAAATTCACTGTTAATTAACACTAGCTTAGCCAATTACAAAAAAAAAGATACTCCAGCACAACTATATAAAGCACTTCATAGTGAGATTATAGCGGATACAAAAGCAGACCGGATTTTCTATACGGATGGGTCCTTCAAAGAAACCTACTCTTCTTACGCTATAGTTGAACTCATATCGAATGAAGAAACAAAAATTGTTCATCAAGGACTTTTACCCGAGCGGACCGGAAGTTACATAGCTGAATTAGCAGCGATTCAGAAATGCTTATCGCTCATCAATGATATACCGGGAAAAAAACTAGTCTTTACAGACAATCTCAGTATTCTAAACGGTCTGAAGAGTGAGCTAAATAAATGCCTCTCACTAGAAAGTATGAGAAGCATACTAAATTCCTCTAATGACATTATTTTGGCCTGGGTACCAGGACATGTAGGCATCAAGGGTAACCAAGATGCCGATACCGCAGCAAAAGAAACTTGTAATTACCCTCTAATTGTCGAGACTCCGAACACATTTCGTCAAATCCAAAATACTCTTAGAGCGGACTTAGATAGTGAGATAACAACATTATGGGAAGAGAACCAAACTTTCTTGCGCACATATCAGCTCAACTTTAAGCGTACACCATACAACAAAAACCTCTCCAGAGAAAATTGTATAAAACTGTTACGCATGAGGTTAGGAAAAACTCTATTCACAAGTAGACATTACTTCACAAGAGAGGCGCCAGACAATTGCGAATTTTGCAACTCGGAATTATCAGTATGGCACATCCTAGTTACCTGTCCAATTTCAAAACAAATCATTGAAGACAACTATCCAACTAGCAGGGACAGGCAATTAGCTGAACTACTAGCTCCTGTTAACCCGGAATCCATCTACCACATAAAACAGGCAACAATACACCATCATAAATTTAATGATATCTAAAATATTTTCTTTTAAAAACTTAACTTTTTCTTCCTATATTTTTCGCTCTTACTATTCATGTAAATAATAAACTTAACTTCAATTACTTGAAATTACTACCTTCTTTACAATTGATATGTATAAAAAAAAAAAAAACGACTTCAAATGGTCTTGTTACCCCGAAGTCTTCAATACAAATAATTTATAAATTTATTTGTAAATTATTTAGAATAATAAATAAATAAATGAGTTTATAATAAACAAAGAGTTAGGTGAGAAGTATATACGGGGAAAAATTTTATATCATGAACTCAAAATTACGGGCGTTTCCATTTCGTTATCATTTCAATTCCGAAAGATATTTGAAAAGAATGACCAACTTCTGAAAACATTAATGAAAATTTCGATTATAGAAAAAACAGCACAACAAAACGTCCATTTCATTCACGGGCTACTTTGGAAAGAAAAAATAAGACCCTTTGTAGAACAAGGCAAAACTGTACTACCTTTTTTTTTGTATATTGATGACTCTGAAATAAACAATCCACTTGGACCCCATGCGAACCCAGTCACTTTTATTTACTTTTCATTTCCGTTCTTTGAAAATTCAGAAATTTATTTGGCTGCCACAATACAAGGGTATGATTACAAAGAGTTTGGAAATAAGCAATACAAAGCTTACAAAGTTTAATCCATGAACGTGAACACCTTGAAGACCATGGTATTACTATTCAAACTTCAAAAAAAATGTGCACTTTGTATTGGGTCTTTTCCTTGGAGACAATTTAGGTTTAAATACAGTTCTTGGGTTCACATCCTCATTTAATCATAACTTTTTCTGTCGCTTCTGTAAATGTTTGAAATCTTCTACACACACTTTATGCTATGATAATCCAAATATGGCTCGTAATTCCGTAAATTATGATGAAGATGTAGTTGCCAATGACGGGAGTTCAACGGGTATTAAGGAAGCCTCAATTTTTAATTCAATTAATTCATTTCATGTAACTAAAAACTTCGCTGTCGATATTATGCACAACATTTTCGAAGGTGTATGTCATTATAATATGTGCCACATCATTAACCACTTTATCAGCAACAATTACTTTTCATTGGAAGTGCTTAACATTAGGAAGCAAATGTTCAATTTCGGGGAAATTGAAATTGGAAACATTTCTCCCGAGATCACACAGAAAAATCTTTCAAAATCGACCCTTAAAATGACAGCAAGTGAAATGATGATGTTTATGCACTTTTTTCCGTTGATGGTTGCCGATCTCATTCCGGAGGATGATCATGTGTGGTTGTTTTTGTGAAATTTTCTAGAAATAATTCACATACATACTTCTTTCGTATGAAATTTCTTACGGCATAGCTGAAAATCTTAAATCTTTGATAAAACAACATCTTTTAGATTACGTCCGCTTTTTTAATGACACTGTACGGGAGTAGATGTGGCAGCACTGAATGTGCTTTGGTACTCACCACCCGGTGGCGACACTGGCAACGATTTATCTTTCTTTATTTTCTGTGACTATATTTCTTCTTCTTTTGGTTTGTGTTCTTTTTATTAACCTTATCTCTGTTCATTCAGCATTCATCTTCGTTTTGAATAAAGTGGTTTATTTTCTGTTGGCAATTGAATAATTTGTTTCTTGTGTTTCTTGTTGGAAAGAATAGTCAATACAAATTTCTTAGAATATATTTTAGCGTTTGACGTTGAATTCAGTGCTTACATATTTTCCTCTCAGGTTTCGAGTGTAAAACAATTGGCAAGTATTTTACAGACACACTTAAGCCAAAGCACAACTTTGTGGTACATTACTTTGAAGTTATATTGCAATCAGGTCCTCCAAGGCACTATAGGGCATATCTACCATTTTGAGGCAAAGCATAAGGAATTTAAAGCGTATGCACGAAGCATTTCAAATAAGAAGAATATATGCGTTTCTTTATCGAAAAAATATCAACTAAAATTCGCAAATTTTTGAAATGAGCATAATAAACCAATTTTCACTACCTACGTCCTTATGTCATATTATTGAAACATTGATTCGAAGATTCCCTGATCAGCACAGAATTAATAATAATTTTCACTGTTACTCTCAGTGTATTCACAGATCTAAAAAAAATTAAAAAGGGTTACTATTTCATAAGCCACTATCTTGACACAACTTGTCTTGAAAATAATATAATTTATCTGATAATACCAGTAGTTGTGTTTGACGGTATCGTCGGCTGAGTTCTATCTTGTTCAATGTCCATTTTTCGAAATGTTGGGAAATCGATTTTTAAGGTTCAGATCGAAATTTTGTTATTATATTTGAAGATCATTGTTTGGAAGTAAATTTTTTCTGCAAGCGTAGACAATTTTAGTTTTAAAACAAGTCACACTAGATGTTTTCCTTTTCTTTTAAAAAAGTTATAAATTAAAATCAATGAGGAAGCCGTTTTGGATATTGAACAACGTTGTATGGAGCAATGACAAGTTGGAAATATTTTTGGATATTGAACAAAAAAACTGAATATTGAACAACATAGAAAGAAACACAAAAAGAAAGAAAATATAAGAAAACTTTTAGATTTAATGTTAAATAGAACAAATAAAATAGTTCTATATTTTAGGGCTGATTTAACATTGATTTAATATTGTTTTCCATTCGAAATTACTTGTATAATGACCAAAAAATTAAGTAAAAACTCTTTTATTTTCAATTCAAATCCTAATTTATTTCAGCAAAAAAAAATCGTTCTCTTAGAAAACAGAAGTTAAACATAAATTCTTCTATTTAAGATCTTATTTATTGCTTTATAATTCACTTATAATATAAAAACAAAACTTAATAGACCTGAATTAAAAAAAAAACGACAGACTATATGAATTCACTTTTGTCAGTATTAGGTTTAAAGTGTTTTATGAGGTATTTAATAACAGTAAAAATATAAATAATGCTTGAAGCAGGATATTAAAAGGGCGGCCGTGGTGCAGTGGCAGAATCCCGCTCTGGGCATCTACTTTTCTTTCAGCCTCCCAGTTTCATATGGACGCCGCCCTTGAGGTTATATATGTGAAATTACTAACAACTTATTTCGAACTACTGCAACACAAAAAAAGGGGAGGCTGCTACTCTGGTGGTACAATGGACCGGATATTAGGTCTGAGTTCTCCAGATTAGCATATAAGCCTCCTCTTTTTTTATAAAAAAAAAGGATATTAAAAAATTAAAAATACTACTCTTTCATTAGATTGTACTAAATGATTTCGGATAATGCTTTCATAGAAGCGTTGGTCTTGTATATTTGGCATATACTGTAACATTGCCTGAATATCTTTTTTCTTTTCGCTAGAAAGCTTAGATAATTGTAAAAATACTGTTCTCGACTTTTGGAAGCTTCTCAAATTTGAAACCTCTTACAGATGATTTTCTGATTTTTGAAGTTTTGAAATCCTCATCGTGATTGTTTTTGAAACTTATGCAAAGAAGGTCACTGCTACTCTCAAGTGGATAGAGTCTTATTTAACAGACCGGGTTCAAATTGCTAAAATTAACACGAATTTGTCTAAACGTATTTGTGTAACATCGTGTGTCCCTCAAGGAAGCCATTTAGGGCCTTTGCTTTTTCTTCTATTTATCAATGATATATCTGATGTGTTCATTCATTCAAAATGTCTTCTTTATGCGGATGATTTGAAGTTATATAAAAAAATTGAGTCAGTTCAAGATTGCTTACTTTTACAAGATGATTTTTTAAGGCTTTCAAAATGGTGCAAAATGAATTGTCTTCATCTGAATGTAACTAAATGTCAGGAAACGAGATAGAATTTATTGAGCGTATTTCTGGAAAGGGTCTTGCTAAAGAAAGATCTGGGCATTATCTTAGATGAAAAATTATCGTTCAGACCACACATTGATTGGATTATTAGCAAAAGTAACTCCATGCTAGGTTTCATTAAAAGAAATGCTCGTGAGTTTTCTGATATCCTTACACTTAAAACCCTTTACTTTTCGTTGGTACGATCAATTCTAGAGTATTGTTCAATTGTCTGGGTTCCTTTTTATGCAACTACATCCGGCAGAATTGAAAGGGTACAAAGAAGATTCTCCAGATATACGATTTCAAAACTTACTTACTGGAATAGTAAAATTCCCTGTTATAATGCTAGGTGTTTATTGCTCTCGTTCTACGGAGAAAATATTTTTCTATTATGTTTGTTCGTGATATTATTAGTTTTCGCGTTAAATGTTCGTTTCTTATAAATGAATTTGGTTTTCGTATTCCCCCTAGAAATACAAGGACATCGTCTTTATTTTTTGTACGCTTTCATAGAACAAATTATGGCTATAACGAACCAGTTTCAAGGTGTATCAAGGAAGCAAACTCAGTCTGCAGTTTAGTTGACTTATTTGATAATTGTTCAAGACAATCTTTTAAAAATAAGCTTTTAAACACTCTTGCGAATTTGAATTATTGATATACTGAGTCAATTTTTGTAAATATTTAAATATAATTTGTTACATATTTTCTAGTCTGTAAGAGTTACTCTGATTGACAAATAAACTAAACTAAAATAAACTAAAATCTGTCTGCAACCTTTAAAAGGAATCATATTGAGGTCCGAACTAGCCTTATTGAAATTCAAAAAATCGGTTTTCTTAAGTTGTGCTATTCTGAGCTTAATTTTTTTATAGTTTATCCCGTTAAGAATTCTTATCAGGGAAACGGGGTTTTAAACTTTTAGATCTTTTATGTATTTCTCTATTCCACTGTGGACCGCATCCACTTCTTGGACTTGGTTTCTATAAGTGGATTAGCTTCCATGAATTTAAGAATTGCTAACGATACCATTCTGTTCTTATTTTGCGGAATGCAAGCATCTGACCACAAAATTATCTTTCTGGTTTTTGGGAGATCTTTTAAAACGTTTTTTAAAATGATGGTGAGACAAGACGCAATATCATTGCCTGAACGCCCACAAAGCGTTTCGTGCCAAATTCCACAGTAAGTAATTTTGTTGTTTTGACAAAATCCTGTCAAATTGTACACAGCATACTTACTTCTATAAAAGTAGCTTGAAACGTTTGCCTTAGGGAGCGAGAAAACATTCTGAAGGTCATAAACAATAACAGCCGTATCTTCACACTTATTCTTTCGATCAATATCGCGCTCAACCTTCGCTTTATTATGATTGCTGCGATGAGTATTGTAATCTCGAGTCTCAGCTGCACTCGGATTTTTTGTAGCTGTAAACTTGGCACATTTATCGCAAATGTCTTTTTTAGGCTTAAAGAAAGACAGGTTGAATGACATATTGAAAACATTTCGGTAAATACCACAACTGACAGGCTTTTTTACTTTCTCAACATACATATTGTACATTTTCTTCAATGTAAGACCAGCTTCGAGGTATTGTTTTTTTGTGTTTGATCGGCAGTAGTGAGAATCCATCACTGGGAAACTCAAGAGTAGACAAAAAGAATTTTTGACAGACATCATGTAAGTAATTTTCTTTTTCGAAGAAATATTTAAACGTAAAACTTTTTCTCGACTCAGCATTTTGTGTTCAACCGTTGTTCATCTGCGTATGTGATATGTGAACGAGTAAAGTTAAATAATTACCACAAACATTATTCCGCTTATTCTATTGATGTGTCCCACAAAGTTTATCCAGATGAATCCGTTATTTTATGCATCGAGGAATTATCTGGCCCACCAGTTTATACCTAGTCATAAAACTACTAGAGGATTGAACATGATTCGCCCCAAGCAGTACAGTTGAAATAACATTATAATAGTCAACGTTATTTGCAATGCATGTTTTCATTTTACTTCATTCTTTTTCCAAACCGACATATTAAATGTGCATGTCTTATAGTAAACCTATCAATCGAAAACACCATGGATCCACAAGCACCAAAAGCAACATTTGTGTTAAATTCATCAATTGATGAAATTTTTGAAAATGCTACCCAACAAGATATTTTTTGGGAAACAACAAATTCGGACCAGCCAACATCGAGCATAATTTATGATCAGCTCTTAAACAAGTACACTAATTCTGAAAGCTTAAATGAATTGCTTGAAGTTCTTAACAGCTGGAATTTGGGTGAACTTTTTGATTTTTTTAAAAGTATGTATAAAACAATTATGCATGTATATTAACTATTGTCACTCTTATTTTTTTTTCTTTTATCAAAACAAGAAAATATTACAAAATAACTATTTCTATCCATTGCATAACTTACATTTTTGTTTTTTTCGATTTTCATATCGAATTTCACAGAACAATATTTATTTGTGGGAGTCTTAAAGAACTTGTCAAAAGAAATGGCTCAGAATTTATTTCAAAATACAGACGTTCCGCTTGGTGTACGAGCAGAATTTTTTTCCAATAGTTTCAGTGGATGAAAGCAGCAAATCAAGGGTCTAAAACTCTATTCAATATTAGTTTTAACAATAGAGATGTTGAACTGAAAGGAAATAGTAGCGATATATCAGTATCAAACAACAACAACAAGACATCGATCAATTTGCATTCAGTTTTGAGGTCGAATGCGTACGGGACGAGTTTGTTACAATTTTTAAAAGAAAAAGAAGGTGCAAAATCAGAAGTTCTGACTCTTAACGAAGCGCAAACTTTTATGCGAAGCAATTTTGCAATATTGTATTGAGGAAAAGCGTGAACTCTCAGTTAGCGACTGTGAGTCTCTAGCAAAAGAAATTTGCAAAATTTTCCCCGGCGAGCTTATAATAAAAAATCACTGAAAACACACTCAACATAGGAACGGAAAAATGTCTTACCAATACAACTAAAGACAACACAAAACGTAATCAGAATCTAATTTAATTCAAGTTTCTTATTTTTATTATTTACAACACTTTGAACCAAAATAAACTCATGAGTAGATAATTAAACTAAAAAGATTACTGAACAGATCACAGTTTAAAATCAAAGTATGAAATACACAGAATTTAATTAGTTTAAAAACAGAGCTATGAAAACACACAACTATGCACAGAGATAAGCAGTGCTGCCACACATGATTATTTATCACATACTATGCTTAGTTCAAAATGTAAAACGTAAAACTAAATGGCTTTTCTGAAGCTGAATAAAGAGCATTCATTCATTCATTCTACAAAAAATTAAGCCTAAGATTAGGTTTATATCATCGACAGAGATATCGAATTTTACAAAGGTCAGAGTACATCAAATTTAGCCTTTTCTTAAATTGTCAAAAAATGATGTCAAAGTTGAGTGCCATTGTTTTTTTAAAAGGCTATAAACTGTCATTTTTTCCCCTTTAAAAGCAAAGAATGAAATATCGAAATATTGAAAAAAAAAAACTTCTTAATGAAATAGGGTCAGGAAGGGTTAAGAATAAAAATTTGAAAAAAATTAAGGTATTTTTCCTAATTTAGAACCAATCTGGGGACGTTCCCAATTTTTTTCTTCTAAGGATCACCCTAATGTACATATGGAAGGACAATAAGTTTCACTGATGAGTTTTCATTCACAATTTCAGCTCTACAATCATCGTATTCCAATACTGAAATAATAGGTCGTAACTAAAATAGGAACCGAACAATTTTCGGTCGAATCTATTTAAATATATCGCAAAGCCTGCATCAATTGTCGAATTATATTTCGTTATACTAAGACTGCGCTCATTCTTTTAAAAATCGAATTAGTGGCAAATTTGTATTATCGGCGAAGTTGATGCTAAAATCAACACTCAAAATCATCAAATCTCTTCCCAATTTTATCGTGAAGGTTTGCAGAAGCGTCTTCAGACTAAATAAATAAATTTTTATACAAAAACTGTCGTACTACACTTGAAAACATGTTCGGTGAGGCAAGTATCGTAAACCAAACAAAAAATGGTATTCAAATTACACTTTGTATGACTTAACAAAGGTTAAGCCGTTAATGATATATATGACATCTTTATTAAAGAGCAGACTTGAATCAAGTCCAAACCATCCAAATCCAATAGTAAAAGGACTATGGGATGTAAATATTGTTAACGGAAGTGAAAATCATCAATACTATTTATCACCATTTGACCTTTTAAATGATAGATCACAAACATTAATAGATTCTGAAAATACACTAATTTTGCCATTTTATGAGAAAGCTTCATTGAATGTCCTAAGAGGATGAAATTACGTTTTTATTCTATCACATGAAATGATTTATTTTCATTTTAGTAAATGAAAAATTTAAATTGTTCTTCAAAAAAAAAAAAAAAAAAGAATTGAAATAAGTTAAATTAGTACAATTAAAAATTTCTTTTTATTTGTATTAGTTTGTGCTATTCATAAGTTCTTGTTCCAATATATTAAATTGTATTTTGAATTAAGTACCTATAACGTTAACTTATATCAAACTAAAGAAAACTTTAGAAACAAAGAAATTGTTTATACAGGGTGATTCGCATAAGGTGTGACAAAAAGATAGGGTGTGTAGGTTGGACCTAGACAAGCAAAAAATTGTATGGGAGGGGGGGGTCCATTTTCCCCCGTTTAGGCGGGAGGTGCAATTTAAGAAAAAAATCACTAAAAATTGGAAAAAAATTATTTAAAAATAACGGTTATTCCTACAGAGTCGTGCTATAGCATTTTGAAAAGCCAAAAACTTATACATTAATTTAAATTTAAAAATAAGTTGTTCAAACAAATAGTTTTTGAAATATTAATTTTCAAAGTCAAAATTTTGAAAAAAAAACATAAATTTTTTTTTTAAAACCACTTTTTTTCCAAATTTTACGTAATTAAGTAATATTTTTCTATCTTATTTTCAATGCTCTTATTTATTTCTGATCAAACACAAAAAACCGGACGTCAAAATAACCTGTAGTTTTTGAGAAAACCAAAAATTAAAAAAACATTTTTTTTCAAAAAATTTTTTCTTAAAAGTTTTTTTTCGTTATTGGATTTTTAAGTGAACTTACGAAATAAAGGATGAATTTTCTCTTTACTTTTTTTATTGAGAATTCACTTAAAAATCCAATAACGAAAAAAAAACTTTAAAAAAAAAAATTTTGAAAAAATCGTTTTTGTAATTTTTGGTTTTCTCAAAAACTACAGGTTATTTTGACATCCGGTTTTTTTTGTTTGATCAAAAATAAATAAGAGCATTGAAAATAAGCTAGAAAAATATTACTTTAATACGTAAAATTTGGAAAAAAAAAGTGGTTTTAAAAAAAAATTTATGTTTTTTTTCAAAATTTTGACTTTGAAAATTAATATTTCAAAAACTATTTGATTGAACAACTTATTTTTAAATTTAAATTAATGTATAAGTTTTTGGCTTTTTAAAATGCTATAGCACGACTCTGTAGGAATAACCGTTATTTTTAAATAATTTTTTTCCAATTTTTAGTGATTTTTTTCTTAAATTGCCCCTCCCGCCTAAACGGGGGAAAATGGACCCCCCCTCCCATACAATTTTTTGCTTGTCTAGGTCCAACCTACACACCCTATCTTTTTGTCACACCTTATGCGAATCACCCTGTATATCTATGTATTATCAAATATACCTCTTGTTATTTTAGTTTTAAGTTCTAGTCATTATTAGTTTTAAGTTTGGCCTTTAAGAGCCACAATGTGAACGTATGCCGGGAGCAAGTATACGATGAATAAATTAAGAGAAAACATTTTGAACTATGTAACCTCATTAAAGAAAAAAGCTGTAACCTTTTTACTAACGAAAACTTATAAGCCAGACATACTTTATAAAGTCGGCAGCATCATAACAAAAAATTGTAATCAAAACTAAACTTGTGAATTTAAGTCTCAATAAAGAAAACTGAACTGAACTGAACTGACATGTTGCAAGACAAATGCACAGCCATTCCCAACTCTGCTTTGAATTTGCATTAAATTATCTATTAATTTGTCATGGAGGTGCAATACCTGTGCAAGTGTGTCAATGCTCGGTTTGATGGCGAGGATGAGTGATCTCGAGAAACAAGTGTTAAATTTGTCAACCGAAATAAAAAATCTGAAAGCAAGCACATCAGAATCAGCTGAAGTTGTTTACAAAAAAAAAAAAGATTAATTCCCGCCATCCACTTGTCACAGAGCTCAGTGAGCCGGTACCATCTACTTCATCTGCTAGACAGGTTGATGAACCTCAACCTAACTGGAATGCAGTATCGAGCAGAAAACCAAAAGCACAAGAACGCAACAAGGTCATCGGCAATGATTCCAACCTTCCAACTACACAGACGTTGAATTCATATCAACAAAAGAGTGGCTGCACCTCTCTCGATTTTCGGTGAATACCTATGCTTAAACGTTACTTGCTTATGCCAGAGTATATCTAATAATGTGAGAGACACTCTCTACACAAATGCAACGCCTACTACTACACTCAACAATGAACAGCAAAAAAATTAAAAAAAAAAAAAAATACAAATACAAGTATGTATATGCAAAAAAATATGTTTTTACTTTGACTGTCGATATCTCGAGAACGGGAGCGTAAAATTTTCGACATATTTGGGGTCGCGTTACAAAACAGCAAGATTTGAAAATTATACTGGCACCACGGCTATCATACTCCTACTCTAATCTTTTTTAGTAGCCAATTTTCATTAACGGCCAAACAAAAACTCTTTTTTTTCTAACATAAATTAAGAAAAGTTTGAAAGGAAGATTTTTTTAAATTATGGTTGGATAAGCTTAATACTCCAAAAGGCCAAGAAAAAACACAATTTTGTCCAGTGTCATATCCAATTTTATATTTTTATATTATATTTACATATATGTATGTACCATTTTTTCCTCAAGACTTTGACTTTGAATTATTATTTAAATTTTAAAAATCTGAAAGTGTTTGCACAAATAGCAGCACGTTATTATTTTTGGATGAGTTTCTTATTCGAAGAGATGAGTTGAGGAACCCCGAAAAGAAAAAAAAACCATTTTTAACGTTATTGAAAGTGAGCTGAAAAAGAAAGGGTATAACTTTGCGGCATCAGTTCTTGAAAAAAATCTGTCAAACCTGAAACAGTACTACCACGGTATCGTCGACAACAACAAAAAAAAAAAAATACGACCGGGAGAGGAAGGATTTCTTGGATGTTTTTTGATATAATGTCACAAATTTTCCATAAAGAGGTAACAGTGCAGGTATGTCTTTTGTTCAATTCGCTTACCCATACTAAAAAAAATTCGTTCTACGCCTTACGCACCAGCATCGACATCTCACATTCCAGCATCGACATCTCACATAACAGCATCGAGATCTCGCATAACATCGAAATCTCAGATACCTGCATCGGCATCTCACATTCCAGTTTCAAAATCCTACGCACCAGCTTCAACATCATACGCACCACCTTCTACACCATACACCCCATCATTCACCCGAGTATCAACTAACACCATCCAAGCATTCTCTGGTGTAACTGATGAAACTATTACTACGCCCCCTTCTGCAGGTACAATCGGCAGGGTCAGCATCAGCAGGATTAGTAAAGTCGAAAAGGCTAGAAAAGAAGCCCTGGACATGGATGCATAAAGATTGCAGTTTTTGGAGTCAATGAAAAGGATGGAAAATCTCAGAAAGGAATCTGATGCCATGGAAGCAGAGAAGCTGGCTCTGATGAAGAAGCAATATTATTCCAACAAATCAATTTTTGTTTCTGTGTTTTTTTTTTTTTTTTTTTGTTTTATAATATTCCTTTTTTGTTCTGAAATGCTTTGATTAAAAGACTAAGTTATCAAAAATTTCTTTTGCATTGTTTTCTTCAAATTTTTTATTTAATTTTCATAATTTTCATTTTGAAAAGCTCTTAGTAAAGTGTTCAGTTTAACATCTCCAGCACTTCTGTTCCGTACATTTTGTGAACTCACTTCGGGAGTTTCAAAATCGTCTTGCCTTCAACTGCTCGTTCAAAGCTTCGTCCTCGTCGTTATAAAAGCAACAGTAAATCAACGCCCGCAACAATCATTTTTATTGCAGTATCTGGCGTTGCGACTTCCAAATACCTACTTCAGACGTCGGAACCTTCCTTTTAAAATTCCAAACGCTCTTTCGCTGCTAAGAAACGTGTAGAAAACTGACTGAGCCGCAGTGCCCGTTGTCGCGGAAAGGAGTTTGAAGGCTTGTGGAAAGCGGGTAAGCAGAATCACCTACTAAGTGGAACTTTGGTGGAATGAGATCCGTTACTCTATTACAGAGTTCATTGATCCTAAACACTCTCGCGTCATGCAGCCGTCCTGGTGTTCCAAGGCTAACGTCTGTGAAAACTGTTCTGTGATCACAAACAGCTATAAAAAAAGGGTTTCATGATTTCTGTTTCAATTTATTGGTCTCATCTTCTTATCTCTCGATGGGTGTTTTTCCGATTATAGTAGTCAACGGGGTTATGAATGGGTTGCTTCATTTGAATATGTCATCCATCGATGGTTCCAATAATCCCAGGAATATTTCCATTAGATTTTTCTTGGAAGCACTGTTACAGAATTACTTTATAAACACAATAGACTTTCCCATCAATTTATCAATTTTTTATTTCTTACTTTGGATATGTTCTCATATTCGTTTCGAGCAGGCAACTTTACATATTCGTCCGTGAGACCATTTATGATTTCCACTTTTTCCATGAAAACAGAATGTGCATGGCTTGTTTTGTTGTAAAATCTAACCTGTCACCGGCAGACAAAAAACTTTCCTGCTTGGCCAACATCCAAACAGTAAAAAGTAGCTTCTTTTCTAAATCTGTCCTTTCTGCCAAGGTTATAACTTTCCTCAAAGGGTCCTGTTAAAGAAATATCTTTTTCGTTTTTTGTTAGGAAACTTACACTGAAACACTATCGACTCATTTGGAAATGTTGTCGAAATTCATCGTTGGAATAAGCTTGAACGATTACCTCGTAGAAGTGAGAATTTCTAGTGGCTTCATTCTGAACACCAAACAGTTCTGGTTCGCTCAATAACAGCGAAGACAACACCAAGTACGCTACATACGCTGCTACTTGGCCTGCCATACAGAAATAAAAGTCAAAAAATATATATTTCATCTTAACTTTTGTTTAGGTATTTAAAACTTTACTTTTCAGTCGTGAAAATACAAGTAAAACCAACAAATGAAAACAAATGAAAATGAATTTGACGTAAGAAAAAACTTGACGTTTCTCGTTAAATTGCATTCTTGAACTGACAGATATAGTGTTGGGTAAACATCGATAGTCTATCGATAGTATCGATAGTAAAAAACTATCGCGTACATCGATAGTTTTGCAACTTGAGATTTTTGTTTTGCGCTGAAGCCAGAAGCAGTTGCCAAATAATAAACACATAATTTGTGAAGTGTGAATTTTGAGTAGAAGTGTAATAAAAACATTCAATAATGTCAGTTTCCAGAAAAAAAAAACAAAGTGCTGTATGGAACTTTTTCAAGCCGGTCGGTGAGGGTGACACAAAGTTTGTGAAATGTTGCTTGTGTAAGAGAGAGTACAAACATTCCGGCAACACGTCAAATTTGAGCGACCACTTGAAAAGAAAGCATCCTGGTCCTGGTAAGGTTTTATTTTTGAACACTTTCTCCTAGGACTCCCGCTAGCAAGATTTAATTTTTTTACAACTAAGCATATTGGCCAGGCTTCATAAAACTACAAGTATTCCAAATAGCTGCATTCTACAGTTGCTTAAGAAGCTGTTTACCATTTATTAACCCATTTCATTCGTATTTAATTCTCAACTTTCTTTCGAATACAAAATAAAGATTCTCAATTTCAAATTCCACGCGTACGAAGTCGTGCGTCGTGGTCAGCGTAAATGATTTAAAAGTGTTCTATTGAACTGTATGTGTATGGTGTATAAGTATCTTAGTGAAAAAATCAAACTGCTGAAAGCTGGGAGCTCTAAAGGAAAGCAAAGCTTTTTATTTCGCTTTAATTTAATATCAAATTTTCTGAAAACTAGGCCGATTGACATCAACACAATCAGTTACCAACTTCGATAATGAACCAGATGTAGAAGAGCCACCAAGTCCAAAGAAAAAAAAGAAGGTTTTGGTACACTGAAAAGGTATTTTGATAGGGAAAAAATTTACGATATCAACTCCAAAGAAAAAAAAGAGCTTGACAATCTTTACACCAGAATGGTAGTTAAGGATTTCATGCCTTTCCGGACTTCAGAGCGTGAAGGTTTAAGGGATTTTGTATCTGGTCTCAACAACCGATATGAATTGCCAGAGAGAACTACATTAAGGAATACTTTGATTCCCTTGCAGTACCAAGAGCTCCTGCAAAAACTTCGGGTAGTGCTTGAGCAAGTTAAACACTGTTCAATTACTTCCGATATGTGGACCAGTATTTCAAACGAGGGCATTCTCGCTGTAACCTGTCACTTTGTGCACCAGGAGCAGCTAAAATCACCATTACTGAAAGTTACACGGATCGAAGGTCGGCATACAGCTGAAGCTATTTCTAAGGTATTTAAAATTAAATATAAAATATTTTCTGTTTATGTGCTTTCATAATCGGAAAGAAAATATTTTTAATTTTTTTTACTTCGTAATATCTGGTGACCTAGTTAATAAATACATAGTGCCTATGTACTGCTGTTCGTATATTTTCGCATTTTAAATTGTAAGATTAGTTGTTAGATGTGCAAAGTATCCGAATTTTGAAGAGTAGAATTTTGATCATAACCCGAATTATATATGTAGTATGTTTGCTAACTTCAATTTTTATTTCAACTAGGCAATAAATGACATTCTTGGGGAATTTCATATTGGTGAGAAAGTGGTGACAGTGGTGACGGATAATGCTTAAAGTATGGTTAAAACAGCCGAGCTTTTGAAGTTACGACACCTTGGATGCTTTGCACATACGCTGAACCTAGTTGTTCAAGACTGCTTCAAGGTCCAAGGGTTTTCGGAAGTTCTTTGTAAAGCGAAGGCAATTGTCACTTTTTTTCGAAGCAGTACATTAGCAAGTGACAATTTAAAAAAAATTTTAGTGGAAGGTAATAAAAAAGAACTAAAACTAATACAAGAAGTGGAAACACGGTGGAATAGTTCTTACTATATGCTAAAAAGATTACTCGAAGTTCGGGTTGAGCTGGCCATTGCAATTGGCCAGAGTCAAAAAGCACCTCCGGCATTGACTGCCGAAAATTTTCAAGCCATTGAAGAAATTACCCAGCTCCTTAAATGCTTTGATACCGCCACCACCACCATCTCAGGAGAAAAATTTGTGACTAGCTCCCTCATTATACCCCTTACTCGGGGTATATCCGCAAAGTTGATAGCGCTAGAATCAAATGTTCAAACGGCTGAAGGAAAGGTTGTGCTGAAGACATTAACAGAGTCAGTAAGCAAGCGGTTAAAGCCTTACTATTCAAGGACAGCGCTAATGTTAGCAACCCTTTTAGACCCCAGGTTTAAGAAAACAGGTTTCCGGTCACCTCAAGAGGCAGATTATGCTGTCCAAGTTTTGCAGAAAGAGTACGCTGCATTTATTTCATCACGCAAAACAGATCTATTGAAGATGATGATGCAACAACACCGCAACCATCCACGTCTGGTGGATCTGGACGATCTAAAATAGATGAGCTGCTCTTTTTGCCAAACAGCACACAGCAAACCAGGTTATCAACTCCGACAAGCGATGCCATTATTGACATTCGTCAATATTTGGAGAAGCCACTGCTGGACAGATCTGCTTCTCCTTTAAGTCAGTGGCAAAAATCGGAGAACAATTTACGAGAAATCGCCTTTAAATATCTAGGTATTCCGGCGACATCCGTTCCTAGTGAGCGGATATTTTCAAAGGCAGGCCAAGTTGTGACCCAAAAGAGAAACAAACTGAAAGCTAAACACTTAAACGAGTTGCTGTTTTTAAAAAACAACTATGACGTGTTTCCATAATTTTTTTTTTTTTTTTTTTAATACATATGTTAAAAGACTTAAAGTTCTGTAAGTGAACTGCTTAAAACTTAAGAAAACTTTGTGTAATTTTTTGCTTTGCATTGAATGCAATCTGTTTCTTTTTGTTTATTACTTTAATTATGAATTTATGCTATGTTGATTGTTTATGTGATTTTTTTTTAAAGACTGACTCCTGTAAGTGAAGTTCAAACTTGAAGACTAAAACAACTTTGTATTTTTTTTTTGTTTTGCATTGAATGCAATGTGTTTTTTTTTTAAATAATGTCTGTATTTATGAATTTATGTTAAGTTATTGATTTTTGTTAATAAATATATTTTTGAATATATCTTCCACCCAGTTTTTTCTCGCAGATATCATAGACATTTACAGCAATTAAACTGATGCATTACCAATTCTTGCATTAAATTTAAAAACCAATCAAAATTTTCGTCACTCATAAGGGGTTGTACCTAATGGAAAAGTTTTTCTTGAGCTTTTAAATTTCAAAAAATATCGATACTATCGGAAAAGGAAACTATCGATGTTTACCCAACACTATGACAGAAGTAGCTTCGAAATTTCGAAGTTGCGGAGAATGCGAGCAATGCTAATGCCGATGCTAATTACTACACCTTTCATCTCCCGTCACTCTCTTGCCAAAATCAATGCGCTTCATCTCCGTTATCATCTCCATCACCAGCACACACAATCAACATAAACTTAACTATCAAAATGCTGGAGGAATTCGTACCAAAATAAATGACCTTTTCCTTATCGTCTCTCTTCATGAATACGATGTCTTTGTCATCACAGGGACTTGGTTGCACCTTGCACCATCACATCTTAACCAGTGAAATTTTTGATGACTTTTACACAGTGTATAGAAAAAATCGTTATCACAACTCAGAGAAATACGGCGGGGAGTCTTGATTGCTGTAAGATCATCTCTTAAAAGTAATGAAGTTTCTATTCAATACACCAGTGACCAGTGTGAAGCAGATATGCGTCTCTGTTAATTTTAAGAGCGTATTCATAATTATTCATAATTGCAAGCTGCATACCAGTACCAGACCACCGAAGAGCCTTCTCCCTATTTACGAAACGCATGCAATGAACATAGAAGTCATCGCGGACCAGCTATCCGATTTCCAACAATTAGGTAGAGTAGTCTAATCGCGACCCCCTCCAGTTGCCGGCCACCTATCAGAAAATTCACTGTGACTAGTGAATTGATGTAACTCTCCTTTGAGCGATTAGTTGTATATTGTCCTCTTAAACTTCTCTCTCGTTCCGTCGAAATTTCTGTTGCCTCTGCTCAGTCGCTTTCGAGAAATCAACACATTTACGTCGCGTCGTAGTCGGGGATGGTTTTACACATGTACATAGATAAAATCCTAAGTGAATTCAGTGTCGAAATTAATGTTTAAAGTGGAAACTTTGTGGGTAAGTATTTCCGACTGTTGTTTTTCTCAATAAATAAGTTATTTCCCATTAAAATCAGCTTTTAAGTGTCAAAGATTGTGGTCATTATTGTTGATTTTAAGGGGGCCGGACATAGGACATAAAAATACACGTGGTTGCCTAGTGGCGGCCGGCCCCGGACGGATATAGGCAACTTGATTTTTTTAATTTTTTATTAAATGAGTACGCAAAAAGAGTAATAGACCTATTCTAATCATCGTGCAGCAAGAAACATCGCTCAAATTAGGTTTCCAGTGTTCGGCCCCTCGTTTTCGAACATAACTCTTAGTGGCCGGATATATGACACACGAGTCCTAACTCCGGCCACTTGATTTATCTTACTGTTTACCCAAATATTTATAAGGTTACACCTTTTTGGTCCTTAAATAGATAATTCAAAAAATCTTTAGCGATTGGAAATGAAAAGAACAAGTGAGAGGGCGCAGGCAAAAAATGCCAAAAAGCGAGATATACCTTACAAAGACACAGATTTGGAGCTGGCTTTATTTGAGATCCGCCAAAACAAACTGCCAATCTGAGCAGCAGCCAGAAAGTTTAAGATCACAAGGACGACTCTGCAGGACAGAGTAGATAATAGAACTGCGGATAACCTTGAGAAATTTGGTCCCTGGCCTGTGCTGCCTGCAGGGGAAGAACTAAAACTAAAAAAAAAGGATTGTAAACTTAGCTAAATGTGGTTTTCCTCAAACTTCGGAAAATCTATTGAGAACGGTGCAAGCTATTCTTCAACAAACCAGGGAACAAATGTATTTCAAACAATAGTGTCAAACGTCCAGTTTTATTTTTTGTTGATGGACGCGCTTCTCACATGTTTCTTGAACTCAGCGACTTCTGCAGCAGCAACAACATAATATTGTCTGCTCTTCCTCCAAACACCACTCATATCCTTCAGCCGGCTGATGTAGGCGCCTTTAAAGGACTGAAGTCAGACTAAAGAAACATTTTGAACGAGTGGCGAAAACGTTCGGGAAACGACGGCAGCACTATGAATAAAGAGAATTTTTGTAACGTGCTAGAAGAGCTGCTAGATTACAAAGATAGGACAACCATCATCCAAAATGCCTTCAAAAAATATAGACTATTTCCATTTGATCCGAATGCCGTGGACTACCCGAAATGTGTCAAAAATACTCTTCAAAATTTGAATAACGTTTCTGATATCGTTGGTGATGCTTGCAGCAGCTATAGTCTTGGAGATATTGGTCCTGACGTATGTTTCAGAGGCGATGTAGACTCTCAGGGAATCCTTGGAGCTGATTCTGGTGATACGTCTGCTCGCGATCGTGATAACAATGGTGGTTTCCTGGATTTTGGTTTAATCGAAGAACCTTACGAAGACTTTGTGGTCAACTTCAACTGCGATGTGTTTGGTGGGGGCAGTAATGCTAATGATACTAGCGGTGAAAGTTCTATTGAAGCCGAAAAAGTAATACTTCTCCAAAAAGGCAAACTTAAAATGAAAAACATCGACCATGAAGTTATTCTGCACCTCATACGACACGTTAAGAAAAACACTGTTGATGTGTCTAAGAGCACCCAAGACATTGAAGGGATATATGAAGTCACTAGCGACCACCCTGATGTGATTACCCTAGCTTAGTGCAGCCAGTTTTGAGGCAGGGAATAGTCTACATGCATCAGAAGCGACAATGGGGGGGTAGGTAAAGGTACAGGGTGGGCAATTTAAAATTCCCCACTTTTAAATGCGTCGTATACAAAAACTATAATACCTAGAAAGACGATTCAAAAAAGGAAATAAAGTACACACTATGCCATTTAATATCCGCTTTATTTTTCAAAAATTACACCATTGAGATGGTGGCCACGGAAACGCTTGCACTCACGTAGCCTTTTACAAAAATTTGTCATTACATTACTTAACATTTCTCTCTTAATTTCGTTGATGTGCCTCGTAATCGATGTTTTGAGGGCCTCGATGTCTCGCGGCTTGTCCGCATAAACCTTATTGTTCATTAAAGAAAACGTCGTCCAAATCAAGTTCTTCTTCGTCGAGCATATCCAAAAATCGAATGCAAAATTCCAATCTTTTCGGATGGTCGGTGGGTAACAATTCTTGAGTGATTTGTAACTTGTACGGATGCATGTTTTAATCATCTTTAATGATTTTTCTTAGAGTTGAACGCGGAATGTTAAACGCGACGGACTGTTTACGCAATGAACGCGCAGGACTTCTCAACACAGCGCTACCAACTCGTTTAACAGTTTCAGGGACTGAATTCGGCCGAATTTCGAAAATTTTTAACCTATAAAAAAATTGTTTTGTGGTCGGGAGGGTTTTCATGACGCTTTAACTTGAACTCTCTTTTAAACGCGCGACGAACTAGGACCATTTTTCACCATACCGAAAATACGCTTCCACGCAGAAAGCGCTATGTTTCGCAAACCATTTCGACTAACCGACAATATCTGACGGAAATGGCATAGTCTGGAGAAGCGCCCTGCAGTGTTACCACCTTTGTAACTCGTCTAGTTTCACGACGCGACGCGTTTGAAAGTGGGGAGTTTTAAATTGCCCACCCTGTAGTTGTATTTATCTCCACTGTGAACGTGCATTTTCAAAATATGATTTTTCCCTGAAGCCGATGAAGTCGAAAAAAGAAAACAAAAACGAAGAGAAAACAGTAAGCTTTCGACTTAACGAAAAAAAATTGTGCCAAAATGTCCTTCGTGCAATGAAGACGTTTTTACGGACGTAGAAGAAGATGGGCTCAAAAACTTAGGGTTTGACAGTTGCGAAAAGTGGTTTCATCTAAAATGTACCAAATTGTCAGCCATGCCCTTTGCAGATGCTGAACTTAATGATTTTATATGTAACAATTGTGATAATATACTTTCCAATATGTGACTTTTTAATAAGGTTTAAAAACTATACTATATTTTCACAAAAATTGGTGAATGTTGAATGAACTGATCTTAGATTTAAGGACCCCTTTGGTTTTTTTTTATTGCTTGAGTCCAAAAATGGAGAGACTGGTATATTTAATTTATTTTTTTTTTTGTTAATATGAATTATTATTATTACTTTCGTTTATTGTTTGAGTAAAAAAATGGAGAATTTGACTTATTTGTTTTAACACTTTTGTATTTAAAAAAAAGTTCCTACATGAATTAAATTTAAGGAAGATTTTATTTTTTAGTGTTTGATTGGAAAAAAATTTTTTTTTGTATTTGATGTTTTTTTTAATAATAGAAAATATATTTTTTTAACTTTTTAATAATAAAGCTTTTCACTAAATATTATTATAAAATTTGTGCCCCTTATTTACCAGGTGGCCGGAGATAGAACACAAGCTGGCCGGTAATAGGAAACAAGAGGCCGGCAATTGGAATTACAAAAACGTAAATAAATAATTTCTTGATAAAAATAATCGACTTTTTTTCCTTTCATTTATGAACAATTTAATAAATAACAATTCATTTTAAGAATCATTCGAAAATTGTGGTATTTGTGGTAACCGTCCTATATAAAAATATAAAAATAAATAGGGTGGCGCAACAGAGCGAGGAGCCCCTGGGCCTAGCGCATATCTCACAACCATGCCTTGGGAGGGAATGGAAGAGACCTACAATTTTCTGCCGGTTCCGAAAGGCTAATTGAGAAAGCGCTTTTCATGGCAATGAATACTAACGGAGGACTTGCCAATTCCTCGCGAAAGGCGATACCCGTGGAAAAAACATTTTGGCCTCTGTTGGGATTCGAACTCGAACCGTCCTATATATGATGAGGAAAAATCCTTAGGTGATCGGCCACTGGCGACTCTACCTAATTGTTGTGGGAGACTACAATTTGGGTGAGGTAAAATGGGTTTATTCTTGTGTTGATAGACGTATATTTCCGTGTAACTTAAAAAAAGATTGTGAATTTGCTTTTATTGACTTTATGTTTTCTTTTAACTTAAATCAAAAAAGTCTTGTTCATAATTCTTTAAATAGGATGCTAGATCTTGTTTTTGTAAGTGATTTCTTAAAATGCTCTGTTCATGAAGTTATAAGTCTGTTTCTTAACTTTGTGGACAGAAATTCACAATCTGTCAAATTCTAAGGAGTGGGGGTAAGACTCTCTCACAAACTCTGACAACCTCTCTGAAAGAGCGTAATTGTCACAAAAGTAAAGAAACGGCTCGAAACAAAAAACATTCGCTAAACGTCAAAACAAACAAGTAAAAATATTTCAGCTGTGAATAGAAAAGCGAACAAGCTAATTAAAAACTTTTGTAAAAAATATTAGACTGAAGAGTATTTAAAGTGAGCAATAAAAAATCTCAAGAATATTTAAAGTGAGCAATACAAATCAGTTTCAAATGTCAAATGTCATGTGAGTTGAGTAAATTAGTGCTTGAACGCGAATTATAAGTGTTTTTATATTTTCAGTGATAAATAGCAATGGAATATCTTAATTTAATTTTGGAACTAACGGAATAGACAGATGAAGATCTCTTACAAATAATCCTCGAAGATTCGGAGGACGAAGAAGAGCTCGTAATGCTTTTGGAGCTCAGCAGTAGTGGAAGTAGAGGAAGTCGAAATTATGCATTGTGAACTACATCGAAAACATTGTTCCTATGTATTCGGAGTTGGAGTTCAGAACGCACTTTAGGATCAAAAGATCCCTCTTTGAGAGCTTGTCAGCTAGGTTCGAGAAATCGACCATTTTCCTAAAGTTGCGTCCTGATAAACGAATAAGTGCCATTAAACACACATTGGTATTTTTATGGTTTTCCGGGCACGAAGCATGCAGCTATCGGGATGTGGGCGATCGTTTCAATCTTGCGATTTCCTTTGTCTGCAGAATAAGCAGCAGGTACGTCACTTTTTTGAGTTCTTTGAGCCCAGCCACTAAAATGGCCCAATGAAGAGGAGATGGAACGTACCAGCCAGTGGCGAGGGGTGAATAATTCCAAAAGGTAACTCGAAGGCTTAGTCACCAACAGAAAAAAGTTAATTTAAATTTTTTTTTGTACAATGTTTGTCTTTGCATCAAGCCAAAAAGTCAAGTATTTCAAAGCAACTTTGCTATTAGGAAGAGCGTCATACCTTTATTTTCATAAAACTAAGCTAATTAAAACTATTTGTTTTCTCTAAGTGATAATCAGTTGAGCAACAGTCAACAGAAGATATTAAGTCCATAATCAAACCACTGAAACTTACTATCGGAAAACTTTTCAGACTTTTTGCCCTTTCCAATTTTTAAAACCTAAATTTGTAATATTAAAAAAAAAACACGAAAAGCACTAAATCAATTTAAATTAGTATTGCACTGCGTTCTGCTGGTAAACTTTGTTTTTCAAATAAAATACGGCTCATTGGGAACTAAATTCATTTAGGCCAGTTGTGCCACTTTAGAAAAATTTCAATCATTTTTTGCATTTTCTGCCAAAATAATGCTTTATGCTATGAGACCTAATATCCACGCATATTTGTTATCAAATAGTGGCAACCTTTGACACACCAGTTCAGTGCAGAGACACATACAAATTCATGAAATAAGTCGGAGGCCAGCGTGTTATTTTCTTGTTCTTCAAGCAGAGGCCTACCTCAACCTGCAAACCAGTATATACATTTTTGTTTATAAGCATGGGAAGAAATACGAAGGAAAGCGTTTTTTTCTTTTATAAAACCAATATCATGCAAACACCGAACACCGAAGTGTGCAGAAGCAATAGCCGCGTTTTATTATTGATCTGATCCGGATCAGATCATGGCTTTATTAGCGTTACAACAACAAAGCGAAATCCTGCTTTTTATTTGGATCTATTTTTGTGATCTAAAAATTAGTTCTTCTATTTCACACAAGAGGAGACTTTCCATTGAAACGTTGGTATCATTTCCAATATTTCCAATAACAACAGTATTGCCAAATGAACATTTTTATCTGTGTGAAATGAAATATGTTTTAGATAGATAGCGAGAAACTTCACATTTATTCATTTTTGTATAATACATGACATAATGAAAAAGTTTTACAAAACAAAACTTATATTCGTGAAATTAATAAGAATTAGTGCAAAAAAATATATATTTGACAAAGTACATGAGTATCATTTTTCCCTAAAAAAAAAGAATAAAAAATTAACCATTGAAAAAAAAAGTTGGTAGGGCAACTCTGCAGCTCTTTTGAAATGTCAGTTGAAAGAGCGAGTCTCTCACAACTTCCAACTGGAAATATGATGATCCAAAGCTGTTTTATTATCAAGATCTGATCCGGATTGGATCATTGTGATAATAAAACGCGGCTAATGTTGCAAATGAGTACTGGGCTACTGCGCCGGCGCTATATTCACGTGCTCAGACCAGAGCACAAAGAGATAACAAACAACAGATTTAACAAAAAATATGACGGTAGAAGAGTGTTGCCAGATTGAGGGTAATTCCCCTTTTTGTGGGGAATTGAGGTCGAAAATTTGGTAAGAGGGGAAAGGGGAATCCACTACAAAGTATGGGGAAAATAAAATCTAACTTACCTAACCATACAAAGCCAGCCAATCTACAAATAAGTAGGTGTGCGTAAACAAACAACTCATTTTACTTACACAGACGAGAGATCATTCAGACTGGAAATATTACTTCTTTTTGTGTTGTTCGCTGGAATCTGGAAATGTGTTCATCTCTTACACCATATCTTGTGTGCTTTCTTTTGAAGTTTGTTGGCATAAAAATCAAAACAAGTTAGAAGGAAGTTTGTTTTTGTTTCTATATTTTTTGTGTTGCGTTCTATTTACTCAAATGTAAGTTTTTAAGATATTAAAAAGCTGTGTGTTAATCATTTATCGTTTGCAGACAATGAATAATCTTAAAAGAAAACTTGATTGTCCTTCATCGTCAAAGATTTTCCAAGAAGCATGGCTAGAACTTCCTGAGTTTAAGAATTGGCTTGAACCGGTTAAGAACCATCCGTCTTAGTCGTACTGCCAAGCCTGCAATTCGACAATGATAGCCGGTAAGAGCGAATTAGTTAAACATTCGAAAATGGCAAAGCATGTCTCAAATGTAAAACAAATTGCAACATCTAAAACAATAACTGCAATGATAAGCAAATCTGGCCCGTGTTCGCAAATAAACCCACACGAAAAAAATGTAAAGTCGGCAGAGATTGCATTGTCTGCATTCTTTGCAGAACACAACGTAGCATTAAGCACAATCGACCATCTTGTGCCACTTTTAAAAAATATATTCCCGGATTCAAAAATAGCGTCTGATTTGCATTTAAAAAGAACGAAGTGCGCTAAGATCGTGGAAAATGTAATAGCCAAAGTGGAGATAAATCGACTCGTGGACATCTTGCGAACGACTCCCTTTTCGATTCTTGTGGATGAAGGAACAGACATTTGTAATCAAAAAAGTTTGTGTTGTCTGGCGCGATACGTGGACCCAGTTAGTTGCAGTATTCACACGGAGTTACTCGAATTGATAAAATTAAATTCAACTGATTGCTCAGCCGAAAGTTTATTTAACGCATTTAAAGATTGCTTACAAAATCATGCCATTCCGCTAGAAAATATTGTTGCCTTAGCATGTGACAACGCAGCCGTTATGGTGGGTAAGCGCAACTCTTTTTATTCAAGACTGAAGGCTTTAGTTCCAAAAGTGTCACTTTTAAATTGCATTTGCCATTCTTCCGCATTCTTCTTTGCCAATAGCTATAGTTGTGCTGAAATTCCAGAACAATGCGAAAATCTATTGACTATGGTTTCTCCCTACATGACTGAAAGTGCCAAGAGCTGTGCCATCCTTGAAGAGTTTCAAGAATATTTTAACATAGAAAAAAGGAAAATATTAAGTCCTTCTAAGACAAGGTGGCTCGTGCTTCACTCATGCGTTGTGAGGTTGTTGGAAAACTGGACAGTTTTGCAACATTTGTTTTTATTAGACTCTACCGAGACTAAAAGGGTTAAGGCTAAGCATATATACCCCTCCGTCCTCCATCTTATTTTTTCTTACAAGTTCCTCTATCTGGGGTATGACATACCCCAAACATAAATAATTAGAAAAAAATTGTTTTTGTAAAATGATTTTTAAAATTCACTGTTCATATTTTTATTTCATCAATTTCTTATAATAATTTTCAATTCAACAAAATATAGTAAATATATAAAACAGAAAAAAAAATATTTTAAAATTTTATTCCAAAAAAAAGCAAAAAAAAGTAGATGTTTTTTAAAAATTCATTTTTTCAGAAGCTATTACAAAAAAAAAAAAAAATCGTCAAAAATGTTTTGGAAAATGTTATTGAAGCGTATGAAATTGTTTTTATTAATGTTTTGCCACCAAGCCCTGTTAGCGGCTAAGGTTGGTAACCGGAACTTTTTCAAAAAAAAAAAATTTTTAATTTGTACATTCTGTACAATTCATCTAGCGATGATCGTCGCACATTGCAAGGTGACATGTAGCACACACTTTTTTTGCTTTTTATCTTTTTTCTATCACAGAAGCTGCAACGGAAGTATTTTTCCAAATTTGTTAGTTGAAGAGCTATTGCACTGGATGTTGCCTCATTTTTTGATATGTGTGAATAAAAAATACTAACATTAACTTCTATCTGGGGTATATGATACCCCACACCAAATTTCACAGCAAAATTATATATATGCAAAAAATCTAAACTGAAAAAAAGGACCTCTTACTACTGCAGCAGATGTTAAACTTAATTTACATAGGCATGGTATGGCTGAGAAAAAATTGTAACCGTTATTACACAGTTTTCAATTTGGTGTGGGGTATCTCATACCCCAGATGGAGGACGGAAGGATACGAAAGCTTGGCAGATGAAAAAATAAAAGCATATTTTTTCTTTTTGAAATTTGTTCTTAAGTTTTTTAACGATTTTAATAAACTTTTTCAGAGTCATCAAGTACTCTTACATCTTCTTCATAGTGAATCAATAAAAATTTTACTTAAGTTAGCCCAAAATGTTGTTAAAGAAGAAGATTTGGAGTTGATGGCTTCTGAAAAGTTCAGTAACTTTACTTTGACTGTACAAAGAAAAATTATTGGATCTCAAAGATATTTATGTTGGGTCAGAATGTGAACAAAATTTACAAAATATGTCTGAAGATGATAGTCTCGAAGTTAGAATAAAGTGCAAAAACTTTTACATACGAGCTATTGATGAAATTTTGAAGAGGTTTCCTATCGAAAATAATGAAATTAAAGCTATGGAATTTCTCTCTCCACAAATTGCTTTGAATGCTTCAAAGAGAGTAAATTTTAAGCAAATCTCATTGTTTTCCTTCAAAGTTTCAAACTGTAATGAAGAAAAACTGACACATGAATGGAGAGAACTTCCTGTCTCCATTGCTGTTACCGAAAAACAAAGACTTCAGGAGCTGCCAGTCGAACAATTTTGGCAAGAAGTAACGGCAATGAACGATTTTGAAGGAAATCTTACTTACTTACTTACTTAGGTCGGCATTACAGTTCGGGGTGAACCTGGGCCTCAACCAACATCCTTCGATAACGACTTCTATTTCGGGCGAGCTCTCTCCAGTTTCGCACTCCAAGTCGGTTGAGGTCATCCTCCACTTGATTGCGCCACCTAAGACGAGGTCTTCCCCTTCCGCGATTTCCCTGCAATGTGCTTTCGAACACCCGACGAGCCGGAGCGTTTGGGTCCATCCGCTCAACATGGCCCAACCATCGTAGCCTCGCGATGCGTACTCTTCTGGCTATGCCCATGTCGCGGTACAGCTCATACAGCTCGTTGTTGTATCTTCTTCTCCACACATTGCCTTCGCATACGGGACCAAAGATCATTCGGAGAATTTTTCTTTCGAAACGACCAAGGGTTTCCTCATCCGCTTTCGATAAGGTCCATGCTTCCGCGCCGTAAAGCAGGACTGGGATGATTAAGGTCTTATATAAGGTTACCTTGGTTTTTCTGGAGAGGGTTTTGTTTCTCAATTGCCTTCTTAACCCAAAGAAGCAACGGTTGGCAAGAGTTATTCTCCGTTTGATCTCCGCACTGATGTTGTTGTCCGTGTCTACAGCGGATCCTAGGTAGACGAAGTCCTGTACTACCTCGAAGTTATGTCTGTCTATTGTGACGTTTTGTCCAATTCGTCGATGTTCTGTGTCCTTGTTTGATGACAGCATATACTTCGTTTTGCCCTCATTAACCATCAAACCCATTTTTGCCGCTTCTGTTTCAATACTCGCAAAAGCACCTATGACATCACGCTTTTTTCTTCCCATTACGTCAATATCGTCTGCATATGCGAGCAATTGCACAGATTTTTGAAAGATTGTTCCTCTGGTGTTGACGTTTGAGTTTCTTACAATCTGTTCAAGTATGATGTTGAAGAAATCGCATGACAGTTTATCGCCTTGCCTAAAACCTTTTTCGACATTGAAGGTCTCGGTGAGTTCTTTACCGACCTTGACGGAGCAGCGTGAATTCTCCAAAGTCATCCTGCATAGTCGTACGAGCTTTGCAGGGATGCCGAAACTAGACATGGCTCTGTACAGCTCGTCTCTGTAGATACTGTCATAAGCGGCCTTGAAATCGATAAAGAGGTGGTGAATATCGATATTATGTTCTCGGGTTTTTTCCAAGATCTGCCGTAATGTGAAAATTTGGTCTATTGTGGACTTCTCCGGTCTAAAACCACATTGATAAGGACCTATCAAGTTGTTGACGTGGGGTTTCAGACGTTCACATATTACAGCAGACAAGATCTTATAAGCGACGTTAAGGAGGCTTATCCCCCTATAATTGGCGCAGTTGTGAGGGTCTCCTTTCTTTAGGATCGGGCATACGATACTGAGGTTCCATTCATCGGGCATGCTTTCTTCCGACCATATCATGCAGATCAGCTGGTGCAAGCTCCTTTCCAACTGATCTCCAGCTGCCTTGAAAAGTTCGGCATCAAGGCCATCTGCACCTGCAGTCTTATTTGATTTAAGTTTGCATATAGCAAGCTTAACTTCTTCTAGGTCGGGAGGACGGCATTCTTGATCATCGTCCAGGCTGAATGGGGCAATCTGCCTGACAGCGGAATTTGTGTCCTCATCGCCGTTAAGCAGTCTGCAGAAATGATCTTTCCAGATCCTCAGTAGCGACTGTGACTCTACAACTATGTTTCCCTGCTGGTCTTTACAGGCTTGAGTTCGGGGTTTGCCACCCTGGCAGGATCTTTTTACCCTTTGGTAAAACTTCCGAGTCTCGTTCCTGTCATGGCACCTCTCTATTTCCTCAAACGAGCGCTTCTCATGCTGCTTCTTTTTCTTTTTGAGAAGTCGGTGTTCTTCCCTTCTTCTCTCCTTGTAAATCTCGTTATACCGATCGTGAGCAGCCCTCGTTCGTGTTTGCAAAAGCATTTGTCGTGCTCTTTGCTTGGCTGCGTTTGCCTGCCTACATTCTTCATCGAACCATGGGTTTCGTTTTGGTGGCCGAGTGAAACCCAGAACCTCAGAGGCAGCGGTTCTGATGGCTTCTTGGCATTGCTGCCACTGGTCTTCGATGTTTAATGCTGGCGGCACGGGATTCAAGGATAATTGAAGGGACACTCGATTGGAAAAGGCATTGGCAATCTCTTGCGATTGTAGCTTTCCGACGTCATATCTCTTCACAGCGTTAGTTCGTGCTGGTCGTGAACAAGATATCCTCATTCGTACCTTGGCTACAACAAGGTAGTGGTCCGAGTCAAAGTTGGCCCCTCGGAAAGTTCGGACATCTAGCACACTGGAAGAGTGCCTTGCGTCGATCGCAACATGATCAATTTGGTTGACGGTTAATTGATCTGGGGACCGCCATATGCCTTTATGAATTTTGAGATGCGGGAAGCGTGTACTACTTACAACAAGATTTAGCCCCGCAGCAAAATCGATAAGCCTCAATCCGTTTTCGGAGGTTTTGTCATGGAGGCTATGCTTACCGATTGTGTTTCCAAAGATGTCCTCCTTCCCTAGTTTTGCGTTGAAATCGCCAAGAACGATTTTCACGTCGTATCTAGGGCATTGCTCATATGTTTCTTCGAGGAGCTCGTAGAAACAGTCTTTGGAATCGTCGTCTTTCTCTTCTGTGGGGGCATGGGCGCATATAAGGCTAATGTTGGCGAATTTAGCCCTGATGCGAATGGTCATTATACGCTCATTGACTGGATTTTGGCTAATCACCTTATCCCTGAGTCTACCTCTAACGACAAATCCGCACCCAAATAAACGCTTTTTCTGTTGTCTGTAGCAGTCGCCATAGTATATGTCACAGTTTTTCATCTTCTTTATGCCCGGTCCATTCCATCGCACTTCTTGGATGGCGGTTATGTCTGCTTTGCAGCAGTCCAGGGCGTCCGCTAATTCTCCAGCTGCACCTTCTCCGTTAAGAGATCTTACGTTCCAGGTGCAGATCCGGAGGTCGTTGTCCTTTTTTCGTTTGCATGGGTCGTCAACTTTGAAATCATTATCGTTATCCGAGGCTGTTGATTGTTTCGGAACAGTATCTTTTTTACGTGGTTGGGTAGTTAACCCTACGCACAACCCCCAACCTGGAGGGCCAGGTCCTTTTGGATCCCTTCGGACACAAAGGGCTGGAGTATCCAGAGTCAGTACCCTGCTGCAGGGGTGTGAGTGCTGCCGTTGGCCACCATCTCTACTTCAATACCCTGTCCTAGTATTGAAAGACCCCAAAAGACCTTTAAACCAGATATGTTGGAGTAGCTCTTTCAGGGGTTTCTGCTTTTATGGCTGCTGAAGTCCACCGTTGATTCTGTCCTTCGAATTCATCCGCTTGGACATTTACACGAAAGCTCTCGTAGACCACTGAGATTCGTGCAGTCAGTCATTGTTCGCAGAGCAATTATAGTGTTGATCGATCACAATTCTTTGTTCCGGATTCCCTTATCTCAACACTCGCACTTACTAGTTTAGCAGGTCAGCTCTGGACGGAGCATCCCAGGTCCCAGTGGATACCGCTTGGAGGTATAGTAAGCACAGTTGACGTGTACTATAAGTTACAACATCTGGGCGCCGCCAAGTTAGCACCAATCAGAGCCTACCCGAATAGTACAACGCCCATCCAAATCTAAAATCTATTATTTCCCAATTTAAGTGTAGTAGCTCGATATGCTCTGACATTCCCCCACTCAAACGCCAACGCGGAGCGCTTATTTTCAATAGTGACCGACGTTAAAACTAAGAAACGTAATCGTTTGAGTGGGGCTTGTTTAAACGCTATCTGCTTCATAAGGTCAGATTTTAAGTGCAAAAACATTGAGTGCAATTTATAAAACAAATGTTTAATGCCTCATACCTAATACTCGCAGAATGCGATTGATTTTTTGAGTCTGATTTTTTATTTTTTAAGTTTTTATATTGATTTTTTGAGTATGATTTTTTATTTTTTAAGTTTTTATATTAAAATATATTTAATATATATTTATGAAAGAACTAAGAAGACTGAAAATATTTTATAAAAAATAAAAAGGAAAATTCAATTTGATTTTCACTTTTGCTGTAAAAAAAAATGAATTATTTATAAGATTTTGTTATTGAATTGTTATTGTTTTTGTTTTGGAATTTTATTTTCTTGGTTATTAATGTGAATGAATTTCTCATAATTTCTTTTATTATCAATGAGTTGAATTATTTTTTGTGTTTACTTGTTCAAAGAAAAAATTAAAAGTTAAAACGAACAAAATACATTGTTTTAAGTACCGAGGGGAATTTGTGGGGAATGTCGTTGGCACAAATGGGAAAAAGGGGAATGTACAACACTCGAATGGGGAATTCTTCTTGAAAAATCTGGCAACACTGGGTAGAACGTAGAACATCGTCTTAATTTTTTCCATAAAAAAGCATGTATTGAACAGAGAGGTTAAGCACCTCTCTAGCGCTAGGCTCTTCTCTGTTCAATACATGCTTTCTTATGGAAGAAAATAAGACGATGTTCTACCGTCATATTTTTTGGTAAAAGAAAAAAGAGGAGAGAACACAAATTTGTTCTATCCAGCAACAAGTTTTATAAGACGTAATATTTGGGGTTACCTTGTATGTTGCTAAAGTTTTGTGTTTGTTTATGGAGTGAATTGAAGAGCCAACATGTGTGTAGAATAAAACGGAAAGCAGAGTGGTAGTTGTTAAAAAAATGTTGGCAGTGAGTTCATGTGTATGATTAAGTTTGATTCATGTTGCCAGAAGTCTAAGATGTTTCGGATGTGAATTTCAAAAGGTAAGTCGGAAATAATCGACTTATATGGACGCTTCGCCACTGGTACCAGCACGTTTTTCAAAAACAAAGCGGGATTTGCTAAGGCAATTGGTAAGAAAATTTAACTCACATTTCAAATAATGTACTTAACCAATGAACTGTTTCGTCACATTTAGGTTTTATAGACGGTACACATGTGGTCATCGATCCACCGGAGTCTCTAAAGATGACTATATTGACAGGAAGGGCAATGTGAGTATTTGCGTACAAGCCGTCTATAATGAACAGAAAAAGTTCATTAGTATTTCGGTGGGTTTCCCAGGGTCTTCCCATGACAGCTGGGTGTATCAAAACACGTCGCGTCGGTTCCCGACAGACTAAATGCACTCCCTGAAGCTAAATGTTTTTGTTGTTCTACATCAGCCAGTATATAACTTCTTGTTTTTAGGGTACTACCTTTTAAGTGATTCGGCATATCCTTGTTGGAACCGTTTGATAACACCATACAGAGACAACGGGATCTGACAAGTGCTCAAAAGAATTTCAATATAAAACTAAGCTCCTGCCGCGTAGCCATCGAGCACTCGTTTGGCATTTTAAAGCAGAGGTTTCGGCAGCTATATTACTGCAAACTACGAGGGGTCAAAAAGATATGCCACTTCATCAGGGCATGTGCGGTACTGCACAACATAGCTGGCGAAGATGACATCGAATTTGTTGTCGAAGAGGAGCAAAATCAGAACATTGAGGAGAACATCCCATTGAGAGAAGTCACCAGAGGCAATGCTGTTAGGGATGTGATTTGCCAACAACTAAACCAACTACAACTAACCAACCAGTGAGAACTTTTCATATAATGTTATGTTAATGTTATAACGTTCTTTTTTTTTAATAATCATTTTCTGTTTTAGCTAAACTAAAAGCCCATCTCACTTTGTTTTAACATAAGCCACAGTATTCAAAAAGTATAAAAAGCAAAATAATAATAATAACGAAATACATATATTTAATTTGTAAAAATATATTCAATTCAAATTAAGCACGAGTCAATTTCATGTACATATCTAAATAATAATCTAAAATCTAATCATATAACTATGAAAAAATATATGAAATAAATAAATAAGAATTGGTTTTTTAAAAAATCTTATTAGCAACAACTTTATTTCTCCGACATTTTTTCCAATATTTTGCTTAGGGTCGTATTTCTGATTTCATCAGCGTTTTGTTTTTGTTCCAAAAATTTTATGATTTTGGAATGATATTCCTTCCTTTCATCTTTGATCTCCTCCAACGTCTTCCAGGCCCTGTCCGAAACCACAGTGGCGCTGGTGGTCCGCTGCCTTTTCGGAGGCGGTGACACAGCTTACTCGTCTTCTGTAAGTTAAAAAAAAAAACAACCAGGTTAGTATAGAGAAATTGTTTGCTGATTTTTAGATAGTTTTAAGTAAAGGAAAAAGTCAAAAGTGAACTAAAACTAAACCATGTCGACAATTTTTGAAAAACTGGTATCAGTGAAAATCTTTGAATGCGACATTCTTGTGCACATTATGTTGAGCTCAGAAAGCCTCCATTCATCTTTGTAGCACAATTATTAACAAACTGGCAACAGTTTAAGTTTCCATTTTTTCTTAACACATATAAAGTTTTTTCTTAAAACAGAAAAAATAGAAACTTAAACTGTGCCAGTTTGTTAATAATTGTGCTACAAAGATGAATGGAGGCTTTCTGAGCTCAGCATAATGTGCACAAGAATGTCGCATTCAAAGATTTTCACTGATACCAGTTTTTCAAAAATTGTCGACATGGTTTGATGTCGACTTTCCAATGGAAACGGCGTTAAATGGGAAATTTCTTCAAAAAAAAATTTATTAAAAAAAATATTATACAGCTTGTGATAAATATCATTTGTAATCAGAAAATATATGCTTCATGGCTGTATGGCTATTAATATATGTAGATGAAATCCTATAAATATACCAAGAGTTTCTGACAAAATCAGAAATTGAAAAATTCTTCGTGTATTTGGTAACGTTACTTCTATATGAATAGACATACAGCTACAAATTAAATATTTCCTGCTCACAAATTATATTTACCACGAAGCTGTCTCGTTATATTTTTAATAAAAAGACAATTTTTGAAAATTCCCAATCAAAAGTTATTTCACTTCAATAAAAATCTGAAATGTAGGAAAAATGTACCCAGTTCACTTACCAGATGTTGTTGGTGCCACTGTCTCGCAGCTAGTTCCAGCCCTGCTCATGAGCTGCTCCCTTGAAATGCCATCGGGCATGTGTTCTTCTATGAAATATTCGGAGTGTAAACCCCTCTTCTCACCCAAAATGCGGTCGAGCTCACTAGAACAAAATTTAACAAAAAGTTTAAAAACAATGTTTCTCAATTCAATTGAGAGAGTACACAGTGCATACCTCTCGAAGGGGCATATTAGTCTATCCCGCCCCGTTTTGCTATTATGCAGCTTGGTTTGCTTGTAGCGGCGCGGCGCTCCAAACTTGGTATTTGCCCTGAACTTGAGCAACACTGAAGTGTGAAGTTATACCCCTCCTTTTCCAGCTCGGCTGCTATAATGGTCCACATTTTTTTTTTGCTTTTCAGGCTGCAAGTCTTTCCTACTTTGGGGAGCAAAATTTCTAATTGAGCCAGCAAAAATTTTGCTGGCGCTTCAACCCAAACATCTTTGGTGGCATTCTCTTCACCATTCGTACCAACAGCTGCAATCTCTTCGTCACTATAACTCTCGTGTATTGCTGGAACTTCCGAAATTATAATGTTCGGAACGAAGCAATCATCATGAGATTGCTCCAAAACATGTTGTTGTAGCTGTTCCTGGTAATTTTCGTCTGAAATAAAAGGAAAATGTTGGATTTTGAAAGAAATTGTTTTGCCATAAAAATAAAAACAAAATTCACCCACTCACCTGTTTGGATACGCCTAAAAGTGTTAGGCGAACACTGAATCTCAAAATTTTGCGCTTTCTTTTCCATTTTAAAGAAATTATTTCCTCAATTTCTTCCAAACAATTCAATTTTTCAACTTGATACTTAACGCGCCAAACCGAAACTTCAATTTGTTCTTGTTTTTTTTTTTCCAATTTGGCAGTCCAACTTTTCTGCCCACAGAAATTTAGGTGGCAGAAATTCGCAGGGTGGGGAAATTTTTTACTCTCTCGTGAGCACTCTCTTTTGTGCACTGCTGTGAAAAATCGCTGTGCTGGAACGACATTTGACTGACTTTCACCGACTTTCGGTGCATTTCGTGCGAATTTTCAGTAAAGAAACACACCTATATTTCCTTTAATGGAAAATAAAACGCATCACAAAGCACTGTGTGTATGTATAGAATAGATATGAGTTTTCAGATAAACGCAGAGCAAAATATTGTAAGACAAACTAAAATGTATAATTTTGCTAAAGCATTAGCATTAGCATTAATTTTTATTGAACTTAGTATATAATATGTACAATTTGCTTAGATTTACTTAAAGTTAACAATGTAGGTATTTATATGTTGTTGGCACAGAGGGGGCCTAACGTTCTTACATTGACTAAGATAAAAAAAAAAAAAATAATTAAAATTAATTGTTGCTGTGGTTGGTTAATTTCCTCGTCTGTCGTTTTCTTCTCTCGGATTGTTCAAGTCCGGTTGTCACTGTGTTTAGATGGGGAGGGGTGAGGGTGGGAGGTTGGTGGCTCCTAGCCACGGTGGTATGCTGACCCTGGGTCAGCATAGAAGTTAATGTTCACTTCATCACTTGTAGGGATAAGATCCTCATCCAGAAGTTCCATTGCTAGAAGGTACCGCGGGCTGGGATGTCTTGGCTGGCTTATGATGCTCCTTATTAGGGGATTCGGGTGGTCGGTCATGTTTCGCAGACATCTACGGCTGGAGTCGATGAGGTACCTGTCTAGTTGTACTATTTTCGCTTCTTCGTAGATTCTCCTGTTGCTGACGTGCTTCCTTCGTGTCCTGTCATAATGTAGTCCTGTGCAGATCCGCAGAATCTTCCGCTCGAGAACTGCCAGTTTGTTCATGTGGGTTTTTGTTGCCGTGTACCAAGTAGGGAAACAGTACGTGATCACAGGCCGAATGAGCTGCTTGTAGAGAAGTAGTTTCGTCTTCTGGCTCAGCCCGTTGTTCTTTCGCATTAGTGGATGGATGCGGTGAAAGGCGAAGTTGGCTTTCCTTAGTACAGCAGCTGCATGCGGGTTGAACCTGTGTAATTCGTTGAACTGTACTCCCAGGTACTTCACATTGTTTTTGGCCGTTAGTTGAGTACCATCGAGTAAGGAGATCTTGGAACTTCTACACTTTTTGGCTGAGCGTCCTCTTGCGTACCCGGGTCTGGTGCATGGTCGTCTAAAGCATATTAGCTCAGATTTGGCTGAGTTTACTTTGAAGCCCCAATGCTGGTAGTACTCGCAAAGCTGTCTAACGTGGGCTTCAACTCTTCTGGCAGCAATCACCGGGGACATGGACTTGGCGTATGTGAGGGAGTCATCTGCAAACAGCAGAGTTTGTGCGTCTTCTGGCTGTGGTTGGTCTGATGTGTAGATGTTGAACAAGAACGGTCCTAGCTTGGATCCTTGTGCAACTCCGGCGTTGATTGTCCTTGTTGATGACTGGCAACTTCCTATTTGAACGAAGAATGACCTGCAATGAAGAAAATTGTATATTATCTTAATTAGTGCCTGTGGAAAATTTAGTTGGAAGAGTTTATGCACTAGTCCTTGAATCCAAACACTGTCAAATGCTTTCTCGATATCGAGAAGGCATGCAACAGTGACTTGATGGCAATTCAAAGAAGAGGCAATGTCGTGCTGAAATTTAATAAGAGGATGTAAGGTGGAGTGTTTTTCACGGAAGCCGAACTGTGTGTCTGGTATGATGTTGTTGTTGCTGCAGAAGGATTTCAGCCGTGTCAGTAGAAGCTCCTCTAGTATTTTGCTCATGTTGCTCAAGAGAGAAATGGGTCGGTATCCAGAGACGTCTTTGTTGTTGGATTTCTTGGGGATTGCAACAATCTTCGCTGTTTTCCATTTGTTGGGAAAATAGCAGTTGTTGATGCAATTATTAAGGATAATTGCAAGGAATATCGTCACTGATTGGGGTAGCCTTTTGAGGATGAATGTGGATATCTTGTCCGGTCCTGTTGACTTTTTGGGGCGGCTTCTGTGTAGGAACTGTTGAATTTCTTCAGGAGTGGTGAGCTCAAGGTTGTCTGTTGGATCGCTGGACGGATTATCATCGCTGAATTGAATGGTCTGTTGGGGAGCTTGTGCGAGTTGAACTGAGGAGTTGACTTCTTCCAAAAATGCAGGGTCCAAGGGTGGATTTGGTTTGAAGTGCTCTTCAAAGAAGTCCGCAAATCCTTTGGCCTTATCCGCGTCGGTTGAAGCTTCGCCATGGGCTGTTGTTATGGTTTCCGGCATGGGGTTTTTTTTTCCTATAATCCTGTTGATTTTTTGGAAGGTGTCGGGTCCTGGCTTAATGGATTGAAGCCTGTTTTGAAGAAGAATGTCGTTGTGGTAGTTCACTGCGTTCCTGAACATGATGTTTACGCATCTGAGCTCGCTGGAGACGGCCTGGTAGTTGCTGTTGATGGTGTTCATTTCTCGTTGTTGAATACGTTGTAGCAACTTCCTTAAGTGTTGTCTATGGTGGTAAAGTTTCTGGATGTAGTCCGGCAGGTGCTCGTATCTATCCCGGGAGGTTCTTGGCTGCCTTTGCTTCTCAAGCGAAGATTCAATTACGTTTTCCAGATTGTCAATTGCTGAATTAATTTCCTCATTCCGGAGGTTTGTGTTGGTTGGCGGTAGTGTGATACACTCGTCGACGTCTCTTTGGAGTTTAGCAGTGTCTAGCTTTTTGTAGTTGACAAAACCCACCTCTGGTTGGTTCACAGAGATTATCTGGTGCCGGAGGTTGATTGAAAGAAGGACGGCCTCATGATCTGAATCGCTGGTTAATGTCGTGCAGACGAAGTTTCGGAGCTCTGGGAGGATAAATATCAGATTGGATGTTGCGAGGAAGAAGTCGAGCGTCGATGGTGTCCTTGGGAAGGTGGGTTTGGGTTGCGACACTACTACCAGAGAGTGATGGTCAATATTTTCATCCAGCCAATTGACAATTGCGTTCCCGTAACTGTTGTCTTGTGTATCCATCCATCTTCGGTGTCTGGCGTTGAAGTCTCCTCCAATAAGTCCATAGGTGCTTCTGCATAATATCCTGTTCAAGGTATGGAGATCGTCTCTAATATCTGATGCTGTTGCCTTGCATTTGTTGTAGATGCTGATGACTGTAAGCGTCTCATCTGATCCCAGTTGGATTGTGATGGCGGTGGCTTCAAAACATCTTAAACCAGTGATTATTACTTCACTGGCACTGCTGGATATTTTGTTGCTTATGAAGACGGCAGTTCCTCTCCTTCCCTCTGTCTTATCTCTCCTGAATGTTTTGTAATTGGCGACTTCAATGTTGTTTCTCTTGGTGACGTTCGTTTCACTTACGAGCGCTAAGTCCGGGCTGTTTTTCTTCATGAACAGGTTGAAGGCTGTTCTCTTTTCCCGGCTGTATAACGAGTTAACGTTATAAGCCACTAAACGCAGTTTGTTGATGCGCACTACGCGCTGCATAGTTGGAATATAAAAGCGGCAAGAGCCACGGATTTGTTTTCTTCGGTCAGTTGATTATAGTTGGAGGAAACAGATTTCTTGGCCTTCTTCATGACTGTCGAAAGATCGGATCCATATATGCGTTTGACCTCATTTTCCAGGTTGGGTTGCTTTTGTTGCTGTTGGATGACTTTGGTGGGAGCTGGTACCTTCGTTGACGGGGCTGGAGTGTTTCTCGGTTTGGGAGCTGGGTGGTTTCTTGCTGCTGGTGCTGTATTTTTCCTGGCAATGTCTGCATAGCTGAACGTCGGTTTGGTGAAGGTGCAGGCTGACCTTGCAACAAATTGTTGCTGCACTTTTTTGCTTTCAAGTGCCTGTTTCCTCTCAGTTTGCTTGGCTTTGAGTACAGGGCATCCTCTGAAGCTGGCTGGGTGTCCTTCGGTCTTGCAGTTCGCGCACCAGACATCTGGACTGGAGACATCCTTGCGTTTGCATTCACCCGGTAGATGGCTGTCCCTGCACTTCACGCAGACGTACTTCATTCCGCAGTTAACAGCAACGTGTCCAAATCGTTGGCAGTTTCTGCATTGTACTACATCGTTCGATTTTAGCTTTTCCCAGTAGACCTTTTGGTTCATCAGCAGCGTTTTGGAGTAGATGTCGGCGATGTCGCAGGTTTTGGTTAGCTCAACCACGAAACAGTTGAACAGCTTGGTTGCAGTCTTCTTCGATTTGAAGATTGAAACTTTGATGACTGGCAGTCCTTCGGTTCTAAGTTCCTCTTCGACTTCTATGGCGGTGTAACTGTGATGGATTCCTTTCAACATCATCAAAGTTTTCCTGTCTTCCTTTGGTGTGAAGGAAAGGTTCTGGATCTTCTTTTCCTTGAGGAATGTCCGTATTTCATCGTAGTCCTTACGCGCTGTTGTGTTAATGATTGTTTTGGTGGTGTTCAGGTTTTTCAGTGTGAAGCCAAGTTGTTTTCCTTTGCCGAATCTCCGAATTTCAGCAATGTTTCCCGAGAACACTATTATGGGTGGCATACCGATCTTCTTGGTTGCTTCCTTGGCTGTTCCATTTGTGTTTGTTGATGGTGTGGGGTGATTGTCCGTTGTTGTCTTCTTGCCTGTTCCGTTTGTGCTTGTTGATGTGGTGGGATGATTGTCCGCTGTTGTCATCTTGGCAGAGGTTTTAGCAATTTCCGTGCTTGCCTCATTTTTGTCAGCTTTTTTCTTTTTCGGGACCTTACTCATGGGTGCCTTCTTAGCCCTTTTCTTTCCAGTGGTCTGCTCTGCTTCGGCTGAGTTGCTGTCAGTGTCTGACATTTCCTGCTCATCTCCTGTTAGGCAGACCATTTCGTCTTCCGCTGGCTGGGCTTCTTGGTAGTCGTCCATGATTTGAACTTGTACTACTGGCTGGGGATTTTGGTAATCGTCCATGAGTTGCACCTGTATTTCCTGAACGAGATTGCTGAGTTGTGACCTGCTTTCAGGTCCAAGGTCCTCTGCTACTCGCTTCAAAAGAGCTGCAATTGCCAGGTATGCTGTCTCGTGTGTGAATTTTTCCTCCATTATGTTCATTATTCTGGAAATAAAGAAACAAAGAAAGGATTCCTGGAAATGGTGATTAGTAAAATATTATAATTAGCAATTTCCAAGAAATAGGCTGGTATGTTGTATTTATTGCCCCACACAATATTTTGAGAAAAACCTTGTGCAGGCAAGTTGATGATGAAAAGGTGATTAGTCCGTCGGGGGAAATCTAATTTTAATTACCATAGGGTAATAAAAATTAATCGCCTTCCAGAAAATGACCCTTCGGTGATTAGTCGGATTGTCCTTCCAGGTAGCTGGCAGGTAGTCCGGGCTCAATCCGTTTTTGGTGGTTGTTTAAATTATCCGTGCACACGTCCGTGTTGTCTGACTGACTGCGACTGAATGTGAATTTTGCTAAAGGTAACTACACCGACTTAACTAATTATTTCGATGTTATCAATTGGTCTAGTGGGGAGAGTACGATAACTTTGGCGACAAAAAATAATAACGGTTTTTGGTGGAGGGGATCAATACAAGCATTTTTTACTACGGGAGGGGGGGGTCTATCTCCCCCCGTTAAGCGGGAGGGGCAATTTTATAAAAATTGACTTAAAATCTAAAAAAAAAAATATTGTAGAACAACGGGAAAACTTACAGATACAATTTATACTTTTTATGAAAGCCAGAAACTTGCACTTTATAATAAATTTTAAATGAAGTTGTTTCAATTTATAGTTTTTGAAATAACTGACTTCAAAGTCAAAATTTACGAAAAAAAATTTTAAAAAATCACTTTGAGTATTATGTTTCTCGTGATTACAAATGCCAATAAAAAAAATTTTGATGTAGTTAGTTGCTTCAATAAATTTTTTATCAAACGATATAAATTACTTTTTTCTAAAGTTTTTGAGATAATTGAAAAATAGTAAAACTATATTTCTTTTTTAAAATCAAATTTTAAAAGAAACTTTTCATATAAAAAATTTGCACCCCAAAGCTTATGAGGAGCAACCCCCTGCATGCATCTCACTGCTTGCATCGTAAATCTCATGTATAATTTTGTGATTTTAATACAGTTTATTCGGTTATTTAGTGTTTCTTTTTTCTATACGCACATCGTATCTACTTTCAGCATAAATTTTAATGATAAGTTCATCTTTGTGAGTCGAGTAAGGCAATTCATTTAGCGTAATCCAGAATGCACCACGAGGAGGTAGAATTGCATAGCATTCCGCGTCCCAGTAAGTCAGTTATTAAGTTAGTCAGATTTTAAGTAAGTCAGGAGTTAGTAAAAAATAGTCACGTTAATTTTCAATGTGTAGAAGATATGTAAGTCTCGTCAATGAATTCATCGTCCGTACTTGTGTCACTGTTGAGTTCGTTAAGTTCGTCATTGATGGTCAAGAGCCGAGGTTGCTTTGGCGGTAACACATTTTCTAGGCGTTCACTGCTAAGGTCGGGAGGGTCGAAGTTTTTTAGTTGCAGACCCACACTTTCTTTTCCATCAACCAAACATGGATATACTTTTTTTACATCTAGTAAAAATTCCATTATTTGGGATTCAAAGTCGTCCTTGTATTTTTCCAGGCAGTATTTTCTATAAAAGAAAAGTGCCATATATTGATGGATGTGCTCTGTTGTTTTGCGGCATAAAATTGTTTTTTTCAGAAGCTTGTTCTGATTTTCAAGATCATTTATTGTGCTATATTTATCGGTTTTGTCAACATATTCTCCTTTGCTGTGGTTCGTTACATCATGACTTGTGGAACTGGAGAACATTTTTTCCACGCCTATGTATTGTCGTGCGCTGTCGGTACAGATGCGACTAGTGTTGGGGTTGACGTATTTATGGATATAAGGCCACAAATCTTCCTTACATTTGGAGTTCACTTTAAAAAAACGTCCGATCCTATCTTCTTTGCAATATAGTCCCAACACTACAATTGTCATCTGCTCAGTAACACGGCCTCTGTGGTACTTCCTTTTTGTCAAAAACGTTTCATCGATTTGAACCGTTTTTCCTTCCCCGCCAATATTAATATCAATATGGGATGATATTATTTCGGCTATTTCCCGACAATAATTAAAATAATCTATGATGGTAGATTTACTTAATTTATTTTTGCTATCGTGATTCCGCCAAGCGATTAAATGCTAATTTGAAAATTTACAAAAATATTTAAAACAAAATACTTAAATTATAACTTATGATTTATTTAATTTACCTGGAAAACCGTGTTTACAGGCATTTTAATCACGAAAGAGATTATAATTGTCAGCACTTCGTGTATTTCTAGCCGACATTGAGGCCCATGAAAAAATGTTCCCGTTGATGGGTTGACTGTGTTTCTACACGCTTTGTCACCTTTTTTTTGAGCTTTTTTTTGAACATCGCCAAAACCAACCGAACTTAGCACTTTTTGAATTTTCCACACAGAGGAGGAGTAGATGTTTTAGAGGGAATTAACCCGATGTCCTCTAAAAACGCGATACTTTTTTCACTTGTTGACACTAAATCCCCAAACGAACAAAAAATCGAAAAATTTTTTAATTTAGGGTGAAGAAGTGGATGCATAAACTGTCATCAGAAAAGAAACACCTTATTCTTGCAAACTTTAAATAAAGAATGGCCATGCGGAAAGCTGTTGCATACGGAAATTGATTGCTATTTTCATATTTAGCATGACTAGCTTAATCCTGCGGAAAAAAGGGTTAAAATAATGAGTCCCCGCAAAGCGGGCCATGCGGAAAGTTGTTGCATACGGAAATTAATTGCACATAAGTACCTGTCTTATGAATTTTTATACTTTCACTAGTCTATTTCCTAACATTATTGTAAATTCGTACGTATTTCCATAATTTTTTGAAAATAATGCATACTTCAATAGTTTTACTATTTTTCAATTATCTCAAAAACTATAAGACATAGAAAAAAGTAATTTATATCGTTTGATAAAAAATTTATTGAAGCAACTAACTACATCTAATTTTTTTATTGGCATTTGTAATCACGAGAAATATAGTACTCAAAGTGATTTTTAAAATTTTTTTTTTCGTAAATTTTGACTTTGAAGTCAGTTATTTCAAAAACTATACATTGAAACCACTTCGTTTAAAAATTGTTATAAAGTGCAAGTTTCTGACTTTCATAAAAAGTATAAATTGTATCTGTAAGTTTTCCCGTTGTTCTACAATATTTTTTTTTTTAGATTTTAAGTCAATTTTTATAAAATTGCCCCTACCGCCTAAACGGGGGGAGATAGACCCCCCCCTCCCGTAGTAAAAAATGCTTGTATTGAACCCCTCCACCAAAAACCGTTATTATTTTTTGTCGCCAAAGTTATCGTACTCGTGCCGTCTAGTGCTCTTTCAGGTTCCGAAATTAACGAAAAATTTCTTAGCATAAGCCGAGTTTTATTGGGAATCTATATTCACTTATATTCACTTGAGCAAAACATCGCAAAACATCGCTCATGGAAAAACAACAACTCTTAAGTGAATATAAGGGAATAGCGTAAGTGGACAAAAAAACTCACTGGTTGGTAAATGGATTTTATGTGAAAGTGAACTTGGTAAGTGAATATAGCCTTTATGTGGCAATTCATTGAGACTCACAAGTGAAGTGAATAAAACTGAATGTAAAAATTCCCAATAAAACTTGGCTATTGTTTACTATGATATTTTATTTGATATTCTTATACCGCTTAAGAAAATTTTTTTCGTTCAAAAGCATCCATGGTATAATAAGCGTTTGTTCAATTTAAAAACGTTAAAAATAAAGCGTATAAAACGTTTAAAAAAGATAGCTCGAAGGCCTACAAAAATAGTTTTTCACAATTTGCGTCGCGAATTTGAATTCTTGTACAAATTGTTGTACAAACAATATGTCTTAAATTTTTTTTAAAGATTTTTTAAATTTTTTATTTTATGGCATACCCAAAAATATGGAACTGAATGATGAAAAGTCGAATACAACAGATTTCACATGCGAATTATTTTCAAGGTTCTTTGAGTCTGTTTATGTTAATCACTCGAGAGTTTATTTTTCATCAACAAAATAGTAATTGCCTCCAATGTGAACGTAGGTGGCTTTGAAATTTCCGAGCTCGATGTAGTAAATGGTAGGTATACTATCCTTAAAATCGGATTTCAGTTCTGATCCTGACGGGTATATATTTTGAATTCAAAAAGCCCAGCACTAGTAACATTTTACTTTTCGTAACGTAAGAAACCAAGCCAAGCCAAGCTAAGCCGTTTAAATTTCAGTTAACTTTTGACTTTGGCCAAGAAGTAACTTTTCTCTGTGAATTCATTGTGAAAGTAAAAAAAACATACCTACATACATTAATATTTATTAAAAAAAAAATCAAAATATCAAAACATTCTTTTCTTAAATATATATCTATTCTGTGAATTTCACTATTTCAAACGGTATGTAGTTAAATGTGTTTACTGATATTTTATAGTTTGCCTTCTTTGATGATTTAGGAATTTGATGCGCAAGAGATGGATTGTGGCATTTAATGTGTGATTTGGAGCACGAAGTACAAGTCGTCGAAATTCATGCCACCCATTTGCTGCTCTTTCTTTTTGTAACTTTTGTTTTGCTGGAAAATATGGATAGTTGCGAATATATAATTATGTATGTAAGGATCATTCCCTTTTAGGTTCATAATAATATTCTTTTAGGTAGATTTCAGCAGAAATATTTAATCGCAGTGATTCGGCACTGAGATCAAGAAATAGATTACGGAGTCACGCGCTGTAATGGCACGTGAACTGATGATTGAGGATTTCATATCAGAGCAAAGTTTCAGATAATTGGAGCAAATTCAACAACACTGTTTTTTTATGAACATGATAAAGTTTTAAAGCGAATTTCCTCGAGCCTTAAGCCTTTAGAAGTCTTAAGCACGGGTCACACACGGCTGGTTGCCAGCGGCAAGTCGAGAAGCCGCTACTGCCAGCAGCTAATCAGCTTTGTGTGACCATGAAATTCACCACACTCGCTGGCAGCCGGCGAGTAATTAGCAGCGGCTGGCAAAGTTGAACATGTTCAACTTTTGGCTGCTGGCAGCGACTGGCAAAATGAAAAATACTGATGCACTTTCTATTTAACTATTGTTCATTGGAAATTTCTGTCAAATATCATAAGTTAGGTTAGGTTGGGTTAAAAATGGCTGTCAGGAATACAACTGACACACTTAGACCAATATTAGGTCCATTGTGATACCATTCTTCAGAATTTCTAAGAAAATGTTATTTGTCTTTATTATTTCTTCTACAGAAGATATTTAATTTATCGCTGTTAACAGGTATATATCTAAATGAGTGGAGAGTTTCATATTTTACCCCAAATCATAAGGTAGGTTCAAAGCAAAATAAACAAAACTACAGAGGTATATCAAAATTATCAGCTATTCCAAAACTATTGGAATATATTGTAACTAATAAAATTTATTTTGACATTAAGGAACAAATATTTACTTGCCAATACGGTTTTGTTTCTGGTAGAACAATTTCTACTAACTTAGTGTCATTTAACAAGTACCTTTTCGACTCTCTCGAATCAGGACATTCAAGTTGACGTAATCTTTACAAATTTCAAAAAAGCTTTTGACACTGTTTGTCATGAAATTCTTCTTGAGAATATAAAAGTTTTTGGAATACATTCCTTATTATTTGAATGGATAAAAAGTTATTTATCAAACAGAAAACAAATAGTCAAATTGAATACTTTCTTTTCCAGGCAAATTAATGTTCTATCTGGTGTTCCCCAAGGAAGTCATATAGGACCCCTACTTTTTAATATTTTCGTGAATGAAACTCCTCACCTTCTTCAAAATCCCAAATACTAAATGAACGCTGTTGATTTCAAAATTTTCAAGATCGTTAGTTGTTTAAGGGCATTTTTCTTCACTAAAAGTTCAAGTCAACTGGAGGATTTTTATTGGTCGCGTTCTTCGCACCTTGACTTCGAAAATTACTGTCAGTTTTCGTCGCTCTGATTGGTCAAAAGTGTCAGAAGTTTCAGCTGACATTTAGCTGACAGTTAGATTTTTCAGATTTTCGAACATAGATTATCAGATGGAAAAAAGCAGTCTGAAAATTCTTAAAAAAAGTTCTAGCTGTCTAACAGAGTAATTTTCTTACTATTCATTTCCACTTTATTTCTTTCTTGGTTATGTTTGCACGTGCTAAACGGCTTTCTAAAAATTATAGTTTCCAATTTTAATTAAATGCCAAGATATTGGATGCAGTATCAAAATGAGATCGTCCAAGTGGACGTTTCTGAAGATGAATTTCTTCAGATACAAAATGGTAAGTTGAATTTAAAAAAAAAACTAGAAACAAAACTATTCAATGAAAATTTTTTTAGATCCAGAATTTGCGAGGGCGTTTATGGAAACTAGTTTCGTGCACAAAGAATTTATTGATGGTACGTATGTTTTATTTTCCTTTGGTAAAAAGTAATGTGTCTTTTTTGTAGGAATGGAATCAGGATTATGTGTAAAACAACGGCCGCAACAACCCTTTTTATTGCAGTATCTGGCGTTGCGACATCTAAATACTTAAGACATCGGAACCTTCCTTTTGAAAAACCAAACGCTCTTTCGATGGTTACTCTTGCGCTGCTAAGAGACGTGTTGAAACGTGACTGAGCCGCAGTTAGGTGCCCATTGTCGCGAAAAGGAGTTTGAAGGCTTGTGGAAAGCGGGTAAGCAGAATCACCTACTAAGTGAAACTCTGGTGGAATGAGATCCGTTATTCTACTACAGAGCTCACTGATTCTAAACACTCTCGCGTCATGCAGCCGTCCTGGTGCTCCAACGCAAACGTCTGTGAAAACTGTTCTTTGATCAGAAACAGCTATAAAAAAGGTTTCAAAATTTCTGTTTCAATTTATAGGTTTCATCTTATTACCTCCAATGTGAACGTAGGTGGCTTTGAAATTTCCGAGCTCGATGTAGTAAATGGTAGGTATACTATCCTTAAAATCGGATTTCAGTTCTGATCCTGACGGGTATATATTTTGAATTCAAAAAGCCCAGCACTAGTAACATTTTACTTTTCGTAACGTAAGAAACCAAGCCAAGCCAAGCTAAGCCGTTTAAATTTCAGTTAACTTTTGACTTTGGCCAAGAAGTAACTTTTCTCTGTGAATTCATTGTGAAAGTAAAAAAAACATACCTACATACATTAATATTTATTAAAAAAAAAATCAAAATATCAAAACATTCTTTTCTTAAATATATATCTATTCTGTGAATTTCACTATTTCAAACGGTATGTAGTTAAATGTGTTTACTGATATTTTATAGTTTGCCTTCTTTGATGATTTAGGAATTTGATGCGCAAGAGATGGATTGTGGCATTTAATGTGTGATTTGGAGCACGAAGTACAAGTCGTCGAAATTCATGCCACCCATTTGCTGCTCTTTCTTTTTGTAACTTTTGTTTTGCTGGAAAATATGGATAGTTGCGAATATATAATTATGTATGTAAGGATCATTCCCTTTTAGGTTCATAATAATATTCTTTTAGGTAGATTTCAGCAGAAATATTTAATCGCAGTGATTCGGCACTGAGATCAAGAAATAGATTACGGAGTCACGCGCTGTAATGGCACGTGAACTGATGATTGAGGATTTCATATCAGAGCAAAGTTTCAGATAATTGGAGCAAATTCAACAACACTGTTTTTTTATGAACATGATAAAGTTTTAAAGCGAATTTCCTCGAGCCTTAAGCCTTTAGAAGTCTTAAGCACGGGTCACACACGGCTGGTTGCCAGCGGCAAGTCGAGAAGCCGCTACTGCCAGCAGCTAATCAGCTTTGTGTGACCATGAAATTCACCACACTCGCTGGCAGCCGGCGAGTAATTAGCAGCGGCTGGCAAAGTTGAACATGTTCAACTTTTGGCTGCTGGCAGCGACTGGCAAAATGAAAAATACTGATGCACTTTCTATTTAACTATTGTTCATTGGAAATTTCTGTCAAATATCATAAGTTAGGTTAGGTTGGGTTAAAAATGGCTGTCAGGAATACAACTGACACACTTAGACCAATATTAGGTCCATTGTGATACCATTCTTCAGAATTTCTAAGAAAATGTTATTTGTCTTTATTATTTCTTCTACAGAAGATATTTAATTTATCGCTGTTAACAGGTATATATCTAAATGAGTGGAGAGTTTCATATTTTACCCCAAATCATAAGGTAGGTTCAAAGCAAAATAAACAAAACTACAGAGGTATATCAAAATTATCAGCTATTCCAAAACTATTGGAATATATTGTAACTAATAAAATTTATTTTGACATTAAGGAACAAATATTTACTTGCCAATACGGTTTTGTTTCTGGTAGAACAATTTCTACTAACTTAGTGTCATTTAACAAGTACCTTTTCGACTCTCTCGAATCAGGACATTCAAGTTGACGTAATCTTTACAAATTTCAAAAAAGCTTTTGACACTGTTTGTCATGAAATTCTTCTTGAGAATATAAAAGTTTTTGGAATACATTCCTTATTATTTGAATGGATAAAAAGTTATTTATCAAACAGAAAACAAATAGTCAAATTGAATACTTTCTTTTCCAGGCAAATTAATGTTCTATCTGGTGTTCCCCAAGGAAGTCATATAGGACCCCTACTTTTTAATATTTTCGTGAATGAAACTCCTCACCTTCTTCAAAATCCCAAATACTAAATGAACGCTGTTGATTTCAAAATTTTCAAGATCGTTAGTTGTTTAAGGGCATTTTTCTTCACTAAAAGTTCAAGTCAACTGGAGGATTTTTATTGGTCGCGTTCTTCGCACCTTGACTTCGAAAATTACTGTCAGTTTTCGTCGCTCTGATTGGTCAAAAGTGTCAGAAGTTTCAGCTGACATTTAGCTGACAGTTAGATTTTTCAGATTTTCGAACATAGATTATCAGATGGAAAAAAGCAGTCTGAAAATTTTTAAAAAAAGTTCTAGCTGTCTAACAGAGTAATTTTCTTACTATTCATTTCCACTTTATTTCTTTCTTGGTTATGTTTGCACGTGCTAAACGGCTTTCTAAAAATTATAGTTTCCAATTTTAATTAAATGCCAAGATATTGGATGCAGTATCAAAATGAGATCGTCCAAGTGGACGTTTCTGAAGATGAATTTCTTCAGATACAAAATGGTAAGTTGAATTTAAAAAAAAACTAGAAACAAAACTATTCAATGAAAATTTTTTTAGATCCAGAATTTGCGAGGGCGTTTATGGAAACTAGTTTCGTGCACAAAGAATTTATTGATGGTACGTATGTTTTATTTTCCTTTGGTAAAAAGTAATGTGTCTTTTTTGTAGGAATGGAATCAGGATTATGTGTAAAACAACGGCCGCAACAACCCTTTTTATTGCAGTATCTGGCGTTGCGACATCTAAATACTTAAGACATCGGAACCTTCCTTTTGAAAAACCAAACGCTCTTTCGATGGTTACTCTTGCGCTGCTAAGAGACGTGTTGAAACGTGACTGAGCCGCAGTTAGGTGCCCATTGTCGCGAAAAGGAGTTTGAAGGCTTGTGGAAAGCGGGTAAGCAGAATCACCTACTAAGTGAAACTCTGGTGGAATGAGATCCGTTATTCTACTACAGAGCTCACTGATTCTAAACACTCTCGCGTCATGCAGCCGTCCTGGTGCTCCAACGCAAACGTCTGTGAAAACTGTTCTTTGATCAGAAACAGCTATAAAAAAGGTTTCAAAATTTCTGTTTCAATTTATAGGTTTCATCTTATTACCTTGCAAAATAATCGAATGGGTGTTTTTCCGATTATAATAATCAACGGTGTTTGGATTTGGGTTGCTTCATTTGAATGTGGCATCCATCAATGGCTCCAATAATCCCAGGAATCTTTCCATTAGATTTTTCTTGGAAGCACTGTAACAGAATTATTTTATAAACACAATAGACTTTCCCATCAATTTATCAATCTTTTGTTTCTTACGTTGGATATGTTCTCGTATTCGTTTCGAGCAGGCCACTTTACATAATCTTCCGTCAGATCATTTATTATTTCCACTATTTCCATGAAAATAGAATGTGCATTGCTTTTGGTTAAATTGAACCTATCACCGGCAGACAAAAAACTTTCCTGCTTGGACAACATCCAAACAGTAAAAAGTAGCTTCTTCTCTAAATCTGTTTTTCCTGCCACGGTTTCAACTTTCCTCAAAAAATCCTGTAAAAGAATTTGTACTTTAGCTTAATTTTTTTTTTGTTAGGAAACTTACACTAAAACATTCTCGACTCATTCGGAAATGTTGTCGAAATTCTTCGTCTGAATACGATGGAATGGTATCCTCATAAAAGTTTAAATTCCTAGTGGCTTCATTCTGCAGGCCAAACATTTCGGGATCGCTCAATAGCCGTGAAGACACCATCAAATCGTTTTCTACATAGGCAGCTACTTGGCCTGCCGTACAGAAAAAAACAGTCAAAAAATAAGAACGACTAATTCACTCAATCTTACTCATTATTTCGTTTTCAAAATCCATTTTAACTCTTGTTTATTTTAATTTTACGTTAACGTAAACACAAGTAAAACCGATAAATGAATTGACCTGATTTGACTCAAGAAAAAAACTTGACGTTTATCGCTTAATAGCGTTCTTGACTGTGTTGCGGGCACCTGCGAAGATATTAAAAGTTTTCGTTGAAAATAAACAGGAAACGAAAGTATGAACCGAATGCTTACCGAGTTTGTTTTGTTTCTGATTTGGTCTTATGTCTCGTTAGTTTGATGTCCTGGTACTACGTCTTCATGGTGGTGTCTGCAAATGGATGTTGATTTGGGGTTCCTTCAGAATGAATGTTTGTAAAGCGTGGTGTGTGAAAGTTGGTTTGGTTGTCTGGTTGTTTGGGTATGTGTGTTGTATACTCGGCTGTACCTGAAAAGAAAATAGAACGAGAATTTAGACGAATTTTCAACCTACCAAAATTAAAAACCTAAAATGAAAAATAAGAGAAAAAAAAGGGAGGAACAAAATAATAGCCGTCATGGCTTCTACTTGGCAAAGCACGTTTGATTTGATGTTTATGCATAAATAATAAATACTCAATGGCTGGTTGTCATGGATAACCCGAAAATAGAGTGCCATGTAGGCGACATCGACAAGTGGTGGACAATAGATACCACTTAGAAGGCCGGTGGATTATATGCGCGGTAGGGAAATGTTTATTTTACGTATTTGTTTTATTATTTATTATTTATTGTTTGTTTTTATATACATATGTTTGAGAATTGTTGTGTGTTAATTTATTATTATGTATGTAAGTATTTATGTTTTATCTTATTTATTTTCATGTAGGTATAGTAGTGTTAGGTCAAGTATCGTTGTAGAACTATCTTATTATTCATTTATTTATATATTTTATTTATATGTTTATTTATTAATCTAGTTATTCATAAGTGCAATATGTTAGGTATTTAAGTTGTAGAGTTTTAATAAAATAATTATTTATTTTTATTAGGTTAAGTTATTATTGAGTATTAATGTTATATGTTTCGTATCGTTTATATTTATTTATTATTATTGTAGAAATGTTTATGTATATACGCGCAATATAACACCGGGTTTCCAATGTAAAAAGAGGTTAGTCATTTCCGAGCCTGAAGCCTGCCAAGAAAAAAGCTTTTGAGCCAATAAAGAAATCCGACTGGCGAGCTTAAGGCCATCTAGAGGGAAAGTAAATATTGAATGATTGGCAAGGAAATAGGGAACCGTTCGACTTTGAAAATCTTTTCTAAAGTCAAAGTCGAAAAAGTTCGGTTCGTGGGATTTTTTGGTGTAGGTTCTAAATTCGAAATTATTTTTTTTCTTGGTTTCAAATTCAAATAATTCTCGTTTTTTTTGAAAAATTTAATAGTGCACGATTGACGAAACAAAATAAAACGAAATAAAAATAAAAAGGAGAACTGGTGAAGCTGGTACTGGTGTATATATGTATATATATATATATATATATATATATATATATATATATATATATATATTTAGATTTTCAAGTTGTCTGGTGTGTGGGTAAAAGAGTCGTTTTGTGCAAAAATGTTTCTTGTATATTTTGTTCCGTATGGAGTGTAGTATTTTATATGTTTACATGTTTTAGGTATACCCCCTGGCGGTCCACGATAAGACAAAGAGGTCGTGGCCGCCCAACATTTTTTCTTGGTACCGCTGCTGAGGCATTGAAATACTGGAAAACCACTTTTAAAACAACAACAAAAGCCGAATAAGACAACGACAACAAGAGTCTGGAGAATAAGCGGCCCGTGGGAGTCCCGGGTCCCTCAAGTAACAATTTAATTTAATTGGGGGAAGGGCAAAATACAAAGAGGGGGTATAGCCAAACCGACTATACAACAGCAACGAAAATTTGGACAACAACAAGTGCATGTAAAATTTCCAAACGAAGAGTCCAACAAACATTTGAAGAAGGTATCGGGTGCCCGAGTCGAGAGAAAAAAGCAAAAATTTACCACGAAGTGAGGCCGAACACACGGTCGGTACTTATGTCTGCTGCCAAGGTGGCGGAGCGCCAAAGTGGCTGAAATCGATACTGAATGCTGTGGTCCTGTACTAGTTTTAAGTTCATATTTTGGGCGTGATTTTTTTTGTTTTTTTTTTATTTTTACTATTTATTTTATTCGTTTTTTTTTATATAATTTTTTTTCTAAATTCCTAAAGTTTTTTCTTAAAACAGAAAAAATAGAAACTTAAACTGTGCCAGTTTGTTAATAATTGTGCTACAAAGATGAATGGAGGCTTTCTGAGCTCAGCATAATGTGCACAAGAATGTCGCATTCAAAGATTTTCACTGATACCAGTTTTTCAAAAATTGTCGACATGGTTTGATGTCGACTTTCCAATGGAAACGGCGTTAAATGGGAAATTTCTTCAAAAAAAAATTTATTAAAAAAAATATTATACAGCTTGTGATAAATATCATTTGTAATCAGAAAATATATGCTTCATGGCTGTATGGCTATTAATATATGTAGATGAAATCCTATAAATATACCAAGAGTTTCTGACAAAATCAGAAATTGAAAAATTCTTCGTGTATTTGGTAACGTTACTTCTATATGAATAGACATACAGCTACAAATTAAATATTTCCTGCTCACAAATTATATTTACCACGAAGCTGTCTCGTTATATTTTTAATAAAAAGACAATTTTTGAAAATTCCCAATCAAAAGTTATTTCACTTCAATAAAAATCTGAAATGTAGGAAAAATGTACCCAGTTCACTTACCAGATGTTGTTGGTGCCACTGTCTCGCAGCTAGTTCCAGCCCTGCTCATGAGCTGCTCCCTTGAAATGCCATCGGGCATGTGTTCTTCTATGAAATATTCGGAGTGTAAACCCCTCTTCTCACCCAAAATGCGGTCGAGCTCACTAGAACAAAATTTAACAAAAAGTTTAAAAACAATGTTTCTCAATTCAATTGAGAGAGTACACAGTGCATACCTCTCGAAGGGGCATATTAGTCTATCCCGCCCCGTTTTGCTATTATGCAGCTTGGTTTGCTTGTAGCGGCGCGGCGCTCCAAACTTGGTATTTGCCCTGAACTTGAGCAACACTGAAGTGTGAAGTTATACCCCTCCTTTTCCAGCTCGGCTGCTATAATGGTCCACATTTTTTTTTTGCTTTTCAGGCTGCAAGTCTTTCCTACTTTGGGGAGCAAAATTTCTAATTGAGCCAGCAAAAATTTTGCTGGCGCTTCAACCCAAACATCTTTGGTGGCATTCTCTTCACCATTCGTACCAACAGCTGCAATCTCTTCGTCACTATAACTCTCGTGTATTGCTGGAACTTCCTGTTCCTGGTAATTTTCGTCTGAAATAAAAGGAAAATGTTGGATTTTGAAAGAAATTGTTTTGCCATAAAAATAAAAACAAAATTCACCCACTCACCTGTTTGGATACGCCTAAAAGTGTTAGGCGAACACTGAATCTCAAAATTTTGCGCTTTCTTTTCCATTTTAAAGAAATTATTTCCTCAATTTCTTCCAAACAATTCAATTTTTCAACTTGATACTTAACGCGCCAAACCGAAACTTCAATTTGTTCTTGTTTTTTTTTTTCCAATTTGGCAGTCCAACTTTTCTGCCCACAGAAATTTAGGTGGCAGAAATTCGCAGGGTGGGGAAATTTTTTACTCTCTCGTGAGCACTCTCTTTTGTGCACTGCTGTGAAAAATCGCTGTGCTGGAACGACATTTGACTGACTTTCACCGACTTTCGGTGCATTTCGTGCGAATTTTCAGTAAAGAAACACACCTATATTTCCTTTAATGGAAAATAAAACGCATCACAAAGCACTGTGTGTATGTATAGAATAGATATGAGTTTTCAGATAAACGCAGAGCAAAATATTGTAAGACAAACTAAAATGTATAATTTTGCTAAAGCATTAGCATTAGCATTAATTTTTATTGAACTTAGTATATAATATGTACAATTTGCTTAGATTTACTTAAAGTTAACAATGTAGGTATTTATATGTTGTTGGCACAGAGGGGGCCTAACGTTCTTACATTGACTAAGATAAAAAAAAAAAAAATAATTAAAATTAATTGTTGCTGTGGTTGGTTAATTTCCTCGTCTGTCGTTTTCTTCTCTCGGATTGTTCAAGTCCGGTTGTCACTGTGTTTAGATGGGGAGGGGTGAGGGTGGGAGGTTGGTGGCTCCTAGCCACGGTGGTATGCTGACCCTGGGTCAGCATAGAAGTTAATGTTCACTTCATCACTTGTAGGGATAAGATCCTCATCCAGAAGTTCCATTGCTAGAAGGTACCGCGGGCTGGGATGTCTTGGCTGGCTTATGATGCTCCTTATTAGGGGATTCGGGTGGTCGGTCATGTTTCGCAGACATCTACGGCTGGAGTCGATGAGGTACCTGTCTAGTTGTACTATTTTCGCTTCTTCGTAGATTCTCCTGTTGCTGACGTGCTTCCTTCGTGTCCTGTCATAATGTAGTCCTGTGCAGATCCGCAGAATCTTCCGCTCGAGAACTGCCAGTTTGTTCATGTGGGTTTTTGTTGCCGTGTACCAAGTAGGGAAACAGTACGTGATCACAGGCCGAATGAGCTGCTTGTAGAGAAGTAGTTTCGTCTTCTGGCTCAGCCCGTTGTTCTTTCGCATTAGTGGATGGATGCGGTGAAAGGCGAAGTTGGCTTTCCTTAGTACAGCAGCTGCATGCGGGTTGAACCTGTGTAATTCGTTGAACTGTACTCCCAGGTATGTACTTCACATTGTTTTTGGCCGTTAGTTGAGTACCATCGAGTAAGGAGATCTTGGAACTTCTACACTTTTTGGCTGAGCGTCCTCTTGCGTACCCGGGTCTGGTGCATGGTCGTCTAAAGCATATTAGCTCAGATTTGGCTGAGTTTACTTTGAAGCCCCAATGCTGGTAGTACTCGCAAAGCTGTCTAACGTGGGCTTCAACTCTTCTGGCAGCAATCACCGGGGACATGGACTTGGCGTATGTGAGGGAGTCATCTGCAAACAGCAGAGTTTGTGCGTCTTCTGGCTGTGGTTGGTCTGATGTGTAGATGTTGAACAAGAACGGTCCTAGCTTGGATCCTTGTGCAACTCCGGCGTTGATTGTCCTTGTTGATGACTGGCAACTTCCTATTTGAACGAAGAATGACCTGCAATGAAGAAAATTGTATATTATCTTAATTAGTGCCTGTGGAAAATTTAGTTGGAAGAGTTTATGCACTAGTCCTTGAATCCAAACACTGTCAAATGCTTTCTCGATATCGAGAAGGCATGCAACAGTGACTTGATGGCAATTCAAAGAAGAGGCAATGTCGTGCTGAAATTTAATAAGAGGATGTAAGGTGGAGTGTTTTTCACGGAAGCCGAACTGTGTGTCTGGTATGATGTTGTTGTTGCTGCAGAAGGATTTCAGCCGTGTCAGTAGAAGCTCCTCTAGTATTTTGCTCATGTTGCTCAAGAGAGAAATGGGTCGGTATCCAGAGACGTCTTTGTTGTTGGATTTCTTGGGGATTGCAACAATCTTCGCTGTTTTCCATTTGTTGGGAAAATAGCAGTTGTTGATGCAATTATTAAGGATAATTGCAAGGAATATCGTCACTGATTGGGGTAGCCTTTTGAGGATGAATGTGGATATCTTGTCCGGTCCTGTTGACTTTTTGGGGCGGCTTCTGTGTAGGAACTGTTGAATTTCTTCAGGAGTGGTGAGCTCAAGGTTGTCTGTTGGATCGCTGGACGGATTATCATCGCTGAATTGAATGGTCTGTTGGGGAGCTTGTGCGAGTTGAACTGAGGAGTTGACTTCTTCCAAAAATGCAGGGTCCAAGGGTGGATTTGGTTTGAAGTGCTCTTCAAAGAAGTCCGCAAATCCTTTGGCCTTATCCGCGTCGGTTGAAGCTTCGCCATGGGCTGTTGTTATGGTTTCCGGCATGGGGTTTTTTTTTCCTATAATCCTGTTGATTTTTTGGAAGGTGTCGGGTCCTGGCTTAATGGATTGAAGCCTGTTTTGAAGAAGAATGTCGTTGTGGTAGTTCACTGCGTTCCTGAACATGATGTTTACGCATCTGAGCTCGCTGGAGACGGCCTGGTAGTTGCTGTTGATGGTGTTCATTTCTCGTTGTTGAATACGTTGTAGCAACTTCCTTAAGTGTTGTCTATGGTGGTAAAGTTTCTGGATGTAGTCCGGCAGGTGCTCGTATCTATCCCGGGAGGTTCTTGGCTGCCTTTGCTTCTCAAGCGAAGATTCAATTACGTTTTCCAGATTGTCAATTGCTGAATTAATTTCCTCATTCCGGAGGTTTGTGTTGGTTGGCGGTAGTGTGATACACTCGTCGACGTCTCTTTGGAGTTTAGCAGTGTCTAGCTTTTTGTAGTTGACAAAACCCACCTCTGGTTGGTTCACAGAGATTATCTGGTGCCGGAGGTTGATTGAAAGAAGGACGGCCTCATGATCTGAATCGCTGGTTAATGTCGTGCAGACGAAGTTTCGGAGCTCTGGGAGGATAAATATCAGATTGGATGTTGCGAGGAAGAAGTCGAGCGTCGATGGTGTCCTTGGGAAGGTGGGTTTGGGTTGCGACACTACTACCAGAGAGTGATGGTCAATATTTTCATCCAGCCAATTGACAATTGCGTTCCCGTAACTGTTGTCTTGTGTATCCATCCATCTTCGGTGTCTGGCGTTGAAGTCTCCTCCAATAAGTCCATAGGTGCTTCTGCATAATATCCTGTTCAAGGTATGGAGATCGTCTCTAATATCTGATGCTGTTGCCTTGCATTTGTTGTAGATGCTGATGACTGTAAGCGTCTCATCTGATCCCAGTTGGATTGTGATGGCGGTGGCTTCAAAACATCTTAAACCAGTGATTATTACTTCACTGGCACTGCTGGATATTTTGTTGCTTATGAAGACGGCAGTTCCTCTCCTTCCCTCTGTCTTATCTCTCCTGAATGTTTTGTAATTGGCGACTTCAATGTTGTTTCTCTTGGTGACGTTCGTTTCACTTACGAGCGCTAAGTCCGGGCTGTTTTTCTTCATGAACAGGTTGAAGGCTGTTCTCTTTTCCCGGCTGTATAACGAGTTAACGTTATAAGCCACTAAACGCAGTTTGTTGATGCGCACTACGCGCTGCATAGTTGGAATATAAAAGCGGCAAGAGCCACGGATTTGTTTTCTTCGGTCAGTTGATTATAGTTGGAGGAAACAGATTTCTTGGCCTTCTTCATGACTGTCGAAAGATCGGATCCATATATGCGTTTGACCTCATTTTCCAGGTTGGGTTGCTTTTGTTGCTGTTGGATGACTTTGGTGGGAGCTGGTACCTTCGTTGACGGGGCTGGAGTGTTTCTCGGTTTGGGAGCTGGGTGGTTTCTTGCTGCTGGTGCTGTATTTTTCCTGGCAATGTCTGCATAGCTGAACGTCGGTTTGGTGAAGGTGCAGGCTGACCTTGCAACAAATTGTTGCTGCACTTTTTTGCTTTCAAGTGCCTGTTTCCTCTCAGTTTGCTTGGCTTTGAGTACAGGGCATCCTCTGAAGCTGGCTGGGTGTCCTTCGGTCTTGCAGTTCGCGCACCAGACATCTGGACTGGAGACATCCTTGCGTTTGCATTCACCCGGTAGATGGCTGTCCCTGCACTTCACGCAGACGTACTTCATTCCGCAGTTAACAGCAACGTGTCCAAATCGTTGGCAGTTTCTGCATTGTACTACATCGTTCGATTTTAGCTTTTCCCAGTAGACCTTTTGGTTCATCAGCAGCGTTTTGGAGTAGATGTCGGCGATGTCGCAGGTTTTGGTTAGCTCAACCACGAAACAGTTGAACAGCTTGGTTGCAGTCTTCTTCGATTTGAAGATTGAAACTTTGATGACTGGCAGTCCTTCGGTTCTAAGTTCCTCTTCGACTTCTATGGCGGTGTAACTGTGATGGATTCCTTTCAACATCATCAAAGTTTTCCTGTCTTCCTTTGGTGTGAAGGAAAGGTTCTGGATCTTCTTTTCCTTGAGGAATGTCCGTATTTCATCGTAGTCCTTACGCGCTGTTGTGTTAATGATTGTTTTGGTGGTGTTCAGGTTTTTCAGTGTGAAGCCAAGTTGTTTTCCTTTGCCGAATCTCCGAATTTCAGCAATGTTTCCCGAGAACACTATTATGGGTGGCATACCGATCTTCTTGGTTGCTTCCTTGGCTGTTCCATTTGTGTTTGTTGATGGTGTGGGGTGATTGTCCGTTGTTGTCTTCTTGCCTGTTCCGTTTGTGCTTGTTGATGTGGTGGGATGATTGTCCGCTGTTGTCATCTTGGCAGAGGTTTTAGCAATTTCCGTGCTTGCCTCATTTTTGTCAGCTTTTTTCTTTTTCGGGACCTTACTCATGGGTGCCTTCTTAGCCCTTTTCTTTCCAGTGGTCTGCTCTGCTTCGGCTGAGTTGCTGTCAGTGTCTGACATTTCCTGCTCATCTCCTGTTAGGCAGACCATTTCGTCTTCCGCTGGCTGGGCTTCTTGGTAGTCGTCCATGATTTGAACTTGTACTACTGGCTGGGGATTTTGGTAATCGTCCATGAGTTGCACCTGTATTTCCTGAACGAGATTGCTGAGTTGTGACCTGCTTTCAGGTCCAAGGTCCTCTGCTACTCGCTTCAAAAGAGCTGCAATTGCCAGGTATGCTGTCTCGTGTGTGAATTTTTCCTCCATTATGTTCATTATTCTGGAAATAAAGAAACAAAGAAAGGATTCCTGGAAATGGTGATTAGTAAAATATTATAATTAGCAATTTCCAAGAAATAGGCTGGTATGTTGTATTTATTGCCCCACACAATATTTTGAGAAAAACCTTGTGCAGGCAAGTTGATGATGAAAAGGTGATTAGTCCGTCGGGGGAAATCTAATTTTAATTACCATAGGGTAATAAAAATTAATCGCCTTCCAGAAAATGACCCTTCGGTGATTAGTCGGATTGTCCTTCCAGGTAGCTGGCAGGTAGTCCGGGCTCAATCCGTTTTTGGTGGTTGTTTAAATTATCCGTGCACACGTCCGTGTTGTCTGACTGACTGCGACTGAATGTGAATTTTGCTAAAGGTAACTACACCGACTTAACTAATTATTTCGATGTTATCAATTGGTCTAGTGGGGAGAGTACGATAACTTTGGCGACAAAAAATAATAACGGTTTTTGGTGGAGGGGATCAATACAAGCATTTTTTACTACGGGAGGGGGGGGTCTATCTCCCCCCGTTAAGCGGGAGGGGCAATTTTATAAAAATTGACTTAAAATCTAAAAAAAAAAATATTGTAGAACAACGGGAAAACTTACAGATACAATTTATACTTTTTATGAAAGCCAGAAACTTGCACTTTATAATAAATTTTAAATGAAGTTGTTTCAATTTATAGTTTTTGAAATAACTGACTTCAAAGTCAAAATTTACGAAAAAAAATTTTAAAAAATCACTTTGAGTATTATGTTTCTCGTGATTACAAATGCCAATAAAAAAAATTTTGATGTAGTTAGTTGCTTCAATAAATTTTTTATCAAACGATATAAATTACTTTTTTCTAAAGTTTTTGAGATAATTGAAAAATAGTAAAACTATATTTCTTTTTTAAAATCAAATTTTAAAAGAAACTTTTCATATAAAAAATTTGCACCCCAAAGCTTATGAGGAGCAACCCCCTGCATGCATCTCACTGCTTGCATCGTAAATCTCATGTATAATTTTGTGATTTTAATACAGTTTATTCGGTTATTTAGTGTTTCTTTTTTCTATACGCACATCGTATCTACTTTCAGCATAAATTTTAATGATAAGTTCATCTTTGTGAGTCGAGTAAGGCAATTCATTTAGCGTAATCCAGAATGCACCACGAGGAGGTAGAATTGCATAGCATTCCGCGTCCCAGTAAGTCAGTTATTAAGTTAGTCAGATTTTAAGTAAGTCAGGAGTTAGTAAAAAATAGTCACGTTAATTTTCAATGTGTAGAAGATATGTAAGTCTCGTCAATGAATTCATCGTCCGTACTTGTGTCACTGTTGAGTTCGTTAAGTTCGTCATTGATGGTCAAGAGCCGAGGTTGCTTTGGCGGTAACACATTTTCTAGGCGTTCACTGCTAAGGTCGGGAGGGTCGAAGTTTTTTAGTTGCAGACCCACACTTTCTTTTCCATCAACCAAACATGGATATACTTTTTTTACATCTAGTAAAAATTCCATTATTTGGGATTCAAAGTCGTCCTTGTATTTTTCCAGGCAGTATTTTCTATAAAAGAAAAGTGCCATATATTGATGGATGTGCTCTGTTGTTTTGCGGCATAAAATTGTTTTTTTCAGAAGCTTGTTCTGATTTTCAAGATCATTTATTGTGCTATATTTATCGGTTTTGTCAACATATTCTCCTTTGCTGTGGTTCGTTACATCATGACTTGTGGAACTGGAGAACATTTTTTCCACGCCTATGTATTGTCGTGCGCTGTCGGTACAGATGCGACTAGTGTTGGGGTTGACGTATTTATGGATATAAGGCCACAAATCTTCCTTACATTTGGAGTTCACTTTAAAAAAACGTCCGATCCTATCTTCTTTGCAATATAGTCCCAACACTACAATTGTCATCTGCTCAGTAACACGGCCTCTGTGGTACTTCCTTTTTGTCAAAAACGTTTCATCGATTTGAACCGTTTTTCCTTCCCCGCCAATATTAATATCAATATGGGATGATATTATTTCGGCTATTTCCCGACAATAATTAAAATAATCTATGATGGTAGATTTACTTAATTTATTTTTGCTATCGTGATTCCGCCAAGCGATTAAATGCTAATTTGAAAATTTACAAAAATATTTAAAACAAAATACTTAAATTATAACTTATGATTTATTTAATTTACCTGGAAAACCGTGTTTACAGGCATTTTAATCACGAAAGAGATTATAATTGTCAGCACTTCGTGTATTTCTAGCCGACATTGAGGCCCATGAAAAAATGTTCCCGTTGATGGGTTGACTGTGTTTCTACACGCTTTGTCACCTTTTTTTTGAGCTTTTTTTTGAACATCGCCAAAACCAACCGAACTTAGCACTTTTTGAATTTTCCACACAGAGGAGGAGTAGATGTTTTAGAGGGAATTAACCCGATGTCCTCTAAAAACGCGATACTTTTTTCACTTGTTGACACTAAATCCCCAAACGAACAAAAAATCGAAAAATTTTTTAATTTAGGGTGAAGAAGTGGATGCATAAACTGTCATCAGAAAAGAAACACCTTATTCTTGCAAACTTTAAATAAAGAATGGCCATGCGGAAAGCTGTTGCATACGGAAATTGATTGCTATTTTCATATTTAGCATGACTAGCTTAATCCTGCGGAAAAAAGGGTTAAAATAATGAGTCCCCGCAAAGCGGGCCATGCGGAAAGTTGTTGCATACGGAAATTAATTGCACATAAGTACCTGTCTTATGAATTTTTATACTTTCACTAGTCTATTTCCTAACATTATTGTAAATTCGTACGTATTTCCATAATTTTTTGAAAATAATGCATACTTCAATAGTTTTACTATTTTTCAATTATCTCAAAAACTATAAGACATAGAAAAAAGTAATTTATATCGTTTGATAAAAAATTTATTGAAGCAACTAACTACATCTAATTTTTTTATTGGCATTTGTAATCACGAGAAATATAGTACTCAAAGTGATTTTTAAAATTTTTTTTTTCGTAAATTTTGACTTTGAAGTCAGTTATTTCAAAAACTATACATTGAAACCACTTCGTTTAAAAATTGTTATAAAGTGCAAGTTTCTGACTTTCATAAAAAGTATAAATTGTATCTGTAAGTTTTCCCGTTGTTCTACAATATTTTTTTTTTTAGATTTTAAGTCAATTTTTATAAAATTGCCCCTACCGCCTAAACGGGGGGAGATAGACCCCCCCCTCCCGTAGTAAATGCTTGTATTGAACCCCTCCACCAAAAACCGTTATTATTTTTTGTCGCCAAAGTTATCGTACTCGTGCCGTCTAGTGCTCTTTCAGGTTCCGAAATTAACGAAAAATTTCTTAGCATAAGCCGAGTTTTATTGGGAATCTATATTCACTTATATTCACTTGAGCAAAACATCGCAAAACATCGCTCATGGAAAAACAACAACTCTTAAGTGAATATAAGGGAATAGCGTAAGTGGACAAAAAAACTCACTGGTTGGTAAATGGATTTTATGTGAAAGTGAACTTGGTAAGTGAATATAGCCTTTATGTGGCAATTCATTGAGACTCACAAGTGAAGTGAATAAAACTGAATGTAAAAATTCCCAATAAAACTTGGCTATTGTTTACTATGATATTTTATTTGATATTCTTATACCGCTTAAGAAAATTTTTTTCGTTCAAAAGCATCCATGGTATAATAAGCGTTTGTTCAATTTAAAAACGTTAAAAATAAAGCGTATAAAACGTTTAAAAAAGATAGCTCGAAGGCCTACAAAAATAGTTTTTCACAATTTGCGTCGCGAATTTGAATTCTTGTACAAATTGTTGTACAAACAATATGTCTTAAATTTTTTTTAAAGATTTTTTAAATTTTTTATTTTATGGCATACCCAAAAATATGGAACTGAATGATGAAAAGTCGAATACAACAGATTTCACATGCGAATTATTTTCAAGGTTCTTTGAGTCTGTTTATGTTAATCACTCGAGAGTTTATTTTTCATCAACAAAATAGTAATTGCCTCCAATGTGAACGTAGGTGGCTTTGAAATTTCCGAGCTCGATGTAGTAAATGGTAGGTATACTATCCTTAAAATCGGATTTCAGTTCTGATCCTGACGGGTATATATTTTGAATTCAAAAAGCCCAGCACTAGTAACATTTTACTTTTCGTAACGTAAGAAACCAAGCCAAGCCAAGCTAAGCCGTTTAAATTTCAGTTAACTTTTGACTTTGGCCAAGAAGTAACTTTTCTCTGTGAATTCATTGTGAAAGTAAAAAAAACATACCTACATACATTAATATTTATTAAAAAAAAAATCAAAATATCAAAACATTCTTTTCTTAAATATATATCTATTCTGTGAATTTCACTATTTCAAACGGTATGTAGTTAAATGTGTTTACTGATATTTTATAGTTTGCCTTCTTTGATGATTTAGGAATTTGATGCGCAAGAGATGGATTGTGGCATTTAATGTGTGATTTGGAGCACGAAGTACAAGTCGTCGAAATTCATGCCACCCATTTGCTGCTCTTTCTTTTTGTAACTTTTGTTTTGCTGGAAAATATGGATAGTTGCGAATATATAATTATGTATGTAAGGATCATTCCCTTTTAGGTTCATAATAATATTCTTTTAGGTAGATTTCAGCAGAAATATTTAATCGCAGTGATTCGGCACTGAGATCAAGAAATAGATTACGGAGTCACGCGCTGTAATGGCACGTGAACTGATGATTGAGGATTTCATATCAGAGCAAAGTTTCAGATAATTGGAGCAAATTCAACAACACTGTTTTTTTATGAACATGATAAAGTTTTAAAGCGAATTTCCTCGAGCCTTAAGCCTTTAGAAGTCTTAAGCACGGGTCACACACGGCTGGTTGCCAGCGGCAAGTCGAGAAGCCGCTACTGCCAGCAGCTAATCAGCTTTGTGTGACCATGAAATTCACCACACTCGCTGGCAGCCGGCGAGTAATTAGCAGCGGCTGGCAAAGTTGAACATGTTCAACTTTTGGCTGCTGGCAGCGACTGGCAAAATGAAAAATACTGATGCACTTTCTATTTAACTATTGTTCATTGGAAATTTCTGTCAAATATCATAAGTTAGGTTAGGTTGGGTTAAAAATGGCTGTCAGGAATACAACTGACACACTTAGACCAATATTAGGTCCATTGTGATACCATTCTTCAGAATTTCTAAGAAAATGTTATTTGTCTTTATTATTTCTTCTACAGAAGATATTTAATTTATCGCTGTTAACAGGTATATATCTAAATGAGTGGAGAGTTTCATATTTTACCCCAAATCATAAGGTAGGTTCAAAGCAAAATAAACAAAACTACAGAGGTATATCAAAATTATCAGCTATTCCAAAACTATTGGAATATATTGTAACTAATAAAATTTATTTTGACATTAAGGAACAAATATTTACTTGCCAATACAGTTTTGTTTCTGGTAGAACAATTTCTACTAACTTAGTGTCATTTAACAAGTACCTTTTCGACTCTCTCGAATCAGGACATTCAAGTTGACGTAATCTTTACAAATTTCAAAAAAGCTTTTGACACTGTTTGTCATGAAATTCTTCTTGAGAATATAAAAGTTTTTGGAATACATTCCTTATTATTTGAATGGATAAAAAGTTATTTATCAAACAGAAAACAAATAGTCAAATTGAATACTTTCTTTTCCAGGCAAATTAATGTTCTATCTGGTGTTCCCCAAGGAAGTCATATAGGACCCCTACTTTTTAATATTTTCGTGAATGAAACTCCTCACCTTCTTCAAAATCCCAAATACTAAATGAACGCTGTTGATTTCAAAATTTTCAAGATCGTTAGTTGTTTAAGGGCATTTTTCTTCACTAAAAGTTCAAGTCAACTGGAGGATTTTTATTGGTCGCGTTCTTCGCACCTTGACTTCGAAAATTACTGTCAGTTTTCGTCGCTCTGATTGGTCAAAAGTGTCAGAAGTTTCAGCTGACATTTAGCTGACAGTTAGATTTTTCAGATTTTCGAACATAGATTATCAGATGGAAAAAAGCAGTCTGAAAATTTTTAAAAAAAGTTCTAGCTGTCTAACAGAGTAATTTTCTTACTATTCATTTCCACTTTATTTCTTTCTTGGTTATGTTTGCACGTGCTAAACGGCTTTCTAAAAATTATAGTTTCCAATTTTAATTAAATGCCAAGATATTGGATGCAGTATCAAAATGAGATCGTCCAAGTGGACGTTTCTGAAGATGAATTTCTTCAGATACAAAATGGTAAGTTGAATTTAAAAAAAAAACTAGAAACAAAACTATTCAATGAAAATTTTTTTAGATCCAGAATTTGCGAGGGCGTTTATGGAAACTAGTTTCGTGCACAAAGAATTTATTGATGGTACGTATGTTTTATTTTCCTTTGGTAAAAAGTAATGTGTCTTTTTTGTAGGAATGGAATCAGGATTATGTGTAAAACAACGGCCGCAACAACCCTTTTTATTGCAGTATCTGGCGTTGCGACATCTAAATACTTAAGACATCGGAACCTTCCTTTTGAAAAACCAAACGCTCTTTCGATGGTTACTCTTGCGCTGCTAAGAGACGTGTTGAAACGTGACTGAGCCGCAGTTAGGTGCCCATTGTCGCGAAAAGGAGTTTGAAGGCTTGTGGAAAGCGGGTAAGCAGAATCACCTACTAAGTGAAACTCTGGTGGAATGAGATCCGTTATTCTACTACAGAGCTCACTGATTCTAAACACTCTCGCGTCATGCAGCCGTCCTGGTGCTCCAACGCAAGCGTCTGTGAAAACTGTTCTTTGATCAGAAACAGCTATAAAAAAGGTTTCAAAATTTCTGTTTCAATTTATAGGTTTCATCTTATTACCTTGCAAAATAATCGAATGGGTGTTTTTCCGATTATAATAATCAACGGTGTTTGGATTTGGGTTGCTTCATTTGAATGTGGCATCCATCAATGGCTCCAATAATCCCAGGAATCTTTCCATTAGATTTTTCTTGGAAGCACTGTAACAGAATTATTTTATAAACACAATAGACTTTCCCATCAATTTATCAATCTTTTGTTTCTTACGTTGGATATGTTCTCGTATTCGTTTCGAGCAGGCCACTTTACATAATCTTCCGTCAGATCATTTATTATTTCCACTATTTCCATGAAAATAGAATGTGCATTGCTTTTGGTTAAATTGAACCTATCACCGGCAGACAAAAAACTTTCCTGCTTGGACAACATCCAAACAGTAAAAAGTAGCTTCTTCTCTAAATCTGTTTTTCCTGCCACGGTTTCAACTTTCCTCAAAAAATCCTGTAAAAGAATTTGTACTTTAGCTTAATTTTTTTTTTGTTAGGAAACTTACACTAAAACATTCTCGACTCATTCGGAAATGTTGTCGAAATTCTTCGTCTGAATACGATGGAATGGTATCCTCATAAAAGTTTAAATTCCTAGTGGCTTCATTCTGCAGGCCAAACATTTCGGGATCGCTCAATAGCCGTGAAGACACCATCAAATCGTTTTCTACATAGGCAGCTACTTGGCCTGCCGTACAGAAAAAAACAGTCAAAAAATAAGAACGACTAATTCACTCAATCTTACTCATTATTTCGTTTTCAAAATCCATTTTAACTCTTGTTTATTTTAATTTTACGTTAACGTAAACACAAGTAAAACCGATAAATGAATTGACCTGATTTGACTCAAGAAAAAAACTTGACGTTTATCGCTTAATAGCGTTCTTGACTGTGTTGCGGGCACCTGCGAAGATATTAAAAGTTTTCGTTGAAAATAAACAGGAAACGAAAGTATGAACCGAATGCTTACCGAGTTTGTTTTGTTTCTGATTTGGTCTTATGTCTCGTTAGTTTGATGTCCTGGTACTACGTCTTCATGGTGGTGTCTGCAAATGGATGTTGATTTGAGGTTCCTTCAGAATGAATGTTTGTAAAGCGTGGTGTGTGAAAGTTGGTTTGGTTGTCTGGTTGTTTGGGTATGTGTGTTGTATACTCGGCTGTACCTGAAAAGAAAATAGAACGAGAATTTAGACGAATTTTCAACCTACCAAAATTAAAAACCTAAAATGAAAAATAAGAGAAAAAAAAGGGAGGAACAAAATAATAGCCGTCATGGCTTCTACTTGGCAAAGCACGTTTGATTTGATGTTTATGCATAAATAATAAATACTCAATGGCTGGTTGTCATGGATAACCCGAAAATAGAGTGCCATGTAGGCGACATCGACAAGTGGTGGACAATAGATACCACTTAGAAGGCCGGTGGATTATATGCGCGGTAGGGAAATGTTTATTTTACGTATTTGTTTTATTATTTATTATTTATTGTTTGTTTTTATATACATATGTTTGAGAATTGTTGTGTGTTAATTTATTATTATGTATGTAAGTATTTATGTTTTATCTTATTTATTTTCATGTAGGTATAGTAGTGTTAGGTCAAGTATCGTTGTAGAACTATCTTATTATTCATTTATTTATATATTTTATTTATATGTTTATTTATTAATCTAGTTATTCATAAGTGCAATATGTTAGGTATTTAAGTTGTAGAGTTTTAATAAAATAATTATTTATTTTTATTAGGTTAAGTTATTATTGAGTATTAATGTTATATGTTTCGTATCGTTTATATTTATTTATTATTATTGTAGAAATGTTTATGTATATACGCGCAATATAACACCGGGTTTCCAATGTAAAAAGAGGTTAGTCATTTCCGAGCCTGAAGCCTGCCAAGAAAAAAGCTTTTGAGCCAATAAAGAAATCCGACTGGCGAGCTTAAGGCCATCTAGAGGGAAAGTAAATATTGAATGATTGGCAAGGAAATAGGGAACCGTTCGACTTTGAAAATCTTTTCTAAAGTCAAAGTCGAAAAAGTTCGGTTCGTGGGATTTTTTGGTGTAGGTTCTAAATTCGAAATTATTTTTTTTCTTGGTTTCAAATTCAAATAATTCTCGTTTTTTTTGAAAAATTTAATAGTGCACGATTGACGAAACAAAATAAAACGAAATAAAAATAAAAAGGAGAACTGGTGAAGCTGGTACTGGTGTATATATGTATATATATATATATATATATATATATATATATATATATATATATATATTTAGATTTTCAAGTTGTCTGGTGTGTGGGTAAAAGAGTCGTTTTGTGCAAAAATGTTTCTTGTATATTTTGTTCCGTATGGAGTGTAGTATTTTATATGTTTACATGTTTTAGGTATACCCCCTGGCGGTCCACGATAAGACAAAGAGGTCGTGGCCGCCCAACATTTTTTCTTGGTACCGCTGCTGAGGCATTGAAATACTGGAAAACCACTTTTAAAACAACAACAAAAGCCGAATAAGACAACGACAACAAGAGTCTGGAGAATAAGCGGCCCGTGGGAGTCCCGGGTCCCTCAAGTAACAATTTAATTTAATTGGGGGAAGGGCAAAATACAAAGAGGGGGTATAGCCAAACCGACTATACAACAGCAACGAAAATTTGGACAACAACAAGTGCATGTAAAATTTCCAAACGAAGAGTCCAACAAACATTTGAAGAAGGTATCGGGTGCCCGAGTCGAGAGAAAAAAGCAAAAATTTACCACGAAGTGAGGCCGAACACACGGTCGGTACTTATGTCTGCTGCCAAGGTGGCGGAGCGCCAAAGTGGCTGAAATCGATACTGAATGCTGTGGTCCTGTACTAGTTTTAAGTTCATATTTTGGGCGTGATTTTTTTTGTTTTTTTTTTATTTTTACTATTTATTTTATTCGTTTTTTTTATATAATTTTTTTTCTAAATTCCTTTTCTTGGTTGATTTTGTTTTTTTTTGGTTTTTCTTGTGTGTGTTTGTTTGTGCGATTTGTCGGTCAGCCAATTGCTGTCCGATAGCAAAAAGTAAGGGGGCCTCTGATAAGCCGGATTTTTCCTGCGGGGGCTGCGCTTTTTTTGTAACTTTTGGTGAGTCGATAAAATTGCGACATCGTCTACTATAGGGAGCTCCTTAGGTAGGACTTTTGTAGTCGGGGTGCGACCAATCCCCAAGTGCGTGCGACCAATCCAGGGTGGGAAAAGTCGGGTTTCAGTGGAATTGTTGGTTTCCCTAAAAGAAGAAAAAAAAAAAAATCGTTAAAAAGATCAAATAAGAATCAAGAAACACAAGAACCACAGGGAACTACAAAAATACAAAAACAACATAAAATTACAAAAGTACAAAAACAACAAAAAAAAACATAAAAACACAAAAACAATATATATATATACAGATAAGGTTGTAGATTAGTTTTAGGGTTACGTTTCTTTTATATCGCTTCATTGCTCTTTCTTGTTAATTTTTTTTTGTAGTTAGTTTCATTTTGGTTTTCATCGTTTAATTTTATTTTCCATTTCTTTGTTTTTTGTTTCCTTTATACTTTTATGATATTGTTTCATTACGCTTATGGTTGTTTATTAATAAGAATAAATAAGATTGTGCATCACGCCTTCCAAAATGATCCAAGATTTTTAATGTGGCATAAAGAAGCCCAATGATTGTGTGAGAGTAAAATTTCAGGGGGTTGTGACAGTGACGATGTGGCTGTGGTGAGTGGCACCTGACAGCCCATTCGCATAAGGGGGATCCCACCATCGTTGGCCGACGGGATCCCAGGTGGGGTGGGAAAAGGCCGCACTACACTCCAGCTATAGTGCCTAGGGTGAGGTGAGGTAATTTTTGTGGTGGTGGTAAATTTCCTTTTCGGCACGATATATGTTTTTGATATGAGGTTCCGCTCTGCGAGGGGGCAAGACCCCCCCATATCCGGCGAGCTAAGCCGTGCCTCGCAAGTGTGCCAGGCCTCCAAGTAGAGCATCCTTCCCCTTCACATCCTTCCTTCCCTTCATTTCACTTTCCTTTCCTACATACCTACCTTCCTGTTTCCTGTGTTGGTTCTGTTTCCTTACCTTATCCTCATCCTACCTTCCATATCCTTTTCCTACTTTCCGTTTCCTTTCCCATATTCCATCCAAATTTTCCATCCTCTCCTTTCCTACCTCCCTTAAACCCCCCTTATATCAAATGGCGCCCAGACGTGTTGTCCTAGTTTTTGTTTTCGTTAGTAAATTCCCATTTCCCTAGCAGTGACGTAACGAACCGTAAGTCATGTTCTGGAGAGCTTTTTAGCATGCCAGAACATTTGCGACGGGTGTTACGTTGTTGCTATTCCATATCTTTTTATGTACAATTGTTTATGTCTGGAAGTCTGAATTCGAATAAGTCTTCGAATGGAAGGTCTTAGACGAACCATTCAAATAGCGATTCGAATTCGGATTTCATCAGCATAAACAATTTCCTTCCCAATCAATCCTTAAAACGTTGTCATCCTAGGTCCAACACTTCGTAAGTCGTGATTTGGATAGCTCTTTAGCAAACCAAATCATTCGTGACGAAGATGTTGAGACTGAAGATGACAACAATATCCTTCCTAAGTAAACTGTATCTTTGTTGTCTAAAACGTTATATTTCACCTCACTCTAGTTAAAAGAGATCAATAAACGAAAAATTAAAGCTGTCAGGTGTTACCTCAACGCCAAAAAGTATCACCATAAGCCACTGAAAAACGTCACATAACAACCCCCAAATTAATGCATAAAATATACAAGTATACAAATACAATCACAAATATATATCAACACAACATTTTCAATAATCAATAAATAATATAAAACATAATATACATTACAAACATTTATTTGAATGGAAATGTGCTTCCCAAGTGTGAAAAGTTTAAATATCTGGGGTCTATGATCAATAGTGAAGCAACTTGTGATGACGACATCAATCATCGAGTAAGCGTAGGGTGGATGAAGTGGCGAGAAAACTCCGCTATCTTCTGTGATCGAAAAATGCCCCCTAAGCTGAAGGGAAGACTCTACACAGCAGTTGTCCGTCCAGCTCTGACATACGGTTCACAATGTTGGACAATGTACAAAAAGTATGAGAGCAAATTGACGGCAGCCGAAATGAAGATGCTTCGGATGACAGCAGGAGTAACAAAGCTTGATCGAATTAGAAGTACTAAGATCCGTGGAAGCCTTCATGTCAAAAGTACCATCTTGGACAAAATTCAGCACGACCGGCTCAGTTGGTATTGTCATGTTCAAAGGAGAGATCCGCAGAACCCCGTCAAAAAGGCAATATCGTACAACGTTTCAACAAATTCGCGACGAAAAAGAAAAGGCAGGCCAAAACACTCCTGGTACAAGCAAATGCAAAAACAGCAGCATTTGGTTGGCCTCAGACATGGAACAATCCAAAACCGGGAGGCTTGCCGACGATTTCTGAGGTCAACGCGGCGTACCCCACAGGCGGATCACTAGTGTGAAGCAGAAAAGTGGGAGAGTTGTGATCGCTTCAAGATCACTACTCGTAACGCCGAAAATGAAAAAGAAGAAGAAGAAGAATATACATTACAAACATATACACATACCTATAGCTTACAAACATATAAAATCAAAAAAAAAAAAATTTGGAAAAAATATACTATTGGTTAGCGTATAATTTGATTGAATGTTTTATTAGTATCGTTTTTTTTTTTGTTTACAGGTTGTGTTGTTTTATCATTTAGTTTTTTTAGTGTTAAGTTTCGTATTTACGTTGTTTTTGATACATTCGTTTTCTTATTGTTTTCTTTTAGGTTTTTGTTCATAGGTTTTAGGATAGTTTTTGTTTTCTTTGAATAGTTTAGATTAGTTTTTTTTTTCTTTTGATCATAGGGTTTAGTTAGTAGTTTTTTTTAATATAGTATTAGAACTTGTTAGTTCCTAGTTTCAGTTAGTATTTTAGTTTGAGTTTGTTGTATAGTTTTTTTTTGATTTTTAAATTGTTTTTTTTTTACGTCTATCGGTCCTTAGGTTTTAGTCGGTGAGTGTTAGATTCCTGGCATGAACACTAGGAAAGAAGATAAAAGGTTTAGCCCATATAGAGTAGAAGAAAAAAGTGGTATAGTTACCCGATCAGTTGCAAAGGCAAAAAAAATGTCGTTTGGTGGACGTTCTCCTGCTTCCAAGCTACCTCCATCTAATGCTGGTCCAGAGAGAAGTCAAGAGCTAGTGGATTTCTCGGTGCCTCCTCCTTCAGTTGATCCAAATCGTGAGTTCAGCGACACTTCTTTAGAGGCACCAACATACAGTCCTGTGAGCGGTGCAGGTGCAACATCTAATGGAGCTGTAAGAAAAAATAAAGAAAATATAATGGAAGTTAGGACTGAAGAGGGAAGATTGGGTGAAGGTAACGAGTGCGGAAGCAGGGGAACGATATCGGCGGAAGTAAGTTCAGCTATTAGCTCCGCAGTGGAATCAGCACACGAGTCACTGGCTCGTGAATTGAAGGAGCAATTGAACAAATCATTAGATGATAGGTTCAATGATTTATTAAATAGGTTCAACGCTACCATGTTGCAAGTGAGGCCTCCTTCCGATGAAAGGCAGGAAAGTCGTTGCGTCAGGAACCACAACAGCAACAACAATAACTCGAACACCGCACAGCATAGTCACTCTCAACTGAACCCGTCGTCTAGGACGTTCGTTCCAGTGACCCAACCAGCGGGAAACCCAGCTCCGATGTCAGATTATGGGACGTACCAGGCGCACTTTGTGCAACAACATGTGGAGTTCCAAAGAAATCCTCCAACGGGGTTCCGTCCACAGGCAGCGTACGGAAGCGGCCGATTAAAACCTGTTAGGATTGACAAGTGGGGGATAAAATTTACCGGCAAACCCGAGGAACTTACCGTGGAGGATTTCGTCTTTAGGGTGGAATCTCTGCAGTGCCAGCACGATTGCTCTTGGGCTGAGGTCTTGCGAGATTTTCATCTCCTCCTCTCGGGTGCTGCCTACGATTGGTTTTGGCAATAACAGCGATCCAACGGTCGGCCGGATTGGCCTATGCTGAAAAACGCTATCGCACGCCAATTTCGTAATTCGAAATCGGATTACGATATTGTGCGTGAGATAATGGATCGCAGGCAAAGCACCTGGGAGTCGAGCGACGAGTTCTTCGCCTCCGTCAACAAACTGAGATCTCAGCTCAAGATGCAGATCCCAGAGGACGAGCTGGTACGGATCCTAAAGAAAAATCTGAATGAGCGGGTCACGCAGCTGGTATACCCACAGAATATATACTCGTTGGATCAGTTGAGAGTGGCTTGCAAAGAAGCCGAATATGCGTTTCCGGTTAGGGACAATGAAGGTTGCAGGCAAAGTAGGCCCCAAAAGAAGTTTGCAGTGCATGACGTAGAGTTAGATAGGGAAGACAATTACTGTGAGGAAGAAGTGGCGGCGTTTCAGCACGCGGGAGCGCGTCCCAAAGTAAGTCGGATGGTGAATGACCCGAAAAACGTCACGTGCTGGAATTGCAGATTGCCAGGTCACTTTTACCAAGACTGCGCCGCTGCGCGTAACATTTTTTGTTACAAGTGCGGGAAGCCGGGCGTGATAACGCCCAAGTGTCGAGTTTGTAACCCGGAAAACCGGGCGAAGAGCGTGACATTTGCGGGGGAGTCACGTTCGACCCAAACTCAGTAACCGAACCCCGATGTCAAACGTCTCAAAACGCCACGATTAGAATATTAAAAAGAGATGAAAACGCCAAACTGAATAATAACATTAAAAGAGTAGAGATTAAGCCATTGCACCAGAGAATCAGAGATTATTATACAGCTAGAGAGAGGATTTTCGGGACGAAAGCAGGAGAGATTTCGCAACGAATAATTAAAACAAGGGAGCGATATAGGTTAAGAAGAGAGGTTAGGAAAAATATTTTAGGAACAATAGTTGTTAGTGATAATGATCCTAGGCCATATGCTAAGGTAACGATAGCCAAGAAAGAGATGTTGGGATTGTTAGACAGTGGTGCTAGCATCAGCATTCTTGGAAAGAACTGCCAAACATTTATTGAAGAAAATAAGCTCACTATACAGCGTCATGCGTCAGCCGTAAAAACAGCAGACGGAAAGGCTCAGGAGATCATTGGAAGAGTAGACGCAGAGGTTGAGTTTAAAGGCAGAAAAGAGTTGATAAAATTTTATGTTGTTCCTAACCTCGACCAAGAGTTATATCTTGGTATCGATTTTTGGAAGGCGTTCCAAATTGCTCCAAGTGTGGTGAGTGAAGTCTCACTCATTCAGGACCCGGCAGATTTGTCCAACGCGCACCTTCTGTCTTTCGAACAAAAACCGAAATTGGAAGCTGTTAGGGCGAAGTTTCTGGATTATGAGCGTCACGGTCTTGGGAAAACGTCTTTGATGCAGCATTCGATAGATACCGGAGAGGCAGATCCTGTTAAGCAGCGTCACTACCCTGTTTCACCAGCGGTACAAGCCGTGCTGTACCAGGAAATCGACCGAATGCTGAATCTCGGTGTGATTGAGGAGAGTGAGAGTCCTTGGTGTTCACCCTTTGCACTCATCAAGAAGCTAGGTGAAAACAACACCGTAAAATACCGGTTTTGCCTAGATACGCGAAGAGTCAACGCGGTGACGAAAAAGGACGCCAATCCACTTCCTCATATAGAAGGACTCCTCAGTCGACTACCTGATACATACTTCATAAGTAGTGTTGACTTGAAGGAGGCTTTCTGGCAAATACCGCTGGAGAAAAACAGTAGAGAAAAGACTGCGTTTGCGGTTCCGGGAAGACCCTTGTACCAGTTTACGGTCATGCCCTTTGGGTTGTGTAATGCAGCTCAGAGGTTATGTCGTCTAATGGACAAGGTTATTCCTGCACGACTCAGGGACCGTGTCTTCGTGTACCTTGACGACTTGCTCATCATTGCACCGGATTTCGAGACCCATATCGACTTGCTGGGACAAGTAGCTGAATGCCTCAGGAAAGCCAACCTTACGATTAACTTGAAGAAATCAAAGTTCTGCTTCAAGGAACTTAAATATCTAGGGTTCATAGTAGGTGGCGGATGTAGGAAACCCCACTAATTCGAAAAACGAAAATGAAATAAACTCCTCACTACTTGAGAATCAACCTTAAAACCATTCTGACCCGACCTTAAGAAAAAAGAAATAAGTTGCGCAATTTCATTGTGCTCAAATTTCGCATCTACACTTCCGTTTAACCATATTGCCACGTCGACTACACAATTTCGGCACGCCATTTGCCCAACCCTTTCTTTTTCTGGTGACGACGGCGAGCAACAAGGTGTAGTCTGTGGTCAGGCAACAGATTTTTTTTCGCTATTTTCCAAGCGTGGAGAGAAATCTAACACAGGTATGAATAAAGTATTATCAACCCTTTTCTTTTACTAATTCGCACTTCTCGTGCTCGATACAGGGAAAAGTAAATTACCTGCTGGACAGCATAAATAAAAAAAAAAAGAATTTAGAGACAACGATCACGCAAGAAAAGTCTATGGCCACGTGCCAAGGACTCTTCAAGTTGGGGAAACATCCTGACGAGAAAATCCTGGGGCGAAAAGTGATCTTCCTGGCCAGCAAAGGCGAATTCCCCCTGGTTTTTTTTGGAAAGGATCACGAACCACGTACATCGTACAGGTAAATAAAATTTCATTATTCGGTGTACACCAGTAACAATAGACTATACAGGCAGCATTAAAGGGAAAGCGTAAACGCTGCCGCCGTTCACCCGTACCCTCTAGGGATTTCAACAAGTCACGTGCCACAAACATGAGGACGACGAATAGCGCCGAATAGAAAGAAACATGTAGTACCTCAGATCTAAAAAAATAAAGAAGAAAAAGAAACGAGAAACAAACAGAAATTATAGTTCCGACGGCTAAGGAGATTCTGTCCAAAGGGATTAAGCGAAAATATACTTAAGAAAAGCAAACGAACAAAATAAGATATTCAGTCCGCAATAAAAAAAAAAAAGAAGTGGACAAATGCATAAGTGTCAAGGTCCCATAGTAGATACTCGTTAATCGTTGCGCGTAGTCGTGTTTGGTAGCGCTGTCGGTCGGCAACCCCTAAGCTCATACGCTCAGCATCATCGTCTACGATTGTCAGGCTCAGTACATAGTTCGCGCGTTCCTTTTTTTTTTGCATATGTAGGTACCGGTCGACTGCGGGTCAGCGATCGGATACAGCGCATAGTTGGTAACAGTACAGGAACCTCAGTCCGTAGTGAAAACAATAAAAAAAAGAACAGTCAGTGAGTACTGCCGCGATACGCCCGCGTGATCTTTCGTAACCCTTAAAAACAATAAGCAGCGAGTTGAAGAGTTTTTCTTTCAAAAACCAAACGTTCAATCCGAAACCGAATATATAAAGCAAAAAAAATACAGTTTGGTGAATCTATAAATGTGAATTAGAGTCAAAAGAAAAAAAAAGGATAGTGTACCTATCAGAGATCAAAATGAGTATGTTCAAATCAGTTCAAACACATCCAAAATTTCTCAACGATCGCTCAGACTTGATCATTTTCCACCCCTATTCACAAGCAAATAACTCGCAAGCATATTTACTCACAAGCAAAAACTGCTTGTGAACAAACTAAATGAGTAAGGATACTCACAAGTCATTTTTTCTGTATTGCACTCACAAGCAAATGACTTTCAAGCAGATTGACTTGTTTGAACTTACTTGAATATATTCAAATACTCATGAGCACGCAAATTATTCACAAGCAGGCAGTGTGTTCACAAGCAGGTAGCCTGCTTACAAGCAGGCAGTGTGTTTATAAGCAGGCAGTGTATTCATCGGAAAGCAATGCGTTGAACATTTATACCTAACTATAATTCTATTGAAAAACAAAGAAAGGCATACAAATGGCTGGTTTTGGCTTATGAGAAGAGAAAGAACGGATTGGATGCATTGCGGGATGATAAAACATTTTAATTTCTGATTCCAAAATTTCCCTTTTTAATATTTTTGTATGTATTGGTAATATTTTCCAGGAATTAAAAAAGTGTTTGTAAATAATTTTTACAATACCTATAATAAATTTATATGACTTTATTGCGGAAATGGATTTTGCTTATCAGTTTTTTAAGTGATTGCTAATTCCTTCGTTTTATGGCATGCACATTTTTGGGTTTAAGCTTATAAAGGTAGGTACAAAAATTAAAGGTCATCAATGAATTAGAGTTATAAACATGTGGGTATTTACGTCGTTGACGAAATAAGTTTTAAAGATTTTTTTTCGGAATTAGGTATGCATAATAAAAGATTTTATCTGAGAAAAAGTGACCTGAATGTATCATAAAAAACCGCAAATGCGGTTTTGAACATTATTTTAGAAGTGTAAATTTTTTTGGTACCTGATTTTGAATATAGAAAGTATATAAAGATTACGTTAAAAATTAAAATCACTTTAGTGGAATATTGTTAGCAGCAGTGTTTGTGTAGAAAATTTAAAATGAACGAAGAAAGTGTAAATTTTAACCTTCTTGAAGGTATTTTCTCAATAAGCAGTTAGAAAAATAGCAGAAGTAAGGTTTGGGAAACGTTTGGAGAAATAAAAACTCAGAACGGTGAAATTCTTCCCAACTATTCCTTATTTATCATGATTTTGTTTCGCTTTTTTTTAACTTCTAATTCAGTTTTCTATTCGCTTAAAATTTTTTGTTTTTATATACTTACAAACCTGTACTATCTACTTCAATGAATACAATAAATTGTTTCCATATCTACTGTATAATAACCTTTTTCTTCATATAAAAGAAAAGAATAAAAAACCAAGCTATTAAACAATCGTACTTCTTACATATACCTAGATTTTTATGGTAATCAAAACGAACACGCCATCAAACTACCCTATTTGGTATGATCACATTGCTTGTTTATAAACACACGGCTTATTCACAAGCACACTGCATACTCATGAACTTATTGCTTGTTTACGAATAAATTGCTTGTGATCACTTTTACTCACAAGCACTTTACTCACAAGCAGCTTAACTCAATGTTATTCAAACTCATTTTGACTTGCAAGCAAGTCTACTTGTTTGGTTCGTTTGAAAATAGGGGTTGTTCAGAGTTGCTTGGTTCACAAATAAGATCGTTCAAATTGACTTGCTTGTGGGCTGACTCAGCTTGTTCAAACTCGTTTTTTTCAAGTAAATACTCATTGTTCACAAGCAGACTTAGTTCATTTTAATCTCTGGTACCTATCATGAATAAAATTTAGTATCTCGGCAAGAATTTGTAAGAGAAAGAAAGTAAAATCAATGTCAATAAGAGAGTAAAAAAAAAAAAAAAAATAATAACAGCAGTGAAGTACATATAGTGAACTCTAGAGTCAGATTTGTATTTGAAGTGGTATATACCTATACAGTCAATCAGTGATAGTTTATGTAATCTTTTTTTTTTTGAGGAGCATCATTTACTTAACCATCACAGGTACTCCACCGCGCCCGAAGCTGTGCACATCTTCAGGATTCAAGGTGAGTTTTTTTCCCTGTTTTCTCGTAAATCTATTTTTCATAATCCTTTTTAAAATCTAAGTGAATGCCCCTATATAAAAAAAAAGAGAGAAAGAGTTGGTAGAACCTTTCCAAGAAGGTCGATTGACACAAAGATAAAGTAAATGAAAGATTATCTTATTGAGAACATAGTTGTAATTAAAAATTAGTGTAAGTGAAATAAGAAAGGATCCGAATTCCATAAATTGATAAAAAAAGAAAAATATGTACATACTTTTAGCTAGATATAGAGGAATAAAAGTTACCATAATCTGTACTAGAGAACTTAGTGACTTATTAATGACATTCATTGAGAAAGAATATATATATATATGAAATTGGAAGTATGTTTTAAGGGTGCTTATGAATTTAAGAACATAAGAACCAGGCCAATACTAGATATGAAACAGTAGGCAAGGTAAGTGAGGGATGTGGTGATGGAAGGTTGTCGGGAAGGTCGACGCTGAAGAGACATTATGAGGGCGGAGGAAGCGACAGAGTTTCACATCCCTAAAAGGGTGCGGCTCATTTAGGGAAGGCCTAATTTTGTGTCTCGGTGTTAAGTAGAACAGGAAGGTAGGTGAAAGCAGAGGAAGATGTAGGGAAAGGGAAACTGCAAGAATTCAATTAAACAGATTAGTACTGTATACAGAAAGGGGCCTCTGACAGTTAGAGTGAAGACAGGGGCACAGGTGCGTGTGGGAAGCCACACCCAAGGGCGGGAAATACATCACTCAGGTTGCTCTCACACCTAGGCAACCGACGGAGTTTCCCAGAATTTATTTTTTTAGATACGAATACTTCGAGTTACACCAGATGTTCTTGGTGGACGAATATTATGTCCAATACTACCTAGGACCAGGTCTGAGCAATTAAAGGCAACCTCGTCTGTTCCCCGTAGTCAAGATCCCCCCCACCGACGAACTGAGGACGAGCAACCGCTAGCAGACCTACAGACTTCGTGAGGGAACAGACAACCTCCCGAACCCCTGCCTGGACTGGCGAATGGGTTTCTGTGACCATTCGTCATAGAGGTGGGGAATAGTTCGGGAGGAGTACAAGTGTACTAAAGCAAGTTTGCGCGTACACATTTTTTTTAAAACCGTTACACGGAAAGTTAAAAACTGACCCGGCTAAGGTCGAGGCAGTTGTTGACTTTCCACTACCGAAAAATCCGAGACAGGTACGTCGGCTACTTGGACTAGCAGGTTGGTATCGACGTTTCATTAAAGATTTTTCAACCCTAACAGCCCCATTAACAGACACCCTAAAGAAAAACGCTAAGTTCGAAATGACAGAAGCAGCTTTAGCTGCGTTTGAAGCCTTAAAGAAAGCGTTGGCAACTGCTCCGGTCTTGACTCACCCAGACTTCACAAAACGTTTTTATGTTCAGTGTGATGAGTCCGAGTCCGGTATTGGTGCTGTCCTGTTTCAAAAGAAGAGTGAGGATGAGGAATTTCCAATTTCTTACTTCTCGCAAAAACTCAACTCTTGCCAGCGAAACTATAGTGTGACCGAGAAAGAGTGTATGGCTGCGGTCATGGCTGTCAAGAAGTTCAGGCCCTATGTCGAAGGCCTGGATTTCACCATCATCAGCGACCATTCCAGCCTTAAATGGCTGATGACAATGAAGGATCTCAGCGGTCGTTTGGCCAGGTGGAGCCTGGAGTTGCAATCTTATGCTTTCGACATAGAGCACCGCAAAGGAACTCTTAACGTCGTGCCAGACACACTTTCTCGGGCACACTTGGAGAGTTTAGAGCTGGAAGAAGTTGTACCCCTTGTGGACCTTGATTCAGAACAATTCTTAGAAGAAGAGTACACTAACTTGATAAAAACAATAGAAGAGAACAAAGACCAAGTACCCGATTTGAAAGTTGAAGATAGGTTTGTGTATAAAAGGGCGTTACCGATTGGTACCAACGAAGAGCACACTAGAGAACATTCTTGGTTGTTGTGGATACCATCTGGTCTCACCTCAAGCGGCTCATGGAGGAATCGCCAAGACTTTAGAACGTATCCGGCAATACTTTTATTGGCCGAATATGACGGTGCAAATAGGACAATATGTGTCTAATTGTAGTGTTTGTAAACAGTGTAAGTCTTCGAACCAAGTACAACGTCCACCCATAAGTAATAGTTATACTACCGATCGTCCTTTTCAGAAACTTTATGTTGATTTCCTTGGACCTTATCCAAGATCCAAAACAGAAAATGTCCACATTTTTGTTGTCCTAGATCATTTTTCTAAGTTCGTGTTTTTGAAAGCACTTAAGGTTGCAAATGCCACAAGCATTATTAATTATTTGCATAAAGAAGTGTTTAATACGTTTGGAGTGCCCGAAATCGTTCACTCTGATAACGGAAAACAATTTGTTGGGAAAGAATTCCAAAACTTTTTAAAGAAGTATGGAATTCGCCATTTTAAGACCGCTAACTATGCGCCGCAGTCGAATGCCTCGGAAAGAGTCAACCGAACGTTACTCGCAGCGATACGGTCCTACATTAAAGACGACCAGCGTGATTGGGATGTTCATCTCCATGAAATCGCGGTAGCGCTCAGGAGCTCAGTTCATTCAGCTACTGGTGTGTCACCGTATTTTGCCCTATTCGGAACAAACATGATGACTCGCGGCAGTAGCTATGAACTGGCTCGCAAACTGACTGCGCTAGAAGACGGCGAGTTGGTGACTCTACCGAGGCACGGCAAGTTGCGATGTATTCATGAAAAGATTCGAGATTCCATATTGGAATCTAACGAAAGAAGCGCTAAAACATAATAATGTTAGATCACGAAATGTGAAATACCTGCCAGGGCAAGAAGTGTATCGTAGGAACTTCATATTAAGTGAATCTTCAAAGTACCTGAGCGCTAAACTATGCCCAAAATACAGCAAATGCAGAATAGTTAAGCCAATAGGAAAATGCATGTACGAGTTAGAAAATCTGAATGGTAAACGATTAGGAGTGTTTCATGCTAAAGACATTAAACAATGAGAAGAGCGATGTGCAATATAAGCGGTACCTTCCAAACATAACACCATTTTTAAAACATAACTGTGATAGAAACACCCTATTACAACAAATCAAATAAAAAAAAAATACTTTTGTGCAATATGATCTGACTACAAAACTTTAAATACAATCTGTGATACGACATCACGATTAAATTTTTTTGTGAAAAAGCTTCAAATACTATCTGTGATACGTCACGATAACGACACCCTTCTGTGATATTATACTACATATAAGTATGAAGTCAAACTACCGTCTGTGATATTGACTAAGTCACTATACACTATATAACATCTGTGATATTGACCTAGTCAAGAAAAACCATACCATCTGTGATAACGTACATCACGATTCAAAACAAAACAGGCGAAAGAAGGGTCGTGCAATAGAAATCCGTCTCTAATCTCTTAGGTGCAATGGACCTTAATTCTCAGGCAGGCGTACAATGGCTATATGTATATATAATAAGTATTCATGTATGTGTATATATATCTATGTTAATTTATTTTAGTCCGTTTATAGATATCTATATTTATACCATTTACTTATATATATATATGTTAATTTATTTCAGTCCGTCCAGAGAATTATATTATTATATTTACCCATCTATGTTAATTTATTAGTCCTTCCAGATATTTCTATTATTTACACTTATATGTTAAATTATTCAGTCCGTATAGAGCTTTTATTTTTATATTTTTATTTATATCTATAAAGTAGTTAGTAAGTATTTATTAACCCTAGTCTTAAGCATATATTTTATTTATTTAGTAATTTAAGTATTCTTATGTGATATCTACAACCCTAGGTTAAGTATCTATTTTACGGTGATATTAGCAGTAAGTATATTAGGTTTATGTTAACACGAAATATCAAAGATTTATGTTATTTATTTATTTATGTATATTATTTGTTCAAATCTGTGATATTCGTGTCTATTCCGTATTCTTGTTTATTTGTAAGAATTTTTTTTATATTAATGCATGCTTTGATGTTTAAATATATGTAAGTATAAGAGAAAAAAAATATTATCACCATAACTCAAGGTATATATATAGCCAGTATTAATCAAAAGTTCTATCAACTTAAAATCTACGAAACCAAACTCACGTAATAACTTGAAGCTATCCTCGAATAGCGCAACTAACCAGGACCGATAGGCGATAGGTGAGACACCGCGAGGGCAGGTCGTTTAACTAACCACGAACACCAAGGTTCAAAAAACCTAAACAAAAATTTTAAGATTAAGGTTAATTGCTAAAGGGAAATGGATACACAGCTTTTACCTTATAGCCCGGCTATTTTGAACGCAGGTTCTTCCCCACGTAGTGTTGTCCATGTTGTCCATATTTATTGTTTTTTTTTTTCTTGTTTAGGTCCCTCCTTTTCACATACCTTGGCGAGTATAGCTATTCCCAAGTCATGTGTTTTGTTGCGGGCACCTGCGAAGAAATTAAAAGTTTTCGTTGAAAATAAACAGGAAACGAAAGTATAAACCGAATGCTTACCGAGTTTGTTTTGTTTCTGATTTGGTCTTATGTCTCGTTAGTTTGATGTCCTGGTACTACGTCTTCATGGTGGTGTCTGCAAATGGATGTTGATTTGAGGTTCCTTCAGAATGAATGTTTGTAAAGCGTGGTGTGTGAAAGTTGGTTTGGTTGTCTGGTTGTTTGGGTATGTGTGTTGTATACTCGGCTGTACCTGAAAAGAAAATAGAACGAGAATTTAGACGAATTTTCAACCTACCAAAATTAAAAACCTAAAATGAAAAATAAGAGAAAAAAAAGGGAGGAACAAAATAATAGCCGTCATGGCTTCTACTTGGCAAAGCACGTTTGATTTGATGTTTATGCATAAATAATAAATACTCAATGGCTGGTTGTCATGGATAACCCGAAAATAGAGTGCCATGTAGGCGACATCGACAAGTGGTGGACAATAGATACCACTTAGAAGGCCGGTGGATTATATGCGCGGTAGGGAAATGTTTATTTTACGTATTTGTTTTATTATTTATTATTTATTGTTTGTTTTTATATACATATGTTTGAGAATTGTTGTGTGTTAATTTATTATTATGTATGTAAGTATTTATGTTTTATCTTATTTATTTTCATGTAGGTATAGTAGTGTTAGGTCAAGTATCGTTGTAGAACTATCTTATTATTCATTTATTTATATATTTTATTTATATGTTTATTTATTAATCTAGTTATTCATAAGTGCAATATGTTAGGTATTTAAGTTGTAGAGTTTTAATAAAATAATTATTTATTTTTATTAGGTTAAGTTATTATTGAGTATTAATGTTATATGTTTCGTATCGTTTATATTTATTTATTATTATTGTAGAAATGTTTATGTATATACGCGCAATATAACACCGGGTTTCCAATGTAAAAAGAGGTTAGTCATTTCCGAGCCTGAAGCCTGCCAAGAAAAAAGCTTTTGAGCCAATAAAGAAATCCGACTGGCGAGCTTAAGGCCATCTAGAGGGAAAGTAAATATTGAATGATTGGCAAGGAAATAGGGAACCGTTCGACTTTGAAAATCTTTTCTAAAGTCAAAGTCGAAAAAGTTCGGTTCGTGGGATTTTTTGGTGTAGGTTCTAAATTCGAAATTATTTTTTTTCTTGGTTTCAAATTCAAATAATTCTCGTTTTTTTTGAAAAATTTAATAGTGCACGATTGACGAAACAAAATAAAACGAAATAAAAATAAAAAGGAGAACTGGTGAAGCTGGTACTGGTGTATATATGTATATATATATATATATATATATATATATATATATATATATATATATATTTAGATTTTCAAGTTGTCTGGTGTGTGGGTAAAAGAGTCGTTTTGTGCAAAAATGTTTCTTGTATAAGTTAACGCCACAATTGATGAGAAATATTCTTCGAACCAGAATCCCACGATTCAACTCATTTTACTGCGAGTCTGCGTCTGTGACACCTAATACTCAACACATGCCGCATTCCATAGACACCAGTGCACGAGGCTTAGGATGGCTTAGGCAAGCACAATTTTGGTATTTAAGATATAGATTTTAAGAAAACATTGTTCAGTTGTGTAATAGGCAGAAACGCTGCCAGTTTGATTTGATAAATAAAGTTTTTTTTAAATTAAAATAACATAAACTTTTCTAACTGGCGCCCGAGCAAAAAGAAGACTAGTAATAAGTGGATTAATAAGTAAAACAAAAGTAAAGCCCGAGCAAAAAGAAGACTAGTAATAAGTGGATTAATAAGTAAAACAAAAGTAAAATCAGTGCAAAAGAAAGACTAGTAATATAAGTGAACTCAAAAGTAAAACAAGAGTAGAATCAGTGAATCGCGAGCAATTAAAGGAGTCAACGAGGGATCCCGAGTAGTGGTCATAGCAAAAAGGAATTCATCCCCATGGCCGTCGTCGCATTCTGGTTGATGTAAGATTAAGATTAAGTTATAACCAATTGAAAATTTTGTGAATCATTAAATAGAACTAAGCATACTAAGAGAAAGTGGAATTTTGAAATTAGCTTTAACTAATTGAAAAGAGAATTGAAACGAAATAATTAATTAGGAAAGTGAAACTGAAACTTCAAATTTGAAAATTATATAACTGAACCATTAGACTAGGAGCAATTAATTTTAGTCAAAATTGAATAAACCCAAAGTAAAAAGTTTAAAGAAATAATAAAAATTAAGAAATTAGTTAAATCTAACATATTTGTGAAGTGAAATTAAGAAAATTAAAGTAGAAATGGTTTTAACAAGGGGAGGAGCTGGTGCTACGTCAGATCCAGACCAGGCCGAACCTAATCCAATAACTACCTATAGCCCTTCTGGCAGCAATAATACCCCACCAACTTACGTAACCGCGGCAAGCGCTGCATCATCTTCCAATTTCAATGGTCACCAGAATGGTAGACGTTCATTAGATAATCATCTTCCGGCTGAAAACGTTAGGTCTTCCGCCGAATTAGATGCTTTAATTACATCAATTGTTGGTCGAGTACTCGAGCAACAATTGAATCCCTTTTCATTAAATCAAAACCAGTCCGTCAGTGAGCTAGAAAAAATTCCAGACGTGGTAAAAAGTTTGAGAAACTTTTCGGGAGAGGCTTCCGAGTTTTCTTCGTGGAAAAGAAGTGTAGACCGGGTATTAAAACTTTACGAACCAATGAGGAATACCATGAAGTATTACGGGATACTTAACGTTATCCGTAACAAAATTATAGGTCAGGCTGACGCTGCTTTGGAAGCTAACGGTACGCCCCTTGAGTGGAACAGTATCGTCGACTGTTTGGCAACACACTATGCCGACAAGAGGGATATCACAACCCTCGAATATCAACTGTCTGGGCTGGTTCAAGGTAATCAAACCATCCAGGAGTTTTACCAAACGGTAACCTGGCAACTCACGTTAATAACCAATAACATTGCCTGCATGGACATCGGTCAAGAGGCGATGAGGTTATTGGTTCAAACGTATCGGGACAAGGCTCTCGATACCTTTGTAAGGGGATTGAAGGGTAATCTGTCCGATCTTCTCGGCATGAAAGAACCCGCAGACCTTCCCACAGCCTTACACCTCTGCCAAAAATACGAAAACCAGCATTATAGATCCCAATACGTTCAGAACACTCAGGGAGCAATAAGAAAAAATTTTGCTCCACAACCTACTCCAACACGTTTACAAAACACGTTTCCTCCAAGGAATACCAATCCTGGACACCGTAAACAATACCCGGACTTCCAACCCAATCGGGCAAATCCTTCTAATTTCACTCAGCCTCAACCCTATCGACCAAATCAGCATAATCAAGGGTTTGGCCGTGGCCAACCAAACTTCCAACAGAGAAGTTTCATGAATCAGAACGATAGATTTGCAAGACCTTTCTCACAGGGTCAACCTGTAAAACAGGAACCTTTCACCCAAGGGCCTAGTAACCAGGCCAGAGATATTCACAACCGAAACCGGCAGAACTTTGGCGGTACGGCTTGGAAGGTAGGTGCTAACAAGATCCCTCCAACTGGGAACTATCAACCCAATTTCCACATCCAACCGTCCGAAGAGGAACTTAGTTCTTACTACCAAAACCTCGACTTAAGTGACGAACAGGAAGAGCAAAATTTTGCTGAATATCTCGAAAACACTGACGCAGCCTCCAACATTGGAGGAGGAGAAGTCGCCGAACTAGAGCATATCGACATTAACTTCATCGGGCTCTGCGACTCCTCCCTGCCATATTTTGAATGCAAATCAAAAAAAGGTGAGACTTTTAGATTCCTGATAGATACAGGATCCTCAAAAAATTATATCCAACCAGGAATTGTTGAGAATCCTCAGCAAAATGAAAATCCTTTTTTTGCTAAGTCTATAGCTGGAGATGTTGAGATAACTCAACATACAACCATCCATCTGTTCAACAATCAGAATTTAGGCTTAAAATTCTACCTATTGCCTACATTAAAAACATTCAATGGTATTATTGGCAACGATAGTCTTAAACAACTATCTGCAATCATAGATACCAAAAACAATACTATGAAAATTTTGAACTCCATTAAGATTAAGATAAGGCAGTTAAAGGCACCAGGGGTGAACACCCTCACAACACATTCTGATCACATGACAGAGCAGCAAAAGAAGCTTATTGGCTCAGCCATAAGTTGCTGTCCAAACCTTTTTTCTGAACCTAACCAGAAATTGACTTTCACTACGAAAGTCGTAGGGGAAATTCGGACATCTACCGATGCTCCTACTTACAGCAAGTACTATCCTTTCCCAATGGCTCTCAAATCCGAGGTCGAGGAACAAATCCAAAGCCTACTAGCTGATGGAATTATTAGACCTTCTAGGTCGCCGTATAATTCCCCGGTGTGGATCGTACCCAAAAAGTCTGATCCCGAAGGAAAAAAGCAATACAGAATGGTGGTTGACTACCGGAAATTGAACGGTATCACCATAGCCGACCGTTACCCAATTCCCAACATAAATGAGGTTTTATCGCAATTGGGAGAAAACAAATTTTTCAGCGTTCTAGACCTGAAAAGCGGTTTTCATCAGATTCCCTTGAAGGAATCTGACATCGAGAAGACTGCCTTCTCCATAAATAGTGGTAAATTTGAATTTACCAGGCTCCCTTTCGGGCTGAAAAACGCCCCAGCAATTTTCCAGAGGGCTCTCGACGACATATTGCGGGACCACATAGGCAAGATCTGCTATGTCTACATAGACGACATAGTGATATTTAGTAAAAGCGAAAGCGATCATGCCAAACACATAGTAGACATCTTCAAAACACTCGATGAAGCAAATATGAAAGTTCAATTGAACAAGTGTCATTTTTTTAAGAACGAAGTGGAATTCCTGGGATTTATTATCTCATCCGAAGGAATAAAAACTAACCCAGCAAAGGTAAGGGCAATACAGGATTTCCCAAAACCTCAAACGTTGAAAGATCTACGATCATTCCTTGGACTGTCAGGGTATTATCGTCGCTTTGTGAAGGATTACGCGAAGCTTACGAAGCCCCTGACAGCTCTTTTAAGAGGGGAAGAGGGACGTATGTCCAAAACCCAATCCGCCAAGAAGCTTATCTATCTCGGCCCCGAAGAAATTGATTCATTTGAAAAAATTAAAAGCACTCTCGCTTCTGAAGACGTAGTTCTTTCATATCCTAACTTTACGAAGCCATTTGAGCTAACTACAGACGCGTCCAACTTCGCTCTTGGTGCGGTCTTGGCTCAACACGATAGGCCAATAACATTTATCTCCCGTACACTTGGTAAAACCGAGGAGGGGTACGCAGCCAATGAAAAGGAAATGTTGGCAATTATATGGGCACTAAATGCCTTACGCCAGTACCTATATGGATCTGCACATGTAAAAATATACACAGATCACCAGCCTCTCACATATGCTCTCAGCAGCAAAAACAATAACAGCAAGATGAAGCGGTGGAAGGCTATTCTGGAGGAGTACGACTATGAACTGCACTATAAACCGGGTAAAACCAACATGGTAGCGGACGCTCTTTCACGTCCTCCCCAGATAAACTCGCTAGTAAATTCGCTTACGGTCACCGAGCACAGTGACGACAGTTCGTCCCACAACTTAATACACAGTGTGGAAGTCCCCCTTAATGTATTTAAAAATCAGATTGTTCTACAGGTAGGCGAAATCTCTTCAATGAGTTTCAATATTGTTTTCCCAACCTATCACCGACATGTCGTGACAGAACCTGAGTTCAACGAGGGGAACTTAAAGGAAATTCTGAAGAAAGTGTTGAACCCTTCAGTGATTAATGGTATCAGAGCCGCAGAACCAATAATGGGCCTAATACAAACACTATACGTGTCCCACTTTAGTAGCTTCAAAATTAGATTCACTCAGATTCAGGTCGAAGATGTTACTGACGATTCGGATCAGGAGAACATCGTGACCAGTACTCACCGGAGAGCGCATAGAGACGCAAAAGAGAACAAGGTTCAAATCCTGAAAAAATATTATTTTCCGGGAATGATAGGGAAAATTCGCAGAGTTACGAAAGCATGTCAAGTCTGCATAGAAAACAAGTACGACCGCCATCCAAACAAACCAGAAATTCAGGCAACACCAATCCCTAAGTTCCCTGGTCAGATCGTTCATGTAGACATATATTTCACGGACGGCAAAATAATCTTAACTGCCATCGATAAGTTTTCGAAATACGCGCTTACAAGAATGCTAAAGTCTAGAGCCACAGAGGACATCAAGCAACCTCTCAGAGAACTCGTGTTGGCCTTTGGAGTTCCCGAAGTAATCGTGATTGATAACGAGAAATCATTGAGCTCAAGCTCCATAACCCATATGTTAGAAAATCTATTTAAAATCACAATATTCAAGGTTCCCCCCTACACAAGCTCTGCTAACGGTCAAGTGGAACGCTTTCATTCAACACTCTCCGAGTTATTGCGCTGCATGAAGACCAAGAAGATTCACAACTCCTTCTCTGAGCTGTTGGACATGACGGTGTACGAATATAACGGGTCAGTGCATTCAACAATTAAAAGGAAACCTATCGATGTTTTCTTTGGTAAGGAGTCGCTTAATAACCCAGAACTATTAGAATCAGAAAGGAAGAAAAATGAGGAGAGAATAAAAAGCAAACAAGAAGCCGACCTAGACTATCATAATAAAAGTAGGAAACCACCAAAAACGTATAGCGCAGGCGACGTAATATATGTTAAAATAAATAAGAGATTAGGCAATAAGCTTTCTGCAAGGTACAGAAAGGAAGTAGTTTCAGAAAATAGGTCAACGACAATTTTAACCACATCTGGCAGAGTAATTCATAAGTCGTTAATAAGGAATTAAATTTTTTAGGCTCTGCGTTGCACCCATCATCGCGGATGTCAAAATGCTGGATTACTCTAACGCCCAACTGATAGCAATAAATTCCGGTTCTGCAAAAGTGCAGACCGGAACATTCAAAATTATACACGTCATCGAAATTGATCAATATCAAGAATCCTTAAAGAAAATAGACCTAAGTATACGCGATTTCGGTAACCTTCCACATCCCATGTTTCCGTTCCTATCCCACGAGATCCAACAGATACAAATTCACCTTAACCGCCTCTTTCCCAAGTTAAGAAATAAACGCTCAATAGATCTCCTTGGTTCCGCCTGGAAGTGGATCGCTGGAACACCAGACCGGCACGACTTTGAGATAGTAGAGGAGAAAGTTAATAATGTACTGTCAAATAACAACCAACAAAGGATTGTTAACAGCTTGTTGTTGAATAAAATTAACGAAGTAAGTAATGTAACAAACGAAATTGTAAGAAGTTCGGAAGCAAGCCTTAAGCAAGAACTCCTATTAAACTTGAAATTTAAACTAGATATGTTAAAAGAGGAAATAATTAATATTGAATATGCCATACAATGGGCAAAAACTGGCGTTGTTAACTCATATATTTTATCCAACACTGAAATTAAATTAATTGAACAAGTAATAAACAGAGAAAACATGCCTTATGATAATATTATTGAAGCAATAGAATTCGCTAATGTAAAAATAGCATCAAACAATTCAATATTACTGTACATCCTAAGTTTGCCAGTAGCCGACCCAGAAATATGTAAAAAATTGCTAATAAAGCCGGTAAAAGGAGGAAAAAACATAATTAAGTTAGATTTTAAGGAAATTTTGCAATGCCGAAAAGCAATCTATGGGTTAATCAATAATTGTAAGACTATTAACAAACTTTCTATTTGTAAACAGACTTCTATTCTAGATGTAAGTAACGACAAGTGCATTAGCCATTTATTATCCAGCCGCCCGCCTTCCTGCACACAAATAAACAATCAACACGTCCCCGCCGTAGAAGAACTAACTCCTGGTGTCATCCTTCTAAACCAGTTTGACGGTAATATAGAAATAGACGAAAATCGAGTTCCACTGAACGGAACCTACATCATCCACTTCCACAACGCTACCATAAAAGCCGAAAAATATACCTTCACCGCAACTGAGGTTACAGAACACAAGCCCCTTCCGGCACTGCTACAACCTTCTGCAATCAGGCCCAAGCTTGAAGAACTACTCTCCTTGGAAATGATCAAGGAGATCGAAACCAACAACACCCGGTACATTCAAATGCTGGAAATCTCAAATCAAAAGAAGAGCATGGCCATGTTGCTATTAGCAGCCATCGCAGTCTTGGCAGTCATATTCATTCTCTTTAAAATATCGGGAAACCCTTTGAAGCTTTGCAACATTCGCAAACGCGAGGCTAAGAGAGAAGAAATTGCAATGAGGGAATCAGTCATCAAAGCGGAAACCTCGAATACAGCAGTAAACGTTTCGGTGGAGCAACCAATTTCAACGCCCAGAACAATTGGCGTAGAGGAAGCTGTAAAGACATTAAAATCAGCGGTATCGAACGAGGGCGTTCGATTCTAAAAGGTGGAGGAGTTAACGCCACAATTGATGAGAAATATTCTTCGAACCAGAATCCCACGATTCAACTCATTTTACTGCGAGTCTGCGTCTGTGACACCTAATACTCAACACATGCCGCATTCCATAGACACCAGTGCACGAGGCTTAGGATGGCTTAGGCAAGCACAATTTTGGTATTTAAGATATAGATTTTAAGAAAACATTGTTCAGTTGTGTAATAGGCAGAAACGCTGCCAGTTTGATTTGATAAATAAAGTTTTTTTTAAATTAAAATAACATAAACTTTTCTAACTTATATTTTGTTCCGTATGGAGTGTAGTATTTTATATGTTTACATGTTTTAGGTATACCCCCTGGCGGTCCACGATAAGACAAAGAGGTCGTGGCCGCCCAACATTTTTTCTTGGTACCGCTGCTGAGGCATTGAAATACTGGAAAACCACTTTTAAAACAACAACAAAAGCCGAATAAGACAACGACAACAAGAGTCTGGAGAATAAGCGGCCCGTGGGAGTCCCGGGTCCCTCAAGTAACAATTTAATTTAATTGGGGGAAGGGCAAAATACAAAGAGGGGGTATAGCCAAACCGACTATACAACAGCAACGAAAATTTGGACAACAACAAGTGCATGTAAAATTTCCAAACGAAGAGTCCAACAAACATTTGAAGAAGGTATCGGGTGCCCGAGTCGAGAGAAAAAAGCAAAAATTTACCACGAAGTGAGGCCGAACACACGGTCGGTACTTATGTCTGCTGCCAAGGTGGCGGAGCGCCAAAGTGGCTGAAATCGATACTGAATGCTGTGGTCCTGTACTAGTTTTAAGTTCATATTTTGGGCGTGATTTTTTTTGTTTTTTTTTTATTTTTACTATTTATTTTATTCGTTTTTTTTATATAATTTTTTTTCTAAATTCCTTTTCTTGGTTGATTTTGTTTTTTTTTGGTTTTTCTTGTGTGTGTTTGTTTGTGCGATTTGTCGGTCAGCCAATTGCTGTCCGATAGCAAAAAGGAAGGGGGCCTCTGATAAGCCGGATTTTTCCTGCGGGGGCTGCGCTTTTTTTGTAACTTTTGGTGAGTCGATAAAATTGCGACATCGTCTACTATAGGGAGCTCCTTAGGTAGGACTTTTGTAGTCGGGGTGCGACCAATCCCCAAGTGCGTGCGACCAATCCAGGGTGGGAAAAGTCGGGTTTCAGTGGAATTGTTGGTTTCCCTAAAAGAAGAAAAAAAAAATATCGTTAAAAAGATCAAATAAGAATCAAGAAACACAAGAACCACAGGGAACTACAAAAATACAAAAACAACATAAAATTACAAAAGTACAAAAACAACAAAAAAAAAAACATAAAAACACAAAAACAATATATATATATACAGATAAGGTTGTAGATTAGTTTTAGGGTTACGTTTCTTTTATATCGCTTCATTGCTCTTTCTTGTTAATTTTTTTTTGTAGTTAGTTTCATTTTGGTTTTCATCGTTTAATTTTATTTTCCATTTCTTTGTTTTTTGTTTCCTTTATACTTTTATGATATTGTTTCATTACGCTTATGGTTGTTTATTAATAAGAATAAATAAGATTGTGCATCACGCCTTCCAAAATGATCCAAGATTTTTAATGTGGCATAAAGAAGCCCAATGATTGTGTGAGAGTAAAATTTCAGGGGGTTGTGACAGTGACGATGTGGCTGTGGTGAGTGGCACCTGACAGCCCATTCGCATAAGGGGGATCCCACCATCGTTGGCCGACGGGATCCCAGGTGGGGTGGGAAAAGGCCGCACTACACTCCAGCTATAGTGCCTAGGGTGAGGTGAGGTAATTTTTGTGGTGGTGGTAAATTTCCTTTTCGGCACGATATATGTTTTTGATATGAGGTTCCGCTCTGCGAGGGGGCAAGACCCCCCCATATCCGGCGAGCTAAGCCGTGCCTCGCAAGTGTGCCAGGCCTCCAAGTAGAGCATCCTTCCCCTTCACATCCTTCCTTCCCTTCATTTCACTTTCCTTTCCTACATACCTACCTTCCTGTTTCCTGTGTTGGTTCTGTTTCCTTACCTTATCCTCATCCTACCTTCCATATCCTTTTCCTACTTTCCGTTTCCTTTCCCATATTCCATCCAAATTTTCCATCCTCTCCTTTCCTACCTCCCTTAAACCCCCCTTATATCAACTGACAGTAGTAGTTTCGAAAATTTCGAAGTTGCGAAGAACGCAAGCATTCTCAACTTGTGATTTTGTTTTTCTTCACTCAAATTTGACAGATTCAACTTTCGATTTTCAACTCTCGAGTTGATCAACTTCCGATTTTCTCAACTTCTGAAAAAAGCAGAAGTTGAATAAGTAAACTTGAGAGTTGACTTTGAAATTTAATTTTGTGTACTACATTTTGTTGCTTTTGCTAATTATTTTCGATTTACATATGTATATGTGAATAAAAATATTTTTAAAATAAAATGTTCCGAAAAAATTATTATTGGGAGAAACATCCATCGTCTGCTTCTGAAAGCGAAGAAGAAAAAGAAGAAGAATTGATTGAAAGAAGACAGTATAAAATGTGTCCATGGGTCGGGCTGGAAAAATGGGATGACCATGATTTCATTCACCGATTTCACATTTCGAAGCGAACCACAATGCTGCTGTTGGAATTGATAGAGGGTAGTTTGCCTTGCAGTGGTACAAGGTACGAAATAAAATATTTTGAATTTTTTTTATAGATTATTATGATATTATGTATAGATCGCAGGAATTTTGACCAATTATCCAAGTATTAATAGTTCTGAGGTATTATGCACTCGGGTCAATATAATTAGCCATTGCTGATTTTATTTGCGTAAGTTTTTCAACAGGGTACCGTGAAATAAGGTCGAAGGCAATAAGGCCGAATCGACCTTATTTCCCAAAAATTGGGAAATAAGGTCGAATTTCTTTTTCGACCTTATTACCAATTTTGGGAAATAAGGTCGAAAATCATTGTGGCACTAAATTTGGCGAAAACAGCGTTCGACTTTATTTCTCAGTTGAATTCGACTTTATTTCTTTGATTAATATTTTGCGATCATTGTTTATAAAAGCTTTTACTTTTGGTAGAAACAGAAATGTTCTGAGGAACATTGGATTTAAGGAGTTGAACTTTTCATCCGTGGGGGGTGGGCGGCCCGGTGCACCGCGCGGCCGGCGCGGCGCGGGGTCGGCGTTGCGGAGGTCGGTTCGGCGCGGCCGGCGCGGGATCGGCGCGGGGTTGGCGCAAAGTCAGCGTGAAGTTGGCACGAGGTCGGGGGTCTCATTTTTTTTTGTGGTTAGAAATTCATAGAAAAGTTTAATTTTCTAACCACAAAACTAATAATAGCTTAAAATTCGCGCGAATTTTCGGCCTTATTGCCTTCGACCTTATTTCACGGCACCTTTCAACAGTACATCGCATGATAAAAAGGGTGTCGAACGCAATTGCTAACCTTGCGCCCCAGTTTGTTCGCATGCCCCAAACACGAAGAGAACGGTTAGAAGCGGCACATTAATTTTATGCTATAGCAAAGTTTCCAAGAACTATTGGGGCAATAGATTGCAGGCATGTAAGAATCCAATCGCCTGGTGGAAACGATGCTGAACTTTTTAGAAACCGCAAGGGTTGGTTCTCTATAAAGTTTCAGACCGTAGTTTCTGCATATCTGAAAATAATAGACATAGTTGCTCGTTGGCTGGTAGTATCTCGACATTAAGTGAAAGTAAATAAAAGCTTTACTCTTGGCTTTCGGTTCTATCCTTTTTTCAGGGTCCTACGCACGATCAACGTATTTTCAATTCGTCAACTTTGAGGCAACGATTTGAACAGGGTGAATTAAAGCAAATTAGATTAGATTAGATTAGATTAGATTTTATTCAAGATAACAAGTTACAGTTTACATCATTGAGAATAATAATCTGAATTATATAGAGGCATGACATAAAAGTCGCCTGCCTGAGTAGCAATTTTTCAAAAAAATTTAACAATTTGTTTTTATTAGATACATGAAATTATATTGATAGAAATTATTTTGATAGAAAATTCTGGTGCTTAATTTGAGCTGAATGTATGTTTATTTTTTGAATACTGTGGCTTGAGTTATGTTAAAACAAAGTGAGATGGGCTTTTAGTTTAGCTAAAACGGAACATGATTATTTAAAATAAAAAAAGACTTTTAGTTTAGTCAAAACAAAAAAAAGTTTGATCAAATATGAGAATAACATTAATTTGTTAGAAATTTTCAGTAACTATTCTCGTTCTATAAGAGTTGGCTGCGATGAAGTAGTCATAAAGTTGTTTCCAATTTTGGCCATTTAGAAAGCTTTTTACTTCATCCAAATCAAGAACACTTTTTCCAAAGTAGAAACGCCTTAGCTCTCTCAGTATAGGACAAACGCCATCGCCAGTGAAATGATGTACATCTTCCTTTTCCTATAAATTGCAGATAGTACAATTGCCAGATCCTTCGTTACGATATGGTGTAGAGTTCAGTCTTAACATTTCTCCTCTAATTTTAAAAATTGTTCCAATCATAAGACACGAATAGCTGCTTTTAAAATAGTTGTTATGAGTAAGGTTGTAATTTGCTTTCGAGTAGTATTGTCGCTCTGTTGACTCTCGAGCTCTTTCTATAAAGCTGTATCTTTCATTTTCATCTGTAAGCTGTATAACTTCATAGAAACATCTTTTCCATTGGTTCGTATTTATTTCGTTTAGGTGTAACGTAATTCCACAATCCGCTGCTAATCCAAACCAAGCTGGAGAATTATCTTGGGCAGTCTGTAATCGTTCATTTTTGTAACTCTTACGAGATAATCAGCATTTAGTTTTAGGGTTGTGATAAACATAGTTGGATGTCCGGTTTCTAAGTAATACATGTACTTGGGTGTATTAATGGGTAAGTAGAAAATTTTACGCAGAAAGAATCGAAGCAAGTACTCGATGATTTCAAATCTTTGACCTCCCCAAACCTGTGCACCATAGAAAAGAATAGACTGCGCAGTAGCATTAAAAACACTCATTTTTGAGCTTACAGCAATGTGTTTGTTGCTGAAAATCTTGTTCCAGTTCGAGCAGATTGCCGTTTTGGCTTAACCCAATTTAATTTTCAAATGTTTTTCCATTTTTAAGTTGAACGTCAGCTCCATTCCCAAGTAAGTGTATGTTTTTACCACTTCCAAAACGCGTTCGCCATATTTCCATATTTCGTTTCTAGCTAATCTTCCAGATCCTTTTTGAAATACCATGATTTTCGATTTGTCAACGTTGACTTTCAAGCACCACGTTGTGCAGTACTCTAAAAGCTTGTTAATCATCATTTGGAGTGAACTAGGTGATTCAGCAAGTAACACGATGTCATCTGCAAACATAATTACTTTCATTTTCAAACTGCCGATTTCTACTCCACACGGAAGCCTTGTTGAAACAGTGCGAACAGAAGTGGACTTAAATTACAGCCCTGTTTAACTCCGCTATTTATTTCAAATTTCTCCGATTTATCCTTGCCATTGAATATTATAGCTGTAGTTTGTTGGTACAATTTTTCTTATGCTCGCACGAACTTTACTGATATTCCTTTGTTATAGAGCTTGTAGAACAATGCGTTTCGATTTACTTTATCAAAGGCCGCTTTAAAATCAATGAAGCACGTATACAGCTTCTTATTTTGGTCCAATTTCATTTGAGCTGTTAACGTTAGTACGAATATATTGTCAATAGTAGAGTAGCCAGTTCGGAAGCCAGCTTGAAATTCGCTGAGTTTGTTATTCTCATTCACCCAAGTGTTTAACCGTTTATAAAGCAATAAGGTGTACGTTTTCAATGCGGAGTTTAAAAACGATATACCTCGATAATTTGCTGCGTCGCTTGGATCCCCTTTTTTGAAAATTGGCCAAATGAGTGATTCATAAAAGTGCTCAGGTAGAGTGCCGAAGTTGAAAATGATATTAAATGCATTTGTTAGATTTTCTTTGAATGTGGGTGTATTATATTTGAGGAATTCTTTCGGTATTCCGTTGGAACTTGCTGCTTTTCCATCTTTCAAAAATTGAAGTATTAATTCCACTTCAAATTATTATTATTGGTAACTCTGGCTACTCAAACACAAATCACTTGGCGACACCTTTTCAAAATGTTTCAAATAATGTTGAAAATTTATACAATGAGTCTCAGATTCGTACTCGAAATTCGAGTCGAGCGTTCTTATGGTATTTGGAAAAGACATTTCTAGTATTGGCAACTGCGTTAAGATGCAGAGTTGAAACCGTGCAGTTGGTTATAATTGCTTGTGCCGTCCTTCACAACACAGCAATTGACGAAAAGGAACCACAACCATTGTATATATAATCTATAGTACTACCATCAGATAGCTTCTTTTGTCACCTGCATTGGCCGAGTGGTGCGCTGAAATCGCTTAAGTAAAGAGAGCATAAGAGACACAGACGAGAGAGAATTAAGCGCTTAAATTTCAAATAGTGTCAAGAGGACCAAAATCAGAGCAAATTATTTAAGGTGGGGAACAAAATTGAAGACAACAGAGAACGTATAGAGAATCATTATTTCAGTAATCATATATCATATCATAACCCATAAGCAAAGCAGAAATCAAAGCAAATTATTTAACGTGGGGAGCAGAATCGAAAACACAAGACATTGTATAGACTATAGTGAATCAGTAGTCTTATGGTTAAGCAAAGCAGAATAGGTGTGAGAAATTAATTACATGAATTGTTTTGTCTTTCTTTTAGGGTGGGGTATAGTGGTGGTAGTAGGTCAAGAAAGATTTTATGTACAATTGAACATCTGATCATACTGTTCTGTTTGAGGTACTGAAATTTCAATTTGAAGGGATAAAATGAAATTGCTACGTTGTAAAATTTCATGAAAAATGGAATTTTGTATTGATGAAGCAGAAACTTTTTTTGCATTTTGAATTTATTATTTTATATATGAAAAATGATATTGAAGAATATTTTTTTGTAAATGTTCGAATAATAGTTTACAAAAGTAAGTATAGAAATGCAAAATTATGTAAGATAAAAACGAATCTGAAAAAAAAAAACGTTATTATTTTGATGAATAGATTTTTTAGAAGGAAAACTATAGGCAACTACAAAAAACGGATCACCCAGGAGGTAAAATACAAGATTCGTTTTTTTTAATGAGGTTCCCCAGTAGGCCTGCCTCACTAACTACTTTGCATGCTTGATTTGCTTGATTTATAATTGATATATGTAGTAATCAATATACAAAACGTAAAACTATCACAAAATAACATAAAATAAATTCAAATAACTTATAAAAAATCAACAAAAAAAGCATAACATAACAAAATAACAAAATGACTAGCTAGGGGAATTCAATATTGCACAGTCAAAAAAAAATATGGTAAAATAAAAAAGAAAAGGAGAAATATAATTGCACTTCATACTGCATAGAAAAAAGCAAAAAACGGAAAGAAAAGCAGAAAGAATACTTAATTAAGAAAAAAGAGGAAAAAAGGTAAAATAAATAGGAATATAAAAAAAATTTATATACAAAACAAAAAATCAATATAAAAAACAACAAAAAAGTAAAACAAAACAATAAAATGACTAGGCGGTCAGGTCCATCAGTTGCTATTTCAAGGTATGTACCTAAAAAGATAAAAAAGGTTAAATTATTCATTGAAACAAAAGTTAATAGATTTTCCATATACATTTTTAATTTACATTTTAGAAACATTATTTACATTACACTTAGAAAATAACCTTAGAATACTTAAACATACTTTTTTTATACAACCTTAGAATATTTTAAACATACTTTTTTTTATATTTTTTAGTCCCACGAAGCTCCTTGTTTGTCTTCTTTATAGAGAACAACATCATTCCTTGCAAAAGGAATCTCACAATTGTCTCTTTATGTTCGGTGTTAGGGCAGGGTATTTCCAGGTTCGCATCTCTGGAATCGCGGACAGTCTCCATCCATTTTTCCATCAGGTCTTCTATATGTTGTTTTTTTCTGAAGTTTTCCTCAAAAACCCTCTGCACTTTCTCAGCCAATTTTTCCAGCTGGATTGAGGGAACAGCTAGCGATCCGAATTCAGATGTAGCAACGGTACTGACATAAGCCCTTAGTTCTATAATTTGCAGTTGATCTCTCCTTTCAACTGAGCTGCTGATCATGAAGTTGGAACAGGCTTCACACTTCAGTTTGGGCTTGAGCTTGTCAGCTGCAAAGCCTGCGTAGTAGATTGCTGCCATCTTTTGCATCTGCTCACTGGGTTGTAGTTCAACCTGTGGTGGGTCTTCTTCCTCATCCACTTCCATATTCCAATTTATGCAGTCCTCGCATTGGCAGTCGTTGTCATCATCATCATCGATATCTTCAACTTCGACGGGATTTCCTGGCGCTAGTAGATAGTCTTCTATTTTTGACTTCTCATTTTCTTTTGTCGTTTTATCGATCTTTCGTTCCTCGGTCAAGTCAGCTGTGCTTATTAGAGGCTCTGCTCCAGCATCTTCATATCCTGAGTGTTCTGGTGCGCTATAGTGCTGAAACATGACCAGCTTCAAATTTCTTATAAACCTCCACACCGATGGTTCCTTATCATAGGATCCTCTATTCGTTCGCACCAAAATGCACACTAAACTTCACAAAATATCACTAGCTTATGATTCACTTATCACTTTTCACTATCACTTCACTTAAGTCGCGATAAGACACCTAACAAAATAGACTATTATTTCACGAAAATCCCTGCTCTAACGATATCGAACTCGTAACGCGAAATATAGATTTTTCAGTTTAATAATAATAATAATAATAATAATAATAATAATAATAATAATAATAATAATAATAATAATAATAATAATAATAATAATAATAATAATAATAATAATAATAAGAATGCTGAAAAGAAAAGGAAATATTAAAGATTAAATACTCTTACTCTCCGTTTTAGACTTTTACTTCTCAACAGTAAAATATAACACTAAAACAACACACTTTTTATAGTTTAAAAAATTTTTTTTTCTCTACGTGTCTCACAACACTGTGAAACACAACCAACACAACACAAAAACAGATCACTATTTTTATTGTTTTTCAATATTATTTTGTTTGATAGTACTTGTTCAATAGTTTTTTATTTGAATTCTGCACTTTATGCTTTTTTAATTTTCAAGAATGAAAATGCCTCTTATCGAAATGAAATCATAACGAATAATGTTCTTTGCTTACGATTTATACTGGAGAATTTTTAATGTACGCGCCAAAAAGTTGTAACTGCCAAAAATAATATACATTCAATGATACATTGCAAACTCATTTATTCTACCCCACACAAAAAGCACACAAAAAAAGCCTACAAACGAGTATTCTTCTACTCCTTCAATACTTCATTGCAACCATACAGGTAATCCACACAAGTCATGTCATATGATCATATCATTTCATGACCTATATCAATTGCACACACACATATTAACATGCTCTGTTGTCTTACCCCATGTCCCATGCAAAAGCCACAATAAATGCTTACCTATGCTGTGGAGAATGAAGGAATGAAAATTGAAAACCCATAAGAAAAAACAATAAATTGTCTTCTTTTGCTTTGCTACCTGCCATACTCCAGTGCATACACAATTAAAAGAGAAGTCAATAATTATTGTATTCTTTAAGCATTTCGGCCTACTACTCCTCCGAATTTATAATAGCAAGAGAAATGGCAAGGGAAATCATTTCTCTTGTGATTTCGTGCTCTTTAGGTGAGTTAGTAACTCTATTGGCCGTCTTGAAATGGCGCTAGTAAGGCCGAAGTGATAGTACTATAGATATATATACAATGCCACAACCTCCACCGGAAATGCTCGGATTCGATGACATGTTTTATAATGCACATGTTCCATCGTCTAAACAAAATCAAATGCCTCCAACAACGATTGGGAACGCAAGGTCCCGAATTCGATTTTATTTTCAGTCAATTATAGACAAAAAACAAAAAACAAATCCGAGAAAATCAAAAACCAAACACATTCAATATACAATACATATGTATGTATATAAATTAATATTTACTATCTAATATTTTTATAAAAAAAACTATTTTTGAATTTAAAAATATGATTTTTTTGCAGCAGCTGTTGGAAATGGGTTTATTCGTTGCTCTCTTAGCATATTCATACGTGTTTAATGGATTTCCGCATCATGTTCCAAATGTTTTTTTGCTATCTCCAATTCTATTAGAGCGCGTTCTCGTGCTTGTGCTTTTTCTCTCTCGAAGCTATACCGCTCTTTCTCCGACTCCAAAATTTGCAATTCTATTGCACTTAGTCGGTGTTCTCTTAATTCTTCCTCGTACTTTTCCTTTTTTGAAGGTCCCATTTCACCCTCTATTCTTTGCTTCCGATGTCTGTAGGTCAGCAAAGGATTCGGTGGCTTGCGCAATTTGGTTGGGTCACTCTCCCAGGACTCATCACAAACTTCTTCCAAAGCAATCGTCTGAATTGCGACTACATTTTCATCAACATTGCTTTGATGCAGGCAATCATTTGGAATATTAAAATATCATTGATATTAATACCGGATTCAGTGGCATCATTGGCTTCGCTGAGTTCTGGCACAGGTTTTTCTAGGGAAAGAAAATCGCTGTCGCCAGTCCCTGCAGAAAGCCCATACGTTGACGGAATCAATAATTGATTAAGTTCTTGCATGGGCTCGCTTAATGCACGGAGTTCTTTCTTTGGTGGACCTCCACCAGTTGCTTTGGTATCCTTGGAAAAATATGTTGTTCTGTTTTTTAGGTTTTGTTTTATTTTACAATATTTTTCCCTCAAAGATTTCACGCTCCTCTCCTAAAATAAAATAAAAATCATATTTAAATATTTAATTAGATATAAGCTTATTTTGTACAAACCTGGCTAGGAGGGGTGATATTGAATTTTTTGGCAATGTCCTCCCACGCCTTGTCCTTGTCTCGTTTTGTTGCGCTATTAGTTTTTTTATTTTCTATAACCTGGCTGTATTGCAATGCATTTGCAACCAGCCAGTCCTCTTCTTCTTTGTTATACACCACTTTTGGTAACTTGTTAGTTTTTTCTGCCATGTTTTTATTAAATTTTATTTTCGCAATGAACACAATGAACGACTGGATCTTTAATTTTCAAACAATCGAACAACCGAAATTCAAATCTAAAGTTGAAATTTATGTCTGTCAAAAATATCCCTAGGAAATTTTTAAAAACGCAAGTAGGCGAACCTTTGAACTCTCGAGTTGAAATTTAAAATAGTGAAGAAAAGTAAGTTTCAACTTGTGTCTCATCTCTTTAGCTTGCGTCATCTCTAAAGTTGGCCAACTTGAGAGTTTCAGACAAGTTGAGAAATAGTGAAGAAAACGGCCCTAAAAGAATGTAAAATTCTTCAAAGTGAATTGAATATAATAACAGCTTGGCGCACTGACAATGGCCTGTCTCTGAACATTAACAAATGTCACTCTTTTTCTGTGTATAGATCCTTATTGCCTGTACAGTTTCAGTATTCCATTTCCAACATAAAACTACAAATTTGCGTTTGGAAAGAGTTCAAAAAGCCTTTACCCGATTCGTAGTAAATAAACTTAATTGGAATCTTGATGCAAGTCCATCATATGAAACGCGTTGTGCCTTAGGCCCGTATTATGAGTAGCGAATCGAAATAAAATCCAAGCGAATACGATAATTTCGTTTTATGAGTAGTGACTCGCTTAAATGAAGTTCGCTTCAAATGTCAAAAATTTATCGACTAAAATCGTCGAAATGGCTGGCCTATTGGTGATAAAGCAATCGAACGAACGGTTAATTTTTTTTAGTGTTTGTTTACTGTTTACAGCTTGGATGCATTTCTGGCAAAAATGGGTGATTTGAGAAAAAAGTAATTATATATTCATTTACTGAATACAAGAAGCTAATTTCTTTCGTTTCATTAAGGACAAACAGCAGTCAGTTCGCAAAGCTTGTGGAAATAATGGAACAAAATCCGGATATACCTACACTCTAAGAAAAAATAGTAATTTTACTATAATAAGTGTTTAAAGTTTTTCAACACCGGTTGAATTTTCTACAATTATTGTAGCATCGACATGAAATTGTAGTAATTTTCAACATTTGCTGAAAAACAAAAATTGTTTTGTTGAAAATTAATCAAATTTATAATTTTTGTTTAATTTTCAACATATTTAAATATTTTTTGATGAAAATTGAACATCGCTGTTGAAAATTCATATCTTTTTGTTGGGAAATCAATAGATTGCTTAAAATTAAGAGCGTTGATGAATTTTCAACACCGTATTTTCTTACGAGATATCATTTTTTTCTCTTGTTCCACAGAGAGATTTTCTGAGAATTAAAGATTCTTGCTTAAAAATCGTAAAAGTTTGTTTGATATTAATCAAATATCTGAAAAAAGAAGAGAATAGAAAAATTCAACATCCCAGATCGTTTTTTTTTCAGATATCGTTTTTCTCTCTTTCAACAGTTTTAGTTTAATTTAATTTGATCGTATTCAAAATCTCGTAATCATGTTGAATTTTCAATAGAACATACTATTTATTCAGCAAAAAATGTTTAATTATAGAAAATACGATATAATATTTATATCCCAAACAAATATGAATTCATCGTATTTTCAATTATTAAACATTTTTTGCTGAATACAATTTTCTTCTCTTCGTAATCGTAATCCTTTGTTGAAAAAATAGCAAAGATGCAAATTTGCATCTCACTCTCCTATATACGGGCTACGATTTCCCTTTCAACATTACTTGTTGAATTCTCAATTTCTCATCATTACTTATGCGAAAACAATGTGCATTTCTTTCTTTTGTTCTCCCTTCTCTTTTGTGTATACGTGATGATAGGCACGTGCCCCGCATCAGGCATCACAACAAAGAACAAACAATTTTAATCAGTTCAGTTCACGTAGAGGTGGGCTTAGCCGTGATTTTGCGTTCACAGGTATAACTGTGAACGTGATTTTCGATTCACAGTGATTTAAACCTGTGACTGTGATTTGATACTCAGGCATAATTTCTGAGCAATATACAGTCGTATTTATAAAAGTCGTTAAGAAAATCCTTAGACAGCTGTACATCTTAATAGTGTCTAAAGATTTGGATAGCCATAACCAACTTTTTTCAATGTTCACATGTAATTGTTAAAAGTAGTATTTTTGCACATTAAACTATTCATTTTTTTTTATCTGTTTTATTATAAATTGAATTCAACAAAAACTTCATTATAATATCTCTTTAAGAATTTTTGTGGTCCTGAAAAGGACCTTCTTCTGTTTGTTAATTGTTTTTGCAAAGTAGCATCGAACAAGTCCATGGCAGTTCATTTTGAGAGGTTTGAATTTAAGAACAAAAGCATTTTTGTTTTTGCTGCGCTAAGTCGACTCCTTCTTTCCGAAATCATCAACCCAGCTTTTGAAAAGAGCCTTTCGCAAGAGACGGATGTTGCAATGCAGCTCAAACGTTCTTGTGCCACTAGTGAAAGCTTTGGGAACATGTATTTGTTTTCGCTCCACCACTTGAGCGGATCTTCTTCCCGCGGAAGAATGTCACTTTCAACAAACCTCTACACTTCCGCAATGGCCTTACTTCTAGCGGTGCCTGTGCCTGCTGGATGAGCTTCAGCAGGTTGCTTGTCATACATGGCAAAAATCAAACTTTTGTTTTTGGGTCTCTCCACACCTGAGGCTGTTGACATTGGGACAACTGGGTTTTGGGCTTCCAGGACAGCAAACTTATCCGCAACTAGGGAAATCAAACGCTGCTTTGTACCGTCAGCTTTACTCTTGTCAAGGAATAATAAGTTCTTGCACCTGGGATCTAAGAAAGTTGCCGTTGAAAGCGTTTGGCTGTTTTTTTTAGCGAATGGAACCTTTCAGCCAAAGATGCGTTCATTCTCGAAACCACATTTTTTACACAGTGTGTATAGGGTTTGCCAGCATAATCATTATACACATTGTTTATACCGTTGGTAATCGGAATTATAAGAGATGCGGTGAGGTAATTCTCTCCAGATACGATCAGCGTAACGTCCTCCATTGGTCTTAGCACTTCACAGAGTTCCTTAATCACTAGCCACTCCTCAACCAATAAATATCTGGCAGTTTCCATGTCAGTTAAGGCCATAGTTGACTTAACTGCATCCTCCAGCTCAATGAACCTTTCCAACATATAAAATGTTGAGTTCCAACGCGTTGATACGTCCTGCAAAAGTTTCAAAGGGATTGATCTGCCTTGATTTTTCTGGTAGGCCAGAAGTTTTGCGGTCGCGGTGTAGCTCCTCTTGAAGTGACCGACAATATTTTTTACTTTCGCGAGAGTGCACACAATTTCCTCTTCCTTTAATCCATCGTTCACCACGAGATTGATGGTATGCGCGAAACATCCAAAATATTTTTGCTTTAACTCATTGCATATTGCTGCTCTGATATTTGCAGCATTATCGGACACCCCCAACATGACCTTGTTTTTGAGATCCCAGTCCAACAGAACCCTATCTAGCTCCTTGGCAAGGTTTATAGCCGTATGATGGACAGGCAAACTTGCACATTCCGAAAGTAGGGACGTAGGCTTGAAGTTCTCATCCAAAAAGTGAACGGTAACAGCCATAAAGCTGTCTGTAGTTATGCAGTCTGTAGTTATGCATACCCTCCGTGCACTTTTCATTGTATCTCGTGTTTCTGACACACACTGCTCATAAAGCGCAGGAATCAGCGTTCTTGAAATTGTGTGCCTATTTGGTAGCTCGTACGTTGGGTTTAAGGCTGCAACAAACTCTCTAAACGCGGATTCTTCCACAATGCGGAATGGCTGGTGAAAAGACGGAGCAATTTTGCGTCAATCACTTTTTTTTTCCGTTGGTGTGACTCGCTTTCGGATAAAGCCCGACAAATTGTTTTGGCGTTGCCGAACGCCTTGGCTAACAGCCGCAGTGCGAACTGTAAGGTTTGCATTTAAGGAGAGTGGAGCCGAGCTTGTGGTTTGAATCTTCAGTCTACAGTCTCGTGATTTTAAAATAAAACAATTAAAAAGTGGAAATATATGTATATTATATTATTAAAAAGAAAAGTGAAAATAGTGAGCTAAGTGAATTATTTGTTTTATTATTATTATTAATAGGTATCTTATTTAGTTTATTGTGTCACTTATTTCCACACTTAGGGCCGGTCTGTTCAAGTATGGTTAAATCTGTGGTTTGCTTACCAGAGATTTTGCTTAACCCGTGGTTATGGATCTATGGTTAAGGAATTACGTCTTTTCACTATATTTTCGGTCTTGGTTAACAAACCGTAGGTTATCGAGAAATTCCAATATTTTTCCAGTCTATCTGTCAAATTAATCACTAACCCCAATCAATGGTTATCTTTTTTGGTGACATGTATTTATTGTCGGCAGTTCATAGTGAGTTATTTTATAATTATTCATGTTTTTTTCTGTGTTATTCATAATTTTTGTTATTTTTGAAGAAAATGTCGCAATCAAAGCAACGATCTGCGAATTTCTCCAAAAGTGAAGAAGGAAAACTTGTAGCTTTGGTGTTATAAAAAAAGAACATTTTCGAAAACAAGAAAACTGACCAATAATTCCTCGTCATCACTAACGCCACTACCATCAGAACTCCACAAATCCCAAACACCATTTCCACGTGAACTAAATTTGTAAATGAAACAGTATTTTATAAAAAAGAACTATAACAAGAATAATATTGTAGATAAATATAATGAAAAATTAAAAACAAACGCCCTCCATCACACTGAATTGTTGTATAGCCAAATGATGAGTCAAAAATAATGCGTGAAGACAGATTAACCAAACGTGAAAAGACGAAATTCCAGTAAATCGATGGTTAAATAGCGTTAACCGACCAAAATCGACTGGTTAACAATTTCTCTGGTTAGTTAACCAAACCATTGATTTGTTAACCAAACCAAGGTTGAACAGACGCATTCAATGGTAACCACTGGAAATAACCACGGGTTAAAATTAACCAAACTTGAACAGACCGGCCCTAAATGCAACAACCGCTTGGTTTAATTCCGTATTGTTGTTGGAATTTCATGGAACGGAATTAAACCAAGCGGTGGTTGCATTTATCGTGGAAATAAGTGACAAAGGAAAATGTGTGTAGAAAATTAAAAACTCGTTTGGGAATTCAACAGTTATATTTTTTGTTGGAAATTCAACATTTTTGTTGAAAATTCATCAGTTCTGTTGAAAATTCATTAGTTCTGTTGAAAATTCATCAGTTCTGTTGTAAATCCAACATTTCTGTTGAGAATTAATCATTTCTGTTGAGAATTAAAAGTTTCTATTTGAGAATTCCACATTTCTGTTGAGAATTAATCAGTTCTATTGAGAATTAAACATTTCTGTTGTTTTTTCAACATTTCTTTTTAATTTTCTACAATATTTGACACTTGTATTTAAAATATATGTATGTATTCTCTTGTGACAGGGACAAAATTGCAACAACTCTGGAGGCGAAACAATCTTTCTTTAAAGGAAGATACTCCCAAAACCCAGATATGTTGGAGGATCGTGAAAAGATCCTCCTCTACATGGAAGATTGTTTTCCAGCACAACGGTCTTATTTTAACAACCAAGAGTCCTACCCTCCAATTGAACTAATAAAAACCAACTGGCCCTACATATTTACGAGAGAATGTATTTACAAGCACTTCTCTCAGTTGACAGAAACAAATTATCAAAAACTTATCCGAGCTGACTATACCAGCGAAAAAGCATTTCTGGCCAAATTTTTTTCAAAGAAAAATGAAGCAGCCTTAGAAGGCCTTCAAGAAATGCAGATTTTAAATAGCATTAGCAATCACTTCAAAGAAAATCTTGATTTTCTTATTTAATCGTTTCCGGTATTAACCAATAAACAAAAAAAAAATTTATTCTTACTAATTCTGAAATTTTCTTTTACAGATTGGAACAGTATTAGATGATCTTAAGTCTCCAGTATCTGCACCATGGATTGCTGTAGTTGGTATGCATATTTTAAATAATTCTTACTTGAAATTATATCCTTTATAGAATATCCTAAGGAAGTGTCCCAAACACTAGACTTTTTTGTAAGGTTCGTCCTTAATTATTACCCCGAAAAGCCTCGGGGGCCCAAAAAAAACGCTACCAACCTTACGAAAATTAACACATTGATTCGTAAGCTTAACCAATAAGTTAAGGGTAAGTCGCATCTTAGTTATTCTATTTATGATATTTTAACTAAATCTTATCCTAATATAAACTTTATTTTAATTTTCATTAACATAAACCATTGCTTTTCTTTTATTTACAGACATGAAGCTCATCATTTTGGTATCGAACTACATTGTTTTTGCTAGTAAAATATTATGTATATATTAATATTTATTATCATTGTTAGTTATTAAGGAAATATTGAAAAAAAACATTTTACTTAAACATACTTATTTAATCAAAAGTACCATCTTGGACAAAATTCAGCACGACCGGCTCAGTTGGTATTGTCATGTTCAAAGGAGAGATCCGCAGAACCCCGTCAAAAAGGCAATATCGTACAACGTTTCAACAAATTCGCGACGAAAAAGAAAAGGCAGGCCAAAACACTCCTGGTACAAGCAAATGCAAAAACAGCAGCATTTGGTTGGCCTCAGACATGGAACAATCCAAAAACGGGAGGCTTGCCGACGATTTCTGAGGTCAACGCGGCGTACCCCACAGGCGGATCACTAGTGTGAAGCAGAAAAGTGGGAGAGTTGTGATCGCTTCAAGATCACTACTCGTAACGCCGAAAATGAAAAAGAAGAAGAAGAAGAAGATACTTATTTAATCTTTCTTTTTTTTATGATAGTTTTGAATTCAATTTTGTGGGAAGATTGTTTCGAAGAATGAAGTTTAATTTTCCAGGATTTCTAATGGTTTGTATTCAAATTGAACGGAGAGAAGTTATTCAATTGCTTTAACTTGTTCTTTTTTCTTTTCAATATAAGGATCAAGAGGTTTGCTTATATGACAACAACCTGATTTTGATGAGAACTCAACCCGTATAAAATGGTAAGAACTCAACATATATTTTGAAAGATACTAGCAATTACTTGAATATGTTCCTAAAAAGGCTTATATTTAATTAACTGTAGCTATAGATTTCTCAATACAAATTCTATTTTTCAGCATAAATGCTTAAAATTAAAATAAAAAACCTCTGCTTTTTCAGCAAAAAAATTGAAAATTCAGGAAAATTAAACAAATTTATTCACAGCCACATTTAGTATTCAACATAAACGTTTAAAACATGTGAAAGAAAAAATGGAATTTCCGATTAGTTAAGCATATACTTCGTTTTGCCCTCATTAACCATCAAACCCATTTTTGCCGCTTCTGTTTCAATACTCGCAAAAGCACCTATGACATCACGCTTTTTACTTCCCATTACGTCAATATCGTCTGCATAGGCGAGTAATTGTACAGACTTTTGAAAGATTGTTCCTCTGGTGTTGACGTTTGAGTTTCTTACAATCTTTTCAAGTATGATGTTGAAGAAATCGTATGACAGTTTGTCGCCTTGTCTAAAACTTTTTTCGACATCAAAGGTCTCGGTGAGTTCTTTACCGACCTTGACAGAGCAGCGTGAATTCTCCAAAGTCATCCTGCATTGACTTATTTATACCTAGAATTAAGCTAAAGATGTGTTTATAAGATTTAATATTTAAATCTATCTTAATGTACATATTAATTATAAATTATTGAATAATTCTGAAATCTGTAAGAGTAAGACTCGGTAGATTGAATAAATAATAATCGCCGATATCAAAAGCATTAGTACAAAACACACTAGTGTACTTCGTATGCTAATCCATATACATAATTTGCGCAAAATATGGCAGTTGTGTCAGACAACCTTTAATGGACAGCTACTCCTGCTGCTGGACGTTCGTGGCTTCTGAAACTTGTAACTAAATTGAAATCAGGATTCAGGAGTATCATATATTTCTCCGTCACCCATGTGAATATCTGTTAAAATTAATTGACTAATTTTTTTAAATTTGATGTAAAGCTCAAATCATCGACTACTGTGTCTCCTACTCTGTCATGAAGAAATTTCCAGCTTCACTCATCCAGCCACTCTTCATTGTAATTGTAGTAAAATATTAGATGCTTTTTATGTATTCTGCGTTGCATAGATTTTTGTCGTTTCTCCAATTCCTTTCTTTCTTCTCTGTATTTCTCCGAGTCGGTAAGTAATATTACTAGGTAATGTTGCTATTGCATTCTTTAAAGTCATTTAGCAACATTAAAATTAAGGTGTTTCTTGGCTCAATAGACGTATTTTTTCACAAGGCTTTTATATGCATAACATGATATAAAAAATAACGCATCGGTAATTATATTTGACGGTTGGTGTTCTCGATCAATTGTCAAATCGAATAAAAAGTAAAAAAAAAAAAAAAAATGATTTACAAAAGTCGACACAAGAAATAAGCGAACTTTTGCAAAAGAAACCAGAAGAAGTGGTAATAATTATAGAAAAAATAAATTTTAATTGTTTAACTAGTTCTGATTGCAGATTTTACGTGATTTGGTAGATTCAAGTGAGAGTGACAGCGAGTCTATACTCGAAACATTTTTCGCTGAAAACACAAGTCCTACCAGCTTGGAAGACTCTGTTGAATTATTAGAAGAACATGCCTCAGTCACATCTTTCCTTATGACTTTTGAAGCTTACAGTGAAGAAAACTTCGAGTCTCGTTTTAGATTGCGTCGTTCAACAGTGGAACACTTGATAAGTAGGTTTTTTGTTATTATGTCTTTTCAAAGATTTCAAGCTACTCTCAGCACTATGTACCTGTTCATTCACATAGAGGCAGAAGAGAAGTTTTCATGTACATATGGTACATAAGTAATTCAAATACGTTTCGCCAACTCGAAAATTTGTTTTGTGTCACAAAGTCATCCAGTTGGGTCGCAGTAAATAGAGTAACTAAATGACTTGTCTCAAAAGGACTACATAAAATGGCCTCAAGGAGGTTACTGAAAATTGTAGGAAGTTTGAAGAGAAAAAAAGAATACCAGGTGTTTTTGGTGCCATAGATTGCACCCATATTACCGCAAACACAACTTTACAATCATTCTGCGAGCTGTTGTCGATTCTGACAAAAAATTTATTGATGTGAGTTGCGGTGAGCCAGGCTCGTTACACGACAGAGCAGTTATAACCAACTCTTTCCTAACAGTTTCATCTTGGGCGATTCTGCGTACGCTGCACAGTACGTTGACCAGTGGAAAAAAAAGTGCTCTTTTGTTCTTTTAAGCTTTAATTTGAGTCATGCACATGTTGAATAACTGTTATTTATTATTCTTTTGTTGCTGGTGTGTTTTTAGATTGTAATAGCGGAACTTTTTAAACATTTTAAGTTAATTGCAATCTGAGTTCAGTTCGGAAGTTATTTAGCTCGTAAAAAAAAGTATTTGCAGTACAAGTTCTAAGTAGCTTAAATTAAAAATGAATTCATTAAGAGCAGGTATGAAAAATTTCATTTAATTTTGGCTGTAATTGTAATTTTAGTGAATTTTTGAAAAAAGGTCTATTTTTAAGGCATTATTTAGACTTCCGTTAAGCTTTCAAAAAAAGTATAGCAAAATACAGCAAATTGGTAAACTCATTTTGTTGCCTCGTTATTTAACTTTGCGAAAATGTAAAGTTTCCTCGCTACTTGTTGCTAACCTTCAAAATATACAATTTTTTTTAGAACAAGGTCAAATCCTGAAAAATCAACAGATATACGAAAAATGGAAAATGAAAAAAAGTGAATTGAGGCTATTTTGATATTCATCTTAAGTGAATTAAAAATAAACAAGTGTTCTTTGAAATTGAAAACGAATTAAAGTGCAAAGTTAAATTATTTAATTCAAATCTTGAGCAACGATGGAAGCTTTGTTCTAGGAATTGTTCACTTTTCAAAAAGCGGCATGAGGTTTAGCTTAAAAAAAAGCTTAAGGCTTCCTCCTAGCGTTTATAGCTTTTTGATAAATGCATCGAGTCGGGGTAGACCCAAAACACCATTTTCGGAAGCAAAAAAAAAATACAAAAAACCAAGAGTTGCAGATCTTTAATCCTCAAATTCGAATGAAGAGTTGAGGTTCACTGCTGAAGTTTCCGAACATTCCTCTGCTGTAGAAGCCTATTCTGTTGATATGAAAAAAGTTCTTTCACCACAAGATGCGTTGGCATTGTATTTGGATCTTGATCTTTCCGAAATAAAATGTAATACATTCAAATCTGTGGTGAATTAATTACACAAGGATTTGTTTCCCAGTTTATATAAACTAAGGTGTTTTAAAAAGCAGATGCTACCCATATCTACAGCAAAGGCAAACGAAAGGACGTTTCATCACCGATGTAAGTTTATGTAAATCTCATAAATAATTTACTTTCATGATCATTTTTAAAGTTTATATTTGAAAACGAAAAAGTGTTTAAGGAAAATTTTCACATGCCACCAAAAGTGTTTCATGAACTTTTCCTGTTGGTTGAACCGAAACTCTTTCCAATAAGGCGTACAAGACCAGATGATGAAGTAAGTCTCTTAGAAAAGTTTGCAATTGCTGTTGAGTGAGTAAGGTTTGTCTTTTTTCTCTGTCTGAACTCAAATTTCAATTCTATTTTTTTTTTTAGATACTTAGCGAGCGGTAGTATTCAAAGGCATGTTTCATCAGTATACAGAGCCAGCAAGCAAAATTTTGGAAAGATTTTGGATGACGTTTGTGATGCTTTATGCGAAGTCTTACACGGGTCGGGTACATACCGGAATTGAATACTAATGAGTTCGTAAGAATATCAAACGAATTCAATGTCCAGTGGAACGTACCCAATTGTATAGGGGCCATCGACGGAAAACATGTCGCTCTTAAATGTCCTCAGAACGCAGGAACTTTATTTTATAACTACATATCTGTGGCCACAAGGAAAAACCGCTTAAGTCTGTTTTACTAATTTTTCAGGAGAGCGGTTTAAAGTTTTTGACAAACGCGTGATATTACAAATAAGTCTTATGGGCGATTGGAAGCTCCGATCGAGTTGAAACAAAAAGTAAAAAATAGATAATTTTACCATCTATAGCATCAAAATTAAATTTTTTCGAAAAAGATATTGTAAATCATGTTATTGACAAAACTAACACTTTAGTTGTTAGTGCTTTTAGTTTTTTTCATCGTAAGCAATCTTATCTAGAGTTAAGTTGTTTTTCCATTTTAAAGAAACTTTTTGTTGTGGTTTTAAGTCTACTTAAGTCATTTTTCTTTGTCTATTGCGTTAAGTTAGCTAGTTCTTATCTCGACTTTAGTTTTTTTTCCTAAATTAAGAATGAAAAATGTATCGACTTTGGATATGTTCTTCGCAGAGAGTGAGAACCCAATGGAACCTTAAGTTAAAATTATTATTCTTTATTAAAAAACTTATACGATTAAAAATACAAAAAAACAATCAACCTTACTTCAAAATTAAATATTACACATATTCAAGTTAAACCCAAAATAAACAAGCGTTTTCAATCTTCGTTGTCACTTCTTAAGTCTGGATGGATGTTGAGTTCGGTTGAACTTGTTTTGAAGTTTTTATAAAATTGATGGAAATCAGGATTTATGAATTGTAATAAATCCATAAGATCTTTTTTCTTATCTGCTGATAAGACCGGTTGATCTTCAATATTTTTTAAATGATCTAATGAAAATGTTGTTGCTCCTCGTTTAATTAATGATAAGACGTCAAATGGTTCTTCAGGATTTAAGCTTTTCTTGTACAAAATTTGGTTGGGATTGTTCCTATAGCGAATCCACCTTACCGAGTTCCATATAAATTTCTGGCCTTCTGAATTACACCGTTTCCAATTGAAATTATTTTTCGAGATCTCACTAAAGCTGAAGAAATCACTATCTTTCATCTCAAAAACTTTAATTTTTGAATTAATACTTCCGATGAACTGATACCAGTCCCTTGGCACACTAATCTCGACATTTGACTTTTTCTTTTTTCGTTCAATCAGAGCATGATCAGAATCACACTCGAGGTGGGTATGGCCAGGTTCCAAAAACTTATGGTCTATATATTCTAACGAAGGATTTTCTTTAATGAACAGAAGGAACATAGCAGAGACATGCGAGTTTTTATTTTGGCCGGAACATGAGTCACTGTAGAACGTAACATTCTTGACAGATGAAGGCAAAGACTGTAGATGTTTGAAAACGCGCAATTCCCTCATGCCACATAAAACAAGCAGAATCAATCGTTTTCAAGTCATGGATGGTTAGATTAAAGGTCCAAAGTTGCCTTTTATAGAAACTAACAGAGTTCCTTAGGAATGGAGTTGGTAGGCACTGTTGTAAGTCGAACACGAACGCTGCCATATCGTTATTTTGTTTAGCATTTTCCTTATCGATCCTTTTTTGTTCAAAGTTAAAATCTCCCTTTTTCACATGAATTAGTTTTAGCTCTTCCAAAGTTTGTTTTTTTTTTCATTCTTTTCTATTTTTATCTTTGACAGAAATCCATCGCAAGTTGCGCACGTGTCTAGTTTAGGAGATTTGAATTTTAAATTCATTGTTTTGAATATTTCAGCATATTTAGTAAGGCTTACAGGATTAGAAACTTCATTACAATACATTCGATGCATTATGGAAAGATTTAAACTGCCATGAATATATTTTTTGGATGTGTGGAGGCGGCTATAGTGGCTTTCATACGATGGAACCTTATTGATGTGGTTGCGCACTTCCTCTTCTTTATCTATTGTTATTTTGTTCACAGGAATCCTCTTACCCCTACAATTCTGAAACGGTTCGCTTGGACTTGAAACTTTTTTGGATATTACGTTTCTAATAAAACTATCCGTTTCAGAAAAACATATTGTAAAATGTGTTCGGCAAACCTGTGTACGCATACCATCATATTCCAAAAAGTACTTCACTGAATTTTCACGGCGTCGTTTTCTTTCCATTGCGTTACAAAGAGTATTACATTTTTATTTTCTATGGTCAGAAGATTACCAATGTAAAGAATTCTCTGGTTATAGGTTCCCAACGCCCAATACTGTTTAAATAGTTGTTTTATCTGCTGGAACGAAATTTTTTCTTGGCATTTGTTTCGACACATTTCAAAGGGTTTTGGAGTTCTTGCATGCCTATCTTTTCCAGAAAGTGTTTTATAAGATTTTCCAGTGTTCCTTAACGTCTGAAGTAATAGTTTTTTTTTTTTTATTCTCAATTGTGGACCGTAGTTGTTGCTGATGGGGATATTTAAAACTTCGCTCTTTTCACTTTCTGCATTGGAATCAGAAGACGTAATGGTATTATTAATTATAAAATCGGGGTCGTTTAAGGAATCATCGGAATTTTCAAATTCTGGCAACTTATCATAAGTGGTGTTCCCTGATAGAAATATTGCATTGTTATGTTCAATGTTGAACTTGTTTGAATTATCTAAAACAATGGAAGACTAAAAATGTATTCTATATTTGAATGCATTTATATCAAACTCAAATCCGTTCATCGATGATCTAGTTTCAATTAGATATTTCAGGAAAGTAATCATTCTTTTCTGATACAATTTCGTGAACCGAATCCGAATATTGATAAATTGCATTTTTCTGTGGCCATTGGTATATCGACTCTTTTGTTATTTTTGTCTCCGGAAATTTAGATAGTGCGAATTCAATGTTTTCTGCGCAGTTAAAAAAAAACCTCAACATTTCTTTAAAAAAGTAAAATATAAATCGTTTTACCTATATCTTTACTTTGTTCTGCTGTGGAAGTTCTTTGCATCACAAAAACCTTTCTTGAATGAGTTTTATTTTCTGTAAGAAAAAGTGTATTCAAATAACACCGTTTAAAAAAAAAAATTATATAAAAATGTCATTAAAGACAATTTCAGCCTATACAAGGTTTATTACTGTGCCAAGCTCTTGTTTCTTCCGACGATCTGACATCTGGGTTTCTACAAACGACAACGTAAAATGTTTATACGACAAAGCAAAGTGGTACCCGTGGCGTAATGGTTAGCATGTCCACCTGCTAACCCAGAGGTTCGAGGTTCGAATCCCAGCAGAGGCAAAATGTAAAAATGTTTTTCCAGGGGTATCGCCTTTCGCGAGGAATTGGCAAGTCCTCCGTTAGTAAATTCATTGCCATGAAAAGCGCATTCTCAATTAGCCGTTCGGAACCGGCAGAAAATTGTAGGCCCCTCCATTCCCTCACAAGGCATGGTTGCGAGAAATGCGCTAGGCCCAGGGGCTCCTCGCTCTGTTGCGCCACCCTTTTTATTTATTTATTTAAAGCAAATAAGAAAGAGGCTCAAAAAAGCTTGTGTAAGCAATGATATCAAATTAGCTTATTGTTTTTTTCTGTCAAATCTGTTATAACAAGTGAGCAGGCGCAGTTTGATTCTGATTTAAGGCAAGCTTATTAAATGCTTTCAAATAAAATCAAGTTAGGGCATTAAATTGTATGTTATAAAAACCGGAATATTCAAACGATACCTATTCAGAAAAAGTAGAAATTAAAACTTTCTTACCTTCATCTCTTGCTTTTTCTTTAAGCATACGTGCCAGTGCCAAAAGTCTTTGTGATCTCGACATAGTAAAGTTTTTTTTTTTTTTCAAAAGTTATTATTTTTAAAAACACAATTAACAACACAAGTATTGAGAAAATTCGCTTGAAAACACAGGGAACACAACAATAAAGTCTAGTTTAGACTACACTTATTCTTTATTTAAATATAGAAAAAGAACTTAAATATATTTAAGAAACACTTTTTTTTATTCCTATTTGGGGAAGAACAACCAAACTTGAGGTTAGCTTTTCACGAACTGAATTACTGACGGAGAAAAAATAACTAAAATAAATTTTGGTCCTTCGTGCATCAGAATTTAATTTTGGAATAAGCGCTAAGCTACAGATAGGGGAGTGTTTTTACTTATTATTGTTTTAGGAATAACCACTAAACTGCAGTTTAGTCGTTATTCCGTTTCACAAAACTAAAAAAATAAAAATTTTTGTTACACGGAAAAAGAGCTAAACTCAAATTTAGCTGTTTTTCCACGACAAGCAAATATTATAATTGTATGAAAAATTACTAAACTCTGATTTAGTCTTCATTCCTTGTTGTAAATCTAAGAATTAACTAAACTCAATTTTAGAAAATAAATTTCGTTTTTTTTTAGTTTAGTTACTTTTCCTTGATTTCAACTGAAAAAAGCGACTTAAGCTGTTATGTTTTTTTTTAACTGTGGCCACATTTTTGAAGATAGGAAACTGAAAAAAATTTACAAAATAGATTTGAGTACGAGAAAAACATTATTATGATAAAACAATAACTTACCCAGGAAAATTTACTTGTTGGTGCCATCTATAGACCAAATAGAAGTATTGATTTCTCACCGCTGTATGCCGTATTGGAAGAAATCTCTTTGAGCTCGCCGCGTGAGCTCGCCTTGTGGAGATTTCAACTGCAATCTCTTGAATCCTAATGTTTTCACACATCACATGTTAACTTTCAAGTAAGTACCAGTTAACACCAGTTCCCTAACACACTTTCTCGGAAGGTACTCTTCGTTATTGGACCTTATGTTTGTAAGTGACAAGAATAATGTTGGATTGTATGATTAACTTTCGGCTCCTGCTTTTTCAAAGCATGACATGATTTTTTTTATATTCAATTTTATTCTTGATTATTCAGATGAAAAAATCACTTATCGAGATTTCTATAATATAAATGTGCAAGAACTTGAAACTCAAACAAGAGAAACAATTCGGGATTCTATATATTATTTGCCTTCTTCTAATGACCAGATTGAATTTTTATCACAAAATATCTTTGAGCTGTTCAATATTGAACAGGTATCGACTAATCGAGCTGCGTCGTGTGTTTTGTTCACTTCGTAACAAAGTAGTAGTGAAGATACGCGAGGCCAAATACCAAACATTTTTCTAAACTGCTTAACACCAGTTCAAATGGTCGCCAGCTCTGGAAAGACCTACGCAGAATCGGAATCGGTAAAACAAAATTTGATACAGTCGAGGAAATTGATGGCAACAAAACTAACCAACAATTCATTTCTTCTCTACCGTCACAGGTCTCACAACCTCTAATTTCTTTCACTTATCAACGCGAGATTTTGAATTTTCTGCAGTAGATAGTACTGATGTTGTCGAAAGTGTTCTTTCCATTAAGTCAAAAGCTGTTGGGCTCGATGGTATACATTCTTCGTTTTTGTGTATGATATTGCAACGTGTATTACCATATATCACTTTGACTTTCAATACTATTTTGACAACCGGTCTATACCCAGAGTTATGGAAAGTTGCTAAAATCATTACACTTCCCAAAAACGCTAAAAGAAATGAATCTAGACCTATCTCTGTATTGCCATTTTTATCAAGAGTCTTTGAAAGGTTCCTTCAAAAGCAAATTAATGTTTTTCTATCTAGTAACTCATTACTCAGTCCTTATCAATCTGGCTTTCGGAAGAAACACAGCTGTGTAACTGCCCTTTTAAATGTTACTGATGACATTAGAAAAGCGGTGGATACAGACGAGGTTACATTTCTAGTTTTGTTGGATTTTTCGAAGGCTTTCGATTCTGTTACCATGTTAATTTTTACACCTTGCACATTACACCATGCATCGTACATCATGAACCCTACAATCCGCACCATGCCATCAGCACCATGCACCTGCACCCATGCACTGGACAAATGAATCTACCCACGATCAGAAAACCTCATTTCTTCTGTTTTTTCTAATTTGCTGTTTTAGTTTTTGTTTTTTAATCAGAGTATATCAGGTTCAGTGTCAGACTATATGAGGACCCCAAATTCCTCATAAAATTTTATTAGTAATTATTTTATTTTCAGAGAAACACGTCTTGAAGAAGCGGAGCTTAAAAAAAATAAAAAATAAATATTTAGAAGAAGAAAAAAGGTAAATTTATTTGAAAATACTAAAATTAACAGTCAGGTATAAACTTTTTTCTTTTTAAGTAGAAAAAAATCGAATGGGTTGGTTTAAGAAAGCTGGCAATAGTAAGTTAATAGTACCTATATAAATAAATAATAGTTGTTGTTTGAATTTGGTTTAATTAAATTTTATTTTTTCAAAATTTGGTGTGTGTTAAGTGTTTTAATTGTTGAATTGCATTTTTCTTAAAGTGTTGGTTGTTAAAGGATTATCTACATAGCGGAGCGCCTCTTGAGCACATACATACATAGGAGCAACACTGCTTAAATTTGATTAATTTTTTTTTCTTGATTTTATTTATTGTTGCCATCGTGCTTGTGGTGGTCGTTCGGAATGTTCTTGGTGAAGGGAGTCTTTTTCAAACGAATCGTCCACCTTCTGATTTGTATTCTTATTTAATTTGTAAATTTCACAGCAAAATAATATTTTTTTGACAAATAATTCTAGATGAAAAAAAAAATATACAAAACTAGCAAGACCCCGCCCGCTTCGCGAAATAAAAGTAAAATACAGTGGTGGTCCAGTATAACGAACGATATAATGTCCAGAGTCAATTCGTTATATCGAAATCTTTAAATAAATAAAACGTGCAATTGTGTGTATGTTTCTTCCAATATTATCACGAACATACATGTAAGTAGACACATTAATACACTTACAGTCATTTTTTTTTTTTCATTTTTCTGAAATTCTTTATTTGTTCGTTATATAGAGTATAGAGTACGTAATTTCCATTTCGTCTGAAATTCGTTATTTTGTTCGTTATATAGAATACCTAATGGACTTGAAAAAAGTGCTCATAATATCGGCATTCGTTATACTTGACCTCCACTGTATTAGTTTTTTTGTTTTAAATCTGTTTTATTGAATATTCTTTACTCTAATGCTTTTTGATAAACAACATTTTTGGTTTTTCCATTGTTGGCGGTATAAATGAATAAAGCAGATGGTTTCCCAACACGTGAACAACCAACATAAAGTTGACCGTGAGAAAAAACTGGGTGCTCCAAATGTATACCACAGATTTTAAGCGTTTGCCCTTGAGATTTATTAATTGTCATGCCAAAAGCAATACGAATAGGCAACTGCATACGCTTAAATTCAAATGGTAGATCAGGTGGAATCATTGGTATACGTGGTATTAAGACATCTTCGCCTTTGAATTTACCAGTTAAAATGGTCGCTTCAATAACATTATTCATTAATCGTTTAGCTACTAACCTGGTGCCATTACATAATCTTGGATGATTCAAATTTCTTAACATTATAATTGGAATACCGACTTTTAATTGTAAATAATGAGGCGGGATACCTGGTAGATCCAATGAATTTAAAAATTCGATCGGATAGTTCACAGCTTCATCCGGATTCATAACGGTATCAATAGGTTTATAAACTACGTTTACACTTGGTATTCTGTTCATAACTTCCACATTGATACTAATAACATCTCTATTCGTACATGCCAATATACATCTTTGACTTAACCAATCATGATTTTGGTAATTACTTAAAATATTGGGAAACACGCTCTGTACTAACGCAGCAGTTGATTCTGATATGGAACAAAAATTATTTGGCAATGTTATTTTACCATCAATATCTAGAGGAATTTCTCCATTTCCAATTTTCAATAATTGCTTTGAAAAATCTGCAGCTGTTGAGTCGTTCTGTAATAAAACTCTTACATTTTCGGTGAGAGAAAGCGTTTTCACATGTTTCCATAACGTTGAAGATTTCAAGCTAGCATTTAATTCGTCAGCAGCAGTGGATCGAGGAATAACCGGAAGTGTTTGCCGGAAGTCACCAGCAAATAACACCAATGCACCACCGAAAATACGATTATTACCTCTCAAATCTTGTAAGGTTCGATTAAATGCTTCTAAAGATTTCTTGTGTGCCATGGTGCATTCGTCCCAAATAATTAATTTACACTGCTGCAAAACTTTTGCCATTCCAGATCTTTTTGAAATGTTGCATGTTGGCGCTTCTAAAATATGAACGTTTAAAGGCAATTTTAAAGCCGAGTGAACAGTTCGCCCACCATCCAATAAAGTTGCAGCAATTCCAGACGATGCAAGAGCTAACGCTATATCTTTATTCGTTCGTACAGTAGCTAAAAACAATGACAGTAAAAATGTTTTACCAGTGCCGCCAAGAGCATCCAAAAAAAAAAATCCACCATTTCCAGCATTAATTTCGCTCATGATTTGAAAGTAAGCTTTTTTTTGTTTTTCATTTAATAATGGAACATTTCTTTGAACATATTGATTTAAGCAATTTGCATCATAATCTCGTTCACGATTTAAATCCAAATTGAAAGTGTCGTGTATTGAACGACCAGGTGAAATCATTCCTAATTGCGATAGCAATTTATTTGACATTGCTAAACACAAATTTTCTATAATGATCAACGCTTCGTTGTGTATTTCTGGCGTAAAATCCAATTGCGGATTCAATCTTGCACGACGAACTGTATGCAAAATATCTTCTGACAAATGATCACAATGACTTCTCCATAGCTCACGTGGATTCGTCGGACCTCGGACTGCACGCAGATATTATAATTGCAAATAATGAACGCATTTGATGTGGATTTGCCGTAAGAACTGCATCTTCTAAGGTGTTATTCCAATGTTTATTATCTTCCAATAAATTTAAACGCCTGCATGCTTCACGACATGTAGGACATAAAAACCCATCAACTGTTCGTAAATCTGCAAAAGATGTTGGCCCACGAACATTATTTAGTAATAAACGCAAAAAATAACGTTCCTCAGTATTTGCGTACACTCTTCAAGCAGCCAAATGTAATAAGGAATACATCTATGAGTATTAGATATACCCTGTTTTAAAATACATAGAAAGCATTGTGAGCATATAGGCTGTATGTATTGTAATTTTGCATGGGAAAATAATTGAAACTTAATTATTTTTTTAAACAAACTTCCCTTATTTGACAAAAAAAAAATTGTTTTTGTCATAAACCTTCTACTTACTCTTCTTTAATTTAAAAAAAAAATTAAGAAAATCGGTCAATCGGTTTGGCTGGTTAGCGAACGAACACAAAACCAAACTTTAATTTATATATATTAGAGTGGTCCTTATTTAACTTTTTTTCGAAAATTGAGTGCGACGCCTCCTAAATCGATTTTAAAAAATTCAAAAAAAAATTCCTTAATTTTTTCATATTCTTATCTCAAACCCTTCCTGGCCCTATTTTCCTGTCATTTTTGAACTAATTAACGGAAAGTCTTCGAATTAGGCTAAAATGAAGCGTCTCTGAACACTCTACAGCCACGTGTATGTTTGATAAAATTAAGATCATTTGCTTGTACAGTATTTTACGGATATAAGAAAATCTCATATAAGAAAAACTCGCTTATAATATAGGCAATCGAAAGCACCGTGTCTTTTCCTTTAGTATCTCTTCAAATTCAGACGTATAAAAGAAACTCGTATATAAGAAAAACTCGGTTAAAAGAAACTCGTTTTAATGCACTCTTTGAAAATTTTAGAATAAAAGAGCACGCATATAATGAAACTTCATGAAATTTTTTCCTTCCGCAACAGTGTCTGTCAGTACAAAAGGGATGAAAATCGACGATAAATGTCTATGTTCAAAGTGACAATATTTTGGTGAAATTCAAACATAGAAAAATCTCTGATATAGCATTTCTAAGAAAATTTTATTTACTTTCTTTTTTATGGAGCATTGCCTATACCTATCTGCAACCAGAAAGAAATGCCATTAAAAAAACTGACAAAACTCAAAAACTCAACTCAATAGGCTACTAATCAAGGCTGGCTTAATAGATGGAAAAAAAGCCAGAAAACTACACGAAGAATCTCTTTCTGCAGCTGAGAATGCAGCTCAAAATTTCAAGGATGTTGTCATACCCAATTTACTAGAAAAATATGAATATCCACTTGAAGACACTCATATATGAAAAAAATGTCTGTGTAGGCACTTTGAGCACTTGTTATAATAGTGTGTGTATGAAATACATAAAAATAAAAGCGCCCATACTATTGCTTTATTCAAACAAACCTCAAATAGAAGAAACCTTTTTTTTAATTTTACCCATTTTCAATTTTTTTTAATATCATAAAATGTATGGGTTTCTGAGTGCACTTATAACTGAGTTTTTTTTTATTGTTTTGTTCATCTGTAAAAAATAAAGAAACTCTATGTTTATCAGGCATTTTCTGCAGAAAAGTGACCTCAACGTCAAAACTTTGTTTCAGGAAGAAAATGTGAACACCACTTAAATTTGAAAATCTGGCAATCCTAAACCTATGAAAGCTAAACTTAAATACAATCTTAAAAGTTGTTATTTCTACAAAAAATTAAGTCTAAGATTAGGTCTCTATCATCAGTTTTGACAGAGATATCGAATTTAACATAGGTCAGGGTACACAGAACCTAGCCTTTTTTTAAATTGTCAAAAAGTGGTGTCAAAGTTGAGAAACGAGCCTTACTGTAAAACAATTTTTTTCTTAGAATATGACCAAGAATCACACCCCAGATAATACACGAAGTACGGGACACCCTGTATAAGAAAGTTTTTTCTTATATCCGAGGTTTTCGTATAAGGAAAACTCGGATATAAGCAAAAATAATTTGGCATTCTCGGAGTTTCTTATATCCGTGTTACACTGTACTCTATTGTTAATAAACAAAAAGGCTGATTTCTTATTTCGCTCAATCTGCCAAAAGTAAGTAATATTTTGACAAGGATCATTTTTTAAAGATATATACGGCAATTTTAATGACCTAACATTAAATTAGATTTTTTTTATTTATTCTTTCATTTGTTATTAACATGTTATTAACAAAAGCTCGATAAACAATTTTTTTATAACAGCAGCCATCTTTGAACGGATGATCGAAAAAACAAAAACTTTCTAATGAAATAGGGTCAGGAAGGGCTAGGAATAAAAATTTGAAAAAATTAGGGAATTTTTTTTCCTGATTTAGAACCAACCTGGGGGGCGTCCCAAATTTTTTTTTCCTAAGGACCACTCTAATATATATAGATAAATTTTTATGTTTCGCTCAGTGCAAATTGACTGAATCGAAACTGTTAATTTCTTCGTATGTAACTGAAAGGAAGCAAGCAGTGCAAGTTGGTGACTCTGTCAAATTTTTTGCCGAACGTAACTGGTGTATCTCAAGGTTCAGTACTAGGTCCTCTTTGGTTTTCTGTTTCATTAGTAAATTGAAGCTCTCATTTGTATGCTGATGACGTTCAGCTGTATTTCAGCTGTCCACTCGGCCTTTTTGAACATGGAGCTTTCTGCGTCAATTAATTTTTTTTTTTTTTTGCATTTCAGAGACTAAGTAGTACTGAGCTTAGAACAAGCTCATTTATGTACATACTTATATACGCTCTTCATCATGAATGCAAGTGTTAGTATAACACCAACACCAGCACATAGAGAACGTAAGAATAGTAAAAACAAAGAAAAGGCATTATAACAAGAACTTTCAAATAAATATTACAAAATTATCTTCAATAAAGTACACTATAAAATAAACAAGACATACAAAATGTGATATAATAAACAAAAACATACAAAATGTGATAAATAAACTAAAATTAATTGAAACATGCAAACATGCAAACATGCAAACTAAACTAAAGAAAGTGGAGCACTGGTTTTTAAGAAATTTTTTAGACTAGATTTACTTAAGTTGAAATCAATTAAACATGAGTTAAGATTAAAAAGTCTACCCATACTAGTCAATGGCTCATTCATGCCATAATTCGTTCTATGGTAAGGGCAGTATATTAAAACTAAGTTGCGCAGGTGGTAAGAACCGCCTCAAAAGTTGAATTCAACACAAGAAAGTAATTCAAGTGCATCGATATGTCCGGTGATAAGTTGATGAAAAAACACCAGATCGTTAATGGTACGCCTTTGAGAAAGAAGTTGCATAATATGTAATAATTGGATTCTGTGCTCATATGGCGGTAAATCATAAGGGTTTACCCACGGAAGTCCTTTAAGAGCGAATCTTATGAATTTATGTTGTACTGATTCAATTCTTGAGTTGTGTATTTCATAAAAAGGGGACCACACTTGAGAAGCATACTCTAGATGAGGCCGTACTAAACAATTGTATAGAGCAAGGGTAACATATGGGTCTTGAAACTCTTTTGACCATCTTTTCATAAAACCAAGCATACTATTGGCCTTACTAACGATGTAGTTGACATGTTGAGTAAAGTCCATATTGAAACTAAAATACACGCCAAGATCCTTAAAACATTTCACTTGACTCAAAATATTATTGGAAATAGAATAACTTGGGTTGCTCGGTTCCTTCTTTTTAGAGAAAGTCATGCTTTGGCATTTATTGGGGTTTAGGTTGAGCCCGTTTTTAAAACACCAAACTGCAAAATTATTAACATCGGATTGGAGATGAGAGCGATCAAGCGAACCAGTTATCTTTTTAAAAATTTTCATATCATCAGCAAAAATTAATATTTCACTGAAGGAAATGCAAGACGCAACATCATTGATAGCTAAAATAAATAGAAGAGGTCCTAAATGCCTTCCCTGAGGTACACCTGAGCCAGCACTAAAAGGGTGGGAAAGGATATTACGGAACTTTACTTGGTATGATCTCATAGATAGATAAGAAAGTACCCAATCAGTGAACACAGGTGGGAAGCCCATTGCCTTTAGTTTGAACAGAATAATATTGTGTGAAAGTTGATCGAAAGCTTTAGAAAAATCCGTGTAGATGCAATCGAGCTCATTACCATTTTCTAGTGCTAAGGAACATTTTTGAAGAAAACATAGCAGGTTTGTGACAGTCGATCTATTTTTAACAAAACCGTGTTGCTGTGTGCAAATAACGTTTTTTACACTGAAAGCCAGCTGGTCACATACTAGTTTTTCAAATAGTTTAGGAATGCTAGAAAGTTTGGCAATGGGTCTATAGTTTTTTATATCACATTTGTCCCCTTTCTTAAAAACTGGAGTGATAAATGATCTTTTCCAAAGTAGAGGGAATTTACTAGATTTCAAAGAAAGTAAGAACAAATATTGTAACGGGTATGCTAAGCATGACCTACATTTTTTTAGTACAATGGGAGGAATGCCATCCGGCCCGGAAGAAAAATCGTCATTTAAGGTTTCAAGACTCCAAAAAAGTTTGTCAATTTCAATAACAATGTTATTAAAGCATACTTGATTACAGTTGCGAAGATAACTGAAGAAATCAGCATCAATGTCAACAGTAGTATCGCAAAATGAGCTGCGAAACTGGTCAGCAAATGCATTACAAATATCAGAGATGTTCTCATAAGAACAGTTCTCATAAACAAAACTAGCTGGATAACCATCTGATTTTTTCTTTGAGTTAACAAACTGCCAGAATGTTTTTGGATTTGTTTTAAAAGAGTATCCCATTCGGTCAATATAATTTGAATAAAGATTTTAGAAAGTGTCTTAAATTCTTCAAAAAGAAAAACGTAAAACTCATAGTCGGAAACTGAATGAGTTTTAATATAAGTGTTCCAAGCTTTATTTCTTTTATTTCTTAAGATTTTCAACTCTTTAGTATACCATGGATGGTTGGAGTCAGAATTTTTAAAAATTTTTTTAGGAATTGATTTTTCTATACATCTATAGAGAATCAAATAAAAGCTGCTAACAGCTTCGTCAATATTGGTAAAAACTGATAGGTTTTCGATACCACACCGAAAGAAAAAACCTTGGTTGATTTAAACATGTTTCATTGTTAATCAACAATTCATCTAAAATTGTGAAATTAACCAAGTTTCGTGATGAATTCATATAAGAACGCATTTTCAAATCAAGTATGCTGCCGTGATCAATTTTTTTTCAGGTAAGTATCATAAAAATGTTTAAATTAAGTATGTTCGTAGTTGATTTGAATATGTTCTAATTTTTAACCAACAACGTGATTGTTGATTTCATACTTGATCGACAACAAACATATTCAACTAACAATTAAGGCTGAAATTACAAAAACTATCACGTTTGTGATTGAAATACCAAATTCACTGTTGAACTATCACAATCAACAATGGTCATACTTCTTTAATCAATAAAGAATAGTTAAAGTATCAGTAACATTTTGAATTCCAATATTTTTCATACTTAAGCCCACAGAAAACGTGAAGTCGCAAACGGAACTTCAATTCAATATATGATAAGTTTCGTAACCATTTTATCTTAAGGGATAATTAATTATTCTTTATTGTTGATAAAGTATGTTTGTGAGAATTCCAAGCCACGTTTTTATTTGCTCAACAGCTTTTATGTATGCCTGAATTGAAGTTTGACCAATCAAATGTATCAATTCAGGCATTTATCATAGAAATTTTACATTAAAACTCTTGAGCAAATAAAAACGTGGCTGAATTCTCACGAACATACTTGATCAACAATGTTCATATTTTGCCAACAATTCAGAATTGTTGACGAAACACAAACGTTGTTAAAGTATCATGGACATGTATGTTTCTAGTATCACAACCGTTGTTGGTTTACAATGAAATTGAAAATGACGTTGTTGATTTGAGCAATGAAAATTGTAGCATTTAAATAAATAAAATGAAAATGCCAGCTTGTTTAATTTAAGTATGTTCCTGCTTGACGCAAAAACAAACAAGTTTCCTGTTTGATTTTACCAAGGTTTTTCTTTCGGTGCAGACATAATTAATTCACCACAGAGCAAATCGAAATCAGCTTTGCGGTAGTCAAACACATAGGAACAATCATGAGAGTTACTATTACTGTGGATTTCACCACTCAAGTCAAGAAAAATATTCAGAGGTGGGTGGTAGTCATCTATGTTAGTTTCATCAAGGCTAGGATCAGTAATACCGAAACTAGATTCAATAACAACGGTACTAACAGAGTCTGAAGAGAAGACCAAATCGAGAATTCGATTTTTAGAGTTTTTGATACAGCTTACTTGCCGTAAGTCGGTTGATGTTAAATTATCCAACAACATTAATTCCTGTTGAGGTGAAGTCAAAGATGGTTGAAAATAGGTTTCATCTGAAGATGGTAACCATTGAATATAAGGTAAATTAAAGTCACCTAAGAACAATACATAATTTTCAACGCACAGCAATTCATTAATATAATCTAAAACTAACGTTAATTCTTTATAAGATGAAGCAGAGCTCTTTGGTGGAATATATGTATTAATGATATAAACAATTTTTGATTTGATTGTGACTTTGACACATAATACATTTACAGTTAAATCAAATGGAAAGGTTATAAGAGAAGACATATATTTGCTACGAACAGCAGTAAGTACGCCACCTCCAACTTCCGAGGGTTTATTGTAGGTATGATCTTTTCTATACACTAAGTACTCATGGTCAAACAATTCAGTATCTAAAATGGCAGAGTTAAGCCAAGTTTCAGTCAGAGCAAAAATGTCATGAGATAATGCTTGGGAGTTGTTATAGAGATTAGCAGTTTTGCTGCGAAGCCCTCTTACATTTTGGTAGAAGAGGGAGATACTTTCAAGTTTTTTGGTCCCTTATTGACGGTACTTTTACTATGACGAGCTGAAAATTCTTTAATAAGAGTATCGGCCGGCCAAATCTGAGGGTTGCAAATAGGGTCAAAAAGCATTGGAGAAACAATAATCTTAAAAGAAGCCACATAGTTGTTAGGCTTACTTATTTTATTACACCTAACAAACGAATCGTTTGTGATGCATTTATTAGTTTTAAGGTGGAAAATTATGTCTTCTGGAGTAGTATCTGATTTGAGACGAGATATAAATATAGTCTTTGGTTTAGGCACTGATTCCACAAACCGTGGGGGTCTATCATGATCAGATATTATAATAGCCTCATTGTTCGAAACCATAGGGGCGACAGATTCGATTGGATTTGGTAAGTTTGGAGAGCTTAAAGTGACTATTTCAGTCGTGTTTGAATTATAAGGCTCAATTGGATTAGGCTGAACAGAAGAGCTTAAGTTGAGTATTTCAGTCACATTTGAGTTAAGAGGTGTAGCTACATTGCTTCGCAAACCACTACGTTTCGTACCAACAATTACAGAGGACACGCTGTCCTGTTTTTTCTTCAAACCCTTACTAGATTTTAAAGATTGGTAGCAATTAGAAGGAATAGGAGAAAGTTGAAAGTCTAAGTCGTCAGTAGAGGTAGAAATATCTACCGAGTACTGGGCGCTAGAGAATGAGTTGACATTAGCAACTGCTATATTAAAACAGCTTGAAATTTCATTAATACCCTTTGATATTTTTGTTATATCATTTTTAAATCATTCTAACTTAAATGCCAATTGGGAAAGAGAAATTTTTCTACAGTTGCTGCAGTACCAAAAAGCAATCTTCGATGCAGTAACTTTTTCAATAAATGCACTAGTAGAACCAACGCATTTTGCATGGAAGGCCTTGCCACATGGGCCAAAGCAGGCAAAAAGTGGGTTGTTGTTGGAGCTATCAATGCACTTGTCTGCTGCGCAATTCATTTTCTAATTTAAAAATTTCTGAACAAATCAAAATGAAAAAAGCAGAAATAATAAAAAAAGAAAGAAAAAAAATTAAAAAAAAAAAATTTTCAAGGGAAGTACCTGGATTGATCCTGAGTTATTGAGATTCAAAGTCGAAGCTCCTAGCACCTGCGCTGAAGAATATATTGAAATAGAACGTGTAAAATTATGATAAAAAAAATTTATATTTATTTAATAAAGGAGGTAAACGTGTAAATTGTGAACAAAATATAAAATGAATAAAGAGAAAAACACTCAAGAGTAATTTTTGTTTATTTTTTTTTTTTAGTTAGTGGATAACACTCAGATTAGTGGTAAACTACGATCTAAGAGAGATTGAAGTAGGAAAATATAGGTATGTAGGAAAGTTTATTACACATGCAATGGCTTACCAAGAATAATTTAACAAATAACTTCACTAAAGCATAAATGCTAAATAGACACAACACTATACAATGAATTATTAGTAAGAATTAACAAGCTGTTATTAAAGAAAAAACTGATAAGGAACACAATTAAATAAAAGGTTAACTATCAAAAAAATGAAAAAATAATCGGAGCTAATTTACACGTAAACCAACACAGAAAAAACCAGTGATGCCACTGACCTGAAGAGAGTGGCTAATTGGTCATTGTCAAACGGACTAATTTTGAACCCATAAACATCTAAATGTCTTGTCATATATAGAAAATCTCTTGACCTTTCCTATTTTCCACCGATTATTCTAAGTAATGCTCCGATCGAATATGTGGTTACAGCAAAAAACCTTGGTGTGACTTTTAATCGTTTTTTGAATTGGGATGATCACATCAATGGACTCGTTGGCATGGTCTGTGGTTTACTTCGTACGTTATGGCTTATGGGTAACACAACACTTCACTCCACTAAAAACACGTTCGCTTCTCGATAAAACTTTGGCAATTTCTATCCACGTCTATGGTTATGAAATCTATTGTAACTGCAATTTCGCGAGAAAGCGAAAACATAATGTAGCTTTCAACTCAATCGTTCGTTACGTTTTTGGACTGCGTAGATACGATAAGATATCTGATTTTGCTCCGCGCATACTTGGCATGCCTCTCGATAAATATTTCGAACTTCGTAGTTTGATTTTGCTTTCTGATATGCTCCTCACACGCCAACCACAATATTGTTTTGAAAGAGTAAGAACTGGGTCCTCAACCAGATCTCGTCAGCTAGAGTTTTTTGTAAATTCTGTTAAGCTTTTGAACACTTTATCTCGTAGTATAAAACAAAAACTGAACGCAACAAGCATAAAAAGAATGCTTAGATCTCATTTTTCAATATAAATATTTAATCTCATTTTTCAATTTGAATATTTAATAATTGATTTATTTTCTTATGATAGTTTTAATAATATTAAAGTAACTTTTTCTTTTATCTCGCTCAGCAATATTATTTTTGTAAAATAAGCTTACATCTACCTTATAAGATTTTAAATCTTACAGTTGTTAAGCATTTAACGATATTGAAATAAAATAGATAAATAAATAAAAATACCATGTTATGTTTAGGGATTTCATAGCATTGTTTTGATGGCTCATTACAAATTAATTTACACCGACGCGACGTTAGTGCACATGGCAGTGAAGGAGATGCCAACGTATTTGCATCCACCAGCATTGGAAAAGCAACAATCCAAGATACTTTATAATTTCCTGAAGATATGGCAGTTGGATACGAAAATCTTCCCTTCTTTTTTTTAGCGGACGATGCTTTTCCTCTGTGCAAACGCATAATAAAGCCATATACCTCTAAAAAAGGAGCAACACTGTTGGACGAGGAAAGAATTGCTAATTACAGGATTAGCAGAGCAAGGCGTTGTGTTGAAAATGCGTTCGGAATTTTGTGTTGGAAGTGGCTATGTTTATCCAGAACAATGTTTTGCGGTCCAAATCGAGCGGAAAAAATAATCAGTGCTTGCTGTTACCTCCACAACTATTTGTTGAACAACAATAAAGAATTCTACTGTCCCAAAAAATACACCGATTCTTATGACGAAACTGGTTGCTTAATACCCAGGACAATGGAGAAAACAAATATCATCCGATGCATTACACTACAGTGCTTCCCGGTTAATTGCGTCACCTTAACTGCACAACTTTAGACGCATTTAACAGGGGAACGCAATTAAAAGAATTCCCCTTAATTGATCTGCTGTCCCATTTAGAAAAACCCCGCTTAATTGAAATGAAAACGCAATAAAGCGATTTTTTTACGACTTTGGCAAGAAAGTCAAGAAGAACCTTTTTAATGAAAATCAAAATTTTATTGAACGGAAAATTAACATATAATGGTAAGACATAAAAAAAGAACAAAACAATTTCAGCCTAGGAATGATTGAAAAGGAACAATTTTTCATAATGTACACAACACATAAATTATGAATTGGTACATAATCCGTGCGTATATCTTTAGCAAGCGTACAAGAGGGAATTAGTCAGATTTGCTTTTTATTTGGCTAGAACATTATATCTTGGTAAGAATCTGTAATTTTCACCTGCATTGTTCCCTTACACATTTTCAAGATTTTAATTTGCAGTCGCTAAACTCTGATGTTTCAGCAAACAATAGGCTCGTTCGTTGAACTTTACCCAGGGTTGACCCAAGTTTTCTTGACAATCTCATGAGTTGTCAAAAAAACCTGGGTTTTCCAATTCTCAAAAAACGCAAAGCCACAAAATCACCACACATCCCTGTCATTTGAATAAAAATACATGCCATTTGACAGCCCTCAACTCGCCACAGAAAAAACCTAGGGTGAGTTGAGGGAAAACCCAGGTCAACCCCAGGGCTAAGAAACACTCAATTTGACATTCAGGGCGACCTTAGGTTTCTCAAAAAAACGCTTTGTGGCGACCCCAGGGTCTTAACGAACAAACCTAATAATAAATAGGTGTGTTTCTTTACTGAAAATTCGCACGAAATGCACCGAAATTCGGTGAAAGTCAGTCTAATCCTGTTCCAGCACAGCGCTTTTTCGAAGCAGTGCACAAAAGAGAGTGCTCACGAGAGAGTAAAAAATCTCACAACGATTTAAATCATGTCAATTTGACTATTAACTTGTAGGCGCGCAACAATGCGACCAATTCATCATCAATCATTTAAGGTGTAAGCAAAAAGTGACTTCAATGATTTGGTTTTTTTCGTTCAATTAACCGGACAATTTTGCTTCAAATTGAAAAAAGAGTTTTGATTTTTGGACCATTAAACCGGGAAACGCAATTAAGCGGAATGCATTTAAAAGGGAAATTTTATGTACATTTCTTATGTGATCTTTTTTTTTGCCTAGGATTCAGGTCAATTAAACGGGTAACGGAACTAAGCGGGGGGTATTTATCCGGGGATTACTGTATTCGTCGATACAACACACCACTGGAAGACACAGGACACAGCAACGTTGGGAAATGCGTAAGAGATAAGCTAAAGAACTATTTTCTTTCACCTTTCGGATCAATTTCATGGCAAAATAAGTCAGCGTTTGTTTGACGGTATATGTATGTACGTAATCAATTATTTTTTTATTATTCAAAATTACATTTAAATAAACTTAATTTCTTATCTACATAACATATTTCATTCTCCACCAGCCGATGGTCCCTTATCATCTCTGTTCTGCAATTATAAATATTACAAAAAGAATTCATTGATAAAATTCAACATGAGATACTAATACTACAAAGAGTACCTTTTTTAATTATTTTTTTTTTTTTTAATTTTTTGGTGTATCTCCTCAACAACATATTCTGGCAACTTTTGCAGCATTCTATCCCAGTTTGCCAGCATGGTATAAAGTGTGTTCAATGACCTGTTCTACAAACAGTTTCAGACAGAAAACATCAGACTTTTGTTGTTCAATGAGAAATTTTTTGCTCTTTTCTGATCTTTTTTGTATTCAATGAGCTGTTCTAGAACAATTTAGCACAGCATTTTCTGCACCTTCTTTTGAGCAAGTGCTAGTTCGGTGAAAACTGTCAAAAGCAGCTGATGACATTTGAAACCAGATTTTTTTGTGCAACGAAAAGTGTTTTTTTTATTGAGCAGGTAATTTATGAAACGAAAAATTGATTGAAAACCGTAAATTTTGTTTTAAAACCAAAAATATTTATTTCTTCTCAGCCTAACATCATGTACGGGCAATATAAACTTACTTCGGAGGAAGGAAGGGAGCTAGTGGTGCAATGTTCACCAAAAAATGCATTGAATCTACAACAAAGTTTGTGCACAATTTTTTTTTGCTTATTGTAATGTTTTTTTTTAATGTTTTTGTTAATGTGGTTTCAGATGAAGAGGTGAGACAAAGGTTGTTCGACAGTGTAACTGTCCGAATTGATTTCCCAGTCGGTTGTTCGGGATATGTTGGAGCAAGGCACCTCAGGACAAGCAAGTCGAAAGGCAATGTGGCTGGAGAGAGACCGCCAACATTTGATCTGCCTCTACAAGAATTTCACCCATGCGTTGGCAAAAATGTGGCAGTAAAAACAAAGAAAAAAATGTGGGATAGGATTGCCGAGCAGATGAGTGCTGTCGGGACGACATTCACGGCACATCAAGTTGAAGGGAAATGGAAGAGCCTGGAAAGGGCATTCAAAAATAAGATTGCGAACAACAAAAAAACGGGCGACGATAGAGCAACGTGTCCGTGTGATCTTTTTATACTTACTTTTCTGAAAAATTGTCTTTTTTTTTTAATTCTGCATAAACAATCCATTGGTGATTGATGTTTAATCAAAATTTTTTTAATTACAGTGAGCTATCTGAAATTAAGCGCCCATCCATTATACCTTCATATTTGCTAGGAAGATCCAAGAGCAGCGGTAAGACGAGGAATGACATCCTGGTTGAAACGGGTTTTTCTGAAGGTATTGATTGTGTTGCAAAAGAAAATTGAATAAAAATATTATTACAGTGCTCCCCGGTTAATTGCGTCACCTTAAATGCACAACTTTAGACGCATTTAACAGGGGAACGCAATTAAAAGAATCCCGCTTAATTGATCTGCTGTCCCATTTAGAAAAACCCCGCTTAATTGAAATGAAAACGCAATAAAGCTATTTTTTTACGACTTTGGCAAGAAAGTCAAGAAGAACCTTTTTAATGAAAATCAAAATTTTATTGAACGGAAAATTAACATATAATGGTAAGACATAAATTGGTACATAATCCGTGCGTATATCTTTAGCAAGCGTATACAAGAGGGAATTAGTCAGATTTGCTTTTTATTTGGCTAGAACATTATATCATGGTAAGAATCTGTAATTTTCACCTGCATTGTTTCCTTACACATTTTCAAGATTTTAATTTGCAGTCGCTAAACTCTGATGTTTCAGCAAACAATAGGCTCGTTCGTTGAACTTTACCCAGGGTTGACCCAAGTTTTCTTGACAATCTTATGAGTTGTCAAAAAAACCTGGGTTTTCCAATTCTCAAAAAACGCAAAGCCACAAAATCACCACACATCCCTGTCATTTGAATAAAAATACATGCTATTTGACAGCCCTCAACTCGCCACAGCAAAAACCTAGGGTGAGTTGAGGGAAAACCCAGGTCAACCCCAGGGCTAAAAAACACTCAATTCGACATTCAGGGCGACCTTAGGTTTCTCAAAAAAACGCTTTGTGGCGACCCCAGGGTTTTAACGAACAAACCTAATAATAAATAGGTGTGTTTCTTTACTGAAAATTCGCACGAAATGCACCGAAATTCGGTGAAAGTCAGTCTAATCCTGTTCCAGCACAGCGATTTTTCGTAGCAGTGCACAAAAGAGAGTGCTCACGAGAGAGTAAAAAATCTCACAACGATTTAAGTCATGTCAATTTGACTATTAACTTGTAGGCGCGCAACAATGCGACCAATTCATCATCAATCATTTAAGGTGTAAGCAAAAAGTGACTTCAATGATTTGGTTTTTTTCGTTCAATTAACCGGACAATTTTGCTTCAAATTGAAAAAAGAGTTTTGATTTTTGGACCATTAAACCGGGAAACGCAATTAAGCGGAATGCATTTAAAAGGGAAATTTTATGTACATTTCTTATGTGATCTTTTTTTTTGCCTAGGATTCAGGTCAATTAAATGGGTAACGGAACTAAGCGGGGGGTATTTATCCGGGGATTACTGTATTCGTCGATACAACACACCACTGGAAGACACAGGACACAGCAACGTTGGGAAATGCGTAAGAGATAAGCTAAAGAACTATTTTCTTTCACCTTTCGGATCAATTTCATGGCAAAATAAGTCAGCGTTTGTTTGACGGTATATGTATGTACGTAATCAATTATTTTTTTATTATACAAAATTACATTTAAATAAACTTAATTTCTTATCTACATAACATATTTCATTCTCCACCAGCCGATGGTCCCTTATCATCTCTGTTCTGCAATTATAAATATGTATTACAAAAAGAATTCATTAATAAAATTCAACATGAGATACTAATACAACAAAAGTTACCTTTTTTTCATTATTTATTTTTTTAATTTCTTGGTGTATCTCCCAAGTAATTTTGCGTTGAGTTCTTCCACAACATCTTCTGGCAACTTTTGCAGCATTCTGTCCCAGTTTGCCAGCATGGTATAAAGTGTGTGAAAAGATAAGACTTTTGGTGTTCAATGAGAAATTTTCTGTTCGAAATTTTCTGCTCTTTTCTGATCTTTTCTGATTTTTTTTTTGTGTTCAATGAGCTGTTCTAGAACAGTTTAGCACAGCATTTTCTGCACCTCCTTTTGAGCAAGTGCAAGTTCGGTGAAATCTGTCAAAAGCAGCTGATGACATTTGAAACCAGATTTTTTTGTGCAACGAAAAAATTACGAGCAGGTAATTTATGAAACGAAAAATTGATTGAGAACCGTAAATTTTGTTTTAAAACCAAAAATATTTATTTCTTCTCAGCTTAACATCATGTACGGGCAATATAAACTTACTTCGGAGGAAGGAAGGGAGCTAGTGGTGCAATGTTCACCAAAAACTGCATTGAATCTACAACAAAGTTTGTGCACGATTTTTTATTTTTTTTTTTTGCTTATTGCAATGTTTTTTTAAATGTTTTTATTAATGTGGTTTCAGATGAAGAGGTGAGACAAAGGTTGTTCGATAGTGTAACTGTCCGAATTGATTTCCCAGTCGGTTGTTCGGGATATGTTGGAGCAAGGCACCTCAGGACAAGCAAGTCAAAAGACAATGTGGCTGGAGAGAGACCGCCAACATTTGATCTGCCTCTACAAGAATTTCACCCATGCGTTGGCAAAAAAACAAAGAAAAAAATGTGGGATAGGATTGCCGAGCAGATGAGTGCTGGCGGGACGACATTCACGGCACATCAAGTTGAAGGGAAATGGAAGAGCCTGGAAAGGGCATTCAAAAATAAGATTGCGCACAACAAAAAAACGGGCAACGATAGAGCAACGTGTCCGTATGAAAAGTAAGTATGTCTCTGAAAAATTGCTTTTTTTTAATTCTGCATAAACAATCCATTGGTGATTGATCTTTAATCGAAGTAATGTTTTTTTTTTATTACAGTAGCTCACTAAATTTTTCCACTTTACAGGTAAACAACAATCTAGGAATTTTCTTTCAAACTGGCATATGTCATCAGTCATCAGTTTGACGTTTCTCACTACTTTTGTTCTGACATTTCTCACTGCTTCTGCGCTGTGCTGTGCTGTTCTGATCTAAAAAAAAAGTCATTGAACACACTTATAGTGTTTCAATTTTGGGGTGGGGGGATCCATTCTACTTTTCTGGAACTGGATCAATTCCTGAATGCTGCTACTGAGGGTTGCAGACGTTCCAAAAGAGGGTCCTTCTCTTTCTTTCGGTTTTCGAAGTAATGTTTTTTTTTTTATTACAGTGAGCTATCTGAAATTTTGCTTAAGCGCCCATCCATTGTACCTTCTTATTTGATAGGAAGATCCAAGAGCAGCGGTAAGACGAGGAATGACATCCTGGTTGAAACGGGTTTTTCTGAAGGTATTGATTGTGTAGCAAAAGAAAATTGAATAAAAATATAATTACCTTTTTTTTCCACTTCGCTTTAGCACCTAGTACTTCGGATGAAGTTCTCCCTTCACCAATGGAGCAAGCCAATGAACCTGAGCCACTACCACCTGGCAATAATGATGCTGTGCTGCAAATAAGTCCTCCTCGCAGGATTCACAGAAAACAGACGGTAGCTGAACAGTACGAACAGAACAGTACGCAGAGGAAAATCGACAAAAAAAGCAGTACAGTTAGGATAAGCTGCAAGCCAATTGTGAAAAGCTGGAGGCTTACAAAGACCGTACCGCTGTATTGAAAGGCCTAGTGGAACCCTTAAGAAAAGACTAAGTCATTTATTGTAACTTGTTTTTGTTTTTATTGTGAAATGTAATGTTATGTAATGTAATTTCCTTTATTTTTTATTATGTATAATGCAAAACGAAAAAGACTGTGTACTTGTTTTAGAAATAATAATGAATTATGTATAATGATGAAAAAGACTGTACTTATTTTAGAAAAATATATAATATTGAAACTTTAACTTTAACTTTTCAATTGAAATGGGAAAAAACCTCATTGCAGAGCCGATCTTGAAGGGCGAATCCTTCACTTTGTTCGGGTGATCTATGGTGCTCATTATCCACTGTTTTTTCTTCTGCTTCCATTTCAAAAAGAAGCTCTTCTTCGTTACAAATGTTGTGCAAAACAATACACGCGCGAATAAAATGGTAAAGTTTTTTCATTCCTCTTAATTTGCAATTATAAAGTTGCCGAAACCTTTGCTTTAGGATTCCAAATGAATGTTCGATCACAATGCGCCCGGAACTTAGTTTTTTGTTGAAAAACTTTTCCCTTGATGACAGATGACCATTGTCACGATATGGTGTTACCAAATACTGAGAGCAAGCATATGCAGAATCTCCCAAAAGATAGAACCCTCTACATATTGAAGGAAGTTTTTCATATACACACTTGAGTTTTCGAACATTCTATTGTCATGGACCGAACCAGAATGTCCAACGAATATATCAACGAACTTTTGTTTTTCGTCACATATACCATGCAACCCGACACTTACTACGTTCTCTCTATGAATGTAGTCATCCCCCCTCGTCTGGGGGGATCAATCCTTATTCTAGTTCTGTCTATCACGCCTAAGAAAAATAAAACAAAAAGTAAATCAATAAGCTGCAAAAGATCTGCAAACAAAAAGTTTACTGCCTACAATACCAGTCATCCCAGTTTTTTCCTTCATAAATAATGAAGTCCGCTGTTTTTTTATCCGCATTTGGTTACTTTATTGCACATTCACAAAGATCGCTGATGAAATAAATGACCCTAGTAATCATGCGGCTTACTGTTCCCAACGCAAGGTTAAACCGGTCTGATATGCCTTCGGACACAAAGAACTTATCAACAAGTTCGCTGAAAAGGGTTCCTACTAATTCGAAAATGACTTTTCATTTTCTGTATAAGTAGGTACAACTTCTTCAATACCTATATTTATTAATGCAAATTCTTCTGCATTTTTCCAAAGACAGCAGCACCACGTTCAGCTCCTCAAACGATTCTGTTGATGAATCAGTGGAGGAATTAATGGACACCTCTCTTTCACTGCTCACATCACCCATTGCAACCAAAAGTTGAGTTAATTCTGCCATTATTTATTCAATTCGTTCAATTTATTTATTGCAGTAATTTTTTATAAGAAAAAACTTAATTTTTCCACTTTACAGGTAAACAACAATCTAGGAATTTTCTTTCAAACTGGCATATGTCATCAGTCATCAGTTTGACGTTTCTCACTACTTTTGTTCTGACATTTCTCACTGCTTCTGCGCTGTGCTGTGCTGTTCTGATCTAAAAAAAAAGTCATTGAACACACTTATAGTGTTTCAATTGTGGGGTGGGGGGATCCATTCTACTTTTCTGGAACTGGATCAATTCCTGAATGCTGCTACTGAGGGTTGCAGATGTTCCAAAAGAGGGTCCTTCTCTTTCTTTCGGTTTTCGTTGAGCTACTAACAAAAAGTGGGAATATGATTTAAAACAAATAAATGCATGGTTTGTGTTAATGTACACGGGATCTTAAATATGCATAATTTGATGGAGTTGGACTGTCGGTCTGTACGTACTTGGAGAGTCGTCGGCTTCGCTGATGCTATTATTTTGTTCTGAAACCAAAATCAATTTTATTACTACGGTTCAAGACCAAATTGCATTACATCTTGTGTCGTGTTTGTAATTATACATTATGTAACTTACCGTCGTTTTTTTTTTAGATGAAACTGGAGTCAAAAATGACATGCTGTCAAAGAACTCCGAATCTATTCTTTCAGACTCGTCTATTAGCACCTCTGAGTCCAGTTCTGATAGATCAGCTGCTCTACCAGACTTTCTTTTCTTTTTTCCTGAAGTGTGATAGCAGATAGCACATGCTGTCTCGTAGCAAACGCCAAGTCGATTTACACACTTCAACTAGATGAATAACAAATAAGCAATACGTGTGTATAATATTAAGGGAAATAATGATTACCTGGCTTGTCCATTTCGGCAGCTATATCACGCCAAAGCCCCGCAACCGCAACACTATTTTTGTGGAGTTTGTTTTCCAACTTCCAAATTGGCTCTTTAGTTTGAACAAGGGCAGCTAGTTTTTTTTTTATTTCGGAAGATAGGTCGCTTCTTTTTTTGTCTTCTGCTTCTCGTATGCAATGTACACATCTTAGAAAAATTCTTCAATTTTCTAGTTTTATAATTTAAATTTTGCTCGCAGAATAAATATAAATACTCAAACTAAAAAAAAAAATAGTACTGTCAAAATTTCGCAAGCCTTTGGAGATAAACGATGGACGGAAAAGTGTGGAGAATCATAAGAAATTGTAGTAAAAAATCTACTACAATTATCCACCTATAAAACCCTTTTCGCAGAGCAGCAGCGTACTGCACGACAGAAAGGTGAGCGAAATTTTTCGTTTACGATTCCGTCCTGTCATTTTTGTATGGGATTTTTCTTTTTGTTTCAGCAGCGTACTAGGCATAAATAAAAAAAAGTACACAAAAACATATCTACATTTTCTTTATGAATTTCTCCATGAGTGTTTGAAATGTTTTTCTTGAATCCCTTGCTTCTTAGAGATGTTTTTCTGACATCAAACGTTTCTCTTACTTTTGTTGTTTAATCAATTCCTTCCTCTCCTCCCACTTTTCCTTACGTTCCTATGATAAACAATCAAAGGAAAAATGTTATTTAATGTGACATTTATTACACACATATAATATGCACCTTTCTTAAAATTTTAATCTCCTCCACAAGAGGTGATTCGGCTGGCCGTTTCAGCGATTTTCGTAAGACCTTATTTGATGTTGAGGCTTCTTCTTGTTCCTCCAGTTCGCTTTGAGATTCACTTAAAATGATAGGTCTCAAATTTGAGGACTTTCACAATGGTGTCACGTTGTGATCTCTTGCAAATATTTCTTCAAAATCCTCCCAATAATCAAATCTCACTGGTGCTAACCCAGTAATTTTTAATCCGTCTTTTTTCTTCGTATATAACCTCTTCAAGTTCGCAAATCTATTTCCAACTTGAGTAAGGTTAAGGCTTAAACCTCCTTTCGCCATCTCGTCGCACATTATTTGCCAAACCCTTTCATTTTTAAGGCGTGTGTCAAAAAGAAAATGCTCATCCTTATACACTTCGATTAAGGTTCTAGTTGCCACCGAAGTCCATTTCAATTCTGGTGGTGTACAATCTAACGTATTTTGTTCTGCACTCAAAAAGCTTGGAGTCGCCCTGCTTGCTTGGCTGGTACTGGGCAATGTTGAGTCGTAAATTTCAATTTCTTCTTTTTCAAACTCATCTAAACTTCGAGGCAAGAAGGTTCTATCTCCACTCGCATCATGATGCACAGAAGAAATACAGCCAAGTGGAAAAAGAGGCACTTTCCATTATTTTTTGTGTTAAAAAATTTTACCAATATGTTTGTGGCAGACGTTTGAACTTATAACTGATCATAAACCGCTTTTATCTCTTTTTCATCCTCAGAAACAACTACCAGTGATGACAGCTCAAAGACTCTTCTGATTCTGAAGTCTGTCTTGTGAACTCTTGCTAGCAATCTTCAATCGATTGCACTAGCAATCTTCAATCTACCTCTCATTATTAGTAATTAATAAATATCCTATTCATATTACAAGCCGTCTTGCCTTTTCATTTAGACACAATAAGTACATCACTTTTGAGAAAATGAAGATGGAATATTTCATCGTGTATAACTTTTCTACCGAACAATCTAAGTAAACTCCTGGAGGAGCTAATCAGCCTTATCATGAGCCCCGACGTAGTAGATTCGTACTACGATTTCCGAAAAAAGGTATCATGGGTTCCACTGTACTAGAATTGTTTAGTTTCGAAATTCGGAGTGTGTTAAATTGGTATCACTGACCCCGAGTGAATAGGAAAAATGGCAGTAATTTCTACGAACAGTTATTTGAATCGGAATGAAAATAAAAGCAGACAAAAAACAAATCAGCTCCGTCATTTTTGTTCTAAAATCAATTAAAAAAGAAAATGTGAGTGGTTTAATGTGTATTCGTTATTATTTATACTCATATATTTCAATTTTTATATTTTTAAGGACACACAAAGTTATAACAAATAAAACCCAATACCAAAGGCTTTTTGAACTACTTAAAGAGAAGCCTGAAATAGAACAAGGATTTACAAAAACTCCAAAAGACGAAGTGAACGCCTTTTGGGAAAATGTTAAAATGGAGCTTAATAGTTTCGGTCCACCTACTAAGGACACAGCAACCTGGAAAAAAGTAATCTATTCAACATTTATTTTCATCAAAAATAATTTATATTTTTTATAGGTTTGGTTGGATTGGAAAGCATATATCAAGAGGAAACTAGTTGAGAACAAAACGGAATGCAGAGCCACAGGTGGAGGTGCAAATAAGGCTCATACATTTTCATTTCTGGAGGAAGGCGTTATTCAACTGGTTGGCCTCCAAACTTCAACCGAAGGAATAAGCGGGTCACAGTTTTTCGGGGTAAAACAAACTTCTAATGTCGTGGCTTCAAGTTCATCGACCGATGAGGTCCAAGATTTAGATGTGTCGATGGCTTCCACTTCGGACATTGTTAATCCTAAAAATGCGCCTCAGCGTAATACGAAAACTGCAAAACAATTCGATGAATCCACGAGCCTGTTGAAAAATCAAATTAAAATTCAACAAGAATTTTATAATAAAAGTCAGGATTTTTGGGGAAAACAAGACAAATCAAATGAAGCTATGTCAAGTAGTTTTCGTCGAACATACAGAGGCATTGAAAAATTGTGTGAAATCGAAGAGCAAAGACTGGCAGAAACTAAAAGGCACAACAAAGTAAAAGAAACAATGTTGCAACGTAAAATTGAAATAAAAATGGAAATGCTGGAAATTGAAAAGTCAAAATACGAAAACATTTAAATAAAACCATTTAATTTTTAAAAAAGAATTTGTTTCATTGCAATTTTTTTCTTTGAACATTTATGTTAAACTTCTTAGAATTCCATCTCTTATTTGAGATGCTACGTTGCGCAAATTTGAATGAATGACTTCTTCTTCAATCAGTTCATCTTCATCATCGTCAGCTTCAACATCACCAAAATCATTTTCTACCTTGAAGTGAATGCATATATTATGTATGGCACACGCTACATTAACGATTTGTGCAGTTTTTTTAGGGGAATAATGAAGTTCCCGTGCTGCTAAAAGACATCTTGATCGGTTTTTCAGAACTCCAAAAACCCTTTCTATTATGTTTCTTGCTCTGCTGTGTTTTGTTTTAAACATGGCTTGACGACTACCTTCATCTGCAGAACGATATGGTGTTATAAGCCAAGGCTCGAGGGGATATCCCGCATCACCTAAGAGTTTGAAGATTTAGACATGAAACGTAAAACATTTTGAAGTAATTTACCTAGAATCCAAGAATTTCTTTCGCCATCCTGAAATTTGTTGTGGAAATATGTTCTGGCTGAGCTTAAATTCCAAACGTGAGAGTCATGGTTGGATCCCGGATATCTTGCATCGACAAACCTCACCCGCATCTTGTTGTCACAAATCTAAGATTCAAATTTAAAAAAAAAGTTTAACGCGTGAACCTTCAAACATTTTTTCAATTCATACCACCATTGCATTAATGCTAAAGTAGCCTTTTCTGTTGTAGTACAAAAATTTTTCATTTGCTGGTGCAATTATTTTGATGTGAGTTCCGTCTACACACAAAACAGTACCTGGAAATCTGGCTTTGGAATAGAAGTCAAGTTTGGCTTCACGTTTCTCCGCTTCTGTCATTTCCAGCTTTATCCATACAGGACACAATCTTCTTTCCAAAATACCAAGGACAGTTTTAATAGTTGAAGAAACTGTAGACTGGGCCATCCCAATATCAAAATCTTTTCCGACACCGTTTTGATATCCACCCTCCGCGATGAATCTTAAAACTGCTGCTAATTTACTAATGGCTGTTATCGACGAAGAAAAAACACAGGGATCTAGCTCTTGCTCCAGCTCACTTAAAACATATCTGAATGCATCTTTATTCAATCGATAAATCTGCAAATAAAGTTTTCAGTTTTTTTCCAATTCACAAAGTAGTTTCAAACATTTTTACTCACACTTTGTCGTCAAGTTCGAAGGGATTAAAAGCATCTCTCAATATTTTTCTTTGCAATTTCAACTTTTGTTTTCGTTGCGAATTTCCATTGTTAATTGCAAGCATTGCAACAGCTATTGAATCCATTAAACAAGTTAATAAACGAAAATTCTCTAAAAATCAATCTCTAAAAATCAAGTAAAACGTGTCGTCTTTTACTTTTTGACGTTTAACAGCTGATTCCGAAAGTCCGAAAATGAGATTTATGTGTGGCAATGCCATTTTTAATTTCGTTCGGGGCTTGTGATACCAATATCTTCGTATGCGGATCGTAGAAATTTATCGTAGATTTTCTACGTCGGGCCTTGTGATAGGGGTGAATACTTAGAAAGTTGAAAAAGTTCTGCAGGTGTAATAATATCATCCCAAACATGCAGTTGGGCTTCCGGGAAAAGCATTCAAACCTGCTCCTGCATCCGCTAGTGAAACTACACAATGACGTCGCCGAAAACCTTAACAGCCGTCGCGTCGTGTCACCGTCGCATGCTTTTTGGATATCGAAAAAGCATTTGACAGCGTTTGGATTGAAGCACTCATCCATAAACTAAATCTTCAAAACTTTTCAGCTCCATTAATAAAAATGGTTTTTTCTTTTCTCTCCCACAGGAACTTTTTCGTCCAAATTGGAAGCGCAAAGATTCAACCCGCACTCACGCACTGTACTTAAGAAGGCCAACCACGCCTTCCACCGACTGTACCCTTTGCTGAGGAGAAGGACAGGACTAAGTCAGCCAACAAAACTACTGATGTATAAGCAGCTGCTGAGACCCGTCATCAACTACGGAAGCCCAGTTTGGTTCACCATCTCGAAGACCGCGATGAAGGAGCTCCTAATTTTCGAAAGGAATATTCTGAGACTCTGCACCGGCCTCACTTTCAACCACCAGCGTCAGAGACATTACAGTAACCAGCATCTGTACGAAACAGCCAAGATGACGCCCTTGGACCAATACGTCTTATCGACAGTATTGAAAACGGCTGCAAATATCAGCAACCACCCTAATCCCCTGGTGAGAAGGATGAACACTGAAGACCGACACCCTGAGCCAAGATACCTAAGCGTGATGAACACTTCGGACGAAGAAGTAATACCAACCAACGACGAAGCCACCAACTTCTACGCTGACCCTGGGTCAGCATACTTCCGTGACTGAAGCCACCTCCCACAATCTCCCCATAAAAAGGGACACCAGCGACAACCGGGACGGAACATCCCGAGATAACTCAAGTCAACCGACTAATAATCAAAAATTCTCTTTCTTTTCAGCTGTATAATATTAAGTTATTGTTTTTATTCCAGACAATGTATTTGGTTAGGCCCCCTATGTGTCAACATTCCTACATTACTTTCATTTTTTAATTATTTTAATTACCTACATAGTATAAGTATCAATTGTAAATATATATCGTTCAATAAACAAAAACTAACTGACTAACTAACTTTTCTACCATAATTTGATTCTGAATATGTTATTTAATTTTAACATTATATTGTTTCATGGATTTCATTGCATATAAATAAATAAAAACTGTATAGAATAGTTATTCAGTAATTTAATCTTAAAAAAATCGATAGAACTCTGTTGGTCAACGATAAGGTATCGATAAATATACGTAGGACAAGAAGGTTCTAATTACCTGATAGAACTTTGTGTCACGGTAAGAAATTTAGTTTTTCTGATAAAACCTTGTTTTTCAGATAATCTAGATAAATTAAAAAAGAAAAATAATAACGCGGTAAGAAAAATTCTTTTGTTTCGTCATAGAATCTCTATTTATATTAATTACTAGGTGTGCCAGCGAGTTCGTCCGCAAGAATTGGCATAACTTTTTTATTTATCAACCGATTGACATGAAATAAAAACTAAATGTTAAGTGAAGCTTACCACAATATATTACTGAAAACCCCATCTATAGATAGGATAAGCCGTTTCTGAGATTAGCGTGCACAAACAAACAAACTGTTACGTTTTTATTATATGTATAGATATAGATATAGATAGAAAGAAGATACTTCATATACTTTATGAAGTTTTATGTAATTAAAAAATTAAATTAAGTTCAGAGCTTTTTTTAACCAACTAAATTCACAGCATTAATTTCATATATGTAGGAATGTTTTACACTGTTATTGTTCGTATGTATTTTTCGTATCCTTTACGAGGTCTCATCTTCATCATCTTATGGAAAATAAAAAGCCAATTGAGTTCGTATGTCTTAAAATGTTTGTCTTTAATAATTTACTTCGTTTAAGTATTACTTTGTAGTAAGATTTAGCAGCAGAACTCGTGTACTTAAACATACTTAAAATGGCGAAATCTTTGAAGTCACAAGACTGCATTTGAATTATAACGAGTGGTTTACGGGTGTTGACAGTTTTAAGTAGCCTTATGAGCCCCATAGGAGAGAAATATTCATTTATAGATAAATGTTTTCTATTTGGCTATGGGCGTTGTCGACCTCTTGTAGGGCTGATTGTCAAGGCAGGGAGTATTTTAATAAAATGCTTTCAACGTATGGATGAGTTTTGAAGAAATGATGAATAGCCAGGGCCATTATTATAAGTTTTTGTTTTGAGAGACACAAGAATCGGACCAAGTTATAAGATTAGTGATGTCGTTTTCTGCAAACACACTCTCAAAAATTCATCAAAGCAGCTGAAATGTCATTTCCACTCCCTTCACCAGTGTATTCTGTGATTCTGTCCATATGGCACAGTCGATCTTCTTCGTCGTTGACAAGTGTACAGTTAAATTATATATATTTAGTTTTGAGTTGTAAGACATTGGTCCAATAAAATATCCAAATGTGAAGCTCCGACGAGAAACACAACGAAGGAATCCGTTTGTCGACATGTTTCATTCTTTGTTGTGCATTTCATTTTGAAATTTGATTTTCTATCGCGATCTAGGGAAAAAAAATTCGAAAAGTTTTTTCCTCTCTGAACATGCCACTTTTTATTCACAATGCAGTTTACAAAGTAAAAGACAATTCTTTGTTGACTTTGTTTTTGGTACTGCTTTTCCTCGAGAACTAATGTAAGCCTCCCCAGCTTCATGTTTTTTCTGTCTAACGTTCGTCTTCCAGGTTTTTTCCTTAATTAACCGTTTGCGTGTTTTTTTTTTTTCAAAGATTCTATCTACGAAATATTTTTTTTTCTTAAGACAAAAAGTTCTATCTGGTTACTAGAACTTTGTGAACTTAAATTCATATTGAGTGTTTGTAGATAGAACCTTGTGGGCTTCAATTTCATGAATTATTTCATAAACGGAAAAAGATAGCCAAATTTGGATAGCGGTAATGGAAAGAACGTAGCCTTTTTCTAATGCAATAATAACTCAATTTTGGAAAAAAATGTTAGTTTTTGTTGTCCTAAGGTCGCGACTTGCAACCAAACTCTCCGGTAGTCCGAGGGTTCTGCAGGTCTCCTGGTTAAGCTTCACGAAAGCAGTTGCCATTGGAAAATGTAGACAAATAAGTAACTGCTTCACACTTAGAAAAGAATTAATACTTTCTCTTTTTCAAAAACTTTTTTTGTAAAATACTAGATTTTGAAAATTTATTTTTAGCAAAACTCATAACTATCAACGACATTTTTGCACAAAATTGCTCCATCCCTCACAGTAACTGCACCATCATTATCAACTACAGCAACAAATTGATTTTCCATTTAAAATTATTTTTTAAAATATACGAACTTTCCACAAACTCAAAATAATGAATGAAATTTATTGGTTGATTTAATTTTGACTTTTATTCTTACACTTTCTCTAGAATGACAGTCAAAAAAGTAAACAATCCAAATATATAAACAATTACAAAGTGGGCTTTTCACCAATATTGACATAATAGCCTCGTAAACCAAGTCCGATTTACATTTTTGGGCGTTTGTTAACAAAGTTATTAATAGTAATAAGAACCATTTTTCTTCTCCAGGAAAAAACCAAAAATCCAAAAGAAAAAAGCTAATTCCATCGTCGAAGTAGAAAAGTTCTTAACTTGAATTTTCTTAAAACTATGGATCATGAATTGCCATGGATGGAAGGATAGTTCTGGTACATTTTTATATAACTAGATGTTCTAGAAAATATAAAGAATTATCGAGAGACACCAATAATATAAGGTTCCAAGTCTACAAATCACTGCAAAGACTACTATTGCAACCTTAACTTGAGAGCAGAACTAAGAACCGACGCGACACGCGACGGTTAAGAAAAAAAAAATGAACAAAAGTTTTTTTTACATAATGTACATTTACAAAAGATATTTTCTTCTCATTTTGTAATTACATAAATGAAATAAATTGAAAGACTATTTTGCTGTTAGTTTTGGCTTTCATAAAAAAAACTGTTTAAAATAATTAACAATTAGTTTTTGCGTCTGTAATAATCCCTGAAAATAGGTCACTTACAATTGAACTGCAACACGCAATTGAATTGAAACACGTCTGCTTACTGGGAATATTAAAATCAGAATAATAATTTATTAGAAATTCTGTATATATATTTTCTAAGACAAATAGTTCAATGAATACTAGTTACTTTAAAAAGTAATTGATACTCAATTCTAAATCAAAAAAAGCGAAGAAAAAAAAATTTAACAGATCAACATTGAAACTCAAGTCCTAGAGATGAGTTGGAAAAGCTACGAAACATAACATTCTGACACACATTGCATTTCGAAACTTTTTTGCTTAGGAACGACATAATGTCAGCCGATACATCGCGTAACATCGAAGAATAAAGGAACGCACTATAGTTCTTTACAGCTTGAAGAATCTGCTTTTGTTGCCGAATTTGTATGGATGTGGCAGCAACTTGGCTCTGATAGGCCAACAAAGTTGCTAGACGGGGTGACAATTGGGTTGGGCGAAATTTCTGAAAGTGGCTCCGGAGAAAACGAGACCAAACAACTAGAAGTCTCCTCGTTACTATCTCCTATTACGTCCACCCCAATTGTCACATTATGCCCATTTGATGGGTTTGCTCCCAAACATATCGTCCATACGCTCCATAAATGGAGCTCTTACATGGTGCAGCACCCGTTTGACGATTATTATCGACAGCAGCATTGAACGTTCTTATGAGGGTCTGCATTTTATTTTCTAAATGAGCAGCTGTTGTTTGTGAATCCTGAGAAAAAAAACATTTAAATTGAAAATCATTTTATTCTTTCATTCAAAATATCTGTGTACCTCAAGCAAATGCTCGTAGGCATATTTCTTTTCTCGGCTGTGCTGAAATTCATTCGCTTCGCTGCGTACAAAACAAGCTGCCCTTTTGTCTGCTCTTTTGACCAGGTCGTCTTTGGCTTCCTGTAAATAATTATAATTGTTTCAAACATATACTATATAGTTTAATATAAACATAAATTTTCTTCCTTTTTTTTCGCGGTTCCCTTGTCTTTCAGCCTTTTGTTGTGGTTTGTTAACGTTTTTGTGACAATAAATACAAATGTCAAAAATAGGCCTGTTCACAAAAGTAACAAGGAATTTCTCTTGGGAGTTTTTGACTCTGTTTACACGCTGGGGTTGAATTCAAATAAAACTCGTGATTAATGTGTGAGTTGAAAAAATTATTTTGTAACTTGTTTCAAACGAATTAACCCTAGAAAGATAAACTGCGCCTTTGAGGCGCCTGCGAAATACATATGTATTTTGCTTTCTTCTTCTAACTAACACTCGCACAGACTTGTTGTTTTAAACCAACTCAGTCGTCATTCGTCAATCAACCCTTGCGAGAGACGGTCGTCGTTCTGGTTTGGTAAGTACTACAGTTTTTTAGTTATGGCAATGCGTTGCGCATGGCGCATGTTTATCTTCCTTGTAACTTTTATGCAATTTTCTGTGACATATTTTTTTTTTGTACATCTTATATTCTACTCATGTATGGGTTTTAGCAACATCATGTCGTCTAGAAGAGTGTTGGAAGACGGAGAAATAGTTTCTATTTTGAATCAAGAAACCGAATTTTCAAATGATCTCAGTTACAGCGAGATTGACGATCATGTAAGTGAAGATGATGCTCAAAGTGATATTGACGACGAGTTTATAGATGAATTGATCGAAGAGATTTTGATTGACACCTCAACGTCTGAAACCCCCACAAATGACCATCGCATAATTATTCCGGCTAAAAGAGTAATCAGAGGAAAGAATATACACGTTTGGGCTACTTCGAAAGGTCATTGTCATGGAAGAACATCTGCCATCAATATAATTCGATCTAATAGAGGTCCTACTCGAATGTGTAAAAATGTTTTGGAACCACTTTTATGTTTTGAGTTACATATTTATCACGGAAGATATCATTCAAGAGCTTGTTCAGTGGACAAATGTGGAGATGTCGATAAAACGTACTGAAGTTATGACTTCTTCGACATTTAGAGATACAAATAGTACTGAAATTAAAGTCTTTATTCGAATACTCACTCTAAGTGCTGCAATGAAAGATAACCATTTATCAACCGTTGAATTGTTTGATAGTTCATTTAGCGGCACGAGATACATAAGTGTAATGAGTAGAGATAGATTTGATTTCATAATAAAGTGTCTCAGAATGGATGACAAAGCTCTACGCCCTGCTCTTCGTCAGCAAGACCCATTTATTCCAGTCAGAAAGGTTTGAGATCTATCTGTAGCTGGATGCAAAAGTAATTACTCTCCTGAAAGTCATGTCACTATTGATGGACAGTTGCTTGGCTTCCGAGGTAGATGCCCGTTCAGGATGTATATACCCAACAAGCCAAGTAAGTATGAAATCAAAATCCCCATGATGTGTGATAGTGGTACCTCTTATATGCTGAATGCTATGCCATACATTGGAAGAGCAACGAATACAAATGGTTTGCCGCAAGGAGAATACTATTTGAAGGAGCTATCGCGACCAGTTCATGGCACAAACCGAAACATAACATGTGATAATTGTTTTACGTCTATCACTGCCACAAAATCATTGTTGCTTGAACTCTATAAATTGACAATTGTGGGCACGGTAAGGTCGAATAAACGGGAAATTCCTGAAGTGTTGAAAAACACCCGTTATCGTCAAGTGCTTTGTTTTGATGGACATTTAACTCGAGTGTCGTACAAGCCGAAGCCGTCGAAGATGGTGTACTTGTTATCCTCCTGTGATGAAGGTCCCGCTATAGATTCTACAACTGGCAAACCAGAGATGATCATGTTTGTCAACCAAACTAAAGGCGGTGTCGACACGTTTGATCAGATGTGCTCTTCCATGTCTAGTTCTAAAAAGACGAATAGATGGCCAATGTCGATGTTTTATGGCATTCTAAACATCGCCTTTGTGAATTCATATATTATTTACGTGCATAATGTTTTATTAAATGGAGAAAGGCCGTTCAACCGTAGAGAATATATGAATAAACTAAGCTGTGACCTATCAGCAACGCTTATGAGATCCAGATTGAAAGTCCCTACTTTGACGAGTCGTTTGAAGGAGAATATTCATAATATCTTGCCACAAACCAGTCCAGAGGATTCTGAAGTAGCTGATGAGGAGCCTCCAGCTAAGGTTCGGCGTTACTGTAGCCTATGCACGATGAAAAAGAAACGAATGTCTAAGATGACATGTATCAAATGTAAAAAGACAGTGTGTGGTGAACATAAACATGATGGTTGCATAAACTGTCTATAAATACTATTTTTTTGTGTTCTTTTGACTGATTGATAATATTTGAGACTGAGTATATTATAATTCATCAGTTTGACAATAATATGAATTATTTATAGTTATTTAATAACTAATATTAAAATACCGAAGATGTTTTATTTTTTTTGTTCCTTTTCGTTATTGATACATAATATCGGAATGATTTTCTTCAAAATGTTCCCACCGAAAAACACATTTTACTACAATGAAATCGTCGGGATGAATGGTGCGGAATTGACGACAGCAACTTATGAGCAGTGCCAAAAAGTATGCAATCGATAATATTCTGTGTTAAACGTGTAACGCTGTCATGTTTGCAAGTCGCATAAGAAGTTTCACTTCAAAAAACGCTTTTTTAATCGGGCGCTTCGCAGGCGCATGTTTATCTTTTCAGTACTAAAAAATAAGTTTATCTTTCTAGGGTTAAGCTATTAATGATAAAAAAATAAAACCATTTTTCTGAAATACTTAACAATTACCTTTGAAAAAAATGTTAACATTAACAGAAAAATATGAAAAAGAATATGGAAAAAGTGCTTTCAATGACAAAACAAACCTTTTCTAGTTGCTATTACGTTGTTTTATCTATCTGTACATAAATATACAAATCTAACCCTTAAAATAAATGATATTCTAAAAGTAAAAAAAATCAAGCATCAAGATTGCGTAGTGTTAGAGTGGGAATACGATTTTATTCAGTTAAACAAATGTGAACAGACCTTTTGATTTTGCTTGTGTTCGAAATACATGAAAGTTTCTAGACGCACCAATATTTAAAAATGGGAAGTTGAAAAACTCATTCGATACTCGACTAAACGTCAAAAATCTATCCCCGACCAAATCTTAACCATCCTTAATCCTTTTATCCATATCATCGATTTCGGCGATGTTGTTTTTGCTTGTTTTGCATGCAAAATCATGTTATGTATATAACAGCCTTGTAAAAAACACGCCTTATGGCAGTTCTACCTACCATTCGGACGTGTTTTTAATTTTGCGCTATTTTTCCGTCTTTTATTGTTTTATTAAAACTCCCCCTTTTCACTTTCAATTTCACTGCCAATAACTTCTATTCTGTGTCAAAATTAATTTATTCTCAATCAAAACAAAATTTCTCTTCAGTGCACGAATTCAAACTGTGTCAACAACGAAAATTTTGCTGGAATGCAGTGATCTGTGCGGTAAGCGTCTCCATACGACTTATGTGTTGGCATAGGCAAAAGGTCATTTGTTTACCTTAAAGACTGCAATAATTTTGCTTTTAACTGTGACGAATGCAAAAATATTTCACTCTCCCATATAATGCTTACGATCAAAAGCTTGAGTGACACAATTTCAATGACTGCAGAAAAAAACAAACTTTATCACAAGCAGTGTATGACACAGTTTGATAAATTCGATGAGCTCATCAAAGCATTTGATGAACTCAGTAACAACTGTCAACAATCCGCGACCTATCTTAAAAACCGTATGAAGTGTTTTGAAAAACAAATTAATTCGTTGAACAATGAAAAGTCGCCAGATATTGGCTATGATTTAATAAACGAGATTAAAAAAGTAGTGGAAAAAAATTTTAAAATAAATATGTCCGTTTTAAATTCTTCCCCGAGTTCGATACGTTCCTCATTCGACACCTACTTTCAAAACTCATCTGCAACACCTACTCCCCCACCGGTAACAAACGAACATATTTTTCTCAACATTGCGTGCCAATTGGAAGACCTTAAGGAACAAATAAAGGAAACCCAGACGGGCATCAAAGGAACATTCGAAGACTTGAACATAGCCAACTCCAAAGACCCTAAACTACTCCCTAGGCCGCAGTATAGCACATCTATTTTATATGAAATTTTGGACGCCTGTAATGACGCTGCAGATACCCCAGATGTTCCTCAACATCATCTTACTTTTTCCTCCCTAGAACCTATCATTAATCGTTTTGGTGCCATATAAAAACAATGGGTGTGGAACAGCAGATTAAATAAAATCAAGGAATCTAACAACCCAACGGACCTAATAGCCCCTTCATTGTTAAGAACGTTCCATCTCATGCTGACTCGAAGTGGATCTGCAATTATTTTATCAATAATTAGGGTATTAATTTATTGAATGTTGATTGTAAATCTGTAAATCCCAATCCCTTATGATAAATATCCCTACTAAATGGCTATTCCTTCACCCTTCTGGTAAAGATCTAAGAATATCTAATACGTCAATTAAACCCCTTAACCCGAAAAGATCACCAAATCCTAACCATGCAGCACAACGTAATAGAAGTTCTAATCTAAATTGGACTTTCACAACAAAAATGTTCCCAAATTTTTCCGTCCCAATGACAAACTTGCTCGTAAAACCTCCAGCAGCTTTTAAGTCGATTTCAAACAGTCCCAATTCTAATCTGAAAAATAGCGATGGCCCATCTATATCTCAGTAAAGAGTTCCTCTCAGTAGAATCAACGAACAACAATCCGCACTCCCACAGAAGCATCCTCAACAACGCGCATCCTTCAATATTAAACACGATCCGCAGTTCCCTCCTTTGAATTATTCCAACCAAATGAAACCACCTTCTGTCCCTAGTTTAGACCTCACCTCAGGTACCAAGTATCCGAACTTTATTAGCTCACATATTTTAAACCCAAGCCCATCTCGCTCACCGCTCGATTTTCATCCTGCATTCGATCCTCCATTACCACCGAATGTTAAACTTACGCAACAGTCCCTTATTGAATCTACTGAGTCCCATTATGCTCTTTCAAAACGAAGAGATAGTAAGGTGTTTGATATCAGTTCCTAGCTTATCTTCTTTGCCCTTCGGGATCTCTACGATGTTAGAAACATTCTCACCCTGCCTCCTTACCGCGAACGTCTCGCAATAATTAATCTCCACTCCCAGAAAACAGAAGGAATGTCTTTGACATCATATTCATCCACCGATTTCTTACTGGTAATAGAGTTGTGCAAAACAGTTCCAAAGGCGGAACGAACATGGAACGGTTCTTTTTCCGGTCGGAACTTGTTAATGGAACCATTTTCGCGGAACTATCAAGATTTTATATAAAGAGGCATGAGTTGGACAAATCTCTTTGAAGCTTTACGAGATAGCCCGAGTTCAAACACTTATTAATTTTATTAGTTGTGGTTTTAACTTTATTACAAACAATTATAAACATTGTTTATTTGAACACAAAAATTCGGCTTTAAAATTAGCACTTTTAATGAAATTAAATCAAAATATATTCATTAAAAACGGGAATTCAACTAAAATAAATATTTTTCTACTAGATTTGGAATCCATTTAACGCATTTAATTTAACTTTATATAAAAAAGTATATACACAAAAGCAAAGGAATTCAGTCGTAGGCTTAATAAATATTTTTCTTTATAGTTTTTCACAAGATTTTAAATCCAGATAAAATTTGGAATTAAGTTGAATATAAAAAAGTATACACATAAAAACAAAAGAACCCAAATAAATATTATTCATATATTAAATTAACATTGAATTGTTGTCTGAGCCTCAGTTGCAACTTTGTGCTTAAGGTTATCAAAAGCCGTTTTGAAGTTTTGCTGTTCTCGAAAGCCTTTGCTTTTGAATCTGGGATCCAAAATTGTTGATTCAGCATAAAGAAAATTTTTTTCTTAGCCGTTGAATCATTTTTTACATTGCTCGCTAAGCGTCACCTGCATTTTTCAAACGCAGCTAGGTATTGTTTGATTTTCGTCACGAAGGGAGTGTATGTCAAACTCATTTAAATACTGAGTTATCTGTTTCTTCAGTATTCTACAAAATACTATTACTTTCGAGAGACTAACATTCTTCTCAGTTCTCACTAGATATTTCTACAGTGACATCATCGAAAATTTGTAGAATTGGAACCACTCTCTCTACAACGATCCAATCTTCTTCGTTTAATGCTAGCTCATTTTTCACTAATGCTAATGTAGCGATTACTGCAGTTTTACCTTTAAAAGTCGATCTAGCATGTCGAAAGTTAAATTCCACCTGGTCGGAACGTCTTGTATCAACTTAAGGACTGGTAAATCCATTTGTTTTTGGATTTCTCGTTGTTTAGAGTGCTTCTTTTGAAAAACTCAACTATGCTCTCCACTTTTTAATGTGCACGGCAGCCTGCTTGCACTGTCAAATTCAGTGAATTAACGAAACACCCAATGGATTTCCAACCACCTAGTTGGACTGCCGCAATTACGTTCGAAGCATTATCGCTGACGATTGCCTTCTTTCTTTGCATTATATGTATTTTCCACTTGGAAATTTGTTCTTGTAAGAAGTTACAAATATTAACTTTTGTATGGCGCTCTCCAAACTCAAATGCAACCAAGGAGGTTGGAGCAGAGTTTTGCAATCTTAACATCAATGTAATGCGCTGTGAATGCAATGAAGCTCAAGTTGTTATTTGAGGTCCATGCATCCGTCGTGATACATATTGCAAGAACATTTTCAAGTTTTAAATGCAATTCTTCTTCCAATTTTAAACAGAGTTGGGGCAATAGCTTCTCGGATAATGCATTTCGTGTAGGCAACCTGTACGAAGGACACAACAAAGCCACAAACTTGTTGAACGCCGGTTCCTCTACTAAACGAAGCGGGTGACATTCCTTCGCTATCATCGTTATAAGCTCGTTGTCTATTTTTGCTTTTATTTTTTGCTGAGAAAGCAGTCTTGTGCTTTCAGCAAACGCATATATTTTTTGCTGTACTTGCCGAGAGTTAGATGTTTGCGGCTCAGGTACAATCAAAGCAGGTGTGTCATTGGGCCTTCTGATGGTGACTTCGGTTTCTTCATTATCGTTATGTGTCAGTGCTAATGCCGCCTGGCGCTGTACAGGAAGTAATGAGATTCCAGGATGCCTTCTCTTTAAATGCCTACTCAAATTGCCTAAGCTCCCAGAAGTAATGGCAATAACTGCACTGCAATATTTGCATTTTGCTTTTTGGCAATCAAGTTCCGCAAAATGGTCCCAAAGGATTCTGGTTTTTCTTTTCGACAAAGCCATTGCACAGATATTATTTGGTGTAGAGAAAATTAAAATTCCTAAGACATTGCAAAATGCAAATTATATTTCGTAAGCAAACAATGAAACAAAATTTTTTTTTTTTTAATTTTTCAATGCTTATATTTATGAATTTAGTATCCATATCTAGCTTGTGGAAGTGGGATATGAAAGAACTAAATGACTAACGGTATGACACAAATACAACGTTATATTTAAATAAAAAAGAAAACCGAAATCTATAACTAGTACCTATTATCATATCAAATAAAAATAAATAACAATTAAAATTCAATACAAAATAAGTTTCAAATCAAAGATTAATATCGTTTTCAATTGTTCAATATCATTAAATTGTTCAAGGTCAAATTACTTACATCCCTTTCAAATTTCAAATGTTTTCACTTCACTTTGCACAATACACATACAATTAAACAGACATAAAAATTTTGCATATTCATTTGAATTCCAAATGAACTCGTCTTTCTACTAAAACAAATTGAAAACGACATAGGAAACCGTTCTGAGTTAAAAAAATAAAATTGTATACCAAAGTCCACTTATATAAATAAATACTACTCCGAAATCACAATTCGAATTACATTAATTAACAGTAGCAAAACAATTAAAATCGTTCAAGAGATAAACAGAAGAAAAAATTATAAAAAGTAATATTACCAATTATCTACCTATATTATGATTTCACCAAAGCTCCAAATCTATTAAAATCAAATCACATATGTATCACAATTCACAAATCACAACAGCAAACTGCTTAAAAAAACATACACAATCCAAAACTGTACCTATCTTATAGTTTTCTTTGTTTTGAATCTAAAAATAACTCTGGTAACACTGACTGCTCCCCTTTAGACCTTATCTCCTTCAACACTAGTCCCCGAAACGTAAGATAATCCCGATTTTTTCCCTCCTGCTCATCGCACTTCCTATGGTCTCCACGAACCCTTAACTCGCGTGATGAGTAAGATTTATTCTGTTCCTTTTCTTTCCGACCTCAATCTTCCCATTCCATGTCTGAAAGTCCTTCTTTTAAACCGTTTCTCATCCTTGTAGTTTAATTTAGTTTAAATTAGTTTAAATTTAGTGTTTAAGTTATCTTAAGCTTGTACATATTAAGCTTATAAATGGGCGGTAGCCTCACCAAAACTAAAAATTAAAATTAAAAAATTAAAATTAGAGTCGTTGCCTAATAAACTCAGAGTCTCACGTTCGAATCCCAGCCGTGGCTATAAATTTTTATTTATGTTTTCACTTTAAATAAATAAAAAAATGGAAGTCATGGCTGGGAATCGAACCTGAGACGCGGGGCTAAGGAAGTTTTCACTTCAAAAAACTTTTTTAATTTTTAAAATAAATTCAAATCAACAACTGACAAATAATGGCGGGGAGGAGTTTTGGTTAAATTTAGGTTTTTTGGCAAAATGACATAACCATTCCGCAGTTCACTATCTATCGTTTTTCTCTGTATCCTCCACACATCTTTTGCGAAGTACATTGAGTTTTAAGGCCAAGCCAGATAGAATTAAAAAGTTAAAACGAAATTTTCAGTTATCAAATTGTGTTAACTTGACACGTACAAAACCAAACAGTGCGGGTATTAATTTTCATTTTTCAGTTGATAGCGTTTCTACTGATGTCGCTTAGAATTTTCGCACAGGCGTCAATAGTGGGGCAGTATTACAGTGTTCAGTCAATACGACAGCCTAACTATTGGGTTCGCATCCCGCCCGGGGAATCTTAATTTTTTTCAGCCTCCCAGTTTCATTGGAACGGAACCCTTGAGGCTATAAGTGAATTTTCAACCATCTTGTTACCATCTACTGCGCCACAAAAAAGGAAAGGTTATTACTTTCGGTAGAAGAATGGATCGATGATTGGTCTGAGCGTACTCTAGTAGCTAGCTAAGTATCAAGTATCTTATTTTTAATATAAAAAAAATCAACGAGCACACCAAATGACAAAATAGCGTAGGTACCTATGTACATCGATTTGACTTTAATTTGAAATTACATATTTTCATTTTTCTGTACATAATTTATGGAATGCACCCATTTTATTAACGCACCGAGTTCAATTCAGTTTAAAAACAATAAAAAAAAGAATTACATATAAAAAGAATCCTTCAAATATAAATTTGCCAAAGTTGAATGATTTGAGGGAATTGCAGTGCAATTTGATCGTATCAGTCAGACTGCTGTTTACTCAAACTTTCACCTGTTAATGAAATTGATTGGGTTCAGAATACTTTTGAAATAATCTTTTAGCAACAGCGCATTGCATTTTAATCCCGTTTTAAATGTATTAAATTTTTTTCCTGGAAATTTCGTGCCAAGTTTTTTTCATTTGAATATTTCAACAGCTTAAAAGCTCTTTTCTTTTGTAATAAATCCTGGAACTCACGCTTCACCAGCAGGTACATATTTTTGTAGCTGAAATCGTTATGTTTCCGGTACAGCGAAAAGGATTTACTTCCTTTTAAACAAGGTCAAAGGATTTTTCTTTTCGATGTGGAAATGCAGTTGGAAAATTCTGAAAGAATTGTTTTATTCGTTATAAGAAAGTTTGAATAATACATATTGAATGAATGATATTCAGAGGGCGCGCATGGCGCTCTATAGGTTTCCATTGGAGTTAATGGAATTGCCAGATTCCAACAACCCCTCTCAATTCGGAGTCCGGAGATGTCGTAGTCCAAGTCCAACAAGGCATCTCTGATGATTTAGTTTCGTCAATGGCTTCGTCGGAATGTCAGCTACCATATTCTATATAGTCGAGTGAAATGGACGAATTCTTGATGACATCACAAACGAAGTGGTAACTGATGTCAATGTGCTTGGATCGTGAATGAAATACCGGATTTTCAGCCAGCTTCCCAGCGCCTTGGTTGTCGTTGTAAATTTTTACTTGGCATTGGTGTTTGAATCCTATCTCATTCAGGAAATTTGATAAGAAGATGGCTGCTCTGCTAGCATCGCTGATGGGCATGTACTCCGCCTCAGTCGAGAACAGCGCTATTCCCAACATATGCGGAAGCTTGTCCAAGAATAAAATCGGAACCATCAGTATACGATCGACGATCCAGTGAACAGTTTCCCCAATCTGAATTTACGAAGCAAATCGGTGTCTTTTTGTTGTTTTGGAGCTCCAGTCCCTGATAAGTTGTGCCTTTGAGGCAACATTTACTCGTTTTGCAGCAACTTAGTGTTCCTGGCAGTAACATTTGTTAAATTGACTAAGAGCACTTACCGAATTGGCGATATTCGGACGGGTGGCTAGGGCAAGATACATCAGCGCACCCACCAACTCTCGATACGGTTTTTCACATTTTTCCTCTTTAAGCAATCGTTTTTTAAAAGTTTGTGATCAGCTATCATGGGTGTAGCAACTAGCTAACTGTTCTCCATTGCAAACCTCTTCAGAACATCTTCGATGAGAGAGTTGAACTTTGTGATGTGATCTCCTGATCTGGTTACCCAGGGAGCATTCAGCTTCTCCTAGATCCCGCACTGTAAAATGCTTGGATAGAGCTTTCTTGATGTGAGCTTCAGTAGCTCGGTCACTGGAGAATATAAGCAGGTCACCGAGCAGAAAAGTTTTCTTGCTTTTGTCACTATCGACACATGGGTCAGAATCCGTTGGAACTATGTAGTCCCATTTTCTTCAGCACCTTGTCAATCTCGATGTTCCACTGGCGTCCGGCTTGACGTAATCCGTATAAGACCTTCTCGAGTTTGCAACCTTATTGCTTTCACCTCGAAGATCTTTCAACATTTTATCTGCGTTGAGCTTAAGTTTTTAGTCCAGATTCTTTATAGCATGACTTCTGAGAACTGCGGTTTGTCCATGAAGATGTCTTCGTCTATTCTGCCATTCAGATAAGCCGAGGTGATGTCCAGTTGAGATATTCTTAAATTTTCTCTTGAAGCTACAGCAACCAACAATCTCAATGAGCTCAGTCTAGCCACTGGAGCAAACGCATCGTTAAAATCCACACCAGGTTTATGTACAAATTCTTTCGCCACCAATCTAGCTTTCTTTCGCTCCAATACACCGTCAACAGTCCATTTGTTCCTCAGCACTACAGTGCATCCAATCGTCCTTGTATGTTCGGGTTTGTTCACAATTTTCCATGTGTTGTTTCCCACTAAATTTCTAAACTCCGAGTAAATTACTTCTTCCAAGTTAGCCTTATCATCTCCTGATATAGCATGTGAAATAGGAACTTCAGAAAGCATTCATTGCCAAGTCCACTTTTTTATATTGACACTATTTTCAATTTCCTCAACATCATTTCAGATTCTTCTCGGACGTCTTCAAAGACCTGGTTTTAATTTCATTGGTGTCGCTGCAGTATGTTTATACATTTTCATTGCACTTTGTATGCCCATTTTAGTTTTTCAACACTTTGCCTTTTGAAATTTCTTAAACATCGTAGGAGTCGAACGATTTCTGATTTGACGTTTTCGGTTTTTTATTCGTTGTTTCTGTTTTTGCTTTGACTAAGAACAATGTTTGTGGTGGCATTCGACTTTTCCATATTGAAACGTCCATTGAATGTTTCCTTGTTTGTGAACTCACTAAAACTGCCTTGATTATTGAGGTTAAGAAATTTAAGGTCTCTGGTGATGTGAATTCTCTGCTGAAATGGACTCCAGACTCTGTTTCCTTTATGTGTATCGGGATAACGAACAATGATTCCCTCGATGCCTATGCCGATGCCTTTTCCAGGAGTCTTATCCAGGATAAGGACTTTATTAACAAATGGATGCAGGTAATTTAAAGTTGGTAGTTTTCCAGTCTACATCTTATAAGGTTTCGAATGTGATTTGCTGCGGCCACAGATTCAGCCCAGAAAGTAGATGACGCTTTCAGCATGCACCTGGCTGATTCAACTAAGGTACGATTTTTTCTTTCTGTTCGGGGCTATTATGTAGTCGTGAGCATGCGCTTGATTCCGTGTTCCTTCAGGATTTTGTCCTTGATTCTGGTGCAGTATTCAGTTCCGTTGTCTGACTGCAAAGATTTTATTTTCCTGCCAGTTTGAGCTTCTGCATATCTAGTTCTCAAATTCGGTGCACTTTGAAGCAACTTCACTTTTTTCTTGCATGAAGTACGTTAAGCAGAACCGGCTAAAATCATTGATTAAGGTTTTAAAGTAACGAGGTCCTCATTGAGATTCTGTTCTAAATGTAGTTATCTTCAAGGTAGATTGTGCCTGTGTTCCAGAGGGTCGGTCGCTGATTTTGCGAGTTCTTGCGTCGTGTTCTTCTATTGCTTTTACTTTCAGTGATTCGATATCGGGAAGACTGTCTCGGGTTTCGATGGCACACCTGAAATTTTCAAACGAATCCTTTATGATGACTTCCATGTTACGGAGTCTGTCAGCGAATGTCAAAAAACTTTAATATAGATACTCCCTTATGTCGACTTTTTCTGTGTATCAGGAGCTTCGCTTTTGGAGCGGATCCTTTTGACACATATGCATACGGCTTCAAGCTTCAGCCAAATCTTCCTTGATGTCGAGCATCCTTTCAATTGACTTCAGAAGGACTGATGGCCAGTATGAGATCTGATTTATAGCTTTACGGTCTTCTTATATATCCACGCATCTTGTATGAGTTGTGTTTCTGTTCGTGCAGTTGCATCTGCTCCAATCATCAATCTAAGAGCTGGAAGCAGATTTTTGCAGTGGAGTGATAACTAAAAATCAGGCATATGTATGTGTAGATATTATATCAGATTCAACCATCGGGCAGGTTTCTTTTCAGCCGGGGAGGTTGAGTTGCTGTGCTTTTTGAATGCAAAAATAATCAAAACAATTTTTGCTTTTTATATTGATTAATTAATAGTGATCAAATATTGGGCAGATTTGAAAATTTTCTGAAGACTTGAGGAAATTATCAACAGAAATTGAAAATGTCAGCAACTCTTTATCGGATGCCAAGCGTCAGGCGTCAGCAGATTAACATACTTTTCAACATCTGCACTGGCAAATGTGCATCCCAGTTCACTGAACAGTTTTTACTTAGTTTGAAGCAGTAAGGAGAAAAAAACGCAACATAATTTTTTGAATGAGTGCAAAGTCGATCAAAAAAGACTGAAAACAAAATTTCAAAAACGAAAATTCCAAATTTTGCTTCAGTTACAGAGACATACATGCATACATACATGCATACATGGTTATAGAGACAGTTGCATGCTGAAAAATTCAAGAAATCAAAACGGAAAGAAATTTAATTGGGAAGGATTCTTTTTATAGCATCCCAAAGTTCGCATCAAATTGACAGGAAACAAATTTTCAAATATCCGTTAACACTCGTTCCTCAAAATCTGTTTTTCTTAGACACCTAGACAAAAGTATAATCAATATTCCTCCAACTATGATTGATGTAATGATTGTACATACTTTAGGAGAAATATCTACGTCTTATATTGGAATTGGATTGCAGGCTTTAAGAAAGACCTGTCGAATGAATGCAAAAGAAATTCGTCTCTTTTTTTATCGAATTTTTTCTCCTTCTAAAGGATATTGAACAAGATAGAAGAAATAGTTCCGATGATCAAGTTGTTTATTCAGCGTTCAATAAAAATGGCGCCAAGCAAACTTTATTAAATGCTTGAGGAATAGTTCTTTTAAGAAAAAATAGAATGAATGGTTTGTTCAAAAAAGGAGTGAAAATCAATACCACCATGTTGTTGACAAAAAGAAAATGTATGTTTCATTTGAGACAAAATGCTTCATGTTCAGAGCTAAAAATAAAAAAAAATCGAAAAGAGGTATAAATAATTTATAAGAGAGTTTACAAGAAGAAGCTGATACCCGAATGATTTTTCATTTGGCCTTCCTTCCATATAACTCATCTGTAGTTATAACAACTGCAGATACCGATGTGCTGATAATGGCGCTGTACTCGCTCCCCCATTTAAAAAATACCTCCAAAGTATGGCTGGAAACAGGAAACATTTCAAAAAACTTGCTAACGTAGTTACCAACAAAATAAATATTACAAAAGATATCCACATGGTATTACTTCAAATTTTATTGTTAGGGTATGCAAACATCAATGAAATGTTTCATAGTTTGGGTCCTATGCTTTGTGCTGCACTTCCTCCGTTTCAGAGTTTTACTGGTTGTAACTATACACCAAATTTTTTTAAGAAGGAGAAACTAAAATCCTTTGAAATTCTTTCGAAATTACTTTTTCAAACTTCGGCGAGTTTTCTGTTATAATTGAAGAAGATATTTTGAATGTACATGTACATACATAGAAGAATTTGTTTACAAGCTATATAAAAGAACTGCTCTATCAAACTAGACGACGCGACGCCCGGTATGATTTGTTTCTTAAAACATGCAAATCGACCTCGGAAAAAGTTTTTAAGAATGGTAAAAGTAAGTTATAAGTCTTAAATAATTTTATAAATTCTTAAGTATTATATTCTTGAATATTCTATCTGTAGGTTTTGAAGGAAGTTTGGTGCCGCCAATGCAAAACGGGAGCGTTTTACTGCAACAAATAAATCGTTGCCATTATGCCATGTTTTGAAAAATGCGGTAGTAAATCTTTGGTGCCAGATAGAAAGGGGTTAAGTCAGAAACAGTAGTTTTCCACAAAATGAGTTTCAAGATTTAAATTTTGTTTGTAAATCTAGATATTCTTTTTTAGAAAGATTAATAATGCAGAACAGTCATCAGTACGAACATCTATAGTAACATTAGGGTGTTGACAAAAAAAAATAGAACTTAACGGATTTTCTTATGACTTATCCCCTAAGAGCCAATCGTTTTTTTGTTACTTGTTAAAATAAAGATTTTTTGAGGTGTTAAGTCAAGCTAAAAAACGTTGTTTACACAAATATCTCAGCTTAATTCATAAAATAAATTCAAAAAGTACAAAAAGAATAAATACAATGGGCCATATTCATAGAGAATTACTAAAGTCGTAACTTCTTAGTTCACAGTTTAAGCTTAATCATTTAGGAAAACACAGCTTCTATTCATAGACGATTTTCATGCTGTGTTTAACTAAACTAGAGTTTATTGTAGTATTCTACTACAGTTATGCTTCAAACGAAGACATCAAAATCAGAAACGTCAAAATAAAATAAATAAAAAACGCTTCTTTTTATTGTTTTGGTTTTTCGAGCTGCTGGTTGGATACAATCTCATAGCGTACTACAAGTAAGTATTATTAGTTGAAATGAAATTCAAACAATATATTGTTTTCTTTTGGGTTAGATGGACAAACAAAATGTGAAGCGACAAAGGCAGGAGAACTGGACGCAGCTCGAAAAAGACCTTTTCCGCGAACTCGTTCGAAAGCATCTCTCTGTTGTAGAGAGCAAGAAAAATGATGTCAAAATGATTGAGAAGAAGAAAGTTGCTTGGAGGAATATTGATGGTGAGATGAAAGCTGCCGGCTACAACAGAACACCCCAGAAAATGAAGGAACAGTGGCACCGAATGAATTTTGTAAATTTTTCTTTGTCTTGATACAGGCAAAGTTCGAAAAATATTTACTAAATCAATGTCTTCCATAATATCAAAATCTACTTCAATATCACGTAACATGTTATATTACTTTTATTAACAAAATTGTTTTCACAAAATATATATTCAAGATCAATTATGTATTGAAAGCATTGAATAATTTTTGACAGTCAATAGAAAAGAAGCAGCTTAAGCCTAGTATCCCCCATGATTAGAGTTAGACTCCAGTTTACGTCTTAATCCTAGTACTAAGTTTGACTATGAATAGCTTAATCTACAGTTTAATTTAATAACAGTTTAACAGCAGTTTAAAAATGTCTATGAATATGCCCCAATGAGTTTATATATTTTGTTCATCGTCTTCGTCCAACAAATCAGGATCGTTATCTGGTGCCTCTTTCGAAGTTGCCAAGTTTTTATAAAACTCATGGAAAATAGGTGGAACCAAGGTTAACAGTGAGCATAAATCCCTTTTCTTCTCGGCGGATATTGGATTGGAAGTATGTTCTGTATTTCGTGTTCAGTGAATCTTTGAGGTTTTTGAACTATCCTCGCCTCATAAAACTTAAAACCTTGAAAGTGTCTGAATCGATTAAAGAATTTTTATATCTTATTAGGCCTTTCTCCTTATATTGAAGCCATTGTACATTGTGCCAGGAGAACTGTATCCCAGCCTCATTTTTTTTTTCGTGAAACTAAAGCTGTCTTCAGTAAACCGGAAAAATCAAGAAATTCGTCCTGCTGCATTTCATGCACCTTGAATTGTTGTTTATTTCCTGTGCTTCGTACCAATTGGTACCAATCGTGCGGATGGTATACTGGTATTTTCATTTTTTTTTTCTGTTTCTCAATCATGGAGTGATCTATGTCGCATTCCATGTGGGTGTGTCCTGCGACTAAAAATTTGTGATTTATTACCAAATGTGGGAGTTCTGTTTGGGCTAAGATGAACATTGCAGCGACATGACTATTTTTATTCTGACCCCCACATGTGTCTGAGTAGAAAGTCACTTCAGATACAGTGTCTGGTAGGCTCTTAAGTAGTTGGTATAAGCATGAAGCGATCTCGTTCCCTCCTCTGGCAGCTTGACCTTCATGCCACATGTAGTTCATTGATTCTCCGCTAGCATTGTCGTGAACAGTCAAGTTGTACGTCCACAACTGTCTTTTGTAGAATGCCACCGAAGAAGCAAAAAATGGTGTTGGCAAACATTGCTGCAGATCGAAGCTAAAACATTTGGTTGAAGGATTATTTCGAGCCTTTAGCTTGTCTAATCTTTTCGCTTCATATGCTGTATTGGCTTGCTCTTGATGAGTTCTGAGGTCATTTTCTGCACCATGTTTTTCTTCTAGATCACCTGTGTTTGTAGCAACTTGCAGCCTCATTTGAAGTGTATCGCATTTGAAGCAGGTATCTATGTGCGGTTTTTTAAAAGCGAGTTTAAGCTTGTGGAATTCTCGTTCATAAAGTGTCCCGCCAACAGGAGTGTTGCGTCCTTCTTTATACAAATCATACATAATTCTTAAGTTAAGATGAGTTGGAAGATATCTTTTATCATTTGTGCGTCTCGTATAGTGGCTTTCGTAAGATGGAAACGATTGTATGTGAGCTCGCACTTCATTAATGTCTGCCTCACTTTTTTTATTAGCGGTAGCGTTCTTCCCTCTTTTGTCATCTATAGTTGTTATTCCTGAAGTATTTAAATTTTTATTTTTTATTGAGGTTGCAATAAACTTTGGCTTCTCATCCAAAGTTTTACAAAAACAATCTTTGCACACAGAAATTCTCTTGCCATTAAATTCTAAAAAATACTCATAGGTAACTTCTCTGTCCTTCAAGCTATCGGGTTTTCTTTTGCGAGTAACCAATTTTTCTTTTGAATTAATGAGATTTGCAATGAATGAAACTCTCTTATTGTGAGATCCCAGCGACCAGTACTCATCAAATATTCTTTTTCGTACATCTTCATCAAGGAAGGAAGGACGCACATTTTTTCCTACACTGTTTTAAGCTCTGTAATGCCCTCGCTTTTACCACCTTTCCGCTAACATTATCGTAGCTTTGTCCACTATGTAACTGGGCAATCCTTTTCTTCCTTATAACTCTAGCCCATTTTTTTACACTATTTTCTTCCAACTCACCTTGATTGTCCATGTTTTTAATTGGGATATGTTCATTGGCTGACACTGAAATACTTGATACAGCATCCATCATGTCTCCATCACTACGTAACTCTCTAAAATCTGGAACGAAATCCTTATCTTAGGCACTGTCGTCAGAACTGAAATTTGTATCGTTGGTGCTTTCATCAGAATCAAAAATATTTGGCATATCCGAAGGCAAGGACGGAGCTACAGAGGATTGACGTGAATAAATGCTTTTTATTGCAGGAAGACGTTGTGTCGTTTCTAAAATATAATTATCAAAAATTGTAATGAAATACTTGTTATTACAAAATAATAAAACTAAAAAGAACTTACCGCTGACTTTATGGTTTCCAGAACGCGCTAGGGCAAGTTGCAATATATATCTACTTCGTGCACTCATTTTTATTTTTAAAAAATTGCAGTTTTTTTCGGTAAAGCACGTGTTTATAATAGACAAATTCACAAAACAAATGAAGAATCGCAAATGAAAATAAAACACAATACGTCATGTGGCCGTTAAATTTTTTCTCAGCACACTTGATTTGATGTGTGAGTTTAAACTTTTTTCAAGCAAAAATTATTATATACGCCTCAATGAGTTGTTTTCACAGTTACATTGTTTCACAGAAAATCGAATACATCACCATTTACTGTTGTTATACTTGTTAAAATGTATACTCTATTTAGAAAACATTTCTTTAATCGTGTTTGGTACTAAAGAAATAAGATGACTTAAGCCCTTAGGACCAACTTAATTATTTCAAATTAAAAAAAAACGAATAAATACAAAAGAGTTAAGTCCACTTACACCCATAATACCAAACAATTTAAAAAAATTTCTGACTCATACCCTCTGTACATAATAATTATTAAAGGAAGGAGTAATGCTAGACTTATGCCAGTAGGACCAAACGAAAAAAAAAAGTGACTTAAGTCCAATAAAAACCCCAAAACGGATTTTTTTTGACTTAACCCCTTTTTACCTGGCACCAGAGAAATACAGACATAAGGCTTTCGCCATTTCAATGTGGTTGGAAGATGAAGACATGATGGTAGATAAAACTGAAATTGTTTAAGGGCACTTTCGTACCTGGAACGTAGAAAAAAAGTCGGTTTTTCGTGAATTTTTTGTAGGATTAAGGAAAAATTGGCTTTAAATTGGCTATAAAATCGGTTATATTAAAAAAAAAAAAATAAAAATCCCGCCGTGACTTACTTCGTTTTTGTACTAACAACAAGTGTAATAGTTTGAGAATGATAGGTTGAACAGTTTCTGAGTTGTCGCGGTCACCGACTTTAAAAAAGTGGTTTTGAAATAATCGCATTAAAAGTTTTTTTTGTAACGATCGATTTTTTCACTACTACACGGCTACGTAAATGTACTACCGTTAACCGTCGCCGCTATATACAATATGCTGCCTACATCTGCTTACTAAAAGTTGTCGGTAAGTTCGTAAGTAAGCATTGTAGCACCGTCATCACTTTATTATCACTCACCAAGTGGCACTGACTCGAACGAAAGGCACCAACTTTAAACAGCCGTAAATCGGAAATTCGTCAGATCGACTCGAAAATTTCAGAAGATATTCTCTAGATGTTGTACTTTAATTCATTTTCATTCAATTTGATAAATATGATAAAGTTAAAATGGTGCAGTGCAATAATCCCCGCGGTTATAAGACCCGTGGGTCTTATTGCTCAAAAAAATGGAAATAACACCCATGGGCTTTGTTTCCACTTTGAAGAGGCAATAAGACCCACCAAAGAAAAGAATTCAGGCTCATCTCTTTTGTTGCTATTTTGAAGCAGCATTTAAATGAGTTACACATGATATCTTTTATTTGAAGGAAAAACATTTTGAGGTACCCAGAAACAAAGCTCCATAATTTGGGCACTTATTTCAGCTGTCAATGGATATGAATTCATAGCTCACGTTGTCTCCCGCTTCGTGACATAGGATGATGGAAACACAGTCCACTTTCTTATGCGCACATAATAAATAAATCTACTTTCTTAATGTTTGTTTTGCTCTTAGCTACTTCCTCCTGGTCTGTTCGTCTGAATCTTTTATGTTCAAACCCAAGCCCGTACTATCCGAAGGGAAATTTCGTTCGCTTCGATTCGCTTTTTACTCACGGATAGAATAACGAAGCTAAAAGCGAAGCAGAAAAAAATTACTGAAGGGAGTATGAAATATGAATGTGTGGTGTAAAAATAAAAATTCCCTCGAATTTTTTCCGCTTCGCTTTTAGCTTCATTATTATTTTATCCGTGAATAAAAAGTCTGGCCAGCAGTAGGCTGAAACCAAATCGTGTGGGACAAATTTTTTTGTATTCAGGGGAGTTTTTCAGATTTTTTGACGTATCATTTATGTGGTTATCACTTCGACCTCAAAATCTGAAACATTACCATTTTCGAAACGCCCACCCTCGCCCCCTGCTGAAAAAGAAACCTGCCAGACCATTGAATCTTTTGTAATGGTGCGTATATCTACACATATATGTGCATTTTTTTTTTGGTTATCACTCCACTTTTAAATTTGTTTCCAGCTCTTGGCCTACTACTTCCTGTTTTGGTTTTCTCCACATTATGTTCACCCATGTTTAATTTTTTTCGAGGACAGCCTCAATCTGTATCTTCCACTTTTCGAAACTACTACTTTTCAATAATGCTTCGATTCGATTCGTTTTTTTAACTAAATTTGCTTAAAATATGTGATTTCTTACTAGAAATATGTAAGAAAAAAAAAAATCTTTATATTTATAAAATTTTCCTGTCACAACTTTAGTTACCGTACTCCTCTAAAACGGCTTTACCGATTTTTACCAAATTTTATATGCGTATTCAGTAGGTCTGAGAATCAGCTACTAATTATTTTCCATACCCCTAAGTGACAAGGGTCATCTACCCTTAACATTATTTCTTTAATTTACACTGTGACTAGAGAATTTTATATATTAGATTTTACAGTCTGTAAAATGTCATATCAACTACAAAAAGTGCCGGCAATTTTTTACATTCTCAAAACAATTTTTATTTTTCAGCCTAATTACAGCAATTTCAAATATGTACAGTATTTTGACTTACAGTATTTTGAGAAACAGAATTTTGTCTTACAGTACTCGACCATTCAGTATTTTGTACATACAGTATATTGAAATACAGTATTTTGAGATACAGTATTTTAAGTACAGTATTATAACCCATACAGTATTTTGACCCCAACCCCGCCCGAAGATGGAATAATATTTCTGAAACGCGTCTCCAAACAAAAATTATAAAATTTGCGTAACTAAGTGTTCAATGTTTTTGTTTTGTTTTCATTAAAATAAACATATTAATTTTTATAAATGCATTTTTTTCTTTTCCCCAATACAGGTATTTCAAACTTACCTATATTATACAAACTATAACAAAAATGGAAAAGTAAGTAAGACTTTTTTTTTTATTGTTACTGCTTCACACTTATTTACAGAAAAATTACAAACCAAAGGCAATTTGAAGCCCTCCTTTCGGCTATCGAAGAGAATGCTGAGATCATCGCCATAGGGAAGGGAAGACATATAGTCAGCCAGCCAAAGAGTTTTGGAGTGCGTTAACTGTAAAGCTCAACAGGTTAGGGCCTCCATTTCGTAATACCGGTGGCTGGCTAAAGGCAAGTCTTAAATTCCTTTTGAAACGTTTTCTTTATTTGTTCTTATTGAACCAGGTTTGGAACGATAAAAAATATAAGCTCCGCCAAAGCGAATCCCAGCCGTCGACTTTAACTCGGCAACCAGTTGAAAGAGAAAGGACAAGAAACCCAACTCAAATCCAAGAAGCGATTTTAAAAGAAGCAAAAAAAACGAACAAGTATTTGCGGGCAATCCTGAACCAAGTTCGCGATTATAATTAATAGTTTTTTTTATTGTATTGTTGTGTTTTGTTTTTTATTATATTTATTACTATTATAAATTCTTTGTTATGTTGCTCCTCGATCAATTTACTTAATTTTTTAAGTTTCTTTTTTAAACAAAAAAATTTTCCTAACTTCTAAAATGTCAGCTATGTCATGCCCTTATTTATTCAAGATTTTCTCGATGACTCTATGTACTGATTACTATATTGAATAAAGATCTATCTATCTATCTATAATCTATCTATCTATCTAAGAAAACTGTTACTATACTTAAGTTTTATTTGTTAAAATTGAGAATGTGTCCATAACCTATCAAGAAGTCTAATAAAAAATCAAGCGCTTGGTTGGAAAACACAGAAAGAAGTGTTTTATTTGCTATAAGAAAGTTTGAATAGTACACATTGCATGAATGAAACTCAGAGGGTGCGCGTGGCGATCTAAAGGTTTCCATGGGAAGTAATGGAATTGCCAGATTGTAACACTTCTCCTATGCTCATAAGATGGTCGTTTCGAGGTGCATCTTGTTGTGAAAAAAAGTTAAAGTAATCTGTAAACGTAATACATTTTTTCTTAGTAAATTTAAGATAAGTTTCATTTCGACTCTTGCAATGAGCTGACATATGTATATTTAAAAAAAAAAAAAAAAAACTACATGCCTTTCTTACCCATGTCTCTCCTATATGCCTAATCGAGTGAAATCTGGACACATATTTAAGTTGGTGACGTCTTAATCAAAGAAGAAATACAGCTCTGTCATACATAACGAATCCAATTGCATAAACTAAATCATTTCCAAAACAAACCTTGTCATTCCCTTTCAATAGGAGACAATGAGGGAAATACAGGTACTCTTCGTTTTTTTAAGTTGAGCAGTAATTAATTCGTGACTTCATTTGCAAACCTACTTTTCTTTCATTATCTAAAAGGTTCATAAATCAAAGATTAATTTGATCCTTATTTAACTCCCCAATCTCATCACAAACCTTCCCGAAGTTGTATCCCCACTGCATGCCCTACCTTTACGACAAAGCATAGAGTTCTGTTTCGAATTACGTGCAATATTTTTTGATTTCCCCATTCCATTGGCGAACAAAAAACACTTTCAGGGAATTTAAAAGCACACCCTCAGTGATTATGGTCTTTTGTTGAAATTCCAACTAATGTACGACGACGAAAGTAACAGTTTTCAAGAAAATTGATTACATCACACGGTCAGTGAAGCCAAAACGTCGGACAGGAGAAAAATAGGAATCGATTAATTCACCACTGCATCCACCTGCCATTTCAGGCGGCAAACGAAAAAAAAACAAGGCACCACTTTCGTTCACCTTAAATTCAATTTATTATCCGAGGCAGCTATTTTCGTTGAAACTAATACCAGTCAACTAAAAGTCCTTGCTCACGGTTTTCTTGCACATTGTAACTTGTAACCACCACCCCCACCCCCACTCTGTCTCCGTGTAGTCACTGTCTGTGTCAAGTTAACAACTCCGGTGACGCTACTCCAATCGTACGCTCATCCTTCCTGGGTTAAAAAACGAACGATGATGTTGCAAGAAGGAGCTCAGGTGTGTTTAATTGAGTTCAAAGTGCCTGACCTGCCGAATGGAGAAAGCGACCAAAAAAAAAGTGCTTATAGAGTAAATTTTCTCCATTGTTGACTTTATCAAGCGTCGTTGGCTTTAATTAAACTTTAAGCGATGACATTGGGGATAAGAACGTGCGGCGGGATGGATGGGGAGCAGACTGTTCCTTTTTTTTGTAGGTTTGTCTTTAGAGAGTTTAGCTGTTTCTTCATGTTTTTCGTTTTGTTTTAGTGTGTGTCTAGAATACACTTGGAGTCGGGGGTTGGGAACAGAGAACACAGAGGATTTAAGTATCGTGTCTTTGGAATTCGCTTGGGCCGTTCTAAACTTTTTAATTTGGCAGATTTGTTGACGTCACGTGCTGAATGTTTGTATTTTTTATGGCCATTTTTTCTTAGTAGAGTGACAATGAGATTCTAATGAGATTCTGGTGCAAAATATTGAGTAGCTGTAGGTGAGAATACCGATGGGATAAGTAATTGAATAGTTATTATGCTGCAGAGTATTCTGGCAAAGTGTTGGTAATCCGAAACGTACGTTAGCTACTCTCAATGAATGTTTAGCGATTCGGGGAATTATGATTGATGCTAATCACTGTAGATGAGCTCCTCCAGTGATTGATGTTGGATTTTATTGAACATGCTTTCAGCTTAATTACTACTATTTGGTAATTAGAAACCAAATCCTACAGGAACTTCTGGAAGTCATGAATCACTAGTTAGACTTTTTTTCAATGCCTTCATTTGAACAGTGGGATGATCCGCTACTTTTGAAATTAATCTGCCTGTTGAAAACATGAAAGTAGCTCTATTTTTTGAATTTCGAGAAGCATCTGTTCAATTTGTTGGCTTTTACCGACAACGCGATTCCATACCATGAGAATCCATAATTACCCCAGAGACGTTTTCGCTAAGTAAATATATTTACCTTCTTTAGTAGATTTTTCAGTGGCGTTTTGGCATTTAGCAATAAATATCCCGGTCGGTGGAAATTTGATATTTTAAGTTAATCTGGGCTACGATACTGCTTGCATAGAACAGGAAGAAGGTTTTTGTGTCTCTGGCATTGGAACACTTCAATAATGGTTCGCTGCATGAAGATCGTAAAGCTTTTTTGGCAGAAGTTTCTATAAACTATATTCGTTGTGGAAAGTGTAACCTACGTAAGACAAATACCCCCCCCCCCCCCCCCCCCAAAGTCAGCGTTAAATGTAGCAATGTGGTTTAAGATTAGAATGCGAGAAATAATATGTGAATTGGTAGTGTAAGAGACCTCATGAAAATTATGTTTTTTTTAAATCGTGTATGAGAACGAACTAGGCTCCTCTTATTTTGTGTAAGTCATAGAAGCCAATAAACTATAGTTCGTCACTACAATTCTTGACCAAAGAGTGCAAAGTCGCGGTGAAGTTATCCTACAGATCCTTTCTCGTTTCTTTACCCTTAACGCATAACCAGAGTAAGGACAACCACATTCCAATCAGCACATGGCTTAGACAGCCAGCAATCTGCAAAAGCACCCAATGCAGCCTGCGATGCAAAAAATATCTCTTTTCGGTCAAAATTCTATCTTTTTCGCAGGCTATCCTCAACGAACGAAAAAGAAACGTTCAGTCAGGCGATCTCACGAAAAGTAAAAAATTTCCGCGTGAATGAACTTAAATTAACACTATTCAACGTAAACTTTAATGGTTGATGACCAGACCCATCGACACAGCTCACTTTGACCAAACTAAAATGGCCTTCAGCACAAGCTTATTCAAAACGAGGTATCCGAAGGCTGACAAGTTAAAGTTCTTCGCTTCCTTCCCCGAATCTACAAAGGGGCCTACAAGAGTTCTATGCTAACGATTTTCGGATTATCAAGACTTTAATTGACATTTCACTTAGTAAATTGTATAGCTGATAGAATTCCAGCAGTTATAGCTTGTGTTAAGGGTTTTCGTATAGACTACTTCAATGGTCTATATTCACTCGTGCTAGTGCATTGTTATAGCATGTCTGCATGATTTGTAACCTGAGAGGTTGGAGGTTCAAATACCAAGAGAAAACAAAAAGTGTTTTGCGACTGGTTTCGCTTTAAGCGAGGAATTGGCAGTTTCTTCGATAGTAAAAATGCATGCCATGAAATTTTCTTGCTTCGGAATCGACAAAAAATTTTGGGTCACCTCCATTCCTCACTGGACAAGGTATGTTTGCCAAAAGTGCGCTGTGCCTCAAGGCTTCCCCCTCTGTTGCACAACCCTATGTATATTCTATGCATAAGATTGCTAGCTCATTCTAGAAGGTCAGCAAACTTGGAACGAACCTTACAACTTGTCAAACTCTATGATTTTTAAATCAGCGGCCAAATTCTGAACGACGCGACACCAACAACTTGGCGAGCTCTGTAAATATAGAGGTACTTAAGACCCCGAACCATAGTATCCTGTGCGTCCGTTCGCTTCCGGATTCAACGTATTTCAGAGACACTCTCCTTTACATCATAACGTGAGTAAAAACAAAATAAAATAAAAGCAAATTTAAATGTAAATATATACATACGTACACTACACAATTGATTATTATTTGTGGGCTTAGATCCGTATGCAGATATAACTGAATATTTCTTCATCTTTCATTAATACGAAAAGTTGGGCATCAAGCCATGGGGTCGATTCTGTAACTGTGAAGCTGTGAGGTGATAAAAAATATCACATCTTCACAGCGAATGCGATTCTCTTAGTCCCCTATTACATGATGTCTCACGAGCCCAGTCTCACATGAGTGCGAAAAAGAAAGGAGATGTGAGGAAATGAGATGCACAAAAAAATTCCCGATGAGTACCGTGCCGATTTTTAGCAGTCTCATATTGACGTTTCTCTTTTCCCATATTCGTTTTTGCTATGTTGCTTTGTATTTTTTTCTTTGTGCTATAGGCTGGTTTGGATTTTGGTAAGTATTTTTATTGCTATTCTTTTACTTTGTTATTGAAATAACTATAACTTCAATTTTTATAGGAGTGCCACTTTGGTAAAAGAAAAAATGTGATTCTTCGTCGAAAGGTTAGGCTGGAAACCTTCTTGTAGTAGGGGAGCCCGAGCCGCTAAATTTGCAGTTACTAAAGCGTCATGGGGACTTATTGGATTGTGGAGTTTACGTTCTAAAACGAAAAAAAGTGTATGGCAGTTTTTCATTTTAGTGGGGCGATGGGCGTGTATGAGCTTTTAAAAATGTAAAAAAAACAGTTAAATTGAAATACTCGAGCGCGTCAGATTTTCATAGAGTATACGCGCTTTGTCTTTCTTATAACGGATATATAATCATCTGACGATTTACTGGGGGCAAATGGGCGTAAAGAGAGGTTAAAAAAACAAAAAATAAAAAGTTATTCGAGCGTGTCAGATTTTCAAAGTGAATGTTAAGTGTACTCTAAAAAGTGTATATTTCAATAATCTGACAATTTGAGTGGGGCGATCAGTCATGGCTGATTTTTGAAAATGTAAAAAAAAGACGTGACCTTGAAATACTTGAGCGCGTCAGATTTTTATACAGAGTGATCAACTTGATGTCTTCGTCCTCCAGGAAGATAATCTGACAATTATATGGGGGCGTACTCTTAGTCTGACAATTTTAAAGTAACAATTCTTTGTTGTTTCTATTTTTTATTACTGGATGCAATCAAAAAATATGTACACATATTATGTATTAATAAATTTTGTATTGAAATTTTGTTGAGAATACTTTTAAAAAAAATCCTGAAAGTTTGAGCCCTTAATATTAATTTTAAGTGCTCGATCAAGAGGTGTGAAGATTTTCCATTGAAAATACACGGAAACTCTGATTTTTTATTTTTAAATTTCTATAACTCAGCGGCATTTCATGGGATCGCTTTAACCGAAGATGTTTTTTTTCTCAAAATTGAAAGTTCTACAAAAATGTTCTTTTTGGCAAAGTCGTTACTCATACCGGGAAGGTGGTACGGGCCACTTAACCAGATTTTTGCATAAAATTCACGTTTTGTCGCAGTCGTTAATAACAAAAGCTACAGAAAAATTGTAAATTACAAACTTGTAAAGAATTTAGTTTTCTACAAAAAAAGTCTTCTGGACCAATTGCTAATATCAATATTAACCGAGATATTAACCATCATATATTATACATTTCACTGACGATTTTACCTCAATCGCCCCAACCAAAATGTCAGATTATATGTTTTCCGTAATCCTGATAAAATTACCTTCAAAATAAAAAAAAAATAAATCGCGCTCGAGTATTTCGAAACATCGATTTTTTTTTACATCTTTGTGACTCGCCTACTTACGAAGGCCCCGCTCTCAAATTGTCAGATTATTGAAATATACACTCTTCTCGACGTAATCAACCTACCATCTTTTAATCTGACGCGCTCGAGTATTTCCGATGATCGACTTTTTTTTACTAATCTGACGGGCTGCTCTCAGCGAACGCCCCAACATTTAGGTTTAATATATGGTAGGAGTACATTACATGGTGCAAGGTTTCTCCCCATATGATTTTCTGACGCGCTCGAGTAACGCGCGAAATCCCCTCTTGGGCTCCCCTACTATTGAAAATAACAGATGATGATGTCTTAAATGCACCCGTATACATTCAGGTAGGTTTTTTGTGCCAATGGTAAACCCATTTTAATTCTTCTATCCAAAAACACACAGAAAGAAAGTGAAGCCGCAGCGTTTGGAGCTGCCTACCGTGCCAAATATTGCCTCTACCTAGAACAATTCAAAAGCGAACAATTATCCGGTCAGACACCAAAACACTATCGGGACTATATCATGGAGTTTGTTCCAAATCTCTTTGAAAGAGTTTCTAATCTCTTTTTAATATCTTTCGGTTTGTTTTCAGCAACGAAAAGTGAAATGTAAAACTACTATTTAAAAATCGTTCCGACAATGTACGTCAAACTGAATAAGCCTCCTATCCATACCAACCAGTTCTGTGACGCGCTACAGAAAGGACCTAACCGACAAGGAGCGTGGTATGCCTGGGATCTTTTTCTCATACGAACTGTCTCCTCTAATGGTAAAATATGAAGAAAAGTCCAGGTGAGTTCAATTTAATGGCAACCAGACGAAAAGAAAAGTAAACATTACCATTCTTCTTCTAGATCCTTTGGCCACTTTGCCACTAACTGCTGCTCCATCATTGGAGGTGTTTTTACTGTCGCCGGCATCATCGCCTTCTTCCCAAACAATTCGCTCGAAGTGATAAAACGGAAGTTTGAAAGCAACACTAGAGGCTGTACCAGATATTTAGCGTTTGACGGTCGTGCTGCCTCCATAGACTTGCTGTTTTTGTAAATTCTTTTGAAGAGTTTTACTGATGCGCACTTTTGTTTTCTCATCGACTTGGACGGATGCGTCCTGTGCCTGTTTTGCCAATCGTACCACGAGTGTAACCAAGATCACCTTGGTAAGCGTCTTCCTCAATCTAAAAGGATGACCAATGTAAATTCTGGATTGTGATTTGAAGTAGAAAAACTGTTGAACTTACATCACCGAAATTCATGCGGTTAGCATGTTTCCTAAATTCTGTGAGTGCATATCTTTCCTTAATTTTACGCACTCGTTTACCACGACGCTTCTTCTTTCTGCCTTCGATGGGTTTTGGTAGGGGCTTTTTGAACTTCACTGGTGGTGGTTCATGTAGTTTGTTTAATTTCTTCTCAATGTCTTAGTTGAAACGCAAACCGATTTCTCCGTGAACACTTTCGTGGCAGGCATCGACTCTGGCGGCGAGGACACTTTTGGCAGCTACCAAGCGAGCGGCTTTGCGACGAACGTCCTATTAAGAAGAAGAAGGTTCAGATAAGACGAAATCGAATTGAAAGCTGATACGACGTTTTGACAAATCACAAAAAACTTACTGGTGGATTGTCCTGAACTATTTGCGAGTAGTAAATGTATCCCGTGTGTGGCAACATCTGTGTCTTTAAGAAGCCTGATAGTGTTTTCTTCTGATTCAACATTGCCAACCATTTCGGCAGAGGACCTCTGTCTTGAAGCATTGTCTTCAATTTGTTTAAGAATGTTCTGCAATCTTTCAGAATCACGAAGTTTACACAATCCACGAATAGAAGAATAACAATAATAATAGAATAACCATGGATCGCTGCGCGTAGATTGTGACATATTGAAATTTTGAAACTTTTGTTGGTGTTTCATTTAAGTTTTTGGACATGGAACTGCTTTTGTCAGCGAAAGAATGTGATTCATAATGTATTTTTTGTGTTGGTCAAATGAGCGTCAACTGAATATTTTTTCATTTTCGTTGTGGTCTTGTTTTTTATTTTTCAAATCAAAAGTTGTAAAACCAATTTGTTATTTTTGTAATTTTATCAAGCAACTTACTTTATTTAGAGAAAAATAAAACTTTGAAATTTATAAAGTGACAACAAGAAAAGGATTGAAAGAGAAATGAAGAATTGTCAAATTTGAGACGTGAGCCTTCAAAATTGAACATGTAATAGTGATTGTCTCACGGGATGGAAATTTAAAAGGAACGTCAAAAATGAGACATGTCTCGTGAGACATCGTATAATAGGGGACTTCCTGTGAAAAAATGAAAACAAACGTCACAATCTCTTCACATGATAAATTATTATTTATCACAAAAGAATTTGTCAGTGAGATTTGAACTTGAAAATGCAAAATCAAAAAAAAAAATTGCAAAAGGTTCAACAGCCCAAAAACTGTTTTTAATTGATTTTTTGTAGCAAAGGCAAGATTTGCCAAATGACAAGTGAGTACATAATATGTGTACATACCTATATATAAGATAATTTAAAATAACCCACATCTACGATGTAAAACAATTTCATTTGCAGATAACTCTATAATTCCTCTGACGATGCTTTGGCAGCATATAAAGAGTTCGAGAAAAAACGGATAAAATTAGAAGAAAAAAAGTTTAATTAATGTTTGAAAACAACAAGATTTTGGTTGAGAACAATGTTCTGTAAAAGAATATCAGTGAAAAACTGGACAAATTGTAGACAGCATTGGGGAATAAATAACTTTATACTTTTGAATTTTTCTTTTATTTTTTCAGAAATTTAAATGCTTAATAACTTATGTAAATGTTTGGTTTACGATTCTAATACGTGTCCGCCTACCTTCTTGTAAAATTTGGTTTGCAGGGTTCGATTCTTCGCCTTCGTCATTGAAATGTTCTTCGTTATCGTTTTCCACTTCGTCTTCGAGCGAAATTGGGACCCTCGCTTCGATAAATATATTGTGAAGAACAATGCAAGCATTAAAACATAATGTGAACATTCGTAGAGTACAGACGTGTTTTTTGAATTTTGATCGATCTTACTGCGGATAGAATCATTTTATTATACTTTGTTCTGATTATTTCACCGGTGCACACAAGATAGATACTTATAGTGTATTGGGTATTTAAATCTCTGAATTAAATAAATAAATCTTAAATATGGAGTGTTTCAAATGCAAAAGTGGAATTAGTGGAGAATCGGGCGTTCAAAGTGCCGGCATTTGCAGTACATAAAGCATTTCATTTGAAAAAGCATGTAGTGGTCTTGACCGCTATAGTAGTGGTGTATTGGACAAAAATACAGTGGTAAAACTTATATGTGATGATTGTGTATTGTCTATACACAATGTTGATCTAGCGGTGCGGGAAATTCATGAGACAGTGAAAAAAATGGAAGATATTTGAAAGAATACAAAAACGAATTTGAAGAATCGTTAAAAAAAAACTAAAGTATGTAGGTAGAAATAAAAGAATTATTACAGGCTATTGAAGCCAGATATGAGGAGATATTTAAAGAAATGAAAGTAGCGCAAAAAGCTTGTGGAAAAAATGTTAAGGAAATTTAAAAAAATTAAAGGTGGATATAGCGAAAGCTTTAAAAATCAAAGTGCGAAAATAAGTGATAATTTTAAAAGAATTGAAGATGACAACAAAAATACAATTGAAAGTGTAAAAGAAATAAAAGAGTTCTTGTCAAAGAATTAAAACAGTTAAAAGAAAGTGAAAAAATCAAAAATTTATCAACACAAACAAAAACAAAATACGCGGATAAAATAAAAGAGAAAAATAATGTGATTATTAGATATCAAGCCAAAAGAAAACCAAAACAATGTCAAAATACGAGAGGTTATAAAAAATTCAATTGACCCGGCAACATTACAACTGAAAACAAACAATGATAAAAATATCCAAAATGGAGCGGTGTTGATTCAAGGAGATGAAGCATCAGTAAAAAAAAAATAGAAAATGTGCTTAATAAAAATCATAGTGATAATAAACTATAATGTGAAAATACCAACGAAAACAAAGCCTAGAGTGCTGATAGTGGGCATGAAGAAGAATTATGTGAGGATGAAATAATTAAATCGTTGAAATGTCAAAACGGGTTAAGCGAATACGAGTTGAGGTGCGTACAAATATATCTGTCTCCAAAAAATAAGTGTTATAATGCCATAATTTTAATGGAAAGTGTTGCCTATGGCAAAATAATGGAAAGTACCAAAGTGAACATTGGATAAGTAAATTTTTTATTTTGTTACTTCGTTGTTGTGCTTGGTACAAAAAACTAAGCTACAAAAGCCCACAGCATAAAATTTTGCAGTCGCTCCTCTTCTTTGTGTCTGTCACATTCCTGCTTTCTGCTATGAATTTAAAGCAAGTGGAGACAAAGCTTCAATTTTCAACGCAGAACAGAATATTTTCGTTTCAACAGAAGAGAAATGAAAACTTAAGTTGCAATATTTATCATTATACAAATGCAAAATGCAAATGTTTAGAAGGTCCTCAATGAGCTTCTTTGAATAGCCATTTGTCGTTGCGGATGAGTCCCGACTCCCAGTCCCAATAGAAAAATATAGACGAATTGGTCGATTTATTGAAAATTCGTGCGAATAAAGCGTTTTTTTCTTGTTCTCCTTTTTTGCTAAAATAATTTGTCGGTATTGATTTGCGGTCGATTGGTTGAGGAATATAATCATGCAATTTGAATTTTGTTTTAAGTGGTGAATTTTTGTCCCAAGCCCTCGAACTCGAAAAGTATGAGTGAATATATTTTTGGCTATTTAAACTATTTATATACTGAAATCCGATCGAAAATGTTACCTCAATTGTTATTTCAGTAGCAGTAAAAATGAGTCACATCTCTGAGGTGCCGGTTCAAAAGCCAAAACACAATCACGCGTCGCGTCGCGTCAACCTCAACGTTATGTAGCTAAAACCTCAACGCGCACTGCCGCACCGTTCTGTCATTTCGACTTACAGCTGATTTTATTTGCAATGATTTGTCGCGGTAAAAGAAGTGTTTTGTGATTATTTGTGATTAAAAATGGATAAAATCAAAAAAATTATTAAAATAACAAAAATTACGACCATTGCATACTTGGCTCATTAGGCAAATGAAGAATACAATGAAAATTATAAACATTCGGTGCAAAGGTGGTGGGTTCGTGAGTTGAATCTAACCAGAGATGTTCATGGATTCTATGCCATGAATTTTCAAGATATGAAAACGCTCGATCCCGAACAGTTTTTTAAAATAACGAGGATGTCCGAGTCGTCTTTTGAAGTCCTTAAAGCTCTAATTGAACCCTGTTGCAAAAAAACCTCTTGGCGAAAGCCAATTGAGCCCGAAGCTCGACTGTTCATGACATTATTGTGAGTGTATCATAGTTTAAAAATTTCCCTTCAATAACATTTCTTACTGTAAATAGGTACTTATCTCAAGGCGTTCCCAAGCAGGTGTTGGCTTGGATGTTTAAATTGGGTTATTCCGCAGTTGCCAGATCGTTTACGAAACATGTGACATACTTTGGAACATCCTTATGCCGCTATATTTAGCACTACCAAATGAAGAGGACTGGAAAACGATCGCAACAAACTTTGAGCATTTGTGGAATATGCCTAATTGCGTGGCAGCTATTGATGGCAAACATGTCAATATTCGTTGCCCACCGTTGGCCGGATAAGAATTCTACAACTACAAGGGACATACCACTCGATAGTACTCCTAGCAGCTTGCGATGCAAATTACACCTTTGTTGCAGTCGATATAGGAGCGTATGGTAGTAAAAGTGATGGCGGAATATTCGCTGAATCATCATTTGGCTCCAAAGTTTTATCCGGAGACATGAATTTTCCACCACTGAAAAAGCTTTCAAACTCGGATCTGGTATGCAACCATTATATGGTGGGTGACGCAGCTTTTCCATTAAAGCCGTACCTAATGCGTCCATACCCCGGAAGGTTGCTCGAAGCAGATAAACTCTACTTCAACAAGAGATTGTCAAGAGCCCGCCGGGTTCAAGAAAATGCTTTTAGAATCCTCATCGCAAGGTGGAGAATTCTGGAAACTACGCTGAATATGCTTCCTACTAATGCGGAAAAAATTGTTAAAGCAACCGTTGTGTTGCACAACTTCATCAAGCTGAACGATGCAGTATATTGTCCACAAGATTTGGTCGATGTTTGGGATAATGACGGTGAAACTACAACTCCAGGCCTTTGGAGGAGTGAAGCAACACCACCAAACACACCAAGAATTTGTCAATTTCTGATTTTGTAAGAAATTCTTATCACATTTATTGGTGTCGAAATACGAACCAAAAGCCGTTTCCATCGATTTTAACAAATATAAATAGTGGAAGCTGATGGTGGAATAGCTTTTGTACTAGGATTTTTTGAAATATGTCTTATATTGGAAATGTTGTGATGGGATCTTCCTGCCAATAAGATACGGATTCAGAAAATGCATACTTCAATACAGTAATCCCCGGATGAATACCCCCCGCTTAGTTGCGTTACCCGTTTAATTGACCTGAATCCTAGGCAAAAAAAAGATCACATAAGAAATATACATAAAATTTCCCGTTTAAATGCATTCCGCTTAATTGCGTTTCCCGGTTAAATGGTCCAAAAATAAAAACTCTTTTTTCAATTTGAAGCAATTGCCCGGTTAATTGAACGAAAAAAACCAAATCACTGAAGTCACTTTTTGCTTACACCTTAAATGATTGATGATGAATTGGTCGCATTGTTGCGCGCCTACAAGTTAATAGTCAAATTGACATGACTTAAATCGTTGTGAGATTTTTTACTCTCTCGTGAGCACTCTCTTTTGTGCACTGCTACGAAAAATCGCTGTGCTGGAACAGGATTAGACTGACTTTCACCGAATTTCGGTGCATTTCGTGCGAATTTTCAGTAAAGAAACACACCTATTTATTATTAGGTTTGTTCGTTAAAACCCTGGGGTCGCCACAAAGCGTTTTTTTGAGAAACCTAAGGTCACCCTGAATGTCAAATTGAGTGTTTTTTAGCCCTGGGGTTGACCTGGGTTTTCCCTCAACTCACCCTAGGTTTTTGCTGTGGCGAGTTGAGGGCTGTCAAATGGCATGTATTTTTTTTTAAATGACAGGGATGTGTGGTGATTTTGTGGCTTTGCGTTTTTTGAGAATTGGAAAACCCAGGTTTTTTTGACAACTCATAAGATTGTCAAGAAAACTTGGGTCAACCCTGGGTAAAGTTCAACGAACGAGCCTATTGTTTGCTGAAACATCAGAGTTTAGCGACTGCAAATTACAATCCTGAAAATGTGTAAGGAAACAATGTAGGTGAACCATGATATAATGTTCTAGCCAAATAAAAAGCAAATCTGACTAATTCCCTCTTGTACGCTTGCTAAAGATATACGCACGGATTATGTACCAATTCATAATTTATGTGTTGTGTACATTATGAAAAATTGTTCCTTTTCAATCATGCCTAGGCTGAAATTGTTTTGTTCTTTTTTTATGTCTTACCATTATATGTTAATTTTCCGTTCAGTAAAATTTTGATTTTCATTAAAAAGGTTCTTCTTGACTTTCTTGCCAAAGTCGTTAAAAAAATCGCTTTATTGCGTTTTCATTTCAATTAAGCGGGGTTTTTCTAAATGGGACAGCAGATCAATTAAGCGGGATTCTTTTAATTGCGTTCCCCTGTTAAATGCGTCTAAAGTTGTGCATTTAAGGTGACGCAATTAACCGGGGAGCACTGTAATTGAACAATTACACAATTATTGTGTGCGTTTATCCGTCTCAAAAAATGCACTATACCGACCTTACATCACATGCAATAAATGTTCAATGAAATGTATGTGGTGTATGATTTTTTAAATAGGCCTGTAAACAAAAGCAAATGTACGGAATAATAAGGTTCTTATATACTTACTTAAACTTCCTCCATTTGGTTATAAAAACACTTAAAACACTCATTTCACATAAAAAACGCACAACCCTAAAAACCGACCGAAAGTCCGAAAAACACCAACAAATTTTTTTTTTTATTTAGTTCATATTGGCGAGTAGCCCTTTATTTATTTCCTCTAATATTTTAGTATGATGCCTTATTTTTGCGGCTACATCCAAAGGCCGCATTCTTTTTGCCATGTTGAGCATAAATTCTTCGTCAATGTCTAACACCATTGGGGAGTTCGCTGTAGACGTAGTAGCAATTTCCATAACCGTTTTTTTAATAGACCCCAAAAAACTATCAAACTCGGAGTTTTGTTGCTGCCGCTTTCTTGAACTAGATGATGGAGTTGGTGTCGTTGGTGTTGGCGTAAGATTTATCACTCTCCATCAACTAGCTCTAGCTCAACCAAATCATTTTCGGGGGTGCAGGGCGAGAAGTTTTGTTTGTCTATAAATTAACAATTGATTAATTTATTAAATACATAGGTTTGGAATATAATAAATGCATTTTACCTTCTTGTTTGCACCGACTCACTTAAGAAGAGCAAACTCCTGTAAAACTCCCAAGATGATCCTTCTTGGGCTGCACTACCTGAGGGCGATTCCAGCCTCCTCTTCTCTTTAAAGAATCTGTCCAGCGCTGCCTGCATTCAGCAACTGAAAGAAAAATAATGTTTTCAATGTATATAGATATTTAAAGTTTAGTACCTGGTTTTTGCAGTTCTTTGGAAATATCCTCCCAAGAAGCATTCCTGCGAAAAACATTTTTGTATCCTTTTGATTTTGTATTGTAAAGGAAATCTTTTTCCCTTACAAGGGAAATCAGCTGCTCTTCAAAATCCTGTATAGAAATTAATTTGTTAAATTACATTTTACAATTTGTATCTTTTGATTACTTACATTATTCTTGCTTTCAATTTTTTTTTCCGGTTTTAAAATACCTTTGTGTCCTCTGGTCAAATACAAAATTCACGAAAAGAAAAATAGATCTTACTTGTCAAAATAAGCAAATATATCGATTGAAATATCGAACGACCATTTTCGTTATCAGTAATTATCGATATCAAAACTCGGTTTTTATATAGTTATTATTATTACTTTAATAGTTATTAAACTGATTGTCTATTTGTAAATTACTTACCTATAATAAAGAGATGAATGAGGGTATGAGCTTAGTATAATGTGCGCAGGAATGCTGCATTTCCTATCTGCGTAATGATATGCAACCTTGTTTGTGATAACATTTGCTGTTTGAAAAGAAAAAGTTATCGATTTTATACGGATGTTTATCCGCACTATTAGCTTATTTTGTTGTTGTTTCAAGCACACAAGAATTTGAACAAGCTTATATCCGCGTAAGAAAGCGCACATATAATTATTTTATTTTATTAAAGCAATATGTGATAGGAACTTATTCCATGAAGTATTTGAACGATTTTTAAAATATCTTTGCAAAAATATACGGATTCAAATGCTTCAATATTACCTGCATCATGCACAAATATGAAGTACAATTTTATTGATTTGTAGACCACAAAAATCTATAATCGATTTTGTACTCACACATATATCAAAAACTTGTCGAAATCCACCTATGGAAAATATTCATGAAGTATGAATCGATTTTTCAATACATCATTGCGAATTCATAGTAGTTTAAATGCTTCAACAGCACCTACGTTGAATAATCTAACTAAAAATCAAGTTTAAAACAGCTGTAACAACGAGAACTTAAATATTTGTTTAGTATTTACATCGATAAATTTCAGCTGAAACACATTTCAACATCGATACCGACATATCGATAATTTGTTTCGTGAATCGATATTTTACTTACATCGATTTTATTACTCTTCCCTATTGTAAAACTGAAAAGGAGAGATATGTCAGAAAGCGAGCAAAAGTTCAATATAGCTGAACTTTTTTTGAAGGTTGGTCGCTTTGTTACGTTTGCTTACGTTTGTCACACGACGCGTTTGAGGACAAAGCGTGATTGTGTGAGACTTTGATTTTTCTGTCAAATGAGGTCCACGCGCCGCTGACGCGTGATTGTGTTTTGGCTTTAACTCATCCCATCACTAGCAGACGGACCCAAAAAGTTAAAAGTTGGGCTACTTTTTCCGTTGCGTCCATTGCATCCGATGCTTTTGGGTAACCTCTCATAAGATCGTGTCTATTTTATCGAGCTTTCAGTTGAATCTAACAGCGAACGGAAGCAACAGATTCTATGGGTCGGGGCCTTTATGTTGCCATTCTACAACATCCCAATGCCAATGGTTGGTAATGGCGTGATAAAGAATCTACGAAAGGGATTGGTAGCGCACACGGGCGCGTTTGTGTGTGTGTGAAGCGTCTAGGGCCGAATTACGGCGCATGTGATCGAATAATACGTGACTGAATTATGTGTTTTTGGAATTAGTTCTCGCGCTATCGAGCACTTTAGTCCCACAAAGCAGAGATAAAGGAGAAACTATTAAAAAAAGGTAATGTTTTTCAATTTCTTTGTGTTTGATTATAAAAAAATAAATAAAAATAAATAGGGTGGCGCAACAGAGCGAGGAGTCCCAGGGTCTAGCGCATTTCTCAACTCCTAGCCTTGAGAAGGAATGGAGGGGATCTACAAATTTCTGCCGGTTCCGAACGTCTAATCGAGAAAGCTCTTTTCATGGTAATGATTTTATGGCGATACCCATGGAAAAACATTTCTGCTTTTGCTGAAATTCATACTACGAACTTCTGGGTTAACAGGAAGACATGCTACCATCACATCTCGGATACTATAACAGATCCTGGTCTCAGATTATCAGTGTTTAGCTGAGTAATCTTACCATCCACAACAGGTTCGGTTTTGAAAATTTTTTGATTAGACTGCGGAATGTTTCACTTTTTGTTTTCAATTTTTAAGGGGGACAAAGACTTTCAGGGGCACACAGAGCATTTTTGTTAGGAGGAGTGTACCCTTCCCCAAAAGTTGGGTGTGTGTCATCTCTAAGTAAAATCAACCGCAACATGACATTGAAACCAAGCGCATTTTTTTACAAGTCCCTTGACAAAAACTTTTGAATATACTCACTGAACTTTCAACAAAAATATATTTACAAACATTTAAGAAATTTCTAATTAGCTAACGACAATTATATTGCAATCCAATCCAATCGCATCATTACCCCAATACGGTTGACCACCCTACCTTACAGTCTATACATTCATGATTGGGAATACGAGAGACCACAGGCCAAATAATTACTTAATTGCCAACAATAGCCAACGGCCAGATAAATATCGATGCGAGATGGAAAATAAGCTCAATCAATGAATAACCGGAAGCTGATAGATGATTTACACGCTCGATTGACAGAAGAAACCTTGAAATTGATTAGCATTGGCACGGGTAAATGTCTCTATCTCTCTACACAGCAATATCAGTATCAAAGCCCCAAAGCCCCAAACCCCCAAAACCCATATACAAATAGCATAGATTGATTGACTGTTCAAAATGTGCCACAGATTATATTGGCATATCCTGCGGCAAGTGACACCACGTACATGTTGTCGATATGAAAATTCTATCCACTAATATTATTGTTGTTGCATTTTGCGAATCGAAAATGCTTGGTGGTAGATTATAATGCCCGAGTTGACAAATTCACCATGTTGACCTGATTTGCTTATACAACCCAAGCTGATGACGATGTTGATTATTTCTAAATTGATTTCGGTGCACCTAGGGTGTTTGTGTGTGTGTGTGTGTGTGATATCGAGACAATTTATGGACGTCCAAAATCCAATATCTTGAATTTGGGTAGAAAGGGTTTCAGAGATTAATGTTTAGACAAAGAAGAAATCTTTTTAAAATTGACCCCGAAACAAAAAAAAATGGCAATAGCCCATATGTTTGTATCGGTTGCAAAACCCATACAAAGGGTCTGTGTGTAACCGGGTTATGTGAGTCATTTGTCACCAATTGGTATTTTTTGTATCCATCCCTTCCTTATATTGCAAACGGTGTAGCATTTCTGAGAAAATTTAAAAGAATAAGTGGTTTTTTTTGTAAACGTTTCAAAACCGGTATCCCTTTCTGCTGTGGTGAAGGGTTCGTTTTTTAAGGAAATTGAACTTTCAATGCCTTTTGTCAAAGAAATGTTTTGCCCTTTATTAAATACATGGTGAGTTAAAGCGCTTTGTAATTGCGATAACCTATAGACATTATATTGAACACCTAAAGGACGAGTAAAGTTTTCCTAAGGATAATTACTTGAGTAATTACTTGACTGAGATGTAGCCGAGCGATACTTGTCTAAGGCACGGGTCACACACGACTGCTTTCCTGGCGGCGAATCGAGTAGCCGTTACTCCCAGCCTCTGATCAGCTTTGTGTGACCACGAAATTCACCAGATTCGCTATCAGAAATTAAATGCATATAATTTAATGTTATGACCAAGAATTAAACTTAGTTATAAGGAAAACAGTTTATCATTTATCAGTATATCAGCAATAACGAACTCGTCGAAGGTCGAATAGCCCATTCCTAAGCGTCAATCGTCTCGGGCTTATCTGCGTAGACAAGCCACATCACATTGCCCCACAGAAAAAAGTCCAGCGCAGTTATCTCGCACGTTCTTGGGGGCCACGACACAATCCCACGACGCGAAAGTGAGAAAATGAGCTCACCTAAAGTCTCCTTCAATAAATTGATTGCTCAACGTCAAGGCATGTAATGCCGCCTTGTTGCAACAAAAAATTATACAAATTAACACCCTAGAATTCAGATGAGAAAAAGTCATTAATCATGGCTCTACAGCGCAGCGTTCCTCACTGTCTACAACATTTTGACCGACTTTATTTTTGAAAAAATATGGTTCCCTCTGTCTGTAGAGGCCACCAAACTGTGACTTTTTGAAGATGTAACGACCGGCCGGCGCCGCGTATTAATAATGGCTTAAGGACTATAAATGCAAGAACGCTGTTTTTTAAAGTACCCAACCCATTAAAAAAACTTCATCAGGAACAAAATTCTCTGATGAAAATAGGGATCAGTGGTAATCTTGTTTTGGGACAATTGATCGAACTTGCGACGCACTTGATGGTCGTCGGTTTCAATTCTGAACACAAGTTGGATTTTTTGAGGATCCTTCCGCAAGATCTTCTACAAAGTGGATAAGCACCGTCCCAATTCATGCTTGCGTACGATGGCGGATGGACTCATTCAGACATTCTTCGATACTTTGCTTAACGGCAGCAATAGCGACTTCGGTGCACACTATACGACGTTGAGGATGCGCAGTATCCACAAAGGAGGCTTGGTGCAAAATCGATCCACGGTTACTCAAATTACCGATTCTGCTGGGCGATTATATCGAATGAATGTTGGTTCGGCGTATACCTACATATTTACTATAAAATGGCGAACCAAACTCAGGATACAAGTTTGTTCACCCAGGTTTTCTAGATAACCTTATGAGTTGTCAAAAATAAGCTGGGGTTTTGAGTCCTGAAAAAACGCTTAACCTCAAATCACCAGTGAGTCAAGGGCTGTCAAATGGCATGTATTATTTTATGACAGCAATGTATGGTGATTTGTGGTTTAGCGATTTTGGGTTTCTCAAAAAACGCTTTGTGGCGACCCCAGGGTTTCAACGAACACACCTTATATCAAGTGACAGCTGTCAAAAGGACCAACTCCGATAAAAGTATTGCCAGATTGAAAACCACACGTCAAAGAAAACACACTTCATATAGGTACTGGTATTTTATATCTAATTGTGATTACTAACAATGCAATTCGTCGAAAACATGTAAGTGATAAAGTCTTAAATTGAAGTGCTGTCAAAATGGGTCATTCGAATGACAGCAATTTGATCGCTAGACCTTTAAAATTCTGCTTATCCAAGAATGATTTTCGGTTTAGGAAAGAAAGAAGTGGACCATGAATACATTGTTCAAATGCTCACCACAGTAAGTGCTGTTATGATAGAATTCGCACACTTGTTAGCTGATACAGTATAGAACCTATACAAAGCGGTAGTATGCCATGGTGCCCTGACATAAGGCCATACGACATAAGGCCATATTCGAACATATGGCGCTATGACGCTTTCAATTGTGACTTAAGGCCATATTCGAACATATGGTCTAATGACGCTTTGTCAAAGGGTCATAAAGACATATTTTTTTGCGACTTTAGGCCATACATTGAAATGCCCTAATGACGCTTTCTAAATTATTTTGTTAATAGTTGACCTTGAAACATTATACAGTTTTTAGAAAGCAACACAATGTGCAATCTCACAAAAAAAAGCAACAGTTATGAGCTTGACGAAAAATTTTCATTGATCAGTGAAAACTTGCATTCATTCATTCATTCATACCTTCATCAAATCATTGGATACTTCTTAATCAGTTGCACAAGCTGTCGTTACAATTGAGAAAAAACAAGTGGAATTAAAAGACCTTATACATATACATATATGTATAATTATAGTTTTTGCGAAGGGTTTCGAAAAGGCAGCAAATGGCTTTATATTCCGGATTTCAAATAAGTTTATAAATGTAAATATGAATCCAAGTATTGAAAATACCAAATTTTAACACAATCACTTTCTTTATCGCATGAATTTTGCATTCATAGAAAAAAACAATTTGTTCGTTTCTGGATAACCGTACGATGGCAAATTTATGCAAAATTATGTTCGTTTGGCTTTTTACTCACGATAGAATAATGAAGATAAGAGCGAAGCGGAAAAAATTTTCCCAGAGGAGTATGGATGTGTGGTGTAAAAATAAAAATTCGCGCGAATTTTTATTTTTACACCACACATCCATACTCCTCTGGGAAAATTTTTTCCGCTTCGCTCTTATCTTCATTATTCTATCGTGAGTAAAAAGCCAAACGATAAACGATAAAAATTCGTTTCTCTGATCAATGAAAATGTTTCGTACAGCTCAAACTGTTCCACTTTAAATTGTATTTAGAATGTCTTCCTCGGCCAACCGAAAATTACAATAAAAACAAAAATCCAACCCTCTGTTCTTTTTGCAGAAGAATAGTGGAAAATAGTTTAACTATATATTCTAAAAACACTTTCTTGAAATTTAAGCTGTTAATTTGATTATTTATCAAAGATTTATCTTTGCAAATAATGTGATGTTTTTTTTATTTGGAAAGTTAAATTCAGTTTCGTTGTTATAATGTTTGGTGTTTATTTTTTTAACTGGGAAACGGAAGAATGGGTCATAAGGCCATGATGGCATTAAGACGCTTTGGAAAGCGTCATTAGACCATATGTTCGAATATGGCCTTAAGTCACAAGTCAAAGCGTCTTAACGCCATATATTCGAATATGGCCTTATGTCGTATGGTCTTATATCAGGGCACCGTATGCCATATATCCACCACCTTAAGATGGAAAGTGTGTCCTACCAGAACTGAGTCAGAAAGTAGTTGCCTAGTTGCCTGAACACTTAAAAGTGGTGAAGCTGATAAAGCACAAAAGCTATGTCTTAACTTTCCATTCATGGGAATTTTGTGTTTAAGGCCCTCATGGAGAGGTCTTATTGTGTCCTTGGAGACAATGAATGGCAGCCTAAAAAGTTGAGAGCTATGTTTTTTCAGTCATTCAAAACATTTTAAGCTGTAGCTCTCGAATGAAATATGATATTTGCTTAGCAGCAGAAAAAGGATTCCAAACCTTAGCCTCCAAGTAAATAAGTAAATAAGGTAGCGGCGCAAAGTTCGGATAGCCTAAGAGGCTTAGATATTCCATAGAGCTTAGGCCTTATGACAATTTGGGCTGGTTAAATATGAAAGAAATTTATTTGGCAGAATAAAAACTCTTGTAAATACCTCTTTAAAACGTCTTGGTCAAGGTTTTACCCATATAAATATAATTTTACGTTTCTGGGGTTCGAACATCCACATGACAGGCGGACTTTTCAACCATTGTTTTATGTATAGCTTAACTTTTCAGCTTTAAAACTAAACAAATAGCGTGGCACAACAAACCTTGAAGAACGTTGGGGCTTAACGCGATTGGGGGACCTATAATTTTAAGCCAGTTCCGAAGAACTAAGTATGAAAGTGCTTTTCATGGCACTGCTTTCTGAGGAATAGTCAATTCCAATTTAATGTTTCTGTGACTCGAGCGTCAAACTCCCTCTGAACAGACAGATGTCCTAACCACGGTCACAATCAGCGTCGAATATAAAAAAGCAGGGCAATTTTCGAGCATTATTTTGAGACTAATTTTAAATGGGCCGAAAAAGTTTTCGAAAAAGTAGCGAAATACCTACGAGGTGACAATTTTTTCGAATCCTAATCAAAGAGCTGATTTCCATATTGTTCTCAATTCTTAATCTCGTCAAGGTGAGGGCTCCATCCTAGGAACTGCTTTGCAATAGCCTAGTTTTGACTTCCTAAGCCAATGACCAATCGATCTCTCAAGTTCCGTAGTATTTTTGTTTCGACTCAAGTATCGGTTCATTGTACTATCAGGTAGAAACCTTCTTTCTTTATAGATATTCGTTAGCTAGAAGACTTTAGCATGATAAAGAGCCTAGGTCACCCGCTCTCACCATGCGCCGTGTATCTGTAACCTGATTCGAGGAAATTAATTCACATCTTCTCCACTGGATCCACAGATTGTGGTATAATTAACGTTTAGCACGCTTGTATGTTAGGCGATGGAGAACTGTGGCTTGGCAGTGCCAACAAGGAATTGTTAGCAAAAACAGTACTTTCATTATCGCTGGGGAGCATACGTTTAGTTTGCCGTATTCAACGGAGGAATACCAGTTCCGTGCTTTGTTAATAGCCGACTCACTTGAAAGCCTTGACTAGAAAAAAAGGTGATTGTTTGTGCACAGCAAAAAGATTCCATTTAACTGTAGAAGAAGCTTCATCTATTGTTGCTTGTGTTTATTTTCCAGATGGAAATTGCATTGGGTCTCCTTTGCTCGTTCATGTGACTTTGCACCGCTTGCAAAAGCGCAGGGCCGATGTTGTGATGCTGTGCTCTCGGTCATCTTTTTTGAAAATGCTTACATCCAAATCTTTTAAGATTGATGACATTCACCCGCCTTTGAATTTAGTGTTTTCTAGTTTCTTTTCAAACATGTTTAACTGTCTCTGATCGCAGAACATTTGCAAAGCTTAAGCTTGTAAAAACGTGTGCTCTGGAAAATCCTTGTTCCGTACAAGTGCAAGTGACTGTGATCGATCAGAAACACAGCTACCTTCAACAGTTTTCTCACCTCTTCTCTAACATCTGAAAGTAAAGCCATGAAATGTGTAAGGTGGTTTACTACCAGCTGCCACATTACTTGCACAGCTTTATTTGGAAAATCTTAAGGCGTAGTTACAACATTTTTCTAGCAGTTTACCTTAAACTTCCTTTCAACTTTTCTCTGGTTGTCCTTTCGACTGGCTGTCGACAGTCCTCAGAGTGGTGGGCCAGAAGCCTCTGACTATTAGTCAACTATCATCCATCTGCCTGTCAACAGCCCACTGACTTATTGTTTACAGCCCACCGAATGCTATAGTCAACTGCCCTCCGACTCGTTGTCAATAGCCTTTCGACGGGTTGTCAACAGCCCTCCAGCTGGTTGTCAACAACCTTCCGACTGGTTGTCAACTCTCTTCCGACTGGTTTTTAATAGCACTCTGACTGGTTGTCAACAACTCTCCGACCTGTGACAAACATAACTCTACGAATGGCTGTCCACAGTCCTCATACTTCTGAGTGGTTTATAACAGCCACTTACCTTATCTAGTGCTCACAGCCTTTTCTGCATCTTTTTACAGTCTATGCAATAGTTATTAAGAGTAATCTGAGCGCCTGTCATCACTCCATTAAAGTGTTCTGATCAGCTCTCTAGCTGTTTAACATCAGTTTACCGAATAATATTCAATAAATTTCCTTCAACTCTTTGGCAACTGACTGTAAACTGGTGACTAAGAGGCAACCAGCTGTGATTCAACAGCCCTCTGACAAATTATAAACAGTCCCCAAACCATTGCCAACTGACATTAAAGTTTCAACTTGTTAAAGATAGGCTTACGACTGTTTGCCTACAATCCTTCGACTGCTTCATCAAATCCCTGTCGTCAAATTCCTTCAACTCATTGCAGCCCTTACCTGCCGATCATCTCTCAGAGAAATATCGGAGCAGTTTAAAATTCACCTTTGTTGGGTGCCGGGCATAAATACAATCCTGGAAAGTGCAAAGCAGATGAACTCACCGATAACGGAGAGTATCGGCGTACCGATTGCTGCATACACTTTAAATCTCGCTCTAGCAGGACGCATACAAGAAAACTAATCTGAGATGGAGAAGCAGTTTAATGACAATGAGTAACGCACCGAAACAAATCTGACCCAAGCCAGATCTTAAGCGGTCGAACAATTTGATCTCTCTCAATGAAAACACATTAGTACGATGATGGGTGTCATTACAGGACACTGTCTTATTAGAAGACATGTCTCAATACTAGGAGTTGCCTCAAACAATTTTAGCAGAAGCTGCATGGATTAGGAAGAGTAGACTATTCCCCACCTTATCATGAACCGCTTTAGCTCACTAAGTCGGAAATCTTACTCACATCGACGCCCTGCGTCTCTTCGGCTTCATTGCACGCTCAAAATGGTTCCACTAGGACGATGAAGAGGGATTAGATTCATTGTGGTATCACAATGGCAATGCGCCCAACGAGCTTATGTGTGTTAGCCGAGCTGACACCCATTTTAACCTTACCTTATCTAACCTTCGACTCCTTGCTAGCGAATCTCCAACTAGTTGTCGCCAGTGGTTTGACTAACAGTTGTGGTTGTCAACATATCTGTAAATAATTTGCTAATAGGAATCCGACTGGTCTCTGTTATGTGAAGTAAAGTCTCTCTTTCTCTCTCTCTCTTTATTTAGCACCTAGTATTAAGTTAGTTTTAAGTGAGTTGAGTCAGTTGTGTCACGGCAGTCAAAGAGTCAACATTAAATACAATAAAGACACTCTATTAAAACAACCTAGTTTACTCCTTTAATCATTATACTTAAATCTTACAACATGGTGTCAGATGTGTTACAGTAGTGAATTTTAAAAATTGTTCATATTACCCAAATATCAAAATGGGCATTGAAGATGAAACTAAAAAACTTGATGTAACTAAAACATTTGATGTAAAAAACGATATGGCTACGGTAGTGACTCCGCCAACTTTCACGCCAGCAATTCTACCGCTTAATCTAAAATCTTCGAATATGCCGGTCGAATGGAAAAATTGGCTGACACAGTTCAAAATATTTTTACGTGCATCCAGCTTGGAAACACTGGCAGACCAAAGAAAAGTAGCACTTCTCTTGCATCACATGGGGCCAGACTCTTTAGAAATCTTTTTTTCATTTGATCTCGACTTGGATAAGGTCTTATTTGATGACCTCGTGGCTAAATTGGCAGCATATTTTCTGCCAAAAGTCAATATCGCTATGGAGCGACACAAATTTTTCACAAGAACGCAGCTACCAGGTGAATCAATGGACGACTACATCACCGCGTTAAAAAATCTAAGCCTTTCATGTGATTTCGACAAGCTTAGAGAAGATCTGGTAAGAGATATTTTTGTTTGTGGTCTGAGCAATAGTTGGTCTAAAATAAAAGAACGTCTGCTTACTGAAGGAGCTATAAAGCTTGAAAAAGCACTCAAAATAGCTAGTGACAAGGATGAAATTATTTCCAAGGTCAAGGAGTACACAAAGCTCGGTTGGCCAAATAACAAGAAAAAAGTTTCTCACTCTTGCATGCCATTTTATAAAGTCAGAGATGAATTGCATGTTATCGATGACATTTTACTTAAATCTATTAGAATTGTCATACCATCCTCTCTTCGCCCTGAAACTTTGAAACTTATCCATGAGGGACATTTAGGTGTTCAAAGATGTCAGAGTCTTGCTAAAGACATTGTTTTTTGGCCAAACATAAATAACGACATCCAAAATATCGTCACAGACTGTGAAACTTGCATGCGCTATAGGTCTTCACAGCAAAAAGAACCATTGCAGCACCACGATATTCAACCAATTCCCTGGTACAAAGTAGGAACAGATTTATTCGAATTTAATAAACAAACTTATTTGTTAGTCGTTGATTACTGGTCTAAATTTATTGAAATTGAATTACTAAGCTCAGGATATAGCAGCCAGTTTGTTATTAAAAAGCTCAAATCAATTTTTGCTCGCCATGGAATTCCTCAAATAATAGTATCGGACAATGGTCCACTGTATAGCTCACAGGACTTTAGCAATTTTTTTTTGATTGGAATATTGATCACACTACCTCCAGTCCGTATCTGCCTCGATCGAATGGATTAGCAGAACGTTCTATCCAAACAATCAAGAAACTATTAATTAAAAGTCTAGAAACTAATTCAGATCCTTACATTGATTTATTGCATTATCGAACTATTTCTAAAGGGAGTCTACCTGCACCCTCCGAGTTGCTTATGTCAAGAAAACTAAGAACCAAGTTACCTGCATTGTCACAAAATTTTATTCCAAAACAAATCGACACTGAAAAATATGCTATAAATCTTAAAAAGAAAACAGAAAAATCGAAAATGTATTACGACAAAACAGCCAAAAACCTTAGCTCCAGGCCAAAAAATTCATTATAAAAAGAATCCAACGTCCTATTGGTCACCAGGAATTATCCTAGAAAAATGTAAAGAACCTAAGTCATACATTATTCAAGACGAAGAAGGAACAACCTACCGGCGAAATAGACAGCACATAATGGACACTCACAATAAAGAAACTTAAACCCCTTCCCAACTCTCGGTTACAGAACAAAATAAAAAGGAAAAAACCCCAGAAGTAGTTGAAATTGACACCTCTGCACCTTCTTCTACGACTAGATATGGTAGGGAGTCAAAAGCTCCAAATAGATTTGGATACCCCAAAGATCACATTTAAAAATGTGTATCATACTTATCATACCTAAATATCTTGTATTTACTTTTGATCTTACAATTCATTTTTTTTTTATTTTTTTTTTTAAATGAACTAAGTTGCTTTTTATAAAATTTTGATTGTAGTGTTATTTGATATTCTTACTTGGATTAAATTCAAAATTTTGTGTTTGATCTTTTAATGGGAGATGTTATATGATTAATAATAATATACATATAATAATATACTGAAATTGTTATAATGTAAATATGCTTTAATATACATATAATAATATAATTATATTATATACCTTTCTATTTATGAACTGAAATTGTTATAATGTAAATATGCTTTGAACTTTTAATGGGAGATGTTATGTGAAGTAAAGTCTCTCTTTCTCTCTCTCTCTTTATTTAGCACCTAGTATTAAGTTAGTTTTAAGTGAGTTGAGTCAGTTGTGTCACGGCAGTCAAAGAGTCAACATTAAATACAATAAAGACACTCTATTAAAACAACCTAGTTTACTCGTTTAATCATTATACTTAAATCTTACAAGAGTCTCCAACAGCACAACGAAGCGACGCGACGGGTTCCCATCAATCCTTCTACTGGTGGCAAACAGATCCCCAACTGGTTGCAAACAGACTGGTTATCCAGCTACTTGCATGCAGCCTTCTGACACCAAGATGTCACTAGCTCTTTGATTGACTTCCGACTGGGTATAAACACTTGGTCGACTGGTTTGCAACTGGTTTTCGAGTGTTCTTACATCTTACAGGTTGTCAATACTCTTCAATTGTCCTTCGACTGGCTACCGCTAATCTTTTCAATATTAACTAACTGAACTGAACCGCTACCTAAAGTTTTCATGTACCATCAACTTACTAGTGTATCTTTACTCAAATTATTTATATAAATTATTAAATCTCTGTCAGGTATAAGATTCAGCCATAAACTGGGCATCTTAGATAAATTCCATGATAAAGTAGATAAGTCAAATCCACAAAACTCGAATACAATTTCGCTTTCCAAAAGAATGTATACGGACACGTTGTATTGGTTTTCTTTTAATTTCATCAACTTGACAACTTTTTAAAGATATTACTATGTCTCAACTCAACTCAACAAAACATCTCATCTGTCCGTCATAATTGAATGAATATCATCAAAACAATTTTCAGTTCCTACAGGTCCATTTGCCCGTAGTTTCATCCAAAAACAACAAATTGAATCAGTAAGCCAATCTTTTTTTTATCTGACTGTCAACAGATAAAATAAAGAAACCAGACAACAGACAAAAATGCTTCCGATTGAAGTGCCCTAAATCAGCTGCCATCACACTTGAGACTTGAGTGTTACCAGTGTTTGTCTACCTTCGCTCCACATAGAGTCCTGTCGCTTTAGTCATATCGCAATTTCTCAATTTGATACACCACATCCACACTCTACAGACAAATGGCATCCATCCTTTCACAATGGAAAAAGACAAAAATAAAAAAATATATTTTCACTCTCCGACACTTTGTCGACTATGAGGCTGGGGAGACAAAGTAAGTATGTCGCAATTCTGAGATTATGTCGTCGTAATTTTCACTTGTCATTTAATACGTGCCAAACGATAATGTCAAAAGGTGACAAGTGTCGAAAGCCGTTGCTTATTGTATCAATAATAAATGGCCGCCTAAGCTTAAAGGGAACTTCATAAATTTAAGATATTCCTGCTTACGAAGCACAATAGTGCACTGATGGCCTAAGCAGTTAAAGTGTCATTTAGTTGAAGTAAGTTTTCTGTTTTTTATGTCTGCTGTTTTTCTTCTCGGAGAAAAGGCTTGTGTGCTTGTGTCTCTGGATGAAGAGAGATCAAAAAAATACTTTAGTTTCTTCTTAGGAAGGGAAAAGGGATAATAAAGCGACTGCAGTTAGAGAGAAAAATTCATTAGAAGCCACATTGCCTAATGGCTGTGATAATTGTCTGGCGTTCTAGTGGTTTTTTTTTTTTTGGTCCAACAGAAGTAATGACAGTTACCGTAAGTGGAACCTTAGAATAACTGCCGACAATTAAAAGCGATTGATAAGAAAGTTTAATTTGTTGGGAAAGTAGATGATGTCGAAGGACCTGTGGAAGTTTTGTTCTTTTATGGTTTGGGTACGTTGGCAGAATAATGGAAATTGCTATCAAACTAAACGTCAGGTGATGGAGAGCTTCAACGGGAATGTAACCAAAAGATGAATGGTAAGGGTTTCTTAAATTTTTTTGAATTTCTTCAATAAATTTTCCAGGGAGACTATGCTCATCTTCCCACAGATGACGAGACAGACTACCCTGGCTTCTAGTTGTGCCGCAGGAGAAGTCCGAGGATAGCTGGAAGAGCGCACATCGCGAGACTGCGTTGAACAGGACATGTAGAACGAATGGACTTTAACGCTTTAGCTCGATGGGCTTTTGAAAGCAAATTGAAGGGCAATCATGGAAGGAGAATACCTCGTCTTAGTTGGGCCAATCAAGTGGAAAAAAACATCTAACTTATAGCGCAAAATTGGAGAAAGGTCGCCCAAAATCGTTAGCGAAAGATGTTGGTTGTGACCCAGTCCCACTTAAGCCAAGTAAGAGCAGCAACAGCGACAGCAAACGACGCCATATTTCTTGCCGCTATTTTGACATTTCTCTTCAGTATGGTTTGCCAATTGCCATTTGATGAAGGAAAGGTATACGAGCCAACAACGAGTCAAAATTATTAAAATTTATTACCGAAATTCGGAGTCAATAAAATCGCTACGTCCAATTTATTTCACTACGTGTAATATGCAAGCCATGCACTTTCCCACGTTCAGTGATTTTGCGTTGACCTTGTTTGAGCAACGATCACATTGAAGGTGCCGTGAAATAAGGTCGAAGGCAATAAGGCCGAATCGACCTTATTTCCCAAAAATGTTCTGAGGAACATTGGATTTAAGGAGTTGAACGTCATCCGTGGGGGGGGGGGGGCGGCCCGGTGCACCGCGCAGCCGGCGCGGCGCAGGGTCGGCGTTGCGCGGGTCGGCGCGGCGCGGGGTCTGCGCGGGGTGGGGGTCGGTTTTCTTTTACAGGTTGGGGGGAGGGGGGGCGTTTCTATAGATTAAATTTCAAAAGTTACTTGTGAGTTGACCCGTTAAGTTGTAAAATAAATGTTTTCATTTTTCGGTTTAAGCTTTTATTAGTGTTGTGGTTAAAAAATGAAAAATGAAAACATTTATTTTACAACTTAACGGGTCAACTCACAAGTAACTTTTGAAATTTAATCTATAGAAACGCCCCCCCCCCCCCAAACTTGTAAAAAAAAATTTCAACCCCTCTCCCGTAGCAGAGAAGCAAAGCGAAGCGGCCAATTCTTTCTTCTTTATCCAACAGAAATTAAATTCGATTTTATTATTCAACGGATTTCGACTTTATTTCTCAACTTTTGGCATTCTTATTTTTGTCAAATAATTTCGTTTTTTCTTTTCGACATTATTACCTTTTCAATAGGAAATAAGGTAGACAAATATTTTTATTGTTGTTTTCGGCCTTATTTCCCAAAAAAGGTAATAAAGCCGATTCGGCCTTATTGCCTTCGACCTTATTTCACGGCACCCACATTGAATCTTCCTAATGGAAAAGTTGAGTTGTTTCTTGACAGTTAACCGTGTCGGTTGAATTATTTATACGACATGCTGAGGCCTCTGTTGCAGAAATTTTTCTCTCAGACGTCGTTCTCAGGCGTTGGGCATCTCTGTGACTTCGTTGTAGCGAATTTTGCGAAAAGATCTTGGCCTACACCCTAACAAGATAAAATTGACGCAAGAACTGAAGCCAACAGCGTCGTACGTTCGTGAATTGGGCTGAGCAACAACATGAAAATGATTCGGATTTTCATCGAAAAATCATCTTCATTCTGCCTGAATGGCTTAGTTAATAAACAAAATATGCAATATTGTTCAGGCAGCAATCCACACGTACTCCATGAGTCATCATTGCTACCCTAAAAAAATTACGGTTTGGTGTGGTTTATGGGCCGGCGGACTCATCAGGCCGTATTTCTTCCGTGATGATCAAAAGCAGCACTTTACTGTGAATGGGGATCGCTACCTTTCAATAATAACCGAATATTTTCGGCCCCAATTAGATGATATGGACTTGGAGGGCATGTAGTTTCAAGTTTCAACAGGACGGCGCGCGCGACATGCCACAGAGCGAGTGTCACAATCAATTTATTGGAAACCAAGTATGGAGAACGTGATGTTATCTCACGAAATGGTGCAGTAGTTTGGCCGCCTCGGTCTTGCGATTTAACGTCGTTAAACTATTTTCTATGAGGCTACGTCAAGTCTATGACCTATCTCACAATGCGAAGGTTCAAAGGGCCAAAAGTTTCCCTTCCTTTGAAGGGCAAGCGGTAGAACGGCAATATTAGAGCACAATGGAAAACCCAGCGAACCACTGCGCCGCTCATATTTAATTTTGTTCAAATTTTTCCATTTTTTAGCTCTGTCGCTCAGTACTTTAAATTGTCAGAAAACTAGGAGTAGGAGTAGGAGTAGGAGTAGAAGCTTGCTACCAAGAGGTTTGTCTCAATTCCAAAAGCAATGGATGCTGCTTTTAAGCGTAATTTTTGTTAAACCAGTCCAGACTCCAGATCCACGTCTCGTGACGAAAACAACTTCAGTGTCAATCAGTTCAACGGGAAAAGTGTTACAATCACACCAGCTGTAAATCAACTTTAGCGAAGCCTGGGATCGCATTACAGGATCAGTGATCGTGTGAGTATGTCTACTATTTTGCTTTCAAAATTCAAATTCATTTATCGACTTCAACTCGTTCAAATACTGATGAAAAATGTGGTTATAAAATGTTCCATAGCTCGAGAAGTAATGTCAAAAGCACAAAATTCAGTAACGTGTTGCTCGATCACGTGTACGGGAATTCAGCCCTTAAACGTGATATTCCGTCGAGATATTGGGCTTAAAATATCCGTTACTATATTCTGTGTTAGAATTTGTTAAGTTTTCTTGCTTCTTTTTACTGACACCATACAATTTTTTTTGAAGTGAAACTTCTTATGCGACTTGCAAACATGAAAGCGTTGTGCTTTTAACACGGAATATTATCGATTGCATACTTTTTGGCACTGCTAATAAGTTGCTATCATCAATTCCGCGCCATTCATCCCGACGATTTCATTGTAGTAAAATGTGTTTTTCGGTGGGAATATTGTGAAGAGAATCATTTCTGTGCGTGCGAAAATGATTTCAATTGCTCAATGAAAAGTCGATCAGTGTTGTGTTTTCTTTTCTTCTCCAATGAAATGATAGAAAATATCTAGTGCAGTTCCTTTTAATTTGTTTAATACATGTATGTACTATGTACATATGTATGTTTGATAAGTGCTTACTAAATGTGTAAATCGATTAAGTTAAATTATTCTAACAAAAAACCATTTGTGAATCTTCTCCTCGAATGTGTTGACTGCGGAATTTTATTTGGAAGACAATATACAAATCAGAGCTTTTGGTGAGTGGTTGCTGTAACATTTTTTAAAATTTTAATATAGTACTGAGTATATACACCGAAAGAAAAACCTTGGTAAAATCAAACATGAAGCTTATTTGTTTTTGCGTCAAGCACGAACATACTTAAATTAAACAAGCTGGCATTTTCAGTTTATTTATTTAAATGCTACAATTTTCATTGCTCAAATCAACAACGTCATTTTCAATTTCATTGTTAACCAACATCGGTTGTGATACTAGAAACATATATGTCCATGATACTTTAACAACGTTTGTGATTCGTCAACAATTCTGAATTGTTGGTAAAATATGAACATTGTTGATCAAGTATGTTCGTGAGAATTCAGCCACGTTTTTATTTGCTCAACAGATTTAACGCAAAATTTCTATGATAAATGCCTGAATTGAAATTTGACCTATACATTTGATAGGTAAAACTTCAATTCAGGCATTTATCATAGAAATTTTACATTAAATCTGTTGAGCAAATAAAAACGTGGCTGAATTCTCAAGAACATACTTGATCAACGATAAGGAATAATTAATTATCCATTATATATATATCCATTATAGGGATATAGACCCCCCTCTCATAAAATTTTTTTTTGTCTTAACCAAACCTATCCATCCTTACGCTTTGGAAAACCTTATCTAAAATGCCCTAAACAAATAAAATAAAATTCTAAAAGTTAAGAATTAATTTTAAAAATAATTAAAAAATTGAGAGCGGTGAAATTTTGTTTTTTAACTTTTTTCTATACGCCATCCAAAACACATTTCCGAAAATTTCATGAAAATCCATGGACTGGCCTTGGATTCCTAGGTTTTGCCGTTTTTATGTCTAGCGGTCCTCCACTATTAAGATAAAATGGTCAGGAAATTTATCATAATGAATTGAAGTTCCGTTATGCGACTTCACGTTTTCTGTGGGCTTAAGTATGAAAAATATTGGAATTCAAAATGTTACTGATACTTTAACTATTCTTTATTGATTAAAGAAGTATGAAAATTGTTGATCAAACATATTGGTGATAGTTCAACAGTGAATTTGGTATTTCAATCACAAACGTTATGGTTTTTGTAATTTCAGCCTTAATTGTTAGTTAAGTATGTTTTTTGTTGATCAAGTATGAAATCAACAATCACGTTGTTGGTTAAAAATTAGAACATATTCAAATTAACTACGAACATACTTAATTTAAACATTTTTATGATCTTACCTAAAAAAAAAAAATTGATCACGGCAGCGTACTTGATTTGAAAATGCGTTCTTATTTGTATTCATCACGAAACTTGGTTAATTTCACAACTTTAGATGAATTGTTGATTAACAATGAAACATGTTTAAATCAACCAAGGTTTTTTCTTTCGGTGTAGTAGTTTATGGAAGCATAATCATGTATACCTATATAAGCAATTTCCATTTAAGCCCGCCTCAAAAATTTTTGATCATGTCTAAACATGTTTGATCATGTCTAAGAATGCTTGATCATGTCTAAACATGTACTTACATCTTTAAAATCCTCAGTTTTCTCTTCTAATCTCCAGCAAAAAATAAAAAATTGTTCTATGAAACGATGGTTTCACTTCTTCCGCGCGGAGGGACTCCACGCACTGTTTTTTTTTTTTTTTTTTTTTCAATCAATTTATGTAGCAAAATGAAAAATTCAGACATTTTTGATACATGGAGAATTTTTGGAAAAGAGGATCGCAAAAAGAAAAATTCGGAACAGATAATGATATCATTTGGTCTTGCGGACACAGACAATGTTTCCAGAGTGCTCCAAGCATATGCGAGTTCAATGTGTAGCAAAATATTAAACAGGTGGAACAAAGCGGAAGAAACAGAAAAATTTGTTGACGCGAATGAAGTATGTGAAAGCTTTCAAAGAATTCACTCTAAAAGTCAAAAAACGTAAACTTAAGAAATAGGCTGGCTTAAAAGCTCCAAGTGAAATCGCACTTGCAGCCGAAATAAGTATGAGATCTGCTGGTAAGAGAAATGCAGCCAGAATTTAGTAAAAGAGCTTCTGAGTTGCTCTCCCCAAAGAGCCACGCAAATCAAAAAGTCTAGATCAAACCAAGAAATGGGAAAGAAAATAATAACACCAGGAAAAGCCCTTGTGCTTATTGTAAGTACAAAAATGAGCACATTTCAATAGCCGTATTTTATTTTCCCCGTGATCTGATCCGAATCAGATTTGCTTTGAAAAATATATGTATTTGCAAAAACAATACAAGATCCAACTTTTTTTTTATCACAATTGCAAATCCAGTTTTTAATTTCAAGCCTCACATCTAGGGTTACTTTTTCATCGCATATGTTGTCACCCTTAACTGAATGTAAACAAAAAAAAATCAAACGTCAAAACAGAAAAAAATTACAAAAGCAAAAAAAATTGAATTGCAAAGTATACACAACTTTAATAGAAATTAGGTTGGTATTCAAAAGCGAAGAAGGGATTTTTAAAAACGATTTAACATTTTCAAGGTTTTCAAATGCAGTGAAAATACGTTTGGACAATTTATTTCCTAGTTGCACACGATGTAAATACAATCAAGTGAGAAGTAAGATTATCAAATTAAAGGTTTATCGTGTAAGATATTAAGTATAGGTATCTTTGTTAAAATATGAATTAGGAAGAAGAAGAGTCACTCAAGGCTGTTGGCTGAGAGGCTGAGAAGGACTGACGCAATCATATTCATTGATGAAATGAAAATGAAAAGTAGCTAGTGAAAGGATTTTAACTACATATGTACATATCAGAGAAAAAGCCAAGATTAGTCTCGTTCAACGAACGCACTTTTGATATACCAGTGCTGGAGTATTGTGCTATGGTCCATGGCATTCAAGCGGAATATTTTCGTAAAGTTGGCGATAAGTGAAGTAGTTACAATCAGAGATATATGTAGCAGTGATCGGCATTGTGTTTGCTTGAAACCCTCTCTGATTTTAAAGCTTCTGTGAGAGTAAAAATAAAAGAAGTTTGTGCAGAATTTAATCTTCCTGGTAAGATTGTAGTTGATAAATCACAAGCTATGGACTTATACGACAGCACAAGAGATTCGAGATTATTGTGAAACAGATGCAATTAACACTTATTTGATTTATTTAAGGTTCATGCATCATCAGGGAAGGATAACTACTGAAAGCTACAATAAAAGTGCTGAAGAGCTGCATGTTATTAGAGAAAAAGAACCAGTTTCAACGTGAGCTTATAAGCAACAACACAAAAGCCTAATATCGTTTATTAATGGGCTTAAGTAATCCAGAATATTCCTTCCCGACGATCAGTCACCTTGTCGCGGTGGGGGGGCTTAAGTAGTTTATTTGAACCGAGCTCGATGCCGAAAGGTGGTCGAAGGATGGGGAAAATGAATGAAAACCAAGAATTGATCAAAAAACAGTATGGAAGATCAACTAAAGGAATTTTATTCTCCAGGTGGCAATCGTCAAAGCGAAAATCCACCCGTAGTCTTCACTACGGCAGGGGCACGGATTCTGGAGGCCCCATCTGACATACAAACGCACACCTTTACTGGTGGATACACGCGAGTCGAAGGTACCGTAACCGATGACTCCTGCAGTTCTCTCCATGAAGTTCTTCGTGGTCTGAACTGGAAAGATGAAGAAGGCAGCTCGGAGGTATTACCTCCAAAGCTAATCTCTCATCCGGGCTTAGCTGTTGACCAGAGCGGTGCTATCACCGGACTAAGTGAAGCTGAACAAGTGGATCCCACTCCAACGATGGCATCCCCTGGAAAACAGCTTTCCAAGCGCCAACAGAAGCTGGAGAGAAGGCGAGCGGCAAAGGCTCAGTGCAAAGAGGACACCAGGGTGGCCGAAGGCACTGAATTAAGCTGCAAACCTTTGGTGACGGCGGCGAAAAGGGACAGGTCGGAAGAGGTCTCACCCACCAATTCAGGACGGTCTCACGTAACCGAAGTCACCCCAACTTCTGCAAACGCGAACAGGGTCGAAAGGAAGAAGGTTTCCGGAAGCTCTGCAAAACTTCCTGTTGGTCTAACTGGAAAGTCGGTGAATGAAACTGGAGGAACAGGTCGCACGACTTGCGAATTCGGTCCACGGACACTGGCTGGAAAGGACGAAGCCGGCATGGTTGAAACTCCTGTTGGTCTAACTGGAAAGTCGGTGAATGAAACTGAAGGAACGAATTCGGTCCACGGACACTGGCTGGAAAGGACGAAGCCGGCATGGTTAAAACTCCTGGAGGTCCAACCGAAACGTTGGTGAATGAAACCGAGACTGGTAGTCAGTCTGGTCCACGGACACTGTCCGGACGGGATAAAGCCTCGAAAGGAGCAATGATAATAAATCAAATTAACCTTCAACATTCTAAGGCTGCTACTGCACTCCTATGTAGCAGGCTTTCCGTGTTGAATACAAAAACTCACGTCGTAGCAATCCAAGAGCCATGGGCCTGGAAGGGGCGAGTTCTTGGTCTTGGAGGGCTACGAGGGTTTCAATATTCTCTATGACGAACGGTCTGACCTACCCCGGACCTGTCTCATCATACCGAGGTCTTTTGCAGCAACTAAACTTGACCACTTCTGTGGCCAAGACCTGGTTGCGGCTATGATAAACTACGAAACGAACGGTGAGTCTAAAACTTTCGTCGATGCGTCAGTTTATTTTCCCTGGAACTCCATTCTTCCCCCTCCCTCAAGACAGGTTGTGGATTTGGTGGAGTTTTGTGAAAACCGGAAGTTGGGGCTTATCATGTGTTGTGATGCAAACGCTCAAAACATAGTTTGGGGCAGCGTCAAATGCAACATGAGAGGCAACCATCTTCTTAATTACATTCTGTCTTCTGACTTAGACATTAACAATGTTGGTAATACGCCAACTTTTGTTACGGCTATACGACAGGACGTAATTGACTTGACACTATCTAACAGATATGCCAAGGAGATTACCAACTGGAAAGTATTGCTGGACGTGTCACTCTCAGACCACAGATACATTCAATTCCATGTAGCAAATGTGATTCCCACTCCTTTAGTTACAAGAAATCCCAGAAAAACTAACTGGACACTTTTCAACGATGAGCTCGGTAATTTCGTCAAAACTCTACCTAAGCTCTCAACATCACAAAAAGTGGAAGATGCCGTTCTAGAAGTGAATTGTGCCATTACAAGTAGCTTCGAGCTGGCATGTCCAGCTAGACAATTACCTAGTAGATCTATGGTTCCGTGGTGGAACAATGAACTACAGAAACTTCGCAGGGAAACCAGAAGTATTTTGAATAGGTCCCTCAAGACCAAATCAGATGTCGACTGGAACCTGTATCGATCTAAACAGAAGGACTTTAAAAGGTTAATTCGAAGATCAAAGAATGCCTCTTACAAAGAATTCTGTGAAAGTATAGAAACACTCAGTGAAACTAGTCGACTTACTAAAGCCCTTAAAAGGAGCAAGGTAAACAAACTAGAAACGCTCAGGAAATCAGACGGTTCCTATACCGAGTCCAAAGCAGAGACACTCAGTCTTATGCTGGAAACTCATTTTCCAGGAAACCAGATATCAATCGGACCACAGCAATCTATTTCCCTTAGATCAGGTGAATCCGATAAATCCACTCGACTTAGCTGGTACACGTCATCGTTAGTTGTTACCGACGAAGCCATCAAATATGCCGTGGCATCTTTTGACAGTTTCAAGTCACCTGGCACTGACGGTGTTTACCCAGCTATGTTGCAGGAAAGTATAAACCTTTTGCTTCCTACTTTGAAAAATATTTTCACTGGTAGTTTAGCCCTAGCGTATATACCAACTCCATGGCAGAGTGTTAGAGTCGCCTTCATACCAAAAATTGGTAAACAAGACTACTCACTCGCCAAGAGCTTTAGACCCATTAGTCTTACCTCCTTCCTGCTTAAGACGCTGGAAAGAATGGTTGAGATTTACATTCGTAAAACCTCACTCCAATTACACCCTCTGTCTCAGATGCAACATGCTTACCAAAGAGGAAAATCTTGCGAGACCGCACTTCAAAATCTTGTTAGCAGGATTGAATGCGCGCTTGACAGGAAAGAATTTGCGGTAGGTATTTTCATCGACATTCAAGGTGCTTTTGACAATGCTAGCTTCGATGGTATGTGTAATGCTGCCAGAGAACACGGTGTGGACGAGTCATTAGTGTTGTGGATTAAAGCAATGCTAGTAAATAGAACCGTAATCGCTGAGGCTGAGTGTGGACAATATGTTGCAACGGGAGTGAATAAGGGCTGCCCAGAAGGTGGCGTTTTATCTCCTCTTCTGTGGTGCATGTTGATCGATTCTCTACTCGTAATGCTCAATGGTTCTAACGTTCATGCCCAAGCATATGCAGACGACGTCGCCGTGCTCTCGATTGGCTCCAGCCTCCAAGCTGTCTGTTCCCGAGCACAGGCTGCGCTTTATATGATTGACACCTGGTGTGTTAGAAACGGTCTCTCCGTAAATCCTCTTAAAACCGAGGTTGTCCTCTTCACGAGACGTAGAAAATTGACTGGTTTGTCGAGTCTAGAACTACTAAAGCACTGTCAGTTTTCTGGCAATGTAAAGGAGCCTTTGGCAAGACATGGGGTCTTTCACCGAAAAGGGTCCTTTGGATCTATACGGCTATGATAAGACCAATCATCTCCTATGCGTCAGTTGTTTGGTGGAATAAGCTCTCGCATAAATACGTTATTGCCTCGTTTGCCAAACTTCAAAGAACAATTTGTCTAGGTGTTACGGGGGCATTCCCCAGCACACCGGGAGCTGCTCTCGACGCACTGTTGAATCTTCCTCCCCTTGATACCTACATCATGGGGTGTACTCTCAAGACCATTTCTCGTTTAAAGCGATGTGGTCTCTGGCACAATTCGCACTGGAGCTTTGAGGAACTCGCAAGCAGCATATCTTTTGACTCACGTCTAATGGATATGCCGTCTGACACGATGATCCCAAGGCTCAAACTGCGTCAAAATTACTCAGTCAACTTTCCTTCGGTTCAGGACTGGTTCACTCCAGAATCTGAGCCTGGAAAGAACTGTTATCGTATCTTCACAGATGGCTCCAAAACCGACGAGGGTTCTGGTGCTGGTGCCTTTGTTGAGAACGACGACATACGACTGCACTCATCTTTGGGATCATACGCTTCCGTTTTCCAAGCGGAGGCTTATGCTATCCTAATGGCCTTGAGCCACGTAACGAACAATGGATGGACGGGGAGAAGTATCTTTTTTTGCAGCGACAGCCAAGCTGTGCTTAAGGCCCTTCTCAACCCTCTAACCACTTCGAAAGTGATCCAGGAATGCAAGAGCTCTCTGAATGCGATCGGAAGATTAAATTCCTTGAGTCTCATTTGGGTTCCGGGCCATCACGGCATAACTGGAAATGAAGTCGCCGATGAACTTGCTAGGCAGGGATCTCAGACAGCTTTTTCAGGACCTGAACCGTCGCTAGGTCTGCCAGCGTCCTCAGTGAGAGCTTCAATCAATGATTGGATCTGTGAAGAGCAAAATCGTAGATGGCATGTCTCCATTGGATGCAGACAAACCAAGCGTATGCTCCCCAACGTTAGTAAGAAGACTACAACATTTTTGCTAGCTCGTAGCAGAAAAGACTGTAGAAAGCTTATTGGCGTTGCCAGCGGGCACTTCTCTTTTGCCAAGCATTTAAACGTGTTAGGCTTAAGTGATACCACACTCTGTGAATCTTGTGGAGAAGATGAGGACACCGCAGAGCACTTCCTCTGTGAATGTCTTGCTTTTTCTCGCATGAGGTTACAGATACTCGGCGCAGACATGGTGAGAGCTGGTAACTTAGGCTCCTTATCATGGCAGCGTCTTTTGGCTTTTCTCCGAACATCTGGAAAGCTATAACAAATAGAAGGTTGCTATCTGGTAGTACAATGGACCGGTATTTAGGTCTGAGTGCTCCAGCTGGTATTTTAAAAACCTCCAACAAAAAAAAAAAATCCAGAATATTAACGATAGTTAACTATCATATTTTGGATCCAAGACCAGATAGTGAAACAGTAGGTAATAGCAGTGTTAAAGTTATTACCCAAATAAAAAGCAGAGGTTGTTTATTGATATCCGTACTTAGTTAGTATGACTATGCAGTTGCTATCGGTTGTGAAAAAAGCTTGGAAGCATACAAAGTTGTGTATCAGAACACTAAAAAACATTATCTTCTCAGCAGAGCCAAACTATTTCCAAGTTCAAGGACAGAATTAAGCGATTTATTTGATCTGAAAAAGAGCTAAGAATTGCCCTTGATGGTGGTGGTATTGACGGTTTGAGTTGTTATTTAAGCTTACTTAATTGGAAAAATCCAATATTAAGGAGGTGTCTTAAAAAATACTATAGCAGATTTTGCTTGTTGTAACATTTCCAGTGGCGGATTCAGCTATAATCTGAGTAGGCTACAGCCTAGGGCGGTAACTCCAGGGGGGGGGGGGGGGGTGTGAAAACAAGAATTTTTTTCTCGAACAAAAAAAATTTTCAATAGAAATGTTATTTTTTTATTTTTTACTAGCTGACCCGCCCGGCGTAGCTCAGGCCCTACGTTCATCAAATTGAAAGTTAAGTAAAGTAGCTTCAAAGTTTCTATTCTAGTGAGAGAGTGAGAATGAAATATAGTTTATGTTACTCAGGGAAAATTAAGCACTCTAACGATGACAGAATTTGTGGGACCGGTATAGCATTTTCTAAGCTCCCGAATATGTATGTCCCAGTTCCCGTTCCATACCCATATGGGGATGAAATATAGTCTATGTAGCACCGTATTTTAATGGCGAAACCGTACTGAAACCAGTACAGTGGTTTTTGAATTCCTGTACCCGTTCCTGTGGGTAAATGTTGATGAACTATAGTCTATATTACTCAGGGACATTGAAGCACTCTAACCATGAAAGAATTTTTGGAATTAGTTAAGTACTTTCCAGGTTCTAGATTATGTCACCATTCCCGCTTCCGTTCCCAAAAGAATATGTAAAGAAAATAATTATAGTCTTTGTTACTCAGGAGCACTTTACACTCTAACGTTCAAAATTTTTTGGAATTGGTTCCCGCTTATGTTCTTGTTCCCGTCCCATTCTCGTGGGAATATGGGGATGACATCGTACTGTAATAGCGACAAAAATTACAATTTGTTCCAGTGGTTTTTGAATTCCCGATTCCGTTCCCATTACCGTTCCTGGGAGAATTTGAGCATGAATCTAAACATTGCACCATTGCCATTATCCATGAGTGGTACCTGCACCCAAGAACCGAAAGGTAGTCAGTACTTGGTATTTGTGTAAAAGATGATCTTCGTTGGAATGACCACATATTTGAAGTCGCCAAAAACCCTGCTAAATGCTTAGGTTTCTTAAGACGATGCAGTAAGTTTTTCACCCTTTCTGATCTGGATACAATTTATAAGGCCTTCATCCGCCCAAAACTGGAGTATAACTCCCATATCTGGTCAGGTACTTCCCAAACATCTTTGCGCCTACTTGATAGGGTACAAAATAGAGCGTTAAAACTGATGGGTGATAGTTCAATCGTAGAATCGATTGATTCTCTTGAACATCGTCGAAACGTCAGTTGTCTCACTCTTTATTATCGCTTTTTCACAAACATTGCTCTAGTGAAATAGTCAGTTGCATTCCTCCCCTGAAAACATTTAACCGCAACACCCACCTTGCAAAGAATGCCCATCAGTTTTACCTTGAGCCCAACTTCGGGCACACAGTCAAGTATAGAGATTCTTATTTTAGTCGCACCACCCACATGTGGAATGCTTCACCTGGGTCTGTATTTCAACTACATTACGATTTACAAAGGTTCAAAAGCAAGGTGTATCGATGTATCATATTAAACCCTCTCCTATTTTCCTAAATGCTCGCACTGTGCTCTATAATATTATAAGGGTAGTCATAACCCATTGATGTGTGGCTTATTATAAAACAAACAAAAATTTGTCTATGGTACTCAGGTGCAATAAATTAAAAAAAAATTAAATCTATACTATTATAACATCAGTCAAAAAATTAAAAGAATTTTCCAAAACAAACCTTATTATTGAAGTGAAACTTCTTATGCGACTTGCAAACATGCAGCGTTACACTTCCGTGTTACATGCAGCGTTACACTTCTGTGTTAAACATATTATCGATTGCATAGTTTTTGGCACTGCTATAAATTTGTTGCTATAACAGTTGTATGTTATATGACGCGTCATTATGGGAACTAATGCTGGATTTGGTATAGTTTAGTTTATGTAGATTATAATTTATAAAGCACAAGAGTTAAAAAGAGAAGCGAAAAGAATTATGGCTGCAGATGAAAAATTATGGGTGCAGATGCATGTAAATCCACCTTAACTCTTTGTTCTTTCTTAATTTTCAGTTTGTGTCGTGTGTGTGAAAATCGTGCCTGGCTTGCAAAATAAATTTCGATTGCTTCATTGAAATTGCGGAATTTTATTTCGAAGACAATATACATATGTACATATGTATGTACATATGTACAAATCAGAGCTTTTGGTGAGTGGTTACTGAAAGATTTTATTACAATTTTAATATATGTAGTTATGAGTATGTAGTAGTTAGTGGAGGCATAATCATGTATATATAAGCAATTTCCATTTACGCCCGGCTCAAAAATGTTCGATCATGTCTAAACATGTTTGATCATGTCTAAACATGTTTGATCATGTCTAAACATGTATGTAATTGTTCTCCGTCTTGGGCTTAGGTGTTAAGACTGCGGTCTTCATTGGTCGGTCAGTCAGCTACCACTGACACTGGCCAATCAACGGTTTCAGAAAGGTTCCTGGTATTCTATTCCATACATAAGTACTATGTATGTACATAGATCTTTAAAATCCTAGTTTTCGTCCTCTAATCTCCACCAAAAAATAAAAAATTGTTCTATGAAATGGTGTTAAGTAGCTTTCCCGTGAAAATTTACTCCGATCCATCTCTTTTCTTTTTACACTACTTCTTTACTCAGGAACATTAAAAGATACAATAAAGCAACGACAAGAAACAAAGAAGGACAAGAAAAAGAAACGTCAAAAACCATCCAAGACCATTGGACAATCCTCAACCCAAAACTTTGCGGGTAGAGACTTTTTAAAGTATTTCTATTTCATCTGCTTTCTCTTTTGCACTTATTTCCGTCTTTGCAAAACCGTCTGGGTGTAATACGAGTCTAAGCATGGGTAACTCAGCGCTGCGCCAGCGCAAGCGCTGACGCACTAAGTCGAGTATTACACACGCATGTTTTTAACGCGCAGTTCTCAGATATTTTGTTTTGAACCATCATTCGGTAGCCGTGCATTATTACTATATCTATATATCTATATTTTTTTTCTTTCTCTTTCGCACTTCATTCAAACGCGTTAAAAACACGCGTGTGTAATACCCGACTAACTGCGCTATGTGCGCTGATCCGATGCCTATCAGCAATTTTTTTTTCTTGAAAATGAAAATAGACGACATCTAACATCGAGCTGCAACTTTTCAAAGCATTTATGAGGATGATGTTGAGAAAAATTTTGTCAATAAATGCATTGAGATCCACTATGATTGGAAATCACTAAAAAATGAAGTTTCAAATTCAGCTATTGAACTGTTAAAGTGGTTTTAAAAAAAATGAGTTTGAATTAATGCACCCCAATTTTTACATTGCTTTGTGGATCTGCGTTTGTACACCAGCAACTAACTGTAGTGGTGAACGCAGCTTTTCTTGTTTAAAAAGAGTTAAAAATTATTATTTTTTATTATTACGGTCAGTTACAACACAAAATAAGCTAAATGATACAGCCATCATGAATATTGAGTCCAGTTTACTGAGATCACTGGACTTCGATGATATAATTGAAGGATACGCAGAAAAAAAGCACGACGTGTAATGTTATAAATATTGGTTGATTAACAATTTAAAATCACTAAAATTAATTTAAAACCAATGAATAAAATGTAACATAAAATGTAATACTGATATATTATTATTATTATTGATGTGATGTATAACTTCATGCAATATTTTGATACCAAATTAATTTTTTTTTTTTTTTTTAAATGATTTTAATAGTAGTTATACTTTATTTTTTATTTTAGTTACTTTATAGTAAAAATTTTATTTTTTGCTTTGGGTGAAAAAATTTTTTTGGGGCGGCTTTTTTTCACAGCCTAGGGGCGCCATTAGTCTAAATCCGCCACTGAATATTTCCTGTTTTTGGTTAACAAAATGGTGATCAACATCAAATAAGTTTTTCTGCTGCAGAGGTAAACTAAACCTAATACTCTCTATTATGATTCGATAAGCTTAGTACCGTCTTTAATAAATTATCTAAAGGGAAACTAGAATCTAATTTTATTAGAAAGCCAGAATGTTTCGATGCTTCAATCAATGCGACGACACCTAGTGATAGACTACATACATTCGATTCCTCTGAGGAAAATATTGAGGCTTTGGTTTAGTAGTAGCAAATGGAAGCTCAGTAATTACTGCACTACCGTTCCCAGTGATTTTTTTGTATAGACCAAAATTCTCTTTTGGATACACCACATCAATTCCACTTGCTGTAACAGCAATAGTGGGATGGTTTTTGTATATTACACCGTTTGCTGCAGTATCGATTCTTTTTGCAGTTTTCGAAAATAACAAAACAAGCTTCGCGTAAATCATTTTCCATTCATTGAAGAGTTCGCCCATCGTCGGGTATCGCCAAATTGTTTGGTCTGCTGCTGTGGTATGTTGTTGATCACTTTTGACGAATTTAACAATTGAAAATGTAATTTGACTTTTGAAAATATTATTTAGTGGCTGCTCTCTGTCAAACTCTAGAAACGATGCAGCAAACTTTTAGAAATAAACTTTTTTCTGATCCAAGTTCTTTTATTATTAGATCTGATCCGGGTCAGATCATAAAGGATAATAAAACACGACTAATATAAGGCTATGCGACAGCAGTTAAAAGAGCTTAATGCTAATGTCTACCCTACATATTATATTGTGCAAGAAGCAAAAAAATGCTGCTACCCAGCAGAAGAAGCACTTATTGTCAATGATGTGTCTGCACTCTGCACAAATAGAATTGCAAGCTTTGCTGGACTAAACAGTCAAACATTTTATAAAAGCTAAAAAAGAATTTACTTACCTACTTACTGAGCACTTCGAATCTTTAGATACGCAGCTTTTATCTCTGCGTTTTATATCAAAATGGGGCTGTGATGATAGTTCGGCGTAGAGCCAACAAACGTATTACTAAATGTTATCGTAGCCCATTGCAAGCATGAACTATATTGATAATGGTAGATGGCAAAGTTTGTGCTTTTACTTTGTAGTGCGTTGTCGCAATATAGCTCTTCGCAAAAATGTCAAATTTGTGGAGGCAAGAGAAATGAACATCGAAACTACTCTTTTAAGACAAGCAGATATAAAAAATGTTCTGCTTTGGCATTTTGCCATTGCATTCGAGGATTCGGGCATTTGAGTGTCTTATACACAATACACAGATCTTATAAGTTGGAAATAAAAAAGTGACAAGCAAAGACCCCAATGGAAAAATAATCCGTGGAAATCAGAAAAAAATAATACGATCTCAATTTCAGTAACGAATAGGGCTTTTAGTTGACATGACAAAGCAATAAGCTGCAGGAAACACCAATGATGGCAACACTGCAAGAATGTTTTTTTCGAAATCCTGATGTGACAACTGACAACTGAAATAACAGGTCTAAATATATGTCGTTTTCCATTGGTCGTTCGGAAGCCTTCTGAACGCTTCTCAAATCATTCCATTGGCATCAAATGACAGTTCCTCTCCTCGAAAGAAGAGAAATTTGATTCTTGATTTGAAGAAGGAAGCGAAACCAGAAGCACTCACACACTGAAACACTGTTGACGTCAAAATTGACAAATGTGATTTGCCATCTCTAAAAATTGAAAAAAAGTGACCTGAAAACAATTATTAATTAATTAATTTTGTGAGATGAGTTCTAAAAACATTTTAAGACATATTCCTACCGTTTTCAGTGAAAAAATGAAAAAAGTGAATGAAAAAAAATAGCGCACGACGTTTCACACCGATACATAATACAAGCAACGAAACTTCAAAGCAAATAAAAGTGTTACTTTGGCATCCCGGATCGGAGAGTTTTTCCGGATTACCAATGGAAAACGACAATAGACTTACTGCCCGAACACAATGGCGTAGCTGTAGCTGTAGTACGTCGCGCTGTCAAATCAAAAGTCAGAGTGCAGCTGAGGAATGTAGCAAAGCTCGTCCACAAAGGTGTAGCGCGTAGCGCAAGATGTCAATTTGACGTAGACAAGTTAAAGTAATCAAATCCGGGCAATTTGTGTGAATGGTTCAAATATTTTTCTTGAAAATTTTATTTTGTGAAAGTTTTTTTTTTTAATATATCATTTCAATTATGGATAGTGAGGAAGAACAAATTGCATTTATTGCAATGATAATGCAGGTGTGCTTCCTATCATTGAAGCTTTTAAAACACAAAAGACGCAGGTGGTGGGTGCGACCTTTGTACCAAGAAAAAAAAAAACAAAAGGATTCTACGAAACAACATTTAAATTCATTAAAGATAAGGCCGATGATCTTTTTTTTAAAGCAACGCGTATGAGCAAGTTGCAATATGATTTGCTCCTGGCTCTGGTCCAAGAAAAATTAAAAAAGACATCAATAAGAAAGCCAATAAGTCCCGAGTGCAGGATGGTCGTAACCTTAATGTAAGTTGCACAGAACAATAATTAGTAATACATCTAAAATTATGTATTTCAGGTACTTGTCGCAAGGGGTTTCACCAAATTACTTGGCATGGTCTTTCCGAATGGGGGCCTCAACAGTACGTAAAATTATAATAGAAGTGTGTGAGGTGTTTTGGGAGGTACTATCGACTGTGTACATGCCAGAGTTGAACAAAGAAGATTGGAAAACAGTAAGTGACGAGTTTGGCGATCGCTGGCATATGCCTCACTGTGTTGGAAGCATTGACGGGAAGCATATTGAAATAAAGCGTCCATCCAACTCCGGCTCAAAGTATATCAATTATAAAGGCTTCTTCAGCATTGTACTTCTCGGAATATGTGATGCCAATTATATATTCACAGCCGTTGACGTAGGAGCATATGGTAGTCAAAGTGATGGTGGAGTTTTTAAGAATTCTTCTTTTGGCAGGAAAATTTACAAAAAAGAAGTTAAACTACCGCCTCCTGAAAAACTGCCAAATTCGCAAAAAATTGTTCCATTTTACTTTGTTGGCGATAGTGCTTTTCCACTTCGTGAAAACTTAATGAGACCTTACCCTGGCATTCTTTTGGATTTACCTTAAGAAGTTTTCAATTTCCGACTCTCAAGGACCCGACGCGTAATTGAAAATACTTTTGGAATTTTAGCTGCCCGTTGGATGATTTTGAACAAAGCCATTGAGTTCAAACCGGAAAACGCCGACAAAATTGTACTCGCATGTACCATTCTACATAATTTTATTAAAACAACGGATAAACTTTATAATTGTGATTCATACTGCCCGGAGGGATATTATGACACTTACGACAACAACGGTCAAAGAATTGATGGAACCTGGCGCCAAGAAACTAGAGAATTACTTTCAGTAGGAAGATGTGGCAGCAACAATCGAGCGGAAGGTGCTTTTGAAGTTCGTAGAACCTTAACCAATTATTTTTTAAACGAAGGTAGAGTCCCTTTTCAACCAACCTCATTGTAAAATTGCAGTAAATAAAACAAAACAACCTTTTTATGTAACATATGTTTATTGCGTTTGTGAATTGTTTTCCACCTCGTCTTCCACAGAATTCAAATACTGCAGAATTTTTATTTTATTATTATTTTTACCTCATTTTTAATTCTTCGAGGAAAAGCTTTTATTTTTTTCAGCATTGACTTGCAAAAATGTTCGTCTTCGTCGAGCTCAGCAGTTGTTGCAGGCGAGGCAGTCTGGCGAGGTTTTTTTAGGAACTCCTTTACCGACTCCATTGTTGAGACAAAAGTGCTCTCCATTGTTATCTTCCTCTTAGTTGAACGGTGGGACAGGCTCGAAGTGCTGGCTCTTTCAGTATTCGGCGAAGGCGTCATATCGAAGTTGTGAGGTGAAGATTCTGGCAGCAGGGAGTCATCTGCAACAAGCCTGTTTGGTGTTTCAGGCAGTGACTCCTCCGAAAAGTTGTCAAAGTTGCTTTTCGTCCTATAAAAGAAATCGAATAACCTTAAATATAAATTTGCTGGGCCTTGAACAAATCTACTTACGACCGAGGTTTCATATGTTCTCTCACAAACATCATCTGCTCACGGTACCTCCAACTTGATTCCGGCTCCTCAGCGCCCTGTCCAGATACTGCTTTTCTGTTAAGATCCCTGTTGCAGCAATCCCTCAAGCCTTTTCACTTTTTTTTGCAATCTTCAACTAATAAAATTTTTGTTATTAAAACATTCTTTACATAAACACAAACGGAATTACCTGATAGTCCAAATCCTTCGGATATTTTTTTCCACACCTGTGCCTTTTTCTTTATATTTTTATAATTAATATTTGTTAAGTCCCACAAAATATTTTCTTGTTTAATTAATTCTATAAATTCCTCTGTTGAATGTTGTTCTTGCTGCTGAGAAATTTTGCTTTGTTTTGTTTTTTTTTTCTGTGTGAAACGTCAAAATGTAGCGCTGCAGCGCGCTCAAAAGTTGAAGTTGAGTCAACTTGTACTACAGCTTCAGCTACAGCTACAGCTACTACTACGCATTGTGTTCACTCTTATGGCATTTTCCTACTTTCGACTTTGACAGCGCGACGTAGGTACTACAGCTACAGCTACACCATTGTGTTCGGGCAGTTAAACATCATTTTCGAGTTTTGCTTGAAGTTATATCAAGTGATTGTGATTGTGTGTGTTGGTATACGCAAGTGAAACCTGGGATGTCTATCTTCGAAACTATTCTTGGTATTACATGCCTGCCAGACTGCAAGTATGCATAGCTACTCATGCTTCATGCACTTAAAGCATACCATTGAAGATTGCATTATGCCACTTGGGAAATTGTCTGAAGAAGCCCAGGAAGCAAGCAAACAAGAATATACATAGATGCTTTCGAGAGAATTTTAGCAGAAAATCTTCAAGCCAAAACTCAAATCGTGATGTGATTAACAGGTTTTTACTTTCATCGGATCCATACCTTTCGGGTTGCAGCTGTACAAAGCTAAGAAAAAATTGCAGCCCACTCGCTCCAGAATGTATTTCGGGTTTTTGAAAGCAAATTGAAGGGAAATCGCGGAGCGGGAATATATCGTCTTAGGTATGGGTCAATCAAGTGAAAGAAAACTTCATCCAACTTACATATAAGCCGAGTTTCATTGGGAATCTATATTCACTTATATTCAAACATCGCAAAACATCACTCATGAAAAAACAACAACCCCTAAGTGAATAGCGTAAGTGAACAAAAATATCTCACTTGCCTAAGTGAACAACAGGGATGGTTGGTAAATGGAGTTTGTGAAAGTGAACTAGGTAAGTGAATATAACCATATAAAGCGTTTCATTGATACTCGCAAGTTAAGTGAATATGGAAATTCCCAATAAAACTCGGCTATAGATACAGAACAAAATTGTACGCTTAAATTCGAAATTGTTACCGAAAGATGTTGGTTGTGAGTTGTAACCCAATCTCACCCTGGAATGTAAGCAAAGCATTATAGTTGAAGCTTGAAAACATCAGACCAAAAGGTATATATATACATATCTATAATGTTTGTGACATTGTGAAAGGTCCAAATGCGTGCGAATTGTGTTGTAACCACTTAACTACCTACTTCTTTTTAAACAGCAAGTGGTTCTGAGAGTACATCCCATAATATTATTATAAGGAGATGAAAGAGGGCTTTTCCACCAAACAACTGACGAATATGAAATGACTGGCCTTGTCTCAATCGAACAGATTCAATGGATTCAATAATTCAAAGGAGGAAAAGCTTTCCTTCCTTTAAGGGGTAAATTGGTAAAAAAATTAAAACACAATGGAAAACCCAGCGAACCACTAGACCGCTCATATTTTTATTCTGTTCACATTTTTCTACTTTTTAGCTCTGCTGCTCAGTACTTGGCCCCTTATATTGACAAAAAACTAGGAGTAGCTTGGCAACAATCAATAAGGCTTACCAGTCCTAGAAGCTTGCTATCAAGGAGGTTTGTCTCAATTCCAAAAGCAATGGATGCTGCTTTAGAGTGTAAGTTGGGTAAAACCAGTCCACATCCAAGTCTCGTGACGAATACAACCTTAGAGTCAATCAGTTTAACGGGAAAAGTGTTGAAAGCACACCAGTTGTTAATCAAATTAAGTGAAGCGTTGGGTCACATTGCAGGATCAGTGATCGTGTGAGTGAGTATGTCTACCTACTATTTTGCTTTCAAAATTCAAATTCATTTATTGACTTCTTTATTTCAAATACTGATAAAAAATGTTAAATTGTGGTTATAAAATGTTCCATAGCTCGAGAAGTAATGTCAAAAGCACAAAATTCAGTAACGTATTGCTCGATCACGTGTGCGGTAATTCAGCCCCTTAAACGTGTTTTTTTTGTGTTCTGTGACCTTTTAAACCGTTTTAAAAATGTATCCGTCGAGATAGGCTCCGAACCTCCCTTAGTTTATTCTGTGTTAGAATTTGTTAAGTTTTCTTGCGTCTTTTTGCTGAGCTCATACATTTTTTTTTTCAATCAATCTATGTAGCAAAATGAAAAATTCAGAAATTTTTAATACATGGAGAATTTTTGCAAAAGAGGATCGCAAAAATAAAATTTCGGAAGAGATAATGATATCATTTGGTCTTGAGGACACAGACAATGTTCCCAGATTGCTCCAAGCATATGCGAGTTCAATATGTAGCAAAATATTAATTAGGTGGAACAAAGCGGGCGAAACAAGGAAAAATTTGTTAAGGCGAATGAAGTATGGTTGAGTATAAGGATGCAAAGCTTCCAGAAAGCTCTATTCAAGGTGTTCCTTCAACCAGATCTGGTATAAATTAGGGGAAGACCTGTGAGACTTTTTAAGGAATTGGTTGCAGCCGAAATATGTTTGAGATCTGCAGGTAAGAGAAATGCAGCCAATTTAGCGAGTTGCTGTCCCCAAAGTCTAGATCAAGCCAAGAAATGGGAAAGAGAATAATAACACCAGAAGAAGACCTCGTGCTTACCTATTGTAAATACGAAAATGAGCACCTTTCAATATAAGGCTATGCGACAGCTTTGCTGAAAAAGCTTAATGCTCATGTATACTCGGCATATTATTTTGTGCAAGAATCAAAAAAATGCTGCTACCCAGCAGAAGATGCATTTAATGTCAATGATGTGTCTGCACAAATAAAACTGCAAGCTTTGCTGGACTTAACAGTTAAACGCATTATTAAAGCTGAAAGCAAATTTACTGAGCACTTCCAATCTTTAGATACAAAGCTTTTATCTCTGCGTCTTATATCAAAATGGGGCTGTTATGGTAGTTCGGCGCATAGCAGATACAGCAGAACAAGTTAATAACCTAGTATTAGTAAATGGCATCGTAGCCCATTGCAAGCATGATCTCCTATCGAAAATGGTAGATGGCAAAATTTGTAGTGCATTGTCGCAATATAGCTCTTCGCAAAAATGTTAAATTTGCGGAGCCACTACAAGAGAAATGAACACCGAAATTACTGTATTAAAACAAGCAGATAAAAAATGTTTTGCTTTGGGATTTTGCCATTGCATTCAAGGATTCGGGCATTTGAGTGTCTATTACACAATACAAATAGGTATGTATCTTATAAATTGGAAATAAAAAAGTGTCAAGCAAAGACCCTAATGGAAAAAGAGGCTGTGGAAATTTAAAAAAGATACCATCTCAATTTCTGCAACGAATAGGGCAGGAATAGTTGCAGGAAACACCAATGATGGCAACACTGCAAGAAAGTTTTTTCGAAATGCTGAAGTGACAGCTGAAATGGTAGGTCTAAATATAGACTTAAGCAATCATTTTCGAGTTTTGCTTGAATGTGAATGTGCTAGTAAATTCGGGCCTTACGCAAGTGAAACCTGGGATATGGGATATCTAACTTCGTGACTATTCTTGGTATTACATGCCTGAAAGTATAAATAAGCTACTCATGCACTCAAAGCATATCATTGAATTTTGCCATTTGGGCAATTGTCTGAAGAAGCCCAGGAAGCTAGCAACAAAGAATATATAGGTGTTTTCGAGAGCACTTCTGCCGAAAATCTTCAAGGCAAAACTCAAATCGTGATGTGATTAACAGCCCACTCGCAGCAGAATGTATTGCGTTATTGAAGGCTACAGATTCCGATACTTCAAGCTCGGATATAGAAAACTAGCTGACCTGGCAAACGTTGTTTTGCCTATAAATTATTTCTAGTTTCTAGATAAATTCTAGTGTAGACAAAAAGGAACATACTTATTATAATTGCATAAGAATGTGGTATATGATGCGTGAAATAGACGTGGGGCGCTATAAACGATAAGGGAATATAAAAATAACAAACGCCAAACAATATTATTTTTAAGTCACTATAATTTATTTCTTAAAATTCCATATCACATAATTAATCTTTTAAAGCTGTAGTATGAACAATATTTTTCGTTAGCCCATCTTTAGCGAGCACAAACAAACTTGATGGTTTACCCACTCGAGAGCATGCTACGTAGAATTGTCCGTGTGAAAAACATGGTGTACTTAAATCTAAGCCACGAATAGACATCGTTTGGCCTTGCGATTTGTTAATTGTCATTGCAAATGCCAATCTGAGCGGAAACTGAATTCGTTTGAATTGAATTGACACATCTGTTGGTATAGAATAGGAATCCGCGTTATAAGTATCTTTTCACCTTTTAACTTGCTATTTAAAATGCTGGCATCGATAACGTTTTTCATCAATTTTCGAATTACTAATCGCGTACCGTTGCATAGAAGTGGCGGGTTTAAATTGTGAAGCAAGATAATTGGAGATCCAACCTTTAATAGTAAACTATGCGGTGTCATGCCTGGCAAATCCAGCGAGTTCAAAACTTCTGTGGGAAAATTGACAGCTTCGCTGGCATCGCAAACTGTATCATTTGATTTGTATGATACCAAGTTCCCTGGCAACAACTGTTGAATCTTCAAATTTAATTGTCAACGTCTGCATTTTTTGCTGCTAAAATAGCTCTTTCAGCAAGCCACTCATGATTTATGTACTGTTTGTGTACCTCGGTAAATATTTGTTTAATGAGAGTATTTTGCGAATCAGCGATTGTGCAGAAATCGGTCGGTAATTTTACGGATCCAGTTTCATCTGTAGCAACTTTTCCATCACCGATATCTAAAAGTTGTCTTGAGAATAATTCAGCGGATGGATCTTGAAGCATTTGAACACGCATGTTTACTATCAGCTGTACTTTTTCAACATGACGCCACAATGGAGAAGATTTTAAGCAAGCGTTGATCTCATCAGCGTATGTTGAACGTGGAATGACGGGAAGTGTTTGTCTGAAATTACCTGAAAGCACCAACAGGGTACCGCCAAATAGTTTGTCGTTGTTTTTAATATCTTTGAATGTCCTGTTCAACGCCTCAATTGAATGTTTGTGTGTTATAGTACATTCATCCCAGATGACAATTTTACACTGTTTTCTAATGTAACACACTGGGTTGGGGTTATTTTGAATATTAAGTGGCAGCTTAAATACTTAAATACTCCATCCAATAAAGTTGCCGCAATGCCTGATGATGCAACGGCCATTGCGATGCCATTATTTGATCGTATTTCAGCAAGAATTAGTGAAATAAGGAATGTTTTGCCAGTTCCATCCAAAAAGAAGAACCCAACTTGTCCTGCTGAAACGCGAGTAAAATGCGGTCATAAATAGTTCTTCATTCCTCATTCATTAGTGGGACATTGCAGTTCACGATTCATTTCAGTGTTAATTAAATCAGATGCAGGTCGATTTGGCGAATTCATATCGAAATGAGTGAGTGATAACTTGGTTATGACAATGCAAAGATCCTCAATAGCAATCAATGCTTCATTGTACATAGCGTCGCTGAATGTTATCGTTAGATCGTTGCACAGTGTACGATTTTGATGCAATATATCATCAGTCATGGAATCTTTGTGATTATCCCACAATATGTTTGCTGGAGCTGGGAAACATGTAGTCAACACTATAGCAAAAAGTAGACGAATTTGTATTGCTGTACAGTTCAATGCAGCTCCAAGCAAGCATTCGCTCCCACTGGTTATCGCCTTCCAGCAAACCGAGTGCAAGGCATGCATCTTTATATGTTGGATACTGTTGTCCATTCACTTAACGTATAGCTTGAAATGATAATGGGCCAGTAACATTAACCAACAACAGTGGAAGATAAAAGCACTTAGTGTGTCTTGGACTGACTGTAAATAATCGCCCCAAAGCATTCGATTTAAATAAATCGAGACATGCATAAACTGGTGAGCCCTGCTTGCGGGGCATCCATTTTTTTGTTTGAGCCGATGTGAAATAACGTGGTACTTGTGAATAGAGTAATGTTCTTGCAAAGGCACCAAAATTATACTTACTATTACACAATTCTAAAAATGCAGTGAGTGTAGTTTTAGGTGGATATAATTTCAGAATTTATTTTTAAGCAAATTGAAATTAAATTGATAAATATGACATTTACACTGAGACTGTAAAATCTAATATATAAAATTCTCGTGTCACAGTGTAAATTAAAGAATAAAGGTTAATGGTCTATGGCCCTTATCACTAAGGGGTATGGAAAATAATTAGTAGCCGATTCTCAGACCTACTGAATACGCATATAAAATTTGTTAAATATCGGTAAAGCCGTTTCGGAGGAGTACGGTAACTAACATTGTGACAGGGAAATTTTATATATATAAGGACTAGATGACCCACCCGGCGTTGCTCGGGTCTAACTTATTTAAAGCGTTGTTCACACCAAACTGTCTAGAAACGAAAACTAAGAAGACTAAGTTTAAGAATGCCCGACAATTTCTAGTTTGCCCATTTCTGTAGAAATTTGGTTATGAAATATAGACTATGTAGTTAGGCGATAATGTAAGTTTTATAGTTCCCGTTCCCGTTACGGTTGCCTTTCCTTTTCCCGACCCATTGAAATTATGTGGAAGTTAGAGCTGTTATAAGTGAACCCAAAAATTAAATTGCCCAAATCTAATAAAAATGTAGCTTACACCGAACTTTTTTATCACACCAACAACGTATGGGTTATTCATACACATCATATAAAGCGCTTGGAACGTGAATCTATGGGCAAACTAACTCCTAATCCAGCTTCTGTATCCCAAAAGCGAAAAGCTGAATCGTTAAATGATGATACCGAGCCAGCGGCTAAGCAGAACAAACCAAACGAAGAAGGAAAGCGAATATCAAAGCCTGTCGAGCGCTTTGAAGATCGTCAAGAAAAAAGTACTTCGCCGTTAAGCAATCAGAAGAATTACAAGGAGATTCTCATCCTAAAGCCATGTCCATGGATTCGAGTAAATGGATCACTAAATCGAAGAGTGCTTGATAAATGGTTGGGAAGCATTCTTATCGAGTGCTCGTCGCAAGTAGGTTGCACCGTTCTATCAAATGAATAAGAATCCAATATACAAAATTTCCATGTCAGTTATAAAATAAATTAATAATAAATTTACTTTAGAATATATGTAGTTCATATGACATATACACTGAGACTGTAAAATCTAATATATAAAATTCTCGTGTCACAGTGTAAATTAAAGAATAAAGGTTAATGGTCTATGGCCCTTATCACTAAGGGGTATGGAAAATAATTAGTAGCCTACTGAATACGCATATAAAATTTGTTAAATATCGGTAAAGCCGTTTCGGAGGAGTACGGTAACTAACATTGTGACAGGGAAATTTTATATATATAAGGATAAGGATAAGGATAAGGATAAATTTGTACTTCTTGTAACTTATTTAAAAAAATTTTGTAGAAAATAATCAAAATAAATAAATAAAAAAAAGATTTATTTATTTGTTTGTTGCTTCTTTTTTCATTTTTAGCTATCCTTAAAATGAAAATAAATATCAAAACAGCTGTTCAACAGGTTTCAAAACAAAGCAAATAAAGCAAAATAATGACAGAACCTTAAAGTAGTAATGAAAGTAGATGATGTGGAAGAGGTCCTCCTGTAAGTTCTGTTCTCCTATGGGTTATGTGATGGAAATTGCTATCAAATTTCAAATTAAACGTCATGTGATAGAGAGGTTCAACGTTCAATGTTACCAAAGGTGAATGGTAAAGTTTTCTTACTAATAATCTTAAATTTTTTTTTTTTTTTGAATTTCTTCAATAAATTTCATAGGGAGACTGTGCTAATCTCTCCACAGATATAGCGAGACAAACTACCTTCGGTTCTAGTTGTGCCTCTCAGTAAGTCTGGGCAGTCACTCGTCCATTTTTCAAGCTGAAGTCTTTGCCATTAACAAATGTTCGAGAATAATATGTTCATCGAACACGAAAAACAAAACAATATTCATTTTTTCAGACAGCCAAGCTGCACTAAAGGCGTTAAGCTCATCTGTCATAAGATCCAAGCTAGTCCAAGAGACAGTCATGTCACTCTCTGAACTAGCAAGCACCAGTACACAAAGGCACTGTCACTGTTCTTTAAGGAAACATCTTCACCAAATGAGGCTGGTAGCGGACCCCATCTGTAGACTATGCCTCGAAAATGAAGAAACATCTCTGCACATCATTACAGAATGTCCAGCACTTTACCGCCTTAGAAAGCAAATACTTGATTATAAGATTATCCCCATATAATCTGGTTCAATTCAGGAGCAGAAGAACTGTCCTGAAACCTCACATGGGCTGGCACAATATAGGTTTCATTCAGACGCCGCCGCCGCAGTGCCCGCAAGCTCTACCCGTCAATCTAAATCTAAATCTAAAATCTAAAATCTAGTTGTGGTGCAGTCGCAGTCCGAGCATAGCTCGAAGAGTGCACATCGCGAAACTACGATGAACGAGACATGTAAAACGGAGGGACATCAACGCTCCAGCTCGATGGGTTTTTGATAGCAAATTGAAGGGCAATCGTGGAAGGAGAATACCTCGTTTTGGGTGGGTCAATCAAGTAGAAGAAAACTTCATCCGACTTATAGCACAAAATTGGAGAAAGGTCGCCCAAAGTCGAAATTGTTGGCGAAAGATGTTGGTTGTGACCTAGTCTCACCCTGGAATGTAATACCCAACTAAGCAAAGTATTGTACTTGAACCTTAAAAACATCAGGCTTAGAGGTATATATGTAATGCTTGTGATAGAGGTTCAAATGCGTGTAAGTTGTGTTGTGCCATAAACACTATTTTTTTAAACAATAAGTGGTTCTGAGAGTACATTCTACCATGTTATTATAAGAGAGGACGAGCAGTGAAAGCTTTTCCACCAAACAACTGATGAATTGGAAATGACTGGTCTCTTGTCTCAGTCGAATACATTCAATGGATTCAAAGATTCAAAGGACCAAAAGCTTCCTTTCCTTTAAGGGCAAAGCGGTAGAACGCCAAAAAAAAAAAAAAATAGAACATAATGGAAAGCCCACTAAAACCAGCACGCCGCTCATCTTTTAATTAAGTTCTAAATTTTCCACTTTTTATAGCTGTACCGCTCAGTGCGTGCTCGGCCCCTTATGCTGACAGAAAACTGGGAGTAGCTTGGATGCTTTCAAAATGGCTTGCCAGCCCTGGAAGCATGCTACCGAGAGGTTTGTCTTGATTTTAAAAGCAAATTGTAAGTTCCGTCAAACCAGTCCAGTTACACGTCTCGTGAGAAAACAACCTCAGTGTCAATCAGATGAACGGGAAGACTTTATCAAGCACACCAGCTTCCAGTTAACTTTAGCGAAGCCTGAGCCTGAGGTCATATTACAGCATCAGTGATCGAGTGAGTGAGTACTATTTTTCTTTAAAAATTCAATTCATATTAAAAAACATCACAAAACATCAAATTGTGGTTCTAAAATTCTCCATAGCTCGAGAAGTAATGTCAAAAGCACATACATAATTCAGTAGCGTATTACTCGATCTCGTGTGCGGTAATTCGGCTCCTGTTCTATGGAAAAATCAACTTCAAAACTGGATTCAACAGTCATCGCAGCAACGAACGTCCCATCGCCTGACTTGAATAAATTCCAGCCGAGAGGCCCAATTTTCAACCCAGCAAGACAAGCAAATCATAAAACTTGACATAGTGTAGTCTAGCTGTGCTAATTCGCACGGTCTTGGAGGCCATACCACAACCCACGGCTCGAGAAAATGTGCTCGCACCAAAAGCTTCCTTCAACAAATTCATTGTTTTGTTCGCTCTATGGAGTATGCTGAGTAAAGCCGTCTTGTTGGGACCAAAAATCGTCATCAACATCCTCCGATTCAAACACAAACAGTAGAGTTTTGAGGATGCAACGGCAATGGCGGCAGCGCAGCGTCTCAAAAATAAAAATGGCCTTTAAATTATCGTGATTCCAAATGCGTCAATTTTGCTTGTCAACTTTCCCATTCAAACAAAAGGGAGCTTCACCACTAAACAATCGGTTGACATTTCGTTTTGGGTTTTATCACCATACGAATACGACGCACTTTATTGTCAATCAGCTCCAATTTTTGCACGAGTTGGATTTTTTAATGCAGCAAAATGAGATCCTTCCGCAAAGCCTTCTATTAAGTGGATGAGCACAGACTCCAATTGTTGCGTGCAATGCGATGGCGGATGGACTCATTTAGGTCTTCTTCCATACTCTGCTCTTGCCCAATTTAAATACAGTTTTAAGGATGATTATGATTTCTACGATCAGTATTGACAGAGAAATCGAATCGAATCGGTCGTTGGCAGTTTTCAATGCTAAAAGAAAAACATCAAAATGGTGGAAAAACCGCAAAAAACACACCCAAATCAACAATTACTCACACACATATTTGTTCAATTCCCCTTTGTACTATGCGCTACTTTTAATTTATTGCGCCTTTCCCAGCTTTTTCTGCGGTCTATTTAATATTTTTGTAGTATTCTTTGCGCCTTTTTAGATTTTTTTCAACTTGGCTTTCGGCACCTTATTTTCTGTGGTTTCAGCTTTTTTTGGATTTGGTTTTTGTCTCCAGACATTTTAAGACTTTTTCTTGCCATGAGCTTTACTAGAATAAAAACATATGTATAAAAATATAAAAATATAAAAATAGTTAAATTTCAATATTATTGAAAGAAAGAAGCTATGATCACATTAATTTTGAATTTTCTTGCTGAAAGAGTGACTGACTTTCTTCTAGGTATGACAAATATAATGAAAATTAATATATTTTCAATTTGATTTGTTTTGTAAGATTTTGAATGAAAAACTCAGAGAGTAGGAGTTAAAAAAAAAAAAGAAAAAAATGAAAGTAGGTAGTGTAATGCCAAGCAAATTTAGGTGTACGTGTTTGCCGCTTCCGAAAAATGCAATATAATTGAACTATTTTGGTGAAATTTGTAAGCAAAGAGAAAGTAGCGTTTCATGAGGACATTTTTTTTTTTTACTGAATATACTAACTAAGTGAAGATTCTCGCGTTTGAAGTTTACTTTTCTTTATTTTCGAAACTCTAAACAGTAACAAGCAGAAATGATTAAGTACAAGCTTTTTAATACATACATACATACATAAGTCACAGAACTTTTTAACAATGTTGGTAAATTCAACCATTGTGTAAGATTTACTAGAAAAGTTTTTTAATGTTTTAGAATCTCTGAGATTATTGTACTGAATACGTTTTGGGCATAAACTTAAGCTGGTTGGGTGCATCATCTCTCCACAGTTAGCACAAAAAACATTAATGGAGTGCCATCATCATTTTCTTTAGCTGCGCAAACTTCGGTTTTGTCATGTTTTTTCCGCATTTGACGCAACGTGATAAGCACAGTATCTACTACCATGTCCGAATCTTTGGCAGTTAAAGCACTAAATTTGGCCTTTCTTTCAATAGAATACCACCAGATTTTATGATGAAGGATAATTTTGATTTTTTTAAATTTGATTAAGTTTTCATTACTTTAAACTGCACGTAAGAAAATATCTGAATCGAAATTTTGACTTTTAGACCATTTGGTTACAAATGGATGAACGATGTTTAACGAACTATTAATTCTAATAATTGACTTCTGACCTCTACAGGAGGGTAGCAGCTAGAAAGTCCCTGTAGTAAAATTGACGGGTTTCGAAAATCCTTGGGGGTGAAGGAGTAAATTGGATTCTTAACTCTTACCTCAACTCTACCAAATCCGTCTGTTCTTAGTTAAAAATTTGTAATTATTAATTTCCTCAGCACAATAACTTAAAATAAAATAACGAATTGGGCTAGATTTTAGACCTAATAAATATAAGGGCACCATTTTGAAATCAACACAAGTGTGTTGTAGTTTCTCTTTGATGAGAGGGTTCATCATCATCACCCATGTCTTGACTCTTGAAGCAGGCTGAGGCTATACTGATTTTTGTTGCTGACGACATCATCGGTTTTATCATTATTTTGAGTGTGTGCTGACTTTTTAGAATAGGATGGCAAAATATTTTCGGCTGCTCGCTTTCTTTTTTCTTTAATTTTAATGAAACAGTCAATGTTACTAGAGCGCATCTGTTGCAGTGATGCAGCAAATTTTTATTTCAAAGCTAACGGAATGGCGGATGATTTTTTATCGATATTTTCGTGGATTTGGCTTTGCGGAACATAATTGCAAAATGTCTCTATATTATTATAGATATTAGTATAATCACTTTCCAATAATAGTTCTGATGGAGATTTTGAGTTTTTTTCTGTTGAGATGGTGGCTCTGGCGCCCACCCGGCGGTACTATTCATTTAATATCATAATTTCAATAACTCTTTTTTCTTTATATTTTTTTTGGACAAATAATACCTATTCACTTATTTGACCACTTTTATGGTTAATTAATAATTTTTTGTTCAAATTTAACAATTTGTCTATTTTTTTAATTTAATTAATGGCTTTGTTACTATTGTTAATTTTGGAGTAGGTGTACATCAGGGAAGTGTCTTGAGTCCACTGCTCTTTATTGCTGTTCTGGATTATTTGCTCGAAGGAAAAGTAACGGACAATAAAGTACAACAATTATTCTTTGCTGACGATGGAGCCATTATAAGCGAGGATCCTACATCCCTGCAACGAGCACTTGACGTTTGGATTGATGTTCTGGAAGGAAATGGGTACCGTATTAGCGCTAAAAAGACGGAATACCTGTGCTGCCCTTTTTCAGATCCAGACAAGCCTGTTCCGGACATTTATTTGAATGGAAATGTGCTTCCCAATTGTGAAAAGTTTAAATATCTGGGATCTATGATCAATAGTGAAGCAACTTGTGATGACGACATCAATCATCGAGTAAGCGTAGGGTGGATGAAGTGGCGAGAAAACTCCGCTATCTTCTGTGATCGAAAAATGCCCCCTTAGCTGAAGGGAAGACTCTACACAGCAGTTGTCCGTCCAGCTCTGGCATACGGTTCACAATGTTGGACAATGTACAAAAAGTATGAGAGCAAATTGACGGCAGCCGAAATGAAGATGCTTCGGATGACAGCAGGAGTAACAAAGCTAGATTAGAAGTACTAAGATCCGTGGAAGCCTTCATGTCAAAAGTACCATCCTGGACAAAATTCAGCACGACCGGCTCAGTTGGTATTGTCATGTTCAAAGTAGAGATCCGCAGAACCCCGTCCAAAAGGCAATATCGTACAACGTTTCAACAAATTCGCGACGAAAAAGAAAAGGCAGGCCAAAACACACCTGGTACAAGCAAATGCAAAAACAGCAGCATTTGGTTGGCCTCAGACATGGAACAATCCAAAACCGGGAGGCTTGCCGACGCTTTCTGATGTCAACGCGGCGTACCCCACAGGCGGATCACTAGTGTGAAACGGAAAAGTGGGAGAGTTGTGATCGCTTCAAGATCACTACTCGTAACGCCGGAAATGAAAAGAAGAAGTTAATTTTGGAATACTACGTGATTATCTATGTGTTTTGCAAATGAAAAGAAATACCACCTTTAGGTCACGTTAATAAAATAGAAAAAATCAAATTTTGATTATTTGTTTTATTTTACAAACAATTTCGGACAATTGTTTAATAGCTATTATAATTTTTTTTTTTCACAATCAACCGAAATATTTATTTGCGGCTTATCGGCACGAATACTTGATCTCGAACCGTATTTTGCTTTAGTAATCGCACACTTTAGATGCTATGCTGACGTGTTGTAGTGTCAGAAAGCTAATATTGTGTGTATTTTGGCAAATTGTTTATGAGGTAGATTTTGCAATTATTCATTATTAATTTAATTAATCGTTTCATTTTGTTCAAGTTGTAAACTAATCATTAACATTTTTTGGGCGAAAAATATGAAGTAATTCAAAAAGAGTTTGGTCAGTCCTTGGGCTTAGCGGCGAAGTTTCAAGACAAGAATAAAAAATTCGTAAACGAAGTTGAGAACTCTTCGAGGTATGTATGTGTAGAAGAATTTTAGAAGTTATTACGAATTTAGATATTTAGATATTTATTCGTTCATTAACTGCTTACATACATTAAGAAAGAATATCTTAGTGACAAGCTTAAAATAGACAAAAGTTAATAATGTTAATAAAATTAAGTTGAAAAAAAAATACTTCAATAATTAATTATTCAATTAGCAAGAAAAAACTGAAAATTGAAATAAAAATAAATGCAGTCAGTATAAAAAGGATGAAAAACGACGATAAATGTCTATGTTCAAGTGACAATATTTTAGTGAATTTCAAAAATAAAAAGTTCTCTGATATAACATTTTAAAGAGCATTCTATTTACTTCATTTTTTATGAACAATACCTATGTATGTATCTGCAACCAGAAAGAAATGCCATTACAAAAACTGACAAACCTCAAAAATTGGAAAAAATTTTCTTTTTTTAGTCGGGAATTTTATTATTTTGTATAAACATTTTTTTTTTTTAACTTTTCAAAAGAAACATAAAAGTCCATTCAATTTCGAGTTCCTAATGACATAATCAATAGACTATAATAAAAGGATATGTTTGAAGAACGTTAAAGGGCTAATTTTTTTTTGAACTCATCACTCCTAAGCAGAAAAACCCAAAAGTTGTTTGCGTTTGGATGAAGACAGCCAGTATTTGAGATCAGTTTTTGAAATCTGTAACAAAAAATTATGACATTGAGGAAAAATTAAATATGTATGTAAGTTATCTAAAAATCTAAATACATATCTAAAAATCCAGAGGCGATATAAGTATTGTAAAAACGAATTCATTTTGTTTGGGTTAAAAAAAAATCCACTGTAGCTTTGAAAAGAAAAAAAATAATGCAGAGGGCATGGACGTCAGAAGCAACATTTACATCCAGTTTTCGATTCAAAAGCAGATAATTTTTAATTGAATAACGTCAAGTTTTAATCAAGGTGAGTTTCTACAATTATCCTCTTTTAAAAAAAAAGTTACAAGAATTTTTTTTTCAGAAATGGAAGACGCAAGAAAAAGAAATAAGGTCAACTGACGACAAGGATTTTTTGGTGGAGTTGTGGGAGGAGTGCATTGAAAGCCTCAGGGGAACTACAAAAAATAACCATATTTATAAGGAAATGGCGGATTGTTTTACATATCGCCCAAACGTCTTCACTCCAGAAGAACTAAAAGTGAAGATACATACATAACTTGATCAACAAGTATTAGTGTGTATTTTCCTATCAATGTCTTCAGAATTAAGTATTTTATTTTTTCATAGAAAAGAAAAATGTTTGATTGGTCCTTCGGTTGGCTCATCTTCGGAATGGAGGTTGTACCAAGGAATCCATTGCATTTTGGCAAACTCCCGGCCTTGCAATTTGGAGGATTTTGTAGAAAGCACAATAGCTTTAAATAAAGCAGTTTTAGAAAAACTTAATAAAAAAAAATTGTTTTTGAAACACAATAGAAAAAAAATTTTAATAAGTACCTACATCCTACATACATATATCGTAATCAAGAACATACCCGGATGTCTCATAATAGCACTTCTTATAGCTGTTGCCCTATAGTTTTGGCTACCCATTTGAGTTTTGAGTCGTGTGATGAGGTTGTTCGTTTTCAGAACTGTTGGAGTTTTGTAACCATTGCGTGTTTATTTGGTCATTGTGTTCGGAAATTAGACAAAACAAAAAATGATTTGATAAATGGGATATTGTCCACACTGTTATCAAGACCTTTTCCAATTCTCCAGAATCTCGCTTTTAAAAGACCAAAAGCGTTCTCTACAACACACACTTGGCACTTGGATAATACCTAATAAAAATTTTCTTCAGATGTTGAGAAAGGCTAGGGCTTCATTAAGGAATCAGAAAGTTGTAATGCTGAGTCTCCAATTTAGACGACGGACATTTCTATCAAAATTGGATCCTGATGTTGCTATTCAACATAGGAGGACTCAGAGTTTTGTGAGTCATTGCAGCGCCTCGAACTTCCTACAGTGACATACAGCAAGGACAAGCGCTTATCATACAATCGGCATCATATATGTTTTTTTATTTTTATTTCTCTATTTGTAGTTGTTTATTTCTATTTGAAAATTTAAAAAGTTTGACATTCAGTACCAAAACTTTAGTTTGCGAAATTTTAAATCAAAATTTTTTTTAAGCAGTGAAATGGACAATAGATCTACTCAAGTTCTTTCATTGCCACACGATTTGAAACGAAGAAAATTCATTGATCTCAAGGAAGCAAAGAGAAATTCGGGTCCACGAAAGACTAGTAAAAAGAAAAAAATATTGGGTGTTGGGAGAACTTGAACTTCAATTGCCAACTTTATTATTTATAAAAATTTAAAAATAAGACTGTTTTTTGTAAAGCAATATCAAAAAGTGATCGACTAATAGTAACATTATCTAATGAGGGTGAACACAGTTTTGAGTTAATTTCATTGAATTTTTTTTTTCATGTTATTTTAAAAAATTTTTTTTTTAAATAATTTTTTTTTAACAATTATAAAAATTTGCCATTCTTCTTTATGGTACTAAAATATGAAGTTTACAAAATTTTGAAATGACAAATTTGTTGTCCGCCTCAGATCGGGATGCATTTGGTTGAACCAAATTTGTTCAAAGACTTCTCCGTTAGCCTGTTCAAATTTTTTGCTGATCAAACAATTTTGGAGAACACTAGTTGTATTGACAACAAGTACCGTTGTCTCACCCGCCACTTCTGGGAAAGTTTTCCGAAAGCATTTTCGACAACCCTCCTTGCTTTGGATAGTCTCTTATTGAAATTTTCCTTCCGTTGATCATTTCTTGCCTGATGTTAATATAAAAAATCGCATTATTATGCATACATATATACATATATGTATTTCAGATTGACATTTACTCACCTGACGGTATGGAAAAGGTCTCATGAGATATTGCCTGCCAACCGTCTATCGCTGAGAATATCCATTAGTCCAGCTTCAAATATTTGTGCCATAGGATAGGCTAAAATCCCACCTTCGCTATTTTTTCCATAGCCCCCGATGTCGACACAAATGAATTTTTAAGAAAATTAAAAATTTGTTCAAATAACAAAAATGATTTGAACCAGTTTTGTTCGGGTACTTGATGGTAACATGCTTTCCATAACGGCTCCCAATCAAGTTTGGAAACTGCCAAACCGTTTTTCCCAAATTTCCGAATTTGGTATCGGCATGTAAATATTTCCCATATTTTTGCATATGGCTTTATAGTCTAAGAGCTGGAAGCAAATTTTTGGAGTGGAGTGATAACCAAAAATAATGCACATGTATGTGTTGATAGACGCACCATTATATCAGATTCAACCGTCTGGCAGGTTTCTTTTTCAGCCGGGGGCGGGGGTGGGCGTTCGAAAATGGTAATTTTTCAGATTTTGAGGTCGAAGTGATAACCACATAAACGATACATCCAAAAATCAGAAAAATTCCCCTGATTACAAAAAACTCGGTCCCAGACGATTTGGTTTCAGCCTACTGCTTGCCAGACGCATTTTAACACTTTTCAAGTGCATTTTTCAGCTCAAAACACTAATAACTGTTTTCCTATTACATATAACCAAGAAAGTGGTACGCCAAATAATAAATAATACTTTCAAAAAAGTGTATTTCAGATGATTTAGTTTCAGCCTACTGCTTGCCAGACGCACTTTAACATTTTTTTAAACGCACTTTTCAACTTAAAGTATTGATAACTTTTTTCTTATCACATGTAACCAAGAAAATGGTACGCCAAAAAATCACAAAAGTTCCCCCGACTACAAAAAAGCGTGTCCAAAAGGATTTGGTTTCAGCCTTCTGCTTGCCAGACGCATTTCAACATTTTTCAAATGCATTTTTCAATTTAGCTGATAACTTTTTTTTTATCACATTTAACCAAGAAAGTGGTACGCCAAAACATCAGAAAAATTCCCCTAATTACAAAAAACTCGGTCTCAGAAGATTTGGTTTCAGCCTTCTGCGTGCCAGACGCATTTTAACATTTTCAAGTGCATTTTCAGATGAAAGCACTAATAACTTTTTTCCTATTACATATAACCAAGAAAGTGATACGCCAAAAAATAAAAAAAGTTACCCCGATTTAAAAAAAGTGTGTCCCAGACGATTTGGTCTCAGCCTACTGCTTGCCAGACGCTCTTTAACATTTTAGTAAAATGCATTTTTATACTTAAAGTACTGATAACTTTTTTCCTATCACATATAACCAAGAAAGTGGAATGCCAAAACATCAGAAAAGTTTCGCTGATTACAAAGACGCATTTTAGGTTAAGCATATTTATCAAATTGAATGAAAATCAAAAATTTCATTTAAATGAAATACTACAGCAATTATTCATTCAATATGATAAACATGCTTAAGCTAAAATGCGTCTGGCAAGAAGAAGGCTAAACCAAATCGTCTTAGACCGACTTTTTTGTAATCAGCGAAACTTTTCCACTTTCTTGGTTATATGTGATAGGAAAAAAGTTATCAGTTCTTTAAGTATAAAAAAGCATTTTACTAAAATGTTAAAGATCGTCTGGCAAGCAGTAAGCTGAAACCAAATCGTCTGGGACCGAGTTTTTTGGAATCAGGGGAATTTTTCTGATTTTTGGATGTAGATATCGTTTATGTGGTTATCACTTCGACCTCAAAATCTGAAAAATTACCATTTTCGAACGCCCACCCCCGCCCCCGGCTGAAAAAGAAACCTGCCAGACGGTTGAATCTGATATAATGGTGCGTCTATCTACACATACATGTGCATTATTTTTGGTTATCACTCCACTCCAAAAATTTGCTTCCAGCTCTTGGTCTATAAGAATGCCCATCAGTTTTACCTTGAGCACAGCTTCGGGCGTACAGTCTAGTATAGATATTCTTATTTTAGTCGCACTACACGTATGTGGAATGCTTTACCTGGCTCTGTATTACAACTACATTACGAATTACAAAGGTTCAAAAGCAAGGTGTATCGGTGTATCCTATTCAATCCTCTCCTATTTTCCTAAGCTCACACTGTGCTCTATAACATTATAAGGGTGGTCATAACCCATTGATGTGTGGCTTATTATAAAACAAACAAAAATTTGTCTATGGTACTCAGGTGCAATAAATTAAAAAAATTTAAATATTTATTCTTATCACATCAGTCAAAAAATTAAAAGAATTTTTCAAAACAAACCTTATTATTTGTTATTATTTATTATTTTAATTTTTTATTGTCAAAAAAAAAAAAAAAAACAATATCATTGTTTGAATTTAAATTTTAATTCATTACAGTTAAGAATAATGAAATTGTCAATTTTACTATATTCCAATTCCATCTGCCGGGCTGATTTGTGAATCTAAACCATCCAGGGCATACAGAAAAATTCATTTAAATCGTTCAAGCCGTTTAGGAGGAGTTCAATTACATACACACGTACAGCAGAATTATATATATAAAGAAGATAAATATATTAAACAACAAATAACAAATATACAACTAACAAAAACTATTATATATTTGCGGGCATAAGTATTATTTTCTTGTGATTCTTGTGCAATTCTAGTTGCGTTGCTTTTGGCATCTCTTCGTCTTTTATCGGTCCAAATCTGGTTCAATAAGAAAAAATAAAGAAAACGTTTCAAAAGGAATTTAAGACTTGCCTTTCGCCAGCCACTGGTAGTTCGATATGGAGGCCCTAGGTTGTTGAGTTCTATAGTGAGGGAATTCCAAAATTCCTTGGCTGGCCCATTACCTCTTCCCATTCCCATGGCCACAATATTCGCATTGGCTTCGACAGCCGAAATTAGCGCTTCAAACTGCCTTTTGTTTGTCAGTTTTCTGTAAATAAGTGTGAAGCAGTAACAATAAAAAAAAAAGTCTTACTTACCTTTCCATTTTTTTTTATTATAGTTAAGTATTAAATATTCAATAGCAATAATATTGAGATACCTGTATTGGGGAAAAGAAAAAAATGCATTTATAAAAATTAATATGTTTATTTTAATGAAAACAAAACAAAAACATTGAACACTTAGTTACGCAAATTTTATAATTTTTGTTTGGAGACGCGTTTCAGAAATATTATTCCATCTTTCATTTAAATGAAATTTTTGATTTTCATTGAATTTGATAAACATGTTTAAGTTAAAATGCGTCTGGCATGGAGAAGGCTGAAACCAAATCGTCTGATACCAACTTTTTTGTAATCAGAATAAATTTTCTGATGTTTTGGCATACCACTTTCTTGGTTATATGTGATAGGAAAAAAGTTAGCATTACTTTTAGTTGAAAAATGCATGTTACTTAAATGTTAAAGAGCGTCTGGCAAGCAGTAGACTGAAACCAAATCGTCTAAGACACACTTTTTTGAAATTAGGGTAACTTTTTTTATGTTTTGGTGTACCACTTTCTTGGTTATATGTTATAGGGAAAAAGTTATTAGTGCTTTAAGCTGAAAATGCACTTAAAAATGTTAAAATGCGTCTGGCAAGCAGAAGGCTGAAACCAAATCGTTTGGGACCGACTTTTTTGTAATGAGGGGAATTTTTCTGATATTTGGATGTATCGTTTATGTGGTTATCACTTCGACCTCAAAATCTGAAAAATTACCATTTTCGAACGCCCACCCCCGCCCCCGGCTGAAAAAGAAACCTGCCAGACGGTTGAATCTGATATAATGGTGCGTATATCTACACATACATGTGCAATATTTTTGGTTATCACTCCACTCCAAAAATTTGCTTCCAGCTCTTGGTCTATTACATATGTACTTCAATTACGATTTAGCTAACAATCTCAAACCCGACTCTGAAACTGTAGCCAACTGTAATAAAACTATCGCCAGTTGGAAGATATCTGAAATAAAGGAAATAATAATAATCATAATCTTTTAGTTAATGGATTTTTTTTTTCTTTTGTCAGGTGTTGAAGTTAAAAAGAATTGGAAGAATTTAAGAGATGGCTTTTCGAGATACCTAAGAGGAACTAAAACAACTACTGGTCAAGCTGCAAAATCAGGAAGAAAACGGCAGATGGAGTTTTTTACTCCTTGCATGAAGTTGACTTGATGTTTTTGCATTCGCACAAACCGTAAAATAGTTTCCAAAAAGAAGGCAGGTCAGAACCGTAATGCTGGTATTTCAAATAATAGCAGAACAAGAGTTAGGACATGTGGAAGAACAAGAAATTCCTAGTGAAGATTAAAAAATCAACAAAAACTTCTTAAAACATTCATGCTACATTTAAAATTAGTAAATACATACGTTGCTAATCTTACCTAAGTGCTATTGTTAGTCTTTCTTCTGGTGATATTGCTTCGCAAGTTGCTTCGATAGTTGGTGTCATTTTTCTTCATATCCGCCTTAATTTAGTTTAAGATCTCTTCAAAACACTCCAGCGGCATTCTAAAATATTTAAAAAATCGTATAGCGTCCTTTCGCAACTCCGGCGTCAATGTTTTGAACTCCCCTTCTCTACGGTCCATGTTCATGTCGTGAACCGATTTTCTGTTTTTTTTTGTCTGGTGGAAAAATTAATTAAATTACATAATTATAGTATTTATTTTTGCTGATTTTAAACAAATGAAAGCAAACCTTAAATGTTCTTCGCAAAAACAGCAAAGTTTCTTCTTCGTCCGATGAGGAGCACATTATTTCAAAAATGTATTTTTGTGTAATGTATTTTCTTGGACGTTCAGAATTTTTTTTAAATTTTATGCTTGCTAATGCCAAAAATATCACCAAGGCTACCAAGTTTACTCTACTTGTAAAGTTGTATATGTGCAGTCATGTAGCCGATAGCCGTCGTCGTCGGTCGCGTCCTATGCGTTTCTTGAATTTCTCATAATAATGGCTACCGAGGAATGGTAGTTAGTTGACCAATTTGTTTGGAATTATGCAAAACTTACTTCACACGATTGGCATAGGTGATAGGTGTTAACACAAGTCTTCATTTTGGCAATAAATCCAGGTATTCTATTCTGGTACACAGCTCCTTTCGTTTTTCCTTGAAGAAAAGTTAGATTATAACAACCAATTAGTCTTTATATATATTTAATATACATTATATGTACGTGCATAAAGAAAAATGTTTACTGCATACTTACTTTCATTATTCTTCGTTTTTGAGAAGTTAATTAATACTCCCGGCGAATATATTTAGTGCGACGAACAAAAATTTTTTAAATAAATACACACAAATCACAAATGTCAAAAATGAGTTGCTTTGTCGCTGCAAAAAAAAAAAACGCCTCGGTGTGGGTATGAATAAATAAATAAATAATTAAATAGGGTGGCGCAACAGAGCGAGGTGCCCCTGGGCCTAGCGCATTTCTCACAACCATGCCTTGTGAGGGAATGGATGGGTGGGTATACTAACGTTTTATCGCCGCACCCAGAGCGGCGCGTTGTCACAAGTCACAACTGCAAAAGCCGTTGCCGCAACGGCAAAGTCTTTGGTTTGGGAGAACCTTAAGCATCACGCTATACAGACAAAGGTAAAGAATGCCACCTGGTGGATTTCTGTTATTTCATTTGTTTACAACTCGCTTTAACGATCACTGCTCTAATGGTATTTTTCTTTTTTTTTTTTTTGATTTGCGGTTTTTAAGAAGTATTAAAACGAAGGGGTTACCTCTTCCTTCATACCACACGGTAAAACCAAAAATTCTTATTGGCAAAGGTAACTGCAAGCTTGGCGTTCCATTGAAATTTTTTGAAGGTAGTTGGCTAGGATCAAAGACAACGAAAACGCGATTAGGTTGGTGCGTACCTACATCCTACATGGACCTGAAAATGAAAACAGTAGTGCCAATGAAAATGTTAAGTTTGTATTAAATATATTTCAAACCCAAAGCGACACAGATCTCCACCAACTCGTATCAGCCAAATGGTATCAGCAGAAGAGAAGCTAGCTCTGATTATTCCTCATTTTTGAGGAAACATGATGTGTTCGAGTCAGAAATCATTTTGAAGTTGGTCTGTTGTGGAAGTTCAATAAATATATGTATATCTACTGCCTGACAGTTATCGCATGGCACTTCATCGTTTTGAAATACTAGATCGAAAAATTCAGAGAGATGTTCAACTGAGTGGAAATTTAAGTGAACAAATATCCGCAGTTTGCTGGCGAAAGGTTATGCTAAATAGTTATCGGCATATGAGTTGAATGCTAATAGACATCCTGCATTTAAGCCAACCTGGAATTTGTATTCAAATTCAATTGCTTACATTTGTTGCTGCAGTGTCATATCTCAGAGTTGAGTAGGGAAACAAAATTGAAACATGGTAATAGCGAAAACCATAGTAGCACTTCGACGGCCATTTGCCATCCCTAGGCTTGAACTACAATCTGCTGTACTTGGAGTGCGGCTTATGAACTCTATTTGTAATTCGCAGTTTTTCCATTAGTCAAAGGTTCTTATGGTCTGGCTCTAAGACTGTGCTATGTTGGATTAAGCACGTACTTGGTGTCATCAGTCAATGATCTAATTTTTAGACTCCAGCACTCGTTACATCAGAGAATAGAAGTAATCATGAGGGTGGTGGTATCTGGTATTTTCAAATCTGTAACAAAAATTTATGGTATAAATATTTTAATAGAATATTACAAGGTTTGCATTAAAAAATATTGAGGCAGAATAAAATAACGGATCTATCTAAAAATCCAGAGGCGATTTATTTGACTTAAAAAAATCCACTGTAGCATTGAAAAAAAAAAAATTGCAGAGGGCATGGACGTCAAAAGCAACATTTGCATCCTGTTTTTGATTCAAAAGCAGATAATTTTTAGTTGAATAACGTCAAGTTAAATCAAAGGTGAGTTCCTACAATTATCCTTTACTTAAAAAAAAGTAACAAAAAGTATTATTTGCAGAAATGGAAGACGCAAGAAAAAAGAAAAAAATCTGGTCAGTTTTTTGGTGGAGTTGCAAGCGGAATGCATAGAAAGCCTGAGGGGAAATACAAATAATAACCATATTTATGTGTACATATAAGGAAAAGGCGGATTGTTAAATATCGCCCAAACGTCTTCACTCCAGAAGAAATGAAAGTGAAGATACATAACTTGACCAACAAGTATAAGTATGCATTTTCTTACGAATGCTTTCAGAATTATAAATTTAATTTTTCATAGAAAAGAAAAATGTTTCATTGGTCCTTCGGTTAGCTCATCTTCGGATTGGAGGTTGTACCAAAGAATCCTTGGCATTTTGGGAGACTTCCGGCTTCTCAATTTAGAGGACGTAATTGAAGACAGCCGTCTCTCAGGTAAAAGATTTTAAGGATTTATTTTATGCATATTTATAATGAGAAGTAGGTACTCAAAAATTCAATTTCAACCACTTATTCATGCTCCGCAGAACCTGAAGATACGGAGCCCCAGCTTCAGCTTCAACGTCTTCAAAGGCAACAATAGAAGGTCGATCTACGGTTGTAAAATCCAGAAAAAAAAAATCCGTAGAAGATGAAATTGACCGCAAAATTAAAGGTCTGATTGAGCATATCACTCAATCAGATAAAGATTCTGCTGAAAGCATAAAGAGGCTTGACGAGACACAATAACTGTAATTATAAAATTTAAGAAAAGCTTAAGAATTAAAAATAGAAAAAAAATTTAAAATTCTTGGTCAATCGTAAAAAGGAACATTCTAAGATTTCTCTTAACTGCACTTTTTATAATTTATTAAATAATTAAAAATTTTCAAGATGGAAAAAGCCAAAGGAAATAGCCGAAATAGTAAAAATAAATTCTTCAAAAGTTCAACACATTATTGAACGATATGTGCGTGAAAATCGCGTTGTGAATAAAGGAAGGAAAGCCCCGAATAAAATATTTTCCGATAGTGACTGCCGATGGATACTGAGAAAAGTGAAGGAAGATCCAACGTTAAGTGCACCGAAATTGGCAGAGGATGCAAAGAGATAATTGGGGGAAAAAAATGTAGTGCTGAAACAAATTGGAAAAAAGTCTAATATAAATACAATTTTCGGCTGTACCAGGACAATGATGTTATGCAACCACCTGGCGCCTGCACAGTCACCAGACCTGAAAGCCATTGAAAATTTATGGTTTACACTTAATATAAATAGGCTTGTCAAAAGCACAATAGCTGTAAATAAAGCAGTTCTGGAAAAGCTAAATAACAATAAAAAATAAAAATAAAAAATAAAAATGTTTTTGAAACACATTAAAAAAAGAAACTAATTAATTAATGGTAATCAAAAAAATACGCTAAATGTCTCATAATTATTGTATTCTTATAGTTGTTGCGCTATGGTTTTGGTCACCCATTTGAGTCGTGTGATGAGGTTGTTCGTTTTCAGGATGTTGGAGTGTTGTTACACCATTGCAAACGCAACATAATTCGATAGTAAATAGGATATTATCCTCACAGATCATGACCTTTTCCAATTCTCCGAAATCTCGCATCTAAATGACCAAAGCGCTCTCTTCAACTCTTCGACACTTGGATAATATATAATTGAAATTGTTTTCTTCAAATGAAGCAGATTTTGAGGGTGAGGCTTCATTAAGGAATCAAAAAGTCTGAATGCTGAGTCTCGACTTAAGACGACGGGCACATCAACATCGCACAGAGTTTTGGACATTTCTTTCTAAATTGGATCCTGTGTCCCTGTTCTGTAACTATCGCCTCGGCGATAAACGCTGGAAAATAGAACGAAATTCTATGAATTTAGTAGGATTTCGTTCCATTTTCCACCGTTAATCGCCCGCTTTTATCGAGGCGATAGTTACAGAACAGGGGCACTGGTGTCGCTGTCGAACATATAATAAATTTTTTTTTATGATTGACGAGCACATCAAGAGGTTATGACTACCCTTATAATGTTATAGAACACAGAGCGAGCATTTAGGAAAACAGGAGAGGATTTGAAAGGAGACATCGATGCAGTTGCTTTTGAACCTTTGTTAATCGTAATGCAGGGGAAAAACCGGGCTTTGCTCGTTTAGAATCCTGTAACTCAACGTTTGATGGAAGAGCGAACTAAGTGACGACTCAACCCTGCTTACGGTTTCGCAGCTAAGTCACGCAAAGATTTAGATCGTTTACTAAATCTTTTGTTATGGGATTGGCAAATACCAGGCTCGAGAAAAACTCTTTGGGAAGGACGACTCTTTAAAGCTGAAATCAAAATCAATGCTAATGATCTACAGTGGAAGACCAAGATATGCTTTACTCCGCCCATCTATCATCCAAATGTCACTCCCCCTTCTGAGCGCGTTTGTTCCAGTTTAATCGAGCTTTGGCCTGATCATGGAATCAAGCAAATACTGTTTAGTTTTCAGTCTTTTATAGAATATCCCAACCCAGATTCGCCAAAAAACTCATAGGCTGTTCACATCTATTTGCAAGATTGTTCTGAATTGAAGTACATAGAGTAGTTTTCTTTTTGCAAAATTCTTTCACACGCTATTTTTAAATCAGTGAATGCAATTTCAGGACAAATTATGGAAATGTTTAGCTGGAAAGCAGGGAATCTATTTTATAGTCAGTAATCGTTCAATCGCTGACTAGAAATCGATTCAAAAAGTTCAGAAACATTTATTTCGTGAATTGAACTCGTAGTTTCTCGGCGGCAACAAAGCCCGACTACAGTAATCCCCGGATAAATACCCCCCGCTTAATTGCGTTACCCGTTTAATTGACCTGAATCCTAGGCAAAAAAAAGATCACATAAGAAATATACATAACATTTCCCGTTTAAATGCATTCTCGTTTAATTGCGTTTCCCGGTTAAATGGTCCAAAAATCAAAACTCTTTTTTCAATTTTTAAGCAAAATTGCCCGGTTAATTGAACGAAAAAAACCAAATCATTGAAATCACTTTTTGCTTACACCTTAAATGAAATCAAAAGCTAGTTTGGTAGCACTTTTACGTGCCGCAAATTGTCAAATTGACATAACTCAAATCATTTATTATTGTGATGTTTCATCAAAGTTTAAGGACTTGAAAATTGCATAGTTGTACGTAATTACAGGTACGTTTTAAATAAAACTGCTCTGATGAGTGCATATGTACATTGAATATATTTTATTTTGAATACTCGATACGGAAATGAATAAAAATAAGAAGACATCTCTTTCTTTGGCACAAAAGTTAAGAGTATGTGCAGAAGCGACGGAGTTCAACAAAACGGAGATATGTGCCAATTATGGATGCAGCCATTCAACACTGAATAGAATCCTTAAAAACCGCAAAACCATACTTGAAAAGTCGAAGACTCATACCTTAATAACCAAAAGATTCAGAAGTGGAGCCTGTCCTGAAGTGGAGAGAGCGATTTCAATGTGGTTTAACCAAATGAGAGCGTACGGAGCCATAGTTTCCGCGAATATGGTTATGGAGAAAGCAAAGCAGTTTGCAATACAAATGAAAAAAGACTTTAACCCAACTGCAGGATGGTTATGGCGTTGGCAAAAACGGGAAGGAATTTCTATAAGAAAAATGCACGGAGAGGGTACTTCTGCTGATGTAAGGGGTGCCGATGAATATTTAAGCGAAGTTTATCCAAATTTGATTAAAGATTATACATCTGACAACATTTTCAACGCCGACGAAAGTGGTTTATTTTACAAAGCATTACCAACATCATCTCTTAACAAAAAAGGACAACAAATAAGTGGATTTAAAGTGCAGAAAGAACGTTTAACCCTACTTTTTATTTGCAATGCTACCGGTAATTACAAGAAAGTGATCGTAATAGGAAAATTCAAAAATCCTCATTGCTTTAAAAACAAAACCTTGCCATTAAAATACTATTCCCAAAAAAAAGCATGGATGACGCAGGAACTGTGGAATAAAGTGATGGTTTCACTAGATGAAGAAATGACAAGTCAAAACCGGAGAATCGTTTTGTTTCTAGACAATGCGTCGTCTCACAAGACAACGACCGTCTTAAAAAACATTGATTTACAGTTCCTACCATCGAACACAACTCCAATCGCACAACCACTTGACCAGGGAATCATCCACTGCTTCAAATCCTACTACCGACAAAATATAATACGAAAGCAAATTTCTGCAGTAGAGAGAGGACACACTGTTATTGAGTTTGCCAAATCAATCAATATATTCAACGCATTGCACATTATTAAACATGCTTGGTGGATGGTGAAACCCAGTTCTATATCAAACTGCTTCAAAAAGGTAAAAATATTTAACTTATAAATAATTATTTTATTTTAAGTACAAACATACTATGTACTTTATTTTCACAGGCAAGGTTCATTTTTGAAGATGTAGATAAAGAAGCAGAAGATTGTCAAATTGAAGATGTACCATGTAATAACTTGGAAGACCTCCTCAGCCGTGAAGTTATTAATGACAAGTTTCAAAATTACGTTCAGTGTGACGACAACTTAATATGTTGTGGCCAGGCTACTGACGAAGACATTATTGATGAAGTTTTGCGAGAAGATGTGTTAGAAGACGATGAGGTAACAGGTGGAGGAAACGATGAAGTTGAAAATACTCCTTCCATTCAAGAAGCATTAACTTCATTGAACAATCTTCGCAAGTACTTATTAAGTGATAGTGCATTTACATCTGAATTGGAAAGTATGGAAGAGTACATTCTAAGCAAACTGTGTAAGAAAGCAATGCAGGCGAGAATTACAGATTTTTTTACCATGGAGTAATGTTCCGTTTGCTAAACATTGTTTAAAATTGCTAAAAATTGTTCCTTTTAAACCACTCAGACTGATATTGTTTTGTTTTTTATGTTTTACCGTTTTTTTGTTAATTTTTCGTAATAAACTTTTGATTTTAATTGAAAAGACTCTTCTTGACTTTTTTGCCTTACTAGTATGTTAAAAAAAAATCGCTTTATTGCGTTTTCATTTCAATTAAGCGGGGTTTTTCTAAATGGGACAGCAGATCAATTAAGCGGGATTCTTTTAATTGCGTTCCCCGGTTAAATGCGTCTAAAGTTGTGCATTTAAGGTGACGCAATTAACCGGGGAGCACTGTATAGTTTTTTATTGAATTTTTATCCATTTGCCTAGAGTGTTTTAAAAAACTCCGTTGTCGAACTCCAGCGAGAACTTTCACCCACACAATTTTCCAATTCCACTGAGCTAGAAAGGTTGTTGAGGGTATGTTCCAAGACTTAACCAGTTCTTCAGTCGAGGTCAGACCCCTCCCTTAAGAAATGAGACTATCTGAAAATTGAAAACAATACTTCTAGACATATTCCCAGTTATTCTACTACATATTCTGCTTTATATTATCCAAAGGTAGCATTTATATGGCCAGTTGGTGCGATGGAGATTGTAGGAGAAGTAGAGACAAATGGTTGAAACTTTTTAGAAGAACTAAGCATTCCATATTCGGGTGGTGCGACTGAAATACGAATCTCTATACTTGACTGTACGACCGAAGTTGGCTCAATGTAAAACTGATGAGCATTCCTGGCGAGGCGGGTGTTGCGGTTAAAATGTTTCAGGGGAGGAATGCAGCTGACTATTTCACTAGAACACTGTTTGTAGAAAAAGCGATAAAAGAGACTGAGATAAGTGACGTTTCGACGATGTCCAAGAAAATCAGTCGATTCTGCGATTGAACTATCAGCTATCAATCTCAACGCTCTGTTTTTTACCCTATCAAGTAGGTGTAAAGATGTTTGAGGAGCACCTGACCAGATATGAGAGTTATACTCCAGTTTTGAGCGGATGAAGGCCTCATAAATTGTAGCCAGATCAGAAGGGATGAAGAGCTTCCTGCATCGTCTTAAGAAACCTAAGCATTTTGCAGCACCCCAGACTTCTTACACTGACAAACAGTGGTCTGTAACTCCTAGATCAAAAAATTATTAATAAATTAAAAAAAAACCAATTACATACCGATAATAATCAACCACGGCAAGCAAAACCGTTGAATACCGTCCTTTATATAATTATAATAGTTTGCAGCTTTTTGCGCACAAGATTTAATTTCAATTTGACAACCATCTGATAAATATAGTACCTACAAAAAATTTTATTTTTCAATAACAATTTTTTAAATATTTTTATATTGCTATGAATACTATTAGTTATTGTTAGTGTTAGGAAAATAAAAAATGATTTTGTGTACCGATGCACATTAGTTTTAAATTTATGAAGAATGCAATCAGAGTAAAAAATATTTTCCTACCTTTAGCTCCAAAGAAATGAGGGAAACCAAGTTTTTCGATTCCTTTAAAATTTTCGGCAGTATTTTCTGAGGATATGCGTAGATGTACTTTGGTTTGGGATCATTCCAAACTTCTTCATAGAATGTCTTTACCTTGATGCACATGGTCGATATAGCCACACTTTTTAGAGCTGAAACTGTCCTGAGCTCCGCAGAAGAACCAAGTGCCAGTGCGTACATTGCAATAGCTTCTATTTTCATTAAAGGAGTAAACTTCCTGTAGTTTCAATCTCGTTTTGCAAATGTTTTTAGCTGTTCGCACAAAACATCAAAAGTTTGCCCACACATTCGGAAGTGCGTTATCATCGTTATTCTTGACTTCTTTTTCCCAAAAAATTTCTATTTATTTATTATCTGCAAATATATACATAAATTAAGAAATATGTATTTAAAAAAAGAATTTAAAGGAACCCTACTTTTGTCCACTGCTTGTTCTGTATTGATTTCCGGATTACGTTACGCAATTTTTCTAGTTTGAACATTGCTAAAACTGATTTTTTCTTTTGACGAGCGTATAACTCCAGCAAGTTTACATACATTTCCTTGAGTGCCTTCGCCAAGAAGTTCTAAGTTCTTCTACGTCCATTGTTTTATTTTGTTTTTTGGCACCTCACTAGAAAACCTTTAAAAAAAAATAATAAATGGAAGAGATACAAATTTACAAATATAAATATTTCAAAAATGCATACGCTGTCTGGTATGAATTCCTCATTTTAGATCGTTATTCTTTGATTGAAAAAAATAAGTCAGCGGTTCTGGCTATAAATCCAAACGCGGAGAGCCAGACAGAATGCAGGGCCATCTTTCTTCGTATTATGTCATGTTAAATGAGTTATGAACTTTTTCTGTACAATCTTAAGAAAAGGTTTTGAAAGTTCTGAGGAATTAGAAAAAAAAATTATTTAAAACCGTGCCGTGGAAGACATTGAGCAAAGAACCAAAACAAAACAAGGCAAAGCGACGTCTTCGAGAAGTTTCAGGGTGATGTTCGCCTGGTGCGCATAAGCTCAAACAAATGCGTGCAGGTGGTTTAAACTTTAAAATTAGCCCATTAATCGATTCATGTAATAAAAGTCCATTCAATTTAGAGTTCCTTAAGAAATGACGTAATCAATTGACTACAAAAAAAGGATATGTTTGAAGAACGTTAAAGGGCTAATTTTTCTTTGAAGTCATCACTACTAAGCAGGAAAACCCAAAAGTTAATTGCGTTTAGATGAAGACAGCCAGTATTTGAGATCAGTTTTTGAAATCTGTAACCAAAAAATTATGACATAAACAATGAGGTGTTTTAAAAATATTGAGGCAAAATTAAATATGTATGTAATTTATCTAAAAATCCAGAGGCGATTTTAGTATTGTAAAAAAAGAATTCATTTTATTTGAGTCTAAAAAAATCCACTGTAGCTTTGAAAGAAAAAAAAAAATAATAATTGTGGGCGGAATGCATAGGAAGCCTCAGGGGAACTACAAAAAATAACCATATTTATAAGGAAATGGCGGATTGTTTTAGAGATCGCCTAGGCATCTTCACTCCAGAAGAAATACGAGTGAAGATACATAATTTGACCAATAAGTATGTACTTTCTTACGAATGCCTTCAGGATTTTATATTATTATTATTTTTTCATATAAAAGAAAAAAGCTTGATTGGTCCTTCGGGTGGCTCACCTTCGGATCGGAGGTTCTACCAAGGAGTCCATTGCATTTTGGGAGACTTCCACCCCTCAGGTAAAAGATTTCAAAGATATATTTTATGCATATTTATACTGAGTAGTACTCATCAATTCAATTTCAGCCACATATTCATGCCCCGGAGAACCTGAAGATACGGAGCACCACCTGCTTCAACGTCGACAAAGACAACAGTAGAAGGTCGATCTATAGAAGTAAGATCCAGAAATAGAAATTCTAAAGGAGATGAAATTGACAGCAAAATTAAAGGTCTGATTGAGCAAATCACACAATCAGAAAAAGATACTGCTGAAGGCTGAAGAAAAAGCTTGATAAAAATAAAAAATAAAAAATTGTTTTTGAAACATAATTGAAAAAAAATTTTAATTAGTATATCGTAATGAAGAACATACCTAAATGTCTCATAATAGCACTTCTTAAAGTTGTTGCGCTATAGTCTTGGTAACCCATTTCAGTCGTGGGATGACTGATGAGGTTGTTCGTTGTCAGAGCTGTTGGAGTCTTGTAACCATTGCGTGTTTATTTGGTCATTGTGTTCGGTTAAGAAATTAGACAAAACAAAAAATAATTTGATAAATGGGATATTGTCCACACTGTTATCAAGGCCTTTTCCAATTCTCCGGAATCTCGCTTTTAAAGGACCAAAAGCGTTCTCTACAACACACACTTGGCACTTGGATAATTAGTGCAGTCAATGAAGCGAAAAATAGGGCCTTACCTCCGAATTTGTTTACTGTGAACCGATTTGCATGAAATTTTGGAATTAGGCTCATCTCACCCTTAACTTCAAAAGTGAAAATGATTTGAACACCGCCACCACCCTGGGGGTGGCTGCCACCCCTTTTCGGGGGTGAATTTTTTTTCTTCAAAATAACCTCGGATATCGATAAAACTCCTAATTTTAAGCAAAAAATCAAATATAAAGTTTTTCTTTAAGTACAATACTTTTCGAGTTATTGGCAATTGAAAATTCGCAATTTTTTCACGTTTTTCATCTATTTATTGCAAATATCTCCAAACTATACGTTTTATCGAAAATTTTATAAAGAACAAATTTGTAGCAAGTAAAACAATTAACAATTTGGTTGTTTATAAAGTATTCTAAGAAGAATATTAAGCTAGATATAAAAAACCAAAGCCATTTTTTATTTTGTCTGAAATTTAATCGTTGTGGTCAATGCCATTTAGCGGCGAGCAGATGCATTTTATGCATTCTAACACCAAAAGATGTTTTGTAGTGCTTGAAATAAGCTTTAAAATAAGCACTATTAAAAGTCTTTTGCACGTAAAATAAGTGAGCTGAAGTGCAAATAAAGAGAGCATCTAATGTTTTTTTCTTTTAAATCAATGAGTTTTTGGACCATAACTACTTCAATTTTCATGCTAGCACAACTTATAAAAAACCATTGTAAAGGTAATTTAGAGAGCTACAACATGCTTTATGGCAATATGTAGTAAACAACCTTTTGCTAAAACGGTGAAGGGTTAAATTACTTAAGAGAGGCTGCGATTGCGCTGCCACGCGCTCTTTAAACAATCATATCTCCGTCAATTTTTGTCTGACAGAAAAAACTAAAAAACCAAATTGTTTGTCAGAAAAATACCTAAATTTTTTATTCTAACACTTTTATACGTATCTGTCGTCATTTTTGAGATGTTATGAAAAAAGTGGGTTTTTTAAAAATTTTTAAATTTTTTATTTTTTTTTTTTAATCGTGACTTTTTTGAAAAATATGTGTCCTGAAGCATCCAAACTGATACTATCTATCAAACTCTTCATAACAGACTTAATTTTAGGCGGAATACGATTAAATTTAATTTTGGTGGAAATGGCACTTATGAAACCCATTGATTTAAAAGAAAAAAACATTAGATGCTCTCCTTATTTGCACTACAGCTCACTTATTTTACGTGCAAAAGACTTTTAATAGTGCTCATTTTAAAGCTTATTTCAAGCACTACAAAACATCTTCTGGTGTTAGAATGCATAAAATGCATCTGCTCGCCGCTAAATGGCATTGACCACAACGATTAAATTTCAGACAAAATAAAAAATGGCTTTGGTTTTTTATATCTAGCTTAATATTCTTCTTAGAATACTTTATAAACAACCAAATTGTTAATTGTTTTACTTGCTACAAATTTGTTCTTTATAAAATTTTCGATAAAACGTATAGTTTGGAGATATTTGCAATAAATAGATGAAAAACGTGAAAAAATTGCGAATTTTCAATTGCCAATAACTCGAAAAGTATTGTACTTAAAGAAAAACTTTATATTTGATTTTTTGCTTAAAATTAGGAGTTTTATCGATATCCGAGGTTATTTTGAAGAAAAAAAATTCACCCCCGAAAAGGGGTGGCAGCCACCCCCAGGGTGGTGGCGGTGTTCAAATCATTTTCACTTTTGAAGTTAAGGGTGAGATGAGCCTAATTCCAAAATTTCATGCAAATCGGTTCACAGAAAAAAAAATCGGACCTAAAATGCTTCATTGACTGCACTAAATACGTAATTGAAATTGTTTTCTTCAAATGAAGCAGATGTTGGCAAAAGATAAGGCTTCAAAGGAATCAGAAAGCCTGAATGATGAATATCCAATTAAGATGACGGACGCATCAACATCGCACAGTGTCTTAGACTTTCCTTTCAAAATTGGATCCTCGTGTCGCTGTTGAACATAGGCGAAATCATAATTTGTGAGTTATTGCAGAGCCCCAGACTTCTTACACTGACATACAGCAATCTGTACATATTAGATCAAAAAATTATTGTTACATTTAAGAAAAGGCAACCATTACATACCGATAATCAACCACGGCATGTAAGAGCGTTGAATATTATCCTTTATAATGAAAGTAGTCTAACAGCCTCTTGCGCACAAGGTTTAATTTCAATGTCACAACCATCTAAGAAATGTATTATTTTATTTTTTAGTATGAATTTTTTTAAATATTTTTATATAAGTTCTATAATCTATAAGTTGGTGTGAGGAAAATAAAAAATTAATGATTTAAATGAAAATACCACATTAGTTTAAAACACATTACACTTAAACACGCACATTAGTTTTAAATTTATGAAGATTGTAATGAATAAGCAAAAAATGTTTTCTTACCTTTAGCTCCAAAGCACTGAGCGAAACCAAGTTTTCCGAATCCTTTCATATTTTCAGCAATTTGTACTTGATATGCGCAGATGTACTTTGGTTTGGGAACCTTCCAAACTTCTTCACAGAATGTCTTTACTATGATGCACACGGTCGATATACCCACTCTAAATAGAGCTGAAACTGTCCTGTGCTCCGTAAAACAACCAAGGGCCAGTGCGTTTATATTGCAATAGCTTCTCTTTTCTTTAAAGAATAAACTTCCTATAGTTCGTCTTCGTGGCTCGTTTTGCAAATGTTTTTAGCTGTTTGCACAAAACACCATAAGTCCGCCGAGACATTTGGAAGTGCGTTTTGAAATAATCGTCATCATTATTCTTGACTTCTTTTTCCCAAAAATAACCATTTTCTTATCTGTAAATATAAAACATACCTACTAAGAAATCCTTTCCTTATATATATAAAATTTCCCTGTCACAATGTTAGTTACCGTACTCCTTCGAAACGGCTTTACCGATTTTTACCAAACTTTATATGCGTATTCAGTAGGTCTGAGAATCGGCTACTAATTATTTTCCAGACTTCAAAGTCATAAGGGCCATCTACCCTTAACATTGTTTCTTTGATTTACACTGTGACACGAGAACTTTATATATTAGATTTTACAGTCTCAGTGTAAATGTCATATCAACTACATACATATATATAAATGATAGATATAAATAAATATAAATCTAGAAATTTTCAGGCATTCTTGACAGTTTTGTGTGAACAACGCTTTAAATAAGTTAGACCCGAGCAACGCGGGATGGGTCAGCTTGTATATTTATATATAAAAAAAGAATAGATATAAAGGAACTCTACTTTTGTCCACTGCTTGTTGTGTATTGATTGATCCGAATTCCTTTGTCCTTTCCCTACGCAATTTTCTAGTTTGAAATATGCTAAAACTCGTTTTTTCTTTTGACGAGTGCATAACTCTTAGCGACGTCTTCGAGAAGGGCCTTATGCGTTCAGGACCTAATGCGTTCAGGTGGTTTAAACCAATGATCGGTATTTCTGTCACTTAGAGGTAGAGATAACAGGATGTCGCTTGGATGCCAAGCTCTGGGTAAAAGCACATCGTTTTCCTCACCCTTTTTCATCTTTTTGTTTAGATCACCAACAACTCTTTGTCCTTTTATGAATTTATTATTACTATTATTTTGTCTGTTGAAGGTTTTTAAAATACCAACTTGAGCACTCAGACGTCAGACCTAAATACCGGCCCATTGTACTACCAGTTAGCAACCTTCTATTTGTTTTAGCTTTCCAGATGTTCGGAGAAAAGTCAAAAGACGCTGTCATGATAAGGAGCCTAAGTTACCAGCTCTCACCATGTCTGCGCCAAGTATCTGTAACCTCATGCTAGAAAAAGCAGGACATTCACAGAGGAAGTGCTTTGCGGTATCTTCATCTTCTCCACAAGATTCACAGCGTGTAGTATCACTTAAGCCTAACATGTTTAAATGCTTGGCAAAAGAGAAGTGCCCGTTGAGCGCCGACAAAGCCAAAAAAGCTTTCTACAGTCTTTTCTGCTGCGGGATAGCAAAAATGTTGCAGTTTTCTTATTAACGTTGAGGAGCATACGGTTGGTCTGTCTGCCCTGCATCCACTGGAGGCATGCTATCTACGGTTGTGCTCTTCACATATCCAATCGTTGATTGAAGCTTTCTCTGAGGACGCTGGCAGACCTAGCGACGGTTCAGCTCCTGAGAAAGCTGTCTGAGTTCCTTGGCTAGCAAATAAATTTATTATAATCATTCAGTTATCTACAGCACAACACGCCTACTGTAAGGGAAAATCTGTAGAAACGGCCCTACACACCGTGGTACGCACTATAGAATATTCCCTCCATCACAAAGAATTCACTCTGGCCGCCTTCCTCGACATAGAGGGCGCCTTCAATAACGTCAGCAACTCTGCAATTACAAAGGCACTGACGAAACTCAAAGTAGATGGTTCTATAGTGGAATTGATAAATCTAATGCTAAAAAGCAGAAGAATCAACTGTACTCTAGGAAACTTCTCTACAAAGAGATCTGTCAGTAGAGGAACACCGCAAGGCGGAGTCCTATCCCCTCTTCTATGGAATCTAGTCGTCAATGAACTTCTAGTTGACTTAGAAGCTGAGGGATTCAAAGTGATTGCATATGCAGATGACGTCTCCATTGCGGTGTCTGGAAAACATGCTCACGTTCTCACGGACCTGATGCAGACCGCTCTAAATAAACTTATAAAATGGGCGGGAAAATGTGATCTAGGGGTCAACCCTCAGAAAACTGAACTCGTTCTCTTCACCAGGAAATATAAAATTCCTCAACTAATAACTCCATCAATAAATGGAATCTCACTTGCACTTTCAAACGAAGCTAAATATCTAGGTATAATCTTAGACAGAAAGCTAAATTGGAAAGCCAATATACAGGAAAGAATCAGGAAATCCACGGTAGCCTTATTTTCCTGTAAAAAAAGCCATTGGTAATAAATGGGGTTTCTCCCCCCAAATCACACACTGGCTGTACACCGCGGTCATCAGACCAATACTCACATACGGAGTAGTGGTATGGTGGACCGCTCTTGATAAAAGGACCTACTGCGATAATTTAAGCAAGGTCCAACGAACAGCCTGTTTGTGTATAAGCGGAGCTCTGAGATCAACACCTTCAGCTGCCCTAAATACACTTCTTAACCTCACACCACTAGATATCTTCAGCAAACAAATGGCTTCCAGTGCAGCCATTCGTATGAGAGCTATCTCCCAATGGACCGATAACAACATCGGTCATGCTACAATCCTGAATTTATTCGGATCAATACCATGCCACTCCGACTACACCATCCCCCAATTGGTTTTTGATAATAAGTTCCAAGTCTCAATCCCATCGAGAACAATCTGGGAAGACGAGGAATTTTTGAGAGATGATTCAATTCATTTCTATACAGATGGTTCAAAAACCGAAGAAGGGGTAGGCTGCGGGGTGTACTCCAACCGACTTAACTTAAGTCTCTCGTTCCGCCTTCCAAACCATTGTAGCGTGTTCCAAGCGGAAATTCTGGCGATCAAAGAGGTTCTATCATGGCTAAAAGAAAACGTGATATCCTCAACGAATATCCGGATTTTCTCAGATAGTCAAGCAGCCCTCAAATCACTCGGCGCTGTTTCTACGAACTCAGTAACCGCCCTCAACTGTCGCTTATCTCTTAAGGAGATGGCTGAACAGTTCAATATTCACCTTTTTTGGGTGCCGGGGCACAGAGATATTGCGGGTAACTGCAAAGCCGACGAACTCGCCAGAGAAGGAACCGTTCTACCGATCTCTACCAGCAGGTTGAATATTGGTATACCAATCGCTACATGTAAACTTATGCTAAAGCAAGAGGCGACGGACAGAACTAATCACAGGTGGAACAATATCACCACGTGCGTGGCAACAAAACGTATATGGCCAGGAATAGATCCAAAACGCACAAGACATTTGTTATCCATTACCAGATTGCAAGTTAGCTCCGTAATCAATGTCATTACCGGACATTGTCTGATAGGAAGACACGCCATAAAACTTGGCGTTTCCTCTAATGACTTCTGCAGAAGTTGCTTAGATGAGGAGGAGGAGGAGACAATCCCACACCTCCTCTGCTCATGTCCTGCACTCTCTTCTAAAAGAAAGAGGCATCTGGGGAAATATTTTCTCGATGATCCAAGCGATCTGGCGCACACAGATCCCCTGCATCTCCTTCGCTTTATTGTAAGCTCCAAATGGTTTTGTTAAGCGAGGTACTCCCTCGCATAATTTCTATGGTATCACAATGGACCTAGTATTGGTCTAAGTGTGTCGGGTGTATTCCTGACAGCCATTGTAACCTAACCTAACCTATTCAGTTCCCCACTTGAAAATATGTATTTTAATAAAGTGCAAAGTTACCTTGTTCTGTTGAGCTATGCTTAGATCTCTGCCAACATACTTAGGATCTAGTGTATATGCAGCTACAACATCAATCGAAGGAGCCATTTCTTTTCTTGCTTTCAAAAGGTGTTCATAATATTCTGACACCCTTAGCTGCATCCACAAATTAATGTACGCAGCTTCCGATATGATTGTCGCTTCAATTCGACACTTTTTTTTTTATTAATTTACAGATGGAATAACTAGCATAATTGGCTGTCGAGGAAAACCTGTTACAAATCAAATGATAATTGTTTACATCCGGTGGCAATTTTTTTGTCCGTGTCTTTGGTGGCTAATTTTTCATATAGTTAAGATTATATAAAAACATTTCAAAACAATTTCGATACGTGCACTAATTTTTCATTGAATATTTACATACCTGTGTGCTTGGAGCCTGGATTTTGTGTTGTTTTCAAGAATGTTGGAACATTCACGACAACGCGCTCCAATTCTTCCGTTTTCCAGCTTTACAGGAATAAGGTCATCATCGCTCCAGTAAATTGTAGGGCTTCGAGTAAGAAAGACTTCAAGAGGACGGACTGATTTGACATCCTACAGAAAGCCTATGACGATGTCAAAGGAGGCGATGCGTTGCACAATGTATCAAAATTTGGGATAAAGGAATGGTTTGGAACGTTACATGGATTTGGCCTGTCAGTAACTATTTGGAGAGATAGAGTAATTGCTGGGCGACAACTGTTCTCTATTCACGGAAGAGTAGAAAAACAAGTTGTGCCTTTGGTTTTTTGCCTCATGAGTAAGAAAACACGCTCGCTCTATGAATGTTTTTTTGCAGAGCTACTAAGAGTTGCCACAAATACAACTACAGCATTTCGGCTGGCACCTAAGCGCATTATATGTGATTTTGAAAAAGGAATTTCTTCTACGGAAAAATTGTATTTTCCGTCAGCTAACTTAACGGATGTCTTTTTCACTTCGGCCAAATAATATGAAGAAGGGTTCAAAAAGAACAGTGAGAAATTTATAAAATTCCAACTTTTATTGAATTTAATTGATGAGTTTTGTAGTTGAGATAATAATAATTAATTAATTAATTTAATTACAATTTCTATATTTAAGTTTAGTAACAAAATATGGCAACTCTGAACAGTTCGCCACACTTGTTGAAATGGTTAAAAGCCTTGCGTTTGTGCCTGCTGCTGAAGTCTAACAATACTACGAAAGCTTACGTAGTATGATAGATGATTCAGACGTGATAAAAATAGTTAATTGGTTTAAAAAAAAATTACGTAAAAAGTCAGAATTTTGAAAAGCAGAATTTTGTCAACCAGAATGGAAAGAAAACAGAATTTTGAAAAGCAGAATTTTCGCTTTAAAAGCAGAATTTTGAAGACAAAATTTTGACCCGGTCCCAGTTCATTCTTCAGTCGCGACAAACTGCAAGTGCAACAAGACGTAGAATTGGTGTCCCTCGGCTCGTTAAATCATCTGATAACATTGAGACAGTGAGAGCTTACATTTTGAGATCACCATAGGTACGCGTTCTGCGCGCAAACATACATACGTCTGCCTTTGGACTTTCCAATAGTTTTGTGAGAAGAATTCTTCATGAAGATCTTCATTTTCATCCATACAAGATTTGAAGAACAACATCCAGCATGAAATTGCCAACATAACGCCTGCTATGCTGGTAAGCAGGGGCGTAGCGAGGGGGGGGGGGGGTGTGGGGGGGTGTAGCACCCCCCCACGATTTTTCCGAGTCGGCAAATCGAGGAAGAAAAAGAAAGTAGATTTGTCGAGTTAAGTCAACTCAACCAAAAAGACACGAATGGAAGTGTTTGTGACAGTGGATTTGTTGCCAAAAAAATAACAAATCGGCAAATTAAGTTAGAAAAACAAAGTAGATCTTCCGATTGCCATGCCGACTCGAGTGATCTCAACCAAAAAGACACGAATGGAAGTGTTTGTGCCAGTGGTTTTTTGGCAACAAAAAAATAACAAGTCGGCAAATTTAGGTAGAAAAACAAAGTAGATTTCCCGACTGCCATGCCGACTCGAGTGATCTCAACCAGAAAGACACGAATGGAATCGTTTTTGTCTCAACTTAGTAATTCTATAATCAGGGTCATGGGGGTCAATTCCCGTTCTGTGAAGCTGTGAAGTGAAAACATTTATCACAGCTTAACCGAAAATTCGAGTCTCAATTAGTGAAAATCCAACTTCAAATGTCAAATTTTTTTCATATGATAAATTTCTTTTCATTGCCGTATGAGTCGGTGAAAAAATTCAATTATGAAAATGAAAAATGGCAAATGGAAAATCACATATAATTTTCTGTTTCACAGATTTCATTGGAAAGATTGTTGATTAAATGGTAATTGTTAAGTATTCCATAAATATGGTTTTATTTTTTTATTATTAATAGTTTAATTCGTTTGAAACAAGTAACAAAATATTTTTTCCAACTCACATATTTATCACAATCTCATATGAATTCAACCCTAGCATGTAAACAGAGTCAAAAATATACAAGAGAAATTCCTTGTTACCTTCGTGAACGGGCCTATTTTTAACATTTCTGAACTAACAAAAAACGAACAAAAAAAATTGTTTACCTGCATTAATTTCACTACGGAATATTTTTATTTTCCACTCTATGCAATTGCTTTGGGTTTTTAACAAACATTTTTTGCGTTTTTGTGCGAATTTGGCAAACAAAAATTCATTTGTTGACTTTTATTGGTTTAAAGTTAAAAATTTGAAAGATGGAAGAGTTAAACGTTTTTGACGCTTCATGACTGATTCGAAGCACATTGGAGTTATTTCAAGAACTGAACGATGATGACATTCAATTAAATGCTTTGATAAAAAGTTCTTCTTCATCTGCTGAAAAACTAAAGATAAGTCCCGAAAACGATTTTTTAAAACATCATAGAACGCGTCGGTTACCAAAGAGAATTGATGAAAATTCTGAAACTGCTTTTGTATTTGATCTAGAAACATTTTATAGAAAAGAGTTCAAAATGGTTCTTCAAACTTTTATTTCGCACGTTAAAGATAATCTAACAGATAATTTTACCATTTTTGAACCTTTCTTAAAAATTTTTAAAATACCCGCTTCCAGAGCAAATGCCAACATAGAACTAGTCAAATCTATCATAGAATTAGATCCATTTTTTTTAAAGACGATGTGGACTGCTATTTATCGGAACTGCAAATTCTTCTTTTTACTTGTGAGAAATGCTCAAATTTCGATGATATTGTCAAAGAGGTATTCAAATTAAGATATGTGATTCCGTTAGCCTTTAAACTAGTTTGCTACATGTTAACTGCTCCTGTGACGTCGGCTTCTTGTGAGCGGTCATTTAGTAAACTTCAAATAGTTCTTAATTATTTGCGTACGACGATGGGTAGTGATAGGCTAAATTCATTAATGCTTCTGTATTCCTCAAAGGATGTTGTTGATAGTATTCAACCTAGTGAGGTCGTCAAAAAATGGGCATTAATAAAACACCGGAGAGTTGGAGTTTAAATTCCAATTGATGAACTTTTTTTTGAATAATGATAAAATTTTTAAAGACTAAAATCAAAGAATATGTACTCTTTCTCATACCAAATACTATATTGCAATATTATTTCTTATAAATACTTTTAATTTTTTTGTTGTTATATCGTTAGGTATATTGCAATTAAAAACTGATTTTATGTTAATAAATGAATTTCTGTAAAATGAACACTTTTACGTTTTTAAATAGTTTTATTTATCTATTAGCTGAGCCACCGGTGTTGCTCGAGTCTGTAGTTTTAAGGTTCCCTTTCTCGTTCTTCCGCTTCCGTAGGAATATGGGTATAAAATATAAGTTTTTTTTACTGTGGGATTATGTGACATCGCAATGGCGAAAGAATTTTTGAAATCTGTTCAGTAGTTTCTAGGTTTCCGTTCCCAACCCCATTTCTGGGGGAGTATGGAGATAAAACCTTGAACCATCTCTGGTTTGAACTATGTCGACCCTGAAGATCTCATAAGAAACCAGTCTATAACGGACATAAATACAAACATACAAACATCCTATTTTATATATGTATATAGATTTATTTTTTGATGCAGTCGGCAAATTCTGAAGACTAGTCGGCATTTAATTAAAATTCACCCCCCCAAGGCTTGGAGCCTCGCTACGCCCCTGCTGGTAAGAATTATGACAAACGCCAGAAATCGGTTCACCGTGTAGAGAGAATGAGGGAGTTCACCTACCTGATTTGATCTTCAAAACCAAGTAAAACAAAACTTTATGTTTGTACCTACATACATTATGTTATCGTAAGAAATAAAAAATTTCTGATTCGTAGGTACTATCAGTCGTATTTATAAAATTTGCAAAAATTTGAGAACACCCTTAGACAACTGTCCAGCTGGACGGTGTCTAAAGAGTTGGACAAGCCTTAGCCAATTTCGTATTAATAAACACATTCCAACAGTTGTCTAAATAACCCCTCAAACTGTCAACTTTGAACGAAAAACTAAATGGTGGCGTTCATCATGTATCCGTGCAGTACCATTGTTCGTGTTTTGATATACGAGTACAACAACCAAAAGGCTGTGAAAGAGTGTGGCGTAGGAATTGAACTAGACCAAAAAAACAGCTGATTTGACTTTGTGTTACAGCTTTTCCAAGTCTCATAAAATGATTAAATTTGTGCAATTTATAAATACAATTGTTGAAAGAAGTGTTTTTGCACCTCAAACTACTTCATTTTATCGATCTTAATACTCTCAACAGTGTGATATAACATGTTCAACAAAATTGTTTTTTGTTGTATGAAATACCACTTTAGCCACAGTTTAGACAACCAATTTCAGTGTCTAAACATAGGCATTCCTTAGACAGCGATGAAAGTGTTAATAAATACGATTTAGACTTGGACACTGTTCTAAGAGCTGTCCAAAGTTAGACATACTTTGGAATGGGATTATAAATACGAGTGTTTTATTAAGCTTTGAAAAAAGTAAGGTAAGCTGCCGCACCCTGTATAATACCGATTTTAAGTATCCTTATGAAACAAAATAACCATCACCAAAACCTAAGTTTCTACAAAAAAAAAAAAAAATAATAATAACAACAACAACAAATAAAAACAAAATAACGAAGGAATTAATTTATTTAATCAAAACTATTGCATAAAAAATTTATAGTAGCATCATGGCGGGGAAAGCGCTGGTATCGCCACCTACGATCTCAATTAAAAGTACAACCTTCTCAAACGGAAAAGGTTTACTGAAAAACCTGTGGAACGCATAATTTTTGATAGTGTTTGGAAAGAGAAGATTCTTTCTTGATCGCGTCAATGCAAAAGAGTGAGGAGGTAAAGTAAATGTGAATTGGTTTGTTGGCTTATGTCAAAACATTAGTTGTCAACTGTCAAATGTTGAATTCCTTCTCGTGTGTGCAACAATGCTTTTGAATCTAAAATTGTAATCAACGTGCAGCATATAAGTTTGAAATTTGTGCAAAGCTTTTGGTTTTATAATATTTTCGCAATAACACCGCAAGAAAAATGTTTTTAGTGCAAGGAAATTCATAAGTTTGAATAAGTTTTGATGGAAGTCAATTTGTAGAATGTAAGCAATAAATGCACCACTGCAAAGCACAACATGCGGTGTTTCAGCTTTTTCAAAGAAGTACAACAGCAAAAAGTGAGCTCAATAAATATGTAGGTACGGAATGATAAATTATTGTATTTTGTAAAATACAACCAATTTGCTCTTTGTTTTTAGTGCTATAGATACGTGTGATAAAACAAAGCACGAGAAGCCAGGAAAACAAAAAAAACTAATCGGAATTAAGTTCTCCCGGACAAATGAAATCCCTCGGAAATCAAAAATGTAGCCCGTAAAGCCTCATCTTACGATCCTTAGATGACATCCAAAAATTTAAATGAGTGAAGCAGACAAATGTAAGTAAACTTCTCAGTAGCATTGTAGCATTGATTTAAAACACCGTTAAAAGACAAAATAACCATCACCAGAAACTATGAGCTTCCACAAAAAATCACAAAAAACAAATATTGAACTAAAAAAAGTTGTACCTACAAATTGAGCTATTTAAAACAGAATGAGAGAAAGAACAGCTGTTAATATTAAGAAACTAAGAGATGTGCAACACAAAGATCCTTCTTCCTAAAAAAGGGTTCACTTGCATTCTTATTCCAAAATTTTAATAAAAAATGTATCCTGACTTTCACAAAGTATCTTAAAATAAAATCGGCTGGAAGATTGTCGCAACAGGATTTCGCAAAATGTTAGAATAGTTCGAAAAATGGATCTTCTATATAGTGTATGTAGTCAACTAAAGCACTAGGTGGCGCGAGAAGATTACAATTTTCAAACTGTTTGAATTGTGTGAATATCAATCTTTATAATTGTTGTGTACTAGCTGGAATGTGTAAGCTTAAATTGGATTTATGGCTTTGAAAAACTTTTCGGAAAACCTAACCACATACATACATAAAACTATTTTCTCCGACAAAAATTGTTTGAAATTGCATCCATAGACAAATCTAACCTAATTTTTCTAAAATCCATGATGTTTCTGTGACAAGCGGGTTATCGCAAATTGCGTTCAGTTGTTCTGCTTCCACTTGTCCAGAGTTAACTCTATTTACTATTTTTAGGAATTGAAGCCCCCAAATTATCCGGAAAGGGCTAGAGAATAACATCGGTGTAGGACGAGTGTTGTTGCCTCTAGAGCTTCTTATTTCGCCGAAAAATTGTTCGAATTAATCTTGGTTGAGATGTTTCGTTTGAATAACCTTAAAACCGCATTCACTCAGCTTGCGCCACAAGCCCTTAAGGGGAAATATGTTAAGTAACCAACCTTTTATAATATAAAATTGGTAGGTTATATCTCTTCCCTTTTCATCCATTATTTTTATTGAATCTAGCAATTTTACTGCTTCTTCTAGTAAAAGCACCTGCTCCTGAAGGATCTTGAATGGGTTTTTGTAGATATATGCATTAAGAACGCATTAAGAATTGAATAAATCAAAATGGTTGTTAAAAAATTACCAGAGATTTGCAGTTCCACCAATATTTTCGCTCCCTTTGCCCGAATTATAAAAAGTTGATAAGGCGAAAAAACCTGTATACCTAAAGTCTTGAGTGGCAAGTCCAACTTTTACTTTTTGAAAAGTCGCGCAGTGTGCATTTGTCTATTTTCGAGCAAGTCTTAAGTTGTTTTCAGAGTCTTTCTCATATAACTGGAGAATATCCTTCCAGGTGGCTTTGAGGGTTCTTTCACTCTTTTTAAAAACTATTGTGTTCTTTAACAGACAATTCCTAGCACTTTTGATTAAATATAGTGAATCAAAGAAAAAAAAATTTTTTTTCATTATCAACCGTAAAAAATGTTTGAAAATTATTCATATACCTAGCAAAACCTCTTAAATTTAAGCCTTCGTCATACACGAAATGAATTGGGATCTTACCACTTTTTCCAAAGCACGAACAGCTTCAACAATAATTTTTTCCAATTTCAAAAAAAAAAAAAACAGATTGTACGAATAAACTAATAGGCAAGAGCATGCTTCCAATGCTTAGCAGTTCCTTGAATCCTTAAGAACATTATTCGCTAGAAAAAGCCTTCCTCACCGCCAAAATCTTCGTGGCCGATTATGGTTTCTGTTTTCGTACAAAGGTCAATATGATTTTGTTACGAAATTTCGTCAGCTGAATTGGAACAATACTTTAATAAACTAGGTTGCTGACTGAGTTTAAGCTCTAGACTTTTAACATTAAATTCAATGTTTCCTGTTCTTTGCATTCGCCTTCCATTTTAAAAGCTTTTTTTTCAATGAATTCCAATTTTTGACTCAGGTTTTGTTTTTTCGGAGTATTGTTCCTCAAGAACGCACAAGTCTGTGTACTTGAGTTTGCAATTTCACTCACGAATAAACATGCTTTGTTATCAGAAATAAGTGCTGAAATGAAGCAAATAGTCCCAGAAGTTTCAGTTGGGAAAGTATTGTGAATACTGTTCTATTTCATCTGGATCTTGATCTCTTTGAACGACTTGATGTGCTTCAATTCCGGACAGTCTTTGAGTACTTTCAATTTCTTCGAGTCCTTGAATTTGTTGGTTCCTCTGAAACATGTTGAAATTGTTTTGTTACAAAAGTTGCAGAGAGTTCTCGAATGTCTTGAGGTTCTTGATCTTGATAGGTTTTGGAAACATACGTTAAGTCATTTTTGAGAAGCCGAATTCGTTTGTCACATCAAAACTTGATGTCGGAAAAGTGTCGATCGCAAACTGTGCTCATAAGGGGTTTTCCTATTTTTTCTTGCCACCATTTGCAATTCGTTTTTTATAACATTTTTAATGAAAAAGAGAAATACAATCAAACTTCCACAGATTTTTAGAAGTTTTTTCATGTTTTTTTATTTTTATTACAGTACGTGCTTGTATTTTAATTAAAGTTTTTAAAACAAGACATTTTTATAAGTCATCCCACTTTCATAGTGAACATTTCGCTTATCACTTTATCATTTACAGAAATTAGATGAAATAAACGTGTTCAGAAGGCAGCCCATAATGTCGCTATAAGTTCGAATGTATTTTATGGAAATCGTAATGGTCGTGATTCCGATGACGATGAATTAGACTTCGCAGCTTCTGATTCCGAGAAGTACATGCTTTCTGATGGAAATTCCAGTGATTCGGATCTCTCCGATTATACTGAATCATTTGGAGAAGAAAAAGAGGAAATTGAGCCGAGTAAATACCTGGACCATCTGATAGATCAAACACATGGACAACAGTTACCTGCCTGTCTCTAAAAGTTTTTGTTTTTGAACCAAACTCGGCAAGATCAAGACATATTCCGCCACTGTCACCAGCAATGCGACCATCTATTTAGTCTTATGGTTACTGCAGACGTTTTACAACTTATCTTATCTTATAACTTACGAATTCTTTCAAATTGTTTTGGATCTAGCTGAGCAATATTTAGATCAAGGAAGGACTATTACAACCGATAACTTTTATACATCAGTGTCTCTATAGCCATTAGCCACACATGTCCTAGGTCCTATATCGTCAACTCATCTTTTTGGTACACTTAAGAGTAAAAGGACAGGAACTCCGAAAGATGTTACTAATACTAAGCTAAAAACATGAAGTAAAAGGCATACAAAACTCGTACATTGTAATTGCAAAGTGGAAAGATAAACGGGACGTTCTAATGCCTTCCACTTAACATTTGGAGGAAGTAGGGACAGGAAAATGAATAAGAGATGGCCAGGAAATAAAAAAGTTACGCATGATCGTAGACTACAATCATGCTTAGCAAGGAATCGATATTTCATACCAAATGGCGTGCTACTTTACACCACTACGATACGATGGTGTCATAACGGCGGCGGCGGCGTTTGAATTCTTGCTATCAACGTCCGTAGTGAACGCTTTGGTGCTTTACAAAAAACACAACAAAAAATTTTCAATTTTGGAGTATAAAAAGATGTTTGCAAGGCATTGTGTGAACTCACTTCCGAACATGATGCACATACATCTAAAGTCAAACACAAACTGAATTAAACCGAAAATAAAGACTCAAGAAACAGAAAAATTAGAAAAAGATGCAGAGATTGTTATGATGCGATGAGTAAAAATGAGGGTGAGAAGCTGCAGTAAAAAAGGTGAAGAAAGTGACCACTTTTTGTGCCATGTGTGAAGGAAATCCTTTTTTATTTTGGAGTGTTTCAATAAGCATCAAAAGTAAAATATCCTATCCTCCAAAGTAGAAAATTGTATCTATTTTTCGTGTTATCTAATAAAGTGAACTAAACTTAGGTCTGTTCAAGTGTGGTTAAATCTGTGGTTTGGTTACCAGAGATTTTGCTTAACCCGTGGTTATGGATCTATGGTTAAGGAATTGCGTCTTTTCACTATATTTTCGGCCTTGGTTAACAAACCGTAGGTTATCGAGAAATTCCAATATTTTTCCAGTCTATCTGTCAAATTAATCACTAACCCCAATCAATGGTTATCTTTTTTGGTGACTTGTGTTTATTGTCGGGAGTTCATAGTGAGTTATTTTATAATTATTCATGTTTTTTTTTCTATTTTATTCATAATTTTTGTTATTTTTGAAGAAAATGTCACAATCAAAGCAAACGATCTGCGAATTTCTCCAAAAGTGAAGAAGAAAAACTTGTAGCTTTGGTGTTAGAAAAAAAGAACATTTTCGAAAACAAGAAAACTGACCAATAATTCCTCGTCATCACTAACGCCACTACCATCAGAACTCCACAAATCCCAAACACAATTTCCACGTGAACTAAATTTGTAAATGAAACAGTATTTTATAAAAAAGAACTATAACAAGAATAATTGGAGATAAATATAATGAAAAATTAAAAACAAACGCACTCGATCACACTGAATTGTTGTATAGCCAAATGATGAGTCAAAAATAATGCGTGAAGACAGATTAACCAAACGTGAAAAGACGAAATTCCAGTAAATCGATGGTTAAATAGCGTTAACCGACCAAAATCGACTGGTTGACAATTTCTCTGGTTAGTTAACCAAACCATTCATTTGTTAGCCAAACCAAGGTTGAAAAGACGCATTCTATGGTAACCACTGGAAATAACCACGGGTTAAAACTAACCAAACTTGAACAGACCGGCCCTTATACTTTCATTTAAATATATTGAACTCATTTAAACCTTTATTTAGGTGCCAACATTGAAAAGTGAGTGTTTGTTCAACAGGCCAATTAAAAAAAAAAAAAAATTAAAAAATGTATAGCTTGTGACCGTCCGCCCGCCGCACAGTGGTTCTTCCCATAGGCCAAAAGTCAAAATTTCAGGGGTAATCAAAAATTTTTTTGATGCAGTAATTATCTATTATAACGGGACAGTCAAAAGACACTAAGATGTCTGATTTCAAATTAGTTGTTTTTTGTCAGTCGCATCACAAAGTTGAGTGTTTTTCGCATTTAAGAAAAATCTGAAATTTGCAGCTATTGTTAATCAATTTTAGTAAATTGTTTAAAGTAAATTTTTGAAAAAAAGGTAGTGTGAATAATAAAACAATATAATAATGGAAGGATTCAAATGGTTTTCTGAAATTTTTGTTTCGTTTTGACCTCCATGTGAACTGAGGCATGATTTGTGTTCTTTTTTTCATTTTTCGTGTTTTTCTAAAGAAAACAATATTAAATGCTGATAAATGCCAGTTATAATCTATACGTCAAATATAGAATACATATATGTATATACATATGGCTTTTTTAGCGCAGATTGTCGCAAACCCTAAAATTTGGACCTCAAGTAAAACTATTATTTCCTATTTTTTTTTTTTTAAGATTGAAACAATATGATCAAGCGAATCGATATTTTTAACATTTGGCATTCGGTGAAGAAAGGTGGCTGTGCTACAAGAGCTAACAAAACTTGGGCAATTTTTAAACATATTTATAAAACTGAAGATTTAGAAGCATAACGGAATAAGTTATTTCTGTAAATCCTTTTAAAGAAGGTGAGTCTTGCTCAAAGAAAAAAAGTACTTTTACCTAAAACAGTGCCTGGCTTGACTTCGAGGAAGATTTCATTTCTGTAAAAGAACGAGCAGATGAGAATTACTCGCAAGCACGTCAAAGCAGACCAAAAACGCCATTTTTGGAAAGTTCGTCCCGAACTAAGATAAGACAAATTCCCCAGATCAGTGATGTTGATGCAAACATTGCTGAGGCCCTGAACTCTGAAGCATTGCAAATCTGCAGAAAATCTCAAAATAAAGCAATTGGATGCCAGTGATGCTTTGAAACTTGGTTGAGGCAAGGCTTTCAGAACACTAATACCAAATTATAAGAAACTTGATAGATGATAAAACAGAGGTTGATATTCTATCAGGCTATGCCAAAGTTCTTAAAGTGAAAAGACCCAAAGACTGGAACAATAAGAGCTTCAGAATTCATCGGCTGAAGTTATCCTTCAAGGACCCTTCATATTGCTCAACGCATTATAGATTCACAAGAAAAAATTTTTAAAAATACGGAGACTGATTTTGGTAAAACATAATTTAACCAACCTGGTTTCGTGTTTTATTGTAAGACTTGTCCTTTATTTTCTTTTGTCTGTGTTCATGATAATAATGTTTTGTAGGTAGAATAACGCAGTATCCTCTTATTTTCATGTGCACATTTATGCAAAACAAAAATAACTTCAGTGAATTTAATTTACTTTTGATTTAGGTGATCTTTTTTTAATCGGAAAATGGGGGTTCGATAGGAGCAATGGACAATCTGAATATAAACAGAGAATATCTGACGAATTCAGTGATTCAGATATGTTCATAGCATTTTATGTTCCAATACAGCTCTTTTCGCAACGGAGCTCTAATACTGAAAAGAAAATTGTTTGGCAAAATCCCCGTCCAGGATCTACCCCATATTGCCGACTCATACGATTTCAAATTGAGAAAAGATACGCCAAAGCTGAGCAGAGCTGAACAGGAATATATGCAGAACCAGATAGATAACTTGACAATTCTATAATACAAATATCGGACATTTTTTCAATGTTAAGCACATCCTAAAATTGACAACGGTGGACGGTAAGGTATGTAATGCTTTATCACATACTTCCTCGCAACAGGTGTGCTATATTTGCGGAGTAAAGCCAACGAACATGAACGACATTCAAAGCTCATTCAGAACAATTAACGAGGAAGTCCTCGATTATGGTATATCTCCACTGCATGCGTGGATCAGATTTTTTTAAAACAGTCAACAAGGTGTGCTGTGATTTTAAAAACTTTGGCAAGTTGCTTTGAAATTAATGCAGGTTTATTCGAAAAATATTCTCAAGACACAGCTGTGGAAATTGCAACAGAATACTCTTGATGCCCATTGCCAGCTTCCGTACACAGTCTTGATACAGATTGTGAGACACGCCTTATTACCTATTGGGCAATTTACTGAAGAGGCAGCCGAGGCAAAAAACAAGGACGTTAAATTTTTCCGATCTCACAAATCACAACACACGAAAAATGTATAGGCTGTCTACAAACACAGATTTATTCAAGAATTTGCTATTAACCTCAGATCGTTTACTTTCGAACGAAAGAAATTTGATAAAAAAAAACACAACAATCGGCACTTTCCAAAGATATTTTGAGTTTATTGCTTGAATAGTGAATAAAACTAAGTTACAATATAAAAAAATTAAACTTATTTTCAACAGTTTAAAATAAAATTTTGAATTTTGACCGCCCTCCCCATACAAGTGAAAACACCATGTGCACGCAAGTCACATGGGACATGGCTTCTCAGGAGTTGAGAGTTGTGACTTCCGCCGGCGGGTTACAAAAATTGCTTCAAAGAATTTCGCAAAATTCGTATTCAGTTTCATCGTGTTCAAAAGAGGAGATTTTAAGTTTGTATATTGAAACCGAAATTTCTAAAACAATATACATACTCTTATTTGAGAAATTTTTTATCAAACAAAAACTTGCCAGGATTGATACCAACAAATGATTACTACCCACAACCCACCCCAAACGAGCATTACCGTCACAAATATATGTAAGTGAAGTGCTGCTGTGAATCTGCAAGATCTTTTAAATCACACAGTGAGTCGTATCTCAAGGATTGAATTGGTTTCCACGAATGAAAAGCATTTTAAGCTTTAGAGCAAATGGGGATGCGATAGACCATCATATCAGGACAAAGTGAATACAAGCGTTTTGCATGAGGAAAATACAGAAATTTCTGATGCAAACTTATTCATAGTCTCCTTAGCGCCATTAAGGCTTGTCGATGAGGAAAGCAGTTCTGTTGTTTGGCAAAATCCATCTTGCTCCTCGGTAAAATATTGTAGACCGATTTTGATAGAGTTTTCCAAAGAATCGGAAAACATCTTCTTCTTCTTGTTGTACTGTTTGCGGTGCAACTCCAAAGCATATGACAGATCTACCAAAAGTATGGACGAGAAAATTGAATGAAGATTCTTTCCAATACGGACTTTCTACCTTACATGCATGGATACGATTCAAAGAAATGATACTCCATATATCATTTAATTTATCTTTTAAAAAATGGACTACAACTATGTAAACAAGAAAATGAAGGATGAAAAAAAAAAGATTGTACAAAGAAGATTCCGTAAAATCCTCGGCTTACATATAAACAAACTTCGACAAGGTTCGGGAAATAGTAATGATGGCAATTCAGCCAGAAGATTTTTTGGAATTACGAATACTCTGCTGAGATAACGTATGGAGTTATTAAAAAAGTCCTCATAATTTTACAAAAAATGTCTTCAGGATATTCCATCAATTCCAACAAATTCGGTAAATACACTCTTGAAACAGCCCATTTATAAGTAAGCATATATAAATGGTATCAATTGCCATCGTGAAAAATTCACAGTTCATTGCGATTTTGCTGGCCACCATTCATAAGATGCTCACGAAGCACGAAACAAATACTATCTATAAAAACGAAGAAATTTTTCACACTTTATTATACACATCCGATCCGTTCATTTCAAACCTAGGAAAAGCCAGGACAGATAAATTGAAAGAGTTGTTAGATGAAGCTTAATTGCTTCATCTAACAGAGGGTTAGATATTAGTGCTTTCTGAACCGTCTAAAAGCTTTACTACTCAAAAAATCGCAAGCCTTACTTTCTCTTCCTCTAAATTTAAACAATTTCTCTTGAAGAGATTTAATTCTTGCATGTTGTTTTTAAGATTTGCATGTGGACCTACGATTTTAATTTTTTGTAACGTTTTTATAGAAGTTTGCATTTCAAGAAATGAAATTCTTTTCTTTTTAAATTCACAGGAAAAATTCAATTTCTGAGCAGCGCAAGCCAAAAAAGGTTTCAAAATCACAGTTTCATTCAAAATTTTTTTCACCTCTTTTTACAGATCATAATTTTTTGCTTGTGAACTGGATGCTGACACTCAAATAATACCAAATGCAGTACTTTTGGGATCGATGACCTCAAAATTCACCATAGGCTTCTCAAGTGCAGAAAGTTTAGCATGTCGCACTATGCCTTTTCTAGTGGCCCAACATTGTACCAATATCTTGTTGATCTTTGTTACTAATGTCATGAATAAACCAATGATCTCCATTCATCATTAAAAAAAAATATATTTTATTTGAAATTCGATCTTCCGATCAAAGCTTCCGTTGATTCTTTGGAAAAACATTTAATTTTTTTGACAGGAGTAGGTCTCAGGCTTGTTAAAAGTGGGTCGGAGGTCAACAACAAGCGATTTAGAACATCAAGATTACAATTTGGCCTTGAATGCTTTCTTGAATATTTAAGACGGTAAAGTCTGAAATGCTTATTTTTCGCTTCTTCGGCTTCTTCAGATAGTTGACCAATAGGTAAAATTGCATGTTCAATGACAGTAGCTTCATGGATTAATATTTTGTGCATTGTTGGTGTCATCGGATGCCAAGAATACAAATCAACATAAAGCTCTGCTGTTTCGAATGAGTATTTACCAAACTTTGAAATATCAATTTTATATCCACTGGACAAAACCTCCAATAAAATCTTCAGCCTATAAACTAACCGAATGTCAACACCCATTATTTTGGCTGAAAATTGTGGATCATTAAGAAATCTACGGCTTGTATTACCATCATTCGTCGTACCGAAACCTGGCTTTGGTATATCAACTAATAGGCCTAGCCGGCTCTTAAATTTTCTGGCAGTGTGCGCTTTCTTTCTTTGACGATATCCTTATCTTCCTGTTTTCGGAGTTGCCATTTCTGTAGAGGAAGCTTACATATATGCAAGATGCTAAATGCTCTCATAAAGAGGAATTCGGGCATATAATATTGCAAATTTCAATGCTCTTTTTTTCAATGTCTCCTGATTTCGACAAATCGTTGAAGTCTGTAGAATTTACTCCACATACATAATATGTAGCACTTCATTGTTGATTTTGTGTCGGTTTTGTGTTGGCAGCATTACAGACTTTGCGTCAATCATTGTAAATACCAAGGTATGTTTAACTTCTATATGTTCAAAACCGTCCAGTTTTGTTTTTGCCAGGCAATCGATCTGCAACTCTATTATATTTAATATTATATTTAACACAAACCACACAACCGAGTTCGACCGAATACATAAACAAAACGACTGACGAACATTGCACAAAAAACAGAAAAATACACTTTAAAGATATTGTATATGTGCACATGTTAGGTTAGGTTGAATGGGGGGTGCAGCCACAAGTGGCAACACCTCACTCGGATCTCGAGGATCCATTGTGCTCCCCGGGAAATCATAGGATGAGGAAATGGGAGGATTGGAGAGGTGGATGGTTATTGTGGTAGGGAACTCCCACTGAACCATTTGGAGCCCTGAGTAAATTTAAGGACGTTGCTCAGTGGGAGGTTAGAGATGTCACCCAGTTCGTCGAAGAAGTATTCTCCGAGGGTTTTTTTCCGAGTGTGGGCTAAGCTAGGACACTCACAGAGGAAGTGAAAAGATCCCTCCTCTGCCTCCTCATCTTGGCATCCTCTACATAAGTCGGATGTGCTAATGCCCATTCTCATCATGTGGGTACCCAACGAGTTGTGACCCGTGAGAATGTCAATCAACAGAGAGAGCCGAGGTCTGCTTAGCTGGAGTAGAAATTCTGTTTTTTTCTTGGAAATATCTGGCCAAAGGTTTCTAGAGACTCGGCATGTTTCTAAAGATGACCACCTGTCATTGGCGATTTTTAGAAAATTGTGTTTGATTCTGCTTTTTTCTTGCTCTAGTGGCTTTAGAACTGAAGTGTTCGCTTCGCTGGATTCGAGTGCTGACCCGATTTTTGCCAGCTTATCCGCCATTTCATTACCGATAATGTCACGATGTCCAGGAACCCAGGTTAAACTAACTGTGTTTGTCTCATTGAGCAGTCTAAGGTTACTGCGACAGCTGTCTACTAGCCTGGATTTTGTGATAATGGATGAGATAGCTTTAATGGCCGCCTGGCTGTCTATGAAGAAGTCAATATTTTTGTTGATCAAGTTTTGCGTAGCAAGGTGCTTCGCGGCTTCGCACACTGCGAGTACTTCTGCTTGAAAGACACTGCAGAAGTCGGGAAGCTTTATTGATCTATTCATGTTAGGGTAGTCTGAAAAGATACCTGATCCTACCCCTTCGTCCGTTTTGGAACCATCTGTGAAGACGGAAATGTGATTTTCTTTTATAACCCTGTTTTCCTCCCAGCTTTCTCTAGTCGGAAAGACTGTTAGGGCCACTGGATTGAAATCAATATGCGGGGGGGTATAGTCTGTTTGGATGTCTATATCTGTATGGTTCATGATGGTTCTATGGCCTGATATGCCTATTTTCCAATTGTTGCATTGTTTGAGTCGCAGTGCGCTTTTGGCCGCCATCTCCTTAGTAAAGAGATCTAGGGGGGCTAGCGATAGGAAGGTTTCCAGAGCTGCAGTTGGTGTTGTTCTCATGGCACTGGTTGAACCAATGCATGCAAGCCTTTGGATTTTGGTCATGGTCTTAAGGTTTGAAGCCTTCTCTAATGATGGCCACCAGACTAGACAGGCATATGTGAGGATTGGTCTTATTATGGACGTATACATCCAGTGAATGGTTTTGGGACCAGGTCCCCATTTTTTACCAAAAATTCTACTACAAGTGTAGACGGCGATTTGAGCTTTCCTTTCTCTTTCTTTTAAATTTTCTTTCCAGTTAAGTTTACGATCAAGGACTATTCCGAGATATTTTGCCGTACCAGATAAGTTTATTGGTGAAATATGTGCACATACATACCATAACACATTTTCTTAACAAAAAAATAATTTATTTAAAAGAACATACCTGCAACAGAAGAATTAATTACAAAAACCATATTTAATAACGCTCTCTACAAAGCAAAATATTTTTTTTTAATTTAAGTCTTTTTCTTTTGTTGATGCAAAAAAAAAATTAAAACACTCTTTCTTTCACTGACTTGTGAACTGCATTGAAACAAGTGGAAATGAAAGCAAACAATTTACAGCTTATTGATCTATGGGAATATAACAACCGTTTGATAAAAACTTCACTTCTAAATTTTACAATCTAGAAAATTAACTTGTGACTCATCTTTGCAAGCATTTAATCCATAGTGCTTCCTATTGGACCAAGAGCTGGAAGTAAATATTTGAAGTGATAACCAAAAATAATACACATGTATGCGTAGATATACATATCATTATATCAGATTCAACTGTCTGGCAGATTTCATTTTTAGCTGGGGTCGGGGATGGGCGTTCGAAAATGGTAATTTTTCAGATTCGAAGTCGAAGTCGAAGTGATAACCACATGAATGATACATCAAAAAATCGGAAAAACTGCCCTGATTACAAAAAAGTGTGTCTCAGACGATTTGGTTTCAGCTTTCTGCTTGCCAGACGCATTTTAGCTTCAGCATGTTTATGAAACTGAATGAAAATCAAAAATTTGATTTAAATGAATTACTACAAACAATTTACTCACCACCAGATTCATCGCTTGGACGATTCAATGCCTCGTAGTTGTTTTTTTCTTCACTTTCACTATCATCTTGGTTTTCAAATAAATTGTTCAATGGTTTTTGGGGCCGCAGCTCCGTGAAACCATTCCCGTTTGTCCATCATGTCCTTCATGTTCCAACCACAGTGAAATGGCGAAAGCCCTTAGCCTGTATTTACTACCGCATGTTTCTAAAAAAATTTTCCGAAGTCGGTTTGCAACAGATAAAGCGTCGCAATTATATATGTCATAGTTGAAAAGCCCACAGCTGCCTGTACAGATAACCATCGGGTAGAACAGGTATTCAAAATTTTATGTTCAGGTGTGTCAAAATACTTTTGAAAAGTATTAGATTCAGACCGTCTTTGCAGCTGTGTGAAAAAAAAATTAAAAATTGTGTTCAATTTCAATTGGAATCTGTTTTGCTGCCACTTTGACACACAGATATAGGAAGTGGCAACTGGCAAGTGCAATCCAAATAAGACATATTTGGATTCAAGGATAAGGATTTCAGATGGGCTCTAAATCCATTGAGTCAACCATTCATAACTGCCGCATTGTCTGTTCCTAACCCAATTAAATTTTCAAATGGAATTTTTAGGACTTCTAAATATTCTTTAATAGGGGTATGGTACGTTTCGTCATTTTTATCTCGTTTATTGTTGTTTCGCATTTTGTTGTTAAATTTTTCGTTTGTTTAGTTTATTTATTTTTCGTTATTTCTCGCTTCGTTTTGCATTCGTTTCGTTTAAAGATCATTTGGCCTTTGATTACTTAATATTTGGCTCGTTTCGCTTTGTATTGTTTCGTTTTTCGATCAGTTCGCTTTTGTTTATATCGATTTTGATTATTTCGCCATCGTTTGATTGGTATTTTGCTTTTTGTGGATGAAAAAAGAGGCTAGAGGTGTAAAAATTCGCGCGAAAAGAGCAAAATACCAATCAAACGATGGCGAAATAATCAAAAATTGAACTGTACCGGTTACTTTTGTATTATAACAATTTGCTTAGCTTCTCACCAAACTTTATTGAAAATTGATTAGAATCATCAAAGATATATCATATTTTAGAAGCATTTTCAGAACCAATAAGTCAGAAATAATATCAAATTTCGAAATACAAATTGGGTGCATTGTTTTATTAACAAAAACATTCAGCTGAACACCAAAACTGAACATATCAATAATTATAATCTGATAATGAGCGAAGTAATTGAATGCCAAAACAATAGATTACCGTCGAGACAAAATGCGAAAAAACAGTTATCGAGATAAATAAAGTCCAAATAATCATTTGTCAGTTTAATGGAAATGCGAAACACATGGTTAGCAAAACAAGAAATGCAAAGTAACTGTGCAGCGAAATGATTGAAAATCTAAGTAACAGAAAAACAAAACACGCAATGCGAAGTAAACAAAAATAATTGTGTCAAAAACAAAATAATGGAATGCGTAATAAAACGTGCGAATCAATAGGCACCCCTTTAATAGCATTTGAAATCGAAATTGCCGATGAATCCTGCAGCTCAATGAAACCGAAAGATGCGTCATTGATTTTATCTATTTCAAAGTGCTGTGGAACTAAACATCTATTGCAGCTGATATCAGTGTCTACGTCGATTATAACTTATAAGAGAAATATACTTGCTCTGCAGTTTTTCTACCAAATATTTACTCGTAAACATTTTGATTCTCGCTAGTTTTAGTGCTTTTGTTCAACAACACTTAACTTTCGTTGCTGTTGGTTTAGGCATTAAACATACCAGGTAGTGTATCCATGGTTGTGAATGACAGATAATTGGAAATGCAGTACATTACCAGTGTTGCCTCTTTGTGCAAATTTGTGTCCCTTCTTGCATCATCATTTGTTATCTTCTCAACTAAACTCGGTATTTAGCTTTGGCTTTCAAGCTCCTCTTTTAGATGCGATTGAGACTTTGCGTTTGCATGTCTTTTCAAATTAATTATATTATTTGCCAAACATTTTTTTGCAGAAGACATATCGGAAAACAGTTTCCATTTCAAGCCATTTTCTCCCAGACTCCCAGGCCTTTTTATAGTTTTGTCTGTATTTTAGAATACTTACATCTTCGGAATCGGATGAGCCTTAACAGATCATCAATATTTTTCTGCAAAAAAATAACAAAATTGATTCAAATGAAAACTCAATTCTATTCTTCAGACTACTTACTTGGGGGCTGGTTCTGGTTTCTTCGAGGTTTTTTCCACAGAAACACTTGCGATTGCAATGGATAGGTACACTGTTGCTACAACATTGTCAACTGTAATAATCCCTGAAATTAGGTCACAATAAAATTCCAGTGAAACACGTCTACTTATGGGAATGTTATAATCAGAATCACAATTTATTAGAAACTCAGTTTAAATATTTTGACAGACAAATAGTTCTAAAAATACTAGTTACTTTACAAAGTCCTGAGTATCAATATTTTTTTATAGGAACAGATCTCCACATCAACCTTTGGTTTCCTAGGCAAATAAACACATTACATTATAGAACTTACTGCACGTAGCATAATTACAGGAATGATTACTTTTTAATTAGCTATTTATCCACTTGAATTATTTGATAAGTGATTGCATTACACAAAAAGAACTCAAAAGGCATTTAAATTTGTGAATGCACCAAGCGCAGATGACAGACGAGAAGATTATGTATGAGCACAGCAGATTACCAAAACAAAATGAAACAGATGTTGTCCATTGCAAAATTTTCATTGTTTTTGTTTAGTTTAGTTCCACCTTCCTCGTTCCTTCCTGTATAAGATAAAAACTGAAGTGTTTTCTGATTTCTTCTCAGTAAAGGCACTGCGCGCTGATATAAATTTCAAATGCAATGCGCGTGTAAAGCAAGGTGGTGGGCTTCTCACCGCCATCGCCACCGGAGCGCTGCAATCTTTTCTCGTTTTCAACAATAGTGTAAAGGGCCAACTATAATGCACTTAGCTCAGCTTAGGCTAGTGTCAAAAACCAGACGAAAAGTTTCCGAAAGTGTTCGTTAAACAAAGAGCAACTATAATGGATTCTGGCTACTTAACATGTAAACATGCGTTGAGCTGATTTGAGTTCAGTTGATACCACAGAAGAGATACACAAAAAAAGGCAAACCACACCACACAATGTAGACAAATGGCAGTTGCGGAGCAAGAGAAGTGTTTGTTTTCTCTCTTCTTTTCTTCCCCTATGGTTAGGGATTGCAATCCCGGGAGGTTTTTTCAATCCCGGGATTTCGGGATTCAAATATGTCAATCCCGGGATCCCGGGACTAGTCCCGGGATTGGTTCAATATTTTAGACAGTTAAAAAAAATACTTGGTTGATGACTGATTCATATTTAAATATATTTTTTTTTTGTAGTTCGATGACAAATATATGTGAAAACCTTTTGCTTCTACTTTCTAATGATTTTAACTCTTTTGTGCAGAGCTTGCATTGGGTTTTTGTAGTTATTGAACTAGCTTCAAACTTCTTTTTATCTCCGTCATTTTATGAGGACTTCTTATAATTAAGAAAAACGTAAAATATTATGAAGGAAATGCACATAAACTAAGTGGTTTTTTGTTTTGAAATTAAGTTTAAATTTAGACCATCCTTGAACACAGCGATATTAGCACTCAAAAGAAAAAACAATGTAGACAGGAGTTTAGAAAACGATAAAGGATACCCCAAAAACTAGTTTACTATTTTTTTTCCTTCTTAGAATAGTCAAATACATAGATCAAAAACAATGAAAAGAATGGGTCTCGAAAAACATACGACGAAACATACGAACTAGTTTTAAAGTTCTCAAAATACAATCTTGTTTTCAACCATTTTTAAGCCAATGATAAATGTCTAGTAGATACTCAAAATATGTTCTTGCAATTAGGATGCTTTAGCCTTTTATAAATCGAAAATCTGCTCTCACAAATGAAAACAAAATATTTATTCACAAAGCTATTTTTATGCAATATGGAGATCCAATTAGGGACAAGTAGCATTTATTTAACTGCAAGTAGCTTTTTGCAATAAAATAAATTACAATTATCACAAAATAAAGCTTTGAAAAAAATGCTATATCTCCCTTGGTACACTTCAACCCTAGATCTCCGCAGAAAAGTGAATGTTGAGTCGATTTTTGAAAGAATTGAAAACTTTCACTTATTTTTTAATTAATCTCTTCATTTTGAATACTTCATCCTATACTGATTGTGTGTTTCTCTTTTCCTTTAAATATTATTTTCATTTTGAATATTTGAATACAATCTTCATGTGTTCTATTCATAATGTATTGCCATCATTATTAGTACTTCTCTTGTTATTATTTACCTGTGAATATTATAACGATATAAAGAGCTATACACACAGGAACGACAAACTTTTTAACTTTGTTTTAGAATACACCCAAAGAATGTATTGGCAGTGAAAAAAATTGTTGTAAATTATTATTATTAATTCAAAACCAAGTGGAATCCAATTTAAAATTTTTTAAACGGAAAAGTTTCAAGTAGATAAAAATAATCTTCTTCTTCATTTTCGGCGTTACGAGTAGTGATCTTGAAGCGATCACAACTCTCCCACTTTGCTGCTTCACACTAGTGATCCGCCTGTGGGGTACGCCGCGTTGACCTCAGAAATCGTCGGCAAGCCTCCCGGTTTTGGATTGTTCCATGTCTGAGGCCAACCAAATGCTGCTGTTTTTGCATTTGCTTGTACCAGGAGTGTTTTGGCCTGCCTTTTCTTTTTCGTCGCGAATTTGTTGAAACGTTGTACGATATTGCCTTTTTGACGGGGTTCTGCGGATCTCTCCTTTGAACATGACAATACCAACTGAGCCGGTCGTGCTGAATTTTGTCCAAGATGGTACTTTTGACATGAAGGCTTCCACGGATCTTAGTACTTATAATTCGATCAAGCTTTATTACTCCTGCTGTCATCCGAAGCATCTTCATTTCGGCTGCCGTCAATTTGCTCTCATACTTTTTGTACATTGTCCAACATTGTGAACCGTATGTCAGAGCTGGACGGACAACTGCTGTGTAGAGTCTTCCCTTCAGCTTAGGGGGCATTTTTCGATCACAGAAGATAGCGGAGTTTTCTCGCCACTTCATTATAGATAAAAATAATAAGCCAAAATAATCAACAAATCAATCCCGAAAATCCCGGGATTCTACGATTCCAATCCCGGGATTTTCGAGACCGAAAAAAGACTCGGGATCCCGGGATTCGAGATCCCGGGATCCCGGGATTGCAATCCCTACCTATGGTTGATACGCTTTAAATTTGACATTTACGTAAGTTCGAGCCAATCCAATGGCTCTTGCTTAAGGGCCAACTATAATGCACTTTGCCGAACTTACGCCTACTTACGCGAGCGAGCCAATACACTATTTTATATGACAGTAACTATAATAGACGTTCTACTCAGTTTCGTTAAATTTCGCTCACTTTCGCGCAATTAAGCAAGAGCCATTGGATTGGCTCGAACTTACGTAAATGTCAAATTTAAAGCGTATCAACCATAGGGGAAGAAAAGAAGAGAGAAAACAAACACTTCTCTTGCTCCGCAACTGCCATTTGTCTACATTGTGTGGTGTGGTTTGCCTTTTTTTTTGTGTATCTCTTCTGTGGTATCAACTGAACTCAAATCAGCTCAACGCATGTTTACATGTTAAGTAGCCAGAATCCATTATAGTTGCTCTTTGTTTAACGAACACTTTCGGAAACTTTTCGTCTGGTTTTTGACACTAGCCTAAGCTGAGCTAAGTGCATTATAGTTGGCCCTTTAATTGCGCGAAAGTGAGCGAAATTTAACGAAACTGAGTAGAACGTCTATTATAGTTACTGTCATATAAAATAGTGTATTGGCTCGCTCGCGTAAGTAGGCGTAAGTTCGGCAAAGTGCATTATAGTTGGCCCTTAAGGATTTCATATGCATGGACTATAAAATGGGAATAAAACATTAGGTTTGTTTGATTCATATAAAATTGAAATGAATTTGAGGTGGGTTCAATGAAAAATAGTGAAAATAAAATGAAATTTTAGCTAAAATTAAAAATCAAGTCAAAGGAGAGATTGAAAATTGAGACTGATTGAGCCGTATTACATTTAGACTTTCTGTATGCTGCCGTGTTTCGTATTTATTTTCTTTCGTCAATCTCGTATTATTAGACTCAGATGTTTTTCGGTTGCGTGTTTTTTGACACTTCTCTTTCATTTTTTGTTCTCATTCTCACCCACCAAGTCAAAGTCTGAAAATAATCAAAGAAGCTCAGCTGCATTTTCTATACAGGGTGTCCGGTTATTCGTTTTACATACTTTGTAATGTGATTCTTGGTCATATTCTAAAAAAAAAATTGTTTTACATTTAAGTCCGTTTCTCAAATTTGACATCACTTTTTGACAATTTAAAAAATGCTAACTTTGGTGTACCCTGACCTGTGTTAAATTCGATATCCCTTGATACGAATAATTTAATTTAATTTATAAATCTCACTGACGATGGAAGCATTGCTACTGAAATGTACATCTGAGGAAATATAAAAAGTGTTTTAACCGTTAAAAGCTATATTAATCTTTTTATTTATTAGAAAAAGGATGAAAATTAACCAAATATAGGTTCTTGATGAGGAAAGAATTTTGAGAATTTCATCATTAGTACTTCCACTTAAGACCGGATGAAATTGATCCTCTAATTAGATACTGGGAACTGGAGTAATTTTGTGAGAATTCCTATAACAGCGTGTGAGAAGCTTGTCGTTACACTGAGGTAAACTTAATCATTTACATTTCATAACAATTTTATTCAAACTTTGAGAATACATAACTTATAAGAAACTAAAGAAGTTGAGTCATTTCATGTCTCTTTTTGATTATAATTTTCTTGGAAAAATATAACTGTTTCTTCAGTTGTCCTTGTCCCTGTTACATGAGGGAGTAAACTATCAAAAAATGATTCGTCCTCATCCTTCTCTTTAGCAGACATTATTTGCTTCTGCTTCTGCTCAAGAAGCTCCAGTTTTCTTTTTTCAATTTCAATGATTTGAGCTTCATTGTGTTGAGCATTTCTAGATACTTTTGCTCTGTTCTTTTTTTACGCATAGTTTTCCAAACATCCCGGCTCACAAGTATTTAAATTTTTTTCTAAAGTTACTTCTTGTTATTCTTCATCATTTTCTAGTCTTCTGAGAAACTGGAAGTATTCAAAAGTTCTTCAGGCGGCTCATTACTTATTTTTCTCTCCAAGTTTCCAGATGATGGTCGGCATTTCATTTGATCTTTCAAAAAGAGCATCAATTTAAAATAAGGTAATACAAATTACCGGACATCCTGAATATCAATAACAAAAAAACTAAACAGAAGCAAAATGTCATTTGAAGTGGTTAATAATTTATTAGATTTTGCAGCAATGATTCATTAACATCATGGATTCGGAGGATAGTTCCGATGATGAAATATTGTTAGATGTGTAAGACCTTTGTTGGGATGCTTTGAGAGTTTCCAAGCAGAAGAAAAATAGGTCTCGGATTAAAACCTGGAGAGAAAACCGATCTAAACAAGGATCCGTTACTTCCTTGACAAAAGAACTTAAGGCCAATGATAAATCATCGTTTTCAAATTACATAAGGATGAATGAAGAAACCTTTGATCTGCTTTATCGTTTATTGAAAACGACATTAAGAAAAATAATAAAATTTTGAGAGCCGCAACACCACTAGCAGAAAAGTTGGCTGTCACTTTGAGATATTTATCCACTGGTGAAACATTCCTAAGCTTAATCTACCACACCAGACTCTCCCAACCATTCCTGAGCAATGCCATTCCTGAAGTCTGCCAAGCAATTTGGAGAAAAATACTAAGGTATTTTTTTATATTAAATATACATATAAACAAAACTCAAAAAAATCTTCATCTTCAAAAACATCTGCCATTGACTTTTCCAATAAGTCTGGAGCGAAAGACGTTCTTACAACATCAGATTGCGACGAAGCAGGTCTTATTTATTCCACACATAAGATGCGGACTTTGCGGAAGGCTAGTAGTGTGGTGTCGTTTGCCTTGAAGAAAAAGAACTGCTTTCCGAATATGTACTTGAACTTCTCCCAGTTGATTCGCTTTTCCGCAGTTGCAGATCCTCTTGCCCGCCTTCGCGAAGAATGTTTTTATAGTCCAAGAGGTTTTTGCGCCTTATCTTAGGTAAGGAGATTTGCTTTAAATTTTTTTTTTTTTTTTGCAACATCTGCTCATGTATGTTAGTAATTTTTTTTTTGTACAAGGTTAAGGTATCCACACTTCTTTGATAATAAAAAAAAATTATACGGTTATAATAAATGTAAAATTGTTACAGCTTTATTTTTAACTGCAAAGTTATTTTTAGTTTCCAGAGACAAAATTGGAATAGGAAAGAATCGCCGATGAATTTGCGGTACGATGGCAGCTTCTCAATTGTCTTATCGCGCTTGACGGTAAACATGCGCACCCTCAGTACAACACGGTGATAAGTCAAAAAATGTCACTTTTGAGTTAATGATGAGGAAATGTTTCTTTTGAAATTACCTTTCTTTTGAGTGGCTTGTCGTTTCCATGAACAAAAAATTCAAAAGATTATGGCTGTTTTTATAAAATTTTTACTACTTGTTATGTCCAACTCTTAAATAAGTCTCAGTGGAAAATAGAGCTAACACAAAATAATCCCATAAATCAACTTGATTTTCTTATTTCAAAAAAAAAAATCTGTGTAAGACAGAGACATTTCAAAATAGTTACGTCGAACGATTCTTGTTTCCAATGCAATACAGACTTTTATCAAAAATATTTCAGTTTTTTTTGTGCTATACAGCGATAAACCAAAATATTTCTGTCTTTCTCTTTGAATGTTTTCATGCAACAAAGCGATAAGTGGAAGTTTTGTTTCTTTCTTTTTGTGAGACTTCACAAAAAACTAGATTATTTATATTGTGTCCACAAATAAGAAATATATTCACTAAAAATTCAAACGATTTATGTTTCCTCATGTAATAGAGTTTCGACATTAATCAAATTGTTGCCGTATGGCAAGTTATTAACCAAAGTTTAAAATCGTAATTTTGCACAAGCGTTTTCTCAAAATGGTATTTTTTGACTTATCACCGTGTTGTACTGAGGGTGCGATGTGGCCTTTAGAACTTTGAAAACAGAAGGTGCATGTATATTTCCATAACTACAAAGGAACAAATAGCATCATTTTATTGGCCCTGGCTGATGCAAACTGCAAATTAATTTAATTCGACGTAGGATGCCACGGAAGATCAAACAATGCAGGAGTTTTACGGCAGTGCTCCTTGCAAAATGTTATACTTGATGAGGTCAATAACTTCCGAATGATAAGGTTGTACGAAATGGAAGAGTGCTTCCATATGTGATTGTTGGAGATGATGCATATCCCCTTCAAAAACATATTATGAAGCCTAATTCATTTAGATCAAAATGTCCACCAAAAAGAATTTTTAACGTTCGACTAAGTAGAGCCAGCCATGTTGTTGAGTGTTGAGCATACTTTTGGGATGCTGTCCAACAGATTCAAAATTCTTCGACAACCAATCAGCTTAAGAGTCGAAAACGTAACAAAGGTTTGTTGCGTTTTACACAGTTTTTAATGAAACACATCAAAACTCCAAACAATATCACTTTTCTGCCAGGACCATCGTCAAACACAACACCAAGGGAATATGAAGGAGTTGATAACTCCCGAAAAGGAGCAGCGGAGACAATTCGCCACAGTTTTGCTGAATATTTTTGTCGGGAGGAAAAGGTTGATTGGCAAAATAAATAAAACTTTTTTATACAATTTACTTACTTTCCTTTTCGGCGTAAAATTTAATTCCTCCTCTGATTCATCCACATCAAATTCCTCATGGGAATTTTTCCTCTAGAGCTTCTCATTTTGCCGAAAAATTGTTCCAAACAATCTCGGCTGAGATGTCTTGTTTGAATCACCTCAAAACCGCATTCACTCAGCTTACGTCGAAAACCCTTAAGGGAATATATGTCTAGTAACCAATCTTTTATAAAATAAAATTTGTAGGTTATATCTATTCGCTTTTCATCTTGTAATAGAACTGGACAATATCCTTCCGGGTAGCTTTGAGGGTTCTTTCACTAGTTTTAAAAACTTTTGTGTTCTTTAAAAGCGACACTGTTAAAACGCGTCAAAGTCCAGCGGCTTAGATGGCTGGGTCATGTAGAGCAACTGGACACCAACGCTTCGGCCCGGAAAGTCTTCGAATCCAATACCGAGGGACGGCGCAGTAGAAGAAGACCGCGACTCAGGTGGCGCACGCAAGTAGGAGAGGACTTCAACCAACTTAGCGTCCAAAACTGGAGGCAGCTAGCTAAGGACCGAGCTGGCTGGAGAAGCATGTTGGTTGGGTGTTGAGGCCCTGGTCCGAACCCGGACTGTATAGCGCCACCTTAAGTAAGTAAGTAAGTTCTTTAACAGACAATTCCTAGTACTATTGATTGAATTGGGGGAGTCCACAAAAAACAAAATTTTTTCATTATCAACTGTAAAAAATAATTGCAAGCGAATAATTTTCAATTTCCTCTGAAATTGGAGCCCTGGCCCTGCCTGAACTGAGATCAAACCACTTTTCTTTAAAGCACGAACAGCTTTAACAATGATTGTTTCTAACTTCAAAAATGGACAGCTTGTACGAATGAAAAAATAGGCAAGAGCGTGCATCCAACGCTTAGCGATTCCATGGATCATTATTACAAGAACATTATTCGCTAGAAAAGGCAATTGGCTCTCCTCCCCGACAAAATCTTCGTGGCCTATTATGGTTCCTGTTTTCATACAAAGGTAAAGGTAAAGTTGTAAAGACATTTCGTCAGCTAAAATGGAATAATACTTGATTGAATTATGTTGCTGACTGAAATTCAATGTTTCCTGGTCTTTTTGGCCAAAAAGAAATAAAGGACCGTAAAGTTACTACTACTGATGGCAAACCGAGAGATGGTCGAAGTAGTCTATCTCTATAAGTAACAGCAGATGTAAAACGATTTGATAAAGCAAGATTTTTTAATTCATTGCTACATATATTTTCTGCCACACGCATGCCGCATATAATTTACTCTATAATTACTGACAAGCTTTTTCAAATCAAGGCTTAAATCATTATTTTTACCTATTCTTTCTAAATAATTGTTATGCTGCTGTTATATATCATTGATTGTTTTCTCTAGAAACAAGATTTGCAAATCTCTCTCTATCTCTTATAATTTTTTCTAATTGACGACATTTGTCTTCCATTTTAAAAAGCTTTTTTTCAGTGAATTCCAATTTTTGACTCAGGTTTTGTTTTTTCGGAGTGTTGTTCCGCAAGTACTCACAAGTCTGTGTACCTGAGACTGCAATTTCACTCACAAATAAACTTGCACCGTTATCAGAAATAAGTTCTGAAATGAAGCAATTTGTCCCAGAAGTTACAGCTGGAAAAGTATTGTAAATATTGTTCTATTTCATCTGGATCTTGAACTTTTCGAACGACTTGATGTTCTTCAATTTCGGACAGTCCTTGGTCGCTTTCAATTTCATGAATTCCTTGAGTGCTTCCAATTTCTTCGAGTCCTTGAATTTGTTTATGGTTCCTCTGAAACATGTTGAAGTTCTTGTATAACAAAAGTTGCAGAGAGTTTTCGAGTGTCTTGAGGTTCTTGACCTTGATAGGTTTTGGAAACAGACGTTCCTAAGTCGTTTTTGAGAAGCCGAATTCGTTTGTCACAGCAAAACTTGATGTCGGAAAAGTTTGCGATCGACAAACTGTGCTTATTAAGTGTATAAGGGGTTTTTCTAGTTTTGTTTGCCCCAATTCGATATTCATTTTTTATAAATTTTTTTTTTTTAACCCTTTACCGCATGAATTAATTTCAGCGGACAAAAAAAATAAAAAACTTTTTTTATGGGTTCTTAGTGCTGTTTGAAAACATTTTGCATTAAAAAAACACAAAAAAGTTAATTTGTTTAAAAAATAAGAACAAAAGCCAAATTTGGCTTCGTATGCAGTAAGGTGTTAGAAATCTTACAAATTTTATTTATTCACTTTACGAGAAGAATTCAAGAAAATAGCAAGAAATTAATATTTTTCATTCAAAAACATAACAAAACAATTCATTGGAAGAAGGTTATGAAAAAAAATAACAAAAGATAAAAACTTTTCATTTGAAAACAAAACAAAATAATTTATTGTATTGAAAATAACTTAAGTATTATTTCAAAGATTATGCACCGTGAAACTGAGAAAAGCAATTTCTTTTTTCATTATAGCATAGAGCAATTTTTCATTTTTGACAAAAGTAAACAAACGCCCATTACAATTATTTTGGCAAATGCGATTTTTTTTTAATTTGTGGAAAATGACTATAGTTATTACAACCTACCGAAGAAAGAGGAAAGTCTTGATGCCTGTCTTTTCAGGCTGGTTGTCAGTGTTGTAATGGTTGGTGTGGCTCGACTTGATGTTGGAGTTCCAATAGCCTCAGGAGTTGCAAAACTAAGTAAGCTGCATGGTCGTCCGCGTCTTTTCAAAGCCATTTTATCAGCCTTGCATAAGTTCTCCGCAACAGCAAGTTTGAAATCAAAAAGCGGTAGGTGGAACTCGTTCCCAACGTCGCCAGATGATCCATACCTTCACTTATACATAAGTCTATCATATGAAAAAATATTCTTTTGTATCATTTCTTGCATCGCAAAGGAATACGGTATAGTCCAAGCATCGAATCTAACAAATCGACGCCGCCCATGTACTTGTTGTACACCACAACAGATTTAGGAGCGGGAATATTTCTGTACCTATTGCTTATCCTTTCTTAAACAACGGCGTCTTTCTATAATTGGTTTGCTGCCCACATACGGTGACATCATGCTTACAACTTTGTTGTCAAACCAAGAAACAAAGCATAATTAGACTCCATCAATTGTGGCCAGTTTTTCAACCATGCTTCCACATCCTCCTTTTTTCAGCTCTTCAATCGGCATTTTTAAGGTAAGAGCCCATTTTTGAATAAATGAACCTGCAAATTCAGGCTATTGTACCAGTTGTCAAAAAATCTCCCCACCAAAAAAAAAAAAAAAAAATCAACAAAATATGTAGATTTGCAACCCCTTACTGCATACGAAGCCAAATATGGCTTCCGTACCTTTTGCTCTCCCAAGACCAGCCCAATCAATTTTTTCAATAAAAAATTGGTTCATTGCATGCGCAATTTGACACTTAATCAAAAATATATTTTTGATTTCACTTTACTTACCAAGCAATAGCAATAATTAACACTAAAAATATTTATATATTCTACACTTCCGTTTTCAATACACCGGACCGACCGGCTCACCTTTGATCACGAAATGCATACTTCTTTCCTGTCGCACACACAAAAAAACTACCGTTAAGCGTTCTTAGAAATACAAAGAAGAGGATCCTGTTGTATTTCGATCTTTTCCTTGTGACAGAGAACAGAAAAAAGGATACAAACAGCCAAAGCCATATTTGGCTTCGTATGCGGTAAAGGGTTAAGGTAGATATAATCAATTTTTAGCATTTTTTTTATCGACATACGTGTATTGTATTACAATTCTTAAGGGAAGTTTTTAAAACAAGACATTTTTATAAGTCATCCCACTTTCAGAGTGATCTCGCTGATAACTTTATTATTTACAGAAATCGTTGAAATAAACTTTTTCAGATGGCAGCCCATAATTTAGCTACAAGTTCGAATGTATTTTATGGAAATCATAATAGTGGTGGAGATTCCGATGACGATGAATTAGACTTCGCAGCTTCTGATTCCGATGAGTACATATCTGCTGATGAAAATTTTAATGATTCGGATCTCCCCGATTATACTGAATCATCTGGAGAAGAAAACGAAAAAATTGAGCCAAAGCAAATACCTGGACCATCTGATAGATCAAACACATGGACAACAGTTACCTTCCAGTCTTTAAAAGATATTGCTTTTGAACCAAACTCGGCAAGGTCAAGTCATATATCATACAAGTGCCAACGAATTCTTGCAAATGGTTTTGGATCTGGCCCAGCAATATTTAGATCAAGGAAGGACTATTGCAAGCAGTGCCGTAGCGAGGGTGTGGCGAGCGAGGCGCTTGCCTCGGGCGCCATCGCGCGGGGGCGCCAAAATTTGGTCAACTTTTCATGAAAAATTTTTTTTTAACACCACATTTTTTCATCTTAGAACTGCTGTTTTGACCCAGTAAGTGCAACAGCCTCGGTTACTGCAACTGTCCGAATTTCTATTAGTTGCATTAATCGAGTCCGTACTGTATTTTTATTCCTCATCGTAATTACTAAAACACATACACTACCCACTGTTACTTGCTCTCTTTTCCATTTGAAAGCTTACCTACACCTACCCCTTTTGTGTATACTCAATCCCACTGATCATGCACTATCAATTTCTCTTTGCTTGCCTTTGCATTGGACATTAAGCAAACCTACCCCTATGTATACAATTCTCTATCGTATCTATTAGTATCATACGTTGTCAACGTGTCTTTGCTTGCATTTGGTTTTCTACACCACATTGCATTACCCGTTAAACGCAAGCCGACTGTCTAGACGACAACGAATGCTTATGGGCCATATGGCAAATCGTTCCTTGAATATCTGAGATCTTGTATGTATTACTTTGTCTAGACATTGCTACTATACAACAACCCTTTGGTTATTCAAGAATATTATATTGTTTTGTGTTAACTGCAGATAAATGTTAAAAAGCTTGGTCAATCTCATTCTTAGTTGATCTCAGTGAAGCTCATACAAGTGTCAAGTTTAGTCGTTCTGTGATTAACAAGTTCGCTCCAAGTCGCGAGATCATGTCCGAAACAGTGAAAAGGAAAAAATGTGGTGCTCAAAATTGCAATGAAGAAAAAAAAAGAAAAGTTGAAGATAAGAAATTGGCGAATTCTTTTAATAAGTGACTTTTGAAACCTCCTGCTCAAGATCTGTCAGCCTGGACCATTGTTGGACGATATTGGTAAGTCGAAACAAAACGTATAAATACGTTGATGTTTACTTTGGCGACTTGTCCTAAAAAAAAGATCAACAAAATTAAGAAATCGATGTTTTCAACTGAAAAGTCGTTGAAAAAAACGGCGCTGGAAAGAAAGGAGGTAGTTTTTGTTAATTTAAGATTTCTGATATTTAAAATCAGTCGAAACAGAAATCATGAAAGTTGCGTTTGGTGAATTTTATTCTACTTTACATTTTCAAGGCACCAAAGTAAACATCAATCAAGATAGATAAAAATCAGTAAAATTTGGGAATATTTCTGAAAATTCTCTACGTGCATATGATTACAGATTTCGGAATTTACGGGAATGTTTTATTCTCCCAAGTTAGTCACGATTAATGTCCGTCAAGTTAGCACTACCACTTCAAAATTTTCACAGTTTGTTAATTGGATTAATTGTCGTAAATTTGTCGCGAAAACAAAAAAATTGTCCCTCTTCATTAAAAAAAAAAAAAAACGTGTGTAGTGCTGACTTGATGGTCAAGTTAGCACTACCACCCCCAAATCCGTCAAATCGATCTTAAACAAAAAACTAAGTATGCAATTAAATGTAAATTTGTCGTAGACTAATCGTGAAAACTAAATAATTTTACTAATTTTTTAAAATCGTGTGTAGTGCTAACTTGACGCGTCAAGATAGCTTTTTGTTTAAGATCGATTTGATGGATTTGGGGGTGGTAGTGCTAACTTGACCATCAAGTCAGCACTACACACGTTTTTTTTTTTTTAATGAAGAGGGACAATTTTTTTGTTTTCGCGACAAATTTACGACAATTAATCCAATTAACAAACTGTGAAAATTTTGAAGTGGTAGTGCTAACTTGACGGACATTAATCGTGACTAACTTGGGATCGATTTTCGCCATATTGGTTCCAAAAAAAATTACCGAACTGTGAATCCGTGGATAGAAACTGGTTGATTTTCTCAAAAGATAAGAATGCTGTATTTTGCTTCTGTTGCTGCCTATTTGAACTTCGCACAACTAACATACCTCATATTGCGAATCGTCAACAAGGGTTTTCGGACTGGAAAAACATCAATCGGATCGAAGACCATGAAAGATCGCAAGACCATCGAAAATGCTTCCTCGAGTGGAAAACTTTTGAGGCTCGACTGAAAAACTCGCAATGCATTGATAATGAATTGCAGAAAAGCATTCTTTTGGAAAAAGAACGGTGGCGACATATTCTTCGTGCGATTTTGGACTCGATTATGTTTTGTGCCAAAAACAATTTAGCATTGCGAGGCTCAGATACAAAAACCGATAGCAAAGGAGCTGGTGTGTTTTTAGACGTTATCAAGTTACTCGGATAAAACTTTGGAAGAGTTCATTGGGGGTCATAAAAAAGGGTCAGTCAACTACTTATCACCAGAAATTCAGAATCAATTTATTTGCTTATTAGGGCATACAGTTCGCAATGAGATTTTATCTAGAATTCGGAAATCCAAGTACTACAGTTTGCTCTTCGATTGCACGCCTGATGTCTCTCATAATGAACAGATGGCAGAAATCATTCGTTATGTTCAGATTGATGATGGAAAAGTATCTATTCAAGAAAGTTTCATCGACTTTATTTGTACTGAAGAAAAAACTGGCGAGGGATTATCTTCCGACATAATCAAGAAATTAGAAAAAGATGGACTTGATATCCAAGATGCAAGGGGCCAAGGATACGATAACGGAGCCAATATGTCGGGAAGATATAAGGGAGTACAAGCACACATCCAGGAGAAGAATGACCTCGCAGTTTACATACCGTGTGCAAGCCATTGCTTAAATCTAGCAGGAGTACATTCTGCTTCATCGAATGCGGAAATGAAGAAATTTTTCGAAACAGTTGAAAGCATTTTCAAGTTTTTTTCGCGTTCTACAAGTCGATGGAATATCCTCATATTTTTTAATTCGCCTCGGGCGCCAGAGAGGCTCGCTACGGCTCTGATTGCAAGATTACTTTTATACATCAGTGTCTCTAGCCAAACAAACATCTCCTAGGTCGTCGAACTCATGTTTTTGGTACACTTCGGAGTAAAAGGACAGGAGATCCAAAAGAGGTTACTAATACTACATAAGCTAAGAAGAAAACATGAAGTAAAAGGCATGGAAAACTCGGGCATTGTAGTTGAAAAGTGGAAAGATAAACGGGGCGTTCTCATGCTTTCCACTAAACATGGTGGAGGTAGGAACAGGAAAAAGAAAGAGATGGCTAGGAAATAAAAAAGTTACGCATAATCGTAGACTACAATCATGCTAAGCAAGGAATTGATATTTCAGACCAAATGGCGTGCTACTTTATACCACTACGGAAAACAATACGATATGGTATCATAAAATAGAGTTTAAATGTTTGCTATCAACGTCCATAGTTAACGACTTTGTTCTTTACAAAACACAACAAACAATGTTTAATTTTATTTTAGAGAGGATGTTTGCAAGGCATTATCTGAACTCACTTCCGAACATTATGCACATATGTACATCTATAGTCAAACATAAACTGAAGGAAACCGAAAACAAAAACTCAAGAAACAGAAAAATTAGAAAAAGATGTAGAGATTGTTATGATGCGATGAGTAAAAATGATGGTCGAGAAGCTACAGTGCGTCGATTGTATGGATAGAGTGGACAAAAATCTAGTGTTTGAAAACAATACAACTGTGAACAAGAATGTTTGTAGCACAAATTGCTTGTTTCACTCAATTTAAGGAACTTTTACGCACGCTACCACGTCCACTTTTGGTAAAAAGTTAATTATGTATGTATATGAAAACTACACGTTTGATTCTTCAATTTTATTTCATAATTTTTATGCTGTACAAAAGTTTTAAACAACTGAAGTGATTTTCGAGTTTTGAAAAAAACGTCTTGCCGTGTTTCCATCATTCGTTGAACCGAATCCTAGCTTGGGCTTGTCAACAATGAGACTCAATCTACTTTTAAACAATGTTTTAATATGACGTTTTCTTTCGTTGAAAATTGATTTGTTTTCAAAACCTTGCAGCACTTGCCATGATTTGAAAGGCAGGCTATAAGAAATATTTAATAGACATTCACAACACCTTATCCATGAGTGCAGGGGAGAGAGTCCGAACTCCGAACCGAAAGTTTTTTTCTCTTGCTGGTTTTTCTTGAACTTGAAGTGAGTTCATTTCTTTCGGCGGGCGTTGCACCACAGATAGAGCATTCTGATGATGAACTTATGTTTGACAAAATATTACATATACTGCCATGAACCATGGTAAACATCAACTTAAACGAAATTTTGAAATTAAAACGACTTTTGGTGAAAGACGTCGAACTTAGCTGATCTATAAAAAAAGGCGTTTTCCTACAAAAAAAAAAAAAAAAATCAGCATTTAACATAAGTTCTCATGATTCTTAAGATTTCAATGGACAGAATTCTAAATTCGAACTTTTCGGGTTGAAATGTTGAATTTCAAATCGATAATTAATCACATTTATCTTATTGCAACACAAAAAAAAGCGTTTAGTAGGCTTACCTATAAGAGATTTATTTTAGCCTCCTACTGAATCACAAGCTCTGGACATTCTTAAACAAACATATATTAATTTGATTGGCCGACAAAACATGGTTGAAGAAAATCGCGGGCTTTTCCAAAACTCTATCCTAGTATTATCATCGACTTTTAAAGGCGACAATGCTACTAGAAAGAAAAATTCATCTGTGCTCTCTGAGTCTCTAGAAATTTGCTTATATTGACTATGGTTAGAACTCCCATCAACGCTCCATTTACAAATAAGCATTGCAGTTGTGTCGTGATGTATTCCTGAAATTTCAGCAATAATTTCGCCAGTCTTACTAAGAAGTTCCCAAAGGTCAACTGCGACCGAATTTTCGGTAACATCTCCTTTAATTGGGAGTATCAACTTTTTAGCCTTTCTCAATTCATATAAACGGAAAGCAGTACTTATGTAAGGCATTGACAGCCGAACGCAGTAAATTATATTTTAGTACAGAAAGATCTAGGTCCAGATATAATGCCAATGCGTCTTGTGGCTTTAATATGCGTTCATGTTCTTCTTCTTCAGGTTCACCATCTGTTTATTGCCGCGAAATGAAGCTCTTCAGTAGAGTTAGATTTTAAAAGCTCACTGAACCCTGCATTAAGAAATTAAGAATGCTTTTTGGAAGCATAAAACGATTTTTTCTCCAGGTTCCGTGGAGTCTCGCGAAAAGACTGCGGTTTCGTGCACACGCCTTCCACCTGCGATCCAAATTTTTATCAAAAAGTCTCACTTTTTCGGTCAAATCATTTTCAGCTGCATGTACGAGGACAATTGATTATTTTCAATTTCTTGAATATAAATTTAATAGCACCTTCAATTCTAGTTTTTTTTTTTTTTTTTTTTCAAACAAAATCCATTTTTTTAATTTTTTTTTTTTTAATGTTTGTCCTTTAAAAAGTCAAACATTTTGAAGGTTAGCAAAAAGTAACTAGAAAGTAAACATTTTCTGAAAGCACAAAAACAACAAAAGAAAAAATTTTTTTAAAAATTCAATTATACAAATTTAATCTTTAAAAGAAGTATTTTTTCAAAAAAACACAAAAATTCACATAAACAAGAAAAAAAAATTATACCAGTTCTCAATACATATATCCATTTTTAGTATTTAAATAAAAGAATTCACAGAAACACAATATCTTAGTCACACGCACAAAATTTCTACCTTTAATAACACTGCAGCTTATAACAATATCTGGCGAAAATCCCTCTAATCCACGAAGAAGAGAAAAACAACAAACAAAGCCGAAGCATATTTATGTAAGTACTTGGAGGTGTTAAAGAACAGGTTTAGAGCTCCAAACAAAAAAATGCAATTTTTATTTTTTTTTTATTTTTGTCCACTAGTCGACGAACTGTGGCCCGCCGGCGGCGGCGGCGGGACACATGGAAGTGAACGTGTTAAAAACGAGTGGAAAAGTGAAATAAGATATCATTTGATAAATAATAGACAATTGATATCCAAATTTAAGCAGTGATAGGCCATGGGCTAATAAAACCCAATATAAAAATAATCGATTTGAGAACAGCAATTTATTCTGAGTGGCTTAATAAAATTTAAAGTTTCTCTGAACTCCGATAGAATCTCGTCATCTTCATCTTTAAATAAACCTGAAAGACTGAATTGTGTGAAGAAAGTTCCAAAAAAGACTAAAAAATATGGAATTGGTTCAGGAATTTGTGCTAGAATAGGTGTGAGTACACATAAGTATATGTGTACTATACTACTTTTATATGTAGCGGCTGGGATCATTTCATTTCATTTTAAATTCATTTTTATTAATCTTTTCTTATATCTACTTACATGCTAACAAAAATGTGTAAAACTAGCTTATATAATAACTTAATTAACTTACTGACCCTAAGCGGGTACTCTAAATTATTCAATATCTTACTACTAATGCCTTTCGGCCTTAAAATACCTTATGAATTAAAAACTAGAACTAGTTAAAACTAAGAAAATTTTTTAAAAAACTTAGTTTTCATGATCATTTTTTTGTGTTTTCTTAAAACTAATTAAAACTACTTAAATCTACTTAAATCTAGAGCAGCCACAGTAGCTTTTTTTTTGCGTTTTGTATTTTTTTTTCTTTTTTTTGTATTTTGTAATTTTTTTTTGGGTTTTTGTATTTTGTAATTTTTTTTTTTTTTTGTATTTTGTAATTTTTTTTTTTTGGATTTTTGTGATTTTTTGTTTGCCACTGCACCCACCCCCTATACCCTAAGACTTACATGCTAAACCTTTGTAAGCCAGCCATTGGCGACTGACTATCATCATCAATATCAATTTGTTGGTCGGACAACCACCAGAACATTTTGGACGTTTTAACAACGTCACGACGATCGCGATCTGAAACCGCCCTACTGAACCGGAGGAGCTCTTCAGCTTCTCCGCCTACTGCGGTGACGTCTCGGTTGTAAAGGAGCCGTCGTTCCACGGACTTCCGGCAGACGTGGTAGATTAGCGGAACCGCCAATCTATCCTGAATCAGCCCTACCATATCAAAATAGAGGAAAGCCTCCGGTGGGACAAATCCACTGAAGCGCGTTTTCTCCATATATTCAGTGTTGGGGTAATAAGCCCCAAATATCAGGCCATTGGTCGAGGTCATCGCTCTTGCAGTATGACCACGAGTCAGTTTTATAATGAAGTTGTCGATCCTGTTTATTTGAGCCCCGTTGTAAAGGACCTCATTAGGATAATATTTTCTGTACTCCGACTCTGGTGTTCTGTGCAATCCAAGACAGGTACGCAGACACTGTCTCTCAAACACCCGAATCTTTTCCATTTGAGACGCTGTAACATTGAACCACACGGGGCACCCATAGACAATCATTGGCCTTATGAGGGCCATGTAGCAAATCACCTTCACTCTGCTATCAAGTTGACTGCTGTGAAACAGTCGCCTTGTCAGAGCAAAAGCTCCTCTAGCCCTGGCCAGAGCTGCATCCATATGTTTGTCAAAATATAGATACTGATCTAGCCAGATGCCGAGATACTTGACTACTACTTTGTTTGGCAGTGGGTTGCCATGTAGATCAACGATCACCAGCTTTCGCCAGTTCTTTCTCGTATCCCATGAGGCCCGAGCCAACGAGGTTCTAAACACAATTGTTTCCGACTTCTGGACGTTGATTTTCAACTTCCAGTCATCGCAATATTGTTGGATCTTATCGAAGTCACGCTGCAAAAGTATTCTGATGACTTCGATCTTTGGACCTGTTCTGTACGCAATAAGGTCGTCGGCGTACGCTATAGCATGGTGAAGAGAACCAATTAGATCGCCGGTGAAAATGCTAAATAGAATAGGAGAATTCACCGCTCCTTGTTGCAGACCGTTCTGTATTTTAAAAGTTCTGGTAGAAGTTCTATTGCAACTTTTCACAACAAACGTTCTACCATGAAGCATGTCATTCAGAATATATAGCAGTGGTTTACTCATGCCATATCTGATTAACTTATAGAAAAGACCGTCTAACCAAACGGTATCGAAAGCCTTCTCCAAGTCAACCAGACATGCACCCGTACACTGATTTTTAGCTTTGTTCCATTGAATATCTGACACTAGTTTAGACGCGGCATGTGTGGTATCATGGCCCGCCTTAAAACCGAACTGATTTTCTGGAATAATATGTTTGTCCTCAGCCCATGTGGACAGAGCTCTATTGAGAACTTTCTCGAATACTTTGCTGATACTCGGAAGAAGACTAATTGACCGGAGATTTGCTGGATTGGAACCATCCTTACCTTTTTTAAGGAGAGGATGGACCACTGCCGTCTTCCAACGCACTGGATAATATGCATTATTCAGCGCATTGTTGAACAACGTGGTGTATATGTCCACCGCTTCCGCAGGGAGGTTTCGCAGCACAACATTGGGTATGCCGTCGACTCCTGCTGACTTCTTTTTCTTTATTTTGTGAAAGATGTCCTCGAGGTCCATCTTAGAAACGAACAGGGTGTTATCCCCGTTTCGTTCGGCGATGACTGCATTTGCAAGTCGGTCGTCATTGAACCTAGTGAAACCAGGATTCTCGGATCGCCAGTGCGAGATCTCGTCTCTAAGATAGAAGTGTCCAACGAAGGCTCTATTCTCAAGGTCGTAATTAGGGCGAATGCACTCATTCACCTTATATACTCGCTCGAAAACAGCACCCACAGTCTCTGCCTTCTCTTGAGCATCTTCCACTATAAAGTGGTCATCATCCAAGATGGCCTCATCAGGATCTATCCCTATTGTCAAAAGTAAGTTTTTGTTCTCTGTCGTCCTTTGGAGTTTAATACCCTGAAGGTCCTTTTGATCTTTTCTCCTAAAAATTTTATTTATTTCCGGAAACATACTCGGGTTGTTGGACTGTACAGCCCGAATTTTGTTGTTCCAGAAAAGAGATATAGATATTCTGTAATTTTCTTTAATTAACTGTTGGAGATTTTTGATCTGTGACTTCAGAGTTCTAATCTCCAAATCGTGTCGGTCAGTAAAACTCCTGTGCAAGAGTTTGAGTCTCGACAGGAGTCTACTTTTTTGTTTGTAGAGTGCGTCAATTGTCGCGTTTCTGTACATGTTCGTTGAGTCATGTTGCCTATATTTAGGAATTGTCCTGTCCATTGTAGTACGGATTGCATCCTCCATACTTTGCAGGTATCCATCGATCTCAACGTTCGACAGATTCCTGTTGCATGGCGGCGCAATACCGTTCGAACGAATTTCCCTTGAGACGGCACCGGAAAACCGCGGCCAACTTGTCTTACCGTAGTTGTAAGAGTGCGTCGGCACGTACTCCCCCAGTTCCACAAGGTCGTTCGGAAGCAGTATGACGGCGGCAAGTCCACAGTGGTCACTGTCGTACTCAACCGTCGTCAAACAATTTTTCGTCCGTCGCAGAATGTCGTCGGTCAGTTTCAGTCTTGAGTCTAAAAGCAATAGATCCAAATAAGAGCCACTTCGAGGATATGAAGGCCTGTCAGTAGCCAGCAGATCGACTTTACACTCAATGCTGTGGAGCCCCATCCAATTGAATAGCTGGGTCCCCCTTGGATTGGCTAATTGATTTCCCCAATCTTGGTGTTTAGCATTGTAATCACCGGCCAAAAGGAAATAGTTTTCTTCTGAGTTCAGTTTCAGACATCGAAAAAGTGTTTCAAGCTCTGTTATAAAACATGAATTTTGAGAAGCCTCCGGCGCATAGATCGCGACCATATACAAGCGCCTCCCCTGTTGGAGAGGGATGCATACAATACACGCTTCAAGCAACTGGAATCGGCGTACTTCACCACTATATATTACTTTATGAGAAATGCCCTTACGTATGAAGATCGCAACCCCACCCGCGAAAGTCGAGTTGGGTCGGTCCCTTCTAACGATATTTTAATTATTATCCGTCATATTGTGATGCTGGTTTAGCCTAGTTTCGCTAACCATACATACATCGGGACGTTGGTCTCTTAACAACTCAGAAAAGTTGGCTCGTCGTTCTACCCTAACTAGCGAATTCACATTCACGGCTAGGATCTTGAAAGGCCTCTCCGGCAGCGCGCCCGTTAACCTAGAAATTGCGCAAGCGAAGGCACTGCTTGATAGATTAAATCCACCCTACGCGCCTACTCACTTATTTGCCGTGATAGTTCACTCATTTGTGCCTGAATGACACGCAGAGCGACCATCACCTCTGACTCCCCAGTAGCCTCCTTTGACACAGATGGCTGTGCGGCCGCTTTCTGAGGAGGCTGTACCGTTTTCCTAGTCCCCCACGCCATTTGGGCGTAGGAGACTTCGGGAACGACGGCCCTTGGAATTGGTCTGGCTGTTTGCCTTCCCTCATCCTTAGTTGCTGTTGGAGCACCTTTTTTTGATTTCTTAATAATCTGGTATCGAGGACAACCCCGATAATTTGCAGGGTGCCCATCTCCACCACAGAGAACGCACTTCAGTAGGGTCTTGTCTTCGACCCTTGTCTCACCGAGCTTGCACTCTTTGTCGTTGTGGTTCTCTCCACACTTGACGCACCTCGACTGCATTTGGCAGTTGAATGCGGCGTGACCGAACCGTTGGCAACGAAGACATTGTAAAATGTCTCCGTGCCTGTTTAATTTTTCCCATCTTACCATCTGGTAGTCCAGGACGGAGATTTTCCTTAGACTCTCCAGACGGCTATTAGGTGATAACGTGACGAGGAACATCGGCAATAGCCGCTTCTCCCGTCTTGCCTTGGCCGTGGTGAACGACTTGACCCCGATGAACTCGAAATCGTCGCCCGCCAAACTGCGGAGTTCAACTAAGAGCTCCTCTGGGTCAGAGGTAGGCTCTACCCCTTTCAAGAGCATGGTTTTCGGCTTCTCCTCTTTGGGAGTAAAAGTAAAATGTTCGGTGGCTGTCACTTTCAACAACTCCCGAACGATCTTATGGTCACCAATGTTTTCACATTGGATCGCATGCCGATCTTGACCTAATCGTTTTATAGTAAATTTATCGCCAATGGCGGACTTACATAAGTTTTTGGTACCTTGAAGTTCCATCTTTAGGGTGTTGATAGGGGGCACCCTACTCTTTGTCTTCTTCTTTTGTTGTTGTTGGGTTGGCTGCTGCTCTGCTGGTTGCTGCTGTTGGTCTGCTGACTTCTTCTGCTGCTTCTGGATGTGGCTCGGTGTCGCGGCTTTTATAGCCGCGGTCCCCCGTGGCTGCTCTTCGATAGCAGTTTTTTTATTTAACTCAGCTTTTTTAGCTGTATTCCCGCGTTGCTGCACGGGCGCAGTTTTTTTGTTTGCAGCATTTTGCGCTGCTGCTACTTGTCGCTGTTCTTTTGGCGCATCAACTTTTGGTTGCGACTGTTGTTGATGCGCCTCCCTCTCCGCTCGCCTACGGTCCTCTTGCCTTTGTTTTATTTCGGCAATTTCTTTGCTTAATTTTCCCAACGTCTCGGTGAGAAACCGCATCCGCTTTTCGTCTTCGTCGTTGTTGTCGTTGTTTTCGTTGTTGTCGTTGTTGACAATGTTGTCATCATCTGCCAAGGCAGCGAACGAATTGCCGCTACCTGTATAACGGCCTTCGCCACCGTTGGACTCATAATCGTAAGTCGAATTCAGACTTACGATGCTTTCTGAGCTGGTAGACATTCCATCGTCGTCTACCTCTTCTGCTGCTCCCCTCGCCTTCTGCTTGCGAGGCACTAAATTTGTTTTATTTTTAGGCGCCGCCTCCTTTTAACTGCAGTTGCCTCTGCTGTTGTTGCGGTTGTTGCCGCTATCGATTTTGCGGTGGTTTCCGCTGCTGTATTGTTTGTTGTTGTTGTTGTTGCTTCCAACAACGCTTTACTCGCAGAGGCATCTTTCGATGCCCCTGCCCTTTTCTCCTTTACCATTTGCCTTTCTTCCCAATGGATCACGTTTTCTACCTCTCGGTTGTGAAAAAAAGGTTCCAAAATTTTGGTCGCTGAGTGGGATTTGATCCCACGACCCTCGGCTTCAGAGTCCGCCACTCTATCACTTCGCTAACTTTTCAGTTATCAAATCGATAACTTTTTTTGCACTTGAACTTTCACTCACTTGAAAAAATACTTTTAGTATGACACTGTCTCCGCTGAAGTCTTTCTTGCTCGAAAGTCAAAGATCGACTGTAGCGGCTGGGATCTTTAGGCGAACATGATGAGGCCACCATCATTTCTCTTCTTAGAGGTATAGGAAGTGAAGAAAAGAAAAATTTGCTTCAAAAAATTTCGCAAAATTCGGATTCTGTTTCACCGTGTTCAAAAGAGGAGACTTTAAGTTTGTATATTGAAACCGAAATTTCTAAAACAAAATACTCTCATTTCAGAAATTTTTTATCAGACAAAAACTTTCAAGGATTGATGCCATTTTACAAAACTTTATGTGAAGCAAAATATGATAATTAACCGCCTCAAATCCAGCATTACCGTCACAAATATATGTAAGTGCTGCTGTGCATCTGCAAGATCTTTTAGATTTAGATCACACAGTGAGTCGTATCACAAAGATTAAATCGGTTTACACGAATTTAAAGCGTTCAAAGCTTAACAGCAAATGGGGATGCGATAGACTCTCAGGACAAAGTGAATACAAGCCAGTTTTGGATGATTAAACTACAGAAATTTCTGATGCTCACAGTGTCCTTAGTGCCATTTAGGCTTGTCGATGAGGAAAGCAGTTCTGTTGTTTGCCAAACCAGCTTTCTCCTCGGTAAGATACTGCAGACCGATTTTGATAGAATTTGCCAAAGAATCAGCAAACACCTTCTTCTGCTTGTTTTGTGATTGATCTAACAAAAGTACGGACGAGAGAATTGAATGGAGATTCTTTCCAATACGGTCTCTCTGTCTTACATGCGTGGATACGATTCATAGAAATGATACTCCATACATCATATAATTTATCGTTTAAGAAATGAACTGCAACTAAAGACGCAAACAAGAAAATGAAGGACGAAAAAAAGATTGTACAAAGAAGATTTCGTAAAATCCTCGGCTTACGTATAGACAAGCCTCGACAAGGTTCGGGAAATAGTACTGATGGCAATACAGCAAAAAAAATTTCCTGAGTTACAAATACTCTGCTGAGATAACGGGTGTTGATTTGGAGATAGTAAAAAAAAACTACATAATTTTACAAACAATGTCTTCAGAAAATTCCATCAACTCCAACAAATTCGGTAAATACACTCTTGAAACAGCCCAATTATCACTGTATAGAGTATAACTGGTATCACATGCCATCTTCCGTCTACAAAATACTGATACATGGTGAAAAAATCATAGAATACTTTGCGATTTTGCCAATTGGCTGAAAGATGCAGAAGTTGCTCAAGAAGCATGAAACAAAGACTATAAAAACAAAGAAGTTTTTCACACTTTATTGCGCATATCCGATCCTTTCATTTCAAGTCTAGGAAAAGCCAAATAAAGTGAAAGAGTTGTAAGATGAAGCTAAATTGCTTTTGGAAACAGAGGATTAGATATTTCTGCTTCTTGAACCTTCTAAAAGCTTTACTATCCATTTAATTCAAAATACTACACATTTTTTATGAAAAGATTAAATTATTACTTCTTGTATCATTGGTGTGTTCGTTGAAAGTTTTACTTAGTAGTAAACTTAAAAATTGAAAACGTTGAGTACAATAGTTTTTTTTTAGGGAAAAGGGGTAGTTAAGATATTCATTAATTATGACGACGCGACGGAACGCTGTATAAACAATGACAAACAACTTTTTATCTAAGATTTAAGTGAATATAACTGAACTATAATAGAGTATTCAATATACATATATGGGTGGTTAATGTAATCTAATTATTCTATGTTAAATTTGATTTTATGTATATTGATTTGAAAACTTAAAATATAGACATAGCAGCTATTGTTGCTGGTGAAGGTCTTGGTGTGATGAAGACACTATTTGCATTGTAGACGGTTGTTAGTGAAATGATACATTTCCTAGTATAAGGTGTGTTTCTTTACTGAAAATTCGCACGAAATGCACCGAAATTCGGTGAAAGTCAGTCTAATGCCGTTCCAGCACAGCGATTTTTCGTAGCAGAGCACAAAAGAGAGTGCTCACGAGAGAGTAAAAAATTTCCCCACCCTGTGAATTTCTGCCCCATAAATTTCTGTGGACAGAAATCGTGCACAGCCAAAACAAATACAACAACTGTCAAACTGACATTTTTCCAAGCGTTGCTGTAAAAGTCTGGTTCGAGGCGTTTCTTTACTTTTAGGACAATTACGCTCTTTCAGAGAGTTTCTGATAGTTTCTGAGAGAATTTTACCCCCACTCCTTATAATAACAGATTGTGAATTTCTGTCCACAAAGTAAAGAAACAGACCTATAGTTTACCGGGTTATATGTATACATAATATATTTATATTATGAATTCATCTGTAATACAGATTCTGTATCTAAATGAAAAATAAAGATTAGAAATGAAGCATATGTTTAATTTGAATCCTTACTCATCATCCAAAGCCTCGGTTTATATGGGAAGCACTACACTTCGAAATCACAACCCATTTCTTCCACAATGCGAAACATGCATTTATGTGTTGCATATGTTTTTTGAAATTATTTCTCCAAACTGCTAGGCTTGGACACCTGAATCACGCTCGAACATCAAATGTGGTGACTATCTCGTTCATCTTTTTTGATGATCTGAATGCTGGCCTACGCTACAGAAAAAGAGTTTAAAAAAAGACTAAAAGCACTTCCACTTCACCTATGACGTTGGCTTTTTAGTGCGTTATCCGATTTTTTGTTAAGGTGTTCGGTCCCCCAGTAGGCCTATCGCACCAATCTTAAATAATATAAAATAAGTATTGCATCAATTCAATAGTAAATTGAAAAACTTAAGGGCAAAATGAATCCTAACTGTAATGAAATACTTTAAAATGAAGTCCTCTTGAAGCCTATCATAGCAGGAATATGAAACTGGGCAAAGTATTAATGTTTCAAAAAATTTATCGATGACGTCGAGCAGATGAAAATAATTGGGAAATTCTTCTACGAATTTATTGTCTAGTACACGAATGTACTCCACAAAGTTTGGAGGTGCGGGCAAAAAGATTGCAATTTTCATACTGCTTCAAACGAGTAAAGTATAAACTATCACTATGGTCAGAATCAGACAACTTTGGCAATGGAAGAGCGAAAGAATGACTTTCATAGAATTTCCGGAAGAGCCAGCCGCAGACATAAGTAAAACTGTTGTCGTTGGTTAAGACAACATCCGCAGTGCTACTAGGCGCAACCTCAGGCTCAAATTGCACCCAAGTTGTGTCCAATATCATATCGTTTTCTGTCGTTAAGACTTCAGTTGAATGATTCTCTTCTTCTATTGTACAATTACCCCCCCCCCCCCCCCACCCCTTACAGTTTTGAGGTATTGAATACCCCATAGTTTTTGAAAGGCGCCTTGGAACTCTGAACAGATGGGGCGGTTATTGGATCCTCCAGCCAACCTTATTTTTCCCAAAAAACTCTCCAGGCAATCTTGATTAAGGTGGCAAGTAAGTATAAAGTTAAAATCAAGCGGTTCGAGGAAGTTCCAAAGCAGACTCAATATTTAACAACCACCCCTTGATAAAATAGAAAGATTAGTAACATCTTTTCCCTCTTTTAAGTTAATGACCTTTATGGACTTTACAATTAACTTGGCTTCTCTTAAAAATGTTGCCTGGTTTCTCGGTAAGGGTAAATACTTACTGTTTCTCCTTATTAGCATATTGTGATGACGAGTTAAAAATATCGAAAAGATCTCCGAAAAATAAAAACATAAAAGCAAAGTTTGAAGGAAAGTGTTGAATGCACAATTTACTGTATTGCTGCAAACCTGGGCAGCAAGACGAACTTTCATTCTTTGAAGATTGTTGGGCCTAACGTGCGCGTCAGTAAGTTTCGGGGTTAGTCGAAACTCGTTTTGGCGATCCGTGTAGTATAGAAGTTTGACGTCTTCCCACGATGCCTTGTTTTCTACAGAAAAAAAAAACTTTGTAGAACACAGTTCCTGGAAATTTTCAAAAGGTGTAGGGCGTCGTAAAAGAAGTGAATTCGAGAACCATTCACTTCGAAGAATGGATTTTCAGGGCCTATATCAAGCGCTCTTGCAAAGCCCCTAAAATTGGATCCTTGATCGCAAACAAATTGCACTGGAAGTAGGTTGCTATTCTGCAGGGCAATAATAGCTTTATATAGCTATATAGCTTGGTGAAAAGGAACTCCTTACAAGTAAATAGGCTAAAGGATGATTCCATCTCTTCATTACTCCTTGAGCCATTATCACTAGTACCCTTCCTGCTGGAAAACAAGAGTGAAGCTCGCCATCACCAAAATCTTCAAGTCCTAATATTTAAGAATATTGGGTAGCTGATGTATTTTCAACTCTAAGCTTTTTACGATGAAATCTATATTGCCAGGCGACTTTGGCCACTTCGAAATAAAATTTTTAAGAGTCGATACTGAAGGGAGTCCTATCACTGGTTTCAAAAACCTATGCGCTGCAGGAGAAATAAAAAGAACTGAACGTGGCAGAATTTTCATTTCCTTTGAATTATGTGTCTCTGTGGTAGTCTACCTAGATTTTGAATGGAATAATGAGCTCCTATTTTCTGAACATTTACTGGCAACAGACTCTAGACGGCTTGAATCTAATATAGCTATCAATTTTTGGTTTTCCTTTTTCCAAAACAAAATCTCACTATCCTTAGATTTTATAGCTTCTGGCAATTCCTATTCCAGTTTTGCAATTTTATTTCGTAACATTGCATTTTCCTTCCTCAACTTTACTTTTTTTGGGGTGTTTTTCCTCAAAGCTGTACAGGTCTGTGTGCCATTGTCCTGCGTCTCAAGGATTTTGGGATCATAACCTTGGTCATTTGAAAAATCTTAAAATTGCTGAAGAACAAGGTTCACGACCTTGGCAAGTTGACAATCCCAAAAATTCTTCTGAAGAACAAGGTTCAGGACCTTGGCAAGTTGACATTCTCAAAATATCTGCTAAAGTACAAGGTTCAGGACCTTGGTAAGTTGTCATTCTTAAAACATCTGCTGAAGAAAAAGGTTCAGGACCTTGGTAAGTTGTCATTCTCAAAACATCTGTTCAAGAACAAGGTCTGGAACGATAGAATCGTCCATTGGATGGTCTTACAGAGATGATGTGAGCTCTTGGATGTTATAAAATGAATCATCATCCGGCAAAAGAAAATATAGATGTTGCAGACCTTATGGCTTTTTTTAAGCTCCAACAAGTTCAATTTTTGCCGCCACAAATCTCTCCTGAGTTTGTAAGGAAAGAAAAAATCATTTCAATATTTGGTATTGGAATAATGCAGTAGAAAAAAATATTTTAGTTTTCTATTGCACGTTTCTACTATCCGATCAAAAACACGATTGAGTACTTTAATTATATTAGCATTTAGTTTATTTAAAAAATTTTTACATCATTTTACTTAGCTTTAGCTTTTTTATTTGAGTTTATATTCAAGTCTTTAACTCATGCTTATTTTGACATTCTATTTCGATTGTTAATCGAAAAAATGGAAAGATTTGAAAATTTAAATGTTTACACTCAATTCTTCTGGTAAACGGCCAAAGGCTATAATATTTAGACTTTAGAATACTTTTTTTGTACCATAATCATAATTTATTTATATGCTATCAAATTATAATTATTTGTGAAATAAAATATTTACTTAAAACTAAAACTAAACTAAACATTCAAATCTTTCGAATCTCAAAATGCACTTATTTCGAATCCGACTAACTTTCTATCGAAATAGAATGTCAAAATAAGCATGATTCTCTATACTAATATATATTTCTCATATATGCTATCTAAAGTAAAATTTATTTCATACTAGCTGAGCCGCCCGGCTTTGCTCGGGTCTGTAGTTTTAAGGTTCCCATTCTCGGTTTTCCTCTTCCGTGGGAATTTGGGGATGTAATACAATCTTTCTTACTGTGGGACTATGTGGCATCCTAATGCTGAAAGAATTTTTGAAATCTGTAACTTTAACGTTCCCGTTCTCGGTTCCTGTTTCTGGTCCTGTCGGATTATAGGGATGAAAAATATAGCCTAAGTTACTGACAAAGGGTGTAGGGGGATTATGTAGCACCCATAATGTTGAAAGAATTTTTGAAATCTATCCAGTAGTTTCTAAGTTTCCGTTCCCAACCCCGTTCCTGTAGGAATCTTCTGTTCCCATGGAAATATGTGAATGAAATATAAGTCTATGTCACTTAAAGATGATGTAGCATCCCAGAGTTGTAAGAATTTTTGAAATCGGTCCACAGGTTTCTAAGTTTCCATTTCCAACCCCGTTCCTGAAGGAATCTTCCGTTCCCGTGGAAATATGTGAATGAAATATAGGTCTATGTCACTGAGGGATAATATAATATCCTAGAATTGAAAGAATTTTTGAAATCGATCAAGTAACTTTAAGGTTCCCGTTCTCGTTCCCGTTTCTGTTCCCGCCGTGGGGTAATAGGGATGAAATACACGCCAAGATACTGAGGGATTATGTGGCATCCCAGTGCTGAAAGAATTTTTGAAATCTGTCCAGTATTTTCTAAGTTTCGGTTCCCAACTCCGTTCCTGTGGGAAACTGCCGTTCCCATGGATATATGTGAATGGAATGTAAGTCTATCTCACTGAGGGATAATACAACATCCTCAAGTTGAAAAATTTTTTGAATTCGGTCAAGTAACTTTATGGTTCCCGTTCTCGTTCCCGTTTCTGTTCCTGTGGGATTATAGGGATGATATATAGTCTAAGTTACTGATGAAGGGAGATAATGTAGCACCCCTAGTGCTGAAAAAAATTTTGAAATCTGTGGAGTAGTTTCTAATTTTCCATTCCCAACCACGTTCCTGTGGGAATATGGGGATCAAACCTTGACAGGAACCATCCCTGGACTAAACTATATCTACCCTGAAAATTTCATAAAAATCCGTTGGGTGGCTTAGGAGTTTACCCCGGACATACGTATATACATACATACATACATACATACATCGTATTTTATATATATTTATCAATTATCAATTATTATTTTAATTTTTTGTTGTCAAAAACGATTAAAAAAAAAACGAAATCATTGTTTGAATTTAATTTTTAATTCATTACAGTTAAGAATAATGAAATAGTTTCTTTTACTATATTCCAATTATTACTTTTCATCTTTTCTTACCTTTTAAACCTTCCCTAGATCTCCACGAACATTTCAATACCAAGATAAGATAAATCCATTCAGCTGTTCTCGAGTTTTAGCCAGACTAACGAACAGCAATTGATTTTTATATATATAGATAGATTTTTATTTACTAGCATATTATTATCACTCAAAAGCTATCAATTTGACATGGATCGAACTCGTCGGTACGATAAGAAAATTTAATGTAGAAATAACATCTTACTATCTTATATCCTAAGGTAATCTTATTTGCAGTAGAGCTCTATAGGAAAATTCGTTTGAAAATGTAGGTTGCCTGAAACGAGACATTTACATGCAATAGCATGTTTTATAAATTCCCACCAAAAAAAATTTTTCATATCAATGTAGATGTGTGCATATAGTAACTATACCATTTTTAAAAACTACTAGCTGAGCAGCCCGGCGTTGCTCGGGATTGAAGTTTGAAGATTCCCGTAATCGTTTTTCCGCTTACGTAGGAATTTGGGGATAGAAAATAATCGTGGGATTATGTGGCATTCCAATGCTGAAAAGGATTATGAGGCATCCCAATGCCGAAAGAGTTTTTAAAATCTGTCCAGTAGTTTCTAAGTTTCCGTTTACAACCCCGTTCCTGTGGTAGTCTTCCGTTCCCGTGGAAATATGTGAATGCAATATAAGTCTTTGTCACTGAGTTTGAATGTAACATCCAAGAGTTGAAAGAATTTTTTAAATCGGTCAAGTAGCTTTAAGGTTTCGGTTTTCGTTCCCGTTTCTGTTTCTGTGGGATTAAAGGGATGAAATAGAGTGTAAGTAACTAATACAGGGAGATAATGTAGCACTTATAATGCCGAAAGAATTTTAGAAATCTGCCTAGTAGTTTCAAATTTTCCGTTCCCATAACCCCGTTCCTGTGGGAATAGTGGGATCAAACTTTGTAAGGAACCATTTATAAGTTTATGTTACTGAAGGATAAATGTAACATCCAAGAGTTGAAAAAATTTTTGAAATCGGTCAAGCTGCTTTAAGGTTTCGGGTTTCGTTCCCATTTCTGTTCCTGTGGGATTATAGGGATGAAAGATAATCTAAGCTACTGATGGAGGGGGATAATTTAGCAATTCTATTGCAGGGAGGGTTATAGAGATCTGTCCAGTAGTTTCCAAGTTTCCGGTCCTTATCCCGTTCCTGTGAGAGTATGGAGATCAAACCTTGACAGGAACCATTTATAAGTCTATGTCACTGAGGGATAATATAATATCCTACAGTTGAAAGAATTTTTTATGTCGGTCAAGTTACTCTAAAGTTCCCGTTCTTGTTCCCGTTTCTGTTCCCGTTTGATTATAGGGATGAAGTATAGTCTAGGTTTCTGATGCAGGGAGATAACGTAGCCGAGAAAATTTAGAAATCTGCCCAGTAGTTTCTAAGTTTCCGTTTACAACTCCGTTCCTGTGGGAATATGGGGATCAAACCTTGCTAGGAACCATTTATAGGTAAGTCATTGTCACTGAGGGATAATGTTACATCCTAGAGTTGAAAGAATTTCTAAAATCGTTCAATTAACTTTAATGTTCCCGTTCTCGTTCCCGTTTCTGTTCCCGTGGGGCTATAGGGATGAAATATAATCTAAATTACTGATGGAGGGGAATAATGTAGCAATCCCAATGCAGGAAGGATTATAGAAATATTTCCAGTAGTTGCTGAGTTTCCATTCCCAAACCCGTTCCTGTGGGAATATGGGGATCAAACCATGACAGGAACCATTCATAAGTTTTTGTGACTAAGGGATGAATGTAACATTTAAGAGTTGAAAGAATTTTTGAAATCGGTCAAGTAGCTTTAAGATTTCGGTTCTCGTTACCGTTTCTGTTCCCGTGGGGTTATAGGGATAAATTATAATCATAATTACTGATAGAGGGGTATAATGTAGCACCCCTAATACTGGAATCGTTTTGGAAACCTGTCTAGTAGTTTCTAAGTTTCCGTTCCCAAACTCGTTCCTTTCCGTTTCCGTTTCCGCTTACCAACACATTTTTCGATTCATTTTTATATATAAGAAGATTAGTACGTGTAGTGGCTTAAAAATGAGCAATGCAAAGGAAAAGATAGAGAGCACATTAGGAGCGCTATACAAACTAGTATTCTTATCTCTGTATCTTACTTCTAGTTAAGAACTAATTTTACCTTTCCCATACGAGGAGATCAATTTAGGATTAGGGATTGAATTGAATGGCTAAGAACGAAGGAAAAGCTGAACAAAAAAAAAAAATTAATATCAGTTTGGATATATGTATATATTTTTAGTACCAAAAATTAAGTATTGATATGTTATATAATACCTGAAATCACCCTGGAGGAACCTATGGAGTTTCTTAAAACCCTCACAATTGATGACACATTTTTTCTTCCTTTTGTGTTGGAACAATTTTATATCGGATTCACCAAGAATCTGGAAAGAGATACGAAATAGCATTTAATTGGGATCATGTAGGCATATTTATATATATGGGCACGACATCGGTCAAGCGGTTCAGGCTGTAGGCAGACAGACACACACACAGAAAGACAGATAGACAGACACACAGAATTGCAGGAGCCACAAATAGCCCATCAACTAGGCCGTCATTCGACTGCCACACATAACGCCAACAGAGAGACAATTCCCAAGTCAAACAGAGCCGGTCTCGGACCATTCAATAAAAACCGAAGATCATGGATAAAATCAGCTGTAATAATTGATTAAGCGAAAATTAAAATAAATGAAATTGATATGACTACCAACGTCTGAAAGACCAAATGCTTAAGGTATCTACGGTGCGCAGCGCATATAAAGATGTCAAAGCTGACGATCATGACACTGAACTCGATGCTGATCATCTATTTTGGGACTCTACCCGAAACAAAAATCAACAGTCGAGAAAAATAAAGACATAGCTTGTCCTCTTGTGTCACGTGATTAACATAAGTATCACTTTTCGATGCCGCATATTGTGCCTCTCCAACGAAATCTCCATATTATCGAAGGAAAATGCGACAATGGCTTTAATGACGCTGAGTCGACTTATGGATTCTAATATTCTGAAGATGTCGTGAATTCAATTTAATTTATTTAATTATTATCCAATTTATAAACTGGATCAGCTGGATACCAATCGGTGGGTGTGCAACATTTTTTTCAACGCCTTCCAATTATTCTCGTTGTCTGTTTCCTTTTAAACAACAATATTCAGAAATCACACAGGATGGCAATATAAAAATGAAAGATGCAATCAAGTACATGGTTAATGTTTTCGGGAAAGAAGTTGACTCCAACAAACTAAAAGATTAAACAAAGCATGAAAAATTTCTCCCAGAGATATAACAAGCTTTCGAAGTCACCAACCCGAGGATCCAGAAAAATTATGTAACAAATCGTGCAATGTTCACCATCCACGTCGAGTAGACCCGCGATGTCATAAAATTTAGATCTCGTTGGAATCGTTCTCGTTCATGAATCCAAAGGACAACCAACAGCAACAGCAAACTCAAAACCATTTGCGAAGCAATGGAATATTTTGCTCGAATCTCGAAAAATTGTTTGACAACAGCGACAACCGGGACGGAACATCGCGGGATAACTCAAGTCAGCCGACTTATAATCAAGAATTCTCTTTCTTTTCAGCTATATAATATTAAGTTAAAGTTATTATTTTTATTCTAAACAATGTAATAATGTATTCGGTTAGGCCCCCTATGTGCCAACATTCCTATACATACATTATTATCATTTCCTTAATTTTTTAAATTACCTAGTATAAGGATCAATTGTATATATATATCGTTCAATAAACATAAACTAAACTCGAAAAATTGTATTCCGTACTAAAAAAAAAATGTCGATATTTTTCACAGAAATAATAACGAAAACATTGCTCACTTTTGAACAGAAGAACATTGAAGTAAACGCAAGAACTCCAGCAATGATGTAAGGGACATTCTGTTTGATTTGTCTTAAGTTTTCAAATTCCATTGGACGAAAAGAACCGTCCAGGAGCGTCCAGGAGCTTTCTCAACCCGTTCCATTGGTGCAAAAAGATCGCTTCTCATGATTCTGAGGAGTGACAGCCGCTTCTCGATTTGAAGTGAGAATCGACTCAAGAATCCCAAGCACTAACAAAAAAAGAAAATTTTCTTCAAAGAATATGCCTTAAGAGCCATAGGTGTTTCACTCACACAAAGGCAATTACGTTAAACTGAACAGAAATTTATTTGAGTGTTAAATTAGTTCTTAAAATGAGTGCTTCCCCGAGTGAAACCAATGGAAAGCGACATTATTGGTTTAAGAAAATTTGACTGCTGGAATCTTTGTGAGAGCTAACCATGCAAATAACGCACAACGAAATGGCTACAGGTTTAACATAATTATTTCCCGAAGTTTGTGATTTTTTGATTTATTGGTAAGATTTTTTGTTTTGTTCCTGTTGTAGAAGCTTTCATTGAGAATGTTCTTGGTCTACTGGTTACCAGTGCTGTGTCATTGGTGTACATTGTGTCAAAGTGAACATTTATCGATACCAATCAATTAGCTTGACAGCGAAAATCTATCAATACTTAGTTAAAAGAAGCATCTCATGGGAATGAATAAACCAGAAAACCAATAGATATTCCGGATATTCCGCGCGGAGTGCTTGTTAGTTAGCTTTAATACCGAATTTTAGGGTCAACTTTTACTTAAATGTAAGCTTAACAAAGTTCTCTAATTTTTCATTTTCAATATTTTGGTATAAGATAAACACTTTGCAAGAACTTGACATTGAAGCTGACATCATTGTCTTGAGTTTTTTAAGATGCCAGTATTTGAGAAAAGCAATTCTTTTTCGAATGTGTAAATCCTTCAACTTGATCGGTTGGAACATTGCATCGTAGGGACGCGAAACACCTCAATTAGTTCTTATATGATGTGTTATTGAGGTAGGTGGTGTAAACAATGTCGGTCGACAATCGTAACCATTTCATTTGGATTGAATGTTGGCCTGCTTTCGGTAGGTAAAAAGACAAAAAAATATAACACAGTAATATACTTAGTTCATTGGTGATGGTTCGTAACTAGTCGCATTGTTAAGCTGTCCGTGAATTTCTTCAGTTTTTCATAGTAATTTCATTTGTTTGTCTTGCAAAGTTCATATGTTGTCGACATAAGACCCTTAAGGTTTCAATAGTGTTATATTTGCTTTGAAAAACAATTTGTTTCTCAAAAAATTGTGAATAAGAAAAAAAAAAAAAGAATATAACCTAAACTAAACCACAATGCCAGACACAAGAGCTGCAAAGATCAAAGTATCCAAGGTGAATTCTCCGATTACCCCTCAGAGCAATTCAGCATGCATTGCGGATAAATTGTGGAGTAAAATGGAGAAGAAATTGGAAAAGTGGGGAGATGAGATCAAACGAGAGCTTTGTGATATCATGGAGTCGAGAATGACTGCTCTTGAAAAAACTTACAACGAAAAAATTGAAACTGTTACTCTTGAATTTCAACAAAGACTATATGATATCTCCCAAGAACTAAAACGCCATGAGAACATCTTCGATGAAATGGAAAGAGAAAAGGTGAAAAAAGATGTCATTGTTTACGGTATACCATTCCAAACTGATGAGAATCTCTCTGATGTGTATCAAAAAATTTGTCATGCTGTTGAAACCCCCGCCCCGACCTTATCTGACAACTTTAGAGTAAAACCTCGAAATAGGGATTCACATGTCGATGGCTGTATTGTGTTAAAATTTAATCACGTAAAAGACAAGCAGGTTTTCTTAAGAGCAATAGCTTCACATCGTAAAAATACCAACACTGATTTAAAGCTACGTGACATTTGTATTGATATTGACTCTCCAAAAAGTTTTCATATAAAAGAAAGTCTAACCAAACGCATCTACCTTATACAAAGACAAGCTCTTAAGCTCAAACAGCGCTCACTCATCAACTCGGTGCACACCTACAACGGAAATCTTTTCATTCGCACAACACAACATCAATCCCTAATACGGATTCACTCAACGGAAGAGCTGAGAAATATCATCGGAACAGCGTTCGATAATGATCTTGATCTTGATACGAGGCAACTGAGAGCCGAGACTTAATCTACACTTCTACAACTAAGTTAGTTCACTTATTTATTGATTTATCTATTTTCTTTTTTATCTCTCTTATTTTTCTCTTACTTTCACTCTTCTTTTAATAATTTGTCTTTTTCCTTATCAACTTATTACTTTTTTTTTTCTTTTTTGCTTGTGAAATTTTGTTTCAATTGTCGATCTTGATTCTCTTGATTTTACTTTTTCATTTAATATGACCGATTCATACGGATGTAATAATGAAAACTTATGCTCGCTGGTAAATGTTCTTTGTAAACAGCAACCGGGTCTTAAAATTTGTCATATCAATGCCCAAAGTTTGGTAAACAAAATTTATGAGTTTAGGCAGATTTTTATAAAAAGCGAAGTTGATGTTGTTTGCATCTCTGAGACGTGGTTTAATCCAAATGTAAAAGATGATTGTTTTTCTTTAGCAGGTTTCAAGCTGTATCGATCTGATCGCTCTGATAGAATTGGTGGAGGAGTGGCGATTTATGTTCGAAATATAATTCAATCGCATATGATACTGCGCTCTGACAAAAATAGTGCTTGTCAATATATTTGCATCGAGATACAAAATGCCATGAACAAATATACTATTGGAACACTGTATATGCCACCTAATTTTGCCTGTGCCCAAGTAGTGGAAGATCTTGTAAGTCAATTGTCTATTAGATCTTCGCATTTAGTGCTTTGTGGTGACATGAATATTAATCTTTTTAAAAATTCTTCCGAAAATTTTAGAAATGTGATGCAGTCCCTAGGGCTCAGCTTTGCAAATGTTTCAGAAGCTACACATTTCAAACCAAATTGTTTACCCTCACTTATTATACACTCAGCTCTCTGCTCCAGCCTTTTCTTTTCACGACTTGATGTTTATTACTATTGATTTTCAAACAAATATAAATAGATTACCCATTAGTTACAACTATAGAGACTTTCGTAATATAAATTTACATGGCTTATTCCTTGCTTTTGATAATCTAGACTGGTCCTCAATTTACGAAACAAATGATGTTAATGAACAGATTCATATATTTAACAACTTTGTGAACTCTCTTTACGATGAATTCGTCCCATTGAAAACAAAAGTTGTCAGAAATCCGGATTATCCCTGGATGTCAATTTCCATTCAAAAAGCAATGGCCCTGCGTGATAAACATTTTCTTAGGTGGAAAACATATAAATGTGCCGATATGCTGAGTGATTTTAAAAAGGCTCGAAATAGAGTGACTTGTATGATACGCCAAGCTAAAAGATCATTTTATATTCACAGGTTTAGTCTCTGTACCTCTTCGAAACATTTTTGGAAACAAGTGAAAGATATTGGAATTTTACAGAAATCTTCTAATGACAATGTTAATGTGCTTAATATCGACGGTTTGAATGAAAAATTCGCAAATCCTATTCAAGGCTTCCAAAGAAACAGTGAGCAACTTGTATACAATACTGCTCACAATGCGTTTAAGTTCAGAGAAGTAGACGAGTACGATGTTGGAAATGCAATTTTTGCAGTTAAATCAAAATGCATCGGTCTTGACGAAATCCATCCTGATTTTATAAAAATTCTTTTACCGAAAATACTTCCATTGACGACGTTTGTTTTCAGTACAATTATCAGCACAAATCAGTACCCCATGGAGTGGAAGCGTGTCAAAATAATACCTGTACCAAAAAATTCCAACAAAAATACCGAATATAGGCCAATTGCAATTCTTGCGTTTCTATCCAAAGTTTTTGAAGTTATTGCAAGTAACCAAATGATAAGCTATATTGACAGTTTGAATGCACTAAATCCACTTCAATCCGGCTTCAGAAAAAAACACAGTTGCACAACTGCGCTCTTAAAAGTTACCGAAGATATTCGTCTTGCTTCAGAAGAATCCAAAGTTACGCTTTTGACCCTCTTGGACTTTTCAAAAGCATTCGATTCTGTTGAATCCACAATTTTATGTAACAAACTTAGCACACAGTTCAACTTTTCTTCAAACGCGATGAAGCTTATATTTTCATATCTTAGTAACAGATCACAGACGGTTTTTCATAAAGACAAATTTTCGAGTTTTTTAAACTTAAAGACGGGTGTACCACAGGGTTCGATACTTGGGCCTCTGCTTTTCTCTTTGTTTATAAATGATCTTCCTAGCACAGTTAAATATTGCAATTATCATATATATGCAGATGATGTTCAACTGTATTACAGTTTTCCTCTTGAATTGGTTGAAGATGCAATTATGAAAATAAACCAAGACCTAGCTTCTGTTTTTGATTGGTCAGTTCGGAATCAACTTCTATTAAATCCATCGAAAACTAAATGTGTTCCTATGTTCAAGCAACTCGTATCCCATCGAAATTTCTCCAATATAATTTTAAATGGTCAAGTAGTTGAAATGCTAGATAAAGTTCGTAACCTTGGTGTTATATTCAATAACACAATGACTTGGAATGACCACATAGTTCACATAGTAGCTAAAATATATGCAGCACTACGTAGTCTAGCTGGATCAAAATACTTTCTTCCTTGTGAAGTCAAATTGAAATTAGTTAAATCTTTGATTCTGCCTATTGTGACTTTTGGCTGTGAAATTTTTGCTGATTTGGATTACGAATCTTTTCGCAAGCTTAACTTGGCCTTGAACTCTGTTACCAGATTTGTATTCAACCTTCGTAAATATGATCATGTTTCAAGTTTTCTTAAGAAAATTTTGGGATGTGACCTCCGAAGCTTTCTTAAATTTAAATCCCTGTCTTTTCTCATCAACTTAGTAAAAAGTAAATTACCCGTTTATCTGTCTGCTAATATTTGTTCTATGTCTTCGCGTAATCTATCTATCAAACCGAAAACTTATAGCTGTGTTAACTCGCGTCGTCAGTTTTTCATTTTTGCCGTAGCATGTTGGAATGGTCTTCCTTTGTCATTGAAAAACAAGATACAACAGAAACAATTTTTATCCTTAGTTTTCTCTCATTTTTCACAGTAAATTTTACCTTTTTTTTTTTTTGTAATATCATGTAAATTTTCTTTGCTTTAATTTTTAATTATAATTTTTAAACTTGTATAAAGTATGTATATAAAGTAAGAATCTTGTACCTGTACTATTTAAAAGAATTTTATTCTTACTGTACAGCGTTGCTTTTATGAATAAATAATAATAATAATAATAATAATACTTACTAATTTTTTAGATATATTTCCAGTACCTAGATTCGTTTTTTTTTAGATTCTTATTCGTAATTTCAGAAATAAGTTTTTCAATAATTTGCCGCTTAAAATAATCAAAACAATCTTTCCAAATTCCAAATTCGCACAAAATTATTTGCTGTCACTGTCACACCAGGTGCTATCGACTGGTGAGCTTAAGGCTTTGTGCGCATTGTTATATTCGGTTAAAGTTAATAAACCGCCTACATCGGTATGAAATTTTTTACTAATTTTTGTCTTTTTCAGTGAAATATTGGTCAAAATTGAAAAAAAGTTAATTCCTGCAACTTAAATTCATTTTTCTGAGTTCTTTTTTGCAGCCAAAAATTTTTTTTTTAAATTTTCAAACTCAACTGATTTTATTCTCTGACAAATCAATGGCGGCTGTGGTAAACGTGAGTTCCCGGTCGTGGTAAATGTGGTTTCCCGGTTTGATTTACCTTGAAGGCAAAAACGCACTACGTTGCTGACTCTCTGGTTATACTCTGTGGGTTTAAGTACTGTACCAGGGCTCAATTCCCGATCTGTGAACAAAAAAATCATTTCAGTTTTCACACAATTTTTTTTCATTTTATCACTTCACGAGCCTGCCCTAAGCGATTCTCGATCTCAAAATGAAAAGCACTTGTCAAACTGTGTTCTAAAAAGTGCTAAAAGGTTATAAACGATAGATTCTTACAGTTGTCTCTTTTCTGTAATTTTCCAGTTTTATTTTGTGTTTCTGAGAGATAATACGTACTTCTCCAATTTTAATATATTTTTTTCAATAATGTCCGGAATTATTGTTCAAATAATTGTAAATAATAGACAACGTCCTGAACAAAGGTAAGATTTAGTGGCTTATTTGGATTCTGTGTTGCTTTTTCGCTTCCATTGGTAGGCGGTATTTGTCTTCTCTTGGAAGAGATCTCTGTGGTGTGGGGTTTGTTGTTAGCTGTGGGGTGGGGTTTGTCGACTGTGGTGAAGGATTGGCTGCCTGTGGTATGGGATTGAATGAGGTGGTTGGGATGGGATGGTTGCGTTCGCTTTGTGTCGAGTTGATACTTGATACATCAAATAAATAATAGTTGACGTTGATCCTCTTCAATATGATCGACGTGCATCTTTAAAATTAAAGAAAACATTTTTTGAAAAACATAAATACAATTCAAGAGTTTTTTGAAACTGACGATTTCTTCGAAGCCAATTTCAGCAGCGAAATAAGAAACTCCTTCGACTGATTCTGGGGTAGTGATGGAAATTACTCTTTTATCAATATCTGTCAGTTCCTTTATTGGAATGGGTCCATTGACACCGCTTCCAAGGCGCCGCTCGTTAATTGAGCTGTCTTTGACCCGGACATTGTTCCTTGAAGGGAAATAAATTAAAATTATTTAACTTAAGATAATTATGTTGACGATTGTTGGTTAAAAATGCTAACACGAAATCTCTCCAATATTTCCTCCACTTTGCGCCATCTTTCATAGCTCCTCCTAAGCTATTAAGGTTTATGCTTTGTCTCGATGATGTGAATCTATTGAATAATTATTACAAACATAAATTTTTACATAAAAACAAGAAATAATGTTCAGTATTATGTCTCTACTTACTTGTCGGTCGCCAAATCTGGCCTTTCCTCCAGAAAATCTATTAAAAATCATTTTTGAACCTCGGAGCTCAGAGGTTTTCGCTCCGCACTTGAGTTTTGCCGCCATTTTTCATAATTGAAATTTTTCACCCACTCATATGGCAATGAAAACCAATTTATCATATGAAAAAAAAAAATTTACATTTGAAGTTGGATTTTCACTAATCGAAAATCGAATTTTCGGTTAAGCTGTGATAAATTTTTTGCTTCACAGCTTCACAGGTTGGGAATGGACCCCCAGGCTTAATTGATTATCTTAGAATGAAAATCTTGATACACTTACTTGTAGGAAGAATATTTTCATTCTTAACACCAAAAGATTCAGATAATTCTTTTTGTTATTTTTTAAAAGTTATTGTATTCTTTTCCACGTTTTTCACTTTATTTTAAGTTCCAACTAAATTGTCCATCAGGAACTCCATATTGAACGACCGACGCCGACGCGACGCTAACAAACTAACGGAGTTTTCTTTCGACAAAACTATATTCGATATTAAAATGTAATAGTGAAGGGTTGAGAATTAATACCAAGATATTAAAATCTAATACTGAAGGGTTAAAAATCAATACCTGGGTCTTAAAATTTATTACTGGAGGGTTAAAAATTAATACGTGGTGGGTATTAAAATCTAATATTAACGTGTTCAAAATAAATACCTCAAAAGTTTCGCGCTAAACAAATTTATTGAATTTTAATGCAATCAAATATTAAATTTCCAATACTTTAATTTACTATGCAGTTTCTACTTGAATGTAATACTGAAATATTAAAAATAAGTATTGTTGTGTATTAGAATACGATGTTCCATAAGTGCAATATAGAACAGTTTCGCGCTTAACACAAAATTTAATGAATGTTAATACAATCAAATATTAAATTTCAATAGGTACATATTTTTGAACATTAAATTATGGTCACTTTTATCGAAATCTTCTACTAAAATCAAATAACAAATTGTTGGATTTTTAACATTTGAAGGTTAAATTTCAGTGGAAAAGTATTAAAAAGGGCATTTTAGTGGGAGATGTGTTGAATTTTAATACCAAATAATTAAAAAAAATTTGTAATAAACTTGGAATATTAAAAACAAATTATTCCTGTATTGCATACGGCTGTATTACGAGGGCCGTGTTAAGAAACACCCCAAGATTTTTTTACAGTGTCGATGCATTTGAAACTTTGCATGTGTCTCCAAATTAGTACATTATTTGCCAAATTTTTTTTTGCAAAGCTTGCAGAAAGTATTTTGGAAAACAGTTTCCATTTGAAGCCATTTTCTCCCAGAAGACTGCCAGGCCTTTTCTTCGGAATCGGATGAGCCTTCACAGACCATCAATACTTTTCTATAAAAAAAAAAAATACCAAAACTTATTTAAATGAAAACTCAATTCCAATCTCCAAACTACTTACTTGGGGCTGGTTCTGGTTTCTTCGAGGTTTAATCCACAAAAACAATTGCGATTGCAATGGATATACTTTTGCTTCAACATTGTCAACCTTTGGTTTCCTAGACAAATACAGTGCTCCCCGGGTAATTGCGTCACCTTGAATGCACAACTTTAGACGCATTTAACAGGGGAACGCAATTAAAAGAATCCCACTTAATTGATCTGCTGTCCCATTTAGAAAAACCCCGCTTAATTGAAATGAAAACGCAATAAAGCAATTTTTGTTACGACTTTGGCAAGAAAGTCAAGAAGAACCTTTTTAATGAAAATCAAAATTTTATTGAACGGAAAATTAACATATAATGGTAAGACATAAAAAAAGAACAAAACAGTTTCAGCCTAGGAATGATTGAAAAGGAACAATTTTTCATAATGTACACAACACATAAATTATGAATTGGTACATAATCCGTGCGTATATCCTTAGCAAGCGTACAAGAGGGAATTAGTCAGATTTGCTTTTTATTTGGCTAGAACATTATATCATGGTAAGAATCTGTAATTTTCACCTGCATTGTTTCCTTACACATTTTCAAGATTTTAATTTGCAGTCGCTAAACTCTGATGTTTCAGCAAACAATAGGCTCGTTCGTTGAACTTTACCCAGGGTTGACCCAAGTTTTCTTGACAATCATATGAGTTGTCAAAAAAAACTGGGTTTTCCAATTCTCAAAAAACGCAAAGCCACAAAATCACCACACATCCCTGTCATTTGAATAAAAATACATGCCATTTGACAACCCTCAACTCGCCACAGCAAAAACCTAGGGTGAGTTGAGGGAAAACCCAGGTCAACCCCAGGGCTAAAAAACACTCAATTTGACATTCAGGGCGACCTAAGGTTTCTCAAAAAAACGCTTTGTGGCGACCCCAGGGTTTTAACGAACAAACCTAATAATAAATAGGTGTGTTTCTTTACTGAAAATTCGCACGAAATGCACCGAAATTCGGTGAAAGTCAGTCTAATCCTGTTCCAACACAGCGATTTTTCTTAGCAGTGCACAAAAGAGAGTTCTCACGAGAGAGTAAAAAATCTCACAACGATTTAAGTCATGTCAATTTGACTATTAACTTGTAGGCGCGCAACAATGCGACCAATTCATTATCAATCATTTAAGGTGTAAGCAAAAAGTGACTTCAATGATTTGGTTTTTTTCGTTCAACTAACCGGGCAATCAAATTGAAAAAAGAGTTTTGATTTTTGGACCATTTAACCGGGAAACGCAATTAAGCGGAATGCAATTAAACGGGAAATTTTATGTATATTTCTTATGTGATCTTTTTTTTGCCTAGGATTCAGGTCAATTAAACGGGTAACGCAACTAAGCGGGGGGTATTTATCCGGGGATTACTGTAAACACATAGATAGTATTATAAAACTTACTGCATGTAGCATAATTGCCGATGTTCTTACTTTTTAATTAGGTATTTATCTATTTAAATTATTAGATTAGTGATTGTAATGTACAAAAAGAACTCAAAACCAATTTTATTTTGTGAATGCTTCAAAATACACGAAGCGCAGATGAGAAGGTTTTGTATGAACACAGCGGATTACCAAAACAAAATGCAATAGATGATGTTCATTGCAAAATTTTCATTGTTCTTGTTCAGTTCAGTTCCACATTCCTCCTTGTAAGAACTGAAACTGAACTTGTGATTATGAGCCCATTTCTCAAAGCGTTTTTCATTGAAATTCGAAAGAACTACTCTCAAATCCAGTGCCCCTGTTCTGTAACTATCGCCTTGGCGATAAACGGTGGAAATTGGAACAAAATTCTATGAATTTAGTAGGATTTCGTTCCATTTTCCACCGTTTATCGCCTACTTTTATCGAGGTGATAGTTACAGAACAGGGGCACAGAAGACAGAACTACTCTTTTCAATGAAACATGTTTCATCAATTTTGTCGTAGTATTGGTGACAATTGTCAGAGATAGCATTGGGTGCGTTCTTTTCTTTAGTCATTATGTAGTCAAAATTCAATTAGTTTTGTGAATGCAAAATTGAACTACAAACGCAGTAAATACTTTTTCGTTTGTAATGTTTCGTATTTTTTTCCGAACTTTTTCATTACGTAGGGTGAAAAATGTTCAATTCATTTCGCAGTTGTTTCTAATGACTTGATTACGTAGTTGCTAAAGCAGTGAATGCGCCCACTTGCATCTTTTCAATCTCTTTTTTTCACTCCATGTAGGTGATGGATGGAAAGGGATGGCAAGCTGTCATCGAATTTCGAATACCATATCTTTCCTTCTTTTAAAATATGTTGTTCATTCTTTGTTTACGCTTGAGAAGCCTGCGTCCTTTTGTTATTCGGATTTTGGAAGTAGATTGCTGTTACAAATAGCTTTATGAATAATTTATGTGATTGTTTTTTTATTATGAAGAAATAAATGATCGAAGTCGAGGTTCAGAGTTCAGAAGTTGACCTGTTTGACGAAAGCGAAGTGAATGTAGGTAGATGAAGAGGGATACGTTTTAGTCCCCATTAAAAGTAAAAAAAAAGTAAGTTACTGTGAAGCCACAATTAAGATAAATCTATATATTTTTTTTTAACAGCTGGAGAAGTTGGCAAAATGCTTTACGAAGAGGTCATGACATCGATTCCATTGCAACAAACAGAGTCCAACAACCTGCGATCAGCGATCGTCACCTCTAAGCGACGACGGTAGAGTAATTCATGTGTGGGGAGAGCTTGACACAAAAATGTAGTTGTCGTTGTATGCCGACAACCTTTCTCATATAGGTCCGCAAAAACGATGGCCTACAAAAAAAGCTCTATGGAACTACATATATTGCTGAAACTATAAACAAAGAGTTCAACATTCAATGCACTGTTGTGCAAGTCGAGTGAAGACTCAAGACAGTTATAAGGAGAACAAAAATAAATTTGGACCTGAACAAAGTTAGTGGAGCAACTCGTACTGAAACTGCATTTGATAGAGAAGTGGAAAGGGTGATATGTATGGATGATTCCATTTTTCCTGAAATCGTCATGGGAGCAGGAGAGACTAAGCGGAAGAGGGCTGCAAACGACGATGTGTTGGTAGCACGTCCCAAGAAAAGCTCGAGCTCCACTTCATATTCAATTCCATATCAAGTGAAGGCGATCTCGAACTTAAATTTGATGTAGAAAATTACCCTCAAAGCAACGAAATCCACAATAGTCAACGACCAACAAGACGAGCACTGAAAAAATTGTCAATTCAGGAGCAGTTTCTGCAACAAAAACAGGAACTATTTAAATCAAAGGATGAAATAGAGAAAGGCGGCATCACACCGAAAGAAAAAACCTTGGTTGATTTAAACATGTTTCATTGTTAATCAACAATTCATCTATAGTTGTGAAATTAACAAAATTTCTTGATGAATTCAAATAAGAACGCATTTTCAAATCAAGTATGCTGCCGTGATCAATTTTTTTTTTCAGGTAAGTATCATAAAAATGATTAAATTAAGTATGTTCGTAGTTGATTTGAATATGTTCTAATTTTTAACCAACAACGTGATTGTTGATTTCATACATGATTAACAACAAACATATTTAACTAACAATTAAGGCTGAAATTGCAAAAAAGATCACGTTTGTGATTGAAATACCAAATACACTGTTGAACTATCACCAATAATGTTTGATCAACAATGTTCATATTTCTTTAATCAATAAAGAATAGTTAAAGTATCAGTAACATTTTAAATTCCAATATTTTTCATACCACAGAAAACATGAAGTCGCATAACGGAGCTTCAATTCAATATGATGATAAGTTTCGTGACCATTTTATCTTAAGGGATAACTAATTATTCTTTATTGTTGGTCAAGTATATTCGTGAGAATTCAGCCAAGTTTTTATTTGTTCAACAGTTTTAATGTAAAATTTCTATGATAAATGCCTGAATTGAAGTTTGACCTATCAAATGTATAGGTCAAACTTCATTTGTATGTTTTTACAAATAAATAAATAATAAATAACAGAACAAATACGTACAATAAAAATTACCCTACCGCACGCATAACCCACCGGCAGCCTCTATGTGGTATCTATCGATGACATGAATTCGTTTTCGTACCCGATCATCATATAGTCCGCACCTGGCACTCTATAATTGAGATATCAATGACAACCAGCCATTGAGCAATTTATTACTTTGCCGAAACCGAAACAGAAGCCAAAGCCATGCCGAGCTATGTCGGAATTGTTTTTTATTCTTTAATTTTCCCTTTCTAGGTTTTTCTTTTATCTTGTGGTAAGTTTAAAAATTCATATGTATATACTTTTTCGTTTTATTTTTCTTTTCAGGTAAAGTAGTATCAAGACAAATCGTCATAAACAGAAAGGTAAACAACAACAGGACAACAGGTAAGTATGATTTGCACATTATGTACATATGTACATTTATATGGACGCCAAAATCATAATTTTTTGTTTCACAATAGAGATTGTGTTTTAATTTTTATTTTTTTCTTTATTTCGCAGGTATCTGTAACAATACTGTATATATATAAAGAGAGAAGTCAAAAGATATTTAATTTTTTATTGTTTCTATATTCTTACGAGTACATTTTTGTTTTTTTTTTTTTTGTTAGCAAGAACCTTTTTACTAACATTAAAAATTTCAAATTCAAAACAATGCTGTTTCGTTTTATTTCACCCAAAGTTCTAAGATGTAGCTTCAGTTTCTGTTGGCTCTTCAGTGGATGTGGATTCGATATTTTCATTTTCAACGTGCCAAGTATCACATCTATCTATACACAATTACACATATTGTGCAGAACACAACAAACAACAAGCAAGCACAAACCGGCACATGCTTTCAACTTTAAAAAATTCCAATCTAATGAGTTGTCCAAATCTAATTTTTATGAGCCCGAATGCATTTTCGATTTTAACTCTGCCCTTAGCTTGCTTATAATTATATTGCCTTTGAGCTGGAGTCAAACGTCCAGTGTTCTTGAAAGGAGACATTAAATACTCTCTTAAGCGATACGCTGCATCACCCAAAATGTGATATTGGTTTCCACACAGAGTTGCAATTCGTCCGCTATAAGACAACTGCAAAACGCGAGCGTTGTGAATTTTGCTGGGCGATCCAACAAAAACATCAATAAATCGTAGGTCTGCATCACAAATCCCTTGCAGAGTGATGGACAAAAGGTCGTGACGATTTACATAAGTTGACCTTATTTTGTTTGCTAGTTTTCGAATATCGATGAAAAACGAGCTTGTAAATTTAAAGCCAATTGTACTTACCTCCGCAAATTTGCTTGCGATGTTGTTTTTTTCAATTTCACTCTTTGGAAAACTGATGTAATTTGGTGATATATCATAAAAAAACAGCAAAACCAAATTCAATTGCCTGTGCATTGTTGAAACAGTGATGTTGAATACTTCTCTGTATGTAGTCCTGTTTCCAGCAAACCTGTATTGTTTTTTTTTTTTTTTTTTTTTTTTTTTTTTTTTTTTTTATTTATCTACAAGCAGTCTTACAGCTAACAGATATAGTGCTCCAAGAATAAAATATTAAAATATAAATAAGTACAATAAATCAGTCTTAAATTTACTTCTACTAAGGATTGAAAAATCAATTTCTGAAGGCACTTGATTGAAATCAGCTATACATCTTGATAACGTTTCATTACATGCATAAACTGTTCTATGTATTTTTTGAAATAGGAAAATCCTTGTTCTCGTGGACCTGGCTGGTACATGTATAGGTAATAGAGCAAGGAGTGTTGGACACTTTATGTGGTAGCATAGTAAGTCTCTTATAAGCATTACACCATGAATTTTTCTTCTTGATTCTAAGGATTTTATTCCAAGCAATAGGCACCTAGCTTTGTAATCAGGACAGAAACCCCAGCTCATTTTGTTGAATATGTATTTTGTAAATCTTCTTTGAACTGATTCTACCCTGTCAGAATTAACTTTAAACGCGGGACTCCAGATTACATCAGCGTATTCCAAACGCGATCTGACAAGAGATGTATACAATGTTAATAAAACATAAGGATCTCGAAAATCTTTGCCATTACGTTTTATGAATCCCACTAACGAGTTAGCTTTTGGTACTAAGAAATCAATGTGGTTCCTAAAATTTAATGAGGAATCAAGAATAACACCTAAGTCCTTAATGTTTGAGACACGATCTAAGGCATTAGATTCAATTTTGTAATTGGACCGAATACTGGTACATTTTCGAGTAAATGAAATAATATTACACTTTTTTATATTGAGTTTCAAGCAATTTTCGTGACACCAGTGTGTAAGAGAATCAAGGTCAGATTGAATCAATTGACAATCACCTAAGCAGTTAACTGTCAAGAATAGCTTGAGATCATCCGCATATAACAAACACCTACAATATTTGAATGCAGATATAATGTCATTGATAAAAATTATGAAGAACAATGGACCGAGGTGGCTACCTTGGGGTACACCCGATGTACACTGAATTTCCCTTGAAAAAGAATTTTCAATTTTAACCTGTTGTTTTCTACAAGAAAGATACGAGGATATCCAACGAAGGATTTGGGAATGAAATCCAAACATCTCTAGTTTAGCAAGGAGTATTTGGTGGTTTACAGAATCGAACGCCTTACTAAAGTCCGTGTATACCGCATCGACTTGAAAACCACTTTCCATAGCATTAGTTACAAAAGAAGTAAAATATGCCAGATTTGTTATAGTGGATCTACCAGACACAAAACCATGCTGTACTTCCGATAAATGTTCGCTTGTGAAGAAATCTAGTTTATTTTTCAGGATACTTTCAAATAATTTGGGAATTGCAGAGAGTTTGCAAATACCCCTATAATTTTGAATATCACTTTTTGAGCCTGATTTATGGATCGGAACTAAATAAGAAAGTTTCCATTCTTTGATGAAGATTCCTTCTTGAAGAGACTTATTAAATATCATAAGTAAGGGAGTGCAAATAGAGTTACAACATTCCTTAAGCACTGTGGCAGGAATGCCGTCGGGGCCAGAGCTAGAACTAGATTTGAGAGATGAAAGTGCTGTATTAACTTCATCGAAACTGAACTGAATGGATCCAATATTAATGCTACTGTTCAATTGTGTGAGTGAACTTTTATTAAAACTAGATACGGAATAAACCGATTCAAAGAAGTTAGCAAATAATTCGACTGTAGAGTCTAAGTCCGAGGATTCGACGCCACTGTAATGCATAGTACTTGGAAACCCTACTGATTTTCTTTTGGAATTTATAAAAGACCAGAATGATTTAGAATTGTTTTTGATATTGCTTTCAATATTTAGAATATAAGCTCTATAAAGAAACTTGCTAAGAACCACAAAATCTTTGCGTAACTTACTAAAGTGTTCGTAATCAGGTTGACTTTTAGATTTACTATATTTTACGTATGCTTTTCGTTTTTGTTTTTTTAAATCGCTGAGTTGTTTATTAATCCAAGGTGAATTCAAGGACTTCTTTTTTGTAAAAACCGGTATATAGTTATCAAAACCCAAAAACATGATTTCAGTGAAGCGATGATACATATTTTCTAGATCAAGACATACAAATTCAGTTCGCCAATCGATATTGCAGAAATAGTCATTTAGACCGGTAAAATTAGCTTTAGAGAAATTATACGATTTTAAATCCTGTTTTACATTTTTTGATACATATGTATAAAACTCTATTTCGAAGAACAATTCCGTGTGATGAATAGAATCATTCAGCAAGGAAAAAGGAACATTATATAATTTAACTCTTAAATCTTCACAACATACGAACACTAAATCCAATATCTTTCCTAAAGAATTGGGAATATGATTAAATTGCATCAAATTTAAAGAATATAGATAATCTATAAAAATAATTTCAAAAGTTTGTTTCATGTTAAACGGCAGTAGCATTTTCTCAGATTCTGAGTATTTCCACTTTAATTCAGACAAGTTAAAGTCACCTAAGACACAAATATTGTCTGAGTCAATGCAAATACTGTTGATAAAATCAATATTGGATATATGTTTTTCATACAGTTCTATAGAGCTACTTGGAGGCACATAACTTACAATAAAGAATAGATTTGACTTATGAGGCATGTTTACTTTGAGCGAGATGCAAACCTGTTCAATGTCTTCAGATGGCAAGGTTACTTCTGTACAGCACAAATGCAAGCGCACAGCAACAATTATCCCACCTCCTCTTTCACTAGCTGATTGACAACGATCACGACGATAAATATTGTAAAGTCTACAATCAAAAAGTTCTGTGGATGCGATTCCATTGTACAGCCAGGACTCGACTATGAAGATTATATCATAATAAATATTGCTCGTATTTTTAAAAAGATCAGATATTTTAGTTCTGAGACCACTAGCGTTATGATAATATATCTTTAACGATGATAAGCGAAGATTTAGAGTAGACGGTTCAAATGAATCCGCATGTAGAGCATCGTATGATTCCCCTTCAGTTAACGTGGGGTCTTCGTTTCTTGCCACGAAAAAAATCGTGGACAACCGTATGTAAGGGCCAAAAGCGAGCTGTTATTAAGCATATTATATAAATCGAGATCCCTTCCAACTTTAATTTCGAAAGAGGAATAATCTTTATCAGGAGACATGTTAAACAGTTCATTTATTACTCATCATTATATATAATTAAAAATTAATTAAAAAAGCAAAAATTTGAGATTTCACACCAATTTCCTTTCTACCACCACTGTGTTTCATTCTGAAGTGTGAAGATTCTTCAAACTTTTGGATAAGCATATCCACGGTGCCTCTGGGCACACGAAAGTTGTTTCGAAACTGAACCACACCAAACATTTCTAGTTATTGAATAAAATTGGCAATAACATTATAAATGTAGAAGACGTTGCCTCTGACTCAGTATATTTGTCAACAACCTCAAAAACAAAGTTTTTATCCTGTGTTTTTCTGTTTCCTCTCCAAAAAGGTCTTCAAGGAACATATCGATCTTGGATAAAAACCTAGAGAGAAAACCGATCTGAACAAGGATCCTTTACTTTCTTGACAAAAGAACATAAAGCCAATGATAAATCATCGTTTTTAAAAACATAAGGATGAATGAAGAAACCTTTGATCTGCTTTTATCGTTTATTGAAAGCGACATTCATTTAGAAAAGTTGGCTGTCACTTTGAGATATTTACCACGGGTGAAATATTCCAAGGCTTAAACTACCAAACTAGACTATCTCAACCATTCCTAAGCAAAGCCATTCCTGAAGCCTGTCAAGCAATTTGGAGAAACCTTAAAAACCAATATTTTAAGGTATTTTTTTTATATTAAATATGCGTACATAAGTACAAAACTCAAACAAAATCTTCATCTTCAAAAACATCTGCCATTGACTTTTCCAATAAGTCAGGAGCGAAAGACGTTCTTGCAACATCAGATTGCGACGAGGCAGGTCTTATTTTCTCCACACTTATGTTGCGAACTTTGTCTAGGTGGTCTTTTGAAGTCGATGGAACGGAAGATAAGAATTGTGGTGTCGTTTGCCTCAAACAAAAAGGGCTGCATTTCGAATATGAGCTTAAACTTCTCACAATTGATTCGCTTCTTCTCAATTGCAAATCCTCTTCCAAGACTTCGCGAAGAATGTTCTGGGGCCTTGCCCAAGAGGTTTTGCGCCTTATCGCCTTATTTTTGATGTTATCAAGTTCGAAAACAACTTGCTTTCCTAGCCAGGAGTAAGGAGATTTGCTTTCACCTTTTTTTTTGCAATGCCTGCTTCAAGTTGAGTTAGTTACTTTTTTGCTTAAGGCTGAGGTATCCACAATTTTCAGAAATGATAAAAATAATATTGCTATATTAAATGCATAATAGGTTATTTATTTATACATAATTTAAAAATTATTTTAAGAAAAAAAAAAGAAAAAAGAATTTCCAGAAACAAAGTAAGAATGTACGATGCCAGTTTCTCAATTGTCTTGGCGCGCTGGACGGCAAATGTGTGGCCTTTAGAAGTTTAAAAACAGAAAGTGCATGCATATTTCCATAACTACAAAGGAACAAATAGCAGCATTTTATTGGCCCTGGCTGATGCAATTTGCAAATCAGTTTAAGCCGTCGTAGGATGCCATCACGGAAGAACAAACAATGCAGAAATTTTACGGCAGTGCTCCTTGCAAAATGTTATACTTGATGCGGTTAATAAGTTCCTGAATGATGAGGTTGTAGGAAATGGAAGAGTGTTTCCATGTGTGATGGTTGGAGATGATGCTTTTCCCCTTCAAAAGCATATTCTGAAGCCTTATTCATTTAGATCAAAATTTCGAGCAAAATGAATTTTTAACGTTCGACTAAGTAGAGCCAGGCATATTGTTGAGCAGAGCATACTTTGGGATACTGTCCAACAGATTCAAAATTCTTCTATCACCAATCAACTTAAGAGTCGAAAACGTAACAAAGGTTTGTTGCACAATTTTTTAATGAAACACAACACAACTCCAAACGATATAACTTTTCTGCCAGGACCATCGTCAAACACAACACCAAGGGAATGTGAAGGAGCTGATATCCCCCGAAAAGGAGCGGCGGAGACAATACGTCACAGTTTTGCTGAATATTTTTGTCAGTAGGGAAAGGTTGATTGCCAATCAATAAATACAACTTTTTTATAAAATTTACTTACTTTTTTTCGGCGTAAAATTAAATTCCTGATTAATTGATTATTCGTCCACATCAAATTCCTCAGCACACGCCTTAGCACTTTCTAAACAAAAAAAAGCCAAAAGTTAACAATGTGTCGCAACAAATTTTTACAATCTTTAATTTACCTCTTCAATATTAGAAGTCGAATTTTTAATTTTGCTGTGGGTTTTAAAAACCATTTGATCATAACCCCAAAGCCTTGGCTCGTATAAATCATCCATACCCGTACCCCTTGTTTGACGATCCAATTTGCAGAAACTCTTTGGCGAGTTGGCCAAATATTTGCCTTTTTTTTAACAATTTCTACAGTTATATTTGGTTGTAACAAAACCATAGCTTCCAACACTTTTTCATACACTCTTTTTTACTCTATTAATGTAGTCCGAATGGCGAGGATCATACAAAATAGGATACATTTCGTTATTAAAAATCAGTTCGCTAACAAGCTCTTTACGGCGCAGGGGCATAAGACCCAGGGAACTTAGCCCCAATTAAAAAAATTGAGCTTTATGACCCACCAGAGTGGGTCATACGGCCCAAATTGTAGTTGGGCATTGTCACCCTCTTTGGTGGGCCATAACGCTCGTTTCTTTTTGCACGGTCTCAAACCCCAATTTTTTGTAAAAAGGAGAAAAAAAATTCTAGGGAAAAAATAAAACAACTTTAGATTTTTGAAATTTATTGACAACAAGGAAACAAAACAAAAAGTCAAAACAGAAAAAAATGGGTTCAATACAAATAAAAACAATTAAATTCAAAGGCTAATGAACGCTTACAAGAGGTTGCTGGACATAATACTAGCAGTTTCAATTAAAGGTAAACAAGCATAGAGTCTTGAATTATTTGTCGAAAATGGACAAAGTAATTCATTTTGACGAGCTGTTGCGTCATCTTTTAAATTACAAAAACAGATATTACACAGTTTTACGTTACATTGTGCAGTTAAGAGTGTCATTGATTTGTGCACCGGCTAAGACGTCCACAACATTTTCATCGTTGTCACTTGAATCAGCTGACTCTTCATCACATAAATCAAAGTTTCAGTTAGAAAAACCGTATAATCTTGGAGTCATTTGATTTATTAACTCACTAAGAGTTATCCTTCCCATTTCCAGTTTTTTTGTTAAGGTATAGATGAATTCGTTCCTTTTTCGAATTAAAGTTTCGGGCGCCCAAACATATTCCATGTATCTCCATCTGACGAAGAAAAGTCGACCGTGGTTTTGAACTCTTCATCCAACAAAATGTCACAAAATGTAAAGAAATGAACATGTTTTGGCAAAATTTGGCTTAATTTTTGATTATACGACTCTAGTGAGCTAGTTGTTCGCATAGGCTTCTTAAAAATTGAAAATTGTTTAAATAGATCCTGTAAAGAAAAAAGTAATTCGCATTAATATTTTTTTGTAAATTTAATAAATTTACTTTGTAAATAAAAGACAACACGCTAAATAATTAAATCAATTCAGTAATTTATTTTAATATGTATGTAGTTAATGATTTCAAAACTATTTTTAGATTAGAAAGTACGACTTATCTTTACAGAAGTTCAAGGAAGAAGAAAGATTAGGAAAAAGGAAATGACAGAGGTAATTTAGTATGACGTTTGATTCCAAAACCATACAGCTGATCATGAGAAAGTGTTATAATGCGAAAGTTACATTTTGTGGAAAGCGATATTTTCAACAATATTGAATAGGTATTGTCTTAGTCGAACTACCTTTGAAACCTCTGAAACTCTTAAAATACTTAATGAAATCTTCAAAGTATTCTTATTTCGAAGCTGAAATTTGTAGTATGTGAACGCCTCTTCAATTAATGAAGGCTTTATTAAAGGAACAACGAAGAACTTATAAAAGGTGTTGCGGCTTTCTTTGTCTTTTCTTATATTCGAAAGAAAATTTTGTTTTCGAAAAGCTTTTCTCTTAGCTCTTATAAAATGGAATAAGCAGCCCCTTATTTCAGCCTGTGGGTATACTTTCTGAATTCCATTTCGCAGGCCCTGCTCAAAGTCAGTTGTAAATGAAGACGGTCGGAAATTGAACAAGTTGGCCTCAATAAATTGGGACATATGCACATACATTTCTTGTTCTAACTTGCTTTTCATTAGAGAGTAGAGAAAAGGATATACCTACACATAGAAAAATATCTGTCTTGAATCAATGCATGTACATATGTCATGCTTATATTATTTGAGTTTTGAAAAAAGAAAAAAATAATCCGTTTTGAGAATTGTAGGTATGTATGCATGTGTGTATGTAAGTTTCTGTTTGTTTTTTAATTCTCAGATGTATCGAATTCTAATTGCAAACAATTAGAATATTATCATTTCTTATTTCACAAAAAAATTATCGGCGAAAACAATACAATAAAACTATAGCCATTGAAAATGTTATACTATAAACAAATGGAGTTATAGTTTTTTTTTTTTTTTAAGTTTTAAAAACAAACAGAAACTTACATTTATTTGTACTTACATTTGTAGGTATGCAAATAATGTTTTAGAGAACTAGATTAAATTAAAGCCCAAAAATCGCCATTTTTATTTTAATATTCTAATTGTTTCCAATTCGATACAATCTGACTTCCTTGATAATTTAAAAACAACAGAAAATGACATACATACTTATACAATTCTAGTTTTAGAGAATTTGATTAGCATAAAATCCGTGTGTTTACATTTATCATATACTTATGTACGTACGTGTTCGGCATGAGCAATGTATATGACTATTAATTGCTTGCATCCGCATGAAGGAAGCACACCAAAAGTTCTTTCAATCAAAAAGTCCCTTTCCGATTAAGGCAATTGGCTTTTAATTAGCTCCACTATCTTTGGAGCTTAGAAAAAAGTATAGCTGAAATTTTTTTCTGGGATGGTATGCCTATAAAATTGTTTTTGTTTGTCGTATTTCAACATTCCATAGCTTTACAAAACATCGCTATTTGAACACGCTGCTTTGACTTCCCCGAAATTCGGTGGCTGTTTCGGTAAATGGGCACTTTTTATTTTGTTCATATTTCGCTTCATTGACGGGAAAGCTACCAAATGCGCGGAATCAGACATTTTTAATCGATTTTGATCAAAAATTTCTTTTGCAGTTGTTTTCGTCTTGTTCGGAGCACTGCAATCATTTTTTACCGAATTAAAGAATGCCATTTTTTTTATTGTGTCCGTTTACTCGGAGTGGGGGTGAACGGCGTCATTGTAAGTAATTATTCTATGTAGAACATTGTCAAACTTTACTCTCGCCTTGCACGTAACACGTATAGTGTTTAACATTTGATTTAAAAGACCTCTTCACAGCATATACTGGGTGATTCGCATAAGGTATGACAAAAAGATAGGGTGTGTAGGTTGGACCTAGACAAGCAAAAAATCGTATGGGAAGGGGGGTCCATTTTCCCCCGTTTAGGCGGGAGGGGCAATTTAAGAAAAAAATCACAAAAAATTTGAAAAAAAATTATTTAAAAATAACGGTAATTCCTACAGAGTTGTGCTATAGCATTTTGAAAAGCCAAAAACTTATACATTAATTTAAATTTAAAAATAAGTTGTTCAAACAAATGGTTTTTGAAATATTAATTTTCAAAGTAAAATTTTGAAGAAAAAACATATTTTTTTTTCCAAATTTTGCGTATTTAAGTAGTATTTTTCTGGCTTATTTTCAATGCTCTTATTTATTTTTGATCAAACACAAAAAACCGGATTTTAAAATAAACTGTAGTTTTTGAGAAAACCAAAAATTACAAAAACGACTTTTTTCAAATTTTTTTTTTTTTTAAGTTTTTTTTTCGTTATTGGATTTTTAAGTGAATTCTCAATAACAAAAGTAAAGACAAAATTCATCCTTTATTTCGTAAGTTCACTTAAGAATCCAATAACGAAAAAAAAACTTTAAAAAAAAATTTTTTGAAAAAAGTCGTTTTTGTAATTTTTGGTTTTCTCAAAAACTACAGTTTATTGTGACATCCGGTTTTTTGTGTTTGATCAAAAATAAATAAGAGCATTGAAAATAAACCAGAAAAATACTACTTAATTACGTGAAATTTGTAAAAAAGTAGTTTAAAAAAAAAGTTATTTTTTTTTTCAAAATTTTGACTTTGAAAATTAATATTTCAAAAACCATTTGTTTGAACAACTTATTTTTAAATTTAAATTAATGTATAAGTTTTTGGCTTTTCAAAATGCTGTAGCACAACTCTGTAGGAATTACTGTTATTTTTAAATAATTTTTTTCCAATTTTTAATACGATTTTTTGCTTGTCTAGGTCCAACCTACACACCCTATCTTTTTGTCACACCTCGTGCGAATCACCCTGTATATAATTGCTGTTCACTTTTTATATGCAAAAGTTGACTGTTTTTTCTAAAACTCGGCAAAAACTCGAAATCAAAATTTCCCATTTGCTTGGTTCACTATCCAGTCTTGAGAGATTACGAATGAAAACTGGCAAAAAGATCTGTAGGCTGTAGCAAATCAAAGATAAGAAAAATAACGGCACTTTCAATGCTTTCATATTGTTGAAATGATAAAAAAAATAATGTTGCAATTTGGAATGGAAGCAAACGATAGGTACATAGAATCATAAAAAATTACAAGTAACGCGTTCGAAGAGTAGGTTAATAGGCTCAAATAAACTTGATTGGTAGCCTACATAGAGAAATTTCTCCCATTAGCACCAGCGGATCGAGTATTCGAATCGAAATTTCTCTTCTTGAAAAGGTTGAAGATACATGTATAATGTCTAGATTTTAGTAGTGGGACATAACCACTCTGGTGGGTCATAAAGCCTAATTTTTTTAATAGGGGCTAAGTTCGGTGGGTCTTATGCCCCTGTGCCGCTCTTTACTCCACTTAAAATTGTCCGACGACCAGGATTGCAAAAACTTAATTCTTTTCTTATCTTAAGCTAGTCTTTAATTTATGAGCTAATAAGTGACTTATAAATTAAACAAATAATAATTCATAAGCTAGTTGGTGAATTATGAATTAAATCTTTTTCAATTCATAAGCCAGTTAGTGACTTGTGAATTAGATCTTTTCAAATCTTTGCAAAGGAAAATCTACTAAACGGTTTTTGGAGATAGCGCGTTAGAGGTTTTTTGCTTGACACGCTTTTGCGGATTAGACAAATTTTGCAATCGTGCAGTAAATTTTTTTGAGATAGCAATTAAACATGACATTCCGATCATAAGTCTAAAAACGGCAACTCCCATAATATGTTTTTTTTTTTCGAAATCGACTTTCTCGCCATGATGTTAGCGAAATTTTGTATTTTACAAGTCCTAACCCTACAATGCATGATTTTTTTAAATCATATTAAAAAAAATATATGTGATTCTATATAGTGTCTAGATATCATAAAGCACAAAAACACTTTATGACACTTCTCATTACTAATCCGTTGCAAAGTGTTCAAAAGATCATTCTTTCAGTCGACAGATGTCGCTAGGTGTCTTGAAACAAACAGTTAACTAAATTATTTTGATTGTACCATATATGGCACGGAATGCATTGTAGGGCTAAGTTGTTTGCAAAAATGCATTTCAAAATTTGAAAAATTTAAATTTTTGAAATTTTTATAAATTTAAAAAAAAATTGATTTTTTTGTTTGAAATCATTTTTTCCAATTTTTTTGTCAAACAATTTCATACATATTTAACAACATAAAAATCATTACACATAAAAATAATAACAAAAAACATATAAAAAAAATATCGTTCAATCAATTTGCTTGTATCTTAAATTTGCATTTAATTTGCAAATAACTCGCATTTCAAAATTTGAGTCATTAATGCGGTTATTTTTCGGCATGTCAAGCACTGTAACTTAAAAAAAAAAAAAATTTTTTCACAGGAGCGGAAGATGGCAAGGCTGTGTTGTATATTTTATAAAAAATGATCGTGTGAGAGGAAAGTCTTTTAAAACCTCGAGGCTAGAGCTTGTCACCAAAAATCTCATGAATTCTGTCTGCCTTCCCGATAATGATAATGAACAACTGTTGCATTTTGTGATTATTTTATTTTTGGAGACAGACTTCTTGGTGTCGACTGTAAAAAGACGACCATCCAAGTACATATGTAACTGGTTTTTTCACAACTTTTAAGAAGGCTTTGCTATTCTTCACTTAAAATTACTGAACTATCACTGTTGGTACCAGTAATTTGAGAGCACCCTGGACTGGACTGGTATCCTCAAAACTTTCGTCTCAAATATTTATTTGACCAAAAAATTCACTTCCCACAGAATGTTCATAAGAATCCAGGTTTTTAATCTAAGCAAAATAAAAGTTAGGTGTATGAAAAAAAAGTTTCCTACTGATCTATGATCTTGTACTTTCGAATTCAATACTTATATCCACTAAAACTCCAATTATCAGCTTAACTTAACAATAAATTCGCCAAAATAGCAATAAATTCTGTGTAAGAAATATAATTAAAAAATATATTAAAAAAAATGTAAATAAATGCACATACAACAATTGATTCTTAGCAATAAGTTTTTTCTCAGGCAATCACTGGCTATTGAAATATTTACTTTTAATATTAGTTATACATACACAAGCTGCCGTAAGGCAAAGCCTTATATTTTCTCACACAAGCTTAAAAGCATTATAAAAAAAAAACACCAAAATGCTATCTTTCAAAATGCTTTCTTTGCCTTCTATGTTTTTGTTTGCACGACGTTTTGTTCATGACAATATATCGTTCGTTGCTAAGCAAATTCTGTGAAAAGCCCCAAAAATGATGTTTTATTGTAGGTATATAAAAGAATTCGCACGCTTCCTCAATGGATTTGCCTAGCAACGAGCAATATAACGTCATGAACATAACGTCAAGGAAGACACTATCTTCATACATAAAAAAAAAAATAAATAGGGTGGCGCAACAGAGCGAGGAGCCCCTGGGCCTAGCGCATTTCTCACAACCATGCCTTGTGAGGGAATGGAGGGGACCTACAATTTTTCGCCGGTTCCGAACGGCTATTTGAGAATGCGCTTTTCATGGCAATGAATTTACTAACGGAGGACTTGCCAATTCCTCGCGAAAGGCGATACCCGTGGAAAAAAATTTTTGTATTTTGCCTCTGCTGGGATTCGAACCTCGAACCTCTGGGTTAGCAGGTGGACATGCTAACCATTACGCCACGGGTACCACAACTATCTTCATACACTATTGTATAAATAAGCAGGAATTAAGAACCAATGAGATTACTGTTCAAAACATTTTGAAAACCCGACTAAAATCGATAAAGAAAATTTTAAAGTTAAGAAAACTTGAGATTTTGGGATATTTTTAAGTAGCAAATCATCTGTTTTAGAAGTCTCAATTCAGTTCTTATGTTTTGTTCAAACAAAACTTTTACATTTTAATCTCAACCATCAACTTTCGCATTTTTAATTTTTTTTAAATACCTTGAGAAATATACACATTGATTCCCAACGTCAATATATATAGGTATTAATTTTTTTTCACTTTTATAAGAATTATACTTGCTTTTTTTCACTTCACTTATCAACGGACCAAAATGGAATAGTTAACGAGTTATCTATGCAGTTGCAAGTAATTTCTAAACATAAAAGCTTTCTCTCAGGATAAAACTTTTTCTTAATACAACATAAATTCACCATTAATGTTTAGAATCAACTGGCTCAGTCGCACGAGATGAATAGCAAACGATGCCACAAAAGATCGATGAGTACAAAAAATTGAAACAAAAGAATGCTTGAAACCAAAAAAAAAAAACCACACACCGACAAAATACACCTTCACCTTCACCCAAAGTTTAGCTTTTATCGAAGTAAATTTTTTTTTTTTTTGTAAAATTGTTGCACTTTTTCTTCCACTAGAGAACTTTATAGGAATTTTATAATATTTTATTTTAAGTTACTTTACAATCTAATATTTTAGGATGAATACGCTATTTACTTAAAAACCGCGAACTCATAAAAGATAAGGAATATACGATTCCAAACAAATAAAAAGGAAAGTAAATTGCACGACCGATGTGCACGCGGGAAAAATTTCGAAAGAATAGGTCTGTTCGTTGAACTTTCCCCATGGTTTACCCAGGTTTTCTTGACAACCCTATTAGTTGGCAAAAAAATCTGGGTTTTCCACTCCTCAAAAAACGCTAAACCACAAATCACCACACATCTCGTCAATAAAAAAAAAATACAAGCCATTTGACAGCCCTCAAATCGCCACAGCAAAAAGCTAGGGCGAGTTTTGGGAAAACCTATGGCAAACCTATGGCTCAAAAACACTAAATTTGACATTCAGGGTGAATTTAGGTTTCTCAAAAAACGCTTTGTGGCGACCCTAGGGCAACCCCAGGGCTTCAACGAACAGACCTAATGACCAATGACGTTTGTGGTGGGAAAAGGTGTGTTTGTTCACTTGGAAGAATGAAAAGCGCGTCCAGTAACAATTTGTGCTGATACCACGGCCGCTCAGCTAGGGGTGCGTTCGGCGGAAAAGTTTTGATTAATTGAGGTAGGTAAGTAGGAATTATTTTATTGGAAATATTAAGTGGGTGGGTAGTTGATATCAAAAATTCTCATTAGTACGAGAGCCAACGAGAATTGGTGGGCGCCAGAAAATTTTTATTAAAAAGGAATCTTAAAACCTTTGCTGAAAAGTAAAAAAAAGGAAAATACGACCCAGGAATATGAACGAATTTGAGTGGAAAACAAAAGATAATTTTGCAATGTATGAAAACGGAAATTTTAATTAAAAAATTTTAAGGAAAACCTTAAAATTCAGGATGAAAAACGCAAATCTTTTCATTAATATAGTTATAATAGTTTTTTGAAAGATGCAAGAAAAAGTAAAGAGCAAACAGTAAATTCCGCCAAAGGCAAGAGGTGCAACAAAAGCCCGTTATCGTGCTGTTTTGAAAATGTCGTATTGCAATGAAAAAGGTCGCGAGTCCCTCAAAATACAGGAAAATTAGCCGCACAAAAGACAACCCGAATTATATTCACGAATGAAAGCAAAAACAAATGTGTAAATATGCGTGTATGTCTTTACGCAATATTCATACACAAGAAGTGAAGTACTGAAGTAAAAAGTCTTCAAAGACTGGTCGTAGTTCCTGAGACATTCATATTGAAGCAAAAGGAAAGTACATACATAATTACTTTATACAAAAATAAATTTTTAGAGGTTTCTTTATTAAGATAACCAAGAAGAATATTTGAAATACCTCCGTCACTATCGTTTAAAGATAATTGTTATGCAGCAAAAGTAGCTGCTTGGAGAAGAATAGAGTTCATTTTATAAATTTAATTCATAACTCAACAAATAGCTTATGAATTGAAAAAGAGTTAATTCATAGTACCTGCACGATGTCTAGTGAGACAAGTCACATGATTTCGAAAAAGAAAGGAGATGTGAGGAAATGAGATGCGAAAAAAACTTTTCGGTGGGTACCGGGTAGATTTTTAGTCGTCTCATTTTGACGTTTCTCTTTATTCTTGTTCGCTTTTGAGTGGTGTGGTGGTGTTAATTTCATTCAATTTTTGCAATCGATCGATGAGATGATCATCACAAAAAAGAAGAAATGTCTAATGCAAATGCAATATTTGGACGCGGGAAACCACTTCGGAGCTTATTTCTTTATATGAAATGCATCCAAATTTATATAACACAACTCATAAAGACTATGTGGATAGAATTAAGAGATGTGATTCCTTGCAGTCTATCATGGATTCACTCAAAAATGTTTTCCTAACAGTTAATATAGAGATAATCAAGCGCAAAGTTCACACGTTGAAAAATCAATTTACTCGTGAGTTCCGGGAAATTGAAAAAAAAAGGAAAAAAAGTGGAGCTAGAGTTGAGGATGTTTACGAACCAAAGCTGTGGTGTTTAACAAACATAGACGAGGTAAGATAATTGTTTATTTTTTATTTTTTTATTTTTATAACTTTTTTTTTTTAGATACAGAATGTGGAAGTGCATGAGAATTTGAACAGCAGTGCTTCCTTGAGCCTGAGAAAATGGTTTGTTTATTTATTTTTGTCTCTGTTGCAACTCCACCTGCCCCTCCTGGTCAAAATAGTCTGGATTGTCTGATAAGCTTGGATTCGGATTGGTTGTTTGTTTCTCCGTGGAAGTGACGATGCTGTTGCTGTTTGTTCGTGGCTGAGTAAAAAATTGTGTAATACACAACAAGCTTGAGTATAACCAACTCAACATTCTCAACCCGCAAGTTAATTGTTGTTTGAAGAATTCGAAAACGATTTGAAAGCATACCGAAAGAATGTTCAATAACATGCTTTGCCCTGTACAGACGAAGGTTAAATATTCTTTTTTGTCACATTTTGTTGCAAATGGGTAAGGCTCCATTTAATGCTTTTGGAGAGGGAAAGCACCGTCTCCAACAATGACAAATGGAAGAGATCTTCCCTTTCCAACAGTCTTATTAGCTGGGAACTGATGTGCGGCATCATCAATGACATCCCTCAGTTTGCTTTGTTGCAACAGACCTGCGTCATTGGTCCTTCCATTGCACCCAATGTCTACGTATATAAATCGGCACCTGGCATCCGCTAAGGCAAGCAAAATAATGCTGTTGGACCCATTGTAATTATGATAAAAGGCTAAATGATTTCAAAGACTTCAAAAGGGTATGTGCTTGCCATCAAGGGCACCAAGGCAATTCGGGAACTGCCAGCGAATCGCAAATTCGTCTGCGATTCTGTTCCACTCTGATTTGGATGATGAAAACTGTAATTAGTTTGAAGATATAAATATGATTATTTTTTTCTTATGATATTTTTTTTTTATTTTCAGTCCAAGCTGCAGCCCAAATTCATTTCAATAAGAATTGATAAGGTTGCTGGACTGTTGCAACAAAAAGTTGAGAAGAATTCTCCATATGCTTGGTTAGGAAAGCAGGTTGTCTTTGAGCTCGACTGAATAAAGAATGAACGAATTCGAAAAAATGCGTAATGTGAGATCCAAAAAATTTTAAGGAAAAGTGTTGAGGAAGATTCGGCGTAAACAGAAAGAGACAAGCAACAAAGTACCTACTTCACTTTCACCCATAGTGTTGGAAAGCAGTTCAACATCAACGGAAAACCTGCAACTGGGACCACGGCAGCTCGAAATTCTAAATGTGGAGGTAATAGGATTAAGATATATTATAAAAGATCTTTTCTTTAAAAAATAGAACAATTTCATTTGTTTCACAACATTAATTCAACCCTTAACTGATGTGGTGAAATTTAGTTACGTATCTAATGAGGTGGGTCCATTGGACCCAGCTTTTTGAAAGTGATAAAAAATAGACAAGTTTACATTTTTCCTTAAATATCTTTATTTTAACTTAAAAAAGGATCATTTGCAAAGGTATTCAAAAAAATAAATAAAACCAGGAATTTCATTTTCAACATAAAATTTGCACATAAAAAATTTGTCTTTAGACTTAATCAAAAAAGAGGCATTTCTTAAATGCACATTATAAATAAAAAACAAACAAAAACAAAAAATCAAAAAGTCATTTTTCTTTAAGATAAAATACCATTCCCTAGTATTTTCACAAAAAAAACTCAAATATTTTAAACACAAAAATTTTGACACCCATCAAATTTGGGGCTTAAATGCATGATTTGCATACCTGCTGGGTGCATGTTAGGCAAATAGGCTGTGTGCATTTTGCACATAAATGAACATTCTATGCTCTCTTGTTCGGTGGACAAAAAAAAACACCCTTTCCTTTTATTTTTTCTTTAATTTGGCGTTCTCGTCATTGCCTGTTGCTAGAGCCGTTTCAGCGGGTTCAAGCCAAAAAAAAGTTACGTATCTACTGACGTGGGTCCGATGGACCCATGTGCATGCTGTAACTCACCGGAGGAGAGGATATCGAAACACGTCCTTTCGTATTCAAACACGTCCGCTTATTGTGGGAAGGTATCTAAAAGCACAGGTAGCTGCGATTATCGCAGCGGTTGCTGTTCATGTTTGAAAATTGAATGTGGGTCCAATGGACCCACCACATCAGTTAAGGGTCAATAATATAAATATACATTATTTTAATTTTAATTTTGCAACGCGTTTCGGAACATGTTCCATCATCGGGCTGAACTATAATGTTGACTTTGGCGTTGAATGTATTGTTGTTTCAGGATGTTGTTGTGGGTGATGCATTCTCTTTTTCTTTTGTTGTTTAATTTGAAGCTTTACTGCAGTGTCATAGATTGGGTTTGCTTTAATTGTTAATTTATCGTTGAGTAATTTGTCCTGTTCTAGTTTATTTGCTTTGTATATATGGAATTCTTCTATGCGTCTAGTTTTGTCCCTTTTTGGCATATGCTTAGTGGAAACATATTGTTGTCAAAGTTAGTGCAGCTATGATTGTTGTCCATTAGATGAAGTGCAAATGCAGAATTTGTACTAGGCTTTGGTTTGTGTTCACTAAACCGGTTTTGAAAAGTTCTGCCTGTCTGTCCAATGTAGAACTTATCACAATCGCCGCAGCATGATTCAATGGTCTTTTTGTTTTTATTTCTTAGTATATTTTGTGTATTGTTATTAGTTCTAAATGATAAATTTATGTTAAGTTTTTTGAATTCGTGTTTTAGAGTGTGTGGTATTAAATTAGTGTAGTCAATTGCGATGTATTTTGTGTCTTTAGCTTTTTCTGTTGTTTTGTGTATGTTGTTTATTTTCTTTCTTCTTTTTTCAATTAGGTCTTCTATCATGTTGTTGTTGTATCCATTAGCTTCTGCGATCTGTTTTATTGTTATTATTTCATTTGCGTAGTCAGATTTGTTCATTGGAATATTTAATAACCGGTTGATAAATGCGTTATAGGCTGCTATTTTTTGTTCATAAGGGTGGAAAGAATCGTTGTGTATTGTGATATCAGAAGTTGTTGGTTTTCTGTATATTTTATATTTTAGTTTGTTGTTGTTTTTGTTCCCTCACAAGGCATGGTTGTGAGAAATGCGCTAGGCCCAGGGGCTCCTCGCTCTGTTGCGCCACCCTATTTATTTATTTATTTATTTGTTGTTTTTGTTAATATTGAGGTCTAAGAAGTTAATGGAGTTGTTGCTTTCGATTTCTATTGTGAATTTAATTTTTGTGTTGATGTTGTTCATATATTTGTTTAATATGTCTATTTGTCTGTTGGTTCCATTAAAAATGATAAAAGTATCATCAACATATCTGGTGTAGAATATTATTTGTTGCTGTTGTGGATTTAGTTAAGATAAAATGTATTTATTTTCGAAGTGATTTAGGTACAAGGTACATGTCTGCTAAAAGTCCACTCAATAGGGAGCCCATAACGAGGAGGTAATAGTAATACGTACCCCATCTTCACAGTCGAATGGAACAAGAAGTCCTTTCACCCCAGATCTACTGGAGCAGTCGATGGTTGGAATTTTCGACGATGCGATGAAGACTTTCATTCATTTTGAATAATGTGTTAACCCTAACAAAAATGTAGTAGTGTAGTAGTAGTGTGTGGTTTTAATTAACAAAATTAAAGGTTTTTAGTTTTTTTACAATTTCACAATTATGGCATGGCTTTTGCCGTCAGCCAGAAAAAAAGAGTATAATCTAAACAAATAAATCAATAGTGAAACATTATGTAGCTTTTTAACATTTTCAAGCTATTTTTAAGTTGAATTGATAAATAGGCAAATAAGTCTTTGATTCGTTCATAATCTAAGGTAAGGAGTTGTTTTGGTTGGTTGTTATACAGAAATAGGATTAAAATGCTTCATTCAGGATTTGGTAGCGGTATCTCTGCGCTGTTTTTACGTAACTGCTTAAAATGTTCCAATCCGATCCATTAAGGATTTCCTTGGCCTCATCTATAGTTAATATATTTGTCCCCAGTGTTGTCTTCTAATTGCAGCAAGAATTGGGCACGTTCCTAGGAAGTGGAATACATCTTCTCTTACTCGGTGGTTACAGAGAGTACAGTCCGTGTTTTCCTCTGAGCTATATGGGTGATATTTAAGGTGCAGTAACTGTCCTCTCGTTTTGAATACAGTTGAAATAGTCTCTAGGTTTTAGCAATCATCAAAATAATTGTTTGATCCAAGGTTGTGTTGACGGCACTTGTACATACTTCGAGTCTCGCTCCGGTTCGCCAAAACCGTAAATTTAGAGAAGCTGTCCTATTCAATCTTAGCTAGCAGCACATCAAAGCTACGTTTCCAAGTCTCCGTCCCGGTTTCCAGTAACTGTACATTGTGAGTCCGCTCCCAAGTTGACCACTCAGTAAAGAACTGAGATTTATGGTTGAGTAGATGCCTTGCAATAGTTCCAGGAAGACGATGAGGGGGAAGTTCAGTAACTTTTAAAATATAATTGAGGTGCAACTTGAGTGAAAATGTGTATATTATACAACGGCGAAACACCAGTCTCCAGATGTAACATATAATTAGGCGTGTTTTCCGGGAGCCAGAACATTTTTTTTATAAAGAACCTCAACAACTTTTCTACTTCTTCGTATTGGAGGAACCCTCAAACCTGGCAAGCATAACACATTATCGACCTCATTACGGCTTCGAAAAGTTTATATTTGGCACTCGGAGCTACATATTTTTTACCAAGTACACCCTTCCAACTGCAATTTATGGCCTCTTTTGATTCTATCAGTTTAGCGCTCAGGTGTTTTTAAACGACAGCTGCGTTGTTAAGATGACTCCAAGGTACTTGTACTCTCTTACAACCTCCAGGTCCTCATGTTCCCACTTCCACTTCTCATTTACTGCGTATCTGCCTGTTCCATTTCGGAAAATCATAACTTTTGATTTGTTGGTATTCAGCGTTAGGCTCCACAGGTGACACTAAGATTGAAGCTTGTTGATCATCATTTGTAACATTTCTGCAGATTCTGCTAATATGACGATATCGTCAGCATACATCAAAGCCTTCACGTTGGTGCCAGCAATATTGATACCACCTGGTAGAACTGATGTCAAATCATCTAGGAACAGGGAAAACAAAAGCGGACTTAATAGACAGCCTTGCCTAACTCCAGACGTTGTTTTAAACCAAGTAGACCCTTCGTTCCCATCCCATACCGCCGTCATGTTGTTTTGGTAAAGGCATTTTATTGCTTTTAGCATTTTGGAGGATATTCCTAGGCAACTGAGCTTGTAGAACAGTGCTTCCCTGTTGATTGAGTCAAATGCCGCTTTGAAGTCGACGAAAAAAGCATATAATTTCTTTCGCTTATCAAAATAAGATTTACCGATGCATGTTAGTGAAAAAATGTTGTCAACAGTTGAGTATTCTTTCCTAAAACCCGCTTGGAACTCGCTCAGTAAATCATTATTTTCTACCCAGTTTGTGAGTCTGTGCAGGAGTACTCTAGTGAATATTTTCATAACAGAGTTCAAAAACGAAATTCCTCGGTAGTTGTTTGGGTCTTCGACATCGCCCTTTTTGAAGATCGGAAGGATGATATTTTTTTGAAAGCTTTCTGGTACTTCTCCTTTATCAAAAATGTGATTGAAAGCATCGGTAATTTTTCTGATAAAGCTCACCGTGGCATATTTGGGTGAAAGCCTGATCAAGATTTTCGATTTCCAGATGCGGTGAAGCATAGAGCCATCAACTGATTGGAGTTTATCGGAGTGTTTAGTAAACTTTTGAAGTGCTCTGCTAAGATGTTTATGTCGATTTTAATGTTTTGAACAAAGGGTATGCCATTGAGAGAGCGAGCTAATTTCCAGAAGGTTGTGCTGTCATTTACTTGAGATAATTTGCGCATTAAGTCAAGCGAGTACCTGTTTTGTTTTTCGCTGCAAATAATTTTGAAAGCCTTATTAGCGTCTTGGTACATGTTTTTTGCTAGGTTAGAGTTTGTTGCTCTAAGCAGTCTTAGTAACCCAAAAGATCTTTTCCTTGCTGTTTCGCAGTCTCTATCAAACCATGGCTCTCTCCATTTCCGATTTTGAACATATTGAAAGGACTGAGCTGCCTGTGTTATGCAAGATATCAGGATATCTGTGTTGCGTAGTGAGTTCATCTCATTGCCGCAAACAGATGTCAACAGTCTGTCGAGATTGTTTTGATATCGTTCCATATGCGTGTTTCTCCATTTAAGTTTTGGTAGCAACTTCATATTCGAGATATTGCTAGATGGTTCTTCATTACAAATCATGCAGTTGACGAGCAGTGGTAAGTGATCCGAGTACACCATCTCTTCAACTTTTAAGTCTTCAGCGTACTGAATCCATCTACCACGAACGAGACAAAAATCAATAATAGAACATGACGTTCCTCTTATAAAAGTAAAATGTCCATCCGGGTCACTTCTAGTTCTTCCATTACAGTCTCCAATAACCATAATATTTTCTTGGTGGAATTCAAGGAGAAAGTTCTGCAAACCAGCAAAGTCATCCATCCATTTATTACAGTTAATATAAACAGGAACTATAAACGATTTCTCATTCGAACAAGTCATTTCAACAATAGTTCTGTTCATTTCATTTATAAAGCTGCATCGTATTAATTTATTTAACGTTTTTTTCAATCCGAATAAGCATCCACCGCTTGCTCTTCCGCGTGTATGTGTTCTTGTTGCGGGTATCCACTTCAGCAAAAATTCAAATTAAAATACAATTTGGCAGCATTGCTCTGCTAGCAGTTTGAGAGCCGCATAAGTGGTTTTCAACTGCTGTCACTTCATTGCTGTCATCGATCAGTTGTTGTAAAGACGTCAATCCTCCTTCTTCATCACATGTCAAAACATTACTGGAGTTGAAGTAAAATGTTTTTCCTTCAATTTTGATGGCGTTTCCCCGAATGAATGTTTTAATATTGTGGTTTTTGGCAGTGACTTGAGTTTTAACTTTAATTAATTTTCTTCTTCTTTCTCTTGCCGCGGCGGGATAGTCTCTCTGAAGTGATATTCCAGTGCCTCTGAACCTCGTCTTGTTTTAGAGGATTCGACCTACATCTTTCTTGTTTTGCAATTCTACAATCACACTTTCGGTGTTTGTGTTGCGCGACCGTATCAAACGTGTTCCTAATATTGCTCCTTGACAAAAATGTATTAAATAAAACCTTTACTTACTTTTAAATAGTTGTTGATAGTTGATAACCGGGTCTGATAGTCTGTGCTCTTATACGACTCGCCCGTAGCCAGAAACCTTAAAGTGGTTGCAAGTTTTTCAGCATCCCTCATCACAGTGTCGTTCTTAGTGATGTCATTTTTGACCAGCCCCAACAAAAGCTGGAAAGTAGCTCCAGACATCCTCAAATAATTATGGAACGAGATTTTGTCGTTCGTTTGAAGCACCCTTGTGACATAACTGAACGAACTGTGTTCTTTTCTATTTTGCCTCCAAGGCTTAACCCAAAGCCTCTTCTGTTTTGGCTTTTCGCATTCTAAAGCGACCTCCTTACACAGGTCCAAGAGCTTGCCCACAATAGCTTCATTGTCACAGCCGTCCGTGTCTATGTGCTCTATAGCAATAGTTGCACAGCTAAATAAATTTAAAAGATTTCTTTCTGAACTCATTTTAAAAAACAGTCTTTTGAAATCAAACAATAAAAGTTGAACGTTCAAATTAAAGGGAGGCAACAAAAAGTTGAACTGTCAAATTTGAGACACACACTAAACTCAACGTGTAATTGCTGTTGTCTCACGGGATGGAAATTTAAAGGAACGTCAAAAATGAGACAAGCCTCATGATTGAGTAATTCCTGACTTAGCTTATGACTTAGAGATTTTTTAATTCATAAACTCGCAAGTCGCAGCCCTGCGCTGCCGATGACATATTTTTTTTTTACTCTATAACACAAGAAATCACCATAAAGCAACGGACTTCTTAATATAGTCCCTGCTCGGGCGCCAATTTGTGATGTGCTTTTTTCTCTAGAGCTGGGGTATGCTCGTCGGGTCCAAGGTCGACCAAAGAAAACACGTAAAACTTCGGTTATGAAGAAGGTCCAATCTTTTATTGGTCTTAAAGCTAATCTAATAAAATATTCATCAATTCTTATCACTAATTCTGGTGGTGGTTCCAACGCTGGTAGATCCTTACTCCTATGCTGGCAACACGGTCATCAAGTACTTTAATCGCTGGCATAAACAGGAAACCTGGCATCAACAGTAAAAATACTGGCATCAACAGACAAACGCTGGCATCAACAGGAAGATCCTGGCATCAACAGTAAGAATAGGCCTGTTTTTTTAGGAGGCTGTCCGGTACCTTGTATTGTAAATACATGTAAAGCAACAACAACAAAAGATACAGTGGATAAAAGGATGAGTAAAACTTACAAGGGATAGATTATTCGAGTTCGAATGAGTTTTTCGATGTTTCATTTTTAAATGTTGGTGCGACTAGAGACTTTCATGTATCTCGAACAACAGAAAAAGGGGTCGTTCACAAGTGAATGGAAATGAATTTTGTACAAGAATAGAATAGAATAGAAAAGAATTTTGGTAACGATTTTTGAATTGTAGAAATTTATTGATTTTGATTATTTAATTTGCAGGTTCATAGGTATATAATAATACATCGTAAAAGAAACGAAAAAAGCTCTGTTAAACTATTTTTTTGTTCTTTTTTGCATAAATCCTTAACACATTTTTCGGTGAATGTTGACATTTTTTCCAATAGTATTTACTACGTCTTATCTTAAAATAGATTTATTTATTGATTATTAGCAGACGCGGCCACGCGTTGCTGTAGGTCGCCATCTGTGAGGGAGCAAGGGACAATGCTTTACAGTTCTCTGTAAAGAAATTCGCTTGAGGCGCCATCTGTTCCAGATTTATGCAATCTGTGATTAATAACAACAAAAGTGCCATCTGTTCCAGACTTATTTAATCTACAATTAATAACCATTAAGGAATAGTTAACTCGATTTCGTTATTCGTTACATATATACCATGAAGCGGAAGTTGATTCTTATACAGATAAGTTCCGCTTGTGTCTTATTTCTTAAGACACTTTTAAAATATAAGTATTGAACTTTTAAATTTCTAAGTAATGTGTTTTAGCGTATTACCGACATTTAAAAGTTTTTCGCACTTGTTCTCATTCACTCTCAAGTGAACTGAACCCAAGCGTGTAAACAGAGAAAAAAAAACCACAAGAAAATACTTGCATACTTTTGTGAACACGGCTATTTTTGACATTTCCCAGTTGATTGAAAAAAAAGTTTATTGGTAAACAAAACAACATGGCTCAAGAAAGAAAGAGGTAAGAAAAGATATTTTTATATTAATTATGTTCTAATGCATTACTTATTTGCAGAAAGCAGCGAATAAGTTGGACGAAGGAGCAGACAGATGGATTACTAGATTGTTATGCTGCGCGGGCTGACGAGTTGCAGAACAGCCGTAGGAAGAAGTATGCGTATGAGCATATACTAAAAGACATGCTCTCGGCTGGCCTTGTGGTAAGTACATAAGTTTGATAATTGTAATATTTTTGAACAAAAATGTTAAATTTTTCAGGACTCGTCAGTTACGACTGTGTATCTGGAAAACAAGATGCACACGTTGATGCGCGCATATAAAACCGCAGTCGACAACAACGACAGGACGGGTGCTGCACCTTCAATAATTCCATTCAAGGATAAAATGGATTACATTTTCGGAAATAAACCGATAGTATCGAAGGTGCACACAGTGGAGATTGGGGTAGATGCTGTACACTATACAGGAAGGCGAGGAGGCGTGGAGTGAGCTAATTTCATACTCTCCAGATCTAGAGCTGCCTTCTAGTACTGCATCTACTCCAATAGTTACTCCGTCCAGCGGTTTTGTAGGCGCATCAACGTCTGCATCAAGTTATTTAGATGCCAGCCCCGCAGCAGCAGCAGCTTCATCTAGAGATTCGGACAGCCCTACGCCAGCAAAAAAAACAAAATAACCAGAACAGAATACTATGCAAAAAAGTTAGAAATGAGAAAGGAAGAAAAACAAATCGAAAGAGAAGACAAATTAAAGATGTGGCAAGAGCATGTTCAGATTGAAAAAAAGAAAGAAGAAAGCCGCAAAGAAAGGACCGAACTGTTAAAATCGCTGATGAATAAAAAATAAAAGAAAAAAATATGTGTGTGTTTGTGTTTTATTTTTTAGATTACGTCATGTTGTAATAAGTATTCAAATAGTATTTCACGACGGTTTGCTGTTGGGTTTAATGTGGGATCTACAGATGCTACGTTGACAGGGTTTGTTTCATCATTGGCATGGTGTTCCTGTTCATATGTATCGTCCATCGTAATGCATATGTTGTGCAAAATGCATGCACTCACAACGAGATTCGTTATTGAACGTATATCACGTTGTTCTGTAAATTTTAAAAGTCCTCTAAATCTTCCTTTTAGGAGCCCGAAGGCGTTTTCAACAACGATTCTCGTTGCGGAGTGAATATAATTGAAACTCCTTTGCAGTTAGTCTCCCATTATCTTTGTATGGTGGAACTAACCAATTGGTAGCGGCATAAGCTGAATCTCCCAAGAGAAAACTACTACAGTGCTCCCCGGTTAATTGCGTCACCTTAAATGCACAACTTTAGACGCATTTAACAGGGGAACGCAATTAAAAGAATCCCGCTTAATTGATCTGCTGTCCCATTTAGAAAAACCCCGCTTAATTGAAATGAAAACGCAATAAAGCGATTTTTTTTACGACTTTGGCAAGAAAGTCAAGGAGAACCTTTTTAATGAAAATCAAAATTTTATTGAACGGAAAATTAACATATAATGGTAAGACATAAAAAAAGGACAAAACAATTTCAGCCTAGGAATGATTGAAAAGGAACAATTTTTCATAATGTACACAACACATAAATTATGAATTGGTACATAATCCGTGCGTATATCTTTAGCAAGCGTACAAGAGGGAATTAGTCAGATTTGCTTTTTATTTGGCTAGAACATTATATCATGGTAAGAATCTGTAATTTTCACCTGCATTGTTTCCTTACACATTTTCAAGATTTTAATTTGCAGTCGCTAAACTCTGATGTTTCAGCAAACAATAGGCTTGTTCGTTGAACTTTACCCAGGGTTGACCCAAGTTTTCTTGATAATCTTATGAGTTGTCAAAAAAACCTGGGTTTTCCAATTCTCAAAAAACGCAAAGCCACAAAATCACCACACATCCCTGTCATTTGAATAAAAATACATGCCATTTGACAGCCCTCAACTCGCCACAGCAAGAACCTAGGGTGAGTTGAGGGAAAACCCAGGTCAACCCCAGGGCTAAAAAACACTCAATTTGACATTCAGGGCGACCTTAGGTTTCTCAAAAAAACGCTTTGTGGCGACCCCAATGTTTTAACGAACAAACCTAATAATAAATAGGTGTGTTTCTTTACTGAAAATTCGCACGAAATGCACCGAAATTCGGTGAAAAACAGTCTAATCCTGTTCCAGCACAGCGATTTTTCGTAGCAGTGCACAAAAGAGAGTGCTCACGAGAGAGTAAAAAATCTCACAACGATTTAAGTCATGTCAATTTGACTATTAACTTGTAGGCGCGCAACAATGCGACCAATTCATCATCAATCATTTAAGGTGTAAGCAAAAAGTGACTTCAATGATTTGGTTTTTTTCGTTCAATTAACCGGGCAGTTTTGCTTCAAATTGAAAAAAGAGTTTTGATTTTTGGACCATTTAACCGAGAAACGCAATTAAGCGGAATGCATTTAAACGGGAAATTTTATGTATATTTCTTAAGTGATCTTTTTTTTGCCTAGGATTCAGGTCAATTAAACGGGTAACGCAACTAAGCGGGGGGTATTTATCCGGGGATTACTGTATTGGGAAACAGTGTGCTATAACTCCTCTGCGATTTTTTATAAAACACTGAACGTCTTAAAACTCTGCTATCGTGTAAGGAGCCTGGTTCACCGCAGCTAACGTCAATAAATTTTTTATCGGCATCAACAACAGCCTGCAGGTTGATGGTGAAATTGTGTTTGCGGTTGTAGTAGCATTCCTTATTGATCTTTGGCGCTGCTATTTTAATATGGGTGCAATCTATGGCACCAAGAACACCTGGTATTCTTTTTTTTTTGCTCAAATTTTCTACAATTTTCTGCAACATCATTTCCTTGAGGCCATTTTATGTAATCGTGGCCTTTTGAGACAAGCCATTTAGCAACTCGATTGACTGCAACCCAACTGGAAGACTTTGTGACGCCAAACAAGTTTCCAAGTTGAAGAAACGTCACTGAATTACTGATGTACCACAAGTACATGAAGACTTCTCTCCTACATCCCATTTTGATGCGTCCTCCTCTATGTAATGAATTAATCGATACATAGTGCTGAGAATAACGAGCTTAAAAATAAAATCGTTGAATAATTTCAGTAAGTTAAATAAAAAACAAGTACCTACATACCTATCAAATGTTCAGTTGTTGCACGACGCAATCTGAAATGCGACTTGAAGTCTGCTTCATTGTAAGCCTCAATAGTCATTAGAAAAGAGTTGACTGAGGCATGTTGTTCCACCAATTCAGCTGAATCTTCCAAGCTTGTAAGGCTTGTGTTGTCCGCAATAAAGTTTCGAGAACAAACTCGCTATCGCTTTCACTCGAATTTAACAATTCAAACAAAACCTGCAATTGAAACTAGTAAGTTAAATATACCTAAACTTGCTTTGTTTATTATTACTTCATTTGGAATATCTTCCATATTTAGGTGAACTTGTTTTAATATCTTTAATAATAATAATATTAATATCTTTAATATCTTTTGTATTCTTGTGCGAGCTAAACAAAAATTTGCTTTCATTTGTTTGACAACTCGTCACGGATACCAACCACCAAACATAAAAACGCGAACCGTTTTTTGACTTACAATACAAGGTACCGGACAGCCTCCCAAAAAAACATCCTTAATACTGGCTTCAACAGACAAACGCTGGCATCAACAGGCAACCTGGCATCAACAGTAAAAATACTGGCATCAACGGCAAAATAAATCACAAAAGTCCTTAAGAGGCTAGTTGGGGGATTTGTGCTAGGAACTCCAAGGAGACCTTGCTTAAAATTGGGAATCTCTGGACACACTACGTACCCCTGGTTTTTCTCTAGTGGAAGTAGCCTGTACACGTGATTGGTGCTTTTCAACATGGGCTGGTATCTGTCTTCTCGTATTTTTCAGGGTGCCTTATAAAGTTTTCTACAATAAGTGAGTGTGAGCTCTATGGCGTCAATGAAAAATATAATATGAAAACCATGGTATGCCTATTGGCTGGCGGTAGGGTGTATATTTGTAACTTCGTTACATTCCCCCCTTTCTTCGGCAGACGAGTAACTGACTCGTCGCACTATATATATGGCTGTGTTCATTTGTTTGTGTGTTTTCTTCTTTTTTTTTCTCCTTCCTTTTTTTTGTGTTGTGTTTGTTTTCCTCTTCTCTTTATAATAAACAAAATCTTCCTTTCTCCTTTTTTTTGTGTTGCTTTTTTTCCTTTTTCTTATCCTCTTCTCTTTATTAACCCTTAAATGCATGATTTTTCTTTTTTCAATAAAAAAAAAGTATTATATGTAGGGTAAAGTGTAGATTCACAAAAAAATAGTAAAAAAAATCTAAATACTTTTTTTATAGACTTAAAATAAGAAAAACCAACTTTATCAAAAATGAAACGCTATGCATTACAGGGTAAAATATATTTATTTGGATATTAGGAACATAATTTGTTACATTTTTATTACTTAGGTATCTAATGCAATTATGACTGCAAAAAATACAATTGCTCATAATGAATTGTTATGAAAAAGTAAAAAACAATTTGTATTTTTTTTTTAGCACAAAAATATGTTGCACTTTGAACATTTTATGGCACTCAAAAGCTTACATTCAGGATATTGACAACGCCTTCTTGTGTCAGTACGAATTTGTTCATGACCAACTTTGTCAAGACGAACATCTTTGTTTGGCATTGTTGGCAAACTGGCAATTTTTTTCTTTTTGATAATTGCCTCTTCAACACTTGCGCTTGGTCTACCTCTCTTTGTCTCGGTGTGTTCCATATTTACACAGTGTTTCTGCTAAATCTGCGCGAAATTCCGCTAAATCCATAAGAGTTTTAGGGTTGACTCCTTTTTGTTTGCTCACCTTTTGATAGAGGACCCATGAATTTATTATAGTGATATCCAAAAGGTGATAAAAAATCCTCATATACCACTTCCTTGTCTTCATATGGATGCGGTATCGACCCAAAAAGCTATCCATCAGGTCGACACCGCCCATATGAGAATTATATTCCCTGATGACTTTAGGGCAGGGAATTGGCAATCGTTTTTTCTCTTTTTTGTCATATCTCTCTATGGTTTCAGCGGGCTCAGCACCAACGTACGTGGAGAGGAGTATTACTTGTTTGTTGTCCTTCCAGCTAACTGCTGTTACTGGTGTTCCCTCATAACTGGACACATTTTCATCATAACTTCCTCTTGCCACATTGCTTTTCATCACTTCGGATTTGGATGGCAACTTGCAATTCTTTCCCAATCTGTTTCGTTGGACAGTTCCAAGGCAGTAAATTCCGTGTTGGTCAAAATAGTGCATAAGGGGCAGATTTGTGTAAAAATTATCAAAACAAATTATGTGGTTACGATTCCTAGGCACACTTCTTGTAAGTCTGACAACAGTATCGGAAACAGCACCAAGTTCAGGCTCAGCAGGAAGACGTTCATGAACCATTTTACCAGAATAGATTTCAAACTGGTAAGCAAATCCTTGAAGACAACACATCACAAACAACTTAATGCCCCATTTATGGGGCTTGTTAGGCTAATATTGTTTTAAAAAGTGGCCTAGTTTAGTAGCACACATTTGTTCGTCCACGGACATTCTTTGTTCATATGGTAAGGAGCTGAATCTGTTATTTAGATGGTCTATTATTGGTCGAAGTTTGTGAAGTCTATCATGGTTGGGATGGTCTGGAGGCATATGTTTGTCATTATCGTTGAAATGCAGAAAACTCCGAATCTTTTCGAACCTGTTTAGTGGCATAGTTTCTGATATGGGGACAAATGCATGTTTAGTGCTCCAGTAAGATCGTATGCTTGGGTATCGAAAGACGGACATATACGTAAGTATACCAAAGTATACTGTCGTAACTCGGTACTCGTAAGTGTTTCCGGTCGAGCTGGATTTTTTTGTACACCATACCTATTGCTTTCTTGTACTATATTATCCAAAAACTCTTTTGTAAAAAAATATGAGAAAAACTGAAATGGTGTTTCAAGATTAGCAACATCCGGAGAATAAGGAATATTGCTCTCAAATTTTATCTTATTCTCGTCAAATGAAAAGCTTTGTTTTTTCCATACCATTTGTCTTATTGGATAGTGGTGCTTCGTGGCAGAAGAAGGTTGGTTGGTAGTACTTTCGATGTCATATATTATAGGGGGATTTGAACTATCTGTGTTGTTATCAATAACATCACTGGGTCCGTCATCTTCTAACGCCTGTTGTACGTCTTCTCTCGTGGGATAGAAGTCAAAATTTTCCCCATCAGATTCATATTCGTCCTCCGATAGATCGCCTGCTTCTAATCTTCGGAAAATATCTTCTATGTCTTTGTCTTTCCAGTGCTTTGAAACCATCTCTGTAAAAAGATTATATAAAACTATGCACACAAAGTCGTGCAACACCCAAATATTACCAAATTATAGTTTTGAAGAACACATAATATAACAATCCGTTACTGCATACCGTATCGTTTTTGATACACTTGATTTATTGAAAAAAAAAAAACAATGTAATTCTGTCCTGTTTGTAAAAAATATATACACACTAAAAAATACAGGTACTTACCGACATAATATATTTTTCTGAGAAAGAAAAGTTCTTTTTTACTATTTTTTATCACAAAAACAATTTCCTACAAAACATTAGTTTCGTCAAAGGCGCTCTGTCAGTTTAAAATGACAGTTAGTTTTGCGTGCGAACAAAAAACGGTTATTTTTTTTAAATTTCTTTTTGGCAGATAAGCATAGGCATCGATGTGCATACAGTCACGCCCGGAGTTTGATTATACACATGTCAAAGTTTAGCTTTAAGTAACGGTTTCGATTTTGCAACGCTATGCATTTAAGGGTTAATAATAACCAAACAAAATCTTTTCCAATTTCATGAACTTAAATTATCTCCTTAATATTGTTGTTTTTTTTCCTTCTTTACTAAACAATAACAAAAATAAAACCTTCTCCTTTGAATAAAAAAAAAATCATTCTCCTTTCTTAATAATTGCGGTCGGTGCGACCTGAGACGTCTTGGCCAGCCGTTACTTTCTTGTGAGGTACTCCACTTCCTTCATCAAGTTGCCAAATTTTAGTGTGGCCCGTCCTGGTCTGCGAATGATCACTGTCACCTTTCCATGTGGTCGGTGGATAACGAACCTTTGCCTTCTAAATTTGTGGTTGAAGCTCCGGTGATGAGATACGCTGGTGTCTGGTGTCTTTGTCTTTGCCAGGGTTTTGTTGAAACCCTTCGCTAAATGAAGTTTTGCTTCCACTAAAGCAACCAACTGCTCAAATTGCTTTTGGTTTGTAATTTTCATCTAAACAATAAAGTTTTGTAATTTGTAAGTAGTTAAATGAATTTGTTAACAAGTAAAAAAATAAGCGACAGAACGTCGAATTCTAGTAGATTTTGACAATTCTACGACAAGACTGGTCGAAAAACGACTATGATGATAGTTATTAGCAACGAGCAGTGTTTTTTTGTTCGCCTTGATTGGGGTGAAAGTCAGCTCAATATCTTCTTGCCGTATCAATTTGATTTCAAAAGGTCGAAGGATAAAAGAAGTCAGGATCTTTTTTCTGGTCAAGATGTTCCGAGAAATGGAAAACTAATACAATCCATATAGTCTATTGATTATGTCATTTCTTAAGGAACTCGACATTGAGTGGACTTTTATTGCATGAATCGATTAATGGGTTAATTTTAGAGAAATAGCCGAAAGTGCTATTAAATTAGAGGGTGCGATTCGGAGATATGGGTTCTAAACCATCTTCTTTCGTTTTTTCAATATATCTCGAGAACGAAGCAAAATTTTGATGCAATTCCAAGGACGTTTTTTGTAGAAAACAAATTTTTCCATCGAAATGCATCTTTTAAAAAATTATAAAAAAATATTTTTTATCCAAAATAATAAAATTCCCGACAGAAAAAAAGGCCATTTTTTCCAATTTTTTAGTTTTGTCAGTTTTTTTAATGGCATTTCTTCCTGGTTGCAGATAGGTATAGGCAATGCTTCATAAAAAAAAAGTAAATAAAATTTCCTATAAAATGCTATTTTAGAAAGTTTTCTATGTTTCAAATTCACCGAAATATTGCCATTTGAACATAGACATTTATCGTTGTTTTTATCCTTTTTATAATGACTATGTTTATTTTTGTTTTGTTGAAAAAAAAGCATTTTTTACTCAATGGAGAGGTTGATAGTAAGTAAAATAATTTACTTGAATACAACTTTTTATAAATATAAAATATTATATTTTTTTGAAAACGATTTGTAGAACATTATTAAAACAGTTATCTAAAGTTGACCCTCTAAGGTCAAATCGTCAAAGTAATCGTAAATTCATCAAACACTTTTCTCCAAATCTGATAGGATATCCGTACAAGAGTAAGTGAGATAGTATGACGATCGCAAAACACTTTTATAATTTGCGACTCGGGTGTGCACTGGTAAATTTATTTTTAAAAATGGAAAAGTGTCTTTTTTGCGATGAAGATATTAATTTAACTAAAGGAAATAGAGTTTTAAATGCAAGATGTATTGCTAGTGTTATAAAAGCTGGTTTAAAAAGAAGTGATGACCAAGATAAAAAATTAAAAATGAAATTTAAATGAGCAACTGTCGTTTCCAATATTTTTGCAAATTATCAAAAAGTGCAAATTTTTCGCTGGCACAAATACCACCAACATGCGATGCCATCAAACATCATGGCCTAAGAACTTATCTTCAAATACAACAGTGGCACGGAAACCCCTTAAATCCTCTGAATCTAGGGCTGGGAAAATTCTAAATGTGGATTGATTCCGATTCGCACAATTTTACCTCCTGCACCAGAGATATTACTTAAAAAAATGGCTTGTGGTTGCACTACAGGTTGCCATGGAAGCTGTGGGTGCAGAAAACTGCAAATTGCTTGTTCAATATTTTGCAAGGAATGTATGGGAGTCAATTGCGATAATATGCAAGTAGCCGATATTGGAGAAGAAGACATTTTTGGAGATGTAGATGTTGATGTCGATATCGACCTTCAAAATGTTATTGAAGAATCATAAAAGTAACAGAACTATACACTTGTATTGTTGAGCAAAAAAAAAAAATATGTAAAATACTCTTTTTTATAACAAATAACTTTCCATTGAGTAAAAAATGCTTTTTTTTCAACAAAACAAAAATAAACAGTCATTATAAAAAGGATAAAAAAAACGATAAATGTCTATGTTCAAATGGCAATATTTCGGTGAATTTGAAACATAGAAAACTTTCTAAAATAGCATTTTATAGGAAATTTTATTTACTTTTTTTTTATGAAGCATTGCCTATACCTATCTGCAACCAGGAAGAAATGCCATTAAAAAAACTGACAAAACTCAAAAATTGGAAAAAATGGCTTTTTTCTGTCGGGAATTTTATTATTTTGGATAAAAAATATTTTTTTATAATTTTTTAAAAGATGCATTTCGATGGGAAAATTTGTTTTCTACAAAAAACGTCCTTGAAATTGCATCAAAATTTTGCTTCGTTCTCGAGATATATTGAAAAAACGAATGAAGATGGTTTAGAACCCATATCTCCGAATCGCACCCTCTAATTTAATAGCACTTTCGGCTATTTCTCTAAAATTAAATCATTAATCGATTCATGCAATAAAAGTCCACTCAATGTCGAGTTCCTTTATCTGCCCTTTTTACGACATAATCAATAGACTAATATGCGAAAGTTCAAAGTTTACTGTCCGAAACGGATGTATGACATTTTTCTTAAAAGCATTTTATATGAAATGCTTGATTCTTGGAGTCATATCCATTTGTCCATTTGTATTCCTCTTCTTCTGATTCAAAACTCAACTCACCTCCTCGGTTTTGTTTTTTTTATATTGAATTCGGCTGTTGAAATAAAACACTTCTCATATATGTACGCTTTCATTTCCTGATGTCATCACCATGAAACTTTTTATATCGAAGATGTATCCTTGACATCGCAAGTCGAGTTAAATTAAAGAAAAAGCTGTCTACTGGTTCCCACGTCATTACACGCGTCCGGAAATTAATTATTTTCATCATTTTCCCTGTCGTCCTGTAAAGCCTTTTTAATAAGACTTCCAACAATGGATAATTTTAATTTTTTCTTTTGACTTCCCGAATGGAAATATGCTCTGCTAACATAATTAAATTCTCTCAGTGACTTATTCGAAGAGATCTACTTATGCACGTTTGCTTTGATATTGAATTCAGTAAGGTCAACAATACTTTACAACAAACAGGTGGCCGTAATGAAGAATTGTTTTGAAAAGAAAGTCCTTTTACTGCATTATTTCTGCAGCTCTCTCTTTGTTCTTCTCTCTTCTCCCAACAAACAGTGACTTTTTCTTTATATTCAAGTGATATAGCTTCTTAAAGTCAAAATAATTATTTCTTCAACTTAAAGTTATTTGTTTCGGAGTCATTCGAAGAAAAGTCAAAAACAATCTTCGTCCTTAAAGCACAGACCTTTATGCCAGCATTAGTACCTACTTATACCCGTATTAAGGACGACTATACTTGACATACCCAAAGGCAAAGAACGAAAATATAAAAAGGGGGTTAGAGGGAGGTATGCAATAAGGTGCCATTATGCTAGCAAGTGGAGGATAACTGAACACGAAAACAAGAAACGCTATATATGAATCCTTGACATTGTTTTCTGGTCTTTCTACAACACACCACACAATATGTGTATACTTGGCTTGGTACGCATTCGTGTGCTGTCTTATTTTTTTTTGTCAGCAAGAAAATTAAATTCACGTATTGTATTCGTAGACACACCATATAGATAGACTTTTGTACATATACGTACACTAAAAACACGTACACCAATAAACACTGAAGCATAGACACAGACGCTTTGTTAATGAGCAAAACTTGTGTAATTAATTTTTTATTTCTCTATGCTGTTTCTTAACCCACTAAAAACATCACCATCTAGATGAAACGCTAATGGGAATTTCGCCAGAGCGAGGGTGTGTTTTATGAAGAAACTTTTTTTTGATAAAACTAAAATCAATGGCAGGGCACGATGAAGAGTGCCAAATGAGTGGATATATAAATAATTCTAAGCATTCTAATGCAAAATCAAAGAGAGAGAGAAAGTTTGAGAGATCAGTTCAATTTTCAGTGCTTAGTTTTTTAAATCTCATTGAACTTCATTGTGTCTATTTTAGCTGTCGGTACAGAAGCACTCATTCATAATAAAAATTTAACTCTCAATTTTACCAAATCCCCCAAAAATTTATAATTTTAAGAATGAAACACATTCAGTTTGTCATCTAGTCCACAAGCCACTTAGAATTCAGTGCAATGAAAAATTCACAAGCAAATCTATTTTCAAGAACATTAACTATTCGTACCTTTAATTTGCTGTGGCTCTCGGTCTATGAGATTCTTTGCGTGGCGATGCAAAGACAAGAGTTGCCCCTGCCATGTGTCATTTGACAGTTTTGGCAAACTGGAGAAAATTGGAGAGACTACAAAGACAGAACCTCGGGACCCTTACGTTGTGTTGATAGAAAACCTGCGACATTATTGCAGTGTCAGTAACTGAAAAAACTTCCGCGTTTATGAAAAGAACGTATATTTAGAAGTCGCAGAGAACTGTTTTACTACTGTGCTGAATTTTTCATTGCTGGGAGAGAGGTACTCGATACAGGCGTGACACATACTATTCTCTAAAAATGTGGTTCGATATTCAACCATATATTAGACACATTGCCAAGTTCAATTGTTTCGGGAACAAGCTTCAGTGTCTCAACTAGAAAACCGTTTTGATTTGCGAGAACCTTTAGTCTAAAAAGTTTCAGCTTGTTTTCGGGCAATACATTTTGGGATTAGGTTAAGATTTTTCTCTTTGTCTTTTGTTTTTAGGGCCAGGTTCTCCCAATAAATTTTTGAAATTTTTTTTCCGAAATTTGTTGCAAGTGTCTACGAGACTGAGAACAGCTTGAAATAACTGTCTACTGTGAAATGTACACATATGAAAACTTTAAACCCGTTTTTCTCCTAACTATCCTATTTCAACTTGTCTACATCTTTTCTTCAAAACTACTCAACTACCTAGGGGCCGTCCATAAAATACGTCACACTAAAATTAGCTTTTTTCGAACCCCCCCTCCCCCCGTGTCACACTGTGTCACACTTTCTGTGACCCCCCTATGAATATTACGTCACAAAAGCGTATACCCCCCCCCCCCTTGCGCAGTTGTAAGTCTTAATTTTTTTTTTTTATAAGAAATTAACAAGACGCTAGAGTCGCCAAAGAGCTAGCGCTCATGTTTATATATTGAGTGTCAATTTATTGTATTAAAAATATATGCATTTAAATTTCTGTATATTTACTAATAGTGGAGGACCGTTAGACATAAAAAAGGCAAAACCTAGGAATCCAAGGCCAGTCCATGGATTTTCATGAAATTTTCGGAAATGTGTTTTGGATGGCGTATAGAAAAAAGTTAAAAAATAAAATTTCACCGCTCTCAATTTTTTAATTATTTTTAAAATTAATTATTAACTTTTAAAATTTTAATTTAATTATTTAGGGTATTTTAGATAAGGTTTTCCAAAGCGTAAGGATGGATAGGTTTGGTAAAGACAAAAAAAAAATTGTATGAGAGGGGGGGTCTATATCCCTCCGTGTAGGCGCGAGGGGCAATTTTATATGAAATTTACTTCATTTTTTAAAAAACTATTAAAAATCAATTAAGCCACTTACTTTCTCATACTTTAGTGTTTTTGAAAGCTATTGCTTTGTTCTTTAATAAAAATTTTAATTTGAGTTCACTTAATGAAAAGTTTTGGAGAAATCAATCCTCAAAGTCAAAATTTTGAAAAAAGAAAATATTTTTTTCTTAATTAATTTTTTTTTTCATAATTTTGACTTTGAGGATTGATTTCTCCAAAACTTTTCATTAAGTGAACTCAAATTAAAATTTTTATTAAAGAACAAAGCAATAGCTTTCAAAAACACTAAAGTATGAGAAAGTAAGTGGCTTAGTTGATTTTTAATAGTTTTTTAAAAAATGAAGTAAATTTCATATAAAATTGCCCCTCGCGCCTACACGGAGGGATGTAGACCCCCCTTCTCATACAAATTTTTTTTGTCTTTATCAAACCTATCCATCCTTACGCTTTGGAAAACCTTATCTAAAATACCCTAAATAATTAAATTAAAATTTTAAAAGTTAATAATTAATTTTAAAAATAATTAAAAAATTGAGAGCGGTGAAATTTTATTTTTTAACTTTTTTCTATACGCCATCCAAAACACATTTCCGAAAATTTCATGAAAATCCATGGACTGGCCCTGGATTCCTAGGTAAAAAGCTTACGGTCCTCCACTATAATACGAAATGAATTACTTTTATCATGACAACGATTTAAAAAAAAGCTAGTCGAGAGGAATACTGTAGTAAAATTTTTTGATGAACGGCGAACGTTACGTTGCCGTAGGCCCCCCTCCCCCCTTGTCACATCTTGTCACACTCAGCGAGACCCCTCCCTCCCCCCTGTATGCGAACGTATTTTATGGACGGCCCCCTAGGTCAAACGGCATTCTATTCCTATGTAATCTGACTATTGCGTAAACCTCAAATTAAAAGTATTTATTGGTACTGACAATAGTTATAGACAATTTAAGGTGACAAAAAAATGCTAAAAAAATTTAAAAGTCTGTCAATTTCTTAATTCTTTGTAAAAATCTTAGTTGCAGCTTTAAGCGATGCCCAAATCAATAGAGATTGTGAAACTCTTTTTTGCTTTCACATGTCCCAAATCAGAGTAAACCTGCAGCCAACCCAAAAAGAGGAAGAGAAGAGAAGAGAGAAGAGCGAGAGAAAAAATTAGGCCGATATTTATATTTTACTAAAAAATAAAATTCGAAAAAAATCAAATTTATTGGGAGAACCTGACTTTAAGCCATTGATTGTAATTCGTTTAGAATTGTCCTATAGCAGTAAAAACTCCATCGCTTGTGCACCTCGATCAAGTAATTCTCAAGAGAAATATGGACCAGTTCTATCTTCAATGTATATCACTTTTCAGAACGCGAAAAGTATGAACTATGTGACGATGAAACTTTAAAACACGATGGAATTTTTCGAGTCAGATTTATAGCTCCTCGACCTACATAGAACATTTTAGAATAAAAAAAGATAATGAGGAGGTGGTGGGTGTAATTGACTTTGTTATAAGGAAGAGCACAGTGTGTGCTTATGTATACTTAGGGCTCCAGAAATTTTTCAGGTAAAGTTTTCAAATAAAATAGAAAAACTAACAAGTGAAAGAATTGAAAGAAAGCAATCGAAATAAAGTCATCAAACGAGAATCTAAAAATGCATTTAAGGCTTGGCAAAGCCTTGAACGAAACCTAAAACCTTTTACAAAAAAATTTAAACAATTTTCGAGGGTGGAAAAGATGTGCGGAAATCCTGACTCCAAGTTGGCTCCAGAAGTCCAAATAATTATCCTCTTCAGTTAATTTTTAAAATCGTGCTTAGTTAAAAAAAGAACAATCAAATTGCAATAGCTTTCCGTTTCTTTTTTGAAGTCAGACTTTTTCTGTCTTTTCACAATTATAGGTGACCAAGAATTGTCCATCTTACTTGTCGAACTCTCTCGTGTTATTCAGCCGCCTATTCTTCTTCAACTTACTCTCGAAGATAAAGCGGTGATAAAATACGGTCACGGTATTCAAGCAACCGTTCACTCAAGGGCTAAAAGTGCATCCGTTGTTTTATTAAAGCCATGCTCTAAGCTTTACAAAAGTTCCTAAGTACCACGTCCTGAAATCTCACTAGTTTTCGGCTGCATGAACGATTTCTTAAATACTTTCGAGAAAGCGAAAATCCTCGCATTAATCTATCGCTATCAAAATATCGCGATCAAAACCACCGACTTAGTTGAAAAAGAGATTTCTGGCTGTACAGTATCCCCACAGTGATGATGACATTGATTTGAATTTTGGTGGGGGCAAATTCCCCATTTATTCAGCTTAGTACAAGCTAGTTCTAAATCTAACTCAAAAACTAAGAAAGTTGCTAACATTAACGGGATTGATTTAAAAGAAGAAGCTTTAAGCAAGGGGTACTGAGGCTGAAGTCAAAACAATCAAAGCTCGAATAAACATTACCTAGCATTCGGAAAATAGGTCAATTTGAGCCATACGACATTCGATGAAGGCGTAAATAAAAGAGGCAAGGATTTGGTATGTTTTGAGAATTAGTGTTAAGGAAGATAGAGTTGTTAAGGGCTGTGCAGCCAAGGGTTCCAGAAAAGACACAATGAATGAAGAGAATACCGAATATTTCCCTTTGGTCTTATAATGTAGGTATTCATTCTGAGGAGCTTGATGGGCTCTTGGTAAAGAGGTAGAAAGGACTATTCCAAGAAAGGCCTCGAATATCAAATTGAAACGGTGGTGAATATTTTCAATTCTAGAAATGTGAACTTGTTGATAAGGAGAACACATTATGCACGCGAGTTCAAGGAGCGAGTGAAGAAATATAATGAACAACGATTGGGCTACGTAGCGGTCGGAGAATCCCTTTAACCATAGCTAACTGAAGCCTTGTACTGTTTTGGTTGTTAGAATAATATATCATAAACATGTGAGATGAAATTGAATTCCTGGTCGCAAAAGATCCCAAAATCGCGAATCGTCTCAACTGGTGAAATAGCTTGTGTAAAGTTGTGAAGAAGAGAGCAAAGGAACGGAGATTTAAAGCGCTTAAGAGAAAAGGTAATGAATTGACACTTGGAAATGCTTAGTTTCAAACAGTTTTCAAGACATAGAAAATTACAATAACAACAAAGAATTTTGTTATTGTTTTTTATATTTTTGGAGTTGAAAACTGAAATCAGACAGAGGATCAAGAGATCCAGTGACCTTACTCCATTAAAAATTGTGCGTTTCGCCCAGGTACGACAGTGGGCTCATCAGTTAGATGCTGCCGTACCCTTTTAAGACGCAAAGTTTTGGTTTACATCAAAACACTAAAAAATAAAATTCGCAGCACTCGCATGTTGTGAATTTTATTATTACTAAGTGAATGTGTTACAACATTCTGGTACTTAGAAAATTTTGAAGGGTACGACAGCATCTAACTGATGAGCCCACTATCGTACCTGGGCGAAACGCACAATTTTTAATGGAGTAAGGTCACTGGATCTCTTGATCCTCTGTCTGATTTCAGCTTTTAAGACACCAAATAGAAAAGTTGTCGAGATTCTGTAGAAGTAAAAAGAATTGGAAGATGAAGTAATCATTACATAGTACAAAACAAACTGGCTTCTCGCTGATTATTATTACTTTAAAGCTACGGAACGGATTTTGTTAAAAAGATAAAGCTATCCAAGAAGAAGACTTAAATATATGTATATTTTATCAACATATTCCCACGGGAAAGGGAACACTAAAGCATGAACGGAAACAGAAACTTCTTGATACTGTTAACCATTAGAATGCTGTTCATTCTCATATTCCCACAGAAACGGGAACGGGAACATAAACGAAAGCTAAGCGTTTGTATTGAAAAGGCTGACATAGGGTATAATTCCTTTCCATATTACCGGTAACGGGAACATAGCCGTTAACTTGAAAATACTGGTCCAATTTCAAAATCTTTTCCACCTATAAAAATTAAAAACAAATAAATTGGATGACGCTGAATAGCCCAGATCGTAGCGCGTTAAACTCAGCCATACTTTGCTAGGATTGGTGTGGATCTAAAAACACATTCCGATTTCGAACAACTAAGTGAGCATTTAAGAAACAACTTGATAGGAGCCCAAGTTCAACAGAGGGTTAAAAGAAAGTAAAGTTATGGTGGCGCTACAAAACTATGAAAACCTTGCGGCCTAACGCATTTTATGGACCTATAATTGAATACAGTTTCCGAATCCGAACGCTTCTCATAGCAATGCGTAACTACTCTCGAAAAACTTGGCATTTACGCACAAAGAGTAATAACAATGTTAACCAATATTCCACGACCACCACAACAGAAAGTCTACATATGGATGAAAAAAATCCGATTTTCGTTATTGACGTGATTTAGTAATGTTGATAAAGATTTGTCGACTGAAAAACAATCATAATTGTACTCCCGACAACTGAGTAGGTGAAGGTTATCAAATGCTCTAATTAGATCCTTTGACAAATTTCCCAAACAGTCAACAAAAAATTACAAACAACTTTCATGGTAAAATTCAACTTTGCTATCAGTTGATGTATGAAGAGGCTTACGGTTTCAGATAACAAAGTTGTTTGCGTGATGCTATAAGTCTCTCGACAATAAAAGGGCGAAGGATGAAAGGAATATTTTTCTCCTTTACTTCTTTCCATGTTGTTGATTGCACTTGTGATTCGTTTGTGTTTTGTATGGCTATGGCTATTGCTCTCCTATGGATCGGATCACAAGCCCAAGAAAGGACGTTAACAACATGTGTGTGGTACTTGAAGAGAAACGAAGAAAACTTTACGAAAATAACTGCCATTCTTTGGCTGTTTTTGGTGGTTAATTAAGAGGAAAATTGATCAAGGACATAAAAATATTGAGTTACGAACGCAAAACACACAAAGGGACGCACTTATAGACATCAATGGACAGACGAAAGACAAAAGACTTCTTATATATTTATATAAATAGCCAGCTAAAGCCAAAAGTAGAAGAAGAAAGTTGTTATTAAATTAAAAGAGGTCGAACGATAAAAAGGAAAAGGCAATTTCGTATGCCCGATAAGTTTCTATGGCGAATGAGTTGCGTTAATTACGCTCGCATGAACTTTTACCGAACCAAACGAAGGCTACACGCTTAATGGAATCCTTGCGCCCATTGAACTGAAATAGGATAGAAGCAGCAGGGGACAAATGATTATATGGAGGTGTGCTTAAATTTGTGGCAATATCCTTTTGTTAAGCCTTAAGTTGGGCTCTCCAAGAACTTTCTGCCATTCAAAATCTGATTACTCAAACTTATTTACAAGGACTATAACAAAAAAAAAATATAAAAAACCAACTCGCGTGGGTCATTGTGGGGGATTATATGTTCCTACTTATTTTCTTCTGAGCTCGATAAGGAGTCCTTTTTGACAGATTGATTGGAACACATGACTTTCGATTGGGCAAATAATTTATTTGAAATTGGATCAAACTACTGAAAGTATGCCACTGCCATAGGAGTCTCTGAATTTGAATACATAGTTGGTTTGGGGGTTGAAAATCGGCTTAAATTGTGAAACATTGCGGCATTCAAAGCCATATTCCCCATAACAAAGGAACACTGCCACTCTTTGGAATGTTACCAGAACCCAGAACATAGCACGGCATGGCATAGTGACGCAACAACCCCAATTTCGTAGTCGAACCAGTGAACTAATGCAGATTCTCATATATCACTAGCTTCGGCAGCACTCTGTTACACGTACACGAGCATTCAATAAAATTGGTTCCAGAGTGTATAGAAGCAGTAGTTCCGGTCCAGCATCATCATCATGTTTATTGTATACATTCCTCTCATTGGTTATGCGTTCCAAGAGAATTATCCGCACAAAATGTGTGGATGTACCTTCGGACGAACGATGTCTAAGTGGAGGAAACGGTCTATAGAGTTGGAGCTTAAGAGCTGCACTCTCACTTGCGATAATTGATTACCCCCACACGGCCTCAGACCCAGACCCAGACCCACAGACCCCCAGAATCCTACATAGAACCAAAGAACAGGAGCCAAAACTTCAGTCCATCGAGTCCGCCGTAGGCTATGGAGTCACTTTCAATCGATGCGAAGTGAAAATGCGTATATGCTTATACGCCAGAGATTTATAGTCACTATATGGAGAGCTCACATTTGTCTTTTCGAATATACCACCGCTCTATGAAAAGCCAAGGGGGAACATGGGATGTAGCACATTTTTGCTAAGCTTGCGGGGACAAGTTGTTGTGACAACGCAAAATTGCGTATGATTTGCGGTCGAGGAATATTTGGGAAGGAAAACTAACAAGGACATGGGTATACGGTATGTCGAGTATTTAGTCGATGGACAGTTGACACAATGTGCGATGCACTTCGTTGGTGCACTCGCATTGCCAAAGAGTAGAGGAAGGGCGTTGGAGCTGTGTCGCCAGAACTTAAAGCGGTTTTGATTGGCGACGTGAATCTCCTTCCATCGATGGTTTCAGTGTTGGTTTTTTTTTTTGCTCTTGGGTTTTTTCTTCATATAAGCTGGCATTTGATGGTCTGTTATGCTCTCGTTTAGAGCTGAAGTGTAACAGGATTTGAAGAAAATTAATGGAGTTTCGGTAGAACGAGAAACTGGGTCTGTGGTGTGGTGTGAGTGAAGTGACTAATGACGCCAGGGGTTGGATAATAGTGAAACGTTTACATCCTCAGACAGCGGAAAAATTAATGGTGCAGCACATCTAGGCATTTCTTAACAAAATATACTATAATTGAATGACAGGAGTAAAAATGGTTAATGCGTCGACCTTTTGCAACCAGTCCGACAGCCAAAGTCAAAAACAGATTTATCTAATCTGGATCAGGATAAAGATGAGAATTATTTGAGTAGGGCACGCAATGGATACCTGCTACTGAATACAGAAATCAGAACATGGGAAGTCGAGTACGTTGATGGAATGTCTATCAGGGTGAATATATGGGAGGCCTTCGAGCTTAGTGGATATCCGTATAGACATATCTTCAGTTCTTTTGTTAAGGAGACGGATCCTCAATGACTTTCAGATATGCGTCGATGAGGCAGAATTGCCTTATTTGATGTTATACCTACTCTTTGACGTTTGTTGTTGAATAGAAAACTTATAAATTTTATAGGTTACCGGAACGCTGTCTTTCCAAATAACACGTTAAACTGCTGCAGCGAAGATTCAATTCTCTGTGAGATGATGGTTGTGCCCTACTCAACACCTATTGGAAGGTGCTATAATATTATAGGCTATTCCTTTGATCACCACTTTTCACGGGAGCACTGGGGCTTTTAGGAACTCGCAAACAGTAGATATATCTTTAGACTTACGTGTAATGATTATGTCTTTTAATATGATGATTCCAATATTCGGGCGTCAGAAATAATGGCTCAACTTTCCGTCTCTTCAGTACTGGTTCACTCTAGAATCGGAATCAGGGAAGAATTTCTATCGTACCTTCACGGATAGTTCCAAAAACGATGATGCAACAGGCGCTCGTGCTGTTATGAAGGGCGATGATATGCAACTGCATACCTCATTAAAAACATATACCAGGGTGAATGTTGATTGTATGGCCTCTGAGTTATCACTGCTATGAGTGGTGCCTTGGAAGGTGCTGACGATCTCGATTCGCTGCTGAATCTTCCTCCCCTTGATACCTACATAATAGGGTGTGCTCTCAAGACCATTTCTCGTATGTGGTCTCTGGCACAATTCGCACAGGAGATTTGAGGAGCTCGCAAGCAGCATGTCTTTTGACTCACGTCTAATGGATATGCCGTCTGACACGATGATCCCAAGGCTCAAACTGCGTCAAAATTACTCAGTCAACTTTCCTTCGGTTCAGGACTGGTTCACTCCAGAATCTGAGCCTGGAAAGAACTGTCATTGTATCTTTACAGATGGCTTCAAAACCGACGAGGATTCTGGTGCAGGTACCATTGTGGAGAACGACGACATGCGACTCACTCATCTTTGGGATCATACGCATCCGTTTTCCAAGCGGAGGCTTATGCTCTCCTTATGGCCTTCAGCCACGTTACGAACAATTGCCTCATTTGGGTTCCGGGTCATCCCGGTATAACTGAAAATGAGATCGCCGATGAACTTGCTAGGCAGGGATCTCAGACAGCTTTCTCAGGACCTGAACCGTCGCTAGGTCTGCCAGCGTCCTCAGTGAGGGTTTCAGTCAACGATTGGATCTGTGAAGAGCACAACCGTAGATGGCATGCCTCCATTGGATGCAGACAAACCAAGCATATGCTCCCCAACGTTAGTAAGAAGACTGCAACATTTTTGCTAGCTCGCAGCAGAAAAAACTGAAGAAAGCTTATTGGCGTTACCAGCGGGCACTTCTCTTTTGCCAAGCATTTAAACGTGTTAGGCTTAAGTGATACCACACTCTGTGAATCTTGTGGAGAAGATGAGGACACCGCAGAGCACTTCCTCTGTGAATGTCCTGCTTTTTCTCGCATGAGGTTACAGATACTCGGCGCAAATATGGTGAGAGCTGTTAACTTTGGATCCTTGTCATGGCAGCGTCTTTTGGCTTTTCTCCGAACATCTGGAAAGCTATAACAAATAGAAGGTTGCTAACTGGTAGTACAATGGACCGGTATTTAGGTCTGAGTGTTGCAGCTGATGGTACAATTTTAAAAACCTCCAACAGAAAAAAAGGTGCTGACGAGACTTGCATACCAGCAACAAGCCATTTCATACCTTAAAGAATTAAAATTTATAGTTCGAATTTGATAAAAATGCAAAATGGCGTCAACAAAGTTTATTATCAGCTGATTGTCGAACTAGACGGCACTGCCAAGTCGAAAACCTGCGTAAGAATCGGATGTGCAAGTACTTATATGAGTAAGTCCAGGGCTAAACAGGCCAACTCTTAATTTTTAATTTAAGAGTGAAGAATCGTAGACTTCAAAAGAAGAAAAAATATTGGCTGCGATGACTTACATATACATATGTGGTTTTCTATTGGTAATAGAAACCGTTCTAGTTTTGATTTGAATCAGCTGAAAAACTAGTTCTTACACTGTTTTGAGAAACTTTGATAAAAACTGAATTGTTTCTACTTTAACCATGGAAAACAATGTTTTGCATGCTACCATCCGCCGCCTCCAAGTATTTGGCGCAGCATTTCCTAAAGGGTCAGTCGACCTCAGATTCTCGCAAAAATTCAAATTGATTAAATGGATTAGTCAATGAAATTATAACACTACGTCCATGCCCTTAATCTTCTGCAGCTATTGAAGAAATCGACCAAAATGATTACATTGTTCAACGCAACTCAATACCAACAAATTGGTGTAACAGAGAAGGAGAACAGGAAAACAGTCGCATTTATTCGTACGAATTTTCAACAAAATATAAAAAAATATATTGTTATGCGTGTCATGCGGGAAGCATGCATCCGATCGTCTATGTGAACATGAGATTTCGAAGACTCATTTGGAATCAGTATTCAGTAATGAGTTAAATGCAACGGGGAAAAGTTACAGGACAGTGCAAGAGTCACTGCAAATCAATTATTGGCGAAAAATTCTCAGAATTATCGTTTATTCATTGCTGAACGTGGATTCGACTGTCGAGATTACAATGAAATTGTTGGCTCACCGAGAAATGGAAAATTTTTCGGGAATTTTGGAATTGTTAGCCGAGTATGATGTTGGAAGACCCAAAAGTGATTCTTGAATCGGCAATGCGTGCATTAGAAATATTGAAATCATTCGTGGAATCCAAAAGAAACGATTTTGATAAATACGAGGAAGCTGACAAAAAAATATCTCAGACTGACGAATACGTACAATCAAGCACCAGAACGAGAAATGTGAGGCTGAAGCCGCGCAATTACGGGAAAGCACAAGGCGTAAATCTGTCCAAGAAGGAAAAATATAAAGTATCCGCTTTTATCCCAGAGGTCGACTATTTATGTGTTTCTCTAACCGAAAGATTGCATGCCTATAAAACTGTACGTTCGAGATTTGGATTTCTTAAGCACATCGATAAGTTGGGACTGTGGAAAAGACCAATCTTCGGGACTATTTTACTACCAAATTCTCGAAGATAAAAGTTTCAGAGCTACATTCCCAAACCTTGAAATTGCATTGAGAATGTATTTGGGTTTGATGGTATCAAACTGCTCTGGAGAGCGCTCATTTTCAAAAACAAAATTATAAAAAACAGGCTTCGAACCACGATAGACATGGGGCAAAACCGTCTATCAAAGCTTCCTCTACTGAGCATTGAAAGTGATTTGCTTTGGGAACTGGATTTAAGCGAAATCGTCAACGATTTTTCGGCGAAAAAAACTCGGAAAGTTCCGTTCGTTAACGCTAAAATTTAATTTTAGATAATTCTTGTTTTCGATTTATTGAATAATAAAATTAAAATAATTAATTAAAGTTATTTGTTAAATAATAAAATAATCTATATTTGGTTTCACACTAAATTACTAACTAGATAACTAGATTGAACAAAATTGTTCATTTTATTTGGAATATAATTTGGGGCCAAGGGGCCTCCACTCCTTTGTTGCCCCGAGGCCTCCACACCCTTAAATCTCATGGTTCAATGAAGAATTTTGATGCCAAAGATAACGAGGGCTGCTTTCGACCAATGCGGGAAATTCTGTTGCTTCTGCCATAACCCATTATCAACACGCGAGAAAAATAAACTAAACTGAAAGATTGCACAAGTAATTAAAAATTTACAAACAAGTTACAATACTTTGAACTTGTAATATTTTAAATGAAAATTTAAAAATATATGTGTACCTATATGGCCGCTCGAAAAAATTTCTAAAGTCGTTTGATCGCTTTTTTTCACAAAAAACAACTCTGTTAGATAGCCAACAATGAAGTAACTTCCCCGACTCTCTAATGAAGCTGCCTCATGATCGTCGATTTGTCTTGGCTGTTAATTCAGCCACAGTGGGTTCCATTTTATGGATATTTAGCACCAATCAGCGATTTGTGTGAGAGGACTACCGAGACCGACTACCGTTTTATTTGGAATATCCTACTCTCTCTCAAAATCCCCGTTAACCACCAAATTTCCGCGATCTTGGGAAATTTTGGTCGGCTTACAGCTGACGAAAGAGTTCAGTGCCCCAGTGGGGAAAACTGACAAATAACGTGGAATCCTTGCAAAAGATATTTAAGGTTATGTATTTTCAAACGAAATTGCTGTCGGCAACGATTTTTACATAGCTTCGAGATTTAAACTTGTGGTGTACGCCTTGAAAAAGAATATTTGGCAAGTTATTGCTGACATACGGCCCGAAATTCTGCAAAAAAGTGGCCGAAAATAATTATGCCTCTCGGCTGGAATATATTCGAGTAAGCCGCGTCAATCGCCTGATGCCATTTGTTAAACATAATGGCTAACCTTTACTCTTATAATGAAGCTAAATTCTTGTTCGTAAACTTAAATTACATGCGCTTAAATTATTTTTGAAAACCACACTTAAAAAATAACACGATCTAAATATTCAACTCACATGAACGGGAAACTTCGAATACGATTACAGAATCAACATTAAAGAAACAAATGATAGCCAGAGTGTAACAGTGAATGATATAATTTATTTCTTGCCACCCACAATGACTGTAAATTAAAATAAATGTTTTGATTCACCTGCAAATTAATGAAGCGTACTCGCTTACATTGAGTAAATTAATAGTTAAATTGTATCGCTTAGGTTCAGAGAAAATTGCCCAGCTATTTAGATGAAATCTCTACCATTACGTACTTACAATTGTAGCCAATAACCAAAACAAAAAGATTTCTAAAAACAATGGCACACCTTTACCACATCTATGGACAAACACCGAGCATCAGTCAAAGTTCAATAATGAATCGGCGTTATATTCGTAGCACTTGCTCGTATTTCACTATTTTAGTGATTTTCAACGCAGCATTTGGTTACGTGAGTTTTCTCCATCAACCAACAAAACTATTTGATTTCTCTAACAATCTAACTCATAAAAAATTCTTTTCCAGCGCATTTACGTTGCAGTTTTAGAAGACTTCAAGTGCATTTCTACTGGTGACTTTGTGAAAATTTCTAATTGTGGTGTTGACAATTCGGGTGCTTTGAGCGCATCTGTAGAGTTACAGAAAGAAGTAGACGATCTGCGGTTGGACACATACGCAAACGTAACACTAAGGAATAAGGATACCAGGGATTTATTCAAATACAAGGGAGTAAAGGGTTGTGACCTGTTCAACGAGGCTGTTTCAAATCCCGTTTTGAGGACTGCCAAGTACATTTTGAAAAAATATTGTCGTCTACCAGACAAGTGTCCTATTCCATCGGTAATTATTAATAATTTATTTACACTTAACAAATCGAACTGCATTGGTGGTGGATATAAGGTCTAAATATGTATGTAGGTGGGACGTGGAAGGTAGAAATGCAAACACACTGGATTCTTCTTTTGGCAAAAAGTAGTTGCTTGAAGTTACATCAGCTTAACGAGCTTACGAGCATGTCTTGGCGTTCTAATAATGTCGCTTTCCAATGGTTACACTAGCAAAAGCACTCATTCTAAAAAACAATGGAACACCCAAAATTGTTTCTTTTCAGTTTAACGTTTTTGCCTTTGTGTGAGTTAAACACCAATTTTAGTAACATGTGCTAGTTCTTCTTGAGTGGATTCTTACTTCAAATCGAGAAGTGACTGTCACTTTTCAGAATCATGAGAAGCGATCTTTTTGCACCAATGAAACGGTTTGAGAATGCTCCTGGACGCTCTTGGACGGTTTTTTTCATCCAACGGAAATCTTTACAAGGATCAATAAAATAGTGTCAGTACTGATACTGCTCCTACGATTGGATTAGTTTTGATTGAATATTCTAAGTTGAATATATAAAACTAGCAGTCTAATTTATATACATTTTGCAAGCCCAGAGAAAGTTTCAAGGCAGTGCTTTTGCTCTTGAATTGGCCCAGAGGTATATAAATGATCCTCTGTTAGTGGAAGAGTCTGAGTTAATCGAGATGAAAGACTTCGTAGTTAAGTATTCTAAAGCGAAGAGGGGTTGAACCAGAGGAAGAAATGTTTCTTTGAAATCGTGCACAAATAGGATCCACTGTTGACCTCATTTCGTAAAATAAATAAATTAGAGTAGCGCAACAATGCGGGGAGGCCCAGGGCCCTTAGCACTTGTCTTGACTATACCTTGTGAGGAATTGAAGAGAGCCCAAAGTATTTGCGGACTCCAAACTGCTAATCGAGAAAGCTCCTTTCATGGCATGTTTAATATCGAATAGATATGCTTTTCAAAAAACTTACTTACTTACCGGTTAAAAGTTCGCTCTAAGTTTTTTGGCTTTTGAGGGATTTTAACGATTTTTGTTTGAATTTCGGCAAAAAAAAGCTTAGAACAGGTTCGACAAGAGAAGTTTCGCAGAGCTTTGCTGATTTTTTTCAGTTGAACTTTTTAGCTGTATATTAAGTGGTTTTTGGTTTCAGAGTGGTTCGGAGCAAACGAAAGGCTTAATTTAAAGGCATCGTTTTTTTCTCGAATCAAGTGTATGACAGCAGAGTTTCCCTTGCAAGCTGGAAGATTTAAAATATTGTTTTCTGGACTAGCTATGGTCTTGTGATAACCAAGCTGGATAGTAGGGTGGGCCGATTTTGTATGAAAAAAAAAGTGACGAATCAAATTCTTATAGTAATACTAGCAAGACCCCGCCCGCTTCGCAGGGCGAAAATAAAAAGTAAAATATTAGATTTTTTGTTTTAAATCTGTTTTATTGAATATTCTTTACTCTAATGCTTTTTGATAAACAACATTTTTAGTTTTTCCATTGTTGGGGCGGTATAAATGAATAAAGCAGATGGTTTCCCAACACGTGAACAACCAACATAAATTTGACCATGAGAAAAAACTGGGTGCTCCAAATGTATACCACAGATTTTAAGCGTTTGCCCTTGAGATTTATTAATTGTCATGCCAAAAGCAATACGAATAGGCAACTGCAAACGCTTAAATTCGAATGGTAGATCAGGTGGAATCATTGGTATACGTGGTATTAAGACATCTTCGCCTTTGAATTTACCAGTTAAAATGGTTGCTTCAATAACATTATTCATTAATCGTTAAACTACTAACCTGGTGCCATTACACAACCTTGGATGATTTCTTAACATTATAATTGGAATAACGACTTTTAATTGTAAATTATGAGGCGGGATACCTGGTAGATCCAATGAATTTAAAAATTCGATCGGATAGATCACAGCTTCATCCGGATTCATAACGGTATCAATAGATTTATAAACTACGTTTACACCTGGTATTCTGTTCATAACTTCCACATTGATACTAATAACATCTCTATTCGAACATGCCAATATACATCTTTGACTTAACCAATCATGATTTTGGTAATTACTTAAAATATTGGGAAACACACTCTGTACTAACGCAGCAGTTGATTCTGATAAGGAACAAAAATTATTTGGCAATGTTATTTTACCATCAATATCTAGAGGCAATTCTCCATTTCCAATTTTCATTAATTGCTTTGAAAATTCTGCAGTAATAAAACTCTTACATTTTCGGTGAGAGAAAGCGTTTTCACATGTTTCCATAACGTTGAAGATTTCAAGCCAGCATTTAATTCGTCAGCAGCAGTGGATCGAGGAATAACCGGAAGTGTTTGCCGGAAGTCACCAAATAACACCAATGCAGCACCGAAAAGACGATTATTACCTCTTAAATCTTGTAAGGTTCGATTGAATGCTTCTAAAGATTTCTTGTGTGCCATGGTGCATTCGTCCCAAATAATTAATTTACACTGCTGCAAAACTTTTGCCATTCCAGATCTTTTTGATATGTTGCATGTTGGCGCTTCTAAAATATGAACTTTTAAAGGCAATTTTAAAGCCGAATGAGCAGTTCGCCCACCATCCAATAAAGTTGCAGCAATTCCAGACGATGCAAAAGCTAACGCTATATCTTTATTCGTTCGTACAGTAGCTAAAAACAATGACAGTAAAAATGTTTTACCAGTGCTGCCAGGAGCACAAAAAATAAAATCCACCATTTCCAGCATTAATTTCGCTCATGATTTGAAAGTATGCTTCTTTTTGTTTTTCATTCAATAATGGAACATTTCTTTGAACATATTGATTTAAACAATTTGCATCATAATCTTGTTCACGATTTAAATCCAAATTGAAAGTGTCGTGTATTGAACGATCAGGTGAAATCATTCCTAATTGTGATAGCAATTTATTTGACATTGCCAAACACAAATTTTCTATAATGATCAACGCTTCGTTGTATATTTCTGGCGTAAAATCCAATTGCGAATTCATTCTTGCACGACGAACTGTATGCAAAATATCTTCTGACAAATGATCACAATGACTTCTCCATAACTCACGTGGATTCGTCGGACTGCACGCAGGATATTATAATTGCAAATAATGAACGCATTTGATGTGGATTTGCCGTAAGAGCTGCATCTTCTAAGGTGTTATTCCAATGTTTATCATCTTCCAGTAAATTTAAACGCCTGCATGCTTCACGATTTGTAGGACATAAAAACCCATCAACTGTTCCTAAATCTGCAAAAGATGTTGGCCCACGAAAATTATTTAGTAACAAACGCAAAAAATAACATTCCTCAGTATTTGTTTACACTTTTCAAGCAGCCAAATGTAATAAGGAATACATCTAGGAGTATTAGATATACTCTGTTCTAAAATACATAGAAAGCATTGTGAGCATCTAGGCTGTCTGTATTGTAATTTTGCATGGGAAAATAATTGAAACTTAATTATTTTTTTAAACAAACTTCCCTTATTTGAAAAAAAAAAAAATTTTTTTGTCCTAAACCTTCTACTCTTACTCTTCTTTAATTTAAAAAAAAAATTAAGAAAATTGGTCAATCGGTTTGGCTGGTTAGCGAACGAACACAAAACCAAACTTTATTTTATATATATAGATTATGTTGTAGTGTGCTGTAAAAAGTAGTTTTAGCTAAAACACGTACACCTGAATAAACATCTTCAGCCCGGACATGCGCTTCAAAGTTATACCTTTTGGAAGAAAACATGTATTTCTAGATGACATAGTTCTTTATTAGAAATTGCTTAAATAACTATTTTTTTTATACAAAAAATCTTGTCTACTATCGAATTGCGGCATAACTTTCCTTGAAGCAAGTTTTGCATGAATCATGCCATCCCTTGTTTCTTGATCTCATGCCGACATTGCAGCCTCTGTCACTATCTTCACACTTCGTTCAACCGCTCATGTGTGGAAAGGCAGCCTAATAAACAAAATTCTTTCTCTATTATATGAATAAGCTCGTCATTCGTTTGATTTCTTAAAATAGGTGGGTCAAAGTTGGTTTCCTGCCAGTTTATTAGATCAATGTAACATTTAGCATCAAAATTAAGTTTAGGCACTACAAAAATGCGTGGTTGTTTCCCTATTGTAAAGATTAACTTAGGGCTTTTAGAGTTCTTCCAGCTACAAGTTCTCTTATATGCTTTTCTTCATCTGTCAACATCGCCAATAGTAAATTTTCAGGGTGAGCAAAATATGCGTGTTGTTGAATAACAGGGTCTTTTACTGCTTTTAATGCGTTTGATAAAAATCGCGAACTTTCAATTAATTTCCAAAAGTGCCGTGATCCGTCTTTGGGTCTTTATTTGGAACCACACGGGGGAATATACTTTTACAACTTATTGAACCAAAATAAATAAATTATTTGCTGGTGTTGGCGTTGAAATGTAAAGACAAAAGATCCGGTTTGCTTTCGTCAACCAACGGGCATTGTGACTTTTTTCCCCGGAGATTTGTTTGCTAAGTCATCTGAACAACTTCCAGTTATTACTGCTAAGTTAATTTCATGCAAATGTGTTTGGTCTGCGCTTAAGTTATCAGATTTTAGCGTTGGTAATTCACCTGGTATTGCCTGAAATTTAACTACATCTTGCGTTTCACACTTATCCAGCAACTTACCAATAGAGCCATTGTAAGTAGATGGACCAAAAGTTTTATCTACCATCTACATAATCAAACAAATGTCTCAAAGGAAGTTCATTTAAATGCAGCATGCAAAATATCATCTGCAAAGGCGTTTGAAGTCTTTTTTCAAATAGCCTTATGACACCACTAAATTTGCCTGTATTTGTCACTGTGACTTCGCATCCAATAGCCAGGAGGTCAACAGTATTAATATTCTTGGCCAAAAGGAGATCGTTTATTGATATCTCAATGGTCCTTGCAGTTCCCTGTAACGGCGTTACATACCCTACATAAATAGACTTCGGTTCTTTAATTAGAAAAATGTGATCTTCCATAACTACTTTTTGTAACCTTTTAGCTCCCTTTTTGACTATCTTCAGGGTCTTAACTTTCCGCCCATCAAAATAAAAAGCAAAAAACAAAGATTTAAAAAAAATTTTTTTAAAAAATTATTAAAAAAAAAATTTAATTTTAAAATTATCTAAAAAAATTATTAATTAAACTATATAACAAAAGTTACATGTATTTCAATGCACACTTATTAAAATAATGAGCAATACCCAACGTCAAACGTGTAGCATAAGGTGTAAAAGTGGGTATTTGAACCCTTTTTTTTCAAAACTTCAATGGCGTTTGGCGGGCTGTTCTATATAAAATAATTCAATAAAATTTTTAAGGGCTTATTATGACATTTAACTACAACATCATTAGAAATCGATTACTGAAAAAAAAATTTCTGGCCCAACCTACTGGATAGTCTTAGGGCAGCTGTCTGATAAAGTGAAAGTTTTTTTATTTATCGTTTTCTTCCTTTGTTTGATGGTGAACGCTGCGGGCTCAAGTATAAACCAACGATTACAAAGGCTAACTGAAAACCTCGTGAGTCACTGAAAATATCGGATTCAATGCTAAATTTTCCAGAACAGATTTTGTTTTTAAGGATAAAGTTCGCTGAACTCCTAGTCTTCCTCATAAAGAATGATTGTAGAAAAGTTGAAGTTGAGTTTGAAACTGTACAGGGTAGTAGCAAAGTCTAAGCAGATAGTGACCTTTCTTAGTTCTTCCAACTGTCAATAACAATCGATATTGATTTAAAAAAAAAATGCTCTTGATGCAAAAAAACTGTGTATTGCCAGTCTTGTTTCGAGTTTTGTGAAAAATTAGTTCAGGATAATCGTTAAATAAAGCAGGTGTTGTGACGTCCTTTTTTCTCTAGAGCTGCGGTATACATTCTTGTCGAGTCCAGGGTTATCAAAAGAAAACGCGCACACTTTAGAAAACAACTTTTTATCTCAAACTTTCTCATAAAAGGTCGTTGCGGCTCTTCGTCACTGATTGATATGTGATACCATCGCATCGTCCAGTTGTGAGTTGTGACTCTTCACTTGCCATGCTTCTCACCAGTGAATTTGGATGGTTGTTCAGGTTGTTTTTTAGTCTCCTTGCAGTGTTCAAAAGGAATCTTCTATCCAGGTAAAGAATTCCTAATGCTTGGTAGAGTAATTTGTTGCTGAAGTTCTTCAAATACTCAAAGATTTTCCATCCTGGTTTTGTATAAAGTAAAACCAAACAGGGGAGCAGTATGTGATGATTGGTTTGAGGAGCTGCTTGTAGAACAGCAAATGTGTCTTCTGGCTGAGTCCGTTGCTTCTCCGCATCAGGAGTTATATCAGGTGGAAGCGTAGTTTGACTTTCTTAGAACTGCTGTTGCGCGTTGGTTGAACCGTAATCTTTCTTCGAAGTTTATGCCCAGAAATTTGATGTTGTCTTTGACTGTTGGTTGGTTGGTTTTTTTGTAGGACCCTAGACTTGATCCTTATGCTACTCCTACTCATCAGAAACATTTCGTCGTTGATTGGCTGTTTTCAAATTGGACCTACAACAAAGAAAACTGTACATTATTTTCATCAACGTACCTGGAAAGCTAAGAAGAATATATTACATTTGAATATATTATTGAGAGCAACCTGATAATTATGAATAGAGGTAACGAACCAACATTTGTAACAAAGGTAAGAAAAGAAGTGTTAGACGTTACACTTTCCACCAACTCTGGTACGCTAGTAACCAGTAATTGGAGGGTCTCCAACAACGTAACCTTCTCTGACCATAGAATGATAACATTCGAAATAGAACACAAATCTGAAAACTGTATCCCTTATAGAAACCCTAGGAAAACTGACTGGGGTCTCTATAACCAAAAACTGGCCCTAACTCTCAGCCAGAACAACAATCAGCCTTTGCTTAACTGCTCAGCCATAGAGACACAGGTAAACAAGCTTACGTCAGACATAATCAATGCCTACGAAAGCTCATGCCCGTAATCCAAAGGGAAAGGTAGATCCAACCCCATATGGTGGTCAAGCGAACTATCGACCCTTAGAAGGAACTCTAGGAGGCTCTTCAATAGAGCAAAATTTAGCAACCTTTCGGCTGACTGGGACCTATACAAGATCAGTAAAAATGAATACAAAAATAGAACTACCTACGCAAAAAGAGCAGCCTGGCGCAACTTCTGCTCAGATATTGAGTGCACAAATGACGCAGCAAGGCTAAGAAAGGTCATGTCCAAGGTCCAAAATACCCCTAGTTTTCTTAGAAGACTTGATAACACATGGACTGACTCATGCTCTGAAACCCTAGAATCACTCATGAACACCCACTTTCCAGGGTGTTCTCAAATGACATCCCCAGAAAGCGGAAACCCTAACACTTACGTTAGATACAACATAGGAAATCTATTAGTAGATAATAGGAAGGCAATGTGGGCCATTGACTCATTCTCAGCAAACAAATCTGCAGGTCCGGACGGTATCATTCCAATGATGCTCCAAAGCCCTAAAGACTTGATTGTGCCGATTCTAGTGGAAATATTCAGAGGTTGTCTAAACCTCACCTTTATTCCAACTAGTTGGAGGGAAGTTAAAGTCATATTTATTCCTAAAGCCGGTAAGCCCTCACACACTGAACCCAAAGATTTCAGACCAATAAGCCTATCCTCCTTTCTACTTAAGACTCTAGAAAGACTTATAGAAACGCATATCCGAACAAAACTGAATAACAATGTGATCTCTACAGCCCAACATGCATATATAAAGGGCAAATCAGTGGAGACTGCACTTCATGAAGTAGTCGGAACCATTGAACAGTCAATCCAATATAAAGAGTATACGTTGGCTGCATTCCTCGATATAGAAGGGGCCTTCAACAACGTTGAATACAGTGCCATTCGCATGGCATTAAGTTCCATAAATATCGAGCCATCGCTATCAAAATGGATCGACTCCATGCTCCAAATGAGAATAGTAAAAGCAGAAATGGGTGCAAGTACCCTAAAAGTCAAAACTTGTAGAGGTACACCGCAAGGAGGAGTGTTATCCCCGCTACTCTGGCTCCCAGTAGTTAACCAAATCCTGGTTAAACTTGACAGGAGCGGAATAAAAGCAAAAACAGAATCAGACACAATTTTCTAAAAACCGCCAATGACAGGTGGTCATCGTTAGAAACATACCGAGTTTCTAGAAACCTTTACCTCTGTCAAGCTGGCGAAGTAACTTTCTCTGATCGGATCCAAGTTAATGTGTAATTTAGTTGCTTATTTTTTGCTAATTATCTACCAAAAAATTAATTTTTTTGCTCTTCCCGTTTAATTCTAAAAAATCACTTCACCAGCTTGACGTCAAGCTGGCGAGGTGTTTTTTTCAGGAAATGTTAAGAAACCAGATCTCTTCAGCATATTTTTTTGCTAATTATTTGCTCTAAAAAAAAACTTAAAAAATTTGATTTTCGCTGATTAGCAAAAATTTTCTTAATTTTTTTCTTAATTTTTTTAATTAAAAAAATTAATTTTTTTAATTTTTTTTCTACGAATTATTTGCTCTAGGAAAAAACAAACTTTTATTTTTTTGCTCTTCCCGTTTAATTCTTAAAAATCACTTCATCAACTTGACGCAAACTTAACCAAATATTTTTTTTCCAACAAAGCCTTACTGACCAAATGTCTTCATCATATTTTTTAAAAAAAAATTAAGAAAAAAATTAAGAAAATTTTTGCTAGTCAGCGAAAATCAAATTTTTTTAAGTTTTTTTTAGAGCAAATAATTAGCAAAAAAATATGCTGAAGAGATCTGGTTTCTTAACATTTCCTGAAAAAAACACCTCGCCAGCTTGACGTCAAGCTGGTGAAGTGATTTTTTAGAATTAAACGGGAAGAGCAAAAAATTAATTTTTTGGTAAATAATTAGCAAAAAATTAGCAACTAAATTTCACATTAACTTGGATCCGATCAGAGAAAGTTACTTCGCCAGCTTGACAGAGGTAAACCTTTGGCCAGACATTTCCAAGAAAAAAACAGAATTTCTACTCCAGCTAAGTAAACCTCGGCTCTCTCTGTTGATTGGCATTCTCACGGGACACAATTCGTTGGGTACCCACATGATAAGAATGGGCATTAGCACATCCGACTTATGTAGAGGATGCCAAGATGAGGAGTCAGAGGAGGGATCATTCCTCTGTGAGTGTCCTAGCTTGGCCCACTCGGAAAAAAACCCTCGGAGAATACTTTTTCGACGAACTGGGCGACATCTCAAATCTCCCACTGAGCAACGTCCTGAAATTTACTCAGGGCTCCAAATGGTTCAGTGGGAGTTCCCTACCACAATAACCATCTACCTCTCCAATCCTCCCATTTCCTCCTCCTCTGATTTCCCGGGGAGCACAATGGATCCTTGAGATCCGAGTGAGGTGTTGCCACTTGTGGCTGCACCCCCCATTCAACCTTACCTAACCTAAGCTAAGAAGAGCTTGTTTGTGAATAAGCCCTTCAATCCGTATGCTATCAAATGTTTTCTCGATATCGAGGGAGCATCCAACAGCAACCTGGTGGCTTTTGGGAGTCCTGACGACATATTTCTGAAACTTTAAGATCGGGTGAAGAGTGGAGTGGTTCTCCCGAAACCCGGACTGCATACTTAGGATGATGTTGTTATGGTCACAGAAAGCTTTTTTAGTCTCCGAAGAATTATAGAAGAGAGATAGAACGGTATCCAGAAACATAACTTTCATTCAATCCCCTATCTTGGGGATTGGCAGGATTTTCGCTATCTTCCATTGCTTTGGAAAAGCTCTTTATAGATTCTATTACATGTCTGTAGTTACAGTGTGAGCCAGAGATGTAGGTTTCCCAACCTCCATTGCTTTTAGCTTTTATAATGGATTTATTTATCCATTTATCCATCTGATTCTAAACATTTTTGACGAACATAGCCTTTCAGAGTGCGATTTGAAGAATCTTAAGACATTTAATAAAATAAACTCACCTTTTTTCTATTTTCAGAATTTTGTATTCAACGTCGCAAACTTAACGTTGAATACAGAACACCTCCCGCCTTATCTACCAGAGTCTTCATTCAGGACCTATGCAAATGTGTATTGCGGTCAAACACGGTTCATGATAGTTGAACTCACAGGCAGAATTATTCATAAGAAAGTAAATAATAAAGGTCGCAGAACATCTAAGAAATCTGAAAAACATAAATTTTTGAATGACGTATCTGAACAATAATAAAGTTTGTTTAGGTTTCCTTTGAAGAAAGATTATGAAATATGTGTCGGTGTTATTAAAATAAAAATATTATTTCATTAAATTCACTTTAAATAAATTTGAATTTTTATTCTTAATTTTTAGTGAGATTTGCCCTCTATTTAAGGATTTGCTTTAAATAGGATGGACGAGCTAGAACAACATTTATGTGCGGTAAGGCTGGTTAACTACGTCGATAGCGTAAAGAAAGCCGATAATTTTCAACGAATAGTTGACTCCACATTACAAAATTTTAAAGAAAAAGTGGCTTGATATTAAAAAAAACATGGTTAATGGCTTAAAAAAAAAACACAATTTAATCAGACTTTCCGAAGGGAGAAAAATCCATTTTGGCACTTTCATTTGTTTTCTACAAAGCTAGCTCCAACCTCCAACTAAAAATTAAAGTTTCTCTAGACTCTAGACATTAGGGTCCAAAAGCAAACTTAGGGCTCAACAAACTCAGAGTATGAACTTCAAGGCGAATATAGGTTGAAAAGAAGTGTGTATGCGTAATTAAAACATGACAAACTTCAGAAAAGAGAAAACGGCTTCAAAAGACCGAAACGACCGAAAGACCGGCTGAATCTATTTAAGATTATGCATTTTTTTTTTTTTTTTGTCCAACCAATATTTTGAGCCAATCGGCCTAGTTTTAATTTTTTTTTTAATATTTATGAAATGGCAAATATCGTCATGTGGACCTACCGGGTCACACCAATACCCAGATTGCTTGTTTAAGAGATCATTTCAGTCGAAAAATCACTGATTTTCGCGATTTTTTTTTCATGGCTATATGATATCCTAATCGGTCTGGATTTTTTCCGAGGATATCGAGAAAGGGAAATAAACCATCATCAACACCATCAGCATTACAAGCCCAATACACAGTACATCATCTACATACATCTCAACAACAATTTAAGATATTATAGCACCACAAAAGCAACACATATCTTCAACATTACAAAAATTAACACAATAAGAAGACGTAACATCAAGTTCACGACGGTAAAAACCGTCCATACTACGCCAGCACAAATATCTCTTTCTACAAGGGCCATCACAACAGTCCAGGGGGTCAATTCCCGATCTGTGAAGCTGTGAAGTGAAAAAAAATATATCATTTCAGTTTTCATACAGTTTTTTCATTTTATCACTTCACGAATCCATTCTAAGCGATTCCGGATCTAAAAAGTACTAAAATGTTCTAAATGATAAATTCTGACAGTATTCTCTCATTTTCTCTCTCATTTCAATTGGATTCCAATTGGATTTTTCATCGTTTGAGTTTTGCGGCCATTTTTCATGATTGAATTTTTCACCGACTCATACGGCAATGAAAAGTAATTTATCATATGAAAAAAAATTGACATTTGAGGTTGGGTTTTCACTAATGGAGAATCGAATTTTCGGTGAAGCTGTGAAAAATGTTTTCACTTCACAGCTTCACAGATCGGGAATTGACCCCCAGATCGTCCTCATCACAGTGACAACCGTATTATGTCGTTGAAAATTTAATAAAAAGCTCACTCATTTCAAGTTCCAGTTGAGCCGTTTAAGCCTTGCGCAAACCAGCCCGATAACGTCGTGCGATGCGATTTCTGTCAAAATGAAAAACATGTAAGCCTTATGGAGGTTTCACTTAACGCACTGTTTTGCGCAAAGCTTTACTCATCATAGTTAATTTTACGTTTACCGTTTACGTGTTGAAAACAAACATTCAAAAAAATGTGGCAAGTTGGAACTGAAAAGCGGGGGAAAAAAATAAAGAAAATTAAAAGCTTTCCAAAAAGCGGCAGGTGTCATCGAAAAAAGCGTCAAAGGCAAGTATAATCTTTGATTAAAATTTGTTTACCAATTGAAACAAATTCTTTTCTAGATAAATGGAGAAACATCTAATTGAGGCTGTGAAAACCCATTCATGCCTATACAATAAAAGCGATGTAAAATATCGCAACAAGCTTATAAAAAAAGGCATGGATAGATGTTGTACCTAATATTAAAATTAAATATACATACATTACAATATTACATACATATATTTAGAATTATTTTAAGAAAAAAGGATTAATATTACCTAACTATTTCAGTGTGCAAAACGAAGTGGAGATCTCTATGACATCGATACCTCAAAGATGTAAAAAACCACCGTCTGGCAGTGGAGCAGACATGTCAAGTGGCAACATCGGAATGGAAACATTACGTTAACATGTCGTAGAACGATTACGTTGCTCCAAGGAGGTTGAATTTTTTCATTGGTATAGTATTTATTCATTATAATACGCTCTTCTTTTACAGGACCTGAAAAACAGCTTCGTTTTCGATTCCAAAGAAGGGAATGACTTCCTTTTTACTCCCGCAGAAGAAAGTGCTCTGCTATCTGAAGCGGGGATCGAAAGATATTCTACAAAACAGCACTTTTGAAGGCTTTCCTGGCAACGTCGACACAACGCAAGCTCCACGTTCAAGAAGTATGAGATCAGAAGAAGCTTCGGCTAGATTCGAGGTAAGAACTAATAAAACTTAGTTTATGAGATTTAATTGAAAAATATGTATTGTTTTGTAAATGTGCTGATGGGTGCTGTCCAGGAAAATGTCAACAGAAAGATTGAGGAAAAAAGCAGGAATGCCGAATATATAAAGACGCTCGACTCCTACCTTTTGCCATCAGGCAAAGATAAAACTTCAATTTCTATACATGAAATGGTGGGCAAGGAGATCGAGTTGGTTAACAGCTGCAGTTTTTAAAATTATTTTTTTATTGGTCTTTAAAAATTGCTCCTTGAAAATTCCAGTTATTCATTGTTTTTGGTTTTTTAATTTTTAGCTTTACAAAGAGTTTTCTGTTCGGACCACTATTTTCATCTTCAGGACCTAAGTTCTTTCGTAGACAATTTAATTGTTTTACGACTAACCGAAGAAGTGCCGACAGTTGTTGACTACACCGAACCGATGGAATGCCCAATGTGCACAATAATCTATGCTAAGTCCAGCATTAAGGCGCACATGGCGACGCGACGCCATCAATGGATACACAACATGAGTGTAATATGCAACAAATGGAATTTGAAGATAAAAAACTGGGTGCACGCCAATCGCGAAACAAAGCCTTTTAAGTGTAAGTGAGCATGAAGTAACTAACTATGCCACTCTTTCTCTTAAAAAGAGTTTACATCTTGTCGTTTCACTTGACCTCTATGTTTCAGCGACTTCATCGGATGAATTGTTACTACCCTAGGGCTTGCGAATTAATAGAATCTTGGGTTGTTTTATGAGCTCGTCCACCAACCATGGGATATATTTAAGGGGAACTTTCTTTTAAAGCCAACGTAGGACGTAGTGACCTAGTGAAATAAAAAGGGAAGAGGAGTTCGAGAACTAATAAAAATAAATTTCCATACAGAACGTTCTTGAAGTTTTAATTTCCCAAAATGTTTTGGTAGAAATTATAAACTTTTATATAAATACATATACATTTTAAACTGTACACATTTTTTTGCTAAGACTGAACCTACAACAACGGAAATGTGTAAAGTAAAAATTAAGAACTAACTGAGGGCCTACAAAAACAACGAAGACAGGAGCAAGCGCACTGGCGCTGGAGCTACTCAGGCTCCATTTCAGGATGAAATGGAAGAAATTTTTGGAGACCGTCCGGTTTCGAACTCTCACACAGTTGGATGGTCAGCCTATAGTACAACGGCATTATTGTCTGCAGGTCAGTAAATTTTAAGTACATATCTAAAAAATATCAAATTATGCTATGGATCCATTTGTTCTATAAATTCTGCTAATTGTAGAATCGACACCCGAAATTGAAATTTTAGTGGAAGAGTTCCTCTCTGATATCAATGGGAAAGTTCAACTGAAGAAATGACCTATCAGATAAATGGAATCTGAATCTGAAGCGTCTTAAGGACAGAGAGTATTACTCTGAAGGGAAGGACAATGAAAGAGCTCACATGATATTCAAAGGGTTATGGGACTCTTGCATTGTATATAGAAACTATAGTACTATTACCGGACACCTTTTTTTGTGAACATTGTTCGTCACTAGGGCGCGCCAATATCGGCGGAGAAGTTTGCGTCAGCTGTTATGCTCATGTGGAATATATTTCTTTAGGCGCGCATTTCCTATGGGTTAGAAAGAAACGCATATATGATGAAATTTAAACCCATGTAGAAACGAAATCGTTTTATTGGTTCACAAACACAACAATATTACATATGATGGGCGATGTAAAAGCAAGTTGACAATAAGTGTGTACAATAAGTAAGGTGCATATGACATTGAAATTGAAAGCAAGTATGCGATAAATGGCGACAAATTATGTGAATGTATACCTCACCTATATCCAGGGGCGTAGCGAGGCTCCAAGCCATGGGGGGGGGTGAATTTTAATGAAATGCCGACTAGTCTTCAGAATTTGCCGACTGCATCAAAAAATAAATCTATATACATATACATATATAAAATAGGATGTATGTATGTTTGTATTTATGTCCGTTATAGACTGGTTTCTTATGAGATCTTCAGGGTAGACATAGTTCAAACCAGAGATGGTTCCTTTCAAGGTTTTATCTCCATACTCCCACAGGAACGGGGTTGGGAACGGAAACCTAGAAACTACTGAACAGATTTCAAAAATTCTTTCGCCATTGCGATGTCACATAATCCCACAGTAAAAAAAACTTATATTTTATACCCATATTCCTACGGAAGCGGAAGAACGAGAAAGGGAACCTTTAAACTACAGACTCGAGCAACACCGGGTGGCTCAGCTAATAAATAAATAAAACTATTTAAAAACGTAAAAGTGTTCATTTCACAGAAATTCATTTATTAACATAAAATCAGTTTATAATTGCAATACACCTAACGATATAACAACAAAAAAATTTAAAGTATTTATAAGAAATAATATTACAATATAGTATTTGGTATGAGAAAGAGTACATATTCTTTGATTTTAGTCTTTAAAAATTTTATCATTATTCAAAAAAAAGTTCATCAATTGGAATTTAAACTCCAACTCTCCGGTGTTTTAATAATGCCCATTTTTTGACGACCTCACTAGGTTGAATATAATCAACAACATCCTTTGAGGAATACAGAAGCATTAATGAATTTAGCCTATCACTACCCATCGTCGTGCGCAAATAATTAAGAACTATTTTAAGTTTACTAAATGACCGCTCACAAGAAGCCGACGTCACAGGAGCAGTTAACATGTAGCAAACTAGTTTAAAGGCTAACGGAATCACATATCTTAATTTGATTACCTCTTTGACAATATCATCAAAATTTGAGCATTTCTCACAAGTAAAAAGAAGAATTTGCAGTTCCGATAAATAGCAGTCCACATCTTCTTTAAAAAAAAAAATGGATCCAATTCTATGATAGATTTGACTAGTTCTATGTTGTATGTTGGCATTTGCTCTGGAAGCGGGTATTTTAAAAATTTTTAAGAAAGGTTCAAAAATGGTAAAATTATCTGTTAGATTATCTTTAACGTGCGAAATAAAAGTTTGAAGAACCATTTTGAACTCTTTTCTATAAAATGTTTCTAGATCAAATACAAAAGCAGTTTCAGAATTTTCATCAATTCTCTTTGGTAACCGACGCGTTCTATGATGTTTTAAAAAATCGTTTTCGGGACTTATCTTTAGTTTTTCAGCAAATGAAGAAGAACTTTTTATCAAAGCATTTAATTGAATGTCATCATCGTTCATTTCTTGAAATAACTCCAATGTGCTTCGAATCAGTCATGAAGCGTCAAAAACGTTTAACTCTTCCACCTTTCGGTCAAATTTTTAACTTTAAACCAATAAAAGTTAACAAATGAATTTTTGTTTGCCAAATTCGCACAAAAACGCAAAAAATGTTTGTTAAAAACCCAAAGCAATTGTATAGAGTGGAAAATAAAAATATTTCGTAGTGAAATTGATGCAGGTAAACAATTTTTTTTGTTCGTTTTTTGATAGTTTAGAAATGTCAAAAATAGGCCCGTTCACAAAGGTAACCAGGAATTTCTCTTGTATATTTTTGACTCTGTTTACATGCTGGGGTTGAATTCATATGAGATTGTGATTAATATGTGAGTTGGAAAAAATATTTTGTTACTTGTTTCAAACGAATTAAACTATTAATAATAAAAAAAAAAGAAGCACTCCGGGAGTGCCGACAGAAGTGAAAACAGAATTGAATTTTCAATAAATATTTTAATGTAGGTAGGTACAGGAAAATCTTTTATAATATACTTATGTAGATGTACATATAGAGGAACATCAATGAAACTTATGAGTTTTCATTCATTCTATTCTATTATCATCTCTACAATCATCGTATTCTAATACTGAAATAATAGGTCTATGCTCTATGGTAACTTAAATAGGAAACGAACAATTTTGTCTCAAATCTATTTAAATATATCGCAAAGACTGCATCAATTGTCGCTTTATATTTCGTTGTACTAAGGCTACGGTCATTCGTCATTGTAAAATAGTATTCTTCTTTTGAAAATTGAAAAAGTGGCAAATTTGTAGCATCGCCGAAGTTGGGGTAGTACCTATTCAAAAAGTTCAAGGTACAAAATTGTGTGAAGAATACAGGCCTGTTAACATGCTTCCAACGTATGAGAAAATGTTTGAAAAAGTTGTCGAAAAACAGTTTAGAAGTTATATGGAAGAGAATAATTTGATAGTGCAACAACAATCGGGCTTTAGGAAAGGATATTCGTGTGAGACAGCATTGAATTGGGTGTTAGAGAGCTGGAAAAATGAAATGGATTGTAAAAATGTGATTGTAGCTGTGTTCTTGGATTTTAAGAGAGCGTTTGAGACTGTTGATCGTGAAATACTTGTAAAAAAGCTTGAAAGATATGGTATGCGAAATAATGAACTCAAATGGTTTGATTCATATTTGAAGTGTCGTACTCAACGTACGGTGGTTAATAATAATGTTTCGGAGGAAAATGTAGTTAACACCGGTGTTCCTCAAGGTTCTGTGTTGGGTGTTTTAAGGGGGATATAAACCGGCTTCAGAGGCTTCAAAATAAAGCAATGCGGATTATCCTTAAATGTGCGCGATTAACTCATATTGATCATATGCTTAAAAGATTAAACTGGTTGAACATTACGCAGCAAATAAGATTAAATGTGTTGTTATTCATTTTCAAAATCAAAAATAATATGCTACCAAAATACCTCTGTAACAACTTGAAATATATTAGTGATTCGCAACCATATAATCTTAGAAGTGGTCAAAATTTTAAATTAGAGCATAAAAACACAACTCGAGCTCAGAACACTGTGATGTTTAGAGGTCTCCAACTATACAATAATCTTCCTAACAATATAAAACTTTTGAATAACCTTCGGAAATTTAAAGTCGAATTGATTAAACATTTGAAAGCGGATTATCGATAATTTGATCTAATTATTATAAGTATTTAAAACATTTATTACAACTAAATGGCTTTTTAGCCAAATCGCATCGCTCTTTAACTCTTTGTCTTAGTTAATTAATTTTCTAATTTAAACATTAATAAATAAACAATACATCATCTAATTTCTCAAACTATAACTAAAAACAACCTTACTATAATACAAAAAATGAATTAATGGGACTCCCCGCGCGTCGGTTGGGAGGGGAAAGAAGGCGGGGCATAATAATAAAAAAATAATAATAATAATAATGTTAAAATCACCACTCAAAATCATTGCGAAATCATCAAATCTCTCCCAATTTTATCGTGAAGGTATGCAGAAGCGTCTTCTGACTAAATAAATAAATTTTTATATAAAAACTCTCGTATTGCACTTGAAGACGTAGTCGGTGAATTATAGACCCCTACTGTTATAACTTGCTGTCCATTTCCAGAAAGGCAACGATAAACACACAAATCACCGATATCAAAAACATTACTACTAAACATATACTAGTGTAGGTACCTCGTATGCAAATCCATATGATTTGAGCAAAATATGGCAGTTGTATCAGACAACCTTTTACAGATAGCTGTTCCTGCTGCTGGACGATCGTGCCATCTGAAATTAGCAACTAAATTGAAATCTGGAATATCATATCTATATTTCTTCGTCACCCTTGTGAAATTCTGTTAAAATCAATTCATTCAATTTTTTAACGATAGTGTCTACAGATTTTGTAACTGCGCTCGTAAACTTTGACAATAAAATGAAAAAAAAGGACAATGCATTAAGTTTAGAAACGATATTAGTGAATATTTGAGTAATGGTTTTTCAAACTGTTTTCATGCAACCATTTCAATTCCATCGATAAATCATCGCGATGAGTTGTTGATCTCTTTTAATTTGTTGTAATGTTCGAATCATCGACCAGTGCGTCTCCTACTCTGCCATGATTCCAGCTTCACTCATCCACTTCATTGAAATGGTAGTAAAATATTAAAATATTTGGTGCTTTTAATTTTTTCTGCGTTGCATAAATTTTTCACTGTCCTTCAATTCCTTTCTTTCTTCTCTGTATTTCTCCGAGTCGGTAAGTATACTAGGTAATGTTGCTATTACATTCTTTTAAGTCATTTAGCAGCTCAAAATTAATGTGTTTATTGGCTCAATGGTAGAGTCGTTGGCTATCAGTCGTTCAACGTTCATCAACTGCGAAAGCAAGCAGACGTGTTGGCGACTTTGGCAGTGTATATTTACAAGTGGAGTGCGATTTAAGCGTTTAAATTCAGTTAAATTTCAATAAGGCAGTAGCCGACCGCGTAGCGCAGCAGGTACCCAGTGTGGAGGAACGTGGGTTCAACTCCCAGCCGGGCCCTCCAATTTTTATTCTTGCTTTGAAGCAAATTGGTATTATCAAGGAGAAAATCCGAAAAGAAGCAGAAAAAAAGCGACAGAGTCGTCTATGATGGACCATAGCGGTCCATCAACAACAAAAAAAGTGTTGGATGAAAATCCAACACTAAAATCAACAACAACAAGCAAAGCAGCGGCAATGCAAATTGCGGTGCCAGCAACAGCAGCAACAGCAGAAACAGCAGCAACAACAACTGCAAAAAAGAGGCGGCGCATAAAAGCTAAGCCAAATCTGGTGTCCCGTAACCAAAAACCAAAGGGAACCGATAAGGAGGTCGACGATGATGGGATGTTGACCAGCAGCGAAAGTATCGTGAGTCTAAATTCCACTTACGACTACGAATCAAACGGTGGTGAGGGCCGTTACACCGGTAGTGGAAACTCGTTCGCTGCATTGGCAGACGACGGGGACGGTGTGGACGAGAAAGCAAATGACAATGACAATGACGACGATAAGAAACTCCAAGCATTATCTAATACAGTGGAGAAGCTCTACAAAGAGATCGAGGAGATTAAATCCAGGCAAGTGGCTCGCAGACTAGCAGAAAGCGAGGCAAAAAAACAAATGTTGTCAAAGTCAGACAATGCCAAACAGCAACAGCCAACAACATCAAAGGCAAATGCAAAAACAGCTCCCGTGCAGCAACAAGGCACGACAGCTAATAAAATAGCTGGGGAGCAAAATCAAAGAAAGAAAACTGCTACCCAAGAGCAGCAACGAGGGACCGCGGCTAAAAAAGCCGCGCCATCAAAGCAGCCAGGGGAGACGATGCCAAAGCAGAAGCAGCAACAGAGACAACAACAACAACAACAACAGCCAACACAACAACAGCAGCAGCCAAAGAAGTCAGCAGCTAAAAGCAGGGTGCCCCTATCAACACCCACAAAATGGAAATAAAAGCAACAAAAAGCCTGTGTAAGTCCGCCATAGGCGATAAATTTGTAATTAAACGATTAGGACAAGATCGACATGCGATCCAATGTGAAAACATTGGTGACCATAAGATCGTTCGGGAGTTGCTTGCTAAGACAACCACCGAATTTTATAGTTACACTCCCAAAGAGGAGAAACCAAAAAGTATGTTATTGAAATGGGTAGAGCCTACCTCTGACCCAGAGGAGCTCTTAGCGGAACTCCGCATGTTGTCGAGTGACGATCTCGAGTTTATCGGGGTCAAGTCGTTCACCACGGCTAAGGCTAGACGGGAGAGACGGCTATTGCCGATGTTCCTCGTCACCCTATCACCCAGTAGCCGTCTGGAGAGTCTGAGGAAAATCTCCGTCCTAGACTACCAGATGGTAAGATGGGAAAAAATAAACAGGCGCGGGGACATTTTACAATGTCTTCGTTGCCAAAGGTTCGGGCACGCCACATTCAACTGCCAAATGCAGTCGAGATGCGTAAAGTGTGGTGAGAACCACAAAGAAAAAGAGTGTAAGCTCGGTGAGGAAAGGGTCGAAGATAAGACCCAACTGAAATGTGTACTCTGTGGTGGAGATGGACACCCTGCTAACTATCGGGGATGTCCTCGATACCAAGTAATAAAAAAAGTCATTAAAAGCTGCTCCAACAGTAACCAAGGACGAGGGAAGGCTTACAGCCAGACCAGTTCCAAGGGCCGTCGTTCCCCAAGTTTCCTACGCCCAAATGGCGGGTGGAGCTGGGAAAACGGTACAACCTCCCCAGAAAGCGGCCACACAGCCATCTGTGTCAAAGGCAGCAGTAGGATATGGGGCACTTGGGCATGGGAATTTTCTGATGAGCGTGGGAAAATTCTGAGCGAGCCAAAAGGGTGCCGTCGGTCTGATCAAAGGGAGATAATAGCGTTTAGAGTCACGTAGGTTGAAGATCCTTACGATGGGATGAGAGTAAAGAAAAAAATGAAAAGTAATGTTGTGTGTGTGCGGAGAATCAAGAATAGACACGATCTGTTGATAGATCTTAGAACGGGGGTGTGAAATTTTGGTAGTTTGTTGATAGATATAGGAATAGGTAAGACTGAGATTGTGATATGAGATAAGAAAATAGAGACAATAAAGGGGGAAGATGGTTTCTATTGAGTATTTTTTATGGTTTTTTGTTTTAGATTTCGCTGGCGCTCGGAAGTGGTTGATTTTTTTATAAGTTTGAAATTTGTGCGCCGGTAGGTGAGGGTAATAGGAATGTTTTTTTGGTTTTGGTTGTAGGCTAGAGAATTTGGTCACGTCCGATATTTGGTTGGGCATAGATTGTGTATGAGCAAGTCGCTTTAAGGAAGTGACCCATGTTCACATAGCAATAAAATCCATGATCAATGTTGAAACCGAGTATCTGTGTAGCACAGGAAGGTAAAATAAACCAATACTCATTGTGAGGAAAGATGATGATAGCAAAATAGAGGCACGTTGACTTTTTTTTTGTTGTTGTGAATATCGATGGATGGATATGACAGTTAGAATTTGAAACTTAGATATTTTATGTGCACAAAACGAAGTGAAATAAACGAATAGGTTTTTTTTGTTTTAGATTTCACTGGCGGTTGGATTTTTTTTTCTTGCAATTTGCTCTCATTCGATATTTGTGTGTACATTTTACACCTTAGCATGATTGGTCTTTGGTATGTTTTACTCTATGCCAAAAGAGTAAGGATGGTTTTTTCTTGAAAGGAATTATTATAAGGTTGTCGGCGTTGAACAAAGGATAATAATAAGAGCGTCTAGAGGCACGTGGACAATTGGTAAAGAAAAAAATTGAAGCTGTGTGTATTTTGAACAATACATACGATCCGTTGATAGATCTTAGAACGAAGATGAGAGATTTTGGTAATTTGCTAATAGGTACTTGACGATAGAGAATTTTATCACGTTCGATATTTGTTTGGGCATAGATTGGGCATGAGCATGAAATTTTACAGATTAGCATGATAGGTCTTTGGTATGTTTTATTATATGCTATAGAGTAAGGATGGTGATTTCTTAAAAGAAATTATTTTAAGGTTGTCGGGGTTGAACAAAGTCCTCGAAATAAAGTGGTGTTTGTAAAGTCAGCTTGAGGACGGATTCAATTTTATGTGTGAGTTTTGCACTCTTGTTCTTTTATTCCTCTATGAATACATTGAACATTTGCAGTCCTACCGAATGAACATTGCTTACATAAAACAAGCTGCAATTGCATAATAAGAAGAATCAATTTATGATGGGGTTGACATAAAAAACTTTACCTACATAAATTAAGAACTCAAAAATGTCTACTGAGAAAGAATTGAAACGAAAAGGACGCGGAGCATGGTCGAAAAACAGCGATCGTATAGGGTGTCAAGCTAAGTTTAGTGTCAAAGCCAACAAAGTTCTCTCACCTTATGCTGGAAGTGAGCCAAAAGCAACAAAACGGAGATATTTTTTTGGAAAAAAAGCAAATACCTATAAGAAGGTGACATTTCCTCAAGTTGTTGATAGATGTTTATAATCACCACATGGGAGGTGTAGGTTTACTTGACTCTATGCTTGGATATTATAGAATTCATTTCAATAATAAATTCAATGGTACAAACGAATTTTTTTCTACATGGTGGATATGAGCCTTGTAAATGCTTGGTTGTTATGGCGCCGAATCCACGTCAATGACTACATGCCGTTGTTTGCTTTCAAACTCGCCGTTTCCGAACATATGCGTAGGGCAGGAAAGGTTTTTAGTGTTGCCAAAAAACGTAGCCGTCCAGCCGGAACACCTACTTTAACCACCCCAACAAGCCGAGCACCCACTTCATGTAGCTTAAAAAACTCACCAATACCGATTAAAACGACCTAGAAAACTCGGCAAAAGCCTGTCCTCGAAGTAAGGATGTTTGTATGAAATTTGACATCACCTACCTCGTAGCATGCAGGTGAGTAGGCATGATCGATGATCACTCGCTGAGATTGTTGTTGTTGATGTTGTTGCTGCAGAGTTGGAATGGAATTCCTCCATAAACACTCTGATGAAGAAGGAGTTGACAGTATTGGTAAAAGACTGTCCTTGTTAGGAATGTTTGTATGAAATTTGACATCACCTGGCCCGTAGTATGCATATGAGTAGGCATGATCGAAGGCCACTAGTTGAGGTTGATGTTGTTGTATTTGTGGTATGTCTTTCATTGGTTGATGAAGTGGAATTACAGAAGACGTCGATGGAGTCTGTGTCACGGGCATATTTGTATCCACATCATCAGCAGCAAAATAATAATCCAAAGGTTTGTTCAAAGGTTCAAAACAATCCATCCTCATAGCCGGCGTTAATTTTTTGTGATCATTCAACCTTTAACAAGGAAAGTTGTTAGAATTCAAAAATGTCTGTCAGTTACCGAAGGAAATGTCTATGTAAACTTGGGAAATGTATGTATTACTGTGAGAAGATACCGATTATTCTCATTTTCAGATGCATCGCCTTCTTAATTTATGCAATAATGGGTTAAGACAAAATTTTAAAATATGTTTCAAGTCTTCGTCCTCATCATCAGACAGGTTCTGAGGGATTATTTACCTCAATGATGAGTAACTACCTTAAAATAGAGCAAGAAGCTTCAGTGTGGTCAAGTATAAGTTTATCTGAAGAGGATAAAAACAAATATATTGCGGATTTTCTCAAGAAGGAAAATATCAAGTTGGAATTTCTGAAATAACAAAAAAAAAAAAAAAAAAGAAGTCCTTTCAGTATTCATTCGAACTTCTCTTTAAATAGAACTCTACAAAATGTCTGATTTAAATAGTTCTATAGTTTTTGATGAAATCCTTAAGTTCTTAAAGGATTATCAACACATACTATTTGAGGAGCATTATGAGGAATTCATCAATTCTATAGCTTTTTTAAGGAAATTTGAAAACGTATCGAATACCTTATCACAGTACGGATGTCATTTTACAAACTGTCCTTGGTCTTCAAATTTGTGTAAAATGGGGCCTAATACCTGCGCATGTTATATGCTTGAAAATGAAATGTTAAGAATGAAAAAACTAATGTCTTTGTATAAACGAATAAAATAATGACATTTACTCTCAACAGTACCTATACAACCATGTCAAACTTCATGTTATTCCCTAGTTTAAAGTTGAAGAGCCTGTGAGAATAAGTAAATATAAACATGCATTTGAAAGTTGAAAATATCAAAAGTTCAACTTTCAAATCCTGTCACCTATCTCTTAGAATATTTTCAAGGTCATCCTGTAAAAAGTGGTTTCTATGAGCTGGAACTACAAAAAAAAATAAGTTTCCCGATAGGTACTTATCTTGTAGAAAAAGTGATTCGTAGGAGAAAAAATAAAGTTTTTGTAAAATGGATTGGTTTTCCTTCTGAACACAACTCTTGGATATCAGCACATCTACAAACTCATTTATGATATTTCTTTAAAAAAAAAACACGTAAATTGTATACATTAATAAGAAATATTTATTTTTCAAACATGTAATTTTTTTTTTTTTTTTTGTCATTAAAGTGAGCTTCATCGTGGTTGTTTATAATGTGTTTATTACTATTTGTACTGTCGATGAATTTTTTCGATTGTCTCTAATTATATATATATATATATTGTAGTTAATTATTCAATTATGTCTGCTTCTTTTAGCTCTTCGATAATTGAAACAATTTCGTTAGAGTGATTATTGTGTCCGGCTTGTTGTGATGCAATAAGAAGTCTTAAACGATCTACGAGTTCGTTTGGATTGGCCCAGAAGAAATCTTTCTTATTATTTGATAATTGCATCAAGCCAGAACCGATTGAAGGTGAAGTGACACCAGCACCATTATCATCATTTAATAGCTTACTTATGATTTCCGTGTATTTATATCCTCTATGACCTAGTATCTGGTTTCTAGAATCGTAAGACCTTCTGTAAGCATTGGTATTATACATTATATCTTTATACGCTTTTAAATCTTCTTTATTATATAAGGAAGTGTTAGGTTTTTTCTTGAATATTAGTTCAAACAAACCCTTCGTGCCGTTATATGTCTTATTATTGATTTTTAGTTCTTTTCCTCGAATTTTTAACTCTTTGTTCCCGATTTGTAGTTTACCATTGTTCAGATGAACTCCATACACTTCGTCAAGGGATTTTGAATTATTTATCAATAAATCTACATATGACTGAGGAATTTCTTCAAATTTTTGTTTTAATTGCAAACCAAAGTTGCGAGCAAGACTTCTTCTTCGCACACGATCACTTCTACTAGTTCTGTTTCTAACTGACGATGGCTTGGACGTTTTAGGGGTTGATTCACTCATGAGTGAAGAACTAGTGTTCTTAATATTGGGTGTTCTAAATTCATCATTAACATCCTCATCATCATAGTCATCGTCATCATCATCATCATCATCATCATCATCATCATCACCATTTTCATTTTCATAATTCAGTTTTATTTTCTTGTGCGGAGACTCAAAATGATGCTGTTGTTGGGGTTTTTGCGAATGTTTTCTTTTTGTGTGTTCTATTATATCTTTAAGAGGTTTCGTAATAGGTTTGAAAGTTTCTTCAAGTTGAAGTTCGAGCGCTTCCTTCCCCTCTCTCAGAGCTTTATATTTTTTTCGTAGAGCATCAGTAGTCTTAATAAGCTCTTTTGTTAAATCTTCATTAATTTGCATCATAGTGTAGATGTTGAATTATAGAATGTAAATAATTATAAACTGTGGTGATCTGCTTTTAACTGTATCAGTTTGAGCACTGTATACCTTCGAACTGATGCAGTACGACTGTTGATCGTGACTGTAGTTAATCTCTTTTATAGTTTTAGGAAACAGACAAAGCGTTTCTATAACGACCATTATTACGAGGGATCTTTTGTTCAATCTTCATTTATTTGCAAGAAGCTTCAGGGTGGCCAAGTATATGTTTATCTGAAGAGGATAAAAACAAATATATTGAGGATTTTCTCGAGAAGGAAAATATCAAGCTGGAATTTTATGAAAATCTCCCAATTCCGAAGAATCTCCAAACAGTTGATGGAAAAGAATTTTTTAATAAGCATTTTGAAAATCTTATGAAGCAACATCAAATAAATCATTACTCAACATTAAGCGTTCTTAAAGCATCGATCGTTGAACGATTTAATCGTACCTTAAAATCACTCATGTGGAAGGAATTCAGTGTGAATGGTACATATAGATGAATTGACATGGTAGCGTCGTTAACTAAAACGTATAATAATTCTACACATCGTACAATAAAAATGAAACCAGCGTTAAAACCCATACAAAATGAAAAAAACATTTTACTCTCAACAGTATATAACCATGTCAGACTCCATGTTATTACCAAGTTTAAAGTTGAAGAGCCTGTGAGAATAAGTAAATATAAACATGCATTTGAAAAAGGATATAGGTACACCTAATTGGACCACAGAAATATTTAAAATATCAAAAGTTCAACTTTCAAATCCTGTCACCTAAAAAAAAAAAAAAAAAAAAAAAAAATAGGTTGGCGCAACAGAGCGAGGAGCCCCTAGGCCTAGTGCATTTCTCACAACCATGCCTAGTGAGGGAATGGAAGGGACCTAAAATGTTCTGCCGGTTCCGAACGGCTAATCAAGATAGCGCTTTTCAAGGCAATGAATACTAACGGAGGACTTACCAATTCCTCGCGAAAGGCTATACCCGCGGAAAAAACATTTTTGCCTCTGCTGGGGTTCGAACTCGAATCTCTGGATTAACAGGCGGACATGCTAACCATCACACCATGGGTACCACTGTCACCTATCTTTTAGAACATTTTCAAAATTCGGATATGACGTTTCAAACATTTCAAAGGGTGTGTTCTGAATGCTGGAATGCTTCGTATGGGTTTTTTAGTTATTGACAAGGATAGCCCTAGTAATAATGGTTGTTATAGAAACGTTTTGGCTGTTTCCTAAACTATAAAAGAGTTTAACTACAGTCACGATCAACAGTCGTACTGCATCAGTTCGAAGGTATACAGTGCTCAAACTGATACAGTTAAAAGCAGATCATCACAGTTTATAACTATTTACATTCTATAATTCAACATCTTAACTATGATGCAAATAAATGAAGATTGAACAAAAGATCCCTCGTAATAATGGTCGTTATAGAAACGCTTTGTCTGTTTCCTAAAACTATAAAAGAGATTAACTACAGTCACGATCAACAGTCGTACTGCATCAGTTCGAAGGTATACAGTGCTCAAACTGATACAGTTAAAAGCAGATCACCACAGTTTATAATTATTTACATTCTATAATTCAACATCTACACTATGATGCAAATTAATGAAGATTTAACAAAAGAGCTTATTAAGACTACTGATGCTCTACGAAAAAAATATAAAGCTCTGAGAGAGGGGAAGGAAGCGCTCGAACTTCAACTTGAAGAAACTTTCAAACCTATTACGAAACCTCTTAAAGATATAATAGAACACACAAAAAGAAAACATTCGCAAAAACCCCAACAACAGCATCATTTTGAGTCTCCGCACAAGAAAATAAAACTGAATTATGAAAATGAAAATGGTGATGATGATGATGATGATGATGATGATGATGATGATGACGATGACTATGATGATGAGGATGTTAATGATGAATTTAGAACACCCAATATTAAGAACACTAGTTCTTCACTCATGAGTGAATCAACCCCTAAAACGTCCAAGCCATCGTCAGTTAGAAACAGAACTAGTAGAAGTGATCGTGTGCGAAGAAGAAGTCTTGCTCGCAACTTTGGTTTGCAATTAAAACAAAAATTTGAAGAAATTCCTCAGTCATATGTAGATTTATTGATAAATAATTCAAAATCCCTTGACGAAGTGTATGGAGTTCATCTGAACAATGGTAAACTACAAATCGGGAACAAAGAGTTAAAAATTCGAGGAAAAGAACTAAAAATCAATAATAAGACATATAACGGCACGAAGGGTTTGTTTGAACTAATATTCAAGAAAAAACCTAACACTTCCTTATATAATAAAGAAGATTTAAAAGCGTATAAAGATATAATGTATAATACCAATGCTTACAGAAGGTCTTACGATTCTAGAAACCAGATACTAGGTCATAGAGGATATAAATACACGGAAATCATAAGTAAGCTATTAAATGATGATAATGGTGCTGGTGTCACTTCACCTTCAATCGGTTCTGGCTTGATGCAATTATCAAATAATAAGAAAGATTTCTTCTGGGCCAATCCAAACGAACTCGTAGATCGTTTAAGACTTCTTATTGCATCACAACAAGCCGGACACAATAATCACTCTAACGAAATTGTTTCAATTATCGAAGAGCTAAAAGAAGCAGACATAATTGAATAATTAACTACAATATATATATATATATAATTAGAGACAATCGAAAAAATTCATCGACAGTACAAATAGTAATAAACACATTATAAACAACCACGATGAAGCTCACTTTAATGACAAAAAAAAAAAAAAAAATTACATGTTTGAAAAATAAATATTTCTTATTAATGTATACAATTTACGTGTTTTTTTTTTAAAGAAATATCATAAATGAGTTTGTAGATGTGCTGATATCCAAGAGTTGTGTTCAGAAGGAAAACCAATCCATTTTACAAAAACTTTATTTTTTCTCCTACGAATCACTTTTTCTACAAGATAAGTACCTATCGGGAAACTTATTTTTTTTTGTAGTTCCAGCTCATAGAAACCACTTTTTACAGGATGACCTTGAAAATATTCTAAGAGATAGGTGACAGGATTTGAAAGTTGAACTTTTGATATTTTCAACTTTCAAATGCATGTTTATATTTACTTATTCTCACAGGCTCTTCAACTTTAAACTAGGGAATAACATGAAGTTTGACATGGTTGTATAGGTACTGTTGAGAGTAAATGTCATTATTTTATTCGTTTATACAAAGACATTAGTTTTTTCATTCTTAACATTTCATTTTCAAGCATATAACATGCGCAGGTATTAGGCCCCATTTTACACAAATTTGAAGACCAAGGACAGTTTGTAAAATGACATCCGTACTGTGATAAGGTATTCGATACGTTTTCAAATTTCCTTAAAAAAGCTATAGAATTGATGAATTCCTCATAATGCTCCTCAAATAGTATGTGTTGATAATCCTTTAAGAACTTAAGGATTTCATCAAAAACTATAGAACTATTTAAATCAGACATTTTGTAGAGTTCTATTTAAAGAGAAGTTCGAATGAATACTGAAAGGACTTCTTTTTTTTTTTTTTTTTTTTTTGTTATTTCAGAAATTCCAACTTGATATTTTCCTTCTTGAGAAAATCCGCAATATATTTGTTTTTATCCTCTTCAGATAAACATATACTTGACCACACTGAAGCTTCTTGCTCTATTTTAAGGTAGTTACTCATCATTGAGGTAAATAATCCCTCAGAACCTGTCTGATGATGAGGACGAAGACTTGAAACATATTTTAAAATTTTGTCTTAACCCATTATTGCATAAATTAAGAAGGCGATGCATCTGAAAATGAGAATAATCGGTATCTTCTCACAGTAATACATACATTTCCCAAGTTTACATAGACATTTCCTTCGGTAACTGACAGACATTTTTGAATTCTAACAACTTTCCTTGTTAAAGGTTGAATGATCACAAAAAATTAACGCCGGCTATGAGGATGGATTGTTTTGAACCTTTGAACAAACCTTTGGATTATTATTTTGCTGCTGATGATGTGGATACAAATATGCCCGTGACACAGACTCCATCGACGTCTTCTGTAATTCCACTTCATCAACCAATGAAAGACATACCACAAATACAACAACATCAACCTCAACTAGTGGCCTTCGATCATGCCTACTCATATGCATACTACGGGCCAGGTGATGTCAAATTTCATACAAACATTCCTAACAAGGACAGTCTTTTACCAATACTGTCAACTCCTTCTTCATCAGAGTGTTTATGGAGGAATTCCATTCCAACTCTGCAGCAACAACATCAACAACAACAATCTCAGCGAGTGATCATCGATCATGCCTACTCACCTGCATGCTACGAGGTAGGTGATGTCAAATTTCATACAAACATCCTTACTTCGAGGACAGGCTTTTGCCGAGTTTTCTAGGTCGTTTTAATCGGTATTGGTGAGTTTTTTAAGCTACATGAAGTGGGTGCTCGGCTTGTTGGGGTGGTTAAAGTAGGTGTTCCGGCTGGACGGCTACGTTTTTTGGCAACACTAAAAACCTTTCCTGCCCTACGCATATGTTCGGAAACGGCGAGTTTGAAAGCAAACAACGGCATGTAGTCATTGACGTGGATTCGGCGCCATAACAACCAAGCATTTACAAGGCTCATATCCACCATGTAGAAAAAAATTCGTTTGTACCATTGAATTTATTATTGAAATGAATTCTATAATATCCAAGCATAGAGTCAAGTAAACCTACACCTCCCATGTGGTGATTATAAACATCTATCAACAACTTGAGGAAATGTCACCTTCTTATAGGTATTTGCTTTTTTTCCAAAAAAATATCTCCGTTTTGTTGCTTTTGGCTCACTTCCAGCATAAGGTGAGAGAACTTTGTTGGCTTTGACACTAAACTTAGCTTGACACCCTATACGATCGCTGTTTTTCGACCATGCTCCGCGTCCTTTTCGTTTCAATTCTTTCTCAGTAGACATTTTTGAGTTCTTAATTTATGTAGGTAAAGTTTTTTATGTCAACCCCATCATAAATTGATTCTTCTTATTATGCAATTGCAGCTTGTTTTATGTAAGCAATGTTCATTCGGTAGGACTGCAAATGTTCAATGTATTCATAGAGGAATAAAAGAACAAGAGTGCAAAACTCACACATAAAATTGAATCCGTCCTCAAGCTGACTTTACAAACACCACTTTATTTCGAGGACTTTGTTCAACCCCGACAACCTTAAAATAATTTCTTTTAAGAAATCACCATCCTTACTCTATAGCATATAATAAAACATACCAAAGACCTATCATGCTAATCTGTAAAATTTCATGCTCATGCCCAATCTATGCCCAAACAAATATCGAACGTGATAAAATTCTCTATCGTCAAGTACCTATTAGCAAATTACCAAAATCTCTCATCTTCGTTCTAAGATCTATCAACGGATCGTATGTATTGTTCAAAATACACACAGCTTCAATTTTTTTCTTTACCAATTGTCCACGTGCCTCTAGACGCTCTTATTATTATCCTTTGTTCAACGCCGACAACCTTATAATAATTCCTTTCAAGAAAAAACCATCCTTACTCTTTTGGCATAGAGTAAAACATACCAAAGACCAATCATGCTAAGGTGTAAAATGTACACACAAATATCGAATGAGAGCAAATTGCAAGAAAAAAAAATCCAACCGCCAGTGAAATCTAAAACAAAAAAAAACCTATTCGTTTATTTCACTTCGTTTTGTGCACATAAAATATCTAAGTTTCAAATTCTAACTGTCATATCCATCCATCGATATTCACAACAACAAAAAAAAAGTCAACGTGCCTCTATTTTGCTATCATCATCTTTCCTCACAATGAGTATTGGTTTATTTTACCTTCCTGTGCTACACAGATACTCGGTTTCAACATTGATCATGGATTTTATTGCTATGTGAACATGGGTCACTTCCTTAAAGCGACTTGCTCATACACAATCTATGCCCAACCAAATATCGGACGTGACCAAATTCTCTAGCCTACAACCAAAACCAAAAAAACATTCCTATTACCCTCACCTACCGGCGCACAAATTTCAAACTTATAAAAAAATCAACCACTTCCGAGCGCCAGCGAAATCTAAAACAAAAAACCATAAAAAATACTCAATAGAAACCATCTTCCCCCTTTATTGTCTCTATTTTCTTATCTCATATCACAATCTCAGTCTTACCTATTCCTATATCTATCAACAAACTACCAAAATTTCACACCCCCGTTCTAAGATCTATCAACAGATCGTGTCTATTCTTGATTCTCCGCACACACACAACATTACTTTTCATTTTTTTCTTTACTCTCATCCCATCGTAAGGATCTTCAACCTACGTGACTCTAAACGCTATTATCTCCCTTTGATCAGACCGACGGCACCCTTTTGGCTCGCTCAGAATTTTCCCACGCTCATCAGAAAATTCCCATGCCCAAGTGCCCCATATCCTACTGGCAGCTACTGGGGAGTCAGAGGTGATGGTCGCTCTGCGTGTCATTCAGGCACAAATGAGTGAACTATCACGGCAAATAAGTGAGCAGGCGCGTAGGGTGGACTTGATCTTCCGTGCAGTGCCGTCGCTTGCGCACTTTTTAGGTTAACGGGCGCGCTGCCGGAGAGGCCTTTTAAGATCCTAGCCGTGAATGTGAATTCGCTAGTTAGGGTAGAACGACGAGCCAACTTCACTGAGTTGTTAAAAGACCAACGTCCCGATGTATGTATGGTTAGCGAAACTAGGCTAAACCAGCATCACAAATTGACGGATAACAATTACATTATCGTAAGGAGGGACCGACCCAACTCGACTTTCGCGGGTGGGGTTGCGATCTTCATACGTAAGGGCATTGCTCATAAGGTAATATATAGTGGTGAAGTACGCCGATTCCAGTTGCTAGAAGCGTGTATTGTATGCATCCCTCTCCAACAGGGGAGGCGCTTGTATGTGGTCGCAATCTATGCGCCGGAAGCTTCTCAAAATTCATGTTTTATAACAGAGCTTGAAACACTTTTTCGATGTCTGAAACTGAACTCAGAAGAAAACTATTTCCTTTTGGCCGGTGATTACAATGCTAAACACCAAGATTGGGGAAATCAATTAGCCAATCCAAGGGGGAACCAGCTTTTCTATTGGCTGGGGCTCCACAGCATTGAGTGTAAAGCCGATCTGCTGGCTACTGACAGGCCTTCATATCCTCGAAGTGGCTCTTATTTGGATCTATTGCTTTTAGACTCAAGACTGAAACTGACCGACGACATTCTTCGACGGACTAAAAATTGTTTGACGACGGTTGAGTACGACAGTGACCACTGTGGACTTGCCGCAGTCATACTGCTTCCGAACAACCTTGTGGAACTGGAGGAGTACGTGCCGACGCACTCTTACAACTACGGTAAGACACGTTGGCCGCGCTTTTCCGGTGCAAAAATCTCCAACAACTTATTAAAGAAAATTATAAAATTTCCATTTCATGTTTCTGGAACAACAAAATTCGGGCTGTACAGTCCAGCAACCCGAGTATGTTTCCGGAAATAAATAAAATTTTTAGGAGAAAAGATCAAAATGACCTTCAGAGTATTAAGCTCTAAAGGACGACAGAGAACAAAAACTTACTTTTGACAATAGGGATAGATCCGGATGAGGCCATCTTGGATGATGACCACTTTATAGTGGAAGATGCTCAAGAGAAGGTAGAGACTGTGGGTGCTATTTTCGAGCGAGTATATAAGGTGAATGAGTGCGTTCGCCCGAATTACGACCTCGAGAACAGAGCCTTCGTTGGACACTTCTATCTTAGAGACGAGATCTCGCATTGGCGATCCGAGAATCCTGGTTTCACTAGGTTCAATGACGACCGACTTGCAAATGCAGTCATCGCCCAGCGAAACGGGGATAACACCCTGTTCGTTTCTAAGATGGACCTCGAGAACATCTTTCACAAAATAAAGAAAAAGAAGTCAGCAGGAGTCGTATACCCAATGTTGTGCTGCGAAACCTCCCTGCGGAAGCGGTGGACATATACACCACGTTGTTCAACAATGCGCTGAATAATGCATATTATCCAGTGCGTTGGAAGACGGCAGTGGTCCATCCTCTCCTTAAAAAAGGTAGGGATGGTTCCAATCCAGCAAATCTCCGGTCAATTAGTCTTCTACCGAGTATCAGCAAGGTATTTGAGAAAGTTCTCAATAGAGCTCTGTCCACATGGGCTGAGGACAAACATATCTATTATTCCAGAAAATCAGTTCGGTTTTAAGGCGGGCCATGATAGTATACATGCCGCGTCTAAACTAGTATCAGATATTCAATGGAACAAAGCTAAAAATCAGTGTACGGGTGCATGTCTGGTTGACTTGGAGAAGGCTTTCGATACCGTTTGGTTAGACGGTCTTTTTTATAAGTTAATCAGATATGGCATGAGTAAACCACTACTATATATTCTGAATGACATGCTTCATGGTAGAACGTTTGTTGTGAAAAGTTGCAATATAACTTCTACCAGAACTTTTAAAATACAGAACGGTCTGCAACAAGTAGCGTTGAATTCTCCTATTCTATTTAGCATTTTCACCGGCGATCTAATTGGTTCTCTTCACCATGCTATAGCGTACGCCGGCGACCTAATCGCGTACAGAACAGGTCCAAGGATCGAAGTCATCAGAACACTCTTGCAGCGTGACTTCGATAAGATCCAGCAATATTGCGATGACTGGAAGTTGAAAATCAACGTCCAGAAATCGGAAACAATTGTGTTTAGAACCTCGTTGGCTCGGGCCTCATGGGATACGAGAAAGAACTGGCGAAAGCTGGTGATCGTTTATCTAGATGGCAACCCACTGCCAAACAAAGTAGTAGTCAAGTATCTCGGCATCTGGCTATATCAGTATCTATATTTTAACAAACATATGGATGCAGCTCTGGCCAGGGCTAGAGGAGCTTTTGCTCTGACAAGGCGACTGTTTCACAGCAGTCAACTTGATAGCAGAGTGAAGGTGATTTGCTACATGGCCCTCATAAGGCCAATGATTGTCTATGGGTGCCCCGTGTGGTTCAATGTTACAGCGTCTCAAATGGAAAAGATTCGGGTGTTTGAGAGACAGTGTCTGCGTACCTGTCTTGGATTGCACAGAACACCAGAGTCGGAGTACAGAAAATATTATCCTAATGAGGTCCTTTACAACGGGGCTCAAATAAACAGGATCGACAACTTCATTATAAAACTGACTCACACTGCAAGAGCGATGACCTCGACCAATGGCTTGATTTTTGGGGCATATTACCCCAACTTAGAATATATGGAGAGAACACGTTTCAGTGGATTTGTCCCACCGGAGGCTTTCCTCTATTTTGACATGATAGGTTTGATACAGGACAGATCGGCGGTTCCGTTGATCTACCACGTCTGCCGTAAGTCCGTGGAACGACGGCTCCTTTATGGCCGGGACGTCGCCGCAGTAGGCGGAGAAGCTGAAGAGCTCCTCCGGTTCAGTAGGGCGGTATCAGATCGCGATCGACGGGACGTTGTTAAAACGTCAGAACAGTTCTGGTGGTTGTCTGAGCAACAGACAGTAAATACCGATAGCGAGTCGCCAATGGCTGTCTTGCACAGGCTTAGTGTGTAAGACTTAGGGTGTAGGGGGTAGACACAGTGGCAACCAAAAAAATTTAAAAAACGTAACAAAAAAAAACCAAAAAAAAAAATTTTTAAAATACAAATATACAAAAAAAAAAAAAAAAAAAACTAAGCTGCGTCGAAAATCAAAAAAAAAAATTGTAAAAAATCAAAATAAAAAAAAAAAAATGTAAAAACTTATTGTTGCGTCCCAAAATCCAAAAAAATAGAAAAACTTACAAAAACCAAAAAAAAAATTATAAAACACAATAAAACAAAAAAAAAAAAAAAAAAAACAAATAAAAGCTACTGTGGCTGCTCTAGTTTTAAGTAGTTTTTAAGTAGTTTTAATTAATTTTAAGTAGTTTTAATTAGTCTAAGTAATTTTAAGAAAAACATAAAAAAATGATCTATGAAACTAAGTTTTTTTTTTAAATTTTCTTAGTTATTAATTAGTTCTATTTTCAAATAGACATATACATATGGTATCTTTAGGCCGAAAGGCATTAGAAGTAAGTTATTGTATAATTTAGAGTACCCGCCTAGGGTCAGTAAGTTAATCAAGTTATTATGTAAGCTAGTTTAAACATTTTTGTTAGCATGTAAGTAGTTATAAGAAAGAACAATAAAAAAAATGAATTAAAAAAATAAAAAAAAAAGTCGTTGGCTATTAGACTAAGGGTCTCAGGTTCGAATCCCAGCCGTGGCCACAATTTTTGTTTATGTTTTCACTTTAAATAAATAAAAAAATGGAAGTCATTGCTGGGAATCGAACCTGAGACGCTTATGACGGCTATGACGACTTTACATACGAAATACGATGAGCCAAAAAATGGTGTCGGTCGCGAATTCATTGCTTTACCCCCATCGCAAAAGTGCCAAACGCGCCTAAAGAAGTTTTCACTTCAAAAATAAAACCATATTTATGGAATACTTAACAATTAAGTGAAGTGAAAAAAATATCATTTCAGTTTTCACACAGTTTTTTCATTTTATCACTTCACGAAACCACTCTAAGCGATTCCCGATCTCAAAATTTTTGTCCGCACTTGAGTTCTGCTGCCATTTTTCATTTTCATAATTGAATTTTTTCACCGACTCATACGGCAATGAAAAGAAATTTATCATATGAAAAAAATTTGACATTTGAAGTTGGATTTTCACTAATCGAGACTCGAATTTTCGGTTAAGCTGTGATAAATGTTTTCACTTCACAGCTTCACAGATCGGGAATTGACCCCCAGGACCCTGATTATAGAATTACTAAGTTGAGACAAAAACGATTCCATTCGTGACTTTCTGGTTGAGATCACTCGAGTCGGCATGGCAGTCGGGAAATCTACTTTGTTTTTCTACCTTAATTTGCCGACTTGTTATTTTTTTGTTGCCAAAAAACGACTGTCACAAACACTTCCATTCGTGTCTTTTTGGTTGAGATCACTCGAGTCGGCATAGCAATCGGAAAATCTACTTTGTTTTTCTAATTTAATTTGCCGATTTGTTATTTTTTTGGCAACAAATCCACTGTCACAAACACTTCCATTCGTGTCTTTTTGGTTGAGTTGACTTAACTCGACAAATCTACTTTGTTTTTCTTCCTCGATTTGCCGACTCGGTACCCCCCTCGCTACGCCCCTGCCTATATCGAAATTTTATTTGATATTCCAAGATGAAATTGCAGCGTTGCAAGCATTAATTAATTTTTGTTTTAATAGAAAATAGTTCAAATGAGCACAAAATTTTTTTTTTCTTAAAAGAAAACACCACTATATTGGGACTTATCAATTTGAGATTCATGCTCTCTGTTGAGATTATTTCGAACCCTACAAAGAATTTAAGGGAAATGGCTGCATTGACAGTCCACAAAATTTGTATAAGATAAATTCGTATTTTTTCAATATTTTTTAAAACTATTAAGTTTGCCAAATGTCGAAAAGCAATGCACGCAATAGCATTACAAAATGTTTTAGATTGGAAAAAGGGTTCTTTATTGCTTGTACTTTGCTTTAATTTTCATTTGAGAAACGTGAGCAAATCACTTGTATGAAAAATGTAAGCCAATCCACCAAGTTGTTATATCAATATCAATTGTGTGTATCCATTGTGAAGTTCTTGGACATTTCGCGGTGGATGAGGGAAATGCTAGTATGCCGGTGGATATACAGATGGCTTTCTGGCATCGCTACTGAGACTGATAAATAGTATAGATTCTTAGATTTATTAGATTTTAGACTTATAGATAAGCAGTCGTATTTATAAAATTTGCTTAGAACATCCTTAGACAACTGTCCAGTTAGACGGTGTCTAAATAGTTGGACAAGCCTTAGCCAATTTCGTATTTATAAACACATTCCAGCAATTGTCTAAATAACCACTCAAACTGTCAACTTTGAACGAAAAACTAAATGTTGGCGTTCATCATGTATCCGTGCAGTACCATTGTTCGTTAACATGTTCAGCAAAATTGTTTTTTGTTGTATGAAATACCACTTTAGCCACAGTTTAGACAACCAATTTCGGTGTCTAAACATTCCTTAGACAGCGATGAAAGTGTTTATAAATACGATTTGGACTTGGACACTGTTCTAAGAGCTGTCCAAAGTTAGACATACCTTGGAATAAGATTACAAATACTACTGAAGATTTTTAGATTTGCTTTCAGGTTTTTATTATGTACTAAGAATCTGAAAACAAATCCAAAAATGTATTCTTTTCCTGATCACCCGGGAGGTAGAATACAAGATTCGCTTTTTTTATAGAGGTTCCCTAGTAGGCCACTTCCTCTTTCCAACTACTTATAATAAACATGCTTTAAAATATTGCATATATGTATATATTGCACTATAAATTGAATTCAATCATGTACGTTATAATAAAAAAAAACCGATTAAAAAAATATAAAAATTAACAAAAAAAGAAAATAAATATAAAAAATAACAAAAAAGTAAATATTAAAAAAATAAACAAAATTACTAGTTGTTAAAAAGCTTAAAGTTAAAGGAAAATCCAATTCGGTACCTAAAAAGGACAAAAAACGTTAAACAATTTATTTTAAAGAAATAGACAATTGACTTTTATTATAAAATATAACTTTATTAGAATACAAATATTTTAAAAATACAAACACAACATTAAAATCTAAAGACAAAACTATAAACCACACGAATTTTTTTTTTGGCTTTCTTTGATGTTTTCAGCTCTCTGTTGGTTTTTCTCGAAGAGAACAGCATTATGCCTCTTAAAAGATATTTAATTATTTCATATTTGTGCTCTTCGTTTGCGCACGGCACTTTCAGGTCCTTTTCCTTAATTTGGAGGATAGTCTTCATCCATGTGCTTATGAGATCTCTTAAATGCTGGGCTTTGTCGAAGTATTGCTCATAAATGTGTTGCACTTTTTCACCATTCTTTCAAACTTAATTGAAGGAACTGCTAGGGACCCGAATTCTGTAGTCGCTGTCCTACTCTCATATGCCCTGAGTTCAATCAGTAGCAGTTGGTCTCTCCTCTCAACTGTGCTACTTTCCAAGAACACATTTTTTGTCCATATCTGACATGCTTTTTGCTTTTTCGCAAAGCATGTGCGATGTCAATTCGGAAAATCCCGCCTCAAGGCGTATTTCCGAGTGCCAGCGGTAAACAGTGCTGACAGCCGGCATTTTTAATCCCATCTTAGCTAAATAAGAATAGCCCGTTGGAGACTTGTAAAAGATTTTTGAGAAAAGATCTTTTTCTTTATGTGTCCAGCGCGCATTCTTTACATGGAAAAGTTGGACCAAAACGAAAGTAAGTACGTCTTCTTTCGAATTGCCCAAAATTTCCTCTACCGCGTTTTTAAGTTGATATTTTTTACTTCTTGTAATCCTTAATGGAGTGTTGTAAATGGATCTAGCGTAAACTTTTCTGGGTGTCTGCGATGGTGACTTTTTTGTGAACCGTTTAAAAGTCGGGGAAGGAAATTGGGAGGGTGAAAGAGGAGCATCATCAGGAACATCCTCAAAACTACAGTCCCAGCTATATGTCTTCGTTGAAGAAGAAGCCAAATTCTTAAGGGGTTCATTTCGATTTTTGTGCAGAAACAGATGTTTCGGTAGCCGGTTTCTGAGCAGTAAGAGCTTGAATGCATTGAGCTTTAATATCTTCAGCATCCATTGTTCGTTGACAAAAACGATCAATGACAGCATCTGTGCAACAACAAATAGTTTGCGAAGATATCGGCAGTGCATCTTTAGACAATACTACGAGAAGCCTGAAGAGCAACGTCCTTTCCGTAAAAGTGATTAGAGCACATGCCGGCCGTTTTAGGCAAACGCTTGTTAGTTGAAACATTTCCATGTTTCAACCAAATTTTTCTTCGGGCATCGTTTGGAACATTGAAAAACGATATGTAACCCGGGTATGTTTTGGTATTAGGGCAGTCTCTATACACGCACTTAGCCATATCGAATAGAGAAGCAAAAAATATATCAAAAAAATTTATTTATTTAAAAAATAGAAATTTATGTACAAAATAATGTTACTAATTATAAATATAATGTGCTACGCTTCTCAAATTTGGGGAATCTATGAATATGAAGAAGTCGAAAAACTCTTAAGGTTCTTTATTAAAAAAATTTTCAGACTTCCACACAATACACCGAGTTACATGCTTCACCTGGAAACGGGGCTACCACCACTACACATTTACACTCTAAGTCTTCACTTTGCCTACATATCTAAGGTCATGTCACTTCCCAGCAATCGCCTCCCAAACGTAGTTGCAAAACATCTGCGAGACAGAAATCTTCAGTGTTTTGGCGAATGGACGAGACTCGAAAACCAATATAATATTACACTATGGGCAGGAGACACAGTTATAAGTAAAGGAACCCACGATATAATAACAAAAATAGAACAACACTCCATGAGAACCTTTAAGTTGAAATGTGAACAGAGCGAAACAAGAAGCAGTTACAAGCAGCTAAACCACGAACTCAGAGAGGTGAACTACTTCAATGACAGATATAGCCTGGATATGATTTCAACCCTTTTTAAAGCAAGAGGCGAACTTTTACCGTTGAATTACCTGCCGTACGTAAACGTCGACAACGTGAACTGCTCTCTGTGCAACCTAAGGACAAAAGAAGATATTCGTCATTTTATCGGCATCTGTCCAATACTTAACGAAATACGGTTATCGCACTGGGGAAAGATCACCCTGTCAGTGGAAGAAACTTTCCGAGTACTTGATGGAGAAAATTGGAATACTCTATACTCATACTTGAAAACTGCGCTCAAATATCGTGCACAAATAATTAACGAAGCTTTTTAAGATTTAATTTTTTTTTTTTCTTTAATCAAATTTTTTCCTTAATTTTGTGATAAAATATATACAAATAATGAATTAAATATTCTTTTGAAAAATTTTATAACTCTCATTTTTCGGCTGACGGCACTTCAAACCAATGCTTATATTGTGAAAATTGTAAAAAAAAAAATATGAAAGCTTAATAAACAAATCACTATTAACTATAATGTAGTTTTCACTTGCCACTGTTTGAAACACTGATCACCTTACTTCTTTTGGTGTTCTTAGATCACTTTCACGTCACGTCACTTTTTTCAAAATAAGACCCCTAGCAAAATCGACTTTAGCACGAAGGTCCCTGGTTTTACCGAAATTTAAAAAATTAAGTAGTAGTAGAACCCCAGATCGCGCGATATCTGGGTGGGGGGTAAACGGATTTTGAGACAAAAGGGAGTAGATTATTAAATTATTACTGTTAATAATAACAGTAATAATAATAGTAATAATAATAATAATAATATTAGTAATAATAGTAATAATAAAAATTATATTAGTATAAAGGGTAAAATCAATAATAGAGATAAAAATAATTTACATATTAATTTTATTACAGCTGAAAATGAAAGAAAAAAATAAACGAAATATGGTAACGGTCTTACTCAATCTGCACAATCAAAAATTTTTGAAGCCCAAACACTACACTCCACAAAATACTTGAAATAAAATAATTTTAATTTAATTTAATGTTTTTTTTTTGTATTTTGTTTTCAATTTTTTTCTTGTATTTCTTTTTTCACTATATGGAAATTTCTTACTATAACTTTCTCAACTTTATGTTTTCTTTTTTTGTATTACTTTTTCCACTTTCTGAAAATTTTTTATCACTAATCCTTTTTTTTGTATTGCTTTTTACACTTTTTCAGGTCTTTTTTCCTTTTTTTTTTTTGTATTAGGTACTTTTTCCACTTTCTGAATTTATTATTTTCAATCTCTATTTGATAATCTTTATGTTTAAAATCAACTTGATTTCATAAAAAATCCAAAAACCACAAACCACAAGAATAATTTTTGCTTTTGGTCTTCTCATATGAAAATTCCAATTGTAAATGAGCAAAATCACACTAGCTGCAACAAAACACATGGAATTTTGTAACTGCCAAAAACAGTTATGTTATATAAGAAATAGTCAACGTCTCCATTCAAACCTACAGAAAAGGCATTCACACAATCTACTTTTTTCACCTACTCTTATAACCTTGCATAAAAAGTTCCTGCATAAGTGTATTTATTGTGTACTTGTTGACCTACCCTTTTTCCATAGCCATATCCCATATCTACTACCCATACCCATAATGATCTTGCCTGGCCGAAAAGCACACATACGATCATTTCACTATATTCACTTAATATTACCTACGGACAGGGTTAGAACCTTGCTCCAATCGGAGTAAATCTACTCCAGTTTTGAGAAAAAAAATTAATTTACTCCACCACTCCGATTTTTTGAGATCTACTCCTTTTTTCACTCTGAAAAATTTTAAAATCTTTCAGCCGAGTCTCATGAAAGTAAACTACAATCCTGTGTTATTCAATTTTGCAACCAACCCTGAATCTGAAGCTGTACTGTATCTATAGTTTTATACTGTTCTAAATGATCCCATTTATTTTTTTCTTCGTTTCTCGTTCATTTCGTTCTCATTGGCAATGTATAACTGTGTTAATAAGTTAAAGGAGCTAAAGTCGACGTAAGTGAAAATCGTGTTTTCAATATCACATATTTTAATTTTTGTTTACCTTTCAATTAATCTGGGCTCCGTTACTATACGACAAAAAATAGACGCTAAATTAAAAAAAATCAAAGCAACTTATGTTTAAATAGACAAAAAATGCTTGTCTTGAGCACAAATTGATCAAAACAATAAGAAAATATATTTTTTTTTTTAAACGGATCAAGCCATGATATAAGCGCTTATTACATTTAGAAATCAGAAGAAATTATAGCTTATGTAGACATAGGTTGTTTTGAACGTAAGCAAATCGGATCATTTGATAGCTTATGTCGACATAAGCCTAAAGTTAAGTTCAAAAAACCTTTTTTTATTAGTAGATGTGTGGTTGTTTTTAACAACGAAAAAATATTTAATTTGAGCATATGTCCTGAAAAAAAAATCGTAAGTCTAGTACCTACAGTTTTAAGGCAATCACTAAAAACGTCTTTCGAAACTAGTTCACAAAACTTCATTTGATCGTACTGAAAATTTATAAAAATTGACTTTAGCTCTTTTAACTTATTGGCACAGTATATTCACAATAGTAAACTCGATTTCCCATTTAACAAGCTTTGTAAACAATTATTTACATACTTTAGTTCAAATAAGCTTTTGTTAAATACAGTTATTGAAAATCTGAGTTTTTCTTTCGTTTTCAAATCTACTCCGGAAATTTTCAATTTACTCCACTTTTTTTACAAATCTGCTCCGAAATTCTACTACTGAGGTTCTAACCCTGCCTACGGACTATATCCCAAAAGGAGAAGCATTTGTTGTTATTTCCTTCCTGCTCTTACATTATATGCACCTCCTGCTCTAGAAATATTGTCCTGTGGAACGTATTTCAACTTTTGTGGACTACTTTCGAATCCAAGTTCGAAAGAGCAAAAGGGGAAAGTGATAGTACTATAGAATGTATATACAATGACTCTTGCAAGAAAATTGGAGTTGTCATTGCTTCAACTTCTTCACAACATCCAACAAAACAAGAACAGAAAGGCAAAAGCAATTAGATCGAAAATGTGATTTTAAAGGAAAAATAAACGAGGAGAGGACGCAGATCTTAAAAAACTTTGCTGAGAGAAAAATTTTGCTAATGAGGAAAGCTGAAGAAGACAAAAACAGACGTCATCGGGAACGGATTAAACTGTTCCAAAGATTAAGAGAGTGAAATACTTTCTTTTGTTAGTTAATTTAGTTTTGCAATTGGGACTGGGAACATGAGTTTGCACACCACCTGCCTGTCGTTTCGGAACTAAAGCTGGGGCACAAAGTGAAATGCTGTTTTGACAGCCCATACAATTTGTATGGGAAAAAGAAGAAATGTTGTCGGATTAAGTTATTTAAATAAAATATAAAACTAAACAAAAGTGTCTAAATTATATGCGCACTAGCATCTTAAAATGATAAAGCTTGAATAAAAAAGTGCACTCGAGTGATTTGTACATTTCAAATGTATTTAGTTTGCAATTGAAAAATTTAAGAAAACGCCATTTTTGTATGGGAAAAAATGTAAACAAAGCTTAACGTAAATTTTGTTGAGGAGATGATACATTTTGTTTATCTTAAGTTTTCATCGAATTATGAAAGGTCTTCGGTATTTTATTGTTTTAAACAAACGCACATTCTTGATTAAGAGCTTAATCTGTGCTTTTGTGAACATTTTAATTCATATTTTTACAACTTAAATTTTTGTTGCCAAAAACGGCTCCTTTTTGCATTTACATTTTGGACACTTCTAGTCAACTTTTAGGTTGTAATTTAATTTTAAATTTTTCTTAACACTTACAACAATCGATTTCAATTTAAATTTCGAATATTCGACCGGCGAAACATTCTATTTTTAAACAATTTTGTTGGAAAAGTGTTAATTTCCATACATAATGTCACTTGTTGTGCCCCAGCCCCAGGTCATTTCTATATTGGCCGCTACGCGTCTTGATGGCCACATGGCCAGTCCCAATACAAATTTTAGCAAACTTGGCCAGAATATTTTTTTTTTAGATTTCGAAATCCAAAAAACCCATTAAAATGTATGAATCATACACACGAATTAAGTTTCTATTACTTAGTTCCTGAACAAGCTGTTGTCTTCTGTTTGTTTCTTACTCTTTTCCCTTAACAGTAGGAACTTGAATCAAAATTTGTTCTTTGTATTTTACCATTATTATCCACACATAAATTGTGAAATATGCATGCACTTGCACCTAGTTAAATTTACAACGGTTCTAACCCGGGTATGTTCCATGATGTGCAGAAATCTTCGAAAGCGTGTTTTTAACAATCCAAATGCATGTTCCATACTATGACCCTTGCTGATGAATGAACTGTATTGAATTGAACCGGCAATTATTATTTTTGCTTATATAGGTAAGTGTTTTTGCTGGTTTGTTTTAAATGAAACTTGTTTAAAAGTAATATACAATTGTAAGCTTTGACCTTAACACAACTTTATTTAAAGGAAATTAAAATTCACACAAATTTTCTTTTCTCTACGGCAGCAGTGGTAGATGGCGGGTGGCTGTGGTCTACGTCTCTACGTGGTGGTTGGCAACAGAATGAATGAGAATGTCAATGGCGCATGGCAATGGCATATTCTCGAATCTCGATACAAAAACTGGCTGACCTTTCAAGTGGAACGGGAGGAAACAAAACATGGGTGCGTTCGCGCATTAAACTTTTAAAGTTGTACGCACATTTGGTTTTGGTTCCTCCCGTCAACCGGCCGCCTCGTATTATGACTTCAACAATAAGAAAAGTATGAATTTATTGAATCAGTTAAGGTAATTAGCCTGTGCGTTGGATAAATTTCCATTGTTTTTGAATGAAGAAACTAGTCAGTTCATTGAAGAGTAAACAGAGTCCCCGAGCAAAAAATGTGTTATGTGGAAATCGTTCCTTCATATTTTGTGTTGCTTTTTGAAATAGCCCAAATCTTCCCAACACACGAGAGTCATGCAAGCCTCCTGGCTCTCCACAAAAAATGTTAATAAATTTCTTATTACAGTCCACAACTCCTTGCAATGAAATTCTGCAATATTTCTTACTATCGAAATAGCTCTCCGTGTTTTGTGTAGGGGCCTTGATGGCAATGTGCGAACCATCAATACATCCTTAATTACCAAGGGTATTTGTTGTACATTCTTCAGATATTTGAATTGCTTCATCTGAATTTGGCCATTTTATAACCTCATGTCCAAATGAGATCAGCCAAGATGAAACCCTTTGCACTATTCTCTAAGGTCCAAGCTGCAGAACAACAAATGTCAAATAAGTGATCTACCTCACAAAAAGTTGTCGTATTGGCAATGTATCTACCACAAAAACACCCTAGCCGCTTCACTTTTCGGAAGACCACTTTTTGCAGTAGTAGAATAGCGTTTTAGAGTTGTTGTTTCGGTCTAAGATTCAGAGAAAAATATTTATATATTTATTATATGCACATTTACTTAGTTCAAATCTCTGTTAAAATTACCGATTAATACTTCGGCTATTGTCCGCCTCAGACGAAAATGACGTTTAAAATCCTCGTTCTGTATGCAGAAATTGTCGCTTCAATATTTTCCATTCTGGCATACTGCTGTATTCATTAGACTCCGACATAGAAGAGGAGTCGTACAAAAGAGCTTCCAACATTGAATCAGAGGATTCTTCTGAAGTCTCATCTTCTAAAAGATTAATGAAAAAATTGTTGAAGTAATTGCGATGAAAACATGCTTCTTATATAGGTACGTACCATTTCATCAAGCAAATGTTGTTCTGCTATGTTTTTCTCTAGAAGTCTTCCCAACACTTGATTTTTAAAAAATTCCAGTTGTTTATGCTTGTTTTGGCATTCTAGTTCGATAGAAAGTTAGTCGAATTCGAAAGAAGTGCATTTTGAGACTCGATTGATCCAAAGTTCACCGTATTGATCGAGAGTTAATTTTTTTCGAAAAACAAAACAGATTTTGACTTTCGAATGATTCGAATTAAACTCCATTTTGGAGTCGTTCATGTTTTTTCTAGCGAATAGCACAACAAACATGTAAGTAAACAGCTTTTATAGAATAATTAAATAAAAAAGGTTATATTTGTGAGTTTTCTTGCTGTCGTTTTGTAAAGGGCGTAATCCTAATTGGACTAACCGGGAACAAAAAGAAGCCCTGATCAAATTAATGAAGGTAGCCAAAAACTCTTCAAGAAATCGAACAGATAATGATCGATTTTGGAGAGCAACCTCAGTGAAGCTCAATAGCTATGGACCTTCATCTAAAGACAGTGCTGTATGGAAAAAGATTGCATATAAAATTAGTAACAATTTAAAGATTAACTTTTTCTGTTCAAGATCTGGGCTGATTTCAAAACCAAAACAAAAAAAAGTTGGTGGAAAATGAAGCAAAAAGGAAGCAGTCGGGCTTCTATGATAACAATTTAATTGAGCTCACAGACTTTGAGAAGAACATCGTTAAAATTACTTCACTAAGCCAGTCGGTTAGTGGAATTAACGCTAGAGTATTTGGCCAAAATGAAACTTGTGTTGACGAACCTCTTCTGAGAAAGCATCGACATCGAACAACATTTCAATAATTACTTCCTTTTATGAAGATGAAGAGCAATTTGTACACTAAGAGTGTTCTGAAAGCATACCAAAACAAAAAAAGGGACAGCCCAATTGAAATCCTTCAAAAGCAGAACGAAGTCCAGGAAAAGGTTTTTGGTGATTTGTATTCCAAACTGGATGAGATCAAATACGAACTGCATCGAATAAACAGAAATATTCAGAAGACTGAAGACACACAGCTAAAAGTGTTGGCTGAAAACTGTCGACACAATCTCGCCATTGAAAATATAATGAAGGAGAAAGTGGAGCTGAAAAAAAAAATTGTTGAAATGGAACAGCTCAAAATAACTGAAAAACTTGCCACCACATAGTTTTTTTTAAACTACTCAAAATTTCAAATAAGTTGAGCTGTCAGTCACTTATTTAGTGTTGAGCTATTTTTTTTACAAAGAAAGTTTTGTTTTAGTTAGTTTTTTTTTTTGTTGTTATTTTTGTTTTAATAATGAATTTTGGTTTTTTTGAAAAATAAAATAAATACTTAGTATGATACTTTTTTTGTTGGGAAAAATACAGTGAATATCTGACTAAAACAAACAAGCGATTCTGTCACGAACGTTTCGAGCTTCGTTTAAATACACGTTTTCCCTCCCCACGACAACATCAAAGTCCATCAAAACATGTTTCCGTGCGATCTTCAATATTCATGTTTTCAACGTCTTGAACTTTGAAATGAATGCATATATTGTGCTGCGCAAACGTTCACTATTTGTGCAGCTTTCTCTGCGGAATAATGCAACGGCCTGGCCTTAAGACAGCACCTGAACCTGATTTTAAACAATCCTATAGTCCTTTCATTAATTTTGAGTGCCTTGGAAAGCTGAATGTTAATTTCGGCAACCGGCGATCGATATGGCGTCATTAACCAAGGTTCTAATGGATATCCTCCGTCATCTAAATTATTGTAGTGTTTAATGTACATATGTTTAATATAAATAATAGTAATATTTAATATAAATAATAGTAATATAAATAGGCTAAGGAAAATCTTTGGGTCCCTTTTTCTCTGTTGTTTTCCAACCGATTCTCTTAATTTTTTTTTGTGGTTTGGTATTGATGTCCCAATTGCTTAAAATCAACAGGTGTGTTTTATTTCAGAGCTTTTTTGTTGTTTTCTTATGTACAGTGTGTTTGTGCAGTGTGTGTGAGTAGTGTATGTGTAGTGTGTGTGTGTAGTGTGTGTGTGCAGTGTGTCTGATGAGTGTATGTGTGTGCAGTGTGTGTGTGTGTACAATATGTGTGTATGTATATGAGAGAGAGAGAGAGAGAGAGAGAGAGAGAGAGAGAGAGAGAGAGAGAGAGAGAGAGAGAGAGAGAGATGTATTTTTAAGCATTATTTCCCTCTAAATGCATGTTCAGTGTGTGTTTGTGCAGTGTGTGTGTGCGCAGTGTGTGTGTACAGTGTGTGTGTGCAGTGTGTGTGTTCTTTCAGCATGAGAAATGATAGGTTTCAATTTAGTCTTTCTCTCTCTCTCTCTCTTTCTCACTCTGTCTCTGTCTTTCTCTTTCCCTGTGTGTGTGTATGTGTCTGGATGTACAACAATTCTCAAATTTTGTCCATATTTTATTTTTTATTTTTTAATTAAATATACATTTCATGGTTTGAACATTTACATTGAATAGTCATTTCTTTTATTTTATCCATTCTATTCTAATTTAATCCCAAGTCCAAAAATGTGCGACATTGTAATTCTGAAAATGCACCGTTCTTCTTTTTCAATTTTATTATAAATTTCTTCTCTCATTTCTTCGCGTTGCTCCAATTCCACTAGAACACGACACATTTCAATATTCAAATTGTATTTTTCTTTATAGCTTTGTGGTATAAGTTCTTCAAAATAACCAGCTGGTAAATAATTTGATTGCAACACGTTCACGCCGGCGCGTACCACCGGTGGTTCGCACAGAACTGTCTCATCAGCTCAGCCGCCTGTGGGCGAGAAACATGAATTACAGTGCCGGCGTGAACGTATTACAAAAAAAAAAAAAAACAAATGAAAATGATATGGAAATAATATGTCTCTTTACAATAGTATTGCAAATGCACATGTATCGAAAAACTCATAACGTGTCAGTGTAAAAGAAATGGAATATAAACCAAAACTATTGCCTTCTCCTTCCTTTATAAATGCAAATCATTTTTGGCATTTTTTTTCCTTTGTGCTCATTCTGAATTGAGCATTTAGGCAAGCAACATAGAAAAAAAAACAAGTGCTGTGAATTATTTATCTGAATACAAAATATAAAGCTTAAGCCAGTTTTTTCTTTCGAATAAAAAAAAAAAAAAAAAGAAACATAAATCACAATTTGGATTAGAACAACGACATTTGTGTCAAAAAACATTTGAATCAAAACTAATTTATCAGCGAATTTACGAAATGTATGCTTGATTTGTGTTTTTTATATGAAATACCAAGTGCATATGAGAATATTCAAAAGTAAGTATGAAAAAATGTGTTTTTTTTTTCATCTACATAGAAAATATTATTTTCATGTTAGTAATAAAATCGACTTTTTTTCAGTCAAATCGTGTATTTAGAAAAGAGAATATAAATACACACTTCAACATGATTTAGAAGTGAGAAAATTGTTCCTGTTGTTCGGATCACTTGAAGTCTTTAACTATTAAGGTTAGTATTACTTTTTTTCCCCCTCCAATACCTTCGCGTCATCTCTAAATAATTTAAACTTTACAATTTTAATAATGTTTTTGAATACAGTTTTAATATGTTTTTGATATTTGTTCATTCGCATTGCCCATACAAAAGTTTCATTTCGGATGTTTTACTAATGAATTTAATTTTTTTTCAGCTAAATCTTCTGTTGTCGTCCGTTTCATTTGGTGAAGTGAAAAATTGTTTCGTATTATCTTCAAGACTTTATCGATTGAAGCTTAAAATCAATTCAATTGTTATGCTTATAAGGAATTTAAATACTTCAAAATTGTTAGTTAATGGAACACGTATGAGGGTGAAATGTTTGCATAGAAATTCTATCGACTGTGAAGTGTGAAGTACTTGCTGGGTTTGCGAGGGGTAATCGGATATTAATTCCAAGAATAAATTTAACATTCGCTGGAAGTATATTGCCATTTCAATTCCAGCGGACGCAATTTCCCCTCTTGTCTGCTTTTGCGATTACAATAAATAAATCACAAGGCCAAACGTTTGATAAAGTTGGAATTCTCTTGAGAACACCAGTTTTTTCACACGGGCAATTATATGTTGCGGCAAGCAGAGTACGGTCATTTAATGGTTTACGTTTTTATATTTCCAATGAAAACGGACATGGTAAACTTCTCAATGACAACAGATTTTTCACAAAAAATATTGTATTTATCGAAATTCTTCGAAGAAATTAATAAGAAATAATACATTAAGTTAAGTTTAATTTAGTTGGACTATTTTGACCAAAATAAAAAAAATTATTCTATTTTAACGTGTTTGGCTTCATTCAAAGCTACAGGCGCAACTTATGACGGCCTTAAAGGTACAGTTAGTTCTTCATACATTAACTGTCTTTTAAAAACTGACTAAAGCAAAATTTATTAAAAAAAAATATTTCAGGTGCATTTGAAGCAATTCATGGTTTTCCACCATTTTCAGACATAATTATCCGGTTTATTGGTGAGAAAAGGATCTTAGTTAAGGACGATGGACTATTTACCGTCGCCAATCCCTCAATGTTTCTCACCACGACGCTTGAAGAGGAATAATTTTTTTTATTTATTTTATGTTAATTTAAAAAAAAATAAGCATGTTTTTCAGATTTTTTTGTTGAATAAATTGTTATAAATTAAAAAAAATTTTTCTTTTAATTAATGCTTGGTCGAATTTCGACCACTGGGCGACCCTAGTAATAATATTTATGTTTAATATATACATGTGTTTAATAAAAATGTATATAGTTTTTTTTGATCCATCACATTGATGCTCAAGATGCGATCGTGCTGCAGATACTTTCCATGCTAATGCATCATGTATTGCACCTGGATGAGTAGCATCAATGTATTTTATTTTCATTTTGTGATCGCTTATCTGTCAAAACGTAAAATTAATTATTGAAAAAAAAAACTTAACTAACAAACATGACGGTCAAACTATGGAATCCTTTTCTGTTATAAAACAAATTTCTCAGTTCCACTGGAGGGGGTTTGACGGCAACGTGAGTACCATCAACGCATCCTATGACTCCTGGAAATCCATATTTTTCAAAAAAAATGTCCTCTCGTTTCCTCCTTTTCCTCATAATCAAGGTTAAAACTTATCCATTTAGTACCAAGCTTGGCTTTAAGTTTACTTGAAACAATTCTAATGCATTTTGATACCGAAGATTGCGACAGCTTGATTGTCGCCTCTTTACCTAATCCAAACTGGTAGACTCCTTCAGCAAAAAATCGCAAAGTTGCAGCTATCATCATTATGGGTGGAATGGACAGAGATGTACCCCCTTGTATTTCGGTGGAAAGCTCATCCAAGACGTATCTAAATGCTTGTTTGTTGAGGCGAAAATTTAACAAATCTTCAAAGTAAAGCAAATTTGTTTTTTTTTCTGAAATTTTATTTTACATGTACATATTTCAAAGACACACTTTAAATCCTCAAACTCGCACAGGTTTGATGCATCGATTATCCTTCTTCTAAACAATCGGTCTTCACCTTCAGAATTCATAAACAAAACTATTGCCATTTCCTTAAACAGCTGTTTATTCCCCAAATGTTCAGATTCGAAACCAAACAAAACAACACCGACAAACAACAAACAAAACAACACCGTGACTTTCGATTAATTAGCAGTGTGACCATACGTGTCCAATATATGTAAAATATTAAACTGTATCAAGACAATATGAAAAGTTAGCTAAAAATTGCTACCTCAGACTACAAAACGACAGATTTCATGTTTGAATGCATTTATATTACTTAGATTTGCAACTTCACTCAGTTTTTCGATGAAAAAGTGTTAACTTGCCTACAAGGTTTGAATTTAAAATAAGATACACAAAAAAAAAAAACAGTGCATGGTCAAATGTCAAATAGTTTCGAACACAGATGATCTCGAAAATAAGGTTCATTTAAGTTCACTTTGTGCAATGAACATTTTTCATTGGAATTTCAAAATTAACAAAGGTTATTCCAACGAATAGATGAAGACGTTTCATTCGAATCTCAAAATAAGCGTAGTTGGGTTCTGTTTCTGTCAAACTCTAGAACCAGTGCTGCTAACATTTAGAAATAATACGGTAGAGTAATGCTTTTTAATTTTTTTCATTTCTTAGCAACTATGGCGGCTACTTGAGAACAATGACAAAACAATTGGAACTTTGTTTTAACCGATTGCAGATTGCACCAAAACTCACTCCATCTTGTTTTCTCTTAAACGAAGAGGAGTGACTGAGTGGAATTGTTTTTCCAATTGTTAACTGTTTTTTATACCTCAATGCATAGAATGAAATAATTGAAAAATAACTGGCGCATAATGACTGATCTAATGAAAAAATATGTTGTTTTTTTTTAGATGAATGCACAATTATGAAGATAAGACCTCCATAATAACAAGGTACGCATTATTATCAATTCAATCAAGTAACCAAAAGACACTAATTGAAATTTAAGTACTATACGAGCAGGGTTCAGGGTCTACCTTATAATTTAAAGCGAACTTCAGTCTTTTTTCAATCATGAACTTCAAACGACCCTTTCACTTGTTTGTCACGTTTTTAATGTTGATAAACACAACAACATTGGGATATGTGAGTTTTTTTTCAAAAAAATTGTGAAGTTTTTAAGGAAACAAAAATATGTATATTTTTAGCGAGGCTACAATCTGGTGATGGAAAGCCTCAAGTGCATTCCTTCTAACAACTTTATCAAAAGTATATCTTGTAACATTGACAGATCAGGTGTTATGAGCGCTTACTTCGACTTGCAAAAAGAAATAGACAATCTCCGTCTTGACACCCGCTGTATCATAAACCGGAAAAATGGGGAAACTAAAGATTTATACAATTTCAAAGGAATACGGCTTTGTGAAATGTTTGACGATCAAGTCTTAAGCCCCGTTTTGAAGATATCAAAATACATGATGCAGAAATATTGTAATTTTCCTAAAAAGTGTCCTGTTCCATCGGTAAATGTTTGTTAATAAATCAATCGGATTGTCTTTCTGCACTTTTGGCAAAGAACGTCGATAGGTACCAACAAGGCGAATTTGGTGGATATTACTTTGAAACATTGTGAGTTTCTATCCGAATTAAACCTTTTCAGCTGCACTGTGTCATAGTGTCTTATTTTAGAAGCTTATGGTCACAAAGTACCTTTCGGTAACAGAGTTTTGAAGTCTCACTGACAAATTGCTTGATCTTCGTTTTGCCATCAGAATTCAGAAGCGCTAACTACATATGTATACCTAAAGTTGACCTAAATTCTAAATCTAACAAACACAACCATATTCGCCTTGTGCTCTTCCCAACTAGTCTCTTTTTGCGAAAGTGCAGACAGATTATTATCACATGTCCTTGCGCTTATGTTAAATAACTTCCTTTTTTCAGAGTTTTGTGTTTAAATTGTCCAACGGCACTGCGAATACCGAGTATCTCCCACCTTATGCACCAGAATGTACATTCAACAGCAGTTCCCAAATTTATGTCGGGAATATTCAAGCAGTGAGATTAGAACTAGTAGGCAGGATTGTTCATAAAAAAATAAGGAATAAGGGCCGCAAAACCTCTAAAACATCTTAAAGGAGCTATAAATTGACGCATGTGTGGCAAAATAAACTTCTTATCTTAAAGACATAATCAGATGCTAAGTGTGAATCAGAAAACATTGTAAAGTTTGACTGAGCTTGAAAAATAAAACTCTAATCCAAGCTTTTTATTTGTACTTTTATTCAGAATTTTTCTATCCAAACAAGCACTACATAGTTCAAATAATATCTCCAATTTGACCAACTTTCAGCACATATTTAAGATGTCGAATTCACACCCAAGTATAGTAATTTCAGTTCTTTCTTAGCTCTAATAGGGCTTAGGAAGCTGAGTTATTTGGCTGTATTAAATTCATTTTGTGTTTCAAGCTCCATCAAAGCTGAAGTTACACTTATTAAGAGCAATTTTTCGACTTTGGGAGCTCGATTGAGATACGTATTGACAGTAGCATTAGTGCAAACGTTAAGCTTGTTTAACAGCTCTGTTATGGTAACCGATCGGAAGAATATTTTGTCTAATAATACGAATTCGTAGTGGATCGGCTTTGTACTATTCGGGTTAACTCTGACAGGGGCCAACTTGGCGGTGCCTAGATGTTGCAACTTATAGTACACGTCCAATGTGCTTACTATACCTCCTCGCGGTATCCACTGGGCCCTAGGATGCTCCGTCCAGAGCTGACCTGCTAAACTAGTAAGTGCGAGTGTTGACAAAAGAATGCGGATAAAAGAATTGTGATCAACACTATAACTGCTCTGCGAACAATGACTGACTGCACGTATCTCAGTGGTCTACGAGAGCTTTCGTGTAAATGTCCCAGCGGATGAATTCGAATGACAGAATCAACGGTGGACTTCACCAGTCAAAAAAGCAGAACCCCCTGAAGGAGCTACTCCAACATATTTGGTTTAAAGGTCTTTCAGGGTCTCTCAATACTAGGACAGGGTATTGAAGTAGAGATGGTGGCGGATGACCTCCTGGTGAGCCAACGGCAGCACTCACACCCCTGCAGCAGGGTACTGACACTGGATGTTCCAGCCCTTTATGTCCGAAGGGATCCAAAAGGACCTTGCCCTCCAGGTTGGGGATTGTGCGTAGGGTTAACTACCCAACCACGTAAAAAAGACCTTGTTCCGAAACAACAAGCAGCCTCGGATAACGATAATGATTTCAAAGTTGACGACCCAAGCAAACGAAAAAAGGACCATGACCTCCGGATCTGCACGTGGAACTTAAGATCTTTTAACGGACTGCGTGCAGCTGGAGAATTAGCGGACGCCCTGGACTGCTACAAAGCAGACATATCCGCCATCCAAGAAGAGCAATGGAGTGGAACGTACGCGTACACACGCTTCCCGCATCTCAAAATTCATAAAGGAACATGGCGATCCCCAGATCAATTAACCGTCAACCTAATTGACCATGTTGCAATCGATGCAAAGCACTTCTCCAGTGTGTAACTGTCCGAACTTACCGCGAGGCCAACTTTGACCCGGACCACTACCTTGTTGTAGCCAAGGTACGAATGAGAATATCTTGTCCACGACCAGCGCGAACTAACGCTGTGAAGAGATATGACGTCGGAAAGCTACAATCGCAAGAGATTGCCAATGCCTTTTCCAATCGAGTGTACCTTCAATTAACCTTGAATCCCATGCCACCAGCATTAAGCATTGAAGATCAGTAGCAGCAATGCCAAGAAGCCATCAGAACCGCTGCCTCTGAGGTTCTGGGTTTCACTCGGCCACCAAAACGAAACCCATGGTTCGATGAAGAATGCAGGCAGGCAAATGCAGCAAAACGAAAAGCACCACAAATGCTGATGCAAAAACGAACGAGGGGTGCTTACGATCAGTATAACGAGATTTACAAGGAGAAAAGAAGGGGAGAACACCGACTTCTCAAAAAGAAAAAGAAGCAGCATGAGAAGCGTTTGAGGAAATAGAGAGGTGCCATGACAGGAACGAGATTCGGAAGTTTTAGAAAAAGGTAAAAAGATCCTACCAGGGTGGCCCGAACTCGAGCCTGTTAAGACCAGCAGACCATTGATTACGAAAAAGGCTATAGGCAAGGCGACAAACAGGCATGCGATTTCTTCAACATCATACTTGAAAAGATTGTACAAAACTCAAACGTTAACACTACGGAACAATCTCTCAAGAGTCTGTACACTTACTCGCTTACTTGATATTGACGTGATGGGAATAAGAAAGCGTGATGTCATAGGTGCTTCCGCGAGCATTAAAACAGAAGCGGCAAAATGGGTTTGGTGGTTACTGAGTGCAAAACGGAGCATATGCTGGCACCAAACAGGGACGCAAAACATTGACGAATTGGAAAAAACGTCACAATAGACAGACATAACTTCGAGGTAGTACAGGACTTCGTCTACTTAGGATCCCCTATAGACACGGACAACAACATCAGTGCGGCGATCAAACGGAGAATAACTCTTGCCAACCGTTGCTTCTTTGGGCTAAGAAACAAATTGAGTAACAAAACCCTCTCCAGAAAAACCAAGGTAACCTTGTATAAGACCTTGATCATTCCAGTCCTGCTTTACGGCGCGGAAGCATGGACCTTATCGAAAGCGGGTGAGGAAACCCTTGGTCGTTTCGAAAGAAAAATTCTCCTAACGGTCTTTGGTCCTGTATGCGAAAACAATGTGTGGAGAAGAAGATACAACAACGAGCTGTATGAGCTGTACCGCGACATGGGCATAGCCAGAAGAGTACGCATCGCGAGGCTACGATGGTTAGGCCATGTAGAGCGGATAGACCCAAACGCTCCGGCTCGACGGGTTTTCGAAAGCACATTGCAAATCGCGGAAGGGGAAGACCTCGATTTAGATGGTGCAATCAAGTGGAAGACCTCAGACCTCAATCTTGGAGTGCGAAACTGGAGAGAGCTCGCCCGAAATCGAACTCGTTATAGAAGGATGTTGGTTGAGGCCCAGGTTCACCCCGAACTGTAATGCCCACCTAAGTAAGTAAGTAAAATCAAAATCAAACCCATTTTTGCCGCTTCTGTTTCAATACTCGCAAACGTACCTATGACATCACTCTTTTTTCTTCCCATTACGTCAATATCGTCTGCATAGGCGAGTAATAGTACAGACTTTTGAAAGATTGTTCCTCTGGTGTTGACATTTGAGTTTCTTACAATCTGTTCAAGTATGATGTTGAAGAAATCGCATGCCTGTTTGTCGCCTTGCCTATAGCCTTTTTCGACCTTGACGGAGCAGCGTGAATTCTCCAAAGTTATCTTGCATAGTCGTACGAGCTTTGCACAGGGATGCCGAAACTAGACATGGCTCTGTACAGCTCGTCTTTGTAAATACTGTCATAAGCGACCTTGAAATCGATAAAAAGATGGTGTATATCGATATTATATTCTCTGGTTTTTTCCAAGATCTGCCGTATTGTGAAAATTTGGTCTATTGTGGACTTCTCTGGTGTAAAACCACATTGATAAGGACCTATCAAGTTGTTGACGTGGGGTTTCAGACGTTCACATATTACAGCAGACAATAATTGGCGCATTTGTGAGGGTCTCCCTCCTTAGGATCGGGCATACGATACTGAGGTTCTATTCATCAGGCATGCTTTCTTCCGACTATATCATGCAGATCAGCTGGTGCATGCTCCTTTCCAACTGGTCTCCAGCTGCCTTGAAAAGTTCGGCATTAAGGCCATTTGCACCTGCAGTCTTAATTGAACTAAGTTCAAGTTATGGCGAGCTTTGTCGGGAGGAAGGGCATTCTTGATCATCGTCCTCGTTGAATAGGGCGTTCAGCCTGACAACGGAGCTTGTGTCTTCATCGCCGGCGCCGCGCCGTTAAAAAGTCTGCAGAAGTGATCTTTCCAGATCCTCAGTAGCGACTGCGTCTCGATTACTATGATTTTCTGCTCGCCTTTACAGGCTTGAGTTCGGGGTTTGCCACCCTGGCAGGAACTTTTTATCTTTTCCTAAAACTTCCGAATCTCGTTCCTGTCATGGCACCTCTCTATTTCCTCAAACGAGCGCTTCTCATGCTGCTTCTTTTTCTTTTTGAGAGGTCGGTGTTCTCCCTCTCCTTGTAGATCTCGTTATACTGATCGTAAGCAGCCCTCATTCGTTTTTGTATCAGCATTTGTGGTGCTTTTTGTTTGGCTGGATGGAATTCTTCATCGGACCATGGGTTTCGTTTTGGGGCCCGATTGGAAATCAGAACCTCCGATTCTTGATTAGCAGATCGGTCAAAAAGTGTAGCTACTCTCCATTCCTCACAAGGTGTTGTTGCTTGAAATGGCCTTGGTCCCGGGGGGTCCAACTACGCTGCGCTACTTTACGTATTGATGAATTCATTACATAAAAGTCTGAATCGGAAAGAAAAGCTGAAAACTTAAGTGAAGGACAAAATAAAATAAGTCTTGTGGTGTATCAGCCAAATGGCTTCTGTTGCGCGGCTGCCACCCCCTATGTATTTGTTAAAGTAAAAAGTAAGCCAATGCCCAAATAATTAGCTCACTGAAGTCATACACTTTTCTTTTGCATCAATTTTCCAAAATATTTGCTCTAAATGAATGCCCTAATGAGGAAATAATTCCTTCTTTTTTTTTTGTTAATACATAAAGAATGATTAAGATTAAACCTCAATCGTACCTAATTCATTCTACCAATTCAATCTAAATTGAAATAAATTTAATTGACATATACTAAGCTGTTACACCTTCCAACTCTAAGCGAACATCAGTCTGTTTTTAATAATGAATTTCAAACGATCCTCTAACTTGTATTTAACTATTTTAATGTTAATAAACACAACAATATTTGGATCTGTAAGTTAATTGAAATCAAATATTATCTGCCAATTACAAAAATAAAAATACATTTTTTAGAGAAACTACATTGTGGTTATGGAACACTTTAAGTGCTTTGCTACTAACAACTTTATTAAACGAGTATATTGTGACGTTGACAAATCAGGTTTATTGAATGGTGTTTTGGAATTGCAAAAACAAGTTGATAATCTCCGATTTGAAACAACTTCATTCATAAAAATGAAGGGCGAGGATACTAAGGAGCTCTTTCACTACAAAGGAATACAAATATGTAACCTTTCAAAGAACCCTTTCTTGAACCCTGTTTACAAGATGACAAAGTACATGATGGAGAAATATTGTAATTTCCCTGAAAAATGTCCCATTCCATCGGTAAATGTTTGTCAATTTATTAATCAATCTGTCGATTTGCACTCTCGGTATAGAAAATGGAAGTCGTAGAATGTGAATGATGTAAAACTAAATCTCGCCTCAGACAGCTAAACCAACTAGACGCTTGCTTGGAGACTGACACAGCCAGTCTTAGACCAGGCGCCTTGCATGATTTTTATAGTATACATATTCCATGAAGTGCTTGTTGTTTTTCCGATCGCAAGGCTTTCATTTGGAGCTCTGATTCAATGTAAAATAGGATCCCTTCTGGCTTCTCTCACACTGTTTCTCTTTTTCAATCCATCTGCTTTCAGCTTTAACTTTACACTGTATCGCAAACAGCACCTCCTATCTGAGTACTGCAATGATTTGGGTTTAGCAACGAGTACACCAAGCAATCAATACTCAGGACATATTCTAAGCGGAATATAGCCCTCATAGTCCCATACAGAGCTATACTCACCGATCTCGTATTTATTTCTACGCATTTAGGAAAACAAAAGACTAGTTAAATTTTCAACATTGATATATTCCTCAAATGATCATTTTCGAAGCAATTCTTGAATCTTCAGTCAATTTTCAACACTTCCATCTTATATCTGAAGAGAGTGCGATTCGATGGTTCCTGGGCAAACATCTACGAATTTTAAATATTTTTTATTTTATTTTCAGAACTTTGTGTTTAAAATATCAAACTTCACTGTGAATTCCGACTTTCTCCCTCCATATTCCCCAGAGTGCGCATTTAAGACCATTTCCAAAATACATGTCGGAAGGCTTCAAGGACTGAGTATAGAGCTAACAGGTAGGGTCAGTCACAAAAGAATCAAGACTAATGGCCGCAGAACCTCCATAAATACCTAACAAGGCTACTAAACTAAGTAAGGAACTGCTTTCGAAGTCAGTAACGCGAAGTTGTACTCCTGGGTTAACAGCCTTCCCAGCATACTAAAACATATCTAATAAACCTTATAATTACTACACAATCATGAAAGCAGCAAAAAATAAATATAAATGAGAAGCTCTGTTCAAAAATTTTCTTTCTGGAGATTTTAGTTGTTTTAGTTCGTTTATCGTGGCTGATGAACTGTGATTGTTTTGTAGGTCAGAGAATTGCACAAATATTTAGGTACAAAGCGGGAAATACACGATACATGTGCTTTCAACATTGCAGGGAAATCGCGGAAGGGGAAAACCTCGTCTAAGGTGGCGCAATCAAGTGGATGAAGACCTCAACCGACTTGGAGTGCGAAGCTGGAGAGAGCTCGCCCGAAATCGAAGTCGTTATAGAAGGATGTTGGTTGAGGCCCAGGTTCACCCCGAACTGTAATGCCCACCTAAGTAAGTAAGTAAGAGCTAGTCACATCATACTCGACTTCTTAAAATTATCAGGAGTAGGTACCTTCCAATAAGTAGATGCTGCGAGTTGGTGTTCCAGTGACAATAATGAGAAATCTGAAATTGTTCACAGCTATAGACTACACTTCTGGGATGCCGCACTATAAAAGTTTTAATTATGACTGGAATGGCAAAAGGAGAAAACATTTTGATTCGTATTGCTTTAATTCCCACTGATTTATCATTTTTATTGAAAAAAGTGCAGTTACCTCTAAAAACTGAAATCAGTATTTGATGTTAGTATAAATAAAGATCGGACGCTTTAAGTTACAGGTGTTCGTTTGGAAAAACAAAAATCCCATGGCAACTCTATACGTGTATCACACCCATGTATCACGTGTGTCAAAACCAATTTATTTGGCAAAAGATGGGAAACGTAAGAAAGTCGCGAGGTGTGTAAAATGTGCTTTAATAAAGTAGATAGTGTAACAATAGGTTATTTTAATTTATGTATGTGTTTTATTTACATGAAAAAGCCTAAAAACTTAAAAGTGCTGCCGAAAGTCCCTATTCCATGCGGACGAAGTCGCGGTTACAGGTAGCCAAGAAATAAAAATAATTATTTAAATGATAAGAAATTACTTAATTTTGCACAACAAATACCCGGAGTAATTCTTCTTTTATTCAAAATATTTATTTTCCTTGGCGTTGTCCTGGGTGCATAACCTATTGTTATATACGTTGTGGAAGGAAAATCCTAACTTATATTGTAAATGTGAAAGTCATTCTGTCTGTCCGGCTTTCTGTGTTACCGTCTGCCCAAACTACTGAACTGATTTAAATGAAATTTTGTATAAAAATTGTTCAGAACCTGAGGAAGGACATAGGGTATTTTTTCCCTATATTCCCACGGGAACGGGAACTTTGGCACTACAGCACCGATTTCAAAATCCTTCCACCGATGGAATGCTCCATAATCCCCGAGCAACATAAACTTTTACTCATCCCCATATTCCTTACGGGAACGGTCACCATGTTTTCACGGGAACGGGAGTCTTTACTAATATTTTAAGTCCGAAGTTAAATCTGTCTGTCTATTTCTCTTTGTTACCATTAACCGCCTAAGCTATTGAACATATTTATATGAATTTTGGTACAGAGACAGTCTAGAACCTGAGGATGGACATATATGTTATGCAATATGATTTATCCCTGTATTCCCATGGGAACGGGAACTTGGAAAATACAGCACCCATTTTCAAAAATGTCCACCGTAAGAATACTACACTATTCCCGAGTAATACAAACTTTATTCCCACGGGAATGGAAGACTTTTTTATTTCGCAAAAGATGGAAAAAATATGATTGTCGTGTGCAAACATATACTTAATAAAATAATATAAGTATAGGTTACTATAAATGCATGAATGCCACGCGGACGAGGTCCCGGGCACAGGTAGTCAATATATCAGTGGCGGATTAAGGCTTATTGCTGCCCTAGGCCCTGTCTGAAACGCCGCCCTTTTTGATCAACAAAATTCTATATATTTCGAATCACAATTGTTATTAAAATATAGCTTTTATTTTTTACACGACTCGTCATGCGAATCATTATAGAGTGCTCTAGTTTTTATTCAAATATAATTATTAAATAATACAAAATTTTTTTTATTAAACTCTAGCTAGCCTAACAGATATATATAACCATTTTTTTTCAAATTAATGTATTGCCTTGTTTGTAAATCTCTTCTCCTGACTTTTGTCCGAGTAAAAGCATCAACTATGTCATCATTATCAATTTCTCGAACTAGTTGAGCTTTATTAGATAATAATTCTAAAGCATTAAGTCTATCTTGACCCATACTTGCGGGTAAATAAGATTGAACCCTTTTTAAAGTAGAAAATGATCTTTCTCCTGAATAATTTGAAGCGGGAATACTCAAAAAGTACGCAGAGTACATTCAGATAAACATCTCGAAGATTTCGAGAATGCATGACGTTGTGTATTTCTTGTGCGGAGCGTACATCTTCCGTATTTGCTAGGGATAGGGATACTTTTTAACTAATTTATTCGCAAGATTTTTCAGTTCAATCGTATTGTAACGTGCGCTTAGTTCGCAATATAAAACTTCACTTTTCAATTTATTTCAACCACTTTTATTCTTTATTCATTATTCTTTATTACTTTATTCGATCTCAACTCGACTTTTGGACTATCACTTGTAGACAATTTACTCTTCACTTTATCACTCTATAATCAAAACTGCCCTCTGGTTGCCTCGGGCGGGCTATTTATATCGAATGACATTTCATCTAGAACTCTCCAGTAACTTCCACATAGTCTTTACTCTCCACTTTTTTGGCTGTCAAACATTTTCTCTCCTTGAATATTTCTACACTTACACTAGTGTTGGCGCTTGTGTTTTCGGTTGAACGTTTTCGATTAGGAAATTGGTATTAAATGTTGGGTTCACGTTACAGTATCTATGTCAGGTAAATTATCAAAAATATTAAAATTTTCGTAAAGTTTTTGATAAGCACTTTTACGTCCGGCCAATTGAACGATTAAAGTATCTAAAATTCGGTAATACACATTGGTGCGAACAGTTTCGTGACCAGATGAAGGTATTGTATCATTCAATTTTACTAGTTCTCTTGGTTTCATAACGATAATAATTAACATCAACTCCATACAGTGATTTTGCTTTTTTTTTCATATTTAGAGTATTGTTTGTCCCTCATATGTTGAAGAAATAATGCCAAAGAACCATGAATTTTTACCACAGATGATCCGCTTGAGATTCTTGAAGCTCCTTACTTGCAGCACTGAAACGATCTTAAATAACAATATGAACTATGACCAAAATTGCCGTTTCTAGATGCTGTAATTTTCGTTGTAATCATGTAGCTTCAGATCACGTATTTCTTATGGAAATGCTACCGGTCGTAGACAAGTTTGAGACGTCTACTTTTTAAACGGCAGTAGTAAAACTGAAATAATTACTGTTACTCGCTAACAGACACAAAACGCTTATTAATTCTATACGTTAAAGTCAAACTTTGTCAATACCTGCTACGTGCTACGCATAGCGCTCTTACTTTTTGTAAACATGTGTAACACACTCACCCCATCGACGGAACTCATTCTCAATCACATACAAAATACTTTCACTCTACTTGAGTCGTTGCAATGACGATTATAAAGTTAAAAACCTGAATTCAAAATCAAATATTGATTTTTTTTTTATTTATACTTATGACTTATGATAATAACACTTTATATAGATGTAACTATATTACACAGATCACTTTAATATTAATCCCTTCCAATTTCTGGATTAAGATAAAATTTAAATTTTCTTTTTTTTCGACTAATTTTCATTTTTTTAAAAGTTTTCATCAAACACCGAATTTAAATTGAAAAATCTGGAAACCGGTTGACCCTACAACTTCCCGCTATTTCCAGTTCCAAGTGATCGGAAACATCCCTCAAAGTTATTGAGGTCTTCGAGCTCAAAAGAACGACTTCCCTTTTTTTGAAATCTTCGAGCTAAAAATATTTATTTTCCGAACTCTTTGAGCTCGGAATCCTTATATATATAAAATTTCGCTGTCACAATGTTAGTTACCGTACTCCTCCGAAACGGCTTTACCGATTTTTACCAAATTTTATATGTGTATTCAGTAGGTCTGAGAATCGGCTACTAATTATTTTTCATACCTCCAAGTGATAATAGCCATCTACCCTTAACATTGTTTCTTTAATTTACACTGTGGCACGAGAATTTTATATTTTAGATTTTACAGTCTCATATTTATCAATTTAATTTGCTTAAAAATAAATTCTTAAATAATATCCATCTAAAACTACACTCACTGCATTTTTTAACTGTGTAACAGTACGGATGATTTTTGTGCCTTTGCAAGAACATTACTCTATTCACAAGTACCACGCTATTTCACATGGGCTCAAACAAAAAAATGGATGCCCCGCAAGCAAGGCTCACCAGTTGATTCATGTCTCAATTTATTTGAATCGAATGCTTTAGGGCGATTATTTGCAGTCAGTCTAAGACACACTGAGTGTTTTTATCTTCGACTGTTGTTGGTTAATGTTACTGGCCCATTATCATTTCAAGATATACGTAAAGTACAACAATATCCAACATATATAAAGATACATGCCTTGCACTCGGCTTGCTGGAAGACGATAACCAGTGGGAGCGTATGTTTGCTTGAAGCTGCATTGAACTATACAGCAATACAACACTATAGCAATACTTTTTGCTATAGTGTTGACTACATGATTCCATGACTGATGATATATTTCATAAGCATTGTACACGGTGCAACGATCTAACGATAACATTCAGCGACACTATGTACAATGAAGCATTGATTGCTTTTGAGGATCTTTGTGTATATTCCTCTCAATAAAACACAAAACACGGTACGAATTTTGGTTGTGTGAAAAAATATATAAAAAAACACACAATTTATTATCTCCGGTTTAAAGAAAGAAATACAACATGACTTGCCTATCCTGGTGGACAGAACAAGACTAAAAAACTACCCTTGTCTCTTATTCTTAAGTATATAATTCAAAGAGAGACATAAATAACTACTGCGTAATTCTATGACTCTTCAAAACACGAATGGTTTGAGTTGCCATTCGTAACAGTCCCAGCTAAAAACCTTTGTTTTTATACTCCTGTATCTTAATTGATGATCTCCTGATCGGTGGTCTTCTAGCTGAGTGTCTCCTGACTAACCGGTAAGATGCAGATTTTTTTGAACTGGACGGCTCAGTTAGTTAGTGGTCGTCGTGACAATGACATTCCTCAAGAGGTTATCCTTTCCTGGAAGCAGCTCGCATATTCGGTCCATCTCCATTCGGACTCTCCATTTTGTCCGCTCCTGTAGTCTGATGGCCATCACTCCCAGAAATGCTGGACCAATTGACTTCCTTCCTTCCAAAGTTTAACTCCTGTCTTCTTTGACCTTCCGTCAAATCTGAAAGAAAAAGATAAAATTAATGGTTCACCTACCAAAAAATGTCCCGGCGTCAGCGTCTGAACGTCCGAAAGATCGTCTCTCATAGGTACAGAGGACGAGAATTGAGGATAGCCTCTATCTACGTGAGTAATGTTCCAAACTCCTCATAGGGCAACGTCGTTTGCCCCACTATTCTTCTCAGATGAAACTTCATCGATTTGACAGCCACTCCGTGTATTTTAGATGTAAATGATGTACTGCTTCTTCATCTGAAAATATGCTTAAGACCTTAGTTAGTTCTTTTGAAGCTCCAACGAAACCAGTTCCGTTGTCGCTAAACATTTTTTCACATCCACCCCTCCTGGCGATAAACCTTTTAAAACAAGCATTAAAGTCCATTGAGGACAAATCTGATACAAATGTCAATATGAACTATCCTGGTTCTGAGACAAACAAATATTGCCACCCAACACTTTCTCCTATTTCTATTTTCAATCGCGCTTGACACCTTTCATTCAAAGGGACCCGCGTAATCCACTCCTGTGGTCAAAAACTGGTTTCCCAACCTGGGCATCTATCGAATGGTAGCCCCGCCATCAGCTGCCCTTCCATCTTTGCGTTCAAACGCACGCAAACTACACATTTATGAATGTGATTTCGTAGTCCACTACGTAATTTCGGTATTCAATGTAATTGTCTAATAAATTGCATTATTACTTGGACACCTCCATGCTCCGCTGAGAATAATCAATTAGGCAGACGACAACGCCATTGCCAACTTAAATTATTTTTATACCATAAAGTTTTTTTAAAAATCAAAAATGTTGGAAATTATTGCTCTGTAAAACTGAAGATAAATAAAAGGTAATTTAAAATACACTAAAATATAAATATATAAATATTGATAATCAATTACCAACTTTGATAGATAATCTTGATCAATTTGCAATGATTACTGAATGTTTCATCTCGTAATCGAATTCCGACCTACCTAATCTTCCCCCTAACATCAGCATCCTTGCTCATCCATTATAGTTTGTAAGCCTATCAACCAGCTTTTATCTGACAAACGCCTTCCAGGATTTAAAGCCGTAATTTTCAGGCTATAGTATTCCTATTGATTTTTCTTGATCCAATATATCATAGCTGTCGCTTGTTCCGTTAAAGTAAGTGGCGACACTTCGGTTCGATCCTTCCTCTTTTAAATCTCCTCTCTATTCCTTTAGAGTTTTTGTTTCGTTCCTTTCTCTGTTTAATCCAGTTTACCACATATCTCCCAACATAATTGAGAATGTTAACTTTTCTCTCTAATTGATCTCTGTATTCCAGTATTGATACACTAGAGTGACTACTGTTAAGTCTTGTGTATACTATTTCCTCTAAAGATGAGATAGAAAATATCTTTATTTCATTTCTAACCTCCTAATATAAATTACAGCACCTTATGCTGACTCTATGCTATCCGATAATCCGTGGATTTGAATCCTTGGATTCCTTGCTGTCCCCAGCCATCTGTCTATTTTAAAATATTCTAAATAAACAATAGAGTTCCATCCACCTGCTCTCCAGATACAAAAGCGGTCTACTATCCCAATCAGCTTTTAATTTTCATAACTCAAATTCTCCCAATAATTGTTAACGGAGAAATATATCCATTTGGCTCATTATAATTGTACCCCATATGACTCACAATCCTTCTGTTGTTATTTGCCATCAAATTTAGGGGTTTTGACCACAAAAGTAAATATGTCCTCATCTCGCAACCATTTCAGTTCTAAAATGGTTGTACCTTCCCCCTCTGAAAATATCAAAGATTTTTCAGGTGTAGCATCCATTGCCTTAACAACCTCTTGATTGTTTGATTTTCATTTGCGCAACTAAAATTTACAGTCTTTAAGATGCAATCGATTTTCTTTGCCAATTTGATAGCCGCTTCTGACGATGATTCTGTCACACAATCATCCATGTAAAAATCCTCTTTTATTGCTTTAGCTGCAAGTGCATATTCTTCTTCTGCCCTCCTGGCAGTCTCTATGACCGACCAGACGGCACAGAATGGTGATGCCGTTGATCCAAAAGTGACTACTATAAGCCAATACTCCTGTAATATTTGTGAAGAGTTCTCTCTCCAAAAAATTCTTTGCAAGTTTCATTGACTCCTATCCAGCCCTTCCTGACTAAACATCTATCTAAAGTCCGCCATTATAGCAACTTTATGAATACGGAACCGCATAATAGTTTCGTGTAAGTCTCTTTGAAGGGTCGCGTCGGCGACGTCGGTTCCAGCATTTGAATAATTTGTTACAAACTTGTGTCCGTTTTCCAATTTGCGTCGAAAACAATCCTATTATCTTTCGGACTACAATGATGCGGTATGTTATATACTATTTCCATTGATCTTGACCTTTCCGTGGCTAAAACAAGATGTCCGATTCGCAAACTATCCCTCATTTTGTCAACATAAATTTCTTTTATCTCCTGATTTTTAACAAGACGTATTTCTAAATACAAAAAGTGTCTTAAAGCAATTTCCCAGAACTTCCTAGCTCTCAGATTCTTTCTCTCAACGGAATTTGTACGACAAATCTTCCTGATTCATCCCGTTTGAAAGTATTTTTGGAAAGGTTTTCAACTAAAGTTTTTTCTTCGGTCCATTGTGGACATGTATTTATTTGGTTCTGTTCCAACAGTCTTTCCTTGAGTTTATCCAGTTGCTCTCCTCTTTATATTGGATACATGATATGACTGTCGAGTCAAATCATTCACCTGATCCGTTTTAGTTGCAAATATTATAACCCCTACCTAAGTTTGTATTAACGTTACACCCCTCATATCCCTCAATATAACTAACTATACCGCCTTTGCAAAAAATTCCACCTCCAATATTAAATAAATCGGATCTGGTTTCCAAATTTCTGGATCCGCCCAGGGAATGTCGGTTGGATTATGAACCAACTCGGGATCTAAAATTCAGGATGGTATAGTTAGTTCTCAGTTACAATGTTTGGGTAAAACCCAAAAAAATTCCTTCCAGGTCCTCATGTCCTTGTGAGTTATACGAAGAAAATATCTTTAGTTTAATCCTTTTCGTTATTTTAAAAAGGCGCCCCGCTGATACCTACAGCCTTCCTGCTAGTGGACAACGTTGAGAGCTTGTACTCCTCTGTACTATCCTATGACTTAAAATAATTGGTTCTGACCTAGTATCGAAAAAACCTCTTATTGGGTCATATCTCACTCCCTCTACCTCAAAACCTACTGCAACAGTTGCCATAATACTAAGCTATATACCAATTGTACCTAAAGGATGGAAAAGAAATGATAAAAATAAAAATTGAAAAGTATGAATAATTTTCAATGTAATAAAAATAAATGATGATTTCCAAATTTCAACCTCCGTAGATCTTCCTTTTCCGAGGTTAGCTTAAATTTTGTCTTCCGGTTCTGCTCCTTGCATCCTGCGTTTTATATATATCTTTCGATGAGTCAGGGTCTCCTTTTGCCCTGCACACGTTGTCTACTCTACCTTGCTCAATCAGTAGAGCCAGAATGTTGCTCGTTTGCTGCTTACTTGAACACAGAATGATGTTGTGGTTTGGAGCCTTCCGGCATTGCTCGTTCCTGCAAGCGGTGCATCGTTCTTTGCGATTGCGCTTTTCAAAGAATTAAAACAGATGTTATGTCGTAACACAAATTCCCTCCTTGCAATATAATACAGGGCACTGAACTTCTCTCCATTTTAATAATGATCCGTCAAACTTCATCCACGTATTTTTAATATTAAATGTCGTGCTGCTGTACAGGAAGCGTCAGGCTGACATTAATTTTATTTTTCGGGTCCTTAATTCCCTTAGCTGTTTTTTCTTTGAAAAGTTAATTGTCCTTCTCCCAATTTTGTAGGAGTCTATCCGTTCGAATCAGTAGCCCCTCCTGAGACACTGAAATCAAATCCTCTGATCAGCAAATGTCACCGATCTTTTAATTGCCCGTTGAAGCGTCGTCGTAGATTCATGTTGAAGCGTCGTGTAGATTCATGTTGAAAGAAAACGCAAAAAAAATTTTCTTTTGCTCAATTAATGCTAGCGATCATGGCATCTCTGTGTGCGCGCTAAACATCTATCCACTCCTAGTTCTCTGGGAAAATTTCCTTATCCTTCCTAGAATATTATTTTTTGTTTCCAAACATGTTTTCAAATTTAATTCTTCCTAGTATATCTTCCTAGTTCCTATTTATATTTATAAATATTCTTTATAACCCTCCTTGTGAAATCTCTCTATTCGATTTGCTAATATATGTATAAATATTTTCCTCTGTGTTTATGGACATTTCTCTTCCTAGCTGAATTTCCTTTGGTTTGCTTATCATATTTTCCCAGTGCTAATGAACACCTCTCTGCCGCCTAGCGCCTAGCCACAATTCATTCATTCTTTTGCGAATAAATTTTTCACTGTGTTTCACTATCTTCTTAGCAATTAATATTATATTGGTTTGTGAGTATATTTTTCACTGTGTATGTGAACACTGCCTAGCTTCCTAGCAATTAATATATAGGTATTCGTTTGAGAATAAATTTTATACTGTGTTTATGAACACTATTTTCCTAGTCTCCTAGCCCTTGATCATATATTCGTATGAGAATATATTTTTCCACTGTGTATAGACAGAGACACAGAATATCTCAGCTTCCTAGCAATTGATATTTGTATGTATATTCGTCTGTGAATATATTTTCCCACTGTGTCTATCTCCTCGATTGTTAACTGGCGTGCAATATGAGTGTGTGTAAAAGAGAAAAAAACGAGTTTGAATTTGAACACAATACATTCCTACTCTCTTGTCCTCAAGAGAAAAAGGAATAATTTAAAGTTATTTTGTCTTCAAAAAAACCATATATCCATTTACTCTTTTCCGCAAAAGAAAGGAGAAAAACGTTAAGATATCTTGTCCTCAAGATGAAGGAAATCTCTTATCTTTGCGATTTTTACTTGATCTCCGGGAAACTTGAAATCCATTATTTTCATTTAAATAAATTTTCTATTCTTCCCAGAACATACAAGCTGAATGAGCTGTTATGACAACTAGAGTTCAACCTGAACACTTTTCCTTTTCCTTCCTACCTACATACACATACTAAATAGTTGTCATATTTCTCCTGAATTTTTTCTCCCGCCGTCCTCGGCAATTCTCATTTATTTACTTATTTCCTCCTGGAAATGTTATGACTTGTCCCCAAGAAATTAAATTTTTGCTTTGTGCTAGCGGTCATGGCACCATATGTAAATGCTCGCACGTAACACTTTCTTCCTTTTCTAGCGCTAGAACTTCCATTTCTAATCCTTTAGAATATTCCTTAATTGTTCCTAGAGTATGTGTATGTTATGTGATCGACGCGTCACTGTACTCGCCCTGATCATCACATTTTACCCAAAAAATTGTTTTTAAAATAAAATTCAATTCAAGCACTTCCTAGTGTGATCTTGATATCCAAAGATTATTTTTCACGCACTTCCTATCTTAACCCTACAAACTACAATCTCACACCACTCAATTAATGCACGTAATATTTTGTTCACTTTTTCTCTTCTTTTTCCCATGTATGTACCTACTTTTGAATTTACCCCTTTTTTCCTGTTGAACAACACTGTGTTCGCAATGTAGCTCCGCTGAGTACATAAAAAAAAAACTGCATATTGAGACGCTACGCTGTGGTAATGAATATAGAAATGAATACCAATATACATATATGGATAACTACCTAGCGAGGTGTGGTGGTTGCAAATCACCGAAAAGTTTATCTATTTTATCAAATACATATTCAATTATTGATGTTATTAATAGTTAATGTTTCATTTTTGATCACAATTTAGAATTAAATGAATATTATTGTTAGAGTTTTTTACCACTTATAAACCATCAGTCTGCGTGATTCCATTTGTTTTGCTCCTGCGTAGATGCAGATTTCTTTGTTGAATTCCATTCTCGTAGGTACCTCCTGGCGCTAGTTCCATTTATTAATTACACTTTTCACTCCGATTTTTTTTTTTTTTTAAACACTACCGACTCAAAGGACCATAATGTATATTCCTCTCAATAAAACACAAAACACGGTACGAATTTTGGTTGTGTGAAAAAATATATAAAAAAACACACAATTTATTATCTCCGGTTTAAAGAAAGAAATACAACATGACTTGCCTATCCTGGTGGACAGAACAAGACTAAAAAACTACCCTTGTCTCTTATTCTTAAGTATATAATTCAAAGAGAGACATAAATAACTACTGCGTAATTCTATGACTCTTCAAAACACGAATGGTTTGAGTTGCCATTCGTAACACTTTGCATTGTCATTACCAAGTTATCACTCACTCATTTCGGTATGAATTCGTCAAATCGACCTGCATCTGATTTAATTAACACTGAAATGAATCGTGAACTGCAGTACAACACTGTAGAAATGGCAGCGATTGTTACTCGCAATGTTCCACATTGATCGCATTTTACTCGCAGTTTAAGCATGACAAGGTGGGTTCTTCTTTTTGGATGCACCGGGTGGAACTGGCAAAACATTCCACGCAGCGTGTAACATTAAAAAACAATCGTCCATAGCCACCGTGCTAAAACAGGCGCAGGGGCATAAGACCCAGGGAACTTACCCCCAATCCCCAATCATAAAAAGTGGGACTTATTACCCATTCTGGTGGGTCGTAAGGCCCAAACAAAAATGATGGGGGCTATGTCCCACTACATGAAAATGACAATATTATACATAATTTTAAACCATTTTAAGAAGAAAAATGTCGATTCCATTTCGATTCGATTACCCGATCTAGCTACCAAAAACAATTTGACAGGCATACCATCTTAGAATAAAAGTTCAGATATATTATTTTTTAGTTCCAAAGATAGTGGAGCTAATTGAAAACCAATAGCCTCAATCGGAAAAGCATATTTTGGTTGACAGGACTTTTAGTGTACCACCCTATCATGCGGAAGTAAGCAAAAAATTATCATAAAAGTATGTACATTGCTCATGCCGAACACGTAAGTGCAAAATTAGATGATAAATGAGACACGTGATCTTAAGGTTTTCATTTTAATAAAATTCTCTAAACTAGAATTGTGTTAGTTCTTATGCTAGTTTCTGTTTGGTTTTTAATTCTCAAGAAAGTCAAATTGTATTGAATTGGAAACAACTAGAATATTATCTTTTCTTATTTCACAAAAAAACTATCGGAGAAAACAGAATAACAAAATTATAGCCATTTAAAATTTTATATTATAAACAAATAGAATTTGAGTTTTTTTTTTTAAGATTTAAAAACAAACAGAAACATATATTTATTTGTACTTGCATATGCAAATAAAGTTTTAGAGAATTGGATTAAATTAAAGCCCAAAAATCGTTGATTGGGGCTAGGTTCCCTGGGTCTTATGCCCCTGTGCCGCTAAAACAGTGTAAAATTATCATCTGGGATAAATGTACTATGGCACACAAACATTCAATTGAGGCGTTAAACAGGACATTGAAAGATATTTTAAAAACAACGACAAACTACGGCGGTACTCTGGTGGTGCTTTCATGTGATTTCAGACAAACACTTCCCGTCATTCCACGTTCAACATACGCTGATGAGATCAACGCTTGCTTAAAATATTCTCCATTGTGGCGTCAGGTTGAAAAAGTACAGCTGAAAGTAAACATGCGCGTTCAAATGCTTCAAAATCCATCCGCTGAAATATTCTCAAAACAACTTTTAGATATCGATGATGGAAAAGTTGCTAAAGATGAAACTGGATCCGTAAAATTACCGACCGATTTCTGTACAATCGCTGATTCGCAAAATACTGTCATTAAACATAAATTTCTTATAATAAGTAAGTTCCTTTTTGTCTACACTAGAATTTATCTAGAAACTAGAAATAGTTTACAGGCAAAACAACGTTTGACGGGTCAGCTAGTATAATTGTAAATTTTGAGTAAAAAACATGAGACTTATTCAAAGCGATATTTTGTAAAACTTTGAATTCCGCTTGGCGGCATTCAGCGCAATTTTTAATGCACAATCGATATCTCAATCGGTTGATTCGTCCTTGAGATATCGTGCAACATAATTATTGCTTACACGCACATACACGGCGGGACGTCACACTGAAACTACTCAAAATAGCTTCCGAAGACCTCAAAATGTGAAAATCCGATTAGAACTCGATTTTGAAATTTTCAAAGAAAAAGCGAGAATAAGTTAAGATCCAGTAATTAATTTCAAAGGCTTAATATATGTAAGAGTAATCTCACCAAAGATACAGAAGTGAAAAAATATTTAGCTATTCGCAAAAAGCTTATCAATTTGATTGTTTCTTTATGTGATAATTAGATTATAATTTATTCCATCAAAATATTAATGACACACCCTCAAATTGAAAAGTCAATGAAAAAATAAATTATATTATAGTCCATAAAAAATTTTTAATAAATTAAAAAAAAAAACAAAAAAAACAGAGCTAATTTAAAAATTAATTTTTGGTATATTTCTACGGTTCTTAAATTTTAACGTTCTGAAAATTGTGCCGCCCCGCCCCCCAAATCCGCCCTTGGCCCGGGCCTCACGGGCCTATGTGTTAATCCATCACTGCAATATATACATCTTGAATCTTGAACGTTTCAATTGAGGATAATTAATTATTATAAACAAAAACCTTGGAATACAAACTGAATTAAGGATTTACCACAATTGCACCTACGATCGTTTTAATTTGAACATACTGAGCATTGCAATGTGAAAATTAAGTACCTAGGTTTGTTTCAAAGCGTTTTACGGGTGCGCACCAAACAAAAAACAAGTAAAAGAGAACTGAAGGCTTAAAATGGGCGCTAAACGAAAGTGACCGATATCCTGCTAAATGAATGAAAACGGCAGCAGCGCCACGCCAACCAATAACTAACTACCTACTTAGTTTTTTTTTTTTATTACGAACACGAAGGCTACTTGAGAGTTGAGAACAAAGATACAAACTTTATTTGAACCGATTGCACCCAAACTCACTCCATTTTGCTTGTGTATTTGCGTGTATTTTTTTAACGCCCAAACAAACCTGACTGTACTTTTTTCCAGTTGTTGACTGTTTTTATACCTCAATGCATAGAAGGAAATAATTGAAAACTAACTCGCGCGTAAAATACGTTGGCTCTTTCAGATGAACGCACAATTATGAAGATAAGACCTCCACAATAACAAGGTACGCATTACCAATTCAATCAAGTAGTCAAAAACCAAAATTATTATTTGACATGGAAGTACTACGAGCAAAGTACACCTTATTATTTAAAGTGAACATCAGTCTATTTTCAATTAAGAATTTCAAACGATCTTTTCACTGCAGCTACTCTTCGTTTGTCACCTTTTTAATGTTGATAAATACAACAACATTTGGATATGTGAGTTTTTTTTTTCAAAAAAATTGTGAAGCTTAAAGAAACAAAAATATATTTTTAGCGAGGCTACAATCTGGTGATGGAAAGCTTCAAGTGCATTCCGTCTAACAATTTCATCAAAAGTATATCTTGTAACATTGACAAATCAGGTGTTATGAGTGCTAACTTCGACTTGCAAAAAGAATTAGACAATCTCCGGCTTGACACCCAATTGAACATAAAACAGAAAATGAGCAAACTAAATATTTATACAACTTGAAGGGAATACGGCTTTGTGAAATGTTTGACGAACCTGTTTTGAGCCCCATTTTGAAGATAGCAAAGTACATGGTGAAGAAATATTGTAATTTGCCTAAAAGGTGTCCCGTTCCATCGGTAAATGTTTGTCAGCAAACCAATCGTATTGTCTCACTGCCCTTTTGGCAAATAAGGTCGATAGCTACCAACAGGGCGAATGTGGTGGATATTAGTTTGAAACATTGTGAGTTTCTATCCGAATTAAAGCTTTTGAGCTGCACAGTGCTATATATAGTGTCTTATTTTAGAAGCTTATGGTCACAAAGTACCTTTCCTAGCAAATTACTTGATCTTTGTTTTCCCTTCAGAAGCGCTTACTATACGAATTCCTAAAGTAGGTCTAAATTTCGGTCTTACAAACCAAACCACATTCGCCTTGTGATCTTCACAACTAGTCTCTTTTTACGAAAGTACAGACAGATTCTCATCACATATCTGTGAGCTCATGTTAACATTAACTAAATTCCTTTTTTTTAGAGTTTTGTGTTTAAATTGTCCAACGGCACTGTGAATACCGATTATCTGCCACCTTATGCACCGGAGTGTACATTTAACACCAAGTTTATATCGGCAATATTCAAATAGCGGCCTTAGAACTATTAGGCAGGATTGTTCATAAAAAAGTAAGAAATAAGGGCCGCAAAACCTCTAAAACCTCTTGAAAAAGCTAAAAATTAATGCCAGTGTGGCAAAACAAACTTCTTATCAGATACTGTATGTGAATCAGAAGATATTGTAAAGTTTGACTGAGCTTGAAAAATAAAACTTAAATCTAAGCTTTTTAGTTGTACTTTTTATTTTGTGCAAGCAACATAGTTCAAACACAATCTCCAATTTGACCACCTTCCAGCATTTATTTCAAATTCGCATCCAAGTAGAAATTTTAGTTCATTCTAAGCTCTAATAGCGTTTAGAAAGCTGAGTTATTTGGCTGCACTAAATTATTTTGGTGATATAAGCTCCATCAAAGCCGAAGCAACACTTACTAACAACAATTTCTCAAATTTGAGAGCTAGAATTGTTGCATAGGTTTTTCAATAATAGCGCTACAAAATTTTTTTGTTTAAATAAAACAAAAACGGTTTTGGATATCAATAAACTTTTTTATTCCCGTGAAAGAACGTTTATCAATACCATTATGTATGGAAATCATTTTCCTTTGAATGGCCACCACGGGCGCGCTTGGAGAAGTCCAGACGCTGAACCCAATTTTCGACGGTTTTTAAGCATAGATCGGCCGATACTGCAACAACTTCACGTTCGATATTCGGACGAAGTTCATCAATCGGCGCTGGCTTATTGGCATAGACCATAGACTTGACGTAGCCCAACAGAAAATAGTCTAACGGCGTCAAATCGCACGACCGAGGCGGCCAAGCGACTGGTTTCCAATAAATTGATTGTGACATTCGCTGTGTGGCTTGTTGCGCCGTCCTGTTGGAACCACATATCCTCCTAATCCATATCTTTCAATTGGGGCCAAAAATATTCGGTTATCATTGAAGGGTAGCGATCCCCATTCACAGTAACGTGCCGATCTTGATCATCACGGAAAAAGTACGGCCCAATGACTCCGCTGGCCCATAAACCTCACCAAACCGTAATTTTTTCGGGATGCAATGCTGACCCATGGAGTACCTACGTGTGGATTGCTGTCTGACCAATACCGCATATTTTGTTTATTGACAAAGCCATATTCAACCAGAAATGAGCCTAATCGCTAATTCGACGTAGTGCTCTTAACGTTGAGGCCACCGACTCCGAACTTCGGAACTTCGGAAGTAAATTTTAATAATTTAGACTCATTGTTGCTCCTTATTTCTTTTCATCATAAAATAGCAAACCTTACTGAAGAGACATTTTAAAAGAGCGGCAAGAAATATGGTGTCGTTTGTAGTCTTTGGTGTTCTACTTTTGTAGCGTCCCTGTTGAAAAACCCTTTATATGCTGTCACCAAACAAGGACACAGAACATCGACGAGTTGGACCAAACGTCACAAGAGACAGACATATCTTCGAGGAAGTTCAGGAATTCGTCTACCTAGGATCCCCTGTAGACATGGAAAAAACATCAGTGCGGAGATCAAACGGAGAATAACTCTTGCCAACCGTTGCTTCTTTGGGTTAAGAAGGCAATTGAGAAACAAAACTCTCTCCAGAAAAACCAAGGTAACCATGTATAAGACCTTGATCATCCCAGTTCTGCTTTACGGCGCGGAAGCATGGACCTTATCGAAAGCGGATGAGGAAACCCTTGGTCGTTTCGAAAGAAAAATTCTCCGAATGATCTTTGGTCCCGTATGCGAAGACAATGTGTGGAGAAGAAGATACAACAACTAGCTGTATGAGCTGTACTGCGACATGGGTATAGCTTAAAGAGTACGCATCGCGTGACTGCGATGGCTGGGCCATGTACAAAAGATGGACCCTCCCACTGGACGCGTTTTCGAAAGCATTTTTCAGGGAAATCGCGGAAGGGGAATACCTCGTCTTAGGTGGCACAATCAAGTGGAAGAAGACCTCAACCGACTTAGAGCCCAAAACTGGAGAGAGCTTGTCCGAAATCGAAGTTGTGGGCAAAAGATGTTAATTAATGCTCATGTTCAACCCAACTGTAATGCCCACCTAAGTATGTAAGTCGTATCGCAATAATAGTTCTGTAAAACAAATTATTCATCAAAGCTTTCCAACGATAGTTCAGTTGGTCGATGGAAAATTATATTGAGCAGCCTACTTTCCAAATGCCAATCGCTTGACTCAAGCGATATTAATCAACTTCCTGAGAAGTGTTGAGCCTTAAACTTCTACCATGCACAGGATTTAAAAAGAAAATTTCTTTCATCCCCAAAGATGTAATGATGTAGTAAGGTATCAGGACGCCTTGAACCGCCAAAAAACTTGAAGACAATAAATCCAATGCTCCAGTCAGAAATTCTTTGTAGAGTGAAGAGTTTTTCAAAAGAACCATGTCAGAAGCTCTTCCATTACCACCTTCATCGATATAAATATATCAGCTTTACGAAACCACCACAACCAGAAGAACTACCCTAACCTTTTGTAGTTGAATCCTTAATTCGGTGGCACCTTAATGCCAATGGGGTTTCCAGCAACGGATCCGTACATATGTGGGATTTCTCTTCTTTTTACTTTAAGCATTTCTTAAAGCTTAACGCTTATGTATAGATACGTTTAGACTCCCCGCTTTTCTAATGCAAACGTTTTAGCCACAACGCCACAAGACTTCTACAATGCCATTTTTTCCCCGAAGATTTCTACTTCAGTTTTTGGCTTTGAAGAACTTCATTGATTTACTTTCGCTTGAAGAATCAGCTGCACTGAACCAAAAATGGTTGTCATATTGATGAATTTGTTCATCATATTGATGAAAAAAGTTGTTATTTTTCAGCCAACGACCGCGATCATCAATATGATGATTTAGAAAACCGCTGTCATCACATTGACAACCGCGTTCATCGTATTGACTACTGCTATTATGATCATACTGAACCCTGTGGTCATCATATTGACTACCGAGATTGTCAATATGATTATTGTGGTTGTCAATATGATTATTGTGGTTGTCAAAAGCATGATCGCAGTTTTCAATAAGATTATCCTGATCATCGATATGATGATCGCAGTTGTCAATGAGAATATTGTGGTTGTCAATAAAATGATTGTAGTTGTCAATATGATTATTTTGGTGATGATCGCAGTTTTCAATACTATTATTCCGATCATCGATATGATGATCATCCTATTGACAACCACAGTAATCATATTCACAACCACAATATTCTCTAAAAAATGAGTTAAACTTTCCACTCCTCATTTCTTAGCAAACAAATACTTACTATTCAGCACTTTAATTGAACCATTTAATGAACTTCCCTCCTGAAATGCAACCGAATTTAATTATAAAAATACATTAAACATTATATATGTGTTTAGATATATATTTATTTAGAAAAAAATTAATTATTTAGCGCATCAAGCAGTGGGTACAATTTTTGTGGTAAAGCTTTTCTGGCTTTTTCCATTTAAAAAAAAATGTATAAATTGCCACACGTTCTCACAAGCTGGTGGGTAATATATGTAATGTATAAAAAAAACACTTAAAACAAATGTCTACAGCACGTAAGGTATTACTAATTTTAAATTTATAGTCATCTAAATAGACTACAAACTCATCTGACCCACGCAGATGCATGATGAAAGGCTGAATGGTTTCCCCACGATCTTTCAAGAACTTTATATGGTCCTCCAATTGTTGGACACTTTCTCCCTCGAAGAGAAAAGAGATTTGCGAATCCCTAATAGTATGCCTCGAAAAGTGATACTTTTGGTCGTCGGAACGTGGTTTTTTAGTTTTTGGAACGTGTTTGGAGGGCACCAGATAGTAATGCATACTGTTAAGGATATAGCATACAAAGTCATCTAAAAGTTTGAAAAGATATGTGTGCATCACTTTGACATCATCATAGCATCATTAATGTTTTTGAGGTTATTAAAGAAATCTTATTTTATCATAAAATCAATTGAATCGATTAAAAAGCACAAAGAATGTATAAAATAATTAAAATGGATAGTAAAATGGTCCACTTACTTTTCAAAATATCATAACAATGCTCTTGATTCCAGCTTTACGCAATTCGATGTCATCTTATTGTCTTGCTCCGATGTTTCGATTGAAATTAGGTGCTTATAGAGCTATCAATGCTTTTGAAACACTTTATTTTTGATCACAAATTTATCTTCCGAAAACTTCTTCGTAGTTGATGTTGATACTAATTTTTCACTTCACTAACTTTTCACAATAGTGGTTGTTAATAATTAATTCGGTGCACACAAAATTGGTATTGCGACACTACTACCTCAACTTTTACGAATCGAATGACGCTCTTTACTCAAAATATAGATTAAAACAACATTTTTTGCCGTTGTATTTTTGTCTGGGTTTTCATATTGATGATTGCAATTTTCAATGCGAAAACTGCTAAAATGAGATCATCATATTAACAACCGCGATTGTCAATATGACAACCGCAAAGCGACGATCATCATATTGGCAACCGAAGTTGTTAATATGACAATTTTTAAGCAGACAGTTTTTGTCTTTAAATTTACCGTTTTGTTTCGGTCTTTTGCTTTATTTTGGCAACAACAACTACATGGAGGTGATCATCATATAAACAACCACGATTGTCAATATTGATTATTTTGTTCATCAATATGACAATTTTCAACCACCGATTATCAATATGACAACCAATATTTTTTTCAATGTGAGTTGGTGAGCTTCCCATTTTTTAATGATTAAACAGCTGAGTCCGTATTCAAATAACCAAACCATGCGAGGAACCTCGCAGCTCGACTTCACCCGGGGAAAGTGTTCACTTAGCACCTGCTACATCCGTCTTTCTTTTTTTCTTACAACAAAGCACGCTTTACATTGCTAGTGTAAACAGAGCAAAACCTTGTTAAAAGTTTCACACTAGTTAAGTCCTTTTGTGTAACTTTATGAGGAACCCTTTTAGTTTTTGATGTGACAACGAACTTCCATTTCCAAAAGTTTACTATGCAAAACACCATTCGAACTCCAATAAAACTCAATGAAAAGTCCGAATTAAATTTCATCACAGTTCGAATGAATTGAAGTTTTCATTCTCCTTCTCCAACTCGTCCTGTTACACAGCGTTGGCTCCAAGCACCATTCTCATTCCATTTCCTTCATACGACGAACAGTGACTTTGAAATTCAATAAACGAAAGATAAACGAAATATCGGTATATGTAGGTACATGATGTGGTAATGGTATGCCGTTGTTTTTTTTTTTTTTTTTTTGTTATTAAAACATTTTTTATATTTAAAGCGACGAACTCGTTCACATAGTGTCATGGCAATGTGGTGCTACTGTTGCTTGCACTCTGCTCATATTGTCGGTGACATATTGTGAAGGAGTTCTTTTATTATTTTACCCATCAATCGCGTTGTTTTTTGTGTTTGCGTGTGTGTGTGTGAATGGTAACAAAAGCTCGAACAGTCCCCACATATGTTGTTAAAGTCCTGCTCCTAAGAGTGGAATCTCTTCGTTTATCATCATCATTTGGTCGCTAGAAGGGAGTATAAACTTTTTTTGCTCCACGCTCAGAAGCTCGTTTCAGTCGTTTTAAATTGTAGTGTGTGAGAAAATAATAAAAAAAAAAAAAAAATGTGTGATGATTCAAAAAACGCTGCGGAGACAAATTTATTGCCAGCTGCAGTGCAATGGCAAGCTGCTGAAACGAAATACACAATGTGTGTAGGTACAGTATATCCATCATGAGTGAACATTGAGCCGGTAACAAAATGCGAATATAATTCAACGTTGATGGCATCCACCATAAGCTAAAACAGTGTTCATTTTTGTTGTTCAAGTAACAGCACCAGTCATTGGAGCATGGAGCTCGTAATGTCATCACTGTTTTAGAGTTTAGAGATGACTTGAGTTGAGGGACAGTATGTGTGAACGCTCTGGAGGAAGGAAACATGTAAGTTTAATTCGACATTTCAGGACTACTGATTGTTGTCAGGAAACGACGGACGCTACGGATGTTTTTGGTATCAGAGTCTATTGTGATGTGCTTTTTTCTCTAGAGCTGGGGTATACTCGTCGGGTCGACCATAGAAAACACGTCGGTTATGAAGGTCCAAAGCTAGTCTAATATAATACTATTAATTCTTATCTCCAATGCTGGTGATCGGTGGCTCCAACGCTGGTAGATCCTAAGTCCGATGCTGGCAAAACGGTCATTAAGTACGGGCTTTTAATGACTGGCAAACCGATAGTCAAATACTGGCATCAACAGGCAAATCCTGGCATTAACAGATTAATAGCGGGCAAGATAAAACCCAAAAGTCTTTAAAAGGCTAGTGGGGGATTTGTGCTAGGTACTCCAAGGAGACCTTGCTAAAATTGGGAATCTCTGGGCACATTACGTACCCCTGGTTTTCCTCTAGTGGAAGTAGCCTGTACTATAGATTGGTACTTTTCCAATGCCGGATGACTTTTCTCTTGATTTTAACGATTTAACGATTTTTATTGAACAAAAGATTATTAACAATTGATACTTAATTATACGCTAATTATTTATATAATGGTAAGATTTTGCTGTGCTGGCACATAAGGGGCCTAAAAATTGTCAGATATTTGGATTATGAATAAATCTTAAGTAAATAATTATTATAGAATAGAATAGAATGTTTGTATTTAATAACTGTAGGAGTGTTCAGTTCCTCTTGTCCTTGGAGTTAGTTGCGGTTAAGAATGGCGGAGGACGGTGGTGTAGGAGGGGGAGTGGGGGGGAGGTGATGTGGTGATGGAGCAGCTAGCCACAGTGGTGGGTTGACGCTGCCTCAGCGTAGAAGGCCATTGCTTCATCGTTGTTGAATGTGTCGTCTTCCATTAGTGTCATCGCATCGATGTATCTCGGGTCCGGGTGTCAGTCTTCTTCTGCTATTCTTCTTACTAAGGAGTTCGGATGGTTAGCCAAGTTTTTCAGTAGGCGTCTTCCAGATTGCACCATGTATTTCTCTATGGGGATGACCCTTGCTTCTTCATAGAGCTTTCTATTGCTGACGTTTTTCCTGCGTATCGGATCGTATCCAAGCCCTGTGCATATGTGCAGAACCTTCCTCTCGAATACAGCCAGTTTTTGCATTTTAGTCTTGGATATTGTAAACCAGACGGGGAAGCAGTAGGTGATCACGGGTCGTATTAGCTGCTTGTACAGCAACAATTTTGTGTTTTGGCTGAGTTCACTTCTTTTGCGCATCAGCGGATGGACGCGACTGCAGTGGCGTGCGGGTTGAAACGCATCAGTTCGTTCAGATGGACTCCTAGATACTTGACGTGCTTATCAGCCTGAGTTATGTACCGTCGGGAAGGTTTACGCAGATGTTGTGGCTGTTTGTGGCTGATCTCGAACGTTTCCGTCCTTGTATTGGTCTTCTTATGCAAATTAGCTCGGATTGCGCTGAATGAATTCTGATTCCCCATAGTTTGTATGTAGTACTCGAAGCGCTTCTTTATGTGGTCTTCAAATCTACGAGCAGCGATCACAGGTGACAGTGAGTGAGCGTAGGTCAATGAGTCATCCGCAAGGAGAAGGTTGCTGGTATTTTCTGGTTGAGGTTGGTCCGAGGGAAGATGCTATACAGGATGGGACCAAACTTCGATCCCTGAGCAACCCCTGCTCAGATGAATCTGGTTGAAGACACGGTGTTGTTTACTTGCATGTAAAAAGATCTGGAATGTAGAAAATTATACAAAATTTTTGTTAATGAACCTGGAAAGCGTTAAATGGTTATAGCTTATGGATAAGTCCGTTTATCCAGACACTATCAAATGCCTTCTCAACGTCCAAGAAACATCCAAGAAACATCCAACTGTTGTTTGGTGGTTGTTGAGTTTCCTTATAACGTCCCTTTGGTGCTTCAGGAGCGGGATGAATAGTGGAATGTTTCTCCCGGAATCCAAACTGCATATTCGGGATGATGCTGTTGTCGTTGACTTCTCTCTTGTCTTATAAAATTATCTACATCTGGTGCGAATGAGTTCTATAGCATGAGTGAAAAATACCATGTGACAACAATGGTATGTATGTGTGTTGGCTGGCGGTAGGGTGTGTATTTGTAACTTCGTTACACTATAAGCACAGCCCTAATCGCGAGAAAGTGCCACATTCAACACCCCTGTGCAATTGACGTGGTAGTAAATAAAGGGTTATTTTTTCAAGCGTAGCTTTTTAATAACCGAATACCTAAGTAGATACTCAAATTTACATAATACCTATAAGTATCAAAAATTGGAATGGGCTAATTGCGTCTTGCCAATGACATTTAAAAAATAACTTCATATAAATGGTATCCGCGGCTCCGTCCATTCCGAACGTCTAATTTTGGGTAACTTTTTCGAAGTTTTCGAACTGAATTACAAGAATTACGCTTGTAATGTTATCTTGAAAGGCTTCAATAGTCTTCGTCTTGTCCACATAGACTAACAACTTTACATAACCCTAAAAGATATATTCAACAGGAGTTAAGTTGGGTGAACTTGGCGGCCAACTCACTGGGTTATTTCGAGAGATGAGCCGCTCACCAAATTCATCCTTCCTATATAGTTTCAACCATATAAAATAGAAAGTTAGAAGTTTTGAAATTGAAACTGCCAGACATTATGTAGAAAGTTAGCGTGGTGTTATGTCGCCAACGCTTCATAAATATTATTTTGGACCGGAAATAATAACACCTTCTCTGTTACGTATTTTTTATTTTTTTTTTAATATTTTTTTTTATTTCAATTTCGTTAATGCTTAGTAACTGTAAGATTTAAAATCTTATAAGCTTATTTTACAAAAGAAAAAATATTGCTGAGCGAGATAAAAGAAAAAGTTAATTTAATTATTAAAACTATCATTAGAAAATACATCAATTATTAAATATTCATATTGAAAAATGAATTAAATAATCATATTGAAAAATGAGATCTAAGCACTCTTTTTATGCTTGTTGCGTTCAGATTTTGTTTTATACTACGAGGTAAAGAATTCAAAAACTTAGAATTTCCAAAAAAACTGACGTTCCGATGTTAAATATGTGTAAGGAGGCATAATTAGCTGACGAGATCTGGTCGAAGACCCAGTTCTTACTCTTTCAAAGCAATATTGTGGTAGGCGTGTGAGGAGTTAATCGGAAAGCAGAATCAAACTACGAAGTTCGAAATATTTTTCGAGAGGCATTCCTAGTACATAAGCGCGGAACAAAATCAGATATCCTATCGTATCTACGCAGTACAAAAATGTAACGAACGATTGACTTGAAAGCTACATTGAGTTTTCGCTTACTCGCGAAAATGCAGTTACAATAGATTTCACAACCATAGACCAGGATGGGTATGAATTACCAAAGTTTTAAGCGGCCCCTAGACCCTAGACTGTGAATATTATTGTGCAATATTTGATATTGCACAATATTATTGAGAGTCTAGGGCTCATATTGAAGGGTTGTGCAATATGTATCCCAAGTAACACATTTGCCTCTTATCTAGTACGTAAAGTGTCGATTTTATAAGAGTTTTCACGCCTTAACCAATCGATAAGACGTCGTTAAGACCCAAAAGGGACCAAAGGGGAGGAGCCAACTCCATGAACTGAAGAGTTCTTAATATATTCTTTTCAAGAACAGGTAAAAAGCACTGGCTTTCGGTGATCTTTAGAAGATGTACTTAAAAGGTTTTAAATATCTGTCTGATTGAGTGAGACAAATGAAATGAATAGGGAAAAGTTTCAGAACAACAGAAGAATAAGTTTCTTTCTCTTTTACACAAATACGAATTGAAAACAATATTTGTGAAATGGAATAAACATAGAATGAAAGAAGAATATATTATTATGTTTGGATTATTTTCGGCAAAGACTAAGTAGATATTTTTCCCATAAAAGCAAAACATTAAATGCATATTGTCAGCTATTTAAACGTCGGTTTGATGTGCCAGAAAAGATTTACTTTGAAATCACACATTATACCTCCCTTAAAATAAACGCGCCTTCAAAAAAATAAGTTTTTGTGAATAAATGGCAAAAAAAAAAAAATCGAAATCGATTGACAATGATGCAAAAAAGTATGTCAAAGGTGTCTTAAAGTGTTGTTGTACAAATAAATGCTCAGCCTTACGTTTTAAACTACTGTTTTTTCTGAAACATTACAATATATTGCATTTTAAGATATATTTTTGAAATTAAGCAAAAATAAACATGGCGACTATTTTTTTTTCTGTTGTCTTCCCAACAATTAGTCCTACAGGGTGTATCATTTCTTTTGTTGTGCATCATTATTTTTCTTCTTTTTTTTAATGCGACTTTCTAGACAACGACTTAAGCATATAATTATTAAACCAGTTTTGCAATTAAAAAAATGGAAGGATTTAAAAAACGAAAAAACAAGAATTGCATATTTTTCTAAAAATGCTTGATTTAATATCTTATTATTGTCCAATTCCTGAAAGACACTCATAGACACCAAACTGTAAAATACAAAGTTGATACTTTTAATGAACATATTCACATTCAGCCTTATTATGAGTTTCACATGAGCAGCTTTTCGCCCGGAACATTTTTGTTCGCCCGGAATCTTAAATGCTATTAAGTCTGTTCTGTGTTCTGTTGTTTTTTTTTTTTGCTTTTTAGGTCTGTAACTTCACTACATTTACTTTAACAAACAAAATTCAGGTACTGTTCACATTTACTTTAACCAATCAGGTTTTAAAATTGTGACATTGAAATGATTATAATTCGTTTTCGTATTTAATAACACCATTTGAAGTTACTGGGGTATTAACTAGAATCGGCACTTTCTCTTGAAAATAAACTTTAACTTGTGCTACTTTTTTGAATATAAACGAGAACTAAAGGCTTTGCTTTTACTTTGTCACTAAATAGAAAGCTATTTGGATCTTTTTCCAATATTTAAATATGGCTTTAAGATATATTTATTAGAAGTTTAAGTTTTTTCCTTTCGAATAGTTCTTTTACAGATCGAACCTTAACAGCAATCATTCATTCTCTCGAAATTCTAATTTTAAAAGCACACTAAGGGCCGGTTTGTTGACAGCGGGTTAAATAAGCAATTTGGTTATCAAGGATTCTTCTTAATCCATGATTATGAATCTGTGATCACCAAAGAGTGTTTGTTCACCTTTTTCATAGCTTGGTTAGCAAATCGTGGGTTATTCAAAAATCGTTCCATTTTCCAGTCTATATGTCAAAACTTAATCAAGGAAATTATTGAAAATACATACAGTTTTTTTCAAATGTCAAACCTATAGAAATTTTAATCTAATTTCATCCTGGCGACATCAATTGATTCAACAAGTGCTATGTTTTCTTGATGCACATCTGGCGGAATCTCTTCATTAATAAATTTATAGACGAATTTGCTTCATTTAAAAAAATTCAGTGAAGATGCTTATTGATTTCCAAAAAAAATATTTTATGTGACATGTCAGCCTGACAATTTTTTATTTCAAAAATCAAGCCTGAACAAACTGAATATCAGTTAATCATTGTTCAAATGTAGCTAACCCAGAAAAATTGCCTGGTTAGCAAAATCTATGATTAAAAGCTCTGATCAGAGATTCCTTGATTAAAAATTTCGTGAACAAACCGAATCCATGATTATCATCTGGAATAATCATTGATTATAAATAATCAAGCTTGAACAAACCGGCCCTAAATACTCTCAGACTAAATTATAAAAACAAACATACAACTGAATTTCTTTTCCAAAACTAAATTCTTTATAAAGATACACCCTGTGACACTAATTACCTTACAAACGCTATACCCATTCCATACACACACATCACACATTGACTTTTCGTATGCCTTTCACTGAAAATATTGTTTTCTCTTTCGCGCTACTGTATTTTCAGTTTGTATATAGCGGGGTTCAGACTATCCAATTTGTTTGTCAAGCATCGAGTTTGTCAAACAAATTTGATAATGTGGCCGCTCATCAACAGGCTTGTCAAATTTGTTGGATGGTTTTCAAAATTATTTGATATTTTTGCAAGTTGGACAACAAGTTGGATGAATGTGAACGCAAGTCGTCAAACTTGGAAGAAATTTCATTTTTAGTAGTGCACATCGCACGGAAAGAATAGTTTTCTTTGTTCGGTAGGTACATTGAAAGAGGGATTTATGATGGTGTCAGGTAGTGGGCCTCACAAGGCAAAATTTTTTTTTCTCTGTGCATCCTACGGAAAGATTATTTTTTCTTGTATTGTGCACATTTATGATGTTTTCAGGTAGTTTTCTCTTTAGTTCCTACACACTGTCTTTTGTTTTTCTTGCTTTCCTAAAAATTCATCCCTAAATTGCGCTGCTACTGCTATGTCCTTCATGGTTGAAATTCAGACCAGAATGAAGTTGGACAACAAGTTTGATGAGTGTGAACGCAATGGGTTTTTTCCGTCCAACTTTCCATCCAACAAATTTGATAGTCTGAACCCCGCTTATGGAATCTATAGTACCTACTATCGAAAACAAACACGATCGATCAAAGCCATCTATATATTTGCCGGTGCTCTAAAAAAATTACGGGGGAATGTTAGTACTTCAACATCACTTTAAAACTTTTTAAGAAGAGTGAGTGACAGATTTTCAACGACCTCTGAGCAAAAGCTACTTTAGAAGGTTTTGAATAAGTTCTGCAAAGTGTCCATACGAAAAACGCTTGTCTAGGAATTACTTTAGATATCTTTAAGAGTTTTTGGTTACACCTAAAAGAAAAACCACCTACAAAGAGCTTATTAATAGATACACAAGTGGAATAGTATTCTTAAGTATAAATTAAGTCCAAGTTAAGTGCTGAGTAATATTTTGGTACAACTCTTAAAGAGCTTGTGTGTTGCTTGGGATATTGTACAAAATCAAAATCCTTTTGATATTTATTGTGCAACTAAATTTGTTGTGTAGTCTGTGGATGTGTTTGCGCAATATTTTCTCATTTCTTTTGAATTTTCGAAGTGATAACATCTCCCGGAATTAAATTTAAAAATGTCAAACAGTAACAAAAAAGAAGAACGCAAATTCATTGTGGAAATGATAGAACTATATGAAACATTGCCTGCTTTGTGGAATGTGAAGTGCAATGAGTATTCCAACAGAAATATTAAAAGTGTGCAATACGAAACAATTCTTGAAAAATACCGCGGACGATATCCCGATGCTGATAAGACTCAAGTGAACAAAAAACTAAACTCTTTACGAACAAATTATAGAAAAGAACTAAAAAAAATTTCTGATTCGGAAAAAAGTGGTGCTGGAGCCGACGAAGTTATAGAGCCAAGTTTGTGGTACTTTGATGCAATGCATTTTTTAAGAACACTGAAGCAACCATGCTCTTCGAAGAGCAGCATGACCAACAACGCGAATAATACAAATCCGGAAATGTATGAGGTAATTTTTTTTTTAATTTTTTATTTACGAAATACAATTTATATAAATTTATTTTGCCATGAAACTTCACCTTCATTATTAAAATAATGACAAAAGCTATCTCCGATAAATTTGGCACTGGAAACTGAGTTTCTGCTGTGCGAATTTTGTAATGTAGTCAATTGACTACTCGTCCTCCAATCGCCATCGATAATTTGTCCTGAGTCTAGGTTATCTACATCTATGATGTTTATCGAAATATATTTGTTTTGCTGATTTCGTCTTAAATAATTATGCAGATAGCAACATGTTAAGACGATTGTTTGAGCTTTTTCAGGAGATAAATTAATTGGCCGCTGAAAAACGCCGAATCTTGACACGAGAATGCCAAAAGCATTTTCAACAATTTGGCGCGCGCGGCTGAGACGATAATTAAAGATTCGTTTCTCCTTTTTTAATCCAATTTGTCCATACGGTTTCATGAAGTTGTCAGTCAGTGCGAAAGCATCATCTCAAATAAAAACAAATGGTTATTTCTTATCACTGTTTGGTATTTTACGAGGTCCAGGAATATGAAGGGATTTATTTGTAAACGCTTTTCCAAATTCCGTGTGATTAAAAACTCCTCCATCCGATATTCGTCCGTTTATGCCAGCATCTACCATCATAAATTCATAGTCTGAATTTACAACAGCCATCAGAACAATACTATGGTATTTTTTGTAATTGTAATAGTAAGAGCCTGAATTGGGTGGCTTTTTGATTGCCACATATTTCCCGTCAATCGACCCCAAACTATTTGGGAAATTCCATCGGTCACTATATCCATTGACAACTTCTATCCACTCATCTTCTGTTTGTGGCATCTAAAAATTTGAAAATATAATATGAGTTGTTTTGAATTTTTGTATCTGGATCTGAATAAAGGTCTTCAAAAGACTTAGATCCATATTCAGGTAGAAAAATATAATTGAAAAAAAAAAAAAAAATATAAATGAAAAAAGAAAAGTTGTATTTGTTTTATTCGTTTACGTTAATTCTATCATATGTCTCTTTAAAGAAAACCGATGAACAACCACAACCACCGAAAAAAGCTAAAACCAAAAATGACGGATCTCAAGAGTTGATTTCTTTGGTTCGGAAACGGCTTCAGAACCAAAGAATGAATTTGAACAAATCTCCGCAGCCTGGGCAGTCGATTTGTATGGGATGGAACCAGAGCAACAACTTTTTACAAAAAAAGCCATAAATGACATATTGTTCGAAGGCCGTATGGGAACTTTAAACCGAAATTCGGTCAAAATAAATATAGATGGTTACAACAGTGCGTTACAGCTTTGTACTCTCAACGCCAGATCCAGCTGATTGCCATTATGTCAAACAAAATTCTCAACATGTGTATTCGGAAGAGGATACGAACGCGCAAAATGTTTCTGAATTTTTTTCTAATTTTCAATAAATAAATAAAAATAAATACATATGTATGTATTTATATATATGTATAAACTAAACATAGATGTGTAATCCTGTATTTTATTTAACTAACCTTGATGTAATCTGTTGAAGTCATAATGCACGGCGCACAGTGCGTCGACTAGTGGACAAAAATAAAAAAACTAAAACTGTAATTTTATTGTTTGAAGCTCTAAAACTGTTCTTTAACATCTTCAAGTACTTAAATATGCATTTGCTTTGTTTGTTGTTTTTCTCTTCTTCGTGGATTAGCGGGATTTTCGTAAGAAGTTCTTATAATTTAAGCTGCAGTGTTATTAAAGGTTGAAATTTTGTGCGGACAAGTTTAGCTCGTGTGACTAAAATATTGTGTTTCTGTGAAATCTTTTATTTAAATACTAAAAATGGATATATTGAGAACTGGTAAGCATTTTATTTTATTTTTTTTCCTGTTTAGGTGAATTTTTGGTGATTTTTTGAAAAACTACCTTTTTTTAAGGATCAAATTTGTACAAAGTTGAACTTTTAAAAAAATGTTAGCAAATGGTAGCATATACTTTAGTACCATTTTCTTCTGTTGTTATTGTGCTTTCAGAAAATGTTTACTTTTCTTGCTACTTTTTGCTAACCTTCAAAATATTTGACTTCTTATAGGACAAGGTCAAACCATTAAAAATGAGAAAATTTTCGAAAAATGGATTTCGTTTGAAAAAAACACAAAAGTTGAAGGTGTTATTCAATTTATATTAAAGGAATTGAAAATAAAAAAATGTCCTCGTACAGCTGAAAATGATTTGAAGGAAAAAGTAAGACTTTTTGACAATAATTTGGATCGTAGATGGAAGGCGTGTACACGAAACCGCACTCTTTTTGCAAGACGCCACGGAACCTGGCTAAAAAATGATTTTATACTTCCAAAAAGCATTATTAATTTCTTAGAAAATGCAGTTTTTTGTGGAAAACCAAGTTCAAGCCGGGGAAGACCGCTTAAGGAGTTTTCTGATTTATCTCAGAAAACTAAAAAACGGAGAGTAAGTGAGCTTTTAAAATCTAACTCTACTGAAGAGCTACAGTTCGCGGCTAAAATGTCAAAGCGTTTATCAGGTGGTGAACTTGAAGAAGAAGAAAATGAACGCATATTAAAGCCAAAAGAAGCATTGGCATTATATTTGGACTTAGATCTTTCTGAGCGAAAATATAATTTACTGCGTTCGGTTGTCAATGCCTTACATGAGAACTGTTTTCCAAGCTTATATGAATTAAGAAAAGTTAAAAAGTTGATTCTCCCAATTAAAAGAGATGTTACCGAAAATTCGGCCTCAGTTGACCTTCAGGAACTTCTTAATAAGACTAGCGAAAGTATTGCTGAAATTTCAGGAATACATCACGATACAACTGCAACGCTTATTTGCAAATGGGGCTTTGATGGGAGTTCTGGCCATAGTCAATATAAGCAAATTTTTACAGACTCAGAGAGCACAGATGAATTTCTCTTTCTAGTAGCATTGTCGCCTTTGAAACTAGTCGATGATAATACTGGGAAGGAGTTTTGGAAAAGCCCACGAACTTCTTCAACCATGTTTTGTCGGCCAATCAAATTTATGTTTGTTAAAGAATGTCCAGAGCTTGTGAGAAATGAGGAGGCTAAAATGAAATCTCTCATAGGTAAGCCTACTAAACGTAAATTTTTGTGTTGCAATAAGATAAATGTGATGTCATTGGTTTGAAATCCAACATTTTAACCTGAAAAATTCGAAATCAGAATTGAGTGTCGAATTGCGTCCATTAGAATTGTGTGTCGAATTGTGTCCATTGAAACCTGTATTTTTGTGTTAGAAACATCTTGTCTTCTCGTACGAACTTATTTTAAATGTTGATTTTTTTGTAAGAAAACACCTTTTTTGTTATAGATCAGCTCAGTTCGACGTCTTTCACCAAAAGAGGTTTTAATTTCAAAATTTCGTTCAAGTTGATGTTTACTATGGTTGATGGCAGTATATGTAATATTTTGTCAAACACAAATTCATCATCAAAATGCTTTATCTGTGGTGCAACGCCGAAAGAAATGAACTCACTTCAAGTTCAAGAAAAACCAGCCAAATTAGAAAACTTTCGGTTCGGACTCTCTACTCTTCACTCATGGATAAGATGTTTTGAATGTCTATTACATATTTCTTATAGACTGCCTTTCAAATCGTGGCGAGTGTTGCAAGGTTCTGAAAACAAATCAATTTTCAACGAAAGAAAACGTCACATTCAAACAATGTTCAAAAATAGATTGGGTCTCATTGTTGACAAGCCCAAGCCAGGGTTTGGATCAACGAATGATGGAAACACGGCAAGACGTTTTTTTCAAAACTCGAAAATCACTTCAGAAATAACAGGACTTGATGAACACCTAATTTATAAATTTTCAATTATATTAAGAGTCTTAGCTTCAGGATTCCCTATTGATATTGATAGGTTTTCTCAATTGCTATCTGAAGTTAAAGAAAGATACCTTGAGCTGTACAGTTGGTACTATATGCCTATAAGTGTCCACAAACTTTTGATACACGGTCCAGATATAATTTCATCTTTTGAAATACCTATAGGACAGCTCTCAGAAGAAGCACTAGAGGCAAGTCACAAAGAGTTCCGTAGAAATCGCCTTTCTCATACCAGAAAATCATCACGGATCAGTACCAATGAAGACCTCTTGACAATATTACTTTTGAAGTCAGATCCATTAATTTCTCATCAAAGAAAAACGGATTCAAGACTTCCTAAAGCGGACCTAAGTGATATAAGGCCATATATCAAAATGGAAGAAAATTTTACCAATTTATCGTCTTCACCAGGTACTCTTAGTCTTGGAGACTCTTATAGTGATCTCTCTTCGTAAGAGTTTATGTTTTATTTTTTATTATTTACTATACACATTTTTTGTTGTTGTTTAATATGTTATAGCTTTTGTATAGCATACAAATTATGAAATAAAAATTAAAAATCGAACGTGAAGTTTTCATATAACTAGCTTTTAACCACAAGTGGGCGTGGTAGGGGGCGTAAAAGTTCCTTAAATTGAGTGAAATAAGCAATTTGTTCTACTGACTAAACATTCTTGTTCACAGTTGCATTATTTTCAAAAACTAGATTTTTGTCCACTGTATCCATACAATCGACGCACTGTGCGGCGGCCGGGTGACGGGAGAAAACAAAACCATGTGCAGGCAACTTAAAAAGTCTATTGCTCGAACGCATCCCTGTTTTGTTTCCTCCCGTTCCACTTGACAGGCCAGCCAATGTTTCTCAAAAAGATCCGCCATATTCTATTCATATTTTTTCATTCTGTTGCCAACCACCAACCACCACACACGCCGCCAAAGCCACCCGACATCTTCGCCTTCTTCATTGTTCATTGCCACAGAGCAAATCAATTTTTTGTATTAATTTAAATTTCTTGAAACGCTAATAAGGCACCTAAAATTACACAAAAAGGAATTGTGCATATTATTTTAAAAAATTTGAGAAGAAAAACAAGACCAGCGCTTCATTTTGGTCCTTCGAGCCGGATGTATTAAAAAATTAAAATTAAAAATTAAAAAAGGGTGTGGTCGTGGTGGACAATCGAGCTGCGATCACCATCGATTCAAGTGGAGAAATCGATGTACTATTTTTCTTGTGGCGGGTGGATTTTTCGCAAAGGCGAGATTAAAATAATTTTCGTGTTAAATTGTTGGGCAACAATAAGCCACATTTTAAAACGATCGCACCAAGGGTGCTGTACAAGGAATAGCACGACGCAACACGCAAACAACAAGCCATTGCTCGTCAAAGGGACAGCATAGGCAAAAGGGGCAAAACGAAGTGTTCGTCACAGGGACAGCACGACGCCAGATCGTCAAGCCATCAGCATCAGCACCATAGCCAACACCATCTGCATTAGCACCATAGCCAACAGCATCAGCACCATAGCCATCAGCATCAGTCAGCGCCAAAGTCAAGCCATCCACATCAGCATCCACATCGTCAATCAGCATCACCATCAGTCAGCGCCAGCGTCAAGCCATCCACATCATCAATCAACATCATCATTCAGCATCGTAAATCTTGGAAGTGTACAGGTAACTACTTACAAAAATTTTCCATTTGCATTAAAATAAATGAGTAGATTAGTTATATTAGTTATCAAGTTCAATATTTCAATACATATCTATCGAAACGGTACAAATTGAGACGTTTTTTTTTGATATATTAAGTATCGAAACGGTACAAATTGAGACGTTTTTTTTTTTGGATTAAGATAACACGCGGTAGGGTGGTAAGCGTTTTAGTTGACGGTTTAAAGTTTATAAGAGACTGCAATTTGGTTCGATAGAAATGAGTTTGGAGAAGTTAATTTTGGCATGTGATGCCTTGGTAGATTTTCACGCGAATTTTAAAGAGAAACCCATTACAGGGATTTCACTATCGGTTTTAAAGGCATACAAAGTCGAACTCCAGGAAATATGGTCAGACGTGAAAGATGCGTACAATACATTCATGTGTGCCGCGTCGAGGATGATGACCTCAAGGCGTCGCTTGTGGAAGTGAGAGCCAAGTATAAGAAGTGCTCAGACACTTATATAGGATTTCTCGGGGATCTACTAGAGGCCACAGGGCCGCAAGAGGGTAAAACGAAAAATAAAAGTGAAAACGGGGAAAAAGACGATAAATATACGGCTCTATTGCATAGTATGCATCTCCCACCGTGTAAAACGGAAATTTTTAGTGGTGATTTTGTAAAATGGCCGGCGTTTAGAGACATGTTTACCGCACTCTACATCCGACACTTTGCGTGTTAAGTCCCGTTCAAAAACTTTTCCACTTGCGTGCTCGGACGAAATATCATGCGTTAAGCATTGTTTCTTAATTTGAGATAACGGACGACAATTTTGAGGCTACATGGTCAGCGCTCAAGGAACATTACGAAAACAAACGGGTTCTCGTAAATAACCATTTAAATATTTTGCTGGGTCAACCATGCATCGCAGTTGAATCTGCTACCGCGCTCAAGGAATTGCAAAGCAATATCAATGAAGCTGTCTTAGTGTTAGGGTCATACAAGATTGACGTGAAAAAATGGGATGCGTTGATAACATATGTGTGCGCGAGTCGTCTTCCAGCTCAAACATTAGCTCTTTGGGAAGAATCTTTAGAAAACCCAACAGAAATCCAATCGTGGGATAAAATGAATAATTTTCTTACAAGTAGGTACCGCGTTTTGGAAAATGTTTCCGACATGCAAAAAAGCAACAACATTTCGAAAAGCGCAGTAACTAATAATCAAGTTTCAAGCAATACCACACGGGTTAGGGCACATCATGCTAAAGTAAGTTCACATGCGTACATGCCCAGAATTTTTGAAAATGAGTATTGCTCAAAGGCGAAACACGGTCGCAAATTAAGAAAATTGCTATAACTGCTTAGCTTTCAATCACTTGGTAACAAGTTGCCAGAGTGACAGTGCATGCTTTCATTGTAAGGGAAAGCATCACTCTCTACTACATTTCGATCAAAGTTCTCCGGGGAACATGAAACAACAATTACAGTCCACTTCGAATCCAAACAACGGGCGTAGGTCGCAACAATCTTTCGGGAATAACAATCAAGGGGCTATGGGTGCAATATCAAACGGTAACACAAATGTCGAATGGTCAAATCCGACCGATAATCAAAATGTTTTTGCCAATGCATACTTTACGAAGACGCAATGAACAGCGCTGTTAGCTACAGCGATAATTCGAATACGGCAAAATCATACTGATTTTGAGTGGCGGGCAGTTATCGATCCGGGGTCGGAAATATCATTCATATCTGAAGAAGTTCAGAAGAGGTTAAGGTTGCCCACACGGTCGGTGAGAGCAACGGTTGCAGGCGTTAATTCTTCGGTAACGGCAACATCCTCTAAAATTTGCTCATTCATGTTAAAATCGAGACATGACTCTGAGTTTTCTCTTTTCGCTGAGGCACTGATGGTTCTCAAAACGGTTGCAGACAAGCTGCCTTCGGTATCAATAGACTTGGGAGAGTTTCAAAGAAAGTTTTATTTCCAATTAGCTGACCCCTGTTTTAATAGGTGTTCGAAAATCGATTTATTGATCGGGGCAGAAGGAAGGAAGAAGGAAGGCCTAAAACCCAATGTGTTTCAGAGGATTATGGCTCAAAACACAGTATTTGGGTGGGTGCTACTTGGCCCTTTGGAAAATTCGAATTCGCAATTAGATTTCCAGTGTTCAAGATCACTTTCGTTTTTTAAGGAAGTAACGTTAAATGAGGACATTCAAAAATTTTGGCAGTTGGAAGAGCTTCCTGCAACTCCAGTGTTGACAGCAGCAGAGCAGTATTGTGAGGATCTCTTTAAAGAAACCACTTATCGAGACGACACGGGTCGTTACGTATAGTGCGGTTACCATTCACAGAAGAGTTTGTGAAAAATTCAAACCTAGGGGCATCATTTGCCAATGCGGAGCGACAATTTCAGCGAAATGAAAGCGGCTTTTGGGGAATCCCATGTTGAAAAATCAAAATGATTCAGTGTTATCCGAGTATATTGATCTGGGGCATATGAAGCCCAGTGAAATTTCGGACAAGTTTGGTGAAAAGGGATCATCGTATTATATGCCTCATCACGCTGTGATCAAACGCGAAAGTCTTACAACAAAGGTTCGCGTTGTATTCAATGCATCATTTGCCGCTTCAAGCGGGAAGAGTTTGAATGATGTTCTTTACCCGGGTCCAGCTCTGCAGACAGATATAACGCTCTTGCTGTTGAATTGGAGACTCTTCAAATACGTGTTCAATAGCGACATCGAGAAGATGTATCGCCAAATCAAGATTCATCCGGATCAAACTCCCTTTCAGTAAATTTTATTTCGTGAAAATCCACAGGAGCCTTTAAACGTTTTTGAAATGGTAACGATAACATTTTGTGTTTCTAGCTCCCCGTATTTGGCAATACGCACACTGCATCATTTAGCCAACGAAGTCAAAGGTTCCCATGTTCTAGCATCAAATATTCTATTGCGGGAATTGTTTGTCGATGATGTTTTATCAGGGGCTCACGACATTTTTCGACACATTTCCACTGCATTGAAAGCTCAAGCAGAATTGATTGGGGTGCTACAATCGGCTGGTTTCAACCTAAGAAAATGGACGGCGAATGCGAAGGAGTTGCTAGAATTTCTGCCAAAAGGTTCACTTCTTAACGAAGATTTTTTAAAGTTTGATGACAAAAGCTCTGTGAAAACGCTCGGTATTCAGTGGAAGGCTACCTTGGATACATTTTCCTTTTCGGTGCAATCGGTTGCACAGGTAAAGCCCGCTACTAAGCGCTCAGTGCTTTTAGTTATCGCTAAATTGTACGATCTAGTAGGGTGGTTGGCCCCTATTGTGATCGTAGCAAAAATTTTGATGCAGCAAATCTGGAAAGATAAGATCGATTGGGATGGGGAACTGCTCCCCAGTACAAAGCAAAGATGGGAAGTATTTGCGAATCGTTTACCAGGAGTCGCAAGCATAAGTATTCTACGTTGGGTAGAATACACTCCAGATGCGGTTTCACAGATTCATGGGTTCTGTGACGCGTCCGAAAAGGCTTACGCTGCTTGTATTTATTTACGGGTACAACATCAAGAAAAGATAACGTCTCATTTGTTAAGGGCAAAATCTAAGGTTGCCCCGGTAAACACGATATCGCTGCCAAGGCTGGAGTTACAGGGTGCAGTGCTTTTGTCAAGAATGGTACATTTAGCGTCAACTTCCCTTCGAATTGAAAACATGTCAGCGGTCCATATGTGGACAGATTCAACTGTTGTTCTCGCGTGGCTGCAAAAACATCCAAGTTCATGGAAACCTTTTGTGGCAAACCGCACAGCGGAAATCTTAAAAAACACAGAGGTGACTAATTGGTGTCATGTGATATCAGAAGAAAACCCGGCGGATATAGCCACAAGAGGAATATCCCCGGAGGTTTTAAAAGATCATTCGTTGTGGTGGAATGGACCAGCATGGTTGCGCGAATCTCAGTCAACATGGCCTTATTCGAAGGGCGAAACGATTGAGGAACCCATTATAGAATCGAAATCGGTTAAAACCTTCACCAATCAAGTGATACTTTCGTCATTCAGCAATCAAATCATTCGGGATTTTGAGAGTGACTTAGCCAAATTCTCCAAGTGGCATAAAGCGCTGTGTGTGCTTGCATACGTGGAGAGGTTTTGTCAGTTCATGAAGACTCATGGAAAGAAACGGTATCCACAGTCAGAATTATCCTACCACGAAATTGTCGGGGCGAAGGAAAAATTCATTGTGCTGACCCAAAGGAAGTATTTTGAAAGGGAATATAACGACGTATTATCGAGTAAGCAAGTAGCACCAAAAAGTTGGCTGGGAAAATTCAATCCATTTATTGATAAAAAGAGTATCATGCGCGCGAACGGTCGCTTAGCTTTATCGACGTTATCATATAACGAAAAGTTTCCTATATTGCTTCCTGCACAATGCCTTTTTATTCAGCGGTATATTCAATATGTACATGAAATTTCAGTACATGGCGAAATTCAACTCATGATGCGCATGATCAGAGCCGAATATTGGATACCGCAAGTCAAAAATTTGGTGAAAAAGTGTATTCGCCAGTGCCCAGTATGTACTAGGTATAAGCATCACGTGCAAACGCAATTAATGGGTGCGCTACCACAGGAAAGAACCACGTTGAGTCGGCCTTTCACGAATACGGGTGTGGATTTTGCCGGACCTTTCCTCATTAAGACGTAAGATAGTCGAAAATGTCGTTTGGACAAGGGATATGTATGCATTTTTGTATGTTTTGCAACACGGGCAATACATTTAGAATTGGTTAGTGATCTGACGACGCAAGCGTTTCTCGCGTCATTTACGCGTTTCGTTTCCCGACGTGGAACTCCGTCGCAGATGTTTTCCGATCATGGAACCAACTTCGTAGGTGCCTCTAAGGTGTTGCTCTCAGATTTTCATAAATCACTTATCCGTTGTCCCACAGCAGCAGCTCATAACTTTTCGCAATTAAAATGGAATTTCATTCCTCCCGGTTCTCCCCACATGGGTGGGTTGTGGGAAGCGGGAGTAAAAAGTTTTAGATCACATTTTCGAAAAATTGCGGGCAGTGATAAATTGACTTTCGAAGAATTCTCAACCCTGCTAAGGAACTTCACAAACGGTACAAATGGAAGTATCCTAAAAGAGATCTGCAAATTAACGACGTGGTTATCATTCGAAATGAAAATTTGCCTCCCAACGAGTGGCGCCTTGGGCGAGTCATCAACGTGTTCGCGGGACCCGATAACAAGATCCGAGTCGCCAAAGTAAAGACGGCAAATGGAATCGTCAAGCGGTCAATTGTCAAAATTTGCGTTCTCCTACCTCAGAACTAAACCGAACCCATTTTTTTTCTCGTTTTAATCCGATCCTTTAAAGCATATTTCAAAAGGAAAATATGCGCGAATAGTATCCAATAATACGCTTGCCATTCGTTTACTTAGTTTCGTAAAAGTACGAAATTACCGAGCATATTTGGCTCATAAGAGTGAATTTTAATCAAATGGAAAATTGTTGTATTTAGTACCTTTAAATATTTTTTCTCATATGATCTCATTACTTGTTCATTATAAAAATAATAATCTTATAACTTCAGCTCATACCAATGTAGAGGCTTGGACAGGATGACGGGTGGATCGGTCACATTTTTTGCAAGCGAGGTTACAAGGCGGGCGGTAATGTTGAAGTCATAATGCACGGCGACCGGGTGACGGGAGAAAATAAAACCATGTGCAGGCAACTGAAAAAGTGTATTGCTCGAACGCATCCCTGTTTTGTTTCCTCCCGTTCCACTTGACAGGCCAGCCAATGTTTCTTAAAAAGATCCGCCATATTCTATTCATATTTTTTCATTCTGTTGCCAACCATCAACCACCACACACGCCGCCAAAGCCACCCGACATCTTCGCCATCTTCATTGTTCATTGCCACAGAGCAAATCAATTTTTTGTATTAATTTAAATTTCTTGAAACGCTAATAAGACACCTAAAATTACACAAAAAGGAATTGTGCATATTATTTTAAAGAATTTGAGAAGAAAAACAAGACCAGCGCTTCATAATCCTTCAGGACGTGTATAAAAGCTGTACAAGTTTCAGTGACGATTAAGCCAATTGATTGCGGGGATATTGCGCTAGTAAATTTTAAGTCTTCGAAAGTATTTCCGGTAGCAAGGAATCGTAGTGTAATTGACAAACGCTGGGAAGGAGAATAGCATCTTGCAATTTGGTATTTTTCTTTATAATTATAGGCGTAATCATTTCAAGCAGTTCATTATAAAATCCATCGTCCATTCTCAGGAAATTTCTAAAATCATTGGGTTCGCTTAAAGCCAGCTCATTTAATAAATTTTGATGAGTAAACACGTTTCGTTTTTTGTACCAGTCCTTCATCCATCTGCGTTTTTTTTTTTTTTTTTTTTTTTTTTTTTTTTTTTTTTTTTTTTTTTTTTTTTTTTTTTTTTTTTTTTTTTAAATGTAATAGCAAGAGCAATTGCGACACAACAATAGTCCATATCATCGAACATGATGTTGTTCAATAATATTGATAGTCTAGGGACCGCTTAACCCATAACGTACAAAGTAAACCATAAACCTTGCCAACGAGTCCATTGATATGATCATCCCAATTCAAAAAACGAACAAAAGTCACACGAAAGTTTTTTGCTGTAACCACATATTCGATTGGAGCATTACTCAGAACAATCGGTAGAAAATAGGAAAGGTCAAGAGATTTTCTATATATGACAAGATATTTAAATTTTTTTGGGTTCAAATTAGTCCGTTTGACAATGACCAATTAGCCACTCTCTTCAGTTCTTCATTGACGCAGAAAGCTCTATGTTCAATAAGGCCAAGTGGACAGCTGAAATACAGCTGATAGTCATCAGCATTCAAATGGGATCTACAATTTATTAATAAAGATGGAAGTTCATTTACATAGGCAGAAAACAAAAGAGGACCCAGTATTGAACCTTGAGGTACACCAGTTACGTTCGGCAAAAATTTGACAGCGAGTCACCATTTTGCACTGCTTGCTTCCTTTCAGTTACATACGCAAAAATTAACCACCACAAGCACGATGGAAACAAAAATAAATAAAATAAAAAAAAAAATCAAATTTAAGCAGTGGTGCTCCTACGTGCTCAAGAGGCGCTCCACTGTATAGAAAATCCCCTAACAACCAACACTTTAAGAAAAATGCAATTCAACAATTAAAACACATAAACACATCAAATTTTGAAAAAATACCATTTATTTAAACCAAATTCAAACAACAACAACAAAATTATTTGCATCTTTTTCATTTAACTTACTATTGCCAGCTTTTTTAAACCAACCCATTCGATTTTTTTCTACCTAAAAAGAAAAAGTTTATATCTAACCTTTAACTTTAATATTTTCAAATAAATTTACCTTTTTTCTTCTTCTAAAAATTTATTTTTTACTTTTTAAGCTCCGCTTTTTCAAGACGTGTTTCTCTGAAAATAAAATAATTAATAATAAAATTTTATGAGGAATTTGGGATCCTTATATAGTCTGGCACTGAACCTGACATACTCTGATTAAAAAACAAAAACTAAAACATCAAAGTAGAAAAAACAGTAGAAATGAGGTTTTCCGGTCATGGGTAGATTTATTTGTCCAGTGCATGGGTGCAGGTGCATGGTGCATGATGCATTATGCATGGCGCATGATGCATTTGACATGGTGCAGATTGCATGGTGCGGATTGTAGGGTTCATTCATGATGTACGATGCATGGTGATTGTGCAAGGTGGTAAAATTAACATGGTAACAGAATCGAAAGCCTTCGAAAAATCCAACAAAACTAGAAAAAATTATTTCGTCTGTATCCACCGCTTTTCTAAAATCATCAGAAAAATTTAAAAGGGCATTTACACAGCTGTGTTTCTTCCGAAAGCCAGATTGATTAGGGCTGTGAGTTACTAGATAGAAAAACATTAATTTGCTTTTGAAGGATCCTTTCAAAGACTTTTGACAAAAATGGCAATATAGAAATAGGTCTAAATTCATCTCTTTTAGCGTTTTTGGGAAGTGGAATGATTTTAGCAACTTTCCATAACTCTGGGTATATACCGGTCGTCAAAAAAGTATTGAAAGCAAAAGTGATATATATGGTAATAAAAGTGGCAATATCATACACAAAAAGGAAGGATGTATACCATCGAGCCCAACAGCTTTTGAATTAATGGAAAAAACACTTTCTACAACATCAGTACTATCTACTGCAGAGAATTAAAAACCAGGCTCGTTACGATCGCGTTGATAAGTGAAACAAATTGGAGGTTGTGAGACCTGTGACGGTAGAGAAGAAATAAATTGTTGGTTTACTTTGTTGCCATCAATTTCCTCGACACTTGGGTCAACCCTGGGTAAAGTTCAACGAACGAGCCTATTGTTTGCTGAAACATCAGAGTTTAGCGACTGCAAATTAAAATCTTGAAAATGTGTAAGGAAACAATGCAGGTGAAAATTACAGATTCTTACCATGATATAATGTTCTAGCCAAATAAAAAGCAAATCTGACTAATTCCCTCTTGTACGCTTGCTAAAGATATACGCACGGATTATGTACCAATTCATAATTTATGTGTTGTGTACATTATGAAAAATTGTTCCTTTTCAATCATTCCTAGGCTGAAATTGTTTTGTTCTTTTTTTATGTCTTACCATTATATGTTAATTTTCCGTTCAATAAAATTTTTATTTTCATTAAAAAGGTTCTTCTTGACTTTCTTGCCAAAGTCGTAAAAAAAATCGCTTTACTGCGTTTTCATTTCAATTAAGCGGGGTTTTTCTAAATGGGACAGCAGATCAATTAAGCGGGATTCTTTTAATTTCGTTCCCCTGTTAAATGCGTCTAAAGTTGTGCATTCAAGGTGACGCAATTAACCGGGGAGCACTGTAAATTTTTTTAAAAAGATGTTAGCTCTACCTTTACTTAATGTTTCAAATATCCAGGAAGCATTTCTATTACTTGACAACGAAGCAAAGTTAATGGAGTCTAGCTGTTTATCCCTATTCATGGCTTACTTTAAAAGGCAATGGATGCAACAGGTAAAGTTAATTTTAAGCAAATTATAAGTTTCTAATATTTACCTGTTCTGAAGGAAACACCACAATCATTTTCTGTCCATAACGAGTGGATGCGAACAACAAGCGCTTTAGAGGGCTACAACAGTCGCTTGGGAAAAAAGCTTTCTAAGCACGGAAATTTTTTTAAATTCATTGATTGCCTCATAGATGAGGAGTAGTATAACACAACTCGAGATTTTATTGCAGCTATGGATGGCGAAACGATGCTCATGTTTGAACCTCCTAAACCAATATTTGTCCAAAGAAATGCATTTATTCAAAAACTTATTGAGAAAGTAGATGCTAAGAAGATAAGCCTATTTGAATATCTTCCACAAATAATAAAAATTTTTGATTAGAAAATGGACATGGAAATTGAAATGAATCAAGAAGAAGATTCTGAACCTGTTTATAATGTTGTTTAATTAACGTACATATTTGTACCTTTGATCCGAAATATTCATAATTTTGTTAATTGAATTTGGTATTATTTTTCTAATATTGTTACAATTTAATTATTATTTTTTGAATATATGTACATATATTACAATTGAGAACATATTTCAAAGTTTATTTTTTTCTACTACTCGGTTAGAAGTTTTTCAAACTCATGGGAAATAAAACCACACTTTTTTTTGGAATTTATTTCCCACCTTGTATGGGAACTAAGTCCACTTCATCAAAGTGTGCTTATTTCCCCTATAGTGGGAAATAAAACCATCAGTGGGGTTATTTCCCGTGGCCTTATGTCCCCGCACCTAAAATATATAATAAATAAAAAAGAATGTATTGGACATGTGCAAAAGCGAATGAGGAAGCGCCTCCGTGATTTGAAAACAACACAACCGTGCAAGTTAGAGAAAAGGACGAAAAAAATGCGAAGTGGTAGAGGAAAACTGACCGCTAAATGATCAACAAATTGACAGTGTATATTATATGGCCCATACGCTACGAATGCATGCATGCGCAATCAGAAGATTGCGCAATGTTGCTTTCGCCCTACACTACTCATGAAAACTGCGCAACTTGCTAAGATGTCAAGGTCCAACTCCGCTGTTGCTGTAATTTTGATTGCACTGGCAATAAAAAAAAGAGGAGGAAATTGAAAAAACGAATGGCTAAAAAAAAGGGACGAACTGGGACACGTTAAGTTATTAAAAGAGTTGGAAGAAACATCCATATCGGATTTTATTTGTATGTATTGATATGTATTTGAGAATTGAAATACTGAACTGTTGCAAAAGGTGACTCCAATGGTCAAGAAAAAGAAAACTATTTTAAGAAAACCTATTTCTTCTCATGAGAGGTTGTCATTGACACTTAGTTTTCTGGCAAGTGGACAAATATTCGAGGACCTTAAATTTTCAACAGTGATTGCTCCACAAACTATTGAGAAAATCGTTATGGAAACCTATGAAGCGATAATATGTGTACTAAAAGATAATATTAAGGTGAGTTGTATTAAATTTTATTCAATATATACATAGTTATACATTATTATTATTATTAATGAGAAACTGTCAAGCAAATGTTGGACGTTGGTATATATTTGACTTCCATTTGAGATTCTGGTGTCATCGGTGATGTAGCTGCTTGGTTTTCTGTGCAAATATGAGATTCAGGTGGAAGATAACTTGTTTGGGCTGGTGATTGCACAATGCACAATGGTTGCGGCACTGGAGACATTGTACTATAGTCTGTCCATATAGGAGTTGAAGACCTATTGCTGGTCCCATCTAGAAAAGACTGTATTTCACGGGCAATGTTCATATTGAGGCGTTCCAAACACCCGTTGAAAAAAACGTCAATTATATTTTTCTGGCAAACGTTTTTTGTTCCGGTTAAAGTTGGTTGTACTGCGAGCTCTATCCTTTTGCTTGCACTGTAGCATCGTAATTCGCTTCCTTCAAATGGTCGAAAGCCAGTTTTATTATATTAATTTCTCCTATTTAGACAAATTTTTCTTCTTTTTGGGTGGACTTCAATCACTCTGACTCCGTGAAGAAACTAGTTTAAAAACAATTTATTGTTATTTTTGTTATTATTATTATTACATAATATTATCATTTATTTTATTATAACATTTTACGAAAAACTGGACGAAAAATCTCTAGGAATCCCAGATCCAGAAATTTTATCAGAACCTTGTGGAAGCCTGCCGTCTGTTTTTGTTGCTGACAACGCTTTTCCATTGACCAAAAATATTATAATCTCAACACCTTAAACAAAAACGAGATTATTTTTAATTACAGATTATCGCGTGCGACACGATTGTTGAGAACGTATTCGGGATATTAGCGTCACGATTTAGAATTTTATTGAAAACAATTGACTTAAATCCAGTCAAAGTCTCAGCCATTGCAATGTGGCGTGACATCAGAAGACGATAAGAATTACATTGCTTAATGATGCAATAAATGTGTCAAAAAATATATCAATTAAAAAGAGGGCACCATATCACCCTCGATATTGTACCATTTTTGTTGAGATTTGTTAATTTTTCATAAAATAATAATTGACTGACTGTACTCTCTCTTAGCACATAAATTATCTACACAGAAGAATCAGCACTTGATAGTTAATCTTCTTCTACTTTTCAATAAATACTTTATTTTAGTTTTCAATTCTATCGAGTTAAGGTGTCTCTGTCAATAATTTTGTTCTCCATTTTTTGAGTTGATTTCTTTTTAATTAAGAAACTATCTGTGAGTTATTCATGTTCCTCTTTTGCATTCATAAACAAGTCTTAAAATAATGTTGTTTTTGTATGATGAGTACCATATCCCAGCATGAGAAATTTTTTCCCCCAGTGAGATGAGGGAGTTTGTTGTCAGGATGATATTTCATGCAAGTTTTCTTTAAGCTTCTTCGAACTCTTTAACTCTTGATACCAATGTGCCGGAAAAACTTGTAGTTCTTTTGGTGTAATAAGCTATTTCCCTTCTTTGAAAAAAAAAAAAAAAAAAAAAATTAGATTTCTTATCAATCCTTGTTTTGTCGTTCTATACATATTTAATCAAAAGTATTGAACTTCAAACAAATAGCAAACGGAATTCATTTTTAGGAAAAACGATTTTGCACAACTTATTGGATTGTTCTTTTTCCATGGGAAGTAAATTATTTTACTTAAAAGGAAGTTTCTTTCAAAGAAACACATTCAGAACTATACTTTTTGACATTTCATTGATAAACAAATCAAAAGAAGAAATCGCTCGCGTTCTTCGCAACTTCGAAATTTTCGAAACTACTACTGTCAGTCAAGAACGCTATTTAAGCTCTGTGTCAGATGTAAAATGGTACTGTGATTAACCTCTCGGTTCTACATAGTTAGTGGTAAAAGTAATTGGAAAACATACTAATTTTCCCAGTTTGAAGTTAAGGAATTCGATTTCCAAGTATTTGTGTAAGGTAGTATGCAAATTAAATTCACTTCAATCAATTTTGATAAGAAAAATTAAAATCATATGCCCTCAAAAATATTTTTTGTTGCTGATAAATTCACTTTGAATATCAATTTATAAAATAGAATATCCGAAAATCAATATAAAATCAATTTCAATTGTGTTTATGACCCCTTTGGCTCGGGTCTCATGGGATACGAGAAAGAACTGGCGCAAGCTGGTGATCGTTGATCTGTGTGGTAACCCACTGCCAAACAAAGTAGTAGCCTAGTTTTACACGTTTTTGTTACCCTGAACAATTTGTGCAAATTGTGCATTTGTATGGCCTGTCCTGAATGTTGTGGCTTAGTCCAGCGCACATAGGATGATTCCATCTATGATGGACACACGTCGCACTGGACCTTATCGTCAGCCGAGTCAGGCTGATCACAGTAGCGGCAATTAAACAACACATCGTCAGCAGGATCTGGTGTTGTTACTCTTGATGGCTTTCTTGAGCTGGCTTGTTCAACATTCTTATGCCTTTTGGGCGGTATATCACATTAAGTTTTGTAACCCTTAGCCTGTAGGAGCCAACTTTGAATACAGCTTTGAAGATTATTATCTCTACTATCTTAAGTCTAGAGTTAGGTCTCTACCATCAGTATTGAAATTGATAGAGAAATCGAATTTAACACAGGTCAGGGTACACGTAAGTTAGCCTTTTTTGTTACTGTAGAACCATTTTTTTTTTAGAATATGTCCAAGAATTACATCCCAAAGTATGTAACACGAATTACGGAACACCATGTATAAACGGATAATTGTTAAAACATTCACTTCTCTTGCTCGCAATTTCTTATTGTTATCGCTATCACACCGATATTTGAGTAAATAAAAATGAAACAAATAAAATTGCAAAGTAAATTCTCAAGTTAGGGCTTAAATTTTACAGTTATGTCATTTAAAACAAAACACTTTGACACATAATATGCTCAATTGTAAAACAAATCACTCCGTAGGATATGGAATCGGTAAATTCAATCTTCTTTAATGAGAACAAATATTTATCTGAAAAACCAACATAAAACTTCCTAGTTTGATTAAAAAAAAAAATTAATTAATTACCTTCTTCACACTTTTTAGCTTCCCAACAAAAACGGTATAAATATTAAGTATACCTTCTTGTATCTTGTAAGTAGGCATTATAGACGAGGAATTAAAAAACGACATTAATTTTGTCTTGTCGAGGGAGACTTCCGCATTGTTTTTGGAAACTTTTAAATAGGAGTTATTTTATAACCGAGATGTTCTTAAACGTCAATTGAGTCTGTTCAGGGCAGACTTTCGCACTGCTTTTTCTAAAAATGAATAGAAACTGAAAAATTGTATTAGTAAATACACTTTAGATTAGAGCAAAGTGTATAAAAAGTATACATAAACTTGCCTTAATGGATATGGGCGTTACAGCGATGAATGCATTAACGTCATTCGAGTCTACCAGCAATAGAAAAAAAAGGCATTGGTATGCATAATAATAATAATATTACCTTCAATTTATTTGGTTGACTCCAGTTTACTAGAAAATGAAAATAATAAAAGTAGATAAGAACAAGAAATGCCCCCTGCTTTTGCTAAACACACACACGTTATACACAAATATAGGAAAAATATATGAGGTTGTTTTAGTTTGAACCCTTGCGTAGCTTATCTCTTGCAGACTTGCAGTGTTGGCGCAGGGACATAAGTCCCCGGGACATAAATCCCAACTTTTATTTTTGGGACTTATGTCCCATCTAAGTGAGACATAAGTCCCAATTTCGATTTGGGAGTTATGTCCCACGGCATCGAGACATAAGTGCCAACTTTTTTCCGTTGAAGATGGGACATAAGTCCCAACTTTTCAGGAATAGAGCTTAGTAAATCGTCGTACATTTCTACTAGGCAACCAAACAATTTTTGCTTGCCATAAAGTTGTTGGTCCTTGATATCTTTCTCTCAAATGATTTTAAGTTATGGAACCAATAACCTATAAATAGTCTCAGAATCGTTATCTACTCTTTCAATACTGATTCGAAGGCTCTGTTCGAAATATTATATTCCATCCAGCGGGCGATGGAAAATGTTTACTTCAATTTTAGCTGAGGTATTTGCACATATAGTTCCTCCGACTTTTTACGCATTCAAAATTAGAGATATGGTTTTCCGGAATTAGGAGATAATATTTTACTTGTAGAAACTAGTAAATTTTTTTTAATTTCAAAAAGAAACTTAAGAAATTTGAATTTTTGAGTATTTGAGAAAATAAAATTAAAAAATCGCGCGATTTTTTAATTTTTTTTTCTGGAAAACCATATCTCTAATTTTGAATGCGTAAAAAGTCGGAGGAACTATATGTGCAAATACCTCAGCTAAAATTGAAGTAAACATTTTCCATCGCCCACTGCCCTTAAATCATATTTCGAACAAAGACTTCGAAACGGAATTCAAAATTTTTTGAGTTTCTTTTTTAAACTAAAAAATGTTTACTAAATTCTTAAAGTAAAATAACATCTCCTAATTCCGGATAACCATATCTCTACTTTCTAATGAGTAGTAAGTTTGCTTTTTGAAAAAAGGAGCTTTAAGAATTTGACAAAAACACAGACAATTGCCCAAAAAAATGTTATAGCTTGTAAAAAGTATATTCGGTAGGACAAAAGTCCCAACTTTTATTTTTGGGACTTATGTCCCAAATTGTTATTTGAGACATAACTCCCAAATCGGAGTTGGGACTTATGTCTCACTTAGATGGGACGTAAGTCCCAAACTTAAAATTTGGGACTTATGTCCCGGGGACTTATGTCTTTGCGCCGCAGTGTTATCGTCATATTCGATCCATTGAAGGTCCCTTAAACAAACAGCGGTGTAATGCAACAATTCATTTTTAGGTAGAGAAGAGGGAGTTTAATTTATTATTTCAATTATGCTCTTCAGAGGAATCTTAGTTTCTTCATCATCAAAATTCATTTCCAATATAACGGCCATATTATTCACTCTTTAAATTTAAACATAACAAAAATAAAGCCAGTTATCAAATTTTGAGTCCAGATTTAAAATAAACCCAGCTGTCAAAGTGAGAAACGTCAAGTTGTTGAAAGTGCTGCTAGTGAATAGATTAACATTTGAAGTATTTGTAAGTTATACTTTTCATTTATATTTTGCATCTATTCGATTTAATTTACATATATACTATCTTTTTTTATGGTGTTGCAGGTTCAAGAAATGGAAACTCCACAAATTGCTGCGTCAGGTGTTGCTGAAAAGGCATTAAGGGGCAAGAATTCACCCAAATGGAGACAGACCTGCTCCTTCGGTTAATTTTATCTTCCAATATCAACAGTATGATGGAAACAAACCGAATGATTGCGAAGGCTCGTTCCATGGGATTAGAGTCCATCCTCTCAGCGTTCAATGCTATGCCTGGTGTTGTGGTATTTTTGTGGTCTGTATAGTTTACTCTTCCACTATAATTACATTATATGTCGTTCAAATAACAAGGAACAGAATAAGAGTTCAAGGAAAGGGCTGCAATTGTACGGAAGGACCTGTACAAACTTGCACGGTTTCAAAAGGAATAGTACAAGCTACTGGTGGTCCCCATCTTCCACCCCTCAAGCCTCCGAAAACCTCTTTCAAAGTCATGAAAGAGTTTGCTCTTTCAATACAGGTAAAATTTTTACTTAAAACTAGTTTATTAAGAAGAAGTCGCTAATATTCCTAATTTAACAGGTGAAACTGGCAGGGTTGAAACTATTTGATAGTGACGGGATTCCATCGCCAGGGACTTCAATGCAGATTGTTGACCTTTCTGTTTTTTTGTTCAACAATACGGAAACAGTAGAATCGGTTTAACCTTCAAGTGTTGAAGAGTTGACAGCTTCTATTGCAGAGACAAGTTCAGCTTCAGTGCGAGTTCCGCCAGAAGATGCAGCTGGTCCAACAATATTGTTGAGTGAAGTTGCAACTAGCGTTGACAGCTTTGTGACTCACAGTACCTCCAACAGTGCCATTGACGCTTACCACGAGCAAAAGACAAAGCTGTTGGCTGAGGAGAGAGAACGCCCGCCGCAACGATTGGTACAAGCGTTGTGTTGAAGTCAAAGACGCAGAAGTAGTGATGCGCAAGAAGCAGGAAGAATTTTGGTCCACTTTAGCAATCCTGTAAGTATCTCTTCAAAAATATTAGTTTTCCAACGTTTTAAATTCATTTCTGCTGTTTTGATAGGCAAACATATTGGAAATGGCCAACGTTGCTAGGGCTATGGACTATGGAGCCCACCAACCCCATTCAGCCAAGCCAACGGTCATCTCAAATGGATGAAAATATAGTGAGTGAGGAGTACCTGGATGACTATCCCTTCTAGTTATAAGAAAAATAAGTAATCCTTTAATCCTTTTGAGTAGTATTAAGTGTATCCTTTATAATAAAGTAGCATTAAGTAAGTTAAGCTACATACATACATATATGTACATTGTACATATTAAGCATAGTAAAAATGATATTTTCAATATGAAATGATGATTTCATACATAAACATATATGGTGGCGCAACAGCGCAAGGAGCTTCGGGGCCTAGCTCATTTTCTCATAATCATGCCTTGTGAGGGAATGGAGGGGCATACAATTTTCTGGCGGTTCCGAATTTCTAATCGAAAAAGCGTTTTTTATTAAACAAATTAAACCATCAGAGGACCTGCCATTTCCTCGCAAAAGGTGATACCGGTGGAAAAACATTTTTCGGTTTCTTTTGGGATTCGAACCTCGAACCTCTAGCGTAACAGGCAAAAATGCCAACTATTACGCTTATGTTTATATGTATTCACGTACATATCTTTGTATTTAAGTTTTTAAATATTTCTTGGCTTACAAAATTAGGGTTTTCTATCACGTAAACGATCCCTTCTTTCATTGTGGCCACCTCTGATCTTAGAGCCCTTGCCACTTGGGTATCTTGAGTGGTGAACGGTCTTTTACTCTGCGATGGCATTCGCATTCTCTGTATTTAAAACGTATAAGAGTCTGTACGAGAAGAGCATCGAATTGGTGTGGCACGAAGAAAGGCTTAACTTAGTTAGTCAGGTTAGGAATGACAGAGCCAGATCCACATTGCGGAATAAATGACGCATTTAACAGAAAAATTAATTGAATGTGGAATTCAAAAAAGATGGAAGTGTATAGGTAGTCAAAAAGTCGAGCATTGGATGCTCTTAATAGAACTTGAACTGATCTGCGCAATGATTCGAAAATTTTCGGTGGCGCAATTACTTCACAATCTGGCGATATCCGACAGATACTGCCTATTGTTCCAAGATCATCTGCTGCTAAAAAAATAATCGCTTGCATCAAATCATCAGAACTGTGGTGCTATGTAAAGAAGCTTCAGCTTCAACTGGCAGCAAATTGAGAATTGCACTGTTTAAAGACCCATCTGCTGATGATTTCTCTAAAGCAATTGCTAACTTTCGGTCATGACTCATGACGTCTTGCTGATGTCGAATAATCGAGCAGTTTGATATCGTTTTATCAGAATTTTTGCACTATCGTCTAATCGAAAGACAAAATTAATTCACATTTGAATTTCATAAAATCTATCAAATGTACTTACTTACATAGCCAAATGCTTTGCCAATGCAAATGGTATAGAAGGAATAATACGTAGTCTTACTAGCAACAATTGACTAGTGACTCGTGTCGTAATATATTTGTTTGCTGCAAGAAAATCAAGTGATTGTCCGCAGATAGTAACAAAAATACAACAAACAATTTTTATTACTTTACCTTTTGCTTTTGACAGATTGGTAAACATCCGAATAGTGGGTATGTTCGCATACTATAATATATAAATAATAATAAATAATATAAAATATAATAGTATAAAGCACACTTTTTATCTGCAACTGTCAAAATCTGGTTGGATTTGCTTAGATTGGCAGCAAATATTTGTGTTTTTCATATTGCACGAACGGACCCAAAAAAACATCCGGATAAATACTTAAACCCGACATCGCAATGCGGTTGAAATCCAATGAGTTTATTAGGAGTAAATAATATGAACTTGCATTTGACAATTAAATAAATTTAAACCCGGCTTTATTGGGTGTAAAATATGGCCGTAAGCAAAAGTAATAAAATTTACATTAAGTAAATTAAACAAATTCACAATTATAAGTTAGTTGATATACATAATTTCTTTTTGATTAACTTACCAAATTCGACTGATGTTTCAGCATTTTTTCCAAAGCAATCTATTTTCCTGCAAGAAAAATAGGTACTGAAATACATACATTAATATTTTTGTCAAGATCTAAATTTATTTTTTGAATTATTTTAAACGACACAGGAAGCAGAATCATGGAATAGTTTACGCAGTTACCACATTTGTTCCATTTAGATGATGACATTCCTGTTGGACTTTGATGAAATAGTTTTAAAATTATTTCTGCGGCACTGGTTTGGCAGTTTACAATTTCTGAATTGTCTACTGAAATCTTTCTGGGAAAACCCATGGCAAATAAAATCTCGGCACGAATTTTGTGAGTGGATTGGTTTAGGTTTTAGGCCCTTCTGAAGAACGTTTAAGCACAATCCGTAAATTTTGTTTTCCTCTGCTGCTTCCAATATTTTATTTCTTAATTTAGGACTGTAGCAAAGTGCAGCTAGTGTTAGCTGGAAAACGCTATCAAAGTGACATGTTAAAAATGCATAAATACTTTTCCCCTCCATTTATTTTGGTTCTAGTTCTCGCTGGCTGCCGTTCTTAATATTTCCAATTCTTTGACGACTCACTTCCCAAGAAATTTGCTCCGTAGTTAATCCTTTATTTTTGCCAAAGTATTTTGACTTTTTTAGCCGTCCTCTTTCGGTTCGCATTTTATTGCTCCATTAGCACAAATCATACAAAATCTTTTTTCACCATATCCTTCATCGGAACCTTGGTACGGAACAGAATATCCATATAGGTTATGTATATTTAATTGCATATATGTATAGTATTTGTGGCTTCCAGCTGGTTCTTGGCCCAATAAACATGCCGGACATCCAACAATATCGTTTAAAATAGGTTTTTGATTTGTTGACTTTAAATTTTCTTCTGGCTTCTTTGCGTTTTTCTTGTTTCTAAAATTTGTTTTTGCATTCAAGCCCCTCCAGTCTTCTTCTTGTGAGGATGCAACTATATTCTGTTCATTTTTATAGGGCTTATTAACTGAAACATTTTCTGCCAATTTATTTTAATTTTTTTTTTGCCTCAATTATTTTCCCCGCCTTTTAAATATTCGAAAGATCTTTTCAGGAATACATCAGCACGCATTGGGGTCGAGTAGTCTTTCAATATCAAACTTTTAAATTTATTAAGCTCACTTTCTGATGATGCACTGGAAGCAGGAATGCGGCCGATCTCAAATTCACCTCTCTTGATGCATTACCACAATGGTTTAAGTGCTATGTCTTTCAACAGTCGATTGCTCTGTTCTAAGTTCTGACCTATAGTTGGCATTTTGCCTATCAACGGTTTCCTCCTTTACTTTCGACCTCACCTTTTCTTCGACTTTTTCCAAATTTGAACCATTCATTGTGGTGCTGGTTTTTCGTCCGAAAAACTTCGTCTTAATTTAGGGGTTCAGGGGTTGTACCTTGCTCAAATCGGTGATCCTCTTCATTAAGGTATAAACATTCTGAGATATAAGTTTCTGTTTAATATACTTTTTTCTTTTCAGTTGTGTTCAATCGCCCATCTTCTTAAACTACTTCAGTTTCACCAAGAGTTGCAAACAGGATTGCCCTTAGAATTTTTCTTTGCTTCTCTTATACTTCTTGCCAAGATAAGTTTTCCGATTGAGGACATCTAAAATACTTTAACTCGTCTTGGTGAATTTCTTATGAAAAAGAACTAGACATACCCTTTTAAAAAATGAGCGTTGTCGATCGTTATATATGTTTATAAATAAATATAAAAAGAAAAAGTTTTTAAATATATAAATCTTTATTTAAATAAATAGTTAACTAAATTATATTTTTACACCGAAAGAAAAAACCTTGGTTGATTCAAACATATTTCATTGTTAACCAACAATTCATTTAAAGTTGTGAAATTAACCAAGTATCCTGATGAATTCAAATAAGAACACATTTTCAAATCAAGTATGCTGCTGTGATCAATTTTTTTTTAGGTAATTATCATAAAAATGTTACCTATCAAATGTATAGGTCAAACTTCAATTCAGGCATTTATCCTAGAAATTTTACATTAAAACTGTTGAGCAAATAAAAACGTGGCTGAATTCTCACGAACATACTTGATCAACAATGTTCATATTTTACCAACAATTCAGAATTGTTGACGAAACACAAACGTTGTTAAAGTATCATGGACATGTATGATTCTAGTATCACAACCGTTGTTGGTTAACAATGAAATCGAAAATGACGTTGTTGATTTGAGCAATGAAAATTGTAGCATTTAAATAAATAAAATGAAAATGCCAGCTTGTTCAATTTAAGTATGTTCGTGCTTGACGCAAAAACAAACAAACTTCATGTTTGATTTTACCAAGGTTTTTCTTTCGGTGTAGCGTTTGGCAACTTATGTTTTTTTGAGGATGCGAAGCGTTTCAGAATCAAGTTCCATCGTCTGGGACCTTCAACTGTTTGATCTTTGGTGTCTTATATATGTCCTTGGAAGAGGGCCTTCCATGCACATTCATCGGCATAATCTTGTTCAATTATTGTAAAGCATCCGTTGAAAGCTCTGCAGACTGCGGCTATTAATGCTCTCGCACCGTCTGTAACCACTTCTTTTGGTATTGGAGCTCCAGAACTTGTCCATTCGACGAGCCACGAGTGTATCCTAGAAAACGTACATATGTACATTACGAGTATTTCGCTCGCTAAGCATTTGTAATGCTGGGAATTGGTCTTCGTTTATGCATAAAACTCCTTGGTACAGGAAAATTACTTGAGTAAGATAATTTTTTGCTTTAACTATTTTTTTTACGGTGGACCCCGTTACGTCAATTGATAAGCCCCGTGCTGCGTAGTTTTTGTAGATTTTGATCTGGTGTCTTGACCGCAGTAATGGACGGAAAAGGGATCTTTCTAAAAAATTCCATTGATCCTGTTGTCATTTTTAGAATCTGAGTGGCTTCTAAAACGTTGGAATGCGGGAAGTTTTTCCTTTCGCTCTATTACCTCGCTGCCCTTAAAACACCGGTAGTGTTCAAATTGGCTGGATCATCTTCCCCCCTGACAACATTTCATTGTTTGCCTTTTCACACCGGGAAACATGTGGGGAATTTTTTCCCCATTTCATCAACAACCCTCATTCTTTCTGATCCTCTTAACCATCTTTAACTGCAAACTCTTTCTCCTTTTTTAACATTGACGTTGATGCTGGCGCGGCGATCCAGAATCTCGAGTTTTGCCAAAAAGAACTCCACCACATTTACAGGATGCTAGTAGGTATACAAAAGCTTTGATTAGTTAAAAACAACAAGTCCAACTCTATCTGCGTGAATATTATAATTAAAGCCAACAGTGAAGCTATACAGCATGCTAAAACAACTTAGTCTACCGGAGCTCAAATTAAAGCAGTCTTGCATAGCGCGTTGTAACTCAAAACAAGAAATTCTAGCTCGCATTATCAGAGATCAGCAGTTGTAGCAGTACTTGCCATTGACAATCCCGAGCTTAATTGCTTGTCCGCAAACGAACGGAAGCTTTTGGATAAGGCAACAGAATGTTTCACGCTGTTACTGAGCAAATGTCGGCTGAAAAAAGTGTAATCTTTTCACTGTCAATGCTAATGATAAAATCTATTAGATCGCATTTAAATAAAATTTCCATCGAAAACAATAATCAGATTAGTGAAGTGGATTCAATAGTAATAAAATAACTCTTTCAAATATAATCAAAAATCGGTCCAAGCATTTAGACTTTTTTGTGGACCAAAGAGTGGCACAAGCACAAGCTATACTCTATTAGATCCAAGGTTTAAGAAATATGGATTCCCGAATGTGTCTACGTATGAAAAATGTTTGAAAGATTTAAAATCTAAAGTTTTGTCCTTGCCAACACAAACCCAAACAGAAGCCGAAACAAACCACCATCCATCCACGGAAGCAAATAATCCACGTTCGCTACCACAAGAAGCCGATCAACTGATATGGGCAGATTTCGTTTCGGATTTAGATAGAATCGTTGTCAATCCAATCCCACAGGCAGCAACTGTAATGGAACTGGTCAAATTTATGAATGAACCGCCAATACGACAAACGTAACAAAGATCCCCTTAAATGGAGGAATGAAAAAAAAAAGTATATCCGAGGCTATTCAAGCTCGTCGGTTATGCATTGTTGCAACAAGTGTACCTTGAAAGAGAGTATTTTCAAAGGCTGGCCTTACAATTGAAAATAGTTGTACATTGCTCTTTAAAAGCATCCAAAGCCTCTTTCTTAATCTTTTTTTTTAAGAAGCAACAATATTTTTTATTTTTGTAAGCTGATGCTCGCACTTCGGAACTCCATCTCTAACAACCAAATTTAACGTGTAAGCGAGACACGGAAAATGATTCCATATTTTTGATCTCACTACTCCTACAACATTTGAAGCGTTATCCGTCACACCGCAACATACTTTGTCCTGCAGACCCCAATTTTCGAGCACTGGTTTCAGTGAAATTCCAAAGGTACGATAGTATGGCTTTCATCATACGGAATATTCCGTGTATATATGTTACAGCCAAAGTAATAAATCTGGATATTATGTATAATGGCTAGCCATTATGCATAATATCTACTCAGTTTGGTTAAAGTGATAATGGACACAAAATTAATCACATTAACTAGCTATTATATATAATATCTTCGATGACTTGGATAATGTAATAAAACACGTAGGTATGCGTTTAAAATTATATTTCAATTTGCCTTAACTAATCACAAAGATTATTTAAAAAATTAAATTATAAAATAAATGCGGAAAGCTGTTGCATACAGAAATTAATTGCTATTTTCAAATTTAGCATGAGCAGCTTAACCCTGCGGAAAAAAGGGTTAAAATAATGAGTCCCGCGAAGCGGGCCATGCGGAAAGCTGTTGCATACGGAACGCGGTAGCGGGATGAAGAGAGGGAGGGGTAACAAGTCGGCTAGACCGTATTTATTACTTTGACTAACTTTGACAAGTTATTATGAATACTGTCCAGACAAAGTGATTAATTTATTACTTTGTCTAGTGAATTTGGCCATTATATATTGCTCAGAATTCACCCTTTTTTCAAACTTTATTTGTCTTACCCAGTACAGAGTGGTAGTCTTAAACACTTTTAGTTATTATGATTTTTCCTTTCTAGGTTCTAACATTTTTGTCGATTGTTTATAGTGTTTTTTTTCTTTATACAAATTTCTCTCTTTTATTCTTTTCGGTATAGACCACTGTTTCTTAACGTATTTTCCTTATTATTTCTAACACGTTTATTTCTCAACTTATTTACTTAAAAAAAATATATTCGACTTATCTTTTGTATTTTGTTTCGTCACAAGCACACTGACTATAGTTTTTTTTTTCTTCTAGTTTGTTTTATTTTCATTAACTTCCTTTTTTTTTTGTTTTTTTCTGTAACCAATTTTATTTCACGCTGTTGAAGTTACATTTATGGCGACAAGAATTAAAAAGGAATCCACACGTCCATACTCTAATTATACTGTCGCGCACAATTGTTCAATTTTGTTTTTTTTTTTTTCTTTGTCTCTAACAAGATCTTCTATACTTCAAACGCTGCAATCAATCGACCATTCAAACAATAATGACCCACCCAATCAACACTTCGGCTAATCTCGTCATGTACTTGCTCGACCGTTGCGTACATTGTACATCTGCAATGCAGTAATCAGCTAGTACATAACTACCTCACACCACCAATTTAACGGGCAACTGCGTGGGCTGATCATGAGCTGATCAATTTCATTTACTTGAAATTAAAGGTTTGTATTGCAAATTGCAATTGCTAAGAAATGGTAAATGGTTGCGGATTTTCTTCGGTGCATGATAAGCAATTGTGAACAATGCACATACATACATATGTAGGTTGGATTTTATTACGTAGGCATAATGCTAGTGGAATTTAAGTGTAGCGGCGTGCAATGTTGTTCGTATTTTTTTTTTTTTTTGGAAAACTATATGTTATTATGTATTATTGGATATTTGTTGATTATTGTGATTATTATTATTGTGGTTATTCTTATTAGTTTATGAGAGTAATTATGTATGAATGAATGAATTTATTTCATGTTACTACAATTACAAGATGGTTTTACAGAATGTTTAAAAGTTTGTCAATTTTTTTTTTCACAATAGATTCATATTCAAAGGAAAAAAAATTCAAAAAAGAAAGAAAAATGACTTATTCAACCATGGTAGTAACATTGTTACAACTCTTTGCTATAAGAAGTGTCAGTGGCAAGAGTTATATTTGAAAAGTTAATGTACATACATTATAATTATTTACTTGTGAGCCGCACAAGAAAAAGAGAAAACATTTTTTTTTTTTTATTGTGGGTGAAAAATTATGATGCGTAAAGAGTTTTATTAGTTTAACACTTGTAAGAAAATGTCAACTTCATCTCTATTTAGAAGCAACAATCGGAGGTATGTAAAATATTTATTATCTGATTGTTTGCCTATGGTTGTTTGTTATAAATAAAGGGAGCAATGACAGTAAAAAAGCGTCTGTAGTGTTCCGTCCTTACTCGAGGAACTATTACCCAGGTTAAGTTTCGCAATGCACGAAACTCATTTACATACATTATGTTTAAGTGTCCTCCCCTGAAGTAAAACATGTTTAATACCTTCAACACATATAAATAGCGAAGTGGTAAGATTTTGAGAGTTTTGAACAATGGTAACGAAGGCTCCCATCTTAGTTTGAAAATCATCACTCTAACTACCATTTTTGAGCAATTATGAGTGATTGTAAATTACTAATAAATGCGCTTCCCCAGCAGGTTATGCCATACTCAAGTCGGGAATGAATAAGAGCATAGAAGGTCGTTTTTAAAAGATTCGAAGGAACTATTTTTCGAAGATGAAATATTTTACTCAGACTAATGTAGATTATTTGCTTAACATTGACAATATGGCAGTTCCAATTTAGTTTACAGTCCAACGTTACACCTAAATACTTGTATTTAGTCACTGTTTCAATGTTAACGCAATCTGGACTGCAGCTTAAGCGATCGCAATCGGTGACATGATATCCTATTTCCTCCAATTTATGATTCTTTGAAAGAGAAAACGGCATAACTTTGGATTTACAGCTAATAACCACATTGTGATATCGGAACCAAGGGTTCAGTATGACGAGGTCCATATTAATTTCTTGCTTGATTTTGTTAAAGTCGAGTGCGGTGTAGAAGCGGGCCAGGTCATCCGCAAATGCAAAAAACTTTCTATTTAAAGACAAGTTAAAAACAGAATTGGTATAAACTAAGAATAATAATGGTCCAAGTACTGACCCTTAGGGAACTCCAGCATCTGAACAGATTAATCTCTCACTTAACATCCCATTTGTAGAAAAATATTGGTTCATATTCAAAAGGTACGAGGAAAACCAACTGAGCACATTACTTCTAAAACCAAATCTATAAAGCTTACGCAACAAGATTTCATCGTTCACCAGGTCGAATGCTTTGGTCATGACTAAAAAGCCAACTTTTCACGGCTTTTACAAAAGAATTTATATTTGTAAGAACTTTTAAATCATATGGAAGCTTGTTGAATAAACGACACGACACGATATCATTGAAGTTTCGGAAAGCAGTTGTGCGAAACCTGGGTATGGATTATAAATGAAGAGAATTTGTCCGTAAACAATAATCATTGATGAGCCTGAAATTAAAATTCTCCAACCTTCTGAAGAAAGTCTTAAGCACCTTCTTTATCTTATATTTTAATCAATAATTTAAACAAATTATTCCAGTCAGAAATCGTGCGATTACCGTACCTACACGAACAAATAGACATGACGGTCAAATTGATCTTAAGTAATTTCGTAAATAATAATTATGTCAAACGTATAAAGTCGTGGATAGATTTTGAAATAGAAAAAAGAGTTAACTACTTACACATTACAAAAGTTTTAATCGGTAATAGGGCCGAGGAATTCTTGAAAAAGTCGAACTTTAAAGCTTTCATTAAATTTTATGTTGAACTCTTGAAACAATTGCTACAAAGATTCGACCTTAGTAATAATGACTTGAAAAATTTATAACTTTGTAAGTGTGCTGTCTGATTCTGAAACCTCTATAGCCACGTTAATAAACATTTTTCCTAACTTAGTTCAGGGTGATCCTGAAGATGTCATTAGTGAATGGAAAATATTTAAATTTTTAAAGAATCATAATCTTAAGTATAAAATGGATATTTTGGAGTTTTGGGAAAAAGTAAGCTCACTCAAAAATGGGTTAGATGAGCTGTTTCAAAATTTTAGTTATTTTTATTTTTAATTTATTGACTCTTCCACATATAGTATAGTTCAGCTAGCGCTGAAAGAAAAATTTTTTGAACTAAGTTTAATTAAACCAAATTAAGAAATAGACTTGGTTTTGAAAATATTAACATTATACTTGCCAAAGAGCTCAAGGAAGTTTTTTCAAACTTTAAAAATCATGATTTTTAAAAATATTTATCTTTTTTTCTGTATTCGTACATAACTTCCTCCCTCGCTTATATATTTTTCTTTGTACATTTTGTCCATTGAACTTATGGTGAGACTTCCATTATTGTATTCTCTTTTGGTTTGCTGTCTCGGATAGTGAGATTCTATCTTCTCAAAACTATCAATGTGTCGTCTTATCCCCTCTTTGAGCTTTACCGGTAGCGATGGCTGGTTTCCATGCTTGCCTCTAAGGTCAGGCTGAGTTACATTATTTACAAATTTAGATCGACTTGTTTCTTACAGCTTATATCCAAACAATTGCAAAAAAATTCCTACACACTCTGGTAAGAACATCTTCCTGAAGGAAATGAAAGGCGAGGTTTTTTTTCGCTCAGAGCCTTCTCTCGTGTAACGATACTTTGGAGTAACTTTGTTCACACTGTGATTTATGAACTCCCTTTGCCTCGAAACATCGCCCAAGTCCCAGTACTTTTTAAAAATATCTTCGCGTTGACTATCGGTACATTTGAATGTGCACTTATGAGAGCAGTTACTGTTGCACCTCGGTTTTACAGATCAAGCGGAGGAAAAGCGCCCTGTAACTTCTTTTGTAGCATTTGCCCAAATTTCTCATTTATTTTCCTTGTCCAATTATCGGTGTTCCTAGCAAGCTTCCTTGTGAGAACTTTCTCATTTCTCTAGCGAATAAAACATTTTTGTTCTTGTTTATAAGTTTTGTTATTGCGAAAAACAACTCACTTCCACATCTTCAATATTTTGAATATCTCCAATATCAGCCTTAAACGCACTCAATCACCAGCGTTCGATTCAGTCTCAATTTCAGGGTTTATCTCAGCCTCGACTTGAGCATTTATGTCAGCCATCATTTCAGCCTCATCTCCAATCTCTTCAATTTCATCTTCAACTCCAGTGTCATACTAGAAAGATTTAATTAAAAAATTTTAAAGAAAAGTTACTTTGTCTACATCTGCATTCTTTTCTACCTGAATGATTGCTTGGTCCATAATATGCATTTCTAAATGAGAAATATCAATTATTTCTCCCACAAGATAAACTTCCTTGAGTTTTGAATTGTTTTCGCTTAATTTTTCAAAACATACAATATACAAACAAAAATAATCACATAATACAAATAAAGCTTTACCTGAACATTTTTTTACATTTAAAATTACCCTTAAATTACACTTTAGTTTTCACATTGACCTGCAAATTAAATGAATGCTCTCTTACCCTCTTTAACATTTTTAAACCTCGTAAATTTTCCATTTTTGTTCTTTAACCAATTTTTAATGCTCCTTTCACAAACACAATTCACAAAGTGACAGCTTTCCCAAAAAATAAACTGTATGCAACAAAACTCCCGCCAAATTTTGAATTAGCGCTCTTTTGCATAAGAAGAAGAAAACTTTTTACCACTTATCGCTCTATTGCATGGATACATTAAAAAAAAAAAAGGGAAATATTTTGGTTTATTGCTGTATTGCATTAAGAATAATTAAATGTTTTTGTTTTGTATCTGTATTGCATTGGAACCAAAAATTGTTCGAAGTTAAATTTTTCGGAATGTCTCCGTCTTGCATAGATTTTTTTCTTCAAAATGAGAAAATAAGTGTGGTTTATGGGACCATTTTGCATTAGCTCTTTCTAACATTGAAATAACTTAAACTGTAAAATTGAAAAAAGGTGAACATTTTGTTTTAGCTCTGTTTAGCATTGAAAATTTTGAAATCGATTGATGTTGACATATGATAGAAATTGTTGTAAATAGTCATTATCTTTCGTATTTTTTTGATCATGTAAACGACAAGCCACTCAATGGAAAGGTAATTTAAAAAGCAAAACTTTCTCATCATTAACTCAAAAATGACATTTTTCGACTTATCGCTCTTTTGCACTGACGACGGTGCGATATGACATATATATGAAGTACATACATTACATATACATATACACTGCCAACCACTAGGATGAGGCCACAAATTTTGCGATCGATTTTCGCTTTTTATACCGGGTGGAAGTTTTGTTCCCGGAAAAGTTTATTATCAGTTAATAGGTACGTATTTTCCCATTACAAATTCACAAATTTGAAGGGTTTATTCGAAACGACTGTTGGAATCTCCCAAGATCAATTAATGAGGTACTGAAAATAGGTATAAAAAGGTGCTCCACTAGGATGAGGCCACTACGAATATTTCCGTGCAGAAGTGCGCAAGTGCGAATTTTTGTATAAAATATCTAATAGAGTGTTAAAAATAACCGTTTTAATTAGTTTGAAGCACACATGGGTTCCGGAAAGACTTTGACAGCGACAGAGAGAGCAAAAATAGACGCTTTCAAGGAAACAGGACTTTCAGGCCGCGAAAAAGCAAGGAGAATTAACAGGAGCAAGACAGTCATAAACAATTATCTTGCTGATCCCCTTAACTATGGGGAAAATCAAAAAGGATGCACCGGAAAAGCCACAACACCAAGAGAAAATTGGTCGATTCTACGACTTGCCTCAAATTCTACTCCACCAGCGACTATGATACGGGCCAAAAGCGGAGTTTCAGCCAGCATAACAACGGTTCGAAGAATATTAAAAAAAAGTAATACTATTCAAAGGAGGAAACTAAAAAAGAAACCAGTTTTGAAGCCAGTACACAAGGAGCATCGCATGAACTTAGCAAGACAGCATGTTGCTTGGAGCAGTCAATGGAAACGCGTTGCCTTTTTGGATGAAAAAAAGTTTAACCTTGACGGTCCTGATAGTCACAACTTCTATTTTCATAACATTAGAATAGATGAGCTTATTTTGGCAAGACATCATAGCCGTACATCAGGTGTAATGGTGTGGGGAGCTATTACCTACTATGGCACGATCAAACTGGAGATTTTGTCAACAACAATGAACGGAAATAGCTACAAATGTTTGCTAGAACGGGCATTTCCAAAAATGAAAAACATTTTTGGACCTCTGGCTTGGATTTTTCAACAAGACAATGCCCCACTCCACACTAGCAGGGTTGTCAAAAGCTGGATCCAATCAGAAGGCGTGAAACTTTTGTCATGGCCGCCATATTCACCGGACTTAAATACTCTGCTAGTTGGTGTTGTGGCTTTTCCCGTGCATCCTTTTTGATTTTCCCCATAGTTAAGGGGATCAGCAAGATAATTGTTTATGACTGTCTTGCTCCTGTTAATTCTCCTTGCTTTTTCACGGCCTGAAAGTCCTGTTTCCTTGAAAGCGTCTATTTTTGCTCTTACTGTCGCTGTCAAAGTCTTTCCGGAACCCATGTGTGCTTCAAACTAATTAAAACGGTTATTTTTAACACTCTATTAGATATTTTATACAAAAATTCGCACTTGCGCACTTCTGCACGGAAATATTCGTAGTGGCCTCATCCTAGTGGAGCACCTTTTTATACCTATTTTCAGTACCTCATTAATTGATCTTGGGAGATTCCAACAGTCGTTTCGAATAAACCCTTCAAATTTGTGAATTTGTAATGGGAAAATACGTACCTATTAACTGATAATAAACTTTTCCGGGTACAAAACTTCCACCAGGTATAAAAAGCTCAAATCGATCGCAGAATTTGTGGCCTCATCCTAGTGGTTGGCAGTGTATATATACCCTGCCGCTCATCTGAATAGGTTCGCTGTTTATTGTATCTTACAGAAAAACTCTCTGCATGCATATGAAAATCAGGGATGAAAAATCGTATTTCAGCAAAAACAAAAAAAAAAAAAAAATCGAAAGCAAAAACAAAAGTGTATCGAATTGTACTTTTTAAAAATTTTCAAATTTTATTGAACAGTAATTCAAAAATAAAAAACTAAACTTTTTATATCTACTTAATAAATAAATAGAAAGATTTCAAGCCAAGATTGTTATAATTAATAACCTATCAATACGAATAAATGTACTATACATAACACAGTTTCATTTTTTTTATTCTAAAAGTTCTTCTGGCTCAAGAGGAATATTTTGCACATTTCTTGAGAGTAAATTAGTGTCTATATTAAAACTGTGGCAAGAATAATCTTTTATTAAATTTTTGGTTTCTATAAGAGCTGAGCATGTTTCAACTTGTAAACGATTTCTACATTTTGTTTTTATAATATTTTGAAATTAAAATATTCTTTCAACATTTGCTGATGAATGTGGAATTGATAAAACCCCTTGAGCAATTCTGTATATGTTTTTAAACAAATATTTATTGCATTGGTTTTTAACCTGGCTTACTTCAGCCCAGAATTCCGATATGTTATAGTTTTGGTATTTTTTAACTCCTCACAATCAGCTAATGCATTCATTATTTATTGCTTCTATGTGTTTCTTTTCATTTGGAAAATAACTTAAAATAAATGAAACTATTGAAGGAAATTCACCAGAAACAACATACTGAATTTGACGAAAAATATTTTAAGGACTCAAGAAAATCATCATCAAAATCTATCCTTTTTCTCAAATCTTACTAGAAAAAAAATATAAAAATCTTGTAATTTTGACTTAAAATCTAAGATAGTTTCATCATTTATTTCTTTTGATATAATGAAAAAGTTCAGCAGCAGTACCACAGTAAACATATTTTAAAGGAATGCGATTTTCTTTTAAATTAATACATTTGATTTCTTTTTCGTCAAATGCTTCTTTATACATAAAGTTTCTACAAAAACTTTTGAACAAAAATTTCATTTTTGGCAGTAAAACATGTAGTCTTGCTTCTTCGGATTGCATTTCAATATTCATGTCATTAATCATTCTTAGTACGTATAATAAAAATATAAAAATTAGTTTGACTTTTTGAAATGAAATTGAGGTTTTCTTTTCCGTAAAAAGCTTCGAAGTCACCTAGACTAAAATAATATTTTAATGCTTCCCATTGCTCAATAATACGTTCAATCCCAGCCTGTTTCGTTTTCATAAAAAAATTACAGCATTAATTTAAAAAAAGGATTGAATGAGTGGAAGAAAAGTACAAAAAGCTAAATTAACCAAAGCATACTTTTCATACATACTTTTCTTCCACTCACTGTCAGCTTCAAATTTTTTTATCTGACGGGAAAGCCAGCGCGTTGTAGTATGCTTCAAAATTGTATGAAGTTCTGTTCCGGAATATTCCTGGAATATTTTAAATTTTTGCCTTCTTGAAGCACTGTTGCAAAAATGTTGGTTTACATCCCGTATAAGTTTGTCGATCGCATCTGGAAATGCTGCTGCTCCCACTTTTGAAGCTAAGTTCAAATTATGACATACGCAGCCGTTCGTAATAAGATTTGAAACAATTTCTTTTAGCTTTGCTTGAACGCCGTTGTGCTTACCTACCCATCATCACAGAACAATTGTCTGCTGTGAAACCTATCAAGTTTTCGAAAGGAATATTTTTGTCACCAAAGACTTTCGAAATAGTTCTGAAAATTCCCTCGGCTGTTCCATTTTCTATCTTAACTAAGCACAAAAATAAATCCTTACATCTAAGATCAAAAACTCTGATAACTATGGCTAAATTTACGCCTTGTGTTGTCTGCGCTCTCGTCAATAACTAAAGAATAATATTGTTTATTTGTTATTTCGGAAATGATCCTACTAATTTCTGGTGCTGTAAGATTTTTGATTACTTTTTGGCCTTTTTGACAGTTAATTAACATTTTTTTAATAACCTCCGAATAATTTACGTTAGTTTTTAATAATAAATTTAAATGATCTAAAATCGCAAATGGCAAGTTGTGTTCGGCACATCAAGCCACTTTGAGCTCTTTAGCCTTATCAACAGAGTTGCTGTTAAATTTTTTTAGGACAGAATCTATCTTTACCGACTTTTCAGCTGCTGTTACTGCTCTCATGTGCATTTTACTTGACGAATGTCTTTCGATGTGTGTTTTCCCCCCTGATATTTTAACATTACAAAGAACACATTGCTTGAAATTCTTTATGATGTCTTCATCCAACCAATCGTATTTAGTTTTCCATTCTGGTCTATATTTTATATCATATTGTAACGTGAACCCAACATTTAATACCAATTTCCCAATCGAAAACGTCCAACTGAAAAACACATCTGGGAGCACTAGTGTAAGCAGACCCCTCTTTACCACTGGGCCCACTGGGCACAGGCCCAGGGCCCCGCAGTCACCAGGGCCCCCAAATCGCTAAAATATCATTTAACTTCTATTGGTCTATTTACAACATTTTCATTATTTCGACACATTATTTTTTTTTAACAACATTTTTTGTTGAACAATTTAAATCACATTCCCTCCGAAAATGTATTTAAATTAAAACGGAAAAAAAGTCATCCAAGTTATGATCAGGACCATACCATAAACACATTTGTGTTCGTTTCAGGGCGCTTTTAAAAATCCAATCAGAAAAACATCCATTCGTGTATCTTACAATCGAAGCTCAATAGCCGAGTTCACACTGTACAATTACTTAGACAGACTTCGTTTGACGGATGTTATATGGTAGGATGTAGTTTGCGTTCAGACTTATCAGACTTTGTCGTTCAACGTTATATCATGTGCTCCTCCGTTCCATCCAACTTCGAAGTTTTCAAAATTATTTGAAAACCATCCAACAAGTTGGTCAAGCGGTCGTCTGAGCATTGAGCAAGTTGTAAAAAGTCTGATTTAGGACAGGCACGAGCAACCAGACAGGAAGCTCTTTATCTTTACAAAAAAATGCCAAATTTGCTGAGTAATCGATAAATTTATAATTGGGCTCAAGGACAATTCTGATAACTTTGATCCACCATCCAGACAAAAAGAAAACCCGAATTCCGAATAAAAGAACCTTTCTGAAAGGACTGGGTGTAGAAGAGACTTTTTTGACGGCTCTGAACCATCAGCAATTTTGACTGGAAAGGAAAGGTTCGAAATTGAAACCTTTCTTATTATTGGCATTGTTGACACTCTTAGCGTTGATTTGAAACAGCGACTAGGTTCGTATACGAATATTGGCCAACGTTTTGATGTTTCCGATTAAGAGATCTGAAGAAAACTGCAAACTATTGCTTAGTTTTACACTGACGATGTAAAAGGAGATGAACTACATGCTGGAAAACTATTCGACACGAAAATGAAAAAACTGGCAATATTCTAGAACTTTAATTTTTTTTAAAAATAAATAAAATTGAAGATGAATTTCCAAGTGTTGAGATTGCACTTAGAATTTTCTTAAGTATAACAGTGACCAACTGCAGGTGTAAACGTTCCTTCTCCTAGTTAAAAAGAACAAAAAACGAACTCAGAATTACATTGCTTAAAGAAAGATTGACAAGTTTGTCGCTGATGTCAATCGAAAGCGACATCCTCACCGGTATCGATCTTGTAGATATAATCAATGATTTTGCTTATCTTAAATCAAGAAAAGAATCCTTCAATAAACATTCCTCTTTCCATCTTTTTGCTTATCAATATTCTGTTTTTTATATATTTATTACACAACATAACATTTTTATTGAATCATATAGGGGCCCCATTTTCAAAAAGTGCCCAGGGCCCCCAAAACGGTAAAGACGGCTCTGAGTGTAAGTGTAGAATTATTAAGGAGAGAAAATGTATGACAGCCAATAGAGTGTAGAGTGGAGACAATGTAGAAGTTACTGGAGAGTTCTAGATGAAATGTCATTCGATATAAATAGCCCGCCCGAGGCAACCAGAGGGCAGTTTTGTTTATAGAGTGATAAAGTTAAGAGTAAATACAAGTGATAGTCCAAAAGTCGAGTTGAGATCGAATAAAGTATAGATACTGAATAAAATAGGTAGAAATAAAATAAAAAGTGAAGTTTTATTTTGCGAACTAAGCGCACGTTACAATATTTTGTCCTCTTTTCCTTAGGTTCGATATTTGAACATGAAGGTACACTATTTAAAAATAACATTATTGTTGAATGAATGTTTGTGGAAAGACTCACTCGTCGTCGTCCTTTTCCTGGTCCCCACCGTCGATTTCCTTATCGAAGGAGTCAGTTTCACAAAACTTTTCTTTAACTTTTTCTTGGACATTTTCGTTTCTTGGGTCTTCCTTTTGTTGTTTGACTAGCCACCTATTTCATGTGAATTATACATACATTATTTGTTTCAAACAATTTGAAAATTAATTTAATTGTACCTATCCATTTTTACTAAAGGATTTGTAGACAATGAGCAATGAAATACAAACAACCCAAGCCGAACACAAATCACAAAACCTAATGAAGAAGTTAATTGAAATGAAAACGAATAACAACAACGGCGGCTCGCGGCTTACTGCTAATTTACCGAAACTTGGTCGTGCTGCCAAACTTCCAACTTTGTGCAATGGCCAAAAATGGGTGCGTTCACGTAAATCGAATTTACTTAGTGATTTTGCATTTAGTAGTAAATATTTATGTTTTTGAATTCTCAACTAAAGAAATAAAAAATTATGATTTACAATACCTATTATATGAAATGGAAGTGTGAAATTGTATCGAATTTAGTTAAAGTGTATTTGTGTACAAGCAAAGCGAAGTGTATCGAAATAAGTACAATCGTATCGACTTTTGCAACCCTGATGACAATGAGCAGTCTGTGTTATGTATTGTAATGAAAGAGCATTATTTAAAAAAAATAGTGCCCGAAAGAAGTGAAACTTTCTAATATGGAAATGAAAATAGGAAGGGGTAGAAATTGACTTTTAGTGAACTCATATTGTTTCCTTAAAAGAAAAAAAAAAAAAAAGCGATGGATCGGAGTAAACCTTCACATTTTCATTTTCACGAACATATGTACTTTTAACACCATTTCATAGAACAATTTTTTATTTTGTTCTATCTTTATTATTATACCAGTAACCTTTCTGAAACCGTTGCGTTGACTGGCCAACATTTTTGAGCCGGGCTTAAATGAAAATTTCTTATACATATATAACTGATTATGCCTCCACTTACTAGTATATACTCATTACTATATTGAAATTCTAATAAAATCTTACAGTAACCACTCACTAAAAGCTCTGATTTGATCTGAGTTGATCCGCAGTCAACACATTCGAGGAGAAACTTCACAAATGGTTTTTTGTTCGAATAATTTAACTTAATCGATTTACACATTTAGTAAGCACTTATCTACATACATACATATGTACACATACACATATTAAAAAAATTAAAAGAAACTGCATTAAATATTTTCTATCAATTCATTGGAGAAGAAAAGAAAACACAACACTGATCGATTATTCACTGAGCAATTGAAATTATTTTCGCACGCACAGAAATGATTTACTTCAAAATTTTCCCACCGAAAAACACATTTTACTACAGTGAAATCGTCGGGATGAATAGCGCGGAATTGACAGAAACTTATTAGCATTGCCAAAAAGTATGCAATCGATAATATTCCGTGTTAAACGCATAACGCTTTCATGTTTGCAAGTCGCATAAGAAGTCTCACTTCAAAAAAATTCTCTTAATACTTACCGTTGCTCTTACACGCCTGCTAAATTTGAATTATTTAAAAAAATAAAGGTTCTATCCTTTTAAATGTTTGGCACTCTTAATTATACGTTTCACTGTAGCCACACTAAACTGAACACCAGTTTTGATTTTAATTTTTGACGCGGAATCATGCGAATTAGAAGCAGCTCTGATGATTGCGCGTTTATCGGCCATTGATGTGGCTTTATAAGTTCCACCCTTCATGTTTTTCAGACATTTAAAGATTCTTACAGTAACAATCAAAACAAAGCTGTGAAAATTTGTTTTTATTTTTTTTGGTGTTATTTTAATAAAACAAAAACGGTTTTGGATATCAATGAAATTCTTTATTCCTGTGAAAGTACGTTTGATGCCATTATGGAACTGGTTTTCTTTTGCATGACCACCACGGGCACGCTTGGAGAAGTCCAGACGCTGAACCCAATTTTCGACGTTTTTCAAGCATGAATCGGATGAAACTGCTGCAATTTCACGTTGGATATTCGTACGAAGTTCATCAACCGTTTCTTGCTTGTTGGCATAGACCAAAGACTTGACGTAGCCCCACAGGAAAAAGTCTAACGCCGTCAAATCGCACGACCGAGGATGTCAAGCGACTGGACCATTTCGTGAGATAACGCGTTCTCCAAACTTGGCGTCCGAAAAATTGATTGTGAAATTCACTGTGTAACTTGTGGCGCCACCCTGTTGGGACCACATGTCCTCCAATAATTCATATAATTCCATATAATTCAATTGGGAGCAGAAATATTCGGTTATCATTGAACGGTAGTGATCCCCATTCACAGTAACGTGCCGGTCTTGATTATCATGGTTCATGGAAGAAGTACTGCCCAATGACGCCGCCGGCCAGCCCTTAAACCACATAAAACTGTATTTTTTTCGGGACGAGGGACGCTACAAAGATGCCCAACGCTTGAGAACGTCGTGTGAGAGACGCATTTGGGCTTTCTGCAACTGAAACCACAGCGGCAACAATATTCTCAACACTACGGGCACTTATTTGTCCCACTGGCCCAGGAACATTTTGTACTGTGCCTGTGGATTCAAATTTTTCCACTAGACTCTCAATTGTTGATCTGCTAGGACGATTATGACGACCATAAATTGGACGTAGCGCTCTTAACGTTGAGGCCACAGACTCCGAATTTCGGTAGTTAATTTTAATAATTTTGACTCGTTTGTTGGCTCGTATATCTATCCATTATGATTTGGCAAATTTTACTGAAGAGAAATGTCAAAAGAACGGCAAAAAATTTGGCGTCGTTTGCTGTACCTGTCGCTCTAATTCTGTAGCGTTTATGTTGAAAAACCCTTTAGCTAGAGCCTCATGCCACATTTAGTGCAGCATTATAGTGAATTGTAGGGTTATTAGGTCCATAGCTACCTTTTGAAAAATTCTACCGAAGGTCCCACAAACAGTGTATAGGAAAGCATTGCTGAAGGACGTAGCTGAAGCATTTGTTTAGGGCGGTGTGCATTTTTCAAAGGTAGCCGGTGCTGTAAGTACAGAGAAAAACATTAATGTGGAGATGTTGTGTTTCTTTGAAAATAAAATACGTAGGAGTGAAAGTGTTTTGTGCATTAGATTGAGTACGCTTTGCTCTCCGTGTTTTCCCATTCCCCCATTTCTATTTTAAGAACAAATATTTCATGAAATCCTATATCATCTTTATCCTACAGGAGCACAAAGGGTCTTATAAAAAGCCAATTAAAATCGCAAGCTTCCCAATTGCCTTGTTAGTCTAATACCTCCTTTGAGTCTCAAAGCCTGCACAGATTCACTTAAGAAATTAAAATCAAATTTGAACACCAAAGAACTCGTGTGTGTCTAAATAAATCTGTATCAAATTCTCGTTAATCTTTTCAAAGTCTCAAAAACAAGAAAAAACAAAATCACCAATTATAATCACCACCCAAATAACACCGCACACAAATTCCACCCACCACCATAAACCCTAATTACACCCCCAAAGGATCTTCTTATAGAACGTGTCGTGTATATGTAAATGTATCGTTGTAATGCCATGTTAACCGACTAAGCAAGACACAATTTCTTGAAGGTTTTTAACCCGCATGTCTGTCCTCAAACCACACCACAAGGCAATAGTGATTATCATCTTCGCTCTCTTGAAAATCCCATTCATAGTCATGTCCTCTTAAGGATCTACTATCATTCCTTTTAGTAATTGCAGTAAACAAATGAGTTAACATGAATCATCTTGAGTGGTATGCCAACTGCATGCGATGTGTTAACAAATGAAACATGCAATACGAGTTGAATAGCCCGGCAGGCATCCCAACGCAAAGCATTTGCATTCAATAAGCGTTCTTCCAAGAAATATTCTCTCAACTCCAACGTCGAGTTAGGCGTCTATGAGAGTGCGACATCCATGGCAAATTTTCTAAATGCTTTCAGGTTTACCCAATTCGATTTGTAGAGACCATTTGTAGGTTGGTACTTTTGGCAGACATAGGCAGAGCCACACAAACTAATAAACATGAGAACGGTTGTGGAGTTGTGGTATTTCCAATTTCCGAATACACAGAAACACCAAAACCGAACTCTTGAATTTTTGTTGAACCACTTTGAGGGAGACTACATCGGCTTGAATCTGATATAAATTCCAATACAATTTCGGTCGGTTCGATGCTATGACAATGACTATCGTCCTATCCTTCGAGGTATTTTCTGAGGGCAGAGAGTGATTGACAATTTCGGACAATTTATATTCGCAGCGCGATCGAATATAAAATATGTAAAACTAGAATGAATGAGCAGGACAGTTTAGTTTAATTTTAGAAAAACGCAAAATTTATGAAGAATAAAGTTAAATACTTTCACAGGATGTGGTGTTCAAATAAATTGTTCCAATCGGTAATGGATGTGCAAAGTGTAAGAGTGCATTCGCACGGAAGAGCAATATAATCGCACTCGAAACCATTTCGTTATCCGTAAAAATACCATAAAATCGGGTGCAAAGTACTCATGTGAGTAACAGTATGTGCGGAAAGAAGAAACTGATGTGAGAATTTGTTAAACAGCACCTTATTGAAAGGAGTAAACTTTTTTTTAAATTTTTATTTGCAAAGGTAAATCTATGACAAACAAATTAAAAAATAAAATAAAATTTATATTTAGCAGGAAAGTGAAGTTGATTTGAAAAAAGAAGAAATTAAAATCAGCTTAAAATGAACCTGAACAAAGGCATTTCAAGTCAAGCATTTTATAGTTTTATGGAGCATTCAACTATGGATTTGCGCTATAGATTTTTATTTTCTATCAAATACTCCACCGTGCAGTAGTTTGCGGCCTCCTTATCATACTGCGCAATGATGCTGCTAATGTCAGCCTTAAATCTTCGTGCCATCCCGAAATTCTCTGCCCAAGTGCGACCAATCAATGCGACTAGGTTTCCTAAGGCATCCCACTCATTGTTCTTGCTCGTATTTTTAACAAGCAGGACGTAAGCGCTTGCCATCATATTTTCCAATTCAGTTCTCTGGCTGTTTGGCTGCGAGGATGTTCCTGGTCGCTTCCGCGTTGAGCTGGGTGATAAATCCTCGATTTCAACATTGTCACTTTCGTTGGCTTCGTCATGTGGACTTGTTGTGTTTTCCTGTGAATATGTGAATATTAAAAATCCATTTTAGAACAATTCTTTATCCATTAAAACATAATTTTTTCGTTTCCACAGTTTCCAAATACCGTTCAGGAATGGCGTTCTAGTTCTAACGCAAAAGTATTTGAAGACAGGTGTAATTTTCCGAACTGTATATGAGGATTTGACGGAAAACATGTTAATACTCAAGCTCTTCCAAACTGTGGATCAGAGTATTGTAACGTGCGCTTAGTTCGCAAAAATAAAACTCTACCTTTCAATTTAATTCTACCACTTTATTCAGTATCTACTTTCGAATATACACTTTATTCGAACTCAACTCGACTTTTGGACTATCACTTGTATTTACTCTTAACTTTATCACTCTATAAACAAAAACTGCCCTCTAGTTGGCTCGGGCGGGCTATTTATATCGAATGACATGCCATCTAGAACTCTCCAGTAACTTCCACATTGTCTCCACTCTCCACTGCAACTGTCAAACATTTTTCCTCCTAGTATTTTTCTACACTTACACTAGTGTTGCCACTTGTGTTTTCGTTTAAACGTTTTCGATTAGGAAATTGGTATTAAATGTTGGGTTCACGTTACACTGCCCCCTCCTTAAGATTGTTCGTCCCGAATAACTCCATCTGCAGCCTCGCCACTATATCGATGCAGCCGGTCACAATGAACTACTTTTAACTTGCCTCTTTGTCCTCTTTGGATGCGGTAAACCACGTCGTTAATCCTCGTGACAACAGTATAAGGATCTTCCCAGTTTTGCTGAAGTTTTGGTGACAATCCCTTTTGACGATGAGGATTATAAAGCCACACACGATCTCCTGCTTGGAATCCTGCCGTTGTCGGTTTTGTGTCGTACCGTGTCTTCATCCGGTCGCTGTAGGTTTTCATCCGTTCCCTTGTTCTTTTATGGATGTCAGCGAGTCTCTCCTTGAGGTCGTCCACATACTCGTTTGAGTCCTGTGCCTCCTCGGTGGGGCATCCAAATTTAAGTTCTCTGGGCAGCCGCATGGTTTTCCCGAACAGGATGTCAGATGGTGTTTGTCCTGTCGAGCTATGTACTGCACTTCTATAGGCCATCAGGAATAGCGGTACGTGCCTATCCCAGTCTCTTTGGTAGTCGCCTACGACCTTGGTGAGGTGTTCTTTCAAGGTCCGGTTGAATCTTTCAACCATCCCATCAGATTGTGGATGAAGCGGTGTAGTTCTCGTTTTCTTAATGCCAAGTAGTCCGCACACTCCTTGGAAGATGTTTGACTCAAAGTTCCTCCCTTGATCGTAATGGAGTTCCATAGGCACGCCAAACCTACTCACCCAGTTAAACACAATCTGGTCGACCACCGTTTTGGCTTCTTGATTTGGGATGGCATACGCCTCAGGCCACTTGCTAAAATAGTCCATCACGACCAGAATGTACTTGTTTCCAGCGTTGGTCTCTGGAAAAGGCCCAGCCACATCTACTGCAATCCTCTCAAAAGGCGATCCAACGTTGTACTGATGCATCTTACCTTGAATCTTCCTACCAGGTCCTTTGGTTGCAGCACACTTGTCACATGTTCGGCACCACTTCTCCACGTCATCTCTAGCATGTAACCAGTAGAACCGATGTCGCACCTTCTCCAGTGTTTTGTTTACTCCCAGGTGGCCTCCAGAAGGTCCGTTGTGCATCTCCCGCAGAACTTCACTGACTTTCGATTGCGGTACGATGAGCTGCATCACATATGATTTACACCTTCTTGCACATATAGTGAGTCCCACTGTGCCCAAAAGGCTTTGAGAACTGGACTCCTGTCAGAAATGTCTCCACAGTCCGGTTTCTCTTCATTTTCTTTCCATGCGAGAATGGGTTCGATATCTGGGTCCTCCTGTTGAGCAGTCCTCACTTCCTCATTGCTCCATCCGCTTATGGGGTCAGCTCTTAGTCGCTGAACGGTAATATTTTCTTTGTCTTCTTGCCGCCTACAATGCTTGCAATCCACTTTGCAAGGTCTTCGGGATAATGCGTCAGCGTTTGAGTGCAGCTTTCCTCTACGGTGTTGAATCTGGTAATCATAATCCTGCAGTCTTTCTATCCACCTAGCGACTTGATCTTCTGGATTTTTGAAGTTCAACAGCCAGGTCAGAGTACCATGGTCTGTCCGCAGAAGGAATTTCTGTCCATAGATGTACTTATGGAAGTGCTTTGTTGCCAAGATGAGGGCTAGCAGTTCCCCTCTGGTCACACAGTAGTTTCTTTCGGGCTTCGAGAGGACCTTGCTGTAATATGCCACCACTTTCTCTTCGCCATCATGCACTTGGGATAGTACCGCCCCGATTCCAACGTTGCTTGCATCTGCGTCGATGATGAATGTTTTGCCAGGTGTTGGATGTGCCAGCACTGTAGCGTTACAGAGGCGGTATTTGAGTTCCTGAAAAGATTTCTCACACTCATCTGACCATTTAAACTGCTTCCCTTTTTCGGTGAGCTGATGCAAACTCTTTGCAACTCCAGCAAAGTTCTTAACAAAACGTCGGTAATATGTGGCAAGACCAAGAAAGCTTTGGAGTTGATGTTTGTCCTGCGGTGTTGGCCAATTTTTGACGGAGTCAACTTTTTCAGGATCAGTTTTAACTCCTTGGGAAGAGATGATGTGTCCCAAATAATTAACTTCGGTTTTGAAAAGTGCACATTTTTCTGGATTCAGTCTGAGGTTAGCCTCTCGAAGTCTCTGAAACACGGCTTTTAGGTTTTTGCAATGTTGCTCAAATGTTTTCCCGTAAACAATGACATCGTCCAAGTAGACTAGGCACGCTTTCCACGTCAGTCCTTGAAGAACGCACTCCATCAAACGCTCGAATGTTGCCGGAGCGTTACATAGCCCAAACGGCATAACTTTGAACTGCCAGAGCCCATTACTTGTAGAGAACGCCGTCTTTTCCCGATCATCAGGGTGGATATCAAATTGCCAATATCCACTCTTCAAGTCCAGCGTCGAAAACCACTGGGCTCCCTCCATGGCATCCAGGGTATCACTGATTATCGGCAGGGGATAGCTGTCCTTCTTAGTCACATCATTCAGCCTTCGGTAGTCCACACAAAAACGAGTGCTTCCGTCTTTCTTTTTCACTAGCACCACTGGTGAAGCCCAAGGACTTTTGGAATTTTCGATAAGACCGTCCTTTTTCATTGCTGTTATCATTTCCTCAACCTCACCTTGTTTGGCCAGTGGAAGGCGTCTTGCGGGTTGACATCTCCTGTGTTGATGCGATGCTGCACCAACTGTGTCCTACCGTATTGTCCCTTTTGCGATGCGAAGATGTCAGTGTACTCTTGTATTAGATTTTCAGCTATCCTTGTTTGTTGGTGATCAAGGTTGGATGAACTCAGTATTTTAGCCCTGATGGTTTTGATCTTCGTAATTGCTGCAACCGATTCGCAACGTCCAACGACTTCTCCTTTCTTCAACCTTACATCGTACGGTCTGGTGTTTAGTAATCGTACGGGGACCATTTTGTTTTTCGGTGCTACCAGTGTTTTCCCAATGATGACGCTTTGGGAGGAACACTCTGGGTCTGGTTCCACTATGAGGTATCGAAGGCTTCCAAACTCACCTTCCAGTTTTGTCCAAACGAACACTTCAGAAGAAGGAGGCAGAATCAGATCTTCCGTGATGACAGTCCTCAGTGTCGACGTACTTTCGTCCGAATAGGTCATTGGAAGTTCCTTATTTTGGTCGTTTCGTTGCTCTTCCAGATTCTTTTGTTGTACTTCGAGTCTTTCGAGAACATTCTGCTGTTCCTTCTTTTGCTCATTTCGTTGCTCTTCCAGCTTCTTTTGTTGTACTTCGAGTCGTTCGAGAACATTCTGCTGTTCTTTCTTTTGTTCGTTTCGTTGTGCTTCAAATTGTTCGAAAACATTCTGCTGTTCCTTCTTTTGCTCGTTTCGTTGTTCTAACAAAAGTTTCATCATACTAGAAAAATCTACATTTTCACTTACTTCCTCTTCTTTAACTTCTATTTCAAAAACAAAAGTGTTAACGTCTTCCCCTTGCTGTTCCAAATAGTTACGCAAGCGCAGGACGAGCTCATTTTTCGATCCCGCTCTAGAAACATTTCGCTTACCTAACTCACTTTTAAGCTCAATGCAGTTGAGCTCTTCTAACAACTTACCCATTTTCACTGTATATAATTATTATTTTTCCTTTTCAATTTATATTATATTTTTACCTTTCAATTTAATTCTACCACTTTATTCAGTATCTACTTTCGATATACACTTCATTCGAACTCAACTCGACTTTTGGACTATCACTTGTATTTACTCTTAACTTTATCACTCTATAAACAAAAACTGCCCTCTGGTTGCCTCGGGCGGGCTATTTATATCGAATGACATGCCATCTAGAACTCTCCAGTAACTTCCACATTGTCTCCACTCTCCACTGCAACTGTCAAACATTTTTCCTCCTAGTATTTTTCTACACTTACAACATATTCTCCACTCTCCACTATTTTGGCTGTCAAAAATTTTCTCTCCTAGAATATTTCTACACTTACACTAGTGTTGCCACTTGTGTTTTCGTTTGAACGTTTTCGATTAGGAAATTGGTATTAAATGTTGGGTTCACGTTACCGTATTTTAATAATCAATCGCATAATAATAATACCAAACCAATTTACGTACGTTGATGTGGGTGCATACGGCCGTGATTCAGATGGTGGTGTATTTTCAAGGTATAATGTAATTATAAATAGAGTTAATGTAAATAAAGTGACTTAATTTTTTTTGCAAATTTCAGATGTTCACTTTTGGAGATACATATAAGGAAAACACGGCAAATATTGCACCTCCTCAGCCAATTTTAGACGGCCAATGGCCAATACCATTTGTGGTTGTGGCTAATGATGCTTTTCCGTTAAAGCCATATTTAATGAAGCCATTTGCATATCGGGGCCAACTTATATGTGCCTTATAGGGTTCTTAATTTTAGGCTTTCAAGATCTCGAAGAATCATAGAAATCGTTTTTGGCATTGCCACTGCCCGCTTTCGGATTCTTCGTCGACCTATCGATGTTTCAGTGAGTAAAGCTATGAAAATTGTACTCTCGAAATGTGTATTGCACAGTTTTTTAATAAAACGAAAAAATTGTCAAACATAAAACTACAGCAGCCAGATAAATACTTTCCCGTACATCCACGTTGCTTATAGGTATATGGAAGATTCAACACTCCACCCCGTCGTTGATTTCCCCTGCCTTAGATTTCTTTCCTTTTGACTTTTTTCCATACCTAATGTATGTGGTGTCGTGTTATTACTTGTCATTTCATTGACAAAACATTCAACACGATGCAAAAAAAAAAAAATGTCGAAGTCAGTGACTGGCGGAGTGAAATTTCGTTTGTCAATCAGACAATTTCCACTTGTCATTCAAATTTACTGCAAAAAAATGATCGGCGCTGTTCGTCAGTTCAATGACTGTCAATTTGTGCAATTTCCACTTGTCATTTTTCTCGGTGACAGAAAATTAGGTCATTATTTGTCATTTAAAAGATGGCAAGTGGAGACCTAGTATAACAACTAATACAATTGCTTTACTTTTTCTTAACCGGCTTTCTAAATCTGCAACGAAGGTTGGAATTGAAAAAATTATTTTCAATAAATTTAAATAAATGAACAGTTCAGTTCGGTGAGTCAGAAGTAGGTACAAATATTATGAAAAGGAAAAGATACACCTGAAATTGCGACATTCATTTATTATCGAACTGTAAAAAGCAACATCAATTGTAATTTTTTCTCTATTTAAATTAATTTCAACTTTTTCATTTATAATTTCTTCATTTTTTCATATATCTTTAAAAATTTACATAATATGACAGCTCTTTCACCAATTAAATTCAATTTTGTCAAAATATGTAATAACTAAACTCGTAAGTGGCATCACTAACACGCACAGCGATCGAAAAGTTTTTTGCAGAAAGCTCTTAAATTAAAGCTTTACAGTCAGCTACTATCTGTTTTCCTTCGGTCTGTGAACTCAAAAAAATTTAAAAGCACAGCCTCGAGCTTAGTAAAGTCAATTGGATTTGGTGCTTTACTTGAGATAGTCGGGTCCACTTCTACAGTCCAAGAAAAGAACACATCTAGTGTTTGAAATTACCGCGGTAATTATTTTGCCGGAATAATAAAGGGTTTGGGGTTTCATAACGACGATCGGGTCTCTTCCATATTCAGTGAAAGTCCCTTAAAGCATTGCTACGTTCGAGGAATTAAATTATTAAAAATTCTTTGTTAATTTTATCTTCTTTTCTTTTTTTCATAACTTAAAACGAATTTGTTTACTTGTTAAATTTGAAAACCAATTTCTTATTTCACTGGGATTAACATTTGCCTTATTGCCTGTTCAGTGCTTGCTGCGGTTGACGGACAACACAATCTGCGACAAAGAATAAAGAAAAGAGGCGAATTACTGGATGGTTGAATTCCAAAATGAATGTCGGGACTCGGGATTTGAAACGGAGAACTGCTGAAACTTATAATGAACCATTACATTTTCGCCCCCGCAACCCAAAGTCAACAGTAAAATAAACTATCAGCAATCAGATGCCAAAGGAATTTTCCATTTACCAACACAGGTGATCATCTAAACGCCGATGAGAATGGTATCCAGAGACCTTAACACAGGCCAACAATACCACCAGCAGCTTGTCATTATCAAACCACTGATTCCATGTGGAAGTGCACATATAAAGAGCAGTGGAATTTTCCACTGCTGGATTTCGGTGACTGTTACAGTTCACTCCCAGTTGACACCAAGTGACAAGGAACGAAATCGCAAGAAAATCAGTGTGATCCTCAGGACAAAGGATGAGAAGTCATCAAAATCCAAGACTATGTAAAATAAACAGTGTCCAACGCTTACTCTTTGTGAATTTATTGGCTCTTGCTACCTCAGAGCAACCATTGACTCTCCTTCTAGTATCATTTCAGGAATCACCATCACAGGCGACAATAACCGAAAACCCAGCATTACCACAAGTTGGAGTGCAAAAACCGAAGACACTGAACCAGGACAGGAGACACTCACCCATTTGAACCGAAGACCAAGACTTGAAATCCATACTGGTCATCATCCAAGCACCAAGTCGTGAATCCTGGACAATTCAACACCCCAGCCGAACTTCCAAGTGAAGCTTCCCTCATCAGAAGAAATCTCACTACATATACCCTATTAAGTCCTATGAAGTTATGCACTGAATTAAAATATTGAAATCATTGTATAATATTATAAGCAACTAACTTTAAAATTCGGAAATAAAACTAGCTTCAATAATCTAAAGTTTTTGCTGCTTTCTTAGAAGACCCTGGTTCCGCTGAGCCTACCTCAGCCTTTGACAAAAAACATCCTCAAAAATGGCGCCCGAGCAAGGACCTCATTGAAGTTGGTTAACCGATTTACCGACTGACCGTTCTAGAAGAATCAAGACCTGATGAAACCGATGTATCACCGAAGCCCGCCAAATCAACTGCAATGACAGAAAAGCCTAACGCAGGATGTTGCAGGTACTTACAGCAGTAAGAGGTTTATACTATCAGACCACGCGTGCCGGTCTAGCAACAAGCTGGAGCTCAACAACCCAACGTCAACCCACCATTCATCATCCAAACTTAGACAGCATCAACCAACCAGGTTCTCACACGATGTGCCGATGTATTGAGGCCGAAGCCATGAACACCGTCCGTAAATGGGGCCTCAAGTTTGATGCTTCGTGAAACGCCGTCGAGTTCATGGAATGCCTGGAGAGTTAGTGCACTGTTATTTTAAATTACTGAATCATTCAATCTTTCAATCAAAAACATAACCATTTCTCATTCATTTCGGTTTCGAATTTTACCAATAAACAAAATTTACGGTAAATTTGAAACGTAGTTAAGTATTTCAGTTTTTTTTTTTCCAATGCTCCTTTGTGAGTAAACTAGAGAGAACCTGTGTGCAAATTACAAATCGTGGTCAAACTTTTCTTATCATTCCAGTTTACTTGAATTGTAATAGCTGGGGGCAAGATTTCCTCAGCCTGTATAACTTCCTCCTGGAAGTCAAAGAAGAAAATGTTATGATAGTTGGTGACTGCAATGCAAGAGTTGGTGATAAACAATTATGGCTCTTCCATGAAGATTTCACGGGTGATACTTCTAGGAAGGCGATGGACAAAACAATAGACACTGATGGCAAAAAATTCATTGAAATGTGTGAAGCAATTAACTTGTCACTACTTAATGGCGATCAAAAGGCGATCAATTTGGATCTCACACTTTCTTCAGAGGAAGCGCTTCGTCAACAATAGACTAGTGTCTCATTAAAGGAGAATGGTTAAACTGCACGACTGATCTTGAATTAGGCGAATTCCCGTTCTCGGATCATTTGACAATATTGATATCCGCCCGTTTATACACGGAACAGGTGCCCATAGAAACAGGACAAACAGGACAGGACTCCCAAAGTTAACATGGAATGAAAAATGTACGGAAAGATACCAAATGGAGCTGGACAGAGCTTTAGATAGGATTGCCAACCAAGATGAACAAACCAATCATGGAATAGACACTCTACTGTCCTGCATCGCTGTTGCGGCGACATCTTTTCAAACACAAGGGAGAAGAAACACCACTTCAGTTCAAGCTTGGTATGATGCGGATTGCTTTAGGGCGAGAAACAAATCCTTTCGCTGTCTCCGTGACGCAAAAAATCAGCAACTCTGTCTGCCAAAGTAGCTTACCAACAAGCCAATAAAGAGCATAAAAATTCGAAATTTAATATCGCTTCGTGACCGGGCATATAATCAATGGAAAAGGTTAAGGCTCGAAGAGTTTTGTCTTATGTATCGAAGTTATCGTAATCAAATAGTGACCAAAATAAGATCTGCAATCGCTACTTCCTTTGATTCTGTCTTATATAACACATATTTTCAACACAATCATATTAAAAAGCTTGTTCCCATCTCAGTGGAAGTTAGCCAAAGTTCTACCAATCCCAAAAAAAGGTAGCGGTAATGACTTCAGACCAGTATCTATACTACCTTATCTCTCGAAAGTTTTTGAAAGAGTCTTACAAAAACAGATTAACAGTCGTCTTCGATCCCAAAATATCCTATCTACAAAACAATCCGGGTTTCGTGAAAAGCATAGCTGTATCACTGCAATAACAAATATTGTTGAAGATATTAGACTTGCTTTAGATGAAGATCTAGTTACGTTTCTTGTGCTATTGGACTTTTCTAAGGCGTTTGACACAGTTGACCATGTTAAACTCTGTCATAAGCTCAACACGTTGCATGATCTCATCCCAAGCTGTTCATTTGCTGACTTCCTATTTACAGGGAAGGAAACAATCTGTGGCAATTGGCAATAAACAGTCATCCTTTCTTCCTTTGCTAAGAGGTGTTCCCCAGGGATCAATTCTTGGCCCCCTGCTCTTTTCACTATACATATATTAATGAGCTTCCTGACTCAATTGAATCATCTTCTATTCAAATGTATGCCGATGATGTGCAGCTGTACAGAAGCTGTAAGCTCGGTTTAATGGAAGATTGCATTTTCAGATTGAATTGTGAACTTCAAAACATTGCGGACTGGTCTTCAAGAAATGGACTATTTCTTAATCCAATGAAATCAAAATGTATTGTCATTAGTAAAAGAACTTTGGACACCGAAAACTTCTCCTCGTTAATTTTAAATAGCTCTCCGATTCAATACGTTCCCACTACTAAAAATCTGGGCATGTGGTTTAATACTACCTTGACATGGGATACTCATATTAACATAACTGTTGGTAAAGTTTATGGTGCTCTTCGACAACTATGGCCCTCTCAAAAATTTACTCCGTTGAAAACCCGCATGTTACTAGCTAAAAGCCTAGTTCTTCCCATTCTAACTTACGGTTGTGAAGTTTTTTTCCACTGTGATGCGGGTAGTACGCAAACTCAACGTCGCCTTCAACAACATCGCTCGATACATATTTAACATTAGTAGGGCGGAACATATCTCTATGTATTCTATTCAGCTTTTAAACATGCCACTGGACCATCTCATGCGTTTTCGTTCCCTTTTATTATTGTTTAAAATTATTAATTCCGAACAACCGCCAAGTCTGTTCAATAGGATACAATTTGGTTCTTCAAGCAGATCTCTACACCTCATTCAACCGCGTTTTAAATGTCTTATATCTGAAAGGCAGTTTTTTGTCGGAGCCATTCGACTGTGGAACTCGTTACCTATTTATCTCAGACGTATAGGCAATGAAAAACAGTTCTCTAAAGAACTACGTGCTTTTTACTCTTAGCCAGAAACGATACGCGTTCAAGAGATTTGACACCGACATAGGCATAGAGAATAATGATGATTTTAAAGTTTTGTATCTAAATCAAATCATTATAGTAAAGTATTGAAGATCAAATTCCTTTTTTTTGCTTTCTTTTTTTTCTCAAAGAATTATATAAACTTAAAATTAAGTAGCTTTCTTGCTTTTTTCTTATTTTTTTTCCTTGTTATTTTTCTCATAACATATTTGTAAATTCTTACTTGTTCAATATCTAGCTTATCACTAACTTATAAGATATATTATCTTACGGTGTAAGCTTTCAATGAATAAATAAATACTAAATAAAAAAAAATACTAAATAAAATATGTGCAGGGATAAACAGAAGCAATATTGGCAAAATCTCTCACGGAAAATAACTGAGGTCAAGAACAGCCGTTATTTCTGGAAGTTAGGTTTTTTTTTTTTTTTTTTTTTTTTTTTTTTTAACTTGTAGGGTGAAGGTGAAAATTACCTTTACAAGCACGTCGACCTGAAAGATCTTTTGTGCTGTTCCCTTAGGTTTAATTACACGAAGTGTAAAGGTTTGTTCATTCGAAGCTGAGGTCATGTAAGAACCTAAGAATCTTCGAGGAAGAGGTGTTTCTGATATCAAGGGGACAGGGGAACCCTTTATTGAATATTTTAAGCCTGGATCTAGCTACGGCAGGGCATTCACATAAAATGTGTTCAGCTGTTTCTATGTCTTCAAGACAGAGACGACAGGTGTCATCTTGGCTGATGCCCATGTTTTTAAGATGATACTTGAGAGAGCAGTGTCCCGTGAAGAAGTCCGTAAGTAACTTTGCGTCACGTTTGCTCATGACAAGAATTTCTTTCATACGTTTGTGGGATAAGTCAATGAATAGTTTTGACTGACGATGGCCATTTGAGTTGTTCCAGGTGCTGATCATGTTCTGTCGTTCCCAGGTAGCTAATTCGTTTTTTAGGCTACTTATTGGGAGACCACAGTAGGGTTCGGGGCCTTTGAATTGAGACTGAGAGCCAAGTCTAGCAAGTCGTTTCCCGGTACGCCTTCATGACCAGGCACCCATGAAAGAGTTATTTTATTGTGAGTAGCTAATTGAAGTAAACAAGTCAGGCAGTTCCAAACTAGTTTGGATTCGATTTTTGTCGAGGACAGAGCCTTTAGTGCTGCCTGACTGTCAGAGCAGATTAGGATGCTTGATCTTCGGAGGTTTCTTCTAATGCATTCCCTAATGCAGAATTCTATAGCCATTACCTCTGCCTGAAAGATAGTAGTTGTGTTACCAAGGGATGTAGATGATTTAAAGTTGGGACCGTAAATCCCTGCACCTACACCGTTGTTTGTTTTTGAACCGTCAGTATACCAGATGTATTGGAAGTTATTTGTAAGAATTACAGGGTTCTTCCATGCTGAGCGGTTTGGAAAGATTACTTCGAAGGGGTGGTGTAACATTATGCGTTTAGGCAGTTAGCTAGAACGATAAAACGTTATAAGACGCTCCCAGATCCAAATAAAAGCAGAAGTTTTAGCGGATTACTTCAAAAATTTGTTGAACCCTATTAGCATCTCAAACTTGCATCTATTCGCTCTGCCTCATATAGAAAAAGAGTACCTAGATGATGCGATTCTTTAATGGAGGTAAAAGAAGCTATCAATGCAGCGAAGCTCAATAAAGCACCTGGAGAAGACCGTATACCTAACGAGTTTTACAAACACTCCACTCTAATATTTCAACAAGGTCTCACAAAATGTTTCAACCACATTTTCAATGAAGGTGTGTTAAACGAAAACTTCAGAAAAAGTATTATTTTTCCAATATTTAAAAAAGGTAATGCAGAAATCGCTAGCAAATCGCGGAACTTCGTTCTTGAATTCAGTGATGAAAATCTTCTCAGCAGTACTTCTCAATCGCTTAACGAACTGGGTAACGGAAAACAAGCTCCTCAGTGAGTTCCAAGCAGGCTTTCGAAGAGAATACTCAACCGTGGATAACATTTTGACTCTCACAAGCATTGCGAGAACGTATCTGGATAAAGGAAAGAAGTTATACGCCTTTTTCGTAGACTTTAAAGCGGCCTTCGATTCAATAGACAGAAATGCTCTTTTCCTCAAACGAAGCAATAAAGGTGTCTCAACTAAGTACCTTAAAACTATACAAAGCCTGTATGAAAACAACCAAGCGGAAGTGTGGGATGGTAACCAGTTATCTAACTGGTTTGATACCAAAAAGGGCGTGAAACAAGGATGCTTACTTGGCCCATTACTCTTCTCATTGTTTCTAGATGATATAACATCTTTCATCCCAGGCGGAATCGTGTTTGAAGGAGTCAACATCAAGTGTTTGATGTATGCTGATGATATTGTGCTGCTAGCGGAAACACCGAATATGATGCAACTTACCGTTGTCAATGGAATTCAAAGATTAATACCACCAAATCAAAAATTATGATTTTTAGAAATGGTTCAGGGCGATATGCCAGGGAAGAAAAGTGGACATGGGAAGGCGAGGAGCTTGAAAAGGTAAGAGAGTAGGAGTTATTTTTACCCCCAAACTCTCTCTTGAGGAACACTTCCATTCCAAACTCCAGGAATCTAAAATTGCAATTAACTGCAACTGAAAAGAAATTCTGGGAAAAAACAACATTGCACCAAGTGTAAAATACAAATTATTTCAAGCAGTAGTAAGAACTATTATGTGTTACTCAGCACAAATTTGGGGTGTTTTCCAACACGAGGAGGTAGAAAAACTACTGAGATACTTCTTAAAGAAAATTTTTTGTTTGCCAGAAAACACACCTACGTACATGCTTCATTTGGAAACTGGACTACCGCTTCTATATTTGTACACACTAAAACTGCATTTCAATTACAAAAGAAAAGTATTGGAGTATAACCAACATAGACTACCTAAAATTGTGGCCTCGCATATGATGCATCGCAAAACCCAATTCTTTGGAGAATGGTTAAGGTTATGCACAGAAAACAACGTAGATCAAGTTAGCGACAATCCTGCTACATGGAAAAAATCGTTGGAAACCTCTCGAGGCACTTAAAAACAAAGCATGTGGGTATAACTATTGAAAAGCACGATATGTTCCTGAACCGACAGTGAATATAATCAGCAAGAAACTAGTATTTGCTCCACTTTGCCCACCTCCTTTAATCTCCCATCAACCTTAACAGCAGCGTGCACATCAACAACCAACAATAGTACAACACCGACAGATTACTAGTTAATTAATGTGAAATTCAGTTCTCCACACTAAAATTAACCACAGTTTTCAACTAGAGACTTATTATTTGTCCGAAAGCTTATAAGGAATTGTCTGATTAAATTTCGTGTTTCTGTTATGATAGACACAATCAACGAAAATTATGTTTGCGCTTGGTTTATTTCTCTACTGAAACCGAGTTGACAGCTAACTCTGCACCTGGTTGTACTTCGTAGTGTGGCATGTCTGTTCATTTTTTGAAAAACCAACTACAACTTGCCACCATCTCTCGTTAACCTAATATACCACGTCCCTTTTGTCACTCACGTTTTTACATCTTCCAGTTGTTAACTATTCGTACCAGAATCCTAAAACAATTCCCTCGGAACGTGTCTAACAGTGGAAAACAAAATAAACTTCCTCAAGCAACGTCACATCAACACAACGAGTGAAAGTTATGAATGCCACTCTCAAACCTCCCTAGTCTAATTTTACTTCATTTTTTTTTTTGTTCATATCAAGCGCAGATCAGCGAGTATAAATTACCATGACCCAACATTACCATAGATATCCATGTCAGCTCATAACCTAATAAGTTTCATTGCAAATGAAAACTAAAGCAATGAGCTCATGGGGTCATTCTGGACAATCTACGAGAGAAAAGCAAAATTCACCACCATAAACATGATTGTCATCGTCCTCATCATCATCATCTTCCTCCAACTATCTCCATAGGATATCGTCCTTATTATTCTGCACTATAAATTCTACTTTCACAATTCGCCATCCGATTTGACTCTTTTAGTACTTTTTTTATTTTGTATTTTCTTTTTGTCTGTCTGTCTTTCTATTTTGCTGATTAGTATTCAAGACATCAGCTGCTGCTACTGCTGGTTTCTCTGTTTTCCTCATAGCTTCTTCCTCAATACGGCGCTCCATTTTATCACATTTAATTAGCCTGAAAGATCATACTCCAACATTGCCCGAAAGCTTGGATAGAGCTAGACGCTCATATTTTTCTTCGACAGCCATTGCTTTGGATTTAAATCGAAAGACAAAACCCCCGAAGGAAGGAAAATAGAGTCCGTGTTCGCTCCAGTTACAGAACAACTGTAATTGTGCTGTAAGAAGAGGGGTTAGCAGAAAAAGCAGAAAAAAGGGAAAATACTTGTCATCCTATCTTAGAATGCATATGAGGCGGCAATGGTAATTTGGAAAAAAAAGTTTTGTCAGCCACTTGTGTATTTTGGTGACCTTGTTGTTGGCTCTGTAATTAGGTATCAAGAGACAATGCTTGGTGTAATTTAAGACTTTTTTCGTCTCTTGAACATTTTTAAATATTTTTTGGTTGTATTTTCGTGCTGTTGCTTTCGATGAATGACAATTGCGAAGAAAAGGAAGAAAAACTAGGATAAATGGGTCAATTGAAACATGAACACTATGAAGTGCTTTTTCTTTCCAGTCGAGGCTTTCTCGGAATAGGCAGGGTAGTTCTGAAGCATGAAAGTTCAGACTTGTTTAATTAAGTCTAAATGACTTTTATTTCAAGATAATTCTTAACCAAGATAAAATCACTAAGCTTATTTGGTTTGGCAAAGTTAAGACATCAAACTCTTATAAAGTAAAGCGATGAAACTTAAATCAAATAAAACACGAAGACGGACATCACATACGACAGGTCTTGAATTGTCCTATTATGAATTTGAGCTGAAATGGATACCAGCTGTGAAGATAAATTCATTTGGAAGAGGAAGTGGTGGTGAACTATGGGGCTTTCGCTAAACCCTAAAATCCGTTGCGACGACTTTTAAAAGAGTTGAGGAAATTGAGGTTTTGTAGCTAGTAATTATAGTTTCCGCGCTCCAAATTGTTCCAATATATTCGAATTGTACTCACTGGGCGAGAGACTACAACCGGCTCTGTGAAAATCTACAGAATTTGAACTCCGTGGATATACAACTTATTGGGGATTTCAATGCTCATGTTGGTTTATCCCAAAAAAACTTCGTAAGTGGAGCTATTTTTGCAGTTATCAATCCAACACGACGATCAAAAGATGAAGTATGTGACAGAAAGGATGCTAAAATTTTAGAAATTGTAGATACTTTGGATGGGAGGATATTAAACGGGAGCTGCAAGGGGGATGCGATGGGTGAATTCACATTTGTTCGTGGAACATCTTGTTCAGTCATAGATTATTGTTTTGTTTCGGAAAATGGAATTCAGTACCAAGTGATTTTAAAATAGGAACTCATATTTATTCTGACCAAATGCCGTTGGAACTGGGCTTACTCCCTAGAACGATATGGAATGATAATTTTCGTTCAAGCTTCCAGATCTACTTAAATTATGAACTTGCTTAGCGAAACTCACCCAATATAAGGGATCTTACTGAGATACTCACAGAGGCTACGCCAGAAAGCGCGAATGCTAAATGAGAATAATTTTAAGCAACAGTGGTTTGATAGAAACTGTCAAAAGGCTAGAATAAAGTCTTTCGCGCTCTTAAAATTACTTAGTAAATATATGTAACTCTTGCTTTCAAAACATTTATGCAAGAGCAAATAAGGACTTCAAAAAGCTCTGTTTGGAGAAAAAGAAGAAACTTGATGAACAAAATATTAGCAAAATTAGCTCCTCTAGATCTTTGGCTGAGTTGTGGAAAGCCGCCAAGTCAATCAAGGGAAGAAAAAATTGTATTGCAGCTTGCGTCGCTCAGAGCAAAAGATCTGTGTGGCTATTTTAAGGATTTCCTTTACCGGTGAATTCACTGGTAAATTCACCATTTCCTTTCACCACTTAATTCACTGGTGAATTCACCATTTCCTTCACTACTTCCTTCAACAATGAATTCACCACTTCTTCACCAGTGAATTCACCTTTGAATTCACCACTTCCTTCACCATTGAATTCAGTGGTGAATTCACCACTTCATTCACCAGTGAATTCAACGGCGAATTCACCACATCCTTCACCAGTGAATTCATCTTTGAATTCACCACTTCCTTCACCATTGAATTCACTGGTGAATTCACCACTTCCTTCACTAGTGAATTCACCGGTGAATTCACCATAGAATAGGACCAGAATCCTTTTGTAAGTTTTTATTTCCTCATCGCCGATTTCTGGTAAATCGGGGAATACACGATTCAATTATCGCACCGATTATCGCACATCGCATGTGATTATTGTATAGTGTAGATCTTAAATTTAGGTATGCAAAAAAATTTCGATTGTTTCGACATCGCAATGTCGAATGCCTTGAGCTGAAAACCAAATTCGATCGTATGCCAGCCAAGTCGCATACGTCGATTGCATCGTGTATTCCCCGCTTAAGATACTTAAGCCATATTTTCCAATAGAACTCAAAAGCAATTGCGACTTATTGCCTTTTACTGGAACTTCCGGAATGGTTTATGGATGGTTTATGGATGGTTTAGAGTCCGCTTAACACACGGAAACAAACTTATTTTCGGAGATCAAGCGGAGAATCGTCCCTGCCAATCGATGCTAATTTGGGTAAGAAAATGCAATTGAATTGGAAAATCCAAAAGAACCATTTGAACACCTTGATCATCCCAGTCTTGTTTACGGCGCGGAAGCATGGACCTTATCGAAAGTGGATGAGGAAACCCTTGGCCGTTTCACAAGAAAAATACTCCGATTGACCTTTGGTCGCATTCCAAACAGAGCTTAATTTGATCTGATTTCCCTACCGTGAAAATTTCTTTTGGGCAGAGTATAATAACAAATGACATCAATACAAACTTTCAATAAGAAGACATAAATACATTTGAAAACTAATACATGAACTCAAAGACAAGTGTGTACACAAATAAGTTGGTTATTTGCAGGATATCCCACGCTCCGTATTAATAACAAATTGCCTTCTCACAAGTCAACGTTGAAATTTGTTTGAATGTACCACTAATGCTTTTCGGGGTTGTATCGAACTTAATTACAGAACAACTTTTCATTCATACACTATAAAGTTCTGTCCACAGAGACTTGAGAGCATAGCTACGATGTGAAAAAAACTAAACTTTGGAAAGAAATCGGATTTAAGGCCAAATGCGAAAAGAAAACATTCTTCCAATTGCCTTTTCCTCCACTCATTTCTCTCCTTTTGTTTCCTTTCAAGTAAAGCATATGGACGCTATGCCAAAGAAATATTTCGCTTCAATCCTAGCCCTTACGGTGTGGTTGGACTTGCATCACATTTTTAACAGATATGTGTATTAAAGAAAAGTAACTTGTTGAGATTCTCTGGATGGGGATAAGAAGGTGGTGCTCCTTTAAGTGGGTCAAGGTAAAGTCTTTTCATTTATTTCTATGGACCTTACAGACAAAAAACGAAGTCTCACAAAGGAATTCTTTTCAGCATTTATTCCCTACGAAGTACAAAACATGTAGGTGCCGTAAATGTATAAAAGAAGAAGGTTTGTGCGTTGGCAGCACTGCATCTTTATGAAATTTTGATAAAAGCATTCTCATTTTCATGGCAACCAGGGTAATTGTTAGCGTTATGTTGTAGAATATCAATTGGACAATCCAATTACCCTACTTTATATTTCACATCATTCGCAATTGAGCTTTAGTCAAATGATGGTTCACAAAAAACAGGATGTTTTCACATCACTGAGAAAGAAGAGAGCATAAATATTACTCATAAAGTCAATAACTTTACTACCCACTGATGAAAAAAACGTGCCGTTTGTAGGTTGGCATAAATGAACCTTTCTGATTTTGTCAAGTGAAATATTTTCGAATTGTCTGAAATCCTAACGATTTTTTTGTTTAATCTAAAAGGTCGAGCGATATTCTCGCAAAACAATTTACCAGACAACACTGACGGTCCCACTCTTCATTATGCGCGTAGTCGAGAATATGGGTGCTATAGCCGTAAGTTGGACCCTCAATCAATGAACTTTATACATGTACACAAGTTTAAAAATTAGAATTGAAGAATCAACACAAACAATATCTAACTACCACATATATACATATCGATGAATTTCAACTCGAAATCAGTCTCAACAGCTTCACATTTCACCCAATAACTTGAGCAAAATTCCGCACATAGATCTCAGAGTGTTGGGTGACAATTTCCAATTGACTTATCAACTAAAGGCGCAAGACCGCATCTGCTTCATTATTGCTTCGCAGTTGATCTTATGTGCAATGAATTCCAAAATAAACTTGTTACCCGTCATGGCGATGCCAATAGGTCTATCAGACAGCTTGGAGCTTTTATTGGAGACAAATATCATCCACGCAACTTGTGAGCTACCAGTACAACGACGGGAATGTCGAAAGCAAAGTTATAAGACTCGCCAGACAAAAGAAAAATTACTTCAATGAGATTGCAGCATCCGTTGAATATGTTTCTCGCCGATCAAAAAGGCTTGTATGATGCAGTCTGAAGGATAGCAAATTTATAGATCAAAGAAGCATATTTCACCACTCACAGACCACCAGAGAAAATGTTTTGCCATCGTCGACGCAGAACTGCAATTGCTTAACCAAGACATTGAGAGCGAACAACCAAATGATGAAGACGAAGTATATGAAAACCTTACAATCTCTAACAGATGGCAGAATCCAAGCCAAAATTTGACAGCGGCTCTTCAAGCTTTGAAGAAATTGACGAAGCTAAAGGCTTACTGAGATAAAAAAAAAAAAACAAAACTGCTGATGAGGACAATTTGACTCCAAAAGTTTTCAGAGTGGGTTGCAATATACTCGCAACCAGGGTTGCAAAAGCTTGAGCTAATTTATAGCTTAAGTGTGAATTTAATTCACAAGCTAGTTTGTGAATTATGAATTGAAAAATATTCAATTCACAAGCTAATTTGCGAATTATGAATTGGAAAATATTCAATTCATAAGCTAGTTACTGAATTATGAATTGGATAATATTTAATTCATAAGCTAGTTTGCGAATTATGAATTGGATAATATTCAATTCATAAGCTAGTTTGTGAATTATGAATTGAGAAATATTCAATTCATAAGCTAGTTACTGAGTTATGAATTGGATAATATTCAATTCATAAGCTAGTTTGTGAATTATGAATTGAGAAATATTCAATTCATAAGCTAGCTTATGAATTGGAAAACATTCAATTCACAAGCTAGCTTATGACTTATCTACATTATAAATTGGAAAACATTCAATTCACAAGCTAGCTTATGACTTATCCACATTATGAATCGGAAAACATTCGATTCACAAGCTAGCTAATGAATTGGAAAACATTCAATTCACAGGCTAGTTTATGACTTATCTACATTATAAATTGGAAAACATTCAATTCACAAGCTAGCTTATGACTTATCCACATTATGAATCGGAAAACATTCGATTCACAAGCTAGCTAATGAATTGGAAAACATTCAATTCACAAGCTAGTTTATGACTTATCTACATTATAAATTGGAAAACATTCAATTCAAAAGCTAGCTCATGAATTGAAAAACATTCAATTCACAAGCTAGCTTATGACTTATCCACATAATGTGGATAAGTCATAAGCTAGCTTGTGAATTGAATGTTTACCAATTCATAAGCTAGCTTGTGAATTGAATGTTTTTCAATTCATAATGTGGATAAGTCATAAGCTAGCTTGTGAATTGAATGTTTACCAATTCATAAGCTAGCTTGTGAATTGAATGTTTTTCAATTCATAATGTGGATAAGTCATAAGCTAGCTTGTGAATTGAATGTTTACCAATTCATAAGCTAGCTTGTGAATTGAATGTTTTCCAATTTATAATGTAGATAAGTCATAAGCTAGCTTGTGAATTGAATGTTTCTCAATTCATAATGTGGATAAGTCATAAGCTAGCTTGTGAATTGAATGTTTACCAATTCATAAGCTAGCTTGTGAATTGAATGTTTTCCAATTCATAATGTGGATAAGTCATAAGCTAGCTTGTGAATTGAATGTTTACCAATTCATAAGCTAGCTTGTGAATTGAATGTTTTCCAATTTATAATGTAGATAAGTCATAAGCTAGCTTGTGAATTGAATGTTTCTCAATTCATAATGTGGATAAGTCATAAGCTAGCTTGTGAATTGAATGTTTACCAATTCATAAGCTAGCTTGTGAATTGAATGTTTTCCAATTTATAATGTAGATAAGTCATAAGCTAGCTTGTGAATTGAATGTTTCTCAATTCATAATGTGGATAAGTCATAAGCTAGCTTGTGAATTGAATGTTTACCAATTCATAAGCTAGCTTGTGAATTGAATGTTTTCCAATTCATAATGTGGATAAGTCATAAGCTAGCTTGTGAATTGAATGTTTACCAATTCATAAGCTAGCTTGTGAATTGAATGTTTTCCAATTTATAATGTAGATAAGTCATAAGCTAGCTTGTGAATTGAATGTTTCTCAATTCATAATGTGGATAAGTCATAAGCTAGCTTGTGAATTGAATGTTTACCAATTCATAAGCTAGCTTGTGAATTGAATGTTTTTCAATTCATAATGTGGATAAGTCATAAGCTAGCTTGTGAATTGAATGTTTACCAATTCATAAGCTAGCTTGTGAATTGAATGTTTTACAATTCATAATGTGGATAAGTCATAAGCTAGCTTGTGAATTGAATGTTTACCAATTCATAAGCTAGCTTGTGAATTGAATGTTTTTCAATTCATAATGTGGATAAGTCATAAGCTAGCTTGTGAATTGAATGTTTTTCAATTCATAATGTGGATAAGTCATAAGCTAGCTTGTGAATTGAATGTTTACCAATTCATAAGCTAGCTTGTGAATTGAATGTTTTTCAATTCATAATGTGGATAAGTCATAAGCTAGCTTGTGAATTGAATGTTTTTCAATTCATAATGTGGATAAGTCATAAGCTAGCTTGGTAGCTTGTGAATTGAATGTTTACCAATTCATAAGCTAGCTTGTGAATTGAATGTTTTTCAATTCATAATGTGGATAAGTCATAAGCTAGCTTGTGAATTGAATGTTTACCAATTCATAAGCTAGCTTGTGAATTGAATGTTTTCCAATTCATAATGTGGATAAGTCATAAGCTAGCTTGTGAATTGAATGTTTACCAATTCATAAGCTAGCTTGTGAATTGAATGTTTTTCAATTCATAATGTGGATAAGTCATAAGCTAGCTTGTGAATTGAATGTTTACCAATTCATAAGCTAGCTTGTGAATTGAATGTTTTTCAATTCATAATGTGGATAAGTCATAAGCTAGCTTGTGAATTGAATGTTTACCAATTCATAAGCTAGCTTGTGAATTGAATGTTTTCCAATTTATAATGTAGATAAGTCATAAGCTAGCTTGTGAATTGAATGTTTCTCAATTCATAATGTGGATAAGTCATAAGCTAGCTTGTGAATTGAATGTTTACCAATTCATAAGCTAGCTTGTGAATTGAATGTTTTCCAATTCATAATGTGGATAAGTCATAAGCTAGCTTGTGAATTGAATGTTTACCAATTCATAAGCTAGCTTGTGAATTGAATGTTTTTCAATTCATAATGTGGATAAGTCATAAGCTAGCTTGGTAGCTTGTGAATTGAATGTTTACCAATTCATAAGCTAGCTTGTGAATTGAATGTTTTTCAATTCATAATGTGGATAAGTCATAAGCTAGCTTGTGAATTGAATGTTTACCAATTCATAAGCTAGCTTGTGAATTGAATGTTTTCCAATTCATAATGTGGATAAGTCATAAGCTAGCTTGTGAATTGAATGTTTACCAATTCATAAGCTAGCTTGTGAATTGAATGTTTTTCAATTCATAATGTGGATAAGTCATAAGCTAGCTTGTGAATTGAATGTTTACCAATTCATAAGCTAGCTTGTGAATTGAATGTTTTTCAATTCATAATGTGGATAAGTCATAAGCTAGCTTGTGAATTGAATGTTTACCAATTCATAAGCTAGCTTGTGAATTGAATGTTTTCCAATTTATAATGTAGATAAGTCATAAGCTAGCTTGTGAATTGAATGTTTCTCAATTCATAATGTGGATAAGTCATAAGCTAGCTTGTGAATTGAATGTTTACCAATTCATAAGCTAGCTTGTGAATTGAATGTTTTCCAATTCATAATGTGGATAAGTCATAAGCTAGCTTGTGAATTGAATGTTTACCAATTCATAAGCTAGCTTGTGAATTGAATGTTTTTCAATTCATAATGTGGATAAGTCATAAGCTAGCTTGTGAATTGAATGTTTACCAATTCATAAGCTAGCTTGTGAATTGAATGTTTTCCAATTTATAATGTAGATAAGTCATAAGCTAGCTTGTGAATTGAATGTTTCTCAATTCATAATGTGGATAAGTCATAAGCTAGCTTGTGAATTGAATGTTTACCAATTCATAAGCTAGCTTGTGAATTGAATGTTTTCCAATTTATAATGTAGATAAGTCATAAGCTAGGTTGTGAATTGAATATTTCTCAATTCATAATTCACAAACTAGCTTATGAATTGAATGTTATCCAATTCATAATTCAGTAACTAGCTTATGAATTGAATATTTCTCAATTCATAATTCACAAACTAGCTTATGAATTGAATATTATCCAATTCATAACTCAGTAACTAGCTTATGAATTGAATATTTCTCAATTCATAATTCACAAACTAGCTTATGAATTGAATATTTCTTAATTCATAATTCACAAACTAGCTTATGAATTGAATATTATCCAATTCACAATTCAGTAACTAGCTTATGAATTGAATATTTCTTAATTCATAATTCACAAAGTAGCTTGTGAATTAAATATTTTCCAATTCTGAAGCTAACTACTAGCTTATAGCTTATAGATTTTTTAATTCATAAACTCGCAACCCTGCGTCGCAACAGCCTTATTTCCAACTTTGCGGGACTGCTGAAGCAATCGCCAAGTCTATAAAGATGGAGTTATTATCTAACTGGCAAAGAAAGGTGACCCCAGCAGATGCAATAATTGGCTTGGCATCATCTTGCTTACTTAAAAGATTTGAAAGAATATAGCACGTGTTGACGTGTTATACTTGCAACATAGAATAGAACTTGAACTGCTGAAGTAGCAAAGTGGTTTCTGTATCAACAGCCCCTGTGTGGATCATATTATCACTCTTCGCTTAATCGTTGAACAGGAATCGGCACTCGCTTTTATTCGTTTTATTCATGATTTTGAACGAGCGTTCGACAGTAGTTGTCGGCGATAAAGTTTTTATGGAAACCGCTGAGCAGATTGCGGTACCTGACCATATAATTTTGTTGAACGTTTTCTTCGCCAAAGTATATAAATTAAATTAATCGAAGGTGGTTGAATTTAGTTATAATAAATTTAATAAAGATTTATCAATTAAGAAAATAAGGTGTCCCCGAAGTTGTAAGCGCCAGAGAATTCTTGCAAAGCAAATTTTCAAATCTTGAAGCTGAAAGCTTAACAGACGAAGAAAAAAAAAAGAAGGAAAATAGCAACCAGTGAATAATGCAACGCTAAACGTATAAAGAAAAAATGTGAAAGACTGGGTCACAAGAACAGCCGGTTGTGTGCTAGGTACATAACCAAAATGTTACGGTCTTGATTGGTGAGTCCAGACCCTTTGAACACCCAATACCAAAACCTTTGTGAAAAACATCGAACACTGCACAAACTGTGACTAAATTTTCGCTGAGTTCAGTTATGTTCTACCCCGTAGGAAGTGAATCGACTGAGCGCACAAAACCAAGTAACCCTACTTAACTTTTAAAACTTTTTCTTTTTAGAGAACTATAAAAGAATTGAATTTTTTGTATCTGAAAATCCATATCTTACACTAGCGGACTCTTCTGTAGATTAGGGAGGAGAGGCGAAGAAATTTTACATTTCAACCTTTGGGTATTTTTATTTGATTTAAGGTTGGGCTGAAGCCCTGAAGGCAATTTTTTTAACTAAGCCAAGGTGACGTAAATCGTTGGATGTTGGGTAGGAATAGTTCATCTATCATTGATGTTTGTGTTTATTTTATTTTATTTATTTATTTATTTTATTTCGTGAATGCTAAGTAACTGTAAGATACAATATCTTATTCAATTGTTATAAGCTAAATTTTACATGATTGAGCTGGCAATAAGTTAAATTGGTACAAAAAGAGGAAAAGAAAAATTTGAGGCAGTATAATTCTAATAATATTAGACCAAAAAGAAAGTGAGAGTGAGAAAAAAATTATTGAATACAATTTATAGAATTTCATTCAACTGGCTTCTGAGAAATGGGTTTTTAAAACACTTTTAATTCTTGTTGTGCGTTGAGTTTCTTTAATACTGAGTGGTAGGCAATTCCAGAGACGGACTAAATTTACAAGAAATGGGCGCTCCGATGTAAGAGACGCATATCGAGGGTGAATTAGTTGATGAGATCTATGAGGTAGCGAAACGGATTTTGTAGAAACAGTAGATATTGTTGTTGGTGTGTTAGCAATATGTCAGAGAGGAAGATCAAACTACGGAGTTCAAGATAATTTTCAAACGGCATATCCAACAGCATAGAAGCTAAGTTATAAACACGATCGTATCTACGTAGGCCAAAGACAACAAACAATACTATTAAAGGGAACATTAAGTTTACGTTTGCTTGCGTAGTTACAGTTGCAGTTTATTTCGCACCCATATGTCAAAATCGGTATTATTTACGTTTTGGCAAGAAGAATACGTGTTTTTATTGGCGTGAAAGACTGGGTTGCCCACAATGCACATAGTGCACGATATACTTTGCTGACAAGCATATTATTGTGATAGTCCCACGTCAAGAAGCGGTTAAAAGTTACGCCGAGATTTTTGACAGTTTCAACATATTCAATTGGAGCATTGCTCAAAACACTCGGTGGATCATCAAGATCTAGACTTTTCTAGAAATAACTAAGCACTTTGATTTTTCAAATTTAAAATAAGACCTTTTAAAAGGGACCTATTTCAAATTTTTTTTTTTAGGACTTCGTTAACATTGAAAGCTTCATTCTCAATGAGTCCAAGTGGGCAGCTAAGATACAGCTGGACGTCATTAGCATAATTATATATGACAGTTATCAACCAAAGATGGCAGTTCATCAACGTAAATGGAGAACAATAGCGGACCCCTGAGGTCTGAGGAACACCTGTATTAATTAGTAAAAAATTAGACAAGCTGTCCCTAACTTGAACTGCTTGTATTCTATTTGTCAAATAAGAATATATAAGCTTCGGTAGCACAAAGTGAAAAATTGAAATTCTGGCGAAGCTTATTACATACACATGGTTAATTGTGTCGAAGGCTTTTGAGAAATCAAGCAGTACCAAAAACGTTACCTCATCCTTATCCATCGCTTGCCTTAAGTCTTCAGTGACGTTCAAAAGTGCAGAAAGCCAGATTGTTTAGGTGAAAGCATTGAGGTCGCTGTAAGGTAAACAATGATTTGTTTCTGCAAAATTTTCTCATAGACTTTCGAAAAACAGTGAAGCACAGAAATAGGCTTAAATTTAGCACCTTTAGCATTTTTTGGGAGTGGAATGATATTGGCTACCTTCCACAAGTTAGGATACACCCCTGACATTAAAATTGTACGTAAGAAAAGGCAACACGATGGGTGAAATCATATGCAAAAACTTCGGATGAATAGAGTCTAGTCCAACGGCGTTTGACTTAACAGAAAGCAAACATTCAACAACATCAGCACTATCAGCACGCAGCAAAAACTAAAACCATAGTTACCTGACTGAGCAGTGAACGATGCAATTGCAGGTGCACTCGACAAGGGCATCAGTGTCAAAAGCAAAAGTTTTGTTGAAGGAATTGACGTCGCGTTTTCAACTATCACATTTCTTGATTTACCAATACCAATACAATGTTAAGTGGTGCTATGTTATCTTGAGTGTTTACCCGCGACCTTTTCCATTGTCTTGTGTAAAACCCCCTGGTGTACACGTATTTATTCTTAGCCTTGGACGAGAACTTCCAAGGAATGGTAATAGTTATCGTTAAGAGACAATAGAAAAAATAGAAACAAATCAGTTTACTCGTCAATTCGCTTCAAGTATGAATCACATTAACTGAAAATATTGATAATGATAATTGATATTATTTATTTTGTAAGAAAGGATAATATCCTTTACTTACTTGAATTTCAACCCGGAATATTTTATTATTTCCATACACAACATACATACATATGTGTTCTTGATTAGACCGACAACATTTATTTTCTGACTCAAACAGTTAGTCAAATACAGAGAAATCTAGAAATGGGATGAAAAAATTGAATTCGTTTATTTAAAGCTTGTGTAAGGCCTGTTTGTTGTAAGGCTCCGAAACGTGGAAAACAACAGAGGCTGTATTGAGAAATGTCAACGTCAGCTCAACGAAAATGTTAAAAATATTATATTATAGTAACCGAACAGCTCTGAGTGCTGACCAAGAGTAAGCCGATAGCGCAAGATATTCTAGAACATAAATATTGCTTGTCTTACCAGTGGCGTAATGGTAAGCATGTCTGCTTTTAAACCGGGAGATTTGTGGTTCAAATCCCAACACAAACAAAAATGTTTTTTCACGAGTATCGCAATTTGCGGGGAACTGGCAAGTCTTCCGTTAGTAAATTCATTGCCATGAAAAGCGATTTCGCGATTAGCCGTCGGGAATCAGCAGAAAATTGTAGGTCCCCTCCACTCTCTCACAAGGAATGGTTGCCGCAGACATGATGATGAAGATAAATCGTTGCCATCATATGCTCCACTTCAGACCGGCCATGCATGCCCAACGACGGAGGAAAACAAGTGAGCTAAAGCCGGAACCCTCAAAAATCTCTTAAGAAATTGGAGCGTCAGAAGGCACTACTACTTAGCCTGTAGAGTTAGCCACTAGAACACTTCATTCTCAGAAAGGGGATAGAGAAGGAAAGAGAAAGAAATTTCTATGAGGAAAAGTTAAGATAAAAACTTTACCAAAACCCCCAAAATTGCCTTTCATAGTCTATAATTTTGCAGCTCCAATCAAATCCAACCATGAGAGTAGAAATTCCAAAATGTCCAAAATAATTCCCCATAGAACATTCATAACAAGGAATTCTAGTGGTAGGCAGGCATCCTTATCTAGGCACGTAACGCAAGTCCAAAATACCACTCTACTACATCAGCCAATGAATTTGCCTCGCATCCTTAACTTTATTCTATTGACTGCACAACTTTTGTTTTCCATAAATCATTACTCAATCCAACAGTGAAAATCAGCCTCGAATTCTATTTATGCGATTAAAACCATCGGAAAAGCCCTCCATTCAACAGTAGGTAACTTCCACCCTTTCACAAAAACTGTCTGTTTCAGTAATCCTTCACTGACTATCGAATCGAAAACTTTTAAGTCAATGATTTAATGGCTTCCCCTTGAAAAAACAAGATACCTACAAAAACAAAAACAAAAAAACACGCACAAAATCGAAAAAGGAAAAACCGATAAAATTACAAAACATTTACCTACGATTGTGTACGTGTGTGGTTTATGCCTCTGCCTGGGACACTATATCATCATTCCATCGAGAGCCTTTTCCCCAACTTTAAATAAAAATGCTTCCTTTTTGGTGACCGTTACTATCAATTGCAACGAATTCAACCATCACCGCGCTCCACTGCAGCCCTAACAACAAGGAAGGCATCCGGCGGCCGCGGCGCGGCGGTAGGATAATATGAGATGAGACTTAATTTTTTTATTTTTCGGTTTTGTTTCCATGTTGCTAAACGTGAAATTCAAATCGAATAGACTCGCTCGTCTCGATGTCCTTTACGAAATGCAATTACGCTTCATAATCTCCTGCCAATTTACATTTCAGTGGACGCGATAATTAACGCTGCGGATCGCCGCTCATTGGATCAGGCGCCAAATTTCGTGAGCACATCTCACATGTAGTTACTTTTCTCGTGATGGTAGATGGCAGCCGACTAGCGGTTGCATTGTTCGAAAATACCCTCCTATCCTACATATGTACATCCTGTTTCAGGGTGAACCACGTGTGTAGGTAGGGTTGGTTGTAAAGAAGGCTCGAAAAAATCATGGCCCAACAAATATGAGCCGCCTTTTATACATGCAGCGCCCGTATACACATATTTTTCGCACTCGCACCCGGTAGAAGTGTTGACCTGGCCAATTTCGATGCCAGCTTCTGTCACGTTCGATTTGGATTTTTCCAGCTTGCCGCTACATGCAACCAAAACTGCTGGTCATTTTCTGTTCGCTGGACACTTTTCTAGGAGAATTATTCGAAAATTTAAATTCGCCAAACGGCATCGTCAGAGGATATCCAAGGCAGGGAATGCAACGGATATCCGTGTTTTTGCTGTGAAAACGTATTGGCAATTCCCACTGCGAGTGCTTTCGATGGGATAATGGAATTGCAATTCGAAAATTTACATGCAAATCGATGTGTTGTGTCTGACTCCGTCTGTGTGTTGGCCAATTGCAAATTGGTAATACAACACCCTGCCATTGCAAATGGCTGGTGTGAATAAGATCAACAAAATGAAAGCGCTGCTTGTTTGCGGGAAAAACTGCAATGATGTTTTTTAAAACTGAATTCGAAAACAGCTGAATTAAAGTCAGTTGACGTAAGTGACAATGAGTAGTTGATTTTTTTTTCGGTTGGTATACTTCAAGTAGTATCAAGAGGCATGCTCTGTTGCTAGTGGAGGAAATGCTATTATTGCATGAGGTGTGTGTAATGAATTTTATTTGAACGGGCTGACTAGGAGTGGATAACGTCAAAGTGACGGTATTTTTCATAAAAAAATATTTACTAATGGCACTTTTCATTGGACGAAAAGAATCGTCCAGGAGCGTCCAGAAGCATTCTCAAACCGTTCCATTGATGCAAAAAGATCGCTTCTGATGATTCTGAGGAGTGACAGCCGCTTCTCGATTTGAAATGAGAATCGACTCAAGAAGCACTAACACATGTTACTCAAATGTCAAAAAGAAAATTTTCCACAGGAAATATTTTTTATGTGCTATTGGTGTTTGACTCACACAAAGCCAACACGTTAAGTTGAGCAAAAACAATTTTAGGTGTTCCATTGGTTTTTAAAATGAGTGCTTCCCCGAGTGAAACCAATGGAAAGCGCCATAAAGATGTCGGCTGGGCGCTGGATTTCTTTGAAAGACAACGTGTGAGTCGGTCCGTTTTTTTTATCAGGCTCTGATCAAATAGAAAAAAAAAGAAAACAATTTAGCAATTAGGTAGCACTAAGAGTATTTGGCAAATTATGACGCTTAAAAAAAATTTAAAAAAAAAAAAATTTTAAACTGCCCAAAAATTATTTATCAATGATAAGCATCTATTCATCTTATCATGGATGCAGATGCAGAGAGAGAACAAGTTGAGTATAAATTATACAAATTAAAACTTTGCTAAAGGTTTTTGTTCCAGATGCTGCTGTCATTGGTGGAAATTCCAGAACAAGAATGGTGGTAGAAAACGCTTCAGGTTAGTTTACGGTTGGTTTACTAAAACGAATATTTCGGAGACTTTTGAAGTTTACCGAGCAAACCGAGTTGAGTCTCTGTTGATTGGCATTCTCACAATCAACCATCTCTGTTCTCCCGGGGAGTACACTGGATCCTTGAGATCGGAATGCGATGCTGCCACTTGTGGCTGCACCCCCCATTCAACCTAATCTAATCTAAACCGATTTGAGTGTTCATATTAACGAATCTCGTTGCGAGTGCATGTACATTGTACATATCGCACCCTCAGTGCAAAAGAGCGTTAACTCAAAAAATACCATTTCGAGAAAACGCGTCTGCAAAATACTGACTTAGACTTTCACTGATAGCTCACCATACGATAGCAATTTTCAAAATGTCGAAGCTCTATTACGAGAACAAATATAGATATATTATATTTTTAATCCTTATATATATAAAATTTCGCTGTCACAATGTTAGTTACCGTACTCCTCCGAAACGGCTTTACCGATTTTTACCAAATTTTATGTGCGTATTCAGTAGGTATGAGAATAGGCTACTAATTATTTTCCATACCTCCAAGTGATAAGAGCCATCTACCCTTAACATTGTTTCTTTAATTTACACTGTGACACGAGAATTTCATATTTTAGATTTTACAGTCTCAGAGTAAATGTCATATTTATCAATTTAATTTGCTTAATATTAAATTCTGAAATAATATCCACCTAAAACTACACTCACTGCATTTTTTGAATAGTACGGATGATTTTGGTGCCTTTGCAATAACATTACTCTATTCACAAGTACCACGCTATTTCACATGGGCTCAAACAAAAAATGGATGTCCTGCAAGCAAGGCTCACCAGTTGATGCATGTCTCAATTTATTTACATAAATCGAATGCTTTGGGGCGATTATTTACAGTCAGTCCAAGACACACTGAGTGCTTTAATCTTCGACTGTTGTTGGTTAATGTTACTGGCCCGTTATCATTTCAAGATACACGCAAAGTGAATGGGCAAAAGTATCCAACATATTATAAAGATGCATGCCTTGCAATCGGCAACAGCACTACAAATTCGTCTACTTTTTGCTATAGTGTTGACTAGATGTCTCCCAGCTCGAGCAAACATTTTGTGGGATAATCACAAAAAGATTCAATGACTGATGATATATTGCATCAACATCGTACAATGTGCAACGATCTAACGATAACATTCAGTGACGCTATGTACATTGTACAATGAAGCATTGATTGCTATTGAGGATCTTTGCATTGTCATTACAAAGTTATCACTCACTCGACCTGCATCTGATTTAATTAACACTTAAATGAATCGTGAACTGCAGTACAGCACTGTAGAAATGGCAGCGATTGTTACTCGCAATGTTAGTGCAGTCAATGAAGCATTTTAGGTCCGAATTTTTTTACTGTGAACCGATTTACATGAAATTTTGGAATTAGGCTCATCTTACCCTTAACTTCAAAAGTGAAAATGATTTGAACACCGCCACCACCCTGGGGGTGGTTGCCACCCCTTTTGGGGGGCGAATTTTTTTTCTTCAAAATAACATCGGATATCGATAAAAGGCCTAATTTTAAGCAAAAAATCAAATACAAAGTTTTTCATTAAGTCCAATACTTTTCGAGTTATTGGCAATTGAAAATTCGCAGTTTTTTCACGTTTTTCATCTATTTATTGCAAATATCTCCAAAACTATACGTTTTATCGAAAATTTTATGAAGAACAAAATTGTAGCAGGTAAAACAATGAACAATTTTGTTTTTTATAAAGTATTCTAAGAACAATATTAAGCTAGATATAAAAGATCAAAGCCAATTTTTTATTTTGTCTGAAATTTAATCGTTGTGGTCAATGCCATTTAGCGGCGAGCAGATGCATTTTATGCATTCTAATACAAAAAGATGTTTGGTAGTGCTTGAAATAAGCTTTAAAATGAGCACTATTAAAAGTCTTTTGCACGTTAAATAAGTGAGCTGTAGTGCAAATAAGGAGAACATCTAATGTTTTTTTCTTTTAAATCAATGAGTTTTTGGACCATAACTCCTTCAATTTTCATACTATCACAACTTATAAAAAGCCATAGTAAAGGTAATTAAGAGAGCTACAACATGCTTTATTGCAATATGTAGTAAAAAACCTTTTGCTAAAACGGTGAAGGGTTAAAGGACTAGAGAAGAGGCTGCGATTGCTCTGCCGCGCGCTTTTAAACAATCATATCTCCATCAATTTTTGTCTGACTGAAAAAACTAAAAGACCAAATTGTTTGTCAGAAAAATACCTAAATTTTTTATTCTTACCTTTTTATACGTATCTGTCGTCATTTTTGAGATATTATGAACAAAGTGGGTTTTTTAAAAATTTTAAAATTTATTGTTTTTTTATTTATTGTGACTTTTTTGAAAAATATGTGTCCTGAAGCATCCAAACTGATTCTATCTACCAAACTCTTCATAACAAACTTAATTTTAGGCGGAATACTATTAAATTTAATTTTGGTGGAAATGGCTCTTATGAAACCCATTGATTTTAAAGAAAAAAACATTAGATTCTCTCCATATTTGCACTACAGCTCACTTATTTTACGTGCAAAAGACTTTTAATAGAGCTCATTTTAAAGCTTATTTCAAGCACTACAAAATTTTTTTGGTATTAGAATGCATAAAATGCATCTGCTCGCCGCTAAATGGCATTGACCACAACGATTAAATTTCAGACAAAATAAAAAATGGCTTTGATCTTTTATATCTAGCTTAATATTGTTCTTAGAATACTTTATAAAAAACAAAATTGTTCATTGTTTTACCTGCTACAATTTTGTTCTTTATAAAATTTTCGATAAAACGTATAGTTTTGGAGATATTTGCAATAAATAGATGAAAAACGTGAAAAAACTGCGAATTTTCAATTGCCAATAACTCGAAAAGTATTGGACTTAATGAAAAACTTTGTATTTGATTTTTTGCTTAAAATTAGGCCTTTTATCGATATCCGATATCATTTTGAAGAAAAAAAATTCGCCCCCCAAAAGGGGTGGCAACCACCCCCAGGGTGGTGGCGGTGTTCAAATCATTTTCACTTTTGAAGTTAAGGGTAAGATGAGCCTAATTCCAAAATTTCATGTAAATCGGTTCACAGTAAAAAAATTCGGAGGTAAGGCCCTATTTTTCTCTTCATTGAATGCACTATGTCCCACATTGACTGCATTTTACTCGCAGTTTCAGCAGGACAAGGTGGGTTCTTCTTTTTGGGTGCACCGAGGGGAACTGGCAAATCATTCCTTATTTCACTAATTCTTGCTAAAATACTATCAAATTATGGCATCGCATTGGCCGTTGCATCATCGGGCATTGCGGCAACTTTATTGGATGGAAGCAGAACAGCTCATTCAGTATTTAAGCTGCCACTTAATATTCAAAATAACCCCCGCGCAGTGTGTAACATTAAAAAACAATCGTCCATGGCCACCGTGCTAAAACAGTGTAAAATTTATCATCTGGGATGAATGTACTATGGCACACAAACATTCAATTGAGGCGTTGAACAGGACATTGAAAAATATTTTATAAACAACGACAAACTATTTGGCGGTACTCTCTCTGTTGGTGCTTTCAGGTGATTTCAGACAAACACTTCCCGTCATTCCCGTTCAACATACGCTGATGAGATCAACGCTTGCTTAAAATCTTCTGTGTTGTGGCATCATGTTGAAAAAGTACAGCTGAATGTAAACATGTGCGTTCAAATGCTTCACGATCCATCCGCCGAAATATTCTCAAAACAACTTTAGCAGCAAAAAATGCAGACGTTGACAATTTAAATTTGAAGATTCAACAGTTGTTGCCATGGAACTTAGTATCATACAAATCAATTGATACAGTGTGCAATTTAAACCCGCCACGGCTGTGCAACGGTACGCGATTAGTAATTCGAAAATTAATGAAAAACGTTATAGAAGCCAGCATTGTAAATGGCAAGTTCAAAGGTGAAAAGATACTAATACAACTTATTGCTATCATACCAACAGATGTGCCAATTCAATTCAAACGAATTCAGTTTCGCATATATACGCATATACCATATACTTATACACTTATAATAAGTAAGTTACTTTGTGTCTACACTAGAATTTATCTAGAAACTAGAATTAAATTATAGGCAAAACAACGTTTGACGGGTCAGCTAGTATATTATATATATTTAATTTGTTTAATTAATTTTGCATGAGAAAAAGAAAACTTTTTTCCACTTTTCGCTCTTTTGCATGGATACATTAAAAAAAAAGGAAGATATTTTGGATTATCGCTGTATTGCATTAAGGGGGGACGCTGGTCTAGAATTTTGAAGAAACCGAATTTTTTTTTTTTGTCTGAAAAGGTACTTTAGGGTCTTAAAATTAACATACCAAAGGATGAATGCCGGCAAAAATGTCTAAATGCCCAAACTTTCCATTCTGCGGCAGCGCCCCTCTGGTATGCCGTATGATTTTATAGTATTTAAAACTTTAAACGCGTTTTTCTCAAAATCACTTTTTTTTGACTGGCCGAAAACATAACTTGAGCAAATCTTCACCGATCTATACGAAATTTTGACAGTACATTCAAAATACCTTTCTCCAGAGCCGTACGTAGGATATTTTTTCTATGTTGCATAGTTTTTTTTTAATCAACAATTTTGTCGCATTTTTTTAGTGAAAATTTGAATTTTTTGTTCAAACGTACACCATTTTGCGAAAAAACAAAATATCGAAAAAATCCTACGTACGGCTCTAGCTGTTGTTATAAGGAAACTAAAAAATTTCGGGATTTTGTTCCAGGATCAAAATTAAGGAGGTTACACTTTTGACATATTTTGGAATGTCTCTGTCTTGCATAGATTTTTTTCTTTAAAATGAGAAAATAAGTGGGATTTATAGGAACATTTTGGATTAGCTCTTTCTTGCATTGAACTTAAATAAAAAAAAAGGTGAACATTTTGTTTTGGCTCTGTTTAGCATTGAAAAATTTGAAACCGATTGACATGCCATATGGTAAAAAATGTTGTAAATAGTCATTATCTTCCGAATTTTTTTGATCATGTAAACGACAAGCCACTCAATAGAAAGGTAATTTAAAAAGCAACATTTTCTCATCATTAACTCAAAATTGCCATTTTTCGACTTATCGCTCTTTTGCACTGAGGGTGCGATATATTGCACAATGCACAATATTTGCCTTGCGAACAATGATTTATACTCTCATTTGAACTCTGAACCTGATATAATCCCAATTGAAAATGATGTTGCTTAATGAGATAGAAATCGATATGGACGACGCGACGTGATGCTCCGTTTAGGTATGTATTGCAAAACCAACATTGTTCGCGCTTTCGTTTAATTGCGCTGGCGTTTTCCTATCGCTGAAAATCTTTTATAATTCTTGCATATTCCGATCGAAATAAAAACACGCGCTATTTGTAACCTTTAAATTTACAATAATTTGATCTTTTATTGACTAGAACTTTTAATAGACTGAATAGGAAAAGAAAGAAAATAGAAAAGAAATGCTTGGAAAGATAGAAAGAGACAAATAGTATATTCGCGAATTAGTGTAGGCAAAAGAAACCAATTATGGTGGATTCACAATAGTTATGAGCGCAAACAAACATATTATTTAACTTGCTACAAGCTTTTTTTATTAAGACTATTTTTTCAAAATATCTTCTTATAGTTTGATTTTTCTTTCTTCCGAGCTATTGAAAGTAATAAGCCCCTGTCTGTCTCTATTTTTCTTGTAAGTCTTCTTGATTTGCACTGAGGAATTCAGACTTAACCCATTAAGAGCCGAAGGTCTTCAAAAATGTCTTGGTTTATTCTTTTTATTTTGTTGAAAAACACATAATGTACCCAAAAATTACAGAATATTGGAAAAAAAATATTGGAAAAGGCTTTTTGGAGCCTGTAACCAGACGGGTACAATGGTACAATACATGTAATCATTTTGTATGAAACAGCAACTACTCGTCAGAATCCAATTTTTAAAACCAAATCTTACCTGCTTAGCTCTGATGAATTGCTTCGATGAATGACTGGGACTGGCCTAGTATTTTGCCATCGATTCATCAACCAAAAGTTTTTCATGCATGTGTTCAAACTTGCAGAATTTTTCGTTTAAAAAGTCGTACTTTTGCCAATTTGTCAGTGTTGACTTTCGGCTTTCTTGGTTAGAACCAAAATGAAGTCCTCGCTGATTCTAGCTCGAACTGATTTTATTTGCTATACAAAATAAACTTTAAATTAATACAAAGGTATACGAGTATATAATATACAATGTATTGAAACTTACGTAGGTATACCAATTACAATTTTTATGCCTAAGGTCAGCGTAACTTAACGATGGAGGTGTTTTCTCTTCTGTGGTTTCTATTGGAATGATGGAGATGACGTGGAAAAATGGTTTTCAAACTCCCTCGGGGCTGTTTGACTTGCCATTAAAACTGCTGCCACCGCACGGCCGATACGAATACTAACGTAATTAATTTTCGAAGAGAAGTGCTGGGGTTACCACTTTATTATTGTGGCACGATGACAGTCAGTTTGAACCAAATTATTGTTGTCAGCAAGTGCAGATATTTTTTTGATTTCCTTGAACCTGGTTCGGGACATATTGTTCGCAGCGTATGGAACACGAGTGTCCTCATCTGTTTGCCAGTACATGGTTTCCCTTCGCAAAGAGTGATAGCCGCTGTAAAGCTAAATACCCAAAAACACTTTCAAATCGTCTTCGGTGAATGCAAAACTATGCGCGTTAGCCTGAGTTGCAAATACGTGGGACTGCTCAACTATCAAATTGACTACTTTTCCATCAAATAAAGTTTTGAAAATTTCCAGTTCCGACTTTCCATATAATAAGGTTACCATGTTTATTTTTTGCCCCAAGAAATTACTGCTTTTTGGCATTTCAATTGCACATGGTCTTTTGGACCATTTTGGAACATTTGCACAACGTCTTGCGTTCTGCATTCTGCGCCGGAGCTCTTGAAGCGATAATTCGTCTTCACTGTCACTGCTAAAAAAAGTTTCTGCCGTAAAAAGATGATGGTGTGATGCTTGGAAATGCCATATCGATGTAAATATTTATCTGTAAAAAATGCGCATTGTACCCATGGGGCATTTCACGTCAAGCGGACAGGGAAAAAAAAGTTAGGTTCTGAAATTTGTTCATATTAGGTCCAGTTATACTTCTAGTAGATATAAATACAAACACAAATTATTTTTTTCATATTATGTGAACTTGTCTAGTTATGGGCTGTCAAAGAATCGTCTAAATTGAAATTAGGATTTTTTAGAAGAATTTTTTCGTATTGAAAATAATTACAATAAATTTTCAAATTACGCGATTTATATAGAAAATTTTCTGATCTTTTCAAAAAAAAAATCAAATTGGAAAAAATTTTTTTTTTAGTCTCTTAAATCGGAAATAAACAGTTCAAAGTAAAATTTTGGAGACTTCGACCATTTTTTTTTTGAAATTTTTTTTTCTTAAATATAGCTTAGACTGTCTTAATAATATAGGTGAAGTGGAAATCTGTTTTTCCGTCGGCTTTTTTGGTCACATTGATTTTGGTAATGAAACAATGAAGTTACATTAACTTTCCCAACGTTTCGGCAGGGGTTGCTGCCTTCTTCAGGGGAATTGTATAAAAAAGAAATAAACAAAAAGGAAAAAAATGATATATTAAATCATTAATAAAGAAAACCTTTACAAGCTACTTCTGATAGTGAAGTTTAGTCTGTACGCAGAAGTTCATCTCATTCAGGGCAAATTTCACTATCCTGTATAATAAAACTCAATCCAATACCCGAAATGCGGTGAATTGCAGGGTAATTTGTCCTCAATTCTTCTTTCCGATTGCCCTTAATTATTATTCTTAGAGCAGTTGGGTATTGGATTGAGTTTTATTATACAGGATAGTGAAATTTGCCCTGAATGAGATGAACTTCTGCGTATCAGAAGAATTTTTTTACTATTTTGTAGTGTAAATTTTACTTGTTTGTGCAGGGTACCCGGATTACCCTAAAATACAGGGTAATTTTTCCTCAAATCTTCGTTCCGAATACCCTTAATTATTGCTAGAGCTACAACAAACATTAACAGGATAATAAATGTTAATACTGTCGCGTATCAATTCCATAATTCGCATATTAACCGACATTAACATTAGATATACTGACCGCTACATGTGCATACATTATTTTACCTATCTTCGTAACTAATGCAGATCCCATTTCAAAACTTCTGGTGTATTATTAAGACAGTCTAAGCTATATTTAAGAAAAAAAAATTTCAAAAAAAAAAATGGTCGAAGTCTCCAAAATTTTACTTTCCGATTTAAGAGACTAAAAAAAAATTTTTCCAATTTGATTTTTTTTTCGCGTAATTTGAAAATTTATTGTAATTATTTTCAATACGAAAAAATTCTTCTAAAAAATCCTAATTTCAATTTAGACGATTCTTTGACAGCCCATAACTAGACAAGTTCACATAATATGAAAAAATAATTTGTGTTCGTATTTATATCTACTAGAAGTATAACTGGACCTAATATGAACAAATTTCAGAACCTTACTTTTTTTCCCCTGTCCGCTTGACGTGAAATGCCCCCCATGCGAGTAGGTACAGTACTTTTGTTGCCTACCAAATGCAATCAAAAGCATTTTTTTTTTGTAAGACTTTTTCACAATATCAAAACACAAACTGTTAACAATGCAAATTCAGTTATAATGCTTTCAATTGCAGTGCGATTGTCACTAGACGCTGACATATGTATGATGACTAGCCTACTGAATACTTGGAAAAATGACAAAGACGAAGCAAAAAATGTTATATCTAATAACAACCGTTTTTCGTTGCAGCCACTTTGTGTACGCAAAGTTGTAAAGCATAAATTGCGTGAGCGAAACAAAAAAAAAAAAAAAAATGTGAAAAAACTCTTATCTATTCGGATTAACGGCTATTTGAAAATGCCTTTTTGTCTGTACCCGCTTGGGTACAATGGCTATTAATGGGTCTTAAGCTTAGGTTTTTTTTTTTAAAATAATTCTTCTATTCCTCCGCATATTTTCCTTTTTCCCTTTTCAGCATTGGTCTTCGCGATGATGATGAAGATGATGGTAAGTGCACACCTTGACTCGAGGACAGAGGCAACAGCCATTCCTCAACCATCGACACTTCCGGTGCCAGTTCACTTGTATCCGATTGATTCTGGTGGAATTTCAATCACCAAAAATTTAAGCTCACATTGGGTGGGAAGCGGAAAAAATGGGAACACTACGAGATGGATGGTAGATTATTGCAATTATTGTCACCAAAAATTTCTTCCAATTCATTCATAAATGGAATGATTGTCGGAGATGCACTAGTTTGGTTTTCGGAGATGCACCAGTTTGGTTTTGATAATCTTTCGCATTCTTTTAAGCGGTTAAAAGCATTTTCATTTTCCCCTCTACAGCACTGACTGTCATGCTTTGATCCTGAAAAAATACAAGTTCTTATAAGTTACTTATCACTTTTAATAAACAAGCCCTGAAACACCATATCTTCCAAAACATGAGCAAAAGCATGTTTTTTTCGGCTTTGCTGAAGTCCATCCTTCCGAGTTAAATAGCACTTTAACAACAGTAGAATCTCCACCCTTGCCCAAGTTCTGCGTGTTCCATTTTGAAAATAGTAAGAAGTGAAATAAGAATCAAAATATTTTAAAACTTACTTTTTTTCATTAGACGACATTATCAATAACAGGTTGACAAAAAACAATGCGGCTATGGTTGACTACAATTTCATACTTTTAAAAATAGCTTGCTTTGATTTTTTACTTTTCATTTTTATTTAAGTCTAAATCATTTTGCGAGGAGTGCTCCGGGAGTAATACTCAGTGATATGAGTGCCAGAGAACAGTGGCTCCCGCGGCATGATGGTTATCATGCCTGCCTGTTACGTTAGAGATTGAGGCTCGAATTCCAAAAACATCCGATTGTCTTTTTATGAGTATTACCTTTCTTGAGGATTTGGTAAGGCCTCCGCGATTATTCGTAAAGAATCCTCATCATTTGTATCGGAAAAATCTAGCGGATATCCAAGAGCAGGGCTATCAACCAACCATTGTTCTCTAAAAAAGAAACATTGACACAAAAGTCTGCAGATAGACAGCGGGGAAAAGTCTGCACATTATAGCAGAATGTCCCGGACTTTATTCCCGTAGAAAGCTAATAGCTTACTTACTTATATCATTGAGTTTGTATACATAGAGGAACCACGCTAGCTTGCGTTAAGACGTCGGCGTCGGTAGATATCACTAAGTGAATAAAATCGGCATTTGAAATTTTTGGGGGAATGCTTTCCACAGAAATTTGACTTAAAAAAAGGCAGCAGAAAAGGGAAACAGGGAAAACGTCATGAGAATGGAAAAATGCACAAGAAAACTGTTGCTTTGAAATTTCAAATGTCGATTTATTTACTTGGTGACATCTATCGACGTCTTAAAGCAAGCTAGCGTGGTTCCTCTATGTATACACACTCAAAGCTTATATCTACTTACTTACTTGGGTGGGCATTACAGTTCGGGGTGAACATGGGCCTCAACCAACATCCTTTTGTAACGAATTCGATTTCAGGCGGGCTCGCTCCAGTTTTGCACTTTAAGTCGGTAGGAGTCTTCATCCATTTGATTGCACCACCTTACACGAGGTCTTCCCTCTCCGTGATTCCCCAGCAATCTTCTTTCGAAACCCGACGAGCCGGAGCATTTGGGTCAATTCGCTTTACATGGCCCAACCATCGTAGCATCGCGATGCGTACTCTTCTAGTTATGCCCATGTCGTGGTACAGCTCATACAGCTCGTTGTTGTAACTTCTTCTCCACACATTGTCTTCGCATACAGGACGCATACAAGATCATTCGAAAAACTTTTCTTTCGAAACGACCAAGGGTTTCCTCATCCTACTACTGGCTTGATTAAGGTCTTATACAGGGTTACCTTGGTTTTTCTGGAGAGGGTCTTGATTCTCAATTGCCTTCTTAACCCAAAAAGAAACGGCTGGCAAGAGCTTTTTTCCGTTTGATCTCCGCACTGATGTTGTTATGCGTGTCTTTAGCGATCCTAGGTAGACGAAGTCCTGTACCTACTAATTTGAAGTTATGTCTGTCTGTTGCGGCGTTTTGTCAAATTCGTCGATGTACCCTGTTATTGTTTGATGACAGCATATACATACATCGTTCTGCCCTCATTAACTATAAAACACATTTTTACCGCTTCTGTTTCAATACGAGCAAAGCACTTATGACATAACACTTTATTCTTTCCATTACGTCAACATCGTCCTCGTAGGTTTGAGCCTCTCAACCTTTTGTATTCCTAAAATGATACTAAGTGAATAGATTAAAAGCTGCTCCGAGGCTATTTGACAACGAGGCAGCACAGGACAATTTATTCGACAGCGAAGTAGCACTGGACACTGTTCAACTTACTATTTTGTCGATCGTGACGACTTCTTTAAATACTTATAAGTCACAGGATCACTCTTGAACTCTGGAAGAAGCATGTTCCAAGATCACTGTCGCAACCAGACTGCCCTTACATGTATTCCATCTGCAAGCTAAGAGTCGATTTCGACTGAAAATGACCATAACGGTCATAGCTGCACCATACAGACTAAGGGCACGGTCCAAACACTGAGTGGTAAAGCGGCAGAACGGCAAAATTAGAACGAAACTAAAAGCTAGGCTGCAGAATGTTTTTTTCACTAGCTTTAAATTTTTTTCTAATATTACCGCTATGCCGCTGAGTTCCTCTTTGGGCCCTTAAAATATGAACTGGGATTTAAATAGCTTTTCTTTCAGTCGTTAAGGAGATTAAACCACAAGTAATAGGTGCTTACAATCAAAACATGGAAGCCTCTTAAAAACAAACTCCCATTCCTTCACTTTTCTTCCATAATGACAGGTCCTTGCTTTGCCATTGTGTTGTTTTTTCTTTTCTCTATAGAAGAAAATCTGTTTATTCACACACTCCTTCTAAAGACCTCGTATACAGCAAATCTTCCTCTCAGCAATATGTTACTTGGCACCGTATAACATTATTCCAATTTATCACCTTAAATCCCTACAAACGTTAAAACCATTTCCTCCTTGCGCTAGGTGCCATAAGACTAATAAATAAAAGAACTTGTCTCTTTGGCAGTTAACTGCCTCTTGCCATCTTCTTAGAGAAGAGCTTTTTCTTTCTCTAATGTCGCTTAGCAAAACCAAATGGAGCATCATTGTAAGGAAAAAACGACGTTCTCCAAACAACCGCCCGCCCGTCACCATCACCACCACCGCCACCACCAGCACCTGTCATGGCCCGTATATCATTTTCACAAATTCCACATGAATATTTGTAGATTTACTACCTCGCCAACAAAGAATTACCATAAACCCAGCATCACATATCATGTGCCCAGCCCAGCCCAGCTTCTCCCTCAATGAATCCTTTTGTGGATTTTTCTAGAATCCACACCCATGCCGGTCGTATAAAACCTACGCTACGGCCGCAAATACTTCACACACATATTAGTCCTATTAGTTCGCCTGGCAAATAAATTCTTCTTCTTCTTCTTGCTCTTTTTATTTTTCTCCGATTTCGTTTGGGTGATATGCGGTTGGGTGTTTGATGTCACCGCTAAAGTTGGCCAAAAATACATTCCCGTCTTGTGTGTTACTATCTCTATCTGTTGCCCTTGAGGAATCCCAAGGGAGCGCAAGGGGAAAGGAAATCTTGTTGGCGACAATAGTACTTGAACAAAGTTCACTAACCCCAATTGCACTTGGTCGCTGCGTGTGGTTGGGTGCTCTCAACTTGTCTGTTAAACGCTCCAACGATGCAGGAAATCATGTGAAATTTTTCCTGAATTGATTTATATCCTTTTTTTTTGCTGCACAACATTAAGAAGAGGATTTTTACACTTTAACAACTAACTGTACAGTTCTTTGTTCGCCAGCCAGCATCTCGAAATATAATCTGCTCCAAGTAAAGCCAGTGGTGGTGTCGTGCGAAAGAAAAAGGAGATAACGTGGAAAGAAAATTCAATAAGGACATAGACGGATATAGAAGTAAGAATCTGTGTAGATAGATTGTGACTAGCATATCTACCTCCCTCCAGTCCTCTTCGCAGTGGTTCAAGAAAGGAATCCAGCGGAGATGAAGCGCTAAGAAGGCGACAAACCCCTATCAGCAAATACCTGTTCTTTTTTTGTCTATTTTGGACCATAAATCACCTCAAAAGTCCTTATTTTTATCATTTTTAACATCGACTGTCATTTTTTCCTCATACATCTCCAGCACCACAGCGCCAGCGGAAAGTATGATATTTCGTTCTCTAGGACATTTTTATGGGTTTTTTGTTTGCTTTTTTTTCTGCTTTTTTGTGGTCCCTATGTCGCTACTCTCTAGCTAGTCCTTTGGCCGTTTATTTTGTGGCAAGAATGGTTGTGCTATGCCATCCTTTCTAGTTCGTTTGTTCCGTTGTTCGGCGGACGACGACGACGAGAACAACGACAGCGATGACTACGACGTCGTCTTGCTCGTTCTCGTGGTCGTGGTCGTCCGTTAACGTTTTGTTTTGTGTGCGAGCGCGCAAGGGTTTTTGTGATTTGTTTTTCTTCATTCGTGGATGTCAAATGGCATTCAGGTGAGGTGAATTACCTTTCTTTTTATTATTTTTGTTTTGCTCCCCCAGAGCGATATCGTGAGTCGTGACATCGTTTGGTTTCATCGTCATCGCCACTTGGATGTGTGATTGTGTTACTATTACAGGGGTGGAGTGGGTGAAAAACGTTGCCAGAAGAGATAGTAAATTCAAGAAAACAGCCAGGCAAAACCAATCGATCTGCTGAATTTATGTTTTGTTTTGCGTGAATTGTACGAAGGAACCTTTCTCTTTTCTGATGGTGCGGTGGCGGTGTTGCTGTCGGTGCCGATGCCGATGCCGGTGCCATAAAAATATTATCACGATTGAACAGCTTTAATGGCTGTCAGTGGGTGTGGGTATATGGTTAAAGGTGGAATCGAATGAAGCTAGCTTCTGCTTTCATCGGACATCTTTAATACTTTTTTGTATTTTGCTATAGAATCTGGCATCTCCTATTTATGGTTTCAATTCAAGTGAGGAGCTCTGGTTTGGGGTTATTAATGGTAATTGCTATCGCAGAAATATTTGTTTTTTTATTTCTTATGATGGTGCTCTGTAGGCTAAGCGTGATACTTCAGATTGGGGGCTGGGGGGTTAGAAAAGCACTCTGTAAAGTTAAATTTAATAAACGTATTCGATACCTTATCACGTCTATTGCTTGCTATGCTTATCAATTAGGAAATGGCCGTTACAAGTTTGTTTTATGGAGTTTGGTGGTTTTATTTAAGTGTTATGCGTTAAATGCTACTGCCGGCGATAAAGCAAATTGTTTATGTACTTCAATACAATCAATCTTTACGTTTAGGAAGATTCATTTAGGTGCTTAACGAGAATGCCAACACCTTTTTGGCAGTTGTAGGCACCATTTGTAATTTTGCGGTTTTGTAGGCCGGATACAATTAATAGTATGATCATTTGATACAAGCCAGGGGTTGAATTGCTACCCTGAGCAATGCGGTAAAAGTGTCGAATAGAGGTTTGAGACTAGAAAATTTGAAATGCGGTTACATTTTCAGTGAAAAATTTACAAGTTCTCCGAGATGAACACAAACCTGGTGAGAAATATATTTTGTCTTTACGTCATTTCGTTTCAAACTGGCAGATTTCTGGATCCCTTTCAATTCCTCTAACTTAAAAGAACGGGAGTTTTTAAAATCAATATGACACTGACATACTCCGACAAATTGTACCGAAGTATTTATCAATTATTAAAGAACGTCGCCCTGGAGCCATGGCTATTGATACTTCCTTGGGGCGGTTAACAAGCCTCGAACATACTTTCACTATTCTCACTGCATTTAAAATTTCTTAATGTATTTGTTTCTGTATATAGGATGACAGCTCTCCTACTTGTCTGCTTCGCAGTATTGATCCACCCATGGACAACGTTTGTTGGCCAACCATAGAACGCATATTTAAGTCTTTCAGTATTGGATTATTGAATGTCTGAGGTCAACTCACTGATTGTGTTTTCGCATTTGGCTCTTTTTCCGGTTGCGATGGTTTTTTTAAAACGTTTAAATTTCAAAAAGAAACGCATAGTTATTTACTAAAAGGTTTGCCGAAATGCTTGTTTCAAAATAACTTCGGCGCTGTTTCAAATAAATTCCAGCCTAGAGGTCCACTTTTTTACCATTTGGTGCCGTATGTCAGTAAGTTCAAAGTTTCAAATGATTTTTTATTTCATAAAAGTTACAATAATTTAGTTTATCTTTCATTTTTTTAACATGGATTATGCCGTCTGTCAGTTTACTATTATTAATATCTTTTTTTTTCTTTTAGTTTAATTGTTTAATATATAAATTGGAATAAAACTTTAAAAAAGTTCATCTAAGATTTGTTTTCTGCAGTTAAGTGCTAGCTTGAAGTAATTGTAAAGGGCTTCCCAGTCCATGGCTCCATTAGATTAGATTTAAATTAGATTTTATTTTTATTTTCTTAAAAATTCAATACATTATAAGATACTCAAAATAATGAATTAACAATCAGTAAATAAATAAGCTTTTGAAGATGTTAGAAAACAATGCGACATTCTACAGGGTGATTCGCATAAGGTGTGACAAAAAGATAGGGTGTGTAGGTTGGACCTAGACAAGCAAAAAATCGTATGGGAGGGGGGGGGTCCATTTTCCCCCATTTAGGCGGGAGGGGCAATTTAAGAAAAAAGTCACTAAAAATTGGAAAAAAATTATTTAAAAATAACGGTAGTACCTACAGAGTCGTACTATAGCATTTTGAAAAGCCAAAAACTTAAACATTAATTTAAATTTAAAACTAAGTTGTTCAAGTAAATAGTTTTTGAAATATTAATTTTCAAAGTCAAAATTTAAAAAAAAAAAAAAACATAATTTTTTTTCCTAAAACCACTTTTTTCCAAATTTTACGTTATTAAGTAGTATTTTTCTAGCTTATTTTCAATGCTCTTATTTATTTTTGATCAAACACAAAAGACCGGATGTCAAAATAACCTGTAGTTTTTGAGAAAACCAAAAACTACAAAAACGACTTTCGTCAAATTTTTTTTTTTAAATTTTTTTTTTCGTTATTGGACTTTTAAGTGAATTCTCAATAAAAAAAGTAGAGAGAAAATCCATCCTTTATTTCGTAAGTTCACTTAAGAATCCAATAACGAAAAAAAAACTTAAAAAAAAATTTTGACAAAAGTCGTTTTTGTAATTTTTGGTTTTCTCAAAAACTACAGGTTATTTTGACATCCGGTCTTTTGTGTTTGATCAAAAATAAATAAGAGCATTGAAAATAAGCTAGAAAAATACTACTTAATAACGTAAAATTTGGAAAAAAGTGGTTTTAGGAAAAAAAATTATGTTTTTTTTTTTTTTAAATTTTGACTTTGAAAATTAATATTTCAAAAACTATTTACTTGAACAACTTAGTTTTAAATTTAAATTAATGTTTAAGTTTTTGGCTTTTCAAAATGCTATAGTTCGACTCTGTAGGTACTACCGTTATTTTTAAATAATTTTTTTCCAATTTTTAGTGACTTTTTTCTTAAATTGCCCCTCCCGCCTAAACGGGGGAAAATGGACCCCCCCCTCTCATACGATTTTTTGCTTGTCTAGGTCCAACCTACACACTCTATCTTTTTGTCACACCTTATGCGAATCACCCTGTATATTAAATTATGTAATGTAATAAAAATAGTGATGAATGGCACTTTAAAAATAAATAAAAAAACATTATGTAATTAAAGTAAGTGTGGGTGGGGTGACCCTCAATATTTGAACATTACGTTAGATGAAATGAAAGAAGAAAAGAAAAAAAAAAACAAAGTACTTAATAGTTAGAATTAGAAAAAGAGAAACAGAATGTTAATTGAGAAAAAAAAATCAAAATACAAACTTTAGCCCAAACTAAGAAATTTTAAACCAGATTGTCAAAAACAAAAGATTCTATATGTAAATACTCTAAATCCAAGAGCCATACTTTTAGTTTATTAATAAAAAAAGCAGGAGTAGTAATAGTTCTCAAGAAAAATGGGAGTTTATTAAAGAAACGAAGGGAGGAGATGGTATAGAAATTTCGAAACGACATTGTACGGAATGAAGGTATAGCTAGAATATTTGAAGAGTTTCCACGTAAATTATAATTTGAAATTAGTCTAATGTTACGGTTTCCAGACTTCATATAAAATACTTTTAAAACTTTAAAACAATACAAGTGACGAACAGGAAGAATTTTCAGCTCTTGAAATAGTATGAAGCTTGGATGATTTCTAGATTTATGACAGATTACTCTAATCGCTTTTTTTTTTGAAGAATTAATAATGGTTTTATTTTGTTAAAATATGTACCGCCCCAGCAAACTATGCTATACTGAAGTTTAGAATGAAAAATTCCAGAAAAATTCTCAATCAGTTGAAACTATGTTTTGAAATTGATAAAAATATCTTATCGTAGAGCGAAAATACTTTTCTAAATTAATGGTATTGTTTGTAAATTTCATATTTGAGTCAATAGTAAGTCCTGATTACTTATATTCACTTACTCTTTCTACTAGGAAACAGTTATCACAACAGTTATTATGGCTTATAAATGATTCATTCACATTTGATGAACTACGAACTGGTAGTTTGAATTTTTGACATTCATTAGCATGAAAGAAAAACTCAACATTGAAATTATCTATAGTAGATAAACTGAAAAACAAAACTTTAGTTTTTGAGCTTATTACAAGCTCATGTTCAGCAAACCAAACTCTCAACAAATGGAGATCCCAATTAATATCGGATACTAAGTTAAACCGATTATTAGAACCATACGATAAAGCTATATCGTCAGCGAAACCAGTAGGCTTACCCCTAAAATTGAGTAAAAAGAGTGAATTAATATAGACCAGGAACAAAATTGGTCCTAAAACAGATCCTTGAGGAACACCTAAATGAAGGTATCCCTTTTCACTCCTTATTCCATCTAATTTCACTCTTTGACTTCTATTCTCTAGGTATGAGCTAAACAAATTCAGCATGAAACCACGAAAGCCAGCTTTTTCCAGTTTTCTTAATAAACAATTATGGTTAACCATGTCAAACGCTTTTGTAATATCAACAAACATACTTGCAGTGCATTTACTACTATCTAAATTGGACATAATTTGGTCACAGAATTGAATCAAAGCATCTTCAGGAGGGGTGCCTTTTGATTCGCACATTTTATTACGCATTCCAATATTTTGTTTTTGACACAAATATTTTTGTTTACTTCGCATTGCCTGTTTTGTTTTTCTGTTACTTAGATTTTCGATCATTTCGCTGCACAGTTACTTTGCATTTCTTATCTTGCTAACCATTTGTTTCGCATTTTCATTGAACTTACAAATGATTATTTAGACTTTATTTATCTCGATAACTGTTTTTTCGCACTTTGTCTCGACGGTAATCTATTGTTTTGGCATTCAATTGCTTCGCTCATTATCAGATTATTATCATGGATATGTTCAGTTTTGGTGTTCAACTGAATGTTTTTGAATAAAACAATGCACCCAATATGTATCTCGAAATTTGATATTATTTCTGACTTATTGGTTCTGAAAATGCTTCTTAAATATGATATATTTTGATGATTCTAATCAATTTTCAATAAAGTTTGATGAGAAGCTAAGCAAATTGTTATAATACAAAAGTAACCGGTACAGTTCAATTTTTGATTATTTCGCCATCGTTTGATTGGTATTTTGCTATTTGTGGATGAAAAAAGAGGCTACATCCATCATCCATCATCCACAAAAAGCAAAATACCAATCAAACAATGGCGAAATAATCAAAATCTATATAAACATAAGCGAACTAATCGAAAAACGAAACAATACAAAACGAAACGAGCCAAATATAAAGCAATCAAAGGCCAAAGGATCTTTAAACGAAACGAATGCAAAGCGAAGCGGGAAATATCGAATAATAAATAAACTAAACAAACGAAAAATTTAACAACAAAAAGCGAAACAAATTGTGCGAAACAACAATAAACGAGATAAAAATGACGAAACGTGCGTACGTAGTAGATTTTCCACTAAGAAATCCGAATTGAACAGGGTTAAAAAACTTTGTTCTGGTTAAAAAACTAATCATTCTGTTTTTGATAACTTTTTCAAAAATCTTGCTAAAAACTGGAAGGAGGGAGATGGGTCTTTAGTTGCTTATGTCAGAAGAAGAACTTTTTTTTTACAATATCACTTAAGAGGTTCAGGAAATACACCTGCCAGAACTCAACGGCTAAAGATAAAAGCTAAAACATCAGCAATTAAATATGCAATATTCTTGACACTCATACTTGATATATTGTCTTCTCCAGATGAATTGGAGTTCTTTAAACTTCCAATAGCCTTTATAATTTCAAGCGATGAGATAGTCACAAAAACAAAACTATTATTTTGCATTTTCCATTTAGAACTCCTATGATTTCCTCTTCCTTAAGGTAGTTAAGTCCAAGTGTACTCCTTCTTGTTTCCACTAAAATAGGACACTTTCCCAAGAAATGGAACACATTTTCACGTTCCTATAGATTACAGAGTCCACATGTTTCTTCCAAATCATTCCTGTGATGGATATAGTTCACGGGAAGTATATCCCCTCGTGCTTTTAAAACTAGTGACATGAGATCGGTAGGATACTCCGCCCTGAATAATATGAAATAAAATAATAATAATAATAAATAATTGCGTATATGCCCCTGTGAAATGAACTTCTGGCTTTTAGAATGTAGTCTTCTCTCTTTCTTTCATCAACTTAATACTTTATTTGGCTATAGAGCTCGTTTTTCCACGTGTCTATTCCGTCGTTCCGGAGTAGAAGTGTTTGTCCACAGTACTCGGCTAGCTCCCTCTAAGACTCGAACCATGATACTATTTGTTTTGAATCACAAGCATTGTGATTTTCTTCGGTAGTCTCCTATCATTCATTGCAATAGGTCTAATAATGTAGTCCACCTGTGTTTTTAGAGTTAAGATGAATAAAGCTAAAAGACCAGTCTCTTACATTAGTATGTGATTTGCCGTACTAGTTGTGTGGCTTTATATTTCTTTTTAAGAAATAACGCAGAAGCTGCTCCACTTCATCGAACTCTTTATGACCTCAAACTTGAGCTGCATAGCACATGATTGCTTTAGCTGTGGTTTCAAAAATACGATATTTGGATTCGTATTCAACGTCTTTACAATGAACCACGGTCCTCCATGTGGCGTTCAATGCGTATTTAGATTTTGCCAACTTATCAAGCATGTGGCTTTTCCAGTTCAAATTCCTACATATCCGCATACCAAGATAGTTGTATTAATTTACAACTTCAATGTTTTGGGTTCCAAATTTCCAGGTTTCGTGCGGCAGTTTCAGCCTCCACTGTTACGGAAATCATAATTTTGGATTTTTCTAGGTTTTCCTGGAGCCTCCTCTTGTTGCAGTACTCAAATAACCTATTCATCATTAGCTGGAGACTACCAGGCTACTCTGCTAGCACCACAATGTCGACGGCAAACATAAGAACCTTTACTAAAAGATTTGCTGAAACACGAACTCCACCTTGCAGTATCTCTTCTAAGTCATCAATAAATAGGGGAAATAATAGGGGACTCAAATTACATCCCTGCTTCAGACCTATTTCTAATTCGAATTGCTGGGATACTTTTCTTCCAAAAGCGACTGCAGAAGTTGTTGAGCTATATAGATTCTCCAAAACGTTTACAAACTTCGACGATACTTCTTTATTACACAGTTTCAGCATAAGTGCATTTCTATCTATAGTGTCGAAGGCCTACTTGAAATCAACAAAAAACCCGTAGAGGTCTCTTTTGAATCCAATGAAGACTTCAGCTATATTAGTAAGCGAATAGATTTGGTCAATTTTCGAGTAATTCTTTCGAAGCCCAGCTTGTGACTCGCTCAGTAAGTTGTTGTTATGAACCCAATCGTAGAGCCGTTTGGACAGAATTTTCTTGAAAATTTTCATTGACGAATTCCATAGTGATATTCCTCTATAGTTGGCAGCCACTACCTTGTCACCTTTTTTTAAAATTAGGCAAAAGATAGCTTCTTTAAAGAAGTGTGGCAGATATTGCGTCCAATTCTTCGTTCTCATAAAAAGGTTTGGCAATTGGAAAAATGAAGAAGGACTGTTCTTTGTTAACATTTCAAAGTGATTTGCAAGACCGTAGATTTGAATGGGTGAAATAGCTAGTTTGTTTTGTTTTTTACTAATTTTCCTAACAATTTTCCAAAACTCAGCATAATGTCAGCCATAATCTTACATTCTTTTCTAAGGGATCAATCGTCTCTGGCGTATCTGTGCAACTTTACATAACCGTGAAGTCATCCTGCATAGTCGTACGAGCCTTGCAGGGATGCCGAAACTAGACACGGCTCTGTACAGCTCGTCTCTGTAAATACTGTCATACGCGGCCTTGAAATCGATAAAGAAATGGATAATATCGATATTATGTTCTCGGGTTTTTTCCAAGATCTGCCGTAATGTGAAAATTTGGTCTATTGTGGACTTCTCTGGTTTAAAACCACATTGATAAGGACCTATCAAGTTGTTGACGTGGGGTTTCAGACGTTCACATATTACAGCAGACAAGATCTTATAAGCGACGTTAAGTAGGCTTTTCCCTCTATAATTGGCGCAATTGTGAGGGTCTCTTTTCTTTAGGATCGGGCATACGATACTGAGGTTCCATTCATCGGGCATGCTTTCTTCCGACCATATCATGAAGATCAGCTGGTTCATGATCCTTTCCAACTGATCTTCAGCTGCCTTGAAATGATAGGCATCAAGGCCATCTGCACTTGTAGTGTTATTTGATTTAAGCCTGCACATGACAAGCTTAACTTCTTCTAGGTCGGGAAGACGGCATTCTCGATCATAATGCAAGTTGAATGAGGCATCCTGCCTGTCAGCGGAATTTGTGTCCTCATCGCCGCTAAGCAGTCTGCAGAAGTGATCCTTCCATAGATCCTCAGTAGCAACTTTGACTCTACAACTATGTTTCCCTGCTGGTATTTACAGGCTCTAGTTCGGGGCTAGTAACGCTTGCAAGATCTTTTTACTTACTTTTTGGTAAAACTTCTGAATCTTGTTCCTGTCATGGCACCTCTCAGTTTCCTAAAAACGAGCGCTTCACATGCTGCTTCTTTTTCTTTTTGAGAATTTGGTGTTCCTTCCTTCTCTTGTCCTTGTAAATCTCGTTATACTGATCGTAAGCAACCCTTGTTCGTTTTTGCATCAGCAATTGTCGTGCGTTTTGTTTGGCTGCATTTGCCTGCCTGCATTTTTCATCTAAACCATGGGTTTCGTTTTGGGGCCGAGTGAAACCCAGAACCTCAAAGGCGGCGGTTCTGATGGCTTCTTGGCATTGCTGCCACTGGTCTTCAATGCATGCTGCTGGTGGCATAGTCATCAAACAAGGACACCGAGCATCGGCGCATAAGACAGTAGGTAGTACAGGACTTCGTCTACGTATAGGATCCGCTATAGGCACGGATAGCAACATCAGTACGGAAGTTAAACGGAAAATACATAAGTCTTGTTAACCGTTGCTTTTCTAGGTTAAGAAGGCAATTGAGAAACAAAATCCTCTCTAGAAAAACCAAGACAACCCTGTATTAGACCTTGATCATCCCATTCCTGCTTTACGGAGCGGAAGCATGGACCTCATCGAAAGCGGATGAGGAAACCCTTGGTCGTTTCGCAAGAAAAAATCTACGACTGACTTTTGGTCCTATATGCGAAAACAATATGGGGAAAAGAAAGTACAGCATCAAGATGTACGATCTGCACCGCAACATTGGCATAGCCAAAAGAGTACGCATCGCGAAACTACAATGTAGAACATATGGACCCAAACGCTCTGGCTCGACGGGTCTTCGAAAGCACGTTGCAGGAAAATAGTGGAAGTAGTGGGTCTTGTCTAAGATGGCGCAGTAAAGTGGAAGAAGACCCCAACTGACTAAGAGCGCAAAAACTGGAAAGAGCTCCTCCGAAATCGAATTCGTTATAGACGGATGTTGGTTGAGGCCCAGATTCACCCCGAACTGTAATACCTACCCACCTAAGTAAAGAATGAAGACCGCATTCAGCATCGAATTCGTTTCAAATAAATTACTAAAGCCCAACCACCACGACGAGGCGAATGATCGTCGACAGTAGCTACTGGATTATGTTTCTGCTTACGAAGGACCAAATAAATCTCTTACTCTACATTAAACTTGCAATGCTTCATTTACAAAGCGTTTAGACGTGGCTATACTGCCGCATAACACAAACAGAAAAAACTCTTCCAAAACATTAATTAATATGAAGCAATGGGGTAAGGGGGTATGGCGAAACAGTAAATCACGTTTCTTTGTCGACGTGAGAGCTAAGCGAAACTTTCTAGCTCCGATGCGACCCAAAAAAGCAATCACTCTTTGCTAAAATGTAACTAAATTAACAGCTTCTCCCTCAATATTCCGCACCTGACTAAAATTCAAATCGACATAATGTTAACGTTGTTTGCCAACAAAGCCCAGCAAAAAAAAAAACAATAATAACAATAATTGAAACCAGTCGTGCCATGGGTGCCCAGACCCATAGTTTACCCCATTCGTAAGTTCATGAACTTTGGGAAAAGCAAATTAATTTTCTAAGCCAAACGAACAGTGCGTTGATGGAATGCCGACTCCCAAAACCACTACGTGCATATTATTCAAAACAATTAGAATAATTTTGTTGAAACACAATTATTCGACAATAGACAGATGTTACCACACACAAACAACACAAACCACAGCAGAGCATTAAGGTACCACACTACTACTACACGCATCTATATATTTACAAAAACACAATCGCTCACTTCCACTTGCAATCCTCTTTCAAATTAACTGAATTTCATTCTCATTTGGAAAATGCTGTGCTGCTATGTCTTTTCTCAGCAATTTTCATTATTAAGACATCCTTGACTGCGTGCTTCTGCCACTGCCTGCCTGCCAACCTGCCTTCTTTGCTTCTTTTGGTACAGAGATTCCAAATATCCCTAAATTAAGATATACTCATAAAACAACACTTTACCTTCAAAGGCAAAAGCAGACAAGGAAGTCTTAAGCCAGGAACCAGGATACTCTTACCCCACTACCATATATGAGTATTCTTAGGATGAATATACGCCAACAATGACGAGGAGTATTTCTCTTGATTGAAACGAGGACGGCACAACCCACGGGGAATGAAGAAGACCTGCTCTTGCTGTAATATTAGCAAAAATTGCGGAGCACGCGAATTCTTCACATGCTACAACAACCCAACACTTTGAGAGTTCGAAAAACGACGGGCGCACAACATCAGCTCTTGGAGTAATGAAAATGAAAACGAAAATGGAATATCGTTTTTTTTGTTGTTGTTGATGTTGTTGATGTTTCTGTTTTTGTTTTTTAATTAAAAGGATAAAACGCTTCACGTCAAGTTGGTTATTTATTGAAAGCATTTAAGATAATTAATGACATCGCAGCATCCTTTTGTGCTTTTATATTTGCATATGTGTGTTGCATGCAATAATAATAATAACGACAACAATGTCGCGTCGTCGTCGTCGTCGTAGGAGCGAGTATGTTTGTCATTTAAATGACATTGTTCCCATAATAATTATTCAATGAAAATTACATAATATTGCCGGAATTGCTGATGGTGATTATGTATGGATGAAACTTTGGCCTCACAAATAATCGAATAAGCCCAGCGAGTGCCGAGTGCAACTACAAAGCAAGTGCGGGGTGAATGGAGGTACCTGCGTTCCTTTTGAGAGCTGATAGTCATTTGTTGTAAAATATCAATTAAAATTATTGCCCCCGATAGAATGTGCTGGTGTGTGTTTTTGTGCATGACAACCGGAATCTGCTCAGATGAATATTCAACAGAAAATACGTAATTGAAAGTTTTCCTGTGGTGATTTTAAATTAATATTTTTATAAACTAAACTTCCTTTTTTGTAGAAAGGGAGGAGCTCATAACCTTCAAAAACATGTGATCATAGTTCTTTCCGCTGCCTTTCAAAATTCGATAAGCTCTTCAACGTTGAGCTAAGTAACAAAAAGGCATGGCAAAGTGAAAAAGAGACCTACTCAATGAAAACCCATGCAATAAAATGGTATACAGATGGCTCAAGAACAACTGAGGGAGCTTTTTAGGCCAAGAACGAAAATTTCAGTACCTATGGGAAGAATGTCAAGCATATTCCAAACAGAAGTCTATGCAATACGCAAATGCGCTGAAGTAAACATTGACAGGAAATATTAAAACAAACATATTGCAATGATGACGGACAGTCAAGCTGTAATTTAGGCCTTGTCAGCGAATGCATTGACAAATTGAACAAAAGGCTGCAACAACAAGGTTACAATCTACTGGGTACAGGACGTGTAGGAATCATAGGCAACGAACAGGCAGACGAACTGGCAAGGGCAAGAGCAGGATTACCACTCATAAGACTGGAACCTTTTTGTGGAGTAACAGAAAGCCAAATCAAGAAAGAAATCATGGGGTCGGAGAGCTAAATACCTACTGGAATGACCTCCCCAAACTGCGCCAAGCCAAACTTTTACTTGGCACTTTTAACACAAAACGTTACAAAGACGTAATAAAACTAAGTAGAAACAATGTAAAAATGCTAGCCGGGTTCTTAACCGGACACTGCAGACTAAGAAAACACCTAAAAGTACTAGGCATAGAGAGCGACGACCAAAGCAGATACTGCAACGAATAGGAAGAGTCTCCTGACCACCTCTTAGGTGACTGCGAAGCTCTAATACACCAAAAGAGGAAATCTAGGATCCTACTACGTAGAGGAGAAGGAGCTTAAACTCCTAAGCGTAACCCAGATACTAAGTTTCATCAGACCAACTAATGTGAATGAAGTACTTTAATGGAATACCACTTAAGAAGTAGGGGGTACACGGTACAATAGATCTAAAAAGGTTGAGGTGCAATACAAAACGCCAATTATTCATTCATTCATTCAACTGGGACTGTTCAAATGTTGCTAACCATTGATTGGGCTTTGGGTATTCGGTCTGAGTTTTTGTGAGTTTTTGTCAAAATGCAGGTTTAACGACAAAAATAAATAGGATGGCGCTGCAGCGGGGAGCTTAAGCCATAAGCATGTCTCTCAACCAAACCTTAAAAAGAATGGAGAGGACCAACAATTTCTGCAAATTTTGAGCAGTTAATATAGAAAGTGCTTTTCATGGCGGTGAGATCACTGCATTAGACGAATTGCCAGTTCCTGCGTGATATCCGTGACAAAACAATTCAGTGGTACTGGGCATCGAAGTTCGATACCTTCAGCTCCAACTTAACAGGCAAACGTGTTAGCCATAACATCACGAGCCACCTCTAATCAAATGTTTCAATTTGTTCAGAAATCTCGGAAACCAGGAAGTTAGCATACTGTGCCACTTTCCGTTATTCCTTCTCACTTGATAGTTGCTCGGTTCAGATTTCTCTTTTAATAGAATCAATAACATTTGTTGTTGCATCTAAGCCTGTTTTGTAAGCACCTACGGCAGCGAAGCGCTATGGAGTCCTTTTTGTTCATTCACTGAGAATGCTTTTGGTACTAGCAACAGCTTTTGTATAAAATTTCCTAGTTCTTTGGTTTTAATTGATTAACCTAGCAAGTAAAGGAGGTATAATGCTTCATTTTGATTAGCTTCAACTATTTGATTAAAAATGCCAAAATCTTGAAAGAAATAAGTTTCTTAAAAGACTATGTTGGAAAGATCGTGAAGAGCACATTCACTCCTAGTTTGCGTTCTGCCCAGGTACGGCGATGAGCTCATCAGTTAGACGTTGCCGTACCCTTCAAAGACGCAAGCTTTGTTCGGATTAACCGACACTAACAAAATTCACTGCACTCACACGCTGTGAAATTTTCTATTTTCTTGTACTACTCAATAAAGGCGTTGAACGAGGAGTTGATACATGGTATTTTACTATCGCTTCTACTTCGCCTTTCATATATCTATTCAGACTTCTCATTTAAGCTAGCTGTCTAAACGACGAACATGCTCACCGAACAAGCTTGTTTGCATTATTCCCTACACGGCGAGCACATTTACCGAACATTCATTTCGTGTTGATTCTCCAGAGTGTAAATATGTGATTTCTTTTACAAAATCGTGGCTTAATGTTGCCATTTTACCAAATACGCGATATGCACACGACGATGTTCAAAGCAAAAACGAGGTTTGCTCCATAGCAAAAAAATGGTTTGCTCGCGAGCATGGCCCTACAGCCTACATGGCGAACATCGAACCCAACGAACATGACAAAATCGACATTTTTCGCTAACGAAAGACAAAAATACGGCGAGCACGACCATGTTCGTCGTCGTCGGCTAGCATTACACACACTACCGCTTCCACTTGGCATTCATTTTTCACTTCTAACTTCTGGATTCGGACTTCGGACCTCTAACTCCTGACTTCAGAATTGTGATTTGTGACTTCTGTGGCTTCTGACTTTTTAATTTCAGATTCTATTTTTTAACTTTTGATTATTGACTTCTAACTCCCAATTTCCCGCTTGACTTCTGATCTCGGACTTCTGACTTTTGACTTCTATTCTCTGACTTCGGACTTTTAACTTCTTGCTTTTGAATTTTGAACTCCATTTTCTAACTTTTGACTACTGACTTCTGTCTTCTGACTTCTGACTTTTGACTTCTGATTTCTGACATCTGACTTCTGACTTTTTAATTTTGAGTTCTCTTTTTTGAGTAGACTACTGACTTCTGATAGTTGACTTTTAACAGGTTTCTGTTTTCTGACTTCTGACTGCAAAATTCAGACTTTTTTCTCCCGACTTCTGACTTTTACCTTATGGCTATTTCTTTTCTGTCATCTGACCTCGGACTGACTTTTGACTTTTGAGTTCTGACGTCTGACTTCTGTTTCAAGCTTCAAACCTCTGACTTCTGACTCCTGACTTCTGATTCAAATTTCAAACTTCTGATTTCTGACCTCTGACTTTTGACTTTTAACTTCTTAACTTCTGACCTCTGACTTCTCCCTTCTGACTCTCACTTCTGCTCTTTCACATCTCACTTCCCACATGTCGCTTTTCATTTCTTACTTCTTAATTTTCTTCTCACTACAAATTTTTCACTTTCTCTTTTCACATTTGGATTTTTACTTCTCGCCTCCCAATTCCCACTGTTCGCTTCTTTCTTTTAACTTCTTATTTCTCACTTCTTACTTTCTACCTCCCACTTTCAGTTTCTCACTTCCCACTATGTACTCACTTTCCCTTCCAGCTTTTCACTTTTAACTTCTTAGTTTTTCACATCCAACTTCTCAAGTCTTACTTGTCTATTAAGTTTAAAATTTAAGAAAATTCCGTTCATAATTCTTTATCTGTAAGCAAGAGCGATTTTGGAAAATAAAAACAGTTTCTTCATCTGCTATCGCTTATTAGACGTTTTCATCACTTCTAAGTTATAATTTACCTGCAATTTTTAGGTTTTTCATAAACAGAGGTGAAATTCCAGTTTCGACCATGAGTAAATAGTTTGGGGCTTTTGAAGGAATAAGAAATACTAGCTGACCCGCCAGGCCTAGCTTAGGCTCTACGTTGATCGAAAGTTTCTAAGTTCCCGTTCCCGAGGGAGTATAGGGATGAAATATATAGCCTATGTCCTTCCTCAGGTTCTGAACAATCTTTGTACAAAAGTTAATTTTAATCTGTTCATTAGTTTGAGCGGGAGATGGTAACATAGAAAGGTGAACAGACAGAGCTACTTTTGCATTTATAATAGTGAGGACCGGTTCCCGTGGGAGTATTTGAATGAAATATAGCCTTTGTCCGTCCTTAAGTTCAGGACAATCAGAGCTTCTTTCACACTTAGTATATTAGTAAGGACTCCCGTTCCCGTAGGAATATGTGGATGAATTAAAGTTTATGTTACTCTGGGATAGTGAAGCATTCTATGGGTGCAAACATTTTTGATATCGGTGTAGTAGTTTCTAAGTTCCAGTATACGTTCCCGCTCCCGTGGGAATATAGAGTTAAAATACTATATAGCCTATGTCCTTCTGCAGGTTCTAGATTATTTCTGTACAAAATTTCATTCCAATCAGTTCCGTAGTTTGGGCAGGAGACGGTAACATAGAAAGCCGGGCAGACAGAGTGACGACTTTCACATTTATAATATAAGTTAGGATTCTCTTGTAATAAAACCTTAGAAGTTTCTCGACCTCTTCTTATTGTTTATGTCCACATACCTGCGCAGCATAGGTCATCACTGACTCTGCAACTGCTTAAAAAACCTTATATTTGCTGCTAAGTGAAATGAAACGATTTCCAAAACATCTTTTCCACGTTGCGTTTATTGCATTTTTGGATTTTACAAATTTTTCTTTAAGATGCTTTTGCAAGGTAAAGCCTTTGGTGAGCAGAACACCTGAGTACTTATACTCCGCCAACATTTCCAGTTCTACATGATTATAGTACCATCTTTCCTTTCTATTCCGCCTTCCTCCATCTTTCTTACAAATCATTATTTTGGATTTTTCCGAGTTAACGCTTATAGTCCAGAGTTTGCAGTAGTCATAAAGGCGATCGATCATTACCTGCAAGGATTCCGGTGAACTGGACAGCAAAACCACATCAACTCCTTCTTTTCATTTCTCAATTTCCACCTCTCATTGCAGATTTCAGTTCTCAATTAGTGATGTGCCAAACCGTAAAATTTACAAAACGGGTTTACCCGAGTTGGATTTTGATTAACCCGAGTTGTAACTCGAGTTGGCTAACTCGGTTTACAAAAATAATATTTGCGCTTTTTCCTTCCATATGTACTATGTTTTGAAAAATAGAAACAAACACATTTTTCAATCAAAATAAACGGATTTAGTCAAAATGAATTTAATAAAAAAAAACCAAAAGCAATAAGCGTACCTACTAATTAATTACACAGGAAAGAACCGAACCGACTCGACTCGGGATATTTTACAGAAATTTAATTCCTAACTCGAATGGCAATATGTACCCAAAACATTCAAACCGTCTACCTATCAACACACGACAATAAAAAAACCGAACCGCAGTCCAACTCTGTTTGCATTACTCGGGATAAATTAATTCCTAACTCGAGACTCGAGTTGCAGTATGTATCCATTGTAGCTATACGGGAAATTAATTTATCCCGAGTCATGTCAAACCGAGTTGGCCTGCGGTTCGGTTTTTTCATGTCGTTTTCCAAAAACAAATTCACTCTTTCACTCCATTTTCGTTTTATTTTGGAAATCGTTTTAACCGAAGTGACAGATTTGGAGTGATTGCATTGGTAGTGGTGAGCTTGCTAGATTTTTTCTTTCATGTTAAAGCAGAAAACAAGACTAAAAATCGTTCACTTTAATTTTAAAAATTATTTAATGGTCTTCTGAAGATTATTTATTAAACTATCGCGTGCTTTGTGAGCTGGCAAAAAATAAATAGAAACTGCGGCTTGCTTTGACAAGCAGTCAGATGACAGTTTGTTTATTTATTGGTGTTCACTCCCTTGCACCTAAACTGAAACGGGAGTCAAAAATTACTCCAAAAAGTGTCTCCAAACCGCATTTTGGAACATGTTTGGGAGTGATTTGGAGAATTTATCTGTCAGATCTGACAAGTCTCCAAATCACTCCCAATTTGGTTTTTGGAAAACGACATCATTGTCGTCTGGTGATAGGTAGACGGTTTGAATGTTTTAGATACATACTGCAACTCGAGTTAGGAATTAATTTTCTGTAAAATATCCCGAGTCAAGTTTAACAGATGTGTGTGTTTCTGTATACCTGCGCAAATAACTCACTTGCTTTGATGCTTTACATACTAATATCAGTCGAATATCGACTTTATATGTATAAGTTCATTGTGTTTGGCACAGACCGCAACTAAAGGAGGGTAGTTTTGATTATGTTCAAGCGAACTCGGTCTGCTTGCATTAATTGCATTTTAATTATTTGGTTGACGGTTCGGTTTTTGCTTCGGTTTGCCAACTCGGTTCGAAAAAATGTAAACCGAGTCAACTCGGTTTGGGCTCAACTCGGTTTAAGAAACCGAGTTGACACATCACTAAGTTCTCATCGCTCGATTTTCACCCCTTACTTCTCACTCTCACTTTTATCTCTCTGTCTCTCTCTCTCTTCTAGTTTTCCTCTTCTTGCTTTTTACTTTCTTCCCTCTTTCGACTTCACACTTTTCACTTCTCACTTTTTATATTTCGCTTCTCACTTCCTAGGTTTATATTCTCACTTCCTAATTCTCATTTCTCACTTTCCATTTCTATTTTCAAATTTCACATTTCTTCTCACTTTTGATTTTCGTCACTTCTCTCGTCCTACATAGTTTTCACTTGCCATAAAATATTCCCAATATTTATATCAGTTCTCGTTAACAATCAGTACTTAGCCAAGATTTGAAACTTTTTAAAAATGTGTCCCAATCATTTATAAAAACACTTTCAAGTTTAACGAAGGACTTTTGGAACCACTAGCAAAACAAACCGTGGGAATCGGGTTGTTTTTCTAATATTTCCAAGCCAGCATCATCAGTTCGGTGCCAAAAAAAAAAACTAAATAGCACTTTGCGAAAATATTCACGATTCACCACTCTGGCGAGGAAAACAACAATCTCGGGCAAGTGGCTGTGCTCTGCTCCCGTTACATCTACTTTCCTCTCCCTTCTATCATCATTATGATCATAAAAATGCAAACTTTCTTTTTATCACTCACAAGAAACTTATAATATCTGCACACCCACTTGCAAGTAAACGTTGCAGCCAGCCTTTCCTCGAGTGGCAGGCGCCACTAATAAATTTATTTTTCCAACTTTTCTAATTCACTTAAATTGCGGAAACTTTCCACCAAATGAATTAATTTTGTATGAAAATCCCGGTTCTTGAGAAGTAGTCGTCTTGTTTGTTTCGGGTCTTGGCTGGGTTTAAGTTCTTGCTCTTCACGTGTGAATGTCTGTTTGAACACACACGCACACACACACACACACATATAAGGCCGGGTAGAACCATTTCCTTCCTTCCTTCCTGTCTTCCTGTGCCAACCCCTTCCAAGCGGTTGCATTCAATTAGAGAAGTATGCTGGGTGCATGTTTTTCTTTAATGCCTTCTGTCTCCTATCGTCGTGTCGCCTCGTCAGTTGGAATAGAGAGTCGTCTTTCTGCTTCCTCATCATGTCTTCTTCCATGATTTGCCTGTTTGCATTGCATTTTGGCGCCCACATGAAGAAAAGAGTTGTAGAACATCCTATCGCATCCGCAGGATACCAGCATATGTGTGGTTTCTTTTTCCTGAGAAGTAAAAGAATCCTTTTAACACCGCTCCAAGAGGGTCCTTGCCACTTGGGAATTCATATATGCTAAGATAAGACCCTATGTAGGCAAATAGAACAAAATTAATAATAATACTCTATCACGAGGAAAACGTTACTCTTACTTCGGGTTCGTTGACACACCGCTCCGTGAAGCATAGCTCAGTGTTTAAGCAGTCGAACATAATTGAATTATTTAGTGTTCGTCGAAACTCGAAAGTTGAAAGTATTTTGTCTGTGAAGATCCTTAGTTGCCTCCCGATTCCTTTCTCATGGAATCTTGCAGCCTCTAATTTCTTTAAATTTTTTTGTACTTATTTCAAAGTTCGTTTTACTTCCGCATTCGTACTTTGGGTAAGCGGTTCGTATTATTCTTTCATACCCACACTCGTTGCGCTGCCATTTCTTGAGAGGGGGGTGGACAAATCTTCAGCCTTGCAACACACGCAAAGCGCTGGAGAGGAAATTAGCAATTTATGTGAAAGATTCGCGCCCCTAAGAGGAGGCTCATTATTCTCCAATGCGGTGCGAGAAGTTGCCAAGATAACTTTTCTATTAGATTGTGTGAAAATGCGGGCAAAAGCGCGCGAAAACGTTTTTTGATTGTGTTATGTGTGCGAGATGTTCGAAGTGACGACGACGCGACGTGACGGTGTGTGGCAGTGGTGGTGATAAATTAAAAATGTCCGACAGTGTGACTGTCTGCACGAAAAAAGACAAAGTTTTTGGCATTTTTTTCCTTGTGACATGAAAGTATATCTGACAGATTTTGTGCCAAGGAGAAAGCTATTCATCCAGAAAAGTTTTACTTGTAATCTTTTTGTTGACGCGAATGGATCAGAATGAAAAGAGAGAGGGTGAAGTTGCTGGAGGTGTTCAATTGGAATGGTGGTGTCAGTCAATGTGCTTGGAGTGTGAAAGGCTTATAATTATATAATTAAATATCACTTAAGGCCTTGGAAAATTAAGTGTGGTATCTGGAGCATATCCATTCACACTTCTAATTGATAAATTTCGCATATCCAACAGCGAGGTAAAAGGGAAATATTTAAGGAGTGCAAACATAAACTCGAAAAAGATTAGGGACTAGGTATATGCTGTTGGTGAATTGTGGCTCTCCGTTCTTTGGTTTGTTAATAAGTTTTAAGTTTTTCTATGACAATGAGAAGGGCGAAGGAATGAAATGAGTAGATTAATGAGTTTTGAAAAATGTAGAGGTAGAATATGACTGCAGCGCCTCCGCACTACTTGTCGTAAGAGATGATGTGACGAAGGGGTCACACTAAGGCAACTTATATAGCACACGTTACAGCTGAAAAGTTTCTCAGATCTGAATATGAAGACTGAAGATTACCCGTGAAATGAAAAGCGGAAGTGCTAGAGTCAATTGCAATGCAGGATATTGATGATCTTCCTATATCATTTTACCACAAGAGACTGCTTTGATGAGAACTATAAGAGTTTCGGGACTACCAACAATTTGGACAAAACTTGGGATTGGGAGTCGTTAGCTTAAGCGTCGGGAGCGAATTTCGAAAAAAAAGAATCGACAATAGGACCATATAGATTATACAGAACGCTATCGAGGTATAAGTATTGGTAGGTACTTAGAACCTTGTCAAGTTAATGTTTGTGGAATTGCAAACAACATATTTGCATATACAAAGCCAAAAGGACACTTCAAAAAAGCTCAAGAGACATGCATTTGAATGATGAGGCTAAGGCAGTGACGAGAAGTAAGAAAAAGAGGCTTTGAAAACATAGCCAAAATGAGAATACAATAAATGCAACCAAAAGATGAAATGAAGAAGAGGTGAGAAGAACTCCAAGTAAAAAGAACTGCTGGAGCAAACTAATCTGCTCACGAAATACGAAGAAACAATTTGAATGTAGAGGCAACCAAAGAGATTCATTCGCCCACTTTCATTATTGATATTCAATGACAAATGACAGCTTTTTAAAAATGTAAAGAACATAATTAGCAAAAATACCTGACATCGCAGTCGGAGAAGTCAGTAAGACGGTCGAAAACCTTAAAAAGCCGAATATAATAATGAGCCTTCTCTCTATAGGTTAGGCAATGGTAATTGACACACCATCAGCTGTGATAAATTAATTGCCGGCCGATGAAGCTGGTGCACAGCACTTTGAATATTGGGAAGCTGTCAATACAAAGGAAAAGGAGCAGTAACGAAGGTAAAATGTTTAGCTCGAATACCTTCCGGATGTGGTAGGGTACCGAATGTTGTCTACATCCCAGCAATGAGCACTTAACGTTTGGGTAAATATTGTGCAAGGAATTGGGAACCGTATTAGTTGAAAATGATGAATAGAGATCCAGGTGCCTTTTATGGACATTGTGTTTTCAAAGTGCCATCCACCTACCAAGAATCTAATAAGAAAACTTAGCCATCCTTTAGATGCATCCGGCCGCTGAGAAGGAGATTTTTCGTAGTAGCGAAGCCTGACAATATTGAAAGGACCAGCATCCCTGCAAGCCTTCACGTTGAAAACTTTACTACCAAAAAAGAAGTAGGGCGCAAGAAAATGCGACCACTAAAAAACTAGTCTATGACTTATTAACGCTTTCTGAGGTGAATACATAGCACCTTTTTTTAAATTCTTTAATGAACAGCAGACAAATGGGAGACTTATAATATTCGTAGTCCGTACGCTAGGTCCTCAGTATCTCTTCACAGTAATGACTAACGGTTTGATTCTCTGCCGTTGGTAGTACCTTAACTGCTTACTGAAAAAATACAGACAACTTCAGGTAAATTTATCACCCCTGGTGGTATCTACACAAAACAGCAGACAATAGCTCTGGTAAAACTGCAAGAAAATAACGGCCTATTAATGACTCGGAAGACACAAGCTGCAAACTAAAGCTTAACGTACGGAAAGACTGTCATAAGCAACAGTCGGACGTTTCGAGCGGAAAATAAAAACCAAAAATATCTCATACCGATCTTTACCCTTGGCCTCAGTATTTGGATCGTTGCTTGATGGCTTCTGATTTACTAATTATAATTCTAGTAAATTCCTAATTAAATACATGTAGTATGGGTGCTATGTGACAAAGCGATACCTACTGGCAAGTACACGAGCAGGCAGTCTTGTACCAACCACCGTGGACGTAGATAACCGTGGTCCGTGGATGAACTATTCTCTTTTTTAAAACCGTTGTAATTTGAAGTAATTATTTAACATTAATAAAACTTAAAACTATTATTTTGTAATAAATCTTTCATTTTTGGAGAAAAGATCCCACAAATGGGGGCTCAACCGGGATTTCCCTCTAAAAATAAAACATTAATGTCTATTAATAAGTATATGTGAAACTGAAACTCTGTAAAAAGAGATAACGAAATTTAAAGCTGAACAAAAAAAAAAAAATTATATTCTGTTGACAAATTCTTACGTTGCTAATTATTGTGTTGCGGTGGCGGTGGTTTACAGTTCAAACGGGAGAACAAGAAACGAGAACGAATAAAAAAAACAGTAACCAATGTGAGGTGATTTAATTTTTGGGCAATAACGTTTCTCATTTTAAAGTGCATAACGCAGTCGTTGTTCTATTTTCAATTAAAGAAGTCGCTCCTAAAAAAAAAAAAAAAAAAAAAATAATAATGAGTGCAAGACGAAGACGAAATTTGCAGAGGAGCAGTGACTCCTTTAATCATGAAAATATCCGAGAAGATCCAGAAACCGAATTGAACAATATACCTAATCAAAATGTGCGGTTTAGTATGTCAGATGTCGATGGTTTAGTTCGTAAATTTTCGGGAGATGAAGCGTCAAATGTTAGCAAGTGGCTCGAAGAATTCGAAGGTTATGCTAACGCTTTTAATTGGAACTCTTTACAACGGTTCGTTTTTTGTAAAAAATCTTTGGTTGGTGCTGCAAAGCTTTACGTTGAATATGAAGCTAAACCGGTGACATATCAGCAGCTAAGAGGTGCTCTTACGGACGAATTTAAACAAAAAATATCCAGTTGTGACGTGCACAAAAAATTGCGTGAAACAAAGAAGAGTGCCAATGAATCGTGTCGCGAATTTTTGTATAGAATGCTTGATATTGCTAGTCAAGCCAGCGTAGATGATATTTCCGTTTTTCGTTATGTTATCGATGGCATTAAAGACGCTGCTGTTAACAAATTAATTCTATACGGTGCGCAAACAGTCACAGAGTTCAAAGAAAAACTCTTAACGTATGAACAAATAAAAAACGAAGGCGATACTTCGGCAAAAAGTCGCGATAATAGTCATCCATCTAGTTCAAAAAATGCAACAAAAGGCAGTGGCTCTCGCGGACGATATTGTTTTAATTGTGGCTCTCAAGAACATGAGTTCCATACGTGTCCAGAAAAGGAAAAAGGTCCTAAGTGTTTTGGGTGCAACAATTATGGGCATAAGCGGCCTGATTGTCCCAATAAAAAGAAAAGCACGGTAAATGTGTTGCAAAAAACAGATATGGTCCGACAGGTAGCGGTAAACGGGTTTGTAGTTAGCGGTTTAATTGACACTGGTAGTGATGTTTGCATCATAAAAAGAAACCACGTGCAAGAAATTCGTCCTACATACTATTCAAATGATTTTTCTTGTTCATTAGCAGGAATTGGAGCAAACGTGGCAACAAGTGGGATCTGCCGAGCTGATGTCTGTATCGATGGCACAAATTTCGAAGATGTGGAGTTTTACATTGTGGATAGCAACCTTGTTAAACCAGACGTCATTATCGGTATGACTCTTTTAAGCAAAGCTGTGCTGAAGATCGAACGTGGCACGTTTAGTATTTCCAAACCTGATGACAAAGCCACACAGCAACCTGTTGAACCCACCGATGACATCAATTGTTTTTTTGCTGCAATAGACGATGGTATATTTCGTGATGATAACTTACCCGATTTATCTCATTTACAGAGCAAAGAAGTTCGAAGTGCTGTTAGAGATATGATTGCCAACTATACTCCAGCTAAGCCGAAGAAGTCTCCCATTACGATGAAGATTGTACCCATTAACGAAGAACCCGTTTACCGTCCGCCCAGAAGATTTCCACCGAAAGAAAGAGACATGATAGATCAGCAAATTGAACAATGGATCCGAGATGGAGTTATTCGAGAGAGTGTGTCTGATTACGCAAGCCAAGTCTTACTTGTGAGAAAAAAAGACGGAACGAACAGATTATGCGTGGACTACAGAGCAGTTAATGAAAAAAATCACAAGGTAAGATTCCCACTCCCAGTGGTCGAAGATGAGATAGATTGTTTGCAGGCTTCGATGTTTTTCACGACACTGGACCTTGAAAATGGTTTTTTTCATGTTTCGGTAGACGAAAATAGCACGAAATTCACAGCTTTTGTCACTCAAAGCGGCCAATATGAATTTTTAAAAGTACCTTTTGGCCTGTGCAATTCGCCGAGCGTATTCCAAAAGTATATTACATATATTTTTCGAGAATTACTTAGGTTGGGAATCTTACGCATTTTTGTCGATGATATTGTCATTTTGGCTGGGACAATCGAAGAAGCTTTGGAACGATTAAAGATAGTGCTTGGTGTGGCAGCAGAAAATGGTCTGCGGATTAAGTGGAAAAAGTGCCAGATTCTGCAGCAAGATATTGAGTACCTTGGACATCGAATTTGCAAAGGTACAGTGGCACCAGCAAGTGCAAAGATAAAGGCAGTTTCCAATTTTCCAGAGCCGACAACTGTAAAACAACTGCAAAGCTTTTTGGGATTGGCTGGATACTTTCGCAAGTATATTCCCAACTTTGCGTTGTGAGCAAAGCCGATGACAGAGCTGGTTAAAGAGGGTGGAAAACTTTTTTTAGACGACTCCGCAAAAGCAGCTTTAAGAGATTTAAAGAACGCGCTTTCCACGAAACCAGTGTTGAAGATATTTCAATATGGCATCACCACTGAATTACATACTGATGCTAGTATGGAAGGCTACGGTGCGGTGTTGCTACAACGAAGCGACGAAGACAACGAGCTACATCCAGTTTATTATATGAGCAAAGCTACTACAGATCCCGAAAAAAAGTACACCAGTTACGAGTTGGAAGTATTGGCGGTTATCCAGGCCGTAAAGAAGTTTCGAATTTATCTAATCGGACAACGATTTAAGGTCGTGACTGATTGCAAGGCCTTCGAGAGCACGATGAAGAAGAAGGATCTTGCAACGAGGGTGGCCAGATGGGCGCTTCTTCTTGAAGAATACGATTTTTGGGTGGAACACCGAGCAGGAACCAGTATGAGACACGTCGATGCGCTAAGCCGCAACCCAGCGGTTATGTGCCTTATGGAGGATAACGACTTCATGAAAAAATTATCAGATGCTCAAAAACAAGACGAAGGTTTAAATGCGATTCTCGAAGCACTTAAAGAGGGTCCATATAAAGATTTTGTGGTTTATCATGGTTTACTTTGTAAGAATATTAATAATTCCATTCTTTTTGTCGTTCCAGAATCCATGAGACCCTCAATCGTAAGAAAAGCTCATGAAAAAGGTCATTTTAAGGCGCAAAAGATGAAAGCAATTTTGGAGAAAGATTTCTTCATTCCTGGTCTTGATCGGCGCATAGATCGTTGTGTTTCTAGTTGCGTCAAATGTATCTTAGCAGACAGGAAGCGAGGAAAAGCAGATGGTTTACTGCACCCGATCCCTAAAGGAGAGATGCCACTTTCAACATTTCATGTTGACCACCTAGGACCAATGACCGATACCAAGAAGGGCTATCGCTATATTTTAGCATTCGTCGATGGATTCACAAAATTTTGCTGGCTTTTTCCAACAAAAAGTCTTGGCTCCGAAGAAGTGGTGCAGAAGATGGAGGTCATAGCTGAAACGTTTGGGTATCCGCACAACATTGTCACTGATAGAGGTGGAGCTTTTGTCTCAAACAATTTCCAAAATTATTGCAAGGATCACGATGTCAAGATCCATGCTGTTACGGTTGGTGTGCCCCGTGGAAACGGTCAAGTTGAGCGACTGCATTCAACTGTCATTTCATCCTTGACTAAATTTTCAATGGATGATCCCGAAAAGTGGTATCAGCACACAAAGAGTCTTCAGAGAATTCTCAACTCAACATATCACCGATCGATCAAAACTACACCATTTCAATTAATGATTGGAACTGAGATGAAGACAGGTAACGATGTAAGGTTAATGAAAATAATTGATGATGAATTTCAGAGACAATATGACGAGGCGAGGCTTGAGCAAAGAAACCAGGCGAAACAAGCAATAGCTAGCATTCAAGCCGAGAATTCAAAGCAGTTCAATAAGAGACGTAAACGAGCAAAAACGTATTCTGTGGGTGATCTGGTGGCCATCGAAAGAGTGCAGTTTGGTACTGGCCTCAAAATAAAACCGAAATTTTTTGGGCCATACCGCATCACAGCAAGCAAAGGCTTTGATAGATACGACGTGCAGAAGGAAGGTGAACATGATGGTCCAAAATCAACTAATACAAGTGCCGATAAAATGAAACCGTGGACAGACAACGAAACCGAGGCAGAAGATGACGATGATTCGAGCGATAACAACCAATCTGAGGCAGATTTGGAATTGGATGACCGAGTGTAGTATGGGTGCTATGTGACAAAGCGATACCTACTGGCGAGTACACGAGCAGGCAGTCTTGTACCAACCACCGTGGACGTAGATAACCGTGGTCCGTGGATGAACTATTCTCTTTTTTAAAACCGTTGTAATTTGAAGTAATTATTTAACATTAATAAAACTTAAAACTATTATTTTGTAATAAATCTTTCATTTTTGGAGAAAAGATCCCACATACATTGCCTAGAATTAAAATAATATCTTAATGCTAGCTGACCCGCCCGGCGTAGCTCAGTCCCTACTTTGATCGAATAAACTAAGTTTAGCTAAGCAGTTTCCAAGTTTCCATTCTAGTGGGAGAATGGGGATGAAATATAGTTTATGTTACTCAGGAACAGTTAAGCACTCTTAAGATGACATATATGTTTTGGAATCGGCCCAGTACTATAAAAGTGAAATACGTATTGAAATCGGTACAGTGGCTTTTGAATTCCCGTTTCCGTTCCTGTGGGAAATGGTGATGAAATATAGTTTAGATTGCTCAGGGACAATGAAGCATTCTAACAGTGAAAGAATTTTTGAAATCGGTTCAGTACTTTCCTCTTTCCTGGTTATTTCACCATTCCCGTTTCCGTTCCTGAAAGAATATGGGAAGGAAATCTAGTCTTTAATACACAGGAGCAATGAAGCCCTCGAACATTGAAAAATTTTTGTATTGGTCCCATATTTTCCAAGTTCCTGCTATTGTGGTTGTTCTCGTCCCGTTGCCGAAGCCCGTGACACTTGTGGAGTACATCAAAGTATCAGCATCTGCACCGTTCAACATGGTCACAGAGACCACCACGTGGTTTTAGAATACCCTTATTGCGTCTGAGCCAAAATTAAAATTTTCTTCGAGCCTTTACTACTTTACTCATTTCATTTCGTCTACATAATAACCAAAGAACTTCTACTTCATTTGCATTCGAACCCAATATCCCTTCGAGATCCTTATCTCTACCAAATGCCTAAAAGACGCTGTCACTTAAATCATAAATCAATTCTCTTTGTTTTGCGAATATAGATCAAGTTCAATGTGCGGTCAATTCATATGAAAAAATAGCTTGGAATATTGTAAAAGTAACACTTAAAACTAAAAAAAATTAAATCTTTATTCTTAACAGTCGAAAATACATACAAATCAATAATACAAATAATCCAATAATCTTATTATTTGTTGTTTAATTAGTTGAGCCGCCCGGCACCGGCGCGGCGTTGCTCGGGTCTGTAGTTTTAAAACTCCCGTTCTCATTCCTGTTTCTGTTCCCGTGGGATTATAGGCATGAAGTTTTCGATAAGTTACTGAGGGATTATGTGGCATCACAGTCCCGAAAGAATTTTTGAAATCAGTCCAATAGTTTCTATGTTTCCATTTCCAATCCCGTTCCTAAGGGAATCTTCCGTTCCCGTGGAAATTATATGAATGAAATATAAGTCTATGTCACTGAGGGATGATGTACCATTCTAAGAGTTTTTGAAATCGGTGAAGTGACTTTAAGTTTCCCGTTCTCGTTCCACTCTCTGTTGAATATTCTCCAATTCTAGGCAATCTTTTGTGGGAGATGGTCATGGTCATACTCTTGCACATGGAAGTGTTCAAACTAACCCCTTTCTAACAACTTGATAAATCAAAACTGTTTATGTCTCTTTGTAAGTAGTCGGGATCTGTAGAATTTTTGATGAATTTAAAATCGTCACCAAAGATTAAAGTATCGCGATGCAAGAAATTACATCGTGTATGATGTGCAAAAATGAACAGCAAGGGACCAAGATGATTCCCTTGTAACATTCCAGCCTTTTTATGTCATTGAAAAGTTTTGACAAAAAATTACGAAATTCGATTTCATCAGACCTAGTATTTAGGTAAGAACTTGGGCAGTAACAACAAGGTTAGAATCTACTGGGTACCAGGACATGTAGGAATAATAGGCAATGAACAGGCAGACGAACTGGCAAAGACAGGAGCTGGATCACCTCTTATAGGACCGGAACTTTTTTGTGGAGTGACAGAAAGCCACATTAAGAAAAAATTCAAAAAGTCAGAGGAAGACAACAGAGTTAAACACTGGAATGACCTCCCCAAAATGCGTCAAGCCAAGCTTTTACCTGGCACTTTTAAAACAAAACGTTACAAAGACGCAATAAAACTAAGTAGAAACAATGCAAGAATGCTAGCCGGGTTCCTAACCGAAAACACCTTAAAGTAATAAGCATAGAGAGCAATGACCAATGCAGATACTGTAACGAACATAATGAGTTTCCCGACCAGCTCTTAGGTGACTGCGAAGCTCTATTACATCAAAGGAAGAAGTACCTAGGATCCTACTACGAAGAGGAGAGGGATCTAAAATTCCTTAGCCTAACCCATATACTAAGTTTCAACAGAGGAACTAATCTGAATGAAGTACTTTAAAAATTAAGCAATACCACTTGAGAAGTAGCGGGTACAATAGATCTATTAGGTCGAGGTGCAAAACAAAACCCCAATTATTCATTCATTCATTCATTCATAGGTAAGAACTTATCAAAACCTAAAATACTTTAGTAGATGCAAATGCTTTTAGCCTATATGTAGTATAATATTTTGAAAAAGTGGGTCAAATGTCTTAGTGAAGTCAGTATAAATATGCAGTCAAGCTCATTCCCACTTTCAAGAACATTAAATGAGAAAAAAAAACAGAAGATCGGTAGCCTTCAATCTTCTTTGCATAAATTCGTGCTGCTGATTGCACATACATAACATTAACAGCCATATTATTCACTTACTTCGAAACAAGTTTTTCGTAGAACTAGTTTTCTAGTTTCAAGTTTTGAATAAATCGGTATTATGGAAAAAAAATGTGATACATTAAGCTCGAAATCGTAAAACTAGTTTTTGATAAAACTAATAGAAATTCATGAAACTGGAAATATCTAGTATTGAGGACTTCGAAACTAGTTTTGAAACGTTTTTGTATTATTCATCAAAAATTTTTTACTTCACATCATTTTCTGTATTCATTTTGAAGCTTCGTTTCGGCATCGGTTAATTTGGCAAGTATGTATGCACGTCTTCGTAGGGGATTCAGGTTATTCACTTACAGCCGTATTATTGAGAATTCGTAAAACTAGAAATGAAACTAGTTTCAGGTAAAACTAGTTTCGTTTCAAGTTTTCCAAAAAATTATCAAAACTAGTTCTAGAATAAAATTGGCATTGTTCATTTCTGAAGAAAAACTAGTTCGAGTTTTGAAAATCATTTCTCGTTTTGAGTAAAAAAAACTAGTTCTATCAAAGAAGCTGCTGTGATTTTAAAAGTGAAATAGAAAATTAAAAAAAAATCTGTAATTTTCAAACGTTTGAATGTATGCACGAATATTATTCGCATCTTGAACGAGAAATACATACATATGTTTGTATATAAAAATAAAATAAATGTACGTAATCTTTTTTAATTTTCTATTTCGAAGCCCCAATTCGTGGAATATCATTCTACGCGCCATCTTTAAAATTATTTCCTTACTCAAATTATTTGATGACGTTTCGAAATTTATTTAATCTCTGTTGACTTTGATGAATAATACAAAAAGCCTTCAAAACTAGTTTTGAAATCCTTAAAACTAGATATTTCCAGTTTCATGAATTTCTAGTTTTATCTAAAACTAGTTTTACGATTTCGGGTTTTATACGTCATTATTTTTTTGAATAATACCGATTTTTTCAAAACTTGAAACTAGGAAACTTTTGAAAACTAGTTCTATGTAAAAACTAGTTTTGAAATGAGTCAATAATATGGCTGTTACACCGTATTTGGCTTCCCAATGCACAGTAAATCACCCCGGATTGGCTATTGACCATATCAAAAGTCGGCAAAGGCCGGTTTCCGGTATAGCGACATAGGTGAGATATGGCACTGCCATCTGCTCAGATACTAATAATTGCAGCACGCATTTTGCAGGACCAAGCTAATGCATTATGTGCAGCGATAATCAACTGTACTTGCTGATTAAAAAGAACTTCTTTGTTGTGTTTCTCCAACTCCAACGATTGGAAGTAATTTGGCGGGTTTCTGCTACGGAAAAACTGCATCTGACCAGGAATTGGAGCCGCTGGTAAGGCAACGTTAATTGGACTTATTGCTTCGATTTCTGTGCAAGGCAACTCGGCTTGTGACAGAGATTTTTGAGCAATGTTCACAGACTCTGTGTTGCGGACTTCGAAGTCAGTATTCAAAAGATTTTCTCATTGCTCAGCGATGCAATATTGGAAAGAGTTAGCTACTGCTGCCGTTGGATATTTATCTGCCACAGTCAAAGCAATTGGCAGGTTGTCTGTGCCAGTCAACAAATTTGGTATATCTGACCCAAAACCATCTAAGCCGAAAGATGAAAAGCATCCGCCAGATCTAACATTGGGCCTGTCACCTGAAACGGCAATTTATCAACCTTAGCCCCACGTTGTTATCATAAGCCGAGTTTTATTGGGAACTTCTATATTCACTTATATTCACTTAACTTGCGAGTATCAATGAAACGCTTTATATGGCTATATTCATATATGTATTTGAAGCGTCTTAGAAGGGCGGATATGATTCGTGGTAGGTGCATCTAATATAGGACTAAAAGAGGTGCTATTTCTATACCTACTGAATTACGTTAATGTGTTGCGTAATTACCGAATTGAACACTGATTGGACAGTAATCCATTGAATGATCTTTTTTGTTTGAGTCGCTTTGCTTGTCTTCTTGTCTCTTTGAACCAAATATGTACCACTTCTACCATTTGACAAACAAAGCGATGCCAGGGTCTCCATTTTTGCTTCGGTCAATTTTTTACTTTCAATGTTCATGAACCGACCACCCATTTGCTCTTATTCTTGAGAAATAGAATGGTAAGTTCAACGCTTACCTTTATTTTATTTTGACATATTTATACAAACAATCAAACATTTGCAAATTACAGAATTTGTTTGAATTTTCTATTTTGTTTTCAAAATCAAAGCAGCTCTTGCTATGAAACTAGTTTCAATATTCAAAACGAGAAACCATTTTCATAACTTGAACTAGTTTTTCTCCAGAAATCAATAATACCGATTTTATTTTAGAGCTAGTTTTGATTATTTTTTGCAAAACTTGAAACGAAACTAGTTTTATTTGAAACTAGTTTCATTTCTAGTTTTACGAATTCTCAATAATATGGCTGTAACTGTACAGAAGACTAAACTTTCACAGACAACTTGCTCTAATTGCTCAGGTATACTTGAGTGCCTTGAAATTGGTCTATAGTTTGTTATATAAATTTTTTCACCCTTCTTGAAGAGTGGTGTGATGAATGATATTTAAAGAGCGTGGAATACTACAGATTTTAAAGAATGCTTGAAAAGGTATTTAAGTCGAAAGCATAAACGTGAAGAACACTTTCTTAAGACGATTGGTGGAATCCTATGCCGACCAAAAGAAACGTCATCTTTATGAGAAAAAAGGTAGAAAGCAAAGACAAAGAGCGTTTCTGCCCAAATTTTGTGTTTATCTGTTAGCAGGTGTAATTGGAAATAGATTAATCCAACGTTTTAAACTACCATCCCGTCTTTATGCAACTAACTATCTGGAGTTCTTACAAAATAATTGATGCATATTTACAGGTTAAAGTGAACGAAGAATCGAAAAAGCTTTTGAAAGTGATTACGCATCAAGGACTATTGCAGTATCGAAGATTACCACTTGGAGTAAAGACTGGGCCATGTATATTTTAACAGAAAACAAGCAGAATGTTGTCTGGATTGAATGGTGTTATACTATTTATTGATGACATCATGATAGCGGCAGAGTCTATGGAACAGCATAGAGACATCCTTGAGCGTGTTTTGCAGCGTATCAAGGGCTGAGGTTTCAAGCTCAACTACAATAAATGCAGGTTCTTCCAACCACAGGTAGAGTTTCAGAGGTTTGTGATTGACAAAAACGGTCGAAGGCCTGACCCAAGTCGAATAACAGCAATTACAGACATGCCTGAGCCCAAGGACACTACAGAGGTACGTTCATTGTTGGGTATGTTAAATTTTTATGCGCAGTTTATTCCAAATATACGTGAAATACGTGGCCCTATGGATAACCTGGCAGAATTATAGCCAATCTGAAAAAGAAGCTCTGGCTCTAGTGTTTTGTGTCAAGAAGTTTCACAGATGGATTTATGGAAGGAGATTCTTACTGCAGACAGATCATCAACCTCTTCTAACTGTTTTTGGATCTAAGAAGGGGGTTCCAGTTTACACTGCTCATCGATTGCAGAGGTAGGCTCTTACACTGCTTTTATGTGATTTCAAAATTTAATATATAAACACCTTAAAATTTGGATACGCTGATGCATTATCGCGCCTAGTAAATCGTCAAGCTGTTGATAAAGAAGAGGATTTCCTGATCGCAGCAATTCAAATTGAAGGTGAAGTCAACAAAATTCTATACGATTCTGTCCAAAATTTACCAGTTAAGTTTACTGATCTACAAAGAGAAACGGTAGCTGATCCGATTTTGAAGCAAGTCCGCCAGTTTCTCCTAACTTCATGGCCAAATATTATACATGATGTAAACCTTAAGTTGTTTTATAATCGCCGAGAAGCTTTGAGCGAAGCAAAAGGTTGTTTATTATTACAAAATAAAATTGTAATTCCAATTTCATTGCAGAAGCAAATCCTTAAACAACTGATGCATACCGGACATCCAGGGATCGTTCGCATGAAGGCGCTCGCTCGCAGTTATGTGTACTGGCCGAATATCGAAAAAGACATCATGCAAGTTGTAAAGGAGTGCTATTCGTGTGCAACGGCAGCACCAGCACCAACCAAGGTCCCATTATCTTCGTGGCCGGTGCCGACCAAGCCTTGGTCAAGCATTCATCTTGACTACGCATGTCCTTTTCAGAATTCCATGTTTTTAATAATTGTGAACTCATATTCAAAGTGGCCTGAAATTTTTCGAATGCAGCCGACAACAACATCTGCCACTATTTCTGTTCTCCGCGAATTCTTTGCCAGGTTCGGACTCCCCTACATAATTGTGTTAGACAACGGCACGCAGTTACCGTCTGGAAATTTTAAGGAATTTTGTGATAGGGGCTGCATTGAGCACATCCGTACCGCACCATTCCACCCGCATTCAAATGGACAGGCAGAGAAGTTCTTCGACACATTTAAACGGATATTGAAGAAGTTAGAAAAGGAGGAGATCACCAGTATAGCTCTACAAACTTTTCTACAAAGTTATAGGTCAACATCAAATGCGCAACTCCTCAACAACATCACACCAGCTGAAGTCATGCTTGGACGAAAGATGAAAATACATCTTGATTTACTTAAACCATCGGTTGTTGAAGCTGGTCAAGGAATAACAAAATGAAACAGCAGTTTAATTATAAACATGTAGTCAAACGGAAGCAGTTTCAACCAAATGACTTAGTGTTCGCAAGAAATTACAACAGCAACCAAAATCAGTCGTTACCAGGGGTTATACTTACAAGCATTGGAAAGGTTATGTATGCAGTTCAAGTCGAAAGCAAAACTTGGAGACGTTATCTGAATCAATTGAATTCCAGAAATTCGGTAAATCAGAAATCCAATACTAACTTCCTTTTAAACTTTCAGCAATGCGAGAGGCCGGTTTCACAACGCACACCGCCCTCAAGAGACGATAGTTTTCCGAGTTCATCAGACAACCCAATAGAATCTACAAGGCAAGAACACCAAGCCAACCCAAGAAGTCCTTCGAAACATCAACTACACCCAGATGACCAACGAACCCAAAACATTAGTAATGAGTCCCAGCGTCCAGTGCGAAATCGAGCTCCACCAAGAAGATTTGGATTTCCAGATTTCCATACTTACGTATAGTAATCTTGAGGGGAGATGTTAAATGCACCCAAAATGCGACACAGGTAATAATCATTCAAAACAATAATCAACCAGACTTCTTTGAGGATGTTCTACTGGGTCAGCTGATTTCATCATATTTCCAACAAGATGGCGCTCAAGCCAATCTTTTATATAACACGAATTTTGGGAAATCCTGCATAGCAATTGATAGGTCTACATTCTGAAAAAAGCTAAGTGGATACAGTAAAACCCGCTTAAGAGAAACCCGCTTAAGAGAAAAACCCGCTTATCTGAAAGAATTTTTTCGTCCCCGAGTATTTGTAGACCAATTACCTATTAAACACTCCGCTTAAGTGAAACTCGCTTAAGTGAAAAACCCGGATACCTGAAACATATTTTCAGTTAAATTTCATATTTCTTATTGAAAAAAACTCTCTTAAGTGAAAAAAAATTTTATCGAACAGAACAATTTGAGCCAAAAAATGGATGGTTAGATCAGTGGAAAAAACGTGAAAATATTCATTTTAAGAAGATTTGTGGTGAAAATAATTCTGCTGACACAGTTGCTGCTAACCATTGGCTGGAAATTTTTTGGCCAAACATTTGTCAAAGCTACAAACCTGATGACGTGCATAATGCTGATAAATTCAGGGTCGGGTAATGTTTAAGGCTCTACCGACGCCGACGGCTTCATTGGTAAATAGATGTGAAAACCTTCAGGATTGAAGCTACCAAAGGGCCGTATCACAGTCCTTTTCATTTCTTATTCGACTGGAACAGACAAAATTATTTTTTGTATTGGTGTGTAGTCTAAGATTAAACATATTTTGTTTTTCTTTTGCTTATAATTTTTCTTCTTAATATGTATACAGTAGATCTCATAATCCGAGATGCTTTAAAAAAGCACAATTCCTGTTAATAAATGAAGCAGCACTACAATTCGAAAAGTTTGATGCTAGCAGATCTGTATCTGACAATGATTTAGATGTGGAAATTTTGGGAGTCCAGAAAGCAACAACTACAGAAGCTTTTAAATCTCTCAATGTTCTTAAGCAGTTTTCTGATGGGGATCTAATCTTAGATGAAATTGAATATAAAATGATGAATTGCCATTTCCGACTTTGTCGCAAACGAAAATTGATGACTTTTTTAAAAAAAGTGAGATTATTTTTGTCTTCATAAAACGTTCCTAATTGTATTCAAAAATATGAATATGTATGTACATTAGGGTGTGTCATTTTTTGAGTCACTCTTAAAGTCATTAAAAAGTCATCAGTGTTTAATAAAATAAAAATCTTAATTTCATACATTTCCAACTTTTAGTTTAAATATCTTCAGAACGGCGCACTCTATGAAAAAATTAAATTGAGCTTTTTTGTAGAGCATTCAATTTCCTACTTAAATAATTTGTCAGTGTATTTTTAAAATGCTCAAATGTCAAGCTATAAAAATAAGAAGAAAATTACATTATTTTTCTATGTTATTTGCATGGAAAATTGAGGCACCTCTAAATTTTAATATTAAGAGCTCAAAGCGGCTTCGTTTTATACCTTCCTGAAAGTAATTAGCCTGTTTTATCGTTGAAAAAAAGTTGCACAAAAATGACACACCTTAATGTACCTACATATTTGAAACCTGAAACCAAACTTGGGAGTGGCCTCTTTTTGATATGCCCAATGTGCCTACGAATTAACCTACAAAAACTGAAATGTGATTTATTGTAATTTATGTAATATATTTATGTACTACCTATGAATTCCAATGTACAAACATATGTTATTTTTGTTATTCAATAAATTACTTTTTTGATGTTTAATCGTGGTTAGTTATTCAAACACTTTTATTTAAATTATTTCCAGGCAACTCCAAAGATAAATACATCAAATTATTTACTGTGTATATGAAGCATTCAACCTCCGCTTAATGGAACTTTTAAATCCGCTTAAGTGCAATTTTTTTTCACTTATCAGGACTCCGCTTAAATGAAATTTTTTTCACTTAACCGGGGTTCGGTTAAGTGAAAAACCCGCTTAAGTGAAAGAAAAACTGTGACAATTTGCCTTTTCTCTTAAGCGGGTTTCACTGTAATTTAAATCTTGAAATTTTTTAACCAGACAGACAACTTTAATAAGTTATTGTCTTAATTAATTTTGTAAACCAGCATTATGTTGTTTTTATAACTATCTTTTCGAAAAAAATAATTATTTTATCTCTCTATATTATCTATCTATCCTTCTGAAAAAATCAACCTTCGAAGAAAAGGCAATGCCTACGTACCGTTTTCCAATATTTTCTCGAAAAAAACCTCGACGCTATTGAAAAAGATTGGTTTTTTCTTCTTAAATCTCGGAGATTACCTGATGTAGTTAAAGCCAAAGACCACTTTCCCATTATGTTCTACAGTCGTTAATCTTATACTGATACCCTGAAATATTCATTTCATCAATTCCACAAAAGATCAGGCTGAGCTTTATTTTCCCTAAAAGGATACTTGGAACGTGCGAACTGTAAATACAAAATCAAAGCAACGTGGGTCTTGTTTGGGATTCGATCTAAACTCTATTAATTCCAGTGATAGATTTAAATTTAAGAAGCCGATGTTGAATAATTTAAAAATTATTCTCCGTGATTCATGCCCACAAGCACTCAAGTCCAAGGATTCCAATTAAATTTGCATATATCCTCTCCGAGAGCATGTTTTTATGTATAACCTACACGACGCACTAAGAATTCTCAAACAGCAAAGTGCTTTTGCTGACCACATTTCTTTTTCAAATAAATCGGAATGAAAATCCTTTCGCAGCCCACCACATCACAATCACACGTCAACCTAGCTCTTTTCACATATAACAGGGACCACAACACACACCACACACAAATCGAAGCCATTCGTGCGAAATGCGATTACACCAATTTTTCAGTCTTAGGAATTGGAAAATGCGATAAATTTCATTCTATTGCCCTCAAGCCCAGAGCTTCTCGGTTCACAATAAAAAAAAGTTTAAAAAAAGTAGAAAAGGAAAAACATCGATATCCTGTTGAACAAAGTGATTACAATGGACAATGGAGCCGGAGCCGGGCGATATATAGGGCAGCTGAAAAGCAGCGCCCCAGTGCCTCAGCTCAGTACTAAAGAACAACTAGTAAAAAAGTAAATAAAAAGAGTTAGGGCGGCAGCACACAACGAGAAAATACATTTATGGCTAATAAAAGAACGTGACTGTTCAGTTTTTAGGTTCCTCATGATATGTCCGGCCGGACCTGAAGGACGACCCCATGCCATCCCATAGGTCCCAGACACATAAACAAACAGACATTAGACCCGAGCACGGCCAGTAAAGTCCTTTATTTTTTAACAAAAATAAAAATAAAAATACAGAAAAAAAAAGAAAAAAAAAATAACACGAGAACGGAAATAATTTCTTGTATTCACGTCATGTTTGAAAGTGGCTCGTTTCGTTCCTTATCGGCAAATAAATATGTTTTTTTTTTATTTCCTTTCTTTGAGCAAATAAATCACTATTCGCTTGTGGGAGGATTGGACTTAATTTTATTTGCTTTTTGTTGAAAAATAAAAGGAGGAGAGGAGTTGTTGGAATATACGGTTATAATTGTTTGCTTTCTTTCTTGTTTGGCCACAGGGATGTTTGGAAGGGTAAATATTGTAAAAAGGGCACCCGGTGGGTATTATTTATTTTTATGAGAAATTTATTCAAATGAGAGCCTGTGAGGCATTTGTTGTCCGTCAGGGTCACAATGGGCCTGATGAGAAATTCGACAGAAGGAAGATAAATGGAGGTATCCGCATTACTACACACCTCAACACTGAACTCAGAATATGTTAAGAATGACTGCGGTGACCTTAACTGCTGTAGGTTCATTATATTGGAGAGATGGTCATGATTCTGTCACTGATGAGTGTAGTGAATCACCACACATAAATATCGTCAGCCTTGAGAAATTGATTTAAATGAAAGAATCATCCATTGTTTGAGTCGTATAAGATTCAAAGAGAGATTGAGTCTGAGCCGCTGAATACTTAAAACGGCACGGCACCACTGTGTGAAAACGCACGGCTGGTGTAATTAGATTGAATAAATAAATAAATGGGGTGTTGGAACAGTGCGGGAAGCCTCGGGGCCTTGCGCATTTCTGTCAATCATAAATTATGATGAATGGCGAGGCCTAAAATTTTTTGACGATTCCGTGTGAGATCAATTTAATTTGTTTGAATTTCGAACCTCGATCACGCAACAAACAGGCTAACCATTACCATGTAACAAAGCATTCATAATACCTATTTGTTTTGGTACGTTTTCTTTACCCAGTGTTTTTGATGCGAAATGTAGGTACATCCGGAGTCGACAGTAGGTACTGAACCACGAATGAACAATGTGTCACCGCCATACCACCCACCACAACAGCAATAATTACGCATGGATCAGTAGTTCGTTTACTCGTAGAGTATAACTCACATGCAGTTCTGTCTAAGCTAATTAAATAAGCCACCGAGCCAAATACTGAGGCCAGCTTAAAGATCAGAAAGAGTTGTTTTAGGCTTTTATTTTCCACGCGAAACTTCCGAATTTTGCTTACGGCAGCCATTCCGTATACTTAAAGCCTTTGTTGGCAACTTGTGTCCCCCTTGCCAACAATGGGCCGTTAATATGCCTGCAGATCAGCTATTGCCTGCTGTTTTATGTGCCATCAGGGGCCATACATAAACCTGAAGTTCTCTGTATTTTTCCAGTTTGCATGTAAAGTACTACCAACGACAGGGAATCAAACCGTAAGTTATAACGACTGGATAGAGTCACTGAGGACCTCCCGTATAGATTGTACGTCACCGTAGTTTAGCGCTTACTCTGGCTAATCCGACGAGAAAAACCTCGGCTAGAAAGTAAAATGGACGTCTTATTTATTGAATATCCAAAATACACCCTGGCAAAATATGTCAAGACTCAAGACTCTAATCTATAATATAAAAATAAGTCGGGTTTTCCTTCCTGACGCTATAACTCCAGAACGTACGAACCGATTTCCACGGTTTTGCATTCGTTGGAAAGATCTCGGGCTCCGTGAGGCTTATAGCAAAAAAATTCAGGAAAAATTTAAAGAGAAAAGCAGGAAGGTAAAATCATTTTTCACATACAGCGCCATTTCTGATCCATAGCATGTACTATAACGGCGGCGATGCCAGTACGTGGTGTGTGAGTATGCCCCAGCACGAAATTGTGTTCACTGTGAAATTGTAAAATTGAGGTTAAGACTATTCGTTTCCTAACAGTTCTATTGGAAACCATCAATGATGATATTGTTGGCAGGCGATTTCAGGCAGACGTTGCCAGTTATTCCCCGTGGAACGCCTGCAGATGAATTGAATGCGTGCCTGAAGGCATCACCTTTATGGAATAACATAAAAACACTATCGCTAACCACTAATATGAGAGTTCAACTTCAAAATGATCAAAGTGCTGCACAATTTTCCAAACAATTGTTAGCTATTGGAAATGGAAAAGTTCCAGTTGATGCGACAACTGGATAAATTACTCTTACCAACGACTTTTGCCGATTTGTAAACTCTCAATAACTTATTGAAAATAATTTTTAGTGAGAATCATCAGAATTATGCATGGTTAAGTCAACGAGCAAATCTCGCTGCAAACAATAATGATGTTAATGCACTTAATTTCACCATTCAATCAAAAATCGATGGCGATTTGGTGAAATACAATACCGTTGATTCCATAACAAATCCCGATGATGTAGTAAATTATCTAACGGAGTTTAAGAACTTTCTGGAGTTACCAGGATCTCCACCACATAACTTGCAACTCAAAGTTGGTTCAGTTATTATGATATTGCGTAATTTGAATCCACCGCGTCTTTGCAACGGTACTCGTCTTGTGGTGAAAAGAATTAAACTTTTTATGAACGACAAGTTTAAAATTAAACTGGGAACCGAGTTTTTGAAGTCATAGTCTGAAACGTTAAGCTCAATAACTTAGGTGAGCCTTACAGTTCGGGGATTAAAACCAACCAACATCCTTCGCCAAATGATTTTGATCTCGGAAGAGCTTTCTCCAGTTTTGCAATTTAAGTCGGTTAAGTTCTTCTTCCACTTGATTGCGCCACCTAAGACGAAGTCTTAGTTGTTTATGTATCTTTTCTCCACACATTGCCTTCACATACGAGATCAAAAATCATTCGGAATATATAAGCAACGAATCTCACTTCACCTCATCGACTTTCGATAAGGTCCTCACTTCCGCACCTCAAAGCAGAATTGGGATGACCAAGGTCTTATAGGGTATTTACGTTGGTTTTTCTACAGAGCTTTTTGTTTATCATTTGCTATATCAACCAAAGAAGCAGCGATTGGCATGTGTAATACTCCATTAGAACTCCGTACTTATTTTAGTGTCTGAAGCAAAGTGAAGTTTTGCTCAATTCATCCATGGTTTTTAGTCTCTATTTCACCACAGCATTAATTCCCTTTTCAGATACTCAATAGCAAATGTTTCCTTGCTGGTCTTTACAGGCTTGATTTAAAGGTTTGCCACTCTGGCATGATCCATTGTCTTTTGGTAAAACTTCCACATCTTATTTATATCATAGCATCTCTCAATTTTCTCAAACGAGCCCTTTTCGTGGTGCTTCTTTTCCTTTTTCAAATTCAGTAATCCTTCCTCTTCCCCTTGTAAGCCTGGTTCCACCGGTCGAAAGCATCAATTGCCCTCTTTTTTTTCAGCAGCTACTCTGCTTTTTATTTGGCTGCAGTTGTTTGTCCGCATTCCTCATAAAACCATGGGTCTAGATTTGGGGGCAGAGTGAAGCCCAGAGCTTTTAAGGCTCTAAAATGACTGCTAACGAAAAAGTTTTGTAATTTTGACCGGCTAACACAAATATAAACAACAAATAATATGCTACCGTGTATGTGAAAGAATGCTATCGTTTTTCAGGTTACATGAAGCAAGTTATTCGAAAACGGTTGAGTGTTAATTCGATCTGACTAAGTAACTGTCCTTTATTTAGTATTTAGTTTTTATTGATTCATATAGATTAACACAGTACGACACAATACCTTTTTTAATAGTGTAATCTTCAGTACTACAATACTTGTTTAAATAAAAATTGAGTTAGACAGAAAATGAAGAAATAATAATAATAAAAAAATGGAAACGACTGGGTCGCACGAACTTGCGATTGTGTGCTAAGTACAGTACAAAATCTTAGAGTTGAGCAAATGGTTTTAGTGTTTGCTCTTAATATATTTGGTGGTACGGGGCTGCCAACTACACGTTAATTATGACAATTGAATTAAATCACAAAAAATAACAATCAAAATCTTTGAAGCCATTTTTTAAAAATCCGTTTTATTTTAAATTTAAAAAATGAAATAAATCAAATTTAGCGTTTTGAAAATGTTCGTAAAACAAGTTTAAGAAATAGAAATTGTGCGTGGAGTCCCTCCGCGCGGAAGAAGTGAAACTTCCTAATGTGGAAATGAAAATAGGAAGGGGTAGAAATTGATTTTTAGTGAATTCATATTGTTTCCTTAAAAGAAAAAGAAAAGAGATGGATCGGAGTAAATTTTCACGGAATAGGTACATACTTAACACCATTTCATAGAACAATTTTTTATTTTTTGCTGGAGATTAGAAGAGGAAAACGACGAAAATGTATGTTATACAATGCCAGGAACCATTCTGAAACCGTTGATTGGCCAGTGTCAGTGGTAGCTGACTGACACCAATGAAGACTGCAGTCTTAGCACCTAGATTTAGATTGACGGGTAGAGCTTGCTCAGCTCCGGGCACTGCGGTGTCTGAATGAAACCTATTGTGCCAGCACCTAAGCCAAAGACGGAGAACATTAACATACATACATGTTTAGACATGATCAAACATGTAAAGACAGGATAACATGTTAAGACATGATGAAACATGTTTAGACATGATCCAACATGTTAAGACATGATCAAACATTTTTGAGCCGGGCTTAAATGGAAATTGCTTATATATACATACATGATAATGCCTCCACTAACTACTATATACTCATTGCTATATTAAATCCTAATCCTAACTAATATTATAAATGTGAAAGTCCCTCTGTCTGTCCGGCTTTCTATGTTACCATCTCCCGCCCAAACTACCAAACTGATTGATATGAAATTTTGTACAGAGATAGTCTAGAACCAGAGGAAGGACATAGGCTATATATTTTGTCCCTAAATTCCCACGGGAACGGGAACGTATACGGGAATTTAGAAACTACAACACCGATTTCAAAAATTTTTCCACCGATAGAATGCTTTACTATCCCAAAGTAACATAAACTTTAATTCATCCTTATATTCCTGCGGGAACGGGAGTCCTTACTAATATAATTAGTGCGAATGAAGATCTGTCTGTCCGTCGTTCTATGTTACCGTCTCCCGCCCAAACTAATAAACCGATTTAAATGAAATTTTGTACAAAGATTGTTCTGAACTTAAGGACGGACATAGGCTTTATTTCATTCGAATATTCCCTCGGGAACCGGTCCTCACTATTATTATAAATGCAAAAGTAGCTCTGTCTGATCACCTTTCTATGTTACCATCTCCCGCCCAAACTAATAAACCGATTTAAATGAAATTTTGTACAAAGATTGCTCAGAACCTTAGGAAGGACATAGGCTTTATATTTTATCCCTATATTCCCACGGGAACGAAAACGTATACGGGAACTTAGAAACTACAACACCGATTTCAAAAATTTTTCCACCGTTAGAATGCTACACTATTCCTGAGTAACATAAACTTTTATTCATCCACATATTCCTACGGGAACGGGAGTCCTTACTAATATAATAAGTGTGAAAGAAGCTCTGTCTGTCCGTCGTTCTATGTTACCATCACCCGCCCAAACTAATCAACCGATTTAAATGAAATTTTGTACAAAGATTGCTCAGAACCTAAGGAAGGACATAGGCTATATATTTTATCCCTTAATTCCCACGGGAACTTAGAAACTACGACACCGATTTCAAAAATTTTTCCACCGTTAAAATGCTACACTATTCCTGAGTAACATAAATTTTAATTCATCCACATATTCCTACGGGTACGGGAGTCCTTACTAATATAATAAGTGTGAAAGTAGCTCTGTCTGTCCGTCGTTCTATGTTACCATCTTCCGCTCAAACTAATAAATTGATTTGAATTAAATGTTTTACAAAGATTATTCAGAACCTGAGGAAGGACATACGCGATACGCCATATATTTATTCCCTATATTCCCAGGGGAGCAGGAACGTTTACGGGAACTTTGACACTATGGCACCGATTTCAAAAACTCTTCCACCGTTGGAATGCTCCATAATCCCTGAGCAACATAAACTTTTATTCATCCCCATATCCCTCACGGGAACGGTCACCATGTTTCCACGGGAACGGGAGTCTTTACTAATATTCACCCCTATCATGAAATCCATTCGGAGAAATCCCCGAGTGAAAAATCACGATACGAGTCCCGACAAAAAGCAATCACAAATTCCGAACGAATTCGAAAAAAGCATTGCCTGATTGAAAAAATGAGTGTCCATTTTCGAAGTCAGCTGTCCTATGTCAAAATAAATACTCGAAGCAATAGAAACAAAAATCCCTAAACTTAAAAAAAAATCCCTTAACTTTTCCCAAACACATTTTTTTACCGATTTTTATTTTCTAGTAAAAATTCATTTATTTGCACTTTTTGTGACTAAAATAAGCTAAAATAGAATCCGCATCATTGATCAAATCTTAAATCTTATATGAAATAAACAATTTAACTGTCGAATATAATCAAATATTTTCTTCATCAAGTTATAAATTCCCAAAAGAGGATTTTTGTGAAGTGGTCCCAGAGTACTTTCCAATCTGTCAAATACAAATTCATTCACTTAACAAACCATAAAATAATTTGTGAAATCCAAGTTTGTTTACGGATAAAATTCAAGTGTTGTTTTGAGTGGTAATAGATAAAAAAGTAATCTAATAATCTTTAGACTACTACGAGTATTCACTCCAAATCTGTCAATTTCGCTTAATTTGGACACGGGCATAACAAAGACAGTCATTTGAAAAAATGTAATTTCTTTCGGAAAAAATTTTATTCATTGATATGAGTTTATATAACCGATATTCTTTAAAGGTGAAAACAACAAACAAACAACAGGCTGTATGAAATGTTATCCTGTAATCTAGACATAGCAAAGGATACGCTAAACGTCCAAAAGTTAACCTCTGGGAGGAAATAAAAACAGAGTTGAATCTACTTGGATTTCAATCAAAAGATGTAGGAATTTAGAGAAAAGTTAGTTGGTAAACTGGAGTTATTTGCTGTTTTTTCTTAAGTAGAATTATATTTTGTAAATTTGTTTTATACAAATGTGTTTTTTATACTTTAACAAATGGATTTTGCCTATGGCTCTACGCTCTACGACAGAAGAAACTTGTCGTAGAAAAGGACGTCATTTTTCCGTTTCATTCGGAATTAGTGATACCAGATTCACGAATTTCGAAATTCGTTCCACTCCGAATGGATTATGTGATAGTAACATCGGGAAACGTAGACTTTTTCCGATTACGATGGAATCTGTGATAGGGGTGATTATAAGTCCGAAGTTAAATCTGTCTGTCTATTTCTCTTTGTTACCATTAACTGCCCAAACTATTGAACCTATTTATATGAATTTTGGTACAGAGACAGTCTAGAACCTGAGGATGGACATATATTATGTTATGCAACATGTTTTATCCCTGTATTCCCATGGGAACGGGAACTTGGAAAATACAGCACCCATTTCAAAAAATGTCCACCGTTAGAATACTGCACTATTCCCGAGTAATGTAAACTTCAAGTCATCCTCCGGAAACGCCCTCATGTTCCCACGGGAATGGAAGACTTTATTAACATTATAAATCCGAATTTAACTCTGTCTGTCTGTTTTTCTTTGTTTATATTTACCACCCAAACTATTGAACCGATTTATATGAATTTTGGTACAGAGATAGTCTAGAACCCGAAGATGGACATCCTTACTAATATTACAAATCCAAAATTAACTCTGTCTGTTCGTGTTTCTTTGTTACCATCTCCCGCCCAGAAAACTGATCCGATTTAAATGGAATTTAATTAAGAGATAGCCTAGAGCCTGAGGAAAGACATAGGCTTAGTAAGTAATCCCTATATTTCTACGGGATCGACACCGTAAACGGGAACCTTAAGACTGCTGGGTCGATAAAAGTTCTTTCACTGCGGGGTGATTTCTGTCAAACTGTCGAAAATACATTAGACCTGAGAAGAAATGTCTATCTTGATCTTCAAATAAAAATTGGCAACCGGGCGGGAATGGCTGTGTGAAAGATCGATTTCGGCGCCGACTAATGAGATAGTTAACCATATAAACTAATGAATTATGTTTGACGTATTGGGGGTCGTTGGCGAATGTCTATCAATAGACAATATTATGGACACTGAGCAAGTCACATCATACCCTATAGAGTTTCTCAATTTCTTAGGATTATTAGGAGTGGCAGCAAGTTGGTGTTCCAGTGCCAAAAATGAGTAATCCCCGTTTTCCTTTAATTCCCACTGATTTGAGTTGCAGGTGTTCGTTTAGAAAAAAATCCCATGGCAACTTTATGTGGCAGAATCACGTATATCAATCCCACAAAACCTTTTTATTTCGCAAAAGATGGAAAAAATAAGAACGTCGTGTGCAAACATATACTAAAATAAAATAATATAACAATGGTTTACTAAAACGCATGAATGTGTCTTATTTGCAAAATAAGTAGCCTAAAAAATTAAGAATGCTGCCGAAAGTCACTTTTCCACGCGGACGAAGTCGCGGGCACAGCTAGTTTCTAATAAAATCTTACAGTAACCACTCACCAAAAGCTCTGATTTGTGTACATATTGTTTTCCAAATAAAGTTCCGCAGTCAACACATTCAAGGAGAAACTTCACAAATGGTTTTTTTTAGAATAATTTAACTTAATCGATTTACACATTTAGTAAGCACTTATCTACACACATACACATATACATATGTATGTACATACAAATACATACATATATTAAACAAATTAAAAGAAACTGCATTAAATATTTTCTATCATTTTATTGGTGAAGAAAAGAAAACACAACACTGATCGACTTTTCATTGAGCAATTGAAATCATTTTCGCACGCACAGACATGATTTTCTTCAAAATATTTCCACCGAAAAACACATTTTACTACAATGAAATCGTCGAGATGAATGGCGCGTAATTGATGACAGCAACTTATTAGCAGTGCCAAAAAGTATGCAATCAATAATATTTCGTGTTAAAGGCATAACGCTTTCATGTTTGCAGGTCACATAAGAAGTTTCACTTCAAAAAAAAAAAAAAAAAAAAAATAATGAAAATTCGAAAAAACTAAATTTTTCTACACACATACATCTTTCAAAAACAACCTAGGACTTCTAAAATATGAAATTTCATCAATAGCGAGGAAGTCGTGTTTGAAAGAGAAAAAAAAATGGTGCTATGGGGTGTACCATTCTTAGACTTTTTCCTAAAAAAAATTTTACATCGAAAGAAAATACATAAATAATCCCTCACGTAAAGTTTTAACAAAATCGTTGAAGCCGGTTTCGAGAAAAATAGGTCTTATCATATAACTGCAAATATTGAAGAAAATCGGTTAAGCGGTTCAGGCTGTAGATCCATCCATATACGGACACAGAGATAGACAGACAGAATTGCAGGACCCAGTTTTTTAGAATTCTCTATCATTGTAGATATCTAAGTGTTTAGTAGATAGGCCGGACGCGTGGGCTCGAATCCCACTCTGGGCATCTACTTTTCTTTCAGCTTCCCAGTTTCATATGGACGCCGCCCTTGAGGTCATAATGTGGTAAACTAACAGATTAGCATATAAGCTTCTTCTTTTTCTTAAAAAAAAAAAAAAATCTGATCGATCGGTAAACGTTAGGTAATTGTAAAGATAATTTGGTTGGCCAACATGAAGCATAATTACTGTTCTGTGTGCAAAAAGATTCTCAAGAATAAGGCCATGTGTTGATCTGGAGTACCTACCTTATTTATATCTCTTTAACCCGAAAATGTACCTTGCCACACTGTTGTGAACAACATTTAGTTATGTCGTAAGCTTGAAATCACAATTGGTGGATTGCCGAAGAGGATTCATTTTATACTCTGTCGAACAACGAGTGAAGCTTAATGCTATGAAAAATTGGACTCAGCTCGAGATATCGCTAGACGCACGTTTAAATTGAAGAAGTCTACCATAACTAATGTGAAGCAGCTAAGTCGGACAACTGTGATTACTTTGAGATCACAATACTCGTAAGCCCACAAAATGGAAGAACACAAGGAATATGCTCCTTCGGGTCTCTGACTCTGATAGCTTCTTTTCGTGTTGAAGCTATGAAAAAGCCCGAAACCTGGAAACCATATATGTTTCTTACTGGTCGTTACTGAACAAAAGAAAGTGGAATAAGGCTTTAGCGAACAATTTCATCAAGAAATGAGATCTAAATCGTTAGCTGAGATTCAACCCGTTGACTCTGACTAACTTTGAAAGGTTCTTACCATTATGACGACTACTGACGTAAACATTGGTTGAGTCAATAAAACCTATTCCCCACTCATTCTTACCAGATACTTGAGTCTCGAGTCTACCATCAGAAAAACCCTTGTTACAAGAAAGGTTCGTATGTGGGGTGTAAGAAGACAGAAGGACCTATAGAAACGTTACTGTTTGAATACAATGCTAAACAAAATCGCAGTACCTAAATCTGTTCCTACTATACCTACCACGGCTGATTCTTATACACTCATTTATGTTTCCATCAAGGAGCCATAAACAAAACAAATACTTCTCAAATTAATCAGTCTCAGATTAATTATTTTGAATCAACTTCAATTCGAGCTCTTTGCATGAAGATACAATTTATTGATTTATCATCCGTCCATCTAAACGCTCTCCACTTCATCAACAATTATCCCTTAAATTGAACCTTCTATTCATTTCTTCCCAAGCAAACACAAATTTGCAAGTGAAAAGATATCCTAACCGGAGTGCGAAAATGATTGTTTACCAGTTAATCCCCGGATTCAATTGACTTCCTTTGAACTCAAAAATCTTACCAAAAACTCTTCCGAAATGTATTCAAGCAAAATAAAAAAACAAATTCAAAAACACCTCTTCACATAAATGCGCACCTTTCAAAAAGAAAGACTTCCCCATAAAAATAAAAAATAAGAAAAAACTCGGATCCAATAGCTTTTGAACTTTTCCGCATTCGACTTGAATCCCCGAGACAAATAACAGTAAATCCACCCAAGATGATACAAAATAGGACGCCCATCTCAAGCCTCAACGTCGTCTACCTTCTCCGCTTTCAATTCAACCGTAACAGCAGCAAACAACAATAACAAAAAAGAAAATACTCACCTAACACCGAACATTTCCTCATCACACGCAAGGATAAGTCTCTCAAGACAAAAAAAAACCAGGAAGAAAACCTCAATCTACTCCTTGTACCGATCCGAAAGGAAATACAAGCCTGCGCCGTAATTTGTTAGGCCAAGAGGTAGGAAGTAGTCGGAGAGGGCTGTGCTTGTGTTCTGTGTTGTGCTCATCGAAACTTGTTTACACGACTTTTAAGTAACTGTGGGGAGGAAGCTCTAGTGCAGTAACCAGTAACCCTAACCATAGCCATGTTATAGAGAAAGAGAGAGACTTCTTCTTTGGAAAAACAAAAGGATACAACAAAGTCACTCAATCTGTGTAAGATGTTTATCGCTTTTCTCAAACCAAGAGGGGGTTGACTTAAATAACGGAAATTACATCTTTTAATGAAGGTGTTATCCAATTGTTTTGCTGTTTTCCTGCGATTGAGTATCAAGAGAAGATAAAGCGAACATAATACCATCGGAGCTCTCACATAACAAGCAATGGAATTGAGTGTAAATACCATCCGACGAAGAGGTTGGTCTCGCAAAGTACTCAAGACAAATTATTACAATTGCACCTATTTTTCAATGCCAAACATGGTTGGTATTAAATTTTTGTGCGATTAATACGAAGAAGGAGTGGAGGAGGAATGTTTTCAATAAATTGAAACGCACTTGACAATGGTATACGCACAAGGCACAAACATATCAGAATCAGCAGAAGTCATTTCGGGGGTCGACAAACTTTGTGAATCTATTAAAATGTCTGCTAGGGAACCTTTATTTATCTCCGAATATCTAAGGCGTTTAGGAATTGAAATGAAGCAACTAAATTTTATGTTTTTTCAGCTTTCATAGGTAGGTGAACGGGAAATTGGAAAATTGTCTTGAATAAATTCTCAGGAGAATGTTGAGGGAGAAGTTTAAATGAAAACCTAAATGTATGTTACTCAGGAATTGAATTCACGTATCTTGCAACAGATAAGATAACATGAAAGGAACTTTTCTCCTTAGTAGAGAATTCTATGTAATTTAAAGAAACAGTTCCCAAACGTAAGGACGAGGAGCTTTAAGCAACCCCCACAGCCCACACCCACAAAATGTTCTTGATGTAACCCTTACCGTTTTTGGTTAAGAACTTGGGGAAATTGTAAGTGCGTACGTTTATTATTTCAAAGGGTTCAATTAATTTAAAATCGTTACGGAATTTGCACTCAACGCTAATAGTGGTCATCTTACCGAAATTAAGTTGCTATCTCGTCCGTTTTATCTTAACGTGGTATACAATTTGTGGTTAGGATGGAGGGACAAGGGGTAATGGAATGAGCTAAGGATAAACATTTTATCTTGATGGGGTTGGAATTTTTGATCACATTTATTAAAGAAATAAAATAAAAAACATTGAGGAATGTATAAGCAAATAATTGTGAGAGCTTCGGTATCAATTCATAATTCAATCACATGGCTTTGACGTTCTGGCTTTACTTGTGCGGTTGGGGTTGGGCCACTCGGCAACTATCGCTGAAGAATCAGAAGAGGCGCAGGGACATAAGTCCCCGGGACATAAATCCCAACTTTTATTTTTGGGACTTATATCCCATCTAAGTGAGACATAAGTCCCAATTTCGATTTGGGAGTTATGTCCCACGCCATCGGGACATAAGTCCCAACTTTTCAGGAATAGAGCTTAGTAGATCGTCGTACATTTCTACTAGGCAACCAAACAATTTTTTCTTGCCATAAAGTTGTTGGTCCTTGACGTCTTTCTCTCAAATGATTTTAAGTTATGGAACCAATAACCTCTAAATAGTCTCAGAATCGTTATCTACTCTTTCAATACCGATTCGAAGGCTCTGTTCGAAATATTATATTCCATCCAACAGGCGATGGAAAATGTTTACTTCAATTATAGCTGAGGTATTTGCACATATAGTTCCTCCGACTTTTTACGCATTCAAAATTAGAGATATGGTTTTCCGGAATAAGAGATAATATTTTACTTGTAGAAATTAGTAATTTTTTTTTAATTTAAAAAAGAAACTTAAAAATTTGAATTTTTGAGTATTTGAGAAAATAAAATTAAAAAACCGCGCGATTTTTAAATTTTATTTTCTCAAATACTCAAAAATTCAAATTTTTTAAGTTTCTTTTTTAAATTAAAAAAAAAATTACTAATATCTACAAGTAAAATATTATCTCCTAATTCCGGAAAACCATATCTCTAATTTTGAATGCGTAAAAAGTCGGAGGAACTATATGTGCAAATACCTCAGCTATAATTGAAGTAAACATTTTCCATCGCCCACTGCTCTTAAAACATATTTCGAACAGAGCCTTCGAAACGGAATTCAAAATTTTTTAAGTTGCTTTTTTAAACTAAAAATTTGTTTAATAAATTCTTAAAGTAAAATAATATCTCCTAATTCCGGATAACCATATCTCTACTTTCTAATGAGTAGTAAGTTTGCTTTTTGAAAAAAGAAGCTTCAAGAATTTGATAAAACCACAGACAATTTTTCAGAAGAGCTTCTTAAAAAATGTTATGGCTTGTAAAAAGTATATTCGGAGGGACAAAAGTCCCAACTTTTATTTTTGGGACTTATGTCCCATCTAAGTGAGACATAACTCCCAAATCGAAGTTGGGACTTATGTCTCACTTAGATGGGACATAAGTGCCAAATTTAAAATTTGGCACTTATGTCCCGGGGACTTATGTCTCTGCGCCTCAGAAGATCATTCATATCGAAGCCTTTTAAGCAAAGTAAGCTCTCCTAATATCCAAACAAGAGCAAAGTGCAAAGTAGTTAACCTAACTAAACTCGTTGTCGGTATCTGGGCGACAACTACTACCGGGATAGGCTCTGGTTGAAATTAACTTGGAGGTGAATCTCTGTTTGATGCAGCTTATATTTAGTTCATACACGTCAACATTTATGTTCTGCACCTCCAAGTGTTGTCCACTTTGTGCTCGTTTCGTCCAAACTGAGATAATTTGCAACTGCGCGTCTTGACCAAAAAACAAGACATCAATGCTTAGCGAGTTCCGAGTCTCCGAATCTCAGTAGTCTGCCACAGCTTATGGGGAATGTCATTGCGGATGAATTAGACCTAAATAATGAACGGTGAACTTCAATAGTAAAAGAAACCCTTAAACGAGCTATACTCCATTATATTTTGTTCAAAGGCTTTTCAGGGTCTTTCAATACTAGGACAGGGTATTGAAGTAGAGATGGTGGCACGCTAACGGCAGCTCTCACAGCCCTTGTGGGAGGATCCTAATATTATACTATCAGTCCCTTTATGTTCTCGTAGATTCCAATATGACCAGGCTTTCTAGCTAGGGGGTTGTGGGTGCGGTTAACTTCTCAACCTTGCATGAACTGCAAAGTTCCGAAACATCTAATAGCCACCGATAACAATTATGATTTCAAAGTTGACGACTCAAGTAACGGAAAAAGGACACAGATCTCCGGATCAGCAGTTGGAAAGTAAGATTCTTCAACGGATTACGTGCAACTGGAGAATAAGCGGACGCCCAAGGCTGTTACAAGGCAGACATAACCCCCATCTGAGAAGTTCGATGAAACGCGCCGGGCATAAAAACGATTAAAATGTTAGACATCTACTACAGAAGAATGCTTATTTGGGTGCCGATCAATCGTTAGAGGAAGGCTTAGGGATAAGGTTATCAGCTCAAATCCAGTTCATGATGAGCTTAAATAGAACGGGAGCAAAGGGATCCATTGATGCAAGAACATCTTTACCTTTTATAAGCGCGGTGCAGTGCTCAAAGGATGCTGTAAGTGACTGTAGCTGCAGCAAATTCAATGAGTTCTTAGAGGACATCGGAGCATTCATTCTAAACTGAAGGGGTTTCAATGATATAACAGGAGAGTATAAACAAACAAACAGAAGTTCGTCAATGGTTGATTGTTGCTGCCCGTCATACACGGCTCTGGAAATGTTTGACAACTTTTCGGTTGTATGTACTAAATTTTCTCTGGTATTGGATATAAAAGCATCTCAAGTTACTGACGGACAATCTGTAACAAATCTTCTTCCCAGACTCAAATGGTCAAACAATAGAAGTGCTGAATTCTACAAAAAACTCATGATATAGCTACTGAAAATATCAAGCTTAATAACAACATTGAGACACGATGTCTGGCCTTAAGGAAATGTATTACATAAAGCGCATTTAAGTACTAGTTCAGCTAATATAAAACTTGAAAAAGGAAACCGTGGCTTGACATTGATTGCTACATGAGTAGGAAAGCATCACTTAAACTACTTAAGATTAATAGAAAAATCAACCTCGACGCTTTAGCAGAAAAAACTATTGTGAAGCAAACAGAAGTATAAAGTCTTATGCAAAACATCGATTGCACTATCATAGTATTGCAAGCCAACTTTCTAGTAACAACTCAGGAAAGGACTGGTGCAGAAACTTGAAAAGGAAATTCGTGGTAGTTCTACGAGTACTGTACCTTCGTGACTTTGTTACCGAATATTTACGCGAACCAAACTATAATCTATTAATTAAAACGTTGGAAATCAATTCGAGAGAAGTTTGAGAAATTTCGAGAGAAGTTTCGAGAGAAATTTCGAGAGAAGTTTCGAGAGAAATTTTGGAGAGAAGTTTCGAGAGAAATTTCGAGCGAAATTTCGAGAAAAGTTTCGAGAGAAGTTTCGAGAGAAATTTTGAGAAACGTTTCGAGAGAAATTTCGAGAGAAGTTTCGAGAGAAATTTCGAGAAAAGTTTCGAAAGAAATTTCAAGAAAAATTTCGAGAGAATTTCGAGAGAAATTTCGAGAAAAGCTTCGAGAGAAATTTCGAGAAAAGTTTCGAGAGAAGTTTCGAGAGAAATTTCGAGAAAAGTTTAGAGAGAAATTTCAAAGAAAGTTTCGAGAAAAATTTCGAGAGAAATTTCGATAGAAATTTGGAGAAAAATTTCGAGAGAAATTTCAAGAAAAGTTTCGAGAGAAATTTCTAAGGAATGTCTTTGATATTATTTTAATTCACCGACTTCTTACTGGTAACACTGACTGCTCCCCCCTTTTATACCTTGTCTCCTTCAACACTAATCCCCCAAAAACGTAAGATCATCCCTATATCTTTTCCTTCCTGCTCATCGTACATCCTATGGTCTCAACGAACCCGAAACTCGCATGAGAAGTAAGATTAATTCTGTTCCTTTTCTTTTCGACCTCAATCTTCCAAGCCCTTGTCTGAAAGTCGTCCTTTTAAACCATTTCTCATCCTTGTAGGTTAATAGTTTTAGTTAGTTTTAATTAGTTTAAGTTTAGTAGGTATGTTTAAGTTATTTTAAGCTTGTATTAAGCTTATAAATGGGGCGGTGGCCCCACCATATTTTAAAATTTAAAAATTTATCAATTAACTGTGTGAGCCGAAAAAGCCTTGTTCAGAAAAGGTTACAGATCTAGTTACTATAATGCCTCCTTATGTTTGCAGCCAATCGCAAGATGAGTAAATAAATGGGATTCCACAAAAAATCTCGCAGCGCCGCGAAGCCTTGCGCTTTTCTCTCAACATAATTTAATGAGGAATGGGTGAAACCTAACAATTCAAGAAATGAAAAAGCGCTTTTCACGACATTTTATTACCTTGGAAGGACTTGCCCAATCCCCACGGAATGTAATGCCCGTGAGTAGTTATTGGATGCTTTCGGAATTCAGCCTCGAACATGCTTACCACTACCTCCCTGTTACCACTGTTCACACGTGTTGCCACGTATTGTCCGCAGTTCATAACCTGAATCAGAATTATATTTATTGAAATTGCCCTCATTCAACGTACATTCAATTCCAAATATTAAATTATGCTCCTAAACTAAAAGGAACATAGGTACCGTGTGCTGCTCTGGTTCCAATTATTGACTCTGTTCAGATCGATACCCAAATTATACCTACGTATGGGAATGTAGCTATGCTGTATCCAACCAAAAGTAATTTTTAGCCACAAAATAACCAACCCCAATGAATGTACTTAACGGTTTGTCATTTTTAGCCCACAAGACAAGCGTTCTCCTGCAGGGGAGGTAGTCGAAATCGAAATTAAAAGAAAAACACATGTAATTACTTTTGAGGTGAATGTAAGCTTCAAAACAAAAACAAGTAAGCACCACGGGGAGTTTACAAACAGAGACACAAAAGAAACCGCATTTCTGGCTCAGCATCTCATATATTTACGAGTATATCTTCTTTGCAAAAAGAAGGAAGTGTTCCTTCTCTCGGTGAACATAAACGAGTAAACTCATTAGTATTCTAATGTTGCCCCACTATTAACACGTTCATTACAGAATTCGTGGACCTCGTTATCCTGTTTCTTGTACTTCATAAGGAAGGGGTATTACAGCGCTCCTGTGTGCTCCTTGCTAGGACTTTCTTGCAATGCATCTTGTTGTTTTTTCCTCCTGCGAGCTATCCTGACCTTATTTCCAGAGATATAGTGTTGCAGTTTTGATGCTCTTTTTGCGCGCGCTTAGTAGTCTGTGATGTTGTTAATAGTTGTAATTTGGGACGGTATATACACGATTTGAATGCAGCAAGGATGCTCCGTTTTATTTTGAGAAGCATTTCATTTGCTTTGCAAAAAACAAGAGAAAGATCTACTTGGTTTGGATGGTTTTTGCTTTGGACGAAAGCACATCCGGAAATGAATGGTGTAATCAGTAATTTATGTTTGAAATGGGGTTATGATTTATTTGGGATTTTTGTTAAAGTCTAATTGAACTAATAAATATCTGGATGGCAGACGTAATTATTTTGTGAAACGGATATGAATTAATTATTTTTGTTTTATAGTTCTATTTTGAGTTGGAATTCTTGTGGTAGTTTTTGTTGTGGCTTTTGTTGAAATTAATTGTTTAAATCGATGAATATCGCAGTATACGTACATGTGATGGACTTTATGTGAAAACTAATGGAATGTCGGGAATTTAATATTGAAACAATTTAATCAAAAAATATGGATCTATGTATTTTGAATTATAAAAACGAAATAATTGTGACATGACATGGACCCGATCGGGGGGAAAACTGAGAGTAAAAATGTGAAAAAATGTAATTTCATATGGTGAAGTAGGTAGAAGGAGAGGGAGAGAGAGTGAGGAAAGGAGGGAACAGATCGCTTAGAAAATTAAAAACAGTGAGAGAGGGTGGGAGGTAGGGAGGTAACGATATGGATATAGAGAAAGAGATAGAAAGATAGACAGATAGATAGGGAGATATCGAGAGAAAAAAGAAGAGTAAATATATGGGAACTAAAAAGAGGTATTGCGGACACCGACAGCCTTAGACCACAGAGGGTCCATTGTGATACCACTGAGACCAGAAGGTTGGTCATTCAATGGTTCCTATCTAAGGGATTAAGAAGTTGAAACACCCTCTAATTGAACCTGGACTAACGAGTTGATCACCAGTTAATCAAACCATCCAGAACTTCGAACTAAATCGGTGGTGTGATCGAAAAAGTAATCACTCAGGTGAGCTTTCCGTCTGTTAGCAAGTGCAGGGCATGATCAAATTAGAAGTTGGATTGTCTCCTCTCCTCGCCCATGCAGCTTATGTGCAGATGATTAGATTCAAGAGAGAAAGAGTGGAAGAGGGGCAGAGAGGCAGGTAGAGATAGAGAGAGAAATAAAAGCTGAAAAAACTCAATTTTTGACGTCATGAAAAAACGGTTTGCATATAGTTTTGAATCAAATATTGAAATTAAGTTAGACGAGTGCGTAGTACACCAGAACACAATAGAATTGGCAAAGTCCTCTGACAGTAAATCGATAGTCATAAAAAGCGCACTTTCTCAATTGGCAGTTCAGAGCCGGAAAGAAAATTTTGATCCTCTCCTTTCCTTTACAAGACATTGTTAAAATACGCTAGGCCCTCGGGCTCACCACTCTGTATGCCACCCTATTTATGTATGTTGTGTACAGTCACAAGAGGTAATATTCCACTTGCAACTCAAAGGAAATACTTTGTACCTAGAGATAGTGGTGTATGAGAGGGAAGGAACATGGACAAGTAGGTAGTGATTGGTGTTGACTGGATTATTTCTAGGTTTGAAGGGCCTCACTAAACCATTTGGCACCCTGGATGAGTCTTACGACGTTGTTTAGTGGAAGATATAAGATGTCGCCCTGTTCAATGAAGAAGTACTCTTGAATTGCTTTATTGACGCCTTTGAAAAGTATATTTGGTCCGTTACAAACATACATAGCTAAGGCCCCAAGTCCTGTAAAAAATTATCGAAAATTGGGCCTCTCAGCTGGAATAGATAAGACCCAGCCACCGTAGTTACCTGCCAATTTTCTAAAACTTTATGTCGAACCATTACCTTTACAATAAAGCCAATTTTTTGAAAATAGCGTAAGATGATATACCTCTTTTTCCTTCTTGAAACGCATTATTCTTTTTCGAATATATAAATGGATACATTCGAGGAGGTGTAGAAAGATGCCTGTTAAAAGAAGAGCTCTAAATATTAATATTTAGGAATATTATATTAATAATTTTCCTAAATATTAATAATTAGCTGACAAGCTCAGCCGCCGGGCTTTGCTCGGGTCTGTAGTTTTAAGGTTTCCATTCTCGTTTTTCCTTTTCCGTGGGAATTTAGGGATGAAATATAATCTTTCTTACTGTGGGACTATGTGACATCCTAATGCTGAAAAAAAATTTTGAAATCTATCCAGTAGTTTCTAAGTTTCCGTTCCAAGCCCAGTTCCTGAAGGAATCTTCTGTTGCCATGGAAATAAGCGAATGAAATATAAGTCTATGGCACTGAAAGATGACGTAACATACCAGATTTGAAAGAATTTTTGAAATCGGTCCAGAAGTTTCTAAGTTTCCATTTCCAACCCCATTCCTGAAGGATTCTTCCTTTCCCGTGGAAATATGTGAATGAAATGTAAGTCTATGTCACTGAGGGATAATGTAACATCCTAGAGTTGAAAGAATTTAAGAAATCGGTCAAATAACTTTATGTTTCCCGTTCTCATTCCTTTTTCTGTTCCTGTGGGATTAAAGGGATGAAATATAGTTTAAGTTACTGATAAAGGGAGATAATGTGGCACCCCTAGTTCTGAAAGAATTTTTGAAATCTGTGGAGTAGTTTCTAATTTTCCGTTCCCAACCCCGTTCCTGTGGGAATATGGGGATCAAACCTTGACAGGAACCATCTTTGGACTAAACTATGTCTACCCTAAAAATTTCATAAAAATCCGTTGCGTGGTTTAGGAGCTTACCCCGGACATACATACATACATACATACATCCTATTTTATATATGTGTATAGATGTATAGATGTATAGATGTATAGATGTATAGATGTATAGATGTATAGATGTATAGATGTGTAGATGTGTAGATGTATAGATGCATAGATGTATAGATGTACAGATGTATAGATGTATATATGTATAGATGTATAGATGTATAGATGTATAGATGTATAGATGTATAGATGTAAAGATAAAAAAAATTATTAATTATAGAAATTACACTGGAGAAAGAAAGCACTCCGAGAGTGACAGAAGTGAAAACAGAATTAAATTACATATTAGTAAAAATTTTAATGACAGATTTAACTGAAATGTTTTTTCTTATTGCTTATAAGAATAGAAAAATAATGTAAAAATTTTATTTAATGTTTTATAATATAAATCGTCTTCAAACTAAATAAATAAATTTTTATATAAAATCTGTCGTATTACACTCAAAGACGTATTTGGCGAGATATAAATGCCATCTTTTATAACTTGCTGTTCATTTACAAAGTGTCAACGACAAACTCACACATCGCCGATATCAAAAACAATAGTACTAAACATACTAGCGTACACTGTACAGTTGTATTAGACAATTTTTTATAGATAGCTAGTCCTGCTGCTAGACGATCGTTCCTTCTGAAAGTTGCATCTAAATGGAAGTCAGGAATATCATAACTTTTTTCGTCACCCATATGAGTTAAAATTAATACATTCAATTTTAAGTGTCTATTGATCTTGGAATTGCGCTGCTAAACTTTGACAATAAAATGAAAAAAGGACAATGCATTAATTTTAGAAACGAAATCAATTAATATTTGAGTAATGGTTTTCAAGCTATTTTCATGCAACCTTTTTAATTCTATCGATAAGTCATCGCGATGAGTTGTTGATCTTTTTTAATTTGTTGTAAAATTCGAATCATCGATCAGTGCGCCTCCTACTCTGCCATATGATGAAATTTCATCCAGCCACTCTTCATGGTTATGGTAGTAAAATATTTGGTGCTTTTTTTTCTGCGTTGCATAAATTTTTCTGTTTCTTCAATTCTTTTCTTTCTTCTCTGTATTTCTCCGAATCGGAGATTATTTTCATTTTTAAATAATTTTTATTTAATTCTTCCTATATCTACTTATAGATTTAGATTTTAGATTTATTAGATTTATTAGATTATTTATTAGTTTTCAAATATTATAAGCATTTGGTTTGTGTACAATACAAATAATCAATTTGGACATGGGTTTGTGTCAGATGTAATAACAACCCAAATTCTATTATTCTACTTGCTAGATGTAATAACATATCTGATTATATTAATCTATTACATTATTATCTCATTGTATCCAACTTCATACTATCTTACTTTTGCATATTCATTCTTTCTGTCATTACAATAAAATCATTGTTGAAGTCAACTTGTGTCCGCTTTTTCTTATCTCGGTTTTTTTCCACAAACATTTTCAAACAAAGGTTATGGGCCCAGTGCACGATAATTGACACGTTGTTTTTTGGTCGCCAAATTCTTGAAGTTTTTTTTTGATTTTAAACTTAAAGAATAAGCTAAATAAGCTATTAACTAAGTAAAGTAATACGATATCTTGAAAAATTGATTTAGTTGACATCAAAATAAAATGTCCGTGTCAGCGATGCATATCGATAAACTCGATGGTGATAACTTCACATCTTGGTCGGTCCAGATGAGAAGCTTGCTGGTGACCTTAGATTATTGGCATGTCGTCGGTAGTCTAAAGGATGAAAATGCAACTGCTGGGAAAAAATAGATGCCAAAGCGTTGGCGATGATAACACTTTGTGTGAAACCATCTGAGTTGATACATCTAAAAAGTTGTGGTACAGCGAAGGCCGCATGGGATAAGTTAAGGTTAACCTACAATGGTACTGGACCTGCTCGTAAGGTAAACTTATTTAAGCAATTGGTTAGGTTTCAATTTAAAGTTGGACAAAAATGTACTACTCAAATAAATGAATTTTGTTCGATTGTTGAAGCGTTAAGCGAAATCAATGTTAAAATGCCTGACGACTTGGTTAGTATTTTGATGCTCTGCAGTCTACCTGATCAATTGGAGAATTTTGTAGTGGCAGTTGAAAGTCGCGACATTTTGCCATCAATGAGTAAGCTGAAGGTTCAGATTTTAGAAGAAGAACATCGGCGTGGTGAAAAAGATGAATCAAACGAGAAGGTGCTTTCGATTAAACATAGAGAACAGAAGAACAAATATCAGCGAAAACCAACGACAGACAGCGACAAACGATGCAGGAAGAACGTTAAGTGCTATGGTTGTGGGATGAGGGGTCACATTAGATCGCAGTGCAGAAATCAAAGTTCGAGTCAGTCTCAGGGGCATGCGGTGGTTCTAAGCGCATGTAGTCAACAAAGAGCAACACTAAATGACAGCTGGATTCTGGATAGAGGTGCATCATCGCACATGTGCTCCAACCAAAATTTGTTCACGTCACTGAAGAAGCACAACCAAAAAGTTTTTATGGCATCGGGCGACAGCGTCGAATCGAGTGGCATTGGCCAAGTAATGTTGAAATCCTTTGGTACTGACATTACCCTAACCAACGTTTTGTTCGTACCACAGCTTAACTCAAATTTTTTGTCATTCAGCAAAATAATAAAAAATGGATGTCGTATTCAATTTGCCGATAGTAAAGCTTATGTAAATTCCGATGATAATAAGTTGATTTTTATTGCATATTAGCAGAATGGAATATACTCTACAAGGATGACATTAAGGAATGAAATGGTTTGTAGCGCTATTGATGACGGAGCTTGTGCGACTTGGCACAAACGTTTTGGACACCTTAACGTTGGAGATTTACACAAAATGTCTCAGAAGGAAATGGTTCGAGATATGAACGTTAACAAAACAAATGATTTTACATGCGTCACTTGTGCTTTATGTAAGATATCCACAAAACCATTTAACCATTACAATACATTGCTTACTACCAGTTTGCTCGAAGTGGTTCATATGAATATATGCGGACCTTTCCGCGTTACATCTCAAGGTGGATCTATCTACGTTATCACTTTTATAGATGATCTTTCGAGGTTCACGACCGCATATTTTTTAAAGAGAAAGTCTGACGCTCTGGAGGTATTTAAGGAATTTGTAGCTAATTCAGAAAAACAAACTGGTAAGCAAATCAAATGTATTCGAAGTGATAATGGGCGGGAGTATACGAGTGGTGAGTTCGATTGTTTTTTGAAATCGAAAGGAATAATACATCAGACGTCTACATGTTATACGCCTCAGCAAAATGGCGTTGCCGAGAGGGCAAACAGAACCCTGATAGAAATGGCACGATGTATGCTGGAGGAGTCCAAGTTGCCACAATACCTATGGTCAGAGGCCATAAATACAGCAGTTTACATAAGAAATCGCTCGCCGACTAAGATACTGAAAGACAGAACCCCGTATGAATGTTGGTTTGGGTATAAGCCATGTGTGAGTCACATAAAAATTTTTGGATGTGATGCTATTGCTTTGTTGAAACAACCTGGACGGTCTAAGCTGCAACCTAAAGGAAAGATGTTATCATTTGTTGGTTAAGCTAGTCATACCAAAGGTTATAGACTTTATGATAAACAATTAAGATCAATTGTGATTTCCAGGGATGTCATTTTTTTCGAAGACAAGTTCTCAGAAGACAACTGTGAAAATAATAATTATAGAGCAGATCGTACAAATCCTATTTTTATTTCAGAGTCGAATTTTTTCGAAAATAATGGTGACGATGCGGATGGCGGGACGAACGATGTTGACGTTGATGAGGATGTCTACGAAGATGCTGCGAATGATGTTCCTGAAGTTGTTCCTGAAGTTGTTGCTGGAGAAAAATCGATGCTGAACAAGCTGTTAATGATGGAAATGCTCAAGGTGATGATGGAGTGTTCGTTACCAATAATGAAGAGATCGTTGTTGATGGTGGTATAGAGGGAGTTAAAGAGGAGTCAAATAGAAAACATAGCGGAGGAAGGCAAAGAATTTTGCGTACTGGCAATCCAGGCCGACCAAGGAAAGTTTCTGCTTGCAGAGCTGATCGCGATGTTGCAAATCAACTCGTTGAAATTATTTCAGACCCAACAAATGTGAAAGAGGCCTTAACGTGTGCTAACGCTGTGAAGTGGAGAGAGGCCATGAAAAAGGAGTATTCTTCGTTATAGCTCTCATCCACATCAGGAGCACTTTATAGCAGCGAAGCACATACTTCGATAGGTACTTAAGAAGAAATTCAAAGGTTTGTGTGACTTTTAATGGTAATAATGATTTGATTTGTTATACAGATGCTGATTGGGGGTCGGAGCCAAGTGTTCGCAGATCTTACAGCGGTTACGTTGTGTATTTCGGCGGCCGGCGGTCCAGTGGCGTGGGAATCGAAAAAACAGAACGTTATAGCACTAAGTACGATGGAAGCGGAGTACATTGCTATGCCGAAGTCGAAGAAGTCATTTTCGAAAGAAGCTTGCTTGCAGAAATTGGCTTCTCAAAATATTCCAAAGAGCCAACTACAAGGGGCTAGTTTTCTCGCAAAAAATGAAACAACACAGAAACGTAGCAATTCATTCTTGAAGTCAACTTGTGTCAGCTTTTTCTTATCTCGGTTTTTTTCCACACACATTTTCTAACAGTTTGCCGTCTGCCGATTGACATAATTTCTATTTTAAAAATACATACTTCATATTTAATTAAATTGCATATTAAGTTATTGCTTCTATCGATATTTTCATGTTTTTTCTTAAAAGTTTTCATTTATAATTTTTTCCCGGTAAGCTAGAGCTATTCCACAATAGTTAGTTAATTTCTTCACATCCACTTCATTTAACAAAAGAAGAATACATTCTTCGTCAAAAAAGTCTTCGCCGAAGTAATATCTTCTTGTCTCTCTAAGTGTTGGGCATTTTCCCAAAAAATGAACAACATCTTCTCGAACTCCTTGGTTACAAATGCAGCATATTACTGGTAGATCCTCCCGGTGTGGTATATAATTGAGTTTGACTAGTTCCACTCTTAGCTTAACAATCATTGAGATTTGTTGGATGCTATATTCATCTCGGAAGTAGTTTGATTCCTTCAAGTTGTGGTTTAGCACACTATTCGTTGCTCTGTGAACCGAGCTTGACGCTGCCCTGAGGAAATCATCCCTGCACATCCAGTCCACCTTCTTGATCAGCCCATAGAGAATTGGCTTCCATGAGGTATGTTGTTCGATGTCAAGATTCAACGGGCTACCATATGCACGTGCCAGATCCATCCATTCACCAAACCATCCGGTTTTGCTCCTGATTGTGTTTAGCGCAGCTATCTTGGGTAGTCTTCCGTTAAGCATATTCAGCATCTTTAGGATATAATCCACCTGAAGTTTGAGGGTCTTGATGTTGAGCGGTGATAGTCCAGTTTCGAGCATTATAGTATAATTTGGAGTAGAAATTGGAAGTTGAAAGGTCCTTTTCACAAAATATCTCAGCAGTTTCTCTACTGTCTCATACTGTTTGGCACCCCACACTTGCGCCGCATAGAGTAACACAGACTCCGATACAGCTTCAAACACTCGATATTTGCTGCTGTGAGCTACATGCTTGTTTGCAAAGCAGTTATTGAGTTATTCCAGGTTGAGCTTATTGCTGATTTGGCGTTCACCAGCTTTTCTTTGAGGTGTCTCTTCATATTGAGGGTTGGCGTGAAGTATACCCCAAGATATTTATATTCCCTGACTACTTCTATAGCTTGATTGTTGAAAGACCAATGTTCATTTCCTGCGTTTCTTCAAGAGTTCTTTTTGAAGACCATAGCTTTTGATTTATCCCGGTTTACAGTAAGGTTCCACATGATGCAGTACTCGACCAGTTTGTTTATCATCATTTGCAACGTTTCAGGTGTATAAGCCATTATGACAATGTCGTCCGCAAATAAAAGGGATTTTATTTTATGATTACCATACTCAATGCCTCCTGGTAAGTAATCTGTAATATCATCGATAAACAATGCAAATAGCAAGGAGCATCCTTTTCTCACACCAAATTTTGTTTAAAATGGCTCTGAATATCTGAATATCTACTTATACACTAACGAAAATGTGAAAACTTACTTATATAATAACTTGATTAACTCACTGACCTTAAGCGGGTACTTTAAATTAAAGAATATTTTACTTCTAATGCCTTTCGGCATTGAGAAACCGTATGAACTAAAAACTATAACTAGTTAAAACAAAGAAAATTTTAAAAAAACTTAGCTTGCTTTTTGTGTTTTCCTAATTAAAACTACTTATTTACATCGTGTCTACAAATAGAAATGGTTACAGTACAGAAGTTGTAAGAAAACATATCAACTCTGAAATGGTCTCCGTATTAAATACGAGAGGCAATGTTCGGAGATTAAGAAGAACCAAACCACACGAACAAGTGGTCTAAAAAGAGCTCTTCAAAGTCTCCGCCTAGTGCGCTGGCGTCTCGGTCATAAAGGGCTGTCGTTCCACGGACTTACGGCAGACATGGTAGCGGAACCGCCAATCTATCCTGAATCAGACCTCCGGTGGGACAAATCCACTGAAGCGCGTTTTCTCCATATTTTCAATGTTGGTGTCGGTCGCGAATTCAATGCATTAACCCAGTGGTTCCCAACCTTCTAGAACTAGCGACCCAAATTAGATTTTTGGAAAAATTTAGCGACCCAATGTATTTAAATAAATGTTGAATTATAAACCTTTCCGTATACATATTAGGTACATACTTAAGAATATTCTGGAAATCTTATTTCAAAGTTCACAATGACAATAACTGTAACTTCAGCTTCGGAACAGTTTTAAAGTTTTGGGTAAACTTCTCTCACATAGCATTGCAAATAATCTTTAGAAAAATAACAAGATTTTTAGAGAAACCATCATGGATTGGTGTGTTGAACATTATTCATGGATTGGTGTGTTGAACATTATTCAAATCGTGGAAGTATGTAGAAATCTCCTGTTTGAAATTAGTCAGGTGATTGATGATAAGATTTCCTAATTCTTCCTTAGCATATTCATTTTTGGCCTCCAGGGTCTCGCTGTGTTTGCGAAACATTGCTATCTTATGATTAGTGCTAACTTACCCTTTAACTCCAGTTTTCAAGTTTTGCAACAAAACGCTGCAAATGATCTTTTATTTGAAATATAGTGATATCATGTCCCTGTAATTTAAGGATCAATTGTTGAATTCCTTGAATATATCTGCCAAACGCGCTACCTTAATCAACCAGTCATAATTTTTCACTATATCTAAAAGTTCGTTTTTTTCGCATGTCTTAAAACGTTTGAATTTCTTTTCTTAGTTCGAAGAAAAGATTTATCGTGTTTCCTCTGGACAACCACCGCACATTTGAATAAAACAAAAGGTTTACTACAAAGAACACATGGAGAGTTTTCGATGCAATTCGAGATCAATAAAGTGAAACCGAATTTCAAATAATCTTCACAATATTTTCTTTTTGCCATTGTTGCTAATAAAATAAATACCTAGTCAAACATTTTTTTAAAAAAACAGAAGAAAAGTTTACTTTATGTATAATAGTGGAGGACCGTAAGCTTTTAACCTAGGAATCCAAGGCCAGTCCATGGATTTTCATGAAATTTTCGGAAATGTGTTTTGGATGGCGTATAGAAAAAAGTTGAAAAATAAAATTTCACCGCTCTCAATTTTTTAATTATTTTTAAAATTAATTATTAACTTTTAGAATTTTATTTTATTTATTTAGGGTATTTTAGATAAGGTTTTCCAAAGCATAAGGATGAATAGGTTTAGTTAAGACAAAAAAAATTTGTATGACAGGGGGGGTCTATATCCCTCCGTGTAAACGCGAGGGGCAATTTTATATGAAATTTACATCATTTTTTAAAAAACTATTAAAAATCAACTAAGCCACTTACTTTCTCATACTTTAGTGTTTTTGAAAGCTATTGCTTTGTCCTTTATTAAAAATTTAATTTGTGTTCACTTAATGAAAAATTTTGGAGAAATCAATCCTCAAAGTCAAAATTTAAAAAAAAATATATATTTTTTTCTTAATTAATTTTTTTTTCATAATTTTGCCCCACAAAGGGCCATTTTTTCTTTTCATGTTCAATGTTTTTATTAATATTTACTCAGAGCAAGAAACCGAACAAAAAAATTTTTTTTGGTTTAAGAGAAATTAAAAAAAAACGAAAGATACTTTTTTACAGAACACAAAATGTCGTTAATTTCCCGCTAATTGAACTTTTTTCTTTGAAGTGAAATATGAAATGTGTCTTAAATAGCATATAAAACAAAGTTAAAAAAAAATATTTTGTATGATCTTCATTTTTATATAAATTATAAATAATTATTAAAATTTTAGAGTTATATTTTAATTATATATTATATTATAAACTTTAAAACTAGAACTAGGACAAATTTAAAATTCATCTCAAAGGACAGCAGATATACTGATTTGTGCTCTAAATGCTGTTTCCTCTCAAACGAGTTTATGGAACCGAAAAAATGTGGTTTTTTGCCAAATTTTGAATTTTCAACCATTCAAAGAAACATAAATCAGTTGAATTAACGGCTCGAAGTTTTTTTTTAGGTGGGGAGCATGCTGATTTGTAGTTCTTTCTTTTATATAAGAATTGATGCATCCCTTATTGATATATGTTTGTTTGCATACTGAACGCACGTAGAAAAATTCGCGAGTATTTATTTGGCAAAAAGCCATATTTATTTGGATCCATCAACACGTTTGACCAGAAATAGCATCTAGAGCACAAATCAGTTAAAACAAAGTTAAAAAAAAATATTTTGTATGATCTTCATTTTTATATAAATTATAAATAATTATTAAAATTTTAGAGTTATATTTTAATTATATATTATATTATAAACTTTAAAACTAGAACTAGGACAAATTTAAAATTCATCTCAAAGGACAGCAGATATACTGATTTGTGCTCTAAATGCTGTTTCCTCTCAAACGAGTTTATGGAACCGAAAAAATGTGGTTTTTTGCCAAATTTTGAATTTTCAACCATTCAAAGAAACATAAATCAGTTGAATTAACGGCTCGAAGTTTTTTTTTAGGTGGGGAGCATGCTGATTTGTAGTTCTTTCTTTTATATAAGAATTGATGCATCCCTTATTGTTATATGTTTGTTTGCATACTGAACGCACGTAGAAAAATTCGCGAGTATTTATTTGGCAAAAAGCCATATTTATTTGGATCCATCAACACGTTTGACCAGAAATAGCATCTAGAGCACAAATCAGTATATGTGGTGTCCTTTGAGACCAATTTATAGGTCTTAGCTTTAAAATTTAACTTAAAACTAATATAATTAAAATATAACTCTAAAATTTTAATAATTATTTATAATTTATATTAAAATTAAGATCATACAAATTTTTTTTTTAACTTTTTTCTATGTGATAATTAAGACACATTTCATATTTCACTTCCAGGAAAAAAGTTCAATTAGCGGGAAATTAACGACATTTTGTTTTCTGGAAAAAAGTATCTTTCGTTTTTTTTAATTTCTCTTAAACCAAGAAAAATTGTGATAATCGGTTTTTTGCTCTGAGTAAATATTAATAAAAGCATTGAACATGAAAAGAAAAAGTGGCCCTTTGTGGGGCAAAATTATGAAAAAAAAATTAATTCAGAAAAAAATATTTTCTTTTTTCAAAATTTTGACTTTGAGGATTGATTTCTCCAAAACTTTTCATTGAGTGAACTCAAATTAAAATTTTTATTAAAGAAAAAAGCAATAGCTTTCAAAAACACTAAAGTATGAGAAAGTAAGTGACTTAGTTGATTTTTAATAGTTTTTTAAAAAATGAAGTAAATTTCAAATAAAATTGCCCCTCGCGCCTACACGGAGGGATATAGACCCCCCCTCTCATACAACTTTTTTTTGTCTTAACCAAACCTATCCATCCTTATGCTTTGGAAAACCTTATCTAAAATACCCTAAACAAATAAAATAAAATTCTAAAAGTTAATAATTAATTTTAAAAATAATTAAAAAATTGAGAGCGGTGAAATTTTATTTTTTAACTTTTTTCTATACGCCATCCAAAACACATTTCCGAAAATTTCATGAAAATCCATGGACTGGCCTTGGATTCCTAGGTTTTGCCTTTTTTATATCTAACGTTCCTCCACTATAAAGTTAATGTAATTTGAGTACATTTCTATTATTTTTAAAACTCTCAAATTTGTAAGTAAGCCACTGAATGACAACTCAATACTCAGAATCAAATGACATTTATGCGCTAAAACACGCTCAAGGCATGCATGTCGGCGTTTAAGCAATTCAGCCCTTATTCACTGACGAAAATGATTATAAATAGGAATTTTGTTTTATTCAATGAACAATAAATAAATAAATAGGGTGGCGCAACAGAGCGAAGAACCCCTGGACTTAGCGCATTTCTCACAACCATGCGCCTTGTGAGGGAATGGAGGGGACCCTACAATTTTCTGTCGGTTCCGAATGGAACCAATTGGACTTGCCAGTTCCTCGCGAAAGGCGATACCCGTTCAGTGAATAAGCGTGTCTTAAGGTTTTGTGGAGCTTATTATGCGCTTATAAATACGGCTGTTAATATTTTATTAGCGGGGTTCAAATTATTATTTTTAAAACAAGGAACGCACTATTGTTTATCTTCTTCTTTTTCATTTTCGGCGTTACGAGCTGTGATCTTGAAGCGATCACAACTCTCCCACTTTTCTGCTTCACACTAGTGATCCACCTGTGGGGTACACCGCGTTGATCTCAGAAATCGTCGGCAGGCCTCCCGGTTTTGGATTGTTCCATGTCTGAGGCCAACCAAATGCTGCTTTTGCATTTGCTTGTACCAGGAGTGTTTTGGCCTGCCTTTTCTTTTTCGTCGCGAATTTGTTGAAACGTTGTACGATATTGCCTTTTTGAAGGGGTTCTGCGGATCTCTCCTTTGAACATGACAATACCAACTGAGCCGGTCGTGCTGAATTTTGTCCAAGATGGTACTTTTGACATGAAGGCTTCCACGGATCTTAGTACTTCTAATTCGATCAAGCTTTGTTACTCCTGCTGTCATCCGAAGCATCTTCATTTCGGCTGCCGTCAATTTGCTCTCATACTTTTTGTACATTGTCCAACATTGTTTAAAACTTATTACATACTTAAAATCGTAGAATCATTCATGAAATTAGTTGCTCTACAAAATGGTTAAAATTTTTCAATAAATTCACTCCTTCAAAAGTTATTTAAGGTTAAAGTTTTGTCAAAAATCAAGATTCGATTGAGGTCGTGCTATAGGTACAACCAAACAGGATCTTCACCATGGCTACATATACACGACTTTTCTAGATAGAATGTGTACTTTTTCGCGTTTTCACTTATTACGCGTTAGTGGGCACAAACCATAGTGTATTTTTTTCTCAAAAAGCCACCGAATCGTTCCACCGAAGCTTAAACTGTGTTTGTAGAAAATATTTTCGACTTACTATGCTCTTATCTTAAAGAAATCAGTGATGACTTATATTTTGTTGAAAGTCAATTCAATCCTTGTTTTATAACCTATCATTTGATAAATCAATTGTTTTTTCTCAAAAAGGTTCCATTCGCGGAACGAAACACTAAGGAAAAGGAAGTTCTGTTTTGGTATTACTTAAGTAACAATTTGAAGATAAAATATAGTCCATGCTACTCAGGTATTATAGTATTATACTCTTAATCAACAAATTTAATAACAAAAATAGAAATTGTCAGTCCGGTAGACAACCATTGGCCAATCCATTATAAACTCAAGAAAAAAACACGATCAAACACTGTAAATTTAAAATTTTCAATACGGCCGTGTTTGAATTGTGTTAAAATTTGCGTTAAAACTTCTACCACGATTAAAATTTGACGTCTTGTTTGAGGTGGGATCAAATTTAGCCACTTGCTGTGTGAATTGCGATAGAACAATTATTTTAATCAAGATTTCTGCGTAGGTCAAAAAAATTTCCCTCGATAATTTAAGAAACGAAAAATTGGTTTTCTTTTTCACAGAAAAATAATTTCTCTTACAAAACATATTTTTAAGAAAACAGAGTTAATAAAAACTCTGAAACTGAAAAAAATCTTTTTTATTTATTATTCTCGATTTTAATTCCATATTTTTAAACAACAATAAAAAATACTCAAACAAAATTTCCATTTTGATTAATTGATTTATTCGGTGTAGTAACACTCAAAATTAGTTTTCAGGGCTGATATCTTTCATACATTTCAAAAGAAACAAAAGATTAAACTCGTATTTGGTTTAGAAATATAACAAATTTAAAGTACTTTGTATTAATTCTTTTTTTTTTTCGTCCAGACTTATCCTGATTTCAATTAGTTTTATTTTTCTTCTCTAGACCCTAGAGAACAAAAGCATTGAATCTATAAAAAATGATTTAATTCAAACTAATATTTAATGTATGGGTTTCCAGCCTGCCTTCGTTTTTTTTCTTGATTCATATTTCGTTATTTGAATTGAATGCAAAAGCAAGAGCAAATTTCGGTATCACTAGAAACGTCAAGTTTTAACACACTTTAACCTGCTCTACAGATCAATAAATTTTAACCCATTTTATTCACCTCATTAGTGTCAAATTTTAACGCGGCTTAAACTTTAACACACATTTTAACGCAATTCACACACGGCCTTAAGCATTATTTTTATATTTAAGGAATTATTGCCAATATTGTTAAAAGCTTATTTGACAGAACTAAATATAAGAAAACATTTGATTAGAATAGTAAAAAAAAAAAAACAAAACCAAACAAAATATTAAGCTGAACACAACACAAAATTTGATTAAAATTAAAACTTATTAAATGAAATGTAAAGTAAATTAACATTGAATAGTAGTAATTTAATTCCAACATAAAGTTCTCAACTAACTTACTAATGACCATATGATATTTCGATATTTTAGAAACATTGCACAGCTTTAGATTTAGTTACAATCGGTTGCATATTCGGAATGACAGAATAGGGTGCTTTGAGGATTTTATGTCGAAGCGACGCGACGCCCCATCGTGTACCTACTCACTTTTCCTGTTTTGCAACACTTTCAAGACATTTTCAATTGCATTTGTTAGACCCTTACATGGAACGCTTAGAAGACAATCAGATTAAAAAGAACATACAAATTCCAGTATTTTGATCCAATTGGATCGGTTCAATTAAATTTTCTTAGATACAAAATCGATTTTACAGACACAGTACCTATTTGTTTTGCTTACCACCGCACCGTTTGGGTGTATGAAAAAAACCTTAGCCAACCCATCACACCAACTTTACAAAAACACTGATTTGCAATTAAATTTAATTGTTATTTATTACTCCCTCCGCAATCAATGACACCATACTGCAAAATTAAATTTCCCCAATGCTGGTATTTGAAAATTTTATCCCTCAGAGTTCAGACACAAAAAGCACATCCACCATCCACAGCAGCGCTCATATGCTCATATTCGTATACCAACCTCAACCATCTAAAAAAATTAAAACCTGAAAGTCATGTTTGAGGTTTTTTATGTTCATCGCTCAAAAGCATCCCTAAATGCACGGTATTCTGTTGCAAAAAAGGAAAGAAAAGCATTTTTTGTTTTGCTTTTCTGTATTCCATGTTGAGGTTTTTCTGCGGTAGTCATATCCGAGCTTAAGCGATGCGTCGGCGTCGTCATATCGGTCGGTACCATACAAACCAAGTTAAAATGATTCCTCCTCTGAGGGGGGAATTGTTGAGAGGATTTTTAATTCCTCGTTTTTTCTATTGCCACCACCACCACGTATCGTCGTCATAAGCTCGCTGCAGGCGAAATTAGAAAACTTTTCACTTTGAGCGTTTTTTTTTTGTCTTATTTTATTTTTATTTCATGTTTTCATTGAGCAAAAGATTTGTTTATTATTTACCAATAGTTTTGTTCATTAACATTCTTCTTTTTTTTAACTTTACAATGACAAAGAGTATGAATACTGTTCTATGCATAACAATATTTTAAATTCTATAGGTTTTTGTTCTGGTTTTCTTTTATCATTTTTGTATACGAAGAATTTTGATTTTCTGTCTAAAATATACATTCATTTTTAAAGTTATGTAGCTTATTCGTTTTTGCTTGTTTTTTAAATGAAAACATTATCTACATTTATTTAGATAATTTTATATTTTTTACTAAGATTTAATAAAACTTATGGAGGACGTATTGTCAAAAAACTTATATATAACACTTTTTTTTATTATTAATTTTAATTATTTTATAAATAGATATTTTTTTATCTGGTTTTTATAACGTAAACTTTATCGAGTGTTTTTTGTTTTCTCATCTATATTTTCTTAGGCTTTACTTTATTGTTTTCTGTCTGCGTTCGCTTATCTGGATTTGTATTATTAACTTTTTTCTCTCTGGAAAATAGGAATAACTTTTTGTTTTTGAGTTGGAATCCCTACGACTTTTGCCTCTCTTGCTATAAAATGTCATTTGCTATAAATATTTTATTCTATTAGTTGCCATAGTCATCGATGAATGTATCGATGATGTAGCGTTTCACTTCGTTGATGGAAGTCCGTATGTTGGAACACTGGTGTCGTTCTTGGTTGTCAGGCAGGACAAGTAGTTGCTGAAGTTCGCCCTGAAGAGAGAAAATTAAGAAGGGTAAATATTACTTACAAAAATTTAACTTCGATTAAGGAAAAGATCGTAGCGAAAATTTACATTTTAGTTGAGTTAGAAAAATTTCAAGTTGTGTCTTAAATAAAATGGAAAGTAAATATGGTGGCGCAACAAAGCTATAAAAACTTTTGATCTGAAGCATTGCAGGGACCTAAAATTTTGTGCCGATTCGCAACGGCTGAGATGGAAGCACTTTTCATTGCAAATTGTAATTACTCTCGTAAAACTTGGCAAATCTTCTCCAAATGCCGAAAAATTTTTTTTGATGTGTCTGAGATTCAAGCCACGAACCTTCCATAATAGGCAGACATACTAACCTTTACACTAAGGACGCCAAAATAGGATGTTATATCACCAAAAAGAAGCAACTCTAAATTAAAACCAGGAGCCGAATCACCGTATCACTGATCGAGTGATTGAGTTATATTTTTTTTTCCGAAATCTGCTCCACATTTATCGACTTCATTTCATTGAAATACTTATAAAAGAATGTCAAATTGTTACACTAAAGTCCTTGATAATGTGAGAAGTAATGCCTAAAACACATAATTCAGTCACGTATTACTCGATCACGAGAGCCGTAATTCGGCCCCTGGCATCTCCTTTAAAGGGGACAAAAGCAGAGCGTGGAGATTGTTAGGTGATATTTCAATTGTAGACTCAATTGATTCTCTTTTACATCGTTGAAATGTTACCTGTATCACTCTCTTTTATGGCTTTTGACACAAACAGTACTCCAGTGAAACAGCCAGTTGCATTCCTCCCCTGCACATTGAGCCCAACTTCGGACGTACAGTCAAGTACAGGGATTCATATTTGAGTGGTACTACGCGTATGTGGAATGCTCTACCAGACTCTGTCTTTCCCCTGCATTACGATTCACAAAAGTGCCAAGGCAGTGTCTATCGGTGTCTCCTCTTAAATCATCTCCTATTTTCCTCAATGCCCGTATTTTGCTTTATAACACTATTAAACTATTCGTAACCCCTTGATGTGCGCGTTTGTTATTAAAAAAAAACTGCAGTCTCCAGATTTCTGTATCATAAAAGCGAAGATATGCAACTTCGGACCTCAAGGTGTAGAATCTAGACCAGTCATGGCCTGGCAGAATGTTCGAGTTCGTAGATATCTAATACCAATAATGAATCTCGGCTGTGTTTGTAGTTTGGGTCATGTTGTTTGGTTAATTTTCATTTTATGGTGGGTATAGAATATTTTTTATAAAATATATAATTTTAAGTAAACTCATTGCGGGCCCGAACAAAAAGTTACTTTATGTTTAGTTTAGTTTAGTTTAGTTCAATTTAGTTTAGTTTAGTTTAGTTTAATTAAGTTTTGTTTAGTATAGTTTAGTTTAGTTTAGTTTATTGAGTAAACGCTATTTGTACCAGTGGTAAGGTTTTGATTGTGCTTCTTCGAACAAACATGATATAGTCAAAATGGTTTTAAGTTTGACAATACATAGGAATTTATTACAGGTACAGACAAAACGATTTGTCTTTAAAGTCGAAGACCAAATTGCCAAGTTTGTTCTGAAACCTCTTGTTCACATTCAGCGTTCAAGACCCTAGCTATCTTATTCGACGTGGGAATTAAAGTCTTCAATGACTATTAAATCATCACTTCTTACAATACTGCTGTAAACCGTTATTATACACGTTATTTTCTGCCGAAACTGTAGAACGGTTTACGAAATCGCTTTTCAAGCCAGCGTATTAGTTACGCTGTAGTACTTGCTGATGAAGTGATGATTCGCTTATTTATAGCGTGTAAATTGACGTTGACATGTGAAAGGTACCGCAATACCCCAAAGCATTCCCTCTGCTTGTAAAGAAGGTTTGAAATTCAAATGTGGGTCTACGTTCTTTACTGAGGAGTGAGCTGCTAACAGATAAAAATTTTAGGGAGAAACAGCACATCTCTTAGCAGCTCACTCCTCAGTAAAGAAAGTAGTCCCACATTTGAATTTCAAACCTTCTTTATAAGCTGAGGGAATGCTTTGCGGTTGATATCAATGCGGTCGAAGGCTTAATTGTGAATTCCTTGATGCAAAGTAACTTAATTTTGCAAAGACAGTTCTGTGTTTCAATTGCGGAGGACCAATCTCCCTTTATGGTCGTTATAGACTCTCACATATCCTGACGAATCCAAAGTAACATATTCACCGAATAGTTTTTGTCTTTTCGGTTATTAGAGCTAAGACTGGTTGTTTTGGTTTCATCAATGAATAATATTTTTCGTCCTAATGCTGTTAGGGAAAAGACCTTTCCCTTAACTCAACGCAGGACTATCAATGAACTTGGACGTTGGTCCTCAGGAGCCCTCTTGTGGATTGCATTATATGGACCTTCTACTTTACTGTATTTCAAGTTTTTTTTCGACGGTTAATGTCACAAGGAAAAACAGACCCCCTTTTGATTCGACTGAGCGAATTTGACCTTTCTATGCCACTACAAGTTTTGTTTGTCTTAGAGATTTGCAAACGACACAGTGGGGACTAGTTAGGAACTTTGTCTTTTTCCAAAGTACATATTATATTCCCTCAGGGGATGAATGAATTGAATTTTCTTTGCCTACATAGTGTCAATTGAAAGGCATGAGTTGGTAGAATTTGATTAGAAGGCACTTGACACCTTGCTTTGGGGACAGTTTTTTTGCGCCCTGAGAGTTTATTTTAATGTTTCTGTAAATTTTCTGGTGGCTGTCTCCATGTTAAATGTAATTATAACAAATTAGCTCACATCGTGTTGCTTTGTTTTTGTGGTCAATGATGTTTGCAGAGCTCATGACCGGATATTTGAAAACGAGTATGAAAAGCTGAGGGTTGAGTTATCTGCACAACAGTGAGAGGATTTGAAATTTCAGAAAAGAGATCATTTACGAAAATAGGGAAGGTAATCCCTATTTAATAATATTAAATTGATCTGCCAGCAATTAACTGTATGAACTGCTGAGAAACGAACGCTTTATGAAGCTTTCGCTTTCGCCTTTACAATGGAAGCAGCTGAGCAGACTTTTCAAAAAGTCTATCGTAAGAAAAAAGTCGTAAGAGCTCATGTCGAATAGCTTAATTACAAAGAAATGAACGAAACGGATTTGCGAGATGCTGGAGCTGCAATATGACGGAGAATTTACAGTGTCGCCGATAACAATAAAAAAAAGAGCAGCCTTAGAGGCGTAAGGACTTATGAACTAAGACTATCAATCGAAGCACCGTGGAGGAAAGCCGCAATCAAACTGCAGGCGAAAAAAAGAGAAGGTATCGATAACTACTCTACGGCTTTTACTCAGTCTTAGATGAAAAAAACCATTACCCTAAAATCGCTCAGAACTGCTAGTTTTAGTCAGCCGTGGCTTACCAAGGAACTAAAGGCTTAAAGGAACAAAAGAGACATCTCCCCCAAGGAGACCTATTTAATTGTCTTTTTTCAACTGACCACCAACTGTGCATTGATTTCTTTAAAGCCTTCAAAAAGCTTTCTCAAAATCTAGAGTAGGTACCTACTGATTTTGAGAGGTGTCACCTAAATGTGGCGTTCTCTAAAAATGATCCCCAAAAGGATTTAGGTCCTTTGTAGATTCTAAAAACAAAAATCAGAGAGCTATGAAGGCAACTTTATCTGCAATAGCACTTCTTTAAAAAAAAGCTCCCGACACTTCCAATGCCTTTGCTTACTTAGTTTTTAACTCTTTCTGTTGTACAAATCTAGAAATTGATGAAAATTAATTTGAATATTTAACTCGCTGCTCGCAAGTGAATTTTGATAGTATCCAAGTTCACAGAAACAGAAGTACTTACTACCTTTCTTCTCTTAAAAATTACGTTTCTTCTGATCCGAATACGATTACGCCAATTGTTTTAAAAAAGTGTTCATAGCGTTAATTCTTTCCACTTGGATATCTTCTCAAGAGTTCTTTTAAATCTGGAATATGCCCCACTCTTTGGAAATAAACTTTCCGCACATTTATTTTCAAGAAGGGTGGAAAATCGATATAAGAAACTACAGACCTTTTTCAAAGCTCTTATGTATACCTAAGGTATCTGAGCAAGTAGTCTACGAACGTTTATCCTTCTTTTCAAGGAATAATGTCTGCCATCAGCAGCACGGATTTATGTAAAGAAGATCAGTGATCAGCGGCTACCAATCATTTATCTTTTTATCATGAATTTTGGAACGAGATTGATTGCATTTAAGCTATCTTCTCTAAGGCGTTTGACCAACTTTCTCATAATATCATACCATTTAAGCTCTAAGCTTTTGAATTTTCTCCAGTATTTATTGCTTGGATAAGTTCCTCCTCAAAAAATAGGTCTTATGAAGTCAAATTTCGTAACGTTTTGTTAAAACATTTCAATATTATGTCTGGCGTGCCCCAAGGAAGTCATATTGCACCATTGCTATTGATTGTGGCAATGAACGATGTAATTTCTTGCATCTCCTATATCAACATTTTAATCTTTGCTAATGACATGAAGACTTCTTACAGCAAAACTTTCGACAGATTTGTTGTATGGTTTTCTAAAAACGGGCCAATTTTAACTACTTCCAAGTGCGAAAGTATGTATGACATTTTCCCTCGAAAAATTTTTTAGTAGTGGAAAATATTTAATATCGTAACAATCCCTATTTCAAGTTTCTAGATTCCTTGACTTCGGTTTTCTTTTTTGTACCAGCCTCGAATTAAATAAACACATTGACTTGGTTATTAACAAAGCACATTCAATGCTTGGCTTCATTAAGCTTTGGACAAAGGAATTAAATGACCCCTATGATACCCTCTCTATATGCAACTGTTGTGTTCGTCCCCACAGTTAAAGTTTGTCTCAATGGTGAGGTATTCTTTAAGCTAAGAGCTCGTTCCTTCACGGACAAGGGAAACAATATTATCAGCTGTCAAATGTGTTCACTCAAGGTTAATTGAAGCATCCTTGTCATTTCCCAAGTTCTTAGCGATATCAGAACAACGCTTAGTTTCGATATGGTGGGATATATCAATCGTACAACCTTGTTGTCATCGGTTTGTAGTGGTCAACAAAATAATAACCACTCAAAAAAACAATAACTCAAAGCAACGCCATCTATGGCCTAGATACTAAAAGAGAACAAATTTGTATCAACCACGAACGCAGTGATATTAGGTCTGTTCGTTGAACTTTCCCCAGGGTTGACCCAGGTTTTCTTTGCAACCCTATGAGTTGTCAAAAAAACCTGGGGTTTCCACTCCTCAAAAAACGCTAAACCACAAATCACCACACATCCCTTTCATTAAAAAAAAAATACGTGCCATTTGACAGCCCTCAAATCACCACAGCAGAAAGCTAGGGCGAGTTGGGGGAAAACCTATGGCAAACCTATGGCTCAAAAAACACTTAATTTGACATTCATGGCGAATTTAGGTTTCTCAAGAAACGCTTTGTGGTGACCCTAGGGCAACCCCAGGGCTTCAACGAACAAACCTATTGTTCCGAATGCTTAGAATTTTGATCTGTCACCCACGGTGTAAAAAGAAGAATGTCTATAAGATCTAGAACATTTACTGACGCCAACCTCAACCAAGTCACAACTCACTTTCGCTATTACTCGTTAATTGAAATTAAAGTTAAAATAAAGTAAAATTGTTACTCAAAAGAAAATCAAATCAGATATCGTTTCATTTCATTGTTGCGTGGAAAATAAAATAAAAAGTGGTATTCGTCCGAGAGACAAAACCCACAGGTTTGATCTTTGTCCTTGACGTTGGGACTTACATATATGTGTCACTTCTTCTGTTTTTGTAACAATACAATATACGCGATTTTCTCTATGGTACAGCGAATTTGGGCATTTCGAATTGGCCAAGTTGCGTCAAAATCAGGTAGCTAAGAAAAACATAGTAGTTCTAAGCTAAACAAATTGTCAAAAATGAGCAATGCAGTCGAACAGTTGGTGTTGCTGGAAGATTGTTGCGTTTGCCATAAGATTTGTGCACGTGCAGGTCTCTTTTAAGGGTTCAAAATACTAACCAGTAACGGCCACGCTATTTAATCTACGAACGTTTGCTTTAATAATGATGCCGATTGACACACTCGTCGTGCAACTGGAAGGGATCATGGTGCTCAATGTCTTAGATTATCATTTCTCTTGTGTCTACTTGGTTAATGGTGTGAATTTTCTTCAATCGTCCTTTCATGTGTTTTAAACTTTAAAGACTTCGTAGAATATTATTTCAAGTCTTTTTCGAACAAGCAAAGACGGTCGGTTGCCATGGTTTCTCAAAGCAACAACCATGATAATCTCTGTTGGCATTGGCACATTAAGTTGAAATATCCTTGATTTCTTGCATCGCTAGTGTAATCACTTGTCACTGAGTATGTACACGAATGCTGATAAGTCTAAAATCAAACAAAATTCGAGCATACTACACCCATGAGGCCAACTCTGCATAATTGTATATTGGAACCGCCCTGTTTACAAGTACTAGTCTCCAAAATTCTGTCAATTTCAAGACTTCATTTTATTTTTTATAAATGTTTTCTGTAAATTCACTTTGTTTTTATCAGTTGTTTAATAAAAATTATAAGTTTCTTCCGACTCGTTATAAGTCCTATAACTCAACGTCTGATGGAAGAACGAAACCTCAACCCCGCTTACGGTTTCGCAGCTAAGCCACGGAAAAATGTAGATGGTTCACTAATCTTTTGGTATGGGATTGCCAAATACCAGGTCCGAGAAAAACTCCTTGGGAAGGACGACGCTACTAAGTTGAAATCGAATTCAATGCTAATCATATATAGCACAAGCAAGAGATATGCTTTACTCCACCCATCTATCATCCAAATGTCACTCCCACTTCTGGGCGCGTTTGTTCCAGTTTAAATAGGCTTTGGCTTCATGGATTTAACCCAACAAACATTCGCCAGAAAGCTCACCTCTATTTGCAAGATATGATGATAAAATTACGCAGTCAATCCCTTAAATTTTCATTTATTTATTAAAAAAGGAAGTAAAGTAGTTTACTTTTTACAAAATCCTTTCACACGCATTCTTTAAATCATTGAAAGTAAATTCGGGAAAAATTATGGAAATGCTTAGCAAGGAGGCGGGGAAGCATATTTATAGTCAGTAATCGTCCATAATCGTTCAAAAAGTTCAGAAACGTTCATTTTGTGGATTGTACTTGTACAAAGTCCAACTATAGTTTTCCATTTAATTTTTATCCATTTGCTTAGAATTTTTTGAAAACCCCCGTTGTCGAACTCCAGCGAGAACTTTCACTCACACAATTTTCCAATTCTACTGAACTGGAAAAGTTGTTGGGGGTGTGTTCCAAAGGTTTAACCAGTCAGACCCCTATCTTAAGAAATGAGAGTATCGGAAAATTGAATATAATACTTCAAGACATTTTGCCGAAACTCTACTACATATTCTGCTTTAGCTATTGGAGTCTATAATTCGATTCTTAAGGTAGGATCTACCATTCAGTTTTCGTACGTGATTCCAAAAATCTGTCGTCTCGTGCTCTTGAAATAATTTCTTCATTGGTTTGTCTAAACTGCTTTATCCAAGCAAAACATACATTTTTTGCCGTCATGCATTCCTTATCAAACCATGGTTCTTTAAAAACTCCATCTCCTTTAAAATTTTATGATCTCGGACACGCTTTCGTTTTGCACCCTTTTATGTCATTCAGTTGCTCCATTTCATTCTCCTGCAAATTAAAATCCAGCTGCTTTCTGTAAAATGTGGCCACAGCAATGCAGCATGGGCATGAGCTTCAGATCAATTCTTTCTTCATTTTCCGTATAATCACAATTGAAAGGACACAGCAATTGGAATGTGGTCTGAATATGGAGCTTGTTGGACCTTGAAGTCGGTGATTACTCTATTCCATTTGCCTTTTGCAAGACTGTAATCAATCACGGAGCAACTCTGTGTTCCAATAAAGGTGTTTGCGCAGGTTCGTTCTATGCTAAACTTGTTTAAAATTAATGGACAATTGTAAGCTTTGACTTTATTTAAAGAAAAATTACATTTCACACAAATTTGCTTTTCTCCACGGCGGCAGTAGCGGGTGGCTGTGGTCTACTTGGTGGTTGGCAACAGAATGAGAGAGCGAATGTCAATGGCGGATATTTGGTTTTGGTTCCTCCCGTCAACCGGCCGCCTGGTATTATTACTTCAACAAAAGGTATACCTATTCCCATAACTCATCACTATTGCTAGTACCATTTGAAATTCGAAGTACGTCGTCGCATTATTGCAGTACCTTATTTCCCTTCGCGTTCTTCATAAGATTCTAAGATTTTCGTAAAACTCCTTCACGTTCATTTTCAACTCCTAATTTGTTCGCTATTCTCGCAGTAAGATCCCCAAACCCCAATAAGATGCAGATTTGAGGTCGAATCACTTATACCAAATTCCTTTATATTATCGAAGTCCACATCCCAATGGCTACAGTTAACGTAAATTGGTATAATACGAAATCTTTCGTTACTTATTTCCATGTCCACAAAATTTACGTCTTCGAATTCACCAACTACGTAATTTAGAGTTTATACATCGCTTCTACCACAGAACATGGCATAAATGAGCCATTAGCTCGCATGAGTAGGATATTCATAGAAATTAAATAAAGAGGGTGCCGCAACAGATAACGCTACGGGAAGACCCAAGGGTTTTCGCTTAGCTTTGCTTTGTAAGGAAATGGAGAGGGGCTTCAGTTTGTTACCGATTCCGAAAAGGATATAGAGAAGCACTTTTCATGGCAATGAACTCACTAGGTATCGGAGGACTTTCCAATCCCTCACATAAATTGATGGACTTGGAAAAAGGTTTTTGTTTTCCTGCCGCTACGCCACCGACATCACGATTTTGTTTATCCAACAAAAATAAGCCGCGCCATGATAGCTGGAAAGAAAATGTTCACACTCTTTTCTCTTGAGAGTGTCAATATTATTCATTTTGTATCTCTAGGCACTCAACGGTGTTGCCTTTCGCAGCTTACTCCTATTGGAATTAAAAGTTTTATTTGTCCAGCCCGAATTTCCCTCAGCCTCGTGAGTAAATACAACTGCTGCTTTATTATCAAGACTCGCGATTAACCTATAGCCTTAAATTAAAAATTAATATTCCATTTTATAAACCGTATTGCGATCAACTGCCTCATTATGAATAATGCCTCCCCACTTGATTTTCGAAATTGAGTCAATAATAAATACGAAATTCTGGTATCAATTTACTTATCAATTATTATGAGCAAATTTATCATTTATTTTCCTCTTTAAGTGTGCAAAAAAAAAAAATGAGAAATAACAATGCCCCAATCATAAGTATTCAATTACGCGGAATATCAAAGCTACACGTCAGCAAAAACTTCTTTTGTTTTATTTCATTTTTTTCCACCTTTAAAGTTTAACTGGGAATTTAACAACACCAACGGCCTTTTTAAACGCAGGACTAGTGTACATTGTTATTACATAAAGTCCCTTATTAATTTTTGTTCTCTGTGTTTGTTTCATTTTATTGAATATTATGATTGGTATACTCACACTGTATCCTCGTCCAATTTCCACATCGGCATCGGTTGGCAGCGAGAACAATCGCTTCGAAACAACAAAACTGTTTGTCCATGTGCAATCAACATAAATGGATATGAAATCTCCATTTTGAATGCTGTAAAACGAGAAAATAATAAAAATTAATATGCAAAAGCCCAAAGAAAATTAAAAAAGGAAACAGAACTAACAGCAACAACATAACAATAAAACATAATTAAATCGAGTGTTTTTGTTTGTTGGTCTACGCTACCAATTTTGCTGCGCCAGAAAAAAAAAATGATTTCATTAGTCAATTTTAGCTCCACCGACCGCCATAACATGGTCCTGGCAAAAGGACTTTTCAGCCTATGCGATGAGTTTATTATTAAACATGCGATGACGGTGACGGTCTTTTGGGCCAAACCATCCCAAAACCCAAAAACAATCAAACCCTTACACCAATCTTCAAACAATTTACTCTCACTTACCTGATTGAAACCTGGTGCCAGCGGTTGTCGTATGGTTGGAACTTTACAGGTAACATTTCGGTGGCTTTATCTCGTTCCTGATACAGCCTCAGGCCATCGTCCGAGGTTTCCAAATACAGATTGTGGGTAGTGTTCCGTATGGAGAATACCGTCGATGTGAATTTTGTATCATTCTGGAAAAATATGAAAAGAGAAGAGGAACATTTTTTATACAATCTCATGTGAGCAGCTATGACCGTTGAACGGTGTGAGATTTTGTGTTGAATAAAAAATATTTGAAATACCTTCACGTTTTATTAAACTGCGACTAAAGTTATTTTTTTTTTTTGGGTTTATAAAAAAAAAATGCATTCATGGATTCCGGAAATAAAATTTCCTTTTTTTTTGGGTAACAGATTTAATATTTGTAAAGGTACATAAAAGGCGATTCGGGGTGAAAGGAAATAAAAAGAGCAAAACATGTAAGGGCTCAAAAAAGGAACAATATCACAAAGGCACAGCGTTTTAATGTGTTCCGTTCCTTGAGGCGGAAGAGGTGATTAAAAAAAAAACAATTCAATTGATTACAGTACCCCGCACCTATTTACCATAGGAACTTTGTCTTTTTTTGTATGTCTATCCCTCTTACATTTAAAAAAAGGTGACATGCTTTTGTTTTTCCAGGTGAGATAAAATTCAAGGTGCTGTGCTGCGTAGCTATGGTAACGCAGTTCTATGATATATTGAAGCGATTTTAATAATGTTAACAATATGCAGGGCGTTTTGTAATTCGTTTTACGAAACCTCAATCGATGTGAACACACCGCTGGAAAGGAACTATTGATACAACTCAGCGAACAGGCGAAAACAAATGTGCTAGAAATGAATTTGACAGAAGATAAGCACGTGAGGAAGAATGAGGATTGCGGAAGTCTTGCAATAGCGCTAACACTGCTATATGAATTCTTGCAATTTCTTCCGCAATCAATGTTTTGCAAGATGCTCGCGCATCACACTGTCGCAATTTATTGCAGAGGTATCTTCACTGGATCATTAATATCGCAAGAAAATTTGTTTATTTATTTAAAATTAAGAAATCATGGCGAGAATACGTCAAGTTTTAGTTTATTTTATTGATAAAAAATAAAAAGAGATCAACTTGGGAGTGCGATTGGATTTTAAGAGGACGGGAAGTTGATACCTTCTTTAATTTACCACACGAACTAAACATAAGTATAGAAGACGCTCAACAATACTTCAATTTCATTTGGATGACCCCAGTTGGTTTAGAAGTTTTGTAATTAAAAGTGGTCCCTATATAAAAAAGCCAAATTGTGCTTAAATCTGTATTCCTCACTGAATCGTTTGTTTCCCAACATGTTATCATATTCGGGATTAACGGTATAACCGATATCATACCTGTTTTGTTCAGATTTTTCTGCAACTAGCCTCTCATACAAAGTTCGCGGTTCTTTGTGTTAAGTTGTAAAAGTGTTAATTAAAATTTTTTAAATGAGTGGTGGAAAAAATTTAATTTTTGAGTATGGGTTGTGTGAAGGACTTCGAAAAAGGAGTAAATTAATATATGTACCGGAAATTAAGCAATTGTTTAGTTTTAAATCGAATTCGGTAATGAAAAGCAATGCGAGTGTTGTAATTGATTTTGAAGGTACACAATTCTGCCGCGTTCCATTTCATTTGCACGCTAATCAAGAGAGCCTGAAAGCGAAATTAAGTCTATCTAGCAGTATCAAAAGAAAATGTGCTGATTCCAATTTGAGAAGAAGTGGTGTGCGGGAAGTTTTTAATGAAGAATGTGCTACGGACAAAGAAAGTCCACTACAATTGCAGTTCGATAAAATGCAAAGACAATTGATAAACATTCGAAATAGTGCTTTCCAAAATGTCCTAAAACAGCAAATACATTATAGTAATTTTCAAGAAAGAACACGTTTTTAAACGTTTTTCATATTTTAAATAAGAAAGTAATAAAATGTTCTATAGAGGAACAGTAATTGAAGATAACTTTCCGCACACTTTATTCATATCGCCAACAGTTGCGAAAACGATTACTGAATTATGTGCTTCCACTCCAAGGAGTAATCTTTTAGATGGGAGGTTGGCAACGCTGTGCAAGTAAACGGTTGTGATTATTTTTGCTTTATCTAAAGTCAAATACAATTTTACCTTTTTTTTGTGAAAGTACAACAAACAAAAACCTATTTCAATCGAATTTTACTGACACCAGGTAAATCTTAAGCATTTAAGAAAAAATCCCAAATATTTGAAGGCTGAGGAACATTGTGAGGTCCCATGAGCGATAAAAAAAGAAAAAGCTGTCAAACACCGCCCAAAAACTCAAATTTATCTAGCGCAGAAGAGAATTCAAAACAAGCGTCAAAAATATTCAAATTCTCTGCAAATATGCCAATTTCTGATACGGATTTTGTTTAAATAAAATCAATCATTGATGATTCTCTGGATACAAAAATTACAACAAAGCTCGTTAATCTTGCTACCAAGGATGACCTCCAAGCTTTGACATCTGAGATAACAGCATTAAAAAAACAAAATGAATATTTAACCCAAAAAGTGCAACACATTGAAGCTCGCTGCAATAATCTAGAAATGGAACTAGAATTGCAAAGCCGAGGACTGAAGGCAAGTAATGTAATTCTCACCATCCCCAAAAACAACATTGATGCACAAAAAACAGTAGATGGTATAGTTGACCTTCTACTTGGGACCGAGGAAAAACACGAAATGCCACCAGCTGTAAAATTAAGCGAGAACAATGCTGTAATTATATTGAAACTATGCACTGGCTCAGGTTTCTTGGCAACGAGAATGCATGCAACGAGATTAAAAGGAACAAGTTTCTATATTCAGCGTGACCTAACAAAAACACTGCAGCACAAACGAAGGATTTTGCTGAACTATAGGAAGGTTATTAAGGCCCGTTTGCTGATTCGAGTCATAAATTTAAGTTCTACATAAAGTTTTCATTTTTGTATGAGACGTTCCGGAATTCGTAAGTTCTACATAAGAATTCCGGAACGTCTCATACAAAAATGAAAACTTTATGTAGAACTTAAATTTATGATTCGATTGAGCAACTGGCCCTAAATCTAAACAACCCAATGCACAAATTTTATTGAAAAACAACGCCTTAGTTATTGGAAAAGATGTATTTTATTTAACAAATAACAATAAATTAACACACAATAATAACGACGGCGAACAGGTGCTGATGAAAATGTTTGGAGAAATGAATTTTGAAGCCGTCAAACTGACATTGATGTCAAACTTCTACAACGATCAACAAGCAAATAACAAACTAACAACAGAGATGGCAACTTATTTGAGGAACGGAGCAGAAAGTAGTAATTCTAGTAGTAGACAACATTGATATGAAAAACCGTCAGCTCAAGTATTATTAGTTTAACAAATATCTTATCCTTTAATATATCTGGCTTAAATAATAAATTATTATTCGTCGATTTCTTTAAATATGTACAAAGTTTTCAAATCTTTTTTTTATTCGAGACTCATATAACACAGGAAAATATTAATAAATTTACAAACTACTTTAGTCAATTCAAACTACATTGGGTACCTGCAGTACGTACAGCTAAGAAAGGTCGGGCAAGTGGCGGAAACCTTTTTGGAATCAGAAAATCACTTTTACAGACGTACGACTTTGTGGACATATGTGGATATACTGTCGTTAAACATTTACTACAGAATAATATGTTTATAGTACCTTTTTATATCAATTGTAATAATTGGATCGAGGACGCTGAAGAATTGAATAACATACTATTTCATTTATCAAATAAAAGCGTAATGGTGATTGGTGATTTAAACGCTAGAATCGGAAATATGCAGACTACAACAGCTTCACAAGAAGCGAACATTACCAATGTTTATAGCCAGCGGACATCCAAAGATACCATCTACAATCAAAATGGGACAAACATTTTCGACGTTTTTCAAACTTATGATTTATGTGTTCTGAATGGTTGCACTGAAGGAGACCGAGAAGGAAATTATACTTTCATTGGAGGTCAAGGCAAATCTGTAATAGATTATTGCGCAGTAAATAATGACTGGGTAGATCTTATAACCAAGTTTGAAGTTCAAGTAAAAACTTATTCCGATCATTTACCTATAGTTGTGGAATGGACCAATAATGTCATAGAAAACGGAAAAAACTAAAATTTGCTACCAAGAATGAACTGGGAAATTCAACAAAAAAGATCGTACCAGCAAGCCATAGACAACTTTTTTTCAAATACAGTGTTGAACACAGAATCGGTAGAAGAATATTCGTCGCAGGTAATAGCATGCATTAGAAGCTCTTCTGCAATCAGAATGTCAACTGTAGTAAGACCGTACAAGCAAAAATGGTTCGACTCCGAATGTTTGAATTCCCGTAAGAAGTCTTTTGCTCTTTTACACGCTTGGAGAGAAACAGATTCTGAAATTCTAAGGAATTGGTACAATGAGGCCAACACCTCTTACAAAAATATGTGTCGTGCGAAGAAAATCAACTGGGAAAACAGTCAAGCTATTCAGCTTTCAAATATTAAAAACTCAAAAGAATTCTGGAAAGTAACAAAGGAAATAAATGGTTCTGGATTTAAAATAAGAACTGGTGTTTCTGCAGAAAATCTATCACTATATTTTCAAACTCTACTTCGTGATCAAAGAAATATAATCTTTTTAACTGCTGAACCACTTATCGTCGATGATATTCTTGATTGTGAAATGTCTCTCGTGGAAATTGAGAATGTTCTTAGAAGATCAAAAAATGGAAAGGCACCTGGAGAAGATGGAATCCCATACGAGTTTTTCAAAAATGCATCACCCGCATTTCTATTACACCTCAAAAAATTGTATGATAATATTTATTCCAATTCCGTTGTACCAAAATCTTTTAAACGGTCTGTAATCTTCCCCATACACAAAAAAGGCGCATTGGAAAGACCTGAAAATTGGAATTTCCTTTATGAACACCATTGGCAAACTCTTTTGTGGAATTCTTGTAGATAGACTAGAGAAATGGGTTGATGAAAATAAAACTATGACCGAACTACAGGCCGGGTTCCGGAAAAACTATTCTACAATCGATCACATTTTTAGTTTAACAACAATAGTGAATCTTTTGAAATTTGAAATCTTATTTGTAGATTTCAAGGCGGCTTTCGATCTCGTCAACAGAAATGCACTTTTGCACAAGCTATCGCAAATCGGGCTTTCTACTAAATTCATTCGGATCATCAAGGAAATGTATTGTGGAACTAATGCAGCTGTTTGGGATGGAAGCAATATGTCAGAGTGGTTTGAAACAGATAGTGGGGTGAAACAGGGATGTCCGCTTAGTGCATTGTTATTTGCTCTTTTTATCAATGATGTTGTGACTGAACTACCTGGTGGAATCAGAATGGCAGGTAGCATTATTAATGTTTTATTGTATGCTGATGACTTGGTGGTTTTGTCTGAAACTCCACAAAATCTACAATTGATGAAAAATCGTTTGGTTTCATACTGCGAAAAGTGGGGACTTATCATAAACACAGATAAATCGAAGATAATGGTTTTCTCAAGAAGTAATCGAGGTAACTCAACACAAAGCTGTAATTGGTTTCTGCGATGTAACCGTCTTGATGTCGTGAGAGAGTATACGTACTTGGGAGTAAAGCTAAATACAACACTTGATTTCAAGACCCACTTTGAAGAAAAAACTAGAACTTGTCAGAAACTTATAAACATGACTTGGAAAAAAGTTTTGTTCAATGAATACGTTAGCCTGTCAACTAAGTACAAAATCTTCAACTCAGTCGTTAAATCTACATTGTGTTACGCTGCAGAAGTTTGGGGATCCGAAGAATTTGAAGAAATGGAAAAACTGCAGAGAAGTTTCATCAAAAAATTATTCAACCTACCAATTAAAACTCCAAATTATGCTATTTATTTAGAAACGGGTTTACCTAAAATATTAACGACTACTCTAAAAACACAAGCCGACTATATTCTAAAAGTGCTTGATTTGCCCGCATCGAGACTTGTAAACAAAATGCTCCAGTATGAAATCAGAAATAATGACTGGTGGATGATGAAATGGCGAAATCTTGGCGGAATATATGGAGAAGATACGACCATAGTCGCAGCTGATATGAGTACTTTGAAAGATCGGCTGTACCGTATAATTCAAAAGTATGAAGACACTCAGAGGGAGTTGCTTGTAGCGGAAGCCCAGCAGTCGGAGAGCAGATTTTTGTATTCAAAACTCAACTTTAATTTAGAAGCTGATAACTATTTTAATGACATGTATAGTTACAAACAAATATCACTTATATTCAAAACTAGATGCGAGGTCCTTGGGTTAAACGGAGTCCCCTATAATGGAAGCTTTAATCAGTTCTGCACTTTGTGTAACCTTAACTCAAAAGAAGACTGCTTTCACCTTATTGCAGTGTGCCCTATTTATGCAGAACAAAGGCGACTATATTTAGGAGTAAGTTCTTTAACAGTGCAGGAAACAGTACATTTGCTTAATGGCCCGAATTGGAAAAATCTTCATTTATTCATAAAAAATGTTTATAAATATCGAATGTTATTGATAACTGAATTTGATTAAAAGAAAATTGTTAATTTAACTTCTCTACCAAAATTTTAAATTGTTAAAATATTTATTGCCAACTGAGCTGACGGCATTGCCATTGCTTTTAATTCAATTCTTATTATGTTAATGTGTTTACTTTATAAAGTCAATAAATGGATTACTTACTTACTTACTTACTTACTTACTTTTAGATGGGACATTTCAATCAGTGCCAAAATGTGGCTATAAGCAGCTTCTTATTATTCATTTCGCATACAATGAGCATGTAAGTAATTTTAACAATATTTTTGTGTTTTTTTTATAATTATTATTTTATTGAATGCTTTCAAGGAGTTTCATATATTTTTTCAAAAACAATGGATTGAAAAGGTAATTATATTTTTTCTGTTTGTATGTTTGAATGTTTCGTCGAATATCTGTCTTTGAATTGTTTGACTGAGTTACATGGAAGGCCAGAGTTTAAAATTCGACTGGAAGGATAAACATAGATATATGTTTAGCCATATAACATAATGAAAAATTTCATGAAAAAAGTAAAAGGATAATAACTAAAAAGATCCAAACTGACTATCAGATATGGAGAGTGAAAAAAATATTAAGACATTACGTAAGGGTCATTTTGGGGAATCGAAAAATAAATCATAGAATAAAATTCTTTTTTTTAGAGCGAGGAGCCCCTGGACCTAACGCAATTCTCACAACCATGCCTTGTGCGGGAATGGAGGGGACCTACAATTTTCTGCGGGTTCCAAACAGCTAATCGAGAAAGCGCTTTTCATGGCAAAGTATACTAACGGTATACCCGTGGAAAAAACATTTTTGCCTCTGTTGGGATTCGAAGTCGAACCTCTGGATTAACAGGCGGACATGCTATCCATCACACCACGAGTACCACGTAGGTTCTCAAAATCTTCTACTGCTTGATATTTTGAGATCGTTTCATCGGTTTCGCTTATTTTTTTTTTGCAACATATCTTTTCTTTTCGGTGTATTGAAATAATTGTCAACTGCTTCAATTGTGGTTTGGCAGTCTCTAATTGCTGGTATTTTTTCTGGAAACAGATAAAGCAAGGATTGACAAGGACGTACAGAGTATACGAAGCAAATTGTTGGCGAATTATTGCCTGAACACAATTGTATCGACCAGACATATTACTTGCTCCGACGTACCCTTCGCCGATCAAAAAAGAAATGTCCAGATCACAATTTCGAAGATTTTCCACCATTAGCTTTGCAAGAGCATCACCTGGAATACAGTATTGTTTGATAAACTGCTGTATTAGAGATTTTAAGAGAAAAGATTTTGGATTTCTTTGTGGATGTTTGCTCTCGATAACTCTTGCCTTACTTTTAGTCTTGTAATCTTTGAAACTGTATTTCATTTGGACTCTTATAGGCTTAAGGTTGCCAGATTTTCAGTTAGTATAAAGTTCCTGGTATTTTCGTTGTGCTCTTCTTGAATTTCCATTGCAAAACTCATATAAAAAAAGTGTCTACGTATTCTTCTTTCGTAAATGAAGGCATTTCGAGAAGCTTTCTGATAAAACCACAATCGTGACTCATTTTCTTTTATACGACTTATTTACCTATTGAACATTGATACCCCAAACTTAAAGCAAACACCCACAATGAAATCCAAAAACGGCATCCGGCATGCATTCAAAAGGAAGGAGGTCAGTTTGAGCACATGTTATAATTATATTTGTATAAAATACATAAGAAACTACTATAAGTTCTAGGAAAACTACTCCCTTTGCAAATTGTTGCAATAAAAATCCGTACCTGTTTTAGTTTTTTCCATATATTTCGTATCATAAAATTAATGGGTTTTTGAGTGCACTTATTTGTGAGTTTTTTTTTATTATTGTTTTTCTCATCTGTAAAAAATAAAGAAACTTTTTATTTATCAGCCATTTTCTGAAAAAACAAATAACCTCAAAGTCAAAACTTTGATTCGGAACGAAAATTTGAACACCATTTAAAATAGAAAATCTGGCAACCCTGAGCTTATTAGAGCCCAACTTTAACACAGTTTTAGAGATTATTATTTTTACAAAAAGCTTAGTCTGAAATAAGGTCTCTTCCATTAGTATGGACAGCGAAATCGAGTTTAACACAGGTCAGGGTATACCAAAGATAGCCTTTTTTTAAATTTTGAAAAAGTTATGTTAAAGTTGAGAAACGGACCTTACTGTATAAATTTTTTTTTTTTTTTTTTTTTTCTTAGAATATGACCAAGAATCACATCCCAAAGTTTGTAAAACGTATTACGGAACATCCTCTATAATTCCTTTGAGTGAATATTTAACTGGAAAAATTAATAAATGTAGTAACTGGGTTATATACAAAAACGGACTTGAAGCTGTGAGGACACAAAAAATGTCCAAAAAGCTTCAGCAATTTTTTAATTTTCCTCGAACTACATTCATATTATGATTATTGAGTTCTAACTTACATAAAGCAAGGCCAGGTCTAAAAATAGTTCTGTCCACTTTAGAAACAGAATGTTTGGAATGGACAACCTCATCCCAGCGAAAAGGCTTCCCTAAGAGTAAAACCGAAGCAAAAAAAAAAAAACAAATATGTCTTTAATATTCTGTTGTCATTGAGAACCAAATTTACCATTTAATTAAAAATTATGTTCTCGTGGCAACCCTTTCCAAAGAACCAACCAAGAGAGCAGTCACTTCATTATAAACGCACAGGTATTTCATACATATATGTATATGAAAATCATATGTTTGAACACCTCTGCTTGTGTTTACATATGCTGACCCTTGGCCACACATGATATGAAAGGATACAATTCAACACACGGTACTTCGTGTCGGAGCTTTAATGAGTTGGATAAGCTGCAGTTGATTTTTAATTAATTCAAAGTGTGGAAGAAGAGATTTTGTCAATGTTACCTGTTTTTTGCTTCAACATACACAAACATACTTATGCCATAGTGCAAACGATGTTAATTAACAAAATTTATAATTGATTCTTTAGCCATTTTGAAATGAAGGATGAAAAGAGGGCAAAGAGTAGCCCACTTCCTTTGTTTGATTTTAATTTATCATTCCACATGCGGCAATGATAATTATGAGCGAAAAATGTTTTTGATTAATTGCAGTTTCATGCTTTATAATTCATGTGGCATTTAAGTGAGTCCATGTGGCTGCATAAATAGGTAATTAAAAATTATATTTTATTATTGAAAACCAAAACAAAACACTGTGCCAACTGAAGCGATGGTAAATTGGATTGAAATCAATTAACCGATACAAGTCAATGGGAAGGGTGTTTAAACACAATACTATTTAAGTGTCAGAATCTGTTAGCATTATGTTCATATAGACAACCAATATAAATTCCAGAGTTTTTAGTTTTGTGTACATAAAATCAGAGGGAGTTTTTCTTTGGCTAGGGCGTTGAAAAAGTGGAAGATAGGTCCACTGATCAAGTATTCACTTTGTGCGTTTCTAGAAAAAATAATCAGATCTTCCAAGTACATCCCTTTGAGACCTACTAACCGATTAGGGAAATATGTATGTCTTTGCCTGTCGAATTTCGATCCAGTTGACTTTTTCGACTCTGAAAACAGCTATGCTTGTGTACCTGTACAACACTGGCGAGTCTTGAAAGTCTTTGAAGATCGTACCTTACTGATAGATGATATGTGGTAAAATTTCGAAGTATTCTTTCAGACTCCTTTGCGGCGCACTCAAGAGTACCACAAGGCAATCACCTTGACCCTATCCTCTTTATTCTAGCCATTAATGTTATTTCTTTTAGCTTGTCATCAAGTGAAATTTTTATCTTAGTAAAGGAAATTCAATGCTAGGATTTATTAAAAGATGGGCTAAGGAGTTTACGGACCCCTACGTCACTCTTTCGCTGCATAAGTGTCAACGTCGACCCCATCTAGAATTTGCTTCTCAAATATGGTCTCCTTATTATGCAGCCCACAATGTGAGAATAGAAAGTATACAGCAAAGATTTATTAGATTTGCTCTCAAGGGACTGCCTTGGATTGATCCTTATGACCTTTCACCGTATCAGCATTGTATTCAACTATAACAATGTTCACACAACATTTAAATCTAAAAATGATGTAAAGCTCGTCTCTGTCTACTAATCTCAATAACATCTTCGATGTGTTCGAAAAATAAAGAAAAGTTTATATCCACATGTCGGACGAATTGAAGAGTATAATTTTACTTTCGATCTTGCCAAAAAGCTAAGTAAATACCGATACCAAGTGTGTTAAAGACAAAGCTGATTGAAGAAGTTATAAGGCGAGAAGGAGAAACGATGGCGGTGATACCCGAAGGTGGAGAATCTGAATTTTACTCCAAGCATCAAGCTTAAACCCAGCCAAAATCATCGAGTGTACGGCAAAAAGGGACATTTTGTATCATCATAATTATGTCTAGAGCAAAGTTCAATAAAACAGTGGTCGAATTTTTCACATGAACCTTTCAAATATACAGCTGACCAAAAATACATGGGTTTTAGGTAGCGGTAGCACTTCTCACAAGTGTTGTGATAAAAATTTGTTCGTAACTCTCAGACCACATAAAGAAAAAATTGAGCTAGCGGCAAACAATTATACACTGTCAGTAGGCATTGACGACATTACCGCAATGTGTATTAAACTGCGCGATGTTTCTTACTCCGCTCTTTCATACAAATTTCATGTCTGTAAGTAAAAATGTTGAAAATCAGCATACGGTTTTATTTAACAATAAAAGAGCAGTAAGTCAACTAAGCAGACGGCAGTAAAGTAATGCTTTTGGTATTTTTGTAAAATTGTAAGTAATTAAATAATAATAATCTAAAAACTCTGGAGGAAGACAAATTTGTAAAGCTGCTAGTTGTAAGACACAGAAAACCTGCTCGCATACATTGAAAAGCCGATATATACACCCAAAACGAGTCACTGTTTGGTGCGAATTTTGGTCCAGAGGCATTCTTCGAAAATGAGCAAAGAGTGGCCGTTACAGTCAACGGCGATCGTTATCGGGCTATGTTGAACGAATTTTTGTTCACAAAAATTGAAGAGGAGGATATTGACAACATTTGGTTTGAACAGGACGGCGCTACGTCCCACACAACTGAAGCTACACTCGATGTTTTGCGCCCTGTTTTTGGAGATCGCATTATCAACCGCAGAGCTGATGTCGTTTGGCCCCCTCGGAGCTGCGATTTGACACCGTTGGTGTTGGACTTTTGTGGGGGTGCCGTAAAAGATAAGTGTTATGCCGACAAGCCAGAGACAACTGACGCTTTAAAGGACAATATTCGTGAAGCCATTGCCATTGGTGAAATACAGCTCCACACAATCGATATTGCGCTTTAAAATTGGACTGATCTTGTAGGCTACAGCATGGCCAACAGAGGCAGCCATTTTAATAAAATTATTTTTTATTATTAACCGGATTGTTATAGGATTGTACTTTCAAATAAAAAAGAAAATTGGGAAAATATTCAGCAGTCTTTTTTTTATAGCATTTATAAAAAAAAAAGTTATTTGGCGGACCCTTAATAGCAACCCTGCTCGTTTCAATGTCAACTCTCGAAAGAACTTTCTCCTATTTAAAGAGAGTGAAACAACACAAAGAAGAATGACTAACGAAGTGAGATTCTTAAAAATATGTCTCTTTTTAATAACAGTGTGATAACCTTTGGATGTTTACTTATTGAAGATCGTTTGAATGGTTTGGCTGCTCTAGCTTTTCATCGCGAAATACTTATAGCAGCATACGAGGTTATACGTGTTTATCTTTAAAAGACAGAAATAAAAAGGATTTTATTCTATGACTTACTTCTTAAATTATTATTATTTCACCTATTACCTACATCATTATTTATTCTTGTTCATATTCAAATTAATGCGCATAATATTTATTGTCTTTAAAAAATATAATTTTTTCTGTGTCAGAAGGTTCACCTTTATGCTCGATCTTTGTCTGAATTGAATTAGGCCATACTTCACAAGGTTCGTAAACACTATGCCAAGCGGCAATTACAACAATTTCAATCGGTTTGAATTCGAGGCTATGGGTCATAAAAACGGCCGACCGACGCGACGGTGTCCACACTTATTTGGTTTTACCGATTGGTGCCGTTTGGCATAGTGTGGACGTGAGGGCATGTCAATAGAATTTGTGCTATTGAAGTCTGCAAAAGTGGTGCAGGGTGTAACATCCTGGCTTATGGTTCCTATTTTTCGGTATAGAGCAAATAAGAACCTTCTTTCGAGAAATGCATAACGCATCGTATATCATCTATGAAAAAGTTTCTAAGCTGCAGCCTGCAGGTCAGTTTAATTGAACTTGGCAGTTATTTTTTTTTAAATCTGGAATAGCGCAATTATTCATTTTTAGTTTTAATTTTGGCTTCAATATGTGAGTCAAGTCCTTTGATTTAATGCACCCTTATAATATAAATAACGTTCATTCTCAACATCAACTCCAAGCTAAGGAAACCGCACTTAGCTCTTAAGGGGATTGGAACATCCCTCTCCATTCCATTTTATTACAACTAATAACAACTTAAGTCATTTACCTATCCCTTCTTGATAAATGTCCTCATTTGTCAGTCACCTTGATTGATTCGAAAACTAGAATCTCTTCATCTTCTGCACGGCTTTGATGATGACACATATACACACACAATGTGTGTGTGTCAGTGCTCCCATCTCCCACCAAAAGCCAAACAAGCTAAACTAGGTGATTAATGGTCGTCAACACAATACTCTCATGTTTGCCGTCATGTGTGACACAACAAATATTCTCCAAGTAAACAAAGTCAAGTTGTATCCACCCAAAGGAGTCATCCATGCATTCATCAGACCCACTTACAATGATAAGTGCAAATAAAAGAAGTTTTATGAACCACACCCATGCAACGACCCACAACAAAAGAATCCTTGTTCGTATCGTCGACATCAAACGATTGATGAAAAAAGATACGCTCTTTTCTTGCCATTTCTGCAAACGAACCGTGGGTTTTACTTTTTCAAGCAAGGGTATAAAATAAATTGAGAAAAAGCATCCCTCCTTCCTCTACGATGACAAACTGTGAAGTTGTTTTCCTTTTTTTTTTAATTTTATTTTGTCAAGCACTTACCTTCAATCGCAATGTGATCATTAGCGTGAAATTCAGGGAATTTTTCCAGCTTCTTACATATCCTGTGTTGGGAAGTGTCGTCGATGCTGTTGACGCTGTAGAAACACTTGAACCTGACGACAAAGTCGCTCCAGATGCTTGTGGTGATGAGGCCGAAGCTGATATTGGTGGAAGTTGCTGTGGCTGCTGCTGTTGCTGCTGCACCACCACCACTGGTTCAGATTGTTGTGGCAGCGTAGTAGTTGGTAGCTCTTCCAATGGCAGGAACTTTTTATAAAATTTTAATAAGTCACTTATGTCATCTTGAAAGAAAAACGAAAGCACAAATAAGTAAAAGCAAAAAAACAAAAATAAGAAAATAGAGACGAATTTTCAAGTGAGCTGCGGAAACAAAACAGAATTTTGCAAGCTGGCTAGTTGTGGATTCTTTTTCATAATGGTTATTCATTTTTAGCTAAGAATCAACAAACCGAAAAAGCCACAGAGAAAAACAAAATTTAAATGGCGCCCAATGCTCGACCCTTCTGATCCAACCATGACTAACGGACTGACATAAATCTACACCAGCACAGGCAAAATCGGGTGCTTATAGTCGAGTAAATCATGTCATGTCCAGCGTAGGTACTTGCAAAATCCCTATTATTAGAAAATAGAGTACAGCACAACAACTTACCAGTACACTCGAATGTATTGCAATTCCTTTGCTCGATGTTATATCCTTCGCAGGACATTGTTGACAGGCTTTTGGCTTTCTTCCGCTTCCTACGTTTCTTCAATTTATTCGAGGAAACACTGTCACCCGCTGTAGCTGCTTCCCCTGCTATAGTTGGGAATGATTTTGTTCCATTGCTGATGTTACTGCTGGTGTCCTTATCCGGACTGCCTGAATGGCTTTTACTTCTACTGCTGCTGCCTCTTGAATGCAGTGGCAGCTGATGATGATGATGACTATGATGTTGCTTTTGCTGATTGAGCACATCTGATGGACTACTGACGTCCAAAATGTCCGGCTGCTGCTGTTGCAGGAGCTGTTGTTGCATCTCATTGCCGTGCATACGGTTCATGTTTATACTTATCAATGGATTGTCAAGTAGACATCGTCGAAATCGCTGTTGGACACCTTTGCCGCATTGAACACTGCAAAGGGTAAAGTCACTCCAATCGTCCCAACCTGAAAATAAAAATAAAAATAAAATGAAAATGAAAAACATCCCCAGACATTAACAAAGGGTAATGGAAAAAGAAAATGGGAAAATTTAATGAAAATTATATTCCAACCACGTGCATGGTAAAAAGTTCAATCCGATAAGCTCGATGGGTTTTTTGTTTTTTTTTTTTTTGTTAGTTGTTATTAATTCTTTCGTTTTATTTTGGCAAAGCGACCTTTACAAATGAATTTGCTCAAACTGTTTGTTTTGTAACACAACCACCTTGAGGTTTTTGAACCTTTACTTGACGTTTTTAATTTTTTATTTTCTATTTGATTTGCTTAATTGTATTTTGAACCTTTGTTCCGATCCAAGGGACAGACTCCAGGCGGTTGTAAGGTTAAAGTTGGAAGTTGCACCTTTTAACTTGAAGTTGACTTGGTCTTTTGGGATGAGAAAGTTGAGTGTACATGAAATTTGTCATTGGTGCCTATTATCAATTGAAAATTGATAGAAGATTCAAAACTTTTATGGAATCTCTGATTTTAAGACAAAGGTTCAAGACGAGTTTTTCAGTCTCATCTGTTTTAGAAAAAGGAGGATAGAAATGTCATTTGGGAAAAATTGCTAATTGCAGTTTTCCATTATGTTTCAAAAATAATTTCGGACATGCAGAAGCTTTTAATGAATTCAGGGCCCAATTTTCGATCACTTTTGACATCATTTGGGGCCAAATGTCAATAACGAACCGAATATTTTCTTATCTGCGAACACAAGCTCCACAAAGACCTGCAAAAATAAATCAGATCTTGGAGGTAGCTCGTAGGCGTAAGACCTCGAAACTATGAAACAATTGGAGTTAACAGCGATTTCGTTTCGATACAATTTACCAAAAGTAGGTACGCACTGCCCTGCGACCGTGCGGCTTCTATTCTTCCACCATGAAATGGCAGATGAAACATTATCCAAGTGACAGCTATCAGAAAAACTATTTTCCAAAAAGTATTGCCAGATTAAAAAAAAAACACACGCCGAAAAAAGACAACTACCGAAAAATAAGGAACGAACTTTAGAGGTGTCTTATGATTGTGTCTCAAGCCCTCATTAATAGGTTTTGGTCGAAACTGCATGGGCTGGGGAGGCGAGAGATTCTCAATAAATACAGAAAAAGTCGAGATGCAATTTACACAGCCACACAAAGTAGCTGCAAACACATGAGTCATTTATGAACTTCAAAGGCAAAGTACCTACGAAACGAAAACTCAAACATGACACAAAAGTCTTATGAACGACCTTACACTCCATCAAATTTACTTATGGTCTTGAGCCAAACATTTCATTTACTAAGGTTTCGAGAGTCGGGAACTTTTAAATTTAAGTGACTCTGTGCAGCTACCTCTTGGCGATTCTAAAGAAAGCTCGGTATAGTAATATGTAATAAGACGGTGTTGTCTCTTGAAGACCCGAGTAGGTGATCCAAAAGATTTTGGTGACATTAAATCACTTGATCGGAGAGAGATAGAGAGGGGGATGAGAGGGAGGGGAAGAGAAAGAGAGGAAGCCCGAGAGTGAAGGAAAGAGACATAGAAAGTAAGAGAGAGAGGGAGAGAGAGAGAGAGAGAGAGAGAGAGAGAGAGAGAGAGAGAGAGAGAGAGAGAGAGAGAGAGAGAGAAGGGAAGAACGAGATGAAGAGACAAGGGAAGAGGGAGTAAAAGATAAAATGTCACACAGGCAGACACAGAGGTATACTCACGGTTGTCAGTTTGGTGTGGTAATTTGTTTCTAAATCTGGTCATTATATTCTCACTTGGTCATATGGTCAATTCTTATTCCATTTGGTCATTTTTTCAACGGGATGATAAATAAATAAAATAAATAAAGCAGTGTTTTTTATCGAATGATGTAAAAAGTGCTTTGATAAGTTTGCTCGTTCAAACCCAGGGATTGGTAGCCACAATGGGTTCTTTTGAAAAATCTCAGTTTACCCTAACCTGGATGTGGATTTGCCAGCAACTCGCTCTGAAGTAAAACTAGGATTTTCCTGGGGACAGTTCAGTTAGCAAACACTAAAGCCAAATGACAAATGTTTTTTTCAAAATTAGTTTTTTGGCAACTAGACATGACGCTGCACAGCTTGCTTCTATGAAAGCTGACATTCACAGGTTTTTCCCAAAATCTCCCGTTTGCTGTTAGAATTTTCACATAGACAATAGTAAAGTTTTCCATTCATTGAACATGCTTTCTCCCGACTAAACCATGCAGCTGCTGCGCTTTCTCCTTTCCAGCTAATCTCTTTAGCATCCTTGAAAATTTTGGCGTCGACACCGACTGCAAGTCCAATTGTAACCTTAACTTTTTCTGACCTGGAGTATAATATCATTAATATAAGTTAAGCAACTTTTCATGATCCTCCAAAATGACTGCGGTTCTACCACCACGTTTGGTCTTTACGGGCTTGGTTCTTTGGTATAATTTTTTTAAACTTTTGGTACAAACTCTGAACTTCATACTATCATGACATTTTTATATTTCAATAAACAAGCGCTTCTCAGGCTGCTTATTTTTGGAATTTGTTGTTCTTCCCTTCTTTCTTCAACGGAATCAATCATTATTTTGGTAGTTTATATTTGCATTTTTATAGACTTATATATATACTTATATATATTTATATAGACTTTTTGGCAAGTGGAAACCGAGGGTGCACTAGCGCTTTCTTGACCTGCGGTTCAGAACCGGCGGGAAATTGTTGGTCCCTTCCATTTCCTCAAAGAGCATGGTTGTGAGAAGTATGCAAGGGCCCTGAGTTCACCGCTCTGTTGCACCACCCTATGTACGCATGTATTTGTAGCTCTTGCAATCCTTCTGTCTTACTTCTAAATACTCTAAATACTGCGGTCTCATTTGTTTATGTATTCAAATAACCAGTCAAACCTCAAAATTTTACGATCAAATGATCTTCATGATCTTCGTTTAATTTCTCGAGATCACATTCCCTGAAAATTTGGGGTTTTCCTAAGTGGTTCGGCTTCAATTCTTGAACCAGATCTATTTTTGAAGGTTTCATTCCGAAATCCTTCTGAAAAATTTTCTACATAGTGTAGTAACAGGGGCCCTAGTCCTGCGAACGTCCAATAATGTAAACTTGGTGGGATATTTATTCACAAAAGCCCGAACAGGTGCACTATAAAGGCGGTGGCCTATATAAACGTAACCTGGGTTCCAGGACATCGTAACATAATCGGTAATGAAATGGTGGATAAGCTGTCTAAAATCGGCAGCACTCGCCCGCACAGTAGACAAAGACAAGAACACAAAAGGTTGTGTCTACGAGGTCCTCGTGATCGGTGCAAGATATTCTTCCAGTGTAGAAGTCCGAACTCTTGCGTGGGAAAAATTTGACTCGGACCAATACCACACGCGAACCAACGCTGTGAAACGATACGACGGCGAAGTTCCAAAACAACAATCGCATTTTTAACTAATGTCACTTCAACTTGAGTGTCCCACCAACTACCCTGGAATCCTATTTAGTCAAAAGTAAGCATTGAAGACGAGTGGCAGCAATGTCAACAAGCCATCAGGGCCACTGACTCTGACGTTATATATTTCACTCGGCCTCCAAACCGAAACCCATTCTTCAACTGAAGAATCTAGACAGGCAAATACAGCCAAAGAAAAAGCACGAAAAATTTTGATACAAAAGAGAACAATGCAGGTGTATAGACGCCGAGCTTTCCAAAGCAGCTAGATATCAGTTGAAAAGATATGGTCGGAAATAATTATGCCCGATGAATAGACCTTCAGAATCGTAAGCCTGATCCCAAAAAAAGGAGGCCCTCAAAATTGCTCTAGTTATATGGATTCACATTGTGGCAGATCTTGGAAAAAACCAAAAGTATAATATTGTAACGTGCGCTTAGTTCGCCAAAATAAAACTCTACCTTTCAATTTAATTCTACCACTTTATTCAGTATCTACTTTCGATATACACTTTATTTGAACTCAACTCGACTTTTGGACTATCACTTGTATTTTGCTCTTAACTTTATCACTCTATAAACAAAACTGACTTCTGGTTGCCTCGGGCGGGCTATTTATATCGAATGACACGCCATCTAGAACTCTCCAGTAACTTCTACATTGTCTCCACATTTGCTGTCTACTCTCTGTCTGTCTGTCTCTCTACACTCACACACACTGGCTTACAAGCAGCGCCTGTCATTTATACCATTCCATTAAAGTGTTGCCAGTTGTGTTTTCGGTTGAACGTTTTTCGATTAGGAAATTGGTATAAAATGTTGGGTTCACGTTACACTGCCCCCTCCTTAGGATTGTTCGTCCCGAATAATTCCATCTGCAGCCTCGCCACTATATCGTTGCAGCCTGTCACAATGAACTACTTTTAACTTGCCTCTTAGTCCTCTTTGGATGCGGTAAACCACGTTGTTAATCCTCGTGACTACAGTATAAGGACCTTCCCAGTTTTGCTGAAGTTTCGGTGACAATCCCTTTTGACGATGAGGATTATAAAGCCACACACGATCTCCTGCTTGGAATACTGACGTTGTCGCTTTTGTGTCGTACCGTGTCTTCATTCGGTCGCCATACACTGTGGCCCATGGCCCTGTTCTATTAAATCTATCTAGCCTACTCACCGCTATGTTTGAATCACAGACATAACAATTTCGGAACCACTTCTCCACGTCACCTCTAACATGCAGCCAGTAAAAGCGTTTTCGCACGTTCTCCAGCGTCTTGTTGACTCCCAGGTGGCTTCCTGTAGGGCTTCTATGCATCTTTTGTAAAACCTCTTTGATTTTCGATTGAGGAACAATAAGCTGCATTACAAAAGATTTACCGTCAGGAGATTCCCATTTGCGCTGGAGTACGCCTTCTTGCACGCGAAGCGAGTCCCACTGTGCCCAATAGGCTTTGACAACAGAGCTTTGGTCAGAAATGTCGTTCCAGTCAGGTTTCGTGTTGTTCTCTTTCCATTTGAGAATCGGTCCGATGTCTGGATCCTTCTTTTGAGCAGACCTCAGTTCTTCCTTGTTCCATCCGAATATGGGTTCCACTCTCATCCGCTGAGTCTTGGTCTCTACTTTCCGCCAGCAATTCCATTGGGGGTTTTCTACCTGATGTCCAATTCGGTATTGATAAGTCTGCGGTCTTAATCTACAGCTCGCGGATTGATTTTCTTGGACTTCACAACGTCGACAAGCAGTTTCAGTTTTAATTGGTGGCAACCGGCATTGTCGCTGTAAGTGCCCCGTCTTATTACAATTCCAACATCTGGCAAGTCCGTTCCGCTGGTTCCTTTGTAGCTTAATTCCTGGGCATGATCCAGCCTCGAATATGGCTTCTCTTTGACAATGTACCATTTGAGAAGCTTGCTCAGATGCTTCCATCATTAATGCAAACTCTAGAGTTTCGGAAAGAGTTCGTGTTCTAGCAGTTCGCACAGATCTCTGAAGATGCTTGTCAGAAATGGCACGAACGAAGGACTCAACAGCCAGATGGTTGATGATTTCTTCTCCAGCATCCGGGTATGCCAGGTGAGCCAGTCTTTCGACGTCTGCTTGGAGCTGCTGTAGACTTTCACCCCTTTTCTGGACTCTGCTATTGAGTTGGACTCGGAAGACTTCTTTCAAGTGGCTATCACCAAAGCGTTTATCTATAGCTGCCACGAGAGAACTGAAATCGTAGCTCTTACCAGCTGGAACAGTTTGAAGTAATTCAGCTGCTGGTCCTCTAAGAGCAAGAGTCAGTGCTATGTATTTGTCTTCGTCAACCCAGCCATTTGCTGTCGCAGCTGCCTCGAATTGTCTCTTGTAAACTGACCAAGACGACTGTCCGTCGAATGTTGGTGGTTGTACTTCTCTTTGCTTTAGACAATCTCCACAAGTTTGCCGTAGCTCCATTTTCCGCATCTGGTCTAGTTCCTTAGCCATGTTTTCGATTCGTTTCTCCAAAGTGGCAAGCTGTCTTTCGCATTGACTCTCAAGCTTGGAAAATCGTTTCTCAACACATTCAATGCGTTTTTCTAGGCCACAAACATTTTTCTCAATGTTACCCAATTTGCTTTCTAGAATGTTTTTCTGACCTTCCAAAACATTCTGTTGCGCCTCAAGTCTTTCGAGAATATTCTGTTGTTCCTTCTTTTGATCGTTTCGTTGCTCTTCCAGACGTCCGAGAATATTGTGCTGTTGCTCTTCAATCAGCTTCTTTTGTTGTTCTTCGAGTTTTTCGAGAACATTCTGCTGTTCCTTCTTTTGCTCGTTTCGTTGCTCTTCAATCATTTTCTTTTGTTCGTTTCTTTGTTCTAATAAAAGCTTCATTATACTAGAAAAATCTATATTTCCACTTACTTCCTCTTCTTCCACTTCTGTTTCAAAAACAAAAGTGTTTACGTCTTCCCCTTGCTGTTCCAAATAGTTACGCAAGCGCAGGACGAGCTCATTTTTCGATCCCGCTCTAGAAAGATTTCGCTTACCTAACTCACTTTTAAGCTCAATGCAAGTGAGCTCTTCTAACAACTTACCCATTTTCACTGTATAATTATTATTTTCTTTTTACTTTTTTTTTTTTTTTTTTACACTTTACTAGTCAAATAAGTTTTATTTACACTTCTGACACCAATGTAACGTGCGCTTAGTTCGCCAAAATAAAACTCTACCTTTCAATTTAATTCTACCACTTTATTCAGTATCTACTTTCGATATACACTTTATTTGAACTCAACTCGACTTTTGGACTATCACTTGTATTTTGCTCTTAACTTTATCACTCTATAAACAAAACTGACTTCTGGTTGCCTCGGGCGGGCTATTTATATCGAATGACACGCCATCTAGAACTCTCCAGTAACTTCTACATTGTCTCCACATTTGCTGTCTACTCTCTGTCTGTCTGTCTCTCTACACTCACACACACTGGCTTACAAGCAGCGCCTGTCATTTATACCATTCCATTAAAGTGTTGCCAGTTGTGTTTTCGGTTGAACGTTTTTCGATTAGGAAATTGGTATAAAATGTTGGGTTCACGTTACAATATCAAAATTCACAATCTCTTTATCGATTTCAAGATTGTGTATGGCAGTATTTACAGAGACGAGCTGTACAGAGCCATGTCTAGTTCGGCATCCCTGCAAAGGCTCGTACGACTCTGCAGGGTGACCTAGGAGAGTTTACGCTGCTCAGTTAAGGTCGGTAGAGAACTCACCGAGAGCTTTGATGCCGAGAAAGGCTTTCGACAAGGCGACAAACTGTCATGCTCAAATCAAAGGTTAACACCAGAGGAACATTCCGTCAAAATCTGAACCTACTATTACTCGCTAAGGCAGACGATATTGATGTAACGGGACGAATGAAGCGTGATGTCATAGATGCTTTTGCGAGTATTGAAACACAAGCGGCAACAATGGGTTTTTAATGGCTAATGAGGGTAAAACGAAGTATATGCTGTCATCGAACAACGCCACCGAACGTCGACGAATTGAACAGATCGTCAGAATAGACTGACATAATTTCGAGGTACATGACTTCGTCTACCTAGGATCCGCTTTAGTCACGGAAAACAACATCAGTGCGGAGATCAAACGGAGAATAACTCTTGTCAATCGTTGCTTATTTGGTTTAAGAAGGCAAATGAGAAACAAAACCCTCTCTAGAAAAACCACTCTTTATAATATAAGACGTCAACCATGCCAGTCTCGTTTTACGCCGCAGAAGCATGGAAATTATCGAAACCGGATGAGAACCTTGAACTGGTGCATATCAAAAGAAAAATATTCCGAATGATCTTCGGTCCCGTATGCGAAGACAATGTGTGGAGACGAAGATACAACAACGAGCTATATGAGCTGTTTCGCGACATGGGCATAGCCGGAAGAGTACGCATCACAATACCATGGTTGGACCATGTAGAGTGGATGGACCCAAACGCTCCGGCTCGATGGGTTTTCGAAAGCACATTGCAGGGAAACCGCGGAAGGGGAACCCCTCGTCTTAGGTGGTGCAAGCCAGAAAAGTACGCATCACGAGGATACCATGGTTGGGCCATGTAGAGCGGATGGACCCAAACGCTCCGGCTTCATGGGTTTTCGAAAGCACATTGCAGGAAAATCGCGTACTTGCACCACCTCGTCTTAGGTGGTGCAAGTAGATGAAGACCTCAAACGACTTAGAGTGCAAAACTGGAGAGAGCTCGCCCGAAATCGAAGTCGTTACAGAAGGATGTTGGTTGAGGCCCAGGTTCACCCCGAACTATAACGCCCACCTAAGTAAGTAATAACAATAACACTTTGCCCAATAGAACTGCGATACCTTCCTCAGTTTGCATTCTACGTAAGCGTGTTGGTGGTGTAACGTCCATGGAAGGGGAAGACCTCGTCTTAGGTAGTTAAAGCAATTGAATGGAAGAAGACTCCAAACGACTTCGAGTGCAAGCCTTGAGAGAGCTCTCCCAAAATCGAAATTGTTATCGAAAGATGTTGGTTTAGGTTCAGGTTCACTCCGAACTGTAATGCTCACCTAAGTTAGTAACGCGATGAACTTACTTTCTTAAGAGTACATGCATTTGGACAATGAAATTCAATGATTTGCAGGCGATGTTCGTCGAGACCTAAAACGTGGTATTTTATTATTCAAATCAAAAGTAGAAGTGGTACCAATGATGGCTATTATTTAAAAGATGGTTTTTTGAGTCAAAGTGTGATCCCCTAATGCACTTTCGAAGTCATCACCTCTAATGAGCAATTAACATGTCTCTCGAAAATAGAATTGGTATGAAAAGTTCTTTCAAATCTTGCGGTTGGCAGTCGACAAGAAAATTAACTTCCTCTCCATTTGTCACAGGAGTGGTTGAGAAAACGGCCTAACACATCCTTAGCTCCGAGGCTCCGACGCATTTCTTCATCTTTTCATGTTGTTCTTATTTTGTTGAAACAGGTTGCTTTGATTTTTACCAAATTCAAGTTTTTTTTTTAGCTCAAAAACTTTAAAACAAGACAAGCCAAGCATAAGAAATCCCTACTTAAGGCAATGCCCGTGCCAGACAAAAGTTTGATGATCTTTTCCTTGAGTCATTGACTGATTCCAATTTTCGTGAGTCTTATTCAAATCCTTTCAGGCATTTTCCTTCAAAGCACATATTACACAGCAAAAACAAATAGAGTGATAGTCATCTCACATAAAGACAATGTGTCATAATAAAACAAATCTCTTGTCGCATTTATCCTTTTGTGTTCCTATAATCCTGGCAGGCATTCATATACGAATACCAACAACAGACACACAATGCTTCAGATCAAATCTGAAGAATGATTTTCATTCCTCTTATTGTCTCTCTAAACTCCTCATACATGTCTGATGCTCTTTTCATTTTTTGATTCACCAACCAGCTTAGCACGATTATTCATTGCAATCACAACCTCCTCATTCCCTAAGCGGCCTTTAGAATAGATCCTTTAGCGGGCTTACATTTTATCACATTTTACAGTGTCAGATAGCGCAGTTTAGAAAAATATGTGTTTGTGCATTGTGGAAGAGGGTCCTTGACATTTTGTACACAAGGGCGGTCTGTGTGTGTGTGTTTGTGATGACACTCCATTTTATAAAGGCCACACAGTCATTTCTGACACACTATGCCCGCATTGTACTCAAATTGTTGACTGACAGACAACGTTCGTTATTATTCACTGCAAAAATGCTGATGAATTTTTTGCTGCAATAAATGCATCACTCTTATTGCCAAACGGTTTATTTGGAGTGTCCTTTTGACAATTAACCCATGCAAATTGAGGATGAGAAAAAATTCCTTATATTGATTATGTACATTGGATTCCTAGGCCACATATTAATGTCAGTACAATTCGTCACGTTGGTATGGTAACGCATGTAATTGCTATTTTGCCATCGCTACTGGATGCGTGCATCCTTGTGTTTGATGCATTCCACTGTATACTGGATATTATGAGCAGCCACATTTCAAACAGAATTGTGGCCAAAATTGAAACTGTATGCTTTCAGATAAAAGCCATAGAAATATGTACGCTGCGTATAGAGCAGTGTTCGATGTACATACAAATGGATGTACTCTTACCAAGGACGTATTTACCGAGTTGAACGCCTTGGATTTATATTTGAGTAGACATAGAATCGTTGATGCTGATGATAATGTTACCTATACTATGTCTAAGGGGACAAAGTGTTTGATGTTACAAACTGTCTGCGAGGACGAGATGTCTGAAGTTAAAAAATGTCTACTGCGTTGGACAATAAAGTGTGATACGTTGTCTGAGGGGACAAATAACAAATCGGTAAAAGGACGAGAAGTGCAGTGTCTGATGCAACAAAATATCTGATGAAACAAGATAGCGATTAGGACAAGAACGCCATGTTGTCTAATTCTACAAAATGTCTGATGCGACATGATTGAATAAGCTGTGTGATGCGACAAAATGTTTTTGGAGGCACTATGTCCAATACAAACCTCTTAAAGGACGTCGTCGCATGTAATACCACGAAAGGTATGATTACACATGATGTTTGAACAAACAAAATTTTTAATTTCACAAGATTTCAAAAAGAATAAGTTGTGTGAAGCGACAGTATGTTGGATGCTCCACGTTGTTTGATTCAACAAAATGTCTGATGCCACGACATGTCAACATGTGACAAAATGTCTGAATCTTGGAAGCTGCTGATGGAAAGACACTTGTGATACGACAAATGATGTGATGAAACAAAATGTTTGATTCGACAAGATGTCTGATGCCACAGTATGGCTAGTAGAACAACATGAATAGTGTGGCAACAGGTATGATACGATAAGCTGTCAATCGGAAAGAACTTGAATATCTAAGGCAAGGTAAGGTGAAACAAGGTGTTTGATGACTCAAGACATTTTGGGGTGCGATAAAAAAACTAGTTGTGGGATAAGATTTTTGTAACGACAATGTGTCTAACATAAAAATCTAATGAGACGACAGGTATTGGCCTTAAAAATGTCTGACTTAGCATGATGTTTGAACGAACTAGATATTTGATTCGACAGGAACAATGCATCTGATGCGCCAAGCCAATATGTTTGATGTCAAATGAAAGTCTGTAAAATGTCTGATGTAACAAGATGTTTAATAGATTAGGTTGTGTGTTGCGACGAGATAGTTGTTGTGACAGTATATCTTAGGGAATCCGTTCATAGGACGACGATGATGTTTCATTCCAAAAGGTGTCAAACAAAACAGCACGTGCGGTGTGACATGTGTGTGGCATGCACAACATTTTTGATTCTACAAAATGTCTAATACGACAAGATGTCTGAAAGAATAAGTTGTGTGGTGTGAGGTGAGGTTTGATGCGACAAACTACTAGTGGAACGGCATGTATGGTGTTGTTATGAAAAAGTTTGTTGTAGAAGATTTCAGTCCAGAAAAGATGAATCAAATTGTGGACTGTTCCCAACAAATCCCATCAGGCAACCCGACACACCAAGGCTGCAGCAACAAGAAATACCACCGTTCAACGAAGAAGAACTCAGAATTGCATCTATCGCGCTGAAAAACAAAAAAAGCTCCCTGGCCAGATGGCATACCGGTGGAAGCATGGAAACAAATCGCGCAATGCTGTCCCCAACTACTTTTTTAAAATGTACATTGTACAACAGCTGTCTAGCTGAAGGAATTTTCCTTTAGTGTTGTAAAAGCAACGGCTTGTACTTATCAGAAAAAATAAGGGACACCCGGAGTCTCCATCCGCATACAGGCCTCTGTGCATGCTGGACACAGCAAGCAAGCTCCTAGAAAAGCTATTGTAACCATGACTTATAGCCGCGATTCAAAGAATGGGAGACTTGTCTGAAAGACAATATGGCTTCAATAAGGGGCGCTCTACAATAAAAGCAAATGAAGATGTTATAAGAGCTGTCGAAAATGCTCAACGAGGGAGCCAAAACACCAAGAAAACCGTGCTGCTGGTATCACTTGAAGTCCTAAACGCTTTTATTTCGGCCCGATGGTCAAACATTATTGATGCACTTAAAAGAAGATTCCAAATTCCAGAGTATCTTACGGCCGATAAAAGACTATCTCAAAGAACGAGAACTTATCTACCAAACTACTGAAAGAATGATACGAAAAGATATCAAAGCTGGAGCAGCACAGGGATCTATCATTGGACCAGACCTCTGGAACATCTAATACGATGACATTCTCTGTATGGAAATGTCCGATGACTGCTTTCTAATTGGATACGCTGAAAAAATTTGCTGCGGTGATAATTGCAATGGTCAAGGGGCACCGAAAGCGCACAAAGAAAGTTGAACCAAGTGATGCAAAAGATAAATTCCTGGATGGATGAACATGGGCTGTCGCTAGCTACAGAGAAGACTGAAGTAGTAATTCTAATGAAAAAAAAAAACGAATTCCCACGGCTATCGACATCCACATCGAAATCGAACTTATAAAAAGCAAAAATGTGGTAAAATATTTGGGAATAAAGCTCGACACGAAATTGAGTTTTTGGGACCAGATACGAACGGCTCGGCTGCTGAACGCGCATCCAAGGTTACAAGCCACCTATCTAGGTTGGTGGCAAATGTAGGTGAACCATCCGCAAGCAAGCGGAGACTTCTTCTGGCAACAACACATTCAATCCTGCCGTACGGAGGCGAGATTTGGGCTGAAGCACTTAAACAGAAAAAGTACCGGAAACAACTAGTACCGGTACAGTACAGAGGCGCTTTGCCTTGCGAATAGCGAGCGCGTACCCCACAGTGTCTGAGCGAGCAGTTCTTGAAGTTGCAAGTGTCGTACCAATTGACGTTCTCACAACACAAAGAAGATACATATATGAAAAGAAAGCAGAGATCGGCGTGGAAGCGGCGAACGCGGAAGCGAAAGCGATCACACAGCAGAAGTGGCAAGATCGCTAGTAGTCGGAAAGCAGAGGACGCTAGACTGCTGGGCTGATCGGAGACATGAGCGAATGGAATAGCCGGAAACACGGTGAATTGAACTACTACGTCACACGTACTACGTATTTAACGCTTTCCTACACAAAATTGGAAAAAGAAGAAGCCCTTCGTGCTAATACGGAGATTTGTTGACAGACGACGCTTATCATACAGTGTTCGAATGTAGTAGATGGGAATCCCCATGCAGAGGGACGCCAGCAACAACCGGGACGGAACATCCCGAGATCACCCAAGTCAACCGATTTATAATTAAGATTTGTCTTTTCTTTTCAGCTATATAATATTAAGTTATTATTTCAATTCTAGACAAAGTATTTCGTTAGGCCCCCTATGTGCCAACATTCTTACATTATCATTTTTTAAATTCTAAAATTATCTAGTATAAGTATCAATTGTATATATATAACGTTCAATAAAATAATTATTATTATTCCAAGTTCACACCATTGATACCGGAAACGCAGTTCCTAAAAAAAAAAAAAAAAGTAGATGGGAATCTCCCCGTCAGGAAGTGAATAGAGTTATCGGAGAGCTCAGCCCAAATAAAATCATCCAGGAGATGTTGAGAGACGAGGAGAGCTAGAGGCGAATCAGCCTGTATCTGACGCAGATCCTGAAAACAAAGAATCAAGAAGAGGTAGTTGAGGAACTAGAACCTGCCACCTAGACACGGATCCGCCTCGAAGAAATGCGCAAGTGGTCCCGAGCTGAAGATCAGCGAAAAACTTTTGGAGTTTTAGTCGGTATGCCAAGCTTAGTACACCTTTAGAGAGTCCTTAACCGACAAGATGTCTGATTTGACAATATGGCTACCAAGACAAGTTGTTTTATGTGACGTGAGGTGTGATACTATAGCGATAGTAAATATTTAGGTGCTTCAAAACTTTTGACAGAACAAGATGTTTCGTTGAAAAGAACTTGATTCGGCAAGATGTGAGTATGGGTTACAGATTACAGTATGTCGTTTGTTGTATGGTGTGATATGAGGATCGATGGGACAAAGTGCTAGTGGGACGATACGTATAATACTAAGAAGTGTCTGATGAAAAAAGATTTTTGATGAAAGAAGTTGCCTGATACAATTATTTATGTGATGGCTAATGGAATGGGACTTGTAGTGTGAAAATAAGTCTGATGCCAAAATGCTCATACAACAAAGTGTCAAAAGTGTTTGATGCTACGAGATGTTTGATTTGACAGAATATCTAACAACTTTGGATGCAACAAGATGTCCGATACGACAGTATATCTGTTGCAAGAAATTTTCTGGCAAAAACAAGACATACATTTTCGCCCAATCGATGGTCTTCCCCTAGCAGAAGGGAAACTATAAATTCGATTGCTTTGTTCAAATATGTTACAGCCCTGCGCTTAAATCAAATTCTCAGAATTTTGCTCCTCTTGAAGACAGAACAAACACTTTTCCTTTAAATTGTTAAATGATTGCTCCTCCAATGCGATGGAAGTGCTTTACAAACAAACTCCAGCCCCTGTCATCACCCAGACTCCATTAAACACGCGCATAGTGAGAGGAGTACAGTCAGTGCGGAATATAAAACTAATGCCAGATGAACGATTTATATCCTTTAAGTGGTTTTCCTTTTCCTCATACAATGTGTATGCTCGCCTAGACCAGTGACGCCAGATCGAGGGATTTTTCCCCTTTTGTGGGAATTTCTAGTCTAAAATAAGCTTAAAGGGAAAAAGGGATTTTTCGAACTTCATAATGAAGGCAAATGGGATTTTACGATAAACTCAAATCTTTTCTTGCTTTCCTAATTCTACATATTCAGAAATATAATAAGTTTTATTCTATTGTGATCAAACAAACTATTCTAAATATCTGAACGCTCTCAATCTAGATTTCGCAATTTCAATCAATTTATACCTGTTCGATTGCATTGTGTAGATGAGCGGTGTTGGATTTCAAAATCACATTGCCAAACACTAACTTAAGTGTGGTAAATAGTTCTTAAGTCACACATGCATACTTTCAAACTGCTGGAAATATGAGTCACCATTATAAGCAGCTTATCTATTACAAGAATATCTCCATAGAGATAGCGTTGTCTGGTGTTCCGGTTTCCCGTTAACGTATCAGACGCAAATTTAAATGTCCCGGTGGGACACCGAATGTCCCGCATTTTCCATTTCAACATATCATAGTATTAAGTTTAAGCTTTTCCTTAATGTTTGGAACATATTTACTGCATTGTGGTTTACCCTTAACTTATTTTCATTGATTCACTGGTCTACAAAATTGAACTTTTTGATTGTTTCCAGAAGCAAACTATATTATTTTAAAGGTTTCCGCTTCGCTGAATCTAAATATGAGCTTAGAATCTACCTAACAGCTCGCGTTATTGAGATATTGAGCGTTAAAGATCGAAAAATCCACTTTTTGTTATCTTTCAGCCTCTGTTTTAACATGAAAAATATGTTAACCCAAAAACAAATCATTGCTTTTCCGATTATTTGCTATCCGCCGAATCCATATCTGGCCTATAGCTCTATTACATCAAATTTTTAATATATTTGGCTTCAAAAGTTGCAATACTCGGTCATGCATTGGTTTGAAGTATAGGTGCAGTCTCGAAAGGAAATTAGAGTCAGAAAACATATTTTCAAAGGTTTTGGATGTGCTGAGTTCAAATTCCAATTCAAATTTTCTATCTCATTAGGTTCCTGAGACTATAGCTAGAATAAGGTCAAGAAATCAAGGCCTTATTCTTTGGCAACCTGGCGTTGTAGCGCGATTCCCTAACTATTTGAATTAAGCACATCCAAAACCTTTGAAAATATTGTAACGTGCGCTTAGTTCGAAAAATAAAACTTCACTTTTCAATTTATTTCAACCACTTTTATTCAGTATTTATACTTAATTCGATCTCAACTCGACTTTTGGACTATCACTTGTAGACAATTTACTCTTCACTTTATCACTCTATAATCAAAACTGACTTCTGGTTGCGTCAGCTCCCTCTCTATATAGAGGTGTGAAACATCGAGAGATTTCTAGTAGTTTTTCTATGAACCATGATGTCTAGACAAGTTCCCCTCCCGGTATTTTTCTGCACACACACACACTCACTGACAAACAACGTCTTCCATTATAACACTCCATTATAGCGTTGCCAGCACTTGTGTTTTCGGTTTAACGTTTTCAATTAGGAAATTAGCATGAAATGTTGGGTGCACATTACACTGCCCCCTCCTTAAGATTGTTCGTCCCGAATAATTCCATTTGCAGCCTCCCCACTATATCGATGCAGCCGGTCACAATGCACTACTTTTAACTTGCCTCTTAGTCCTCTTTGGATGCGGTAGACCACGTCGTTAATCCTCGTGACAACAGTATAAGGACCTTCCCAGTTCTGCTGAAGTTTCGGTGACAATCCCTTTTGACGATGAGGATTATAAAGCCACACACGATCTCCTGCTTGGAATCCTGCCGTTGTCGCTTTAGTGTCGTACCGTGTCTTCATCCGGTCGCTGTAGGTTTACATCCGTTCCCTTGTTCTTTTAAGGATGTCAGCGAGTCTCTCCTTGGGGTCGTCCACGTACTCGTTCGTGTCCTGTGGCTCCTCTGTGGGGCATCCAAATTTAAGTTCGCTGGGCAGCCGCATGGTTTTCCCGAACAGGATGTCAGATGGTGTTTGTCCTGTCGAGCTATGTACTGCACTTCTATAGGCCATCAGGAATAGCGGTACGTGCCTATCCCAGTCTCTTTGGTAGTCGCCTACGACCTTCGTGAGGTGTTCTTTCAAGGTCCGGTTGAATCTTTCAACCATCCCATCAGATTGTGGATGAAGCGGTGTGGTTCTCGTTTTCTTAATGCCAAGTAGTCCGCACACTCCTTGGAAGATGTTTGACTCAAAGTTCCTCCCTTGGTCGGAATGGAGTTCCATAGGCACGCCAGACCTACTCACCCAGTTAAACACAATCTGGTCGACCACCGTTTTGGCCTCTTGATTTGGGATGGCATACGCCTCAGGCCACTTGCTAAAATAGTTCATTACAACCAGAATGTACTTGTTTCCAGCGTTGGTCTCTGGAAAAGGCCCAGCTACTTCTACTGCAATCCTCTCAAAAGGCGATCCAACGTTGTACTGATGCATTTTACCTTGAATCTTCCTACCCGGTCCTTTGGTTGCAGCACACTTGTCACATGTTCGGCACCACTTCTCCACGTCATTTCTAGCATGTAACCAGTAGTACCGATGTCGCACCTTCTCCAGAGTTTTGTTTACTCCCAGGTGGCCTCCAGAAGGTCCGTCGTGCATCTCCCGAAGAACTTCACTGACTTTCGATTGCGGTACGATCAGCTGCATCACATATGACTTACCGTCAGCGGATTCCCATCTTCGCCTGAGGACACCTTCTTGCACATATAGTGAATCCCACTGTGCCCAATAAGCTTTGAGAACTGGACTCCTGTCAGAAATGTCTCCCCATTCAGGTTTCTCTTCATTTTCTTTCCATGCGAGAATGGGTTCGATATCTGGATCCTCCTGTTGAGCAGTTCTCACTTCCTCATTGCTCCATCCGCATATTGGGTCAGCTCTTAGTCGCTGAGCGGTAATATTTTCTTTTTCTTCCTGCCGCCTACAATGCTTGCAATCCACTTTGCAAGGTCTTCGGGATAATGCGTCGGCGTTTGAGTGCAACTTTCCTCTGCGGTGTTGAATCTGGTAATCATAAGTCTGCAGTCTTTCTATCCACCTTGCGACTTGACCTTCTGGATTTTTGAAGTTCAACAGCCAGTTCAGAAAACCAGAAGGAATTTCTGTCCATAGATGTACTTATGGAAGTGCTTTGTTGCCAAGATAAGAGCTAGCAGTTCCCTTCTGGTTATACAGTAGTTTCTTTCGGGCTTCGAAAGGACCTTGCTGTAATATGCCACCACTTTCTAATCGCCATCATGCACTTGGGATAGTACCGCCCCGATTCCAACGTTGCTTGCATCTGCGTCGATGATGAATGTTTTGCCAGGTGTTGGATGTGCAATCACTGGAGCGTTACAGAGGCGGTATTTGAGTTCCTGAAAAGATTTCTCACACTCACCTGACCATTTAAACTGCTTCCCTTTTTCGGTGAGCTGATGCAAACTCTTTTCAACTCCAGCAAATTTCTTAACAAAACGTCGGTTATATGTGGCAAGGCCAAGAAAGCTTCGGAGTTGATGTTTGTCCTGTGGTGTTGGCCAATTTTTGACGGAGTCAACTTTTTCAGGATCGGTTTTCACTCCTTGGGAAGAGATGATGTGTCCCAAATACTTAACTTCGGTTTTGAAAAGTGCACATTTTTCCGGATTCAGTTTAAGGTTAGCCTCTCGAAGTCTCTAAAACACGGCTTTTAGGTTCTTGCAATGTTGGTCAAATGTCTTCCCGTAAACAATCTCATCGTCCAAGTAGACTAGGCAAGCTTTCCACGTCAGTCCTTGAAGAACGCACTCCATCAAACGCTCGAATGTTACCGGAGCGTTGCATAGCCCAAACGGCATAACTTTAAACTGCCAGAGCCCATTACCTGTAGAAAACGCCGTCTTTTCCCGATCATCTGGGTGGATGTCAACTTGCCAATATCCACTCTTCAAGTCCAGCGTCGAAAACCACTGGGCTCCCTCCATGGCATCCAGGGTATCACTGATCCTCGGCAGTGGATAGCTGTCCTTCTTAGTCACATCGTTCAGCCCTCGGTAGTCCACACAAAAACGAGTGCTTCCGTCTTTGTTTTTCACTAGCACCACTAGTGAAGCCCAAGGACTTTTGGAATTTTCGATAAGACCGTCCTTTTTCATTGCTGTTATCATTTCTTCAACCTCACCTTGTTTGGCCAGTGGAAGGCGTCTTGCGGGTTGACGAATCGGTCTTGCATCTCCTGTGATGATGCGATGCTCCACCAACTGTGTCCTTCCATATTGTCCCTTTTGCGATGCGAAGATGTCAGTGTACTCTTGTAGGAGATTTTCAGCCATCCTTGTTTGTTGGTGATCAAGGTTGGATGAATTCAGTATTTTAGCTCTGATGGTTTTGAGCTCCTCCGGAGTTATAGTTTTTCTCGGGGCTTCGTCTGTGATCTTCGTAATTGCTGCAACCGATTCGCAACGTCCAACGACTTCTCCCTTCTTCAACCTTACATCGTACGGTCTGGTGTTTAGTAATCGTACGGGGACCATTTTATTCTTCGGTGCTACCAGTGTTTTCCCAATGATGACGCTTTGGGAGGAACACTCTGGGTCTGGTTCCACCATGAGGTATCGAAGGCTTCCAAACTCACCCTCCAGTTTCGTCCAAACGAACACTTCAGAAGAAGGAGGCAGAATCAGATCTTCCCTGATGACAGTTCTCAGTGTCGACGTACTTTCGTTCGAATAGGTCATTGGAAGTTCCATATTTTGGTACTTCAAAACCTGATTACCGATGTCCAAAATAACTCCGTGCTGTTTCATAAGGTCGATTCCAATGATGCACTCGTCACATATATCTGCCACCAGGAATTGATGAGTAAACACTAGATCGGCCAGTCGGATCTTAAGACACACTTCTCCATATACTCTTGCTGCTTCTCCCGTTGCGGTTCTTAGACGATAGCTATTGGTTTTATGAAGCCACGTCGTCTTTACCAGGTCTCGACGTACTATGGAGGCTGTGGCACCGGTGTCGATGGTAGCCACATGTTTGTTCCCGTTAATAGTAGTCTCCACAGTCAGACTTTTGTTGTCTCGTTTGGTCTGAGAGACCTGGATGGTGGTTCTGGGGCCATCGATACAAGAAACCAGCCTCTGCCCCTCGAAGTTGGTTCTTACTCGTTTCCCTGATGGGAAACGGGCTGATAGGCAAAGCTGGTGTTGTTGTTACTTTGCTCTGGGTTGGATCTCTTGCTTCCACAATGTTGACAACCGGCTTTGTTTGGTGGTAGTCGGCATTGACGCTGTAAGTGCCCGGTCTTGTTGCAGTTCCAACATCTTGCTAGTCCGCTCAGGTTCTTTTGTATTTCAGCTCTTTGGCACGAGCATTCCTCGACTATGGCCTCTCTTAGTCGATGTACTCCCTGAGAAGCCTGTTCTGCTGCTTCAATTGTCAATGCGAATGCTAAAGTTTCAGAAAGAGTACGTGTTCTAGCAGTTCGCACAGACCTCTGAAGATGTATATCGGAAATGGCACGAACGAAGGACTCAACAGCAAGCTGGTTGATGATTTCTTCTCCAGCATCCGGGTATGCCAAGTGAACCAGTCTTTCGACGTCTGCTTGGAGCTGTTGTAGACTTTCACCCCTTTTCTGGACTCTGTTATTGAGTTGGACTCGGAAGACTTCTTTCAAGTGGCTATCTCCAAAGCGTTTATCTATAGCTGCCACGAGAGAACTGAAATTGCCGCTCTTACCAGCTGGAACTGTTTGAAGTAATTCAGCTGCTGGTCCTCTAAGAGCAAGAGTCAGTGCAATGTACTTGTCTTCGTCATCCCAGCCATTTGTTGTCGCGGCTGCCTCAAATTGTCTCTTGTAGACTTGCCAAGAAGACTGTCCATCAAACGTTGGGGGTTTCATCTCCTTTATCTTTGCAAACTCCCCAGCAGATTCTCGAATTTTGATTTTCCGGATCTGGTCCAATTCCTTGGTCAGAACAGAGAACTGTTTATCACATCGGGTTTCTACGATTTCGAAACGATTCTCTACAACAGAAAGCTGTTTCTCCACACCTTCAACGCGTTCGTCTAGGGCACATACATTTTTCTCAATGTTACCCAATTTACCTTCTAGAATGTTTTTCTGACCTTCCAAAACATTCTGTTGCGCCTCAAGTCTTTCGAGAATATTCTGTTGTTCCTTCTTTTGCTCGTTTCGTTGCTCTTCCAGCTTCTTTTGTTGTCCTTCGAGTCTTTCGAGAACCTTCTGTTGTTCCGTCTTTTGTTCTAATAAAAGCTTCATCATACTAGAAAAATCCACACTTTCACTTACTTCCTCTTCCTCTACTTCTGTTTCAAAAACAAAAGTGTTTACGTCTTCCCCTTGCTGTTCAAAATAGTTGTGCAAGCGCAGGACGAGCTTATTTTTCGATCCCGCTCTAGAAAGATTTCGCTTACCTAACTCACTTTTAAGCTCAATGCAGTTGAGCTCTTCTAACAACTTACCCATTTTCACTGTATTTAACTTAACTTTTTTTTTTTTTTTTTACACTGTACTAGTCTTTTTTTTTTATCAAATAAGTTTTATTTACACTTCTGACACCAATGTAACGTGCGCTTAGTTCGAAAAATAAAACTTCACTTTTCAATTTATTTCAACCACTTTTATTCAGTATTTATACTTAATTCGACTTTTAGACTATCACTTGTAGACAATTTACTCTTCACTTTATCACTCTATAATCAAAACTGACTTCTGGTTGCGTCAGCTCCCTCTTTATATAGAGGTGTGAAACATCGAGAGATTTCTAGTAGTTTTTCTATGAACCATGATGTCTAGACAAGTTCCCCTCCCGGTATTTTTCTGCACACACACACACTCACTGACAAACAACGTCTTCCATTATAGCACTCCATTATAGCGCTGCCAGCACTTGTGTTTTCGGTTTAACGTTTTCAATTAGGAAATTAGCATGAAATGTTGGGTGCACATTACAATATGTTTTCTGACTAATTTTATTTGCAGACTGCACCTAGGCTTCTTCATTTACGTCAATGTTTTCCTACTAAATAAAATATGATAAATACATATGTATGTATCTTAATATTCGAATATAAAATCCTGTTTCATTTTGCTTAAATTATAAATGCTATAACTACTAATAAACTAAAAAGAAAATTGTTTGTGAAATGGGTGTTTTCTTATAATTTATTACTTCGAGGGATAATTTCGGGATATTTATACAAACAGTGTGGGAAAAAAGGGATTTTTCACCCAACACTGTGGGAAAAGATGCTTCCAAAGTCTGGCGTCACTGGCCTAGACTCTTTAGTATGCAGGGCCATATGGTTGTTTCACTGTGGCATCTAAACTCGGTGTGTGTGCTCTCGGTAATACAGGGCGTATGCGTAATATTTCTTTGCTTGCATGGGTGAATTCCACACAACCAGCATTGTGCGGTGAAAAGGATCATCAGGCACATCCACAGATAGGAGAGAGATTATTATATTTCTTTGTCCTTTTTTTTCTTTTTTCCTCTTTTTTTGTGTTTTGTTCGTTCCACGTTCTTCTCTATTAAAATGCTGGACATTGTATGGGGGAAACGAAGGTTGTGCGCATATTTGTTGCATTTTTAAACTTATGTCGGGTTTTGCATTTTAATTTTTTTTTCTTCTCGTTGGAGTGTACAGTCTCGGGGCTGAAATATAATTAAGCGGTTTCGGGCGAAGGTTAGATGAAAGAAACTTAATTTGGAAAGCAATGGGAATGTATGTTTGTGTAGTGGTAGGTGGAGAACGAGAGAGAATCTCTTTGTTTATTTTGTTGGTTGACACTAGAATGAATTTTGTCAAAATGTTTGCTTTTGGCGCCAAGGTTTTCTTTTTTTGCTCCTCTAATTCATCAGTGGTGTGTACAAAGCCAAAGATGTTTGAAGATGCAGAGACAAGAGCACTTTGAACGCTTAGAGCGTAATGCCTTAAGTCTTGAAGGAGCAATTATCTTGTGTTTTTCTTTTTCTTTTTGAGAAAGGAAGTTGACTTTAATTAAAGGCATGCCACATATGTTTGTCGAGTTAATTTAAAAACTTTCAAAGAAAGGACCTTCAAGGACAGGTAAAATCGTTTCTTTGACCAAAAACTTTATGATTAAATTGTTGTCAGCTTTTCCTGACCAACAGTGTAGCCGTACACGTGCAATAAAAAATAGTTGTAGGAGGTTGATGAATGAAAACATTTAGGAAAAAGATAGTTTTCAAATGAACTTAAATAAGCTTGTCGTCGGATAATCATTTTAACTGCCTCTTCACTCACTTTGAATATTTTTTCTATGGGCTTAATCTCTATCTCTATCTCAAAAGTAGAACTTTCAGCGCGTTTTAATTTTAATTTTGATTTGATCTATTTTTCTAATTTTGGTAGTTAGTTTAAGGAATCTAAGGCAATACTTAACTTGACACAGAAGACCTTGATACCATTGTCATTGAACTCTTAACCAATCTATGGAAAATTCCTGCCTTCTCGCAACGATAAGAAGGAAGAAGAAAGCCACACTGGTGGAATGAAAAATTGGGAAAGCTCAAGAACCCCGAGTTAAATATAGTAGAAACCCACAAAACTGAGATCTTTTCAAAGATTCCTTAAAGATCTTAAAAAAACACCTGAGAATTAGCAAGAGATGTCCCTGGAGAAACTTCTGTAGTAAAATTGAGGACTCCTTCGAGGCATCTAGACTTAAAAAAAATCCTGCCCACTAGTTCAAACATGGCGAACTCCAATAAAGAGGCGAATGGCGTCTGGACCACTTCTTGTTTAGAATCACTTAACCTACTACTCGACTTATACTTTCTGTGTAGTTCGGTATAATTAATCAAAGACTTAGACCACGATCCTTGTCGAAGACGTCAAACATGCAAAGGATATACAGGGTGTTCTGTAATTCGTTTAACATACTTATTGATTCTTGGTCATATTCTAAGAAAAGAATTGTTATACAGTAAAGTCTATTTCACAACTTTGACATCACTTTTCGACCATTTAAAAAAAGTCTAACTTTAGTTTAACCTGACCTGAAAGAAAAAAAAATTTGCTTTATATAATAATATGGGCACTTTTAGTAGTTTCTTATGTATTTTATACAAATACAATTATAACAAGTGCTAAAAGTGCCCTCCTTCGTTTTGAATGCATGCCAGAGCCCTTTTGAATTTCATTGTGGGTGTTTGCTCTCGATTACTCTTGTCTTGCTTCTAGTCTTGTAATCTTTGAAACTTTATTTAAATTGGATTCCTATAGGAATAGGCTTAGGGCTGCAAGATTTTTAGTTCAGATAAAGTTCCTGGTATCATCTTTGTGTTCGTCCTGAATTTCCATTGCAAAACTCAAAAAAAAAAAAAAACTTTTACTCACAGAGGCGTAATCACTTCACTTGATCTAGTGAACCGTGTGATTTTCCTTCGCAATTAATATCAAATTAATTTATCAGTGGAAGAGCTTGTCAATCTGTAAAGAATGCGCATTAACCACTAGAGTAAACGTGATGCGAAATCGATCCATGGTTGCTCGAATTACCGAATACCGACTGTTGACCGAATATTGGACTCAGCGCGATTATGTAATATGATTTGTGTAATATGAGTTGTGGTTGGCAACTCTGCTGTAAAAAAGTGTATAGTTCAACTTTCAAATCGCTCCGTCAAATTTTCAATTTTTAATATTTATTAACGTACAAAAATAACTTAAAAGTGCACTCACTAAAAGATTTCATTCAATTTTATCCGAAATCAAGTTAAAAAGAAAAAAGAAACAGGTAACAATAGTGTTTAAGCCTATTTCTGTACTGGTGCTCGAGTCACATGACTGATAACAAACGGAAGATTTGCCAAACTTCTCCAGAAGAAAGACCAAGTACGGCATCTAATAACATCAGATCACCCAAAGTTTTTAAGACATACCGAAAAATGTCTATGACTCAATCCGATTTCCAACAAATCAAGACAATTGTCGACAGCTCTCTGCAAATTGCCATAGCTAACTTGGCGACAAAAGATGACGTCAGTATACTGAACCAAGAACTCGATCATCTGCGACAACAAAACCATGAGCTATCCAAACAGATTCATGATTTTGAAGTACGTTGCTGTGTTTTAGAAGAGGAACTCGAACTGCAAAGCCGTGAAATACGTGGAAAAAATCTAATATTTTCGATACCAAACGACACCAACAACCCACAGGCTAAAATAGAGGGCTTAACCCAACTTTTGCTCAATAATAAAGCTCCCAATATGCCACCCGCTGTGAAGCTCAGTGAAAATAATAATATTGTCAAACTTAAACTAAACACGGGATCTAACGAAACTGCAACACAAATTCGAAAAAATGCATTCAAATTGAAGGGCACAGGTGCTTTCATACAGCGCGACCGGAGCAAGCAGTCACAACTTAAACATCGCATCCTACTTGGGTATCGGAAAGTCATCAAAGCAAGCAATTCAACTGAAACAATTTCCATCAAAAATAATACATTGATACTTCGTGATAAAATATTTTATTTAACGAAAAACAACATCTTAAAATATCAAAATAAAAATGGTGAAGAAGAACTGCAAAATATATTTGGAAGTTTAAACTTTGGAGCTGTCCCTACTGTCAGTGATAGGATGGTGTCAACCAGACGTCAAAATGGATGGAGTGTAGCAGATCTACATGATACACCAGGGATGGCATATGAAAATCAAAATTGTACTAGATTAATTAATAATTGAGATTAAGAAGCCGTCAGCCAAATTAAAAATAATACTTTTTTTAAAATTTTATCTTACAATATTTCAGGGTTAAATAATAAGTTAATTTTTTTAAATACGTTAAGAATTTTGAAATATTTTTTTTGTTTGAAACACATGTTACAAAGGAAAATTTTAGTAAATTTGAGAAATATTTTGATGGGTTTAAACTTTTATGGGGTGAAGCAATTAAAACAAAGGTAAAAGGACGTGCGAGCGGGGGAAGTCTACATGGGATACGAACATCACTTTTAAATACGTACGCGTTTGGCGAATGTGAAGGCACAACTATAGTAAATTGTTTAAAACAGAAGGATATATGTATTGTACCTTACTACATAAACTGCAACAAGTGGGCAAATGATTTTGAAAAACTACAGTATTTTACGGATATAAGAAAGTCTCATATAAGAAAAACTCGCATATAAGATAGGCAATCGAAAGCACCGTGTCTTTTCCTTTAGTATCTCTTCAAATTCAGACGTATAAAAGAAACTCGTATATAAGAAAAACTCGGTTAAAAGAAACTCATTTTATGCACTCCTTGAAAATTTTAGAATAAAAGAAGACTCATATAAGAAACTTCGTTAAATTTTTTCCTTCCGCAACAGTGTCTGTCAGTACAAAAAGGATGAAAATCGACGATAAATATCTATGTTCAAGTGACAATATTTCGGTGAAATTCAAACATAGAAAGCTCTTTGATATAGCATTTCTAAGAAAACTTTCTTTTTTATGAAGCATTGCCTATACCTATCTGCAACCAGAAAAAAATGCCATTAAAAAAACTGACAAAACTCAAAACCTGGCAAAAATTGGTTTTTTTTGGAAATTTTATTATTTTGGATAAAAAGTTGTTCTTAATAATTCGATGGGAAAATCTGCTCTCTAAAAAAAGATCCTTGGAATTGCACCAAAATTTTGCTTCGTTCTAGAGATATAATGATAAAACGAATGAAGATGGTTTAGAACCCATGTCTCCGATTCGAACCCTCTAATTTAATAGCACTTTCGGTTTTTTCTCTAAAATTAACCCATTAATAGATTCATGCAATAAAAGTCCATTCAATGTCGAGTTCCTTAAGAAATGACATAGTCAATAGACTACTAATCAAGGCTGGCTTAATACCTAAATGGAAAAAAGCTAGAATATTCGATTCAAAAAACTACACGAAAAATCCCTTTCTGCAGATGAGAATGCAGCTCAAAATTTCAAGGATGTTGTCATACCCAATTTACTGGAAAATATTCACTTGAAGACACTCATATATGAAAAAAATGTTAGGACCTTTGAGCACTTTTTATAATTTTGTTTGTATGAAATTCATAAAAAAAAACTACTAAAAGTGCCCATGTTAATGTTTTATTCAAACAAGCCTCAAATTGAAGAAACCTTTTTTTAATTTTACCCATTTTGAATTTTTTTTAATATCATGAAATGTATGGGCTTTTGAGTGCACTTATTTTTTTTTTATTGCATTGCTCATCTTTAAAAAATAAAGAAACTCTTTTTTATCAGGCATTTTCTGCAGAAAAGTGACCTCAAAGTCAAAACTTTGTTTCGGGAAGAAAATTTGCAACCCTAAACCTATAGAAGCTTAGCTTAAATACAATCTTAAAAGCTGTTATTTCTACAAAAAATTAAGTCTATCATCAGTATTGACAGAGATATCAAATTTAACATAGGTCAGGGTACACCAAACCTAACCTTTTTTAAATTGTCAAAAAATGGTGTCAAATTTGAGAAACGAGCCTTACTGTAAAACAATTTTTTTCTTAGAATATGACCAAGAATCACAACCCAAAGGATAATAAACGAAGTACGGGACACCCTGTATAAGAAAGTTTTTTCTTATATCCGAGGTTTTCGTATAAGAAAAACTCGGATATAAGCAAAAAAAAATTGGCATTCTCGGAGTTTCTTATATCCGTGTTATACTGTTTATAATACAATGCAGTGTCTTGCATCGAAGAGCGTTTTACTGATTGGCGATTGGAACGCAAGAACTAGCAATTCACAAACTACAATTGTTCAGAATGTATCGAATCCCGCCATCTCTTATGCTGACAGAAACTCAGCTGATGACATTCAAAATAAGAATGGTATAGATTTGCTTCACTTGCTTCAAATGTACGATTTCATCATTCTGAATGGCTGTACGCAAGGAGATAAGGCAGGACACTTCACTTTCATCGGAAGTCAAGGAAAATCCGTTATCGACTTTTGTGCCGTAAATAGTGACTGGATCGGACGGATCAATAAGTTTGAAGTGGAATGCAAAACCTTTTCGGATCACTTACCTATAGTTGTGGAATTCTCGTTTGAATCTTCTTCCACAGAAGTAAATCTTCGTCTACTTCCTCGTCTTTGTTGGAAAAACGAATATAAAGTTCATTATCAACGTAATTTGGATAATTTCTTTTTAAAAAGTGAGTTGACCACTGAATCCACAGAAGCACTTTCTACACAGCTCACAAATTATATGAGAAACTCAACATCAAACAAATTCACAAGTCAGAAAATCGTTTTCAAACAAAAGTGGTTTGACATTGACTGCCAGAAAGCACGGACAAGATCGTTTTCTCTTCTGAGAGCCTTGCGAACCTCAAACAATCATCATCTTAGGATTTGGTACATCGAAGCTAATTCTTATTACAAAAACCTGTGTCTTAAAAAGAAAATTGAGTATGAAAATCGACAAGCAATAGCATTGGGCCAAACTAGAAGCTCAAAAGATTTTTGGAAGATCGCGAGGGAGATCAATGGTATGAATTACAAAATCGGCGCAGGTGTATCTGCTGAAGATCTTTCTACTCATTTTAAGCTCCTTGTCTCCAACGATTCTAATTTAATGTTCTCATACGCTGAACCATTAACTGTGGATGAAACATTGGATGTAGATATCTCACTTCATGAAATACAAACAGTGATTTTAAATTCAAAAAATGGAAAAGCTCCAGGTGAAGATGGGATCCCATACGAGTTCTTTAAAAATGCAACACCAACATTCATTAGCGGTCTACAAGTTCTGTTCAACAAAGTTTTCTCTACTGCTGATATCCCCTCTTCATTTAAAAAGTCTGTGATTTTTCCTTTACACAAAAAAGGACCCTTAGATGTTGTGGAAAACTACAGAGGAATTTCTTTCATGAATGTCATAGCCAAAATATTTTGCGGTGTCCTTGTAGAGAGGTTAGAAAAATGGGTTGAACGGAAAAATATTCTATCCGAATTTCAAGCTGGCTTTAGAAAGAATTATTCAACCATCGATCAGATATTCACTCTCTCAGCTATAATCAAAGCATATCAAGCTCGGAACAAAAAAGTATATTCCTTTTTTGTAGACTTTAAAGCGGCCTTTGACCTAGTCAACAGAAATGCGCTCTTCTTTAAGCTCTCACAAATTGGAATATCTTCTAAATTCATAAAAGTGATCAAGGAAATGTACACCGATACAGAAGCGGCAGTCTGGGATGGCAACAACTATTCGCAATGGTTCGGTACAAATACTGGTGTAAAACAAGGCTGTCTTTTGAGTGCAATGTTGTTTTCGTTGTTTATAAACGACATAGTAGATGCTCTTCCTGGAGGAGTAAGAGTTGCTAACTCTACCATCAATGTATTGTTGTATGCAGATGACCTCGTCATACTCTCGGAATCACCAGAGCATATGCAATTAATGATCAACCGCTTATCAAGTTACTGCACAAAATGGGGTCTTACAATTAATACAGACAAATCGAAAATGATGGTCTTTGCACAGTCCACGAGAGTTCTCAATGAAAGACAATGGACATACGATGGGCATCCTCTCGAAACAACTAATGAGATCAAATACTTGGGAATTAAACTGAATTCTGCTTTAAATTTCAGCAAGCACTTAATCGAAAAAACCAAAAGTTCTCAAAGCTTGGTTAATCTATCATGGAAAAATGTGTTTGCAAACAAAAGAATAGTGTTGTCTGCAAAATATAAAATATTCGATGCAGTAGTGAAATCAACTCTCTGCTATGCTTCTCAGGTTTGGGGGGCATATGAGTACGAGGAAATAGAAAAGTTCCACAGGAATTTTATTAAAAAACTTTTCAATCTGCCACAAAATACGCCTAATTACGCTCTATACCTGGAAACTGGTCTACCAAAACTCCTGACAAATACTTTGAAGTCACAAGCCGATTTCAAATTCAAAATATGCAGTCAGTATGAAGAAGGTAGACTTACAAAAAAACTATTGCTATATGAGTTACGAAACAAGGACTGGTGGTACGCAAGATGGCAAACTATTGGTAACGCTTGTGGAGAAACACTACACATTGATGTAAACAACTTAAGTAACCTGAAATACCAACTTTACAGTATTATCCAGAAAAATGAAGACCTTGTTCGAGTTACATTTATCAAAAATGCCCGTGATTCTGAAAGCAGGTTGTTATATAGTCAACTTAATTTGAATCTTAACCAAAGAAACTACTTTCATGACTCACTTAGTTTTAACGAAATATCGCTGATATTCAAAACAAGGTGTGAGGTCCTCTTCTTAAATGGTACCCCTTTCAATGGATCCTTCAACCAATTCTGTACGCTCTGCAATCTGAGATCAAAAGAAGATTGCTTTCACTTTATAAGCATATGCCCAATATTCAGACCGCAACGGCTTATTTTCTTTGGAAAAAATACACTAACACTGCAGGAAACTATCTATCTTCTAAATGAGTGTAACTGGAAAACCCTAAGCAGCTTTTTAAAATCAGTTTACAAATATAGAATGTTGTTAATATCTGAATACGTTTAAATCTAAAATTTTTTGTTTATGTATTGAAAATTAAGTTAAAACAATATTAATTTATAAATTTGTCAACCCAGGCTGACGGCTTAGCCATAGCGCTTAAATTCATATTATGTTCTATCATTTTGTATTGAAATGTTAATAAATGAATAACTTACTTACTTACTTTACTTACTTACTGATTTGTGGATGCACCGTTTAAAAAACATAATTCGTTTTTTATTAATTTTTATATTATTTACTAGCTGTGCCCGTGACTTCATCCGCGCGTATTAGTGATTTTCAGCTTTGTATTTGCGAAATAAAAAGGTTTTGCGGGTTTGATACACGAGAGCGTGCCACATAGAGCTGCCATAGGATTTTTTTTTTTCTGAATGAACACCTGAAAGTTTCAACGTCTGAGCTTTATTTATATAATGACAAATCAGTGGGAATTAAAGGCAACGGGGAATCAAAACGTTTTCTCCTTTTGACGTTTGATAATTAAAACATTTATAGTGCCGCATCCCAGATGTGTAATTTGTAGCTGTGTACAATTCTGTACTCATTATTGGCACTGGAACACCAACTTGCTGCCACTCCTAATAATCCTAAGAAATTGAGAAACTCTATAGGGTATGATGTGACTTGCTCAGTGTCCATAATATTGTCTTCTGATAGATATTCGACAACATCCTCCAATATGTCACACATAATTTATTGGTTTATATGGTTAACTATCTCATTAGCCGGCGCCAAAATCGACCTTTCACACAACCATTCCCGATTGCACTGGGCGCTTCAGAAAGGAACTTAAGTTATATTACTCTTGTTAAAATTTATTTTTTATATCTTGTTATTTTTTTTTGCATTATACAAAGCGAAGATGTAGGTATATATGCATTATTTAGTATTTATTATTTATTTCCTTTTTTTGTCTTATTCATCAATATTGTTTAATGTTTAAAACTGTAACTGAACGGTGTAAATAATACTACTTTGTAGTTCAATGTCAATGTTTTTGCACCTTAAGGCTTCACTAACTAAAAGATTGTTAAATCTTAATGTGTAAGTAATCAATAAATATATATAAATAAATATAAATAAATAAATAAATCTTTATTTGAAGATCAAGATAGACATTTCTTCTCAGGCCAACTGTATTTTCGACAGTTTGACAGAAATCACCCCGCAGTGAAAGAACTTTTGTCGATCCAGCAGTTTCAAGGTTCCCGTTTAAGGTGTCGATCTCCTCGTTCCCGTTCACGGTCGATCCTGAAGCTATATAGGGATTTACTTACTAAGCCCATGTCCTTCCTGAGGTGTTAGGCTATCTCTGAATAAAATTCCATTTAAATCAGATCAGTGGTCTGGGCGGGAGATGGTAACATAGAAACACGAACAGACAGAGTTAATTAAGGATCTGTAATATTAGTAAGGATGTCCATCCTCAGGTTCTAGCCTGTCTCTGTAGCTAAATTCATACAAAAAGGTTCAATAGTATGGACGGTTAATGGTAACAAAGAGAAATAGACAATCAGATTTAATTTCGGACTTATAATATTAGTGAAGACTTCCGTTCCCGTAGGAATATGGGCATTAGTTAGGGATAGTGTAGCATTCTTACGGTGGAAGAATTTTCAAAATCGGTGCTGTAGCTACTAAGTTTCCGGTATACGTTCCCGTTCCCGTGGGAATTCAAGAATGAAATATAAAGCCTATGTCCGTCCTCAGGTTCTGGACTACCTCTGTACAAAATTTGATATCAATCAGTTAAGTAGTTTGGGCGGGAGACGGTTACATAGAAAGTCGGACAGACAGAGTTGCTTTCACATTTATAATATTAGTTAGGATTTATCAAAGGTTATGTCAACAGAGAACCATATTGGTAATGCTTGGCGACAGCTTCACCTAGTACCAGTACCATTTAGGAGTCTGACACTCAAGACTTCATAAATTTGGCTACTCAATGGCTTCGACTCCACCTGTTAGTGACACGATGTCAATCTGGTTGAAAACGGTATTTGATACGATAAGACCATGCAGTCCCTCGTTTGTCTTCAAAAAAAAGTCAGTTCAAATTTAAGCGCTTGGAAAAATATCCCTGAGTACTTGATGAAAACTAACATTACATCACTTTCCACTTTGAAAACATAATCACTGGCAATACTGCAAATCCTTCTTTGCATCACAATTTTATTAGACCTAGTTTGGTTCATAAATGGACCCCCCACCGCTAAATAACTATTCCTCCACTTGTGACACGAGTGGTGACGTGGCAGTGATATTTTAAGCCTTTTTTTGCTTGACTAGATGAAATATGGGCTCAATCGTTCAACAGAATATTTTCTGGACAGCTTTCAAAATGATGTTTCTACAATTCTCAAGACAGGTTGAGTTTGGCGAATATGAGTTAGTTTTCATGACAATATTCTTGTCGTGTGACTTGTTCTCATTCGTTTAGAAACGTAATCACCTTTCAAATCAAAGAAATAATTGAGCGTTTTCGTTTCAAACGAACCAACACGAGTCACACGATTACCCCCTCCCTCCCTCTCTCCTCTCAAATCACTCAAAAATGTCCTGTGAAACGGACAAAACAGAACTACAAGACCATTTTTACCGCTCATATAACTCGTGTTGGGTACACGTCCTAGTTTGACTGAAAGTGGTAAGGTTCGGGAAAGAATGGATATTTTTCCGGGCAGCTTCGCAAACCACATTTATCATAGAGTACAGCTCTCCAACGCTTCACGAATCTCGCAAAGGTCTATAACTCCAACCTCAGAAACAGTTCGATGCTGTTTCTGGAGTTCTATTTTGACTTATATAGAAATTGCTTCCATTCGTTCAGTGCTTCGCGTTGACATAATTATCCCACCAATCTTTTCAAAATTAGCCCATTATCCTTGTCGCAGCACCATGTGCAAAATGTTAGTCTGCTTGAATAGACATTGGATTCCGTATGCAACGTGTACGCCTTCTTCGGTTTTATGAAATATAGAAATCTGCCAGAAGCTCTTATAACAAAAAACACACACTACACGACTATGCCATTTGTTGCAATCTCAATCCATCCGCCCTATATGCTTACCGCACCACTGACTACACACATTGCACTCATAATCGGATGTTTCTGTTGCAAGAAACTCTCACACCCTCTTCAAAATCCAATAAATTATAATTACACTTCACGAACAACGAACAATGAACACGAACACCATTTCCATTAAAATTGTAGGTACGTTCCAACGAACATCGTATATACACTCTGCAAGCACGTTCGTTTTATGTTACCCAAATAATACCACTCCATTGTGCCCCAATCCTGCTCCACTTGTGGAAAACACCGCCAACAAAATAGCTCATTAAATTCAATTAACCCACTCTAAGTTATATACCCGGCCACTTTACTTGGCTTCCCAACTCCGATTGCAAGTCCAAGCCAACACCTCCTACAACCAAACACTGAGCCAATCTATACTAAAATAGTTCTTCTTTTTGTGCCCACACATCCTCCCCAATGTTTGCCCCCATCGGCATCGCCAAACTCACACACACACACACACACACACTCGACTAAAGAGGGAGAGAAAATGTCAGCAAGGCACTTACCCAGATATTTCCAAATGCGATTCTCGAACTGCGGACTCCATCGGTGTAGGCCATTAATGCTGATTCGTAAAACATCCGGCCGTTGGTCACTAACCAATTTGCCGAACGCTATTATTTCGGTTGGTAACAGCTTTAGGATATTACTGTCGAAGCACGCCACTGGTTCCAGGGTAGCGTTTAATTGTCTGTTAATGAAAAGGACATACAAATACATTTAATTTAATGTTTCTGCTTTTACTGTTTTATTATTTTGTTTTGTTGCCTCTCTGGTTTATTTTCGGATGCAAAATTAGATGGTGAACTTGTTTTAATATAGTTTCTTGGAGAGAGACTGAAGTGGGGATGGGGAAGTAATGAGCTGAGCCTTTTTAGTGTAGGTATAATGAGATAGACAACATCCAAAGGTTGTCAAAATGAAATTTCGTCAGTTTATGTACATGTTTTTAGGAGAACTTATTTTTTTATATATTTTTTCAGCTTTCTAACAACTTAGGGGAATTTGATGAAATTCCTCACTTTTATAGCTGATACATTTGAGTGCTAGTTTTTTTTTTTTTTTTTTTTGACATATACCATTATTCCTTTTTCGTCTTCTGCAAATGCAGAAGTCCTTAAACCTTCTAACTCACATATTAGATTGTTTCTTGTTCTTGACAATTGAAACAAGGTCTCAAAAACTACTTATGTCCTACGAGTAAGTGAGTGACAAGGAAGTTTGATCAATCAATGGCAGAATCAAGTTGAGCAAGGGGTTCCGTTGGTTTTAAAAAGTGGTAGGGAAACTACGGAGCAACAATTTACTTCACCAACTGAGAACAACTGATAAATTGACAGATACCGGTCTAGATTGAATTTGAATTGATTCTAAGACAGTGATCGATAATTTGATTTTTATTTACAATTTGTTCATCAGAGGACGGGAAAAACACAGAGATCGGATTTTTTTGGGAATTTGAATGAATTCAGGCTTAGCAGTATGACCCAGAGTACGTTTTTATTACCCGAATCAATAATGTAAAACAGATTAATGTAAAACTGTGATCAATCCGAGATCATGATACATAAATAAATAGGTAAGCAGTAGGCACAACAGCGCAGAGCCTTGACCCTCGAGGTAAAACGTATTTCTGCCTACCATGCGCTGTCAGGAATGGAAGGGACCTATAAGTTTTGTTGATTCCGAAGGTGAGGTGAAATCACTAGAACGGACTTCCTCGCGAGTGGCGATACTCGCCGAAACACATTTTGATGTTCAGTTGGGACTCGAACCACGAATCTACCACGTAATAGGCAGACGTGCTAACTATTATGCTACGGTCCCCAAGATTTTCGTTTGTAAAGCAATGGAGGAAGATGGAATAATCAAGAGTTTAATAAGACAGAGCCATACACCTATCATTTATTTGGCAAAATTGTTGTATAGAGACAAAGTTCATCAAGGGCCATGAATCAAAACCTGTGGAACTCGCTGAAGAGCAGTCACAGAAACTGAACTCTTAGCTTCAAAATAATCTGAAAGGAATTAGCTTAGCTTGTTTTGTTACTGAAGACTGAAGCAAAACATATTTTGGGATTCCCTTAGTACTGAAATATCGACTGAGATTATTTGACTGGCCGAAGTTTGAACAGAAGAGGTGATTAGAAGAAGTCGAATAGACATCTTGCGTGTCCAAGAAACAAAATGGCGATTAAGATGAACTCTGACCAGTGCCGAGATTTAGCTTATTTCATTTTTCCGAGAGTGAGTGAACTAAGTCACTTTCCATTGAAAATCGATTTAGCTTTAGGAATTCAGTGAATAAGTTAGTGCAATTGGCTGTCAGATTACTCACTTAGCATTTCAGCAGTGACTCTCACTCACTCACTGGAAAGTGAAATTAGCTAAATCTCGTCACAGATCTTCACAACCTCCTCTAGAATATTCGTATATAAGTCATTTTTCTTTGGCGAAGATCTGAACAAACCTGTTGGACAAAAGCAAACGTCCAACACGACTGCCATGGGGATGTGGGATACGGCAACAGGAACTCATCTGACGAGATATCCTAATTGATGGTAGTGGAATAGTGAAGCTCGAGCGGAAAAAAAAGTTTTAAGTGGCTTTTAGTTCACAACTAAAGCGTCCCTACAATAATCTAAATAAAAAGAGTCGACTTGAAAAGAAGAAGAGAAACTGCAAGAAAGAAGCGAAGAAGAAATGTGGGTGACGATGAAATTCCTTACTAATGGCGATAGTATTGTGTTGGCCAATTGATCGAACAGGTTCCTCAAGGGCAATATCCAGGAGCTCAACACAAAATGACGTAAATACTCGATATCACAGTAGAAGAAATTAGTGAAGCAGTAAAAACCTCCAAGCAAGGAAAGATGCTGTGTCATACGAGATGGGAGACGTAGCGTCGAGCTCAGACGATCCACGATTTTCATTTCTTATAGGTGGCAATAGTCTGACTCACCAATTCAAAGAAAGTTACCTTCTACCAATATGCATAAGATTGGGAGAGGAAAGATAAGATTCACACAAGGCTGATGTTTTTCACTTTGGAGATCATTGAACGGGTATCGAAAATTAATAGCCGCGAAAAAGTCAACAGCTGCTAAACGATACGGATCCGAAAAAACATTGTGATCCCATAGATAGTAGAAGATTAGCATGTTGTTCTGATAGATTTTGAAAAAGTATTCGATCGATTGGAACGAGATTGGCCGAATCAGTGGCCCTTAACAACGAAGAGTTACTTAAGTCTTCAGTTTTTTATAACGGTCCTCAGCTACCTGCTGAAGGATAAAGTAACCAGAACACAAAAATATACAAACTTCCCTTACTGACAATAATGCCGTCTTAGGCGAGGATCCTCCGAGCAAGAAGCGCTTGGTGAATGATAAGACGTTTAAGAAGTTAGTGAGTTCCGTATTAGTCGAAAAAGAACTAAGTACTGGTACTTGTGTTGCTCATTTTCTAGTGGAGACATTCCTATTCCAGACATTAATTGGAATGAAAATGTACTTCCCATATGTGAAAAGTTGAAATACATCTGGATCCAATGATCAATAAAGAAGCAACTTATGATGACGACATCAATAATCGAAGAGGGGTAGCATGGATGAAGTGGAGAAAAAATTCCGCCATCTTTTATACCGCGCTTTGTTGTCTAGTACTCATATACGGTTCACAATGATGGAATATGTACAAAAAGTATGAGAGTAAGCAGAAAGCAACTAAGTCAAGATGTTTCGAATGACAGCAGGTGTAGAAAAGTTAGATTGTGTTAGAGGTACATCGAAGAATTCATGCCAAATTTACCATTTCAATAAAAAAGAGATTGACCGGCTCAGTTAGCATTGTCATGCTCAAATTAGAGATTTAGAGAGCCCTGTAGAAAAAGCAATATCGTACAACATTCAGACGTTGTAGCGAAGAAAAAAAAAAAGAAAAACAGACCTTTATACTGTCTCTCCCACGACAAATTACAACCAGTTCTGTATTTTGTTGGTTTTGGTTTGGCCTTGAACAGGTTTGACCAGATGAGCTACACCAAGTTTTACTGGAAATTTCCAGTAAGATTTCCTTGGCTTTGTATTTGAAGGTGTTTTTATTTACAGCAGAAGGTGGTTTAGATGAGCCGTCTTTATGATTTTGTGTGCTGGAATGCAGTGGAGGATGACAGAGTATTGCTAGTTCGGTGGGTGACATAATAGTCTTTTGGACTTGTTTGGACTTTGTATGTTATGACTGGTGAGCTTAATGCTTTCAGTGCAGCTTGGCTCTTTTAGAAAATGAATATTTCCTCAGACAGTCATTTGAATGTTACGAGCATTGGGATCTTCGAAATCAGCTTTTAAACTTAACTCCTTCAGAAAAGTAATACGCTTGGGGTTTCACATGTCTTCTCCATTCCTCACAAGCTTCACAAGGTATGATTGATAGAAATGTGCTTGGCACCGAGCTCCCTGAACTCTGATGTTCGCTTAGTTTTAGATGGCAGTCAGGAAAACTACTGGCACACTTGGACCAATATTAGGCCCATTGTGATACCATATCGGAGAAAATTTTTCTATTACTTTTTTGGAAATAGATAGATAGATAGTTTCAGATCTTTTTCAAATCGTTCCTTAATTGTGTTTTCTAGTTTGAGTGCTTCGCGAGCTATAACTTTTTTCGCTATCAATTGATGCTTGCTGAATTATACTGGGCTCAAATATTAAAATGTGTAAAAAGAAAATGATGTTTGCCACTCTCAGAGAAATTCTTGAGTCCATCGCATTTCGCTTCACTAAATTCGCATGTGAACAGCTCACACAGGATGTGGATTTTCAATGACACCTGTTTGGACTTATTACGATAGAGTAAAATTTGGGGCATTTGTCACATACTAAATTGAATGCAAAATAAAGAGTCATTTTTTAATAGTTAACATTTTCAGGTTGGCTGCACTGAATGGTAATGGCATCCAAACGTCATCTGTCAAAATAAAAAGTTTTCAGTAAACTCCATGCCATTCCATCATGGAAAGACTTACAAACGAGCAACTATTGAAATTGTTGAAAATCATTACCAGATTTCGTGTGGGTCCTTTGATACGACCATGTTATGGTTGTCATAATCAACCTGGTTTATCAACAATTCGTCCTGTAATCACCAATTTTCGCACCATGTTCACTTTGTTGGACAATAAATTCATGACCCGAATGCGCACATTGCGTTCCTAAGAAAAGATTGCAGTCGTAGCGTCCAGTATTAGTGACGCTGCGTGAAATGTCAATTAGTTGCCGGTACCGTTGGTGATGTGTTACTCTAAGCCACATGGAAGATATTAAATATGGATTTGGGTTTCAAATCCAATAAAATTCAACCTCTGCAAGAATCTAAGTCAAATGACCTACCACAATGTTTAATTTTTGATGGATGGGTCTTAGAACACCTCCATGAAATCAGCTGATGTTCTATCGAAAAATTGTCTTCAATGATGAGGCCCAACGAACACATAAACAAACAAAACTATCGCATTTGAGTTGATAAACACCCACATTCTATACAACAATTACCGATGCATCCCAAAAAACGACAGTTTGGTGTGTTTTATCGGCTGTTGGCATCATCAGCCAATTTTTATTCAAATACCACGGTGCAAGAAACGTTACCGTCAACAACGATCGATATCAAGCCATGATTTGCCCCAGTTGTCTGAGTTGAGCTTGGTTGACATCAAGACGGTGCCACATGCCACACAGTTCAATTCAATTCAATTCAGTTTATTATAGCACAATTTTAAGATTTACATCTTGTTTATAATTTGCTTAAGAAAAGGAGTTTATAACAATGGTATTAAAAACAAAAATAATTTTACTTAGCTTAATTAAATAACAAACTAATAATTAATATAAAAACAAAAAAAAAAAATAACATTATAAAAAAAAAAATTTAAAAATAACATTATAAAAACAATTTTGAGTGATACATTTCAAAAAAAAGGAGGAAGAAGAGATAAAAAAAAGAGAAGAAAAGAAAGAAAAGGCAAGTAGCAGACCCTACAACGACAGAAAGAATTATATATAACAACATTACACTGAAGCTATGACAATGTTCTATAGTAGGAGTACACATTTTTTTTTAAAGTTTGAATGTTTTTTGTGTTCCGCACATTTCGTGGTAAGGAGTTCCACAGACATGAAGCATTAACAAAAAATTGGCGACCAGTGTTAAGGCAAGAAAAACGCGGAATTTTTATTTTTTTAAATCTAATAAATAGTCGCCATACCAGCATCAAATTTACTTATGAATTGGAGAATACATCAGATCATACATTACCCTTTCTGGATTTAAAAATAAAACGTCTTGGTAAGAAAATTCAATTTGACGTTTACCGAAAACCAACTACCACTGACAGATACATAACACACGATTCATATTGTTCGTATCAAAACAAAATAGCGTCATTTAATTCAATGATCTATCGCATGTGTCGGTTACCTCTGTCGTTAGCTGATTATAAACATGAATACGAGCATATTCTACACTTAGCTCAAGTCAACGGCTATAAAAAGTCTGTCATCGATCAATTGATTAAGAAGCATAGCCAAAGAATCTAGAAGAGGAATTGCTCTACTCTCTTCTCTCAAAACAAGCAAAACATCAACTCTGATCGTCGTGTCGCACTTTCGTTCGTGCCAAAAATCTGCAATCCACTTAAACACACTTTCAGCAAAGCTAACTTGACTATCGTGAATTCCAACAAAAACAAGCTCAGCTCTTCTCTTGGTACTTCCAAAGATGCCAAGCCAATGAACAAAAAGAGCGGAATTTATGAAATCAATTGTTCCACCTGTGGCAGTAAATACATCGGACAGACAAAGCGCGCCGTTGAGTGTCGTATAGCTGAACATCAGAGGTACATAAACAATAAAGACATCCAAAAAGCAGTTGCAGCTCATGCATTTGACTTGACCCACACAGAACCTCACCACTTGACACCTCTCCTCGACAACTACAAGCTCATAAAAAGTGTACCTGTTCCATCGAAATTAGACGCATATGAATCCATCTACATTAGCATTAACGAGAATTTGATGAACATAGAAGAAAGTCCAATAACCTCTAACTTATTTGCTCTTGCTAAATAATTTGTATGTGTTATATTTAACATGTAATAATCTCAATGTTACTCTCTGACTTTAAAAAAATTTTGTTATTGCTTTAATTGTATTACAACCATAAGCTTTTCAGTTGTTCACGCGTATTACGCTGATGATGGTAGGCCAATTGCCTTCCGAAATGCATTCGGTATTTAGAAAAAATAAACAGATGACAACTAAATTAAATTTCGTTTGTGTTTTTGTTTAATTTTTCTTCAATCATTTTTGCGGTCAATAAGGAAGAGACTTCTACAATTCTAACAGCGGAATAATCATTTGATTAGTTCTAATAGACGACGAGTGTAATATTTTTTCATGAAGGTAAGAAGGTTGACCTGTAACTATTATTTTAAAGAGCAAAGTTAAAGTTCTCGCTTTTAAGAGGTTTTCAAAAGACATTTCATAGATACGTTCAGTATAAGGCGAAATATGATCATATCTTCTTAAGTCGAAAACATATCGAACTACACAATTAAAGACTACATTAATTTTTCTTCGGTTGTAGCTGTCTAAACAGCCAAAGATCTCACATCCATGCATTTATATATTTATATATATATATATATAACATTTTCCTGATATTAGGAGGAGTGAATTTCCTAGAAGGCCAAAGCAAGCAAGCACCATAAGCTTTCCCAACGACTTGACTAATATGGTTGTTCCAATTTAATGTCCTGTTAAAACAAACACCAAGATTTTTTGCTGTTTCCACAAATTCTATTTGGACATTATTAAGTTCAATAGCAGGGAAGTAAGACACATCAAGCCGTGTTTTCGAAATGACCAAACATTTTGTTTTTTTAGGGTTGAGAGCTAAGCCACACCCAGTAGACCATTGATTAATGTTTTTTAGATCTTCATTAATCTTGGAAGTGCAGTCTTCAATGAGTCCGAGCGGACAGCTCCTGATTAGTTGAACATCATCAGCAAACATGTGGTACTTACAGTAACGTATAACACTAAGAAACTCGTTGACATATAAAGAAAAAAGGGTATGACCCAATATTGAGCCTTGGGGATTGCCTGAAGACAGAGGTAAAAACTTTGATAAGCATCCACTAAAAGAAACAGCTTGCTTCCTTTCGGTTGGATATGACGAAATGAGTTTAGTAGCAGAGAGAGAGAAGTTATACATTTATAACAGTTTTTGACACATAAGGTCATGACATTGAATAACTATATATAGAAGTGACACCGGAGAAAATCGCCACAAGGAGTTCTTATGTCGCTAGTGTCGTCGGAGTCTAGTTAATTCAGCTAGTTAATTCACCAACCTTTTTGCAAATTTAGTCCCAAAGGATATTTTTTATTATTGTTTATTATTGTTTCGTTGGTTACCGATGAGGTTGTAATTTGTATATTAATATAAAAAAAAGTTGTAATTGGGTACGGATAAGTTAAACAATTACTCTCCAGTATTAAAAAAAAAGAACCCACTCCGCTACTATGGCTCACACTCACGCATCATTTGATACTTACAATTCTTTCTGCATAAAACTTTCCTTAGAATAGTCAGTTTTTTGATTCTTTATTTCGTTTTCATTAGGGTTATGTGAAACTATGTACATAATTGTTAAATGGTGAAACAAAAATATTTTCATCTTCTACTGATTCCAGTTTTCTCCTCTTTATTTCAATGGATGTCTGCTCCATAAATTCTCTTCTTTCATTAGCTGAACTATTTGATTTAAAAAAAAGTTATTGATAACAAATAAGTACTCCGATTTAAGCTCCTGCGTCTGACTCAAGCACATTATTAGATACTTACACTTCTTTCAGTATACATCCTTCCTTGGAATCGACAGTGTTTTGATTTCTTATGTTGTTCTCTTTAAAATAACATTTAGGAACTGCACCGTGAAGCAATCGTAACCGCATACCGCCTGAGGCCAAATTTTTTTTTTTTTTTTCAAAATGATCGGCGCAAATATTAAACGTTGGCAAGGGTAGGTTCTCTTTCATTTATTTTAAGTTACAATTTCCCGAATTTAAAAGCCAAATATTGCGGCGTTTTGGGTCTTTTGGTAACTTAAAACGAGTAACTCCCGATCCATAACTATTTTTACAATATTTAAAATTACAAAACACAATTTTTCAACAAATTAATTATTCAAAGATTTGATTTTCAAAATTAGAGATTGTTGTCGCTTCTCAATACCATTTCCAGAAATAAATCCCTTAAGGGACATATTTTAAAACCTAAACTGCCAAATAACCCTTATTTCAAAATAGTTTGTGTATGAAATAAGCAAAGCAGAGACAAAAACATAAACAATAATAAATAGTCTGACTATTGCTAGGTAACAATCTTATTATGCCGAGTTTGAGAAAGTTGTTTCATTCGGGTGTCAGCTTCTATATATAGTTATTCAATGGTCATGATTAATTGTATCAAAAGCTTTCGATTAGTCTAGTATGTAGAGTCAAAAAGGTTACATGATTATCATCCAGGACATTCCGGGTATGTTCAATGACATCAATGAGGGCAGTTGTCGCACTATGGCCTTGCTTATAACCTGATTGCCTAGGTGCCAATATATTATTAAATGTTAAAAAATTGTTCAACTGCCTTTGCATGATTTTTTCAAGGACTTTAGAAAGGAAAGGAAGTATTGATGTCGGGTGGAATTCGGAATTGGAGCTATTTTTAGGAATGGGTATTACTTTGGAGAATTTCCAATGTGAAGGAAAAGTACTTTTTGTTAAGATTGTGTTGTAGGTGTGTGTTATGTATGGAAGGGTTATAGGCAATGTTGCTTTAAGGAATGCAGGATGAAGGTTGTTTAGACCGGTTGCATTGCTTCTCAACAGTAAAAAACATTCAAGTACTTCTTCAGCTGTAACCCCTTTAAACCCAAATAAAGAGCGATTCGGTTCTATATTTGGAGTTTCACCATAAAAAACAATCGATGGTAAGGAGACTCGCGGAATTGAGGAAATAAAACTATTGTTGATTTCGTCACAGTCAACATGCTCTAAGTCATTTAGCTTTTCATGTTTTCCAGCAATTTCCGATAGGTTTTTCCACAGTTAACGTCCACTTAGAGACGTTCTAAGACGATTTTGGCACCACGTCACTTTCGCTGTACGAATAAGTTTGACGGATAAATTACGGAGACGACGATATTCGACCAAGTCCTCAGGTAATCTGAAACGTTTTTATCGTTTGTATACGAAATTCCTAAGTTCTATTTTTTCACGTATTTCACTATTGAACCATGGACACTCACCATATTTTACACGCAAAAAATAAATTTTCAAAAATTCTACTTCAATTGCCTTGAATAAAATCAACATGTTCGTCTACCGTTTCCAAGAAGTAAACTCTTGTCCAATAAACTTGTCTCAAGTCAAATTAGAGTCTTGGACTTTCAATGTTTTTGAAATCACGAAACTGAAATGTTCTTATTGGTCGTTGGAGAATAAAGTCAAACGAAAGGTGTGTAAGATTGTGTTTTGAGAATCCCGAAGCTTGAAGTTGGTTAAAATGAAGTACCTTGTTAAGGTCGCTAACAAAAAACTCGTCCAAGAGCGTACTAGTATTTTGCGAAAAATGAGTTGGGAGAGAGGTATTCACTGCAAAATGCTGTCATCACTCAAAATATCACTGTTGAAATCTCCACAAAGAATAATTTCTTCAAAACAAAAAGAGTTATCATCAAGAAATTCCATAAGTGAGGACCAATCTACATATCTGTTAGGCCTATAAATAACACCCAGAAGTAAGTGACCATTCGTGTTCATAATGTCTAGACAGAGATTTTCAATTGGAGAGCCTGGGGGTGAAATAAATTTAGTTTTAAATTTGATAGAGTCAGTTCGTGAAACAATTGACATAAGGACGAATCTAGCGAGCAGTTTATCTCTCGAAATGGCCGCGTGAGTTGGCTGCCAAGATTATGCAATTCAATCGCCTCTCGATTATTTCTTGTGCTGTCATGGAAAGTCGTTAGACAATGTGGACAAGCCGAACACGATTGAGGCTTTGCAGGATACCATAACACGAGTAATTCTTTGTGAATTAAGCCCAAAATCCTCGAAAAAGTCCCGCAAAATAAGTTCTTCTGAATGAACCATTTGAAGTTATCTTAAAAACATAAATGGCAATAGCAAATTTATCGATTGAAAAAAAAAGTTTTGAGTATATGATGCAAATTCGGGTGTCTTATTCGATTAAGAAAAACTACGCTTTAAAAGACACCTTACGCATAAAGTCACCTTATGATAACCGAACTAACCACAGCTTTGGCTTTTCTGATTCTATTTCTTTCCCCACTATCAATACGAAATCAGCTAAGAAAGTCCTCCCTAATGAAGAGGACATCTTTTATGGTTCTGTTTTTCGTGCAGGAGTCCCATAGTAGCACGAGTAAGAGGGATTTTTTCTTGGCCTTGACTTTTACAATAATTTCGACTTCCGGTTCCCTCTTCCTGTTTATTCGGTGCGATCGTAAAAAAGTTTTTTTTCTTCCGTTTATACAATTTTCTCCATTGCTATTAATAAATAATTTCTCTTCCTGCGTAACAAATTCTACGACAAAGCCAAAACACCCTACTTTCGAACGGTCTATAAAAAAAAAGATGAAGCAGAAGCTCAACAAAACAAAGTGATTGAGGTTTCTGCTAAGGATACTTCCTTCATGTTTGTTATATTGTTTCTTTTTGGTGAAGTAAGTAGTTGCTCACAATAATGTGCCATGTGAAGATTTATTGATAAATTGAATCCTTCATCCCTTAGTTGGCATAAAATACACACACCGGAGAGCCGATAACGACACGGATCGAGATCCAATAGAGAAGACAAATGGTTTGGATATCATTGTGCGTATAACTCTCCTTTCGTTCTTTAAGAGGATATTCAATTTTCTGTTGGTAAGACTCCATATTTGAGTGTGTGTTTATGTGCTTTTGGGATTTCGATTGAAAACCGAACCTAAACAACCAACCTCCATCTTCACTCTCTTGGGTTGGCAAAAAAAAAAAAAAAAGCAAAACAAAACGAAAATGAATCCTTTTTATGTGCGAAATTTCACAAAAGAGAAAGGATTTGCGAGTGTATATATTAGAAATAAATAGAGAGGGTTTGTTTTGGTGTGTTATTGTGCTGAGGATACGACTGATGCCGGTGCTGGTGCTGATGCTTTTAGCTTTGAAAATGAGTTTTCGAATCAAATTTACAATTCGGAGACTCAATATCGTAATTAGGACGGAATTGATAAATTAATGGGATGGAATATTTATGATAGTGTGAAAATGGAATGGCAATGAGGTTACTTGTGGGGATAAAAGGATAAAACGGAATACGAAATGAAGAAGGATTTACAACAAGCGTTCGAAGAAATGGGAGCCTATTAAATAAGTTTTGAAGAATTTTTGGAGGCTTATAAATTTGAAATTTATCAAGGATTTCTTTTTATCGGTTCGGGTGGGAGTTGCAGGCTCAGCCCTTTTTTTTTTTTTTTTTTTGTTATTGTTGAATTTCAAAAGAAGCAGTCGAATAAGTAATTCAGGGATGATTGTGTTTTGACACCTGAGTCGTTTACCTGCGTGATAAGTTTCAGTTTGTCACGAAAGAAGGAAACAATGTTATGAATGCTAAAGTACAGTTGGGACCTGGAAACCGTCTGTTAAAAGTATATATGTACTATATAGGAACGAAAGTTTAGACGTCAGGATTGAATAGGCTACAACATAGCTACGTGGCTCGATGTCTCAACAACATCACGATGCAATGTTTAATTTTAATGTTGCAAACAAAATGATGTAAGGCAGGTTGGGTCATACCTCCAGTTTTCGAAAAATTTAGCGACTTCAAAGATTGGATGATCCATAAAAAATATTTGCCTTTGACTCAAATTCATACTGTTAGTTTGTTAACAAAACTCAAATACTTGTGTGTCCGGTAGCAATTTTTATCACGCAGAGTAATGCAAAGGAATTGCAGTTTCCCTTACTTTATTTCTTCAACTAGCGCAACAGACAGAGGTGAAAATGTTTTTCGATGGGAATCGCCTTTAGCGAAGAACTGGTAGGTCTTCCATTAGTAGGTTCCTTGCCATGAAAAGCACTTTCTCGACAAGCCGTTTGAAACTGACAGAAAAGGTCCCCTCAATTCCCTCACAAGGCATGATTGTGAGAAATGCGCTAGCTCCTGGGTCTCCTCGCTCTGTTGCGCCACTCTATGTTAATATGTACCTTTGTACAACAAAGCTCGAGACCTAACGGACGTCTTGGTCCTGCAATTTTACGCCGATTCCGGTTGCCTTTGGTAGAAAGCGCTTTTGTGGAAATGCTATTACTCTCAGAAGGTTCGCCAATTCCTTGCAAAAGGTGACACTCGTAAAACAACCATTAGATGTATTTGGGAGTTGTGCCTCAACCTCCCATGTAACAAGCAGACACGCTAGCCCTTAACCACTTTGCCAAATGTAGTACGAATGTAATACGCAAGATTGAAGTTTAAGTGAGAATCCAATTTTAAAGATTTCTGAAAACGAGCAATTTGAGAAAAGAATCAGCACATCATACCGAATATTAGCCGTAATTTTTTGCAAAAGTGAAGAAGAACAGAGAGTATTGGCACCTGCTAGAGTGTAGGAGAGGCGACGCAAAGTATTTCAAAGTCGTTCGTTATGCATTTCCTTTAATGTAATTAATGACATTTGGGTTGTGTTATAACCAATTATTTACTTACCTACTTACTTAGGTGGGCATTACAGTTGAATATCGATATTAAACTCTCAGGTTTTATTTTAAGATCTGCCGTAATGTAAAAATCTGGTCGATTGTAAACTTTTTTGGTCTAAAACAGCATTGATAATGACCTATAAAATTGTTAACTTGGGGTCTCAGACGTTCACATATTACAGCAGACAAAATCTCATATGCGACTTGAAGATCAATTGCAAAAGCCTCCCTTTTTAGAAATCGGGCATATTATTTTGAGGTTCACATAAATTGGAAATGCATTCTTATAGTGTATGCTCTTTTCTAACTGATCAGCAGCTGGCTTGAAATGCTCGTCATCAAGGTCATCTGCACCTGGAGTCTTATTTGATTTAAGTTTGCATATGGCAAGCTTAAATTTTTTAGGTCAGGAGAACGGCATTCTTGATTACTGCCAAAGTTGAATGGGGCATTCTGCCTGACAGCGCAGTTTTAGTGTCTTCATAAGCAGTCTGCAGAAGTGATCTTTCCAGATCCTCAGTAGTGACTGCGACTCTACAACTATGTTTCTCTGCTGGTCTTTAGGGGCTTGAATTCGGGGTTTGCCAACCTGGCTAAATCCTTATAACTTTCGGTAAGACTTCCGAATTTCATTCCTGTCATGGCACCAATCAATTTCCTAAAACGAGCGTTTCTCATGCTGCTTCTTTTTCTTTGTGACAATTTGGTGCTCCTTCCTTCTTTTCTCTTTGTAAATCTCGTTATACTGACCGTATGCAGCCCTCGTTCGTTTTTGCATCAGCATTTGTCGTGCTTTTTGTTCGGCTGTATCTACCTGCCTGCATTCTTCATCGAACCACGGGTCTCGTTTTGGGGGCTGATTAAAACCCAGAACCTATTATGGCTTCTTGGCATTGCTGCCACTGGTCTTTAATGCATGCTGCTGGTGGCATAGGATTCAAGGATAATCGAAGGGACACGAGATTGTAGCTTTCCGACTTCATATCTCTTCACAGTGTTAGTTCGTGCAGATCGTGAACAAGATATCCTCATTCGTACAAGGTATAGTGGTCCGAGTCAAAGTTGGCCCTTCGAAATGTTCGGACATCTAACACACTGGAAGAGTGCCTTGCGTCGATCGCAACATGATCAATTTGGTTGACGGTTGAATGATCTGGGGATCGCCATAATTTTGAGACGCGGGAAGCGTGTACTTCTTACAACAAGATTTAGCCCCACAGCAAAATCGGTTAGCCTCAGTCCGTTTTCGTAGGTTTTGTCATGGAGGCTATGCTTACCGATTGTATTTCCAAAGATGTCCTCCCTCCCTAGCTTTGCGTTAAAATCGTCAAGAACGATTTTCACGTCGTGTTTAGGGCACTGCTCATACGTTTCTCGTAGAAACTTACTTACTTACTTACTTAGGTGGGCATTACAGTTCGGGGTGAACCTGGGCCTCAACCAACATCCTTCTATATCGACTTCGATTTCGGGCGAGCTCTCTCCAGTTTCGCACTCCAAGTCGGTTGAGTTCTTCATCCACTTGATTGCTCCACCTAAGACGAGGTCTTCCCCTTCCGCGATTTCCCTGCAATGTGCTTTCAACACCCGACGAGCCGGAGCGTTTGAGTCCATCCGCTCAACATGGCCCAACCATCGTAGCCTCGCGATGCGTGCTCTTCTAGCTATACCAAAGTCGTGGTACAGCTCATACAGCTCGTTAGTGTAACTACTTCTCCACGCGTTGTCTTCGCATACAAGACGCATGCAAGATCACTTGGAGAATTTTTCTTTCGAAACGACCAAGGGACGAGGGTTTCCTCATCTGATTTCGATAAGGTCTATGCTTCCGCGCGGTAAAGCAGGACTGGGATGATTAAGGTCTTATATAAGGTCACCTTGGATTTTCTAGAGAGAGTTTTGTTTCTCAATTGCCTTCTTAACCAAAAGAAGCAACGGTTGGCAAGAGTTATTCTCCGTTTGATCTCTGCACTGATGTTGTTGTCCGTGTCTACAGCGGATCCTAGGTAGACGAAGTCCTGTACTACCTCGAAGTTATGTCTGTCTATTGTGACGTTTTGTCCAATTCTTCGATGTTCTGTGTCCTTATTTGATGACAACATATACTTTGTTTTGCCCCCATTAACCATCAAACCCATTTTTGTCGCTTCTGTTTCAATACTCGCAAAAGCACCTATGACATCACGCTTTTTCTTCCCATTACGTCAATATCGTCTGCATAGGCGAGTAATTGTACAGACTTTTGAAAGATTGTTCCTCTGGTGTTGACGTTTGAGTTTCTTACAATCTGTTCAAGTATGATGTTGAAGAAATCGCATGACAGTTTATCGCCTTGCCTAAAACCTTTTTCGACATTAAAGGTCTCGGTGAGTTCTTTACCGACCTTGACGGAGCAGCGTGAATTCTCCAAAGTCATCATGCATAGTCGTACGAGTTTTGCAGGGATGCCGAAATTAGACATGGCTCTGTACAGCTCGTCTCTGTAGATACTGTCATACGCGGCCATGAAATCGATAAAGAGATGGTGAATATCGATATAATGTTCTCGGGTTTTTTCCAAGATCTGCCGTAATGTGAAAATTTGGTCTATTGTGGACTTCTCCGGTCTAAAACCACATTGATAAGGACCTATCAAGTTGTTGACGTGGGGTTTCAGACGTTCACATATTACAGCAGACAAGATCTTATAAGCGACGTTAAGGAGGCTTATCCCTCTATAATTGGCGCAATTGTGAGGGTCTCCTTTCTTTAGGATCGGGCATACGATACTGAGGTTCCATTCATCGGGCATGCTTTCTTCCGACCATATCATGCAGATCAGCTGGTGCATGCTCCTTTCCAACTGATCTCCAGCTGCCTTGAAAAGTTCGGCATCAAGGCCATCTGCACCTGCAGTCTTATTTGATTTAAGTTTGCATATAGCAAGCTTAACTTCTTCTAGGTCGGGAGGACGGCATTCTTGATCATCGTCCAAGCTGAATGGGGCAATCTGCCTGACAGCGGAATTTGTGTCCTCATCGCCGTTAAGCAGTCTGCAGAAATGATCTTTCCAGATCCTCAGTAGCGACTGTGACTCTATAACTATGTTTCCCTGCTGGTCTTTACAGGCTTGAGTTCGGGGCTTGCCACCCTGGCAGGATTTTCTTACCTTAAAACGGAAGTAGAAACAGAAAACTTCCGAATCCCATTCCTGTCTGGCACCTCTCTATTTCCTCAAACGAACGCTTCTCGTAGAAACAGTCTTTGGAATATTGTCGTCTTTCTCTTCTTTGGGGGCGTGGGCGCATAAAAGGCTAATGTAGACGAATTCAGCCCTAATGCGGATGGTCATTTTACGCTTATTAACTGGATTTTGACTAATCACCTTAGCCCTGAATCTTTCTCTAACAACAAATCCAAATAAGCGCTGTTTCTTTGTCTGTAACAGTCGCAGTTTTTTAATCTCTTTATGCCCGGTCCACTCCATCGCACTTCTTGGATGGCGGTTATGTCTGCTTTGCAGCAGTCCAGGGCGTCCGCTAATTCTCCAGCTGCACGTAGTCCGTTAAGAGATCTTATGTTCCACGTGCAGATCCGGAGGTCATTGTCCCTTCTTTGTTTGATTGGGTCGTCAACTTTGAAACCATAATCGTTATCCGAAGCAGTTTGTTGTTTTGGAACAAGGTCTTTTTTACGTAGTTCGGTAGTTAACCCTACGCACCACCCCTAACCTGGAGGGCGAGTTTCTTTTGAATCCCTTCGGATATAAAGGGCTGGAATATCTAGTGTCAATACCCTGCTGCAGGGGTGTGAGTGCTGCCGTTGGCTCACCAGGAGCTCATCCACCACCATCTCTACTTCAATACCCTGTCCTAGTATTGAAAGACTCCGAAAGACCTTTAAACCAAATATGTTGGAGTAGCTCCTTCAGGAGTTTCTGCTTTTTTGACTGCTGAAGTCCACCGTTAATTTTGTCATTCGAATTCATTCGCTGGGACTTTTCCGAAAAGCTCTGGTATACCACTGAGATTCGGGCAGTCAGTCATTTACTCGCAGAGCATTATAGTGTTGACTACATTTCTTTTCTTCTGCGTACCTTTTTCAACACTCGCACTTACTAGTTAAGCAGGTCAGCTCCGGACGAAGCACCCCAGTGTCCAATAGTTACCGCTTGGAGGTATAGTAAGCACAGTTGACGTGTATTATAAGTTGCAACACCTTGGCGCCGCTAAGTTGACACCAGTCAGAGCCTTCCCGAATACTACACGCCTATCCAAATCCGTTTTATCAATGAAAAAAAAAGGTTCTATATAATACGTAATACAACAAATGTATTTTATTTTATTTTCTATGCAGTAGAATCTTTGTTAAGTTTCTCTTATTTTTTTATACTTAATGTTGTCTGACTTTGGCAAAATAAACTAAACTAAACTAAACTAAACATAAAGCCATGCATTTTGCTCCGATCGACTTGACACTTTGACACAATTTAAACCCCCCCTCCACCCCTTTCATTAAGCGCTGCTTTTTGCTTTCGCTGCAGATCACACCTCTGAATATCCAGCTAATCCTCGTTATGAAGCCTGTAGCCATTTGGATAGCTAAGACCTCGGTTTGAAAGACGGAAGCCTATGCGCCAATGAGGCTCGCGGTCGTATGTCATCACAATGGCACTAGTTCCAGATCGATCATCGTCTTTGTTCACATCCCTAAAGATCTGAAAACAATAATTTCCTGGTTAAGATTCTGACCGAAGGAAAGTTGATCTCTTGTTTTAGATGCAGTTAAAGCCTTGAGATCTTAATATAAGACAGTTTATCTTTTATACGTAAAGTGTTATCCGGATTGCTAAGGACGGGCCAGTACAACCCATAGATACATATTGTTCCTTGTAATATAGTGAATGAACCAATAACCTATTTACGTGATAATTTCTTCCTCCAAATAGCTTTTGAAATAGATTCTATGGCTTTTAAAACTTGCTGGGAAGAAGCACATTTTCATGGATATTAAAGTTTGGAATGGGAATGCCGGGATCAGGAAAAAGGGCAGCACAGGTATTGCGTATTTTTCTGCACTAAGGTATACTACTGTTTCTACTTCCGTTTTAAAAGTCAGCTTGTACGAAGATTGCTAGTTGCTGGTATGTATGTACTTAGGATCCTTATTTGCCAGTGCTATTTCAGTTGCTTGGTGTTCTGTACTAAATTACTGAGAGAATTAGTACAGAACGCCTGTCAAAGACTGTACCAAAAATCACAGGACTCTAAACGATTCTTTGGTGTACATCTGCTGTGACAAAGGATCATGAGCCTTAGTAACTCCATGCATCTTGCACATTATGTGTTTAGTGCATTCAATTTTTGTTTTGGTTGCATCCAAACTCTTCCATGGTGACATTTCACGTCAGTTACAAACACTTCTGTTTGTTCCTATGTGTCATAACCCGGTTCAGATATCTTCATCCAATTCAGCAAAATTGTACCACCACAAGTTTATCTGCCGAAATTTCAAGGCTCACAACTTCAATATAGACACACAAGTTGTAAGTCATCCGAAGTAAAGAAAAAAAAACTGTATTTTCTGCAAACCTCAAGTGCTTTCCGGCAGAACAATGTTGTTATCAATATTTGCCAAACACGTCCCTCTCATTTCTTACGAACGAGCCTACCCATCTCCTCGAAAACATTAAGACATCCCATCCATACATCCCCCTTGTAATGCTATCGCAAACTCCATTCCATCACTGATGCGATTCCCTGCTCTATTCAAAACCATCGAGGTGTGATATGCCCCCCAGGGAATGGATGCGTGTATGAGAATACCATCCAAATCCAAGTGGGGGTGTTGTTGGTTAGTCGGTCGGTTTGGTGGATGTCTTGCTGGTTCTTCCCATGCTTGGCATAAACCAGCCAGCTGTCAAGTTCTTCTTCTGCTTCTTCTTCGTCTTGGTGGTGGAATTAATTTAATTGGCTTTACACAGCACAAACTGTATAACTGTATGCCTGCTCTGCATGACGAAATATACACTACTTCTCAGCCTGGTGTGTGGATGTGTTCAGTGTTTTTTGTTTGCAACAAGAAGCCTTAGACAGGGGATTAAAACGTGCATGCTCATGCTCAGCCCAGCCCTTCTGTTGTATTTTATGAGATTAACTATGGGCACTACTGGCTGCTATATCAAATGAATCAAAGTGAGTCTTCAATTACAATCCAAAAAGCTGACTCACTGAATCCTTAGGTTTCGTGAAGTGAATACAATGACTTTGAATTGTAAAATAACGACAACGACGAAGAAGACGACGACGATAGACGCCGGCCTGCTTTTCTCTGGTATTGTCACATAAATCAAAAACAACTGTCAAATTTCACAATGCGGTCCCAAAAAATTAATTTGAATATCCCTACATCCTGTCAAAAGAAATGTCTATGTGCATAACAAAGCTCGATTCTGCAAAAGGGGGAACACCGGGAACAAATACCCCAAAGAAAAGAACGATTCTTCCTTTGGGGCAGGGATGTTTATGATTGGAAATTTTCCGCTCGATAAGATAATTTATCAATTTATTTCCATTAAGGCTTTGAGTGAATTTTGCCGTCTGTATGTCGTTTTTCGCTCTTTTTGCTGATGATGCGTACACAACGCGCTGAAAAAAAAAAAAATGAGCAAAACAAGAAATCAGTCAGGAGCAACACAATGGCCGCCTTTTACACCAGCACCACTCCGGCTCCAGGCGCCGCGCCGCGACTGCTGCACTTGACTCTAACAGTGGTGTATCCTTTCAGCATTGAGCGCGGGTGATGTGCGAAGTCAGCCACCCTGTCTCCTGTGCCATCATCAAAATCGAACACAAGCTTGGCAATTGTGTTTTGATTCAAAGGGATACATGGATGTGGATTGTGTGTATACACAACAACAACATGCAATCAGGCCCCCATGGCGGCGCGGCGTGTGCTAATGGATTTGTGAAACAAATTACCGCTAAATGTGAGCGAGAAACACCAGTGAATGGAACAATTTCCGTGTACAGCTGAATTTGATGAAATTGATGAAATTTTGCTGATGTCGACGAGTATGTGGATGTGGGGCGCTGGCTGTGCTGTTTTATGTAACAATACTTAACGCAACGATACATTGAACTGGAAATTAATGACGTTTTATGTGAAGTATGGATTAAGAGTGAATGGAAATCCAATTGCAGGTCTTTTTCGTGTGCGAAATCAATAAATTATTGGATCAGCAACACAAAATGAAAAGGGAGGGGAGAGAGGGCAGATGGGCTTATTAAAATGAATTGTTTTGCCAGACGGCTTAAATTTGGTGGCAAACAGAAGGATTTGTTGGCCCATTACACCTTTGATTTAGCACGGAGGGGATGCTGATACTGAGCGTTACAGAAGCTGTTTGGGGGGAATTTTCGAAATTAGATATTATTAGTGGATACGTGTGGTTAGAAGATATCAGTTGTTATGAGGCTAAACCGTTCAAATGAGAGACAATTCAATTGACTAAGCGAGCACGCTTCACATCAACCTCACTTAGGGGCTAAGTCATCTTGCTTGGAAATGAATTTGTGTCCTATTCGCAGTTTGTTAACTACTAAATGGTATGCCCTACTAGTTTGAAGCAGAGAAGTGGGAGAGCCTGCGAGATCACGATAATCGTTTAGTTAAAATAAGTTGAAAAGACGGAGGAAGAAGTAGGCTATTAAACGGCACAACAAGCAATTTGGCTACATCAGCCATATCATTGTTTTTGATCCTTTAGCTTTTGAGGAAATAGCTTTCTGAAAACTGGAAAGTCTGCCCCTATTGCTGCAACATTCGGTTAATTGTGGAAAATTTTTCATTACATTAATAAATAGGGTGGCGCAAAAGACCGGAGAGCCCAGGGTTCTAACGCATTTCTCACGACTATGTCATGTTGAGGAATGTAGGGGTCCTACAATTTTCTGAGTATTCCGAACGGGTAAATGAGGAAGCGCTTTTTAAAGTAATGAATTTACTATCCGAGGACTTTCTTATTCCTCGCCAGAGGCGAAACCCGTGGAAAAACATCTCTGCTTCTGTTGGGGTTCAAACCATGAGCCTCTAGAGTAACAAGCAGATATGATATCCATAACGCCACGGTCGAGATCCAATGGCAACGCCTTCTACATTTAGTTGGGCGGCTAATATTTGGGAAACATCAGATTGATGTCTACAGCGCAGTGTTCGGACGTCTGCAACTCATAGTTAACGTCAATTGAGCTTATGACCGATATTGAAGGTGAGCCATTCCAAAACGGCAAGTTTTTTTCGGTATTTCTTTTGATATTTCTGAACTTTAGACTAACTCATGGAAAGATACACAACCAAGCAACACGTTAAAGTTATTCAGGCTCATTATAAAAATGCGTTCAAATCAAAATGCATATTGTGTACTTCGTGATTTTTTTGGCCAATTTAATCGTTTAAATGTGCGCACACCGCACAATCGGAAATGTCATGCAAAAATTTGACCAAAACGAGCTTGTAGGAGATTTAATTACACCAGTGCATGCGACGCACTCCATTTCAGACAAAAATTAGACGAAATGAGTACTTAATATCATAAGTAATAACACACATTCTAGAAAATGAATTAAGAAATCACTAGATTTTTATTTATTATTGAATCACAAATACTAACAAATATATCCTCCGCAAATTTCTTTTTAAGAGATTGTATGATAATGATAATAATTATTTACTTCACTTATTATATTAAAAATTCGATGCGCAGAATATTAGTAATTCGAGACGACAAAGTGACTACCAGGACTTCTACGAATCCAATGATGCACTTTGCTCAAAACATAGATTAAAACAACATTTTTTATAATTGTGTATTTTCGTCTGGATTTTCATATTGAAGACTGCAGTTTTCAATCCAAAAACTGTTAAAATTAAATCATCATACTAACAGCCACGATTGTCAATATGACAACCGCAAAGTTATGATAATCATATTGGCAACCGAAGTTGTTAATACGGAAACTTTTAAGCAGACTGTTTTTTTTTTAGATTTACCGTTTTGTTTCGCAACAACAACTGCAAACCAGTGATCATCATGTTCACACATAGTTATCACATTGAAAATAACGATTATCATACTGACAATTGCAAATTGACAACCGAAATTGATGAGAAAAAAGGTTTTCAAATTGATTATTTTATTCATCGATATGACAATCAATATTTTTTTCAGTGTTCTTCTGTGTTAATAGGACGGCATTCTTGATCATCGTCCAGCTGATTGGGTCAATCTGTCTGACAGCGGAATTTGTTTCCTCATCGCCGTTAAGCAGTCTGCAAAAGTGGTCTTTCCAGATCCTCAGTAGCGACTGTGTCTCTACAACTATGTTCCCCTGCTGGTCTTTACATTCTTGTGTTCGGAGTTTGGCATCCTGGCAGGATCCTTTTACCTTTTGGTAAAACTTCCGAATCTCGTTCCTGCCATGGCACCTCTCAAACGAGCGCTTCTCATGTCATTTGTTATAAATCAGTTCCTGGACGACCTCAATAAGTCGGACCTTGACTATCAAGGCTACGCTGATGACCTGGTCATCTCTATTCATGGCAATCGTGAAGCACAAGTTACAAACCGAATGCAAAGTGCGCTGAACAAAGTCAATGACTAGTGCAGTAGCTACAGGTCAATCCCACCAAAACAGTCAGCAGTCCCTTTACTGACTATCGATCTCCAAACACTATACATAAATAGTGATCAAATTTATTTCTCCAAAGAGGTCAAATACCTAGGGGTAGCCGCCTGGATAACAAACTCAATTGGAAACCACATCTAGACAAAACCATATCAAAAGCCACTAATGCTTTTTGGGGCTTCTTCTAGACTCTTTGGTAAAAAATTGAGACTTAAGCCAAAAATGTTCTACTAGACATACTTCACTATTATCACAACCATCATAACCTATGCTTTGCCTGCCTATCTGGTGGTAAGAACCAAAACAAGTTTAAGCCTGCAAAGCTTTGCAAAAGCTACAAAGATAAGCGCATGAAGGTATCACAGGTGCAACGCGCCCAGCTCGACTTCAGCACTAAAAAGTTTATTAAATTTCAATCCGCGGCGTACTAAGCAAACAAAAACCTTCATCTCATAAACAACTTCAATCAAGAAAACTTACAGAGATATATGAGCATTCTGCAGGTGCTTCCAATACTGGTATAGCCTGTAACTCACTCTTCGAACTTTATGCCTACACCCATATGTTACACCATCCCTTCAAAATAATCTTTCATAACCCCTCAGCATGGAAGAGCCCTGTAATCCCTACAAGTAATTTCCAATACATTTGCTGCACTCAACTCAAATGCTAACAACGGTGCATGGATTTTGAGTCCCAACTTGAAATCATCTATATCCGTTGGTAGCATATTAACTATTTTTCAAGTAAAGGTAATAGCTATGGAATTCTGTGTTAGGAAATGCATTACAAGGATCTTCCGAAGATCACGGAATCTAATTTGCTCTGACAGTCAGGCAGCCTTTAAATTCTCCATCAAAATCGAATCCAAACTAGTCTGGAACTGGCTGACCTGGACATGAAGGTGTACAAGGTAACGAAGATGCTGACTGCCTAGCTAGATTTGGCTCTCAATCTCAATTCTAAGGTCCGGAACCCTAATGTTGTCTCCCAATCAGTAGCATTAAACGCGAACTGGTTACTTGGGAAAGGGAGAATATGAACCACCTAGATCAACTTATTGAGAGCAACTCTAATGGCCACCGCCACAGTGTCGTAGCGTGTCATTTCATGGCCCCATTTTGTCGCCTCCATTCAATACTTAATTAAAATGAATTTCGGTATTTTTTACTGAAGCTAAAAAGGAATCAATGGTTTCACAAATGGATCCAACGGGCCATAAGAAAATCAGAATAACTTTATCAAACTCCATATTTACTGCCAATTCTTGTTCAATCGACAATATAGCAAATTTCTATTTTCTAGTGGAGCTCATAGTGGATACGAAATAGTTTTTGATTAGCTTCACATTTGAAAAACTTTTTTCACACCAGCGACACTATTTGCCAAATTAAAACAAATACGAATAAAGATTAATATTTCGAACCGAAATTCCCAGATTCAGTTTTTGAATGAAGTGAAGGTTGTCCTTTACCCATTCTACCTTCCTCTGATTCTGAACTGGCAACAAACTGCTAGAGTTCCTTCCGCTTCATTTGAAACACCTCCTTGCCGAAGTCTTCTAATATGTACATGGGAAAGACCACACTCGTACTTGATGACCAAAAGTTTCGCTGGCGTCAAAACTACGAATTATTTCTTGATATTGGTGGAATCGAGTAGCAATTTCCTGAACAATCTCGTCAAATGATGCGAACACTTCTCGACTGAGTTACTGCTGGTGAACCGGAACCGTCTGTATCTAGGTTCTACCATAGGTGTTCTTACGGGACACTGTCTAGTAGGGAGACACGCCAAAAGACTTGGTGTGTTTTCCAATGATTTCTGCAGAAGCTGCATGGACGAGGAGGAGGAAGAAACCGTTCAACACCTTCTTTGCTCACGCCCTGCACTACTTCATAGGAGGAAAACTCATATCGGTGAATTCTTCATCGATGATACTAGCGACTTAGCTAACATAGACCCTAAAAGTCTTTCAAAATACATTAAAAGTTGCACGTGGTTCGACTAGCAGGTGATTAACCGGCTAGTCCCGTAATGGAAGATTAATAAGTGATCAACTCGCTCAACTTGCTGATCTCTGTGTTATCACAATGGGCCCTTGCGGCCTAAGTGTGTCAGGCAATGTACTCATTGACTGACAGCCACTTCCACCTAACCTAACCTTCTTCTGGTGAGACAAAGCAGCATCTGTGTATTCACCGCCATGCATGAGTTTTTCCGTGTTTTGAGTTCGATTCCTTATTGTTGGCAGAGAGCCTTAGAAAAGTCGATTGTGGCTTAGAAGAAACGGTCTCTGCCCTCGCCTAGGGGAGGTTTTAAAGCGCAGAGTTTCTGAGCACAATTATTCACACTCAGTGCTCGTTGCTGCAGGTAAATCTGTGCTCATCTATTTGAGGTAGCACTGAAACCCCAAAAGTCAAGAAATGTGAGGAAGTTAAAATACTGACCCGATCTTCTATCGGAAGTTTGAGAAAAGTCATTCAAATCTTCCAGTAGCTAATATTCAAACATTTACACAGAAAATTGAGTTTGTATTGATAACAACTACGCCACAATATTTTCATTTCATTTCATTTCATTTTATTTATTCATTTCAATTAACCTTAAGATTGGGGTCTTATTTTGGCTTAAAATTAACAATATATAATTATAATAAATTGTTCAATTCATATATATATATATATATATAAATTAATATATGATAGGAAAAATTTACATCAAGAGAGAGCAACGTTAGAGTTAAGTTACAACTAATAAAACTAATAAAAGTAAGTTAAACTAATCAACAAAAATCGAGTGAAAACGTAAGGCAATGTCTGGGTTTCGTAAATGGGAGGTCGTAGAGGCTATAAATTCGGTTAAAATTCGATAAATTTTTGATTTCGACGGGCAAGGCATTCCAGATTTTAGCAGCTAAAACAAAAAAGGATCTTCGTGTTTGCAGTGTAAAAGTTTAAATAATATTTAAGTTTAGAGTACGACGCGATAGTGAAAACTTCAGCTTATCAAATAAATAGATTGGCATCTTTGAACAAATTAAACTAAAAATGTATTTGCAAATTTGTAGAACGAAGTACGACATGAGTGGCATATTAAAGATACAGTTAGACAAGTGGGATATATGGTCATATTTTCTAAGAGCGTATATAAAACGGACACAAGAATTGAAACCAACATTCAGTTTTTGTTTACTTATTGAGTCCATCCCAGCAAAAAGAGGTAAACCATATGTTATAAGTGGAGCTATTATGGATTTTACTAGCATTAGCTTAGTTTGTTGAGGTACAAAGTTAGAAATCCTCCACAGGCGCCTTAGGCAAAAATAAATTGAACCGATAATTTTATTGATATGATTATTCCAAGTCAGAGTTTTATTGAAAATAATTCCCAAGTTCCTCACAGTTGGCTTGTAAGGAATAAAATGATTGTTTAAAAAGACTTTGGGAAAGTAAGACTCGTCTAAACTCTTTTTATAAATAATAATTGATTAAGATTTACTCGGGTTAGGTTATTTTCAACGGACAACTGATATAAGCTATTCATATCTTCATTCAGATTATGTACCCCATCTTCCAGCAGCTCTGAAAGTGTAAGTAAATTTGAAGATCATCTGCATATAGGTGGCAGGAACTAAATTTTATTACATCGACAATATCATTAATGAACATGCTGAAAAGAATGGGGCCTAACAAGGATGCTTGCGGGATTCCACAAAGAACTTGAGCAGGTTGAGATACTGTTGCACCTGTGACGACTGTTTGTAAACGATTGCCTAAAAAACTTTTTATCAAATGAATGGAAGACGAGGAAAAATCGTATTTATATTTTAACTTACTGATGAGAATATTGTGATCAAGAGATCCAAAGGCATTAGAAAAGTCTAATAAACTTAAGATTGTGACTTTATCCTCGTCAATAGACACCCTGATATCATCAGATACCTTTAGAACTGTGGAAACGCAACTATGGTTTTTCCGAAAACCCGACTGAAATGGAGATAACAAATTGTAAGACTCGATGTAATTCCTAATTTGGTTGAGCATTGACTTTTCTAATCCCTTGGAGAGGAAAGGTAGAATACTGATTGGTCTGTAATTTGTTAACTCCTGTTCACAACCTTTTTTTCGAATGGGTATAACTTTTGCAAGCTTCCAAGAATTTGGAAATATTGATTTTGTAAGACAGTCATTATAAATGTTACTAATGTATGGCAAAAGCACTGGTAAAAGAAGGCGAATAAATTTTGGAGATATTTCATCAAGAGCCAAAGCGTCTGATTTAATTGAGTATAAGGCGAAAGTGCAATCTGCTAAAGAAACAGTATTGAAATAAAAAGAACCTTCATAATTTTGAAATTCTCGGGAAAGGTGCAGGTGTAGGTGTAAAAGATTTATTAAGCTTGTTCGCAAAATCGATATCAGCATATTGAACTTGATTGGCCGTTTTAGTAGCACCTAACTTTTTTAAATTGTTCCAAATTATTTTAGTTGAGTTATTGGTTACGTCTAAGAGATTGGAATAGATGCGTTTTTTAGCATCCCTAATTGCTTTGACTAGAGTGTTTCTACAGGCTTTATACCTGTCCCAATCAGTTACTGACCGTGAACGTTTGAAGATGTTATACAGAAAGTTGCGCTCACAAAGAAGATTAGCGATATGAGTTGACATCCAAGGACAATCATTGTACTTAAGTTTTTTCTTTACTGGAATATATTTGTCATATAAATATTTGATGATATTATTCAGAAAATCAACTTTAAAATTAACTGATGGAGAAGATTGAAGGGGAAGCAAGTTCATACTTAAGAACTCATTAAACATATCGTTTGTGTTGACGTTTTTGAAATCGCGATAAAAAATAAAGTCGTTATTTTGAATTGGATGGAGTTCAACATCGTATATTAGAAAGGTTAGGTCATGATCTGCCACACCAGTTATTTGATTAAAAAACAGCACTTTTGTTAGGTTCGAAACAGCAAACAGATCAAGACAAGTCGCACCATGAGTGGTTATGCGTGTAGCGGAAAATAGCTGACAATGTTGATACTGTTTGAATCAAAAATATTTTGTAAGTTTATGGAAGCACTAGTTGTATTGGACATGTCCACGTTCAGATCCCCACACAAGATGATGTTTTCGTAAATCGGACTGTACTTAGATAAAAAAATTTCAAAAACATCAAAAGGGAACCTACCAGGGTGTCTATATGTACAATTAATTAACACTTTCTCATTTGGTAGGTTTAGTTCGACAAGAATACATTGAATATCGTCAAGATTAAGAAAGTCCAAACACCTAGCTAACAAACCGGTACGAACATAAACTACCACACCACATGCACGCCCACTACCATCCAATCTAAAAATTCGATAGCCATCAATTGAGATCATGTTATCACTTATACTTGCATTTAACCATGTTTCAGAGCAACAGATAATATCTATTGACTTAGGAGACAGACTAATTTTTAATTCATCAATTTTTGATAATAGGCTACATACGTTTACATGACATATTTTCAATCCAACCGACCGCGAAGATAAAATGTTAAGCATTGTTTTCGATAGATCCGTTTTAGTTGTGTAACTGCTAGAGGAAAGTGAATTATTTGCCTTGTTAATCATAGAGAAGATTAAAATAAAATTCAGATGCCTTCAAAATCACCATCCACGAAGAGACTAAGCAATACGTTTCCTTAAAGTGAAAACAAAAATATATTTTCATTTCATTCAATAACCAAAATCATATAAAAGAAAAAATGATATGTACAGTGTAGGTATAATAATGGTGATAATGGATAACTGAAAAATAATTAGTTTAAGAAGTTTGTAAATAATAAACGTAAAAGAAGTGTAAGGTTAAGAGTTGTTATTGCTGAGCGCTGTTGTTTTTTTCAATAGAATTCGCAGAGACCGACGCTGATAGCAATTGTAGATTATTAAGCTTTTCCATAGATGTAATTTTGATAAAACTGTCTGTTGCTTTGATTTTGACGGAGATGATTCCATTGAAAGAGTGAACGGAGTGTAAAATGTTGTTGTGTTTGAGTTTCATTGCAGCTTTCCTGATAGCGATTGCTTTAGGTGATAAGCATTCGAATGCACCAATGGCTCTCTGAGAAACGAAGCCAAGTTTGTCCAGAGTGATGGCACCAGCAGCGAAAAAAAAGTGGAGGAACTTGACTCTTTCGTATGGGAAAGAAAGTTTAACCAGCACAGGTGGTGTATGTTGATTGGGAAGAGCCCTTTTGCTTGAGATTGCGCTCGTCTCGGGCAATTTGATTTTTTTAAGGTTAGGTTTCAGCCGAAATATATGAAATGGAAGCACCTCACATTTAATGAGTGAACAAATTTTGAGAAAAAAGTCTTTGAGGTTTTCGTTTGGTGTTTCAGGGATTCCGGTTAAGATTAAATCACTTTTTCGCATTTCATTTTCTAGATAATTAACTTTCTCGTTCAACTCTTTTAGGCAGTTCAAATGAGCATTCTTGGAGACTTTGTTTTCCATCTCAACTTTAAGTTCACTTATTTCAGATTGCATGTCTTTCATAAAAGTGTCTACTTTAGTCGATAAATTTGTGACTTTATCACTGATTTTTGATTTTGTGTCAATCACTTCTTTTTTGAGACCAATTAATTGGCTATGCAGTGACATTTCAAGCTTGGTTAAACTTTTAGCCAGATCTTCAATTGATGTAGACATAATTTGCAGAAAATGTAACTTAAGTTAACAAAAATTTATGAGAGGAATCACTTGAATTTATTTAGAATTAGTTTAAAAATGTTTTTGATTGATTTATTTGCAGTTTTGATAATTTAATAATGAAATTTGACGGAGCTTAAAAATTGCACGTGTTCTACTCGTTTGACATTTGACAATATTCAGCTTCTTAAATGCGACGGAAGATGCTGGATCGATCGTGCTGTCCCAGATAGACACGATGTTGGGACTCTTGCAGACAGCTTCGCCTTTGTCAGGTGTTCCATCAGAAGAGGGTATTATGTAGCTAGAAGGCGTACTAGCTCCAGAAAGTTCCCGCAATAGGCACTATCAATTCCTCCAATATCTTCATGACGTCTTCTGAAGGCCAAATATATTATTAATATTTAGCAACCGGTGCAGTACATCGCTCCATTTTTTCTCCTCACCTTAGAAAACTTCTTGATGTCTATGATCGATGGTTACTTTCAGGTTGAGAAAATTTCAATTCCTTTCATTTCAAGATGCTCTGCTTATGCTTATGGTGCAGACTGATTCTTGGACTTGTAGAATCTTTCTTCAGATGCGAAGTTTCAGCCAAATTCCCAAACAGCTTGAAACAGAAACAATACAAGGATTGCTTCCATCCATGTTCGGAGAACCTCCTCGCCTTCAGTTAACTAGTGGAAATCACCCGAGAGCGCTCTACCCGCTTCATTGGCAACATTTTGCTGCCCTCATAATTTGCCGTGGTATGCCGCCCGGGGCGGTTCGCCCCCTCTGCCCCACGAACGCTACGCCACTGCACCGCCATTCAAAATAATTCATCGACTTATCTTAAGGACGTATGAAAGAAATTCTTGATATGAGCAAACGTGACGCAACGTTACTTACGGACTTCTTCACTGCTCACTGCTCTCTCATCATCATATAGAAACATGGGCATCAATCTCTGTTTCGAAGACATAGACACAGCTGAAAACTGCCATAGCCAGATCCAGGCTAAGACTATTCCAAAAAGGTTTCACTAGTCCCCTTGACATAAGAAACACCTCTTCTTCCAACATTCTTATGTTCTTACACGACCCCAACTTCGAATGAATCACTTTACATTTTTCGTGTTTTGGCCTAAGAGAACAGCACAAAAGGTCTTTCACGTCGGCTTGCTAGTAAAAGTGCTCGAACTTGGCAATATCTAGTTATAAAAAAAAATAAAATAAAATGTTGGGTAATTGTCGGATTGTCCCGCATTTACTAAATAAAATAAAATGAATTGGATCGAATGGTTATCAAATCCAGTGACTTAAGGACTTGGTTCAGCACACATTGAGTCTTCGTGGTTCTACCTTACCTCCACAAGTTCAATATCAACATTAAAAAGAACACGAACGAGAAAAGGATTAACATTTTTAAAAGCCCACATCAATGTCCACCACAAATTCCGAACAACTCACACTCGTTCCTTAAGAATGTTGTCTACCCGAACCACAAGCAACACATTGCTACAATAATTTCAAATCCATATAAAGAGCCAGCCACAAGTTCTGCTAACTCATCTCAAGTTGAGTGTTTTATTGGAAAAGTCTATTTTATTTCTCCTTAAAAAAATAATTTATTGCTTCCATTCTTTGAATAATGACACCTCCATCTGACAGGCATATAAATAAAAATATCGAAAGTAACTCACATTACCGCCATTGCGCAGCATAAAAATCCTAATGAACACAACTTTGTCTTATCATCAAACCTGCCAAAAGTGCTATCTTGCTGCTTTGCTCAGTAGCAAATGCAAAAAACACAAGCAAATCAACTCCCTTAGGTAGTAAAACATAGAAACAAGAACAAAAAAAAAAAAGACATAACTTATTACAACTTTCAGCATAAAAACTTCCCAAAAAGACAAAGAGAACCAAAAAAAAGAGAGATGAATAAATGACGGTAGAGCTTCGTATATCCATAATAATGAACTGCCCTGCCGCCTCATGTCATGTCATCAAACTTCATCCGGAATCCAATATTTTACTGACAATAAACGAAACCCATAACAGATGCCATCATTTTTATACGGCCATATTTGTTGGATCTTTGACGACATCATAATCAATTTCTCACCCTAAAAACCCCACACACATACCCCCATGCTCCGCTTCTAATAAAAATGCCCAAACACCTGTAGAACGCATTATGCCATAGCTTAGTTCGTAGATTACTGACATCCGAAATAACAAAAGCAAACACACATTATATAAATATTCTCCTACAATGCCTCTGCCTTGACATCTATGTAAAAACACAAAACCAAGAGATATCTCCGTTGCTGCTGTGCTAGCCACGCAACTTGTCATCGAACAAACCACACATCAGACTACACCACCCACCCCTAACCATAGTCAATTTCCACGCAGGAATTCAATTTGTGTGTTAGAAACCGACAATAAGGATGAGGGGGTAGAAATTTGCATTTTCGTCCTTGCTCAGCAAAAAATTTGCATACGCATACACCATGTCACCCAGCTCACCAGCATCACCAGCACCACCGCACCATCCATCGCTAGTGCCAGGGAAATGAGAAAATTGAACTTCAGTATAACATTTCACCCGAACTCTATCATCGGAATGAACACCCTCCCAACTTTAAGAACCAAAGGTGCTAGAAGACGATGAAGGGTGCGGTAGCCATTGCTGATAGCTGCTGGGTGATTCAATAAAAAGGAAAATAGATCATAATATGCGCTCATCCCTATTTGGTTGTGATTGGATTTTTTTTGTCGTTGTTGTTGTTGTTTCCTTTTTGTTGACCAAACAGATTTTTGTGTTTGAAAAACCTCAAATTTTCACAATTTCCAAGTCAGCAGCAAGCAGTGTTGTGCTGTGTTCTTGTTATGGCTGTTTACTTCAATTGGTGGTGTTGGTGTACCCTCAGCGATAAAGCGGGTCTCTTCAGCAATATTGACAATTTAACTGTCATCCAACCGAGCGTAAGAAAAAAGTAATTCCTTCCATTTCGTTGGGTTTGAATAGTTCGTTCGTTTGGTGGTTGTGTCGACGTAGTAAATTTTTGCCTGTGTGAAGTAAGCTGTCGATAAAAATAATAGAAGCCATCAGGATCTCACAAAACTAACTTCAGTTACTCGATGGATGTTCCGAAAAAAAGAAGAAAAGATAAATGGACCACAGTTAAGTTGAACTCGACTGGCATGCTTATACAATCTGACTAGCAAGATTTTTTCACAGTTGATAACAAAGAAACACAGTTGAAAGTAGAAAGTAGGAAGGAGTTGCAGTTGTATGATTTGTAAATTTCAAGACGATAGTTTGGCATTCAGTGGTGCATTGTAAAAATGAGCATTTTATGTCAAGTTTTGGTGAAAAGCATTTAATTGTAAACTTGTTTTTTTTTTCTTTTTCATGCGAAACTGAAATACATAATGTCGTGACACTGCTAAGAGTGTCACAAGCTCTTTAAATGCCAGTGAAAACCAGTTCAATGTATCATCCAGAGAAGCAGCTGAGTACCTACTGAAATGATGATTTTTTTTTTTAAACTGACATTCGAATGACATAACACTACGAAAAAATATCTCATTCACTTTATATGTCAGTGAAATTAGTCAAGTACTTTACTTACTTACTTAGGTGGGCATCACAGTTCGGGGTGAACCTGGGCCTCAACCAACATCCTTCTATAACGACTTCGATTTCGGGCGAGCTCTCCAGTTTCGCACTCCAAGTCGGTTGAGGTCTTCATCCACTTGATTGCGCCACCTAAGACGAGGTCTTCCCCTTTTGCGATTTCCCTGCAATGTGCTTTCCCGACCCGACCCGACGAGCCGGAGCGTTTGGGTCCATCATGGCCCAACCATCGTAGCCTCGCGATGCGTACTCTTCTGGGTATACCCTTGTCGCGGTACAGCTCGTTGTTGTATCTTCTTCTCCACACATTGCCTTTGCATACGCGACCAAAGATCATTCAGAGAATTTTTTTTTCGAAACGACCAAGAGTTTCCTCATCCGCTTTCGAAAGGGTCCATGCTTCCGCGCCGTAAAGCAGGACTGGGATGATTAAGGTCTTATATAAGGTTACCTTGGTTTTTCTGGAAAGGGTTTTGTTTCTCAATTGCCTTCTTAACCCAAAGGAGCAACGGTTGGCAAGAGTTATTTTCCGTTTGATCTCCGCACTGATGTTGTTGTCCGTGTCTACAGCGGATCCAAGATAGAGGAAGTCCTGCACTACCTCGAAGTTATGTCTGTCTATTGTGACGTTTTGCCCAATTCGTCGATGTTCTGTGTTCTTGTTTGATGACAACATATACTTCGTTTTGCCCTCATTAACCATCAAACCCATTTTTGCCGCTTCTGTTTCGATACTCGCAAAAGCACCTATGACATCACGCTTTTTTCTTCCCATTACGTCAATATCGTCTGCGTAGGCGAGTAATTGTACAGACTTTTGAAAGATTGTTCCTCTGGTGTTGACGTTTGAGTTTCTTATAATCTGTTCAAGTATGATGTTGAAGAAATCGCATGACATTTTATCGCCTTGCCTAAAACCTTTTTCGACATCAAAGGTCTCGGTGAGTTCTTTACCGACCTTGACGGAGCAGCGTGAATTCTCCAAGGTCATCCTGCATAGTCGTACGAGTTTTGCAGGGATGCCGAAACTAGACGTGGCTCTGTACAGCTCGTCTCTGCAGATACTGTCATACGCGGCCTTGAAATCGATAAAAAGATGGTGAATATCGATATTACGTTCTCGGGTTTTTTCCAAGATCTGCCGTAATGTGAAAATTTGGTCTACTGTGGACTTCTCTGGTCTAAAACCACATTGATAAGGACCTATCAAGTTGTTGACGTGGGGTTTCAGACGTTCACATATTACAGCAGACAAAATCTTAGAAGCGACGTTAAGGAGGCTTATCCCTCTATAATTGGCGCGATTGTGAGGTTCTCCTTTCTTTAGGATCGGGCATACGATACTGAGGTTCCATTCATCGGGCATGCTTTCTTCCGACCATATCATGCAGATCAGCTGGTGCATGCTCCTTTCCAACTGGTCTCCAGCTGCCTTGAAAAGTTCGGCATCAAGGCCATCTGCACCTGCAGTCTTATTTGATTTAAGTTTGCAACTTTAACAACAACTTCTTCTAGGTCGGGAGGACGGCATTCTTGATCATCGTCCAGGCTGAATGTGGCAATCTGCCTGACAGCGGAATTTGTGTCCTCATCGCCGTTAAGCAGTCTGCAGAAATGATCTTTCCAGATCCTCAGTAGCGACTGTGACTCTATAACTAGGTTTCGCTGCTGGTCTTTACAGGCTTGAGTTCTGGCTTTGCCACTCTGACAAGATCTTTTTACCTTTTGGTAAAACTTCCGAATCTCATTCCTGTCATGGCACCTCTCTATTTCCTCAAACGAGCGCTTCTTATGCTGCTTCTTTTTCTTTTTGAGAAGTCGGTGTTCTTCCCTTCTTCTCTCCATGTAAATCTCGTTATACTGATCGTAAGCAGCCCTCGTTCGTGTTTGCATAAGCATTTGTCGTGCTCTTTGCTTGGCTGCATTTGCCTGCCTGCATTCTTCATCGAACCATGGGTTTCGTTTTGTGGCCGAGTGAAACCCAGAACCTCAGAGGCAGCGGTACGCATTGCTGCCACTGGTCTTCAATGCTTAATGCTGGCGGCATGGGATTCAAGGATAATTGAAGGGACACTCGATTGGAAAAGGCATTGGCAATCTCTTGCGATTGTAGCTTTCCGACGTCATATCTCTTCACAGCGTTAGTTCGTGCTGGTCGTGAACAAGATGTCAAGTGTGCCATGCGAAATAGTGCATTTTAGACTGATTCCCAATTCTATTGAAAACTTAAGTTTTTTTTTTAATGTGACATTGAAATTCGAATGTCATGACACTACGAAAAAATTCGCAACCAATTTCAATAAGTCTATTGTGTCATCCAGAGCAGTAATTGAGTACTTATTCATATGATTCCATACTTTATGGAAAACCATTTATGTTTGTTTTTATTTGACACTTAAATTCGAATAATATGGCACTACGGAAAACCACTTTAAATGTCTGTAAAAGTAAGTACAATGTGCAATGTGCATACATTACAGTAGCAGCTAAGCACCTATTGGAATGATTCCTAGCTTTAATTTTAACCAGTTAATTGTCTTAATGTGACAATGAAATTCAAATGTCATGACACTAAGAACCAAATCACAACCACTTTCAATGTTAATGAATATAAGACCAGCGTGCCATTCAGAGTAGCAGCTGAGTACATTTTGGAATGATTCTCAACTTAATAGTAAACCTATATTTTTTTTTTTTAAGTGACACTGAAAATCAAATGTCATGACACTACGAAAATTATCCCAATCAATACCACGTTAGTTAGTTAACCTATCTTTTGTTTAAATGTAACACTTGGAGTTCCAAAGGCCAACAGCGTGCACAAAGAACTGTTGCTTTGAGTTTTCGTATTAAAAAGTAGGGACGATGAGAATATTACTTCTTCGAAGTAGCGGAAAATTAAGCTTTTCGAAAAGATGTCCAGGAGATTTGGTATGAAGAAGTTTAAGAAGAAATATTAAAGTTTGGTAATCCATTTACTTATTAAAATCACTACCTGCCTGTACCGAAACATGATCAAAACGACATAGTCCATAAACAAAACGAACAATATTGTTAAATTCAACTTGTAGCTTGCGTTTGTCAGCATTATCAGGACAACAAAAAATGGGTCTACCATAAAAAGGGTTGGTAGGACAAGTGTTTTGGCTATAGTCGTTTTTGTGGAGACAGGAAGACAACTTCTAGATATGTATAAAACCAGCAGAGCAGCATAAACACGACCAACAGCGCTTGCTAAATGATTGTCCCACGATAATGTTTGATTGAAAACAACACCAAGATATTTAACTGTTCTAACGTAGCTTAAAATGTTTCCTTCAAGTTCAATACCTTGCGGAGATGACAAGCTAAGAGTCATGGACATCATCTGCATGCATATGCATTTTGCAGTGCTTGAGTGTAGAAGGAATATCGTTGTTGAATAGCGTAAACAAAACCGGACCTAGTATCGATCCTTGGGGCACACCATTAGAGGTAGAGAGAAATTCGGACAGCCTTGAGTTCGCATAAACAGCTTGAGTTCTGTGGCTTACATATTGTTCAATGATAGATAAGGTGGAGTTTTTAAAGAAGAAAAATGTTTTGAGCTTATTCAGAAATATCTCATGCGAAACAGTATCGAACGGGTTAGAGAAATCCAGTAAGGCCAGAGTTGTGACATGATTTTTATCAATTTGCTGCCGTATGTCGTCTATTATTATTTTAAGAAGCGCAGTTGGGCAACTGTGATTTCGTCTGAAATCAGATTGCATGGGTGAAATTAATTGATGATTGTCCAAAACCTCTTAGATCTGTCGGCTAACAATTTTTTCGAATGCTTTTGAGATGAAAGGAAGTACGGAAATTGATCGGTATTCCTTGTTCTGCGCTTGCAACTTCTTAAGAATTGGATTTTTTTTTAGTTTGGGATAACAAGACTTTGTAAAAATGGTATTTAAAGTAGGTATGTGTCAAGAAAGGAGCTATAAGAGGAAGGGTTATACAAACTTTGGAAGCATAATTATTGTCTAATACAATAGCTTCCAATTTAATATCTTTTACGGTTTTAAATACCTCAACTTCAAAAACTCTTTCAAGCTGAACACTTCTGTCAAAGTTTCTTTCAATCCCAGCATTAACAGTGATGTTAGGCATGTAACTTACGAACTTTTTTTTGTTTCTTCGTGATACCAACAGATTGATGTTTTGCCAAAGTTTTTGGATGACACATTTTTGAATTTCGAAGAAAAGAAATTCCGCTCAGAACTTTTTGTTACTGCATTTCTGAATATTTTATACTGCAGTAGCTATTGAGGTAGTCTGAATCTCTTCCAACGTCTATAAGCTGTGTTTCTTTTCTCAATAAGTTTATCGATATAGCGTTAGAGTACCATCCTAAGTCGGGGTTTTTGACACGAATAATTTTAATAGGTACAAATTATCAAACAGGTTATTTATGGTTTTAGTGAAGAATTGCACTTGTTCGTCAATATCTAAGAGATGATAGATATTTTCTAGGTTAGATCTATAAATATTCGTTATTAGCGACTGCATATCAATGTTATTGAAATTTCCAAATGAAATATTTTCGGTTGTTTAATCAACCGACAAATGGGCAAGTCCGGGTTTATTTACCAAGAACACATCAAGCAAGTTGAAGCTGGGAGATAAAATATGCGTTGGCTGATAACTGTTACCAGGAAAAGGTTAAGAGGTAAAAGGTTATCATTGAAATTTTTTATCCTACTATTTTCATTATTTAAAAGATTATTGTTTAAATCTCCTGCAATCAAAATATAGTGTTTAACCGGTCCTCAAGAAAGAAAACACTCTGGACTTGGAAGAAATCTCACCTTTTCAAAAAAGGTTTTAGGCAAGGTGATGCACTATCATGCGACTTCTTCAACATCGTTCTTGGAAGAATAGTGCAAACTCTCACCTCTCACGTCAACACAAGAGGCACAATCTTTCAAAGATTCGTCCAATTACTCGGATATGCCGACGATATTGACGTAATTGGAAGAACGCAGCGTGATGTCAATGGCGCGGTTATGAGCATTGAGACTGAAGCGAAGAAGATGGGTTTAGTGGTCAATGAGGTCAAGACCAAGTATATGCTGTCATCAAGATAGGACACCCAACACCGACGTCTTGGACAGAACGTCACAATAGACAGCTATAACTTTGAGGTAGTAAAGGACTCTGTCTACCTAGGCGCCGCTATTAATTCAGACAACGACACCAGCGCTGAAATCAAACGAAGAATAACTCTTGCCAATCGCTGTTTCTTTGGACTAAGAAGGCAATTGAGTTGTAAAGTCCTCTCTCGAGCAACTTAAGTGCCCCTGTATAAGACACTTATCATCCCTGATCTTGTTATAAGGCGCAGAGGCGCCAAAAGTAGATGAGAACGCTTTAGGATGCTTTCAGAGAAAAATTCTTCGTGTGAGTTTTGGTCCCGTCTGCATAGATGGAGAATGGAGACGAAGATTTAACCATGAACCAAACTTTACTGACAGCGACACTAACCTGGTCAAACGAGTCAAGGTCCAGCGGCTTAGATGACTGGGTCATGTGGAGCGAATGGAGACCAACGCTCCGGCCCGAAAAGTCTTCGAATCCAGTCCCAAGAGACGGCGCAGTAGAGAAAGACCGCGGCTCAGGTGGCGCACGCTAGTAAGAGAGGCCCTCAACCAACTTAGCGTGCAAAACTGGAAGCAGCTAGCTAGGGACCGAGCTGGCTGGAGAAGCATGTTGGTTGACGACCTGGTCCAACCCGGACTGTAGCGCCACCTTAAGTAAAGAGCCCGACCCATAGAATCCGTTGCGTCCGTTCGCTGCCGGATTCACCTGACAGCTGGATTAAATACACACGATCTTATGAGAGGTGACCCATAAGCATCGGATGCAACGGACGCAACGCAAAAAGTAGCCCAACTTTTAACTTTTTGCGTCCGGCAAAAGAGAGACATGCGCAGTAAGAGCCAATTTGAAATTTTCTCTCTGATGACATGCGCAGTAAAGAACCAATTTGAAATTTTCTCTTCTGCTAACATGAGTGGTCTTGTTGAGTTGAACACCGCAACGGATTCTATGGGTCGCCCCAATCCGTTGTGTACGGTAAAACTCACAGCTGTCAGGTGAATCCGGCAGCGAACGGACGCAACGGATTCTATGGGTCGGGCTCTTAAGTTATATATATTTTATTGTAGCTGAAAAATTTATACATTTTCTTTTCATTAAACCTATATTGCACAATTTACAGAGATTTGGTATAAAGCTACCTTAAACCTGACTATTGAAATATTTATAACAATGGTTTTGTAATATTATAATAGTTGAATTGATTAATAGAAGGAAAAGCTACAAGTAAAACTTTCATTGAATATTTGAGATAGAGAGAAGGGGAGGAAATATCAGAAAATCACCTCAGCCAAATTATAGACTTCTTACAATCTGTTTTCAAGTATTGTATAGTAAATAAGAAATAAATAACAAAGTAATGAACAAACAAATGAATGAATAAATTAATAACTACACAAGTAAATATATATACATTAATACATTAACAAACAGTCAAAAAGGCATTAGATGAATTGGCAAATAAATAGATAAATAAGTAAACAAATAAGTAAATAATTAAGTGAATAAATAAATAAATAAATAAATAAATAAGTAAATAAATAAATAACTGAATAAACAAATAAATAAGTATATAAATAAATAAATAAATAAATAAATAAATAAGTAAATTAATAAATAAATAAGAAAGCAAATAGATGAATAAATAAGAATAGTAACAAAATTGTGAATAAACAATACAGCAGCTAAATAAATAGTTTAACAAACAGTTATATCATAGGAGAGTAGAAATAAGTCTTTTTAAGGATGTGTATTGCAGTTTTTATTAAGTGAGGTAGTTCAGATGAGCTACAGGATATCTCATATCTGTTACTAAGTTTTTCGATTCTAGATGGAATTTTTTCAATATTTGTGATTTTATTGAAATCTTCAGTCGAGTAATGCCATGGCAAATTAAGCATCATTTTCAAAATTTTATTTTGCATTGTTTGAAGTCTAAGCAGATGACTTTTTGCACATTTTCCCCACACAGGTGAGCCGTATAGCATGATGCTTGAAAAAATGCCTTATATAAAATTAGCTTATTTTCTTTACTGAGATTGGACTTTCTGTTGATAAACGTATAAGGCATTTTTATCGTTACATTGACTTTATTTATTGTTTGTTAGATATGTAAAGTTAGGGTTTCGTCAAGATGAACTCCTAAGTATTTGACACTGGATTTCCATTCTGTTTCCAATCCACTAACTCTATTAATCTTGCACTAGGTAAAAAACAAGCGTTTCTTTTTCTTGTGAGAAAGACAGCTTGGGTTTTACCAGCATTATCTTTGATCTTCCATTTATGGAAGTAGCTTTGTACGTCATTCAAGGAAGATTGCAAATTGGTTTCGATAACTAAACCATTTGAACCCGCTGAATAAATACATGTGTCATCTGCGAATATGGCAGTTTCGCAGATCCTAAGTTTCGGAAAGTCAGATGTATAGATGTTGTATAAAAAGTTAATCAAAATAGATCCTTGGGGAACAACCGCCAAAATTTCCTTAGTTTTGGAAGATTTATCAGAAACCTTAAATGTACGTCCAGCTAAAAAAGAGAAAATTATTTCAACAATGAGAGGGGGAAAGTTCAAAATTTTTAATTTGTGAAACAGTCCATTGTGCCAAACTGAGTCGAACGCCTTTTCCACATCAAATAGGACTAATCCTGTGCTTTTACCTAATGCATTTAGTTATTTTTAATATCTTTTGTTATCCTACGAATCTGATGGATAGTACTGTGGTTGGGTCTTAATCCAAATTGCTCTACCGGTAAGATGTTGTGCAGACTCAAGAGATCATAATAGCAGACATAGAAGTTGCTTGGGGTAATCAAATCCGTCCACAATAGATCTTTTTTTTACAAATATGCCTGAGCTTGTAAGCACACCTATGGTTATAAATGAACTTAGCTCGAATCATCTTCCAGTGGTATGTAGTGTCCATAGATCAGTTGTTCAAAATAATAATTATGTTTATGATTACAAAAACGCTTATTGGAAAAAATATAAGAGAAGCATTCGCAAAGAATTAGAACTATTACCGGAACTTGTCCCCACCGCAACGACTTGCGTGGAAATAGATGTAGCAGTACATAGCTTAACAAATATTATTCTCCAAAGCGGTGATCACTCTGTTCCAAAAAAAGGTCGATCACATGCAACACTCAACACACTTCCTCCTAATATTATAAACGTTCCTTAATAGTAGAATCAAAGCTTTATTAACGGAACATAGAAATAAAATTTGGAACAACAAACTTACTAGGTTGGATAAAGCAAGCAAACCATTTTGGAATATTACGAAGGTTATTAAAAAGAAAAAGGGTGTTATTCCAGCCTTTAAAATAGGAAGTTCAGTGTTACGGCTATCAAACTCTGAAAAAGCTGATGCATTGGCCAGGGAATTCTCTTCAAGCCATTTAGTTGCCTGGAATCAATGAACTTGAAGATGCCGTTGAACAGTCCTGTGAATCTATTAGGTCTCATATCGTAGACAAAGACATACCAGAAAGCGTGCTAACTCTGGTTGATCTTGAGTGCATATTATCAGGACTAAAAATATCAAAGTCTCCCGAACCCGACTGGTAATAAAATTTATATCTGAAGAAACTTCCCTAAATGGGCATTAAGTTTCTTCACAATTTATTTAATGGATGCCTTAATTGAGGCTATTTTCCTAAGGCATGGAAAAGAGGAAAAATTATTCCTATTCCAAAGCCAGGGAAAGATGCATCTTCGCCAAGTAACTACAGGCCAATTAGCTTACTAAGCTCAGTGAGCAAATGCTTGGAAAAAGTAGTTAAAAAACAGGATCCAAAATCACCTTAAGTAAGTAAGTTATGAAAATATAGTTAAAGTTCGATGTAACTTCTTCTAAGACATCTGTAATAATGCTTGTGTCTGCTTTATTGGGTGGTTTGAAGATAACACCAACCAGACATTTTTCGATTGCACAAGCAACTTCTATAAATAAGTATTGTATTCCGTTACTACCGTCAGCACTGCTAATAATCCTGCTTCCTGCTATTGAAACATTTTCTTACGAAAATTGCTACTGCCCCTCCTCTGGAGACCACACGGTCCGACCGAAATACCCTATAGTTGCCCGTGCTCAAAATGTCGCTATCTACCAGTTTAGTTTCTGACACACAGATAATGTCCATAACAGAGTCATTGAAAGTACTTTTTAGTTCATCAAAATGTATAATCCATCGTATCTGTTTCGAAAAACTCTCAACATTGTCCTAGTTTTGTTCAAATGTGTAAGGCCGACTAGTGAAACTCCTCTATTATCAACTTAAACTCATAACGATTTATCGATAAAGAGCGCCTCCCGAGCAAGATAAAACAACCACAACGAAAAAGAAAACTCAATTTCACAGAATTGTTGCTGAAAAGATTTCATTTCTGACATCGGCTGAAAAAGTCACAACATCACAGCTAGTGTACTAACCACTTCTACTAAAAAATTATTCAACTATTATCTTTTATTTGGTATCCGGGGAAAAACTCTTTTCAGGACAGTTAATTCATCATGAAAGCCGATACCCAATAGAAAACAACTGCATGTCTCATAACTCTAAAATTACAATTCCATTTTCATACGAAGAAATGGCAGGGAGAACTCACTATTCCCCGGGGCTCACCCTGCTTTGTTGCGCCACCCTATTTTCTTTTGACATGCCTAAGGCTATTCGCATGAGGGCTCATTTCCAACAATTACTGCAGTATATTCGTTATATCATCTACGGAAGAGGAAAGCTTCTCATTTTCGAAATCGAGAGTATTAATTAAAAAGGAATTTCGATTAAAATTACAAATACGTTACAGCCTCGCAATATCGACTATCGACTCAGATGCAAATAATGTTGGAACTGGTGCTGAGGGTACTATAACAAAAGCGAGGGAGAAATGATTATAAACTACAGTGAGGCACTCTCGAAGCCAAAAAGAAGGAATTATACGTGAACAGAAGGTAGTTTCTACACGACAGCTAAGTGTCTATTATCCTAATGTTAAAGACTTCTGTTTGGAGCTATTGGATGTTCAAAGCCTCTCCTTGCATTGTACCTTAGAAGTCCTTAAATGCTTTTCTAGGGGAGAATCATTTTCTTGCCAACCAGACTGTGTTCAAATTTATGTAGGTATACACTTTCATAGAAAAACTTACTCTTCATACTGATAAGTTGATGAGCTCTTGCTGCTCATCCCATCGGGCTGTTGTGTAACTTTCAATGCTGACGCGCCCTTGTATATCGTGACGGGCGTTAATGTGATTAGTGTCGACTCACTGCCAAGCCATGGGCGACCATCGAAAGTTCCTCCTGTCGGCATAAAGTCCTCCTCTGATAAGGAAACATCATCATCTTCGTTATCGTCATCCAGTTGATTGCCACTACTGACATCACTCTTTGTTATGCCCGATGCTGATGCAATACTGCTCCTTCGACTTGACGCAGCAGCTGATGCTGCCTCTAGTACCGCTGCTGCTGTCATTGTCGGCACATTCTTTTGTTGTTGGGCCTTTAGTATGAGTTCTTCGGTGATTTCAATGTCATCCGGGAATGGATAACTTTCGTAATCGGTGAATATTCTTGCACCAAGCGCTTTTAGGATCACAGGACTTGATTTAATTAAATCGGGAATGCTCTCGTGTTTGCATTGTGACTCGGTTGGGGTTTCGAATGCTTGGACAAGAACAAATGATAGCAACAAAAGCAGGAGCCACTGCCATTGACTCTTCGGATGAACAATGGACATTTTGCTGGTTAATAGTGATGGCTGGCTGGATGGATATAGATGGATGATGGGTGGATAGTTGGATGTTAGTCTTGGCTGGTGATGCTTGAACAGGATCCCACACTTTGTATACGAAACCAGAAGAGGGCAGGTAAGAAAGTTTTGAGCCGATAGAGCGTGAATTTGTCGATTTTACGGAGGAGGATTTCCTTGAAGTCACGTCGATTGATGGTCATGGATGGTTGGCATTTTGTGTTTTCCTTTGATAATAATTGTCAGTTTTGGTAGCCAGTGATCTGGAATGATAGAAACACAAAAGAACATTTGAATGGAATGATGTTTGAGTGTTGTCAACAACTGAAAATTGATTTATTTCACGAATGCTTGCATATATACCATCACAATTAAAACCATTTTAAGGTTGAGGATAGGAGTATGAGGAGTAGTGTTTGTGTTGGAATATCTGGAGGTTATTGCAATTTAAGGAAATATTTTGAAGAAGAACCCATATGCTATGTGATTGACATTTCAGGAATTTGGTTATAGACAAAATTCGAGTAATGCAGGTGCTTGAAGATATATTCAATCTAAAGTTTCAAATCAATTCGAGCTTAGAAAATTGTAAAGGATTCTTCTCCTTTAGTGTCTGTCGAAAAAGATTTTTATGTGTATGAAAGCTCTTTCCAAGGTGCAGCGCAATAAGGCCAGCTGCAATAAGACCCGTGGGTCTTATTTCCTCTTTGTTTATAAAAAAAAAAAAAAAATGATAAAAAAAACCAATGAACTGGTTTTGATAAGAAATAGACTGCTGGAAAGTTATACGGAGGATGAAGATTCATCTGCGGAGAAAATGCAATCCAAGCACTACTCAATTCTAAATATTTCAGGATGACTAGTTGAATCCTACTGCACATGGTTACGCTTATGCTGTTTGGTTTAATTTTGAGTTTCAAAATTCATCTCCCCCCACCAGCAGTAAGGAATAAAAACAAAACTTGTATCAAAATTTGGGATTGAAGCGATTATAAGTCCAAATAAGTTACGAAACCCACGGCTGGTGTGATGTACTAAACAATGAGTACTACTAGTATAAAGCAGGTGCTTGGGCGAATTATGATTTTTTCCAGATAAAGACACTATTGCCGCTATTTTAGAGGAAGAAGATGAGACAACCAACCGATCACTGAATATGGTCTTTGGACAGTAATTTGTAGACGCTGATTTTTCTTCTTGCTTTTTTCTGCGTAACCTCGATGGATGTCATCTGTCTCACTTAACTGTTTCACACTAGTGATCCGTGTTTTGGGTTCACCGCCTTAACCTCAGAAAAATCTCTTCACTTCATCCACCCAAAGTTTGTTCGATGATTGATGTCATCTTCTTCTTCTTAAGTGGGCATTACAGTTCGGGGTGAACTTGGGCCTCAAACAACATCCTTCTGTAACAACTTCGATTTCGGGTGAGCTCTCTCCAGTTTTGCATTGAGGTCTTCATCTACTTGATTGCGCCACCTAAGAAGAGGTCTTCTCCTTTCGCGATTTCCCTTAAATATGCTTTAGAAAACCTGTCGACCCGGAGCGTTTGGGTCCATCCGCTCTACATGGCCCAACCATCGTAGTCTCGCGATGCGTAATCTTCTGGCTATGCCCATGTCGCGGTACAGCTCATACAGCTCGTTGTTGTATCTTCTTCTACACACATTGTGTTCGCGTACGGGACCAAAGATCATTCGGAGAATTTTTCTTTCGAAACGACCAAGGGTTTCCTCATCCGCTTTCGATAAGGTCCATGCTTCCGCGCCGTAAAGCAGGACTGGGATGATCAAGGTCTTATAAAAGGTCACCTTGGTTTTTCTGGAGAGGGTTTTGTTTCTCAATTGCCTTCTTAACCCAAAGAAGCAACGGTTGGCAAGAGTTATTCTCCGTTTGATCTCCGCACTGATGTTGTTGTCCGTGTCTACAGCGGATCCTAGGTAGACGAAGTCCTGTACTACCTCGAAGTTATGTCTGTCTATTGTGACGATTCATCCAATTCGTCGATGTTCTGTGTCCTTGTTTGATGACAACATATACTTCGTTTTGCCCTCATTGACCATCAAACCCATTTTTGCCGCTTCTGTTTCAATACTTGCAAGAGCACCTATGACATCACGCTTATTTCTTTCCATTACGTCAATATCGTCTGCGTAGGCGAGTAATTGTACAGACTTTTGAAAGATTGTTCTTCTGGTGTTGACGTTTGAGTTTCTTACAATCTTTTCATTATGATGTTGAAGAAATCGCATGACAGTTTTTCACCTTGCCCAAAGCCTTTTTCGACATCAAAGGTCTCGGTGAGTTCTTTGCCGACCTTTATCCTGCATAGTCGTAAGAGTTTTGCAAGGATGCCGAAACTAGACATGGCTCTGTATAGCTCGTCTCTGTAGATACTGCCATACGCGGCCTTGAAATCGATAAAAAGATGGTGAATATCGATATAACGTTCTCGGGTTAGTTCCAAGATCTGCCGTAATGTGAAAACTTGGTCTATTGTGGACTTCTCTGGTGTAAAACCACATTGATAAGGACCTATCAAGTTGTTGACGTGGGGTTTCAGACGTTCACATATTACAGCAGACAAGATCTTATAAGCGACGTTAAGAAGGCTTATATCCCTCTAAATTGGCGCAATTGTGAGGGTCTCCCTTCTTTAGGATCAAGCATACGATTCTGAGGTTTCATTCATCGAGCATGCTTTCTTCCGACCATATCATAAAGATCAGCTGATGTATGCTCCTTTTCAACTGGTCTCCAGCTGCCTTGATTGATGTCATCATTTCAAGTTAATCAAACTTTGTAAAACATATGGAAATCGCTTTTCCATTCAAATAAATGTCTCCAACGGGTATGTCGGAATTAGACATTGCATGATGTGTCGAATTTGTTTGATGAGCATGATTTTTGATAGGATAAGACCATGTAATTTGCATATACCTAGGGTATCTTCACCAGGAGCGCTCCTGGTACCGGTTTCCATACATCCATGGCAGTCTTCATAATGTTTGTTTACTTCTTTTTTTATTTGTTCACATCTAATTTGGTTAGCACTGACAATATTTCACACCTTGCATCACCAATTTAAGAATCATCAAATCTTCACTTAACTTCAAAATGGTCCACACGCTCCTAAGTAGCTCTTCAGCAAGGATGAATCCCTTACCGTTTTTACCTTAGTCTGTTCCATAGTAAAATATCATGTCGGCTCTTGTCTTCGTATGCAAAAATCGCGGGCTGTAGTTTCTAGAATATCTCTTCCAACTCGATATTTCGACCAGCCATACTTCTAGTTTTTCAACTGACGGCTCTTAAATTCGTCCAATCTATCGCATTATGGTGTCCGTGGCGCAATATAATAACTAAGAATTAAAAAATCTTAGAAACATTAAAAAATGTTGTTCATGGCTGTCATACTTTGCAAAAAATTGGCTACTGAATTGAGAGCCTTCATGGCTTCTCGTTCGGAAACGGCATAAAATTGAAAGTCCTTGAAATGCGTGGTGTCCCGAAGAATTCACAGCTTTATTTTGTTTTCCTTTTTTGTTAATAATTCCTCCAGGATCAGTCAATGAGGAAGTGCCTGACAGGGTAGTAAGTGCCTTTATCATTTGCAAATACATAATGTACTTCCATATTGATCGCAATTACATGTTTTGAGTTTTATCTCTCTTTTGCTAGACCAGTGATCTCCAGTCGTGTAAGCCCTGGTATCTGCGTACAACTTTGTAGGAAAGGCGGTGTTATTGGTATCGCGACTCTTACGACACGCTCGAAAGCACTTCGGTGCTATTCTAAGCCTACAACGCACAGCCTCAATTAGCTTTTACCATTTTGGGTAACCTCGGGCTTAGCCCGTTTCTCACAACCATGCCTTGTGAGAAAATGAACGGGAACTACAATTTTCTTCCTATTCCATACGACTTATCGAGCAAACGCTATTCATGGCAATGAATTTGCTTTAGTAGGACTCGCCTCTTCCTCGCAAAAGGTAATACCTCATGGACAACATTTTTTGGTTTCTGTTGGGATAATAACTTCTGTCAATTAGTTGATCATCCACTGCAGGGAATATTTTAGTGAAGTCCTTGTTGTTTTTGAACTCGCGAGCTATCTCCAATAACCAATATTTAGTCCTCTCCAGAATCCGTAGGACCTTCCTTCGAAGAGAGTGGATTTTGTCAGTTTGTCTGGATAGCCGCCTGAGGTATGAAATCTTTTTGTTATACTCATTGCTATTTTGTTACTATTGTTCGTATCGTTAATCAGATGTAACTAAGCAACATCTTCTATTTTCACAGTTTCAAATACAGCTGTAAACGCTGACTACTGAGCCGCAGATTATGCGTCAGAGGCTCTTTGGTTCCTTTTTTTTAGACCGATATCTAATCTTTTACTCCATGTTCCAGAGAAGGTGGCTCAAGTGTCTCAGCTCTTTGATCCAACGTACCTACATCGTTACTTAAGCTACGTGCAGACGGCATATAAAAAGCCGCACATATGTGCGGTTCTGACGTCACATAAAAAGTTGTAAATTCAACGCAAATGCTAAACGTAAATCAGTGTACGCAAACTCGCATATAAGGGTGTTCAGACGATGTGCAGAATCTGTCCCAAAAGCCGCACATCAGTTTGCGTTGAATAACTCGCACATCAAATGTACGCAAATGAGTACGCAAATCTTGCGGTCGATGTGCGACATGTTCACACGGTATGCGTAAAAATCCGCACATCACCCATTTGCGTTCATATGCAGGTTTGCGTTTATTCAATAAATTGTTTGAATTTGGTGTTTAATTCATGGGTTGTGGTTGTGGACGAAGCTAATCCGTACAAAAATTTAAAAGTGCTGAAATTATTTGAAAATGTCGAAAATAAAGTTTGGTACTACTGCTGTTTTGGCATTGGATATGATTTATCTGCAATCAATTTTAATGTTTTCATAATTAATCAATAGAAAAAAAGTAACAAAATAATAAAATAAAATATTTAAGTCAACTTAATAAAAAAGAAACATAATACTCAAGAGACCTAATAATTATTTCAGTACGTATTGTATTCATGAAAATAAAAACAGCCTACTACCAACATACTTCGCTTCGCTCATTTTATAATTTTTTTTTTAATTGAAAACCGATCACAACTATGCTGTACAACCACTACTGATTTGCGTAAAATATGCACATTTGCGTTGTCCTATTTTCGTGTCACCGCACATGATTTTGAAGATCGCACATGCACGCACATGCACGCAAACTGTCACAAAAAATGTGCGAGGGTGTTCAGACGATTTGCGAGAAAGCCGCACATTTATGTGCGGTTTCACCGTCGCACATCGTCCGCAAACCATTTGCGTGCATGTGCGGACTGTCCCAAAAGGGTGTTCAGACGATATGCGTCAATACTCGCAAATTATGACGTAAAAATGACGTCAGAACCGCAAACGTGTGCGGCTTTTATATGCCGTCTGCACGTAGCTTTAGGTAGTTCAGAAATCGGCCATTAAGCTGGCATCACTAGGGCAGGACAAAGTGATTTTGCTCCTGGTTTACAACTGATTTCCATCTTAACGTATATCTGATCTTCACGTATTATTCTGCGTTTAAGCTACTGATGGTCTTACATTCACTGTTTGTTGTTGTCTTGATACCAATGACATACTTGAAAGAAAAATCTGTTACAAAATGTTGACACCAAAATCAATCCCCCAAAAAGTTTAAAATAACCCGAACACATGTTTCGGAAACTCTAATGCGTATTATTCAAACTCAAATTCATTCCTAACGATTTTTTAAAGTATTCCACAGTACACAATACTTTGGTTGAGTGTAAAAACATCCTTTTTATGCAAATCCACTTGCACACATACACACACACAGAACACAGATTTTGTCTCGTACAAAGCCGTCCAATTTTATCGAGTCCTTGAACGAGCTATACCAACCATCAGCCAAAAGCAACGAACAAAAGCATTAATAAATCCCGAAACTCCCGAATAAAAAATAGATTCCAATTCACTTAAAATAACACAAAAAGCGAAGCTCCTCCATTGAAAATATGTTTTCCGATGAATCCTTCAGCCAACCCACGACAAGCCGAGTAGTACACGACGTAACATCTGTCGACTTTATACCAAACTCTGTTAGAAAAGAAACATAAAAATAAAAAATACGAGAAGCGAATTGAAAACCTATTTCACACTTTATTGATCGGATTGAAAGTTTATTCCTTTTCCCCGTTACCCAACTTGGCCAACCCTAACCGCACCACAACGAGTAAAAATAATGAATTCGCACCAGACCCTTTCCCTCAAGAAACAGTATCTACCTTACCAACCTTCGCTTCGTAGGTCGTATACCTATACAAAGAGGTAAAAAATTTATGAATGAATTCGTGAAAAGGTAGGAAAAAGTTTTAAAAGTCAGTGCTGACGGAAATCCATGATATCCGTTTGAATTCGATTTTTGACTTTGAAATCATATTCCGCACCTTTGAAGGAGCTGCTAGAGTGGCCTTTCCATAGCCACAGGGGTTTTATAGACCTACCAAGGTAAAGAATCCTTTTGTGATTATTACCATTCCTTTTGATACCTTCCCCCACCCCCAGCCGGAAGAGAAAACAAGTAGCAACTTCTTAAAAAAGAAGGCCAATTCAACTTTTACTCGTAAAAAAAAAAAATGCTAAACGGAGATGATGGAAAACGACTTCCAAAACGACTTGAAGGTAAAGCCATGAAAGGCGTATGCCAACATTCGTAACAGAACTTATAAAGCGAATAAAAATGAGGGATAAACTTTCATTATTCCATAGCGAATGCCATCCGTTTCGAATCAGCTTTGGGAAGAAGTTTCCCAATGCCACACGTTCGGCATCTCAAGCAATTGATTTGGTTTTCTTTTTTACTCGACTTTTATTTTTGAAGTAAAAAAGTTGGTAAAATTATGAGGTCATTATTTTTTGCCTATGCCTCCCAATATCCTTACAATAAAAAAGGAAAGTTATAACAAGCGATCGGAAGAGATGAGTGAGGTGATTGCTGCGTTCGTGGGCCTTAATTTTCCTTGCGTGCATATTCAAACGGCATAAAGGGTTATGTGCCTACAGAAAGATAAAGAGGTGCGTTGGGTGGTCTGGCACAAGAGCAGAGAAAGCTCCCAAAAAGGTTGATGAGTTATGGTAATGGGTATTTGGTTATCCAACTCTACATGATAAATGAAATCATGAGTGAGTGTGTAAGTGAGTGTGGGTGTATATGTGTGGGTGGGTTTGTTGGAGTTTTACAAGCCCAAATTGGAAGTAATTGAATATTTTCTTTTCATGCTCTTTTTTTTTTTGTTGTATTTATTTTGCTAACGGAAATTTATTGTAGAGCCTTGGGAAATACAGTGGCAAATGGCACTCGCGAGAGAGCAAAAGGATGAATATTTCCTTTGTATTTATTGCTTTTGTTGTTTTTTTTTTGTGCATAAAAAAATATAAAATTATATTTAAAAGAGCGGAAGGAATATTAAATAGTTTTTTTCTTTTGTATGCCAATTTTTCGTTGGGTTCCATTGTGAGTATAAAGGAAATGAATAAATCATTAAAATTGTGAACGAAATTGTGGCTGGAGGCAGCAGCTCGATAATAAAGAAAATATGTAAATAAATACCCAAGAAAAAGCACAAAGATGTGAGTAGGTAGGTTCCTAATATTGGGAAATAAATAAAACACTCTATTCGATTGCAGCTGTTTTTGATGATGAATCTTTTGATTTATGTTTTGTATTTACAGAAGAATTTGAAATTTGAAGGGCGGTGCATCGGAAAGAAGCTTTGAGAGTTGCGGTGGGCATTTTAATTGATTGCCTTTGGAGAATGCAAGTTTTAATGGTATGTACAACACTGGCAGAGAACATGGTGTGAGCGAGTCCTTACTCCAGTGTATTAAGCCATTGCTAATGAAGAGAACAGAGATCGTTGAAACAGAGTGTGGGAAATATATATACAGCAGTAGCGAGTTAAGGCTGTCTGTCTTTTGTAGGCTGATCGACTCTCTACTGCTCAACGGAAATAAAATGAACGCAAAAGCATTTGCTGACTGTGCTCACTCCCAGCTGTCTGATCCAGGGCACATGCTTCGCTTAAATCAATCGACACATGGTGAGCTAAGAACGGTCTCTGCATCAATCCTCTCAAAGACGCGGCTGTTCTTTTCATGAGAAACAGAAAACTGGCTGGTTCAACCCATCTCAAAGTCAAACCATTAAATTTAATAACAAGCTTCTTTGGTTCAAACAGGTCATTGGCAAGATCGCCGATGTACTTGCAAGGTAATAATCTCTGACACACCTTCCTCAAGACCTCAACAAGCGCTTGGTCTGTTGAGGTATTCAGAAAGGGATTCAATTAACGATCTGTCAAACATGTGATCGAAAAACGGAGGACACCCAAAAAAATTGAAAAACAAAATTTGAAATAAAAGCATAGAAGGGAACACAGTAATTGAGGAATCTCCGAACTGAAGCAATTGGACGATAATTGGAATAGGAGAAAGATTCGCCTTTTTTAGGGACGGGCTGGACAAATGCAGTTTTCCATCTGCGCGGGATGAGCTCAGAAGAATAAAAAAGATAGAAAAACTAACGCAGTAGTTTTTCCAGCTAAAGGTTGAAGAAAGTTGAGTAACTGGAGGAACTGATTCATCAATCTAAATCTAGACTATACAAAATTTTTAATTTTGGAAAACGTACTTTTATTGGTTAAGTTTAAAAGCTGTAGTCTTATTTTCAGAACTACAACTTTTTTAACTACTAGTCATTTTGCTGCGGGGCTAAATCTTGTAGTAAGTAGTACACGCTTCCCGCATCTCAAAATTCATAAAGGTACATGCAGATCCCCAGATCAATTAACCGTCAACCAAATTGACCATGTTGCGATCGACCCAGTGTGCTGGATGTCCGAACTTTCCGAGGGGCCAACTTTGACTCGGACCACTACCTTGTTGTAGCCAAGGTACGAATGAGGATATCTTGTTCGCGACCAGCGCGAACTAACGCTGTGAAGAAATATGAAGTCGGAAAGCTACAATCGCAAGAGATTGCCAATGCCTTTTCCAATCGAGTGTCCCTTCAATTATCCTGGAATCCCATGCCGCCAGCATTAAGCATTGAAGACCAGTGGCAGCAATGCCCAGAAGCCATCAGAACCTCTGCCTCTGAGGTTCTGGGTTTCACTGGGCCACCAAAACGAAACCCATGTTTCAATGAAGCAGCTAAATGCAGCCAAACAAAAAGCACGACAAATGCTTTTGCAAACACGAACGAGGGCTGCTTACGAGCAGTATAACGCGATTTACAAGGAGAGAAGAACGGAAGAACACCGAATTCTCAAAAAGAAAAAGAAGCAGCATGAGAAGCGCTCGTTTGAGGAACTAGAGAGGTGCCATGACAGAAACGAGATTCTGAAGTCTTACCAAAAGGTAAACCAAAAGGTAAAAAGATCCAGGGTGACAAACCCCGAACTCAAGCCTGTAAAGACCAGCAGCCAAACATACTTATAGAGTCGCAGTCGCTACTGAGGATCTGGAAAGATCATTTCTGCAGACTGCTTAACGGCGATGAGGACACAAATTCCGCTGTCAGGCAGATTGCCACATTCAGCCTGGACGATGATCAAGAATGCCGTCCTCCCGACCTAGAAGAAGTTGTGGTTAAAGTTGCAAACTTAAATCAAATAAGACTGCAGGTGCAGATGGCCTTGATGCCGAACTTTTCAACGCAGCTGGAGACCGGTTGGAAAGGAGCATGCACCAGCTGATCTGCATGATATGGTCGGAAGAAAGCATGCCCGATGAATGGAACCTCAGTATCGTATGCTCGATCCTATAAGGAAAGGAGACCCCCACACAATTGCGCCAATTATAGAGGGCTAAGCCTCCTTAACGTTGCTTATAAGATCTTGTCTGCTGTAATATGTGAACGTCTGAAACCATACGTCAACAACTTGAATATCGAGAACATAATCTCGATATTCACCATCTCTTTATCGATTTCAAGGCCGCGTATGACATTATCTACAGAGACGAGCTGCACAGATCCATGTCTAGTTTCGGCATCGCTGCAAAACTCGTACGATTATGCAGGATGACTTTGGATAATTCACGCTGCTCCGTCAAGGTCAGTAAAAAACTCACCGAGACCTTTGACGTCGAAAAAGGCTTTAGGCAAGGCGACAAACTGTAATGCGATTTCTTCAACATCATACTTCAACAGATTGTAAGAAACTCAAACGTCAACACCAGAGGAACAATCTTTCAAAAGTCTGTAGAATTACTCGCCTATGCAGACGATAATGACGTAATGGGAAGAAAAGAGCGTGATGTCATAGGTGCTTTTGCGAGTATTGAAACAGAAGCGGCGAAAATGGGTTTGATAGTTAATGAGGGCAAAACGAAGTATATGTTGTCATCAAACAAGGACACAGAACATCGACGAATTGGATGAATCGTCACAATAGACAGACATAACTTCGAGGTAGTACAGGACTTCGTCTACCTAGGATCCGCTGTAGACACGGACAACAACATCAGTGCGGAGATCAAACGGAGAATAACTCTTGCCAACCGTTCCTTCTTTGGGTTAAGAACGCAATTGAGAAACAAAACCCTCTTTAGAAAAACCAAGGTAACCTTGTATTAGACCCTAATCATCCCAGTCCTGCTTTACGGCGCGGACCTTATCGAAAGCGGATGAGGAAACTCTTGGTCGTTTCGAAAGAAAAATTCTCCGAATGATCTTTGGTCCCGTACGCGAACACAATGTGTGGAGAAGAAGATACAACAACGAGCTGTATGAGCTGTACCGCGACATGGTCATAGCCAGAAGAGTACGCATCGCGAGGCTACGATGGTTGGGCCATGTAGAGCGGATGGACGCTCCGGCTCGTCGGTTGTTCGAAAGCACATTGCAGGGAAATCGCGGAAGGGGAAGACCTCATCTTAGGTGGCGCAATCAAGTGGATGAAGACCTCAACCGACTTGGAGTCGGAAACTGAAGAGAGCTCGCCCGAAATCGAAGTCGTTATAGAAGGATGTTGGTTGAGGCCCAGGCTCACCCCGAACTGTAATGCCCACCTAAGTAAGTAAGTAAGTCATTTTTGGCCGTTTTTCACAAACATAAAAAAGGTCATTGTGAATAAAATCAATGCGATTTTCTAGTTGAATACGGGCCTTGAAAGATCATAAGACATGAAGTGGTTAAAACGATCACAGACGGTGATGATCTTTCTAATTATCATCTTGAACAACTGCACTTGCAACAGCTACCTTCGCCGGAAGTGGAAAACGGTCATGATAGTGGCGATCCCGAAGAAAGGCGATCTGAGCCTCATTGGAAACTAAAGGCCCTGGCCCATTTCCCTACTCAACAATCTAAGTAAACTCCTGGAGAAGCTAATACTTAGGAAGTTGAAAAAGTTCTGCAGTGTTAATAATATCATCCCAAACATGCGCAGTTCGGCTTCCGGGAAAAGCTTTCGAACCTGCATCCGCTGATGAGGCTACACAATGACGTCACCGGAGACTTTAACAGCCATTGTGTCACCGTCGCATGCATTTTGGATGTCAAAAAAGCATTTGACAGCGTTTGGATTAAAGCACTCATCCTAAAACTAAATCTTCTGAACTTTTCAGCTCCATTAATAAAAATATTTTTTTCTTTTCTAGGTCAGCATACTTCCGTGGCTAATGCCAAGATCTTTTAGAAATGATGTTCGATAAGATACCAGAATCAATTACGGCGGAAACACCTCCGATCCAACAAGTTATTTTATCGTCTTTTGGATGAAGGAAGTGAAAAATAAACTTTTCATTTTCTAAGCATCAACAGCCACAATTAACTTTTTATTAACTTCTTGTTTCCTTTTGTGCTCTCACGCTTTGATTTGATTGGACATTTAAGTTCAAAATGACCTCTTGAAGACCTTTATAACGTACTTATCGATATCTACACATATCCAAATATGTTTTTTACTTCACTGTTCCTTCTTTTGCGGCTTTTTTCTTCGTATTGCGTTTTTGGTTCATTTCGGGTAATAAAGGGTTTTCCAACAGGAACACTACAATGGAGAGGATCAGGGACAGCAAAGCACGCCATATTTCTTGCCGTTCTTTTAACATTTCTCTTCAATAAATTTTGCCATTTCATGATGGAAAGATATATGGGCCAACAACGAACCGAGATTATTAAAATTTATTACCGAAATTCGGAGTCAGTGAACTCAACTTTATGGTCGTCATTATCGTCCTAACAGATAAAAAATTGAGAGCCTAGTGGAACAATTTTAATCCGCAGACACCGTACAAAATGCTCCCGTGCCAGTGAGACAAAGAAGTACCAATATGTCAACCAATACAATCATAGACTACGTGAGCTACGAAACAAGAGAAATAAGCTCTGGAATAAATTTCTACGCTCCCGTTCAGTTTTCGATTACTCTGATTACATTGGAGTGTTTTATAATTTTTCCAACCTCAATCAATTTACAATGACTTTACATCCACCACCCAAGCTAATCTAATCTCGGAGCCAAAATCGTTTTAAAAGTTTATCAACTATAAAAAAAAAAATGATGGTTTCCCTCCTTCTCTTCACTACGAAAGCCAATCTTCCAACGAACCAACAACAATCGCAAATTTTTATGCAAGTTACTTTGAACTGTCTTTTGCTCAAAAATCCCCAGATCTAGACAATACTTACTTTTCCTATATCTTCGCCATTTCTCTACAACAGGGCCTTCTAGTCTAAGCTTTAATCCGTCAACTGTTCTTAATGGTCTGCTCATACTCAAAAACTAGTATAATCCAGGTTCAATTGGTACTCCTGCTATTTTCCTTAAGAAGTGTTGTTCCACATTAGCCTTTCCCATCACTAACCTTTTCAAACTATCCCTTTCAAGTGGAGTTTTCCGGACTTATAAAAAACGTCTGTTATTTCACCTATCCATAAAAAGGCCCAAAAAACCTAATTTCTAACTATAGACCCATAGCCATAAACTCTCTCATATCCCTAAGCTTTTCGAAAGCATTCTGTATGAAATACTTTCTTTTCAGTGCAAATCAATGATATCCTCCAAGCAGCACGGTTTTTGTAAGGAAGGTCTACAACCACTAATCTAGTTGAGTTTGTTTCCTTCTCTCTTTCTGCGATGGAAAAACGAAACGAAGTAGACGTCATTACCACAGATTTCAGCAAAGCTTTCGACAAAATCTCTCACACTTTAATCCTCATTAAACTTTCCTTCCTCGGATTCAGCCCTATCCTACTCAAATGGATATCTTCATATTTAGATAACCGCCAATATAGAGTTCGTTTCCGTTCAACTCTTTCAGTTTCTTTTGTGGCAACTTCCCGTGTGCCGCAAGGCAGCTATCTTGGGCCCCTCTTTTTCATCCTTGCCATTAATGATCATCCAATATTCTTCTATCTCACTTTACGCGGATGACGCTAAAATTTTCATAGTCATCACCTCCGATCGAGATTTTCTCCAGCTTCAAAATGACCTCGATTCATTCGTCTTTCGGTGTTCTAAAAACTTCCTTGAGTTAAACATTGCCAAATGCGAAGCAATAACTTTTTCTCGTAAAGGTAATAAGCCTCCCCCCAGGCCCTATCATCTTCAGAACCTTCCAATAAGCCTTGTGCAGCTTTTCCGAGATTTAGAAGTTCTCTGCGACGGCGAATTAAATGTTCGTTCTCATATTGACGAAGTAATATCAAGAGCTATTTCCACCCTTGGTTTTATCAACAGATGGTCCAAAGAGTTCCACAACCCCCTTGTAACGAAATCCCTCTATATTGCCTATGTTCGCCCTCTCCTAGAGTATGCATCGCAAGTGTGAGCTCCATATCAAGCGGTTCATATCTCAAGGATCGAAAGTGTTCAACGTCGTTTTCTGCTGTTTGCCCTTCGGGATCTCTACGATGTTAGAAACTTTCTCACCCTGCCTCCTTACCGCGAACGTCTCGCAATCCTTAATCTCAACTCCCTAGAAAACAGAAGGAATGTCTTTGACATCATATTCATTCACCGACTTCTTACTGGTAACACTGACTGCTCCCCCCTTTTAGACCTTATCTCCTTCAACACTAATCCCGGAACCTTAGATCATCCCGATTTTTTTTTCCTTGCTGCTCATCGTACATCCTATGGTCTCAACGAACCCCTAACCCGCATGATGAGTAAAATTAACTCTGTTCCTTTTCTTTTCGACCTTAATCTTCCAAGTCCTTGTTTGAAGGTCCTCTTTTCAGTGGCGGATCTAGACTAATGGCGCCCCTAGGCTGTGAAAAAAAGCCGCCCCAAAAATTTTTTTTACATATTTATACTCACCACAGTCATATGAAACTCGACCAAGAACGTTGATAACATAAGCTCGTAAAATAAAAATAAAAATCAAGTTGACATAAAAAATAAAAAAATAGCATTTCTATTGAAAATTTTTTTTTGTTCGAGAAAAAAATTCTTATTTTCAAAAAATTTGCCCTAGGCTGCAGCCTACTCAGCCTATAGCTAAATCCGCCATTGCCTCCTTTTAAACCATTTCTCATCCCTGTAGTTTAATTTAGCTTCAATTAGTTGTAATTAGTTTAAGTTTTGTATGTTTAAGTTATTTTAAGCTTCTATTAAGCTAATAAATGGGGCCAAAATTAAAATTAAAATTAAAATTAAAATTAAAATTACCCGTAGTGTCGAGAATATTGCTGATGCTTCAGTTGCAGAATGCCCAAATGTTTCTCTTACACGTCGCATCGTTCTCAAGCGTTGGATATCTCTGTGACGTCGTTGTTGCAAATTTTGCGAAAAGATCTTATGGCCTACTTCCTTACAAGATTAAATTGACGCAAGAACTGAAGCCGCTTGACCACCAGAAGCGTCATATGTTCGTGAAATGGGCTGCACAACAACTTGAAAATGATCCGGATTTTCATCGAAAAATCATTTTTAGCGATGAGGCTCATTTCTGGCTGAATGGCTTAGTCAATAAACAAAATGTGCGGTATTCGTCAGGCAGCAATCCACAAGTACTCTATGAGTCATCATTGCATGCCGAAAAAATTACGGTTTGGTGTGGTTTATGGGCCGGCGGCGTCATTGGGCCGTACTCTTTCTGTGATGATCAAGACCGGCACGTTACTGTGAATGGGCATCGCTACCGTTCAATGATAACCGTATATTTGTTTGCACCATTGGATGATATGGACTTGGAGGACATGTGGTTCTAACAGGACGATGACGGTGCCATCACAAGCCAAACAGCGAATGTCACAATGAATTTATTGGAAACCAAGTGTGGAGAAATCACGTTATCTCACGAAATGGCCCAGTCGCTTGGCCGCTTCGGTCGTGCGATTTAAAGTCGTTTGACTATTTCCTGTGGGGCTACGTCAAGTCTATGGTGTATGTCATCAAGCCATCGAAAAAAAAATCGAGTTTTATACATAATGGCATCAAACGTAAAGAAATAAAGAATTTCATTGATATAAAAAAGGGAAACGGACACAATCCCGAAAAAACTGTCCCCGAAAAGTCGAAATCACGAAAAAACATAATCCAGAAACAGACTTTCCCCGAAAATTCAAAATCCCGAAACAGACTTTTCCCGAAAACTCATAATCCCGAAAACATCAATCCCGAATGGCCAAAATCCCGAAAAAAATCAATTTTGAAAAATAAAAAATTCTAACCAAAACTATTTTTTAAATGGCGTATTTATTTCAACAAAAACAAAAACAGCAAATAAATTTCAAGTTTAGGCACTTTATATTTACCTTTGTATATATCACGTAATTAGTTCTTTAACACTCAACTAAATATTTGTATTACACACAATAACTTTCACTTGAACCTTTCAAAACAATAATGACACTGAGCACATGAATAGATTATGTTCTGATAAGCAACGAGAATAACGGAACAACATTATGAACAATCATAACACTGATACTTACTCCAGGTAATCATTCCAATAAACAGATTTCTTCTTACACGTGACGACCAAACTTTAAAAAACATATCTTTATATCAAATTAATGCAAAATAGAAATCTCGAAAGGTTTTCCCGAAGAACGATATAAAATGAAAAATTTGCGGGATTGTGGGTTTTCGGGATTTTGGATTTTCGGGATTGTGGGTTTTCGGGATTATGGATTTTCGGGATTTTGGCATTTCGGGAAAAGTTTTTTCGGGATTACGTCCCCAACCCTATAAAAAACCGTTTTTATTTTATTTAAAAAAAACTTTTGTAGCGCTCTTATTAAAAAATCCGATATAAGATTTTTTTTACAAGGCTTATAGATTTCAAAACGCAAAAAAAACCTGATTAATTGCAAGTCACAAATGTCAAAAATTGGTTGCTTTGACGCTGCAAAAAAAGAAGCTTTGGTGTTTTGTATACTCATATTTTTTCTTCTCGCATTAAAATTTCAGAGCGGTGCGTTATCGCAACTATAATTGCCGCTGCCGCAACTGCAAAAACGCTATGGTTTGGGGGGATCTTTATTCAAGTCAAAGAACGATTTTCTGAAAATCAATAACTAACTGCTAAACCCACAAAATCACTCGTTCTATACGCCAGCCCACAAACCAAGCCCGTCAGTTCATAATCCTCTGGCCACTTGAACGATGGTCCTTATTAAAAATTTTCAATTTCTCATATCGACTCGTTCATTAATTCTTTTCATACACCAACAATGTAACAGAGAGAAGCAACAGTTAATTAAGTCTCAAAGCCCCATTCAACAAGTACTCCTACCAACACACACACACACACAGAGGTCTATCCAATGCAAAATGTTGAAAGCAATTTATATAGCCTAGCATCAACCCCATACGATCGCTAATGGCATTAAATTTTTAAAAGGAAAACCAAAATGAACATTCGGTTGTGCAAGTCGTCCTTACTAACTCATCAACCTCCCACATCCACACGCAACATCCTGAACATGACTGAAGAATATAAACTTCAATTCACCACCAGAACGTCGATGCATCTCATAATATATAAGCTCCGTCATTAAAATTATCCAAATGATTGAAGTTTCTCCGCTCTCCATACTTATACCATACTCTCAAGCCATCAGCAATGTGTTTTGTGTTTTCATGTTGAAATGAAAGCCTTTTGAATGCGAAGCATGCAAAGGATGCCTTGTGCAATATGATGGGTAGGTACACTTGCAAGTGCAAGAGTATGGTGGCAGGATTATTTAATAAACCGAAACGGAGGACTGTAAAGGCATTCAATGATGCACAAGTGAATGCCATCAAAGTATAGAGAGGGAGGGAGCTTAACACTCATCCTCAGTTGTGTTGTTGTCGTAATTATTAAGGGATTTGGGCTTCTGGTACAATACATGGAAACAGGTTAACCCAGTTATACGTACCTTGATTGGAGGTTAACCAGAATTGGCATACAGTGGCATGTGACCGATGGAAGTATATTCCTGTCAATTTGAGCATCATAATTGAAGAGATACCACGTGTGTGCCAGGACCAAAATAAATTTTAACGATGAAACAATTAATGGAAGTTTGGTAATTGAATTAGAGTCCTATTTGTGTCGATATTTTGTTATTTGACTAGTTTTTCAAGAATGGTATACACAGCGAGTATCAATTAATTGTTCGTGTAGTTTGTGGTAGTTACTGATTATTGCGGCATGCAGTTTAAGTTAATAATCAAAGTTATCGGTCGTGTCAAACTTTGCACATAAATGGATGAGAATCGTTGTGTCTTCCATATAAAATACATAGTGCCATGGGCTTTGTTTTGCAGTCTAATGGCATCAGTTTCAGCCAGAGGGAGCCAATATATTCTACGGAATGTGCTGGGCTATAACTTTCTTGGGCCAAAGCACACGTAACGAGACTCAAGGTATAGCAGAAATATATCAATTAGACGTAACGGAACTTGAATGAGAGGGAAACAAGTTGTCGATGGCTGTCACAGCCGCTAAGAAGCAGTTTTTAAGGCTAACCAATCGAATAAATAGCGGTTTTCATTGGGAATGATGGCGACACAAAATAAAAATAAATAAACTGGGGCAGGGCGTGGAGCCTGTGGCCTGGCACATTTCACTCCACTACACATTGTGAGGGAATTAAAAAGGCATTTTGCCGATTCCAAAAGACTAACCGAGAAAGCCCTTCAATCGCAAGTTCTGAAAAATTGGTCCTTCGAGCTTTGTTTTCCAATTTTTCCGTGGTATGAAAATTGTATTCCATTTCTCTGACTAGGTGGGACTGTGGTAGCATTTTAAAAATGACCATCGTTGATAGGTTTTGCTTTCTTAGACTTGTTCCTTGCCCTCATTTCGGACACGTATGTTTTGTCGTAGCATTCGGCTTACAACAGCAATGAAGTCAAGTTTGAGCCGGTGTAAGGATAGTGGAGATTACCAGGGGCCTGTAATACCTAACCACAAGTACTTACAAGTGAATTATGACAACTTTTCTGTATAACAAAACTGCATATTTGCCTGATCTTCTACAAGTGTAATGGACATAGTACTACAAGCGGTTCTTAACTTGTAGACTTTTAGTTTTTTGTTACAGGCCTTAAAATTGTTATCCCGAAAGCATATGAGGAGCGTTGAAGAACGATATACAGCTCAGAATATGCGAGCACATATGCCATTTTCCCTGCCTCTAATGGTTCTTAGATAGACGAAGTCTTGAACTATATAAAAGCCAGATTCGGAAATGTCCTCTGCCCTTGTTTGGTGGAACAAGAGAGCTCGGAGAGTCTTGAGGCCAAGTGCAATGGCATCTAAAAATCTTTCTCGACTCCGAAAAGCAAGGTGAGAAAGCGCTTTTCATGACATTTTAAATTACTTCCCAAATCAAGGCGTTTCTGAAGTCGCTGGCTGCAGCGTCAACTGCAGTTGTCAAAATTTAGTTATAGATCGATAAATGAGAATACTCACACCGAAACGACTATCAAAATGCAGGGTTTTCACTATTTCTTTTCAAGTGCCATGTAGGAAAGAAAACGGGGTATGTGAGCTAGTGCATTTTTCTACATCAATGGCCTTGGTGAGTTCTTTAAGGACCTTGACGAAGCAGCGTTAATTTTACAAATAGGAGAGTTAGACCAATTTTACGAGGTTTTCAAAACCTGGATATGGTATTGTATACTGGTAAATATCGATATTGGACTCCTTGATTTTTTCCCAGATCGATGGTTGAATGAAAGTTTGGTCGTTTGTGAACTTTAGTGGTCGAAAAGGCATTGATAAGGTTTGCTGACAAGTTCTTATACCGGAGGCTTATACTTCGCCATTTGACCAAGTCGTGAGAGTATTGCTTTCGTAAGACCGCCGATAGGATGTTGAGGGCTTGATTTCTTCCGACCATATCATGCAGATAAGCTAGTACATGCTCTAGCTTCAAAAGCTCGGTGGCAACACTGTCTGCAGCAGAATTATATTTATTAAAGTTTGCATATTATATTCTAAGCTACTTTCTCCTTAGTCGGAATTAAAGAATTCTTTGTCATCGCTTAAGTTGAAGTAGGTGTTCTACCTGACAGAGCAGTTTGTTTCTTCATCGTCGCAAAGCTGCCTGTTAGGTCCTTCCAGATACTGTGTGAAAAAAAAAATAGAATGGAGCAACAATGCTATCCATCAACCCACGATTTTAGATTTTCGGGATTGTGGGTTTTCGGCATTATGGATTTTCGGGATTTTGGCATTTCGGGAAAAGTTTTTTCGGGATTATGTCCCCAACCCATCGGAAAGACATCTATCACACTAAAAGAGTGCCTTGCATCGATCGCAACACAGTGAATTTGGTTGACGGTTTAATGATCTGGGTATGGCCATGTACCTTTATGCAGCAAAATTTAGATTAGACTGAGTCCGTTTTCGGAAGCTTTGTAATGCAGGCATGACACTGATTACTGATTGTATTTCCAAAGATGTCCCAGGAGCTCCTTTTTTTGCGTAAAAATCGTCAAATTTGATTTTACATTTATGTCTAGGGCATTGCTCATATGGTTTTTCGATCAGCTCGTAGAAACAATCTGAGCTATCGTCTTTCTATTAGTGGTGGCGCTTATTAGGCTAATGATATCGAACTAAGGCCTTATGCGGATGGTCATTTTACGCTCATTTACTGAATTCTGACTGATAATCTCATCCCTGAGTATATTTCTAACGACAAAACCCCACGTCCGAAGGTTTTTGTCCTTTGTCCAGTAACCTGCGCATACCAGGAGGAGGTAAAGGAAGCTGAATTGAGGTCAAATATAAAATCTTAGCACTGCCAAGTTGTCACAAGTCTGATTGGAAAGAATCATCTTGGCTCCGATTTTTAAATCAGGTTCTAAAAACGATGTCGAAAATTATAGAGGTATTAGCAAATTGGCGGCAATTCCAAAACAATTCGAGAGTATAGTGAAGAATAAAATCGAGTTTTTGGTAAAAGACTGACTTCAGCAAAGCCTTTGATTCAGTTGACCACGACATTCTTATAAGAAAACTTAAAAACTTTGGTATTCATTCAAATCAGTGACGCCAGACTTTGGAAGCATATTTTCCCACAGTGATGATTGAAAATTCCCTTTTTTCCCACACTGCTTGTATAAATATCTCGAAATTATCCCTCGAAATTATAAATTGTAAAAAACACACATTTCATAACAATTCAACCTTTTTAGTTTATCAGTAGTTATAACATTTATAATTAAGGAAAAACTAAACAGAATTATGTATTCGAATATGTATTTAATACATTTTATTTAGTAGGACACCATTAACGTAAAAGAAACTTAAACGACTCAAACGATATATCCTATTTTCATGAGTTAATACTAAATAGGGTGATCGAATCCAATCTGATTCTCCATTAGGGTTACCAGTTTTTTTTTTTAAGTTTTTCGGGTTAATTTACTGAAATGTGGAAAACACCGAGATTTTAAACTATCACCCGGGACAAATTAAGTTAAAAAAAAAAATTTATAAAAGTTTTTTCATTAATATTCAAAATCGCATTTCTTTTATTACATTGTATTAAACATAAATAGTAAAATAAACAGACTTTTCGTATTTTTTGACACCACTCAAATTGGCTACGTTACATGATTGTATGTATATATAAAGAATAGTAGGTAAACTCGATTTTCGTTTTGAACCACACGGCTCCAGTCTCAGCTCGTATGTTCCATTGTATATATAAAGAAGCGATTGGTGCGCCTCCAAGACACGGTCCAAAGCATTGTCAAATGTGATATCGAGTGTACTATTCTTTATATATACAATGCCATTGATATTCAACAAAACCCCACTGCAGTAGATATTTTCCAAACACTAAGGAAAAGCATACATTTAGTCCGGGATATTTAGTGTCCCAGCGGAACATTTAAATTTACATCTGAAACGTAAACGGGTAAACCTGGGTATGCTGGTAATTGATAAGCTGATTATATGTAGTGACCAATTGTTCCAGCAGATTGAAAGTATGTATGGGTGACTTGAGAACTACTTACCACACTTAAAATTGGGTTTGGCGTTGTGATTTTGAAGGCCCCACACTTCATCTACACAATGCAATTTAAATTTCTTAGGATAGCTATAAATGTCTATTTGCGTATGTTGAGTGAGCAATTGATAGTAATTGGAATATGTAATAAAATTAAACGCGATCAGATATGTAGAAAAGTTTGTTTGATCACAATTGAATAAGACTTATTATACCTCTGAATAGAATAAGGAATGCAGGATAAGATTTGAGTTTAAAGTAAAATCCCATTTGCTTGTACTATGAAGTTCGATAAATCCCTTTTTCCCTTTTAGCTAATTTTAGACTTGAAATTCCCACAAAAGGGAAATATCCCTCGATCTGGCGTCACTGATTCAAATATGTTAGATTGGATTTTTTCATATCTTTCTAATTCGGCCCATTGCCGAAAACTGTAGCTATTTGCTCTATGCTGATGACCTCAAGCTGTTTTTGAAAATCGAGTGCTTTGACGATTGCAACAAAATCCAATCAGATTTAAATCGTATCTCTCATTGGTGTCTGCAGAATAATTTGAATCTCAATATCAAAAAGTGTAATTCTATATCTTTCGGTAGAAGCTCTAATGTTTTTTCAATTTCCCTACCAAATTAATTCTGATAAACTAACTAATGTCAATAAAGTGAAGGATCTTGGTATCTTCTTTGATTCTACATTTTCGACAAAGATCCATGTTGATCATATAGTTGGAAAAGCAAATTCAATGGTAGGATTCATTAAAAGGAATACTAAAGATCTTACTGACCCACATGTGTTATTAACGTTGTTCAACTCGCTGATAAGATCTATTATTGAATATGCAGATGTTATTTAAAATCCTTTTTATAATGCCCATTCTGATAGGATAGAACGAGTTCGTTCAAAGACGGTTTACAAAATTCGTTTTTTATACAATAGGCTGGAACTATGTTCCCAACTATAAAGCAAGATGCCAATTATTAGGTTTGAAATCCATGGAATCACGGAGAAAAACGCATGATATAATGTTTGTCAGGGATATTTTGTGTTATCATATAAGAAGCCCTTTTTTGCTTTCTTTAGTTCCTATTTACATTCCTTCAAGATACTTAAGACCAAGAAATTTCCTTTTTCAACAACCACAAAGAACTAATTACGGAAAAAATGAACGAGCAATTTCCTCATTCAATGAAATAAGCAATGTTTTTGACTTACATCTAAGTCGAGATATTTTTAAAAAGAAGTTGTTTTACATTTTTGTATTTTAAGTACTGCTTTATTTTATATTTGCAAAATTATTATTTAAAATTGTCACCTAAATGCAATGTGTTAACGTTAGCTTGTAGATGATAAAAAAAAAATAAAAAAAAATAAAGAAACCAAACTTTACAGAAAGTGTTGCACATAGAAAACAAAGGATGCTTCGTGAGCTTAAGAAACGGACAGTCAGAACTAGGCAAGGAAAATTGTAAACAATGAATGAGGTCGATGGAAGAAAGGTCATAAGTTAGGTCCTCGATAAAACATTTTGGTTTTGACTAATAAGTGCCAGAAAAGACAAGGGAAAAACTGCATCAGTTCACGACTAATTCTCTCTCGAGCATTTTCCATTCGGATTTCGTGCTGATGATTTACACAGCATCAGTCGGCTTTTCATCTATTTCACCAAATACTGCTCCATTTCCTATGAGAAAATGTCAAATTTTGGTGGTAGGTTGTTCGATGATGTAAGTGGTAGTGTCAAATTCACATAATTTAGTCACGTATTACTCCATAACGTGTACGGTAATTCAGTACAAGATAAAATAATGTATTTTGTAGTTACTCTTACCCAAGAGATCTCAAAAGATTACTTCAGAGACTGTTAAAATTGGTGAAAGTGTAATCAAAGGAGTACCTTGCTTTTACAATTTGCATCAAGATTGTTCTAAAAAAAACATCAAAATATAACCAAGTTTATTCAGAAATTTCAATAATATCGCAGGACTTTTTATTTTCATCATCCTCTTCGAATGGCCCTGCTGGCTCTGAACTAGACAATAGGTGACTTAGGGACTGACGAACTTCATCATAGTACTTCTCGGGATCTTTCGCTAATAACCTGGCTGCTTCGAAATTCATTGCATCCCCTGGCTCAGGGCTTTCCATAAAAGACTGCAGAGAAAAAAGGATTTGAGTAATCCCATGCTTAGGCCAGAGTTGAAGTAAATCCGAACAAATGTATCCATTACGACTAACATTTGGATGATAAATAGGAGAAATAAATTTTATCTCAGGCCACTGCTCCAAAGTTGTCTTAAATTCGATTGCAATTTTATAATTTCGTCCTTCCCAAGGTGTTTTTCTCGGACCCGGTAGTTCGCAGTCCCACTTGAAAAGATCCAAGGTACCGTCTGAGTTTTTGTGAGGGCTGGCTTTAAATCCACGAGGTGATTGGATTCTCCACTTACGTCGCTCTTCCATCAGACGTTCTACAGCGGAATTCATTGAAAATTTTGTATCTTGTATCTGATAAAGACTAAACTGAACTGAACAAAAAATTTGACCCAAATAAATTCTTGAAATTGACAGAACTCAAGGAGGCGACTTGTAATTCTTTTCTAAGTTTTCAAACAAGGGACATTTGTTGTATTATTTCACAAGAATGTGAGTCCGAAGAATTTCTGGAACCAAACGAACAACTTAATTTGATGTGAGGTCCTTCCACCCTTTGAACTAAAGAAAAGGTTTCTCTTCCACCCAATTGGCTTTGGCACATTTATTGTAAATCAAATTAAAACTTTTGATTGGAAGTGACTGCAAGGCAATCCAGAAGGACCTGTTACCCCGATTTAAATGATGGGGCATCAGGTGCCTAATACGAATCCCGAATGGAATTTCTCGTACAGGTTCGTTTATCAATTTAAATCCAATTATGCACAAACAGAGCTCTGACACACACACATGTACACTCTACATCCAACTCCACACGCTTTGGTTATAGTTTAGAAGGACCCTTTTCGCTTGAGGGATTTCAATTTAACAAAATCATAAACAAAAGGGATTCAAATTGAAACACACATCCGAGATGCGTCTTTCTTTAATAAAACACACACACTCACGCAAATAAAAAAAAGAAACTAAAACCTAACAAAAAAGATGAAATCTCTGGAAACTCATATCGCTCGCACACACATGTGGCAGTGGCAGTGGCAGGCAGTAGAGAAACGAAGACTTAATCCCCATCTAACCATCAGATCGTTAAACAGGACAGTGAACCAAATGAGATGAAGAAGTCTGTGTGGGGGTAAACGAATGGCAAACCTCCACACAGTATCCAATTTGACATGGTGGCTACACCTATGGCACCAGATCGTAATCATGAATCCTCTCGTTCGTCCTATTAAAGTTCCACCGAACACCAAGCAAGATTGAGCCGAGTCCAAGGATGGGCGGTCACGAATATGTGTATAACACAGCAGCATATCCTTCTGAGAGAGAGAGGGAGTTGCAAACGAAATCCCAGAAAAGGATTTCATGCGTCCTTGTAGAAATTTATTGGCAATTGTGAACAAAATACCCAGAATGGAGACGATGAGAATGGAAATTCATCGTGAGTTGGACGTACGGCGGCAGGTCGGTCGGTAATACACACAGACTTGGAAATTCTTGCAACAGAAATAGCAGCAGCAGCAGCGGCAGTGCCAAAAGGATTCAATGTAGATATCCTACTCCATTGCCCTGCTGTTGTATTGTTTTATAGAAAAGAATACCGTATCTGATTGAAGTAGGTATAGCTCGAGTCTGCATTTTATTACTTTTTTATTTTTTCCTCCACAACAAGTCCTCGTTTCGTTTTTTTTTTCTTCCCATTTTGTTTTTTTTTTTGTTTTTGTCATTGTTGAAGGAGATGTGGCGCTCCTGCTATTTCGACTGTCCAGTAGAGTGCAGAGAAGGTTAAACGGATTTCAAATGAAAATCTCGCCGGATAATCTGAGATTTGCTCTCGGTCTGGAATATACCCACTCGTTGGTGGGGTTATAGAGCTACTGGATGGCAATTAAGAAGCCAGAAAACGGAATTGTTGCTGAACTCTCCACCGGAGCTCTAAATTTTTTTTTCTTTCTCTTAAAAAATTGCTACTCCTCCAGCGAGGATGATGCACAGAGCCTCCTTCACCCATTCACAGGTTTTATTTTTGATTCCTTTTCCTTTTTTCCTTTTTTTGTTTTTGTTTTGTCCATCGCTATGGGCAATGGCCAATCGTTTAATACTGCGGCTCTGTTGATTTTCATTTAAGGCGATCGAAATGTGTTGACTTTAGAGAAAATATATGTGCCTATGGTGAAGCGACTACAGGAAAAAATTGCTAGGAAAGCAAACAATTTCTTCGAGGGCAGGAGGAAATCGAAATTTGGTTTCAGGTTTCCATTTCCCTTAGTCAAATATACACTGAGTGGAATCAATGTCCTCCAGTTGCAAGCATTGGTCGGGGTTATAGGAAATTCTGATTGCATTGGACATCGCATATTGGTTAGGTTTTGACTTCTTTATTTTTTTTCATTTGGAGGCAAGTCAACAATTTCCCGTTGCCGATGAGAGTTTATGTTTGAGGAATAGAATTGGTTTTGATATTTCCACACGCTAACAAATTAAAGGAAATGGCACCAATAAAGTGTCGGACTTGATGCAGGGCCCAAATAAGTCGAAAGCGAGGCGAGAGATGATGTTTTGTTGGTTCAGAGCGTAGAGTAAGGTTGGATTTGAAACAGAATTGTTATAGGGCACAGCCACGTTTTGCGCTCAGGCGCCGCCATAACTCACACCAGATAAATGGCAATAATATACGAGTACCTACCTGTCGCATTTTATTCAGAAATGAAAATATGAAAACATCAAAATACATATAACCAAGTTCAGTCTGAAATTTCAATAATATCACAAGATTGTTTATTTTCATCATAAGAATCCTCCTTGAATGGCCCTGCTGGGTCTGAACTAGACAAAAGGTGACTTAGGGACTGACGACGAACTTCATCATAGTACTTCTCGGGATCTTTCGTTAATAACCTGGCTGCTTTGAAATTCAATGCGTCGGTTGGCTCGGGGCTTTCCATAAAAGACTGCAGAGAAAAAAGGATTTGAGTTATCCCATGCATAGGCCAGAGTTGAAGTAAATCCGAACAAATATATCCATTACGACTATCAACATTTGGATGATAAATAGGAGGAATAAATTTTATCTCAGGAAACAGCTCCAAAGTTGTCTTAAATTCGATTGCAATCTTATAATTTCGTCCTTCCCAAGGTGTTTTTCTTGGACCCGGTATTTCGCAGTCCCACTCGAAAAGATCCAAGGTACCGTCTGATTTTTTGTGAGGGCTGGCTTTAAATCCACGAGGCGATTGGATTCTCCACTTACGTCGCTCTTCCATCAGACGTTCTACAGCGGAATTCATTGAAAACTTTGTCTCTTGTCGCAGAAAAAGACTAAACTCGAACAAAAAAATTTGACCCAAATAAATTCTTGAAATTGACAGAACTCAAGGAGGCGACTTGTAATTCTTTTCTAAGTTTTCAAACAAGGGACATTTGTTGTATTATTTCACAAGAATGTGAGTCCGAAGAATTTCTGGAGCCAAACGAACAACTTAATTTGATGTGAGGTCCTTCCACATTGAGGAATAGAATTGGTTTTGAAATTTCCACACGCTAACAAATTAAAGGAAATGGCACCAATATAGTGTCGGACTTGATGCAGGGCCCAAATAAGTCGAAAGCGAGGCGAGAGATGATGTTTTGTTGGTTCAGAGCGTAGAGTAAGGTTGGATTTGAAACAGAATTGTTATAGGGCACAGCCACGTTTTGCGCTCAGGCGCCGCCATAACTCACAGCAGATAAATGGCAACATCAGAAAACTAATTAAACACGAGTTTTTGTCGCATTTAAGAGCGGCTATCGCCATTTTGTCATAAAGGGATTTTCAACAGGAAGGTTACAAAAGTAGAGCGACAGGAACAGCAAACTACGTCATATTTCTTGCTGTTCTTTCGACATTTCTTTTGAGTATGGTTTGCCATTTTATGTTAGGAAGATATACGAGTCAACAACGAGTCGAAATTTTAAAATTTATAACCGAAATTCCGAGCCAGTGGCCTCAACGTTAAGACCACTACGTCCAATTTATGGTCGTCATATAATAATCCTAGCAGATCAACAATTGAGCGTCTAATGGAAAAATTTGAATCCACAGGCACAGTACAAAATGTATGCCAGTGAGACAAAGAAGTACCTACTCGTAGATAGTAGGCTTAAGTTATAGAAAACCCAAATGTGTCTTTCACACGTCGGTCGTTCTAAAGCGTTGGGCATCGCTGTGACGTCGTTGTGGCGAATTTTGCGAAAAGATCTTGGCTTACATCCTTGCAAGATTATATTGACGCAAGAACTGAAGCCTCTTGGTCACCAATATTGACGTATGTTCGTGAATTGGGCTGAGCAACAACTTGAAAATGATTCGGATTTTGATTGAAAGAGCATCTTCAGCGATGAGACTCATTTCTGGCTGAAAGGCTTCGTATTGGTCAGGCAGCAATCCACACGTACCTACTTCATGAGTCATCATTGCATCCCGAAAAAAATACGGTTTGGTGAGGTTTATGGGCCGGCGGCGGTGTGGCGGCGTCATTGGGTCGTACTTCTTTCATGATGATCAAGACCGGCACTTTACTGTGAATGGGGATCGCTACCGTTCAATGACAACCGAATATTTTTGACCCCAATTGGATGATATGGACTTGGAGGACATGTGGTTCCAACAGGACAGCGCCACAAGCCACATAGCGAATGTCGCAATCAATTTATTGGAGACCAAGTTTGGAGAACGTTTTATCTCACGAAATGATTCAGTCGTTTCGCCGTCTCGGTCGTGCGATTTGACACCGTTAGATTTTCTTCTGTGGGGCTACGTCAAGTATATGGTCTATGCCAACAAGCCAGGGACGATTGATGAACTTCGTACGAATATCGAACGTGAAATTGCAGCAGTATCGGCCAATTTATGCTTGAAAACCGTCGAAAATTGGGTTCAGCGTCTGGACTTCTGCAAGCGTGCCTGTGGTGGCCATGCAATAGAAATCGAATCCCATACACAATGACATCGAACGTACTTTCACAGGTATACGGAATTTCAATGATATCCATAACCGTTTTTGTTTTATTTAAAAACAATTGTAGCGCTCTTATTAAAAAACCCGATAAAATAAAGGGTGTTTTTTAGAGGTTTAGAACTTCGAATTGAAATAAAACACAAGAAAATCGTTTTGATGTCCATCAACATATGTTTCCGCGGCTGGCTGGAATAAAGTCTAGTCTAGAGCTCCAATTTGCAACCACTTTTTCGAGCATTTGAAGCCGTATGTCGATAATAGCGCAACGAATGTTGTCTTCCAAGCCCCTTACGTTTCTGATTTGTTAACGAAGTCGAGCTACTTCACATATCATATAGTAAATAATCCAATGGTTTCAAATCACACGATCCTGGAGGCCAATTGACAGGTGCACTTCGCGAAATTATGCCCTCATTGAATGTTTTCTTCAATAAATCGATTGTGATGTGCGCTATATGGTATGTAGCACCGTTTTGTTGGAACCACTTCTCATCCACATTCATGCAATCTAATTCGGCAACAAAATTGGGGATTTCATTAGCTTTACATATATCGGTCTCCATTGATGGTAACTATCTCGCCAGCATCATTTCGGAAGAGTTAACAAACCATACTTGTTAACTCCACCGACCAGCTCATAGAGCACACCAAACAGTCAATCTTTGCGGTACTCAAAGTACCACGAAAATTCTCTTCACTCCAAAAGCGGCAATTTTGCTTGCTGAATTAACCATTCAACCAAAAATGAGCCTTTTCACTGAACAAAATTTTGCTACGAAAATCAGCATAGCCGCCCCCAACGTCATACACCAAAATCACGACGTATTGCATTGTCCTGCGGCTTTAATTCTTGCACAAGCTGGATCTTACAAGGTCGTAAGCCACGATTTTTGCACAAAATCTTCCATAAAGTTGTGTATGGTGGTGAATCGATTCATTCGGGTCCTATTCTACACTTTGCTCTATAGCGGCAATTGTTTCTTCGGTGTCCACTTTTCCAAGTCTCTGCGGATGCGTTTTATCACATTAAGTAAACGGAGTATCCATGGTTCTTAATTTCTCTTTCATATTAAAATGGCAAATCAAACTGAACATAAATGACATTAGAGTTGACTGATTTGACTACAATACGTCAGTTCTATCCTTATTCGAAAAACCAACCTAAAAAAATCTTCCGATACCATGACGATAAGTCTCCTCTTCGTTCAATTAAAAACTATCTTCTTAAACCTTTCAATACAAGTCGTATTCGGTGTTTTAAGTCTGATTCTAATCTTATAAAAGCTGCGGTGTACCCCAGGGCTCCGCTTTGCTCCAAAGGTTCTTCCTTGATTTCACAAACGGTCTTAAGTCTGAAACTTGTAGTCCTCGCAACGAGTACATTGTCTGACACACTTAGGCTGCAAGGGCCCATTGTAATACCGCAGAGATCAGCAAGTTAATCACCTACTGATCCCAGAAACCCGATGTAAGACGAGTTGATCAATCATTAATCTTCCATTTCGAGACCAGCCGGTTAATCACCTGCTAGTCGAACCACGCGAAACTTTTAATGTATTTCGAAAGACTTTTAGGGTCTATGTAAGCTAAGTCGCTATGGTATCATCGAAGAAGAATTCACCGAGATAAGTTTTCTCTTCTTCGTTCATGCAGCTTCTGCAGAAATCATTGGAAAACACACCGTCTTTTGGCGTGTCTTCCTATTATATAGCTCAATTTTTGAAATCGTAGATTGAATTAATAAATAGATAAATAAATAAAAACACCTATGGTAGAACCTAGATAGAGGCGGTTAAGGGCTAACAAACTCTTCGAGCGTTTTGAGTCTACACACGGCCAAACTTTTTTGGTTGCAAAGCAGTTGTTACAAACACAACAACAAACACTAGATGGACTGAGACATCTAGTGTTTGTTATCCTTGAAGCGCCTTGTCTAAGTAGGAGTTTACATGTAGCGATAGGTACACCTATATGTTGTTCCATTCTAAGCGTAGGGAAGTGGTCGTGCCCTTTTTGGCTAGTTCGTCTGCCATACAGTTGCCTGGTATGTCGCTGTGCCCTGGCACCCATGAAAGGTGAATGTTAAACTGATTTGACATCTCACTAAGAAACATTTTACAATTTTGGACCGTGATGCATTTTGTGGAGACAGAGACAAGAGATTTAAAAGCAGCTTGGCTGTCCGAAAAGATTCGAATATCCGTGGAGGATATGACGATTTCTTTGAGCTTAGACAGCACCTCCTTAATCGCTTGAATTTCCGCTTGGAACACACTACAATGATCGGATAGGCGGAAGAAAAGACTGAGATTCAGGTTTTCTGAGTAGATTCCAATTCCCACACCTTCGCTGGTTTTTGAACCATCGGTGTAGAAGTGTATTGCTTCATTTTCCAAAAGAGCGCTATTTTCCCAAGCTTCTCTCGAAGATATGGTTAATTGGGAATTATTGTCAAAAAACAACGAATAGGTAAGAATCTAAAGTTATCTAGAATGGTAGTGTGGCCGATTTGATTATTGGTCCACTGTGATGTAGCTCTGAGTCGAGTAGCTGAGCTAGCTGCGACTTGTTTGCTGAAGATATCTAGGGGTGTGAGATCTAGTAGTACATTGAAGGCGTCCAAGGGGATTGTCCTCAGTGCGCCACTAACACACACTAGTCGTTCATTGAACTTTGGCCAGCTTGCTTAGTTGATCATCTTGTCTAGTGCGGCCCACCAGACTATCACCCCGTATGTGAGTATCGGTCTAATTACTGAGGTAAACAGCCAATGGGTGATTTTGGGGGGAGAAACCCCATTTCCCACCAATGGCTTTTTTTTACTAGAGAAGACCACATTCATACCACAACTCCATAGATTTTTTTCTACTGAATTATGTTTAAAAAAAAAGTTGCTATTTCCTTGAGTAGCTCTATAATTTTGCGCATGAGCCATTCCATATGAAAACGGTCAGTCCAAAATGTTGCTATACCTCCGATACATTAAGCGAAATAACATAGCTAAAAAATAAGCTTCAGTGTGCGAATAACAAAATGAAATTTTCATTACTTTAAGTTGAAGAATAGACCTTTAAATCCTGCCTACGTTTTCATATCTTACACTCCCAAATATGTGCTCAAAGATAGGCTTTTTCCAAAACTCAAAAATTGAAAGTAATGTAAAGTTGGTACATAAAAAATTCTTTTCTTTGAATAAACTTAGAATTGTTTATGTTGTACTTATTGTACTGTTTAATTAGGGAGGTTTTAAGGGACTTACTATTAATATTTTAGGCACAGGACTACTTCAAAAATAGCAAAAACGTATATAAAATGTGTTGATTTCAAAAGGATCAAGTTTCTAAAGCAACTCAATTATCTTAAATCTTTTAATTGATTTGAAAAGAATACTTACTTATAATTACAACTGAATCGTCCTAATCGCTTGAATACAGACAATTTTAGAGTCCAAAGTCGGAAACCCTTAAAATCGCTATGTTCGGTTCCTTGAGTAGGGCTGGAGGAGAGAAGAAAATTAAAAAAAAAAAAATCCTTTGACTTTTTCGTACTTCAATAGCAAAGGAACATTTCTACAAAGTTTGAGCAAAATCGAAGGTACAGCAACATTTCAGATTGACCGTTTTCAAATGGAATGGCTCGCATAGGAACACATTTGACGATTTATATTTACTTTATTAATTGATTCTCTGCGTTTTAAAAGAACGGGCGGTATTACGAAGGTGTTGGAAAAACTGAACAGTTTCAATATTCTCAGGTCAACACATATCTTCGGTAATAAAAAATCGTTAAGGACTTATCAGAAATAAAGGATTTAGGAAGACTCACTCTTGTACTAATTTGTGTTTATTCCACCAAACAAAATATCAAAATCAATACCTACACGTCAAATAAGGACTACACAACATCAACACGTGCAACTAAAAATCAACACGTGCAACACCAATCAACATCACATTTATTATAAATGTCATCAATGTGCTTTCCCTTTTACTTAATATACTGACAGGAGAAACAAAAGGCAATGCTGTTCGAAAGCTTATGATAAAGCCATTTTTGTTGGAGAACGAAAGTGATTTAATAAGGTACACAAGCCCAATTAACTTTCTAGTTAACATCTTATTGAGAGAACGTCTAGCCATTTTTTCGATTGAAAACGCATGGCACTGCCGCGACGGCCGTAGCAAGTTAGTGTCTAGTCTAGTCAACTGGGGGTTACAAAATGAATAGGATTTGTGTATTTCAATTCGTTGTTTTTGGACTTGCATCCACTGGACAAAGCAACAAACTTCTGTCTTTCTTCGGAGACATCGACCAACATGAGAAATTTGAAAGTGTTTTTGTATTGAGGACATTCAGCGAATCTTCTGATCTTAATTTTGGTAAGAATTTCTTCAGAGAGGTCTCAACTACTTTTCAAATTCCAGTGATAATCTCAACTGACACAACGTCATTTTCAATGAAAAAAGAATTCAATGAAAATATGCTCACTATTGTTCTGTTAGGTTGCAACAACGAACTTATCCTTCGACGGCTCCTTGAGTACCTTCAGCACATGCGATCCTGTAAAATCGTATTTCTCATCAACAGTCCATCCAGAGATGATTTCAAATTGGAGGATTTATTCAACTTTTGTTGGGAGAATCATATGATCAATGTGATTGCAATCTTTCAAGACTTCCAAGACTCACCAGTGTTCTACAGATACACAAGGATACCTGTTTTCAGCATCGAAGAAGTCAACTGGACCGAAATTCGAAGCACAATCACATATTTTCCAAATCGGTTACTAGATCTCAAAGGATTATACTTGCCAGTTATATTTGGAGGACCTGAGCCATTGATTATATTTTCGAAAAATCCACAAGGTGAATACTTGATCAGAGGACCTATGGGACACTTTTGGAACGCCCTAGCTAAAAAGCACAACGCCAGACTGAATAACTCGAATGTAAACTTTAAGCTCAATGTTTACCATTTGAAGCAATTGGTGATAAATGGGTCAGTTGAAATATCAGCCACAGCAACTACCACTGGCGACTCTAACATGAATTGGATTTCCTACCCATCCAACATAATTGATTTCTGTATAATGATTCCAGTGGAACCAAGGATACCCATATTCAAAGTGTTTGGAATTGTTTTTCAATGGCACGCTCTTCTTATTACTATTGGACTGGTTGCAGTGTTATCAATTTTGCTGGAATTCAACTCGTCTTTGTTAGATGGGGAAAAGTCGTACCTCTTCAATGGCAACTGTTTGCGGGGTATCCTTGGACAGGCCTTTCGGCAAAAACCTAATGCCTCCTTTAGTTTGAAAATCGTCTATTCGTTGATTTTCTTTTTTGGAATCATGTTAGTGATTTCATTTGATGCATTCTTACAAACTTTGATGACAAGTCCTCCATCGGAAAGGAAAATTCAAACCTTTGACGATATTCTGGCGTCTGATTTAAAAGTGATTGGCTTCCATTTGGAAATAAAATATGCTTTATATTTTCATCCAGAATTCAAAAAGAAATACGAAAAAATCTTTGAGTTGAAAAGCCTAAGTACGTATAATCAGTTGAGAGATTCTCTCAACACAAAATTTGCCTACACGGCGAGTAGTATGAAATGGGATGTTATCCAGAGTCAACAAAAATATTTCAATGAACCACTGTTTCGTTTCCCAGAGAAAACTTGCATTTTAAAGGGACTTCCCCACGGTTTTAATATTAACGAGAACTCGATTTACAAGGAACTTATTAACTTTCTCATCTTAGAAACACATTCTTCAGGGTTGATGGAGTTCTGGCAAAGAAGGTCGTTCTATGAACTACTGGAAAACGGTCATATGAATCTGACATATCTAACTGGCAAATCGGAATTTCAACCAATGAAAGTTGTGGACTTGAAATGGGTTCTGACGGCACTTGCGATTGCCCTTGTCTTTGACACCTTGTGCTTTTTTGGTGAAGTATTTGTGGACTGGAAAAAGAGGAGTGGCAGTGTCTGTCTGAGTTTGCAATACCGCTCCAAATGGTCAGTTCTAAAAAGACATGTGAAAGTCCTAAAAAGAAAATGTGCAGTAGTCTTCAAAAAGTGATTGAAATCGGGAGCTTAAACTTCTGTTTTATTTTATGTATCGGGAAGAGTGAAGGCAGTCCTTTACTCAGCCGAAAAAAACATTTTGGTGGAATCAAAAGAAAAAACCTTAGGACTCATATAGGAAACCGAAGAAGACACTTTGAGTAACTGTTAAAGTATACAAAACACGAAAATGAAAATAAATAATTATAAAAAAAAAGAAAATAAAAATAAATAAATAATTGCTTTTCTTTTATTCATAACATTTGTAAGGTTTTCGTTAAATATTATCACTCATTCAACCGCGAAAAGTATAGATAATGAAGGAATTTCGGCGTGAAAAATTGGGTGCAGTGGCGGAATTTCATGTTATTTCAATCGCATCAAAACCTTCATTTATTGTCTCGAAAGACAATAAGGAAAACCAGTGCATAGCGTTCCTTTTAATGACCAGTTTATTTAAAAGGTTATTAATAAATTCATCCTTATAAAAAAGATAAAATTAAAAGTAAGCCTTTTTCAAACTAAATTAATCTTCAAAAATTATTGTTTTGTCCATCATACTCCGATGCTCGGACACAATGGACATACGTGAGGCATAACGGGCAGATATGTAATTTGGGTTGTAAAATATGCAAATGCGGTCATATTCATCGTCAGCATCGTCCTTTCCAGCACAAAAAAAGTGAGAGAACTTGCCATATAATCTACAAGAAACCCATCGTTCAGTTGATGTAGAGTATAAAAAATGGCCACAGAAAAAACATTCTCCGTCCTGCTTTTCTGTATTTTGCACTTTTTTAGGTATATCCTTCTCCTTAATATGTCAGTAAAAGAATGAGCTTTGACAAATAACTTTCAGATTAACCGAAAAAGAATGGCAACTACAGCAATAACGCCGCAGTTTCCCTGTTTTTGTGAATACTGGACAATTCTAATAAACATTTCTCCTAATTTTGAAAATGATTGGGTTTATTTTTTACTTTTGAAAATATCACAAAAAACATGTTTCTAACGCTCCTAAAGCGGTATCTCCGTACAGTACAAATACAGTTTTTATTTTGTCTTGACCAAACCTATCCATCCTGAGTCTTTGGAAGGCCGCATCTAAAACACCCTACATAAATTAAATTAAATTCTAAAAGTTAGTGACTAATTTTAAAAATAATTAAAAAATTGAGAGCGGTAAAATTTTTTTTCTTAAAACTTTTTTCTATACGCTATTGAAAATACATTTCCGGGAATTTTATGAAAATCCATCGACTGGCGCTGGATTCCTAGGTTTTGCCTTCTTTATGTCTAACGGCCCTCCTTTAAAAGTTATTCAGTAAAAAATAACTTTTTATGAATATGAATACGATAATATTCATTTGAAAATGCTTGGCGTTCAAAAGTATTCGCAAAAATTTAGAAATTGTTTGCTTAAGGATGTGATTTCAAAAGATTGGTTAGAACTTAGAAGCTTTTGTTGATACATAAAGTACCTCAGTGTAAGTTTTGCGGTATAAGCTTTCGGAATCGATATGCAGATTTAAAAATGAGTTATTATTTTACTACTATTATTTTTTACCAGGAATAAATCTAAGAACGTTTCTGATTAAAAATAGTTACTTATTTAAAATATTTTAAACATTCTGGCTTTCTTTTTCACCTTATTTTAAGTATTCGAATAAGTTAACTTTACTCAGAGAGAGTGCTAGTGTTCTTTTAGTGGTTTCAGAGTCGACACTTGTGGTCTCTCAAAAAATTTTCTGGCAACACTGCTCGCGCGCGACAATGCAAGTATATGAAAATAAATAAAAATAAATAACTATATTTTAAGTGTTTAAAAATTTATATTTGCGAGTCGCTGACACCTTGCGCCGCCACTGACTACAGGAAGTAATAGAGTTTGCACAAGTAAAAGCTTAGTTTTGTTAGGAATGATACTTCTTGTAAGTAACGTGTATTCAGATGGTCATTCCATGTTAAGGTGCGATTGAAAACCATGACCAAATTTGTAGCAGAGCTTACGTAATCAATGGGTGCGTCCTCGAGCTGCAAAGAACTTAAAGTTGATTCAGTGAGGACCTTACGAGAGATGGGTATAGCTATTGGCTTTACAGAATCTAAGATTAAGGCACTTCTCTTAGACAAACTTGAGATGAGTAGCAAATCTTCGTTCATTAAGACAACTGCCTCATTTTTCGTCGACGAAGGTCGACTGATCAGCAGCTGCACATCATCGGCATAAAGTTGAAGTAAGGGTTACCACAGAGGCATTACTTTGATGCTGGTCAAAAGCGTAGGCATGCTTGTTGAAGGCTCGGCGTAGCTCGAAGGATGGGGTGGTTCTTGCGCCTTTACCAGTCATATCGTACTCGCTTAACAAAAATCATCATGCTTTTGAAAGGGGAATAGGAAAGGATCTCTGGATATAGGATGAGGAATAATAAAGGAAGATTTTAAGTGTGTATCTGGAAACCTATGCCACTGTCCAGGAGAAAGAGTGAAGTCAGAAGAAAATTTAATTTTCTATTTTTCTTTTAAATTCTACACTAAAACTAACTAACACTAAGTGAACTTACGAAATAAAGAATGAATTTTCTCTTTACTTTTTTTTATTGAGAATTCACTTAAAAATCCAATAACGAAAAAAAAATTTAAAAAAGCCGTTTTTGTAATTTTTGGTTTTCTCAAAAACTACAGGTTATTTTAACATCCGGTTTTTTGTGTTTGATCAAAAATAAATAAGAGCATTGAAAATAAGTCAGAAAAATACTACTTAATTACGTAAAATTTGGAAAAAAGTGGTTTAAAAAAAAAATTATGTTTTTTTTTCAAAATTTTGATTTTGAAAATTGATATTTCAAAAACTATTTACTTTAACAACTTATTTTTAAATTTAAATTAATGTATAAGTTTTTGGCTTTTCAAAATGCTATAGTACGACTCTGTAGGTACTACCGTTATTTTTAAATAATTTTTTCCAATTTTTAGTGACTTTTTCTTAAATTGCCCCTCCCGCCTAAACGGGGGAAAATGGACTTCCCCCTCCCATACGATTTTTTGCTTGTCTAGGTCCAACCTACACACCCTACCTTTTTGTCACACCTTATGCGAATCACGTATATATATTAATATGAATGTACTGAATATCCTTATATCCATATACATATATCTAATCTAAACCAAAACCTATACTAGACTTCAACTCACCGTCTCTCCTAGACAATGGTTCGCCAAATCACGGAGAACTCTGACAGATGTTAGTGTCAGTATTAAGGAACCCCTCCCTTGTATCGTAGATATAACCTTTGCTACCACCTATACCATTATTGATTTTGCAGTTTTTCATATTAAGTGAGAGTTCGTTTATATATAGAGAGAAAAGAATTGGTCCAAGTATCGATCCCTGTGGCACACGGGTTAGAACATTCGTAAAACTGGACGAGCGATCATTTGCGATAGCAAATTGTTGTTTCCCACTGAGCTAAGAAAGGACTAACTTACATGACTCGATGGAGAGGCCATATAAATTAAGCAGCTTTTGCACAATATTGAAAGGTTGACTGAGTCGAAAGTCTTTGAAAAGTCCAATAGTGTTAGAAGTGATATTTGATCGCCTTCCATTGCAGTTCTTATTTTATCAGTCACTAGAAGTATGGCTGATGTGCAGCTCCGTTGCGGGCGAGAACCAAACTGGCAGGATTTCAACAGATTGTTGGAAAACAGATAATTTTGTACCTGCTTAAAGACTTTTGAAAGGAGGAATAGCTATTGTTCGGAACTCTGTCTGTGAGCTTGTTGTTTTCCTAGGAATGGAAATAATTTTTGCTTTCTTCCATTCCAAAGGAAATTCAGAGGCTGTCAAAATGGTGCTCAAAATGTGCGTTATAAAACGTAGTAAGTATGGGAGAAGTAGCTTAATAAATTTGGGGTCTATTAAATCGAGATCAATGGCGTTCGATCTAATTCCTAATATTGCCTCAACAACGTCCTCTTCCTGAAGTCATTAAAAACTGAAATTGCTATGAACAGTACTTGTTTCAACTTCGTTCAAGAAACTGCTTGGAGTTTCCTCGTTGAGGCTTGGATGTGAATTTCTTATTGAGAGTATCGCAGTCTATGTCACTAATAAGAGATTGTGTTCCAATATCAATTTCTCTCAGTCTTCTACATACGCTCTTACTAGAAACTGAGGTACCGAGTTTTTGTTCATAATTAGGCTGCTCTATCATCGGTGAAAGTATTCGAACCTTTATCGTTTCCACTAACTGTAGGCAGCATCTCCACGTGAGATCAAAGCGCAAATGTCACCATTCAACCAAGGGGGAGACGTAGGTTTTACAAGATAGGTTTAATTGGCACATGCATGTCAAACAAAGAACTGAGATTACGTCCAAAGAAACCTATCTGCTCATTTATTTTCGGCAAAAGGTAAATTGAATTCCAGTCTATATTGTTGAATATGGTATGGTTTGTGAGACTCGATTTCTAGTCCTTGCTTCTATTATCTACTCAATGTTAAAATATCCCACCTACCTCAATACGCAGCATTGCTCTAGCAAAAGAGCAAATTAAAACTCCTTTCTAAAATTTCTTAAAACGCTCACAGCTTTGTTTTAATTTTCATCCATCTTGTTTTGAAAGAGAATGTTTTAATGGATTAGCCCCATCTCATGCTCATCTCAACCTCCGAGTTATTCATAACTCTATTCCCTTAGGTATATTCATAAAATTAGAATCATCTCCTAGATGACAATGGTCCTTCTCTTCATAGTTTTGTCATTGCTTCATTCCTTAAATTAGTCAAAACCTACAATGACCATTAACAGTCTCCCCATTCCAACAAAGCTTCCAACCTTCAACGTCACAGGTCCTTTCGCAATTACGCAAATTGAAACATTCACTACCACTCAAGGAATCTTCCAACAATGTTCTGACTTGGCCGTTTAACTGCCATTCTTGTTAAATAAATCGCAGTATATCTAACCCTACGCGCTGTCAATTACATGAATAATATTCCAGGATAACGAAATTGATCCATCTTTTTTGTTCCTTTTTCCTTCGCTTCGCTGACTCTGTGTTAAGAAGCGGCATAAGGGTGCCAAATGGTGTTCAGTGTTGCCTGTACACTTTCAATCCTGTCCTTCCTGTTCTTAATTAAACTTCTCTCAACTGTGACAGACTGTCATCTCGGGATACAAAATGGAGGCTGGATCAGCAAAAAAAACAACAAAAAAAAAAAAAGATGATGAAGAAAAGTAAACCTTTCACTAGTTACTATCACTTCACCTCCACTCCGCAGTTTTGCCTCACCGCGACATCAAAACCACCCACATTTACCCATCTGTGAATAGTTAGTTCGTTCGTTGGTTGCGTCGCGTTTTAACCTGTCAGTCATTCTGGTGCCCTTATCTTCCATTTCATTAAAATGCAATCTTAATTTGTTGTGTTGTCCTCCTTATCCGGTAGGATGAGAGATGGGGCACATGAAGTAAACTCGTCCTGTTTTTTACCCTCCTCGTGTAATTAAATGAAAAGCTTTTGCTCGTTAACGGGTTGGCTGGTGGTTAGTGTTTGACTGGTTGGCTCGGTTTAGTTAACTTCTTTTCAAAACAGTAAAAGTTGTGTGTTTACTGTTTACGAGAGTGCAGCACCTATCAACGAGCATCAACTATGAAACTACGAGACGACGACGACCGACGACGACTGGAGCAGGTGACAGGACAGGTAACGAAAGGAAATGACATACTGTTGTCTAATTTCATCTTCATTCAAAAGTTGTATAGGTACCATGTATATGTTAAAAAAACAAGTATCCATGAAGAACTGAGAAAACCACATACCTACTGGAGATCTGTGTCCTGGCAAATTTCACATGGAACACCAAAGTAAAAACAAAAAATAAATGAATCATTTTGGTTTTTCAGTTTGGAGTTTTCTAATTGAGTTGAGTTGCTGGTTGGTATCTCACCATGTCTCTTCTCCAGCCCACCCTCCCACATACATAAATACTCACATCACCAGCACCAGGAAAAACCAAAAAGGATGATTTTGTAGTTAGGTTGTTGTCAGGAAGTGGATTTGTCAAATGGAGCATTAAATTAGAGTTGAATGGATAATGAGATTATGGCAGGGGGTGTTTACTTGTTTCGGTTTTGCTATGATTAAACTGTGCCATACTTACATGTATCTATGTTTTACGACTTTTTTGTTGACACGACACATATTTGGTAATCAGAGTGCATGTGTGTTCAAGGAAGACAAACTTTTTAGTTTGTAAAAGCTTTAGGGAGAGAGTAATTAAAAGGAAAAGTATTGCTATAGACGACAGTATTGAGTCTTGAGAATGTGGGTCAGATAGCTAGTTTGTTTGAGTGCTGAATCAACACAAAATTATTGAATAAAAAACGAACGACGACGTGACTTGCACCAATTAGAAATAGAAATCAAAGTACTCTTTTCAATCAACATCATCAGATGTGAGTGTTTACTTTCGAATCAACTTTTTTTTGAAATGATTGTATGGGACAGAATAGATACTCAGTCGTAGAGCTACTTGTGTCCTTGTGTGTCATAGAAGAGAATATCAACAATCAATCAAAGTCTTGTCATTTGCAGGCTCTTTTGTGCTTGCTTTTCAACCCCCACTTGCTCAGGGGAAATATGCGAATGCATTAACCATGTGACTGTAGTGCATAACGAAGGGACGAGTGATTGCAATGATGAAGTTAGACTTTAAATAAGTTTGTTTTGGAAATTGAAGAAGACTTTGAAAACTATCGCACCGCAACACATCAATGATTTGCAGGTCACGTATGAGAAGGTTCGATGAGGCGAAAGTCCTCTGTGATTGGTTCTTATCTCAAACGATGACGGCTGAGTTAAGGCCATATCCGCTTGATCATCTGGGAGAAAGAATACTGTTAATTGATAGTTGAAAATGATGTGCATTGTAAAAAACATTTACAAATACTCACCATACACCACTAATATAAACAAAACAAGAGCATAAAACCACGCACCAAGATGAGAAAACCAAAAAAGCAGTTCAGTGTCAGCGTGTGGTACGAAATACACAAGTATCAAGGGTCTAATAGAATTTTCTATGTGAGTTTATCTATAGAATACAACTCACAGTAGGGGAATTGTGCTCAAGATGACATACTTTTTGTTTAAAGTAAGAAATAAAATTTTCTACAAACCCCTTGCGTTAAAATCTTTACATAATTAAATAATTAATGATGTATGGAAAAAATAAACTTGGAATGAATAGTTTAAAGTAAAAAGAATTTATTTAAAAAAATTAATTAAAAACAGTCCGAGGCTAAAGCTAAGATGACATAGTTGGGTATAAGATGACATACTGCATGAGGGTAAGATGACATATTGTAAAAATGCCTGCTTTATTTGGCTTTTCAGCTTCAGTCAGTATATAACTCACATTTTCAACTTAGATTTTCGGCCATTTAGCTTTCATAATTTTTGTTTTATGCTTGGTGAAATATAATTATGTACTTTAAATTTGCATTTAAATGTTTGAATTAAAAAATAAGGTTTGTGTTTTTAGTAGGAATGTCATAGTATTTATAGTATGTCATCATGGACTGATAAGCAATATGTCATCTTACCCGATAGGAAATAAAACTTTTACAACCATTCAGGAATCAAAACATTATAATTTAGGAGCCAAATCACACAAAAAATATTCTCTATACACATAAATGCAAACATAAAACACAAAGGATATAGAAAAACACTTAATTTTTTAAGCAATTTTGAAGTAAACAATGACTCGCAAAAAAATTTATTCTCTAGCTTTTTCCTTTGAGCCGATCACGATGACAGCAGGTAGTATACTGGCAGCTGTAAGTTTATTCTGGCAAAACAGATAGAAAAAATGCATGTCTGGATATGTTCGAGAGAACTGTGGCGGCTTTATAAACAGAGAAAATACGAGTATGTCATCTTACCTGAGTATGTCATCTTGAGCAGAACTCCCCTAAGTTAAATCCAAAAGGGCACAAGCAGGTGCATTTGCCGAATTTTTTAAGACTAACTTTGTGCTAAAACCACCCAACGATCCAGGGTTTATCAAAGGAGTTAAAGCAAAGCTACAACAACTCCAGCAGCGGGTTGCTCGAGTTACGTTATTCAACGATAATAATAACCTTGTAAGAGATTCGGTACCTGCAGAAAGCTTCACAAATCCAGATTAAGTAGCTGAATCGATCCAAGGTGCACGACTTAAAATATCATCCGGATCCGACATGATCTCCAACTACATCACAAGGAAGTTTCCCCAAGTTCTAATCGTCTCAAATGGAAAACACTCGGGTGTTTGAGAGACAGTGTCTGCTTATATCTGTCTTTGATTGCACAGAACACCAGAGTTGGAGTACAAAAAATAATATCCTAACAAGGTCCTTTACAATGGGGTTCAAATAAACAGAGTGCGCAATTCATCATAAAACTGACTCATGGTCACACTGCAAAAGCAATGACTTTGACCAATGCCCTGATTTTTGGGGCTCATTACCCCAATGTTCCTTTCCTTTATTTTGACATAAAATTGCTGATACAGCGCAGATTGACATTTCCGCTAACCTACCACGTCTGCCGTAAAAACGTGGAACGACGGCTCCTTTATAACCGAGACGTCATTGCAGTAGGCGGAGATGTTGAAGAGCTCCTCTGGTACAGTATAGAGCGGTTTCAGATGGCGATCGTTATGACATTGTTAAAATATCAGAAATGTTCTGGTGGTTGGCTGAGCACGAAACTGATAGATATTGATATTGATAGGGAGTCGCCAGTGGCTGGTTTACAAAGTTTTAGTGTATAAGACTTAGGATACAAAACATACAAACATTGATAGGGAGTCGCCAGTGGCTGGTTTACAAAGGTTTAGTGTATAAGACTTAGGATACAAAACATACAAAAAAAAAAAAGAAATAAAAAAAAGGCGGCATCAGAAAAAGATAAAAAAATACAAAAATATGAAAAAAAATAAAGCTACTGTGGCTGCTCTTGTTTTTAGTAGTTTTACGTAGTTTTCAGAAAACAAAACAGAAAATGATCAAGCTTCCAAAATGTTCTTAGTTTAAACTTTGGCTGTAGGTTGTTATTATACAGGGTGTTTCGCAGTTCGTGTTACATACTTCTTGATGCGATTTTTGGTCAAATTTTATGAAAAAATTGCTGTACAACAAAGTCTGTTTCTCAACTTTGACATTACATTTGGATAATTTAAAAAATGGTACCCTGACCTATACTAAATTCGATTTCTCTTTCAATATGGATGGTAGAGCCCTAATTTTAGACCTAATTTATGTAGAAATAAAAGTCTTTAAGACTGTAATTCAATTGAGCTTCATAGGATCAGATTTTTTTGGTGTTCAAATTTTCTTCACCCTGCAAAGTTTTGACTTTGAGGGAATTTTTTTTAGAAAATGCCTGGTAAGCATAGAGTTTCTTTATATTTTACTGATGAACAAAGCAATAGCAAAATAGAAACTCATTGATGAGTGCACTCAAAATCCCACACATTTTATGAAACCTACTTTGAAAAATCTAAAACAGGTTAGAAATCTAGTTTTGGGTTTTTTATGGACTTTTATTGAAACAGCTTGCAATGGGAGTAGTTTTCCAAGAATTGATTGTTTTAAGGAGCTCGGCTAGGTTCTCATTTTCAAAAAATCGATTTTTTAAATTTTTCGATAGGTAAACATCTCAAAAATGATGTCCTAAAATATTGGAATGATATCTTCGATATTTTCGAAATGGCAGACTAAAGAAGTGAAGCATCTCGGGCGCTCGAGTTCCAACCATCCCAAAGCGGCGCGGCGGGCGGTTACACCAGAAAAATAAAAAAATATAATGCGACAAATTGACGTCCTTTAATTTCAAGGAGTTCAAAACATTGTCCATATCTCTCATGGATTTCAATATTTTAACTCGAAATATCCTGACAAATAACATGAATATATGTGTACTTAACTCCTAAGATTACAGAATATTTGAAGCTATAGTTTTTTTTCACGCCTGCAAAAAATCACCTCCATTTGAGCTCGAGAAATTAGCCGAGCACCTTAAAGCAATTTTTATGACGGTGCACTGATGACCTGCTACCAAAATCCTAATTGACTTACCTCTCCTTAGGGAGATTTAAGTTTGGGGTATGGTATGAATGTTCATTGGGTAAATAAGTCCTATAAAAGAAAATGAAAACAAATTTGTTCATCAGTTTATCAAAATAAGTCACTTTAATAAGTATAGAGAGCAAACATCCACAATGAAATCCAAAAACGAGCTCTTGCATAAATTCAAAACGAAGGAGGGCACTTTGAGCCCTTGTAATAATTGTAATTGTATAAAATACATTGGAAAAAACTTCTAAAAGTGCCTATATTATTGTTTTATTCAAACAAACCTCAATGCTAAAATCTTTCTTTTTTTTAAGTTTTACCCATTTTGTATTTTTTCAAGTATCATAAAATTTTGGGTTTTTGAGTGCACTTATAAAAGAGCTTTTTTATTTTTGTTTTGTTCATCTGTAAAAATAAAGAAACTCTATGTTTAACAAGCATTTTCTGAAAAAAAAAATGACCTCAAAGTCAAAACCTTGCTGGGGGAGAAATTTTGACACCATTTAAAATTAAAGATCGGGCAACCCTAAGCCTAAAGGAGCCCATTTGAAATACAATTTTAAAGATAATTCTTTTTATAAAAAATTTTATCTAAAAATTGGTATCTACCAACAGTATTGACATAGAAATCGAATTTAACACGGGTCAGGGTACACCAAAGTTAGCCTTTTTTTAAATTGTCAAAAAGTGATGTCAAAGTCGAAGAACTGACTTTACTTCATAACAATTTTTTTCTAAGAATATGACCAAGAATCACATCCCAAAGAATGCAACATGAATTACGTGAAGCCCTGTGTAAACATTAGCATTAAGATATTGATTAATTTAAAGTACCCGTTTAGGGTCAGTAGGTTAAGGTATTATACTAGCCAGTTTTAAATGTTTTTCTTAACACGTATGTAAATAGATATAAGATTATCAAATAAAAATGAGTCCCCAAGCTCTAATGCTATTTCTGGCAATCCAATTGTACTGTATTAGCAACCGCTATTTCCCAAGAGGATGAAAGACAGCAAAAATTTTGCCAGTCCCCAAGATAAAGGTGATAGAAGTTCTGTTCCTGGATACCGTACTATTTTTCTTTTCAACGAAACCAGCAAAGTCTTGGAAGGATTAATTTTTCGGAGACCTTAAGGCATTCTGCGACCATGACAACATCATATTAAGTATAGCATGATGCTATTGGATGCTTCCTCGATAACGAGAACGCATTTGATATCATCTGAATTCAGGGCCTGATTCACAAATCAACTCTTCTTAAAAATTTTAACCAAAATAATTTCCAGCATTTTTCATTCAGTTCATTCTTCCTCAGGTTAGGTCGGGTCAAACTTCATATAAAGTGCCAAACAGCAACTAAATGTATCAGAGCAGAATTAACTCAAGGATCAAAGCTTGAACCACATCTCTAAACTCTAAACAAAATCTTCACTTCAGATCAGCCTGAGTCAAACAACGCTTAGAATTTGCTGTATGCGAATGATTTTCCATTTACTCACTTATGGAACCTCGCTAGTATTTGCAGCACGAAGAGTCGAAGATCACGTTAGAAGTCTTTTGGAAAAAATGCGACAATAGCTCAGGGTGGATAGTTTGGGTCAATACAAGAAAAAAAAGTTGAATGGAACGGGTGTCTAGCTCCCTCCGTATAAGTGGAAGGGCATTTTGAAAAAAATAGGACCTAAAATAATTATTTAAAATCAACTACTCTATTAACTACCACATACTGTAGTATTTTTAAAAGGAAATCATATGTTGTTCCTTAAATCACATTTTTGCTCAAATTTAGTGAAATGGTGGCTGTTGGTGGCTTAGTTGATTTTCATTTAATTTATTTTTACAAAATCAAGTTAAATTGTAATTAGTATGCTCCCTCTTCCTAAACTTCTGGATATGGGACCCTCCAGCCCCACCCTCCTCAAATACGATTTGTTCTTGTCTTGAGTCTTGACTCAAACTTTCTTTTTGAGCATTTGTCGCATATTATTGAAAACACCTTGTTTACGGGTATGAAACTTATTTCGGTGGACCAAGTATTTTTTTTTTCTTTTGGATATTTTTAAAATCCTAGTTCGAGAACTGAAATACCGGTTAATTGTACTATCAGATAGCAACCTTCTTATTGTAATAGCTTTCCAGATTTTCGGAAAAAGGGAGCCTAAGTTACCAGCTCCCACCACGTCTGCACCGTGTATCTGTAACCTCATGCGTGGAAAAACTGGAGTTTCATATAGAGGAAGTGCTCCATGGTATCCTCATCTTCTCTACAAGATGCACAGAGTGTGGTAGCACCTAACACGTTTAAATGTTTGGCAAAAAAGAAGTGCCCCATGGCAACGTCAATAAGCTTTCCGTATTTTTTTCTGTTACGAGATAGCTTTCGTCTTATTAAAGTTGGGGAGCATACGTGTGGACTGTCTGCATCCAATAGAGGCATGCCATCTACGGTTGCGCTCTTCACAGATCCAATCGTTGATTGAAGCTGTCACTGAGGACACTGGCAGACCAAGCGACAGTTCAGCTCCTGAAAAAGCTGTCTGAGATCCTTGCCTCGCAGGCAAGGATATAGCCTTATCGGCTATATCATGGAACTCAAACAAGACTTAAAGAAGACCGCATTCAGAAATCTCTTGCATTATCCAGCATCACGTTCGAGTTAGAGGGTTGAAAAGGGCCTTAAGCACAGCTTGGCTGTCGCTACAAACACAGATGCTTCTCCACGTCCAGCCATTGTTCGTAAGGTGGCTTAAAGCCATTCCAATAGCATATGCCTCCGCTTGGAAGAGTTGTGAGTTGTGCCAGAGACCACATCTCTTTAAACGAGAAATGGTCTTGAGAGCAATGTACCCCATAATTTAAATATCAGGGGGGAAAGATTCAGCAGTGTGTCGAGAGCAGCCCCTTCAGTGCTGGGGAAGGCCCCATTACAATCAAGACATATTGTTGTTTGAAAACAGGTAAACGAGACATTAACATATTAAGGTAAGAGCTACCAAAAAGCTGACGCATAAGCATAGAGATCCAAAGGACCCTTGTCGGTGATAAGCCCCCTTGCGAAACGTTCCCTTACATTGCCAGAAATCTGACAGTGCTTTAGCAGCCCTTGACTCAACATGCTTAAGCCAAAGAAGATTGGAACAAGAACTTTAAGATGTTTGACTTCGTTTGAAAAGAAAATGTTGACGCCTTTAAGTGTTTAGGTCAAACCAGTCAAGTTTGACCAAGTACTCCATGTAGGAAAAGTTTGAAGATGGCGCCCAATGCCGGTATATATTCCTTTAACGAGAATTTATGCTATGGCATACGGTCACTACATTCAGCCCAGAACCCATGGAGCAAAGTTATTCCGTACGTGTAAAGAGGCAAAGAACAAAACTTTGTCAAAATCTTGGAAGTCATCCATGCAAAAACAATTGAACTGCCTTCTTGACCAGCATACCACATATCACATATTTTCTCATGATCAGGATTCAATATTCTTCTTCCACAAGTTTTCAATTTTCTCCACAAAGTGTATTTCCCTTGTGCCTTCGCATACGATTTCTAAGTCACAATATCCTTGATATGTGGGTACATACGTGCGCTTCCGCTCAAAGCACGATGTAGGTATCCAATGGCTTCAATTATTTGAGGATATCATAAAGTTCTAAAATATCTGGCAGTTGTTATTTCACCTGTGCGTGTGTGTGAGGGTTTTTTCTTTGGGTTACCAGACCTCTCATCAAAGCCAGAAATTTTCAAAGTTATGTTGAAGTATAAACTCAAATGAGCAAACGTATTTGGAAACTATGTATAGGTACTCCAAAAGCTTTCTCACTAAATCTTAATTGTTTAACCTCAAACTGTGCATAACTTCCCACTTGAAATTCGTTTTCCACATTTCAATTGAATTTCATTTATTTCCTTCTGTTGCATCCGTTTTTGTGTTTGAATGAAAAATCACATAAATCATAATACACACGCACATGCAAATACAATAAATGGACAGACAGAATTTCCGTCCTGACCCAGTTGTAAAAGCATTCCAATTGTGCTCTTCCATGTAAACCTATCTTTTACGTTTTAGTACCTATCCCCTATACATCTTCATCCTTTTTTTTGGTCTTCACTTTAAATTGGAAATTTTCATGCGAACAAAGTCGTATCCGATGAGTTCCAAAAAGGAGAGAGGAATTCTAAAAGTTCCTGTTTCTGAAGAGTCCTCTTTACGAACTTTGCTTCGTATCCGTTCGCATGAATTCCGAGAATCACTTCGTTATCAATTTCCACGAAATAAATATGTAAAACTGAAGAATGTAAACGCAGACGACAAGGACAACACACGCACACATCCCAACCATCGCATCGGGGTAATGGAAAGAAAGAAAAACTATTTGCACAACATTAAAATATTTTCATTCGATTGGAAAAGTTTTTTTCTTTTTCGTATACTTTTATTTTCCTCCTTTTTTTCCTTACCAGGGATGGGGGTTATTCGGAGAACCCAGAGTTCCATTATTTTCTCACACTACGGTAGGTAGGTACATACCTACTCCTTTAGCAAATCGATCATATCAGCCATATGTTACATGGAAACTGTTTCACATGTTTTATTTTTATTTTCGGCAAATAAAATTCTCGACTCAGCATCGGCAGTCAGCCTGGGGGCATATGGTTGCCACGTGCGAGCATTAAATCAATAAGGGAAGTTCATTTGTTATTTCTGTTTTGTCAAAGAGAAATGTCAAAGGAAAGATTCGCATCTTAGTTTATCTGTTTGTGGGTCTAAATGAAAATTGCTACACTTTTCTTCCTTCCGGGGGTGCTATATAAGAAGCTCTGAGGTCGATGGATTCGTCATAAATCTTTAACAGCGGATGATATGAAATTCATTTTCCTTCCGATTTGTAGTTGTATAGCACTGTACCTACGTATACATTTATTCCTTTTCGACATGTGCATTGAGCATAGACATCCTGGCGGCCATGAAAGCTATCTCCACTTTCGTAGTCACAAAATGTATTGCTCAACGCAACAAATCATCGCATCGGTTTGAATTTGATTTCCAGGACACATTATATAAAAAAAAAATGTGAAGAAGAGACAGATAAGCTGGTCAAAATCGGTTCATCACTCCAGACAAACACTTAAGGTTATGGAAAACTAAAAATATCGAATAGATACAGAGGCCAGAGTTGTCGCATTTAGAGCGCGAGAGCAATATGCGGCCGGGTGACGAGTCAGGTAGCTCGGGTCGTTAGAGAAGGGCCACCTTCGCTTTCCTCTACTGTTGGATTTTTGTTTGGTCAGGCAGCTGTTTTGGGAAAGGAAGTCGAGATTTATTGTACGCGCCTGGAATCGCCGATCAATCCGTAAGTTACTACAATTAATAACTTTCTCGTGGTGAAAATTTAAACGCAATTATCTCGCAAATTACTTTTTCAAAAAATGCTCCTGTTGTAGCTCAAAAAGTTAACAACTGATCTAGATAAAATTTTTGAGAGATTACTCTCAGTAATACTACGGAAAGGATATACCTAAACTTTGGAAGGTAGCGTGTAAATAAATAATTTTTATAACTGCACCACTGGTGGGGGTTCGTCAAGTGTGCGCTTAAGGCTATCGACTGGAATTATAAGTCATTTACATTGATCACATCACAGAAACGACATAAAGCATCCAGAGGAGTAATGCGCGTTTTCGGAAACACATTGCAGGAAAATCGGGGAATGGGAAGGCCTCGTCCTAGGTGACGCAACCAAGTGGAAGAAGACCTCAACCGCTTAGAGTGTAAAACTCGATAGAGCTCGTCCGAGATCGAAGTAGTTATCGAAGGAGGCCCAGGTTCACCCCTAACTGTAATGCCCACTTAAATAGGCAAGTAAGTAAGTTAGAAAAAGCAACGACTGACGAAAATATATGAAGAAAAAAACCCAACTTGAGTTACTATGGAGTATTTTGAGATTCCGGTCCTACTTCAGACAGCTGAATTAAACAAACACTATATGTTCAGGACAGTCCAGCATACAAAACAAACTTCAGCTTCAGAAGAAACTCCAATTATAAAGAACATTATCGATCGTTAAAGAACCAGGAGTGCTAAAGAAGAGTACCACTAAGCGATCTACGAAAGATGAGCTATAAATGGCTAGAAGACAAGAATAATAATAAGGTAGTTTTTGCTGATAAGTTCGATGCATTCTGAGTAAAGAATAGGTTAGGTTGGGTTAGATGACACACTTAGACCACATTGTGATACCACTGAGACCAGAAGGTTGATCACCCTCTGGTTCCTATCACGGGATTAAAACCTGGACTAACGAGTTGTAAACCAGTTAGGCAGACCATTCAGAACTTCGTACGAAAAGGGAGAGTCTTTTAGGGTCCTTATCCCTACAATGCATTCCGTGCCATATATGGTACAATCAAAATAATTTAGTTAACTGTTTGTTTCAAGACACCTAGCGACATCTGTCGACTGAAAGAATGATCTTTTGAACACTTTGCAACGGATTAGTAATGAGAAGTGTCATAAAGTGTTTTTGTGCTTTATGATATCTAGACACTATATAGAATCACATATATTTTTTTTAATATGATTTAAAAAAATCATGCATTGTAGGGTTATAAGCTAAATCGCCGATGTCGTCGAAAAAGTAATCACCTAAGTGAGCTTTCCGTCTGTTAGCAAGTGCAGGTTATGAGCAAAAAAGATGTTGGATTGTCTCTTCTTCATCCTCGTCCATGCAGCTTCTATAGAAGTCATTTGAGTAGGCATCAAGTCTTTTGGGAGTGCCTAATTATCAGGCAGTGTCCTATAAGGACACCTACAGTGCAGACGACTTAGATTCAATAAGCTCTTTGAATGTTTCGAGTCCACACATGGCCGAATTCGAGTAAGGAATAGCATCGCAAAAAGTATGCAGTTAAAACTGAGGGGGGAAACTTTCACAATCCACTCAAACTACACGAAAACGTGGCTTTGAAACAAGGCACTGTCGAATGCTCTCTCTGCGTTGAGAAGTTTTTTGACAGTGTCTGGGATCAACAAATCTGTTCAAAAAACTATTGTCTTACTCTTTCAAACCATTTTAAATAAAAAAAGGGGCGCAACAGCCGCAGGAGCCCCAGGGCCTAATGCATTTCTCACAACCATGCCTTGATAAATTGCCGAAAATTCAAATTATAGAGTAAAAAGGCTCCCAAATTTAGAATTTTGCACTTTTTCATTCTATTTTAGGTAAATGCTTTCCATCAATATGTCAGCAAAAGAATGAACTTTGGTAAATCTTTCTCAGATCAAAGAGTGACAACTGCAGCAGTTTTCGATGTCACCGGAAACAGGCGTCTGGAAAACTTCAATAGCGCCGCCATTTTGTTAGTCATCGAAAAGATAATTTTTTTTTTTTTTTTGAATACTGTAGGTAGACCTAAACATTAATCTCCTTATTTTTAAATTGATTAGGGTATTTTATTCTCTCTGAAAAAAATTTTGTATTTAGGCTCCTAAAGTCATCTCCCCCCCCCCCCCCCCCTTTAAACTGCTATTGAATTGATCAGAATTTTCTATGAACAGACAATATAACGATAACATAAATAAAGAAACTGACATGGGGTGAAGGAACCAATTTGAACAAGGAAAACACAATTTCTACCTTAGCAGGCCTTGGTTCTCTTTGTTGATTGGCATCCTCCAAAGGCATAAACAAGCCTTAATAAAATAAGCGCACACATCAAGGGGTTATGACTACCCTTACAATGTTATAGAACACAGTGCGAGCATTTAGGAAAATAGGAGAGGATTTCAAAGGAGACATCGATGCACGTTGTTTTTGAATTTTTGTGAATCGTAATGCAGGGGAAATACAGAGTCGGGCAAAGCATTCCACATTCGGGTGGTGCGACTAAAATAAGAATCTCTATAATTGACTGTACGCCCGGGCCCGGGCCCATGGTAAAACTGATGAGCATTGCTAGTGAGGCGGGTGTTGTGGCTAAATTGTTTCAGGGGAGGAATGCAAGTGAATATTTCACTAGAATACTGTTTAAAGAAAAAGCGATAAAGGAGACAGGTGACTTTCCTACGATGTTCGAGAGAACCAATCGATTCTACGATTGGACTATCACCTATCAATTTTAACGCTCTGTTTTGCACCCTATCAAGTAGGCGCAAAGATGTTTGAGGAGCACCTTACCAGATATGGGAGTTATACTCCAGTTTTGGTCGGATTAAGGCCTTATATTGTAGCCAGATCAGAAGGGGAGAACTTCCTGCATCGTCTTAAGAAACCTTAGCGTTTAGCAGCGCTTTTGGCGACTTCAAATATGTGGTCATTCCAACGAAGATCATCGCTTACACACATACCAAGCACTGACAGCTTTTCAGTTTCTTGGATGCAAGTACCATTCATGGATAATGGCAATGGAGGAATGTTAAGCTTCAACGACAAGACAGCATTGAGTTTTCGAAGCATTGAATTCTACTCGGTTCTTAAGATCCCATGCAACAATGCCGTAAAGGCCAGAATTCAATGAGCTTATCATACGCAACCGCTCCAGTTCCACATTCGTAGATCAGCGCCGTGAATTGCTTGAATATGAAATTCACTAAAAATGAATATGAATTGCGAATATGAAAAGCTGAGGGTCGAGTTGTCAGCAAAACAGTTAAGCGGATTAGAAGTCTCAGTTATGAAAATGAGGAATAGAATCGGAGAAAAAACAGAGCCCTGGGGCACACCAGCATTTATGAGGTGGGTATCAGACTTGAAACCATCCAATGCTTTTTGTATTTAACGGCCTGAAATCTAGTTTCTAATCCAACGAGGAAGAGACTCGTCGATAGCAAAATCACGCATTTTCGATAAAAGAGCCTGATGCCAAACTCTATCAAATGCCTTAGAAATATCAAGCGCAATAATCTTACTTTCTCCAAAACAATGTAAAGACTGGTTCCACTTTTCGGTGAGATATGCCATGAAATCACCAGTGGACTTTTTGCTACGAAAGGAAGGGAGGGGAAGGTCTACGTCAACGCAACGTTCGTCGTTTATACAAAAAATTTACAACAGTACTTCTCTCGACTAGTTTTTTCGAATCTTTGTATTGATAAACTCATTCATTTCGAATTAGTAAATATACAGAGATTTAATGCATTTTATTTTGATACAATAAATAGAAACTCAATATATTTACTAATGTTTTTTTTTTTGTTAACATGAGTGCTAGCTTTTCGGTGCGGCTCTAGCGTTTTGAATTGGCTCTAGCGGCAAAGGCATCCGTACCAATCAATTCATTTGTTTTTCCAATAATTGATAGACTAATGCTGTTTATACACTGTTGAAATGCTTATTAAGCTTGTAAGAGTGTACTAGTGAAAATAAATAATTATTTTCTATGATCTCGACTATCAGTTTGCTACACTGAGTAAAAAAATAACCAAAAACGAAAACGAAAAAAAAACGAGAACGATTTATTTTCTTCAAATTTAAACGCGAATAACTTCTGAAAGAAGCGTAAAAGTTTAGGAAGATTTTTTTTTAGAAAATTAAATTTCCTTTAAGGAACATGTTTACAATTTTCGAACATTGACTTGTACGTGAGTTAAGAAACTCCAAAATAAAAGAGCAAAATCAAAAAAAAACATACCGTTTTTCAAAGCTTGATTACTCGGAAACGGTTAGTCTGAGAAATTTTTTTAAAAAGACCTATTTTAAAGGAAATCCAATTTTCTACAAAAATTTTTGTCGTTATATTTGTTGGGCTCAAAGTAATTGAACAGTTTTCACGCTCAAGTTCGGTTAGGTCTAAGAAATAAAAAAAAACGATTGATAGATTTCTAAGAACTTTTTTTTTTAGCTAAAACTTTTTTGGAATTTGTTTTTACCATTCCCTTACAATATTTTCAATATGGTTTTTGAAACAAAATAATTTTTTTTGGCCCAGTCTAATGTATGCATGCTTAAAGCAAAATCAAATTGTTTTGATTTTTGTTCAATCAGACTTCAAAACTCAAGAACGGCTGAACGGATTTGTCTGAAAATTTGTGGGGAGGTAGCTTAGGACCACGAGACGGACATAGAATACTTTTTATTCCTATACTCTTATGGGAAAAGGAACGTAAACCTACAGTAAAAAACCGACATTGGTCATTGACGGTCGTTTCATTGAGTTAAATAAACAAAAAGTAGCGTGAAACAGAAAAGACATCAATGCAATGCGTTAGTTTTCATTTTAAACAAAACGCTGCTCTTTAAAAAAACAAAGTTGACTTATCGTGACAGACTAAGCATAGACCAAATATCAGCAAGTTTATGATTCAGGTCAGATCTTCGCTCAACACCCTAGGCTACTTTAGGCATACTCATATACCTCGTACCTCCCGACATTTATGGCGTTGCTCAGGTCTGTATTTTTAAGCGGGGAATACACGACTTGGATCTCATACGATCGAATTGGTTTTCACTTCAAAGCATTCGACATTGCGACATCGGTACAGCGGTTTAGTTTTAAGGTTTCCATTATCGTTTCCGATCCATCTTGCATTCATTATGACCATAAATAAGTCACCAGGTCAATCGTTGAATTTTTGTGGTCTGAATCTACACAATTCATGTTTTTCCCATGGTCAGTTATATGTGACATGTGATATGTTCACGAGTCGGAAGATCATCTGCGTTATTTGTTCTCCCGCCTGATAACAAGACGAAAAATATCGTCTATCACAAGGTGCTTCGTTGAAAAGTACAGCAAAATTAATTGCTAAAGAGAATCATTAACATATGTACTTGATTTTTCAGAATGTATTTATTATACTAAAAAAAAATTTAATTAATAAAATCTAAACTCTGCTCATTTATTGCCTCTAACTTTGCAACTACACGATCAAGAGATGGTAAGCCATCAGCCTACATATACACTATGACAAATTCCTGTTCGAGTTTCGGCTGTGACGTAGGCGACCATCAATTTGCCAGGCAAATGGCTTTCAATCAACATGTCAAAATGGCACCCACAAGAAATTTGAAATTCAAAGTTTTCTTCCAGGCACTCTTTTCTCTTTTTGAACGAAGCTTTCAATTTCATGGCTACTGAAACTGATTTTCGTGTGGCTTTCAATATTCCATACCAGCTGGGTTTCAATTTTGAAAAGTTTGGTTGTGAATGTAAAAAAGTTTAAGTGTATCGCAAATGGCTTACCATATCTTGATCGTGTAGCCAGGGGCGTAGCGAGGCTCCAAGCCATGGGGGGGTGAATTTTAATGAAATGCCGACTAGTTTTCAGAATTTGCCGACTGCATCAAAAAATAAATCTATATACATATATAAAATAGGATGTATGTATGTTTGTATTTATGTCCGTTATAGACTGGTTTCTTATGAGATTTTCAGGGTAGACATAGTTCAAACCAGAGATGGTTCCTTTTAAGGTTTTATCTCCATACTCCCACAGGAACGGGGTTGGGAACGGAAACCTAGAAACTACTGAACAGATTTCAAAAATTCTTTCGCCATTGCGATGTCACATAATCCCACAGTAAAAAAAACTTATATTTTATACCCATATTCCTACGGAAGCGGAAGAACGAGAAAGGGAACCTTAAAACTACAGACTCGAGCAACACCGGGTGGCTCAGCTAATAAATAAATAAAACAATTTAAAAACGTAAAAGTGTTCATTTCACAGAAATTCATTTATTAACATAAAATCAGTTTATAATTACAATGTACCTAACGATATAACAACAAAAAAAATTAAAAGTATTTATAAGAAATAATATTACAATATAGTATTTGGTCATATTCTGTGATTTTATTCTTTAATTTGTTGACGACCTCACTAGGTTGAATATTATCAACAACATCCTTTGAGGAATACAAAAGCATTAATGAATTTAACCTATCACTACCCATCGTCGTACGCAAATAATTAAGAACTATTTTAAGTTTACTAAATGACCGCTCACAAGAAGCCGACGTCACAGGAGCAGTTAAAATGTAGCAAACTAGTTTAAAGGCTAACGGAATCACATATCTTAATTTGAATTCCTCTTTGACAATATCATCGAAATTTGAGCATATCTCACAAGTAAAAAGAAGAATTTGCAATTCCGATAAATAGCAGTCCACATCTTCTTTAAAAAAAAATGGATCTAATTCTATAGATTTGACTAGTTCTATGTTGGCATTCGCTCTGGAAGCGGGTATTTTAAAAATTTTTAAGAAAAGTTCAAAAATGGTAAAATTATCTGTTAGATTATCTTTAACGTGCGAAATAAAAGTTTGAAGAACCATTTTGAACTCTTTTCTATAAAATGTTTCTAGATCAAATGCAAAAGCAGTTTCAGAATTTTCATCAATTCTCTTTGGCAACCGACGCGTTCTATGATGTTTTAAAAAATCGTTTTCGGGACCTATCTTTAGTTTTTCAGCAAATGAAGAAGAACTTTTTATCAAAGCATTTAATTGAATGTCATCATCGTTCATTTCTTGAAATAACTCCAATGTGCTTCGAATCAGTAATGAAGCGTCAAAAACGTTTATTTTTCCGCCTCTAGACTTTCGGTCAAATTTTTAACTTTAAACATGACATTTTTGCAAAAATATAACGAACTAATAAAATCAAAATCTAAGATTTTTTTCAAAAGTCCAGAAGCAGAGGTACGATTATTGTTATCAAAAGAACTGGCATCGCTTTTTATTCCTTCTAAAGCATTTACAATGCCTTCAAAGGATATCCACACAGCTTTTACTGTTTCAGCTCTAGCAGTCCATCGAGTTTTTGACAAATTTTTGCATACACTGAAAACGTTTTGTACTACTATAGAAAAAAACAAACAATGCTTCCAAAGTATTAAAAAACTCTTTGATCAGCACGCTTGGATTGCATGCTGTTTCAACGAAAATATTTATACGATGCGCTTGTCATGGAATGTACGGGATTTTCTTACCACATTTTTCTGACAATTTTCTCTGGGTACCATTATACTTCCCGGACATATTTTTGGCAAAGTCATAGGATTGAAATACAATATTCATCACAGAAATACCTATTGATTGAAGTGTAGATATGATTTTTTGTGCCAACTCTTCTCCAGTCTTCTTTGTTAAAACGACATCCATTTCCAAAAGGCGTTCAATAGGAACAGGTTTCTCTTCGGTTTGGACTAAGTATCGAATGTTGACAGCAAGTCGATCTTGATGCGATGAGTCAGGGGTTGTGTCAACCATTACAGAAAAAATACCAGCTTTATTGATCTCGATGATTTTTTGAGTTGTAGTACCCAAGAGATCAATAAATTCATTTTGGGTAGTCGGACTAAGATACGTCACACCTCGCGGCCTTTTTGAAGACCCGTCCAACCACTTTTTCATTAATGGGCAATGTCGTGAAATCAGTAAAGTGATTTGTCGAAAATTTCCATCGTCCTCATCGGACTCCTTATGACCACGAAAAGGTAATCCCTGCCTTCCCAAAGTTTTCGCAACATCAACTAAAATTTGCAGCACTTTTAAATGGTACGCATTTTCTTGTTCTTTTTGAATGCTTTGCTGTCTTTCAGCTTTGTCCAGCAAAACGTTGACGTGAGCTTTTCCATTAACAAAATTGCAATAATCAAGTAAAGCCGCCTGATGTGATTCAGAAGTGAAATGTTGAACCAATTTTCCTTCTTTTTGTGTACCGCGACTCTTCATTTTGTGCCACTGACGAATGAGTGAATGAGTGCGTGCACCAGCTTGTGGGGTGGTATCAATGTGTTAGTGTGGTTTTCCCCCTTGTTCTTTAAATTTTCTTAGGTTGAGACAAAAACACTTCCATTCGTGTCTTTTTGGTTGAGTTGACTTAACTCGACAAATCTACTTTGTTTTTCTTCCTCGATTTGCCGACTCGGAAAAATCGTTGGGGGGTGCTACACCCCCCCACACCCCCCCCTCGCTACGCCCCTGCGTGTAGCCCCGGCGTAAGGCAGAACAAGTACACATTAAACACTTAATTTGTAAAGTCTGAATATTTTTTGAAGTGACATCATCAATATTTACTTCTTGTAAGAAAATACGGATTGTCTCTAAATCATTTTCCTTTATGTAATATCTACTAATCATAAGATTAATTATTGTGATATAATAATGTATGGAATAAGACTTAAGCTTAAATTTAGACTCAAAACAAAGTTTGCTGGGTAGACTAGTCTTAATATATATAAATTACGTGTCACAATGTTTGTCCGCGATGGACTCCTAAACTACTTAACCGATTGTAATCAAATTTGGATACCGTGTGCAGTTTGATCCAACTTGGTAGATAGGATAGCTTGCATCTCAATTTATGATCGACCACCAAAATTACGTGTCACAATGTTTGTCCGCGATGGACTCCTAAACTAATTAACCGATTTTAATAAAATTTGGACACCGTGTGCAGTTTGATCCAACTTGGAAGATTGGATAGCTTACATCTCAATTTAGGATCGACAACCATATGTTGTTGAGACAAAAGTATAATTTAAATTTATTTTAAAATAAACGAAATACAGTGAATTTTACTTTTTTATTTTTGGAGTAAGTATAACCGGCTAAGTGTACCTTGACTTAAGTATAAATCAAATACAAATTAAATTCATATTATAGTGAACATAATCAGGCGAAATTACTCCTGCTTTTTGATAATTGGTGTTTCGTTATTCAATACTGTAATTAAACTATATACATGTAAGTATTATTAGCCACGCGTTGCTGTGGCTAAGGTAAGATATATACAGCTATTCAATGCTCTTTAATAGCATGTTTTTCAGTTTATTTTGTAACGATTAAATTGTTATTTTCAGTTGAATGCCACCAAAAAAATCTAACCTCAACAACAAGAGGATAAAAAAGAGACAAGACGCAAACGCGTTGAAAGAGCTCATCAGTCGGCAGAACAAATCACCACAAGAAATGGAGCTCAAAGAGTCAGGATAGCAGAGCTTCGTGCACAAGAGTGTTAAGAATAACGTGACGAGCGTATGCGACAGAATTATGCAAGAATAAGAGCAGCACGAGAACGAAACATAGCTGCTACACGAGTACAAGAACGACAGAGGCAGCGGATCAGCCGCTCATTAACACGTACATCATTTATTCGCCTTGCTTTCGAATATGCACCAAATATTAACTACTCTGCGCATTCAAAAATTGCTATCGGTGCAATGGATAAAGTATGTCAATATTGTCAGGCATTGAAATTCCGGAATGAAACACCCGGCATGTGTCACAATGTTTGTCCGCGATGGACTACTAAACTACTTAACCAATTTTAATCAAATTTGAACACCGTGTGCAGTTTGATCCAACTTGGAAGATAGGATAGCTTGCATTTCAATTTTCGACCACCAATTGTTGTTGAGACAAAATTATAATTTAAATTTATTTTAAAGTAAATGAAACACAGTGAATTTTTTTACATTTTTATTTTTGGAGTAAGTATAGCAGGCTAAGTGTAAATTGATTAAAGATTGGTGCAACTATTATTCTCTTGCGTAATTTAAATCCACCTCAATTATGCAACGGTAGACGTTTGGTCATTAAAAAGATAACCGGAAATATTCTTTATGGAATCATTTTGACTGGAAAGTTTAAAGGAAAAGTGGTCCTGTTGCCACTTACTCCAATGATACCGTCAGATTCTACCATCCCCTTCAAAAGGTTATAGCTTCCAATTCGTTTAGCTTTTGCCATGACTATAAATAAGTCTCAAGGTCAAACAATGTCCATTTGTGGCTAAGATTCGGAAAATCAATGTTTTTCTCATGGGCAGCTATATGTTGTATGTTCACGTTTAGGAACGCCGTCGAACCTATTTGTGTTAGCAAAAGACAGGTTAACCAAAAATGTTGTGCACCGATTAGTGCTAAATTAAATTGAAATTAAAAGTATTTATTATTGTTTGAAGACTTTAAACTATCCGCCATACCAACCTCATTTATAAGTTTAATTATCACATGTTATTTATGTAACATACTCATTTGTTACAAACTTGAAATAAAATAGACAATTTTAAATTTAATTCTTTTGTTTTGATTATTGGCTTATATCAAAATTTTGATCAATTGTGTTCAAAGTCCTTCCCCTTCAAATCCCAAACCAGTAAATTTGTATACCAGCTTTAACGTTTCCGTCTTCTTTCATAAATAATAATTTCATTTTTACAAATAGCATCTATGTGAAAAAGCATTGTGGTACCCAGGTCTGATGTTCTTTTACCATTCCAATTAAATACTTAATAACAACATCATATGAAAAAAATGCTAGCCACAGCAACGCGTGGCCGGGTCAGCTAGTTTATTATAAAAATAGAAAAAAAAAATCTTAAATCTTACAACTGCACTTACAATTAAAATTTGTCATGCGCAGGGGGTCTACGCTTTTGTGACGTAATATTCGTAGGGGGTCATAGAAAGTGTGACACAGCGTGATAATGGGGGAGGGAGAATAAACCTTATTTTAGTGCGACTTATTTTAAAGAATAAAAAATTTTTTCAGAGGTGTAGTCTTTTGCGCAGAATTGGCAACACTCGAAAAACACTTTCCACGCTGCCCAAGAATGAGCTGAAAGGCCCTTCCTTGCTCAACTGCCACCGTGTCCTTCACAATGTCTTAGGATCATAAATAATTCACAAGGCGGCCAATTGCAAATACGAGCTTATGAAAAGAAGTGGTATAAGAAGTTATCCTTGCGTAACACCACGAGCTAAAAGTCCCTGAACTAAAGTCAATCCGAACTATCCACACTTTCTGTGCTATTTCTTTTAACTTTGCTTTCACATGATATCCGGCAAAGTTGGCAATCATCTTCCCATACCAACAAAACAATAGAAAACTATTTCCGGCAGCTTTCCTTGAAATGCCATTTTCGGAAAACTCTGAAAAGCACGTGCGAATGTGTGGAAATAACTTTTCACATAGAAAGGGCATCCTCATCCAATGCCTAATCGAAGTCAGATCCTTGTTCAATGTGGAGAAGGCGCGCCGAGTCGGGTAGAATGTATATTTAAACTTTTTCACTTTTCAACATCTGTTTGACGATGGTAGTTTCGCTATAATAATTCATAAGGATTCCACAGCTCCAGCTAACATTTGAGAGGACTCTACACACTTTCACAAACGGAACATGAAACTAACGGCCATAGCAGAGCGACTGTTCGGGAGATTTACAACTGAATTTGGAAAAGTTTCATTGAATTTCTCTCGTTAATCCTTAAATGAAATTTATTTAACACTGATGCGATGAACAACTAATCCATCATCATTGTCCTCCAAACGAGAGTTTCTTGTGTTTTCTTCTTCTTTTTTTTTTGTTCGAGTCAAAGCTGCAGCAGTATCGTTACAAATGAACGAATCTCTGGTATTGACCATTTTTGTACAATTTGCCTGTACTAATTGAAAACTAGATGAAATTGAATTATCGGTAACAAACTTAAAGGATCTATGCGTGCCAACTGCTTAACAAAGATTCAATTGAAGAGCACAAGGAAAATGCAGTGTTGTTGCGAATTGAAAAGATTCAAAAGAAGCACTCGAAGAAGAGCGTGAACCAGACAGATATTGATGGTGGATGGAAGCATCTGGAATATTATTTTGCTTTTGCAATAAGGAGCAGGATATTAATGATGCAATCAGATTAAAGTCTAGTAGAGTCTGACAGAGAAAAAGAAGAAGAAGAAGAACAAGAAAGAATGGAAAATATTGACATAGAAAATGATTCAGTTATCACGTCTTGAAAGTTTGGAGTGGGAGTGGCTTTGATTATAAAGACGTCTAGAATGGATTTCTGAGAAAGGATAATCAGCTTTGGGCATGAATTGAATCATGTAAATTATAATTGGCAATTTCGATTGCACTTTTTGATGATTTTGGTTCAGAAACGAATTTCATGAGACGCTTGGATGCTTAATTATTTTTGTGGAAAAGAAAAAGAAACAAAAAATCTACTTTTTCCTTTCATCCTTGGGACGTCTTAAAAAAACAACAACAACAACCTTATCCACTCTAAGGTTTCGACAGGAATCTTCCCTTATTTTTCGATTGAGTTGCTTTGGAACAGAAAAAGGGAACAGGATTAGGTATACGAAAAGATACGCAAAGGTGCGAGGACGGATTGGGGGTATACCAGGAAAAAGAAGTTCTTTTTCTTTCGTTTTTAATACGGATATAGATTTAACCCTTCACTGGTCAGTTAAGTTGTCGGAAACACCTCGTTACATGACCAAACGAACTTCCTTGCTCCCCAATTTGACATGTTAAGTGTTATTTTTATTTTATTTTGTATTTATACACCCTAAGGAGCTTCGTTGAGTGTCGGACGGAACAACATTGAAACCTTTTTTTATCTTCATTTTTATGAAAATGAAAATGTTCTCTTTTAAGCATCCTTTCACGGTTGCTTACACTCGCTTTCAGGAAAAGTGAACAAAGCTTATACACTATTAAAAAATATTCTTGGTATGGATTTAAAGCTTTTGCCAACGATTTAATCTGAGTGACTTTTGAGTAACTCTTCTTGTTTTGAATGCAAAACCTTTTATACTAGAAAACTAAAGGCTTTAAGGGAGCTTGGGAGTGTCTCTGATTGGTGTCAAACTTGGTGGCGCGGCGTCCAGATGTTGCAACTTATAGTACCCTACAATTGTGGTTATTAAACTTTCTCGAGGTAGCTACTGGCTACTGGTCTCCTCCAACCGGAGCGGAGGTGATTTGCAAAACTAGTAAGTGCCGTTGTTGACAAAGGGCCGAAGAAGAAGCAATGTCTGATTGCCCGAACATTACTGGTTTACCAGAGCTCATTTTGAATATCTCAGCGCATGGATTCGAATAACAGAATCAATGGTGGACTTCAGCAGTCAAAAAATTAGGAGCCACTCAAAGAGTTCCGACGGTTTAAAGGTGATAAAGGTCCGCAGAAGTAGGGTCTTTCAATTCAAGGACAGGGCATTGAAGTGGAAATGGTGGCGTTGGCCAGCCAACGGCAGCTCTCACGCTTGCTTCCGGAAAAAGGCAAATACCACCGAGGCTGCACGTGAAACGTAAGACCCCTTAGCGAATTACGTACAGCTGGAGGGGCCCTATACTTTTTTATAGCAAATATAACCGCAATCCAAAAGACCGGTGGAATCGGATGGGGTTAAAGAATACGAAAAATGCGAAACTTACCATGGCCATTGCCACAGAACACAGAAACAATGCTTATTTGGGTGCAGTTTTGTCGTTTAAGGCAGACTCATCTGCCTGAGGGCTGAAATCACCAACGCTCCTACGGAAAAGAGAATCTAGAATGCCAAAGATTGTCTCTACGAGCTCCTCGAAGGAACCCATGAGCCATGAAGATGACATGAAAATCTTCCATGGCTTTTTAAAGTAAGACTAGGGTGGGGGCCGTCTTTGAAAATACTTTCGGTAGGCATAGCTTGCATGACGAAATCCCGAAAACGGACTAAGGCTAATCGAGTTTGCTCCAGAGCTTAATATTACTGTAAGCACGCTCTCCTCAACCAGAATGTATAAAGGAACATGGTGATCCCCTGATTAATCAACCGTCAAAAAAATCTTCCGACGCACCGCAAAATACTTTTCCAGTGTGATAGATGTCCGAACTTTTCGAAATGACAACTTCAAATCGGATCACTAAGTTGTAGTCCTACTCAGGACTCGAGTGAACGAACGTTGAGAAGAGATATGGCGTCGGAAAGTAACAATCTCAAGAGATTACCAGTGCCAGTATCCCTAAAACCTTCAATGCATCTTATACCACTGCACCGATCATTGAAGATCAGATCAGATCAGGCAGCAATGCCAACAGGCCATAAGAACCGCTCTCTATGAGTTTCTGGGTTTCACTCGACCCCCAAAACGAAACACTGTGATGCTTCTTTTGCGAGGCTGGGGTAGGAATCAGGGTGTCCAGGGTCTACCCAAGGAAGCTTCGTAAGACTTGGGCTTCGGCGGTCCAACTTCTCAAACAAATGAAAACGAGGACACGGTCGGGTAATTTCTAAATAAGTCTAAATTTATTTTTTCACAAGTTCTCTTGTGGGTTTACAATTTACGAATCCTGGGTTTACAATTTTAAACATATTTTTATTCTGGTTCTTCAAAAGCAATGTCTTGACTATGGTTTGTTTCTGGTGCTGGTCCTCGGAATGGCTGTTCTTCTCTGGGGTAGTGATGATGGTTCCTTCGGGTCTATATACTGCGGCATCTGTTTCCTCTATTCGGCAGCGGTGAACGTCTATCTGCGTAAGGCAGGGCACTCTGTCAGTGGCGGCGGATTTCGTAGCAAAGGTCTGCGTTGCGTGGTAGGCAGAACATATTATCGGCGGCGGCGGACTGCGTAGGAAGTGCCTGAGTTGTAAAGAACGGCAGAAGGATTTATCGGCGTTGACGGACTTCGTAGGAAGTGCATGCGTAGTTTTGAGGCAAAACACTCTGTCGGCGGCGGCGGACTTCGTAACAAAAGTCTGCGGTTGCGTATAGTGATAAGAGCTTTTCTTTACAAATGGACAACGTCTACCGCAGGAGAAAATCTACACGCTCGGCCAAACAAAACCGCAACGAATAGCTCCATTTCAGTGGAGACAAAACGGCAAGGCAAACGTACACGCTCGGCCAACACAAACCGCAACAATGTAGTTCCCTTTGAAATCGGGTACTGTCTATCGAAAAAGGAAATCTAACCGACCGGCCAACCAAACCGCAACGAATAGATCTGCTTTAATGACGACGAAAAGGCAAGAAGAACTTACACGCTCGGCCAACCAAACCGCAACAATGTAGTTCCCTTTGAAATCGGGGGCTGTCTATCGAAAAAGGAAATCTAACCGCCGATTAATTCACCTCTATTCATAGATTTTTCTACTACAACTAAATGTGAGTTGTAAGTCAGTGACACTTTTGCATATGAAAAATTGGATGGGGATTACCAATGTATTTCCCCATAAAGAAATGCACACAAAGTGATAAGGCACGTAGAAGTAAACAATAGTTGGCCTTGGCGTAGACTTTTACTGTGTACTTAGTTTAATTGCATGTGGGCATTTTAGTAAAAAGAAACACGTACAGTGTTTTGATGCGGTGTTTTGGTGGGGTAGGAAACGAAATTGTGACGCTTCGTCACAACACATGGTTCAATGGAGAATGCAGGCAGACAAATGCAGTCAAACAAAAAGCACGACAGATGTTGATGCAAAAGCGAACGCGAAAAAGGGCTGCTATTGACCAATATAACGAGATTTACAAGAAGAAAAGAATTCTCAATAAGAAAATTCTCAATAAGAAAAAGAAGCACACAAAAAATACCAAACAACTTCAATAAAGTAGTGCCGTTGTTTTTACTTCGGATTTGAATTGAGCATACCAAAATCCTTTCAAAAAGTACATTTGATCATAGTCAACATTAAAGTTTATAATTATCGCCATTAACAAGCACTTTCTGCCCCACTGTGCGTCGTGTCGGAGCGAGCGCATCTTTTTTCCGAGGTGTTGCCGTATTTTTCTCTCGCAAAAGAGGTGTTTTGAATATTTTTTCAAGAAAATTTCAGAAACTCTGTTGTGAATTTGTATCTTTTAGGCCGCGTTTCCATTTGCAAGAAAGCTTCTGCAAGAAATGTCTGACAGTCTGTCTGACAGTGACTTGAAAGTGGAAACTGCGAAGCAAGCTCTATCCCGACTGTCCTTGCATTACTTCTTGCGAGTATTTGCGAGTGCAATAAATTGCAGGTTGAAACAGGTTTGACTTGCGACAGTTCTTTCAGCTTACAGATAGTTTCGTATATAACGCACTCGCGGCAGGTTAGTTTTTGTTTTCAATAAAAATGAGCCAAAAGAGATAACGTGAATGGTTTCGCAAAGAAGCAATTCGGTTAATTTAACGTTACGAGTGTTATCCGTGTTTATGGAATAAAAATCGAATTAAGAAAAATTCAGTACTTAATAACATCGCGGAAGAGGTCTTCACAAATGAGAATAAAGTGTCTCGGTAGCTTCATAATTAAAGGAGCCAGTGGCAAAATTAATTTAAAAAAAATGAAAATAAAGAAAAGTGGAAGTGGCCAGGATGATTTGTTTAAGTCAAACTGGTGTTGTTTTGAGGCACTTAACTTTTTAGACGTTGGCAGAGCACCTTGTACTGATACACTGGTATTTAGTAAATAAGTGTTTCCTGCGAAATTAATGACTCTCCACTTCAGATACCTCTGCAATAAATTTCGACAGTATCATGCGCTAGCTTCTTGCAAAGACATTTATTGCAGAAGAAATTGCAAGAATTCATACAGTAGTGTAAACGCTTACTGCAAGAAACTTCTGCAAGACTTCCACGAGTTTACTTGCAAATGGAAACGCGGCCTTAGACTGTATAAAGTTTAAGAAAAATATTAAATTTTATACATTATAACTTACCTTACCCCTTTAGTGACAGAAGTACATTACGCATTACACAATGTTACACTAAGAGGCGTGTTAGTACATATATACTCATTTGCTATAATTTCAGAAAGTAGATTAGTATGACCATGTTATGGTTGCATGGTATAAAAAGCATTAACTTTGCTGTCTGTTCGATGGCTAATTTTGATTTTATAACGTATAAGCGCCATTTACTGTACACAATATTTACACGAGCCGTAAGTCGCAACTTGTCAATGGGCCTTCCATTTGAAATACAAAGGTAGTGATGATCACTGACAGGAGTGACAAAAGTCAACATAACCGACAGTTTGTGATAAGCCGTTCCCGAAAGTGATTTGATAAGTTACACAATCCCAATCAGCCCTCTAATTAACATCTAATTGAGAGAATGTCTCGACAGCTAGTATTTTGAAAACGCACGGCACTGCCATAGCAAATTTGTGCATAGTCTAGTTTAGTCTAGTCAATCGTGGGATATAAAATGAACAGAATTTTTGAGTTGCTACTTGCGTTTGTTGCACTTTCAGTTGCTGAACAAAATAACAAATTACTGTCTTTCTTCGAAAACATTAAGCGACATGAGGAATTCCAAAGTGTTTTTGTATTGAAGACATTCAACGATTATTCTGATGATAATTTTGGTGAGAATTTCTTTAGAGACGTCTCAACTACTTTTGAAATTCCAGTAATAGTCTCAACCAACACAACGTCATTCTCAATGAAAATGATTCACAGTGAAAATAAATTGACTATTGTTCTGTTGGGTTGTAACAACGAACTTATCCTTCGACGGCTCCTTGAGTATCTTCAGCACATGCGATCCTGTAAGATCATATTCCTCCTCAACAATCATACTAGGGATGATTCCAAACTGGAGGACTTATTCACCTTTTGTTGGGAAAATCACATGATCAACGTGATTGCAGTCTTCAAAGACTTCAAAGACTCACCAGTGCTCTACAGATACACAAGGATACCTGTTTTCAGCATCGAAAAAATAAACTGGTCAGAAATTCGAAAGATTACATATTTCCCTAATCGCTTACTAGATCTCAAAGGGATGCACTTGCCAGTTATAATTGGAGGACCAGAGACATCTATCATTTTTTCTAAAAACGGACAAGGTGAATAATTGATCAGTGGACCTTTGGGACACTTTTGGAACGCCCTTGCTAAAAAGCACAACGCCAAGCTGAATAACTCGCATATAAACTTTGAATTAGATATATACGATTTAAAAGGGATGGTATTGAATGGGTCGATTGAGATGTCGTCCGCAGCAACTACCACTAGCGACCTTAACATGAATTGGATTTCCTACCCCTTAAACATAATTGATTTCTGTATAATGATTCCCGTGGTACCAACAATACCCAAATTCAAAGTGTTTGGAATTATTTTTAAATGGCACGCTCTTCTTATTACTATCGGACTGGTTGTAGTGTTATCAATTTTGCTGGAACTCAACTCATCTTTGTTCGATGGGAAAAAGTTTTACCTCTTCAATGGCAACTGTTTGCGCGGTATCCTTGGACAATCCATTCGGGAAAAACCAAAGGCCTCTCTGAATTTAAAAATCGTTTATTCGTTGATATTCTTTTTTGGAATCATGTTAGTGACTTCATTTGATGCGTTCCTTCAAACTTTGATGACAAGTCCTCCATCGGAAAAGAAAATTCAATCGATTGACGATATTGTGGCTTCAAAATTAAAAGTGGTCGGTTATCATGTAGAGATAGGTTTGTTTTTGTCAAAATTTCCAGATTGAAAAAAGAAATACGAAAAAATTTTGATTTGAAAAACCATAGTACTTAATACAATTTAAGAAAGTCTCTCAACACAAAGTTTGCCTACACGGTGAATAGTATAAAATGGTATGTTATCCAGAGTCAGCAAAAATATTTCAATCAACCACTGTTTCGTCTACCAGAGGAAATTTGCATTTTAAAAGGGGTTTCTCAAGTTTTCAACATTAACGAGAACGCGATTTACAAGGAGCTTATTAATTTTCTCATTTTAGAAACCCACTCTTCAGGGTTGAAGGATTTTTGACAAAGAAGATCGTTCTATGAAATGCTTGAAAACGGTCATATGAATCTGACATATCGAACTGGCAAATCAGAGTTGGAACCAATGAAAGTTGAAGACTTGAAATGGGTTCTTACGGCTTTGGCCATTGCTCTGGCATTTGACACTTTATGCTTTTTTGGTGAAATATTTGTTGACTGGAAAGAAAGGACTGGATTGCAATGTGACTTCAAGTGGGCTTGGGCAGTTCTAAAAAGACATTTCCAACTCTTAAAAAGGAAATGTGCAGTCTTTAAAAAATGATTTGTTAAATTTTGTGTAGAATTAATTTTTATTTTACTTATTTAAAACAATCAAGGACCTCCTCTATTTAACCGAAATATATTCTCAAGAACTCATTTGATCCTACAAATGAGTTTTGTTTAAGTTTTCTTAAAATTTGTAGCTTATGTAATTGAAGGTTGGTACCTATTGTAGAAACCCTGAGGTCTCTTTGTGTGCGGTGCGGGGAATTATTTGTAATAAGTAAACGTCTTGTATTTATTTCAAGAAACTTGTATCTACAAATTAAATACTAACAAGAGCCCTATACGCAACCGCACACGACAGCTAAAGAGATGGAGAAAGACTGACTTGCATATTCATTTAAATTCACTTCAGAGTTCAGACGAGTGTTTGACTTTCTCTTATACTCATATTATTGCAGTTGCCAGTGGCGTAGATTAATTGGGTTTCTGTCAATGATTAATTCGACATCGGCGAAGGTTACTACATCACCCCCTTCCAGCTGAAAGCGATACTGTTTACCGAAAATGAGACAAAATAATTGTATCCACTTGAAACTGGTTTTATTACATCAAACTTCAATTATTTTCGAAAATTGACTTGCTTCCTTTTGTCAACCGTTTTATTGTATGCTTCTATTGAAAACGCTGCTTTCAAACGATCTAATGAAACGCTTACATTTTTTCCTTTTATTTCTAAAACGTAATATTTTCTTAACTTTTTTATAACCTTATAAGGGCCTTGGTAAGGGGCCTTGAGACCTAACATATTTGGTGGTGAGCGAACGAAAACCTGATCGTATACGCAACCGCACACGACAGCTAAAGAGATGGAGAAATGTACAAAAAAAATTAAAGTTGAATTGTCGATTAAGGACAAAGAACAGCGTTTTGCTGCAGCAGCTAAAATATCACCCCCTTTTATTGTTACTCAACAGTTTCACCTGTGTGTGAATAGGTGCCAGGAGGTCAGCCAGATTCGGGATAAATCTATGATAAAAATTTATCATACCGACAAAACGTTGGATCTGTTTTAACGACCGGGGCTCCGGGAAATTCTTGATTGCATCTATGCGAACCTCTGACGGTTCAATTCCTGCTTCCGTAATGCTGTGACCTAAAAATTCAAGACGCGTTTTTCCGAACTCACACTTCGAGGCCTTAACTGTCAAACCATATTCTGCTAAGCGCTCAAACAACAACTTCAGGTGTTTTAAATGTTCTTGACGACTGGTGCTTGCTATAAGCACATCGTCAATATACACGAAACAAAAATCGAGTCCTTGTACTACTTCATTCATAAACCTTTGGAATGTTTGAGCTGCGTTCCTTAGGCCAAACGGCATTCTAGTGAACTCAAACATTCCAAAGGGTGTGGTTATCGCTGTTTTAAAAATGTCCTCCTCTGCGACGGGTATTTGATTGTATGCTCGAGATAAGTCTATTTTGGAAAATATCGTGCACCCTCGTAAGTTTTCTGAAAAACTATGAAGGTGTGCTATCGGGTATCTATCCGGGACTGTCACACAATTAATGCCGCGGTAGTCACCACAGGGACGCCAGTCATCTGGATCTTTTTTCGCTACCATGTGTAAGGGTGAGCAGGTAGGTGAAGACGACGGGCGGCATATACCTAGTTGTATCATATGATCGAATTCTACCTTTGCCATTTTGAACTTAACCTTATCTAGCCGCCTAGGCCGAGAAACTGGTAGATGCCCAGAAGTCAAGATGTGGTGTACTACCCTGTGCTTCACCGGAAGGTTGTAATTGGGGGTACTTGTCAACGAGGGGAACGCTTTGAGCAGACTTCCAAATTCATCATCAACAATAGCAATACGAGGAGAAATAATTTCGAACTTATTTGAAGCCAGGCTTGCTACGTGAACTAGATTTGTAAGCGAGTCGATAAGAGTACGTCTATTGATATCTACCAATAAATTGAAATGACCTAGAAAATTAGCTCCTATGATTGGTTTTGTAACTGCGGCTATTATAAACGGAAATGTGAATTTGCGTCGCAAACCCAAGTCGAGATTCAATAGCATAGATCCGTAAGTTGTGATACAGGACCCGTTCGCTGCGGTAAGCTGTTGATGTGAAGGACAAGTACTATTCGTTTTAAACAAATTATGAGGTACGACCGATACCTCAGCACCGGTATCTATTAGAAAATCTATTTTATTAATTTTACAGTTAACGAAAAGACGGCGAAAATTTGAATGCCTAGCGACCGCCGACGAAACGCTAGGATTATTTAGTTTTTTTCGTTTGAGGTTTTGCTATTGAAAGCACATGGGGGCCTGCAGTTTCTAGCATTTCTTCCGTGTACGCGATGAAACCAACACAGACGTTGGTTGCTAGGACTTCGATTGAATCTTTTATTGTTTCTTATACTTGTGGATTGGTGCGGTGAGCGGCCTCTATCGCGAAATGAAAGCTTCCTAAGGGATGATTTTATCTCATCTATTTCTTTCATTAATCTCTCTTCTACGCTGGAAGAGTTTTTTGGAACATGACTATTATCGGGTTGCCGAATCGACCCAACGTTGAAAGTTTGCGTTGTTTCCCAAATTTTGTCAGCTAAATCTAACCTAGTTTGAAAAGGCTGCTCTATAGTTACGGCAAGTGGGATGCTAATCTGCGACGGGAGTTTCCTTTCCCAAAGAGACTTTATTAAGTCTTCACACAACAATGAGATATTACCGGCTGTGGACACCATGTGTCGATATAAATCTGATGGCTTTCGGTCGCCTAAATTTTCTGCGGACAAAAGTTGCTCTAACCTTCGTTGTTCTGAAAGTGAATGTCTCTTGATGAGCAGCTCTTTCAAATTTGCATACTTATTTGTTTGTGGTGGATTGTTTAATATATCTATAATGTTATTGATTGCATCAATCGGAAGCGAAGCTAGTACATACGAGTACTTTGTCTCATCTTTTGTAATTTTTTTGGTTGAAAACTGCGCTTCGACAGCAATAAACCAGGCGGCTGGAGCTTTCACTCGGGTGAATAAGTATTGTTGCACCTGTTAGAGCTTTTTTCGCCTTTACAAACGCATTTGCGCACGCGGTTGGCCAGGAAAATGCTGTTTATTTTGGTGATGTAGTAACCTTCGCCGATGTCGAATTAATCATTGACAGAAACCCAATTAATCTACGCCACTGGCAACTGCAATAATATGAGTATAAGAGAAAGTCATGCACTCATCCGCAGTGTTGCTCATATTTCATATAATCATTGATAAAAAACTTTTCTGTCGTGTTTGGCTCACAAATAATTCCCCGCACCGCACACAAAGAGACCTCAGGGTTTCTACATTGGTGACCCCGATAGAGAGAACAAAGTCGATTTCGATGAAAGCTGCATGAGATTTTGGCCGACATAAGACAGCAAAGAGGAGACGACCGCTGGGTAGTAAGCAATTGAGAATTTGCTCATGCCCAGGCAAATCCGCAAAATTACATTCACTGCACAATCAGGATCGCTACACTATGAAGCAGGAAAATTGGCGTAGAGTAAAATTGGATGTGATGAAAGAATTTCAGATGTTTGAAATGGAACAAATAATCAGGAGGAAGATTAAACGATGTATATTTCTCAATGTTGCAGTTCGACCGTTTTTCAACTCATCTCAAGAACTTCATTTGTATTTTGATGCTAGTAGAAGAGGGTATGCCACTGTTCACTATTGGAGGGTTTCTGACCAAAAACCCAGTAGATATCAAACATTCGTAATTGGAAAAACAAAATGATCCCCTTTGGAGCTCACCGCCACAGCTGTCACACACAGCCGTCATCTGTTTCGTTAGTCGCTTTCGACAAAGAACAGAATAAAAAACCGTAACACCATCCCGTCAAATGAGGATGATAATATATGGAGTGCCTTTTTTGCACTTATATAGGTGGGCATTACAGTTGGCGGTGAGCCTGGGCATCAATCAACAGCTTTCGCTTAGTAGGTATTTAAAATGCATGAGTTCAAGAAAGTTGAGAGACTGCGAAGAAATTTCATTCAAAATTTTTTTTTAAATTTATTTCAGCACTAGGTACATTGGGGTGTTATATCCAAGTTCCAAGTAACATTTACATACCTACATATATTTAATTGTCATATTAATACGGGAACGGGAAAGTAAAGGCGAACTCAAAAACTGCTGGACAGATCTTCAAAATTCTTTCAACATTGTGATGCTACAATCCGATCTGCATCCCCATGTTGAGAGCAGTGCAGCAAGAAATGAATTTACTATCGAGGACTTGTCAATTCCCCGTGAAATTTGGTACCAGCGGAATTTTTTTTTTTAAATTTCTGTTGGGATTTGAAACACGAACCATTACGACAGGGGCTCAAAAGCTTTCGAATACAATGTCAAGCTATGCATAGGGTTACAGAAAATTGATGCAAATATACACCCATTGTAAAGACGAAGACTAATTTCATTATTTGAGTTTACGGGCTACCAAAAAGAAGTGCGAACACGGTTACCAGTTTTCTTCATTTATGGTCAAACCTATTAATTAGTTTCTGACATGGACAATCTGCGTCTTTTAGTGTATGTTCGGAACAATGATGTGTTTTGTACAGTAGACGCTCGATATAGTGAAATAATAAAATCCAGCCATTTTCACTATTTGGAGATTGTTCACTATTTCGAGCGGGAGGCTAAAAACGCTTTCCAAAACAAATAAAAATTGCGGGACGTTGCGTTTGCTTTTTTATTATTTTATACCTGTGCGAAGCCATAGCGGACCGCTGTGTTGTTATATATAACGTTCACAGTTTTTCTGTAGTGTATTGAGTATCAACACTGTACTCGTGCGAAGCCGGGGCGGGTCGCTAGTACTCATGTAAAATAATATAAAACAAAAACATTTTAACTCATAAAAACCGAAAAATTTACATTAATGTACATAAATATAACATGTACATTTGTACAAATTAGCATCTTTTTTTCAATATAAGGCCGTGTGTGAATTGCGTTAAAACTTCTACCACTATTAAAATTTGACGTCTTGTTTGAGATGGGATCAAATTTAGCCATTTGCTGTGTGAATTGCGTTAAAACAATTATTTTAACCAAGATTTCTGCGTAGGTTAAAAAAATTTCCCTCGATAATTTAACAAATTAACCTGAACAAAAATTGGTTTTCTTTTTCACGGAAAAATAATTTCAATCACAAAACATATTTTTAAGAAAACAGGGTTAATAAAAAGTCTCTGAAACTGAAAAAAGTCCTTTTCATTTATTGTTCTCGATTCTAATGTCATATTTTAAAACAACAATGAAAAATATTCAAACAAAATTCCCATTTTGATTAATTGATTTATTCGGTATAGTAACACTTAAAATTAGTTTTCATGGCTGATATCTTTCATACATTTCAAAAGAAACAAAACAATAAATTCGTATTTGGTTTAGAAAAATTACAAATTTAAAGTACATATTTTGTATTAATTCTTGTTTTTTTCATCCAGACTTATCCTAGTTTCAATTAGTCTTATTTTTTTCTTCCCTAGAAAACCCTAGAAAACAAAAGCATTGAATTTATATAAATTTATTGATTTCTAACTGACATTCCAGCCTGCCTTCGTTTTTTTCTTGATTCTTATTTCGTTGTTTGAATTGAATGCAAAGCAAGAGCAAGTTTCTCTATCACTAGAAACGTCAAATTTTAACACACTTTAACCTGCTCTACAGCTCAATAAATTTTAACCCATTTTATTCACCTCATTAGTGTCAAATTTTAACGCGGGTTAAATTTTAACACACATTTTAACGCAATTCACACACGGCCTAACAATCAATTTTTTGGAAAGTAGTTTGTTAATTTTGTCTGCTGTTGTACAAAAGTAAGAACTTGTGTTCTACTGAGTCAAGTGACTACTTTCCTTTGTGATTCAGTGTGAGATGTACATGAATGAACGATAGAATTTGTTCAAATGCAGTCAACATACTGTAGACGCATTGCAGCTGCGAGCTGCAATATTCTTGTTCAAACCTGAGAAAAAGTATGTCTTCACTACTTCGAGATCTTTATTGTTCACTATTTAGAGTAGTGCATGTAAAATTTTGGGTGTTCACTATACTGGATAGTTCACTCTTGCGAGATTCACTATATCGAGTGTCTATAGTTAAATTTAGTTTGATATAACTAGAAAGGGCGTCAATAGGTTCGCTTGCTCAAGCAATGTGGTTGTTCCTTTGTATATTTATTCTATAGTATTATCACAGCTCATTTCTCATTTTCAAAATGAATTTGAAATGTTGTCCACAACTTTTTTTCCTATACAAAACTATATGAAAAAAAGTTGTGGACAACATTCCAAATTCATTTTGAAAATAACAATAAACTGTGATAGTACTATAGAATAAATATACAAGGGTTGTTCTGTGGAGTTCCCGAACGTTTTTCGAAGATCTTCAAGCTGATTGAAGTGTTTTATTTGCACTGGCTCAGATCTAAAAAACTGGTATCACTCGTTTTTGGGAGTGCAGATAACAATTTATGGCAGGGGATTGGAACGCCAGGCATCAAAGTTGGAGAAATCAAATAACAAACTCTAGGGGAAACCAACTATTTAATTGGTTGGGTCAGCACAATGTGGAGTATAAAGTCGACTTGTTGGCTACTGACAGGCCGTCATTTCCAAGAAGTAATGCATATCTGGATCTATTACTCATCGACGCGAGACTTAGACTGACTGACAGAAACCAAGAACAAACTATAAATTGCCTAACGACAGTTGATTATGATAGTGATCACTGCGGCTTCACAGCCGTTATTCAATTAACGAACGACATTACAGAATTGGAAGAGTATATTTCTTCGTACTCTTACAACTATAGTAAGATGCGCTGGCCTCGTTTCTCTAGAGCCCTAGCAAGTAAGATAAGTTTGAATAACATTGATCCTCCTAGCAACAGGAATCTATCGAATCACGAGATCGATGAAAGTCTCCAAAGCATGGAAGATGCAATAAAGGAAACAATGGAGAGTACGATTCCAAAGTATAGAGAACGAGACGAAACAAACATGTACAGGAACGCGACAGTTGACGCTCTCTACAGACATAAAAGTAGGCTTTTGACAAGGCTCAAACTTTTGTACAGACAATTTACCGACAGAACAGATTTGGAAATTAGGACACTGAAGTCTTTGATCAAGAACATAAACCAGTTAATTAAGGAAAATTTTAGAAAATCTGTGAACTCGTTTTGGAATAATAAAATTCGAGCTGTTAAATCCAACAACCCAAGTATGTTCCCACAAATAAATAAAATATTCAGAAGAAGGGATCAGAATAACCTTCAGTGTCTTAAACTACCAAGGACAATAGAAAACGAGGACATGTTACGAACTGTGGGTATAGATCCAGATAATGCTGTTTTGAATGATAACCTCTTCGTTGTCGAGGATCCTCAGGAGAAAGTGGAAGCGGTTGGCGCTGTGTTTGAGAGAGTGTACAAGGTGAATGTGAATATTCGCCGCAACCACGATCTTGAAAACAGGGCCTACCAAAACCATAGCTGCCTGCGGAACAATATTGCGATTTGGCGATCTGAGAACATTGGTTTTACAAGGTTTGATGAAGAAAGACGTGCAAACGCAGTCATCGCTGAACAAAACGGAAACAATTCCCTATTCGTTTCGACAGCGGATCTACTGAGTATCTTCGACATGATAAAGAAAAAGAAATCAGCAGGAATCGATGGTATTCCAAACATTGTCTTACGACATCTTCCTTTAGAAGCAGTGAACATATTCACCATCCTGTTCAACAATACCCTGAATAATGCTTATTATCCAGTGCGTTGGAAAACAGCGGTGGTCCATCCTCTCCCGAAAAAAGGGAAAGATAGCTCCAATCCGGCGAATCTCAGGTCAATTAGTCTTCTACCGAGTATCAGCAAAGTTTTCGAGAAAATAGTCAATAAAGCTCTGTCTTCCTGGGCTGAGGACAAAAATATCATACCGGAAAATCAGTACGGTTTTAAGGCAGGACATGAAACTATTCATGCCGCTTCCAAGCTAGTATCTGATATCCAATGGAACAAATCCAAAAACCAATGCACGGGTGCTTGTCTGATTGATTTGGAGAAGGCTTTTGACACCGTGTGGCTAGAAGGCCTTTTCCTTAAGTTGAGCAGACTTTGCATAAGTAAACCACTATTGTATATTATCTTTGATATGCTTAGTAGTAGAAAGTTTATTGTCAAAAGTGGCAACTTGATTTCTACTAGAACCTTTGATATTAAAAACGGTTTGCAACAGGGAGCGGTGAATTCACCAATTCTTTTTAATATTTACACAAGCGATCTCATTGGTTCTCTCAGCCATGCTATAGCGTACGCGGACGACCTCATCGCGTACAGAACAGGTTCTAAAATTGAAGTTATCAATAGTCGTTTGCAACGTGATTTTGATCAAATACAGCGGTACTGCGATGACTGGAAGTTAAAAATCAACGTTCTTAAATCAGAAACAATTCTGTTTAGAACTCCGCTGAATATGGCTTCTAGGGATACAAGAAAGAACTGGCGTAAGCTGGGTATCGTGGATCTGTATGGGCACCCACTGCCAAGCAAAGTAGTAGTCAAATACCTGGGCATATGGCTGGACCAGTATCTGTATTTTAACAAAAATATGGATGCTGCGCTTGCCAGAGCTAGAGGGGCTTTTGCGCTGACAAGACGGTTGTTTTACAGCAGCCAGCTTGACAGTAGAGTGAAGGTGATTTGCTACATGGCCCTTGTTAGGCCAATGCTTGTCTATGGGTGTCCCGTATGGTTCAACGTTGCCCCATCTCAAATGGAAAAGATTCGGGTGTTTGAGAGACAATGTCTGAGGGCATGCCTTGGAATGCACAGAACACCAGAGTCGCAGTACAAGAAATACTATCCCAACGAGGCCCTATACAACGGGGCCAATATAAACAGAGTTGATAATTTTATTATTAAGATGATCCGCGGTCACGTTGCAAGGGCAATGACTTCAACAAATAGCCTGATATCCGGTGCTTTTTTCCCTAATAATTCCTACTACGAAAGAATGCGTCGAAGGGGATTCATACCACCAGATTCATTTCTCTATTTAGATAGTTTAGGGTTAATCCAAGACACGGCGGCAATGCCTCTGATATATCATGTCAGCCGAAAGGCTTCGGAGCGGCGGCTCCTCTACGATCGGGACGTTGCCTCGAGGGGCGAAACAGAGATTCTGCGGTATAGTAGGGCAGTATCAAATCGAGACAAACGAGACGCAGAGCGATCAAAGCTTCAGTTTTGGTGGCTGACTGATCAAAATCAGCACTAATAAGTTAAAAAAAGAAAGACAGAAAAACAACATAAACATTCAAAAGCTTGAAATTGGTGATCCACTCCAATGGCCGGCTTACATAGTTTTTAAGAATAGGTGTAGTTGGGTGGTCGCAGTGGTGAACACATGCATTCTCCTTTATGAAATGAAAGGAAAATGGTGCATGTTATAATGATAAATTTTTTTTTTTTTTTGGCCTTTGCTCTGCAAAGGTATTGAAAAACGACAAGAAGGAAAAAAAAATTAAAGAAAACCCTGTGACTGTTCTAGTTTCAATTAGTTTTAAGTTAGTTAAGGTATTTTTAAGTTTTAAATAAAAATCAAAATAAAATCACAAGAAACTAGGTTTTTCGTAAATAAATTTTCCTAAGTAATAATATAGAGATCCTAAATTATATATATTAGATAGATGTAGGCCGAAAGGCATTATACATAAGTAAGCTTAAGTTTATGTTTAGTTTAGAGCACCCGCCTGGGGTCAGTAAGCTAGTAGATTTATTAAATAAGCTAGATTTAATCATTTTTGTTAGCCTTAACTAGTTATAAGATACAAATTAATAAAAATGAAGTTAAAAATGAAAAAAATGTGCAGATAACAAGCAAGGATGTCAAATGACATCAAATATCATTTATGTGTGGTGATTTAGATAACTCTGGTTTCCTAAGAATTTACGGGGTTATCAAAGAAATCTGGGCAACGTATTGGTAAAGTGTAACCAAATAACCTTTTAGCTCTTCCTTTTTTAGCATAACGATCATGCTAATCGTAATCTAGAAGGGATCACAGCTCTCTCACATAACTGGTTCACAACAATGATCCGTTGACCGCAAAAAGCGTCAGAAAACCTCTCTGTTTTGGATTGTTTCATGTCTGAGGCCCACTAAATGCAAATTTCTTTGCGTTGGTCTGTACCAGGAGAACAGAACAACGCTTATTGGGGTGCGGGTTTGTCGTTAGAGGTGGATACAGGGATAAGGTTGTCAGCCAAAATACAGTTAGTGAGCGTATAGTGACCATTCGCATCAGGGCTAAATCCGCCAACATAAGCGTGATATGCGAATGACGTAGAAATCGTTCTTGGCGATTGTAAGCAAAATTAGGGAAGAATGATAGCTTTGGAAATACAATCGGTAAGCATTGCCTGCAGGACAAAACATCCGAAAACGGACTCAGGCTGGTCGATTTCGCTGGAATGTTTAGTCTTGTTTTTGGTAGAACAGGTTCACGATTACCGTATTATAGAATTCATAGGGGTACATTGTGATCCCCAGATCAAACTAAGGCAATCTTCTAGTTTGATAGATGTCCGAACGGGAGCGGGTCCGAATTCTGGCTTCAAAATTCTGCTTTCCAAAATTCTGCTTTTCAAAATTTTGGCTTTCTCAAAAGGGAAAATTCTGCTTTAATTCATATTCTTTTTTATTTGCAGAAGAACAAAAACAAAGTAGGTGATATTGTCTATGTTTGAAAATTAAAAACTCAGAAATTTTCCGTAAGAAAGAATTCTAAAGAATTAAAAAACACCAAAATTCACTTTTTAACACTTTGCTTCGTATTTCGATTTGTAACAAAAATTTAGTCATATGACTTTGTGTATAGTTGTATCATTAATCTATATATATAGAGTAGGATGTATGTATGTATGTATGTATGTATGTCCGGGGTAAACTCCTAAACCACACAACGGATTTTTATGAAATTTTCAGGGTAGACATAGTTTAGCTCAGGGATGGTTCCTGTCAAGGTTTGATCCCCATATTCCAACAGGAACGGGGTTGGGAAAGCAATATTAGAAACTACTCCACAGATTTCAAAAATTCTTTCAGCACTAGAGGTGCTACATTATCTCCTTTCATCAGTAACTTAAACTATATTTCATCCCTATAATCCCACAGGAACAGGAGCGGGAACGAGAACGGGAACCTTAAATTCAAAAATTCTTTCAACTCTAGGATGTTAAACTATCACTCAATGACATAGACTTACAATTCATTCACATATTTCCATGGGAACGGAAGATTCCCACAGGAAGGGGGTTGGAAACGGAAACTTAGAAAGTGCTGGATAGATTTTAAAAATTCTTTCTACATTGCTACATTATCCCCCTTTATCATTGGTCAGTAACTTAGGCTATATTTTTCATCCCTATAATACCACAGTATCAGAAACAGGAACGAGAACGGGAACATTAAAGTTACTAGACCGATCTCGAAAATTCTTTCAACTCTAGGATACCACATAGTCCCACAGTAAGAAAGATAATATTTCATTCCTGAATTCCCATGGGAGAGGAAAAACGTGAACGGGAACCTTTAAACTACAGACCCGAGCAAAGCCGGGCGGCTCAGCTAGTTTTAGTATAAGATTGTATGTTTTTGTTTACAATCTTTTTGACGTAATATATTATATTTGGGGACTGATTTGATCTGTTTATTTTAATATTTATTTATGTAGTTCTAATGTTTATTTGCATAGTTCTCAGTACATTTCCGTACAGTAGGAGAGCGACAGAAAGTAAGAGTTTGCAATTATTATCAATATTCTGCCAATTATAAAGAAAAAGATGGTGTAGAAAATGTTAAGCGCGCGCTTTATACTCTTTCTTTTTTCCTTTATCCTCTCCCCATGGTTCGTGCACTCAAATTCTGTTTTGACAGGGCGCTGACAGCTTCTTTGTAGGTCTCCAATTAATTTATAGACACCTGCGTGGCTACGCGCAAAGGCAATTGTTACTTTAAGCCAACGATTCCAAGCTTCTACATTGTTTTCCGTCCTTGGGAATGCATCTCTAGTTTTATCACAGTTTTATCATAAATTAACTGAATTATGTAATTCTCTTGATTAGGAGAGCGACAATGAGGAAATCAAAAAACTACTTCTCTACTCTAAAATTCTTTAGAAAGCAAGAGTTTGCTATTATTATCAATATTCTGCCAATTATAAAGAAAAAGAAGAATTGGAAAAAGTTAAAAAAGCGCGCGCCAGATTTGTAAATAGGTGTCACGAAAGAATATTTCCAACATTCTAAGAATACGCCTTTACTCAGTGAAAAATTAAACAAATATTTTAACGGCATTAGCAAGTTATTTTTAAAGTTTTTTAAAAATATTGGCGTGACATTGTCAGGTGCACATTTTGAACTATCGTCCAGTGCGGAGAGTTAATTGAGAATGACTATTTCTATATATAATGAGTTTTGTGACCTTTTTAAATCTTAATAGATATTGTTCAATGGTCAATGACCTATAGCCCACAAAAACACACCAATGACTATTTCTTCAACTTGTAAATTACCTAGATTAAGAACAGGATTACAATCTTCCATTACTCGCGATATCGGCTGTTCAGCAACATAATTTGATTGGAAAAAAGCCGCAAAAAAGTTACAAATACCTAACTTGCAAGTTCGTACTTACTTCTCCACAATATTTAATGGGAGCAGGTATTCCCAAAGATTCTTTCTTAGAATTTATTTCGATCCAGAATGCTTTAGAATTATTTTTGATTCGAGCGACCATATTTATTGGCTGTAAGAAAATCTTTTTAGGAACTCATATTCTTTTCTAAGGCGACAAAATTCGGCACGAAGAGAACTATTGCTAAGACTTCTTCAATAGACTTTTATCATGGCTGTTTTTTAATTTCTTAATCGCTTATGAAACCAAATCGGGTGTTTATGATCATAAGTCTTTTTTTCCGGCACGAATCTTAAAAAACATCTTCAAGTACTCCCTTGAAAGAAGAGTAATCTTGATTTAAATTAGAAAAACTAAAAATATTATTCCATTTAATGGAATTCAGGAAGTTTATTAATTTGCACATAATCGGCTTTTACAAAATAATAGGAAGATAAACTACGAACATCGTTCTTACAAAAAATAGTGCTGTTAAAATAAATTAAAATGCATAAGGCGTTATGGTTAAGTGTTATGCGATAGACACATTCAGGTTCGCTTACTGTTACATCTAAATCTTCATTAGGAAAAACCAAATCTAGGATTCTTCCTAAAGAGTTTTTAAAAATATTGGCTTGCATTAAATTCATGGCTTACATCGCATCAATGACATTTATCTCACATTCAATATTAACGTTATAAGGAACAATACATTTGCTTTCATAAGCCAATTTCACATTACCTAAATTAAAATCACCTAGTACAATAACATAAGCACTACTATCGATATTTTTAGCAACATATTCGATATTAAGAATGTGGGAATTATAAATGCTTACATCAGAACCCGGAGGAATATAGGATATACATATACATACCTTACTCATTTTACCTCTTAGAGGCGTGTTTGTATACTAAATCTCTATAATTTAAGTTATGTAGTAGAAAAAAAAATTAATCTATCTATTTTTTATTTGACAACTAGCTGTGCCCGCGACTTCGTCCGCGTGGAATAGTGACTTTCAGCAGCATTTTTAACTTTTTAGGAAATAAAACTTCTAGCCTTCAAAATAGCGGTACATATTTCCAAAAAAACATTAAACCCCTATTTCAACAGCTTGTAGCCCTGTTAAAAATACTTTTGAGACCGTAGTTTTTGAATCCCCATTTCCGTTCCCGTGGGAATATAAGGATAGATATATGTATACTGTATAGCCTTTATCCTTCCGCATGTTCTAGACCATCTCTGTAGCTAATTTAATAAAATCTGTTTAGCAGTTTGAACGGGAGACATACGAAAAACATACCGACATAGCTTCATTCGCATTTTCAATATCAGTAAAGACTCCCGTTCCCGTGGGAATATGGTGACCATTCCCGTAGGAATATGAGGATGAGTTAAAGATTTTGTTACTCGGGGATAGTGTGGCATTCTAACGGTGAAAGAATTTTTAAAATCGGTGCTGTAGTGTCAAAGTTCCCGTATACGTTCCTGCTACCGTGTGAATATAGGGAACCGTAGGAATATGGGGATGAATTAGTTTTTATGTTACTTGGGGATAGTGTAGCATTCTATCGGTGAAAGAATTTTTGAAATCGGTGCTGTAGTGTCAAAGTTCCCGTATACGTTCCTGCTACCGTGGGAATATAGGGAACCGTAGGAATATGGGGATGAATTAGTTTTTATGTTACTTGGGGATAGTGTAGCATTCTATCGGTGAAAGAATTTTTGAAATCAGTGCTGTAGTGTCAAAGTTCCCGTATACGTTCCTGCTACCGTGGGAATATAGGGAACCGTAGGAATATGGGGATGAATTAGTTTTTATGTTACTTGGGGATAGTGTAGCATTCTATCGGTGAAAGAATTTTTGAAATCGGTGCTGTAGTGTCAAAGTTCTCGTATACGTTCCTGCTACCGTGGGAATATAGGGAACCGTAGGAATATGAGGATGAATTAGTTTTAATGTTACTCGGGGATAGTGTAGCATTCTAACGGTGAAAGAATTTTTAAAATCGGTGCTGTAGTGTCAAAGTTCCCGTATACGTTCCTGCTACCGTGTGAATATAGGGAACCGTAGGAATATGGGGATGAATTAGTTTTTATGTTACTTGGGGATAGTGTAGCATTCTATCGGTGAAAGAATTTTTGAAATCAGTGCTGTAGTGTCAAAGTTCCCGTATACGTTCCTGCTACCGTGGGAATATAGGGAACCGTAGGAATATGGGGATGAATTAGTTTTTATGTTACTTGGGGATAGTGTAGCATTCTATCGGTGAAAGAATTTTTGAAATCAGTGCTGTAGTGTCAAAGTTCCCGTATACGTTCCTGCTACCGTGGGAATATAGGGAACCGTAGAAATATGGGGATGAATTAGTTTTTATGTTACTCGGGGATAGTGTAGCATTCTAACGGTGAAAGAATTTTTGAAATCGGTGCTGTAGTGTCAAAGTTCCCGTATACGTTCCTGCTCCCGTGGGAATATAGGGAAAAAATATATAGTCTATGTCCTTCGTCAGGTTCTGTGAACGGGAGACATACGAAAAACATACCTACATAGCTACATTCGCATTTTCAATATCAGTAAAGACTCCCGTTCCCGTGGGAATATGGTGACCATTTCCGTAGGAATATGAGGATGAGTAAAAGTTTTTGTTACTCGGGGATAGTGTAGCATTCTAACGGTGAAAGAATTTTTGAAATCGGTGCTGTAGTGTCAAAGTTCCCGTATACGTTCCTGCTCCCGTGGGAATATAGGGAACCGTATTAATATGGAGATGAATTAGTTTTTATGTTACTCGGGGATAATAAAGCATTCTTACAGTGGAATAATTTTTGAAATCGGCGTTGTAGTTTCTAAGTTCCCGTATACGTTCCCGTTCCCGAGGGAATTTTGGGATAAATTGTAGCCTATGTCCTATGTGTTATTCTGATGTATAAGCTATATTATTGGAAAGTTTAATTGAAATCCATTCAGCAGTTTTTGCGTGAAAGAGGAACAAACATACATCCACACATACAAACTTTCACGTTTATAATATTAATAGGATGTTTGGGTTGTATGATAAATAAAGCTTTGGCTTTGGTATCTGCTCGATGGGCAATTTTAGTTTAATGACATGTTTTATTAGCGCCATTTACTGTACACAATAATAACACGAGCCGTAAGTCACAACTTGTTAATGTGCCTTGCCTTTGAAATGCAAAGCATATGTCGCGTATTAACAGGAGTGACAAAAGTCAACGGATAAGCGGTTCTGGAAAGATTGAAAATGATTTGATGAGTTACTCAATCCCAATTAGCCTTCTAGATATAATCTGATCGAGAAAGTGTCTAGACATTTTGTGTTTCGAAAACGTGCGGCACTGCCATAACAAGTTTGTGTATAGTCCAGTTTAGTGAAGTCAATCGGGGTATATAAAATGAATAGAATTTTTGAGTTGGTACTTGCGTTTGTTGCACTTTCAGTTGCTGAACAAAATAACAAATTGTTGTCTTTCTTCGAAAACATTAAGCGATATGAGGAATTCAAAAGTGTTTTTGTTTTAAGAACATTCAGCGAATCTTCTGATCTTAATTTTGGTGAGAAATTCTTCAAAGACGTCTCAACTACCTTTCAAATTCCAGTAATAATTTCAACCGACACAACGTCATTTTCAATGAAAAAGGAATACAATGAAAATATGCTCACTATTGTTCTGTTGGGATGTAACAACGAACTTATCCTTCGACGGCTCCTTGAGTACCTTCAGCACATGCGATCCTGTAAAATCGTATTCCTCCTCAACAGTCCATCCAGAGATGATTTCAAATTGGAGGATTTATTCAACTTTTGTTGGGAGAATCATATGATCAACGTGATTGCAATCTTTCAAGACTTCCAAGACTCACCAGTGTTCTACAGATACACAAGCATACCTGTTTTCAGCATCGAAGAAGTCAACTGGGCCGAAATTCGATGTACAATCACATATTTCCCTAATCGGTTGCTAGATCTCAAAGGGTTGTACTTGCCAGTTATACTTGGAGGACCTGCGTTTATGATAATTTTTTCTAAAAATAGACAAGGTGAATACTTGATCAGGGGACCTATGGGACACTTTTGGAACGCCTTAGCTAAGAAGCACAACGCCAAACTGAATAGCTCGCTTATAAACTTTGAATTAAATTTGTACGATTTAAGAAATTTGGTATTGAATGGGTCGATTGAAATATCGGCCGCAGCAACTGCCAGTAACGGCTCTATTAATTGGAATTCCTACCCCTGCAGTTTAATTGATTTCTGTTTAATGATTCCAGTTGAACCAAGAATACCCAAATTCAAAGTGTTTGGAATTGTTTTCCAATGGCACGCTCTTCTTATTACTATCGGACTGGCTGTAGCGTTATCAATTTTGCTGGAACTCAGCTCATCGATGTTCGATGGGAAAAAGTTTTATCTCTTCAATGGCAACTGTTTGCGGGGTATTCTTGGACAATCCATTCGGGAAAAACCCAAGGCCTCTTTGCATTTGAAAATCGTCTATTCGTTGATATTCTTTTTTGGAATCATGTTAGTGACTTCATTCGATGCGTTCCTACAAACTTTGATGACAAGTCCTCCATCGGAAAAGAAAATTCAGTCCTTTGACGATATACTGGCGTATGGTTTAAAAGTGAATGGCTTCGATATAGAAATAAGAACCACTTTATATCTTCATCCAGAACTCAAAAAGAAATACGAAAAAATCTTTGAAATGAGAAGCGAAAGTACTTATAACCAGTTACGAGATTCTTTCAACACAAAGTTTGCCTACACAGTGACCAGTTTGAAATGGAGCAATATCCAGAGTCAGCAAAATTATTTCAATCAACCACTCTTTCGTCTACCAGAGAAAACTTGCATTTCAAAGGGACTTTCCTTCGGTTTTCCTATTAACGAGAACTCGATTTACAGGGAACTTATAAACTCTCTCATTTTACAAACACACTCTTCAGGGTTGATGGAGTTCTGGCAAAGAAGATCGTTTTATGAAATGCTTGAAAACGGTCATATGAATCTGACATATCCAACTGGCAAATCCGAGTTGGAACCAATGAAAGTTGTGGACTTGAAATGGGTTCTTACGGCATTTGGCATAGCTCTGACCTTTGACGCCTTGTGCTTTTTTGGTGAAGTATTTGTTGACTGGAAAAAGAGGAGTGGCAGGGCCTGTCTCAGTTTGCAATACCTCTCAAAATTCGCTGTTCTAAAAAGACATGTGCAAGTCTTGAAAAGAAAATGTGCAGTACTTATCAAAAAGTGATTGAAAGCGCGAGCTTGAACTTTTGTTTTATTTTATGTAATGGAGAAGAATGAAGGAACTCTTTCACTCAGCTGAAGTAGACATTATGATGGAACCAAAAGAATAAGCCATAGGATTCTTATAGGAAACCAAAAAAGGCCCTTTAAGTAACTGTTAAAGTATACAAATGAAAATAAATAATTGCTTTTATAACATTTATAAGGCTTACGTTGAATATTATCGCCCATTCAATTGAAAAAAGTATAGATAATGAAGGAATTTTGGCGTCGAAAAATTGGGTACGGTGGTGGAATTTCGTGTTGTTTGAATCGCATCAAAACCTTCATTTATTGTCTCTTAAGACTGTAAGGAAATCCGGGGCATATCGGGACCTTTAATGACACTCAAATCATTCGAAAAATGTACATGTACATACTCTTTTAAAAACCAGTTTATTTAAAAGGTAATTAATAAACTCATCCTTATATAAAATATATTTAAATAAAAAAAAATTTGAAAAATTATTGTTTTGACCATTAAACCCCGATGTTGGGGCACAATAGACATACGTGGGGCATGAAGGGTAAATATTGAATTTGGGTTGCAAAATGTGAAAATGTTGTTGGATTCATCGTCAACATCGTCCTTTTAAACACAAAAAAATTTGCCAACTTTGCACATGCTCTGCCAGAAACCCATCCTTCAGTTGATGCAAAGAATAAAAAATTACCACAGCATAAACGTTCTTCGTCCTCTTCGCTATCCGAAGATTCTTCCTTCTTTTCTAAGGAGAAGTTGTTATCGCACGAGTCTTTCCTTTTAGAAACCCTTTTTTTGGTAAAATATTTACAATGCCTCTAAAATACAAACCTGTATTTCCCATCGTGTGTGGATTTGTGGAAGTTTATAATTATGTTAGAACAGAGCGGAGAACCCTGAGGCCCAGAGCATTTCTCACATTTCACCTGATATGTGAGGAATAGAGGGGAGCTACAATCAATTGCCAACTCAGAACGGCTTGAAGGGAAACTGCTTTTTATGACAATGAACTTACTATCGAGGACTTTTCAATTCCCCGCGAAAGGTGATACCAGTGGAAAAAAATTTTTAAAAATTTCTGTTGGGATTTGAAACACGAACCATTATGACAGGGGCTCAAAAGCTTTCGAATACAATGTCAAACTATGCATAGGCTTACGGAAAATTTTTGCAAATATACACCCATTATAAAGACGAAGAACAGTTTCATTATTTTAGTTTGCGGGGTACAAAAAAGACGTACGAACACAATTACCAGTTTTCTTCATTTATGGTCAAATCTATTAATTAGTTTCTGACATGGACACTCTACGTTTTTTAGTGTATATATTCGGAACAATGATATGTTTTTTTTTTTATAGTTTTACTAGCTGACCCGCCTGGCGTAGCTCAGGCCCTACGTTAATTGAAGTAAGTAAGTTTAGTTAAGTAGTTTCCAAGTTTCCATTTTAGTTGGAGAATGGGGATGAAATATAGCTTATGTTATTAGGAACAGTTAAGCACTCTAACGATGACATAGTTTTTGGAATCGGCCCAGTACTGTAAAATTGAAATACGCATTGAAATCGGTAGATTGGTTTTTTTTTTTTTGGATTTCCGTTCCCGTTCCTGTGGGAGAATGGTGATGAAATATATTCTCAGGGACAATAAAGCATTCTAACAGTGAAAGAATTTTTGCAATCGCTTAAGTACTTTCCAGTTTCTTGGTTATTTCGCCATTACCGTTTCCGTTCCGGAAAGAATATGGGAAGGAAATATTGTCTTCAATACTCAGGAGCAATGAAGCATTCAAACATTGAACAATTTTTGGGAATTGGCTCAATATTTTCCATGTTCCCGCTAATGTTGTTGTTCCCGTCCCGTTGCCGAAGCTCGTGACACTTGTTGAGTACATCAAAGTGTCAGCATCTGCACCGTTCAACATGGTCACAGAGTCGTTTTTGTAATTTTTGGTTTTCTCAAAAACTACAGGTTATTTTGATATCCGGTTTCTTGTGTTTGATCAAAAATAAATAAGAGCATTGAAAATAAGTCAGAAAAATACTACTAATATTAAATTATGTTTTTTTTTTTTTTAAAGTTTTGACTTTGAAAACTAATATTTCAAAAACTGTTTATTTGAACAACTCATTTTTAAATTTAAATTAATGTATAAATTTTTGGCTTTTCAAAATGCTATAACGCGACTCTGTAGGTATTACCGTTATTTTTAAATAATTTTTTCCCCATTTTTTGTGATTTTTTTCTTAAATTGCCCCTCCCGCCTAAACGGGGGAAAATGGACCCCCCCCCCCTCCCATACGATTTTTTGCTTGTCTAGGTCCAACCTACACACCCTATCTTTTTGTCACACCTTATGCAAATCACCCTGTATAGATAGATAGCTGAGCCACCCGGCGTTGCTCGGGTCTGTAGTTTTTAGTTTGCCGTTCTCGTTTTTCCCCTTAAGTAGGAACTTGGGGATGAAATATAATCGTTTTAACTTTGGGATTATGTGGCATCCACATGACGAAAGAATTTTTGAAATCTTTTCAGTAGTTTCTAGGTTTCCGTTCCCAGCCCCGGTCCTGTGGGAATCTTCCGTTACCGTGGAAATACGTGAAATATAAGCCTAATTCTCTGAAGTATAATGTAATACTACGTTTTCACTTGGGCAAATGAGATGATTTTGACCAAATTTTCAAAATTAGGTCATAATTGACTTCGTTACCCATACAAAATCTGTCATCAAAATTACCTCAATATGAGGTGATTGGGCGGAAATTATGTGCTAACAACTTGGGAAAATTGGAGTAAATTAACCAAACAGTACTAAAACACAACCTATTGTGAACTAACCGGGAAAAAGGTGACAACTTGACAGAATACGCTGTCACAATAAAAGTATTTTTTTCTTTGTGGTATAGGCTGGTTTTGATTTTGGTAAGTATTTTTATTGCTATTCTTTTACTTTGTTATTAAAATAACCAACAAATTCAATTTTTATAGGAGTGCCACTTTGGGAAAAGAAAAAATGTGATTCTTCGTCGAAAAGTTAGGCTAGAAACCCTCTTGAAAATAACAGATTTATTACTTGTTACTTCTGTTCTTCGGTCGGTGATTTTTTGTCTTTTCGTTTTTTCGTGATTTGGGACGTGATTTGCAACCCCGTCACATACACCGTTCCCAGCCTCAAGCCTCTATTCGGGTGCCTCTTGCTTTAGCTCTTGCTGCGGGAAGACTTCTAGCAGATCGATGTACTGACGGCAAGGGCGAATGTGCAGTATCAAACATCGACAAAGACGGCTTTCAAGTTTGTATGGATGTACAGCATTTCAAGCCCAGTGAACTATCTGTAAAAGTTAAAGAGAATTCCATTGTAATTGAGGGAAAACACGAAGAACGTGAAGATAACCATGGATACATTTCTAGACACTTCGTGAGGCGTTATCCTTTGCCATAAGACTACAAAGCAGATAAAGTGAGTTTGCCATTGTCTTCGGTGTGCTAAGATGGAATAAGGCGTACTCTGCTGAATGTATTGATGCTGCTCAGGGTGTTGCAAAGTATACTCTTCAAAAGAACTCAATAAAATTTTGATTCTATGGGTTTTTTTTTTTTTTGTTATTTCGCAGGTTTGGATCGCTTCAGACTGAAATCCGTGCTTTAATTTAAAGTCAAATGCTTCATTGGAGAGCGATTGCTTCCGACATGGTCTTCCATTTTGGTACATTTTTTTAACTTTGCCACTGGTGGGGCATCTGTCAACAAGTCAATCCTACAGGTTATTTCTGATGTCTTCAATGCACCCGTATACATTCAGGTAAATTTTTTGTGCCAATGGTAAACCCATTTTAATTTTTCTATCCAAAAACACACAGAAAGAAAGTGAAGCCGCAGCGCTTGAAGCTGCCTACCGTTCCAAATATTGCCTCTACCTAGAACAATTCAAGAGCGAACAATTATCCGGTCAGACGCCAAAACACTATCGGGACTATATCATGGAGTTTGTTCCAAATCTCTTTGAAAGAGTTTCTAATCTCTTTTTAATATCTTTCGGTTTTTTTTCGGCAACGAAAAGTGAAATGTACAACTACTATTTAAAAATCGTTCCGACAATGTAGGTCAGACTGAATAAGCTTCCTATCCATACCAACCAGTTCTCAGTGACGCACTACAGAAGGGACCTAACCGACAAGGAGCATGGTACGCCTGGGATCTTTTTCTCATACGAACTGTCTCCTCTAATGGTTAAATATGAAGAAAAGTCCAGGTGAGTTCAATTTAATGGCAACCAGACGAAAAGAAAAGTAAACATTACCATTCTTCTTCTAGATCCTTTGGCCAATTTGCCACTAACTGCTGCTCCTTCATTGGAGGTGTTTTTACTGTCGCCGGCATCATCGCTGTCTTCCTAATCAATTCGCTCGAAGTGATAAAACGGAAGTTTGAAATCGGCAAATTGAGTTAACACATTAGTTTGTTGATTGTTTCGTGCCCTATTCCATGAATTAGAATCAGCTCAAAGACAAAAGGAGACCTAATCTCACAACAAAATATATGAAAAATGTATTTTTATTGTTTTCTTTTATTCAGCGAAACTATGGCTTTTTTTATAAATGCGAATTGTGTATTTCTCTTTAGAATTTTGCAAATAAAACAGAAATTAAATATTTGAGTACATAGTTCTTTTGCCAACAGACAGGAAACCGGAAGTGTTCGAGAAGTATTTTGGGTTCATTTCGGAGATAGATCTTTCTGCAGCTTGGGGATTTACAATTTCAAGTCCTTGCAATGGAGTCAAAGCAATAATCGAGGCTGTACCAGATATTTAGTGTTTGACAGTCGTGCTGCCTCCATGGACTTGCTGTTTTTGTAAATTCTTTTGAAGAGTTTTACTGATGCGCACTTTTGTTCTCTAATCGACTTGGGGTAGACGAATGCGTCCTGTGCCTGCTTTGCCAATCGTACCACGAGTGTAACCAAGATCACCTTGGTAAGCGTCTTCCTCAATCTAAAAGGATGACCAATGTAAGTTTTGGATTGTGATTTGAAGTAGAAAAACTGTTGAACTTACATTACCGAAATTCATGCGGTTAGCATGTTTCCTAAACTCTGTGAGTGCATATCTTTCCTTCACTTTACGCATTCGTTTACCACCACGCTTCTTCTTGCTGCCTTCGATGGGTTTTGGTAGGGGCTTTATGAACTTCGCTGGTGGTGATTCTTGTAGTTTGTCTAATTTCTTCTCAATGTCTTATTTGAAACGCAAACCGATTTATCCGTGAACATGGATTGTCCTGAACTAATTGCGAGTAGTAAATGTATCCCGTGTGTGGCAACATCTGTGTCTTTGAGAAGCCTGATAGTGTTTTTTTCTCACAACCAAGAACTTGAACGTTGCAAGCTGGCATCTTGGAGATTTTAGTTAAACCACCAGAGAATTTTTGCTGCCGTAGATGCACCTGGCAAAAAAACGACACTTACAACAGTTTACGTACATTAAATCAAGACATCAACTTTACCAATAATCGTAGACAGGTTTGGAGCAATAAAAGTCATTCGGCTCTCGACGTATTCATATATCTTTGATTTGTTATTGTTTAATTGATAAGCCATCTCACACGCCTCGTCAATTTGTGCCTTCTCATTGGGTGTCAAATTTTTCCTAAGATAACAAACCCTTGAGTCGTAGAAGCAGTAACAGACTATCATAATAGTGGCCTGTGTGAGGATGGCTTGCAGCTTTTCGTTGTTTTTCACTTGGTCCAATTCATTACCCAGTTCTCGAACAGCTAGAAGGCATTCCATTTCACCCACAATCAAAGAGTCCCAACTCAGGAAACCTCTTCTGATACTTGTCTTTGGTGAATTTGTGAATTATGGCTTTCGAAAAGAAAGAAGAAAAAACGCAGTTGAAGTCTTCTTTGGACAATTGTCATTGCTTGATCTTACCAATTTGCACAAAGAATGTATAAATTTTTGCAAATTAATTGTGTCCAACAGCAATTCTGAAGAATATATTTGACTTTAGTTTAGTTGTTATTTGTCAAAACGAAGTTGCTGTCAAAGTGCTGCCAGATGTCAAACAAAATAAAGAAGAACAAATGAAAACACTTCCTATTGAATTTTCAAAATTACGTTATTATGGCCCAAGTGAAAACGTAGTATAACATCCTAGAGTTGAAAAAATTTTTGAAATCGCTCAAGTAACTTTATGGTTCCCCTTCTCGTTCCTGTTTCTGTTCCCGTGGGCTTATAGGGATATAATATTAATTACAAATGGAGAGGGATAATGTTGCAATTCTAATGCAGGAATAATAAATAGAAAAGGTGGCGAAACAGAGCGAGGAGCCCCTGGGCCTAGCGCATTTCTCACAACCATGCCTTGTTAGGGAATGGAGGGGACCCTCAATTTTCTGCCGGTTCCGAACGGCTAATTGAGAAAGCGCTTTTCATGGCAATGAATTTACTAACGGAGGATCTGTCAATTTCTCGCGAAAGGCAATAATCTTTTAAAAACATTTTTGCTTCTGCTGGGAATCGAACCTCGAACCTCTGGGTACTGGGTTAGCAGCTGGACATGCTAACCATCACGCCACGGGTACCATGCAGGAAAGGTTATAGAAATCTGTCCAGTAGTTTCTAAGTTTCCATTCCCAAACCCGTTCCTGTCGGAATATCCGTGCAATTTTTTAAATTCCGTTCCTGTGGGAATATGGGGAACAAACCTTGACTGCAACCATTTATAAGTCCATGTCACTGAGGGATAATGTAATATCCTAGAGTTGAAAGCATTTTGGAAATCGGTCAAATAATTTTATGGTTCCCGTTCTCGTTCCCGTTTCTGTTATCGTGAGATTATAGGGATGACATAAAGTCTAAACTACTAATGAAGGGGGGTAATGTAGCAATCCTAGTGCAGGAAGGGATATAGAAAGCTGTCCAGTAAGTTTCTAAGTTTCCATTCCCCAACCCGTTCCTTTCGGAATATGGGGATCAACCCTTGACAGGAATCATTCATAAGTCTATGTCACTGAGGTATGAATGTAACATCCAAGAGTTGAATGAATTTTTGAAATCGGTCAAGTTACTTTAAGATTTCGGTTCTCGTTCCCATTTCTGTGCCCGTGGGATTATATAGATAAAAAATATAATCTAAATTAGTGATGGAGGGGGAAATGTAGCACCCCTAATGCTCGAATCGTTTAATTCTGTCCAGTAGTTTCTTAATTTTCGTTCCCAAACCCGTTCCTGTGGGAATATCAATTTTAAAATTTCTTACGTCATAAAAACCTTCTCCTTAGAATAACAAACACAACAGAAAAAGAATTGGCCAAATTGGTCCAGGCGTTGTTGAGTTATGCGCTTACCAACACATTCAACAGGTTCGCTTGTTCAAGACATGGTGTTGTTTTGTGAAAGTCCCAATCGTTTTTCGAAGATCTTCAATCTGAGTGGAGTGCTTTTTTTGCACTGTCTCCTATCTAAAATATCACTCGTTTTTGGAGGTACAAATAAAAAACAGGGATATCAAATGACATCAAATGTCATTTATGTGTGGTGATTTAGATAATTCTGGTTTCTTAAAACTTACGGGATTGTCAAAGAAACCTGGACAAAGTATTGATATAGTATAACCAAATAACCTTTCAATTCATTCTTTTTTATCATTACGATCATAGCAATCCAGAAGGGATAATAGCTCTCTCACATAACTGCTTCACAACAGTGATCCTTTCTCCGCAGACAGCGTCTGAAAACCTCTCGTTTTTGGATAGTTTCATGTCTGAAGCCTACAAAATGCAAATTTCTTTGCATTGGTCTGTACCAGGACAACAAAAACAACGCTTATTTGGGTGCGGGCTTGTCGTTAGAGGTGGACTCAAGGATGAGGTTATAAGCCAAGATCCAGTTAATGAGCGTATAATGACCATCTGATCAGGGTTTAATTCGCCAACATAAGCCTAATATGCACCCATGCGCATGACGTAGAAATTGTTCCAGGCGAATTTCAGCAAAACTAAGAAAGGAGGACATCTTTGGAAATCGCTCGGTAGCGTTCACCATTGACAGTAACGCTGCGATTCGCATCATCTTTGAAGAAATATGGCCCAATAATGCCGCCGAACCGAGCACGAATTTTGATAGTAAAATTCAATAATTTGCAAGCGTTGTTCATTTGTAAGACGATCCATGGTTAAATTGCAAACCAAACTGAAGCTGTTTGACAGTGACACAAGGTACTAAACACACGTCAGCTGTCAAAACCAGTGTTGCCAAAACCAAACCAGCTAAAAAATAACCCGTTAGTAGAGATGCAATCATTACTGAGGATCCAGAAAGACTGCTTAAGGCCTTGATGCCGAACTTTTCAAAACAGCTGGAAATGAGTTGGAAAGGAGCATACACCAGCTTATCTGAATGATATGGTCAGGAGAAGGTATGCCCGATGAATGGAACCTCAGTATCGTATGCCCGATCCTAAAGAAGGGAAACCCCACAATTGCGCTAATTACAGAGGAATAAGCCTCCGTAACGTCGCTTATAAGATCTTGTCTGCTGTAATATGGGAACGTCTGAAACACCACGTCAACAACTTGATAGGATATTATCATTGTGGTCTTAGACCAGAGAAGTCCAAAATAGACCAAATTTTCAAATTACGGCAGATCTTGGAAAAAAACCCGAGAAAATAATATCGATATTCACCATCTTTTTATCGATTTCAAGGCCGTGTATGACAGTATTTACAGAGACGAGCTGTACAGAGTCATGTCTAGTTTCGACATCCCTGTCCCTGTCAGGATGACTTTGGAAAATTCACGCTGCTCCGTCAAGGTCGGTAAAGAACTCACCGTCACCGAGACCTTTAATATCGAAAATGATTTTAGGCAAGGCGATAAACTGTCATGCGATTTCTTCAACATCATACTTGAACAGATTGTAAGAAACTCAGACGTCAACACCAGAGAAACAATCTTTCAAAAGTCTGTACAATTACTCGCCTATGCAGACGATATTGACGAAATTGGAAGAAAAAAGCGTGATGTCATATAGGTGCTTTTGCGAGTATTGAAACGGAAGCGGCTAAAATGGGTTTGATGGTTAATGAGGGCAAAACGAAGTATATCTTGTCATCAAACAAGGACACCGAACATCGACGAATTGGACGTCACAATAGACAGACATAATTTCGAGGTAGTACAGGACTTCGTCTACCTAGGATCCGCTGATGTAGACACGGACAACAACATCAGTGCGGAGATCAAACGGAGAATAACTCTTGCCCACCGTGGATTTTTTCGGTTAAGAAGGCAATTAAGAAATAAAATCTTCTCCAAAAAAAACTTTATAAAGGACATTGATCATCCCAGTCCTGCTGTACGGAAGCATGGACCTTATCGAAAGCAGATGAGGAGACCCTTGTTCGTTTCGAAAGAAAATTTCTCGGAATGATTTTTGGGTTCGTATGCGAAGATAACGTGTGGAGAAGAAGATACAACAACGAGCTGTATGAGCAGTACCGCGACATGGGCATAGCCAGAGTAGTACGCATCTCGAGGCTACGATGGTTGGGCCATATCATGCTATCCGGATTGGTGGGGACTTTAATGTTAATTATTTGAAAAATTCTGCTTCGTGTCAAATGTTCAAGTTTTTCTGTGAAAAAACTGGTTTAAATGTTGACAATAAATAGTGGCCTACATGTTTCAAGTCTGTTAGAAATCCGTCGCTCATTGACATGTTTTTAACAAACTCAATTAACAGAGTAGTAAGAAACGATCATGTAAGACTTACATCAGATTTCATTCATAATCTCCTCCTTTGCTCCCTTGATTTTAATTTGTTTTTGTGCTTCACGTGCAAGCACGGTAAGGTACAGATCATATCATAACATAGATCTTGAACAAATACACCAAAATATTCGTAACTTTGGTCTTGATGAAATTTATAATACCGCCGATATTGATTCAAAATGATCTGTACTGAATAGGGCGACCACTGAAATGTATGAATGCTATGTGCCTGAAGCGACAAAAGTTGTAAAGCTAAAAAGTTGCCCATGGTTGTCAAACCAGATTAAATTGCTAATCAAGGAAAAGGAACGTTTCTTCAGGAGGTTTAAAAGAACACCTGCAGATTTCAACAAATATCAATTCGTACATTCTCATAATAATGTTACTGCACTGATTCGTTGCGCTAAACGTTCTTATTTCTTTAGACTTTTTGATATGAAACTGAACCCAAAAGTTTTATGGTAAAATTCAAAGAACGTAGGAGTGATTCAAATGAAAACTGTGATTGTTCCTCTGAACCCTCGGAGATGGCTGCAGTTTTGGTTCCAGCTTCATCAAACTCGTCCCCATTGGACTTACGGGGCCCTAATTTTATTGGTTCTGGATTTTCATTCAGATGCGTAACAAACGTTAATGTTAAATGGGCGATTCTTTCAGCTAAATCAAACGCAACTAGTATGGATGATATGTTACCAAAATTTATTAAACTAATCCTTCTGTTTCTGATTTCATATTTTGTTCACCTTTTCAATTGCTGCATCTTTAGTTATCATTTTTCGGAAGCCTAATCCAACCAAGAGTGCAGACTTTCGGCCCATAAGTATATTGCCCTATTTATTAAAAGTCTTCGAAAAAATATTTGCTCAGCAGATTCAAGAGCATTTAGACACTTCTAATTTGCTTTCTAAATGTAAATCTGGGTTTCGTAGAAAGCATACATAGTTGTGAATCAGCAGTAGGTATTGAAAGTAACAACCGATATAAGAAGAGCATTACAACAGGATGAAATTTGTATAATGGCACTGTTAGACTGCTCTAAAGCCTTTTATTCTGTTAATCACCCCATTCCTTTTTATAAATTAAAACAACAATTTCAGTTTTCTGACTCTTCTGTTAAGCTGATTCACCACTACCTAAGCAACCGTTATCAGATAGTGCACACAAAACTTGGCAGTTCTACGCCATATTTGGTCCATAAAGGTACCTCAAGGATCTGTGTAAGGGTCATTTATGTTTTCAATATTTATTAATGATCTTCCAGATATTCTTGAAAATTGTTGTATGCATCTTTATGCGGACGATGTAATTATTTATTTAAATAAAAGGATGGGATTGATTGAAGATTGTTTTTTTTTTTTTTTTTAAATTCTTTAAAGAAGTACCTAGGATCCTACTATGTAGAGGAGAGGGAGCTAAAACTCCTAAGCGTAACCCAGATACTAAGTTTCATCAAAGGAACTAATCTGGATGAAGTACTTTAATTAAGGAATACCACTTAAGAAGTAGGGGGTACAATAGATCTAAACAGGTCGAGGTACAATACAAAACCCCAATTTTCATTCATTCATTCATTCATTCAAATGCTTAGTTAAAGAAAATGTAGAGCGGATATTCGTCTCGGCGGGTTTTCGAAAGCACATTGCAGGGAAATCGGGGAAGGGGAAGACCTCGTCTTAGGTGGCACAATCAAGGGGTCCTCAACTGACTTAGAGTGCAAAACTGGAGAGAGCTCGCCCGAAATCGAAGTCGTTACAGAAGGATGTTTGTTGAGGCCCAGGCGCCCAGGTTCACCCCGAACTGTAATACCCACTTAAGTAAGTAGGTACGTAAGTTGCCGTATTTTTCTGTCGCAAAAGAGGTGTTTTGAACATTTTTTCAAGAAAATTTCAGAAACTATGTTTCGAATTCGTATCTCTTAGACTGTATAAAATTTAAAAAAATATTAAATTTTGTATTTGAAAAAATACATGAAATAGGCCGGCTTTTACATATTAAAACTTACCTTAAGAAAAGGTACCAGAAATACCTACACACTGAATCACTAAGAGGCGTGTTTTTTTTTACTAATTCGCTATAATTTGAGTAAATGGATTACTTTGACAATATTTTGGTTGAATCATAAATAAAGCTTTGGCCTTGGGTCTGCTCGATGGGCAATTTTAGTTTAATGACATATTTTATAAGCGTCGTACACATTATTAACACGAGCCGTAAGTCGCACCGTGTAAATGTGCCTTTCCTTTGAAATACAAAGGTAGTGATGAGCACTGACAGGAGTGACAAAAGGCAAATGATAAGCCGTCCTTGGAGGAACGAAATTGGTTTATGGGTTACTTAATCCCAATTAGCCTTCAAATTACCATCTAATTGAGAAAATTTCTAGCACAAACAGCTTTGAAAATGTACGACACTGCCATAGGTAGTTTGTGTAGTCTAGGTTAGGCTATAGTCAATCGCGGGATATAAAATGAACAGAATTTTTGAGTTGCTACTTGCGTTTGTTGCACTTCCTGTTGCTGAACAAAATAACAAAATGTTGTCTTTCTTCGAAAACATTAAGCGACAAGAGGAATTTCAAAGTGTTTTTATTTTAACGACATTCAATGAATCTTCTGATCTTAATTTTAGTGAGAACTTCTTCAAAGACGTCGCAACTGTTATTCAAATTCCACTGATAATCTCAACTGACAACACTTCATTCTCTTTGAAAATGGTTTACAGTGAAAATATGCTCACTATTGTTCTGTTGGGTTGTAACAACGAACTTATCCTTCGACGGCTGCTAGAGTACCTTCAGCAAATGCGATCCTGTAAGATCTTATTCCTCCTCAACTATCAATCGAGAGATGAGTTTGGACTCGAGGACTTATTCAACTTTTGTTGGGAGAATCACATGATCAACGTGATTGCAATCTTTCAAGAATTCCAAGACTCACCAGTGTTCTACAGATACACAAGGATACCTGTTTTCAGCATCGAAAAAATAAACTGGTCAGGAATTCGAAAGACTGCATATTTCCCTAATCGGTTGGCAGACCTGAAAGGGACTTACTTGCCAGTTATACTAGGAGGACCTGCGTTTATGATAATTTTTTCTAAAAATAGACAAGGTGAATACTTGATCAGGGGACCTATGGGACACTTTTGGAACGCCTTAGCTAAGAAGCACAACGCCAAACTCAATTACTCGCTAATAAATTTTGAATTAGATATGTACGATTTTAGAAATTTGGTATTGAATGGGTCGATTGAAATGTCGGCGGCAGCATCTGTCAGTGGCGACTCAAAAATGAATTGGATAACCTACCCATACAACTTAATTGATTTCTGTGTAATGATTCCAGTGGAACCAAGGATAGCCAAATCCAAAGTGTTTGGAATTGTTTTCCAATGGCACACTCTTCTTATTACTATCGGATTGGTTGCAGTGTTATCAATTTTGCTGGAACTCAACTCATCTTTGTTCGATGGGGAAAAGTTTTACCTCTTCAATGGAAACTGTTTGCAGGGGATCCTTGGACAGTCCTTTCAGCAGAAACCTGATGCCTCCTTTAGTTTGAAAATCGTCTATTCTTTGATATTCTTTTTTGGGATCATGTTAGTGACTTCATTTGATGCGTTCTTACAAACTTTGATGACAACACCGCCATCGGAAAAGAAAATTCAATCCGTTGACGACATTGTGGCTTCAAAACTAAAAGTGGTCGGTTATCATATAGAGATAGGTGCGATTTTCTCAAAATTTCCAGAGATAAAAAAGGAATACGAAAAAATCTTTGTGTTGAAAAACTATAGTACATATTATCGTTTAAGAGAGTCTCTCAACACAAATTTTGCATACACGGTGAGTAGCATGAAATGGAGCAATATACAGAGCCAGCAAAAATATTTCAATGAACCACTGTTTCGTCTATCAGAGGAAATTTGCATTTTGAAAGGGATTTCTCAAGTTTTCAACATTAACGAGAACTCGATTTACAGGGAGCTTATTAACTTTCTCATTTTAGAAACTTATTCTTCAGGGTTGATGGAGTTCTGGCAAAGAAGATCCTTCTACGAAGTGCTTGAAAACGGCCACATGAATCTGACATATCTAACTGGGAAATCGGAGTTGGAACCAATGAAAGTTGTGGACTTAAAATGGGTTTTTACGGCATTCGTCATTGCTCTGGCTTTTGACACTTTATGCTTTTTTGGTGAAATAGTTGTTGACTGGAAAAACAGAAATGGATTGCAATGTGACTTCAAATGAGCTGTTCTAAAAAGACATTTCCAACTCTTAAAAGGAAAATGAGCAGTTTTTAAAAAATGATTTGTTAAATGTTTTTTTTTGAATTGTTTTTTATTTTGCTTATGGAAAACAATCAAGGATCTCCTCTATTTAAGCGAAATATATTCTCAAGGATTCATATTATCCTTGTTCTGTTTTCGTAAAATTTGTCGTTTATTTAGTTGAAATTTAAGGAAATTCCGTGAGTAGTTTTTATTGATACGTAAGTAAAAATGGTGGGACAAAAAATGAATTATTGAAATGTAAATAAATCAATCTTAGTACACAACTCGGTGTTTCATACAATCACTTTTACAAATTCATTAACAATAAACGTACCGTAACTAACTTCCCATCTGCGATATACTCTGGAAGTAGTGTTTGCTCAGAAACATCTGACAAATGTGAACTTTCTGCTTATTTTTTGGATCTGTACATTCAAATCCAATCACTCTTGATAGCAATGATTTTAATTATATAGTACCTACGGATCACAATTTTAGCCGAAGCCTTGTTACTATATGGAAGACCTTATCCGCAACCTTAGAACCATCGATGTTAACAAAGGTAGTGGTCTCGATGGCATACCTCCTTTGTTTTTGAAAAAGACAGCTGAAACTTTTTTCAAGCTTTTGCTTCAACTTTTCCACCAATCTTTGTCTAACGGAATATTTCCAAAAACATGGCGTAACTCGTTTCTAACGCCAATATTTAAAAACGGAGACAGATCCAACATCAAAAATTATCGAGGTATTGCAATCCTGTCAGCTATTCCCAGATTATTTTAGAAACTGGTAATTTACAAGCTGAACGTGGAGCTGATTTTAGTTTTAAGCGAGCATCAACAAGGCTTTCTCAAAAGTAGATCTACAACTGCCAATTTAGCAGATTATACCTCATTCATTCTTTTAGAAATGGAAAAAGGGAACCAGGTTGATGCTATCTATACTGACTTCAGCAAAGCTTTGGACAAAATTGATAACATTCTGCTTTTTTTTTAATTTAAAAAATATGGCATTCATGAAGAGATATTATTGTGGATCCAATCGTATTCGTCGAAAAAGAACTCAGTGTGTTGAGTTTTGTGATGTCTTCTCACGTCAAATTGTTGTAACTTCTGGTGTACCCCAAGGTAGCCATCTTGGCCGACTTTTATTTCTCCTTTTTATAAATGACTTGCCACTACAGTTTGAAGGTTGTATATTTCTGATGTATGCCGACGATCTAAAGTTGTGTCATACAGTTAAAAATATTGCCGACACGCAATAATTGCAGCAATTATTATACTAAACCGAACACGTGAAAATCGAACACAATTTACATGAACTTTAATTAAATACTAATTAAAACACCTTAATGTTTTCACACTTTTAGTTTTGTCTTTTTTTCGCGTTTCGCGTCAATAACTTATCACAACAAAAAACGAAAAAACGATCAAAAACACGTACCTTGAATGCATTTCGGACTGCATGCAGTCCGTCATCTGATCAAATCAGTGGCATCTTTAGTATTTAATTAAAGTTCATGTAAATTATTGCAGCAATGTTTAATCAGCCTAGTAAAGTGGTGTAAGGCTAACGGAATGATGTTAAATGTGGAGAAATGTAATACAATTTTTTTCTAAGAAAAACATGTGCAATAAATTTTAACTACTCCATTGACGGGCAAAAGTTAGTAAGAATTGACGTATAAATTTTAACTACTCCATTGACGGGTAAAAGTTAGTAAGAATTGACTCAGAAATTTTAATTGACAGAAAAGTAACTTTTAAACATCATATTGATAAAATACATTCCAAGAGTATGGCTATGCTTGGTTTCGTTAAGCAAAGATCCCAGGAATCTAGTGATCCCTATATTATTAAAGCTAGGTATATGTATATTGTTCATTGGACGGTCACTGTTAAAGTACTATAGTGTAATATGATCTCCGTTGTGTGCTGTTGATATAAAGAAACTTGAATCTGTCCAAAAGCAATTTTTGTTGTTCGCCTTGAGAGGCCCTGGATGGAATCCCGACAGTTTTGTCCTACCTCGTTATTCACATCGACTAAATCTTATTAATATGTGCTTGTGCAGCCTTGTTAATCGTAGAGAGTTGTCCAAAGCTTTATTTGCGTTCGATCTTTTAAATGGAAATACTAACTCACCATCTTTGTGTTCCAAAATATCTGTAAATCCTAACGTTCGTATTTTAAGACATACCAAATTTTTAAAGGAGAGCAACTCAAGGACTAATTATGCTTCTCATGAATGTTTCAATAGATGTTCAAAAACATTTAATAAATATTTTGACTTGTTCAATGTAAATATGAATAAAGAAAACTTCCGGAGAAAAATCCTAAATAGAATGATGTTTGAAGACTCTTCTTGACTTTCTTTTGTTTAGCAAATCTTTTATATAGCAAATCCGTTTTATTATATTTCGTAGTACAATAAATGTATTTTATTTTATGTTCTATGTAGTGCAGTCTTTGGTTTTTTTTTTTTTTATAATTAATGTTGTCTTACTTTGGACAAAAATGAACTAAAATAAAGGGCGCCAGGAAATTTTTGTTCAGAATTATTTAATCAACTTCAAAATGGTCTTCAAAGGGTTCAAACAGAATAAAAAGAACGTGAATTTTTCCAAAAGGGATAAGAAATATATTTTATTCAGGAAACCCTTACAAGCATAGATATGGAACCTGAAATTTATTCGTAAACAAAGTAATGGTGTACAAAATATATGGAAAATCTGGCAGAAGGCCATTCAACACTTTATCTTTTTATCAAAACATCAACATCAACATCAACAACATTAATGTGCACAGTACACCCGTAAGCAAACAACTTTTTGGGAGTTTTCCCGCCTAGCGCGTCATCTCAGGATAAATTACGGAGAGCGCAGGGTAACCGGCGCCCAGATGTTGTAACTTATAGTACACGTCAACTGTGCTTACTATACCTCCAAGCGGTATCCACTGGGACCTGGGATGCTCCGTCCAGAGCTGACCTGCTAAACTAGTAAGTGCGAGTGTTGATAAGGGAATCCGGAACAAAGAATTGTGATCGATCAACACTATAATTGCTCTGCGAACGATGACTGACTGCACGAATCTCAGTCGTCTACGAGAGCTTTCGTGTAAATGTCCCAACGGATGAATTCGAAGGACAGAATCAACGGTGGACTTCAGCACCCATAAAAGCAGAAACCCCTGAAGGAGCTACTCCAACACATTTGGCTTAAAGGTCTTTCGGGGTCTTTCAATACTAGGACAGGGTATTGAAGTAGAGATGGTGGCGGACGAGCTCCTGGTGAGCCAACGGCAGCACTCACACCCCTGCAGCAGGGTACTGACTGTGGATACTCCAGCCCTTTGTGTCCGAAGGGATCCAAAAGGACCTGGCTCTCCAGGTTGGGGGTTGTGCGTAGGGTTAACTACCCAACCACGGAAAAAAACCCAGTTCCGAAACAACAAACAGCCTCGGATAACGATAATGATTTCAAAGTTAACGACCCATGCAAACGAAAAAAGGACAACGACCTCCGGATCTGCACTTGGAACGTAAGATCTCTTAACGGACTCGGTGCAGCTGGAGAATTAGCGGACGCCCTGGACTGCTGCAAAGCAGACATAACTGCCATCCAAGAAGTGCGATGGCGTGGACCGGGCATAAAGAAGATGAAAAACTGTGACATCTACTATGGCGACTGCTACAGACAACTGAAAAAGCGTTTATTTGGGTGCGGATTTGTCGTTAGAGGAAGACTCAGGGATAAGGTGAATAGCCAAAATCCAGTCAATGAGCGTATGATGACCATCCGCATCAGGGCTAAATTTGCCAACATTAGCCTTATATGCGCCCACGCCCCCACAGAAGAGAAAGACGATGATTCCAAAGACTGTTTCTACGAGCTCCTCGAAGAAACATATGAGCAATGCCCTAGATACGACGTGAAAATCGTTCTTGGCGATTTCAACGCAAAGCTAAGGAAGGAGGACATCTTTGGAAACACAATCGGTAAGGATAGCCTCCACGACAAAACCTCCGAAAACGGATTGAGGCTAATCGATTTTGCTGTGGGGCTAAACCTTGTTGTAAGTGGTACACGCTTCCCGCATCTCAAAATTCATAAAGGCACATAGCGATCCCCAGATCAATTAACCGTCAACCAAATTGACCATGTTGCGATCGACGCAAGGCACTCTTCCAGTGTGCTAGATGTCCGAACTTTCCGAGGGGCCAACTTTGACTCGGACCACTACCTTGTTGTAGCCAAGGTACGAATGAGGATATCTTGTTCACGACCAGCACGAACTAACGCTGTGAAGAGATATGACGTCGGAAAGCTACAATCGCAAGAGATTGCCAATGCCTTTTCCAATCGAGTGTCCCTTCAATTATCCTTGAATCCCATGCCGCCAGCATTAAACATTGAAGACCAGTGGCAGCAAAGAAGCCATCAGAACTGCTGCCTCTGAGGTTCTGGGGTTCACTCGGCCACCAAAACGAAACCCATGGTTCGATGAAGAATGTAGGCAGGCAAATGCAGCCAAGCAAAGAGCGCGACAAATGCTTTTGCAAACACGGACGAGGGCTGCTTACGATCGGTATAACGAGATTTACGAGGAGAGAAGAAGGGAAGAACACCGACTTCTTAAAAAGAAAAAGAAGCAGCATGAGAAGCGCTCGTTTGAGGAAATAGAGAGGTGCCATGACAGGAACGAGATTCGGAAGTTTTACCAAAAGGTAAAAAGATCCTGCCAGGGTGGCAAACCCCGAACTCAAGCCTGTAAAGACCAGCAGGGAAACATAGTTATAGAGTCACAGTCGCTACTGAGGATCTGGAAAGATCATTTCTGCAGACTGCTTAACGGCGATGAGGACACAAACTCCGCTGTCAGGCAGACTGCCCCATTCAGCCTGGACGATGATCAAGAATGCCGTCCTCCCGACCTAGAAGAAGTAAAGCTTGCTATATGCAAACTTAAATCAAATAAGACTGCAGGTGCAGATGGCCGTGATGCCGAACTTTTCAAGGCAGCTGGAGATTAGTTTGAAAGGAGCATGCACCAGCTGATCTGCATGATATGGTCGGAAGAAAGCATGCCCGATGAATGGAATCAGTATCGTATACCCGATCCTAAAGAAAGGAGACCCTCACAACTGCGCAAATTATAGAGGGATAAGCCTCCTTAACGTCGCTTATAAGATCTTGTATGCTGTAATATGTGAACGTCTGAAACCCCACGTCAACAACTTGATAGGTCCTTATCAATGTGGTTTTAGACCGGAGAAGTCCACAATAGACCAAATTTTCACATTACGGCAGATCTTGGAAAAAAACCCGAGAACATAATATCGATATTCACAATCTCTTTATCGATTTCAAGGCCGCGTATGACAGTATTTACAGAGACGAGCTGTACAGAGTCATGTCTAGTTTCGACATCCCTGCAAAACTCGTACGACTATACAGGATGACTTTGGAGAATTCACGCTGCTCCGTCAAGGTCGGTAAAGAACTCACCGAGACCTTTAATGTCGAAAAAGGTTTTAGGCAAGCCGATAAACTGTCATGCGATTTCTTCAACATCATACTTGAACAGATTGTAAGAAACTCAAACGTCAACACCAGAGGAACAATCTTTCAAAAGTCTGTGCAATTACTCGCATATGCAGACAATATTGACATAATGGGAAGAAAAAAGCGTGATGTCATAGCATAGGTGCCTTTGCGAGTATTGAAACGGAAGCGGCAAAAATGGGTTTGATGGTTAATGAGGGCAAAACGAATTTTATGTTGTCATCAAACAAGGACACAGAACATCGACGAATTGCACAATACGTCACAATAGACACAGGCGCGGATCTAGAATTTTTTTCTGGGGGGGGTCACGGGATAAAAAAAATCAAATATAACAAAAATAAACTGTTGTTTATATTAAATTATAAATCTATATATATATTATATATATTATATATATATATATATAAAAGAAAGTCGTGTTAGTTACACTATCCATAACTCCAGAACGGCTGAACCGATTTGACTGAAAATTGTTGGGGAGGGAGCTTAGGACCAGAAGACGGACATAGGATACTTTTTATCCTTATATTCTTATGGAAACGACATCAATGCAATGCGTTAGCTCTCGTTATATACAAAACACTGTTCTTTTTCAAAAAAAAGTTGACTTATATTGACAAATAAACAGCGGGGCAAATAGTGAAAAATGCCGCCCCACCAATTTATATTTGCTTTTACCTTTATAATCCTTATTATTTCAACTATCAGTTCTTCACTAATTGACTGACAACTGGACACAAGCCTTTCAGAAAAAACGCTTAAACCGCTCTTTTTTCTGTTTTAATCCTATTTATTTACAGATATGTAGAATATATATTTTATACACAGTACAGGATAGGACTTAAAATAAAAAGGTTTATAATAAAGACAAAATCAAATTTACTATTATATTTATCATTTGCAATTACAATTTTACTCTTCGAGCTTTTTGTTCAGCAAATAAATCTATGACCTTATCATAATTTAATTCGTGTGCGATTTGATTTTCTATCGCTAAGATTGCTAGACTGGATAAACGTTCCTGGCTCATAGATGATCGCAAATAATTTTTAATTAGTTTTAGTTTGCTAAGACTTCGCTCACAGCTTGCGGATGTTGTGGGAAGCGTAGAGCAAATTCGCAAGTCAACACAACTATTTGGAAAAGCATCCTGTAAATCATGCGCATAGATCTGTTGCAAGAGATAGAAACCGCTAGCTTTTTCAATGTCACCAGCTTGCAAAATGCAAATGCACAAAGCTTGCTCTTTAAAAACGTAAAGTTCCAGACAGAATTCAACGGTGCTCACATCTCGCTCATATTTTTTAGCCAGATCCGCTCCATATTTTTGCAGTTCTACAATTGACATTTTCAAAATATCATAGCCATTAAGAAAATCGAAGTTCATATTCAGTATGGTAGCACAATCGAACCTCTTTTTAATTTCTGATATGATTCGATCAAATACCATCATTATTTCTTTAGAAAAGAGTTGAACAGGTTTGAGTGTTTGTATATATATATATCGAAATGTTTTTTATGTTTCGGAATTCGTTTGTTTTGCAAGATAGGGTCAACACCACTTTTTTCAGCCTCATTTATCCAATACTCCATTGGATTTTGTCTCATTTTTTGTAAAGTTTTGAGCAGACCATCCATTAGAGCGAAATTAGTGCAAGGATTATATCTTCTTTCTGAATCTCAATATTCACTCGATTGATTTCGCGGAGAATATTCGGCCAAATAGTTAAATTGAAAATAAATTTAAAATTCTTTATAGCTGTTAAGATATTACCTGCCTCGTACTTAGTTTCTGGAGCATGAGAAATTTGCTTAACTTCTTCTAAGGCTTCCGCTATTTCTGGCAAATTATTCAATAGAGCATTCACAAAAAACATGTTTCGCCGACCATCTCGTCTGACTACTCCCTTTTAAATTTGCCTTAACATTTTTTTTTACAATGTCCCACCTAGTAGTGGAGCCAACAAAAAAGAAATATACTTTTTGAACCAGTCCAAATAGGTTAATAGCTTCCTGGCATAATGAGGCAGAATGAGCACCTACAAGATTTAAGGAGTGAGCCAAGCACGGTACGAACTGGGCCAGTTCATTTCTTTCTGCAATCCTGGCTTGTACTCCTTTATGGATGCCGGCCATATTGGACCCATTGTCATAAGATTGGCCATGACATTGTCCAATATCTAAATCATTTACAGCCAATTTTTCATGAATCTGTTGACAAATGTCCTATCCTGTCTTTCCAGCAACTTCTATGAAATCAATGAAATTTTCTTTTATTTCACACACATCGAAAGTTCTTTTTACATATCGAATAACCTAGCTCATTTGTTCTGTATGGGATACATCTGGAGTGCAGTCGAACATTATCGTGTAGTATTTAGCTTCTTTGATTTCATTTAAAATGCTATTTCTAACTGCCATTATGTCAATTATTTCATTTTGAATTGTCTTTCATAAATATGATACTTGTCCCTTTTTTAAGTGTTTTAATTGAAACTTAAGAGTTGAACTATGTTTGGCGAGCAGAGAGATCAAGTTCAAGAAGTTACCTTGATTAGGCTGAGGACATTGTGTGATGAGATGAGCACAATTAGATGATCGACAAGAAAGTACAAAAACTTATAATGATAGTAAAATGCGATCTGTCCACTTTGACTTTTGACTGTGCTTCCCTTCGCTCGCAACCACAGTGGCTGTTTTGAAACCGAAAAGAAGAAAAGTTGTCCTATTCTCGGTCGCAGCAACCGATGCTGCTTTGAAACCGAAAGGTAGACAAATTGTCCACTTCTCGGAATTTCGAACTTGTTTTTGCCGCCCCCTAAACTTGCGGCCCGGGGCAAGTGCCCCGGTCTGCACCCCCCCCCCCCCCTAGATCCGGGGCTGCAAATAAACTGGATTTTTGTGTGAAATCAATATTAAAAAAATAAAATATAGTCTGTTAAATAAAGCCATTGCCTATTTAATAAAGTGAAGTGCATTTGGCAGTGCATCTGGAGAATGGTTAGCGAGTATATTTCTCGGCTTCGAATGCTATGCAACGTACTGAAACACCTCCAGCAACTACATTGACCAATTTCTGTGCGATCTGCCAAAGCGATCCGTTTGCACGAACTTTGCTTTACTCGGAGATTCCACGTTATTATACTTGGAATGCTTCATCGAAAAAATTTCAAAGACTGAAACAAGGCAATGCGGTCCCTGGGTATCCGGATGTGCTTTATACTGATGCTCTTGGTCGCTTGGTTAGTTTCCGTTTTTCAAGTTTACAAAAATTAGATTTTGTTCGGTTATTTTTTTTTATTTTCAGTTTCAGTTTCGATTGGTTTAGCTCTATTTTTTGAAATGCGGGCTGTTTTGGGGGGGGGGGGGGGGGGGGGTCATGACCCCTGTGACCCCCCCCTTGAATCCGCGCCTGAATAGACAGACATAACTTCGAGGTAGTACAGGACTTCGTCTACCTAGGATCCGCTGTAGATACGGACAACAACATCAGTGCGGAGATTAAACGGAGAATAACTCTTGCCAACCGTTGCTTCTTTGGGTTAAGAAGGCAATTGAGAAACAAAACCCTCTCCAGAAAAACCAAGGTGACCTTGTATAAGACATTAATCATCCCAGTCCTGCTGTACGGCGTGGAAGCATGGACCTTATCGAAAGCGGAGGAGGAAACCCTTGGTCGTTTCGAAAGAAAAATTCTCCGAACGATCTTTGGTCGTGTATGTGAAGACAATGTGTGGCGAAGAAGATACAACAAAGAGCTGTTTGAGCTGTACCGCGACATGGGCATAGCCAGAAGAGTACGCATCGCGAGGCTACGATGGTTTGGCCATGTTGAGAGAATGGACCCAAACGCTCCGGCTCGTCGGGTTTTCGAAAGCACATTGCAGGGAAATCGCGGAAGGGGAAGACCTTGTGGCGCAATCAATTGGATGACGACCTCAACCGACTTAGAGTGCGACACTGGAGAGAGCTCGCCCGAGATCGAAGTTGTTATAGAAGGATGTTGGTTGAGGCCCAGGTTCACCCCGAACTGTAATGCCCACCCAAGTAAGTAAGTAAACTAACTAACTAATAGTTCAGTTTGAACTCCAAATCCGATATTGATAACAAAAAGGCTGGTGTCCTAAACGAAAGGAGCCAAACTTACGGCTATAATCGACGACAATTGCCATTTATCAATGTTTACTTAATTTGATATTCGACAAAAGGTTACTGATACGAACAGACGAAGTTCAAAGCTGTTTATTGAGAATATCCATTAGAAGCTGCAGATAAATCAAACTCAGCGCTGCGCTGCAACGAACCTCAAAGATCGCTTATTTTTACCACCTGATGATACTCAACTTATTATTAGCCTATTCATCTACACATTTAATCTAACAGAAACATTAACAATTCGTTTGAACGTTGGTTGGCATGTTCATCTCGTTCAGCGTAGCTAAACTTTGTTTTGAATTAATTAACAAACGAGAAAAGTGAAGATTTAGAAAAAGAAAAAATTCCTTTCAACAGAACTCCAAGTTGAAAGAATTCCCGTTCATGGCTTTATCGCATCAAATTTATATAAAACTTTTAATTTCACATTATCATAAGCCTGTACCTAACCTACCTGCCAACCTACCTTTTGATTACCTATAAGAACATTTACATAAGTGCGTGAGGACGCATAACTTGTCCCTCTTTTCTTAGAACTTAGGCAAACAGTTTTTCATCAAAACTCACAGATGTAAGAATGTTAATTAAAATTCAAACATTTTAAACGAAAAGCCATAATAATTCCAAAAAAGAGAACACAAACAGCTCCCTGTTTAAGGTTATGGATGGTAATTCGAAGATCCCTTCCATTCCTGACCTTTTAAATTTTCATTAACATGAACAGCCAGGACCAAGTGGTTTATTAATACAGTAAGCGGTGTGTTAAATGTTTGATGATTCCCAAATCCTCATCCAGGAAGGTAATATCTCATTTTCGCAACATTACGCAAATTACTTTGAACCCACAAAGCTCATGCTTCATATGCCCCTGTGCCTTCGTACCTCCTCTATCCATTCCCCATATTCCCATGCTCACACTCACACAAACAAAAAAGAAATTAAAACGAAACAAAAAACACTTCTAATTCCAGAATTTCCATGGCATACCTGAAAATAACTTTCGAAAGATTAGCATAATTGCAAAATAAAATTCATATCGCACTTAGCCAGACCGTAAAAGAGGATCTACTGGCCCAGATACGAATTCAAATCCCGTTCCCCGTCTCGCTATAAACTTCGACCAAGCCAAATTAAACTATAAAATTCGTCTCTCTCCCCGCTTTTGTATAGCCCTTCCAATCTCGATGCCAACATCAAAGTTAATCATTTAGAAGAAGGCTCTCTCTCTACAAGGCTCTCAGCATTCTGTCTTACTATAGTTAGAAGGCGAAGAGTAACAACGGGTCTCCTCTTCCCCTTTCCCATCGCCATGCCATCGTGTATATCTTAGATCTACACGTTTTAAACGAATTTACATATATAATTAAAATTTATTGCGTCTCACCTGCAATTAAAGGAACGCTTAATGATACTCCAGATCCCTTTTAATTCAACTACTCTCAAGAGGTTTCCACAAGAACAAACGTCCCATAACCATATCTATACAAAACGCTAGATTAGAATTATAGGGTTTGCGTATGTGACGATGCAAATTAACGTGCGGTAGATTTATGCGAAAATTCTTCCCCTAAATTCACCATCCAGTGATTATATGAGTTTAACTTGGGTTTTATTGCCGTAACGTGATGAGCAGGCGGTGTGGCGTTTGAGGATTAGAATTTTCTTAGACGTTGGTAGGTACCTACTTATAAGACAGGCGTAGCAAATACCAACCAAGTATATGTTTTAGGGATGACTGCTCCGGGAATTTTGCCCATTTTACACTCAATGATGATGGGATGAAAATAAAATTCAAATAAAACTGTAAAAAAGTTGTGTAATCTTAATGTTTGTTTAAAAGTCAATTCCCCTCACAGATAAGCTATTTCAGTTCTCACTCAGTGTCTAAGGACACTCGCAGGACCTTGTAAGTTTTCTGATAAGAATTAAATTTGAAATTAGGTAATTCTCTTTATTAGCGATGAGTTTGTTTGTTGTAATCCTCCGGTGGCAGGTTAAAAGCCAAACAGGTTCATACTTTGTTTAGTTGTTAAAGGTCAAAAGCCAACGAATGGCTTGGCTCATCGTTTCACAAATTGATTAGAAAGGATATCATTGATGTCATGTACTTGCCGCATCTACAAAAATAAATAGCATATTTACGTCGCATGTGAAAATGGTCAAACCCTCGTTATTGATGTGGGTGGAACCTCAAGCACTTGGCTTAATAGCTAAGGAAACCCAAATAAATATGTTGAGGGAGGCTTTCAACAACCCTTCAATTCTCACTGTAAGAGATACTAAAATGTTTCCATAGTTTAAGGTTTAATATGTTTACAGCCCTTTAATTCATCGCTTTCAGGCACTGCAACATGCGACATACTTTAGATGTGGCACTGCCATCTGCTCAAAAACTAAAAGTCTGCTTGCCTTTTGCTCTTGGATTCTTGACAAGGCCGGATCATCACTGGGACTAAGTCCAAAGTCGAGAGTCTAGAACATGTGTTCGATTCGCACTTCCCTGGATGCACCCTTACCGAGAACCACTGAAATAGAGACCACAATTTACTCTAGACACGAAATACCGACAAATATTATAACGGAAAAGAAGTTGGAATGGGCTATCAACTCCTTTTCGCTTTTCCCCCCTTTAAATCCCATGGTCAAGATGGCATTTTCCTCATGATGCTGCAAAAAAGCAGCGGAAAGGTCCGTCCACATTTCAAGAACATTTTGAGAATAGCCTCAAAGGGGGCTTTATTCTGAAAATATGGCGAGAAGTTAAAGTCGTCTTCATACCAAAAGCCGGAAAACCCAACCATACAGAAGCAAAAGACTTCAGACCTATAAGTCTGACCTCCTTTATATACTGAAAACGTTTGAAAAGTTACTTGATTTACATATCCGTAGCTTTCTGAAACCGAAAGTAATATCCACATTCAACATGCTAACACAAAAGGACGATGTGTAGAAACAGCACTACACTGTGTAGTAAGAACACACTAGCATCTTTCCTGGACATTGAAGGACCCTTCAACAATTGACAAAGCAGTGCAATTAAGAAAGGCCTAAATGATCTACAAGTAGAAGAAATGATCACAAATTCGATCATGTGTATGCTGACAAAACGTCAGATCCACAGAGAACTATATAGGAGGTGCAAACTTGAAATTGTGTATCACAAAGAACCCCACAAAGAGGTATCCTCTCACCCCTGCTCTGGATCCTGGTCATGAATGAGATCCTCGTAACTCTCAAAGGTCTTCTGGTGGCACGGGGAAATCCCCTACCACTATTAGTGCACAATTGAATAATGCACTAATCAAGGTCTGCGCTTGGACAAAAAGTTGCGGCCTTGCAGTTAACCCCCTCAAAACAGAGCTGGTACTCTTCACAAATAGGAGAAAACTACCTACTTTTGAGATGCCAAGACTGAATAGAACCCCACATCAGAGACCGATCAAGTCAGATACTTGGGAGTGATCTTAGACAAAAAACTGAATTGGGGTCCCAATATACGAGAAAGACACAAAAAAGCTATGATATATATACTATATTCGTGTAACGGGATTTTTGTCAAAAACTGGAGACCAAATCCCAAAATCATCATGTGGATGTATAAAGCCATTGCTAGACCTATCCTATCTTATGGCGATTTGGTCTGGTGGAAGGCGTTGGAAAAATCCACGCATTTAGAAACCCTAACCAAAGTACAAAGATCAGCCTGTATTTGCGTTACTGGTGCAATGAGAACTACATCGACCGCGAGCTTGGAAGTAATCTTCAATCTCACACCCCTTGATCTCTATGTTCAAGTCAAGAATCGGCAGCAAGCAGCGCACTTAGACTAAATCAGTGCAATGTCTGGAAAACCAGCAGGACACGCAATGATTTTATCACGATACGCAGGCATTAAAAAGATCTTCTGTGTGTTCTGCACGATCGAGGGCAATTTAGCGCATTTCTGATGGGGAAAAACTGCAAAATTGTCTTTGGCAGTCAACAAATTTGGTATATCTTACCCAAAACCATCTAAACGAGAAATGGAAATTCCTAAAGCGTTCGCCAATTCTAAAATTGGGCGTATCACTCATCATCTATGGCCACCCATTGTTATTATATTATGGCATTCTCGTTGTCCTTCCGCAAATGCATCGAAATGAATTTGATTTGAAGATGATAAACACAAATAATAAAATGTTTAAAATTACCGAATTGGTTTGAGTTTTCTATTTTGTTTTGAAAATCAAAGTAGCTCGTTCGACAAAAGTAGTTTTGGTATTCAAAACGAGAAGCAATTTTCAAAACTCGAGCTAGTTTTTTTTCAGATGTCAATAATAACGATTCTTTTTAAAAACTAGTTTTGATTTGCAGCTTAGTCCCTCCGATTTTTCTTATAAAAATTTAAATTGTATTAACCACAAGGACTTGTATCCTTATGTTGCAAGTATCAACTGGTTACTTTGGTGAATGTAAAATTGGTAGAAACTTTTTAGGAATAAACATTTAATTAAATTTAATCAAATACAATTGAAAATCCCGTATTGAAACATCTTTCTATTTCTATGAACCATAACTTTTCGCTCGTTTCTCTTTTCTTCGTGAAAAACAGGCTTTGATCACATTTACTGCGAATTGGCTACTGTAGTAACATTTGGCTCCTTTGTCGAGTAAATGGCTACCGTGCTACTAGTGGAGTCGATAAAGCTTTTGCTTCGGAAGTCCTCAAGAACAGCTCCGATTTTGCTGATTTTTGTTTAATAAATTTTGTTTTTTTTATATTTTTTAAAATCAGAAACCTTTTAGAGCGGGGACCGAACTATTTATATTGTTTAAACAATATCTGTGATATTTGGTGTACCCTCCCCTGTGTTAAATTCGATTTCTCTGTCAATACTGATGGTAGAGACCTAATTTGAGACTTAAATTTTTGTTGAAATAACAACCCTTAAGACTGTATATAAGATGAGTTCCATAGGTTTAGGGTTGCCAGATTTTCATTTAAAGTGGTGTTTAAATTTTTTCCCCGAAACCAAGTTTTAACTTTGAGGTCATTTTTTTGCAGAAAATGTGTGATAAACATAGAATTTTTTTATTTTTTACATATGAACAAATCAATAGATAATAAGAATTAAAAAAATCATGCACTCAACAACCCATACATTTTATGATACTTGAAAAAATATAAAATGGATAAAATTTTAAAAAAAGGAAAGATTTTAAGCTTTGAAGTTTGTTTGAATTAGACAATAATATGGGGACTTTTAGTAGTTTTTTATGTATGTCCTCAAGAACAGCTCCTATAATGATGAATTTTGTTTTTTTAAATTTGTTATTTTATATTACTTGAAATCAGAGACCTCTCAGAGCGGGGACGGAACTATTTATATTTTTTAAACAATATCAACGACATTTATACAAAATTCAGGTTGGTGTCCATTTTTTTGTAAAAAAAAAAAATCTTCATATATTAATCTTATTGTAAAAAATAGTTGTTTACATTTTTACTGCTTACTTCACTCAGTATTCATTTAGTTTTTGGATTAACTTCCTCAAGTTTTAAGTATAAAAAAAATATAGGCAATTTAATTTTTCGATATTATTAAAAAAAATTTATTCCAGAGTTCATAACCCCAAAAGAAAAGCCATTGATTTTGCAAGAGCTTCCCTGTAAACAATATTTGATGCTGTTTTATTTTGTGGCAGCAAAATAAATTGATTTTCATGAGTTCCGACCCGCGATAGTCCAACATACAGTTGACCATGAGTAAAACATTTCTTTCACAGGTCGTTCCCTACCAATTCAAAGGTTTGGCCTTGGAACTTGTTATAATTGTTAATGCGAAAGATGTTTTCACTGCAAACTGAAGCCGTTTAAATGGGACCGGCAGATCAGTCGGGATCATCGGTATCCTCGGTATATGAGCCAGTTGACCAGCTGGTGGGCCATTGACAATAGTTGCTACAATTAAATTGTCCTTTAACTCTTTAATAAGCCTCGTCCCATTACAGATGTTCGGAGGACTTAAATTTCTTAAAAGCGTTATTGGGATTCCGATTTTTAACGATAACTCATGTGGTTGCAGTCCAGAAGGGTTCAACGAATTGAAAAATTCCTGTGGATAATGGACTGCGTCTTAAATATTAGTCACAGTTTCGATCGAATTTTATGTTTTTATTTGGCCGGGCACTTTTTGAACTATTAGATTGTTTATTTCATTAACAGTATTATACTTAGGTGATATTATAGCCCTAGAACATAGCCAATGAAAGTTCTTTTCGTGCAAATTCTCGATATCAGGGTATATCGTATATAGCATCTATTAAGTTATTCAAATTATGGAGTATTTGACTTAATTTAGGTTTTAATATACAAGTACAAATTTTTTAGTGTCAATTAAATTCAAAATGGCGGCTGTGTAGCATTTATTCTATTCAGATACACTCACCATTATATCAGATTCAACCGTCTGGCAGATTTCTTTTTCAGTCATGGGTGAAGGTGGCGACAAAACCGTCTCTAGAATCAAAGTAGCTCCTTATAAGACCTTGATCATCGAGTTTGCTATGCGGCACAGCAGCGTGGATCTCATCTTCAGCTGTTGAGGAAATCTTTGGTGGTATTGAAGAAAAATACACCGAATTATCTTTGACTCCGTTCGGGAAGACTATGTTTGAGGGCGAAAAGAATCAGCAGTGCCGCGATATGAGCAAAGGTAGAAGAGTACGCATTGTGAGACTTCGTAGACTGGTATATGTAGAAGGGACAACGCCTTAGATCGACGAATTTTGGGAAGCATATTGCAGGAAAGTCGCATTCGGTGTCACAGTCAAAGAAAAGAGGGTCTCGATTAACGCTCGAGATTGAAACTTTTCGCAAAAAATGTTTGGTAACACACAAGCTCACCTCCCCACAGTACTGGCCACTTGAGTAAGTAAATCAATAAATAAAGACTTAGACATTTCTGCAACATAAAAGCGAAAAATTAATATTCTTAATCCTAACAACAGTTCTCAACAAATTTTCCCTTAGGACATATTCTTTTTCCCTGTTTTAATTCAAAAAGCGTCAAGGATACAACATTCTTTGTTTTTCTATTTTGAGGCTTAACTCATCACTTTGAAGTAATTTCAGAAAATCAAAATTATTTAACTAAGGCCTCACAAAATACAAAATGTAGCCATGTCAACATCTGGTATTGCAAACTTGTTTCTGTGAATATGAAGTTTTTCTAAAGAAAATTACCAAGAAACAGTTGTTTCTATTCGAAAATGAAGAAAAAAAAAATGACGAAGAAAATACTCATTTTAAGAACTTCAATATAAGCCCAGGATCTTAAAACAGTTGTGTCCGTAGCAGTCTTTGGCCGCCCAGACGAAGATAGGATGAGGTGATTATCCCTCGGCACAGGAGACTCCTTAAGTGTAAAATGTTCTTTTGGGGATTTGTGTTTTTTTCTTCTGTTCTATGTTGGTACAGACAAATCTACATTTCACGTACGTATATATAGACACTTTGAGAGGCTGGACAGAGAACAAAAAACAAGAAATGAATTATCCGTTCCGAATTCCTTGAAGTGGTCTGGGACGTTGGAGTTGAGTAGAGACAGCCAAAGCAACTGTTCCCCTCTCGCTCTCAGTGGGCTTGTTTTGGGGAGGCGAATATGCAGAAAGGGATGTTGTTATAAGCATTCCTTTCGGCTAGTATTTGTCAACGGATGAATGTAAATTTTCTCCATCAAGGGAAAAATCTGCTACAATTTGAACGTAGCGTTATTTGTTTTATTGTCGTCCCATGGAATAAGGCACTTATAAGGACAATTGAACAGTGTTGAACGAGACTAGCTATAGCTAGAGATAGAATTGCAGAGTTGTCGTGGTGGTTGTTTGTTGTATTCTTCTTCTCATCTTTTTTCTTTTTCTATTTCTTTTTTGTTTTTAAGATTAATTCAGAAATGAAAATGCGAGAAGTATTTAATTTTAGAGATTTGAAAACAAGAGTGGCGGATTTAAAATTTTAATATGAAAATTCGGTGAATAAAGAGCTTCAGAGAGAGAACTTGGGACTTGGGTATTTACGACCACAATGGAAATGCATAAATCATATTGAAGAATAAAACAACTTTGTTTTTATGTTGAGAAAAATGTTCGTTCCATTAAAGGATTAGATAAGAGAGGTTGATTTGTTTTTCCTTCTTCCGCATAATTATTCTAAGCAGTATACCTCCTTGATAAGTAGAAGAGAGAAGATGTATGGGTCTGAGATTAAATGAGTTCGTTCACAAGTGTTTTGAGGTTGTAATTAGAGAAAAAAAAAAAGATTTGCAGAAGTCAGAGAACATTAATTTGAACCGTAGGAAGCCACTTTACACAAATTTTAGTGGAAATAGAAGGTGGCAGTCAGATCAAAGCGTTTTAAATGAATTCATTTCAAAAACGACCAGTCGTTGGAGAATTATGAAATTTCATCTTCATAACGAAGGCTATTGAGTATGTTCGTTTAACTTTTGGTAATTGTTAACCTTTATGAGTCTGGTTAGAAAGACACACTGTTGGGTTGTTTGTGATGAGGGAAAGCAAACTTTTTTTACCACACTTTTGTATCAATTGGAGTCTGTCGTGTTATTGTTGGCATTGAACAGACATGCGCGGCTGAGATGTGAATTAGAAAAACGTTCAACGATTTTGGCCAAAACGAATTAGCATATCCTTCGAAACTAGTATTGATCCTGTCATGGGAAGTACATTCTCACTTAGTTGTTTGAAATCAAAGAACAATCATAGGGATCCTTCACCCCATCAAATTGAAAATCATGTGGCATTGCTCTATCTCTCAGCTCCCAATTTTGTCCTCATTTAGCCTCTTTTTCGCTCATTATTTTGATTTTTTTTTATAATTAACGCGCAAATCAAGGAGCTATGGTGAATAGGTACCCTTAAAATGTTGTAAAACATAGTGCGAGCAGTTAGGAAAAAAGGAGAGGATTTGATATGAGACACCGATGCTATGAACATTGCTTTTGAATTTTTGTGAATCATTATGCATGAGAAAAACAGAGTCTGGCAAAGTTTTCCTCATTCAGGTGGTGCGACTAAAAAATGAGACTCTATACTTTACTGTATGTTCGAATTGGGCTCGAGATAGAACTGATGGGTATTATTAGCGAGGCGTTTGTTGCGGCTAGATTGTTTCAGGGGAGGAATGGAGCTGGTTATTTTGCTAGAGCACTGCTAAAGCGATAAAAGAGAGAAAGGCAACTATTGTTTTGCCGATGCTCAAGAGAATCAACTGATTCTACGACTTAACTGTTTTGTATCCTATCAAGTAGGTGCAAAGATGTTCGGGGAGTAAGAGAGACTCATCGATAAGCACCCATTTTCGATAAAAGAACTTGAAGTAACACTCTATCAAATGCCTCGGAAATATCAGCCGCAGTAATCCTACTTTCTTCAAATCATCGATAACATTGGTTCCACTTTTCGCTGAGATATGTCATCAAAGAAGCAGTGAGCCTTTTGCTGCGAAAGCCGTACTGACGGTCATTAAGTAGCTTTTGTTCTTCAAGATATTTCATGCATTGACGATTTATCAATGTTTCCATGGCCTTGGAGAGAGGGACGGTAATTGAAAGGGGAGGAAATTTCGCCTTTTTTAAAGATGGCCTGGACAAATGTAGTTTTTCTTCTGCTCGGAAAGAGTCAAGAAGAATGGGATAGATAGAAATGCTTCTACTCTTTGCCAGCCTGGAAGAATACTTCTTCAGAAAAACGGCAGAGAAACCATCTTTTTTTTTTTATTTTTTTTTTTATAATAAGCGCGCACATCAAGGGGTTATGAATACCCTTATAATGTTATAGAACACAGTGCGAGCATTTAGGAAAATAGGAGAGGATTTGAAAGGAGACACCGATGCACGTTGCTTTTGAATCTGCACCGTATATATATATATTGATATCTTGGAGGACTCTCACAACCAAGTGAGTTCGAAAAAATATCTGCTTCATCGCAGAATTCACAGACTCAAGCTCAGGTGGAGCAAATATGCTTTCAGGAAGTGACATAAGGTAGCAGCAAATTGAGCTGGCAGCAATTTGGCTTTTTCGATGGAGCGAACTTACTAGGAGTTGTCTTTAAATATTCGAAAACTTCTTTTACTCTCTCTAATCGCCTGTTTACATCTCGAATAAAACCACGAATTCTCTTTGGGGATGATGCTTATTGTAATGTGAGGAACAAAATTTCTCATGTCGTTGGGAATTACGTTAAATATCATATCAGCTGATGCGCCAATGCTCGCGTCAAAAAGCACAATGACCAATTATTAAAATTTCGAAAGAAATTATTCAAGCCGTATATCTCGAACCCAAGTCGGCTCATCAATAAGTCAAGTTAAATGACTTAACTGAGCGAAGACTCTTAGAGATGGTAAGACTGCGTGCCTTCAACTAAATTTTTCATAACGCTTGAGTATCGTTGATTAATGAAGTTTTAAGTATTTCGACTTGCGATTATTGGTACAATAAGGCAAATTTCACAATCGTAAGCTTCAAAATAACAATAAAACATGATATTTCGATGCGATGATACAGAAAACGATAAAAGTGGTTGCTGTAATTCTGTCTTTCCGATCTACGTCCTTAACCGCCTGGCCGATTTTCTTCAAACATGCAGTTAGCGTGTTTATATGGCAGTCTACAGTGTGGTTTTGGAATTGTATCTTTTGGTGGCGAAATAATAACGGTAGCTGTCTTAAGACCTACATGATAATATTTACGCGATTTTTTAATTTAATTTTCTCAAATACATACTCAAAAATTAAAATTTTTTAACTTAAATAAAAATTTTTTACTAGCTTCTGCAAGTAAAATAATATCTCCTAATTGCGGAAAAACATATCTCTACTTTCTAATGAGCAGAAAGTCGGAAAAACTATATGTTTAAATACCTCAACTATAATTGAAATAAACATTTTCCACCGCCCGCTAGGTGTCCTTAGGAAAAAAAAAAAAATTGGGACGTCCCCAGATATGTTCAAAATCAGGAAAAAAAATCCCAAATTTTTTCAAATTCTTATTCCTATCTCTTGCTGACCCTATTTCATTAAAAAGTTTTAGTTTGTAAAGGAAAAAATAAAAGTTTATAGCCTCTAAAAAACAGTGGCGCCGTTTTTGCTTTTATATCTTCATACGGTATCATACGCATAATACCTGTGCTAATAAATCAAAAGAGCTTAAGTCGACTTAAGTGAGAATCGTGTTTTCAGTTTCACATATTTTCCATTCTGTTTACCTTTCATTTCGTCTGGGTCCCGTTACCATACGACAAAAAATAGCCGTTAAAAACAAAAAAAACAAAGCAACTTATGTTTAAATAGGCAAAAAAAGCATTTGCACAACAGCTTACGTCTATATTGAGCTCAAATTGATCAAAACAATAAGAAAATATATTTTTTTGAAACGGCTTAAGTCATGATATAAGCTCTTATTACAAGTTAAAATCAAAAGAAAGTATAGCTTATGTAGACATAGGTTTTTTTTGAACGCAAGCAAATCGGATCATATGATCACTTATGTCGACATAAGCCATTTTAAAAAAAGTAATTTCGAACCAAACTTAATTAAATAAAACAGCTTAAGTTCACATAAGCCATTTTACTGATTTAACTTTTTACAAAACATACATCTTAAGATGACATAAGCTATTTAACCGAAAGTAACGGTTGTTTTTAGCGAGAAATAAGTGATGATGCAGATAGAATCATTTGCAAAGAGTTCGTTGAAGGATAAACATCTCCCATAATTTGGCTAAATAAAATCTTTTTTTCTAATCTTTGTTCCGTTTGTGCCAGCTTCACATACATCATATGCACCTCATTTTAAGATTTATTCAAATTGAAATAAGAAGAAAAACTTCACATCATGAACCGATCAAAAAAGATACTTTTTATGGCATTAAGAAAAGATGCCCACCAAAAATCAGTTATTAACGACAAAAGTGAAGTTATAACGAAAGAACAAATAGGTGAGTTTTTTAATGAAGACTTGATTATCTGCTGTGACTTACAAAGCATTGTTAAATAAAATTTCGATATTTTTGATACAAAGCTGACATGCCCTTGACACGGAATAATTTTTTGGAAGACGCCGAATATTTTGAGAGTCCAGTTGTAAATGAAACAGCTTCATCTCCAATGTTTGATTATGACGATGACGATGACAGTATGGAAGATCCTATTTTTGCTCCCAGTCCCCGAAGCAGCAGCATTAGCAGTAGTGATTACAGTGAAGGAACTAAACAAGCTGCAGCTCTTTTGGAAAGAGCTTTAAGTGAAGATCAGGAAATTTTGGTGAGTAATAGTGTTTGTGAAGGGATAATTACATCCGAAGAAAAAGATGAACGTGTTAAAGAAAACAGAGCTACAAAGAAATTAAAACGAAATACTGGAAAAGCCTACACAACAAATACTGGAAAAGTTATCAAAGCCAGAGAGTTTAAGCCTTTAGTGGATTGTCGCATGAAGTGTAAGAGGAACATTTCTGAAGAAGATCAAAGAAATATTTTTCGAGAATATTGGGCGCTAGGAAACTATAACCTTCGACACGCTTATGCATCTGGTCTGATTATTGTTTCTGAAACGAAGACAAAACGGAACACAAAACATCTTATAAACCCAAGAAATCGAAAATTTTCAAACCAATACTTTCTAGAAGTCCATGGAAAAAGAACACTCGTTTGCCAAAAGTGTTTTCGGTCCACTCTCTCTGAAACGGAACAATTTATAAAACAAGTTGTTAAAAAGAAGATTAATTCACCAGGAACGACGACTCAACCTGACCAACGCGGATGTGTAGTTACTAACAAAATTAGCCCACAAATAGAAAATGAGATTCGGGAACATATCAACTCTTTTCCAGCTTATGAGTCACACTACACGCGAAGAGACAGTGCGTGCAAATATTTCCACAGTGATTTGACGCTTTCATCGATGTATAGATTATACTGTGAAAAATATCAAACAGTAGCTTCAATTTCGACATATTCAAAAATATTTAAAACTATGAATATAAAATTTAAAAAGCCCAAGCTTGATACCTGCCACAGATGTGAAATTCTAAAAACCAAAATAGAGATTGGAGCAGAGGATAAAGAACCCATAGATGCATTACGAAAAGAGCAGGAGGAGCACCATATGCTAGCTGACCTCGCATACAAAAGCAAGAACAACGACAAAATCATTGCTAGGAACGACGATTCAGTCAAAGTGTACACATTTGACTTACAACAGTGTCTTCCAACTCCATTCCTGCGGACAAATATTTCGTTCTATAAAAGACTTCTGTGGACGTACAATCTTACAATCCATGACTGTGTAACAAACCAAGCATATTGTTATATGTGGGACGAATCTGTTGCAAATCGTGGAGGTAATGAGATAGCTTCATGTGTGTTTCAGCACCTGAAAACAGTCCCAAATACCCTTAAACACCTGATCTTTTATAGTGATTGCTGTGCAGGTCAAAATAAAAATGGGTACGTAGCTACAATGTTCGAAATTTTTAGCACGAACTCAAGCATTGATGTTATCGACCACAAATTTTTGGTGCCCGGACATACGCATATGGAATGTGATGTTGATCATGCTGCCATCGAGAGAAAAAAAAGGTATCTTCAGTAAAAATCCATCATCCAAGGGATTGGTTTCAGCTAGTTAGATCGATAGGAAAAAAGCCTTTCATTGTCCATGAAATGAGCCGAACAGACTTCCTCGACTTTGCGAAAATTTCAAAGGAAAGGTTCATTTGGCGCAAACAATCCGAGGCCAAGAAAAAGTTTGTTTGGCGAGAAGTTAAATGGTTGCGAATTACCAATGATTTTGGAACTATTCAATACAAAACAAGCCTTGAGGAAAACGAAGAATTTCAGCAACTTAACATTAAAAAGCGGGGAAGCAATGCCGTTGGAGTTGATGATATTCCAATTTGTTACTCAGAGCCTAATAACATAAGCAAGGAAAAGAAAAAAGATTTGTTAGACCTACTGCCTGTTATTGAAAAATCATACCACGAATTCTATTTGAATCTTAAATCTGATGACCTTAAAAATATTCATCCTGATTTGACTGAAGAAGGAAGTGAAGATGAAAATTAAAACTAAAAATATATTTTTTTATTAATGTTTTGAAAAAATAAAAGATGTTGAAAGACCAAAAAATGAATTTTAAAGTGCTGTACCATAGCTATCAATAATAATATTTACGTTTTTAGTTTATACTTAAATTGCTCCAATAAAAATAAAAATTGTTTCTTCGTTAGTTACTACTTTGTTTGGTGATTCACTTACAGGTTTAACACTTTAAGCTTATATACTGGTTTGTATTTCTACCGAGTTTTTAAAAAAGGCTTAAGTGGAATTAAGAGTCGAAAACATGAAATAAAATTTCTTTGAAACAACTTATGTCTCATAAGTTGTAGTGTAAATCAAAAAGCATTTTTTTGAACAAGCTTAAGTTTAAAAAATCTTTTTTTATTAATTGTGTGGTTGTTTTTTAACAACGAAAAAATATGTAATTTAAGGGTACTATAAGCATGTATCTTGAAAAAAAAAATCATATGTCTATTACCAACAGTTTTAAAGTAATCACTAAAAGTGTTTTAAAAAACTAGTTCACAAAACTTCATTTGATCATACTGAAAAATGATAAAAATTGACTTAAGCTCTTTTAACTTATTGCCACTTACTATCATACCTATTATACGTATGAATGATCAAACATGCGCCATTTACCCAACACTGGACACAGAATTTCGCCCCTACTCTAGTAACAACCAGTATCAAAATAGGGCCAGGAAGGATTAGAGATAAGAATATGAAAAAATTAGGGAATTTTTTATTTATTTTTTAGAATCGATTTAGGGGCGTCGCACTCAATTTTCGCAAAAAAGTAAAATAAGGACCACCCTAATGTAAAGGGTATTGTTTCCATTACCTAAACTCACTTGAGAGAAAGGTGTCAAGGACCACCAACAACTTCATGACAAACAAAAATTGTTTGGTTGCCTAGTAGAAATGTTCAACGATTTACTAAGCTCTCCCATCTTCAACGGAAAAATGTTGGCACTTATGACCCGATGGCGTGGGACATAACTCCCAAATTGAAGTTGGGACACTTGAGTGGGACATAAGTCCCAAAAATAAAAGATGGGACTTATGACCCGGGGACTTGTGTGCCTGTGCCGATGTTTTACTCTTATCGCGCGTATAGAAATTTCAATCCAAAAACAGAATTGAAAAGCTATTGTCCGCTGTCGGAGGAACTTGGGGCAAACTACACTCATAATAATGATCTTTCACTACAAACGTATAACAGAGACTAGACATTGCCATATACAGACTGTTGCAGCGCCGAAATTCAATTTCAAATAACTTTTTGCGGAAAATAAATATCGTATTCCAATTAGAAATGAAAACGTATCGATTTTATTTTCTAAAGAAAAACATATAAATTATAAAGAATTATTGAACATTCTAGATTAAATAACTTACATTTCTTTTTCTTCCTCTTGAAAATTGAATTTCAAACCGGCGACCACCAAGGCTGTCTTATACTATGCTGGGGCCCTTGGACACACAAGAATTTGGGGCCCTTTTACACAATAAAGAACGCTAATTATACTAACATTTTTCTCCTATGATCATTTATTATGGGTAATATACAGTTTGATAAATAATATGTGATTAATTATATTGGTAGGTATGCTGCTGGTTTTTTTGGTTACCATAACGATCTGTTTTTTTTCTGGATTTTTGTTGAGCAAAATCTTCTATTATATCGTCAAATTCAATTTTTTGGAGGATATCACTTTCTATACACATTATTGATAAATTACTCAGCCGCTCTTGTTACATTGTAGTTCGCAATTCATTTTTTATCCTTTTAAGCCTTGAAAATTACCGCTTTCCAGTACAATTAGTAACCATTAGGCAAAGGAAGATTCTAGTAGCAATTTCAACGTTTGGAAAAGTTTCTTGAAATTTATCTGTCTTTATTAGGTTATGTAAGGTTGAGATATTTAAATCCACTGATTGCTTTGATATGTTTTTTAAATACAGTCAAACCTGGATAAGTGAGAGCTGGATAAGTGAGAAAACTCTATAAGTGAGAGTAATAGCCAGGACCCGACATTTTAAACTCCCAAAACCTCTATTAGCGATAAACAGAAACCTCTGTAAGAGAGAGTCTTTTTTCCCTCATTGACCTCCGTAAGTGAGACTGCTACTTAACTATACCTCTCTAAACGACATTCGAGCAAACAAATTTAACATCTGCTATTTTATGACTCGTTCTTAACTTTCGTGGAACTTTCTACCATTGTTTTTGTATTGTTTTCTCGTCAATATTGTACCCATCCTATTTCGTGGAACTAAAAAAATTTTGTTATTTTATCGCATTCTTTTCGAATGAACACGTGTCCCTGTGTTAATGTAATTTTATCATTAGTACATATTAACTAGATTCGTTCTTGCTGTCACTTGATATTGCTGCGTACCTCTAAACGCTACCCATGTACCTTAATTAGCGAGAAACTTGGGTTAGTGAGAAACCTCTATAAGTGAGAATGAGATTGTGATCCCTTGAACTCTCGCTTATCCAGGTTTGACTGCATTGGCTTGTTCTGAACTCGTACGCATTGATGTCTTCATGATAAAATTCTGCAAATTCTTTGCACTTTTTTGTTAATACGTTAGATTCGATCGTTGTTAACTGACAAAGAAAACTGAATCGATTATCAATTTCTTCGTATGCTGCCGAACGTTTTTTTAAATGTGTATTTAATGTGTCAATTATGGGAATGAAAGTATTTACACGAAACTTATCCTTGCCTTTCAACTGTGCAGTCTCCGATGTTCCTTCAAAAAAAGTGATACCTGTGCTGCGATTTTTTTTCTCTTTCAAATGTATCTTTGTAGTCAGCATCTGGAATTTTGTTTTAGCAGCCGTTTCGTACTGATCAAAATTATTGCGTGCTCTATTAATATAACTAGAGATTCGTAAAGTTTTCTTACAACGTCCATGGTCATAAAGCTTTTCAGTAAACTCAGATTTGTTTTATTCATTATTTCCAAAAGATAATCCGATTCGATTACCCGATTCTAAGTGGAAACGAGGTACATGAATGGTACATGATCGTTAGATGGCGTGCATAGTAAATACGGTAGTAGGAAATATTATTAATTGATACAATAGGAATAGGCGCAGACGTATATGCCTTGTAAAATGCTTGTAAATACCTTTTGATAACTTACTGATTTGGGAAAAAAGGTTTATGAGCCCGACAAAAATATTTCGAGAATAAATGTGTGAAAAAATCTGTCGGCCCTCGGGGCCCCCCTGAGGATGGGGGCCCTGGGCACGGGCCCCGTGTGCCCTTATGGTAAAGACGGTATTGGCGACCACAACTCATTGAAAACACAATTTGAAATGAATAAAATTAAAAATCTAAAACTATGGCAAATAACAAAGGAACAAAAAACCATAGCAACGTAGTGATCGAAAAATAAAAAAATCAACAAGTAGAAAAATGCAAAGTAGAAAAGGCAAAGTTAATATGGAAAATGAAATTAAAAGTTAAAGCTAAATCGAAAAGCAAACTTGTGGCCGCCGCAATTTATCAGAAAAGAATATGGTACATTAAGTACTTTAAAATTATAAATAAATAAAAAACTGGGTTAAAGACACAGACAGGGTGTTGCACGAATCGTGCTACAAAAAAAATAAAACGTAATAACTTTTTTTCAGTGTGAGTAATCGGCTTATTTTTTATTTTATAGGCTACTATTTATATTTATCAAAATGAGTGCCTGGGATAATAAAAAAAAGAATTTGGATAGTACAGCGATACCATGCCTTACAGTCCGTCATTTCTGTAAAAAGGGAATGTAGGCGGGAGTTTGGCGGTACTCCCCCGAGTAGATGGACCATTATAAGACTGGTGAACAGTGAACATGTTTGCCGAATCTGGAAGTATCGAACGAAGACCATATCATCGATATCCCAATGCTCGGGTTCAGGATACAATCGTGGCTGTTGTATCAGCAACCCTTAAGGCCGCGCCGCAATGATTAATTTTCTGATCAGGTGCCGCATATGTGTGGACGAGCGTGGAGGTCATTTGCGGTCTATCATCTTTAAAAATCATTAGTTATTTAAAATAAATTTGAGCGCCTTTTTATACTACTGAAAAGAATAAGATTAACTATGTAAACTAGCTACACCACACATTTACTGGGTTACTGTCCCACTTTGAACAAAACCAGAGGATACATATTAGGAAGTGATAGTTTAACAAAAGATTCACGCAACTTTTTCACAATTAAATGAGATGAATGTTAGAAAACTGCATAGATTAAGATGTGCATCCATTTCCAAAGTAGGTATGAGGCACCTCTAAACATTGACCAAGTTCGGAAATGGACTAAGATAAAAGAAACTAACAGTCTCAGGATGAAATTAGTGCATTTTTTAAATGAAATTATTGAAAGTAGTATTTTTGCACCTCAAACTACTTAATTTTTTCGATCTTAACACTTTCAGCACTGTTGTATAACATTTTCAACAAAATTGTTTTTTGTTGTATCAAATGTCACTTTAGCAACAGTTTAGACAACCTATTTCGGTTTATATTAGTTAGACATTCCTTAGACAGCGATGGAAGTGTTTATAAATTGTTTTTTGAAAAGAGATTCCTATGTAGAGACACCTATTACCGTACACAATTCAACTCTGTAGAAGGTAATATAAAAAATGAATGGCGTGTTGTAAACAGCATATTGAACAAAACTTCTGTTTCTAAGAAACCTACTGTTTTGGTTGTGGATAACTCCGTAGTCTGCAATAAGCTCTGTATAGCTGATGCTTTCAACTGCCATTTCTCTAATATTGGCTTAAATATTGGACCGAATAATAACCATCAAACGTGTTGTACCTGTCTTTCTATATATCAACGCTCTGAGAATATCCAAAATAGGAGTTTCGTTTTCCAGCCTATATCTTTTCTCGAAATACTGAAAGTTATTGATAACTTGCCCAAATCGTCTTCGTGTGGAGCTGATGGTATTTCTAGTTATGTACTCAAATATATTGCGTTGCGTGGTAGATGTATTAGCATACTTATTTAATCGCTGCGTATTTGAGGGTGTATTTCCAGAAGAGCTAAAGTGTGCAGATGTTTTACCGTTATTCAAAAGGGTTCTATTACTGAAATTAGTAATTATAGGCCCATCTCACTTCTTTCTGTCTTCAGTAAAATTTTTGAAAAACTTATGAAAAGTAGAATTTTGAGATTTTTATATAAAACCAAGTTTTTCAATCCAGCTCAATTTGGTTTCTTAAAGGGCAAATCGACGGAAGATGCTCTCTTACAATTTTGTTCATTAACAATGTCACAACTAGACGAGAAAAAATGTGTAGCTGGCCTATTTGCTGACATCACAAAAGCATTTGATATGGTCAACCACAATACATTGCTAAGGAAGTTGGAGAAAGTAGGTTTTAGGGGTTTCATGCTTCACTGGTTCAGGTCTTCCCTTGAAAACAGGTCGCAAAGAGTGAAAATGGATGATACAAGAAGTGACGTAAGGTTTCTTAATTTGGGTGCACCACAGGGGTCTGTGCTGGGCCCAATTCTATTTTTAGTTTACATCAATTCGCTTTTTGCTCTTAGTTTCAAAGGTTTACCAACTGCTTTTACTGATGACATTGCGTTCTCATACGGCACTTACAGTCCTTTAGACCTCGTTTACAATATTAATTGGGACTTTGACCTATTGCGACTCTGGTTCTATGAACATAATTTAGTAATAAGCTCTAAGTCCAAGATAATGTTATACAGTTTATCTTCATCTACCATGTTGAATGCAAATTTTTTCTTCCATGCTCCTGAATGTTGTAGACTCAAACTGTTTACTCTTTACTTGCCAGCTTGCCACTGTTCGTCTGGTTTCTCTCCTTCCTCCTTTTATAGTGATATGAACTGTAGTGATAAATGTTTTCCAGTTGAGAAAGTCAACGAGTTTAAATATTTGGGACTGACTCTAGATTCTCGGATGAGTTTTGCTAATCATGCTGAATCCCTGAAGAAGTATTTTCGGTGTACACTGCGACATTTTATTAATTGCGTAATGTATGCTCAACTAAGCTGTTAATGACAATTTACTATGGTATTTTCCATTCTAAGCTATAATACGGAATAGCTTGCAGGGGTGGTGTATATCGTAACAAAATACAACCACTTTTGGTATTGCAGAAATATGTCGTTAGAAAAATCTGTCGTAAAGCTGGTAGGCACTCTAGTTTCCCTTTGTTCTGTGCTCTTAAGATACTTCCAGTTCGTCATTTATACTGTTTCAAGGTGCTAAAAACTTTTTATATGAAGTCTGGGAATCTCAATTTTCGTTTAATTTCGAGATACAATCTTCGTGGAAGCCTTTCAAACTTATTATCTGTTCCTTTTTTCCGTACCACTGCTTATCGCAACTTTTTCTCTATTATGTCTCATCGGTTGTTTAACATTCTTCCTCAATCAATAAGGACTATAACTATACCTGGAAAGTTTTTTAAAAGCGTTAAAATTTGGCTTCTTTCCTTAGACTATCTTGCTCTGGAGTCTTATATTTTTGATGGTTTGGGTTAATTTTCATTCACATTTCAATTTTTTACTTTATCTGTTATTGTTGCTTAGTGTTTTTGATATCAATATTTGCATTATATAAAAAACAAAAAAAAAAAATTTAATTAAAATTTTATTATGTGAATTCTACAAGGGTCACCCCACCCAATTACTTTAGTTTTTGATATTTATAGCTTTTGATGTGGCATTCAACTCTATTTTTTAATTTCATTAAAATAATGAATGTCACCAGCCTTTCTTATATTTTTCTTTACGTCAAATGGAATTTTTGAATTTTTCTATTATTCAATAATTGTTATGTAGGGTTCTTAATAACTACTTAATACGATCTATTAATCTCCTAGATCCGTGCACCTGCATATTCGCCTACACATCTCTATTTGATGACATTTCATATGTACATGTCTATCGTATGATCTATTATGTATCTTTCTTATGTAAATAAGTATCGTTCGACATTGCAGTTCTCATGTTTCATGTTCTGTTAGACTAAGTTAAGAGATCAATTGTAATAAAGCGCTCATTCGTACAACACCGTTTGTCCTAACATTATTTTATGAAGCCTCTGCTTATCTTACAGTTAAGAAATTTATATGAAACAATAAATATAATCTAATATAAATCTAAAAAATACGATTTGGACTTGGACACTGTTCTGAGAGCTGTCCAAAGTTAGACATACTTTGGAATGGGGATTATAAATACGACTGGAAGTGTGCAAAATTATAAGTAACTAATTTTGATATAAGAAAAGTCAATTTTTTACTGCTGCCATCTTTAATTTTCATAACTTTTGCTGCTTTTGGACATTTGTCTAACCAGTTGCATCTCACAGTCTGAACAAACCTCACTTCACTTTCTGCTCTAAAAGATTTTAACCATCACTTAGGATGTTGCGAGGTACTTTAGGACGTTCTGTTTTAAAATTCTTGATATCTGCTGTACATTACTTCGGAGAATATGAACAAAGGTTTCAAGTGAATAATACATTTGGCCAAAGCTATGTATTTCAAAACTGCACTTAAATAAATGAGCCGCATAAAAACCCAAGTCTTAAATAAATAAATGTCGAATTCACTGTAATCCGGAAACTTAATAATTATTTAACGAAAAAATACATAAATTGGATTGCTAATCCAGTAAACGGCAAAGCCATGCTAAAATAGTTTTTATCTAATACTTTGAATTTATTTATCTATGCCAATGTGTGTATGTATCTATCTCCATACAATTTCGCTTTTTGACACAAAAATCATATCCTGCTCTCAGCATGTCAACGCCATCACCACCACTCTTTGTAAGTTACAGGCAGTGTAAAAAAAAAAGCGGTCCTTTTTTTGGTTTGGTTTGCACTTCAGGCGATTGTAATCGTTTCATAAAATTTCATTTTAATATTTTGCTTTATGTTTAGAAAAATATGAAAGTATTTCACAAAAAAAAAAAAAAAAAAACAATGCGAAACCAATATTTGTATAATGAGAGGAGAGTTTTTAATTAGAGAGTTGGTCATAAGAATTTTAATAATGTCCCTTTTGCCTGCGGGTTTTTCGCGTTTTCTTTTTCTTTTTAGAGCATGCTTTTATGTTTTGGAATACAGGCTGTCACACAGTAATGGGTTCCTTAGGTCATTTTAAGTCAAAAGACTGAACAGGTGATTTAATTTCCCTCCTCCTTTTCATTTCTTTGGAGAGTAAGTAATGTTTCCGTGTCAAAGATGAAAAGAAGCATTTGGCATTTCAGTGGAATAACTGAAAATTTTTATTTCTAATATGCAGACTTCAAGTCAAAACTAATCAAACGCAGTTCCTTCACAAGCCCTTAAGGGACTCTTTCGAAGTGGAACTTCATTTGTGAATTTTTAACTTCAAGTACGAGTATTTAATGGCTTTTTCTTTGTAGTTTCAATTTTCAAGTCAGCTTAATCAAGAGAATCAATTTGAGTATCATGGAATGACTCCTTTCCTCAAAACAGTTTACTTTTTTCGAACCAAAAGTTTTAATGCCAAAGGTGAAATGGCTGCACATCTAGTAATGGTAATAAATATGCAATTCGCATGGATTCTCCTACTGAGATATTGACGGCGACATTGAACCATTGGCTAAAGAATATTTCTGCAATTTGCCCGGATATCGAAAAAGCGTTTGATTTTGATGTAAGCGAAGCCGGGGCATATCATCAGACACCCGGGGTATAATGGGCACTGTCTGTTTTAATGCGCTTAATGATATAGCGTCACTGAATTTTAATTTGTCCGACATAAGACATCGGTGTCGTCTGGAGGAAACCCCGTTTTAAAAACAAAAATTACAGGAGGGCTTTATTTGAACCGGAAGTACTTTTTGAATTATGTTAAAGCTATTTTCAGGTGAAATAAAGTCTATTCTTTTAAAAAGAAAAGTTTGTTTGAAGTTAACTCTTCACTTTTTTCTATAAAGGTAGGTAAATATATCTAAAGATATAAAAAGAAGTGTACGGTTGATTGTAATCGCATCACTTGAGAACGTCTGGACCGAATAAAACCAATTTTTTGTGGAAGCTTAGGAGATGTTGGTAGATGGTTCATATAAAAATCTGAAATCAGTCGACCCGAGTTATGGCGCTTTTTCTGAAAGTCACGCTTGATCATATAAAATACACGTTAATTAACAAAAAAAAAATAAACAAAACAATTTAAATGAATTACTTTTCATAGCGATTTATAAAAAAAAGTTAATAGGTAACGGGTGATTTTTTAGCTGGTTTGGTTTTGGCAACACTGGTTTTTACAGCTGAAGTGTGTTTATTACATTGTGTCACTGTCAAACAGCTTCAGTTTGGTTTGCAATTTAATTATGGATCGTCTTACAAATGAACAACGCTTGCAAATTATTGAATTTTACTATCAAAATTCGTGCTCGGTTCGAGCACGCTTTTTATCGGAAAATTGTGTTCAGCGATGAGGCTCATTTTTGGTTGAATGGGTACGTAAATAAGCAAAATTGCCGCATTTGGAGTGAAGATCAGCCAGAAGCATTGCAACAGCTACCAATGCATCCCGAAAAAGTCACTGTTTGGTGCGGTTTATGGGCCGGCGGCATTATTGGGCCATATTTCTTCAAAGATGATGCGAATCACAGCGTTATTGTCAATGGTGAACGCTACCGAGCGATGATAACAAACTTTTTTTTGCCCGAAATGGAAGTTCTTGCCTTGCATGATATGTGGTTTCAACAAGACGGTGCCACATGCCACACAGCACGCGAAACAATGGCGCAATGGCGAGGCGAGTTTGGTGAACAGTTAATCTCACGTTTCGGGCCGGTCAATTGGCCGCCTAGATCGTGCGATTTGACACCATTAGACTATTTTTTGTGGGAGTATGTCAAGGCTAATGTCTATAGGGACAAGCCCGCTTCGATTGACGCACTGGAAGCCAACATCCATGCATTCATTCGTGAGATACCGGCCGATATGTGTGAAAGAGTATGCCAAAATTGGACTCAGCGGATGGGCTACCTGAGACGCAGGCGCAGCTGCGGTCAACATTTGCATGAAATTATCTTTAAACATTAGATTGCAAGGTTCAAACTATCGACTCAAATAAATATTTCATCAATTTTTTCGAATTTATTGTGTTTTCTTAAAAAAAAAAGTTCTAAACCTCTTAAAAAATCACCCGTTATTATCCATCTTCTTGTGTTCGAAAATCGTGTCGAAAATGAAGTGAAAAATGATCCCAATAAAAAATATTTATGGCCTAGGTTCATTGTAAGAAAAATGATACAAAATCAAAAGATATTGGCACCAAGACTTGCTAGTGAAATGAAAAATATGATTGGAAAGCATTGTTCCCCTGAAACCATAAGACGAATTCTAAGAAACATGGAAGAGTCGCACGGAAAAAGCTATTCATAAATAAAAAAAAATTGAGACTGCCGCTAGAAGTTCGCAAGGGAGCACATAAGTTAGGATTCTAGTTTTTGGAAGCATGTAATATCTGCAGATGAGTCAAAATTTAACATTTCCGGATCCGATGGGCGATGTTATGTGTGACGCAAACCCAACACAGAGCTGGAGGAGAAAAAACTACGACCAACAGTCAAACATGGAGGTGGCCATGTTATGGTATGGGCATGTATGTCTGCAGCGGGAGTCGGAAACCTTCAATTTATTGAAAGCACAATGGACAAGATTGTTTATCTCAATATTCTTAAGGAAAACTCACTCTAAAGTGCGGAGCAATTGGGAATAAGAGACACTTTTCGTTTCTACCAGGACAATGACCCGAAGCACACTTCAGGAATTGTGCAAACTTGGCTGATTTATAACTGTCCACCCGTTATGAAACCCCCGGCACAATCTCCAGATTTGAATGTGATTGAAAACTCATGGAAGACTTTGAAGACAGCTTTAATTGAGGATTGGTCAAGAATACCTCCAGAAACAACCAAATAATTAGAGGATTCTTATCCTAAACGTCTTAGAACAATTATAGAACAAAAAGGGGGACATACCCACTAAATATTAATGTTTAGAAAAAGAATTGTTCCACATTTTCTTTTTTAACTTTTTATTAATGGGTCAAATAAGCTGTGACACTGAATTGTTGAATATGTTTGTTTTTTTTTATGGAATTCTAATCGAAAATGAATAAATGAAACCATTTTGTTTCAGCTCAAAACTCAAAAAACCTCTGCAATTTTATTTTGTTAATAATTTTTTTCGCTAAGGATCTACACTCATTTAAGGTTTTAAATATAGGGTGAGTTGAAAAAGCTGTAATCTACAGTGTGCTATTTGCCATTTTAATCATTTTGCTACGGAATTTCAACGCACGAAGACTGTGTACAAGATTGGCTGTAAAAAAGTTGATGCCGAATTCGGTTGAAGCAATAATCAGCCTTATCGGGAATTTCTTGGGAAATTTTTTTCCCAAAAAAAGTTTCCCTTCCCGGGAACAAGTTCCTACTATCGGGAATTAACCACAGATTTTTTTTGGAACAAGTTTTTTGCAAGGAAAAACACAATATTTCCCATAATTTATGAGTTCCCGGTAGGTATTTTCCCCTAGGAATTTTTATTCCCAATTTCGAGAAGAAGTTCGCGATACCAATTTTTCGAATTTAGGAAAAAATCCATGGGACAGAAGTTCCCGATAACCCTAAATATCGACTGAAAAAGCTAAAGGCGAAATTGTACTCATACCGCGTATTCCGCTGATACCAGCAGATATGTCATTCGAATTCAAGCGTTTACAATTTCCAGTGCGTCTGTCATTTGCCATGTCTATCAATAAGGCGCAAGGACAAACGCTTCAAGAATACGGATTTAATTTGGAACACCAACAAGGCAACAAGGGGACATTTAGACCCAACTGTAAGAACACAATTGATCAGGAAAGGGAGTTGATCAAATATCTTAGGGACATGAAAGGACGATTATTTGGCCTTTCGATGAAAGAAGTTAAGGACTCAACCTATAAACTGTCTAAAATAAATGAAACACCTAATAATTTTGACCATGAATCACGTATGGCTGGAGAAGATTGGGACAAAGAATTCTCTAAAGAGAAATTCAACAATTTCGCTAAGAAAACTTGAAGCAACATTTGCAGCTCGAATATTGGGCTTTACTCGTGTCGCTGTCGAAAAATTGTTTGAGCTGCTGAATGAGTGCATTCAAAAGCATGGTTTTTCATCTAATAGAATTTTCAATGTGGACTGGGATCACAACGACGGCAAAGAGTCTCGGAAAAATTTCGGGCAGACAACAGGTTGGATCAGTCTCTTCATCAGGACAAAGGCAGCTTTTTATTTTGTTGGGTTCAAAGTACAACTGGTGAGCATTCCTAGCGAGGCGGGTGTTGCGGCCAAATTGTTTCAGGGGAGGAATGCAACTGGCTATTTACCTAGAGCACTTTTTGTGAAAAAAGCGATAAAAGAGAGTGGGACAGGTAACGTTTGAATGATCTTCCCGTTTTAAGAGTAACGACGCTGGTAGATCCATATTCCATACCACCACGAACATCATGAACTTCCAACTCACTCACTCAATCCACAAGACTCGTTTAAGAAAACAACAGTTCAAATGAAGCAACACCATCAACCCCCGAACCCAAAGCGTCATCATCTTTCCTTAACTTTTCCCCGTTGAACATTGTACACATTTTGAAACCCGGAACAAAAAAAAGGGAAAGAGTGCTGTGATAACAAACACTCCTTACAAGGAACAACAAGGCTCTTCCTATTGTGCTGAAAAGGACGATGCTGACGATGAATCCAACCACACTTGAACATTTCGCAACCCTTAAATATCTTTCCGTCATGCCCCACGTAAGTCCATTGTGCCCCAGTGTAAGGGCATCATGGGCAAAAAAAAGTTAGTTTTATAGATCAATGTAAAAAAAGACTGAGTTTCTATTTTTTATTTATTAATAACCTTTTAAAAAAGTATCTTTCGAAATTTTTATTTGAATGTCATTGAGAGCCCCGATATGCCCCGGCTTCCCCTACTGTCTTTAGAGACAATAAATGAAGGTTTCAATGAAATTCAAAACAGTCATAACTTCTTTCACTATACCTCTTGCGATTGAATATGTGATAATATTCAACGAAAACCCTACAAATATAACGAATATTGAACAGAAAAACAATTTTTTTTTTCACTTAAATGTATCACATACTTTGACAGGTACTCAAAGTGTCCTCTTTGCTTTCTCATAAAAATCTTATGGCTTATTCTTTTGATTCCATTCCATCAGCATGTCATCTTTCGGCTGAGTTAAGAACTTCCTTCACTCTTCCCATACATAAAAAAATTAAGTTCGTGCTTTCAATCACTTTTTAAAAACTACTGCACATTTTCTTTTCAGCACTTGCACATGTGCTTTTAGATCAGACCATTTGGAGCGGAATTGCGAACTCAGACAGAGACTGCCACTCCTCTTTTTCCAGTCAACAAATATTTCACCTAAAAATAACAAGGCGTCAAGGGCAAGGGCAATGGCCAATGCCGTCAGAACCCATTTCAAGTCCACAACTTTCATTGGTTCCAACTCCGATGTGCCAGTTGAATATGTCTGATTCATATGACCGTTTTCAAGCATTTCATAGAAGGATCTTCTTTGCCAAAACTCCATCAACCCTGAAGAGTGTGTTTGTAAAATGAGAGAGTTTATAAGTTCCCTGTAAATCGAGTTCTCGTTAATAGGAAAACCAAGGGGAAGTCCCTTTGAAATGCAAGTTTTCTCAGGTAGACGAAACAGTGGTTGATTGAAATATTTTTGCTGACTCTGAATATTGCTCCATTTCATACTAGTCACTGTGTAGGCAAACTTCGTGTTGAGAGAATCTCGTAACTCATTGAACGTACTTAAGCTTTTTAACTCAAAGATTTTTTCGTATTTCTTCTTGAAATCTGGATAAAAATATAAAACAGTTTTTATTTCTACATCGAAGCCAATCACTTTTAAATCAGATGCCAGTAGATCGTCAAAGGTTTGAATTTTCTTTTCCGATGGAGGACTTGTCATCAAAGTTTGAAGGAACGCATCAAATGAAGTCACTAACATGATTCCAAAAAAGAATATCAACGAATAAATGATTTTCAAACTAAAGGAGGCATTAGGTTTTTGTCGAAAGGCCTGTCCAAGGATACCCCGCAAACAGTTGCCATTGAAGAGGTAAAACTTTTTCCCATCGAACAAAGATGAGTTCAGTTCCAGCAAAATTGATAACACTGAGACCAGTCCGATAGTAATAAGAAGAGCGTTCCATTGAAAAACAATTCCAAACACTTTGAATATAGGCATCCTTGGTTCCACTGGAATTATTATACAGACATCAATTATGCTGTAGGGGTAGGAAATCCAATTCGGCTTAAGGTTGCCAGTGCTAGTTGCTGCGGCCGACATTTCAATCGACCCATTCAATACCATCTCTCTTAAATCGTACATATATAATTCAAAGTTTATATTCGAGTTATTCAGTCTGGCGTTGTGCTTTTTAGCTAGGCCGTTCCAAAAGTGTCCCATAGGTCCTCTGATCAAGTATTCACCTTGTGCATTTTTAGAAAATATAATCAATGGCTCAGGTCCTCCAAATATAACTGGCAAGTATAATCCTTTGAGATCTAGTAACCGATTTGGAAAATATGTGATTGTGCTTCGAATTGCGGTCCAGTTGACTTCTTCGATGGTGAAAACAGGTATCCTTGTGTATCTGTAGAACACTGGTGAGTCTTGGAAGTCTTGAAAGATTGCAATCACATTGATCATATGATTCTCCCAACAAAAGTTGAATAAATCCTCCAATTTGAAATCATCTCCGGATGGACTGTTGAGAAGAAATACGGTTTTACATGATCGCATATGCTGAAGATACTCAAGGAGCCGTCGAAGGATAGACTCCTTGTTATAACCCAACATAACAATAGTGAGCATATTTTCATTGTATTGCATTTTCATTGAGAATGCCGTGGTGCCGATGCCGGTTGAGATTATCACAGGAATTTGAAAAGTAGTTGAGACCTCTCTGAAGAAATTCTCACCAAAATTAATATGAGAAGAATCGCTGAATGTCCTCAAAACAAAAACACTTTGAAATTTCTCATGTTGGTTGATGTCTCCGAAGAAAGACAGCAGTTTGTTGCTTTGTCCAGTGGATGCAAGTGCAAAAACAACAAATTGAAAAACACAAATCCTGTTCATTTTGTTACCTCCAGTTGACTAGACTAGACGCGAACTTGCTATGGCCGGCAGTGCCGTGAGTTTTCAATCGAAAAAATGGCTAGACGTTCTCTCAATTAGATGTTAATTAGAGGACTAATTGGACTTGTGTAACTCAAATCATTTTGGTTCTCCAACAAAAAGGCTTTATCATAAACTGTCGAACAATATTGCCTTTTGTTACTCCTGTCAGTATACTCGTATGAAGTTAAAGGGAAAGCACATTGACGACATTTATAATGAATGTGATGTCGATTGGTATTTTTAATTGCTCGTGTTGATGTTGTGTAGGTACTTCTTATTTGACGTGCAGGTATTGATTTTGACATTTCAATGGTTTATGGGTTTTGCAATGAAAATTCAAGAAAAGCGCAACGAAGATTCCAGGAACTTTATTCAACAGACGACTTCCTTTTCTTTGTTAGAAATACCTTTCAAAACCTTCGAGAAAAAGGATCAGTATTAACTGCAAGACCTTACGCAGGTGTTGCTACTATAAAAAGAATATCGGTCGATGAAAGAATACTGGCAGCTGTTGAAATCGGTCCTTTCATCAGATTAAGGCGCTTGTCAGAGAATTTCCAGAATACTGTGAAAAAATGCATCCATATCACCATACACCTGTGCAAGAACTGCTTCCGAATGATTTTGAAAAGAAACTCGAATTTTGTAACTAGTTGCAAGAGAGAAGCTTGAATGACAAGCTGTTTCTAAAAGGAATTTTTCGGAAAGACGAATCCCAATTCGCAAGAGATGGTATTACGAATTTCCATAATCTCCATACATGGGCTTCAAACAATTCACGTTCGAGAGGAAAAACAGCGTTTTAGCACAGGTCTTATGTTAATATGTGAGCAGGTGTAATTGCAAATATATTTATCGGGCCTTTCAAGGTACCACCGCGATTTAATTTTACTAACTACATAGCTATCTGAAGTCTTTGCAGAATAATCTACCAGATAGATTTACCCATATTATTGTTTTATTCAAAATGTTCGACATCAGGGCATTTAAAAAAAAAATCTGGCAAATCTATCAGCCTAATTTAAATGAAGTTCTTAAGATTAGTATAATAATAAGAGGGTGGCGCAACAGAGCGAGGAGCCCTTGGCCCTAGCGCATTTCTCAGAACCATGCCTTGTGAGGGAATGGAAGGGACCAACAATTTTCTGCCGGTTGGCTAATCGAGAAAGCGCTTTTTATGGCAATGAATACTAACGGAGGACTTGCCAATTCCTCGCGAAAGGTGATACCCGTGGAAAAAACATTTTTGCCTCTGTTTTGGAATTCGAACTCGAACCTCTGCATTAACAGGCGGACATGCTATCAATCTTAAGATTAGTATTTCTAGTAAAAATAAAGTCTAAAATTAGGTCTCTATTATCAGTATTGACAGAGAAATCGAAGGTAACATGTGTAAGAGTAAACCAAATTTAGCGGACTTTTTAAACGTCAAAAAGTGATGTCTTAGCTGAGAAGTAGACTCTTGTGTAGAAAAAATTTTTTCTTCGAATATCACCAAGAATCTTATCACCTAAGTATGTAACTCGAATTACGGGACACCATAACAAAAGCTAGTTGGGTGGAAAAGGCCATGAAAGAAGCCCGAAAAAACGTTGACAAAATAATATCTCTCCGGAAAGCAGAGAAACTGTTTGAGTACCAGCTAGCAGTTCAAGAACTAGCAGCTATATTTTTCGAAACGGCCGCTTCATGTTCTAAAACAACCCTGGAACCGGTAATATCAACCGTCAGCCATAGGTACATCATGCAATTATTCCGAACATGAAACGCGTACCTCATCATGTTTTCAAAAACTAACGCTATCAAAACTACTGCAATCGATTTCACCACTGTCTAAATTCCAATGCCGGTTTTTTCTAATCGTAGGCAATTAACAGAGGTGTCTGTTAACTTCTCCTATTTAAATTGAAGAAAGAAAAACTTGAAACCGAAACGAAAAAAAAGAAGAAAAAAATCAACCAATGTTAATCCAAATGTTTGTTCTCAATGATGGGAAATCTATTTCGAATTAACGAAAAGGGAAGACTGGATCCAATATTTTGCATGTCGGAAATGGCTGCATGAAAACTGTACACGGTAAAAAACGATTGAATCTACTCTGAGTACGGACTGTGGACGGGATCAGGAACGAAAAAATCTTGTTTAATGTTTCAATGTTTATGCGGCATCCCTCCCACACATGCAGGTAGAGATGGCATATGTAATATATTTTGCTTTCGTGATATTTTTAATAAGACTTGTTATTCTTTTCGAGCTAAGCTTTTTTTATGGCAAGAAACAAACCCATTATTAAGTTTTTTATATAAATAAAGTTTATTTCGTTTTAGTAAAAAAAATTACACTCGATTTTTGAAAAACAGCGGCATCTCTCCCACAACTACCCTAAATATAAAATTTGAGAAGCGCTTTCTGGATTAGCTGTTCGGAATCGTCAGCAAACAGTAGGTCCCGGCCGGCTGCGGCTGTATATAGTGAAAAGGTGCGTTCACAAATTAGATTCAAAAATTTCAGCTCCCTTTTGGGAACACCATTAACGAGACAATGTCCTTAGACTAAGGAATACCAAACTTCATGAGCTAATTTTTTAAAAAGCCATGGGAAGGTGTTATAACTATATAAGCTTCCTCTAATGTAAACTGTGATCTAAGAGAACAACAATCATTTGTCGGTCTTTCATAATATGATCCTGATTTACCGATGGTGTTAATGGGAAAGAATCCTACACTACCCGGAATCGTTTATCACCGAATGTCTGTTGAAGATTTACATCGGCAGACAAAGAATGCTCAATACTGCTTTATTTTTGTGTTCAGTTATAAAGAGTGTCGCTAAGATGATCATAGCATCAGCGGAGTTCACACTTCACAATTAGTTGGACATACAGCGAATAATGTCAGTCTTCTTGGATGGTTTTCAAATATTTTTGAAAATTTCCAAGTTGGGCGGGGAGGAAAAACATTATGTCCTAATCTTTTACGACAAGTCTGATAGGTCTTAACGCAAATACTACATCCGACTATCCAACATCCATCAAACAAAGTCTGTTCAAGTAATTGTGTAGTGTGAACTCCACTGCTGAGTTTGTGACAAAAACGAACCCATCGTTGTGTTGTTATGGATACCTACGGTTATTTATATCTTTTTTACTTTCTCAAAAACGAGACTTTTTAAGTTTCAAATCGAGAAACTCACCAATTGCTTCCACTTCTAATTTAAAATCACATACCCCGCAGCACCGTGCACACACCCACCCTCAGAAATTCGAAACCATATCTTTTCCTTCTTTCTTAGAACTAATAGCAGATTATAAATACAAAATGGAAGATTCAGGGCTCAAGACCGCCATTTCTGTTTGTGTCATCCACTCCCCAATCACTTAAACTTCTCTCAACCAAGTAATCAATAACTCTTAGATTTCATTTGTATCAGTTAACAGCTTCCTAAACTATGGTGCTTTGCAATTCAAATAAAGGCACTGAAATCCAACGAACACGAAATAAGTTACACAAATAACAACCTGCTGCCCAGGCACAAGCTCTACCTATTCCCACCAACAAACAGAAGAGTAATCCACAAAGTTTACAACAAACATTATAGTGCCGATAAAATGCCAACAATGTACCTCGTTCCACAGAAAACGACCCACCAAAAACACTAAAGCTAAATGTAACAAATCAAGCTTTGTCAGTATTAATGTTAGTCCTTAACATAATTCTCCCATCAGCCCCCCCTCCCATCATCAAATCTCGTTCTCCAGCAGGGTATTCGTGCTTACCTTTATTTAATCATCCTTCAAATATGTCCACACAATCATTGTCGCTCGTTCAGCATCAGGGAATCCAACAAATGTCTGCAAACAATTATCCTTTTGGTAAAATATACGTAACAGTGCTCTTCTGTGCACACACACAGACACTCATATAAACACACAAACTATAGCACTTTTTGTTTCCAGTTTCCACCTGTCAACCGAAACAATTAATATTCATTTACACCGCACTACTGCTGCTGTGAGTGAAGGGAACAGGAACTTCATTAAGGACCACTTCGTCACAAAACACTATGGAAAGCACGAAATCAAATTTACTATTGTCGCTCGAGTGTCGAGAGAAGGACACACGAGTCCAGGGAACTCTGGTCGAAATTATATAAATCCCAGTCCGGTAATGGGCGACAAAAATTAAATGCAGTCACTTCTTCGGTTCGTTCAAATCACAAAAACACACAAAAACACACGGCAGACTCCACGTGTATATCTTTTCTGTGGCCGTGTTGTTGTCCGAGGGACCGGAAATTAAGATACAAGGACAAATAAGACCGCCCGTAATATTGTCGTTCACCCAAAACGCACGTCAATCAGATTTCCGAAGCACAACTTTAGCGAAAGTGCTGCTTTGAATCGTGCACGTGTACAAATGTACACAGTACCCAACTCGTTCGCAATTAGCAAGTAATCCCCGCAGGACCAGACGAGACGACGAGCCAGGCAAAGTGTGTTTCGTACCTACCTACCTACCTACCTATCAACTAACAACCTCCAGCCAGCAGCCCCAAGTTCGCGAGAAACGCAATTAAATCCAAATAACCTTCAGGCACGGTGCTAATGAAAACTCTCGGAGTGGTTTCCCGAAGGACACTATGTTTATATCTCACTATCTCGAGTGGCAAACTCTTATCAACAACACTCACACACAAACTTTCGAAGGCACATTCACCTTCTTGAATATTAGAATGAACTACTTGAACGAGTTAGTAAGGCTTTCACTCTTCTGCCTTGAACGTCGCTTTATGAATCGAGAAGAATTGTTCAACTGAAACTTATTCGAAGGATGCTGTTTGGTTTTATAGACACTCCACGGTGAGCTTCTGGGATAAAAGCTCCGATGACAGTTCGCCTGCGCGGATAAGGCCCACTTGTTTACCATTGCAATCATATGGCAGTCGGTGGTTTTTCGGCTTTAATTGAATTAAGGTTGCGGCAGCGGTGGTGGTGGTTGTTGTTCTTTTCCTCCTTTTTTTTGGATTTGTTTCTTCAGTCAACTCCGAATCGAGGATAAGAAATTTTTTCCATCACACGAACGAAATACAAACAATTCAAGACACAAAAAATCCCTTACACCACTCGCTGTTGGAAGAGTTTATCTGTGAAGCACCTGTTACCTAGGTTTGCGCGCACGTCATTATGAAAGAGGCATACACGAGACAGACGGACTGACAGGTGGTTTTTTTTATGCTTTTTTATTTTCACACTGTACATAGCAATGTACGAATGTGTGCGCTAGTGAGGCACTGTTATTGACGTTTATTCCATGTTCGTTGGATGATTTCGTTCTTAGGAGGATACTTTTTTGTACATTTATTGTTGAATGTGGCTGGAATTTTTTATTTGAACTTGACATCAAGTTGTGGCAGAGGTGTCGAATGGTGGATGTCTTGAGGTGTTCAATTGACTTGGGGCGTGATTGGAATTGGTTTTGATTGAGTCAATCGGTGATTGGTTTAGAATTTTAAAATGAAAAAAAAGAATATTAACAAAATCAGTTTGAACTTTGATTGTACTACTTAAAGAGAGGCTGCTTTCTAACGCAAGAAATTGATTGAAAGCGGGCTTGGTTTTCAGTGCTTCAAGTAGAGTCACTGCTGTGGCGTTTATTTTTTTTTTTTTTTTTTAGGTTCAGCCAAAGTTTACTTGAAGGTATATAAACGAATGGTTTGGGGTTTTATATTGCAATTCGACATTGTCGATTTATTGTACCCCATGCGCTCAAGTAGTATTCCTTACTCAAAGTTTTTTTTTAAGTAGTAACATCCTGAGCAATTCTTCCTTATATGTATGAGTTCTACGCAGCCTCCCAAGAGGTGGTCCGGAGATTCGTCCAGTTCATTATACAGTATCTGTGTTTCCTTAGCCTAAAATGTCCTGATAGGAAACCGGCTTGCGTTCTTATATTTTTCCCACTAAGGTTAAAGTTGAGTTGAAAGTGACAAGTGGAAGCTTGGCTTGACGCATCTTTGGGGGTTCATTCCAGCGTTTACCTCAATTGTCTTCCTCTGACTTTTTGACTTTGTTATTGATGTGGCTCTCCGTTACTCCTCATAAGGAATCCGGTCCTTTGAGAAGTGATTGGGCTCTTTTATTTGTTAGTAGTAGTAGTAGTAGTAGCAGTAGTAGTAGAATGTGATTTTATTTGATATTTACAATAGGTTACATATATTTACAAATTCACAAGAATAGCATTGGCTTTTGCCGTCAGCCAGAAAAAAAAGAGTATTATTCAAACATTATGTATAATCAAGTAAAATGGAAAAGATTAGACTCCTTTAAGATTATCACAACAAATAATAATATAAATATTTTATTTTTTTATTAAAAAGCTTCATTTAAAATTTGATTTCTGTGGTTAAGCGCTGTTTTAACGTAGTGTAACGTGCGCTTAGTTCGAAAAATAAAACTTCACTTTTTAATTTAATTCTATCACTTTTATTCAGTATATATGCTTAATTCGATCTCAACTCGACTTTGGGACTATCACTTGTATTTACTCTTAACTTTATCACTCTATAAACCAAACTGCCCTCTGGTTGCCTCGGGCGGGCTATTTATATCGAATGACATGCCATCTAGAACTCTCCAGTAACTTCTACATTGTCTCCACATTTGCTGTCTACTCTCTGTCTGTCTGTTTCTCTATACACTCACACACACTGGCTTACAAGCAACGCCTGTCATTTATACCATTCCATTAAAGTGTTGCCAGTTGTGTTTTCGGTTGAACGTTTTTCGATTAGGAAATTGGTATAAAATGTTGGGTTCACGTTACACTGCCCCCTCCTTAGGATTGTTCGTCCCTAATAATTCCATCTGCAGCCTCGCCACTATATCGATGCAGCCTGTCACAATGAACTACTTTTAACTTGCCTCTTAGTCCTCTTTGGATGCGGTAAACCACGTCGTTAATCCTCGTGACAACAGTATAAGGACCTTCCCAGTTTTGCTGAAGTTTCTGTGACAATCCCTTTTGACGATGAGGATTATAAAGCCACACACGATCTCCTGCTTGGAATCCTGACGTTGTCGCTTTTGTGTCGTACCGTGTCTTCATCCGGTCGCTGTAGGTTTTCATCCGTTCCCTTGTTCTTTTATGGATGTCAGCGAGTCTCTCCTTGAGGTCGTCCACATACTCGTTCGTGTCCTGTGGCTCCTCTGTGGGGCATCCAAATTTAAGTTCGCTGGGCAGCCGCATGGTTTTCCCGAACAGGATGTCAGATGGTGTTTGTCCCGTCGAGCTATGTACTGCACTTCTATAGGCCATCAGGAATAGCGGTACATGCCTATCCCAGTCTCTTTGGTAGTCGCCTACGACCTTGGTGAGGTGTTCTTTCAAGGTCCGGTTGAATCTTTCAACCATCCCATCAGACTGTGGATGAAGCGGTGTGGTTCTAGTCTTCTTAATGCCAAGTAGTCCGCACACTCCTTGAAAGATGTTCGACTCAAAGTTCCTCCCTTGGTCGGAATGGAGTTCCATAGGCACGCCAAACCTACTCACCCAGTTAAACACAATCTGGTCGACCACCGTTTTGGCTTCTTGATTTGGGATGGCATACGCCTCAGGCCACTTGCTAAAATAGTCCATTACAGCCAGAATGTATTTGTTTCCAGCGTTGGTCTCTGGAAAAGGCCCAGCCACATCTACTGCAATCCTCTCAAAAGGCGATCCAACGTTGTACTGATGCATCTTACCTTGAATCTTCCTACCAGGTCCTTTGGTTGCAGCACACTTGTCACATGTTCGGCACCACTTCTCCACGTCATCTCTAGCATGTAACCAGTAGAACCGATGTCGCACCTTCTCCAGTGTTTTGTTTACCCCCAGGTGGCCTCCAGAAGGTCCGTCGTGCATCTCCTGAAGAACTTCACTGACTTTCGAATGCGGTACGATCAGCTGCATCACATATGACTTACCGTCAGCGGATTCCCATCTTCGCCTGAGGACACCTTCTTGCACATATAGTGAGTCCCACTGTGTCCAATAGGCTTTGAGAACTGGACTCCTGTCAGAAATGTCTCCCCATTCCGGTTTCTCTTCATTTTCTTTCCATGCGAGAATGGGTTCGATATCTGGATCCTCCTGTTGAGCAGTCCTCACTTCCTCATTGCTCCATCCGCTTATTGGATCAGCTCTTAGTCGCTGAGCGGTAATGATTTCTTTGTCTTCTTGCCGCTTGCAATGCTTGCAGTCCACTTTGCAAGGTCTTCGTGATAATGCATCGGCGTTTGAGTGCAGCTTTCCTCTGCGGTGTTGGATCTGGTAGTCATAGGTCTGCAATCTTTCTATCCACCTTGCGACTTGACCTTCTGGATTTTTGAAGTTCAACAGCCAGCTCAGAGCACCGTGGTCTGTCCGCAGAAGGAATTTCTGTCCATAGATGTACTTATGGAAGTGCTTTGTTGCCAAGATAAGAGCTAGCAGTTCCCTTCTGGTCACGCAGTAGTTCCTTTCGGGTTTCGATAGGACCTTGCTGTAGTATGCCACCACTTTCTCTTCGCCATCATGCACTTGGGATAGTACCGCCCCGATTCCAACGTTGCTTGCATCTGCGTCGACGATGAATGTTTTGCCAGGTGTTGGATGTGCCAGCACTGGAGCGTTACAGAGGCGGTATTTGAGTTCCTGGAAAGATTTCTCACACTCACCTGACCATTTAAACTGCTTCCCCTTTTCGGTGAGCTGATGCAAACTCTTTGCAACTCCAGCGAAGTTCTTAACGAAACGTCGGTAATATGTGGCAAGTCCCAGAAAGCTTCGGAGTTGATGTTTGTCCTGTGGTGTTGGCCAATTTTTGACGGAGTCAACTTTTTCAGGATCAGTCTTTACTCCTTGGGATGAGATGATGTGTCCCAAATACTTGACTTCGGTTTTGAAAAGTGCACATTTTTCTGGATTCAGTTTAAGGTTAGCCTCTCGAAGTCTCTGAAACACGGCTTTAAGGTTCTTACAATGTTGGTCAAATGTTTTCCCGTAAACAATGACATCGTCCAAGTAAACTAGGCAAGCTTTCCACGTCAGTCCTTGAAGAACGCACTCCATCAAACGCTCGAATGTTGCCGGAGCGTTGCATAGCCCAAACGGCATAACCTTAAACTGCCAGAGCCCATTACCTGTAGAAAATGCCGTCTTTTCCCGATCATCAGGGTGGATGTCAACTTGCCAATATCCACTCTTCAAGTCCAGCGTCGAGAACCACTGGGCTCCCTCCATGGCATCCAGGGTATCACTGATTCTGGGCAGGGGATAGCTGTCCTTCTTAGTCACATCATTCAGCCTTCGGTAGTCCACACAAAAACGAGTGCTTCCATCTTTCTTTTTCACTAGCACCACTGGTGACGCCCAAGGACTTTTGGAATTTTCGATAAGACCATCCTTCTTCATTGCTGTTATCATGTCCTCAACCTCACCTTGTTTGGCCAGTGGAAGGCGTCTTGCGGGTTGACGAATCGGTCTTGCATCTCCTGTGTTGATGCGATGCTGCACCAACTGTGTCCTACCATATTGCCCCTTTTGCGATGCGAAGATATCAGTGTACTCTTGTAGGAGACTTTCAGCCATCCTTGTTTGTTGGTGATCAAGGTTGGATGAATTCAGTATTTTAGCTCTGATGGTTTCGAGCTCCTCCGGAGTTATAGGTTTTCTCGGAGCTTCGTCTGTGATCTTCGTAATTGCTGCAACCGATTCGCAACGTCCAACGACTTCTCCTTTCTTCAACCTTACATCGTACGGTCTGGTGTTTAGTAATCGTACGGGGACCATTTTGTTCTTCGGTGCTACCAGTGTTTTCCCAATGATGACGCTTTGGGAGGAACACTCTGGGTCTGGTTCCACCATGAGGTATCGAAGGCTTCCAAACTCACCCTCCAGTTTCGTCCAAACGAACACTTCAGAAGAAGGAGGCAGAATCAGATCTTCCCTGATGACAGTTCTCAGTGTCGACGTACTTTCGTTCGAATAGGTCATTGGAAGTTCCTTATTTTGGTACTTCAAAACCTGATTACCGATGTCCAAAATAACTCCGTGCTGTTTCATAAAGTCGATTCCAATGATGCACTCGTCACATATATCTGCCACCAGGAATTGATGAGTAAACACTAGGTCGGCCAGTCGGATCTTAAGACACACTTCTCCATATACTCTTGCTGCTTCTCCCGTTGCGGTTCTTAGACGGTAGCTATTGGTGTTATGAAGCCACGTCGTCTTTACCAGGTCTCGACGTACTATGGAGGCTGTGGCACCGGTGTCGATGGTAGCCACATGTTTGTTCCCGTTAATAGTAGTCTCCACAGTCAGACTTTTGTTGTCTCGTTTGGTCTGAGAGACCTGGATGGTGGTTCTGGGGCCATCGATACAAGAAACCAGCCTCTGCCCCTCGAAGTTGGTTCTTACTCGTTTCCCTGATGGGAAACGGGCTGATAGGCAACGCTGGTGTTGTTGTTACCTTGCTCTGGGTTGGATCTCTTGCTTCCACAATGTTGACAACTGGCTTTGTTTGGTGGTAGTCGGCATTGACGCTGTAAGTGCCCGGTCTTGTTGCAGTTCCAACATCTTGCTAGTCCGCTCCGGTTCTTTTGTATTTCAGCTCTTTGGCACGAGCATTCTTCGACTATGGCCTCTCTAAGTCGATGTACTCCCTGAGAAGCCTGTTCTGCTGCTTCAATTGTCAATGCGAATGCTAAAGTTTCAGAAAGAGTACGTGTTCTAGCAGTTCGCACAGACCTCTGAAGATGTATATCAGCAATGGCACGAACAAAGGACTCAACAGCAAGCTGGTTGATGATTTCTTCTCCAGCATCCGGATATGCCAGGTGAACCAGTCTTTCGACGTCTGCTTGGAGCTGCTGTAGACTTTCACCCCTTTTCTGGACTCTGTTATTGAGTTGGACTCGGAAGACTTCTTTCAAGTGGCTATCTCCAAAGCGTTTATCTATAGCTGCCACGAGAGAACTGAAATCGCCACTCTTACCAGCTGGAACTGTTTGAAGTAATTCAGCTGCTGGTCCTCTAAGAGCAAGAGTCAGTGCAATGTACTTGTCTTCGTCATCCCAGCCATTTGTTGTCGCGGCTGCCTCAAATTGTCTCTTGTAGACTGGCCAAGAAGACTGTCCATCAAATGTTGGGGGTTTCATCTCCTTTTTCTTTACAAACTCCCCAGCAGACTCTCGAATTTTGATTTTCCGGATCTGGTCCAATTCCTTGGTCAGAACAGAAAACTGTTTATCACATCGGGTTTCTACGATTTCGAAACGATTCTCTACAACAGAAAGCTGTTTCTCCACACCTTCAACGCGTTCGTCTAGGGCACAAACATTTTTCTCAATATTACCCAATTTACCTTCTAGAATGTTTTTCTGACCTTCCAAAACATTCTGTTGCGCCTCGAGTCTTTCGAGAATGTTCTGTTGTTCTTTCTTTTGTTCGTTTCGTTGTGCTTCCAGTTGTTCGAGAACATTCTGCTGTTCCTTCTTTTGATCGTTTCGTTGTTCTTCCAGACGTCCGAGAATATTCTGCTGTTGCTCTTCAATCAGCTTCTTTTGTTGTACTTCGAGTCTTTCGAGAACATTCTGCTGTTCCTTCTTTTGCTCGTTTCGCTGTTCTAACAAAAGTTTCTCATGCTAGAAAAATCTACACTTTCACTTACTTCCTCTTCTTCCACTTCTATTTCAAAAACAAAAGTGTTTACGTCTTCCCCTTGCTGTTCCAAATAGTTACGCAAGCGCAGGACGAGCTCATTTTTCGATCCCGCTCTAGAAAGATTTCGCTTACCTAACTCAATGCTCAATGCAGTTGAGCTCTTCTAACAACTTTTCACTGTATATAATTATTATTTTTCTTTTTTTACTTTTTTTTTTTTTTACACTTTACTAATCAACTCGTTTTTTTTTTCAAATAAGTTTTATTTACACTTCTGACACCAATGTAACGTGCGCTTAGTTCGAAAAATAAAACTTCACTTTTTAATTTAATTCTATCACTTTTATTCAGTATATATGCTTAATTCGATCTCAACTCGACTTTGGGACTATCACTTGTATTTACTCTTAACTTTATCACTCTATAAACCAAACTGCCCTCTGGTTGCCTCGGGCGGGCTATTTATATCGAATGACATGCCATCTAGAACTCTCCAGTAACTTCTACATTGTCTCCACATTTGCTGTCTACTCTCTGTCTGTCTGTTTCTCTATACACTCACACACACTGGCTTACAAGCAACGCCTGTCATTTATACCATTCCATTAAAGTGTTGCCAGTTGTGTTTTCGGTTGAACGTTTTTCGATTAGGAAATTGGTATAAAATGTTGGGTTCACGTTACAGTAGCTTGATAAAATTATCCAATCTTGACCATTCAAGACATTTGCAGCTTCATCATCAGTTAAATAGTTTTTCCCCAAGTGCTGTCTCCGTATTGCTTGCAGGATTGGACATGTTCCTATAAAATGGAGAACATTTTCCGTCGCACGAAGATTGCATAAACTGCATTCCGTACTTACATCCGGTCCGTATGGTATGTAGTTCAGTCGTAGTAATTCTCCTCTGGTTTTGAAAATTAAAGAGATTGTTTCTATTGCATATCGGTCGTTGAAGTAATTGTTAGGTCCAAGGTCGTATCTCAGGAGCTTATATATGTTTCGGGTACAACTCCGTTGGGCTGACTCCGTAAATTTAACAAAGAAAGAATCTTCAATCCTTCCCAATAATTCTGGAAAGATGTCTTTCCAGGTACTAGTATTTCTTTCCACCAACTGGATGTCGTGCTGAACTCCAAGTCGTGACCATTCTTCGAAGAACTGTGATTTTCGTGATAACAGATATTTTGCGATAATATTTGGCAGACGATGATTTGGAAGAGCCATAACCTTTGCAATGTAAAACAAGTGCAATTTGAGCGAAAAGACGTAGAGCGGAGACTCCTCGGTCTCCAAATGTAGAATATATGTAGGGGTGTTTTCGGGGAGCCAAAAGATTTTTTTCAAAAAATACCTCAGTAATTTGTCTACTTCCTCATATTGAAGAAACCCCCATTTGACCAGCATAGCACATCACTGACCTCATAACTGCTTCGAAAAGTTTATATTTAGCACTCGGGCTTATGTGTTTTTTCCCAAGGACCCCCTTCCAGTTGCAGTTAATGGCTTTTTTTGCTTCTATAAGCTTTTCCTGCAAATGCTTTTTGAACGACATCTGAGGCGTAATGATGACTCCAAGATATTTATATTCCCTCACCAGCTCAAGCTCCACATTTTCCCACATCCTTTTCTCCTCCCTTGCATATCGCCCTGTGCCATTCCGAAATATCATTACCTTGGATTTGTTTGAATTAACTGTAAGACCCCAATTGCGGCAGTACAATTGCAATTTATTAATAATTATTTGCATCATATTTGGAGTTTCCGCAAAAATGACAATATCGTCCGCATACATTAAGGTTTTTATAATTGTAGCAGCAAAACTAATACCTCCATGCAAAAACGATGTAAGGTCATCCAAGAATAGAAAAGGCAACCCTGTTTGACCCCGGAAGAAGTATGAAACCAGGAAGATCCTTCAATTCTATCCCATACTGCTGTGAGGTTTTGCTCATAAGGTCCTCGTAATGTTTTCAGTATTTTTGACGATAAGCCTAGACTACAAAGTTTGTAGAAAAGGGCATTTCTGTCGATTGAGTCGAAGGCAGCCTTGAAATCTACGAAGAAAGCATATAACTTTATCCCCTTGTCTAAGTATGAACTAGCAATGCAAGTTAGTGAAAATATGTTATCGACTGTTGAATATTCTTTCCTGAAGCCGGCTTGAAACTCGCTTAGAAGATTATTTTGTTGTATCCAGTTTAACAATCTGTCTTGAATGACACCAGTACAAATTTTCATAACAGAGTTCATGAAGGATATGCCTCTATAATTGTTAGGGTCGTTCGCATCGACTTTTTCAAACATTGGGAAGATAATATTCCTTCTAAAGCTTTCTGGGATTTCACCAGAATTGAAAATATATTTATAACTTTCGGTAAGCTTAATCACAAAAGTTTCTGTAGCGTATTTGTAAAACTCGTACGGAACACGATCATCCCCTGGAGCCTTGTTAAGATTGCATCTGTGTAGGACTCTCATTACTTCTTGAACTGAGAATGCACGGTCGAGGTCTCCATTTTCTGCTAATGGACTAGCATATAACATTTGATTCGGTCTTGGTGGTGCACCTAGTAGCTGTTCGAAATGGTGAGCAAGCAGACTCGTACTTATTATTGTTTTCCTTGCAAAAGGTATACCGTTGAGTGCACGTGCTAGCTTCCGAAAGGATCGACTGTCTCTTACTTCCGACAACCTTTGCATGAGATATCGGGAGTATTGCTTCTGTTTTTCTTTGCAAAGATGTTTGCAGCTTTATTCCCCTCTTGATACATCCTTCTTGCGAAACTTGATTTTGTTGCCCTGAGAAGTCTCAAAAAACTAAACGACTTTTTGCTTGCTCTCTCACTGTCTGCATCGAACCATGGATCTTTCCAGCTTTGCGAACGGACTGTTTGAAATGATTGTGCGGCCTGAGATACGCATGTAACTAATGTCTCAATGCCATCGATTGATTCAATTTGCTCATTATTTACAGAATCAAGAAATTGGTTAAGATTTGCTTGATACAGTTCCAAAAAGGAATTCTTCCATTGAAGTTTTGGTAACAGCTTCATATTTTCGTTGGTGTGACCCGGTTCTTCATCAAATCGACACATAACATTCAGTGTCAAATGGTCAGAATAAACCAGCTCATCTACTTTTAAATCATTTACATACTCGAACCATTTTCCACGTATGAGACAGTAATCTATTGTGGAACAAGATGTTCCTCTTATAAATGTAAAATGACCTTCTCTGTCACTTTCAGTTCTCCCGTTCACCATTGTCAGACCCACTGATAGTTTGTCTGACATTTTCTGGTAGGTACCCAGTAGCACATGCAGGAATCAAAAATAGTGCATGCCAAAAGCAGATGGCTTGCGTAATATTTCAATGAGAGTAGATACATAGTTGTTTCATGTATTGCTTCTTTTGCAATTAATCGGCTGTTGCGTGTGAGTTTTTTTTTTTTTTTTTTTTTGTACGGCTCATAGATGTCAAGCCCATTTGTCAATTAAACCATTGTTGTATTTGATGAATTTCGTGAAACCAAATTTTGGTTGCGGGTGTTAGAGTTATTTTTTATGATGCAAAGAGAAATCTCGAAAGTCATTGATGAATCAAGTTGAAGTCTATTTAAAAATAAATTGTCAGTGTGTTTTTGCAACCACGTAGAAGAAGTTATGCCCACTGACACATTCAGTCGAGTAGTTTTTAAATTTCCGATCTTCTTTCCGATGGAATACGGGACTCGTGAAATTATTTGTCAGATCGGTCCAAAAGCTTTCGAAACTTCAGCCATATCATAGGTCACCTTAGTTCCTGTTCCCGTTCCCGTTTACATTCGGGAATACAAAATCCTATGATACTAACTGGTACATGAAACTTTAAGGTTACTTAAACAATTGTCGCCCTTCGCGAGGATTTAGCAAGTCCTTCGATAGGCATTGTATTGATATCCATTCTTCAAGGTATGGTTGTGAGTAATGTTCCGCGTAGCTTTTCACACTGTTGGGACACCCTACTTATTAGTTTTGTTTATTCAGCTGTACAACTTTCGAAAATGGGGCTCATATAATTTTTATCAGGATGTCGGTCCCATGGCGTCGTCTGAAGTCCTTAAATCTTTTTCTTATATCAAAAAAAAAATCAAGGGAAAAGAAAGAAGGAGATGAATAAGGACACTGATGGCATATTGCATTTGGACTTATGTGAGTCGCATTAAAGAGAAAATTATTCTCTATTCTTTACCGTACGCCTGAAATTGGGATCTAGGTAAAACAGATGAGCTAACAGAGAGAGACGGATAACTTTTCGAAAATGTTCAAGAGAATCAATTTATTCTACAATTGAAATATAACCTATCAGTCTTCATGAAAGATAAAGGCCTCATAAATTGCAGCCAAATCAGGAGGAGTAAAACATTGTGTGCATCATCTTAAGAAAGTTATGCACTCAACCGCATTTTTGGCGACTTCAAATATGTGGTCGTTGCAATCAAGATAATCGTTTACACTCATACCGAGTACTGACAGTTTTTCGGTTTTTTGAATGCAGGAACCATTCATGAATAATGGTAATGGGGAGTGTTTGACTTTAACGACTAGGGATTGAATTCTACTCGGTTTTATTACCCCCATATAACAATGCTGTCAAGGTCAGAATTCAAGGAGCTTATCATAAGTCCGTTCCAGCTCCACATCCGAAGAATAGGAACGTGAATTTGAAAACGAATATGAAAAGTTGAGGGTTGAATCGTCAGCAAAGCAATTGAGAGGATTAATTGGTGTCAGATAAGAGATCATTTTTGAAAATGAGGAAGAGAGTGCATTTATATGTTGAGTGTCAGACATAAAATATTCCAACATAACATGCATTCAACGGTCAGAATGGTAGTTCCTAATCCAACGAAAAAGAGACTTGACGATACCAAAAACAAGCATTTTCGATAAAAAAAAAACTTGATACCAAACCATATCCATTGCCTTAAAAATATCAAGCGCAATACTCTTACTTTCTCCAAAACATTCTAAGGATTGGTTTAACTTCTTTCCAGTGAGATATGCCATCAAATCACCAGTGGGCCTTTTGCTACGAAAGCCGTAGTCATTAAAAGGCTTTCGATCTTCAAGATATTTCATTTGTGTTGATGATTGATCAATTATCAACGTTTCCATAACCTTGGAAAAAAAAGACGGGAGGAAGATTTGTTTTTTTTTTAGGGAAATGCTGCACAAATATAGCTTTCGCATACATAAAATGGGATAGATAGAAAAGGTTAGTCGGCTTAGAAGAACACGGACTTATGTTTATTAATATCCTTAGAGCAAACTCTTGCATATAATTAAATACTTCCAAATTAATATTTCCAACCACCAAAAATAGCCGAAAACATGTGCACAACATTAATATAATAATATAATGAGTTTACAAAGGCAACAAGCATACAGTTTATGTAAAGCCATTCTTGAGAGAACTGAAGTGAGTCCAATCAGTCCTATAATTAAATCTAATTGAGAAAATGTCTTAACATTTAGTCCTTTGAAAACGCACGGCACTGCCGTAGCAAGTTTATGTCTAGTCCAGTCGACCGAGGGTCACAAAATGAACAGGATTTTTGTGTTTCTACTCGCTTTTTTTGCATTTGCATCCACTGGACAAAACAACAAACTGCTGTCTTTCTTCATAAACATTCAGCGGCATGAGAAATTTCAAAGTGTGTTTGCATTAAGGACATTCAGTGAACCATCGGACTTTCATTTTGGTGAGAATTTCTTCAGAGACGTCTCAACAACTTTTCAAATTCCAGTGATAATCTCAACTGATTCAACTTCATTCTCAATGAAAAAGGAATACAATGAAAATATGCTCACTATTGTTCTGTTAGGTTGCAACAACGAACTTATCCTTCGACGGCTCCTTGAGTACCTTCAGCACATGCGGTTCTGTAAAATCGTATTCCTCCTCAACAGTCAATCTAGAGATGATTTCAAATTGGAGGCTTTATTCAGCTTTTGTTGGGAGAATCACATGCTTAACGTTTTGGCAGTCTTCAAAGACTTCCAAGACTCACCAGTGGTTTACAGATACACAAGGATACCTGTTTTCAGCATCGAAAAAGTCAACTGGATCGAAATTTCACAGCCAATCACATATTTTCCCTATCGGTTACTAGACTTCAAAGGGATGTACTTGCCAGTTATATTTGGAGGAGCTGATCCATTGATGATTATTTCCAAAACTGCACAAGGTAAATTCTTGATCAGGGGACCTATGGGGCACTTTTGGAACGCTCTAGCTAAAAAGCACAACGCCAAGCTGAATGACTCACATATTAACTTTGAATTAGATACATACGATTTAAGAGGGATGGTATTGAATGGGTCGATTGAAATGTTGGCCACAGTATCTGTCACTGGCGACACAAACATGAATTGGATTTCCTACCCCTACAACGTAATTGATTTCTGTATAATGATTCCAGTGGAACCAAGGATCCCTATATTCAAAGTGTTTGGAATTGTTTTTCAATGGCCCGCTCTTCTTATTACTATCGGACTGATGGTAGTGTTATCAATTTTGCTGGAACTCAACTCATCTTTGTTCGATGGAAAAAAGTTTCACCTCTTCAATGCCAACTGTTTGCGGGGTATCCTTGGGCAGGCTTTTCGGGAAAAACCTAGGGCCTCTTTGAGTTTGAAAATCGTCTATTCGTTGATATTCTTTTTTGGAATCATGTTAGTGACTTCATTTGATGCATTTCTTCAAACTTTGATGACAAGTCCGCCATCGGAAAAGAAAATTCAATCCTTTGACGATATTGTGGCTTCAAAACTAACAGTGGTCGGTTTCCGTACAGAAATTACAGCTGCTTTTAATTTTCGTCCAGATTTAAAAATGGAATATGAAAGAATATTTATGTTGAAAAACAAAAGCACTTATTATCATTTAAGAGAGTCTCTCAACACGAAATTTGCCTACACGGTGAGTAGTCTGAAATGGAGCAATATTCAGAGTAAGCAAAAATATTTCAATCAACCAGTTTTTCGTCTACCAGAGGAAATTTGCATCTTGAAAAGGATACCACTTGCTTTCATCCTTAACAAGAACTCGATTTACAAGGAACTTATAAACTCTCTCATTTTAAAAACACACTCTTCAGGGTTGATGGAGTTCTGGGAAAGAAGATCCTTCTACGAAAATCTTGAAAACGGTCATATGAATTTGAAATATCCAATAGGCAAATCGGAGTTGGAACCAATGAAAGTCGAAGACTTGAAATGGGTTCTTACGGCATTGGCCATTGCTCTGGCATTTGACACTTTATATTTTTTTGGTGAAATATTTGTTGATTGGAAAGAAAGAAGTGGATTGCCATATGACTTCAAATGGGCAGTTCTAAAGACATGTGCAACTCTTAAAAGGAAAATGTGCAACTTTTAAAAAATGGTCTATACCAGCAGCTTATCAAGTAAGTTTTATTAAGAAGTAAATTTTCGACAGTGCCAGAACCGCTAACAAACTGCCACTAACTGAATTGAGTTGTATTATGGAAAGAATCAAAAGTTGTAAAAAGTGTATTCCATTCTTGTTCTTTCCTAGCATAATACGCTGGCGCTGTTCAGCCAAAATGAAAAATGACATACAAAAATGACAAGACGAGATCGCAAACTAAAATTGTACTCACAATGCAAGTTCGCTGCTGCTCTGCGAAATCGGCTGAATTATATTAATGGTAATTGTTGTGATTTATAAACACAGTCTAGCTCTCCACTTTTTTAAGTTCTCCACCGCCCACCGGTACTGTTAATGTTTGTCAAATTTTTCCGAATACCTCTTTCGGTTTTTTGTTTTTTGGTAGAAAAGTAACAATATTCGGAAGAATGGAGGAATATTTTTTGGAAGAAGAAATTAAGGACGACAAAAAGAAAAAATTTAACGAAATTTTAAAATCGAGTGCAGACTCTGAAAAAATTGTGATAGAACGCGCAAATATTGGCGCTTTTTCTGAGCAATAACACTCCCCTTCACGACCCCATATACGATTGCGAAATATTCAATAAAGATAAGTAAACATTTTAAATGACAATTTAAAATATATTATTAATTGTCGAATTTGTTTCGAAACATGCAAAAAAATAAAATTAAATATTTCACAAGAAGTTTTAAAATTGTATTTATCATAATCACAAAAATTATAAGCTCTATTTTTCAGCTAAATTAAATCTTTTATAATAATTCAAATAAATAAAAACTCTGACCTCCTTAGTTTGCTTGAATATATTCGAACCCAGTCGTTGAGTGGTTATTATTAAATTAAAATCAAAGGGAAATAATCAGTGAGATGGATGTGCATGATTTTTATTTTAAAATTTAATCTATGGAGAATGTTTTTTAAATATTTAGTTTTTTTTTTTTTAATTATATAGGGTGAAGGTGAATATTACCTTTGCAAGCACGTCGACCTGAAAGATCTTTTGTGCTGTTCCCTTAGGTTTAAAAACACGTAGTGTATGGGTTAGTTCATTCGAAGCTGAGGTCATGTAAGAACCTAAGAATCTTCGAGGAAGAGGTGTTGCTGATATCAAGGGGACTATGGAACCCTTTATTGAATATTTTAAGCTAAGGCAGGGCATTCGCATAAAATGTGTTCAGCTGTTTCTATGTCTTCAAGACAGAGACGACAGGTGTCATCTTCGCTGATGCCCATGTTTTTAAGATGATACTTGAGAGAGCAGTGTCCAGTGAAGAAGTCCGTAAGTAACTTTGCGTCACGTTGCTCATGTCAAGAATTTCTTTCATACGTTTGTGGGATAAGTCAATGAATAGTTTTGACTGACGATGGCCATTTGAGTTGTTCCAGGTGCTGATCATGTTCTGTCGTTCCCAGGTAGCTAAATCGTTTTTAAGTCTACTGATTGGGAGACCACAGTAGGGTTCACGGCCTTTGAATTGGGACTGAGAGCCAAGTCTAGCAAGTCGGTCAGCCTCTTCATTACCCGGTACGCCTTCATGACCAGGCACCCATGAAAGAGTTATTTTATTGTGAGTAGCTAATTGAAATAAACATGTTAGGCAGTTCCAAACTAGTTTGGATTCGATTTTGTCGAGGACAAAGCCTTTAGTGCTGCCTGACTGTCAGAGCAGATTAGGATGCTTGATCTTCGGAGGTTTCTTCTAATGCATTCCCTAATACAGAAATCTATAGCCATTACCTCTGCCTGAAAGATAGTAGTTGTGTTACCAAGGGATGTAGATGATTTAAAGTTGGGACCGTAAATTCCTGTACCTACACCGTTGTTTGTTTTTGAACCGTCAGTGTACCAGATGTATTGGAAGTTATTTGTAAGAATTACAGGGTTCTTCCATGCTGAGCGGTCTGGAAAGATTACTTCAAAGGGGTGGTGTAACATTATGCGTTTTATAGGCATAAAGTCCGAGGAGTTGGCTGTAGGTGATTTCAGTATTGGGAGCACCTGCAGAATACTCATATGTCCTTGTAAGTTTTCCTTTCTCGAGTAGTTAGTGAGATGAAGCTTAGTGCAGCAGTCTTCTTTACTCTTTGATGTAGCGGAGGAAAATTTAATAAACTTTCTAACGCTAAAGTTGGGCAGGTGCGCATGCACCTGTGATACCTATACAGGTTAGTCTTTGTAACTTTTGCAAAGATTTGCGGGCTTAAACTTGTTCTGTTTTTTGCCACCAGATCAGCGAAGCATAGGTTATGATGGGTGTGATAATTGTGAGGTAAGTCCAGTAAATCATTTTTGGCCTAAGTCCCCACTTTTTACCAAGGAGTCTAGAACAGGCCCAGAAAGCATTTGTTGCTTTTGCTATGGTTTTGTCTAGATGTGGTTTCCAATTGAGTTTATTATCCAGGGTTACTCCTAGATATTTGACCTCTTTTGAAAAATTAATTTGAACACTATTTAGGGATAGTGTTTGGAGATCGATTTTTCGTCTCCTGGTGAATGGGATGATGACTGTTTTGGTGGGGTTGACCTTAAGCCCTTCTTTGTTGCACCAGTCATTAACTTTGTTCAGGGCCCTTTGCATACGGTTTGTGACCTGTGCTTCTTGATTGCCTTGAATAGAGATGACTAAGTCATCAGCGTAGCCTTGTGTATCAAGGCCCAGCTTATTGAGGTCATCCAAGAGCTGATCTATTACAATTGACCAGAGCAGGGGAGATAAAACACCCCCTTGGGGACAGCCTTTAACAGCATTAACTGTTATTGATGTTTGACCTAGTGTGGTGGAGATGATTCTGCCACTTAACATAGAGTCAATCCATTTAATGGTTGGTGTGTCAATTCCTTTGACAGTTGCAGCGGTTTGAATTGACAAATACGTAGTATTGTCAAAGGCGCCAGAAATATCAAGAAACGAGCAGAGTATGATGTCTTTCTTAGCAAACGCAGTCTCAATTTTGCTTACAAGCTGATGGAGAGCTGTAACAGTGGATTTACCCGTTTGGTAAGCGAATTGGTTAGCATTGAGAGGATTTGCTACTAAGGCCGTACTGCGAATGTGTAAATCAATCACTTTTTCCATGACCTTTAGAAAGAAAGATGTGAGACTGATTGGTCTGAAGGATTTTGGGTCTGAGTTTGATCTATTGCCAACTTTTCGTATGAATACTACTCTCACCTTTCTCCAAGTTTGAGGGATGTAGCTTAATTCAAAACTGGATCTATAGATAAGTATAAGTGAGCTCATTATGGTATCAATTCCATGCAAGAGAGCAGGAAAGATACCATCTTCCCGGGCACCTTGAAAGGCTGTTAGGAGGATAGTGCCCATTTGATGGAGTCTGCGTTAAAAATTTTTCTTGCTAGACTTCTTGTTATGCTATTAGGTGTAGTGTAACTCACATTTGTGGTTAGAGATTGATCAGTGGTATGTATACAGTCAGGAAAATGAGTGGCCAAAAGTAGGCTCAGAGTTTCACTGTAACTTTGGGTAAAACTACCATCCGATTTTTTTAAGAGACCAATATAATTGTTATGATCTTTAGCTAAGGCTTTTTGAACTCTAATTGAAGAAGGGAAGTTATCGATACTTTCACAGAAGTTTTTCCAGGTAAGTCAGAGAACATCGCGATTTGAGTTGGTCTGTCTAATGTGACAGCTGAACTCGTATGCGCTTGTGATTTGTGTGCTTAAGCGTGTTGCTTCCCTTTCAAGTTGATAAGGAGAGTCAATGTTTGGATAGGATGGTTTAAATTCACAACGAAGTGTCTCTGTGTAGACATTCCAGTCCGTGTGTCTTGGTACCCTATTGTTTTCTAGATTGTTGTGATACGGCCTTGACAGATCAAATCTGATGTGCCGGTGGTCCGAGAATGATATCTCTTTCGAGACATGCCAATTGAGAATGTTGTTGGCTAGGGCAAAACTTGCCACTGTCATATCCAACACTTCTTTCCTAACGGGGGTGACAAAAGTAGTAGTTTTAGTTTTAGTTGTGATTTTTATTCAATATTTAAAAAACTTAATAATGTTTTACAAAATTCACAAAAAGAGGATGGCATTTGCCAAATTATTCAAATATCAAACAACTTTATAAGAAGACATGCAAATGTAAGTCATATATATTATTACTATTATTTCATTTTGATTAGATGCTCTTGTGAATAATCTGTCTACCGTAGTTTAAAGCATATTTTACGAAACTTTGATGAGGGTTTAAAGTTATGGTACAAAAGCCTCCTTCTTGTTTTAAAAATCGTTAAAATGGTTTCAATACTGTGACTGTTGTTAAAATACTTATTATTAATATTAACATTCCAACTCTGTATTTTGTTGATCTTAAGTTGCATCATATTCGGTGTTTCTGCCAGTAGCACAATATCATCAGCATACATTAAACTTTTGATGTTGACACCGTCAAACATAAATCCATGTGGGATGAAGGATGTCAAATCATCTAGATACAATGAGAAGTTTAAGGGGCAAGGTAAACATCCTCGTTTAACGCGCAATTAGGTATTAAACTAGTTAGATAACTGACTGCCATCCCACACAGCCGCTTGTTGGTCTCTTATATGCTTTGTAAAATTTTAAGAAACTTAGTTGAGACACCTACATATGTTGCTTACTTTAAGGAAATGAGCATTAAAGTTTTTTTTTTTGCTTTGTTTTAAATTAATGTTTAATAGTTTAAGAATATTGTGTCAAAATTTCATTGGATTGGAGAAAAATTGACAAAGTAACAAATATTATTATACCTGTCGGTATAGTGCGTTTTGTTTGTGCTTTTTTTTAGTGCTCAGAACTTTAATGCGTATTTCTCACAGCTCACTTTTTAAAAGTCAGTGCACCTCATAACTTCAAAGCTTCTGCACCGATCCTTTTGAAATTTTGAACACTATTACTGTAAATAATTTACAAGGTAATGACGAAAAGTTTTGTCAAGTTAGCCGTTTTTTTTTTAAATCGAGTTTTCCCTTCAAAGTGTTACAAAAAAGTGAAAACCCAAAGTTTCGAGAAACCCCCTCGACATTACCTGGTGAAAACTATTATCCAACGAAGAAACTTTCATTTTTTGATTTCCGTAGATCCAGCACCAAGCTATGGAGGCACCTGTAACTGTCAGCGCATCAGTGTATCTCGAGTCCGGGTGTCTGTCTTCTTTTACTATCCTTCTAACAAAAGGGTTAGGATGGTTGGTTGAGTTTTCCAGTACGCTTCTTCCAAATTGCACAATTCGCCTTCTCATATTGGTGAACCTAGCTTCTTGAAAGATTTTGTTTTTATTACTGTGGGTTTTCTTGTGATTGTAGCCAAGTCCTGTGCAGATGCGCCGAACCTTCTTCTTGAATTCACCCAGTTTTGCGTTCCAGTATTGGCTATTGTGAACCAGACGGAAAAGCAGTTTGTGATGGTAGGTTGTACCTATTAGTTGTTTGTACAGCAGTAATTTAGTTTTTTGATTAAGTCCAATTCTAATGCACATCAGCGGATAAAAGCGATGCTATGAGAAGTTGGCTTTCCTTACAATTGCGGTAGACTTTAAGATATCTGGCCTGCTTCTTTGGCTTGAGCTGTGTTCCTTCAGGAAAGTGGATGCAGATGATGTGGCAGTTTTTTTTTTGTCCTCGTGTGGGTCTTCGTAATCAAATTAGCTCGGAGTTAATTTTGATTCCCCATCTTTGGTAGTGGTCGAAGAGCTTTCTTATGTGGCCTTCAACCATACGACCTACAATTACAGGTGACAGTGAGTGCACGTAGACCAAGGAATCATCCGAAAAGATAAAGATGGCAGCGTTTTCTGGTTGAAGTTAGTCTGAGGTGAAGATGCTGTACAAAAAGGTCTAAGCTTCGATCCTTGATCAAACCCAGCTCGGATGGGTCAAGTTGATGGCTTAGTGTTGTCTACTAGCACTTCAATATAAATAAAATTTTAATTAATGTACCTGGACAGCGTAAAATAGTTAGTTTATGATTATGACGGTCTATCCGGAAACTCTCAAATGCTTTCTTAACGTCTTAACGTCTTGTTGAGATTGCTTATAACGTCCCTTTGTTGCTTCAGGAGTGGAAGAAGAGTGAAGTGCTTCTCCAGAAATCCAAACTGGATATTTAATAATGCCAAAGGGGGGTTGGCTATTAGCCACAACGATGTGCTGACCCAGTGTCAGCGTATAGAAAGAGATAAGTCCCTCGTTGTCCGTGATGATATTGTCATCCATCAGGGTCTCCATCACACTAAGGTGCTGGCGATGTCGTTGCTCTATGGTAATCCAGCTGATTCGGGTGGTCGCTTCCTCTGTCTGCTATTTTTAAGCGTGCCTCAATAAATTCTCTGCACTAACGAATTTCCCATGCAATGGAAAATGGCAAAAATTGTACCAGTACCGAAAAGTTCAAAAGGTGATGAATTCAGGCCTATTTCTATATTGCCTTTTTTATCAAAAGCATTTGAAAAAATTATTCAGAAGCAAATAAGTAACTTCTTAGAGCATGAAAATATCTTAACATTAAAACAATCTGGATTTCGTAAGATTAAATAGCTGCATCACCGCGTTAATAAGTGTCATTGAAGATATTAGGAAAGATATCGATCTCGGTAACATAACGTTTTTGGTACTTCTGGACTTTTCTAAAGCCTTTGATTTGGTAAATCATTCTACACTCTGCAGAAAGCTTTCCCGTTTATATAAATTTTCACCAAAAGCAGTCAGTTTGATTAATTCTTTATTACAAAAAAATGCAAGCAGTTGAAGTATATAAAAACCTTTCTGACTTTCTACCAAATGCTAGCGGTGTACCTCAGGGATCTATTCTTGGCCCACTACTCTTCTCACTCTATGTCAATGAGACCCGAAGAAATCCAAGTGTATTATTATTTTTAAGAGCAAGGTTGATACATCTTATTTTCCGTCCATAAATTTAAATGGTTCCTCTATTGAATATGTTGAGACAGCGAAAAACTTAGGTGTTGTCTTTAATTGTAGCCTAACCTGGAAAGATCACGTAAGCCAAATTGTTGGTAAGGCGTATGGTTTTCTCCGTTCACTTTGGCCAACGCAGTATTTCATGCCCTTAAAAATGCGCACCTTACTCGTAAAAACAATGATTTTGCCTCTACTTACTTATGGTTGTGAAATTTTTTGTAACTTAGACTATGTAAGCAAAAGAAAGCTCACCGTTGCTTTCAATAATGCAATACGTTATGTATATGGACTACGACGGTTTGACAGTATTTCACAACACGCAATTAATTTTCTGGGGATGCCATTTCAAAAATTTATTGAATTTCGGGCCTTAACCTTGTTTTCGGATATACTTCTTAATCAACAACCAGCTGATTTGTACCAAGAAATAAGATTTTTAAATTCAAATAGGTCAAAGAACCTTGTGATTCCTCGCCTTAATTGCCTCACATCTGAACGACAGTTTTTCGTCAATTCTATACGCTAATATAATTTACTGCCACGAGATATTAGAAGCACAAATAGTACAATACTTTTAAAGAGCAAAATTAGAAATTCCTTAAGTAATGTGTGATTTGAATTTGAATAGTGAAACATTGTATGCAATTCTTTTTTTTTTTTTTTTCTTAATATATACAGGGTTTTCCATTTTGCTTCTTTAATGTAAACGCGCCCTTAAGGTCTTTTGACATTCTGTAAACGTCAGATTGCTCATTAAAATCTACCATTTCATGATGGTGAGTTACACGATATAAAGCGTAGTATAAAAATTTTGAGTCAGTCGCTGCAACTTTAAGATCGCTAACTCCGATTTTTGGTCGTTATAAGCGTCCCACCCGTGCCGCAATTCTTAGTTTAGTGCACAAATTTGAATCCACGTTTTCGCTGCACAGTGTTCCCTTGCCAGTGAGACAAAGATTAGGACGGAGTGCTAAAAATATCGCGGCCGTAAAACGACCCAAATCAGTCAATTCCACTTCGTTCACAGGAATTGGGCATCGCACAAACCACATTGTGGCGTTTTTTTAGCGTCAGTTGCGTGGAATGGATATTAGTGACATGTGGTTCCAGCAGGATGGAGCTACAGCCCATACAGCTCATGCAACCATCAACATTTTGAAGAGGAAATTTGGTCAACGTGTTATCTCAAGAAATGGACCGATCAATTGGCCGCCGCGCTCGTGTGATTTGACACCTTTGGATTTCTTTCTTTGAGCTATGTCAAGTCGTTGGTCTACGCCAACAGGCCAGAGACTTTGGAGGAGCTTCAAGCCAATATTGAACGCGAAATTGCCGCAATACCGGTCGACATGTGCGAGAGAATGGTCGAAAATTGGGTTCAACGTATCGATCGCTGCAAGCGAGCCCGTGGAGGGCATACGAACGAAATAGAGTTCTATTTGTAATGGTATTAAAAAATAAATAAATAGGGTGGCGCAACAGAGCGAGAAGCCCCTGGGCCTAGCGCATTTCTCACAACCATGCCTTGTGAGGGAATGGAGGGGACCTACAATTTTTAGCCGGTTCCGAACGGCTAATTGAGAATGCGCTTTTCATGGCAATGAATTTACTAACGGAGGACTTGCCAATTCCTCGCGAAAGGCGATACCCGTGGAAAAACATTTTTGCATTTTGCCTCTGCTGGGATTCGAACCTCGAACCTCTGGGTTAGCAGGTGGACATGCTAACCATTACACCACGGGTACCAGCAACGGGTAATGGTATTGGGTGTACTTTAATATGAAATAAATGTTTTTTTGATATCTCAAATGGCTGGTGTTTTTATTTTAAAAATAAAATGGATATCTCTTAATGGAAAACCCTGTAGTAGCTGAATAACTATTTTAAAGCTACACCCCAAATAAGATATTATATCTTACGGTGTAAGCTAAGCATTTACAAATAAAAATTAATAAATAAATAAAAGAGTTCGGCTTAGGACTCGGTGAGTCTTGTGTCAAAGATGATGACACCACCGAGCACAACCTCTACGTCCTGTGTTTTCATATCAGGGTGCACAGAAACTCGGAATAGGAGAGTTGTATACCTAATTTCCTTAACATGGCAGCGTCCTCTTGGCCTAGATTCCGCAACGTTTAAGATAAGCCTTTTTTCACTGTTTCAAAACGCTTAGTTTCTATTATTTACAATATATATACTATATTTTACAATTTACAACTTACAATTTAACTTGAAGAAGTTTGTTTATTGCCTTACGAAAGAGGTACAGTAAGATTAAATCTTTTATAGTACTTATGTAGATTATGCTGTTAAATAGAATTCTATTTAAATCTTAAAATTAATAAGATTAATAAAGTTTACTTGGACTCCTTGGTTGGTTGTTGAACTCTTACCACCAAATACAACTTTTTCTGTCTACCCGACAGATAATCCTTTAAAAATTTGTATGCTTGACCACAAAATCAAAAAAAGTTTCGTAACTTCCAGCCCAGAATATTGTGATTGACTTTGTTGAAAGCCTTAGAAAAATGAAGTTGGCCTAAAAGACTGAGATGACCCTTATCATATTCAACTCTTAGGTCCTCGAAAATATTGAACATGGTTGTTGAGCAGCTGTGTTTAGCTCTGAAACCCTATTGCATGTCAAATAAAAGATTTTTTCTTGAAACATGTTCTACAATTTGTTTCTCAATTAACTTCTCTAAGACTTTAGAAAGACACTGTAGACTACTGATTGGTCTGAAATCAGAAGGAAAGGAAGAGTCCCGCTTTTTGGCGATAGGGAGTACTTTTGCAATTGTTTAAGAAAGAGGGAACGTAGTAGTGATGATACACCAGTTTAAAACACGAGTGAGATGGTTTATAAAGAGAGGCAGTACAAGCCTTACAAAACGCATAGGCATGCCATCTTCACCATTGCATCTGATTTCACTTCCATTACACGTTTCATTCTTCATCACTGGGCAACAAACTCGAGAGAATTGAGGAAGTATTCAAAAACCGAGTCACCAAGGAAAAAATCATTTACTTCATACGAGTCAAAAGTACAACTGATTTCATGAGGTAAACATGTTCGAATTGCTTTTACACTTGAGACATCGGCTTTACTTTGAAAAGTACACTTTATTCCGTACAGACAAAGATCTCGCTAAAACTGGCACTGCCGTTTTAGTAAAATCTTCTTTTCAGAGCCGTAAGGTCATTATTCAAGGTTTGGTTACTTTTGAAGTAACCTGTGCAGTCATACCCCTCGAAAATAACGAAGATATCCTTCTGATATCTTTGTACAATCAATGCGCTGCGTCCCGTGTTGACATAAGACACGACCTTGATTTGCTTAACGCATTCTGCCAAAATTACACCCAATTCATAATTGGAGGCGATTTCAACGCATGCCACCAACTCTGGATGGATACCTTGAGTACTCCCCAAGGAGTTGCTATATCTGACTGGCTATGTGATAATTCTCACGACCACTCTTTCGAGATTGTCTCTCAACCAATACCAACATTTCCGCGAACCCCTTCGACACTTGACTTCTTCATGTGCTCACCTCACTTAATTTCTAGAATTCCAACACTAACTAACTTCTTCTGCACTGCAATTGTATCTGACTCCGATCATTTAGCTGTAAAATTAAACCTTCGTCTTCGGACAAATTTTAATATTCTAGCTACTCCTCAGCAAGAACATATTAATTACGCAAAAATCAATTGGCGAGTTTTTCAGAATTCCTTAACGGAAAAGCTACAAAACTGTACGCCTTGCACTTCAGCCAACCTGACCAATGAAGACATTGATTTTGCAATCAATTCCATTGAAAGCTCAATTACCAGTACAATTGCAGAGCAGGCCCAAGCCCGAGATCTCAAATCCAAGTATAAAGACTTACCCGAATACATACAAAGTATGTATAAATATAGGCAAAAACTTCGGAAAATTCTGCAGAGAATTTTTCACCGTACTTTAAGCACCCACGGGGATGAGTACCAGAGTGTTCTATCACAACTCAAGTGTCTCAGTACCCTCATCGATCAAAACACCAAAACCTATATCGACTCCCAATTCAGAAAACGTCATAAAACCTGGTCCGAATACATTCAAGCAAATTAGCCAAATTGTAGGAAAGAAATCTCCTATACTTGGGCAACTACAACACAATGACGTCACTCTTGCATCCGACCAAGAGAAAACTAACGCTTTTGCAGACTTCTTCGAAAGCAATTTCAAACCCATTCCACCTATTCATTTGCCTGAGTTCTTCTCAAACGTCAACAATGAAGTCTCATTATTAGTTTCACAAAACCCGGAGCCGCTCACAACATTTAACGAAGAAAATTCATCAGTCTTCACAACAACCGATGATATTTTCACAAATCCGCTTGACCTTTACGGTTCAATCCAATGCGGTAACTCCAAAAAATCTTCGGGACCTCATAAGGTTTCCAATTTTGTTATCAAGAAACTCCCTCCGATTGCGATTATAATTCTTACAATTATTCTCAATAACTGTCTTAACAACAGTTATTTCCCAAGTAAATGGAAAATAGCGGAAATATTCCCAATTTCTAAGAAACCAGGGGCGAATTCTGTAAGCAGTTTTCGACCTATCTCGCTCCTCCCAAACCTCAGCAAACTACTTGAAATGCTAATTCTCAACAAACTTCGCTCACTATGCTCCTCAATGGGTATAGTGCAGCATAACCAATTTGGGTTCAAAGCATCCCACTCCACTTTCGACCCGTTGTTAAAGCTTCACGCAGATACAACCCTGGCTCTTAACAAAAAAGAGGTAATGTTCGGCGTAGCCAAAGGTTTAGCGCCAACCAAATAACCACAATTACGTCGTACGCTGATCGCCAACAAAGATTACCACTCTTAAATTCTCCTTGTGGCAGCTTCCCAGCTCCAACAATATTCCACAAACACAAAAGGAACGCCTGGTCTGTTGGTTTTCTTTTCTTTTTATTTTCATAAGCACGTAGGTTTTTTTTATAATATAAAAGTTTCAGTTTTGTTTATTTAATTTTGTAAAATGCAAAATTTGTTAATTTTGAAAAATAGAAATGAAAATCAACCAAGTCAAAATGGCTGAAGGCCCAAGAAAAATTTATGAAGTTATAAAAAAGAGGTGTGACTCGGTTGCTGGTTGACATGTGAATGCTGTGCCGTCGCTATGCGATGAAACACTTTTAGGAAAAATGTAGTAGAATTTTTACTTTAGATTGAATTATTTTAGAGGGCGAACTATCAGTTGCCTATTTTGGAGTTAGGCACTGTTCACACTGATGTCGTATGAACATTACCGCCCCCCTTGGCGAAATACGCCAAAAAAAAATATTACTGAAAATAAAGCAAGTGAAATTTTGTTTAATTGGCAATTTAGTTAATAGGCAATAGGCACAGTTTTACTATGGGGCGGACTATCTCTCCGTTTTGGGTTTTTAATGTTGCAACTCTGACTCGACCATCGGAACCCGGGTGTATATTTATAACACGACCTAGACGCCATTCGGTGGATGGCAGATTTTCGTTTTTAATGACGACCAAATCATCAACTTTAATGTTGGTTTGAGGTGTTTTCCATTTGTGTCGTTGATGTAGTTCTTTGAGGTATTCATCCTTCCATCTGTGTCAGAATTGTTGTTGGAGGCATTTTACTTTTTCCCACCGATTGATTAGCGATAAATTTGCATCGGCCAGATTCGGTTCCGGAAAAGATAAAAGCGGACCGCCGCGTAAAAAATGCCCCGGCGTCAATGCCAACAGATCAGAAGGATCTGTGGACATGGACGATATTGGACGCGAGTTCAAACACGTTTCGATACGTGCTAAAAACGTTGCAAATTCTTCGAACGTAAACTTGGCCTTGGTCCCCAGTCCTCTTAAATGGTTTTTGAAACTTTTAGCGCCGGCTTCCCATGAACCTCCCATGTGAGGTGCCCCTGGCGGAATAAAATTCCATTTCAAACCCTGAGATGTCATGAGACTTGTAGTTGCTGGGTTGTTGTTTTGAGATAGACCCGAAGAAGCGAAAAAACATAGCCCAATACGCGCCTTGCGCGGGATAGAGTCGAAAAAAAATCAAGAAAATCTTCCGGTTCTTGTTGAACTACCAATGAGTTGGTGTTTTGTTCGGAGTTGTCGAGAGAAATGCCTGTTAGTCCCACTAGAGGACTCTGAAAAATTGCGAAAGAGGATTCGTTGAAATGGAGTGTCTCTAGGGTCGACCAAGATTTGGCGGTACAAGACAAATTTATAAATCTCCAGCGGAGAATGCGAGATGGTATGGCGAGATTACCACTGATTCCGAAAATGGATGTATTCTTATTGGTTATGGGCAAGTTCAAAACGCTTTTTTCTTACCACTGAGATAAAGGATATTTCGGAACCAGGGTCGATAAGAGCGCGAACTATGTGCAACAATGCAATCTAGTGCCGTTGCAAGCAATATTTTCTTACAGGCACCGACATGAAAGTTTTGAAACGACGCTTGAGGCACGAATGGCTGTGACGACGACGACATTTGAGGAGCTGTAGTTGCACTAAGGAGATTAGTGGACTGTATTTTACTATTTCCGTCTTCGTTAACGTTTAGATGCAACAGTGAGCGATGCCGTTTTTGCAGTGGTTGCAAGAATATTTACTCGGACAGGCGACATTTGCATGACGCGCGCTTAAACAGTTGTTGCACAGTTTGTGCTGCCGTACCGTATAGTGTCTCGTTGGGATCGACATTGCCGAAAATTTGCCAAGATATGTGTTTAAAAAAAAGAAACACGATAGAAAACGCGGACTCTTTCGAAGAAGAAGGTAGTCGTTTAAATTTCAAAAGGGAAAATTGAAAAGGAATATGGAAAGTAATCGATTAAATTTCAAAAAAAGTCAAAATTTAAAAACACGAGAATCTTCAAAAAGCTTGAAAGATTCTACTGGAGGGCCAACCACCCTTGTGACATAACGAGGACAAAACGCGATAAAGAAAACGCGATAACGCAAAAACGCAGACTCCTTCGAAGAAGAAGGAAGTCGATTAAATTTCAAAAAAAGTCAAAATTTAAAAACACGAGAATCTTCAAAAGGCTTGAAAGACTCTACTGGGGGGCCAACCACCCTTGTGACATAACGAGGACAAAACGCGATAAAGAAAACGCGATAACGCAAAAACGCAGACTCCTTCGAAGAAGAAGGAAGTCGATTAAATTTCAAAAAAAGTCAAAATTTAAAAACACGAGAATCTTCAAAAGGCTTGAAAGACTCTACTGGGGGCCAACCACCCGGCTTGATACACCGTTACCAATGGTTTGTTTGGCACGAACGGGCACAAAAACGCGATAAAAAACGCGTCCGAATCTTCAAAAGGCTTGAAAGATTCTACTGGGGGGCCAACCACCCATGCGACCTAAACGAGGACAAAACGCGATAAAGAAAACGCGTAACGCAAAAACGCAGACTCCTTCGAAGAAGAAGGAAGTCGATTAAATTTCAAAAAAAAGTCAAAATTTAAAAACACGGGAATCTTCAAAAGGCTTGAAAGACTCTACTGGGGGCCAACCACCCCGGCTTGATACACCGTTACCAACGGTTTGTTTGGCAAGAACGGGCACAAAAACGCGATAAAAAACGCGTCCGAATCTTCAAAAGGCTTGAAAGATTCTACTGGGGGGCCAACCACCCATGCGACCTAAACGAGGATAAAACGCGATAAAGAAAACGCGATAACGCAAAAACGCAGACTCCTTCGAAGAAGAAGGTAGTCGTTTAAATTTCAAAAGGGAACATTGAAAAGGAATATGGAAAGTAATCGATTAAATTTCAAAAAAAGTCAAAATTTAAAAACACGAGAATCTTCAAAAGGCTTGAAAGACTCTACTGGGGGCCAACCACCCCGGCTTGATACACCGTTACCAATGGTTTGTTTGGCACGAACGGGCACAAAAACGCGCTAAAAAACGCGTCAGAATCTTCAAAAGGCTTGAAAGATTCTACTGGGGGGCCAACCACCCATGCGACATGACGGTGCGACATGAACGAGGACTAAAACTCGATATGGAACGCAGACTCCTTCGAAGAAGAAGGCAGTCTATAAAATTTCACAAAACGAAAATTTAAAGCACTGGAATCTTCAAAGGGCTTGAAAGATTCCGTTACCAATGGTATGTGCGGCACGAATGAGGACAAAACTCGATAAAAAAAGAACGCAGACTCCTTCGAAGAAGAAGGTAGTCTATCAAATTTCAAAGAAATCAAAATTTTAAAGCACTAGAATCTTCAAAAAGTTTGACAGATTCAAAAAATTTCAAAAAAAATCAAAATCTTAAAGCTCTAGAATCTCCAGAAGGCTTGACAGATTCTAAAAATTTCAAAAAAATCAAAATTCTAAAGCTCTAGAATCTCCAAAAGGCTTGAGAGATTCCGAAAATTTCAAGAAAAATTAAAATTTTAAAGTGCTAGAATCTTCAACAGGCTTGAAAGATTCTAAAATTTTCAAAAAAAGTTAAAATTTTAAAGCGCAAGAATCTTCAACAGGCTTGAAAGATTCTAAAATTTTCAAAAAAAAGTAAAAATTTTAAAGCGCAAGAATCTTCAACAGACTTGAAAGATTCTAAAATTTTCAAAAAAAAGTTAAAATGTTAAAGCGCAAGAATCTTCAACAGGCTTGATAGATTCTAAAATTTTCAAAAAAAAGAGTAAAAATTTTAAAGCGCAAGAATCTTCAACAGGCTTGAAGTATTCTAAAATTTTCAAAAAAAGTTAAAATTTTAAAGCGCAAGAATCTTCAACAGACTTGAAAGATTCTAAAATTTTCAAAAAAAAGTTAAAATGTTAAAGCGCAAGAATCTTCAACAGGCTTGATAGATTCTACTGGGGGCCAACCACCCCGGCTTGGATACACCGTTACGAACGGTGTGTGCGGCACGACCGAGAGAAAAAATTTCAAAAGTGAAAATTTTAAAGTGCAAGAATCTTCAAAAGGCTTGAAGTATTCTAAAAATTTCAAAAAAAAAGTTGAAAATTTAAAGCTCGAGAATCTTCAACAGGCTTGAAAGATTCTACTGGGGGCCAACCACCCCGGCTTGGATGCACCGTTATGAACGGTGTATATGGTGCACGAACGAGAAAAAAAATTTCCAAAGAAGCCAAAATTTAAAAACGAACGAATCTTCAAAAGGCTTGAAAGATTCTAAAATTTCAAAAAAAATTAAAATTTTAAAGCTCAAGAATCTTCGACAGGCTTGTAAGATTCTACTGGGGGCCAACCACCCCGGCTTGGATACACCGTTACGAACGGTGTGTGCGGCACGAACGAGAGAGAGGGAAAAAATCCCAAAGAGCCAAAAATTAAAAAACGCACGAATCTTCAAAAGGCTTGAAAGATTCTAAAATTTCAAAAAAAAATTAAAATTTTAAAGCTCAAGAATCTTCAACAGGCTTGACAGATTCTACTGGGGGCCAACCACCCCGGCTTTTCAGAAGTAAAAAATGTTGAAGAAAACGCAGACTTCTTCAAAGAGGAAGACAGTCTATTAAAAATCACAAAAAACCAAAAAATAGGCGGGGAACAAAACCACTTGCCAATATCGAAGCTACCAAAAAAAAAACTACCACTACCGCGATGGAAAGCGAATGCTCAAAAAAACCACTTCAACACAAAAGACTACCGATAATTCGAATATATATATATATATTTGCTTGTAACAAAAGGAAAAAATGACGCATTCGGCGGTCAGGGTGCAACACAAATTTTTTTTTTATCGAATTCTTTAAAATTGCCAATTAATGAAATCTCACTTACCCTTTACAATAGCAGTTAGATTGCAAAAATAACAGGAACTCCGCTTCGGTCTGGTCCCACGACGACGATGGGCACACTTCCACGTGGCACGGATGGTCAAAGCAGCGTGATGTCGAGCAAGCAGCGTGGTGTGGCGCGCTATGCAGCGTGATGTGGCGCGCTATGCAGCGTGGTGTGACTTGCCAAGCAGCGTGGTGTGCCTCGTAAAGCAGTGGAGCGCAATGTGGAGCGCAATGTGGAGCGCAATGCGGAGCGCTAGGCAGCTTGGCGTGGCGCGCTACGCGGCGTGATGTGGCTCGCAAAGCAGTGGGGCGCAATGTGGAGCGCACTATGCAGCGTGGTGTGGCGCGCTATGCAGCGTGGTGTGGCTTGCCAAGCAGCGTGGTGTGCCTCGTAAAACAGTGGAGCGCAATGTGTGGCGCAATGTGGAGCGCAATGTGGAGCGCAAACAGCGTGGTGTGGCTCGTAATGCAGCGTGGTGTGGCTCGTAGTTATCCGCTCGGATGGACCAAATGTTCGGCGTAGCCAAAGGTTTAGCGCCAACCAAATAACCACAATTACGTCGTACGTTGATCGCCAACAAAGATTACCACTCTTAAATTCTCCTTGTGGCAGCTTCCCAGCTCCAACAATATTCCACAAACACAAAAGGAACGCCTGGTCTGTTGGTTTTCTTTTCTTTTTATTTTCATAAGCACGTAGGTTTTTTTTATAATATAAAAGTTTCAGTTTTGTTTATTTAATTTTGTAATTTAGGCCAGAAGGGCAAAATTTGTTAATTTTGAAAAATAGAAATGAAAATCAACCAAGTCAAAATGGCTGAAGGCCCAAGAAAAATTTATGAAGTTATAAAAAAGAGGTGTGACTCGGTTGCTGGTTGACATGTGAATGCTGTGCCGTCGCTATGCGATGAAACACTTTTAGGAAAAATGTAGTAGAATTTTTACTTTAGATTGAATTATTTTAGAGGGCGAACTATCAGTTGCCTATTTTGGAGTTAGGCACTGTTCACACTGATGTCGTATGAACAGGTAACACTAGCCTGTCTGCTTGATATTCAAAAAGCATTTGACACCGTTTGGATAGACGGTCTGATTTTCAAGTTGAAATCATTTCACTTGCCTAGACATCTTATCACAATCATACACAGCTTCTTGACCAACCGTAAGTTTTACGTACGAGTAGGAAATACCAAGTCTGTATTCAAAAACATCTCCGCAGGGGTTGCCCAAGGCTCACGTCTTGGACCTGACCTCTTCAATCTTTTCAGCAAACACGCCAACGACAAAAACCCTACTATATGCTGATGACTCCATCACTTATAGTGCATCCATAAGCCCAGAAATAGCTCTCCGTAGAGTAAAGGAACACATCCTTAGGCTCTGGGAGTACTACCTACAATGGGGAATTAAAATCAATCCCACTAAAACAGAGTTAATCTGCCTTAGGAATCCCTCACGTAATGGCATAGCCATAAGATGCAAACTCCTGTCCCTGACACTCCCCGATAACACAATTATCACACCTAAGCAAAGCGTTAAATACCTCGGAGTTCATTTCTTCGAAAGGTTCAAGTTTAACCAACATGCTAAACACATTCTTCGCAAGGCAAACGGTTCCTTAGCTCTCCTTCGTCCTCTTATGAAAGTAAGAGGTGGTCTCCAAACACGAACGAAACTTCTGCTTTACAAGCAACTAATTCGTCCTATACTAACTTATTGCTTTCCTATATGGTACACAATAGGCCCAATATATATGAAGAAAGTGCAATTATTCGAGCGCAAGGCTCTTCGCTATTGCACATCTTTGTATAGAAAACCAAATTCAGTCCGCTACTACAGCAATGAAAAACTCTACGAGACAACTAAAATTGTTCCTATAGACAAATACCTACACAACCTCAGCACCAAAATGCTGAGGAAAATCCCATCCCATCCCAGCCCTCTTATTAATATAATTACATGTAACGCAGCCCCCGACGACCGATATCTCCAGGTGCTATCCATAATGGATCCAGCATTTCGAATGTCGCAAGAAGACAGCTTCGAAGACTTCTACGTCGCTGCAGGAAGAGGAACGCAGTACAACAGAGGTTGAAGACACCAAGAGACCCAAAAAAGTGGAAATATAATAGCTTCCATGACCGAAGCGACCATCCAACTAATATTCCTCGCCCACCAACATTACAGCCAACGACCGTCAGCACTGCTCAAGCCGACGAGAACATACCAATTATTTATTTAAGAAACAAGTAAATGTTAGACATAGATACCTTTTTAATAAAATGTATAAAACCCGCCAATTTAACGAAGCAGAGCCCCATCTGTGCTGACAGATTTTAAAACAATAATGTTAGTCTAAGAATTTATAATTGTATATATCAAATATTGTAAAACAAATGAGCTTTTCAATAAAAACTTAAATTGTAAAAAAAAAAAATTGAGTCAAAAGTACATTGAGAGTTTTTTTCTTTGCAAATACTAATTTTGCTTAAGTTACTACATAATTTTCTAACAGTTAGGGAGATATTTAGCTTGGATAGTAGTAGTGGTAGTCTGGTTCCGAGCTATTACAAAGGCTCTCCAATTAGAAGCTGTTGGACTACGTTTCCATCTGCTATGCAGTTTATTTCTTCTCTTGATAGAAACCAATACCGCCGCATGAACCAGGGGAACTGATTATTAAGTACTCTTCAGTTTTGGTAGAAACACTTTGATTATAAAATTGAAGTAATATATTCTGCAGCAAATTGACTTTGCAAAAGAGAAGATCGTGATCAGATATATCAAGTGATATCTGATCAAACAAATTTACGGACAAGCTATTTAATACAATTATTAAATTACGAAGGCTGGGAGAGCAGTTAGGGGCAAAACGTGTTGGATATGTTCTTTTCACAACACTCATGCCAACTGATGACACCAAATCACTCATCTGGAAGGACAACGAAACATTTTTGAGAATGTCAGCTTTGAAATCACCGCAAACAATCATGTGTTCATAATTGGGAGCAAAATCACTTAGCACAGAAAAGAAAGGATCAGACGAAAAATTTCGTTTGAGATTATGATTATATACACACGCAAGTAAGGTCTATGTTCTATGTATTGAAAAGGTTTGAAAGTCTTAAAAGTTGTTAAGGTTTGTGAGACGATTGTGAAACAGGATCGCTAATCGTTGAAAACGAACTAACATGAAGCAATCTTTTAGCGATGCAATCGACGATTGACGATTGTAAGTTATTCCAGTAGCAAAGCCCTGCCATTTTTAAAGAACATCTGCTGAGCTATTACAATGCACCACAATTCAGGTCTGGGTTCTCCAGTTAGAATCTCATAAAAACTTCCAGCAAAACAAAAAAAAACACTCTGGCGTATGAGTAATTTTTTTTTCTCAGCTTTCTCAAAATACCAAACTAAATGACTTTTTTCCTCTGACAATGAAATTTTATTACGCAGAAGAAGTGTGATGGCGGATTTTTTTTTTTTTTTTTTTTTTGAGGAAAAAAAAAGAAAAACTTCTTTTTGATTGTTCGTTTGAGAAAACTTCCCATCAAGATTCCATCAGCCGCTATGGCTTCACATTACAACCTCATCCTGATGTTTATTACACTAAACCTTAAGGCGTTTTCACACCAATCAAACATTAAATCCACGTCTTGAATGGATTGTCATGCCATCACTCACCTTTATCCCAAAATAAATATTACGGTTATATCTACGCATATATGTAGCTGTGTAACTACTTTGACTTCAAGGAAAATAACACAGATTACATGGCATTACTCAGCCGAAAGGATTACGGCTCAATGTAAGTTATTTATGCATGTACCTACATACTACACATCTATGCGTATGTACATACGTCCAACATTGTGTGTTGGGTCATTTAATTTGATGGCTTGCCTCAAGGGGTCATTATGAGTATAGGGGACCAAAGACTTTAATAAACTAAACGCACATAGATATAAATTGCTCTTATGGAAAATTGTTTTTTTTTCTCTCTCTCTCACTCTTATTTTTCTTTTGTTCTTTTTGTTCGCTTGCTTTTGCCTTATCCGGACAATAGAGTGAAGTTAAAGCAGCTTACATAAATGACAGAGGATATCCTTCTATAAGCTTTTTATTCATTTCTCGTCCTGGCCACATACTCATTCATTTCGGGATTATCTTTCATCACGATATTTCAAAAAAAAAATTGCGCATATATTCCGTGAGAGATATACACATACTCGTACATACACGTGAAGATATCATTTTCTATTATTGTATGAGATTTATACGAAGCAATAGCTACACAGTCAAATGGATGGCGTATTAGATAGACACACACAGGACACAACACAGTTTTTCGCAGAATCCATGTCGAAAAGTAATTAATATGCTGCAGGGCTTAGTATTACTTGTTTATTTGATGTTACCAGGCAAGGCCAAATTAATTCATCTCACCTGACTATTACTTAATAAGAAGATAATGTAATCTCGCATGTTTCATCTTTGTTAAGGGATTTTTTTTCTGTTTTGTTGGTATTGAGTATGCTTGGATGGGAAATAGATCCGGAGCACATCGCAATTAACTAATTTCGGGATGTTATGGAATTATGATGTTCATTTCGTATGGGGGCATACTTTTCACAGCATTAAGTTGGAAAACTTTCTCTGCTAATGCGTAAGTACATCAATTTTGTTTATTGAGGAGCAGGGGTTTCGAATTTCTCCAATTAGTTGTTTGTAGTAATGGAACTATTATGAGGGAGTATTTAGTTTCTTTACTTTAAGAGCTATTCAATGTTTCTTAATCAATTGTTTGCAAAACAATTATCAGACAAAAGATTAAGTTTTGTCTTTGATTCGTAGTCTGGGTACTTTGAGTAACAACGACATCCCATCACGGAAAGCTGTCTTGAATGACTACCTGATAGCGAAAGACATTTGTTTTTAGTTGGTATCATGATTTAGGCAAATGGAAGAGGACTTATAGGGCGATGAATGATTATTATTATTGTTTTAGTATTACAATTAGTTCCGAATTAAGCCAGCGAAGAGACCATAGCAAATTCTGTCAAGAGGCCCTTAGTTTGCTTTGGGTTTCCAAGTTGATGTGGTAAATTTTAGCACAGTAAGTTACACCATTATCATCCTCCCTTATTCCACTTTCTAAGTCTTCTTTTGTTGCGGCTTCAAGTACTGGCAGAGTCTAGTCGGCAACCCTTTAGCACCGAAAGTCTGGCCGTCGCGTCTTGGGCTCTTGCTCTGGTACAAGTGTAAGGGGCACTGAGTGGAGGGCAAAGATTAAATGTAATGCAAGAAACATTATGCTTCTTTCTATCTCAAAGGCTTTAAACTGAATAAAGTTGTACAATTATTCATTTCAGATGGTTGCTTTTGAGAATGCATGCAGGTGCATAAGATAAGGTTTAAGTAAACTGTAACATCATTCGATTAGTGGATTGAAAACTTGATAATGAGGTACCTACTTTAAACGGATATAAGATTAACTGGCTACTGACAAGTACATGATATGCAAAGTTTAGAATTACAGGGTGCTTTAGAATTAAGTCAAATGATAAGTACATTTCTTACACAAGTACAAATACATACCGCGCACGTTAGTCAAGAAAATATAAGAGATTTATTGTTGTGGAGTAGCTCGTTGTGCTGGAAATAACCGGGTTTGTTCATTTCTCGCCGATATTTGGATTTTGACATTCTACCGAATTTTGCATACCTAACTACTTAAGCTTTGAGCCTTTATATCATCGACAATGTCGGGTGCTTTTCTAATTGCGTTTAATAAATGCATCAAAATGATCCGGAATTTCACCGGAGTCGGAAAATCATCTTGAACCCATTTTTACCTCGAAGATAACGTTAGCAAGAAGGGCTATAACATTTGGGGGTAGGAATAGCCAAACAGCCTCCTAATGTCTCCAATCTTAACGTGCGTCTATTCGCTAAAGTTTTTGTTTTGGAGGACTTTTTTTGCGTAACAAATTATTTGACCTTATGATTTCTGGTAAGAGCGGTTACAACTTGGGCGGTTGAAGTTATTTATTCGGTTTTTTGTCTTCTTTATTTTTGAGGCTACGTGAAAGATTAGGCTCACAACTGATCTGAAAGATGAAAATCAGAACTAATAAAGGACATTCAGTCGCATATTTATGGCTTGGCAATGGATAGTTTTATGAAAAAATTTGACCGTGCAAGTTATGAAAAAAAAATTATTTTATTTTAAATGAAAAAAAAAAATTTAATCTAATGTTTTCGAACATTGCAACAGTCAAGCTACGCAAGACCACTTTTAATGCCTCAAAATAATTGTGTTCCAAGCCATTACGGCGTACATAGCTGGAAATGAGATCGCCATTGAACTAGCACAACAAGAACTTCTGGTAGCTTTCTAAGGACTTAAACCACCACTTGTCAGCAGCACAACCGTTAATGGTACAAATCCTTATACTGTATCTAAATATAATATTAAATGTTTCAGTTAGAATGGTCATGAAAGCGCATGAACTATGTTTGTAAAATTCCATGGGTATTCGGTCTAATCTTAGTGCTTTAAGTTCGTTCGCCCTAGCTAAAATTTCTTCAACTTATATGGTCTCGATGGAAATATCTAAGGTTTCATTTGATATATCAAGAGCTGGAAGCAAATTTTTTGCAGTGGAGTGATAACCAAAAGTCACGCACGTTTATGTGTTGATATACGCACCACTATATCAAGATCAAATGTCTAGCAGGTTTTTCTTTCAGCCGGGGGTGGGGGTTAGCGTTCGGTAATGGTTATTTTTCAGATTTTGACCTGTGAGGTATTCCGAGCCCATCTGGTGCTTATAAATAGATTTCATCTTCCAGATCACCCTGCCAAAACACGTTAACAGCATCTCCTATAATTCTTCAGATAGACTGTCTGTCTGTCTGTATATGGATCTACAGCCTTAACTGATTGACCGATTTTTTTTTTCAAAATTTGCAGTTAAGCTCTGTGGGGCAGCTTACAGAGGGGTTTTTGGAATTGGATATCTAGGTTTTGAAATAAAGGTACCTTTCATACAACCGATGCGATAATTCTAATTTTTCTTGAAAACGGCTCCAACAATTCCGATGAAATTTTGTGTGAAGGATTAATTTTAAATTGTTTTTCTTATGATGTAATAAATTTTTTTTAAAAAGTCTCAAAATGTTAGCTTCCAATGCATTGTTTTTTTTTTTAAACCGACTTTCTTGTTATTGGCTTGCACGATATTGACGAAACTTTGTGTTTAAGAAGTCCTAATTTGTTTAAGAAAAACTGCATATCAACATTTGAAAAATTTAAATATTCGAGATTTTTACAAATTTCTTAAAAAAATATTGATTTTTTTAAATAACTTCAAAACTATGTTTGATTTTTTTCAAATGAAAAGTGAAAAATAAGAAACCGTTTTTTTTAACTTTTTCGACGATTTTTCAGCGTTCATTTGTACATATGTATTAGCAACTGGAAAAGAATGGCGCTTTCAGTTTTTCGCTTAAAACCTTTGGAATATTTAGTTTTTTTTTCAACATTTTGCCTGATTTAACCCAAATTTAATAATTAATGTTTAGTTGGCAACCCTGTTCCACCAAATACATTATTAAGAGCGGATACCAAAACCTTTTACTCAGCCTTAAGATTTTGATGCAAGTTCATGCGACCCAGTCGTGCACATTTTCTTTATGTTCTTCTAGTGACTCGAGTTTTTCTTTTACTGCATTTTTCCAATTGAAAGAATTAACACCGTTGATGGCCTGAAAATAGTCCTCTGAATCTTTATTTGTATCATTGCAATCAACAAAGTAGGTCACATAGTCACTCATGTCTGGTGTTCTTCTTATTCATTTTGTTAGCAAAAATTCGCTTTGTCGCTTCTAAATACTCTTTATCAAAGCTCTTACATAGTAGTTTTTTTTGGCTGTTATTTCCACAAGGGGTAAGATTTGGAATTGATTGTTTAATTTGCAGGTTACACAGGTTACACTGTTACGGCTCGCGTACACTAAATCAGATATCGTTCGAATTATTATCGGACGTCGTCGGCTGACAATCGAACTAATCATGTGTTAAACAAAGAGGGCACGTACACCACATTAACCGACATCCTTCGATGTCGTCCGACTACAACCGATCAACAGACAAATTCGAACATGTTTGGATATATCGTACGTCGTTCGTCGTACGTCAATTTGCTAGCTAGCGAAAAATTTACAAATTTGGTTTTTAGTAGGACACCACTGTGGGATACATTTTAAGTGGAAATCCTACTAATATTATAAACGTGAAATTTTGTATGTGTGGATGTTTGTTACTCTTTCACGCAAAAACTGCTGAATGGATTTCAATTAAACTTTCCAATAATAATGCTTGTACATCAGAATAACACATTGGCTACAATGTATCCCTAAATTCCCTCGGGAACGGGAACGTATACGGGAACTTTGACACTACACCACCGATTTCAAAAATTCTTTCACCTTTAGAATATTATCCCCGAGTAACATTAAATCTAACTCATCCCCATATTCCTACGGTTCCCTTTTTTCCAACAGGAGCAGGAACGTATACGGGAACTTTTACACTACAGCACCGATTTCAAAAATTCTTCCACCGTTGGAATGCTCCATAATCCCAGACTAACATTAACATTAACTAATGCACATATTCCCATGAAAACGGTCACCATATTCCCACGGGAACGGGAGGCTTTACTAATATTGAAAATGTGAATGTAGCTATGTCGGTATGTTTTTCGTTGTCTCCCGTTCAAACTGCTAAACAGATATTATCAAATTAGCTACAGAGATGGTCTAGATTCTAGAACATGCCGAAGGATAAAGACTATACATATATCTAATCTATCCTTATAATCCCACGGAAACGGAAATGGGAATGCAAAAACTACGGTCTCAAAAGTATTTTTAACAGGGCTACAAGGTGTTGAAATAGGGGTTGAATGTTTTTTTTTTTTTTTAAATATGTACCGTGATTTTTAAGGCTAGAAGTTTTATTTCCTAAAAAGTTAAAAATGCTGCTGAAAGTCACTATTCCACGCGGACGAAGTCGCGGGCACAGCTAGTAGAAAAATAAAATAGAAGAAAAAAAAGCTCATTTGTCGAAAGCAATCAAGAAATAAATTCAATTACAGGTTGTCAGTTATCGTCAGTTAACGGCATCAATGTATGCAGACGAACGTCCTAAACTGTCGTCCGAACAGCTCCGATTCGAAATCGGCCGATGATTCGGACTCTGTGTACGCGAGCCGTTACAGGTTGAATCTTTTGGATTTCTTTTAATTTTTTGTCACATATTAGCTTCAGCATTCATTATTACTGATCTTGTCATTCAAATCACCCATCAAAAGGATATTTTGACTCTTCGTAGTACGATAAGCTCATCATTCCATTTTTTTTTTTTTGGTGCGGCTTATGTAGATCGGGAAAATAAATAGTTTTTCTAAGTGATTTCCAAGTTTTAAGAAACTAACTTGACTCCAAAGTAGCAGCTTCCTGAAACACGTCTAGATCCATTTTTTTTTTATTATTGCTGGTTTCCATTTGAAATAATGATTTACGAATTTATGCTTAATATTATTTTCCACTACAAATGTTTCAATAAGAAAGCGAGCAGCTATAGCTTGCTTCTTTTCATTCTGAGTGAATGTGGGAGAACTACTTTCAAGGCACTAGTCACACTCAGCTTCGAATTCAATTCAACTACGAAACTGACGGTATCATTGCTTCCTTGATCTGCATCTGCAGCCAGCTGACGAACATGATCAACGCGGTGGTCGGTACATTGTTGTATAAGGTCAGTGCAGATGCTTTTTATTTTCTTAATGCCGACTTCCGCTTGAGCGTTTGGCGTGCGTACAATACGGTTTTCTTCAAGGGTTTTGACTTGCATGAGTTTGATTGAATTGTCAAGAAACGCGCAATTGGTTTCTAAGCAACACGCTCTTGCTGTAAGTTCCACGTTTTCGGCAATAAGAAGTTTAGTGTCAGTGTGAACTGATTCAATATCGTCTGTAGTGCAAATGCATTTCTTGTCTTGTATACCGGAAATAGTGTCCTTTAGTTGTTGAGGTGAGATTTGTGCCTCCTCGATCGCTTGTAACGACTTGCTGGATACAGAAGGATTCTTCTGGTTTTGCACCAAATATTTCGGGAGAGGTTTGGCCGAGTTTCCTTTTTGAGCAAGGTTCCATGAGCAAGGCACCAAGAATTTATAAAAAGAGGGCTAGGATACTGCTAATTCTTTTTAAAGTGAATAGAGACTTTAGACCGTATAACTCGCGGGAATTTCAATATTTTGTGATTCCTTGGCCTGTGCAGAGTACAATAAATAACAATCTCTGTTTATGTAGATTCTTTTTTATTAGTTTATTAAATCGTATTTTACAGAGCACAGTACAGTGAAATGGATCTTTTCAGTGTAAAGCAGTTCTTTTCCCTGGGTAGTGAGTGTACCCGCAATGATAAGAACATAAAAAAGTAGGATGCATGATTATATGTCCCAAGCAACACACAAGCTCTTTAAGAGTTGTACCAAAAAATTACTCAGCACTTAACTTGGACTTCATTTATACTTAAAAATACTATTCCACTTATATATCTATTAATAAGCTCTTTGTAGGTGGTTTTTCTTTTATGTGTAACCAAAAACTCTTGAAGATAGTGAAAATAATTCCGTGACAAGCGTTTTTCGTATGGACACTTTGCAGAACTTATTCAAAACCTTCTAAAGTAGCTTTTGCTCAGAGGTCGTTGAAAATCTGTCACTCACTCTTCTTAAAAAGTTTTAAAGTGATGTTGAAGTACTAATATTCCCCGGAATTTTTTTAGAGCACCGGCAGATACATAGATGGCTTTGATCGATCGTGTTTGTTTTCGATAGTAGGTACTATAGATTCCATAAGCGAGGTTCGGACTATCAAATTTGTTTGTCAAATTTGTTGGATGGAAAGTTGGACGGAAAAAACCCACTGCGTTCACACTCATCAAACTTGTTGTCCAACTTCATTCTGGTCTGAATTTCAACCATGAAGGACATAGCAGTTGCAGCGCAATTTAGGGATGAATTTTTAGAAAAGCAAGAAAAACAAAAGACAGTGTGTTAGAACTAAAGAGAAAACTACCTGAAAACATCATAAATGTGCACAATACAAGAAAAAATAATCTTTCCGTACGATGAACAAAGAAAAAAAAATTTTGCCTTGTGAGGTCCACTACCTGACACCATCATAAATCCCTCTTTCAATGTACCTACCGACAAAGAAAACTATTCTTTCCGTACGATGTGCACTACTTGAAATGAAATTTCTTCCAAGTTTGACGACTTGCGTTCACATTCATCCAACTTGTTGTCCAACTTGCAAAAATATCAAATAATTTTGAAAACCATCCAACAAATTTGACAAGCCTGTTGATGAGCGGCCACATTATCAAATTTGTTTGACAAACTTCGATGCTTGACAAACAAATTGGATAGTCTGAAGTCTGAACCCCGCTATATACAAACTGAAAATACAGTAACGCGAAAGGGAAAACAATATTTTCAGTGAAAGTCATAAGCGGGGTTCAGACTATCAAATTTGTTTGTCAAGTTTGTTGGATGAGCTCGGTAAAAATCCTCGATCGAACCCTCCAAGTGGGTGCCGGGCGGGCAATGTTCACTACATATACTTATCAGTGTCTGTACGATGTCAGACGGTGACAGCCAAGGTTAGGTTGGATCGCTGGGTGGTTGTGACTTCTCAATAGCACAATCCTTAGAAATCCAATCTCACCATAGATACGAGGTTCCTAGTTTCAGTGGTGGTGTGAGCTTTTATAATCCGTGCCGAAGAATTAAAGGTTGGGGGATAAACCAATCAATAACGAGCTCTTCTGGATGCTTGGCAGGGTCCAGAATAGACTAGCCTTACCCCGGTACACGGCTCTGCCGGGGCTGACCTTTTCCTTCCGGAGTTACTCGTGGGACCTTCTATGGAATTTCTAAAAACAAACAAACAAACAAACAAACAAACAAACAGACAAAAAAACGAATAAAAAGACGAAAAAGAAAACTGGGGGGAGGCAACGAAAGTTGTACACATTCTCCGATTTGGCTGAAAAGTCGAAGCAGGAATGTGAGCCAACGGTCAAACCTTCCACCAGTGGGATACTAGGTTCGCACACAGGCTCTGAACCAGCTGCAAAGCCAGTTCAGGTCTGTGCAGTGGGAACCAAGAATCCCGACTCTGGAGAGCAGCACAGCCCGCTGGAAACTGGTCAAGAACATGCTGCAAAGCTAGTTCTAGCCAGTGAATCGGAGGGCAAACGGACCGCCACTGCTAATAGTGGGGATGAAGTCCCCAATATTAGCTTTGAAAGCAATTCGCCTGCTTTGGTGCCATCATCAAAACAGGACGAGGTGAAATTAACAAAAAGGGGAAATGGAGGGGTGATCAACGACTCCGTCTCCACCTTGAATGCCCTTAAAATAAAGGATACGGGAAGGGCCGTTCAGACTGGCAGGGTTGGAGAGGCGAATAGCAACCCTACCTCTGCGGGTCGGTACGTACCCTCGTCGAGTACAATGAATCCTCCAACTGGTGGAGCAGGAGAGGTGATTAACAACTCCAGCTCGGCCAAGGGGGGGACTCAGATCAAAAAAACGCCCGCTCAGATACGTCGCCAAGCCAGAAGGGTAATTGAAACGGTGGGTTGTAAGCCCGCAGTGGAGAGAACCCAGGGTGAGGTTGAAAGATTGAAGTGGGCAAGTAAAATTGCAGAAGAGACCAGCCAAGACTCAACGTCGAAGCGAAACAGGTCGTTTGAGGTTGAAAAACCTCAACCAAAAAAGCCAAGAGTCGGGGTTAGCGTTCCATCGACACTGGTGCCGGGGCAATCCTTTGGTGACGTGGTAAAGGGACAGATTGTTGTCGCGGTCATCGACGGGAGCAATATGGATGGAAACATCTCTGCCGACAGGTGGGCGGACGTCAAGGCTCACCTTGCTTTCAGGTTTATACCTGTTATCGAGGCGAATCCGGGACCCCTCCCAAGAATTAGCGACGCTGGCTGACATCAAAACCGCGTCAAGCTGATCGCCTGCCAAGACCAGAGATCGCTTCACCTATATAAACTAGCTGTCAGCGGTTTAGGTGAGATCTGGCCAGGTGCTAAGCTAGAGGTTGTGGCAAGGGAGGATATCCCAAGCAGACCGAGAGCTCGTGCCTTGGTACCGGCCCTACATGAATCGCGGGAGATGGTTCTCCAGCTGATTAAATACCGCAAACCCGGATCTGCCCACTCACGATTGGACGGTTCCGGTGATTGAAAAAGAGTCGGTGGGTCGTTATCGGTCGGCTCTTGTTATCTTGAATAAGGAGTCATTAGAACCCCTGGCGGCACGCGGGGGTGTTATTCAGTACGGGTTTGACAACCTAGTGCTGAAAATATACAAAAAAGATGAGGACGCTGCAAAGCTTCCAAAGCAAGCGGCTGAATCCGAAGCCAAGGAGTCCACTGCGAGCGTCGAATCTTCCATCATGGAGACAGACTCGGTAAGTTGCTCTGACTCTTTGGAACAGCTGTCTTGCTCGAAACTGGTCGAAAAGACTACAACAATAGTGTCTGAACAAGACGCAATAGACAACAAATCGTCCGATAAGGACGATAACAACAAAGGTGGAGTCTTAGACTCCGACGATGAAATGCTTGGGGTTCTCCTTTCTGAGGATGAGTTGCTAGACTCCGCCTCAGATATGGAGGACCTTAATGCTACAGTGTTGGAGATTAAGCTGGATGATTGTAGCAATGCTGCAAATACTCCAGATTAATCTCCAACACTCCATCAAAGCCTCAGCCGGACTCCTTCTCCGACTAAGCAAGTCCGGCGAGGATATAGTCCTGATTCAGGAACCATGGATAAATAAATCCGTGGTAAAAGGACTCAGGACGAAAGATTATTCTCTGCTGTATGTGACGGACAAAGGTGAACCAAGATCCTGCATACTGGCAAAGAAAACACTTAACGTATTTTTACTACCTAATTACAGCAATTGCGACACCACAACAGTTAAACTGCAGACCAACAGTGGGACTTACTGGCTCACGTCCGCCTATCTAGGCCATGACCAACCGGGGCCGCTACCAGGAGAGACGCTCGAGCGCGTAATAAAAAGCGCAACAAAGCTCAAAGCGGATCTCATAATAGGAAGTGACGTCAACGCACATCACGTAGTATGGGGGAGTACGGACGTAAATGAAAGAGGTGAGTCTCTTTTTAATTTTATACTAAGTACTAACCTTCTTATATGCAATATCGGTAACGAACCAACCTTTGTCACAAAAAACAGACAAGAGGTTTTAGATGTTACCTTTGTATCTCAATCAATCTATAACAAGATTAAAAATTGGGCTGTATCTAAGGATCACTCCTTCTCTGATCACAGATACATCCAATTTAGTCTAACAGATGACACACCAAAACCCATAGGCTTCCGTAATTATAGGAAAACTGACTGGGTAAAATTCAGGGAAATCTTCAAACATTGTTACAACTACAATGACAATAGCTTCCCTTCAAACCCCAAGGATCTTGACAGCAAAGTCGACGATCTAACTAGTGCTCTTAACCATGCCTTGTGTAACTCCTGTCCTCTTACCATAGTAAGAGGGAAGAAGAAACCACACTGGTGGACCAAGGAGCTAGAACCGCTCAAGCTTTTCAATCGAGCCAAGTCTTCCAGAAATCCCATAGATTGGGATCTATATAAGGAATCCCTTAGGATTTACAAAAAGAGGTTACGAATAAGCAAAAGATCCTCTTGGAAAGAATTCTGCAATAAGATTGAAGACTCCTCAGAGGCATCTAGACTTAGGAAAATCCTATCAACGAGTCCAAACATGCCAAGTTCTATAAAAGATGCAAACGGCAACTGGACCAATTCATTTGAAGAAACATTAAACTTGCTACTGGATACTCATTTCCCTGGTAGCTCGTTGACAATAACAGACGAGGAGCACTTGCCTCGACTCGCAAACCAATCAGGTAAAGGTTTTATCTCGAAAGATATACTGTTATGGGCAATAAACAGCTTTGACCCTTATAAATCACCAGGGCCTGACGGAATCATCCCTGCGGAGCTGCAACAGGTTTCAGACATTATCATCTTTAACTTAGAGATGATCATGAAAGGATGTATCAGCTATGCATATATTCCCAAAGCCTGGAGAGAAGCTAGGGTCGTCTTTATACCTAAAGCCGGCAAAAGCTCCCATGTAAATCCAAAAGATTTAAGACCTATTAGTCTATCATCCTTCCTCCTTAAAACACTGGAAAGAATGATTGACATACACTTAAGACAAGAAATTAAACCTAGTCTGATCTCAACGGCGCAACATGCCTATACAAAAGGTAAATCAGTGGAAACTGCACTCCACTCTCTGGTTTGCACCATTGAAAAATCCCTGCACTATAAAGAATACTCTCTCGTCGCATTCCTAGACATAGAGGGTGCATTTAATAATGTTAAAAATTCAGCAATCACTAATGCTCTTGATGGGCTCTGCTCATAGAGGAACACATCAAAAACATGATAACAACAATGCTCAGTAGCAGAATCATTAGTTCCGAAATGGGGAACTACAAAACAAGCAGAATGGCCAATAGAGGAACCCCGCAGGGAGGAGTTTTATCTCCCCTACTGCGGAACCTGGTCGTTAACAAATTGTTAATCGACCTAGAGGACGAAGGTTTCAAAGCTATAGCCTATGCCGATGATGTAGCAATTGCCGTTTCAGGCAAGCACCCACAAACCCTAGCTGAGCTGCTACAAACAGCACTTAACAAGCTTAGCAATTGGGCTGCAGATTGTGGTCTGAACATCAATCCACACAAAACGGAATTAGTTCTCTTTACGAGGAAATACAAAATTCCGGACCTCAGACCCCCAACTATTAAAGGGGTAACTCTCACACTGTCAAATCAGGCTAAATATCTAGGTCTCATTTTTGACAAAAAACTGACCTGGAAAACCAATATTGAGGAAAGAGTTAATAAAGCCAACGTTGCACTCTTCTCCTGTAAAAAATCCATTGGCGGGAAATGGGGTTTCTCCCCCCAAATCACCCATTGGCTGTTTACATCGGTAATTAGACCGATACTCACATACGGGGTGATAGTCTGGTGGACAGCACTAGACAAGATGATCAACTACAACAAGCTGGCCAAAGTTCAAAGAACGGCTAGTCTGTGTATTAGTGGTGCACTGAGGACAACCCCATCGGACGCCCTCAATGTACTACTAGATCTCACACCCCTAGATATCTTCAGCAAACAAGTCGCAGCTAGCTCAGCTACTCGACTCAGAGCTACATCACAGTGGACAAATAATCAAATCGGCCACACTACCATTCTAGATAACTTTAGATTCTTACCGAATCGATCCGACTACACCACCCCCAAGTTGGTGTTTGACAATAAATTCCAAGTAACCATACCTTCAAGAGAAGCTTGGAAAAATGGCGCTCTTTTGGAAAATGAAGCAATACACTTCTACACCGATGGTTCAAAAACCAGCGAAGGTGTGGGAAGTGGAATCTACTCAGAAAAGCTGAATCTCAGTCTTTTCTTCCGCCTATCCGATCATTGTAGTGTGTTCCAAGCGGAAATTCTGGCGATTAAGGAGGTGCTGTCTTGGCTCAAAGAAAACGTCATATCCTCCACGGATATTCGGATCTTCTCAGACAGCCAAGCTGCCCTTAAATCTCTTGCCTCTGTCTCTACAAAATCCATCACGGCCCAAAATTGTCAGATGTCTCTGAGGGAGATGTCAAATCAGTTTAACATTCACCTTTCATGGGTGCCAGGGCACAGGGACATACCAGGCAACTGTATGGCAGACGAACTAGCCAAAAAGGGCACGACCACTTCCCTACGCTCAGAATGGAACAACAAAGGTGTACCTATCGCTACATGTAAACTCCTGCTTAGACAGGACGCTTCAAGGATAACAAACACTAGATGGACTGAGAGTAATACATGCCTTGCAACCAAAAAAGTTTGGCCGTGTGTGGACTCAAAACGATCAAAGAGTTTGTTGTCCCTGAACCGTCTGTGTCTAGGTTCTACCATAAGTGTTCTTACAGGACACTGTCTAATAGGGAGACACGCCAAAAGACTTGGTGTGTTTTCCAATGATTTCTGCAGAAGCTGCATGGACGAGGAGGAGGAAGAGACCGTTCAACACCTTCTTTGCTCATGCCCTGCACTGCTTCATAGGAGGAAGGCTCATCTCGGTGAATTCTTCTTCGATGATACTAGCGACCTAGCGTACATAGACCCTAAAAGTCTTTCAAAATACATTAAAAGTTCCACGTGGTTCGACTAGCAGGTGATTAACCGGCTAGTCCCGTAATGGAAGATTAATAAGTGATCAACTCGTTAATCTTACATCGGGTTTCTGAGATCAGTAGGTGATTAACTTGCTGATCTCTGTGGTATCACAATGGGCCCTTGCGGCCTAAGTGTGTTAGGCAATGTACTCATTGACTGACAGCCACTTCCACCTAACCTAACCCTTGTTAGATGAAAAGTTGGACGGAAAAAACCCATTGCGTTCACACTCATCAAACTTGTTGTCCAATTTCATTCCGGTCTGAATTTCAACCATGAAGGACATAGCAGTAGCAGCGCAATTTAGGGATGAAATTTTAGAGAAGCAAGAAAAACAAAAGACAGTGTGTAGGAACTAAAGAGGTAAACTACCTGAAAATATCATAAATTCCATATTCCATCTGCCTATAACCCTCATAAAATCCATTTTCAATCTGCCCATCATTTTTTCCTTGCGAAGTGCACTTCCTAAGACCCTCATAAAATTCATTATCAACCCAACAAAGAAAAAAAAATTTTGCCCTGCGAGGTCCACTACCTGTCACCATCATAAATCTCTCTTTCAATGTACCTAGCGAACATAGAAAAATATTCTTTCGGTGCGATGTGTACTACTTTAAACCAGTTTTGAAATGAAATTTGTTCCAAGTTTGACGACTTGCGTTCACATTCATCCAACTTGTTGTCCAACTTGCAAAAATATCAAAAAATTTTGAAAACCATCCAACAAATTTGACAAGCCTGTTGATGAGCGGCCACATTATCAAAGGAGGTGGTGCATACTTCTATGGAGCCTGGGCCCAGGGCGTACACCTATGAGACTAGTACCAAATGAAAGCTTACGTTCAGCCCAATCAGCCTGTCAAATATTTTTGAATTCGGTCTTGGTGATTTTGAGATAATTAGACTTGAAGTTGAGCGCCAAATAGCTTTCTATTGTGACAAAGCAAAAGCAACGCCTTTAGTTTTCGTTTAAATTCAAAAAAGTAGCACAAGATAAAGTTTATTTTCAAGAGAAAGTGCCGATTCTAGTTAATACCCCAGTAACTTCAAATGGTGTTATTAAATACGAAAACAATTTATAAACATTTCAATGTCACAAATTTAAAACCTGATTGGTCAAAGTAAATGTGAACAGTACCCAGGGCCGGATTTAAATTTGGCGGCACTGATGAAAATGCCGCCCTATGACTTAAATTTTATTTTAATAGTTTTGATATCTTATTTTTAAATAATAAGAATAACTAATAGATTGCAGGAAATGTATTATGTATTATATATCATTTATTAAACATTATGTTTTATTTATATTTATTCTTTATTTTCTTATATTATATTATATATTATATACTTTAGTAACATTTAAAAAATATTTGTATTTTTCTTAGAATCAAGAACATTTTTTATTAGAATTGCGTTATTTTTTTGACACGCAAACTCGCCTAACTGCAAAATGGTCGATTAAGTCTTCACAATCTAAACGTTGAAGCACATCTGATTCTATGCATAGGATAGAAAAGCTATTGAGTCTATTTGCACCCATTGCAGAACGTAAAAAAATTTTAACGTTCTGCGCTACAGTTTCTTACGGCTAAAGTTAAAAATATACGATAAGCGATTTCTACGTTTGGAAACTCAGTGTAAAGGTCGTTTGAATGCAGAAGTTTCAGAAGATCAGAAGGTGAATTTTTTTCCATCTTTTTTCGGTGCAATGAGCGTTGAAGTGCACACATTTGTCTTCTAGTGACAACTCAAGATCTGAACAATTCATTTTTCTTTAAAGTTTAGCTCGTTTACGAGTTTCCATTACCTAAATCACCAAATTCAATGATAACCGAGAATTTTTCTTGAATCCTTTCATACGCTGTACATCTTCTACGCAATTCAGATCCCAGATTGTCAAGAATGAGATTAAAAATATTACTTATTTCTAAACTGGTCTCAACCTGACAGCTGCAAATCTCTATCTCGTGTTTCATCAGCATGTAATTTTCTCTTTCTTAGTCGGGAAACTGTTATTTTATAATCTTGAATTTCTGAAATTTTTATAACATTTTTTTCATAGATTTCAAATTCATTTCGCGTATCAGCAATGACTTTGACCAAAGTATGATAATCATCAATTACATCAGCGATGCTACAATCAATTTTTTGCTGGCTTACCGCTTTAAATCTTGAGAGTAAGAAATGCCAAAGTATCTGCATAAATGCTGTTTTGAGTCGCTCCAACTGATTTCGAATACCTTTAGCTTATTGCCGTGTAATTGTATTTTCTTCAAATCTTCTTCAAGAACAATCAAAGTTTCAATTATTTCAACAAATTGTTGATTAAGCGCTTGAACCGCTTCATAACGAGCAGACCATCTGTTTGCAGATAAAGATTTTAACGCAATTCTTTTTTCAGTATGAGGCTGTAAGACTTCCCAGCTAGCGTCGATGCAGTAAAGAAGTTGTATAAAGTTTGTATTGTATTAACGAATAACGCAGCTTCTGGGGCGCATTCTACTGCTTGAATTAGTTAGGTTATTGTATAGAAATTTTTTTAAATTTTGCCGCCCTAGAAAATTTGCCGCCCTGGGCACTAGCCCCGACTGCCCCTAGTGTAAATCCACCATGGACAGTACCTGAATTTTGTTTGTAAATGAAATGAATTTACAGACCTAAAAAGCAAAAAAAAAAAAACAGAACACAGAAAAGACCTAATAGCATTTAAAATTCCGGGCGAACAAAAATGTTCCGGGCGAAAAGCTGCTCAAGTGAAACTCATAATAAGGCTGAATGTGAATATGTTCATTAAAAGTATCAACTTTGTATTTTACAGTTTGGTGTCTATGAGTGTGTTTCAGCAATTGGACAATAATAAGATATTAAATCAAGCATTTTTAGAAAAAATATGCAATTCTTGTTTTTTCGTTTTTTAAATCCTTCCATTTTTTTAATTGCAAAACTGGTTTAATAATTATATGTTTAAGTCGTTGTCTAGAAAGTCGCATATAAAAAAAGGAGAAAAATTATGATGCACAACAGAAGAAATGATACACCCTGTAGGACTAATTGTTGGGAAGACAACATAAAAAAAAATAGTCGCCATGTTTATTTTTGCCTAATTTCAAAAAAATGCAATATATTGTAATGTTTCAGAAAAAACAGTAGTTTAAAACGTAAGGCTGAGCATTTATTTGTACAACAACACTTTAAGACACCTTTGACACACTTTTTTGCATCATTGTCAATCGATTTCGATTTTTTTTTTTTGCCATTTATTTTTGAAGGAGCGTTTATTTTAAGGCAGGTATAATGTGTGATTTCAAAGTAAATCTTTTCTGGCACATCAAACCGACGTTTAAATAGCTGAAAATATGCATTTAGTGTTTTGCTTTTATGGGAAAAATATCTACTTAGTCTTTGCCGAAAATAATCCACACAAAATAATAGGTATATTCTTCTTTCATTCTATGTTTATTCTATTTCACAAATACTGTTTTCAATTCGTATTTGTGTAAAAGAGAAAGAAACTTATTCTTCTGTTGTTCTGAAACTTTTCTTCCCTATTCATTTCATTTGTTTCACTCAATCAGACACATATTTAAAACCTTTTAAGTACATCTTCTAAAGATCACCGAAAACCAGTGCTCTTTACCTGTTCTTGAAAAGATTATATTAAGAACTCTTCAGTTCATGGAGTTGGCTCCTCCCCTTTGGTCCCTTTTGGGTCTTAACGACGTCTTATAGATTGGTTAAGGCGTGAAAACTCTTATAAAATCGACACTTTACGTACTAGATAAGAGGCAAATGTGTTGCTTGGGTATGTCGCAACTTTACAAACAACTTGGTGTTCGTTCGTGCAGATTTGAGGTGCAAAAGGAACAACCTTGCAAATGTCACTCATACCTCACCTTCAGGTTATTTACATTGAAGCTAGGCTCTCGCCCAAAAATTAGGTTTGGTGCTAATTTTATTCCACAGATCGTCTTGTGGACAATGCAACCTCACCGAATCTACACAGCAGCAAACTGTGCAGATTATTGATTGCAGTATTGAATAATTCACAGAAAAGAGTATCCAAGAGTATCAAAACTCCAAACTTAAGTATTGGCCCCTTAATTTCGGCCAAATACATTTAAAAATACAAACAAATAAATATCAAGATAGTGCCTAATCGACATTCTCTCAACAAAACAAAAATTCTAAGACACGTCCAATGCTCATGGATTTAAAGACAATCAAGTTACTCCAAAGGTTCCTTTAAGAAATTGCGGCACCTTTGGCACATCACATGATGTAAGAACTGCACTGAATTGACAATTGAGTACTGACATTCTGGCACAAAGTGAAAACCTTCAGACACATGTCACCGAAACTTCAAAGGACACACTTCAATGACTCCCTACATGACAAGCACAAGCACATTCGATGCTCATAAGCTTCATATTAAATGTATGTCTTTGCCATATGTTTGCGATTGAATGCATTTCCTATTAAAAAATCGTAATGTCATCTCACAACACAGCATCAAATACTTTTGATCCGAGCTCGCCCCGTACGAAACATGTCTTTGGATTCTGTTTGGAGGCGCATATGCAATAATATATCGAAGCAAATAAAAAAAAGACGCCTCTCCTGGCCCTTCATTCAAATGTACTTGCACTCAAGGCAATGCAAAAATTCACATATTCCCCGATGAGTGATGACGTGGAAGATATGAAAAGTCATTCCCTTCAACTAGTGTAGCTAGTTTGCTTCGTTTTTCCTTTTCTTTTTTGATTCGAAAGGATCTGAAAGAAACACACTGTCCTTTAGCGAATAGTTCTCTCATATTTTCACGCTGCATTTCAGAATTCTTTTGATGGCAGTCAGCCAAAGTTATTTGCTCCTTTTGAAATGAAGAGAGAGGAAAATAGTGCAAAAAAACAGCAAGGCAAACGAAAAGGGATAAAGAATTGTTTTACTTTTGTCACAGCTCCAAGTGTGCTGGGGATATTCTTTTGACTGCAGGTCAGGAATAGGCGGCGACACTTGCATTAGAGAAACTTATACTCTATACTCGAGACAATGAGACAAAAGAATCGAGCTCCGTCTTTGAAGTTTTCCTTCCTTTTTTTTTATTTTTACGACACAAAACTTTTTTGGAAAGTATCCTGATGATGATGTACACAGAGGATATGCATCGTCATTTCTTGTGCTCATCCAGGCAAGTCCGCGATGCCATTATCGTCCTGCAATATCATTTATTATTGTAAAACCTTTCAACCGATGCCATACCACTTTATAGTTTATTTAAAGCCATAAGCGGAGCATAGCAGCAATAATTAAAGGGCTGTTAGCCTCTTTCGTTCGTGTATCCTTTTAAAATTCCCCCTTGCAATGGTGTGCATTCAAAAATTTCAATAAAATGCGTTCGTTCTCTTCCTTTCATTGTTCGTAACGAATTATTTTCAATTCTAATTCCCTTCGTTGCTTCGAATAAAGCAATCCATCCAATGTCCCACTTTTCTACGTGTGTGAGTTGAGTTGGTTCTTAAGAATGAAAAAAAGTAAGGAATTGCATTAGAAATAGTGAAAAAATAAAATGAGGAATAACCCGTAACTGAATGCCAGGGCAAATCGAGGGAGAACAACGCGTTCCATTTTAACGAGTAGACGAAGACGACAACCACAACGGCAAAGGAGACGAGGACGACGATGCGACGGTAGATTTGAACAAACGATGCTATATGACTTAGTTCTAGAAAACAAGAACTAGCAGGGCATACAAAAAAAAAACAGGAACAGAACTAAAGAATAGATAGAACCCACAATTTACTTTAATCCAATTCAAGGAATCCTGTGGAATTCTTTTGCCAGGAAACTTTAGCATACTGACAAGAACTGAAGGAGCCAAGGAAACCAGGAAAATTGAATGCGGAATGAAGACAAACGTTGAATCAATAAACGATACGATAGGAATAGCTGGGTGCTGCACCGTAAATTAAAATTCCTTTTGCCAAGAACAATCGCACCGGGCTAAAGGGTATAATAATTGAAGGATAAGAAATCAATTGAAGTTCAGGATGCTTGGCCGGGGATATTAGGTATCGTTAGAAGATGACGAATGCAGTTCAGGGAACGAAATTCTTAATGTAGAATGTAAGAGAATGTCAGGTACCGTTATGCAGAGAAGTTATGACTCAGTGAGGTAGAAAGATTAAAGCCAAAGGCACTAAAAGGCTAATGAGTTTTTTCTTTAATCCACTTCTTGCTTCAACTATTTTTGTATCTATTTTTCCTTAATAAGTTTCTTTAGGAAAATTAAGGTTGGAAAGAGGATAGTTTTTCGCCAATTTGTCAGGACAGGTAAGATGAAAAAGGAGCTAATTCCTTTGGCTTACCCAAGCCATTGGCATTGGTAAGACGGAGGAGAGATGATGGCAATTCTGTAGAAATCTGATGGAATATTTAATCAGATTGTTGAAAGTGCTTTTTAATGACTCCTGCGATGTGAGTATTATCACGATCATCGCACTAGTGGGAATACTCAGCTCTAAACGCTCATTTGGGTCAGGACCAAATTAGCTCAGCTTAAGAAGACGTAACATCTGGTTTTGCTTTGAGGTTAAATGAAAGTTGAGTTTGCTAAAAATCACACATACTCCATGCTCTTAATGGTGCAAAATGCAAACAAAACACATTTAAGGAGGACTGGTAAGCCAATAACAGCGATTTTTTCTATTCTACGGCTATTGGCTTAGGTTTTTAAGCAAGGACACAAGTGAATCTTGCTGTTAGTAGAACATGCTTCCCTCATCTCAAAATCAATAAAGCACTATGGTGGTCCTTCATCAGTGAACCATCGACCAAATTGAACATGTTGCGATCGACACTAGACACTCTCCAGTGTTATATGTACTTTCCTAGGGGCGAGCCACAACATTGTAGCCAAGGTACGAATTCAGGCTACAATCGCAAGTGATAGCAAATTTGATCCCCAATCGAGTATCCCTCCAACTGCTTGTTCTTGCATCATTTATGCCGTCAGCATCAAGCATTGCAGATCAGTAGAAGCAATACCAAAAAATCATCAGAACCACAGCATATGATGTTTTTGGGCTTAACTCGGCCCCAAAACATAACCCACGGTTTGATGAAAAATTCAAACATACAAATGCAGCCAGACAAAAAGCCATACAAGTAATGTTGATGCAAAATAAAACAAGGGCTGCTTATGACCGTACAACGACATTTACAAGAAAAAAAAAAGAAGAGGCAGCATGAAAAGCGCTAGTTTGAAGAAGTTGAGAGATGCCGTTCGCCTTTTCTTTTCCGTTCCCGTATGAACATGGAAATGAAATATACATATCTTACGTTACACAGGCATAATCAGGAATTCCATCTGTGAAAAGAGGTTTGAAATTGACCCCGTATCTTCTAAGTTGCAGGTGATGTCATATGCTATTTGAAGATCACACAGCATTGTAGTGGTAAAAAAAAAATTAAATCGGTCCAGTGGGTTTTGAATTCCCGTTCAGGTTTCCGTGGAAATATGGTGATGTTTGCATGGTCAGTGTTACTTGGGTAAAATGTAGCACTGTAGCGATAAAAGAATTTTCGAAATTGTTTATTTATTTATTTATTTATTTATTTATTGATAGCAATTTCTTACAGAATAAGACACAACATATTTTGAGCTAGTGCAAGATTCACTATAAGTATACTATGTGTTTATATAAAACGAAAATTTAATGATAAGCTAAAAATAATCTGATTACTAAATGGAAAATTACATTTGAATAAAAATCAAAAAATAAAAAATAAAAAGAAAAAAGAAAGTTGTAAATTACATTTGATTAGAAACTAAAAAAAAGAAAGAAAGTGGCATTAAGAACTGTTTATCGTCGAAGGGCCGCAAAATGTTGCCCAAGTCTCGTCCTGAACAGAGTGCTACATCCTATCACCCTTATACCCACAGGTAAGGAGTTTTACAACCGAATTGCATGTACAAAAAATTCACGACTTGAAATAAGGTAAATAAAGAAATAAGAGTAGCGTAAAGGAGTAAGATCAAAGGTTCTGTTGGAGCGGGGAAACTGTATTTTGTTGTAAAGATATTGTGGTTAACACTATAATTGCTCTGCGAACAATGACTGACTGCACGAATCTCAGTGGTCTACGAGAGCTTTCGTGTAAATGTCCCAGCGGATGAATTCGAAGGACAGAATCAACGGTGGATTTCAGCAGCCATTAAAGCAGAATCCTCATAAGGAGCTACTCCAACATATGTGGTTTAAAGGTCTTTCGGGGTTTTTCAATATTAGGACAGGGTATTGAAGTAGAGATGAGAGACCCAACCACGGAAAAAAAATATAGTTCCGAAACAATCAAAAGCCTCGGATAACGATAATGATTTCAAAGTTGACGACCCAAGCAAACGAAAAGAGGACAATGACCTCCAGATCTGAACGTGGAACGTAAGATCTCTTAACGGACTACGTGCAGCTGGAGAATTAGCGAACGCCCTGGACTGCTGCAAAGCAGACATAACCGCCATCCAAGAAGTGCGATGGAGTGGACCGGGCATAAAGAAGATGAAAAACTGTGTGTTAGATGTCCGAACTTTCCGAGGGGCTAACTTTGACTCGGACCACTACCTTGTTGTAGCCAAGGTACGAATGAGGATTTCTTGCTCACAGCCAGCACAAACTAACGCTGTGAAGAGATATGACGTCGGAAAGCAACAATCGCAAGAGATTGCCAGTGCCTTTTCCAATCGAGTGTCCCTTCAATTATCCTTGAATCCTTTGCCGCCAGCATTAAACATTGAAGACCAGTGGCAGCAATGCCAAGAAGCCATCAGAACCGCTACTTCTGAGGTTCTGGGTTTCACTCGGCCACCAAAACGAAACCCATGGTTTGATGAAGAATGCAGGCAGGCAAATGCAGCCAACAAAAAGCACGCCAAATGCTGATGCCACAACGAACAAGGGCTGCTTACGATCAGTATGACGAAATTTACAAGGAGAAAAGAAGGGAGAACACCGATTTCTCAAAAAGAAAAAGAAGCAGCATGAGAAGCGCTCGTTTGAGGAAATAGAGAGGTGGCATGACAGGAACGAGATTCGGAAGTTTTACGAAAAGGTAAAAAGATCCTGCCAGGGTGGCAAAGCCCCGAACTCAAGCCTGTAAAGACCAGCAGGGAAACATAGTTATAGAGTCACAGTCGCTACTGAGGATCTGGAATGATCATTTCTGCAGACTGCTTAGCGGCGATGAGGACACAAATTCCGCTGTCAGGCAAATTGCCCCATTCAGCATGGACGATGATCAAGAATGCTGTCCTCCCGACCTAGAAGAGGTTAAGCTTGCCAAATGCAAACTTAAATCAAATAGGACTGCAGGTGCAGATGGCCTTGATGCCGAACTTTTCAAGGCAGCTGAAGATCAGTTGGAAAGGAGCATGCACCAGCTGATCTGCATGATATGGTCGGAAGAAAGCATGCCCGATGAATGGAACCTCAGTATCGTATGCCCGATTTTAAAGAAAGGAGACCCTCACAATTGCGCCAATTATAGAGGGATAAGCCTCCTGAACGTCGCTTATAAGATCTTGTCTGCTGTTATATGTGAACGTCTGAAACCCCACGTCAACAACTTGATAGGTCCTTATCAATTTTTACACCAGAGAAGTCCACAATAGACCAAATTCTCACATTACGGCAGATCTTGGAAAAGAACCCGAGAACGTAATATCGATATTCACCATCTTTTTATCGATTTCGATTCTGCGTATGACAGTATCTACTATCTACAGAGACGAGCTGTACAGAGCCATGTCTAGTTTCGGCATCCCTGCAAAACTCGTACGACTACGCAGGATGACTTTGGAGAATTCACACTGGTCCGTCAAGGTCGGTAGAGAACTCACCGAGACCTTTGATGTCGAAAAAGGTTTTAGGCAAGGCGATAAACGGTCATGCGATTTCTCCAACATCATACTTGAACAGATTGTAAGAAACTCAAATGTCAACACCAGAGGAACAATCTTTCAAAAGTCTGTACAATTACTCGCCTATGCAGACGATATTGACGTAATGGGAAGAAAAAAGCGCGATGTCATAGGTGCTTTTGCGAGTATTGAAACAGAAGCGTCAAAAATCGGTCTTATGGTTAATGAGGGTAAAACGAAGTATATGCTGTCATCAAACAAGCACACAGAACATCGACGAATTGGGCAAAACGTCACAATAGACAGACATAAACTCGAGGTAGTACAGGACTTCGTCTACCTAGGATCCGCTGTAGACACGGACAACAACATCAGTGCGGAGATCAAACGGAGAATAACTCTTGCCAACCGTTGCTTCTTTGGGTTAAGAAGGCAATTGAGAAACAAAACCCTCTCTAGAAAAACCAAGGTGAACTTGTATAAGACCTTGATCATCCCAGTCCTGCTTTACGGAGCGGAAGCATGCACCTTATCGAAATTGGTCGTTTCGAAAGAAAAATTCTCCGACTGATCTTTGGTCCCGTATGCGAAAACAATGTGTGGAGAAGAAGATACAACAACGAGCTATATGAGCTGTACCGCGGCATGGGCATAGCCAGAAGAGTACGCATCGCGAGGCTACGATGGTTGGGCCATGTAGAGCGGATGGACCAAAACGCTCCGGCTCGACGGGTTTTCGAAAGCACATTACAGGGAAATCGCGGAAGGGGAAGAGCGAGCTCGACCGAAATCGAAGTCGTTATAGAAGGATGTTGGTTGAGGCCCAGGTTCACCCCGAACTGTAATGCCCACCTAAGTAAGTAAGTATATTGTGGTTATATATACGTATATAATATGTACGACATTAAAATTCCTTTTGTCCCTGAAATTACAATCACTTAATATTTCACAGCCATACAACAATAAGGGAATGAGAAGTGATTTGGCAAGTATCATTCTTGTTTTGATTGGGGTAATGTGTTGAGAAGTCCATAACACTCGTAAGCCTCCATATACTCTTCCGATGAATATATTTGTATGGTTTGTCCAGGTAAGCGTTCTGTTAAATACTTCTCCCAGGTGTTTTTTGTTGACTCAACAAACTGGATAGGAGTATTGTTGAGCAGTAATGAGGAAAAATAATCCGTTTCTACTACATTTCTAGAAATAATGAGACATTAGGTTTTGCTCGGATCTAAACATAGTCCGTTAGATTGTGACCACTATTGGACCTTATTTAAATCTTCGTTTGAGTCACATGCCTTACTTTCCATTAAACCGAGAGGACAGCTACATCAAAGCTGTACATCGTCAGCATAAATATGAAAGGACGAATTGAAACCTAGAAATGGCAGCTCATTGATATACACTGCCAACCACTAGGATGAGGCCACAAATTTTGCGATCGATTTTCGCTTTTTATACCTGGTGGAAGTTTTGTACCCGGAAAAGTTTATTACCAGTTAATAGGTACGTATTTTTCCATTACAAATTCATAAATTTTTACCGGGTTTATTCGAAACGACTGTTGGAATTTCCCAAGATCAATTAATGAGGTACTGAAAATAGGTATAAAAAGGTGCTCCACTAGGATGAGGCCACTACGAATATTTCCGTGCAGAAGTGCGCAAGTGTGAATTTTTGTATAAAATATCTAATAGAGTGTTAAAAATAACCGTTTTAATTAGTTTGAAGCACACATGGGTTCCGGAAAGACTTTGACAGCGACAGAAAGAGCAAGAATAGACGCTTTCACGGAAACAGGACTCTCAGGCCGTGAAATAGCAAGGAGACTTAACAGGAGCAAGACAGTCATAAGCAATTATCTTGCTGATCCCCTAAACTATGGGGAAAATCAAAAAGGACGCACGGGAAAAGCCACAACACCAAGAGAAAATCGGTCGATTCTACGACTTGCCTGAAATTCTACTCTACCAGTGACTATGATAAGGGCCAAAAGCGGAGTTTCAGCCAGCATAACAACGGTTTGAAGAATATTACAAAAGAGTAATACTATTCAAAGGAGGAAATAGAAACCAGTTTTGAAGCCAGTACACAAGGAGCATGAACGTTGCAAGACAGCATGTTGCTTGGAGCAGTCAATGGAAACGCGTTGTCTTTTCGGATGAAAAAAAGTTTAACCTTGACGGTCCTGATGGTTCCAACTTCTATTTCCAAGACATTAGAAGGGATGTGACGGCTATGATGTCTTGCCAAAATAAGCTCATCCCTTGTAATGTCATGGAAATAGAAGTTGGAACCATCAGGACCGTCAAGGTTAAACTTTTTTTCATCCGAAAAGACAACGCGTTTCCATTGACTGCTCCAAGCAACATGCTGTCTTGCAACGTTAATGCTCCTTGTGTACTGGCTTCAAAACTGGTTTCTATTTTAGTTTCCTCCTTTGAATAGTATTACTCTTTTGTAATATTCTTCGAACCGTTGTTATGCTGGCTGAAACTCCGCTTTTGGCCCTTATCATAGTCACTGGTAGAGTAGAATTTCAGGCAAGTCGTAGAATCGACCGATTTTCTCTTGGTGTTGTGGCTTTTCCCGTGCGTCCTTTTTGATTTTCCCCATAGTTTAGGGGATCAGCAAGATAATTGCTTATGACTGTCTTGCTCCTGTTAAGTCTCCTTGCTATTTCACGGCCTGAGAGTCCTGTTTCCTTGAAAGCGTCTATTCTTGCTCTTTCTGTCGCTGTCAAAGTCTTTCCGGAACCCATGTGTGCTTCAAACTAATTAAAACGGTTATTTTTAACACTCTATTAGATATTTTATACAAAAATTCGCACTTGCGCACTTCTGCACGGAAATATTCGTAGTGGCCTCATCCTAGTGGAGCACCTTTTTATACCTATTTTCAGTACCTCATTAATTGATCTTGGGAAATTCCAACAGTCGTTTCGAATAAACCCATTAAATTTATGAATTTGTAATGGGAAAATACGTTCCTATTAACTGGTAATAAACTTTTCCGGGTACAAAACTTCCACCAGGTATAAAAAGCGAAAATCGATCGCCAAATTTGTGGCCTCATCCTAGTGGTTGGCAGTGTATGTACATTGTAAATAGGAGAGGTCCCAAAATCGATCCTTGGGGAATACCAAAGCTTATTGGAAGGAAGGTTGACGTTTGATTGTTAGCAACCACTGCTTGATACGAAAAAATAAGTTTCACTGAAGTTGAAACAAACTGAAATTTATCCTTCAATTTAGTGTATAAGTTATGGTGGTCGTCGGTATCAAATGCCTTTGAAAAGTGCAAGAGTGTGAGGAAAGTAACATAGTTCTTTTGTCAACACTCTCTTATTTCTTCGACAACATTTAAAAGAGCTGTCGTGCAGCTGTGGCCAGGACGAAATCCAGATTGATTTGAACATAGAAAATCATTCTGATCGAAGTAGTACATATTTAAGAATACTGGATAAACCTCATCGAAGCCAACTGAATTAGATCTAATAGATAGACAGAACTTAAGGATATCCTCTTCAATCACGCTGGAAAAACTAAAACCATTAGATGATAGGCTATTGGTTACCAGGATTAAGAAAAATGAGTGATCGTTTTGTACATTGGATTGAATGGTGATGAACTTTTCATTCAGTTCATCACAATTAATTTCATGACCTGAACTATTTGTACGTTTCCCAACACCTATAGCCTTTAGATTTCTCCAAAGCTTATGACCAGCTAAAGAAGGATTTAGTCGAGAAGAATAATAGCGTTTTTTGATTCCCTGATCTCAAAAACAACTTTATTTCTCAGGTCAGTATAAGCTTTCCGAAGTATTTCCAGTCCAAAACCAGTCCATGTCTTATAAGCCATATTGCGTTGATTGATTAGCATTTTTATATTATTAGTAAACCATGGATGATCCTTGCTCCTGATATTTTTCGTTTTGATAGCAACGTGGGCGTCAGAGAGAAAATTTAAATTATTCTGAATAAATTCAATTTGGTCATCAACAGATATCATTCTTGACACTTGAGAAAAATCGATTGATTGTAGATCGTTTTTTAAGCCATTGTAATTAATGGTTTTAAATTCCCTAAAACTGTAACTGTTACTAGAAACAAAAGGATCACACTCAAAAGTTATATGCAACAGGTCGTGGTGAGAGAAACACGGTGCAGACAGTTGATCAAAGTGAATAACTTTATTTAAGTGGCTTACAAAAAATACATCAAGCAGGGTACTTGATTCCTTGGTAAAGTGCGTTGGAGTTGATGGATTCACTGCATACAGACTGAGAACTGTAAAGTCATCAGCAAGTGTGGATTCCAAAATCAAGTTGCTTTTGAAATCCCCTCCCAATATGATATATGGTAAGACTTAGTTAATAAGGCTGTAGTATTTACATTTTTATTTGGTCTGTATACACATCCTAATACAATTTTGTTGTCCTTGCAAGTGACTTTAGGTTAGGTTAGGTGGAAGTGGCTGTCAATCAATGAGTACATTGCCTAACACACTTAGGCCGCAAGGGCCCATTGTGATACCACAGAGATCAGCAAGTTATTCACCTATACTGATCTCAGAAACCCGATGTAAGATTAACGAGTTGATCACTTATTAATCTTCCATTACGGGACTAGCCGGTTAATCACCTGCTAGTCGAACCACGTGGAACTGTTAATGTATTTTGAAAGACTTTTAGGGTCTATGTAAGCTAAGTCGCTAGTATCATCGAAGAAGAATTCACCGAGATGAGTTTTCCTCCTATGAAGCAGTGCAGGGCATGAGCAAAGAAGGTGTTGAACGGTTTCTTCCTCCTCCTCGTCCATGCAGCTTCTGCAGAAATCATTGGAAAATACACCAAGTCTTTTGGCATGTCTCCCTATTAGAACACCTATGGTAGAACCTAGATACAGACGGTTCAGGGCCAACAAACTTTTCGAGCGTTTTGAGTCTACACACGGCCAAAAGTTTTTTGGTTGCAAGGCAGTTGTTACTCTCAGTCCATCTAGTGTTTGTTATCCATGAAGCGTTTTGTCTATGTAGGAGTTTACATATAGCGATAGGTACACCTATGTTGTTCCATTCTGAGCGAAGGGAAGTGGTCGTGCCCTTTTTGGATAGGGCAAAGACTTTAGCAAAGACAAAATTAATATCATCACTAGGTAAAGATTCACATATAAATTCCGGATTTAGCTCACAGCGAGCATAAAGGCTACTCCACCCCCTATTCCACCCACTCTGTCCCGTCTTAACAGTTTGAAACCTCTTAAATCGTACAAAAGATCATTTATCTCTGATCGAAACCACGTTTCAGTCACATATACAACATCAAACTTAGAATCTTCAAACAAATACCTAAATTCGTCGATTTTTGGAAGTAAACTCTGAGCGTTTATACAACAGACCTGAAGACCATTACGCTGACTACACAATATATTAATCATACTACGCGAGATCTCATTATTATCAACAGTTGTGGAGTTCCTATTATTATAATGGGCCACCCATTAATGGAAACCAAAAACAATTGGCGGCTAGTACCGCACACCTTTATACAAGTAATAAAGAATGCATCATCGATAGTTAGACTCGACCCAACAAATAACAACGGCTCAAAATCGAAGATAAACAGAAATAAAAGGTATATTCTGTATGAATTAAGAAAAAGCTTAAAAATGGAAAAGAGAAGTTTCATGATTAAATGCATTACGGAAGAAAAAAGTATAAAGTTATAACGATGATAATTCAATATAATAGAAAAACTATTGCAAAGGAATATAAGGATTTATAGAAAAAAAACTGTTAAAGAGGACGGTGATGATGATTTTATAGCTTTCTCTACTTTAATTCCGTAATCAGCTTCATTTGTGGTCAGGGCATCAGCAACAGGGGCCAAATCCTCCGCATTATTAATTAAGATTGGTTTATTGTTTTCATTTTTTTATATGAATAACTCCACGCATTGTGTAAACAGAGAAAAGCTTGTGATCTCTTTTGAGTTTGATTGAAGTTTGCAAAAAAAAGCGATTTTTTTAAGTTAGACATTAATGAATGAATACCACATAGCCGTTGTTGTTGTTGGCATTGGTTCATTAATCTCTAAGCTCCCAGCTATTTTCTTTTTCTGGTCTCTTTCCCCAAACACGGTTTTTTTTTATAATTAACGCGCACATCAAGGGGTTATGACTACCCTTATAATGTTATAAAACACAGTGCGAGCATTTAGGAAAATTGGAGAGGATTTGCAAGGAGACATCGATGCACGTTGCTTTTGAACCTTTGTGAATCGTAATGCAGGGGAAACACAGTGTCAGATAAAGCATTCCACATTCGGGTGATGCGACTGAAATAAGAATTTCTATACTTGACTGTACGCCCGAAGTTGGGCTCAAGGTAAAACTGGTGGGCATTTCTAGCAAGGCGGGTGTTGCGACTAAACTGTTTTAGTGGAGGAATGCAGCTGGCTTTTCACTAGAGCACTGTTTGTGAAAAAAGAGATAAAAGAGAGAGAGACAGGCAACGTTTCGACGATGTCCAAGAGAATTAATCGATTCCACGATTGAACTATCACCTATCAATTTTAACGCTCTATTTTGTACCCTATCAAGGAGGTGCAAAGATGTTTGAGAAGCACCTGACCAAATATGGGAGTTATACTCAAGTTTTGGGCGGATGAAAGCCTTATAAATTGTAGCCAGATCAGAAGGGGTGAAGAATTTCCTGCATCGTCTCAAGAAGCCTAAGCATTTAGCAGCGTTTTTGGCGACTTCAAATATGTGGTCATTCCAACGAAGATCATCGTTTACACACATACCAAGTACTGACAGCTTTTCGGTTTCTTCGATGCAGGTACCATTCATGGATAATGGCAATGGGGGAATGTTAAGCTTCAACGACAAGAGGCAGCATTGAGTTTTCGAAGCATTGAATTCTACTCGGTTCATAAGACCCCATGTAACAATTCTGTCAAGGTCAGAATTCAATGAGCTTATCATACGCAACCGTTCCAGTTCCACATCCGAAGAGAAGGGACGTGAATTTGGAAACGAATATGAAGCTGAGGGTCGAGTCGTGAGCAAAACAGTTAAGTGGATTAGAAGTTTCAGACAAGAGATCATTAATGAAAATGGGGAAGAGAGTTGGAGACAAAACGGAGCCCTGGGGCACACCAGCATTTATGAAGTGGGTATCAGACTTAAAGCCATCCAAAACAACTTGTATTGAACGGTCGGAAAGGTAGTTTCTAATCCAACGAAGAAGAGACTCATCGATACCAAAAGCACGCATTTTCGATAAAAGAGCCTGATGCCAAACTCTATCAAATGCTTTAGAAATATCAAGCGCAATAATCTTACCTTCTCCAAAACAATGTAAAGATTGGTTCCACTTTTCGGTGAGATAAGACATCAAATCAAAAGTGGACCGTTTGCTGCCAAAGCCGTACTGACGGTCATTAAGAAGCTTTCGTTCTTCAAGATATTTCATCAGTTGACGATTTATCAACGTTTCCATGACCTTGAAAAGAAGGTACGTGAGTGCAATTGGACGGTAATTGGAAGGGGAGGAAGATTCGCCTTTTTAAGGGATCGGCTGGACAAATGCAGTTTTCCATCTGCTCGGGAAAATCCCAGCAGAATAGGAAAGATGGAAAAGTTTACGCAGTGGTTTTTCCAGCGTAGAAGAACACCTCTTCAGAATAACGGCGGGGATACCATCTGGACCAGCGGATTTATGTATGTTGACATCTTTAAGGACTCTCTCAACCGAGCGAGTTCGAAAAAATATCTGCTTCATCAAAGAATTTGCAGACTCGAGCTCAGGTGGAGCCAATATGCTATAAGGAAGTGTCGAGTTGGCAGCAAATTGAGCTGCCAGCAAATTGGCTTTGTCGATGGAGCTGACATACGGAGAGTCACTGAAGACGAGCGTTGGGACCGATGACGTGGTCGAGTTCTTAATGTTCTTGACAAAAGACCAAAAGTTTTTACTTCCTTTTGGACACAATAGTATTTTTTGCCTTACTTTTTGGTCATGTAAAAACTTAGCCCTATGTATCTGAGCATTACAGCTATTTCTGGCCCGTTTGAACAAATTTCGGTTTTCTACAGTAGGGTTATCTTTAAATTTGCGAAAACTACTTTCTCGATCCCTAATCGCCTCCTTACAGCTTGTATCAAACCACGAATTCTCTTTGGGGATGATACTTTTTGTACTGTGAGGAACAAAATTTCTCATGCCGTTGAGAATAACGTTAGATATCATATCAGCTGATGCGTCAACGTTTCCGTCGAGAAAGCACAATGACCAATTAAAATTTCGAAAGAAATTATTCAGGCCGTCCCAATTGGCTTTTTCGTATTGCCACACAGTTCTTTTAGGGACTTTATCTTTGTTTACCGTGACGGAAAGCGAAAAATCTACCGATATGACACAATGGTCTGATTTGCCTTAAGGAGATGATACTACAACCCTGTATTTTTCGGGATGAGAAGTGAGAAATAAGTCAAGAGTGTTGAAAGCATGGCCTTCAATATCTGGAACCCGAGTGGGCTCATCAACAAGTTGAGTTAACTGGTTAAGCTCAGCAAAGATCTCAACTCAACACACTTTCCTTCGGGTGTTGTCACACGGTTATAAATTAAAGCCTAAAAATCAATTCTCAGGCTTTAATACAAACACGAAGTTCTTGTTTATCTTCAGTTTCCGTTTCCGTTTCCGAGAGAACAAAGGAATGAAATTAAGCTTATGGTATTTCCTAGGCTAAGTACCATCTCTCTTACAGATTTCATTCGAATCGGCTCAGAAGTCTTGTAGCCTATTCATATGAACAAACACATAAATAAATCTTTCCTCCCTATTAAAGTGTATAGATTTAGATATATTAGAATGTTACTGTAATGGTTGAACTGCAACAATGAGAAATAAACAACGTTTAATTCTCCTCCTCCTCCTGAAATTATTTCATCATACCCAATTTAACTGCTCCAATTTTCCTGCATCATAAAAACCTTCAACTATTTAAGCAACCAATTTTACGAAAACAGAAAAAAAACTTAGTTTTGGGATCAAATGAATCCTTGAGAATATATTTCGGTTAAATAGAGGAGATCCTTGATTGTCTTACATAAGCAAAATAAAAAACAATTCAACAAATCATTTTTTAAAGACTGCACATTTTCCTTTTAAGAGTTGCACATGTCTTTTTAGAACTACTGCCCATTTGAAGTTGTATTGCAATCCACTTCTTTCTTTCCAATCAACAAATATTTCGCCAAAAAAGCATAAAGTGTCAAATGCCAGAGCAATGACCAAAGCCGTAAGGACCAATTTCAAGTCTTCGACTTTCATTGGTTCCAACTCTGATTTGGCAGCTGGAAAAGTCAAATTCATATGACCGTCATCAAGCAATTCATAAAACGATCTTCTTTGCCAGAAATCCATCAGCCCTGAAGAGTGTGTTTGTAAAATGAGAAAGTTAATAAGCTCCTTGTAATTCGAGTTCTCGTTAATGTGGAAAACTTGGGAAACTCTCTTTAAAATGCAAATTTCCTCTGGTACACGAAACAGTGGTTGGTTGAAATATTTTTGCTGACTCTGGATAACATCCCATTTCATACTATTCACCGTGTAGGCAAACTTTGTGTTGAGAGATTCTCTTAAACGATAATAAGTACTGTAGTTTTTCAACTCAAAGATTTTTTCGTATTTCTTTTTGAAATCTGGAAATTTTAAGAAAAATGCACCTATCTCTGATTGATAACCGACCACTTTTAGTTTTGAGGCCACAATATCGTCAAAGGATTGAATTTTCTTTTCTGATGGAGGACTTGTCATCAAAGTTTGAAGGAACGCATCAAATGAAGTCACTAACATGATTCCAAAGAAGAATATCAAAGAATAAATGATTTTCAAACTCAGAGAGGCCTTAGGTTTTTCCCGAAAGGCCTGTCCAAGGATACCCCGCAAACAGTTGCCATTGAAGAGGTAAAGCTTTTCCTCATCGAACATCGATGAGTTGAGTTCCAGCAAAATTGATAACACTACAACCAATCCGAGAGTGATAAGAAGAGCGTGCCATTGAAAAACAATTCCAAACACTTTGAATATGGGTATCCTTGGTTCCACTGGAATCATTATACAGAAATCAATTATGTTGTAGGGGTTGGAAATCCAATTCATGTTAGGGTCGTTAGTGGTAGTTGCAACCGCCGACATTTCAATCGACCCATTCAATACCAAATTTCTTAAATCGTACATATCTAATTCAAAGGTTATTAGCGAGTTATTGAGTTTGGCGTTGTGCTTCTTAGCTAGGGCGTTCCAAAAATGTCCAATTGATCCCCTGATCAGGTATTCACCTTGTCTATTTTTAGAAAAAATGATCGATGACTCAGGTCCTCCAATTATAACTGGCAAGTACATCCCTTTGAGATCAAACAACCGATTAGGGAAATAAGTTGTCTTTCGAATTTCTGACCAGTTTATTTTTTCGACACTGAAAACAGGTATCCTTGTGTATCTATAAAACACAGGTGAGTCTTGGAATTCTTGAAAGATTGCAATCACGTTGATCATGTGATTCTCCCAACAAAAGGTGAACAAGTCCTCCAGTTTGGAATCATCTCTCGATTGATCGTTGAGGAGGAATATGATCTTACAGGATCGCATGTGCTGAAGGTACTCTAGCAGCCGTCGAAGAATAAGTTCGTTGTTACAACCCAACAGAACAATAGTCAATATATTTTCACTGTGAATCATTTTCACTGAGAATGACGATGTGTCGGTTGAGGTTATTAATGGAATTTGAAAAGTAGTTGAGACGTCTTTGAAGAAATTCTCACCAAAACTAAGATCAGAATATTCGCTGAATGTCCTTAAAACAAAAACACTTTGAAATTCCTCATGTCGCTTAATGTTTTCGAAGAAAGACATCAATTTTTTATTTTGTTCAGCAGTTGCACGTAGTGCTACAAACGCGAGTAGCAACACAAAAATCCTGTTCATTTTATGTCTCGCGATTGACTAGACTAAACTAGACTATCCACAAACTTGCTATGGCAGTGCCGTACGTTTCCAAAGCACAAACAGTCTAGACACTTTCCTAATCAGATTATAACTAGGCGGACTAATTGGGATTGGGTAACTCATCAAATCATTTTCAATATTTCCAGAACCGCTTATCATAATCTACTGCCCTTTGTGACTCCTGTTAGAACGCGACATATGCTTTGTATTACAAAGGGAAGGCACATTAACAAGTTGTGACTTACGACTTGTGTAAATATTGTGTACAGTAAATGGCGCTTATAATTTATTTATTTATTTAGCTTAGTGCAAGCGCATTAGTGAATAAACATGATATTTACATATATACAAAAATAGATTACTTAAAAAACTAACTTAACAATAATGAAATAAAATTATTTTGAAGGCTTAGGGAGGGGAGTTGTGTAAGATTGTTCTAAGGGCAGAGGAACTAAGGCAAAAATCGAAGGAGTCTTGTGCTGCATTCGCAAAACGAAGCATTCTGCAAATAGGGTTAAAGTGACCGTAGTTGGTGCGATGAGTAGGTATGTGAAAAAAAGGGATCGATCTTAGGTTACGTGAGTTAACATTGATGTTGATGAACTCAAGCAACGCCGGACAGTCTATGGTACCAGTAATAAGCTGGTGGACGAATATAATGTCAGCAACGCGGCGACGTTGAGAAAGGGTATGTAAGTCGATTAGGAGCAATCGATCTTCATAAGGGGGTAAAATGACGGGGTTGGACCAAGGTAGGTTACGCAGCGCAAATCTGAGAAATCTACGTTGTACAGCTTCAATTCTAAGGGACTGGGTGATTTGGTAAGGAGACCATACTTGACAGGCGTATTCTAGGATAGGCCTAACGTATGTTATGAATAATGATTTGGTAACATAGGGATCAGAAAATTCTTTAGACCACCGTTTGATGAAACCTAGGGAAGAGTTTGCTTTCGCAATAATACGATCAATATGTGAGTGGAAATTAAGTTCCTTATCACAAATTACTCCAAGATCACAAATAGAGGAAACAATAGGTATAGGTACATTACTGAAATTATAGATTCGAGGATGAGATGGTAAGCGTTTACGGGAAAATGTAATTGATTGACATTTGCTAACGTTAAGGTCCAGAAAGTTTTTACTACACCAGGTTACAAAAGAATCAAGGTCATGTTGAAGGAGTGAAGAATCTTGGGAAGACGAGATTATTTTAATTATTTTCATGTCGTCAGCATATATAGAGAGGTTTGAAAATGCAATGATATTAGCCACATCATTAATGGCAAGCACAAATAGGAGTGGACCGAGATGGCTGCCTTGGGGGACACCAGAAGATGCATAAATTGGATCAGAGACTGCGTTTCTGAAAGAAACTCTATATGTACGGTTGTCAAGGTATGACTTGACCCAGTCGATAATGAGAGGTGGAAAACCAAAGGCATTGAGTTTGATGGAGATAATTTGATGACTTATCTTATCAAAGGCCTTACTGAAATCAGTAGTAATAACATCTACATCATGACCTTGTTCGAGTGCCTTGAGTGTTAATGAGACAAATTGAGTAAGGTTTGTCGTAGTAGACCTTCCCTTTAAGAAACCATGTTGAAACGGAGAAACTATTGATTTACAGTGGAAGTAAAGGGAGTCATATACTATACTTTCGAAGAGCTTTGGGATGACTGAGAGCTTAGCAATCGGCCGATAGTTTGTGATTTGGTTTTTACAACCCTTTTTAAAAATGGGGAAAATAAAAGATTCTTTCCAAAGAGAAGGGAAAGTTGCCTGAGAAAGGGAGAGTTGAAAAAGTTTGGTTAGGGGGTCATAGAGCGCGTTAGCACATTTTTTAAGAAAAGTTGCTGGGAGACCATCAGGACCAGGTGAGAAGTTATCAGCCAGTAAGTTTAACTTATCACGGACTGTAAGAGAGCTAACATTGAGACAAACTAAAGATGTTTGTGGACAATTCGAAAGAAAACTATGGTATGAAAGGTCAGGTTCATTAGGAGTATTAATGTAGGATTGACTAAAAAAGGAAGCAAAGAGGTTAACAATGACTTTAGCGTCAGAGGAAGACGTGCCAAGGAACTCGAATGTTGAAGGAAGGCCATCAGATTTTCTCTTCACGTTTATAAATTGGTAGAAACGTTTAGGTTCAGTGATAAGACTCATTTGCATTTTATTAAGATATGTTTGATAGAGGGATTGGCATAAAGTCGAAAAATTAGAGGATGCTTGTTGATATTGAAAATAGTTAAAAGGCGTTTGGGATTTTAGGTAGGCTTTCCATAACTTGTTTCTAATGTTTCTAAAACTTCGCAACTCTTTTGTGTACCACGGGGGAGATGAAACACATGTTTTTTGGACCATATAGGGAACACATTGAACAAGACAAGCAAAAATGGATGTGTAAAAAAAGGAAAGGGCTATATCGATGGGAGTAGTGATGTTAATGAAATGGGTAAAGTTAATACTGTTAAGAAGGTTATTAAGCTTAATGAAATCCGCCTTTCGAAAATTGAAGCTGGAGAAGTTCTCATACTCAAAATTTGGAATGCTAACGTCAAGGGAGTAGATAAACGATAGAGGAGGATGAAAGTGATCTAGGGTGGAGAGAAGATGGATACTTTTAGTTACAACGGAGTTAGATGGGTCTGAGGAGAAAGCGATGTCGAGTTGTCGGCCTAAATTATTGCAAACATCACTTACTTGGAATAATGCCAACTCCAGAAGTCTATCAGTGAAGAGAAATTCTTTTTCAGATGAGGGATTAGAGGGAATAAAGTGTGAATTATCTTCAGAAGGTATCCATTTCAAATAGGGTAAGTTGAAATCGCCCAGGATGATAAAGTCATCGTTTGATGAGGCCTCTTCAATCAAAGAGCTAAGGGAATCCACAAATTGTTGATAGACGGGACTAGGTTGCAAGGGACGAATGTAACAGCAAAGAAGATAAAGAAAATGCTTAGAGATAGACAATTTAATGCAAACGAACTCGAACAAGGGTGACTTAGAAGTTTGGACTAAAGAAGCGGTGAAACGATTGTGAACAGCTAAAAGAACACCACGCCCATTAGCAGCACAATCACTAACTTGACCATCAGCACGAAAGACGGAAAAATCCGATGTAAATAATTCATTATCCAGAAAATCAGAGCAGAGATTTGTTTCAGTTAGGGCAAAGATGTCATAAGGAAGCATTTGGGATTTGAGATACACGCTTGAAGTTTTGGTACGTAGGCCTCTAACGTTCTGGTAGTAGATAGAAAGGATAGAAGTAGGTGAAAATGGTGAGATGTTAGAGTTAAAGATAAGGTTTGTTATTATGACGAGTAGATTGAAGACATTTTGTATGTAAGTGCGAGGCGTAAGTAGCGAGGTCCTTAGTTACCGTGGATGGAGAGATATTCAAGGTTTCATGAAAACGATGGTATATTTTGCTGAGGGCGATAGGATCAGTTGGAAGACCTTCTTTTTGAATGGAAACAAGGACATTCATTTTGGTCTTTCCATTGATACACAGACTGTCAGACTTATTACAGAGAAATGAGAGGTAGAGACGCACATTTTCGTATAATTTATTGTCGCGTAATCTAGACATCACATAACGACCATTAAACTCATCACTAGTAGTCTTAGAGGTGGCAAATTTGGAAGTTATTTTAGCAACTGGTGAGAACATTGGGTCTAGGGCTGGGGGAGAAGTAGAAGATTGGGGTTTGGGGTTAATAGTGTGGGAATGGATAAAATTTGGATAAGGCCTGCTAGAATCAGTATTAAAGGAGAGTCGCTTTCGTTGAGGTGTTATAAATTTGTGAGGGATGTTAAAGGTAGATGGATTTTGTGTAGGGTTAAGGCTGCTATCGGAAGGGAAGGTTTTAAGTTTAGTTACAATTTTCTTTTTATTATTGGATATATTCATAACATTTGGGCGTTCTTTGTTATTTTTAGTATGTATATGAGCACGTTTGATTATTACATTGGGGCGTACATGATTAATTTTAATGTTTTTATGTGCCCATTTAGAAATTTGTATACTATCATGTAAATATAAGGGTTTATCTTTAATTGAACTAAATAACCATTGGTATTTACAAGGGATATAAAGTTTATAACTTGATGAGTTTATCTGACTACAATTTGTTATGGTTATTTTATATTTACGCATAAAAAGATTTGAAATCCAGGAGCTGTCTACGTTTATAGGTAAGTTATTTAATAAATATGGGTCAAACTCATTGATCTTTTTAAGTTTTTTTAGCCTTCTATTCCAGTCGCTTAAAGTCCAAGTGCTGTTGAAACGTACAATTGTAGGCACAGTCGAAACAGGGCGATCGGTCTGAGTAGAAGAAGTTGTTTTGGAGGTATCTTCGGTTTCGGGATGAGCGCGTAGAAAAGAGATAGGTGGGCTGTGAGATGATTCATTAATTTCCGCAAGTATTGAGGTATTATAGTTGACCTCTATAGGTTTAATGTTCATTGGAATCTCATCAATCTTACTAGAATTTAATTTTAATTCTCCGATTATATCGTTAAACGAAACGCGTGTTAAAGTAAGTTCGCTATTGATGTCGTTCATTTTTGAAAGTAGGTCGAGAAGGATGGAATTAAATTGACAGGTGGTAGAAGAAACGGAATTAGACGAAGATTGATAGGAAGCTTCGAGATCAGACCGGATCGTATTAATATTTTTGTGTATTGTATCAAGCGGGTACAAGTCCAAAACTGATATGAGTGTAGAACGAAACTTATCAATTATGTCATTCATATTGTTTAAGCCGCAATGAGAATGGTCATCACGTGAATCTAGAGCCTTCAAAATAGTTGATAATTGTTTTTCAAGCTTTGAATGGTTTAAATTGAAACGCTTTGCAAAGGTGTCGATATAACTTTCAAGGGCTTCAATGGTCTTAGAGAAATCATCAAATTGTTTAAATTGTCCGAGTATGTTCTTATGGAAGCGATTATTATCGGTTACGATGGAGTTTGTTGAGTCACTAACACATTTAATGGCAAGAAGAACATGGGAGAGAGAGATATTTTTACATTCCTCACAAAGAAAGACGAAGTGGCTTGAATATTCCTTGAGATGTAAACACGATTTTTTACTAAGACCGAGGCAAAGTGGATGATACGATTTACCGCAGAGACCATGACACAATATTAGTTGGGTGTATTTGCTATCGAGAATGCAATGGCTTGAGTCACAAGGATTAAGTTCCATTTTAATTTTGTTTAATTTTATTTTTTTTTAGTTTTGTTTTATTTTTTAACGATTAGAATTCGAAAGTTTTTGTTTTATTTTATTCAGGAAAAATGTTCACCCTTAGTGTACCGAATAATGTAATTATTACCGGACGGTTAAGATATATGCTAATTATTAACCGATAATTGGTTGCGGGTTAATTTATTGGCTAATTAAAGACGCAAACCTCGATGATAAATAAATTAGTCCAAAAGATTAAAGTTGACGTGATGAGTTTGTAGATGGCGTGAGTATTTTGAATTATGTAAATAAAGACAGAATCCAAAGAAAACCAAATTAATGCGTAGAACCAAGAAAGTGGAACTTGCTTGGCAGAACTATACCAAAAATGACTCACCCGTAAGGCAAGAATGTTGACGTGGAGATTTTTGGTGATGATGCTCCGTGAGGTAAGACGCAAAGCAATTGTTTAATTTCCGTAAGTATATGTTTAGAGATGAGGTTGGCGTTGGATGTGTGTTTGTTGCAATTCCGAGATCAGTATAGATAAGAATTTATTGGTCGACCAGTTCGAGGCGCAAGATCATGAAATAAAGATTAATGACGGTAGCCAAAACTTAATTTATGATATACACACAACCAAAACATTGTCATAGTAACCTTTTTACTTACATTATAGAAATTTAGCATACAAACACGGCTCTTAGTGATACATTCTGCCACTAAGGGAGAAAGGTAAGTTTTAATGTGTAAAAATTGGCCTATAATAATTTTTTTCTTTGTTTCCATATACAAAACTTAATTTTTTTTTTAACTGTATGCAGTTTATGAGATACAAATTTACCAAACAGTTTCTGAAATCGTCTCGAAAAAATGTCCAAAACACCCCTTTTGCGACATCAAAAACGGCAACACCCAGGAAAAAAAATACGCTCGCGCCGACTACAGATTCTTTTACTGGATTATCTGTACTATGTAGTCAATAAAAAAATCTCTTTTTAATAGAAAAATAAACTAAACTTGAACGAAGGAATACGGAAAAAAATATTGAAAATGGATTTTTGGGAGACACTCTTACAAAATATTTAAATTTCAGTCAAAATATTTCGATATTTTTTCTGTTAAAAGGAGTTGGAATCGAACAAACAAAGATTCCTTGAAGCTTGTAAATTGTATGTCGAAGACTTGTATTGAATTTGATTATGATCGGTTAAATTGTTCTCGAGAAATTGTGTTCACTGGTCTTTTTAACACAGCTTCGATAAAAGCTGTATATCCAAAACTAATACTCGGATCAACTTGAACAATATTTATAAATATTCTTGAGATCATAAAAGCTAAGAATGTGCTCTCTTGGAACAATCAAAACCGTGTTTACAAAAGGTCAAGAGAAGGAATTATCTGATCATATAATTTTGCTCGAAAGTCGATTGTTTCCCATAACTATTAAGGATTTGCGTGAACTTGCATTCCAACTAGCAGAGAGAAATAATATCAAAAATAATTTCGACAAGGAAACTGGGATGGTTGGATATAAGTGGGTGTAAAATTTTATGAAAAGAAATCCTAGCATTAGCCTTCGTAAGCCGGAATGCACGTCTGGAGCCAGAGCCATGGTTTTCAATCGGTTATTTGTGGCTAAGTTTTTTGAGCTTTTGACAGAGCTAATAATGTATAAGTATCATTTCACACCTGATCATATTTATAACGTCGACAAAACGGGCATATCAACGGTTTCAAGAAAATACCAAAAATATTATGGCTAAGAAAGGAAAACCTCAGGTAAGTTGCAATTGCTTTCCTCAGACTTAAGACTTGAACTAAAACTTCAATCATTAGGTAAGGTTGGTACCCTAACCTCTGCAGAACGTGGCAAAACAATATTAATTGAAATCTGCATGAGTGCTTCTGAACAGTTTATACCACCATTGTCTATTTTTCCTCGAGTCTGAGCGCTTATAGGCATGTAAATATTCTTGAGAGAGCTCCGCCATTTTCAGTTGCTGTCTATCATCCAAGTGGTTGGATGCAGACAGATTTGTTTTTAACTTCGTTCGACCATTTCTTAAAGCTTTCGAATCCAACAGAGGATAACCCAATTTTATTATTACTAGACGGAGCATCCCACGTTCAATTGAACCGCCTGCAACGACAATAACTTCCACTCAAGAAAAATATGTTAACACTGACTTCGTCGATGCCTTACCTGCTCTAGACAACACTCCATCAACATCAGCATCAACAGCTACAGCCTTTATTTTATCTTCTCCAAAGGAGATTGTTAAGGTACCTTTTGGGAAGAGAGTTTCTTCGCAGAGAGAGTCAAGAAGGGGAAAAACGGCAATATTGACAAGTTCATTATATAAATCTGAGTTGGAAGCTTTTATTGCTGCTACCAAAGATAAAAAAGAAAGTCACCATAAAAAACCGACAAAAAGCGTATGGCAAAAAGGACTGTTGCGCAAGGTGAGGCTGAGGTCTGAGGATACTAGTGTTTTGCAGATTGCAGATGCATCTTCTGTTTGGAACTTTATTCCAAATCAAACCCAACTGATGGCTGGATAAAATGCAGCATTTGCTCTGGGAGGGCTCACGAAGCATGTGCTGGAGTTGGAAAAGATGAAGATGTCACATTTATGTGCGACTTTTGCAAACAGTAGTTTACATTTTAATGGTAAAAACGGTCTTTCTCCCAACAAAATTTGGTAGGGCGATCTTGCCCCCATATGGGGCAAGACCGTTTTTTGGATGATATTTTTTAAAGCTTATTATCTTTTTTTGAATAATTAGTTTGGTTTAGTTTAGTTTAGTTTTATTGACTCATGAAAATAATACATAAATTATACAAACATTTTGGTAAATTATTTCTGAAAGTCTTTTGGTTTGGCCGAAGCCGTCTACCAGACTGACATATTTTGTAATTAAATTTTGATTATATTTTAACATATTGTGTACATTTTTTGCCTATGTTTAAAAAAGTTCATTTTCAATGCAGTTTCTATATTTTAACGCTATTTCAGTGAAATTAAAAAGTAGGTACTTTCCAGCCACGTGATCCATTTAAAATTTTAAGTGTTTCCTCTAAATCCAATGACTGAACTCCAAAATATTGAACTCAAAATTCTTTTAAAACGGGACAGGCAGCTATAAAATGAAATACATCTTCTCTTTCATTACGGTTGGTTACATAAAGTACATAAAATTGGTAACGCAAGACGGTGTGGTATATAATTGAGGTTTAATAGCTCTCCTCTTATTCGGAAGATTGTGCTTATTAATTCCGTTGAGTGCTATTCTAAAAAATAAGTTCCTTCATTTAAGAAGTGATTCAACTTGCTGTAGTATAATCTGTACTGTGAATTCTGCGCCTCTTCCATGAACTTTTGGTACATTCTATTTCCCGTTTTCTCCAGCAATTCATCAACTTTTGGCTTAAGGGATTCCACTTGCTCTTCAGCAGCAATTTTCAGGTTTACTCCACATTCCGACGCCAGCTTCTTCCACTCCTGAACACATCCTCCTTCAGACGACAATAAGTGCATAAGTACTATTTTTGGTATTCTCTGCTCATGCATTGCTAAAACTCGCATTATGTATTTGAAGTGAAGGTTTAGAGTAACCAAAAACATAGGGGAAACACCAGTCTCTAAATGCAACATGTAGTTTGGAGAACTAGTAGGTATTCTAAAAAAACCTCCTAATAAAATAGCGAAGAAACTTCTCTACTGTTTCGTATGGTCGACATCCCCAAGCTTGGGCTCCATAAAGAAGAATGGCAGTTGCAGTTGAACGAAATAGGGTTTGCTTTGATGTATGCGAAATACTCTTTTTATGGATACAACTGCCCCAAACAGAACTCATAGCTCGTTTTGCTTCTGCCAGTTTTAATTGAAGGTGTTTTTATCATGTTAGAGTTCGATAAAATCAATACTCCCAAATATTTGTACTCCTTTACAATTTCTATTTCCTCATCTTGAAACACCCACTTTTCGATCCTCGAAAATCTGCCTCCACCACCTCTGAACATCATCATTTTAGATTTTTCCAGGTTGACAGTTAGGTTCCAACTCTTACAGTACCTTTCCAATCTGTTGATCATAAGCTGCATGCCATCAACTGTCTCGGCGAGAAAAACTATGTCATCTGCATAAAGTAAGCCTTTGAATAATTAATTTTTAGTATCAAAGTTCCTAGACGAATTGTGAGACTATGTGAATAAAGACTTTATGTTAATTAATAGATGTTTTATAATGGTTTTTGGGGCAGTCAACCACTAAATGTGCGGTCTTGCCCCCACTTCCCCTACATCATATTCAAAACAAAACTTGTCCTTAATATACTAAGATCGTTTTCTCAGTTATTACCACTTACTTCCACCCGAAAAGTTGTAGAGCACGTGAGACGCCTCCGAAACTTCAAAGCAAAAAGGGAAGTCATAATATTCAATATGTAGGTACACCGAAGGCCAAGTTCATAACCCTCATAACATTAACAACATCCCGTTTTTTATCTCAACCTCCAACTGACGCAACCAGAGCACAAAAATATCCGATATTGTAAAAAGCTACTCGCCATTGTGAACCAAAACAACATGAAAAGTATTCATTATCATTATACCACGAAGAGCTCCGCAGCTGTTTTAAATATTACCTGCTCAGCAAAAGCTGTTAAATCGTTGAAAAAATCGTTAAATTGTTTCATTTAATTTTAATGGAGCCTATAATTTTTATGATAAATCTCAGTTTCTATGAGAAGTAAGCTCGTAACCTCGAGAAGACTTGAAAAATTAAACAATCTCATGCATTTTTGATAAGTTATCGATTGAAATTACTTCGTTTTTTGACAAACTAAGACAGACTAAGAATTTATTTCACAGAGATTTATAAAAAGAAATTACTTCAACAATTCGCCGCAAAAAAAAATTCCTTTACCAAAGCGCTCTGCCTTCCGTGAGCAAACATCATCATCCAGGACCGACACAAGTAAACATACCTCAGCCTCATTAATCGTTTACTGTGGTTGTTTTTCACCATTTCCCCATCTCATTGCCACCACGTATAGCTATTACACACATCAGCACATTTCAGAAAACAAATTAATAACCATTTCCGAGTAATCTTTAAAAAAAAATCACCCACAGTAAATAAAGCAGTTTTCTGGTAGACAGGCAAGCAATTTAAGTGCGACACATAAATAAACCAAAAATATTGAATTGATTAATTAATTCCTCTGGGTATCATGTACACGAAACATTAGATTATTGCAAATGGCATAGCAAGATGAATGTAGATGTTATTCTCTTACCCGCCATTTAACATAGACATGCCGTGGAGCATATTAATTAGAATGCCGACGAAGACGACGACGGCGACGTGTTTTAAGCCCAAAGTTTTGCGCCTCAAGAATCTCCTGGTAAATAACAAATCAAAATATATATACACACACACACACACAGCCCACACATAGACACGCCAGCACGTACAGGCTCCCGCGGATACTTCTCACGAAAAATGCTGCTGCGTGCCTCCTGCGAAATCGTGATGAAAGCGATAATCCTTAAATAAATGAGAATACTGAACAACGCGGCAAGAAAGAAAGCTGTATAAATGAATAAAAAGCTGCAGCAAATCCTTAGCCATTTTAGTGGCTTTATTTTCACTTTATCACCTTGAGAAGGATTGTCCTTCGTCCTTCGTCCATGTCCACCCGCAATCCACCCATTGAGACATTCTCTACAACATTCACCATCATTAGATGACATAAGTTCTTTGTAAATCGTTTGACCATTAGGGCGCTGGCTAATTAAGTGGAACAACTTAACCCTTTAAGGCCGAACTATCAAATTAAATGTCCAAAATACATGCATGATCTTAGTAGTTATATATTGAGCATCCTTTTGGGATGGATAATGCCTTTTAATCTGTTTAAGTTGCCCCAAAGGCAGTTACACATACATATACAGATATACACATTTGTGAGGTGGGGGATAAAGGTGAGTGATTACATGGTTGTATCAGAATAATGATGATGTCAGGAGGACTTTCTGTTTGAGTGAGGAGTAAAGTGTTTTTACCTCGAGAGCAAGAACTACTGTCAATGAATACTGGACACAGAAAGCAATTTGTTTGGAAAGCCTCAACTCCACAGAGTATAGTGTGATGCATTGTTATAATTCATAATAGAAAGAACAACCCTTTTGTGAAGGACCTTACTTCGTAAAAAGTCAAAAAGTTCAAGGAATAGGTATGAACGCAAATGCTAGACAACGTCAATCAATTAGTGCAACGCTTTAATTTTGTCGGAAAATAGGCTCGATGTGCGAATTTTTAAGTAAAAAGCCGCCGTCGGCATTTTGAGAAGTAACGAAGTTTTGAATAATTATCTTCACACCTCCCCTTCTGTGGACGTTGTTACGAAATTACAAATGTACATGTACACCCAACCACCAGCCAATACAGATACCAATGTTGTCACATTAATAAACCAAGTTAAAACAATTTCGTTACCACCGAGCTAACCAGCTACCGCAACCTTTTGTAGATCAAAGATGACTGACTCAATTATCATTCCCCTTTAAACCACACAGTAGCTGGCCACTCTCTCTCTTTACGCAGAGAGGGTAGTTTGTTTTTCGTTGGTTGATCGCGACTGAGAAAAAGGATCATTTTTGTTCCCCGTGCAATGTCGCTCAACATTCGGCCATCCTTCGTTATTCATCGACCCGATGAAAACTGGATGTTTACTTTCTCATGCACCTTACGTGAAATTTCTGACCACAAAGATAGACCACAAAGAGACCACACAGTAAGACCACCAAGTGAGACCACAAAGTTCCGACCACAAAGTTCCGACCACAAAGATAGACCACACAGATAAACCAGTTCCATAGTCAAACCACAAAGTTAGACCACAAAGCGAGTTCACAAAGCTCCGACCACAAAGGTAGACCACAAAGTCGACCACACAGTTAGACCACAAAGTGAGATCACAAAGTTCCGACCACAAAGATAGACCACACAGATAAACCAGCTTCATAGTCATGTATGTGATTACTTACCGCGCTATTTTCAATGTCAATTGTTAAGCCAAGCACCCGATCTAAATATAACGCCTTAGAATTTTTTGTGAACAATTCTTGTTAGAAAACTTTGTCTTTATTCTATAAAACAAAAAAATAATAAGTAAATATTCTTGGAAACAAAGAAAATTAGAATGATGAAAAAGAATACTTCAGTAAAAAAATTAATTAATTATTCATGGAAACAAAACATCGAAATAATAAGAGTAAAAAAATATTTAAATCCTTTTCTTGGATTTCTTGACAATTACACATTTTCTTCATCAGATACTATGTCTTCGAAAACAAGATCCACAAAATTACCCCACGGTTTCATCTTATCGGCAGCATACACAGAATGAAAAGGCTTTTGACTAACTTGGCTCTCATCTGTATCCACAATCACGTACCTGTCGTTTGGTAATACTTCTGCTACCTTGTATGGACCCCGATATCGTGGCAATAGCTTCCTCGACATCCCGGTAGCAGGGTGTTCTGCTTTAAGGAGAACCATGTCCCCTCGCTCGTATCTCGTAGGTCTCCTGTGTTTCTTGTTAAACTCCGTGGACAATTGTTTTTGGTGCTGCTTCATTCGCTGTTCAACTACTTCCCTCAGTTCCGACATGTCTAATTCCGATTGTTGATGGCTGATGTCTGCCTGTAGAGCGAGGCAAAGTTTATTGTGTACATTATTTGCCGGTTCATACGCAAACAGCAATTCATGAGCGGTTTTTCCAGTGATCTCATGGCGAATATTATTTAGACCCCACTGAATAGCCGGTACGCACTCGTCCCAATCCTTCCCATCCTTGTTCTGTGTCATGCATGCTACTGCCGAATTGAATGTACGAACATATCTTTCTATCTGACCGTTTGCCCTTGGTGTTCTTACTGCTGTCTTGATATGCACAATGCTGTTTTCATCGATGTATTTTGGGAAAAGATTAGATGTGAACGCGGTACCTCGATCGCTCACGATTCGAAGAGGAAGACCGAATATTTGTGATACCTCATCTAGGGTCCTAGTTACTCCCTTGGTGTCGGCTGCCCGTAAAGGCCTCAGTATAACGTACTTAGTGAATGCATCTATGATTCCCAGAACATATGAATTTTGGCGCCGGCTTTTTGGAAACGGACCTACGTGATCTATGTGGATGGTGTGGAATGGCACAGCCACTTTTTCAATGGGATGCAAACTGAATCGGCTTTCATCTTGTCCTCGCTTGTTGTACAGGCAATCGACACAACTATCGATATATTTTTTACAAATAGTTCGCATTTTCGAGAACCAGTACGTGCGCTTAATTAGGGAAACGGTGTTGTCCAGTGCCAGGTGTCCCACATCGTCGTGCAGAGACTTGATGACTCTCCACCGAGCTGGTCTAGGTACCACAAATTTTGGCCCTTCGGGTGTTTTCTTGAACAGTCGTCCTTTCTTTAGTTCGAATTCTTGATTCAGGTTCCACATATGATTCTTTTCTCCAGTCCCATCGTTTAAGGCATCTATTATTTTGACTAATTCAGGGTCTTGTTTTTGTAGCGTTGCAACCCAATCGTTTTCCGGCATGCCAATGGCCATCACTTGTTTATGTCCTACGATGTTGGCATCTACTGCTTCCTCTACTGGAGATCGGCTCAGCGCATCTACATGTTCCATCAATTTCCCTTCCCGGAATTGTAAGTCAAAATCATATTCTTGAATGCGAAGCCACCAGCGTGCAATTTTTGGAACTAGGTCTTTCTTAGCTTGCGTAAGTTTCAGCGAGTTACAATCAGTGAATATTGTGAACTTTTTGTTCAAAAGATAATATTTAAACCGTTCGAGGCTTTCAATTACCGCCAGAGCTTCCAATTCATAACTATGGGCAGCTGCCTCTGCTTTGTTTGTCGCCCTACTGAAGTATGCTACTGCCTGTTTCCCATCTCTTTCATTTACTTGAATCAAAATCCCTGCGAGTCCATCCTTAGAAGCATCCGTGTGGAGTTCGTGCTTAGCTTTAGCGTTGTATAGTGTTAACACAGGCTCCGAACACAGTTTCTGCTTGAGTTTGTCAAAAGCTTCTTGTTGTTCTCCCTTCCAGATAAACGCAACGTCCTTCCCAGTCAAATAGTGAAGCGGCCTTGCTATGATTGCATATCCTAAGATAAACTTTCGGAAAAATCCACTCAATCCCAAAAACCGTCTGACTTCAGTTACATTAGTAGGAGTAGAAAATCCCTGAATTGCCGCCACGTTCTTATTTCCCGGTGTTATCCCATTGGAACTTAACTCGTGACCCAAGTAAGATACGGTTCCTCGGAAAAACTCACATTTTTTTTAGGTTTAATGTAAGCCCACTTCGTTGTAGCTCATTCAAAAATTTATCCAGGATACTTAAACCATCCTCGACGGAAACTGCAGCCAAAAGAATATCATCAACATATACTTTTATTTTCTTATTGTCTATGGGGAAAGTTATCTTAGCCATCATGGACATGAATACCGCTGGTGCGTCTGAGAGTCCAAAGGGCATTCGCTTGAACTGATAGTGTCCAAATGGCGTTACAAACGCTGTCAAATGTCTTGATTGTTCAGCTATCGGAACTTGATAGTACCCGCTCATGAGATCCAACACGCTAAAAACTTTGCTTTCATGTAGAGTCTGTAGCTGCTCCTCAATGTTTGGTGTTGGAAAGAACTTGCGTTTTGTTATAGCGTTTAATTTCCTGTAGTCCACGCACATTCGTAAGGTCCCATCCTTTTTTTTCACTAACAGTACAGGGCTTGCATATTCAGAGCTTGAATCCTCAATTATGTCATGGGCTTTCAAATCCTTAATGATTTCCTGGAGCTCCTCTTCTTGTCCAAATGGCACTCTATAAGGCTTGTATCGCACAACTTCATCAGACTTGAGTTCAATGGTCATTTCACACGTTTTTGAAAATCCAAGTTCAGACATATCCAATGCGACTCCGTCTCTGTATTTGTTCAGTAACTCAACTAGTTTTCTTACTTCCCCCCGACATGCAACTTCACCGATATTTAAATCCCCCTCAGTGATTTTTCGCTTTATTCTCATCACTTGTTTGATCTCGTTTCTTGCTGCCGAGCTTGGATGACTAATCTCTGGTTCCTCTGTCATCTTTGTTATCTCCAGTGTTCCCTGTTTCTTCGTAACAACCACCCCAGGTTGGTCAAAGAATGTCCGGCCAATAATTATTGAGGTATCTTGGGCGTCATCATCTACAATAATTATACTTGTTTTCTGCACTACCGTCCCTACCTTGATCTCCCTTATCATTTCCCCTGTTGCTCTGCATTTTCCACCTCCAAACCCCTGCAAAACCATATCAGTATCCCTATGAGACCAGTTGTGACGCTTTGCAACACTTGTCTTCATTGTGGTGCAGTCACTCCCAAGATCTATGAACCCATCCAACTGATAACCCTCTACGGACACCTGTTGATAACACTCATTTGCAGTCGATCTATCGGTTATTTGCTTCATTGCACCTTTCTTTGCACCGTTTAAGACTCTTGCGTTTGGGCATTGAAATGATAAGTGGCCCGGTTGTCGACATTGATAACATACTCTGACCGCTGGCACTCGATTCGATTCCCAAGAAGACACTGTTCCCGTATTCTCGATCTTCCGATTGACCCTACGCTCTTCGGAATATGGGTTGGTTCGTAGATTCCCTCGTTCAACACTGTCTCCTGGATGTTTTTGTCTCGAAACATGCTGTTGGCTTGGCTGGAAATCTCTACGCGTTTTTCTGTACTGTTCAGCATTTTCTTGAGTTTTAATCTCGTATAGGAGATCATTAAGAGTTTTTGGCTGCCTGGCGTCGAGAACGGCAATGAGAGAGCTATCCCTTAACCCAGATATAACGTACTGAATTGTCTCTGGTTCGCTTATGCCGGCTCTCTGAGCCATCGACGTCATATCGTAAAAATACTCTTCTACCGTTTCCGAGTACTCCCGTTCTCGCTTAATTATTTCTATCAACAGCTTGTGGTTATCCGATGAGATCGGGAAACCCTTAATGAACTCCCATTTGAACACCTCCCAAGAAGTGATAGCGACCCGTTGGCTCTCATGCCATCTCTTTGCTGATCCTTTCAATAACGCAGATGCATAAAATAGGCATTCTAGGTCCGCCCACCCATAAATACCTTTCGACCTATCGATGCTTTCCAGCCATTGTTTTGGTGTCATAGATGATTCTCTGGGATCATATTCAGAGTCTCCTCACCTCTACCACATCTTCATTATTGCCCCGCAATCGAGCATTCTCTTTTCTTAATCGCTTGACCTCCTCTAAGAGATCCGCCAAATTGGACTCTTCTGTCGCAATTTTCCTTTTCCGCCCTGGTTGACGGCTCATAATCGCTAGGTAACTATAACAATAAGTAGATATGTAAAAGTAACTTACCCCGCTACTACTCAGGGGAAAAAAAACAGCCTCAACTGAAATGACTCTGTGAAGATAACCGTTTGTTGTTGCTGCACAGTCTCTTTTTTCTTTATAAATCCAGTTTTTCGGTCACAGCACACTAATATCTGCGATATTTTCACGATAGATACTACACCCAGCAGACACAACCACAACTAAGCGACTCTATGATGTTGTTTGTTCTCACTGACACTTTAAAAAAAAGGGTTGTTTGGGTTTTTTTTTCGCGACGCGACCGACGGACGCCACTACGAACGATTGCAAATAATTAGTTTTTACTTGGGATACCCGTCTATTAAACTACACCAAAATTGCTTTTCTTTCCAATTGTTTTTCATTCATATAAAAAAAAAGTACTTGGACGTAAGCCACTATCCCACTTCTGAAATAATAAACCGAGTTAAAACAATTTCGTTACCACCGAGCTAACCAGCTACCGCAACCTTTTGTAGATCAAAGATGACTGACTCAATTATCATTCCCCTTTAAACCACACAGTAGCTGGCCACTCTCTCTCTTTACGCAGAGAGGGTAGTTTGTTTTTCGTTGGTTGATCGCGACTGAGAAAAAGGATCATTTTTGTTCCCCGTGCAATGTCGCTCAACAACATGATATTTTTCACTCATGCCATAGAACTCACACGCACTAGGTGTAGATAATTTTATAAGGCATCCTGAATAATACGAGAACGGCGTTAAAAACCGGAACACAAAAACGACCATCATTAATGCCGGAAACCGCCAATCTTTCGAAGGAATTAAAAAATTCCTTAATTCCTTCACACCGAGGGGGGATAGAAAGAACCTGCTTCTCCTGAAAGGCAACCACCACTCATACGCAGCCGTTGAAGTTGAGGATGAGCTTAGGATAGAGGGTCGTCCAATCATCAAAGTCACCGAATTTAAAGCCAAGAGGGCAAAAGGAAAGTCCTACAACAACTTCGTCGTGAAACTCGACAAGACCTGCCAACTCAACCAGAAAGACCATTGGGAAAGACTCAAGTCCAACGATATCGTACAATGCATGAATTGTCAACGATTTTCACATGTTGCCACCAACTGTGGGCACCAGTAAGTGTGCGTGAAATGCAAGGAGGTGCATGAGCCAGGTCAGTGCAAGCGGACTACAAACACAGGGCTGGATGTGTGGTGTGCAAACTGCCCAGTAAGTGTGCGTGAAATGCAAGGAGGTGCATGAGCCAGGTCAGTGCAAGCGGACTACAAACACAGGGCTGGATGTGTGGTGTGCAAACTGCCAAAAGAATAGACATCCGGCAAGTCTCAAGGCAAGAAACAAGGATATCGCCGAGAAGAAGGCCCAGCAAACTTTCGCCGCCAATTCGGTCGCAATGGCAACCTGCCCAACCGTGAGCTACGCCTCAATGTTTACAAGCGGACCTTTACCCAAGCCAGCCACATCATCGAAGCAACAAACAACTGCAGTCGAAATTTCCGAGACAACACCAGCCAGGCCCTCCAGACCAATACCAGCCTCACCTATCAACCTCAACAACGAGGCACAATGATGCAAAAAGCCAAGACGGCAATACCTACCAGTTACGGTAATATGAGTGAGGGAGAGAAGTCCGTGGCCTTAGCCACCTTCGTATTCCAAATATGCATGTAAAAAGGCTCCTCATCATGACGTACAACGTAAATTCGCTGTACAGCCTGGAAAAGAGGACGTCATTTAATCTTTTTCTAAAAATACATAACCCCGAGACATTGCTCTCATTTCAGAAACCAACGTAACCAAACGGATCAATATTAATATGAATAAATATTCTACTTTCAGGAAGGACAAATCAAACACAACTAGAGGTACTGCCATTTTTATCCGGGAGAGAGTCTCAACTGGAGCCACCGAGCACACCATCCAAGGGCTGAAGACGATTGAGGCCACGGCTAACACCGTTCAACTTGGACGCGACTAAACATTTGGAGTAGTGAGCATCTACGCGAAGTGCTCTTCCAAAGTCACTGATATCAAAGACCATCTTCAAAAACTCAACAGCTTCATCAGTGGAAGGACATACGGGTGATAGGCGGTGACTTCAACCCTCGACATACCCTATGGATGGACACCACATGAAGTATTGAAGGAATGGCCATTACCAATTGGTTGGACAATAACAGCGAGAATCACAATCTCGTTGTTATATCTCAACCAAAGCCGACATTTCCTAGGACACCTTCAACTCTGGACTTCTTCCTAGCAACATCTAACCTAGTACCTAGTGCATGTACTGCCAGAGCTAAGAAACTTTGTTTGCACGGCAGTACTCAGTGACTCCAACCACGAAGCGGTACAAATATCTATTAACCTTAATGAACCTTTTATCATTTCAGCACCACCACCAGAGTACTTCATCAACTACTCGAAGTTGGACGTTGAGAAGCTTCAAAAATGTGTCGAGGACGGCATAACCCTCCCACCAACCAACAGAAACCTGTAAAACACGGAAATCGATGCTGCAATCGATGACCTGAAAACAGCCGTCAGAAATACCTAAGATAGCCAAAAGAAGCCGAAAACATCCAAGGATAGATACCAGCACCTAACAGCCTACATTCAAAACCTATACCACCATCGACAACGACTGAAGAAAAGACTTTAGAGGATTTGGCAACGCGAACTCAACAAAAGAAGCTCCGATTACCAGTCTTGGCTGAGCGAGATTAACTGCACCAACACAATGTTCAGGAATGCAGTTTAATACCACAACAACGTGCAATTCCCAAAGAGACTGCAAAACACCAAACCTGGTCCGGATGCCTTCAAAAACATCAACAGGATCGTTGGCAAAAGGCCAGATATGCCAGAGAAGATCATAGATCACCACCAACAGAAGAGAAGTATCATCATCCGAGGAAAAAGCAGAAGGATTTGCCTATTTACTTGAAGAAAATTTTGTATCAACCCCACCTCCTGACCCTGCATTCCTAAATGATGTGGACTCAACCATCCAGCGGATTGAAGGAAGCACAATCGAAGAAACCGTTTTCAATGACGAAAACCTTTCATTTGATCCCAGTGAAGGCACCATTTTCACAAACTCAGAAGACATTCTAAATTTGATCCTAAGTGGGCGCCCTAAAAAATCAGCTGGGCCGTATAGAATTTCAAAATTCGTTTTAAAGATGCTTGCTCAGACAGTGATGACTGATGATCCTTCTGGCCATTGTGATGAACAACTGCCTTAACAACTGCCACTTTCCCGAGCGATGGAAGAAGGCAGAGATTGTGGCCATTCCCAAAAAGGGAAACCGAAACATTGTGTCTGGTTACAGGCCTATATCACAACTCAGCAACGTCAGCAAAATTCTGGAAGATCTGATTCTCCGAAGGTTCAAGGCATTCTGCAACGACAACAGCATCATCCCGAATATACAGCTAAGATTCCGGGAGAAACATTCCACTATTTATCCGCTCCTGAAGCTCCCAGGGGACGTTATAAAGAAACTCAACAACCACCAAACAACAGTTGGATGTTTCTTTTCAGCACCACCACCAGAGTACTTCATCAACTACTCGAAGTTGGACGTTGAGAAGCTTCAAAAATGTGTCGAGGACGGCATAACCCTCCCACCAACCAACAGAAACCAGTAAAACACGGAAATCGATGCTGCAATCGATGACCTGAAAACAGCCGTCAGAAATACCTAAGATAGCCAAAAGAAGCCGAAAACATCCAAGGATAGATACCAGCATCCAGCACCTAACAGCCTACATTCAAAACCTATACCACCATCGACAACGACTGAAGAAAAGACTTTAGAGGATTCGGCAACGCGAACTCAACAAAAGCAACTCCGATTACCAGTCTTGGCTGAGCGAGCTTAACTGCACCAACACAATGTTCAGGAATGCAGTTTAGTACCACAACAACGTGCAATTCCCAAAGAGACTGCAAAACACCAAACCTGGTCCGGATGCCTTCAAAAACATCAACAGGATCGTTGGCAAAAGGCCAGATATGCCAGAGAAGATCATAGATCACCACCAACAGAGGAGAAGTATCATCATCCGAGGAAAAAGCAGAAGGATTTGCCGATTTACTTGAAGAAAATTTTGTATCAACCCCACCTCCTGACCCTGCATTCCTAAATGATGTGTACTCAACCATCCAGCGGATTGAAGGAAGCACAATCGAAGAAACCGTTTTCAATGACGAAAACCTTTCATTTGATCCCAGTGAAACTCAGAAGACATTCTAAATTTGATTCTAAGTGGGCGCCCTAAAAAATCAGCTGGGCCGTATAGAATTTCAAAATTCGTTTTAAAGATGCTTGCTCAGACAGTGATCCTTCTGGCCATTGTGATGAACAACTGCCTTAACAACTGCCACTTTCCCGAGCGATGGAAGAAGGCGGAGATTGTGGCCATTCCCAAAAAGGGAAACCGAAACATTGTGTCTGGTTACAGGCCTATATCACAACTCAGCAACGTCAGCAAAATTCTGGAAGATCTGATTCTCCGAAGGTTCAAGGCATTCTGCAACGACAACAGCATCATCCCGAATATACAGCTAAGATTCCGGGAGAAACATTCCACTATTTATCCGCTCCTGAAGCTCCAAGGGGACGTTATAAAGAAACTCAACAACCACCAAACAACAGTTTGATGTTTCTTGGACGTTGAGAAGGCATTTGGTAGTGTCTGGAAAAACGGACTTATCAATAAACTTATCATTTTACGCTTTCCAGGTTCATTAAGAGAAACGTTGTTTAATTCTTCATTCCAGATCTTTCTACGTGCAAGTCGACAACACCGTTTCTTCAGCTAGACCCATCCGAGCAGGGGTTGCTCAAGGATCGAAGTTAGGTCCCTTCTTGTATAGCATCTTCACCTCGAACCAAAATCAACCAGAAAACGCCACCAACCTTCTCATTGCGGATGACTCACTGACCTACGCGAACTCACTGTCACCTGTTAACGCTGCTCGTAGAGTTGAAGACAACATAAAGAAAGTCTTTGAGCTCTACAAACTATGGGAAGTCAGAATTAATTCAGCGAAATCTGAGCTAATTTGCATAAGTGGACCAACACAAGGACAGAGACGTTCGAGATCAGCCACAAACTGCCACAACATCTGCGTAAACCTTTCCAAGGGTACACAGCTCAGGCCGAAAAAACAGGTCAAGTATCTAGGAGTCCACGAACTGATGCGTTTCAACCCGCACGCCACTGCAGTCGCGTCCATCCGCTGATGCGCAAAAGAAGTGGACTCAGCCAAAACACAAAGTTGTTGCTGTGCAAGCAGCAAATACGACCCGTGATCACCTACTGCTTCCCCGTCTGGTTTACAATATAAAAAACTAAAATGCAAAAACTGGCTGTATTCGAGAGGAAGGTGCTGCGCATATGCACAGGGCTGGGCTACGATCCGATACGCAGGAAAAACGTCAGCAATAGAAAGCTCTATGAAGAAGCAATAGACAAATACTTGGTGCAATCTGGAGGACGCCTACCGGAAAACCTGGCCAACCATCCAAATCCCGTAGTAAGAAGGATAGCAGAAGAAAACCGACACTCTGAGTGAGATACATCGATGCGACGACACTAATGGAAGACAACACATTCAACGATAAAGCAATGGCTTCATCTACGCTGAGGCAGCGTCAACCCACCACCGTTGCTATCTGCTCCATCACCACATATCCGCCCCCCCCACTCTCTCTCCTACACTACCGTCCTCCGCCATTCTTAACCGCAACTAACTCCTTGTCCTTGTTGGAAAAGCTCCAATCTAGAGTACAGGCTACTTCCACTAGAGGAAAACCAGGGGTACGTAGTGTGCCCAGAGATTTCCAATTTAAGCAAGGTCTCCTTGGAGTACCTAGCACAAATCCTCCACTAATCTCTTAAAGCCTTTTGGGTCTTATCTTGCCGGCTGATTAGCTGTTGATGCTAGGATTAGCCTGTTAATGCCAGTATTTGATTGTTGATGCCAGTATTTGACTGTTGATTGGCATCAATTTTTTTGCCTGTTGGTACCAGTATTTGACTGTTGATTTAGCAGCGATTAAAAGCCCGTTCTTGATGACCGTTTTGCCAGCATAGGACTAAGAATCTACCAGCGTTGGAACCACAGATCACCAGCATTAGAGATAAGAATTAATAAATATTATATTAGACTAGGACAATAAAAGGATTGGACCTTCGTAACCGAGGTTTTACGTGTTTTCTTTGGTCGACCCTGACTCCGACGAGCATACCCCAGCTCAAGAGAAAAAAACACAACATCACAACGTCATAGACTTATTGAGACATCAATCAATTTTCAGCCTTTTCAAAATCTTTTGAAGCATTTTGTCATTTACATTAATTGAAACTCATATTCAAGGCTCCTAACATTGTAAATGGAATTGAAAAATTTAAAATTTCTCAACTATTTCACATTCATACAATCAGAGATACCTTAAGTGCCATGGGAACAACTGCTGTAGACACAAAAACAATAACAACCATTGGAGTACAATCATCAGTTTCTGCCTTTCTATCCTGTCTCATCCTTCAACAAAATATAGTATCTCCATTCTACAAGCACAACCACAAACTATGAAGGAAAAATACCATCAAGAGCATAATTGAGTTTAAAGGACTGCCAACCCCATGTCTCGTAAACTAACCATTTTACCAGATCCTTCATAGTCAGTGCATTTCGAACTGAAAAGTTATATAGTGAAAAATGTGGTAAACCGCAATATCCGGCGGCGGCGGTGGCATAGTACTCAATCAGTAAATGAGGTTTCCATTGGTGTTACCGGAATTAACAGACATTTTATTAAACTCTCAATGTGTGGCTACACATCGTCGACTAGACGACACCTCAGTCAACTGCAATGACAGGTCGAAGTTGGAAGAGAACTATAAAACACTTTCTATTTAATTTCGTTGAAATACTGAGTTTTGTTTGTTTTGACCAAATTAAAGTTCAATGACGGATTGAAATTGGAAAATAATTGCCACTACTTGTTGATGCATTATTATTGATGTTATTTGCATCCGCTAAATAATGGTTTTTGGATCAACACGGATGCGACCGCAGATATGCTAGTGAGGACTTGGCTGTGGTTAGGCGAGCCTGGCTGTACGGATACAGCCGCAGTGTTTCAGATATGCGTCTTAGGACTCGGCTGCGGGGACGATTAGGCTGCCACAACGGAAGACTGTGCGTTCGGGTGCGAAAATAGTCGTTGGAACTGGGAACGGCTAAAGATTAAAGATAGGCCTGCCAGCACGGATGACTATACAGCTGGGGATACGGCAGAGAATACGGTAGAGGATACGGTAGGAGATACGGCTATTGATTCAGCTGCGAATGCTGCTACTGTTAAAAATACGTCTGAGAGTGCAGCTGTGGAAAGGCTTTCGGATATAGCTGTGGGTACGATCTAGAACGAGGTGGTGAATGCGGCTGCAATCTGCGATTCAGATAAAGCAGCGAATACGGCTTCCAATATGGCTTCGGTATGGCTGAACGACTCGGGTAAGGCGACGGATACGGTTGCGTCTACAGCTGTGGACAAAATTGCGAGTGCTGCTACCAGTATAAATGTGGATACGGCTGAGACTACGGCTTTCAATGAGGCGACGAATGCGGCTCAATGGATGGCTGTGGATTTGACTGAGGTACGGCTACGGATACGGCAGTGGATACGGGTTCTGATTAAAACAAGGGTACGGGTCTGTATAGGCTTGCAGAAGCGGCTTCAGTTATGATTTTAAAGAGATAGTGAATACTTCTGTGGATACGAATTCAAATACGGCAGTGTACAACTGCAGGTACGACTTTGATTACGGATTCGTATAAGACTACAAATACAGCTGGCAATACGGCTGTTGATATGTGTTCTTGTAGGGCTGCGAGTACTAGCTGTATGTGAGATTGACTTCAAGTTTTACTACGGATATGGCTGCGTGTACGGCTGTGGACACAGTTGCGAATGCTGCTACCGGTCAAAATGTGGATACAGCTGAGAGTATGGCTTCCGATGAGGTGACGAAGCGGCTTCAGATATGGCTGTGGATACGGCTTCCGATAAAGAGGAGTATATGGCTCCGTATACTGCTTTGAAAAGGCTTGCGGGAGCGACTTCGGCTATGGTTTTCAATGAGGTAGTGAATGCAAATGTGGATACGAAACTGAATCTGGGAGTATACAACTGCGAGTACGACTTTGAATACGGGTTTGGATAAAACTATGGATACTACAGCGAATGCGGGTGTGGATATGTCTGAGAACTAAGCTAAGGACACAGGTGCGTATCGACTCTTGGTGAGATTACGGATATGGGTACGGACACCATTGCGGATATTTGCTATTGATCAGAGTACGCAGGAATGACCTTGGATACCTGTTGTGATACGGTTACCAATATGGCTGCTGATACTGCTGCGAGTACTTTTTAGCGCAAAACTTCGATTCTGACTCCGGATTCAGTGAAACGGCTTGTGAGAGCGCCTAAAGATACGTCTGCGGATACAGCTTAGAATATGGTGCCTGTGGCTGTGGCTATGCCTGACAACAAAAACGTGGATATGGTTACGGGTACAGATGCTGGTGCGACTTTGAATACGGGTTTGAATACAGCCGAGGATGGTTACCAAAATGCTTTTGGAACGGTCTGCGCTACGCCAATGGCTGATAATATCGCGACAAAAACGGTTGCGTATCTGACTCAGGGAATTGTGACAGATATGGCTACGGATACGACTTGGACAGTTCTACAGATCAGGATGACAATATATAATGGTAACAGGTTCCAATACGGCTGCGTTTCTGACACCGAGTATGGCTACGGGTTTGGCTATCGATACGGCTATGTATAATGTTTTGGATCATGATGGAAATACGGCTGAAGATACGACTGTGGATCACGCTGTGGATACGGCTGTGATTAAGGCGGTTAATGCGGCTTTAGAAACGGATGCGAATTTGACTGGAGTGGGATACGAGCTGCGGTTGAGGTTTTGAGGATACAGCTGTGGGTGCGGTTACCAATAAAAATAAGGATACAGCTAAAGAATTAACTGAGAAAATGCTTGTGTGAGCAGCCTAAGATATGACTACAGGTACGGTTTCGAAAGAGGTGATGAATGTGTGAATAGAGCTTTGAAATGGACAGCAGATACGGCTACGAATTTGACTTTGGATACCGGTTCGGATACAACTGCGGATAATGCTACCAATGAGGCTGTTTAAACGACTATGGACACGGATGGCTGTGGATACTGTGCTGCTGCCGGTAAAAATGAGGTTACAGTTGGCATACAGCTGTGAAAAGGCTTGCGGAGAAAAGTGCGACTGCGAGTATATGGCTCCAAATGAGGTGGTTAACGAGGCTGTGAATACGACATTGGATATAGCAGCGGGTATGGCTGCAGAGATGACATTTGAAACGGTTTTGGGTGCGGCTCTCAATACTGCTGCTGATTGCTCATAGGTACTGCTGCGGATAAGGGTTTCAGGCACAGCAGAGTTTATGACTCCGGGTACAGGATCCGCTATGGATGTGGCGTTGGATATGGCTTCGTGTGGATGAGATGGTGAATGCCGTGCCAAGAATACTGCTATTCCATTCTAGGCACATAAGGATACCAAGAGCTGCAGATAAAAATGGAGTGAGTATAGATTCGGTGAATGATGATGTCCATATCCATACTGCTTTGGATCTGGCAGCGGTTATGGTTGCGGGCTAAGATTTTATACGGCTGCAGATACTACTGCAGACACGGCTACAGATAAGCCGTAAGATAAAGCTTCTGAGGCAGCTGCTTGCCTGACGCTGGGAACTGATGCTGACTTGGCCACGGCTATTGCTGTGGATCCAACTACGGATCATACTGCGGATACAGCTGCGGAAACTGCAGTGAATACGGCAGACGATAATTATTTGGATTCTACGGCATCAAACACTGATCTGTATACCGCTGTGGATAAAGTTGTAGCTGAGGCAATGAATACCGCTGCCGATGGGCTTATGGAACATTATCGAATCAATCAGCCTTATTATGAGTCTAACGTGAACAGCTTTTCGCCAGGAACATTTTTGTTCGCCCGGAATTTTAAATGCTATTATAAGAGTTTCCTTTGAACAAAATTCCACTATTCATTTTTTCCGCTTTTGTTGTTCACTTGTTTGCCACACAAAAATAAGTGAAATAAATTTCTCTCAACGGTTTTAGATTTCACGAGGAAAAATAGCTCATAATAAGGGAAATTTTTCGAGCATGGGAAATTTTTCCCTCGACACTCATAAATCATAATAAGGAAAAAGTGAAATGGGATCTTTTTCGAGGGGAATGCTGTTCACGTGAAACTCATAATAAGGCTGAATGTTCTAGTAGTATCAACTGCTATGTCCACAGAGATCCCCGCAGCCGTAGCATCAGTCTTATCGCCTGCCGTATCTAATACCTGAGCCGCATCATGGTTCATTACAAACTACTTGATTAGCAGATTAAATTCTTTAACTGTCTCCTCAATAATACACTTTCCCGCCGATCAGGAATCTCGTACTTGGCCATAAGTTTACCCAAGAGCTATAAAGAAAAGTGAAAAGACTTCTCTCAGAAGCCTTAACTAAAGTGATTAAGAATCCTTCGATTGACTACTGCGATTCTCTCTGTAGAAGTGTAGAAACGGATTGTGAACTTTTTGGGAGAAATAAGTCAATGATAACTATCGCCTTTGGCTGTCATCGCATTTTGGTTTTACTTTTCTGACAATGTTGTGTCGAGGGTGTTTGTACTTAACAAATGGCTTGAAATGTGGTTAAGAAGGGAATGAAGTGTGAAGAGTTCTGCGTAGCTCCAATTTTTGGCAAACGCTTATTATCTATCGACAAAAAGTTGCAACTGGTGCCCGTGAAGCAATGATTGGCATATCTGCCTATTACGTGGGAGGTTCTATTTCCAGACCAGGGCTGGATTAACAAGTAGGCAGAACAGGCAGTTGCCTGGGGCCCCTCATTTTAGGGGCCTCCGAAAAAGAAAAAGACTTCTAAAATTTCCTTACAAACATAAAATTATAGAGAGTTGAAGAAAATAATAATAAATAATCAAAACTCAAAATAAATTTTACTCAAATAAATGAAACTCCATTGACCGCATTCAAAAGACGACGACCGAGGATCTAGACAAGTTCCCAAAAAGGACACATTTGACAAATTGTAAAAAAAGTGTATCGAAGTAAAAGGAGTGTATATATAATAGTAAAAAAGAAACAATTACATAGTGTTAAGTGAATAAGTGACTAAAATATCCTTGTTATTATCACGTTAAAGTCTTTACCGTAGTGAGACCATCATTTTGTGGAAGTAATAGTTTAAATACTTGTAAATACTCAAACTATTGCTAGCATCTTAAGTTGTTATTATGTTAAAAAAAATATCTCGTTCATATTTAAGTGGTGCTCAAAGAAATATGTGGAGTGTTACAAAAAGTTCCAAAACTCGACAATTATTTTCAACGTTAAAACTCCAAATTCATCAGGCAGCTCAACACCTGAATCTTCAAATCAATCTCTTGTGGGCAAAAGTGTACATAAAAATCAAGGTGAATAAATTTCCAACCGTTCCAACGATCCAGGAAAATGGGAAAAATTTACACTAGTGAATATGTAAGATTTTGGATTGAACATGAGCCATCCACATGTCAAAATTCGAATGGACCATTCGAAACAACATATGCTAGCAAGAATAATGAGTTCGAATGAGAATGCGATCTTAGTTCCTTGTTCCGCGCATTCCCTAAGTTTTGTTGGAGAGCATGCTCTGAAGTGCTGTTTTTATGCAGTAGATTTTTTCGCCATGATTTTATATAATTTTTTTTTTTTTTTCGCTTGCACCTATCGTTGGGGCGTATTAAAAAACAAAATAAACAGAGAGAAGACTTTAAAAACACTGTCAACTACACGCTGGGAAGCACATTCAAATGCGACAAATGCAGTTTACGATTCATTTGATATCATATAAGAGTAGAGCCTCCTTCCAAAATTTTGCGTTTTGCCCAGGTACGACAGTGGGCTAATCAGTTAGATGCTGTCGCAGTCGCACCCTTCTAAGACGCAAATTTTTGGACGGATTGTACCGCAACTTATAAAATTCACAACAATGACATGATGTGAATTTTATATTTCTAAGCCAATGTAAACGTTAGTAATGCTTAGAAAAAATGTTTTTTTCATGGTTTGTTGGCATATTTTAAAAAAGACATAAAGACATAGAGATCCATTGACTATGGGCGAAACGCAAAATTTTTGGAGTTGAGGTCAATGGATCTCTATATCCTCCATGTCTTTATGACATGGTAATTTTATTGATATTATTACGGTTTGACAGTAAAATTTTTATGAAAGTAATAAGTTTTTTTTTTTTTTTTTTTAATGGAACAGACATGAAAAAAAGGGCCCCAAAGTGATGGTTGCCTAGGGCCTGTTGTATAGCACATGGCTATCAACGAAGTATAGATGGCTGGTGTATACTCTCTCTCTCTCTCTCTCTCTCTCTCTCTCTCTCTCTATCTCTCTCTCTCTCTCTCTCTCTCTCTCTATCTCTCTCTCTCTCTCTCTCTCTCTCTCTCTCTCTCTCTCTCTCTCTCTCTCTCTCTCTCTCTCTCTCTCTCTCTCTCTCTCTCTCTCTCTCTCTGTATGTCTCTCTCTCTCTCTCTCTCTCTCTATCTATCTCTCTCTTTCTCTGTCTCTGTCTCTGTCTCTCTCTCTCTCTCTCTCTCTCTCTCTCTCTCTCTCTCTCTCTCTCTCTCTCTCTCTCTCTCTCTCTCTCTCTCTCTATTATTATTATTATGTACATAGAATTAAGTATTAGGTTAAGCTTGAAATGCCAATGAATAAGATGTCATTCTTTGCCTAAACGTTCTTCTGACAATACCACATGGCGCAGTCGAACATTTAAAATTGGACAAAAATTACAAGTTAAAAGTAAAATAAGAAAGAAACTATAGTAGGTAATAATAGTGAACATGGACTTCACCAAGCCGGAAGCACTAAATTTGGATGGGAACCTCAAAGAAAATTGGAAGAGGTTTAAATTGCAATTCAATATATTGTAACGTGCGCCTAGTTCGCAAAAATAAAACTCTACTTTTCAATTTAATTCTACCACTTTATTTACTATCGATATACACTTTATTGAACTCAACTCGACTTTTGGACTATCACTTGTATTTACTCTTAACTTTATCACTCTATAAACAAAACTGCCCTCTGGTTGCCTCGGGCGGGCTATTTATATCGAATGACATGCCATCTAGAACTCTCCAGTAACTTCTACATGTTCCCCACATTTGCTGTCAAGCATCTCTTCACTCACACACACTGGCTTACAAGCAACGCCTGTCATTTATACCATTCCATTATAGTGTTGCCAGTTGTGTTTTCGGTTGAACGTTTTTCGATTAGGAAATTGGTATAAAATGTTGGGTTCACGTTACACTGCCCCCTCCTTAGGATTGTTCGTCCCGAATAATTCCATCTGTAGCCTCGCCACTATATCGATGCAGCCTGTCACAATGAACTACTTTTAACTTGCCTCTTAGTCCTCTTTGGATGCGGTAAACCACGTCGTTAATCCTCGTGACTACAGTATAAGGACCTTCCCAGTTTTGCTGAAGTTTCGGTGACAATCCCTTTTGACGATGAGGATTATAAAGCCACACACGATCTCCTGCTTGGAATCCTGACGTTGTCGCTTTTGTGTCGTACCGTGTCTTCATCCGGTCGCTGTAGGTTTTCATCCGTTCCCTTGTTCTTTTATGGATGTCAGCGAGTCTCTCCTTGAGGTCGTCCACATACTCGTTTGTGTCCTGTGGCTCCTCTGTGGGGCATCCAAATTTAAGTTCGCTGGGCAGCCGCATGGTTTTCCCGAACAGGATGTCAGATGGGGTTTGTCCTGTCGAGCTATGTACTGCACTTCTATAGGCCATCAGGAATAGCGGTACGTGCCTATCCCAGTCTCTTTGGTAGTCACCTACGACCTTGGTGAGGTGTTCTTTCAAGGTCCGGTTGAATCTTTCAACCATCCCATCAGATTGTGGATGAAGCGGTGTGGTTCTAGTCTTCTTAATGCCAAGTAGTCCGCACACTCCTTGGAAGATGTTTGACTCAAAGTTCCTCCCTTGGTCGGAATGGAGTTCCATAGGCACGCCAAACCTACTCACCCAGTTAAACACAATCTGGTCGACCACCGTTTTGGCTTCTTGATTTGGGATGGCATACGCCTCAGGCCACTTGCTAAAATAGTCCATTACAACCAGAATGTATTTGTTTCCAGCGTTGGTCTCTGGAAAAGGCCCAGCCACATCTACTGCAATCCTCTCAAAAGGCGATCCAACGTTGTACTGATGCATCTTACCTTGAATCTTCCTACCAGGTCCTTTGGTTGCAGCACACTTGTCACATGTTCGGCACCACTTCTCCACGTCATCTCTAGCATGTAACCAGTAGAACCGATGTCGCACCTTCTCCAGTGTTTTGTTTACCCCCAGGTGGCCTCCAGAAGGTCCGTCGTGCATCTCCTGAAGAACTTCACTGACTTTCGATTGCGGTACGATCAGCTGCATCACATATGACTTACCGTCAGCGGATTCCCATCTTCGCCTGAGGACACCTTCTTGCACATATAGTGAGTCCCACTGTGCCCAATAGGCTTTAAGAACTGGACTCCTGTCAGAAATGTCTCCCCATTCCGGTTTCTCTTCATTTTCTTTCCATGCGAGAATGGGTTCGATATCTGGATCCTCCTGTTGAGCAGTCCTCACTTCCTCATTGCTCCATCCGCTTATGGGGTCAGCTCTTAGTCGCTGAGCGGTAATGATTTCTTTGTCTTCTTGCCGCTTGCAATGCTTGCAATCCACTTTGCAAGGTCTTCGTGATAATGCATCGGCGTTTGAGTGCAGCTTTCCTCTGCGGTGTTGGATCTGGTAGTCATAGGTCTGCAATCTTTCTATCCACCTTGCGACTTGACCTTCTGGATTTTTGAAGTTCAACAGCCAGCTCAGAGCACCGTGGTCTGTCCGCAGAAGGAATTTCTGTCCATAGATGTACTTATGGAAGTGCTTTGCTGCCAAGATAAGAGCTAGCAGTTCCCTTCTGGTCACGCAGTAGTTCCTTTCGGGTTTCGATAGGACCTTGCTGTAGTATGCCACCACTTTCTCTTCGCCATCATGTACTTGGGATAGTACCGCCCCGATTCCAACGTTGCTTGCATCTGCGTCGACGATGAATGTTTTGCCAGGTGTTGGATGTGCCAGCACTGGAGCGTTACAGAGGCGGTATTTGAGTTCCTGGAAAGATTTCTCACACTCACCTGACCATTTAAACTGCTTCCCCTTTTCGGTGAGCTGATGCAAACTCTTTGCAACTCCAGCGAAGTTCTTAACGAAACGTCGGTAATATGTGGCAAGTCCCAGAAAGCTTCGGAGTTGATGTTTGTCCTGTGGTGTTGGCCAATTTTTGACGGAGTCAACTTTGTCAGGATCAGTCTTTACTCCTTGGGATGAGATGATGTGTCCCAAATACTTGACTTCGGTTTTGAAAAGTGCACATTTTTCTGGATTCAGTTTAAGGTTAGCCTCTCGAAGTCTCTGAAACACGGCTTTAAGGTTCTTACAATGTTGGTCAAATGTTTTCCCGTAAACAATGACATCGTCCAAGTAGACTAGGCAAGCTTTCCACGTCAGTCCTTGAAGAACGCACTCCATCAAACGCTCGAATGTTGCCGGAGCGTTGCATAGCCCAAACGGCATAACCTTAAACTGCCAGAGCCCATTACCTGTAGAAAATGCCGTCTTTTCCCGATCATCAGGGTGGATGTCAACTTGCCAATATCCACTCTTCAAGTCCAGCGTCGAGAACCACTGGGCTCCCTCCATGGCATCCAGGGTATCACTGATTCTGGGCAGGGGATAGCTGTCCTTCTTAGTCACATCGTTCAGCCTTCGGTAGTCCACACAAAAACGAGTGCTTCCATCTTTCTTTTTCACTAGCACCACTGGTGACGTCCAAGGACTTTTGGAATTTTCGATAAGACCATCCTTCTTCATTGCTGTTATCATGTCCTCAGCCTCACCTTGTTTGGCCAGTGGAAGGCGTCTTGCGGGTTGACGAATCGGTCTTGCATCTCCTGTGTTGATGCGATGCTGCACCAACTGTGTCCTACCATATTGTCCCTTTTTCGATGTGAAGATGTCAGTGTACTCTTGTAGGAGATTTTCAGCCATCCTTGTTTGTTGGTGATCAAGGTTGGATGAACTCAGTATTTTAGCTCTGATGGTTATGAGCTCCTCCGGAGTTAACGTTTTTCTCGGGGCCTCGTCTGTGATCTTCGTAATTGCTGCAACCGATTCGCAACGTCCAACGACTTCTCTTTTCTTCAACTTTACATCGTACGGTCTGGTGTTTAGTAATCGTACGGGGACCATTTTGTTTTTCGGTGCTACCAGTGTTTTCCCAATGATGACGCTTTGGGAGGAACACTCTGGGTCTGGTTCCACCATGAGGTATCGAAGGCTTCCAAACTCACCCTCCAGTTTCGTCCAAACGAACACTTCAGAAGAAGGAGGCAGAATAAGATCTTCCCTGATGACCGTTCTCAGTGTCGACGTACTTTCGTTCGAATAAGTCATTGGAAGTTCCTTATTTTGGTACTTCAAAACCTGATTACCGATGTCCAAAATAACTCCGTGCTGTTTCATAAAGTCGATTCCAATGATGCACTCGTCACATATATCTGCCACCAGGAATTGATGAGTAAACACTAGGTCGGCCAGTCGGATCTTAAGACACACTTCTCCATATACTCTTGCTGCTTCTCCCGTTGCGGTTCTTAGACGGTAGCTATTGGTGTTATGAAGCCACGTCGTCTTTACCAGGTCTCGACGTACTATGGAGGCTGTGGCACCGGTGTCGATGGTAGCCACATGTTTGTTCCCGTTAATAGTAGTCTCCACAGTCAGACTTTTGTTGTCTCGTTTGGTCTGAGAGACCTGGATGGTGGTTCTGGGGCCATCGATACAAGAAACCAGCCTCTGCCCCTCGAAGTTGGTTCTTACTCGTTTCCCTGATGGGAAACGGGCTGATAGGCAACGCTGGTGTTGTTGTTACCTTGCTCTGGGTTGGATCTCTTGCTTCCACAATGTTGACAACTGGCTTTGTTTGGTGGTAGTCGGCATTGACGCTGTAAGTGCCCGGTCTTGTTGCAGTTCCAACATCTTGCTAGTCCGCTCCGGTTCTTTTGTATTTCAGCTCTTTGGCACGAGCATTCTTCGACTATGGCCTCTCTAAGTCGATGTACTCCCTGAGAAGCCTGTTCTGCTGCTTCAATTGTCAATGCGAATGCTAAAGTTTCGGAAAGAGTACGTGTTCTAGCAGTTCGCACAGACCTCTGAAGATGTATATCAGCAATGGCACGAACGAAGGACTCAACAGCGAGCTGGTTGATGATTCCTTCTCCAGCATCCGGGTATGCCAGGTGAACCAGTCTTTCGACGTCTGCTTGGAGCTGCTGTAGACTTTCACCCCTTTTCTGGACTCTGTTATTGAGTTGGACTCGGAAGACTTCTTTCAAGTGGCTATCTCCAAAGCGTTTATCTATAGCTGCCACGAGAGAACTGAAATCGCCGCTCTTACCAGCTGGAACTGTTTGAAGTAGTTCAGCTGCTGGTCCTCTTAGAGCAAGAGTCAGTGCAATGTACTTGTCTTCGTCATCCCAGCCATTTGTTGTCGCGGCTGCCTCAAATTGTCTCTTGTAGACTGGCCAAGAAGACTGTCCATCAAATGTTGGGGGTTTCATCTCCTTTTTCCTTGCAAACTCTCCAGCAGATTCTCGAATTTTTATTTTCCGGATCTGGTCTAATTCCTTGGACAGAAGAGAGAACTGGTTATCGCATCGGCTTTCCAAACGATTCTCTACAACAGAAAGCTGTTTTTCCACACCTTCAACTCGTTCGTCAAGGGCACATACATTTTTCTCAATGTTGCCCAATTTGCCTTCTAGAATGTTTTTCTGGCCTTCCAAAACATTCTGTTGCGCCTCAAGTCTTTCGAGAATGTTCTGTTGTTCTTTCTTTTGTTCGTTTCGTTGTTCTTCAATCAGCTTCTTTTGCTCGTTTCGTTGCTCTTCCAGATTCTTTTGTTGTACTTCGAGTCGTTCGAGAACATTCTGTTGTTCCTTCTTTTGCTCGTTTCGTTGTGCTTCAAGTTGTTCGAGAACATTCTGCTGTTCCTTCTTTTGCTCGTTTCGTTGTTCTAACAAAAGTTTCATCATACTAGAAAAATCTACATTTTCACTTACTTCCTCTTCTTCCACTTCTGTTTCAAAAACAAAAGTGTTCACGTCTTCCCCTTGCTGTTCCAAATAGTTACGCAAGCGCAGGACGAGCTCATTTTTCGATCCCGCTCTAGAAAGATTTCGCTGACCTAACTCACTTTTAAGCTCAATGCAAGTGAGCTCTTCTAACAACTTACCCATTTTCACTGTATATAATTATTATTTTCTTTTTACTTTTTTTTTTTTTTTTTTACACTTTACTAGTCAAATAAGTTTTATTTACACTTCTGACACCAATGTAACGTGCGCCTAGTTCGCAAAAATAAAACTCTACTTTTCAATTTAATTCTACCACTTTATTTACTTTCGATATACACTTTATTGAACTCAACTCGACTTTTGGACTATCACTTGTATTTACTCTTAACTTTATCACTCTATAAACAAAACTGCCCTCTGGTTGCCTCGGGCGGGCTATTTATATCGAATGACATGCCATCTAGAACTCTCCAGTAACTTCTACATGTTCCCCACATTTGCTGTCAAGCATCTCTTCACTCACACACACTGGCTTACAAGCAACGCCTGTCATTTATACCATTCCATTATAGTGTTGCCAGTTGTGTTTTCGGTTGAACGTTTTTCGATTAGGAAATTGGTATAAAATGTTGGGTTCACGTTACAATATGTATATTCAACTGCAACAAAAACTAACAAAGAAGCAGGTGAAATTGAAGTAGCAAGACTACTAAGCTGTGCTGGACGAGAAGCAATTGAACTATTTCAAACATTTACCTTGAATGAATCTGATAAGAAAGTGCTTACGAAGGTGGTAGAGCAATTCGAGAATTATTGTAACCCGCGCACCAACGTGGTATACGAACGATACTTGTTCTATAATAGAGCACAAAAGGAGGGCGAACCATTTGACCATTTTTTAAAAGATATCGCCACATTAGTTGAGAACTCTGGATTTGATTGCCCCAAAAAAACGCCATGCTGAGGGATAGAATAGTGATTGGGATAAATAGTCAAAGCACTCAGACGCAACTCCTTAAGATTGATGATTGATTGCAAAAAGCAATTGAAACATGCCGAATCGCAGAAACTAACGGGTGAATCGAAATCGGAGGTCAACGCTATCCAAAATACAAATGATAAACATCGTAAATTTAAACATGCTGAAGCAAATACTAATAATTTTTAAAAGTTCATCAGAATTCACATTCAAATCAATTTGTACAGAGACGTGTACAACAGCCATCGGGAAAAAATAGATATGATGCTGGACCAATAGACATATGCAGTTACTGTAATTTTAGGAACATTAGAGGTAAATGCCCCGCTAATGGGAAAAAATGTAATTCTTGCGGTAAATACAACCATTTTGCAGCAGCATGCAGGAGAATGAATCGCCAGATAAATGATATTGCTTGTGATTATTTAGAAGAGAGTGAAGATTCACTATTATATGTTGATCACGTGGTAAATTCAATTCAGGTAGATAAAAACTGTTGGGCAGAAGTGCTGCTCGTAGAAAACGTGCCTACTGATTTTATTGAAAAAAAAATAAGGATGTTTACATAGGTCAGGGCCGATTTCCTGACAAATGTTCGCTGGAACAGATAGCTCAACATTTCCAGTAAGTAAACCGGCGCGTAGACTTCCACTGAGCATAAGAGGAAAGGTTTCTGAGGTTCTTTTGAAAATGGAGGAGGAAAATATTATAACAAAGGTTGAAACTCCTTCAGATTGGTCACATAATATGGTGATTGTAGAAAAGGCTGACAAGTCAATTCGCATATGTTTGGATCCAAGGGTTCTAAACGTGGGATTAAAACAAGAACACCATCTAATACCCAAATTGAAAGATTTTATGTTTAAAATGCAAGGCATGAAGTTTTAATATTGGACTTCAAAGAAGGTTTCTGACAACTGGAATTAAATGAAGAATCTAAGAAACTGACTGTGTTTAGTACTCCGTTTGGAACGTAACGTTATGCAGTTCTTCCTTTCGGTATTAAAACTGCACAATCTGTAATGCCAGCACCTCAATTTTGATCCTGATTTACCTATAACGATTCAAGCGGACGCTTCAAAGAACGGTTTAGGATGTTGCTTACTTCAAGAAGGAAGAACTGTTTCTTTTGGTTCAAATAGTCTCACAGCAACCGAAGCTTCATATGCTCAGATCGAAAAGAGCTTTTAGCAATCGTGTTTGCATGCCAAAAATCTCATGACTACATTTATGGTCGACGCGTCACCATTCATACGGACCACAAGCCACTCCTCTCAATTATAAATAGGTCCTTAGAAAAGACATATTCTGTCAGGTTGCAGCAACAGATGTTGTGCATAGTGTGAGCATAAGTGAAAGAAAACAATATATCACGAACATACAAGTCAAGATGAAGTCTTAACTAGTTTAATAAATTTTTAACAGAAGGATGGCCTTATTCTAAAGCCCAGGATATTGAAAATACTATTAACAGATGCTCAATCTGTGAAAAATTCAGAAGTTCAAATATAAAGCAAAGGTTACATCCACATGAAGTTCCAGATTATCCTTACCAAAAGATCGGTTGTGATTTTTATGAATTTGGAGGAAAATCTTTTTTAGTATAGTTGACTACTTTTCGCGGTGGTTTGATTTACGAAAGTTAACTAGCAAATCAGCTAAATGCGTAATTAAAGCATTAAAAGACATTTTCGCTATACATGGCATCCCAGAAATTGTGATTTGTTATAACCAACAATTTAACTCTTTCGAATGCCATCAATTTGAAAATGATTGGGGTGTAAAGTTTATTTATTCAAGTCCATATTACCCTCGCTCTAATGGACTAGCAGAAAAGGCAGTTCATATAGCCAAAACTATGATGAAGAAATCTAGAGAAAGTAATGAAGATCTTAACATTTTTCTAGGTCTAGGGTATACGCCATCTCAGCTGTTAAATAGCAAGCTATTAAGAACAAAACACCCTGTATCCAAGAACCTTCTTATTGCTAAGACAATACCCTGTGAGGTGCGGGAAAATATGTGCTTACTAAAAGAGATACAAAGGAATTGGTACAACAAAAATAGTCGACCATACGAATTGAATCTTGAGAAGGGAAGTAATGTTGTGTATATGTATAATGGTGATAGATGGGAACCGGCTAGGATTGAAGAAGCAGCAGAGTCTTCTAGGTCTTATTTAATACGCAATGAAAGCAATAATATATTACGTAGAAATAGTTAACATTTGCGTAAATCGTTAAATGAGCCACACTTTAAGATACTAGATGATTCAATTACTGAAACTTAAACTCAAGTTTCCTACGTTGCCAGTGCCGCAACCTTTTGAAATACTCACGTCCTCTACTACAACTAATCACAAGCAAGATCAACACATAACCAGGTATGGACGCACCATTGTAAAACCATATTTCTATAAAGCCTGAAATGAGCTAATTGCATATGTTCTATCTTCTCTCTCTCTCTCTCACTCTCTCTCTCTCTCTCTCTCTCTCTCTCTCTCTCTCTATCTATCTATCTCTCTCTCTCTCTCTCTCTCTCTCTCTCTCTCTCTCTCTCTCTCTCTCTCTCTCTCTCTCTCTCTCTCTCTCTCTCTCTCTCTCTCTTCTCTCTCTCTCTTGAATTACATAGAAATAAGTATTGGGTTAAGCTTGAAATGTCAATGAATAAAATGTCATTCTTTGCCTAAACGATCTTCTGGCATTCTTCTTCTACCACAGGGCCCCGTTCAGGGTTATTAGACATCATACGTCGAAAGAAAATAGCAAAATAATAAAATTTGTATATTTTTCTTTCATAATCCAAAGTTAAAATTACATTCACAGACAAACATAACTAATTATCCCAATTAATTTGTTTTAATCTTCTTAAGAGCTTGTGAAAGTGGGCTCTCCGCTTCCCTCTTTCCCTACAAACATCTTCTCCTACTCCTACAGGCAACACTTTCACATTTACTTTTATTTTTACTAAACACAAATCTATTCATATTCATGTTCTATTGCAGCTGTCCAATGTTGTTGCTTGTAAAACTAACAAAGTTCTGATAACTCAAAACACATTATGATTACATCAAAATCATATGCTTGTCCAGGTCCTTTGAAAGCTTAAATTTCTCAAGCTTATGTTTATTAAATAGATTTTCTCTCTAGGTATTCATCAGAGGTCATCTGTCGACAGAAGAATATTATCTCAACAGCATCTCTAACTTAACATAAGTTGACTTGAGTTGGTTTGGGTTAAGTTGGTTTCCAAAGTCCCATCAGTGCACAAAAGATCTACTCTTATCTTTCAACTTTGTCAAAATACCTACCTTCTTGTTCCCATTATGCAAATAATCTGAAAACTTCAACAAGATTTTATCGGAAAAACTTACAACATTGTTGCATAAGGAGCAACCATCATCAATACTTGTATACCATGTAAGCTTCGTACATTAAAAGTTACCGTCTTTAATCCTGTTTTTTATGAAAATACCTTGTTATAATCCTTCGATGTTACGAGTTAAAAACAAACGTTATTGAAGTGAAAACGCTACAAAATCAAATTAACATACATAGTAGTCTAAAAACAACCATAAAAGCTTCAAAGAGGATTAAATTTTATCATCAAGGACATGGGGAAAGCGGACAGAGAACGTGAAGAACGAGTGGGTATCTAGTTTAGTTTTTTTAGCACAGCATTCAAAAAGTAATGAACTTACAAAAAACCATACGACAGGGATATCCTTCCTAAAAGTAAAACGCTTTATGTCTATGTACTCACTCGTTCTGTGGGTTTTGTTTATAATGAGAAGGCAACTGCAAGGATATCCCAGAATATTTGCATAAGTACGTTATTGCTAAGTTTCCCTTTGGTGCTTAACTACCACTATAGGTACCTTTACTTGTGACTATACTTCAGCTTTCGTGCGTCGCGTCGCATAGGTCGGTGGGTCGGTGGGTCGGTGGCCGAAAGAAAAGCTGGGATTAAATATTATTTCAAGTTAAAAAAGGAAAAATGGCCATTCAAAGGCAAGGAACAAAAACAAAAAAATTAGATGAGTTTTACGGAGATCAAACAAAAGGACGAAGCAATTTTTTAATTTAAATTTTGTTTATCTACTTTTTAGGATTTCCGTGAGTAGGTGTGTGTTGGTGTGTGGGTGTGTGCATCAGCCAGGCGAACATTTTACTAAACACGCGTTTTGAAGTCCCATTTAGTTTTTAATGAAAAAGGAAAAAAAATGGGGACATACAAAAAACAAGGGTAAACAATCGAATACGTTTAAAAAACACTCGTTTTAAGGACAATTTTCGGTGAATTTCAATTCGAAATGAAAGGCGAAAAATGTACAACAAAAAAAAAAAAGGAAAATGTAACAAGAGATCCTACATCCTAGTCAAAAAAAAATTGCAAAACGATGTGATTTTAATCCACAGCACTGCCTGTGTACACACACTAAGGACTTGACGGAATAATTTACCAAATAATTCAAATGGAAAATAGTACAGTACGGACTCGGTTTGCGCAACCCTCGATACGTGCAACTCCTCGATTTTCGCAACACTAAAATCTTAACACGCCTTGACTCTATAAGTGCAACTTTTCAAAAAAGCTACCTCGATAAGTGCAACTTCTTGTGTTTATTTATTCCCATTTTATATTCACGTTCTTCTTTTGATTTTTTGTTCCCGTTTTTTTTTACAGCTAGATTATCTGAGCAATATTTCTGGCAAGAACATGAACAAACACTTAAAATGCATCTGTGTTTATTTGAGTGGGTTGCGACCTCGCTAGTGTCTACTAAAAATTCATGGGTACATCCTGTGTTACAAAAATTTTAAAATTGTCATTCAAAAATAGAAGTGATATTTTATCAGAACTAGAAAAGGGTTCTTAGTTAAGACAATTTGTAAAAAATATAATGTTCACAATTCAACAATATGCCGCATTAAAAAAAAGAAAATTGTTCTCAGACAATTTTGGGCTAGAGCAGAGTCCGGACCAGGGAAACGAGTTAAGATGAAAGCTTCTGAGTATCCACAGATGGAAAAGGCTTTATATGAATGGTTTCAAAAGCAAAGAACAATGCACACTAAATTTTCTAATGAAGTATGACATTTCAAACATAAATTGTGTCTAAGAAAATATGATCCAATAAGTGCAACAACCTCGGTTACTGCAACCGTCCGAATTTCTATTAGTTGCGTTAATCGAGTCCGTACTGTACCTACCAACAGTAGGGGGCGGGCGGTTTAAGCTGAAAATTTATTTGTACATCTATTGAATTCGGCATAATATTTTTTTTTTTTTGTTTGTTTTGGTTTTTTTGTCTACCTACTGTGTCCTCTGTTTTGTGTTACTACATGTCATTCAATTGCTATTGCTCGGTTCATAGCCATATCGATACGGATGTTTGCTTGAACAAATAAAAACACAAACAGGGGACTACTACATGTAATTCTAGAGCAATTGTCTATGACGGTGAATTGTGAATTGCACACATTTCGTTGTTTTTCTTCTTCCTTTTTTTTCAACTCAATTCAAAGTCATGAAAGTCATGATCCTAGAGAAAGCACGATACAGATAGAGAAAACAAAAAGGACGGCTCTGAATGATGGATTGAGGTATGTCTATGTATGGCTTTTTGTTGTTTCGAGGAATGAAGTGATTTGTTTCGTTCGTCTGTTGATTACTGTTTGTACTAAATGAATGAAAGCAAATGATTACAATGTTCCATACCTACGTTGGCTTCGACGGCATCGTCGCCGTCGCCCGCCGTGTCGCCGTCGGTCGGTCGGTATTCGGTATACGATGGTTGATGATGAGATTTATAGAATGGTACATTGGCTTTCTGAAGCTTAGTTGACAGAGGCAGGAGTCCCTTTGATATGGCATGTGATTTGAATGTTATAGGGATCAATTGTCAACAAACTGTGTGTCCTCGAGTGGCTTTGTTAGGAATGTTAATATTATTTAAATATTCAAATAGAATCGTGTTTTGTCAGATATTTCTTCTTTTTTAGGGAAACTCATCAAACTCTTCTGGGAACAAATGTTAACCGCGGGCTAAGAAATTATTTGCGCTGATGCAAATGTTTGTAAAGATTTATAAAAAAAAAAGGTTTTATGTTACGCAGTAAAGGCAAAGGAAAAATTTTCTTAGGCTCCTGGCATTGGCCTTTAATCATTAAAGGGCAAGGGATAGTTTAAATTCGAGTTAAATAATGAATATAAACATAATTCATTCATGTGAATGTGGAAATGATTTATTGTCTTTGTCTCAACCTTCGGACAAAAGAACAAAGAATAAGAAGTGAAACAAATACACTGTTAAAAATCTGGGGATGTTTTTTAATACCACCTCAGTATTACAGGTATATGCAATACAAGAAAAATTACTTTTTAATATTTTCAATATATTTAACTTTTTTTATAATAATTTTGTATTGAATTTCAATATTTCTTACATTAAAATGATCATTTTAATACTAGTCTTCTGAACTTTAATCTCAAAAGATTAAAATTTAATATTTGAATTCTACAATCTAACCCCGTCCTTATTAAAATAACACTTAAACCAAGAACTTATTACAATTGAATTATAGTTGACTTAAAATATAATGCCCTTGCGTATTACATATTGATATTTTGGTATTACTTTAACTTTTTGAGCGCGATACCCTCGGCCATACTATTTTCAATATACAAAAGCATTACTTTATAATAATGCAGTATTACATTTTAATATACACGAGTATTGCTTTTAAACCTTCGAATACTCTGTTTTACCCCTTCAGTATTACTTTCTAATACTGAAGAATTACTTTTTAATCCTTGAGTAATTCATTTTAATATTTTAGTATTACTTTAGCTCTTAGAGAGCGTCACCCTCGGCTACATTATTTTCAAAGAACAAAAGTAATACTTTATAATAATTCAGTATTAAATTTTAATATTCAAGTATTGTTTTTAAACATTTTACTTCTCTATTCTAACCCTTCAGTATTGCTTTCTAATACTGTAGAATTACTTTTTAACCCTTAAGTATTGAATTTAAATTTTTCGGTATTACTTTCAAAACCAAAAGGTATTATTTTGTCGCTTGGGTTTCCATTGCCAGTGCAATTTTGTTTTTTGTTTGAGTGCGTCTTTTACTTTCTACAATGGAGTTTATAGTGGATAACTTAAATGGAGTCTTGATTAAAGTAAAAAAATTGGAAAAAAAATACAACAAAACATAAGAGAGTCAAAAAGCAAACAGATTTAAGCGAGTCGTTAATATCCAATGAGGATATTCTTCTAACAAGTAAGTAATTATACGCGTATAATCAGATCTAAGTGCTTTTTTTTTATTTGCGAATGTGAATTATTTTTTAGTTCTGGAAGGCGAAGAAATAGAAAGTGGGTTTGTTCTAAAAGATCGCGACGGTGATGAAATTCCGATAGATATTCTAAGTGATTTAGTGAGACAACACTCAAGCTGTGCCTGTTTTTGTGTTAAGATTGATCACGTTGTCCAAAAGCTGGTTGATCCCGTTGGAGACTTAAAAAAACAAGACGCAGCTGTTGGAAGTAATCTCCTTATATACAAAGAAGTAAGTTGCCTTTTTAAGAGTAAATATTAGTGTACTTCACTTCCATCATTGAAAGGGTTTGGAAGCCTATATTAAAGCCAGCCCAGCGGCATATATATTAGAGGAAAATTACCGCGATAATTCTCTAAAAGATTCTTCTCGAAGGACTTTAGTGACAATAGGATCGGAATACCTACGATCAATATGCGGCAATTATCCATCCAAAGAAGCAAAACTGGCTTGTGCCAAAGCAATAATTTCCATTTTTTGGAGAGAGCAAAATAGGAGGCTGTGTAAGTACATCTTTATTTGTGTAACTTTATGTATTATTTGTTAGTTATCTCAGAAAATTATGTGGTAAAATTGGTTAATTGAACTCTATTGTTTGAAAGAAAGTTTTGATAACCAAATTAATATGTTCATTGCTAAAAAACTGACCTCAAAGTTTTTTTGAAATACGATGACATTGTCTTCAAAAAGCCTTTCGAGCATTATGAAGTAAAAAACAAAATATTCATATTACAGCCTTATTTTCTTTAATGCCTACTGTACTGTTTTGCATAGTTATAAATGGATTAAAAACGTTTTGTTTTAATAGTTTAAGTTTTTGTTATTAATAAAATGTATATATTTGAAAAAATAACAACACGATTTTTATTTTGAGAAGTGTAATTTTTAAACAGGTCGATGGGTCACGAATAGATAAACTCAGTAAGTAATTATATAATATAATAATAATAATAGGAATAATTCGAACAAACAATAATATTGTTTTTAATAATTATAGAATTTACTATAGGTACATGAAAATATAAAATATTTTGAATAATTAAATAATCCGCATATCAAAAATAAATAAATTTTGTGTCGAAATGTAGGTAATCCGTTTTGTATTATATTAAATAGCTATATCCCAAACTAATATACTTTTGTATTCAAATTTAATGCAAAGTGTATTACAAAGTAACTTTTTAATACTTAAAATCAAAATTGTATTACAAAGTAACTTTTTAATACTTAAAATCAATACAATTTTGTATTAAAATAAAATATATTTTGTATTAATTTATAATCTTTTTAAACTAAAAACAAATCATATTTTGTATTAAAATTAAATACATTTTGTATTAAATTATAACCTTCCGATACTTTAAATTAATACAAATTTGTATTAAAATTAAATACATTTGGTGTTAAAATACAATCGATTGATATTTAAATTAAATCTAAATAAGTATTAAAATAAAAAAGATTGTATTACATTCTAATACTCCTTAGGTTTATAACAAATAAAAGAAATATTAAATTTCAGGTAAAAATATTAGATTTCAATGTGAAATGTATTTATTTCTAATACTAATGTATTAAAATGATAATTAAAATTTTAATAAAAAGGGTTTGTTTTCAATACTTTTGGCATAGAAAGCAATCTTAATATATGAATTTAATACTTTGGTCATATAATGTAATAACTAAAATTATTTAATTTCAATAAACCATTTATTGATTTTTCAATTTTAATATTTCCAAAATATTTAATTCTAATATTTTTTCGGCGTTGTCATATATACAACCTTAAAAATATTAAAATTAACGCCAGAATTTTTAACCGTGTTGGTACGTTTCATTAGTGCTCACTTTTAAATAATAATATTAATAAGAACTGCGATGGCAAAACGCAGGTGGCGCCACCATTGATTTTAGTTCAGTGTGAACTTTATCAAAGCTTTTCGGAAGGATGTGTTCACAAGAAATGTGATATTTAGATACAAAAAAAATTTTTCTCTTAATAATACTATCATACTTCATACTAACACTAATAATATTATAAAGAGGAAATGTTTGATTGTTTGATTGTTTATTTCGAATAGGCTCCGAAACTACTGCACCGATTTTAAAAAATCTTTCACCGTTAGGAGGCTACACCAGGGGCGGTAGAACACTATTTTTTTAGGTGGGGAGCATGATAAAATAAAATAAGGTATATGGTAGTTTTATATATGCAAATGCATATATATACATTAGGGTGGTCATTAGGAAAAAAATTGGGGACGCCCCCCAGATTGGTTCTAAATCAGGAAAAAATATTCTCTATTTTTTTTTCAAATTTTTATTCCTAACCCTTCCTGACCCTATTTCGTCAAGAAGTTTTTGTTTTTTCGATCATCCGTCCAAAAACGGCTGCTGTTATAAAAAAATTTTTTATCAAGTGTTTGGTAAAAACAAATGAAATGATAAATAAAAAAAAATCTAATTTAATGTTAGGTCATTAAAATTGCCGTAGATATCTTTGAAAAAATAATCCATGTTGCTTACTCTTGGCAAATTGAGCGAAATACGAAATCAGCCTTTTTGTTTATTAACAATAGAGTATAAACAGATTAGGGATGCTCATGAAAAAAAAACATCGATGTTTTATTCGATGTGATACATCGTAACCTTACATCGATGTTTGTCGATGCATCGCATAAAAACATCGATGTTTTCGATGTATCGATGTTTTTGAGCAAAGCGTACGCGTTGCTTTTGCAGCTGCACATCTTGCAGTCTGTCTCTGGATATATGAAGTAAAGGAGAAGAGAGCATATTATGTATGACATGAATCAGGAAGCTGCAGTGAATGTCTCGTTTTGTGAATGCATTCACTTATTCATTGCCTTACACACCATTTAGACACCATTCATATATATCTAAAGCAATTCACACAGTGCACTCTCTTTTAGTCAACAAGACCAGATTCTAACTCTCATTCACTTAACTAAAACAATGGCAGGCAATGACAATATGTGTATGCGTATGAGCTTTTGCGAATAGTGTCTAAGGCAACGAAAAAAATTCAAAAAATATAAATAACGCCCAAGTCAGGTCACAAAATGTGTATTCAAACCTATCTATGAACATGAAAAAATATTCGTACCCTCATCATTCGTGAGCATTCGCTTTTTTTCGAATACAAGCGAATGGTGTACCTGTTTGAGCTTGCATGGTCCATTCATTCGTCATTCATGGGCACAAGCAATGCGAAGGCTCGTATTCACAAGGGTTGTGTACTTTTCTACAAGCATCACACTTGTTTCATCATTGTGAGTGTGAGACTGTGTAGGGCTTGTTTTTCGGGGGATGATTCCAAAACGCAAGTGATTGCATTCATGCAGTTTTCTGACATGAATTAAACAGAAACAGAACACTGAAATCGATTTGGTTAGGTACTGTAACTGTTAGTGAGTGTGTATTGTACGATGCTTGCTTTATTCAATCGAATGAAATACACCATCCCACTGATATGAAATAAATTTAACTTTAGATTTGGCACTTTGAGTGAGTCTTTTCAATGCTTGCTTCATTCGATGCATCGAATAAAAAAACATCGATGCATCGGTAACCATCGAAAGGGTGCGAAACATCGGATTTATTCGATACATCGAATAGTAAACATCGATGTTTTCGATGTATCGATGTTTTTTGAGCAACCCTAAAACAGATGATCTAAATTTTATCAAACATAAACGCGGCTGTAGAGTGTTCAGGGACGCTTCAATTGAGCCTAATTCGAAGTCTTTCCATTGATTAGTTTAAAAATGACAGGAAAATAGGGCAGGAAGGGTTAGAGATAAAAATATGAAAAAATTAGGGAATTTTTGTTTTTTCATTTCTTAGAATCGATTTAAGCCTTGCGCAAACCAACGCGGTGAGTGCGTGCGATGCGATTGCGTTAAGTCAAATCCCTATGTAATCTTATGGACGTTTGACTTAATGCATAGGGATTTGACTTAACGCAATCGCATCGCACGCACTCACCGCGTTGGTTTGTGCAAGACTTTAAGAGGCGTCGCACTCAATTTTCGCAAAAAAAGTGAAATAAGGACCACCCTAAAACATATACAGGGTGTCCGGTAATTCGTGTATTATCCTTGGGGAGTGATTCTTGGTCATATTCTTAGAAAAAAATTGTTCTACAGTAAAGTTCGTTTCTCAACTTTGACATCACTTTTTGACAATTTAAAAAAAGGCTAACTTTGGTGTACCCTGACCTGTGTTAAATTATATCTCTGTCAATACTGATGATAGAGACCTAGTCTTAGACTTAATTTTTTGTAGAAATAACAATTTTTGTATTTAAGTGAAGCTTCTATAGGCTTAGGGTTGCCAGATTTTCAATTTTAAGTGGTGTTCAAATTTTCTTCCCCAAACAAAGTTTGGACTTTGAGGTCACTTTTTTCAGAAAATGCCCGATAAAATTAAAGTTTCTTTATTTTTTACAGATGCACTCAAGACCCATACATTTTATGATATGTACTTGAAAAAAATTAAAGCAGGTAAAAAATCTAATTTTGGGTTTTTTACGGAAGAATTGATTGTTTTAAGACAATTTAAGACCTATTTAGTTTAAAAAAAAAAAAAAAAAAATCCTTACCAAAACTCCGATGACTAATAAATCTTACTTAGTTGTGTACATTGTTATAGCAGGCAGTTGTAAGTAGCTCAATGATATGACAGGTAATTATTTATGTAGTTCAAAGGCCATTTTTTCTCTTTTTAAAATGCTCAACAAAATGTAAGAACTTCTCGAGTCCGCTCGCGAAAGTCAAGTGCTGAGCGTTTGCAGCGACTTGAAGAGCAAAATTCAAAAAATATACAATCCCGCACTAAAGAATCAAGCTCTGAGCGTTCCCAACACCTTCAAGACCAGAAAGAACTACAACAGACTTCAAAAGCTAGCGTTCGCAATCGAGTTGCAGCTCACAGTAAAAGATCGGCTTTTAGATACGATCCACAAATTGATTATGCTCAACAGTCTTCCGTCCAAATCGGCGACATGAATAAGATTTGCCCTTAGTGTTCTGCCAAAAAATGGGTCGATGAAACTAATGGCATGTACTGTGCTTCTGGAAAAGTTAGGGTCCTCAATATTTCCAACAACCCCCACAGCAAATAAAAAATCTTTTGACAAGTAATCATTCGCTATCTAGACATTTCCTGACCAACATCCGTAAGTACAATGGCCTTTTTCAAATGACTTTGTTGGGCGCCAAAGAAATAAGAGAAGGTAATTTTATGCCAACTTTTAAAGTAGAGGGCCATCAGCTTTATCATTTTTTGTAGCCTTTTACCACCATCAGGCCGAAATCCACAATGTTATATAAAATATTTTATCTCAGACGCAGATCAGCTATCGTTGAGGGCAAACATTGCTTCAACGCTGGCTGGAAAAAGACTTAATTAACAAACTACAGACCGCACTGAAAAGCCACAACGTATATACGAAGCTTTAAACAAAATATTGAACGCAACTCTTCGGATAATTTAAAGCTTATTTATTCATTCTGACCGCCCACCGCAAACTGCTCACCCGGGGAGATACAATACTCTAGCTGTAAGCGAGGTAGGTGTGCTCTTGTTTGCCGAAGAAAAAGTCCTCAGAGACAAAGTGCTTCACGGAAGAGATGGCCAACTTAAAAGGGTATCCGAGTAACTACGATCGTATGATCCACTACAGTATCCCCTGATGTTCGTTAAAGGAGAAGACGGTTATTATTTATGTTACCATTCCGCAGAAAGGTACAGCGCGTAACAAAACTGTGACATGCATGCAATTTTATGCATTCAGGTTGATGGTTAAAACTAACAGTTTTAATATTGCATCATTACAGTTACTTATTTAGTCAACATAGGTATTGTTGATATTAAGGCAGAAATGATATCGGAATGATTGAATCACATATGTCGTCACCAACATTCATCTCAGAGCAGAGACATTTTCAAGACGGAAATGTTGACCCATTTAATATCGGTCAGCGCGTAGTCTTACCATCTTCATTTACAGGTTCTCCGCGTTACATGCTTGAAGAAAACCCAAGACGCGATTACGTGTGTCCGAAACTATGGGATATCAGACTTATTTGTCACGTTTACGTGCAATCCTGAATGGCCTGAAATTAAAGCGGAACTACTACCTGGTCAGCGATCTTTCGATCGTCACGACATCATTTCAAGAGTGTTTCAATTTTTCTTTGCAATTAAAGTTTTTAAGTAATATTATTTTTTATTATTTTATTATTATTATTATTATTCTTTATTTTTTCAATCAAATGTACAATATGACGTTAAGAATACGGACATGGCTAATTTGCCGTCTGCCTGAGTTTTTAAATAATATCTTAGAATTAAGTTTCCTATTTTTTTTTTTTTTTTGATTCGACGCGAAAAATTGTGAATAATATGTGTGTAAATGTCATGTTTAGTGCCCGTGCGAAGCCGGGACGGGCCGCTAGTTAAAAAATAAAAAAATAAAAACTATATTCATATTGAATTTTTGCCCTGTTTTTCCACCTGCTTGCATATTTATAGGTAACACCGGATTTCGCATTAATTCATTTTTGCTGGAGCTAAAAGCTTTCCACATGAAATTATTTGACTGAAAAATATAACAATGTAAGCAAAATTCAAATTAAAAATTTGTTTTTCTCGCTCTTAAATATAAAAGACGGTCTCAACCATAGAATTTTGATTTTGAAATACATATTTTCAATACTTATGCGTTTTTTTTTGGTAACTATGACCAATGTACCAAGATTTATCAGTCTTTCAGACCTCACCATCATCTCTTCAATTCAAACTATTTTTTCTACTTATCACGAATGCAGTAGAAAATGATCAAAAGTGCAAGATATGTGAAATCTGAAATGAATATGTTTTTCAAATAAAAATTTGTAAAATTTGCACAAAGAAATATTTAAAAATACAGCAATGGCAGCGCAGTTATCCGCGAGTTTTAGTTTTTTACCTTTTTTGGAACACTTTGAAGGGAATTTTCGTGAAAAAAAATCGGCTAATTTGAAAAAATTCTTCGTCATTACCTCGTAAATTATTAACTGAAATAGTGTTCAAAATTTCAAAAGGATAGGTGCAGTAGTTTTTTTCATGAGGAGCACTGACTTTTAAAAAGTGAGTTGTGGGAAAAACGTTTTAAAGTTTTGAACACTTACGAAACATAACGAAAAAACTGTACTGACAGGTACAAAAATAGTTGTAACTTCGTCAATTTCGCTCTAATTCACCTGAAATGTTGACACAATATTCTTAAAATATTGAGCATTCTTTCAAATGAATGCTTAATATTAAAAGAAAAAAAAAAATACGCTACCAAATTTTTTTTATTTCCCTTTAATTTTATTTTCATACTTACCAGTCAACGACTGCGTTCGAGTGTATTCGAGCGAATTAAGGAGGTCAGAATTTCCATTTATTTGAATTATGGTAAAAAATTTAATTTTGATGAAAAATAGGCCATATATATAATTTTTGTGATTATAATAAATACAATTTTATAACTTCTTGTGAAATATTTAATTTTATATTTTTGCATGTTTCCAAACAAATTCGAAAATAATTTCATTTCAAATATTTACTATCTTTCTTGAATATTTATTTAGGGTCACCAAGACACTACCAATCGTAAATGGGGTCGTGAAGTGGAGTGTTATTAGATGTTCAGAAAAATATATGCATGTGCTATCACGACAATTTATTCAGAGTCTGAACTCGTCCCTTAAACTTGTTAATTTTTTTTCTTTTTGTCGACTTTAATCTCTTCTTCCAAAAAATTCCTCCATTCTGCCGAATATTGTTACTTCTCTACCACAAAACAAAAAACCAAAACAGATATTCGGAAAAATTTGAAAAAAAAATAACAGTGCAAGTGGAGAACTTAAAAATGTGGAGGGCTATGCAGATTGCATTTATAATTCACAACAATTACAATTACAATTATCCTTTTAAAATGATTTCCCTGAGCAGCAGCGAACTTGCATACTGAATAATAGAGTCAAATATTCGTTTGCGATTTCGTCTTGTCATTTTTGTATGTCATTTTTTTATTTTGGCTGAACAGCGCCAGCGTATTATGCTAAGAAAGCACAAGAATTGAATATCTGGTTAAAACTTTTGATTCTTTCCATAATACATCTCAATTTAGTTGGTGGCACTTTTTAAGCGGTTCTGGCGCTTTCGAAAATTTACTTCTGAATAAAACTTACTTGCGACAACGCTGATAGGCTGCTGCTATAAACCATTTTTTAAAAGTTTCACATTTTCCTTTTAAGAGTTGCACATGTCTTTTTAGAAATGCCCATTTGAAGTCATATGGCAATCCACTTCTTTCTTTCCAATCAACAAATATTACACCAAAAAAGCATAAAGTGTCAAATGCCAGAGCAATGGCCAATGCCATAAGAACCCATTTCGAGTCTTCGACTTTCATTGGTTCCAACTCCGATTCGCCTATTGGATATGTCAAATTCATGTGACCGTTTTCAAGCAATTCATAGAACGATCTTCTTTGCCAGAACTCCATCAACCCTGAAGAATGGGTTTCTAAAATGAGAAAGTTAATAAGCTCCTTGTAAATCGAGTTCTCGTTAAGGATGAAAGCAAGTGGTATCCTTTTAAAGATGCAAATTTCCTCTAGTAGACGAAACACTGGTTGATTGAAATATTTTTGCTTACTCTGAATATTGCTCCATTTCAGACTACTCACCGTGTAGGCAAATTTCGTGTTGAGAGACTCTCTTAAATGATAATAAGTGCTTTTGTTTTTCAACATAAATATTCTTTCATATTCCATTTTTAAATCTGGACGAAAATTAAAAGCAGCTGTAATTTCTGTATGGAAACCGACCACTTTTAGTTTTGAAGCCACAATATCGTCAAAGGATTGAATCTTCTTTTCTGATGGAGGACTTGTCATCAAAGCTTGAAGAAATGCATCAAATGAAGTCACTAACATGATTCCATAAAAGAATATCAACGAATAGACGATTTTCAAACTCAAAGAGGCCTTAGGTTTTTCCCGAAAGGCCTGCCCAAGTATACCCCGCAAACAGTTGCCATTGAAGAGGTGAAACTTTTTTCCATCGAACAAAGTCGAGTTTAGTTCCAGCCAAATTGATATCACTGCAACCAGTCCAATTATGTTGTAGGGGTAGGAAATCCAATTCATGTTAGTGTCGCCAGTGACAGATACTGTGGCCAATATTTCAATCGACCCGTTCAATACCATCCCTCTTAAATCGTATGTATCTAATTCAAAGTTTATATGCGAGTTATTCAGCTTGGCGTTGTGCGTTTTAGCTAGAGCGTTCCAAAAGTGCCCCATAGGGCCCCTGATCAAGAATTAACCTTGTGCATTTTTGGAAATAATCATCAATAGATCAGCTCCTCCAAGTTTAACTGGCAAGTACATCCCTTTGAGATCTAGTAAACGATTTGGAAAATATGTGATTGGCTTTCGAATTTCTGACCAGCTTATTTTTTCGATGCTGAAAACAGGTATCCTTGTGTATCTGTAGACCACTGGTGACTCTTGGAAGTCTTTGAAGACTGCCAACACGTTTATCATGTGATTCTCCCAACAAAAGTTGAATAAAGCCTCCAATTTGAAATCATCTCTGGATTGACTGTTGAGGAGGAATACGATTTTACAGAATCGCATGTGCTGAAGGTACTCAAGGAGCCGTTGAAGGATAAATTCCTCATTGAGACCCAGCCAGCGTTGCCATAATGTGCCCGAACGGGCCATTTGGCCCTCTGTTTTTAATTTTGGCCCTTGGCCCGGGGCCAATAAGAAATGGCCCGCATATCGTATTTTTTTGTATTCCTCAAACAAAATATGATAAATCATGACATTTAAAGAGTGTTCAATGTGCTGTTCTAGAACAGTTTCAGACAGGTAAGATCAGGCTTTTGGTATTCAATGAGAAATTTTCTGTTCTTTTCTGATCTTTTTTGTGTTCAATGAGCTGTTTTAGAACAGTTTAGCAAAGCGTTTTCTGCCGCCTTTTGAGCAAGATCAAGTTCGGTGAAAACTGTCAAAAGCAGCTGTTCTTTTTGCTCGTAGTTTTTTAAGCGCAATGTAATTTTGATTTGTTGCGAGAAGTTCAAAAATATAAAAAAAAAATCAGAAAAATAACACCTAACCTTGTGCTGAAAATAAAATTACTCGTTTGTGACGAAAATACACTAAATAAAGTTGATATCAGAAAAAGAAAACTTTGGTAGTTTTTTTTTCATTTTTGTTGTTGCTTTTTTTGACAAGTTTGCTTGTTCTAAGTTTCTTGACGTTTTTCACTGCTTCTGTGCTGTGCTGTTCTGATCTAAAAAGAAGCCATTGAACACATCTTTAATAAATATTTATGTTATGCCCTCTATACTTTTCTAGTTTTTTTTTTACTTTTCTCTGTAGTGTAGTGGCCACGGTTGCCAGTTTGGTCATTTATGTCCAAATCTGATCATTATTTTTTCACTTGGTCACATGGTCACTTTTTATTCCATTTGGTAATTTTTTCAACGAAAAGAAATAAGAGAAACACCTCAGCTAATAGGTCCTTGAAATTGAAATGTATACGTAAGGCAGTTTTCTTATCGAATTATGTAAAAAGCTCATCAATAAGTTCGTTCGTTCAAGCCCAACTGCGCAGCACTGATATCAAATGACACGTCCTTTTCTTCAAATGACCGTCATGTGTGGTGACTTCGTGATTAAATCTGTCTTACGAACTGAAAACCAAGGTTTTATGCAACTGAACATGATGCTGCACAGCTTGTTTCTGTCAACACTGTCATACGCATGTTTTTTCCATGATCTCCCGTGTGCTGTACGAATTAGTTGACGTGGGGGGTTTTCAGGCTTTCACAAAGACAAGACATCACATTTGACGTTAAGGAGGAGTATTCCTCTACAATTGGTGCAATTGTATGATTTTCCATTCATTGAACATGCTTTCTCCCGACTAAAACATGCAGTTGGTGCACTCTCCTTTCAAGCTAATCACTATCTTCCTTGAAAATTTCGGCGTCGAGACCGTCAGGATATCCAGTTTTATTTGATTTAAGCTTACATACGAGTTTGCAACCCTAACTTCTTCTGATCTAGAGCATGGCATTCTTGATCGTCTAAGTTGAGTCAGCATAGTTATCTTTTCAAGATCCTCAGAGGTGAATGCGGTTCTACAGCTATGTTTTCTTGATGGTCTTAACGGGCTTGGTTCTTAGTTCTCCATCCTTGCATGATTTTTTAACTTTTGGTGCAAACTTTGAAGCTCATACTTTCATGAAATTTCTATATTTCCTTAAACAAGCGATTCTCATTTTGCTTTTTTTGTTTGAGAACTTGGTGTTCTTCCCTTCTTTCTTCATCAGAATCAATCATAGTTTTGGTCATTTCAAGCTACGTTTGGTCATTTTTATTTTTGTTTTTGGACACATATTTTTTTGGCAAGTGGCAACCGTGGTAGTGGCCCGCACTTTTTGGAAATGGCCCTCAAAAAGGCGCTCAGTTTACTTTTCTTCGCGGCATCGCTCACCCAGCAGAACAATAGTGAGTATATATTCATTGAACTTCTTTCTGATTGAGAATGAAGTTGTGTCAGTTGAGATTATCAATGGAATTTGAAAAGATGTTGAGACGTCTCTGAAGAAATTCTCACCAAAATGAAAGTCAGATGGTTCACTGAATGTCCTTAATAAGAAAACACTTTGAAATTCCTCATGTCGCTCAATGTTTTCGAAGAAAGACACCAATTTGTTATTTTGTTCAGCGGCTGGAAGTGCTACAGACGCGAGTAACAACACAAAAATCCTGTTCATTTTGTGCCCCCGATCGACTGGACTAGACATAAGCTTGCTTCGGCAGTGCTGTGCGTTTTTAAAGGACTAAAATTTTAGGCGTTTCCTCAATTAGATTTAATTATAAAGCTGATTGGGCTCATTTCACTTCTCTCAGGAATGGCTTAACAAAAACTGTATGCTTGCTACCTGTATAAACTCAATATATTATAATATTAATGTTGTGTACATATGTTGGGATATTCTTGGTTGTAGGAAAAACTAATTTGGAAATGGTTTCGATGTTTGCTCTCATGGATCAGGGGATAAACACTAATTTTATGCAAGAGCTGCTCTTAATTTAGTTGTGAAGGTTATCATTGATTAATCCTCAACTCTTTTACTTTAGTAGTGTCTTAAGTGATTAATTGAATTTTGAATACTTTCATTAAGAAACGCCTTTTATTTTATCGAATCTTTCGTTGTTCAAAAGCATCGGATACCTTAAAATTAGTTTATTAGGTTGATTGCACCTTCTTCTGAGGAGCGAACTTAGGAAAGAGAACCTAAATAATACTGAGAAAAATGTATATGCCGCAGAAAAACGCAGTGAATGTGTTGAGAAACGATTTTCCATGCGGATGCTGGAGAAGAAATCATCCAAATATCATTCGTTCGCGCCATTTCCGACATAGGTCAGGTCTGTGTGAACTGCTAGAACACGAATTCTTTCTGAAATTCTAGCATCTGAACTAACTTCCAAATGGTCGATTCAGGCTCAGGTCAAGGAGGTAAACTACAAAGGGACCAGCGAAAAGGAATTGCAAAACGGACGGGCACTTACAGCAGCTACTATCAAATGGAGCTGCTTGTCAACGTTGTGAATTTAAGGAACCAAACCAAGAAAATTAGAGTAGAGTAAGACCCGAGACTTACCACTACCAAATTGGACACCGTGGAGAAACCCCCAGAATGTGTTGATCAAGACTAAGCGGATGTGAATAGAGCCCATATTCGGATAGAAGAATTGAGGTCTGCTCAAAAGAAGGACCCACACATTGAACCGATTCTTGCATGGAAAGAGAACTACACAAAATTCGACTGGTACGACATTTCTGACAAAAGCCCTGTTGTCAACGATTATTGGGCTCAGTGGGACTCGCTTCGCGTGCAAGAAGGCGTACTACTGCGCAAATGAGAATCTTCTGACGGTAAATCTATTGATATGCAATGATTCTTCTACTGGCTGCATGTTAGAAGCGACGTGCAGAAATGCTAACGAAATTATTTTGTCTGTGATGGAAACAAAGATCTGGGCATACTTATCGATATACCCAAAAGAACAGGGACATGGACAACAGCGTATAGCAACAACGGCAGGATTCCAACTAGGAGATTGTTTGTTTCCTTTTAATCCTCGCCGTCAATGAAGATTGTCACCGAAACTTCAACGAAACTGGGAAGGCCCTTATACTGTTGTCACTACTTTCAATGTTTATCGAGATAACGATCAAGACCGCGACACTGATGATTCTCCTTGTCGTGGTGTCCTGATAGCTGTCACCAATACAATTGACTCATCTCTTCTCTCAACATCCTCCTCCCAAAGCCTTGACTTTGTCTCAATCAAAATTACACTACCTCATAAATCGATTTACTTTATCTGCTTCTATATTTTACCATCGCAGCCCCTCGAATCTTATGAATTTGCAATCAAAACGATTGATGACATTTCAGATTTTCGCGAACCCCATGATGAGATCCTTATTTTCGGTGACTTCAACCTGCCGTATCTGAACTGGATTTTGTCAGATGACCAATCGTTTTACATTGCTCATAGTCCCATCTCTGCCAAAGAATGTTTGTTCGTTGATCGCCTTGCAGATTCTTACCTCTGCCAAAAAAGTGGAATTTCAAACTACATGATTAGGCAACTTGACCTTGTATTTACAACAGATCCCATTAATTCTTCAATCTCACTTTCCCCCTGCTTCTTTCAACCATAGATAACCTACACCCTCCTCTCCTTCTCTCATTTTTTCTCCAGTCCTCACAACCATCTAGCCCGCCCGTACCTCCAGCTTCATACGATTTCCACAAAGCAATCTTTCGGAAAATTAATGATTACCTCAATAGAATTCACTTTAATTTCGAAAATTTAACTGTAGAAGATGCCACATCCTCGTTCTACAGAGAAATACATAAAGCTATATCCCTATTGGTTCTCCTTTAAACTCCTTCAACTTCCCCTCCGTGGTATATAACCAAAGCCTCCGTATTTTAAGAAATAAAAGGAACAAATTGTGGACAATCTTCCTTCGTTCTCGATCTCCTTCTGACTATTCAGCTTACCATGGCTCTTATCTACACTTCTGTGAGCTTTTCAACACCCTTTACCAACACTATTTAATTGAAATGAAATCAAACATTATTAATGATTTTAAGTCTTTTTATAAATTTGTCAATTACAAAAGAAAATCTGACGGGTATACTCTTCCCCCCTTTCCTTCAATAACGAAACCGATGCACTCGCCGTAGCAAACTATTTCGCAAATTACTTCAAACAGTCTTTCACGAATGAGTCTTTTGTTCCTGATTCAGATGGTTTCTCTTTTTTACCGAATTTTTCTTTTGATCCATTCCTTCCACGTTTCTTTGACTCCTGTCTAATTGAAGAAAAGTTAAATCATCTAAATGATGAGTATATTCCTGGTCCCGATGGTATACCTGCCATATTTCTTTAGAAATGCTCCTCCACTATTTTCCTTCCCCTCTCAAAAATCTTTAACTTGTCCATATCACCCAAGCTTGGGAAACGGCGTTTATAACCCCTATAGAAGTTCCTAAGAGCGACGTGAAAAATTATCGTCCCATCGCTAAACTATCGCATATACCCACAATTTTCGAAAGCATATTGTATGAAAACTTAAGTTTTCGTTGCAAATCTATCATCTTTCCTAGACAACACGGGTTCCTCAAAGGCAGGTCAACAACAACAAACCTCGTTGACTTTGTCTCATTTTCCTTCGCAGCAGCAGAAAGGAGGTCGATGTAATTTCAACTGACTTCAGTAAAGCTTTCGATAAAATCTCTCACAAACTTATTCTTTTTCAACTTTCCACCCTCGGCTTCGAACCCAATCTGTTGCGATGGATTTCTTATTATTTATAGAAACCGTTTTTACAGCGTTTGGTTCATATCCGTCTTATCCAGCCGCTTTCTAGCTACATCCGGTGTTCCCCAAGGCAGCCATTTAGGCCCTCTCCTCTTCATTCTCAGTATTAACAACATTGAAATGATCATCAAACACTCCTCTATCTCTCTCTATGCGGAAGATACTAAGTTTTACCGGATCATTTCTTCTTCTGAAGACTCTTCCCACCTCCAACATGACCTCGACAATTTTTCAATATGGTGCTCAAAAAACTGCCTGGAGCTAAATGTTTTCAAGTGTCAATCAATAACCTTCTCACGTAAACTCCCCGTCTCTATCTTCTTAACTATCAAATCATTTCCACCGTTGAGGTGATCCGGGACCTTGGGATTATTTGCGACCGTGAGCTGAATTTCCTCAAGCATATCGACGATATCCAAAGAATCTGGAGACCCCTACGTAAGCCGATCCCGTTACATTTCATTTGTTCGTCCGCTTCTTGAATACGCTTGTCAAGTCTGGTCGTCTTTCCAACAAGTGCACATTGCCAGAATTGAGAGCATACAACGCTGTTTCCTCCGTTTTGCTCTTCGAGGTCTTAATAGGAGTAATCCCCTGATATTACCTCCTAATCAAGACCGAATCAAACTCCTAAACCTAAATACACTGAAATATTTGACGTTCTCTTCATTCACCCAATCCTCACAGGTACCATTGACTGTCCAGCCCTTAACGAATCCATTTTTCTAAATACTAACCCTCGTAACACCCGGAATCCCCGTTTCTTCTATCTTCCCACCCAGCGACCCTCTTACGGATCCTATGAACCCATCTCCCGAATGCTGAGGAATGTCAACTCCCACTCCTAGCTAGGTTACGTCCAAGGTCAAATTCAAGGTCACCATCGGATTCCTCGTCGAAAAATACGTCGGGTACAGGGTCTTTGATTATTTTTAACGCATATTCTGCCAGGGGTTTCTATACTTTTGTCGCACCCGGTATATGTAGCATTTTTAATATATATCAAAAACTTTCCATCTAGTAAGAAATATTTTTTCTTAATAAATAAAAAGATAAGTAAAAATTTTTAAAACATTTTTTATATTTCCTAAAAATAAGAACAAATGCAGTCAGTATAAAAAAGATGAGAAACAACGATGTCTATGATTAAGTGCTAATATTTCGGTAAATTTCAAACGCAGAAAGTTCTTTGAAATAGCATTTAAAAGAAAATTTTATTTTCCTTCTTTTCTATGAAGCAATGCCTATACCTAATTTGCTCTCTACAAAAAACGTCCTTGGAATTGTATCAAAATTTTGTTTCGTTTTCGAGTTATATTGAAAAAACGAGTGAAGATGGTTTAGAGCCCATATCTCCGATTTGCACCCTCTAATTTAATAGCACATTCGGTTTTTTCTCCAAAATTGGCCCATTTACCGATTAATACAATAAAAATCCGCTATTTGTCCTACAATCAAGAACAACCCAACATATGTACACAACATTAATATAATAATATAATTAGTTCATAAAGACAGCAAGCCGACAGTTTATGTTAATCCATTCTTGAGAGAACCGAAGTGAGTCCAATCAGTCCTATAATTAAATCTAATTGAGGAAACGTTTTAACTTTTAGTCCTTTAAAAACGCACGGCACTGCCGTAGCAAGTTTATTTCTAGTCCAGTCGACTGGCGGTCACAAAATGAACAGGATTTTTGTGTTTCTACTCGCTTTTCTTGCACTTGCATCCACTAGACAAAACTACAAACTGCTGTCTTTCTTCGAAAACATTAAGCGACATGAGAAATTTCAAAGTGTTTTTGTGTTAAGGACATTCAGTGAACCATCTGACTTTCATTTTGGTGAGAATTTCTTCAGAGACGTCTCAACATCTTTTCAAATTCCAGTGATAATCTCAACTGACACAACTTCATTCTCAATCAAAAAGAACTTCAATGAATATATGCTCACTATTGTTTTGTTGGGTTACAACGAGGAACTTATGCTAAAAAGGCTCCTCGAGTACCTTCAGCACATGCGATCCTCTAAAATTGTATTCCTATTCAACAATCAGTTGAGAGATGATTTCAAATTGGAGGCTTTATTCAACTTTTGTTGGGAGAATCACATCATCAACGTGATTGCAATCTTTAAAGACTTCCATGACTCACCAGTGTTCTACAGATACACAAGGATACCTGTCTTCAGAGTTGAAAAAGTCAACTGGATCGGAATTCGAAAGCCAATCACATATTTCCCTAATCGTTTACTAGATCTCAAAGGGATGTACTTGCCAGTTATACTTGGAGGAGCTGAGCCATTGATGATTATTTCCAAAAATGCACAAGGTGAATACTTGATCAGGGGACCTATGGGGCACTTTTGGAACGCTCTAGCTAAGAAGCACAACGCTTGACTAAATAACTCGAATATAGAATTGAAAATTGATGTATACGGTTTGAGAGAAATGGTACTGAACGGGTCGATTGAGATATCAGCTACAGCAACTATCCCTGCCGACTATATCATGCAGTGGTCTTCCTACCCCTACAACATAATTGATTTCTGTATAATGATTCCAGTGGAACCAAGGATACCTAGATTCAAAGTGTTTGGAATTGTTTTTCAATGGCACGCTCTTCTTATTACTATCGGAGTGGTTGCAGTGTTATCAATTTTGCTGGAACTCAACTCGTCTTTGTTCGATGGAAAAAAGTTTCACCTCTTCAATGCCAACTGTTTGCGGGGTGTACTTGGACAGGCCTTTCGGGAAAAATCTAAGGCCTCTTTGAGTTTGAAAATCGTCTATTCTTTGATATTTTTCTTTGGAATCATGTTAGTGACTTCATTTGATGCATTTCTTCAAACTTTGATGACAAGTCCTCCATCAGAAAAGAAGATTGAATCCTTTGACGATATTGTGGCCTCAAAACTAAAAGTGGTCGGTTTCCATACCGAAATTACAGCTGCTTTTAATTTTCATCCAGATTTCAAAAAGAAATACGAACAAATCTTTGAGTTGAAAAACTACAGTACTTATTATCATTTAAGAGAGTCTCTGAACACAAAGTTTGCCTACACGGTGAGTAGTATGAAATGGGATGTTATCCAGATTCAACAAAAATATTTCAATCAACCAGTGTTTCGTCTACCAGAGGAAATTTGCATTATAAAAGGGTTTCCCCTTGTTTTCATCTTTAAAGAGAACTCGATTTACAAGGAACTTATAAACTCTCTCATTTTACAAACACACTCTTCAGGGTTGATGGAGTTCTGGCAAAGAAGATCGTTCTATGAAGTGCTTGAAATTGGTCATAAGAATATGACATATCCAACTGGTAAAACGGAGTTGAGACAAATGAAAGTTGTGGACTTGAAATGGGTTCTTACGGCATTGAGTATTGCTTTGGCCTTTGACACTTTATGTTTTTTCGGTGAAATATTTGTTGGGTGAAAAGATATAAAAGTGGAAAGCAATACAACTTCAAATGGGCATTTCTAAAAAGACATGTTGAACTCTAAAAAGAAAATGTACAGCTTTTATAAAAAGACTAGATCACAAAGGAATATTTGACTCTACTTTTCACTTAGGAAGTTTGCTGCTGCTCTGAGAAATCATTTTAAGTAGATAATTGTAATTGTAATTGTAATTGTAATTGTTGTGATCTATAAATACAATCTTAGCTCTCTACATTTTGAACTTTCTCTACCGGTATTGTTAATGTTTGTCAAATTGTTCCGAATACATACTTCTTTTGGTTTTTGTTTTCTAGTAGGGAAGTAACAATATTCGACAGCATGGAGGAATATTTTTTGGAAGAAGAAACTAAAATTGACAAAAAGAAAAATTTATTCAAGTTTAAGGAACAAATTCAAACTCTGAATAAATTGTCGTGATAGCACTTGTATAAAGGGTGTCCCCTTTATCCTTATATCCTTTGCGGTGTGATTCTTAATCATATTCTAAGAAAAAAATTGTTCTACAGTAAAGCTCGTTTCTCAATTTTGACAAAAAAGGCTAACTTTTTTGGTGGTTCCCATACCCCTTTAGTTACAAGAAATCCCAAAAATACTAACTGGGCACTTTTCAACGACGAGCTCGGTAATTTCGTCAAAACTCTACGTAAGCTCTCAACATCACAAAAAGTGGAAGACGCCGTTCTAGAAGTGAATTGTGCCCTTACAAGTAGCTTCCAGCTGGCATGTCCAGCTAGACTATTACCTAGTTTTCTAGTTGATCTATGGTTCCGTGGTGGTACAGGACCTCACTCCATCTACAGAAACTTCGCAGGGAAACCAGAATTATTCTGAATAGGTCCCTCAAGACCAAATCAGAGGTCGACTGGAACCTGTATCGATCTAAGCAGAAGGACTTTAAAAGGTTAATTCAAAGATCAAGGAATGCCTCTTACAAAGAATTCTGTGAAAGTGAGACTAGTCGACTTACTAAAACCCTAAAGAAAGTTTAAACCTTGTGCTACCTACTTTGAAAAATATTTTCACTGGAAATTTAGCCCTAGCGCAAATACCAACTCCATGGCAGAGCGTTAGAGTCGCCTTCATACCAAAAATTGGTAAACAAAACTACTCACTAGCCAAGAGCTTTAGACCCTTCAGTCTTACCTCCTTCCTGCTTAAAACGCTGGAGAGATTGATTGAGATCTACATACGTAAAACCTCACTCCAAGCATACCCTCTGTCTCAGATGCAACATGCTTACTTACCAAATTGGAAAATCTTGAATGTGCGCTTAACAGGAAAGAATTTGCGGTAGGCATTTTCATCGACATTCAAGGTGCTTTTGACAATGCTAGCTTCGATGGTATGTGCAATGCTGCCAGAGAACACGGTGTGGACGAGTCATTAGTGTTGTGGATTAAAGCAATGCTAATGAAAAGAACCGTAATCGCTGAGGCGGAGTATGGACAATATGTTGCAACGGGAGTGAATAAGGGCTGTCCACAAGGTGGCGTTTTATCTCCACTTCTGCGGTGCATGTTGAACGACTCTCTACTTCTGATGCTCACAAGCATATGCAGACGACGCGACGTGAGGTCGCGGTTATCTCTGTTGGTTCCAGCCTCCTAGCTGTCTGTTCCCGAGCACAGGCTGCGCTTTATATGACTGACACCTAGTGTGCGAGAAACGGTCTCTCGGTCATCAATTCTAATAAAACCAAGGTTGTCCTCTTCACGCGACGTAGAAAATTGACTGGTCTGACCCAACTTACGCTTAAAGGCTTCAACATCCCCTTTTCAAATAAAGTCAAACATCTTGGAGTGATCCTGGATAACAAGCTTCTTTGGTCTAAACATGTCTAGAACTACTAACGCACTGTCAGTCTTCTGGCAATGTAAAGGAGCCTTAGGCATGACAAGGGGTATTTCACCTAAAAGAGTCCTTTGGATCTATACGGTTATGATAAAACCAAATCTCCTATGCGTCAGTTGTTTAGTGGAATAAGCTCTCGCGTAAATACGTTATAGCCTCGTTTGCCAAACTTCAAAGAACAATTTGTCTGGGTGTTACGGGGGCCTTCCCCAGCACACCGAGAGCTGCTCTCGACGCACTGTTGAATCTTCCTCCCCTTGATACCTTCATCATGGGGTGTACTCTCAAGACCATTTCTCGTTTAAAGCGATGTGGTCTCTGGCACAATTCGCACTGGAGCTTTGAGGAGCTCGCTACCAGCATATCTTTTGACTCACGTCTAATGGATATGCCGTCTGACACGATGATCCCAAGGCTCAAACTGTGTCAAAACTACTCAGTCAACTTTCCTTCGGTTCAGGACTGGTTCGCTCCAAAATCTGAGCCTGGAAAGAATTGTTATCGTATCTTCACAGATGGCTCCAAAACCGACGAGGGTTCTGGTGCTGGTGACTTTGTTGAGAACGACAACATACGACACTGCACTCATCTTTGGGATCATACGTATCCGTTTTCCAAGCGCAGGCTTATGCTATCCTAATGGCCTTGAGCCACATAACGAGCAATGGATGGACGGGGAGAAGTATCTTTGTTTGCAGCGACAGCCAAGCTGTGCTTAAGGCCCTTCTCAACCTCTAACAACCACTTCAAAACTGATCCAGGAATGCAAGAGCTCTCTGAATGCGGTCGGAAAATTGAAATCCTTGAGTCTCATTTGGGTTCCGGTCCATCTCGGCATAACTGAAAATGAGATCGCCGATGAACTTGCTAGGCAGGGATCTCAGACAGCTTTCTCAGGACCTGAACCGTCGCTATGCCTTCCAGCGTACTCAGTGAGGGCTTCAATCATCAATTGGATCTGTGAAGAGCACAACCGTAGATGGCATGCCTCCATTGGATGCAGACAAACCAAGCGTATGCTCCCCAACGTCAGTAAGAAGACAGCAACATTTGTGCTAGCTCGTAGCAGAAAAGACTGTAGAAAGCTTATTGGCGTTGCCAGCGGGCACTTTTCTTTTGCCAAGCATTTAAATGTGTAAGGCTTAAGTGATACTACACTCTGTGAACCTTGTGGAGATGATGAGGACACCGCAGAGCACTTCTTTTGTGAATGTCCTTCTTTTTCTCGCATAAGTTACTCGGCGCATGGTGAGAGCTGGTAACTTAAGCTCCTTATTATGGCAGCGTCTTTTGGCTTTTCTCCGAACATCTGGAAAGCTATAACAAATAGAAGGCTGCTAACTGGTAGTACAATGAACCGGTACTTAGGTCTGAGTGCTCCAGCTGGTATTTTAAAGACCTCCAACAAAAAAAAACCCTCCTCTGTTTTAACTCGATATCTCTGTCAATACTAATGATGGAGACCAAATTTTAAACTTAATTTTTTGTAGAAATAATAGTCTTTAAAACTGTTTTTAAGTTGAGCTTCTATAGGATTCCTGGATAGATTTTCATATCTTAAGTGATGTTCAAAATTTCTTCCCGAAACAAAGTTTTGACTTTGAGATCGTTTTTTTTTTAGAAAATAATTGATGAACATAGAGTTTCTATATTTTTTACAGATGAACAAAACAATAATAAAAAAAACTCTTAAACAAGTGCACTCAAAAACCCATACATTTTATGATATTCCGATGAAATAAGTAACATCTTCTATCGCTTCGAGATAAAGTCAAGGTATGCTCATGTATGTATGTTCCTAAGTTTAAAGAAAAGAGACAGAAATCTACTGAATCGAAGGTCACTTATAAAATTATTTTTTGTCCAATTCTGTGGTAAAGCAATTTTTACATTATTGACTAGTCTTTGCGATAGGTTAAGAAAGAAAATAAGTTCACTCTAAAGTTACAAATATTTTTATACCTGTCAGTATAGTGTTTTCATTGTGTTTGTTTTAGTGTTTAAAACCTTTAAAGGGGTTAGGCCACCGTAGAATCGATCGATTGGACCTCAAAAATGATGTCCCAAAAGATTATGGCCGAGAAAAATCTTTAGGTATACTGGGTTTTCGAATTTTTTACAAGGTCGTCTGGTCCGCAGCGAGCTCCTTTTGTGAGCGCAAAGGGGAAGGTACGTTGGGGGAGTAGAGCATGTATACGAAAGTTGTTATTGAAAATATTTATTTCCTGACTAGTCTTAGACTTGTCGAACGTCTCTATCAGGCATCGTATACTAAAGGTATTGTTAAATTATTCATGATTTTCTACTACTTAAACTTTCAACGCGTTTATCTCAATACTGTATTTTTCAAGTTGGCAGGACTCTTAACTCAAGCAATTTTCAACCGATTAACTTAAAATTTCAAACATGTCTTGAAATATACATTGTCTATAAGATTTTTTTTTTATATTGCGTACTTCATTTACTATTAAAAATTTTGCACTTTTCATTTTAGAAGGGCGCCATTTGGCAAAAAATCCATATATCGCAAAAATCCTATGTTCTTTTAAAGCATTTAGTATATATGACCGAAACAATTTATTTGCTCGTTATTATTTGAAAGATTACATGAACTGTTGGTCCGGCCGTGGACCTCAAAAAATAAAAAAATAAAAACGTCGTCGCAAAAACATTGCACAGCCGCCATTTTGTAATAAATCGCTTCAAAAAACTACTGTGAGAGTGTGAGCAGTCATTGGTACAAATATTTTGTAGCCTATTTTTTCAGCCTCTAGGGTGGCCTAACCTCTAATGCGATTTTTACACAACTCTTTTTTCAAAAGTTAGTGCCCAAATGTCATAAAGTTAGAGAACCACGTACTAAATGAATACCAGGCTGTATACAGAAGTCAATACAGCACTGTTGACCAAGTGTATAACCTATCGTGTATAGTTCAAATTCAACTAAGTCAGAGGAAAAAGCCTTACGCCTTCTTTGTTGATCTATCAGCTGCCTTCGACAACATCAATCGTCAGGCGCTGTTTTACAAATTACTGAAACTCTCATCGAAAATGGTTTCAGTTATAAAATCCTTGTACAAAGACAATTCTGCGACAGTTTGGGACGGAAAAAGTATAACAAGCTTCTTTCAGACAACAAAAGGAGTCAAACAAGGTTGCCTACTAAACACCTTATCTTTCGTTCTGTTCCTGAATAGTTTGAAAATAAACGTACTTTTATACGCAGATGACATAGTTCTCCTTTCTGATAGGCCTAATAAAGGATTATCGACGCCTTCAGTAGGTACTGTATCAAATGGAATCTACATAGATGTTAGCCTAGAAAGGTCAGAAATTGCGATTTTTAGAAACAGCGGTAGGAGAGCAGCTGCTGTAAAAAATATTTATTGGGCCCAGGAATGGTCAGGCCTTTTCCAACAAATACCAATGGACTTCAGTTTTCAAGCCCCGCGCTTAATGTGGAATCATTATCACCATATACTACCTATACAAAGCTTCCCGAAAAATACTTGGTTGATTTTGTGGAAAAGGCACATCAATCACAATCACCCCTATCACAGGGCCCGTCGGAGCAATTTCAGACTACGAATGTCAAATAGAAATGACAAAAAACATCTTCGTAATGAACGCAACAGATATTTGTAACTTGTTAATAACTTTATTAATAGTAACAAATTTTGTCTCCAAACATTCACTACAAGGGCGTCTGTGATGCTTCTTTTGTGGTATTCGTAATCCGAAATTGCTATGACGGGCCTTGTGATAGGGGCCAATATCACGATGAATATAGCAACCTAATACTCTCTGATGTCCCAATCATTTTCAAGATAGCAATGCGCGTGAAATGATAAATTTGGTCTTCAAAGCACGATGTGGTCTTTTATTTTAAATGCTAGATTTTTTCGTAACGACACTGTAGGCAAGGCATATGCAGTATATGTAATATGGATGCTTCAGAAAACACACGCTGATATGTCTCCCATCTGTTCTAAAGGATACCGCAAAATACCTAGGAAGCGAAATATTGGACAGAACTACATTTCTAGATTTCTTATATGGCTCAAATTAGCAAAACCTACACAAATTTTTGAAAAACTCTCTTAAATATCGAAGCCTTATAATTAACAATTATAGTTAGGACTCACTTAACTTTGCTTTTATAAAGTAAATAAATTTTTGAACCTGACAGACAACTTAAAACAAGTTATTGTCAAATTTAATTTTAAGAACCAACAAACTCATGTTTTTGTAAAAATTTAAATGAAAATAAAATTATTTATCTATCAATCTATCAGACACATTAACCACTTTTAAAGGCAAATAATGAGAGCACTATTTAGTAGGACAAAGAAAAACAAATCAAAAATTAAAAATAGAAGTAGAAAGCGCAGCAATATTAACACCACTAATTGATAAGAAGAAGAGAAAGAAATGAAAAGTAGAATGGAGAAAATTTAATTAGAAAGAATTTTTCAATACGATTAAAATTCAAATGGTCAAATTGATACAGTCAAGATAAATAGAAATGAAAATGTACATATAATAATAAATGAGAATTTAATAGAAAATTAGTAAAAATTAGTCATAATGCTGCTACAGATGACTTCATATCATGACGAATACTATTTTTGTCAAAATAGGTTCGTTCGTTGAATTTCACCTAGGGTTGACAAAGGTTCGCTAAACAGTCCTGTTAGTCGTTAATATTATAAAATGTTTATATTTTTTCATTTTCGTTTACTTTTTGTAATACCTACCGGTTGTTGGTTTTATATACCTTTTGATTCTAGTTTTGCAATCGTGCAGAAAAATATTTTTGCTTTTGAAATTTTTGCTAATTTTTTAAATGTTTTTTGTCAAAACATTTCTTATCAGAACCTTAAAACTTGCCTACTTGATTGTAAAATAAACCTGTTTTTGAAAAAAATGAAAAATAATAACCGGGATTTAAGATAAATATAGACTAACAAAATCTGAAAATATATTTCGGTTAAAAAGAAGAGGTCCTTGATTGTTTTCCATAAGAAAAATAAAAAAAAAATCAACAAATCAGTTTTTAAAAACTGCCCATTTTCCTTTCAAGAGTTGCACATGTCTTCTTAGAACTGCCCATTTGAAGTCATAATGCCATCCACTTCTTTCTTTCCAATCAACAAATATTTCACCAAAAAAGCTTAAAGTGTCAAATGCCAGAGCAATGGTCAATGCCATAAGAACCCATTTCAAGTCCACAACTTTCATTGGTTCCAACTCCGATTTGCCATTTGGATATGTAAAATTCATGTGACCGTTTTCAAGCAATTCATAGAACGATCTTCTTTGCCAGAACTCCATCAACCCTGAAGAATGGGTTTCTAAAATGAGAAAGTTAATAAGCTCCTTGTAAATCGAGTTCTCGTTAATGGTGAAAACTTGTGGTAACCCTTTTAAAATGCAAATTTCCTCTGGTAGACGAAACAGTGGTTGATTGTAATACTTTTGCTGACTCTGAATATTGCTCCATTTCATACTACTCACCGTGTAGGCAAACTTTGTGTTCAGAGACTCTCTTAAATGATAATAAAAACTTTTGTTTTTCAACAAAAAGATTCTTTCGTATTGCTTTTTTAAATCTGGAAATTTTAAGAAAACCGCACCTATCTCTATATTATATCCAACCACTTTTAGTTTTGAAGCCACAATGTCGTCCACGGATTGAATCTTCTCTTCCGATGGAGGACTTGTCATCAAAGTTTGAAGGAACGCATCAAATGAAGTCACAAACATGATTCCAAAAAAGAATATCAAAGAATACATGATTTTCAAACTCAAAGAGGCCTTAGGTTTTTCACGAAAGGCCTGTCCAAGTATACCCCGCAAACAGTTGACATTGAGGAGGTGAAACTTTTTTCCATCAAACAAAGATGAGCTGAGTTCCAGCAAAATTGATAATACTACAACCAGTCCGATAGTAATAAGAAGAGCGGTTAATTGAAAAACAATTCCAAACACTTTGAATTTGGGTATCCTTAGTTCCACGGGAATCATTATACAGAAATCAATTACGTTGAAAATTGGTAGGAAATCCAATTCGTGTTTGTGTCGCCAGTGAAAGTTACTGTGGAGAACATTTCAATCGACCCGTTCAATACCATCCCTCTTGAATCGTATGTATTTAATTCAAAGTTTATATGCGAGTTATTCAGCTTGGCGTTGTGCTTTCTAGCTAGAGCGTTCCAAAAGTGCCCCATAGGTCCCCTGATCAAGTATTTACCTTGTGCATTTTTGGAAATAATCATCAATGGCTCAGATCCTCCAAGTGTAACTGGCAAGTACATCCCTTCGAGATTTAGTAATCGATTAGGGAAATATGTGATTGGCTTCCGAATTCCGATCCAGTTGACTTTTTCAACTCTGAAGACGGGTATCCTTGTGTATCTGTAGAACACTGGTGAGTCTTGGAAGTCTTTAAAGATAGCAATCACGTTGATGATGTGATTCTCCCAACAAAAGTTGAATAAATCCTCCAATTTGAAATCATCTCTGGATGGACTGTTGAGAAGAAATACGATTTTACTGGATCGCATGTGCTGAAGGTACTCGAGGACCCGTTGAAGGATAAGTTCCTCGTTGTGACCCAACAGAACAATTGTGAGCATATGTTCATTGGAGTTCTTTTTGATTGAGAATGAAGTTGTGTCAGTTGAGATTATCAATGGAATTTGAAAAGTTGTTGAGACGTCTCTGAAGAAATTCTCGCCAAAATGAAAGTCAGACGGTTCACTGAATGTCCTTAATACAAAAACACTTTGAAATTCCTCATGTCGCTTAATGTTTTCGAAGAAAGACACCAATTTGTTATTTTGTTCAGCGGCTGCAAGTGCTACAGACGCGAGTAACAACACAAAAATCCTGTTCATTTTGTGCCCCCGATCGACTGGACTAGACATAAACTTGCTACGGCAGTGCCGTTCGTTTTTAAAGGACTAAAAGTTAAAACGTTTTCTCAATTAGATTCAATTATAGAGCTGATTGGACTCACTTCAGTTCTTTCAAGAATGGGATAACCTTGCTTGTTACCTTTGTAAACTCATTATATTGTTATATTAATGTTGTGTACATGTGTTCGGCTATTCGCTAAACACTAATTATATGCAAGTGTTGCTCTAAATTTAGTTGTGAAGGTTATCCGCTTGTGACGAAGGCATTAATCATCAGACAAACCTCAGTTGAAGTCGCAGGAAAATACCAAAGTATCTATTTACTAACCAGAAAAGAGTTAAAAATACAAATCAACAAACTTTTGAAATGAGTAGCACCAAAAACATTGAAACACTTCGTTCCCACAAGCAAAACTTAAATTAAGTTAAATTAATAATCATCACGCTTTTGAGTCGCACAAATTGGTCTCGTTCTCGGAATGTCACAAAAAACATAATTGCAAATGACCAAACTTCTAACGAACGTAGAGTAGCTGACAATTATTAAATTATTCCCAATTGGCAAAACTACCCCATCAACAGGTTATCACGAGTTACCTCCGGGACTCTTATCGGTTCACAAAAACAACCCTGCAATCACCAAACTAAATCAGCAGAAACAACACACGCGAGCTGCCTGTAAATACAGCCACGGTGAACATTTTTATTTCCCACTAAACACCGCAAAACGGAATCAGCTTGTTGGAATATAAAAATGAAAAAAAAGTATATATACGAGTACACCAATCCTGTTATTACCACTCTTCCTCTGATGCACCATCACCACCACACCATCATCTCTTGCTATTCACCTGAAATTGTGTTCGCCCACGTTAATTTCCGCTCCTTTCCATCATCTCCTCTCTTTGCCGCAATTTCAAGGAGCCACAACCAAGTTATATTGTTTGTTTTCGAAAGGACATCAGGTTTTCTCTTCCGGCTTTTGCTGGCGTTGCGGCTTTTATTATTGCTCCGTAAAATACGATATGGAGTATGGCTGAGTAGTATGGCGACAGAATTGAAAGTTCGTGTGCTATTGTCCTTGTTTCTTGGGTTTTATTATTTTTTTTTTTTTTTTTTTATTCTCTAATTTGATTTCAGGGCGACGAAGTCGAGTTGAACTTTGCTTAACAATGTGCGACATGATATGTAGGTGGCTGATGGTGAGCAAAGGTATAGTGGCTATGGTTTGGCACGAAGTTGGTCTTATTGTTGGGTGCTAAAGCAACGGGTGGCAAGTATTGTTTTCGCAAAATGACTGCAAATGGTGTCACATAAAATCACATTAAATTTGAAATTATTAAATACACTAGCGATAGCGCCATAGCGTTTCGGCCGCCAAGGAAACCAATTCATGTTTAGGAGAAAATAAATTGAACGTGATTTTGCACACACACATATTGGAACATGGTTTTGAAGCAATGTAATGAACTCGGAGGAATGGTGGGAGTTATAAACTGTTTTTTAATTGTTCTTTCAGATTAATTCAGGTCTTAAAATGTTCGGACATGGTACGAAATATATGAAAACAATGAGGTCGTCTGTTGATTCCTTAGAAGCTCAAAGGTGCGGTTGTGTTTTATCGGGCTTATGAACTGTTGGTAACAGAAAAACAAAACAAAATGCTTACACAATGGAGGTATATTGACTATTGAAATTGGGTGGATGGTTATTCTCGCAGTTTTAAAAAATAAAATAAATAGGGTGGCGCAACAGAGCGAGAAGCCCCTGGGCCTAGCGCATTTCTCACAACCATGCCTTGTGGGGGAATGGAAGGGACCTACAATTTTCTGCCGGTTCCGAACGGCTAATCGAGAAAGCGCTTTTCATGGCAATGAATACTAACGGAGGACCTGCTAATTCCTCGCGAAAGGCGATACCCGTGGAAAAAACATATTTGCCTCTGTTGGGATTCGAACCACGAAAACCTCTGGATTAACAGGTGGACATGCTATCCATCACACCACGGGTACCACTATTCTCGCAGTTTTAGTTGGATTAAAAAACTTTTAAAACAATGTGATCTAAATTGTACTAAACTAGGAGGAAAAGCCCTTTAAATGCTTATTTATATTTGTTGATAATCCTAAGCAATTTTAACTGCCATTAAATTTCAAGGACTACCTATTTACCTTTTTAATTTTCAGATATTTACATTTCCTATGAGCTCATTTCATCATATTATGTTTGTTTGTACGGTTGCGTTACGTTACGTTATGTAAAAATTCCGTAACGTAATATGGTAATCACACAATTGACCGACATCTTCAATAAAGTCAAAGCTACGCAATGAGTAAACAACGTGACGATTACGTAACATATCAATAAGTTCTGAATCACAATCACGCCAAATGGGCTGCGAGATTCCACTCTACGATACGTGCGAGTGCTTTGTGCTTGCTTTGAATTGGCCATACGGTTTTGCTGATAGTTCTTCTTGTCAAAGCGTGTAAATGTTCAACAAAGCTGAACTTTTTGTTTTAAGTAAGAGTCACGTTACGCTGTTTTGTACATAAACGTAATATCTGAGTCAAAGTGGCATTGTGATAAGATTTTGTACATTATAAACGTCAGTCGAAACGGAAGTTATAGTGGTGTTTTGGTTCGGATGTTATATATTTTATTGTTTTTCAGGCAGATGTTTTCAATAGAGTAAAAGTTATACGTAATGAGAAAACACATGTACAAATTAAGTTACGTATCTATTGTTCTACACGTCGTAACGGCTTTAATCTCCTAACGTGGGAGCGTTTTAACTTTTGCCCTCTTTGATAGTAAAAATCATCACTAAAATCATAATGTCAATTCAAAAGCGAGTAAAGGCTCAACAAAACCCAACTGTTTGCTTTGAGTTGGAGTAACGTTACGTTCTCTTATACACAGACTAACGATACATCGCATCAGAAACGTCAAACGAAACTAAAAATAAAACGGCATTGCGATTCAGACACCAATCATTCTATTGATTTGTATATCGACACGACATCGACACGACATCGACACGACGTTTTCGATTAAGTAAAAGATGCTAAGTAAGCAAAAAACGTGGCGTGCATCCTTGAGGCCCTTATTCTGACTACGATTGGAGCACCTCGAGCTTTCCATCGTCATCTCACACAAACGGACTACTTTCGTAGAGATACCAAAACAAGCCACTGCTCTGTCTCCGTATATCTTGCCTCTGTAGACGCTGTCATACGCGACCTTAAAATCTATTGAGTGTCGATTTGAGCTCCATGGTTTTTTCAAAGATCTGAAGCAGATGGTAACTTTGATCGATTGCGATAAAATCACATTCAGATATGAATACCTGTAATAGTATCAAATCACCCAGAAGCAGAGAAACATAAAAGGCTCTGACAGGGATCAAAAAATTAAAAAAAAAAAAAAAAAAAAAAAAAAAAAAAAAAAAAAAAAAAAAAAAAAACATTGTAGATACAGTTGAACATTTTCAAAACAACTTAATTTTATTTAGTAGTTACATTTTACTTACTTAATCACTAATTTTTCGCATTTTTTCAAAAAAAAACCTTGGCAAAATAAGATCTCAGTTGAAGACCGCAGATTTTGCTAGTTTGACTTCAACTTGTAAATACTTACTCGCTAGTTTTTTGTTAGTTTTTGGAAATGATACAAAAGTTTCACGTTTAGTGAACGCTTTTCAACGTTTATGTTCTATGTACTGAGCAAATCTTGGCAGAAGCACTCTAACTTCTTCGTTACTCGTCTACGAGCCACCAATTTGGAGGATGTAAGCTTTTCGTACGAAATGAAAAAGTTCGTATAAGCCCTTGTTGTGAATTCCTATTGTACTCATAAGCGGTTTAGATAGCATACGTGAACCACTCCCATATGTTTTTCAATACCTTGATCAAACTGCGTCACCTAGATCCTAGAGTACTATAAAGTCACCAAAAGTGACACGACTTAACTCATTTTGGCTTTAGAAAGTTGTGTTTCGCTAGTGTTATTATCGAGTCACTCCGGTTCGCTCTAAGCAGTCGATACACCAAGTCATCGGACTCGACTCAAATCAGCCCCTGGTTAACTCGTCTGGAGTCATTCCGAATTCAACCCAAATCAGCTTTAACTAACCGTCAGATCATCGTATCGTAAGTCATAGCAAAATAACACCCGTTTTACAAATGAAGATACATGCAACAACTCCTCTTCATCGCCTCATTGAGATTACGTTTAACGATACTCTTTAACATTTTCATTGATTCATTCTAAACCTTAATTGCGGCTATCATTTTTTGGTTTAAATTTCTTTTTTTACCCTCTTTTTACAGCTCGTAATACAGGCACAGAAATCACTCGCCATGAGTCATCACCGATCTATGCTGGATTACACCAAGCTAACTCTGAAGTCTGGAGTCACCATTAGTTGCCCCAAATCACCCATCAAGTGAATTTTCGTGACCAAAAATCTTTTAAATTTGATAGTATGGTTTCCTTCACCAGCATCATCTTGAGTCAATCCGAGCCACACAAGTCAACTGTTTGCAAGTCATCCCGAGTCATTCCCGAGCTTCGGCGAGCTTTGGCTATTTCCTAAATCGCTTCCAGAAGCTCCAATTCACCCATCAAGTGAACTGTTGACACGTAAGGTCTTTTCAAGACTTTACTCGCGCCTCCCTAAGGTAGGTACTCCAAGACAATTGGAGGTAGGAAGCCTACTGTAATCTGTGTTCTATATTCTGTATTCTGTATTCTGTATTCTATTTCTCTCTCTCTCTAACCTCCCTTTCCTCTCTCTCTCTCTCCCTCTCTAACCTCTCTTTCCTCTCTCTCTCTCTCTATCTCTCTCTTTCTCTGTCTCTGTCTCTCTCTATATCTCTCTCTCGCTCTCTCTCTCTCTCTCTCTCTCTCTCTCTCTCTCTCTCTCTCTCTCTCTCTCTCTCTCTCTCTCTCTCGCTCTCTCTCTCTCTCTCTCTCTCTCTCTCTCTCATTCACTCAATCACTCTTTTGCCGCTTCAATTTCTTACATTAGACTCTGCTGACAACGACCTTAACATGAGCGTTAATCTATGAAAATTGATTATTATTTTTCTCTGTATTCTGTTGCATTTGCTATTGCTCAACGATGGACACATGAGATATAAGAGAATAGAGAAGGAGGAAGCTATATTCATTGCCACCTTCCTCACTCACTACCAACTCAAGCAACGCCCCACAAAGAATCGTTTTAAGCGACAAATTCAAGTGAAGTACCACGCCATACAAAGAAACATGTTCACTCAAACACAACCTTTGCAATAACATAGGCCACCCCAAGGCAATCTCATTCAAAGACATAAATTCAGTAACCAACAACTTCGTTCGCGAGACAAATTACTATTGTATACTTTGCAGTAGTACCCAACTGCTACCAACTTCCAACATTTGCCTTTTCCGTCTTCCGCTTGCAGGAAGCACGTTCCTCAATCGTTATTCTTCAAAAAAAAGAACTTTAGTTTCCTCAATCTTTGTAGATAGCGTTTCATTTTCAGTTCCGATTGCTTAATCTACACGCAACTGCCATTACCATTTCAATTAAATCTGTGACCCTTAGGTACACCCAATTTCGTTCGGTCTTACCTTACCTTGAGCTATGTTAATTGCGTCCTCTACTTAAGATAAGCACCATAAATATTTACCGAAGTACACGTGTTTGTGAACCTTCGTGTGCAAAAAGACACAATCGTCATTTAACCGTTCCACCTAACGACCTCCTGATGTCTTCCGTATAACAAAGAATAGAGAAAAAAAAAACCATTCCACAATCAAATCGACCCTTTCGTCCTTCTCGCCAAAAATTAGTCCCCAAAGAAACTTGTATCATCAGCGAAATCAAAACCGTTGCCACCTTGCCAAAAAGCATCACACACAAACTCATCTTCTGCCAGAATATTATCGAATCACTTTGTGAAAATGTGTCAACACCACATAAGGGACAATAAGATGGTTCCGAGTGTGGATGTGGATAGATATCTGGGTTGGTGATGGCGCTAACGTTGGCGGTGATGATATTGCGGTGATGTGCGCTGTCAGGCCACCCTCTGTGTCACTAAATTAAGGCCTCATTTGTAATCAGTGTGCACATCGTTGTCGTCATCATCATCGGCGGGCGCGACAGCAACAGCGACAGCGACGACTGCTCTGTGGCCCAACCAAACACAAATTGGAATTTCTCCTAACGAGAAATTAATGACAATCAGGATCGTTGTAATTATTTAATATTTCTCATCATTCACAGACCCAACAGCCACCAACCAGCCTTTGACGTCCTTTAACTCTCTTGACTTGATTTAATGCGTTATTAATTGCGAAAGCTTAATAAATTCAATTGTGCTAAGATAAATAATAATAAATTTAATAATGATTCAATTTGATGATGGAAACTTTTGCAATCCCAAGAACAAGGACACACTCACACAATTTGTATCCGATATTTCTAAATGGGGATTTTCTTTTGTTTGACGTGCTGCCAAAAGCAGAAGTTGGTGACAGCTTATAGGATATTGTGACAAATAGTATCCTATCATCCTTCATTGGGTTTAGAAGGGAAAGCTTACCGAATCTCATGGGCCGGCGCGCATTAAGCCTGGAAGGTGTTAAGTTTCGAATGGAAAAACTTTTGTAGGATATTAACATTTAAGCTGTTATCGGTTTGTTTCCGTTTTGAGAAGATGTCTTTTTTGATGAATGTGTGTGTTGAGACTTCGTTCGCAACATGAGATCTTCAAGTAATGTAAGAAAATTTACAACTCATTGAAATCGATTTTTGTTATGACAGGAAAACACAGAGCTGCCCGTCAAGCTCAGCATCATCGAAAATGGAGCAATGCAAAGAAGTTCGAGAATACTTTGAATAACAATTTTATTTCGCACTCTTTTTCTTTGCAGGAAGGGATACAAAATGTACCGACAATCTGCGGAATCGGATAGCAAACTGAGTGAAAATGTTTGGCAAACAGTATTGCATCTTATGTAAGGCTTCGTTAGCCTTGCCTTAAAGGAATAAATGGACAATCTTTTGGTTAGACAGCTGATCGAAAATCGGAAGGGTAGGAAAAATATATTGCTTAAGGTTCCTTGTCACCCGCGACCATAGGCCTTCAAAATAAGCAAGAAAGATCTCTTTAACGGAGATCTCTTTAAGTGATTTTCTTTCAGTTTCTGAAAGAAGACGCCTCCGGAATAAATTCGGTCTCGGATGCCAAACTAAAGAGGCGTACTTCGAGAAACAATTTCCGGGCAAAGGGGCAATATTCTTAATAAATAATTTCCAAACTTTGATCGTGGAAAGGCTCCCAATATGGATTTTTTTATTTTGTAAGAAAACTGTGAGTGAGCTCAAGTACTTACTAGGCATTAGAACTTGCGGTGAATCTGAGCTTCAACCCAGCATCTTTCGATGTTGGGTTCTCTCTCTCTATAAAGTTTTGCACTCTAAGTCGGTTGAAGTCTTCTTCCACTTGATTGCGCCACCAAAGACGAGGTCTTCCCCTTCCGCGATTTCCCTGATGTGCTTTCGAAAACCCGTCGAGCCGGAGCGTTTTGGTCCATCCGCTCTACATGGCCCAACCATCGTAGTCTCGCATTGCGTACTCTACTGGCTATGCCCAAGTTACGGTACAGCTCACACAGCTCGTTGTTGTAACTGGAAGTTTATAACCGGTATTCGGAAACCGGCAGTCGGAAACCGGAAGTCGATAACCGGAAGTAGGCTTCCGGTAGCCGGAAAACGCTAGTCAGAAACCGGAAGTTGGGACCAAAGCTCATTCGGAGAATTCTTCTTCCCAAATGACCAAAGGTGTCTTCATCCGCTTTCGATAAGGTCCATGCTTCCGCGCTCTGAAGTAAGACTACCATGATTAAGTCATATAAAGGGCTATCTTGGTATTTCTATAGAGCAACGATTGGCCAAAGCTATTTTCTGTTTGTAGCGCATTCTAATTTGACGAAGTTCTGTACTACCTCGAATTCACATCTGTGTAAGTGACGTTTTGTCCAATTCATCGATGTTCTGTGTCCTTGTTTGTTGACAGAATAAACTTCGTTTTAACCTCATTAACCATCAAACTCATTATTGCCGCATATGTTTCAAAGCTGGCAAAACTACCTATGACATCAAGCTTCCTTCTCCACATTATGTGAAAATCGTCTGCGTAAGCGAGTTATTGTACTGATTTTTGAAAGATTATTCTATAAGGTGTTGACATTCGGGTTTTGTACAAATTTCCCATGTATGACATTACGGAAATCTCGTGACAGTTTGTCGCCTTGTCTAAAGGCTTTTTCTACATCAAAGGTTTCGGTGAGTTCTTTACCAACCATGATGGAACATAGGGTGAGTTCTCTAAAGTCAAAGTTTTGTAGAGATGTCGAAACTAGACATGGTTCTGTATTCTATTCTGGCATACAGGGCCTTAAAAATAAATAAAATTAAACAGGGTGGTGCAACAGAGTGAGGAGCTTCTGGGCCTAGCGCATTTCTCACAACCATGCCTTGTGAGGGAATGGAAGGGACCTACAATTTTCTGCCGGTTCCGAACGGCTAGTCGAGAAAGCGCTTTTCACGGCAATGAATACTAACGGAGGACTTGCCAATTGCTCGCGAAAGGCTATACCCGTGGAAAAAACATTTTTGCCTCTGTTGGGATACGGGGCCTTGAAATCAATAAAAAGATCGTGTATATCGATGTTATATCCTCGGGTTTTTTCCAAGGTCTGCTGTAATGTAAAAATTTGGTGTATAGTGGATTTTTCTGCTCTTAAACCACATTGAGAAGGAGGCTCAGTTGTGAGAGTCTTCCTGCCTTAGGATCATCCATACGATACTGAGGTTCCATTGGCTGGGCATACTTTCCTCTGACCACATTATGCAGATTAGCTGGTGCATGCTCCTTTCCAACTGATCTCCTGATGCCTTGAAAAGTTCGGTATCTGGCCCATCTGCACCTGCAGTCTTATAAGACTTAAGCTTGCATATGGCATTTCATTTACATTACATTTTGTTCGTCCGCTTCTTGAATGCGCTTGTCAAGTCTGGTCGCCTTTCCAACAAGTGCACATTGCCAGAATTGAAAGCATATAACGCTGTGTCCTCCGATTTGCTCTTCGAGGTTTTAATTGGAGTGAATCCTTTGTTATTACCTCCTTATCATGACCGAATCAAACTTCCTAACCTTAAATTGCTGAAAGATCGAAGAGAAATATTTGACATTCCCTTAATTTACCGAATCTTTACAGGTACCACTGACTGCTCAGCCCTTGGCAAATCTATCTTTCTAAATACTAACCCTCATAACATTCGGAATCCCCCGTCTCTTCTATATTTCCACCCATCGAACCTCTTACGAATGAACCCATCCTGCGGAATGCGGAGAAATGTTCTCACTCTTCTTGTTTTGACTTCAATATAGTACTCCTTGTTTAAAGCTTCGTCTCATAAGCCTCCCAACTAGTTATCTTTAAGTCTTAGCTATTCAGTTTCTTAGTTTGTAAGTTAGATTAAGTAATAGCTTGCATTAAGCCTTATGAGTGGGGGCTTCGCCCTCACCAAAATTCAATTCACACAAACCAGTACTTGACAGCTTTTCGGTTTCTCGAATGCAGCTACCTTTCATGAATAGTGGCATGTCATTTATTTTTTTATTTATTGAAAGGACTCTGAAATTCTGGGGTTTTGTCCTTTTTGACTGTTTCTGTCTACGATTAGGTCTAATAAACGCTGTGACTTTTCGAATAAGCTACGCTATGGTACTGAGATTCGGGCAGTCTGTCGCAAACCATAATAGGGTTGCTCTTTTGTCCTTAATACTTTGGTCAACACTTACCAGCCACCTCCTGTTGGACGAGACTAGTAACCATGGGTTACCACAAAGACGTATAGTATAAGTAGGCGCAATTGTACTTTAAATAAACAGAAATTTTTGCCTCTCTGAATATTACTTTTGCTACCACTGCACTGCTTTAAATAAGGACAAATACCGCAATCAAAACTTTAAGTGACTAATAGTTGGTGAACTTAAGGATGCAGTAAGTCCTCACAATCGCTTCCTTCAGTTTCATCTGCCGTTCCTCTGAATAAAACAGATTACGTGACAAGAACAGTCAAGCTACTCATTGACAAACACTTGACTAGGTCTCCACTATCATTCACTGGCATTTTGAATTGACTTACCATATAAAGGACAAGAAGGAAGAAAATATTGCCGGAAAGATTACCAAAGAGAAGCCTCATCGACCGGTACATGCAAATCACAATATTCAAAGCAACCTAGAAGGACAGGGTATTAAACACACACTGATTTTGTCGTAACCCAAACAAAAACAAATTTTTAAAGATTTCACCCTTATTCCCACTGAAATCTCAATGTCGAACACTGTTTTACTCTCTAAACGAATTTACTCATGAGGAAAATAATAATAAATGAACACAGCGAACAAGTTGCTGTTTTTTTTTCATCAGAATTCGCACAGTCAGCCATATACACAAACGAAAGAAAATTAATCTACTAAGGTCCTGTATCCTTTCCCTATAGTGCATAAAGAATGAGGAAAGATGGAACACAAATTAATTCTGCTCGTTTGCATATTATTCCTTTCGTGTGCCTGCCTTTCTATTGAGAAAGGAAAGCGAACGGACTGCGGAAGCAATCTTGAACATTCAATGTCTTGAAGATAATGACCTGATTATGACAAGTGCAGAGTACAAAATAAATAGCTTTGGCAGTGTTCCCAGTTCCTCTAGGCTAGGCTAACATGCAACCGACACTCATTGGTTCGACCTCCAGCTCATTCAGGATGTTTTTCTCCTTGACAAAGGATATAAGAATACGAATCTTGTTGACAAGGCTCTTCGAGTCTCTTTTCTCTCTTTTCCTGAAAAATCTACTTGAGATGCTAAATGTGGCGGATGTTATTCCATTTCAATGCGCCCGCCCACTATTCACTATGGCAATGCGACAGGCATACTATCGGTTTCCTGTCCTGATGCAGGATTTTCCTCTTTTCTTAGTTTTTGATTCAACAAAATGCAATTGCTGCATAAAATAAAATGACAAGATAAAAAGAAAGGAAAAAAAAAAAGAATTAACCATTAGAAGACGTCTTTACTTCGCTTGCAGAGAAGTATACAAGCTCTGATGCCATTCCCCCAAAAACATACGGGCACTTCCTTTCTTTAGTTAGTAGGTAGATCGTGGCTAGGTTCATACCTACTTTTGCAATGTGCAGGACAATTGGACCATCAGATAGCACGTATCTATACATATAGTTGGTATATCCTTCCAGCAAATTGCGCTAAATTCTTGGGGCAAACTTTGGTTTTTATGGAATTCTTCCGTTTTCCTCCTTCCATGCTATTCTTGTTCGATTTTTATGTAGGATGGAAACTTTTCGAGTTGTGTGATGCCTGTTAAAAAGTTGTATACTCCAAGTTAAAGGCAAGAGACGTTGACAACTTGCAATCGGAACTGTTATAAGATGGAACACAGTGTTGTAGCCTGTGGCCACAGAGCATTACGTTGAACTTAAGTTGGGACAGTGTAATGGAATTACATTTTGTCGGCTAATTTTTTAACGTTTAAAACGGAAAAGTTTTGCCAAACCATGAATACACAAAGTAAAGAGGAAATGCGAAATTTCGCAAGTTTTTCCGCAATGAATTGGAGAAGTTCTAGCAAAGTTTCTGGTGGCCATAACATTTATTGTTATTTAAAAATGTTTTTTTCTTTTTACATAGAAAATCAGCTGTTCGTCCGAAGTAAAGAGTTACTGTGGATTTAAATTTGCATTTATTTTTTAAGAATAAGACGTGGAGAGGTTCGCAGGTGGAATTTTGTTTTGACAAACACAAAGTCGGTAGAAATGGACAAGAAAATACAGAGCAGGTTTGTGCATTCGAGGCGATAAGGGATAGAGAATAGAGAAAGTAGTTTTCGCAAATTTAAAGATAACCCTACTATAGAAAACCGAAATTTGTTCTAACGGGCCAGAAATATCTGTAATGTTTAAATATAAAAGGCTAAGTTTTTGCATGACCAAAAAGTAAGGCAAAAAATATTGTTGTGTCCAAAAGGAAGCAAAAACTTTTGGTCTTTTGTGAAGAACGTTAAGAATTCGACCACGTCATTGGTCCCATCGCTCGTTTTCAATGACTCTCCGTATGTCAGCTCCATCGACAAAGCCAATTTGCTGGCAGCTCAATTTGCTGCAAACTCAACACTTCCTGATAGCATATCGGCTCCACCTGAACTTGAGGCTGCAAATTCAGTGATGAAGCAGATATTTTTTCGAAATAGCTCGGTAGCAGGAGCCCTCAAAGATCTCAATAAACGTAAATCCGCTGCTGGTCCAGATGGTATCCCCGCCGTTATTCTGAAGAGGTTTTCTTCTACACTGGCGATTCTGCTGGACTCTTCCCGAGCAGATGGAAAACTGCTTTTGTCCAGCCGGTCCCTAAAAAAGGCGAATCTTCTTCCTCTTCCAATTACCGTCCCATTGCACTTACGTCCATTCTTTCCAAGGTCATGGAAACATATATAAATAAATATAAATATCTTGAGGAACGAAAGCTTCTTAATGACTGTCAGTACAGCTTTCAGAGCAAACAGTCCACTGGTGGTTTGATGGCTTATCTCACCAAAAAGTGGAACCAATCTTTACATTGTTTTGGAGAAAGTAAGATTATTGCGCTTGATAAAGCGCAATAATCTTAAATTAAAATAAAGCATTTGACAGAGTTTGGCATCGGCTCTTTTATCGAAAATGCGTGCTTTTGGTATCGATGTATGTGTCTCTTCGTTGGATTAGAAACTGTCTTTCCGACCGCTCAATACAAGTTGTATTACTTACTTACTGAGGTGGGCATTACAGTTCGGGGTGAACCTGGGCCTCAACCAACATCCTTCTATAACGACTTCGATTCCAGGCGAGCTCTCTCCAGTTTCGCACTCCCAGTCGGTTGAAGTCTTCATCCACTTGATTGCACCCCCTAAGACGAGGTCGTCCCCTTCCACGATTTCCCTGCAATTTGCTTTCGAACACCCGACGAGCCATCAACCATCGTAGCCTCGCGATGCGTACTCTTCTGGCTATGCCCATGTCGCGGTACAGCTCATACAGCTCGTTGTTGTATCTTCTTCTCCACACATTGCCTTCGCATACGGGACCAAAGATCATTCGGGGAATTTTTCTTTCGAAACGACCAAGGGTTTCCTCATCCGCTTTCGATAAGGTCCATGCTTCCGCGCCGTAAAGCAGGACTGGGATGATTAAGGTCTTATATAAGGTTACCTTGGTTTTTCTGGTGAGGGTTTTGTTTCTCAATTGCGTTCTTAACCCAAAGAAGCAAAAGTTGGCAAGAGTTATTCTCCGTCTGATCTCCGCACTGATGTTGTTGTCCGTGTCTACAGCGGATCTTAGGTAGACGAAGTCCTGTACTACCTCGAAGTTATGTCTGTCTATTGTGACGTATTGTCCAACTCGTCGATGTTCTGTGTCCTTGTTTGATGACAACATATACTTCGTTTTGCCCTCATAAACCATCAAACCCATTTTTGCCACTTCTGTTTCAATACTCGCAAAAGCACCTATGACATCACGCTTTTTTCTTCCCAATACGTCAATGTCGTGTTCGTAAGCGCGTAATTGTACAGACTTTTGAAAGATTGTTCCTCTGGTGTTGACGTTTGAGTTTCTTACAATCTGTTCAAGTATGATGTTGAAGAAATCGCATGACAGTTTTTCACCTTGTCAACATCAAAGGTCTCGGTACGTTCTCTGACGGATCAGCGTAAATTCTCCAAGTCAAAAGTCATCTACATAGTCGTAAGAGTTTTGCAAGGATGCCGAAACTAGACATGGCTCTGAACAGCTCGTCTCTGGAAATGCTGTCATACGCTGCCTTGAAATTGATGAAGAAATGGTGAATATCGATATTATGTTCTCGGGTTTTTTCCAAGCTCTACCGTAATGTGAAAATTTGGTCTATTGTAAACTCCTCTGGTCTAAAATCATATTGATAAGGACCTATCAAGTTGTTGACGTGGGGTTTCAGACGTTCACATATTACAGCAGACAAGATCTTATAAGCGACGTTAATAAGGCTGATTCCTCTATGATTGGCTCATTATGAGGGTCTCCTTTCTTTAGGATCGGGCATACGATAATAAGGTTCCATTCATCGGACATATTTTCTTCCGAACATATCATGCAGATCAGCTGGTGCATGCTCCTTTCCAACTGGTCTCCAGCTGCCTTGAAATGTTCGGCACCAGAGCCATCTGCATCTGCAGTCTTATTTGATTTAAGTTTGCATATGGCAAGCTTAACTTCCTCACGACGGCATTCTTGATCATCGTCCAAGCTGAATGGGGCAATCTGCCTGACAGCGGAATTTGTGTCCATATCGCTGCTAAGCAGTCTGCAGAAGTAATCTTTCCAGATCCGCAGTAGCGACTGTGACTCTACAACTATATGTTTCCCTGCTAGCCTTGAGTGAGTTCATGGCTTGCCACCCTGGTAGGATCTTTTTACCTCTTGGTAAAACTTTTCCTGTCATGGTATCTCTCAGTTTCCACAAACGAGCGTTTCTCATGCTGCTTCTTTTTCTTTCATTCTTTGAACCATGGGTTTCGTTTTGGTGGCCGAGTGAAACCCAGAACCTCAGAGGCAGCGGTTCTGATGGCTTCTTGACATTGCTGCCACTGGTCTTCAATATTTAATGCTGACGGCATGGGATTCAAGGATAATTGAAGGAACACTCGATTGGAAAAGGCTTTGGCAATCTCTTGCGATTGTAGCTTTCTGACGTCATATCTCTTCACAGCGTTAGTTCGTGCAGGTCTTGAACAAGATATCCTCATTCGTATACCTTGGCTACAACAAGGTAGTGGTCCGAGTCAAAGTTGGCCCCTCGGTAAGTTCGGACATCTAACACACTGGAAGAGTGTCTTGCGTCGATCGCAACATGATCAATTTGGTTGACGGTAGAATGATAGGACATGTACCTTTATGAATTTTGAGATGCGGGAAGCGTGGACTACTTACATTAAGATTTAGCCCCGCAGCAAATTCGATCATCGAGCTGAAGTCCACCGTAAATTCTGTAAGTCGAATTCATTCGAATACATCCTGGTATAGCATCCCAGTTACCAGAGGTTACCGCGTGGAGGTTTAGTAAGCACAATCGACGCGTCGAGTGCTATAAGTTGCTACTTCTGGGCGCCGCCAACTTGACACCACCTTTTTGTCGCCTTTTCTTCAGAAAATTAATGTGCAAATCATTTTTTAATTCCGACTAACAGGTTGTTGCATTGGAACCGTTATAAATACAATTCCTATGACGAATGCATACACTCGCAGCTTCTTTCTTCAAGAAAAATATTATATTGCTTTAATTTTTGTGTGAACCTCTTACTCTTTTGATTTTGGAAATCGGTGGAAATTAAAAAAGAAAAACAATGGAAAAGTATTTTAAGCCTGATCATATTAAAGATTTTTTGATATTGAATTCCGAAAGCTTTAGATAAATCGACAAAAACATCTGAAGAAATCTAAATGGAAATCGCCGAGCAAGAGAGAGAAGATGAAACTGGACTTTCATCAACAAATGCAACCAGCAGCATAAGTCTTCCTTCAAGTTCCAAAGTATAACCTTGAAACATTAAAAGTGAAAGATGAGTTTAATTTAATTAGTTTTTCTTCACAGAAATTGTACACAAAGTTGTGGGAACTAGATCCCCAACTGAAAGATTGGCTTCAACCATCGGAAAAGCCCGACTACTTGGCTTTTTGCAAACCCTGCCGAATTTACTTGAAGGCTTCATCTGGAAAAAATGACCTTATTAAACACTCGGAAACTAGTGTTCACAAAAGAAATATAATTTCTTTTAAAATTCAACCAGCGGCAAAAAAATCTTTTGAAATTACAACACAAAAAAAAACAAAAAATCAAAGCTGAGTTACAAATTGCTGCTTTGGTCGTAGAACACAACTTGTCGTTTTTAATAACCGACCATCTTGTAAAGTTGATTAAAGATGCTTACGCTGATTCGTCTACAGCAAATCTTATTTGTTGCAATCGAACAAAAACAACCGCAATTGTGAAGAATGTGATTGGGGCTCAGCAATTGGACGATGTGGTGAACATGATGAGAACCAACTTTTTTTCAATTTGTGTAGACGAATCCACGGACGTGTCATCAACAAAAATTTTGAGTGTGGTTGTTCGAATATGCGTCAATTTTAGAATAATGGATCTGTGTTACAATCTTTTGAAAGTAAGTTCTGCTGATGCAAAAACTTTGCATATGGCTATTCCTCAATCTTTCATTGAAAACAAAATTGACTATAAGAAGTATCTAATTGGGTTTGCGGCTGATGGAGCGAATAATATGACTGGGAGTAGGCTTTCAGTGGCTTCACTACTAAAAAACGACTGCCCAAATTTATTCATTTTAAAATGTATCTGCCATTGATTTGCTCTTTGTGCCTCATACGCTTGTATGAAGCTCCCACCATCTGTGGAAACAATGTGTCGCGAAATTTACAACTATATTCAAAACAGTCCAAAAAGGGTAGGTGAATCTCAAGACATTTTAAAGTTATTAGATTATAAACCAGTAAAACTCCTCCATCCGTCGCAAACACAGTGGCTAGTATTAGAATGTGTTGTTCTGAGAATTTTAGAGTTATATGAATCTCTTAAAATATACTTTGGATTTCAGCAAAATTCAGGAGAAGACAAAATTGAAAGCAGTAAAGTTATATTAATGTATTTACTAGATCCTGTTAATGAGTTATACTTAAAAATTTTAAAATTTATTCTTCCGCAAATAAATAAGCTGAATCGACTTTTTCAAAATGAAGATCCACAAATATATAAACTATTGGCACGAGTACGATAACTTTGGCGACAAAAAATAATAACGGTTTTTGGTGGAGGGGTTCAATACAAGCATTTTTTACTATGGGAGGGGGGGGTCTATCTCCCCCCGTTTAGGCGGTAGGGGCAATTTTATAAAAATTTACTTAAAATCTAAAAAAAAATATTGTAGAACAACGGGAAAACTTACAGATACAATTTATACTTCTTATGAAAGCCAGAAACTTGCACTTTATAACAAATGTTGAATGAAGTGGTTTTAATTTATAGTTTTTTAAATAACTGACTTCAAAGTCAAAATTTACGAAAAAAAATTTTAAAAAATCACTTTGAGTACTATGTTTCTCGTGATTACAAATGCCAATAAAAAAAAATTAGATGTAGGTACTTAGTTGCTTCAATAAATTTTTTATCAAACAATATAAATTACTTTTTAACTTAATAACTCTATTTAAAATGTTTCCAAACATAATACCAGCTCATGATATTCAAAATATTGACTTAGAATATAGAGAAATACGAAACATCGATTTCAAAAGTCTACTAACATTATAAGAAAGTGAAATCAAAGTTGAAATATTTTGGAAAATTGTTTGTTCTATAAAAAGATCTAATGAAACACTTGCGTTTCCATTAATGGAGCGATTTATTTCTAGTACTTTGGCATTACCGAATTCATCGGCTAATGTTGAGAGAACGTTTTCCCAAATAAACTTAAATAAAACAAAGACTAGAAACAGCCTTGATATTTCAACTCTTCAAGGAATCTTACTTTCTAAAGATTATTTGAGAATGAAGCAATGTAATTGCTATAATAACTCATAGTAACGGATGAATTATGCAAAAAGTTTCATCAAAACAAATATGTATAAAAACAACAACTATGAACCTTGAATCGTAATAAGATTGAAACAAATATGTATTTTAACGATTTTTGATAAACTTTTGTGATAAAAAGTTAGTGTATAAATAAATAAAAAACAAGAACAGTTGTTTTATTTACCTATTTAACAATTATTCAATCTTTTCAGTTCAGTATATTATATTTACATTCTATATTAGATTTTCAATCAATTTTTGATTTCGAAGAACAACAATTTTGATTTGATTGAAAGTAAAACGCAAATAAAAACAAATTTCTTTTTTCATTTAATCGATATTTGTGGATAAGTTCATTTTCTTAACTTTTGCAAGAACACTAATGCTCTGCATAAAATTAAATCATTATTATCATTAAATTAACAGTTTTAATTTCCATGAGTTATACCCAATACCCTAAGCGTGCTGATAATATGGATTGAAAGTTTAAAAAATTAAATAAGAAATGCTATTTAAAAAAAAACTAAAAACTATGTGCAGTGTAGTACAATACGATTTACACCGATTTTCAAAAAGCAAATCTCCCGATTTAAAAAAATTATTTCTGGCAGCACTCGCAGAAGAAAACTGCAACGTGTTAACTTGAAAAGAAAACTTATTTCTGTTTCTGTGAACTTTATTGATAAAAACAAACTTGTAATTTCTTTATTCGCCATATAAATAGGTATGTATTTAAAATAAGTGATACAAAATTATGTGAATATCCCTTGCATGGTAATATCTAAACTCCTATTTCATGCACTACAAACAAAACTGATACTATAGCAAACACTCAAGCCTAACAATCAAAGTAAACTTAAAATAAAAACCTCCAATATTCTGAAATAGAAAAGTTTTCATTTCCATTACGGACAACTTCGTTGTTCAATTATTTTTCCAGTCAACATATACTTCACCGAAAAAGCACAAAATGTCAATCACAAGAGCAGTAGCCAATGCCATAAAAACCCACTTCAGGTCCTCAGCTTTCATCGGCTTCAATTCCGTTTTGATCGATAGATCTTTCAACGTTATCTTTCCATTTTCCCGAAGTTCATACAGTGACCGCCTTAACCAAAAGTCCAATAAACCAGATGAGTATGTCTCCAAGATTAGGAAGTTTAAAATTTCTTTATAAATTGAATTCTCGTTAATGGTAAAAAAAAGTGGTACTCCTGTCATCAAACACATTCTCTCAGGCAGACGAAACAATGGTCGACTTAAAGTTTTTTGTTGAATCTTGATATTGTTCCACTTGGTGCTACTCAAAACAAACCCCAACTGTGGATTGAGACTTTCACTCAATTGGACGAAAGCATTGTTGTCACTTTCAAGCCAAAATATACTCTGATATTGATTTTTGAAATCTGGATTCATAACAAAATATTTCTCTATTTCTGGTTTGAAAGCCACTACCTTCAGGTTTGATTCAAGCAGATCTTGAAAGGTTTGTAGTTTTCTCTCTGACGGGGGACTTGTCATTAATGTTTGAAGGAATGCATGATACGAAGTCACCAGCATGATTCCAAAAAAGAAAATCATAATATACAAGATCTTAAGACTGAAAGAGGCATTGGGTCTTTCTTTCAAGGACTGTCCAAGTATTCCTCGCAAGCAGTTGTCATTGGTAAAGCAGAACTTTTTGCCATCATCGGATAAGATTGTGGCTAGTTCCAACAATGCTGACAAAACTGTAATCAGTCCGACTGTAATTAGAAAAGCATCCCACTGAGAAACTATTCCAAACACTTTATATATGGGGACCATAGGTTCAGCTGGAATCATTATACACATATCAACTATGTTGTACGGATAGGAGATCCAGTCCATAGAATCTTCTCGAGAATACGTAACTGCAGCTATTATACCAAATTCACCATTGAATACCAAATCTTTCAATTTTATTGCAGAAAGATTGAGATTGACGTTTGAATTATTTAACCTGGCGTTGTGTTTTGTCGCTAGGGCATTAAAAAGATGTCCTACGTTTCCTCTGATCATATAGCCACCTCGTGGGTTTGTTGAAACAACTACTCCTGGTTCAGGTCCTCCAAATATTATTTGCAAGTACATCCCTTTAAGATCCCTTAAGCGGTTCGGGAAGAATATATTTGGTCGTTGACTCTCAACAAAGTGGACTTTTTCAATTAACCCAGTGAATAAAGGGTTGATACCTTACAAAAGGTCCGGTAGTTCTAAATTTTTTATATGTTGTCTAGGATGGTTGTTAAGTGTTTAAAATGAAAAATGCACAATTCCCCCCCCTCCGCGCCCGCCGCCATTTTGAAAAAACTGAAAAAAATCGTCACTTTTTTTAGATTTTCACTTATATCTTTGTTTCGGTGCATTTTAGCTACAAGACAGTATTCAATGTTGTAGAGAATAAAATTCCCTATAATATTCGTGTTAAATTTTGTTTATAGGGCAGATAGTTCACGAGATATGATATTTTAAAAAAGATCAAAAATACGCATTTAACAGAAATTTTTTCAAACTTCTAACTTTAGAACGCTGTACTTCAATTTTGACCTATTTGAGAAAAAAAAGTATAAGAACAAAAATTGTAGGGAATTTCATTACCTACAAAATGGATGTATACTTGTTTTAACCAACCTTACGGAGGGGGTAGTAAGCATTAAAATGAAAACAACGGCATATTGTTTATTTGATTTTTTTTGAAACTGCTTTGTGTAACCTACAGCAAAGAGGACCAACTGCCAAGCTTTGGGTGCAGTACTTCAAGATGGTAACCCTTGTAAAGCAGTACATTCAAGCAAAACGAATGGGTGATTTTGAACTTCATCTTAACAGTGTTAACAAAATGCTTCCTTTTTTCCATGCTGCTGGCCATTGGTTTTATGCAAAAACTGCGCATTTATATCTGCAAGAAATGCTGTGCCTAAAAGACAAATTGGACCCTGCTGAATTTCAGAAGTTTACCATAGAGGGCCATTTCACGGTTCGAAGATCAGACAAGTTCTGGTCCGGTATTTGGACCGACATGACGATCGAACAAATGCTAATGAAGGATATGAAAATAGGGGGAGGATTAATTGGACGGGGCATGACTGAAAGCACGCTGTTGAAGTGGACTCTTGGGATGACCTACCTGCAAAATATTGCTCAAGAAATGGAGAAGTACAGCAACGTGACATCAACGTCCTCTGAGCAGCACGTGGAATTGAGGCCTGCTAGAATGAGTCGTGACGCTTCAGATGTGAGAATTCTGCGTGAATGGCTTTCCAAACACCCACCCTTCCCCGAAACTGATCTAATTATCAACATAAACTCTGGCGTAGTGGGAAGTGACCAAGTTAACTGCCACCAAGCTCAAGTGGTAGGAGGAGCAGGAATTGCAAAGATTGTTGGAAACACCTTCGGTGAGGTGTCTTTCAAGAAAAAAGACAAAGTAATTACACTTATGTCTGATATGAACACAATGAAGGTGGGAGACAAGAAGCTCTCTGTTGACCCACTCACACTGTTTAACCGAATGTGTTTTAGCAAAACAATCGGAAGAAGATCTGCAGAACTACCTGTCGTACGAGCTTGCACCATTCCCCATGGCTTTGTTTAATGAGGACGGTATGCGTAAAGGGACAAAATCTTTAATATACGAAGCTTTTTCACCACTTCCACAAGACTTCCAGCTCCCTCAACGTTCCATGGTCGTTATTGACGGTGGGTACCTTCTGCACAAGGTTGTATGGAACAGAAGCTCCACCTTTGAAGGGATTTGCTATGATTACGTCAAGTACGTTCAGCGTCACTATGGCACCAATGTGATGGTGATTTTCGATGGTTACGCTACAGATCCTTCTCAGCAAGGGACAAAGACTGCTGAACGAGCGAGAAGGTATAAGGCAAACTCATCGGCAGACGCTGTGTTTGACAAAACAACTGTCAACACCACACCTCAGGATAAGTTCCTGGCCAATGAGGGGAACAAGGACTGATTCATGAAGCTGCTCTCGAGTACAATGCAAGCGTCAAGCATAGCCACAGACCAAGCTTCCGAAGATGCTGACAGGTTGATAGTTGCCACAGCTAAATGCCTCTCCCCCACATACGACGCCGTCATCATTGTCGGGGAAGACATTGACCTTCTCGTTCTGCTGACTGGCACAACACCTGCGGTGAACAATGTCTACCTAAAAAAATCAGCACGAGGGAAACATCCAGACGCAATATACTCCTCCACCTCCTACAAATACAACTCCAAAGGCTGCATCTTGCTCCTGCACGCAATATCGGGCTGTGACACCACTTCAAACATTTTTGGGTTTGGAAAGAACAAACTCTGCCAACTTTTTAGGAAAGACCCATCATTGCTGGAGCAGGCGGAGAAGTTCAGTGACCCTGCTGCAAGTTGCCAAGAAATTTCAGCAGCAGGGGAGAAAATCTTGGTATCCCTGTATGGTGGAAGTAGAGAACAGTCGTTAAACTCCCTCCGCTATTGCAAATTGAAAACAAGTACCACCAAGCTCAATCTGGCAAAACTACCTCCGACCACTGACGCAGCACATTCCCACTTCCTGAGGACATACCACCAGGTCATGGAGTGGATGGGGATTGTCAAAGACCCTATCGAGTGGGGCTGGAGTAGAAAAGCTGGAAGACTGGAGCCTATCAGGATGAGTAGAGACGCGGCTCCCCCAAACCTGCTCAAGACTATTTCATGCAGATGTAAAACTGACTGTATGGCGATGTGTGGCTGTAGAAAGGCAGGACTTAATTGTTCCACCCTTTGCAAATTCTGTGCTGGCCAAGAATGTGACAACAGGAATGAAGTCATCGTCGACGAGGAAGACGACGCCGATCAAGTAATTTCACAATGTTACGAAAATGAAGACCCCGACTTCATGAACTCACCACCTACAAAACGAGCGAAGCGCTTATAAAAAATTTTTTTTCAGTACTTAGTTCAATTACTAATTGGTTGGTTAAAACAAGTATACATCCATTTTGTAGGTAATTAAATTCCCTACAATTTTTATGCTGATACTTTTTTTTCTCAAATAGGTCAAAATTGAAGTACAGCGTTCTAAAGTTAGAAGTTTGAAAAAATTTCTGTTAAATGCGTATTTTTGATCTTTTTTAAAATATCATATCTCGTGAACTATCTGCCCTATAAACAAAATTTAACACGTGTATTATAGGGAATTTTATTTTCTACAACATTGAATCAAACTGTCTTGTAGCTAAAATGCACCGAAACCAAGATATAAGTGAAAATCTAAAAAAAGTGACGATTTTTTTCGGTTTTTTCAAAATGGCGGCGGGCGCGGAGGGAGGGGAATTGTGCATTTTTCATTTTAAACACTTAACAACCATCCTAGACAACATATAAAAAATTTAGAACTACCGGACCTTTTGTAAGGTAACCCCCCTTATTCGGTCTCTATTGCCTGTACTAAATAGTGAAAACAGGAATCTTTGTATACCTGTAAAACACTGATGAGTTTTGAAAATCCTGAAAAATTGCCATCACGTTTATCATGTGGTTCTCCCAACAAAAGTAGAATAATTTTTCCAATCTAAAATAATCTCTGGATTGATGGTTGATGAGGAATATAGTCCTACAGGATCGCATGTGTTGAAGGTACTGCAGGAGTTTTTGCAGGACCAGCTCCTTAAGATCCAAGCAGACAAGGGTAAGAATATTTTCATTGTGTTGTCTCTTTATTGAGAACGAAGTGACTTCGGTTGAGATTATCACTGGAACTTGCAATGCTGCCGACATGTCACTAATGAAATTTTCACCGAAATGACAAGAAAATGGTTCGTTGAGCGATCTTAGCACAAAAATACTTTTAAATTCTTCGTTATTTTGAATGTTTTTAAGGAACGACAACAATTTGTTGCTTTGATTAGAAACTGAAACAAGTGAAACAAGCAAGAGTATGCTCACAATATTCTCATTCATTTCGTTATCCTCAAAATGCGATGTACTGAACGGCACTGTTATGCTTTTTTTAACCAACTGGAATCAAATGCATTTCAGTTGCTTCAATTTATTTTAATAGGATTGCTAATTAGGCAAGCTTTCCATCAAACTACTAGGTACTAAGATAAGAAAACTTAAGGATAGTCTTGTAACAAATGTTAATTTGCGTCTTTCTGATTGAGAATATGGAACGTGCTTATTAATTTTAAATGAGACAGCTTTTCTATGTCTCATCGTAGTTAAATTGTGAGGCTTGGGAGTAAGGGCAACTAGACACGATATGGCATCATTGGAGCTATATGGCCTGTTTCTTTGATGATAAAGCTGATTTCCATTCCATTTCATTACTCACACAACATTCAGATTCGAAGAGAATGATATCGATATGATAATTGCAAGCAATGTGGCGAATTTGATGAGGCGATTGAGTGTTTTCGAGCAATTGCAATAACTGACAAGCCTCAAGACTATAAAAATCCAATTAGAACATTCGTTACTGTTTGGATGCACATGCACAGTGTAGATTCAACACAGTGCAAGTGAAGCGTTGGATGTCCTTGACGCAAAAACAATTTCGATGACGGGTTCCATATGCTGTAGCATTGCATTTGCATTGCTCCAAACAAAACTTGTCTATATTTTGTTGACGTCAGCCGTGTGGCTCTGTTCACTGCGATCTTTCGATTGAAGCCCTCTATAGTTGTCCAATTTCTAGAATTGAATTACCGTTGGGAGTCTTTCGTAGATCGCCTATTATGTTGTTCTAAATAAAACTCCTTGCTTACACTTTCGGTTAAGTCTACAATGTTGCAATAATTTTGAATGCTTTGTTTTCAATGGATGAACGTAAATGATTGGTCTGAAGTTTGCGCTTTTACGGCGGGCGCCCAGATGTTGTTACTTATAGTTCAAATCAAAAGATCTCATTATCTCTTACGGTAGGCACTGTGTACTGGTTTCCTCCAAAAAGAATTTTCTTCTTTTCATTTCCGGCGTTACAAGTAGTGATCTTGAAGCGATCACAACTCTCCCACTTTTCTGCTTCACACTAGTGATCCGCCTGTGGGGTACGCCGCGTTGACCTCAGAAAGCGTCGGCAAGACTCCCGGTTTTGGATTGTTCCATATCTGAGGCCAACCAAATGCTGCTGTTTTTGCATTTGCTTGTACCAGAGGAGTGTTTTGGCCTGCCTTTTCTCCTTTTCTTTTTCGTCACGAAATTGTTGAAAAGTTGTACGATATTGCCTTTTGGACTGGGTTCTGGGGATCTCTCCTTTAAACATGACATTACCAGCTGAGCCGGTCGTGCTGAATTTTGTCCAAGATGGTACTTTTAACATGAAGGCTTCCACGGATCTTAGTACTTCTAATTCGATCAAGCTTTGTTCCTCCCGCTGTCATCCGAAGCATCTTCATTTCGGCTGCCCTTGAGTCTTTCTTATATTGCAGTCATTAAACTCAACGACTCTGCAATTGAATGCTATTCAATAGAACCTTAACTTGGGATAAACACATCAATGTGGCTCCGTATATTATCGGCCTCACAATTTTTCACACCTTCAAAAATTCGTTTAATGCTGGCTAAAACACTGGTTCTGCCAATCTTAACATTGGGTGCGAAATCTTTTGTGACTGTGATGCAGTTTATTAGGAGGAAGCTAAATGTTGCATATGATAACACTGCAAGATACATTTATATGGTCTGAGATACGACCGTGTTTCTCATTTTTCAAGGCAAATTTGTACTATTTTTCTCGACCACCTATTACCCTATAGAACTCTTATGTCTTATAAATTGCTCTTCAACGTAATCCAGACACATCAACATCAGTGTCTATTTGATAGATTAAGGTTCGGTTCCTCAAACAGAGCACTAACACTGATTCTTCCTCGGTTTAATTATTTAACCTCTCAGTTTTTCGTTAATGCCACTCGACTATGGAATGCTCTACCTCGGCATCTCAAAACTCTGAGGAGCGAAGTAAAATTTCGGAAAGAATTACTCAATCATTTCCAGTCTAACTAAATCATAATAAATAAATGGAGACCGTATAAATTTCCTTCTTCTTTAAACTTTGAATTCATTCAACTCAATAATTACAAAAATTTATTTTTAATGTAGTTTTCTGTAAACTACCTAATAAGATATTGTATCTTACATACATAACAATTGATAAAAATAAAATAAAAATAAAAAATAGCTCTGCGAGTAAGTAATCAGTGACTGCCTGAATCTCAGTGGCCAATTAATTCAGCTTACAGATCCAAAGGTGGACTTCAGGAGTTTAAAAGAAGAAGTCTCTAAACGAGCTACTGCCACATATTTGTGAAAGGGCCTTTTAATACAAGGAATGAGGTATTGAAAAAGAAATGGTCGCGGATGAACTTAAGGCGAGCCAACGGCAGCTCTCAAACCCCAGCAGCAGCTTACTGACACCGGATTACCCAACTTTTAATTTCTAAGAGGATCTCAAAAGAGCCTGGCCTTCCAGGTTGCGTGCTGTGCGTAACTACGCAACGAAGTTTAAATTTTATGGTTCTGACGCAACCAATCATCGGATAACCACAACGATTCCTTCGTTGATGACCCTAGCAAACTTTCGTAAGGACAAACATCTCCGGATCTGCACTAAGAACGTAAGAGGTAAGATCAAAGAGAGACACGCCAGTCAGTCGGAAGGTTGCTATATATTTTTTCGTCTATTGTAAAGCCATCTGAAGTTGCTTGGAGCAGCTACTTCGCTGGTCCACCAAATGGGGCTAGTTCTACCTTTCCCTTTAAATGGTGGGCATGACCTTTGTATTTATTTGGATTAAAGCACACATAAGTTCATTTACCAACTACTCTACGGCTGAGCAATTTAGAAAAGGCTGATTGATGTTCTGTCTGAGTGTCAAGTCAAGTTTCTGGTTCCACGGTCTCTGTAAGGGATACAATTGTCTGATTCGTATTCTATTTCGAAAGTTATCATTCTGTTGTCAGACAAGGTAACGCTATTTCAAACCTCCCAATTATTTGCTCCCAAGTGTTCAAATAGTGACTCAGTTCTTTCATTCGCTGTTGAATTACTGCCCCATAGTAGGTAGTAAGAAGGTCCCAGTCGCTCAATGTTGACCAATTCTGCATCAGCTGTCAACGGGAGGGGGATCTAAGATTGATCGGCCGTCATGTAAACTAGGATTAGGAGTGGCGCAATTTCTCTTTCGTACTCCATTGCACTCTATGACTTCTAGGCCTGTGTTGATAGGCTCTTCCATTTCTGGAACTTTCCAATCAGTGCTTTAAAAGCAAGGATTAAGTTTCTGTAAGTAAAGCTCAACCGCTTCCTTTTGTAATCGTGTCCTGGTTTATTCGGACTTAGGGTCTGGTGAGGATGTTATTTTTAAAAGCAATTTTCAATATATAACCATCTTTATAATAATCTGCTATTTCAGATATCTTGGATTTGACCAAGTTCAGGGTAAACTCATCACAAAAAGTGAAAATTTTGAAGCCCTTCAAAGTCGAGATGGGTCCGAAATCAGGTACAGCACCGGCAAATGTAGGTAGCTTGTCAGTTATGCAATCTAGTAGCCCTATTTTTGGACTCTACAAACTGATAATGTTGGCACTCTTTTACCGATTGCGCTATAACACCTTTTTTGTCTGTTGTATTGGCCGTCCTCGGCTTCTTATTTGGGGACATTCGAGAGGCAGTCAAACAGTTATATCTGGATATATTTATTTGACTATTTTCTACAGGCTTCTTAAACCTTTCGATTCTTACACCCTTCAGTGGTGGTGTCCCTGGCGCTGTTTTGGATACCGCAGTCTTTGTTTTTAAAGTTTTTTTTAGTTGGATTCATGTTGGGAACTTTTCCTCTGGGTAAAACAATCTATAAATTCCAGGTTACCGTTTTCTGTATGATTTTCCGAGCCCAGTTTAGGTATTTCCAGTCACAGAAACTCAGTTTTGGAGAGTCACCTCTGCCGAATATTCTCACGGTTTTTCTTAAACTTAAACCGCTCTGCTGAGCGCTTGCTTTTGATTGGGGCTTTATCCACTCAAACATTGGTCGGTATGATCTTTTGCGAACCTTTGTTTGGCGTTGATGTCGTTTTGGCTATATTTCTCCAGATGCGATTTTCTTCTTCTGACGTCCACCATCTCCATCAATCTTTCATAAGATGCGACAAAAGGTCAAGACTGATAGATTGGGTCAAGGCAAGCAAAAATCAGAGTGCGGTTTATTTCCTACATTTAGGCAAGAGGAGTAGAGGAAAAATTGGATTAAGTAAATAAATAAATAGGGTGGCGCAAGAGAGGGAGGAGCGCATTTCTCACAACCACTGCCTTGTGAGGGAATGGAGGGGACCTACAATTTTTCGCCGATTCCGAACGGCTAATTGAGAATGCGCTTTTCATGGCAATGAATTTACAATGAATTTAGGACTTGCCAATTCCTCGCGAAAGGCTATACCCGTGGAAAAACATTTTTGCATTTTGCATCTGCTGGGATTCGAACCTCGAACCTCTGGGTTAGCAGGTGGACATGCTAACCATTACGCCACGGGTACCACTGCTGCTTTGTCTACATTATTTTTTCTCTACATTGTTTAACATTATTCCATGTTTATAAACTGGCATTTCCAGCATACCAGTTGGGAGAGCTTCAAAACGTTGGCTCCCCCATCGCGACAGTATGAAACCCCTTAAGGGGTTGATGAAATTTGCGAGGCTGATTAAACGTCAGATTCTGAAGATTGAAAGTCTTTCATAAGATGCGACAAAAGGTCAGGATACTGATATAGATTGGGCCAAGACAAGAAAAAATCAGAGGGCGGTTTATTTCCTCCATTTAGGCAAAAGGGGTAGTTATATACCCTAGCATTTTTGCTAGGGTATATAACTACCACATACCCTAGCATTTTTGAAAGCCAAGCAAATCAACACTCGCCCTCATTTTGTCCGTGAACGAATAGGGAAAACGGACATTAAGGTTTTCAATCCTCGATTGCTATTGTAGCCGTGGCCTTTTGCTTAATCAAAACCCTCTCGTGCATTTACTCTTCACACAAATCGTGTTAATAACCGTAATGACTTTAAAGATTTAAACAAAGTTATCTACTCAGCTGAATAAAATCTGACCATTCGGTGTCCAATATTGATTATGTATCCTTAAAGACGGCATTTCAAATCAACTCAATCAAACCCTGCCAATATCACTCGCTTTAAATAGATTCTTTTCTATCCCACGAAAAAAAAAAAGAAAAAGGAAAACTCCCTAATTCAATTAATTTCATTTATTTTCGTTAAAGTTATAAATTTGTTCGCAGCTTGGGTCCTTTTGCCAGCAGCGCGTCCACATCATCACCAAAATAATAAATCATTATCCTGTTATTGACGTTTTTCATGGCACGCCAGATAAACATAATGCTTTCTCCAGGGATGACGCTCTATTCGTAGAAAATAACTTTCAATTAAAATTGTTTTGCAATCGGAAATTCAACACCATTTTACGTGTGTAGGCTGTGTGCTAACTGTGTGCTCCAAGGCTCGATAGGAATTTATATGAAATTCTTAGACTCCATTGATGGATTTTTTGTTCATTTTTTTTTTTTTGTTTTTGGGTTGAATTTAACAATATCAACATTCAACACTCAGACAGTGAGAACGGTCCTTATAGAAGAGTTAAACTTTGTGTTGAGTTTGCAACTTGAAATCGAAAAAGTTTTTCAAGTCTTCAAGTCTTGTAATCTTTTCAATCAATATTTTTGAAATTCATTGATGCAAGGGTGAAAAAGTAAATTAGGTATCCTGTGTTACCTTTTTTGAATGGCTTTTCTTTGCTCTCCTAAGGCTATTTTGCATTATTATTTTTGTTTTTGTTGTTGCTGTAAAAGAAAAAAAGAAAGTTTTGGACACAAACATGTTTATCGGGATTGTGAAGATTGAACATTTTTTTGTTTTTTCGCATTTTTCTGAATCAAAAGGGAAGCTTTGTGTAGCAGCTGTATTTAGTATTTAGTATTTAGTATTTATTTGAATATTAACATCTAACACAGTAAGAATACACTTATAAAGTTGTGAAAGATAGAATTTAAAAATTTATATAAACTTAAATAAAATCATATTTTAAGTACATAAGAGAAGTAAAAAATTGAAAGAAATGTACATAAGAAATTAATTTTTTTAAATTGATGGCTGTAATGAAAGTCAATCCAGCTTAAAGAATTTGTACATAAATAGATATTATTATTTATTGAAAGTTAATTAAAAAATTTTCCAGAAATTGCTTGAAGGGGAAGGGGAAACTTTGAAAATTTTAGTTGCTCTGATTAAGGAAATGTTGTAACTGCTTCTTAAATCCTTGCGCATCATTTAGCTCACGTATATTGCGTGGAATTGAGTTCCAGAGACGGATAGCCGCGATGAAGAACTGTCTCTCAGAGGTTAAGTAACTGAACCGCGGTAGTTGTAAGCTAGCAGACCTATTAGACGTCAGAAAATTGATTTTGTCGTAAAGGTAAGAAGGTTCTTTGTTTTTTATAGTGTTGAAGAGAAGCATCAGCGTACGAAATTTCACATAGTTTTCGAAAGACATATTGACTAGACTTTTAGCTAGGTGTGAAACGTGGTCATATCTTCTAAGGCAGTAAACATATCGAATTATGGTGTTAAAAGCTACTTGTAATTTTCTTTTGCTCGCAGCGTCGCACCCATAAAATATTTCACACCCATAAACTAGCAGAGGCACTACTAAGGTTTTCGCTAGCAGCAATCTCGTTTTAAGTGGAGTTACATTTTGAACAACCCATAGATTTCGAAGAGCACCGTATGCTTTCCCCACCACTGAATTTATGTGGTTTTTCCAAGTTAGTGTTCTATTAAAGATAACACCGAGATTTTTTGCGGACTCGACATAATCAATGTTGAAATTGTTTAACATTACACTAGGAAAATATGATAGGTCCAAGCGTGTTCTAGAAATAACTAAACATTTGCATTTCGCAGGGTTAAGTGCCAAGTCACATTTTGCTGCCCACTCCGAAACACGTTTTAGATCTTCATTTAAATTTGAAGCACAATCCTCGACAAGACCTAAAGGACAACTTCGGTAAATTTGAACATCGTCAGCGTATATGTGTTTCGAAGAACTAATTAAAACAGAAACAATATCATTTATGTACACTGAGAATAGAAGAGGCCCCAAAATCGATCCTTGGGGAACACCTTTAACTAGGGGCAAGAATTCGGACATTACTCCATCTAGTAAAACTGCTTGTTGTCTATCACTTAGATATGAAGAGATGAGTCGAATTGCTGAGTTAGAAACTGAAAAAAAATTTTTTAATTTATTGATTAATATGGAATGTACCACCATATCGAAAGCCTTAGAGAAGTCTAAAAGGACTAGGAATGTGACAAAATCCTGTTCCAGCATTTCTCTTATTTCTTCAACTACATTAAGAACAGCTGTTGTACAGCTATGTTTCGCACGGAATCCTGACTGAACCGGTATCAATAGCTTATAACGCGTAAAAAATTCAGTCAGTTGCTTGTGCATGATTCTTTCACAAATCTTTGAAAGAAAGGGCAGAATTGATATTGGTCTAAATTCATCACCTATTGAGTTTTTTGGAATTGGTATATAATCTTTGCCAGTTTCCATTTAGATGGAAACACGCCGGTCATAAATATTGTGTTAATTAAGTGTGTAATAAATGGCAATAGTGATGGCAGAATAGCTTTGACAAAAGTAGGATGGATGTCATCAACCCCTATGGCATTTGACTTCACAGATAGAAAACTTTCCACAACATCTACGTCCTCAATTCGTCTAAAAACAAAGGACGTTTCTGCTTGTGAGACACCAATATCCGTCTGGGAATCTATAATTGGAGAGCTGGAATTTGATTTATGCACAAACTTACGATTAAGATCATTTCGATCAATATTAGTGGGACAAGATAGCTTTACTTTCCCGATTCCTAGTTCACGAATATTGTTCCATATCTTACGACTGTCTGAAGTAGACCCGAGACGATTGGAATAGTATTCCATCTTAGCAGATTTTATTTGACAAACAACAGCATTTCGTAAATTCTTATACAGTCGATGGAACTCTTCCACCCGAAAGCGTTTCCACTGTTTATAGGCCAAATCACGACGTTTCATCAAGTCCTGAATTTCATTGGTAAACCAAGCATTCGTTCTTTGTTTTTTAGTTGCAGTTTTAATTGGAACGTGTGATTCAAAAAGAAGGTTAATATTTCGATTAATGAATTCGATTTGATCATCTGGCGAGTTCATATAATACACTAAGTTCCACGGAATAGAGTTGAGTTGCCGTTCAAGAGAAACATAATCGATAATTTTAAAATCTCTATAAGTGTATCTTGAACTACTAACGCAGTTCACAATGTCAAAGTCATACGTTAAAAACACAAGATCATGCTTTGAGAACGCTGGCGCAGAAATTTGATCGTAAAGCAAGACTTTATCATTATTATTTACAAAAAACAGATCTAATAAGGTACTGGAGGAGCTTGTGAAATGGGTAGGAATTTGGGTATTAACTGGTTGAAGGTCAAATGAACTCATATTTTGTATTAGGGTATCATCTTGTAACAAATTACTGTTAAAATCGCCGCATATAATAACATTAGTTGAGCTAATGGACACACCTTCAACTACTTCATAAATAGGGGCCAGATCAATATTTCGATATGGCCTATACACAACGCCTAAACATATGCTGCTATCACCGACAATAATCTGCACAAACAAATACTGAATCGGAGACCCTTTTGGAGAACTACATATTTGTTTACAGAACAAGCCTTTTCTCACATAAATTGCTACGCCACCACCTACACGATCACTTCTATCAGCTCGAAAGAGTCTGTAACCATTTAAATCATAAACATCACTCCTCACACCTTCAACAAACCAAGTTTCCGACACACATATCGCATCAACATTTGACTTGACGAAGATATCTCTGAATTCATCTATTTTTGGGTTTAAGCTTTGTGCATTCAGATGACAAACCTTAAAATCTCTATAATTGGAGAAAACTCCAATCATAGATCGTAATATCTCCTCACCACCACCGCTGTAGGAACTCAATCCACTTTCATTCAAATCAATTGCAATTGAGAATGATCCGAGAGCGATAACGATAAGCTATACGATGCATTCAGATAATAAAGAAAGCAAACAGAACCTTTTCTTTCCTTAGAGCAAAAATGTTTCTTTAGAGGGGACATAGGAAAAAATTTCAAGCAAAATCCTAAGAAATGAAAAGGAAAAAGTTATAAAATAAGTTTGAATAAGTTTAAAAAAGTTTAAGTTTAAAAAAGAGAGAGAAAAAAAAAAGAACTATAATAATAATTATACCCTATTTGTTGATTTATGATGACGATGATTGCGATTTGTGATAACGTTCTTGTCCCTCGTCGCAAAGATGTTCAATACTTTTTCATTCTCCACCAATATCGTTTCTGCTTCTGCACTCTCTCTCACATACACTGAACCAAGATAGGTGTAAACAGAAAACAGCTGTTTATTTCGCTTGAGTCGCATAGCTTGTTGGTACAGGAAGCGGTTCTTTTTGGTTAAACTCCCGTACATGTAGATGTTTGCGTTTTGTTTATTAGTTTGAATGTCCACATCTTCAAGGTTTAGCTGCCTTTGGTTTTTACAGAAAAAGGCGACTGCATGCAAAACGTTGTTTCGTTCTTGAGGAGAGCAAAATTTAACAACAATAGGAGAGTGCTTCTCTGTTGCGGTTGTATGTCTTCTTTGTTGGGTACGGAAAATGTCTTTTAGGTGCGGAGGCTTACAGTCGATGCTGAGACACAGGCGGTTGAAAGTTGATGTTAAGTTTTCATTTGGTAGGTGTGGGACACCAAATAAGATTGCATCTGCTGCAATTTCACGTCTTTCGAAGGCTTCACATCTTTTGTGGAGATTTGTCACTTCCTCTTCAAGAACCTGTGATTCAGCTTTTTGAGCTTTTATTTCATTTTCTTGAGTTGAAAGTACTTGGATGGAGAATTCAAATGCTTGAACGCGGCTCTCTATGATCTCTTGTTGCATTTTCAACTTGCTAAGAGATAAGTCGATTTCTTTGACATGCGAAGACAGCTTTTCTTCGATGGATGCGATGCGTGAAACTAGGTCCGTTTGAAGATTTTTCATTTCTGTGGAGATGCGTTTCACAATTTCATCAGTTAAGTCCGAAAGTCGCTTTTCCAAGTCAAAATCAGATATGCTGTCGGAGTCCGCTGTTACAAATGAGTTTGGTGTGTTTTTGTTGTGAAGGCCTTTTCTTTCAGATGAGCTGGTGTTGGGTTTTGGTGTTGGTGTCGAAAGTTTCTCTTTCCCAGAGAATGCTGACCGAGTCTTTCCCACCATTGACATTTTTAAGAGAATGTAAAAACAAAAAAAAAACAAAAAAACAAAGCAAAAAACGAGAATGCTTTTGTGTGGTAATTAATAAAGTGCACGGAAAAAATTAATTTTTAAGTAATCCGTGATCAATTTTATGTTGTGTGACACTCGTATTGCAATTTAATGAGCAAGTTAGACTTTTAATATTCACTTTGTAGATACGATGTATGAAAATGAAAGAAGTTATTGAAAATTTCTGCGGACGAGACTTTTGGCACGTCTATTCTCTCTCACGATTCATTACTCATTGCTGTAAATAAAGAGCAGCTTGAAATTTATGTAAGACACTAAATGTCAGATCAGCCATGTAATTTTATTTGTTCCTCAGACAGTTATGAGCTAAATTATAGCGAGAGAGAGCAACTTCGCGCGAATTCCATCAATGGTTAAATACTTAGGCAGAAAATCAATGTTTGTTGTCTAATTTGGATCTTTGGAATTAACGGCTTCAACGGTGCAACGAGTTCTTCAATGACAACGACCATGGGATTGAGAAAAGTCGTGTGATTCTATGGCTTATATAGAAGGTTACCAACAAACTCAAACATTTTTTTTCCGATGGTTTTTTTTGACCGGCTGTTTTTTTAGATGGATGGGCGTTGTACTATTCGGGTAGGCTCTGACTGGTGCCAACTTGGCACCAGTCAGAGCCTATTGTGCTTACTATACCTCCAAGCGGTATCCACTGGGACCTGGGATGCTCCGTCCAGAGCTGACCTGATAAACTAGTAAGTGCGAGTGTTGACAAAGGAATCTTGAACAAAAGAATTGTGATCGATCAACACTATAATTGCCCTGCGAACAATGACTTACTGCACTCTCAGTGGTCTACGAGAGCGTTCGTGTAAATGTTCCAGCGGATGAATTCGAAGGACAGAATCAGCAGCCATAAAAGCAGAAACCCCTGAAAAAGCTACTCCAACATATTTGGTTTAAAGGTCTTTTGGGGTCTTCCAATACTAGGACAGGGTATTGAAGGAAAGATGGTGGCGGACGAGCTCCTGGTGAGCCAACGGCAGCACTCACACCCCTGCAGCCGGGTACTGACTCTGGATATTCCAGCCCCTTGTGTCCGAAGGGATCCAAAAGGACCTGGCCCTCCAGCTTGGGGGTTGTGCGTAGGGTCAACTACCCAACCACGTAAAAAAGACCGAAACAACAATCAGCCTCGGATAACGATAATGATTTCAAAGTTGACGACCCAAGCAAACGAAAAAAGAACAACGACAACGACGAGATCTTACGTTCCACGTGCAGATCCGGACTGCACGTGGAACGTAAGATCTCTTAATGGACTAGGTGCTGCTGGAGAATTAGCGGACGCCCTGGACTGCTGCAAAGCAGACATAACCGCCATCCAAGAAGTGCGATGGAGTGGACCGAGCATAAAGAAGATGAAAAATGAAAAAAATGACCATCCGCATCAGGGCTAAATTCGCCAACATTAGCCTTATTTGCACCCACGCCCCCACAGAAGAGAAAGACGACTATTCCAAAGACTGTTTCTACGAGCTCCTCGAAGAAACGTATGAGCAGTGCCCTAGACACGACGTGAAAATCGTTCTTGGCGATCTTAACGCAAAGCTAGAGAAGGAGGACATCTTTGGAAACACAATCGGTAAACATAGCCTCCATGACAAAACCTCCGAAAACGGACTGAGGCTAATCGATTTTGCTGCAGGGCTAAATCTTGTTGTAAGTAGTACACGCTTTCCGCATCTCAAAATTCATAAAGGTACATGGCGATCCCCAGATCATTAACCGTCAACCGAATTGACCATGTTGCGATCGACGCAAGGCACTCTTCCAGTGTGTTAGATGTCCGAACTTTCCAAGGGGCCAACTTTGAATCGGACCACTACCTTGTTGTAGCCAAGGTACGAATGAGGATATCGAGTTCACGACTCGCACGAACGAACGCTGTGAAACGATATGACGTCGGAAAGCTACAATCGCAAGAGATTACCAGTGCGTTCTCCAATCGAGTGTGCCTGCAACTATCCTTGACTCCTATGCCGCCATCATTAAGAATTGAAGACCAGTGGCAGCAATGCCAAAAAGGCATCAGAACCGCTGCTTCCGAGGTTCTGGGTTTCACTCGGCCACCAAAACGAAACCCATGGTTCAATGAAGAATGCAGGCAGGCTAATACAGCCAAACAAAAAAACAAAAAGAACGTAAAAGCGCAGTATAACGAGATCTACAAGGAGAAAAAATGAAGAACACTTCTCAAAAAGAAAAAGAAGCAGCATGAGAAGGGCTAGTTTGAGGAAATAGAGAGGTGCCATGACAGGAACGAGATTCGGAAGTTTTACCAAAAGGTAAAAAGATCCTGCCAGGGTGGCAAACCCCGAACTCAAGCCTGTAAAGACCAGCAGGGAAACATAGTTGTAGAGTCACAGTCGCTACTGAGGATCTGGAAAGATCACTTCTGCAGACTGCTTAACGGCGATGAATGCCGCTGTCAGGCAGATTGCCCCATTTGGCTTGGGCGATGATCAAGAATGCCGTCCTCCCGACCTAGAGGAAGTTAAGCTTGCCATATGATGCAAACTTAAATCAAATAAGACTGCAGGTGCCTTGATGCCGAACTTTTCAAGGCAGCTGGAGATCAGTTGGAAAGAAGCATACACCAGCTGATCTGAATGAAATGGTCGGAAGAAGGTATGCCCGATGAATGAAACCTCAGTATCGTATGCCCGATCCTAAAGACGGGAAACGCTCACAATTGCGCCAATTATAGAAGGATAAGCCTCCTTAACGTCGCGTCGCTTATAAGATCTTGTCTGCTGTAATATGTGAACGTCTGAAACCCCACGTCAACAACTTGATAGGTCCTTATCAATGTGGTTTTAGACAAGAGAAGTGCACAATATAACATCGATATTCAAAATCTCTTTATCGATTTCAAGGCCGCGTTCTGCGTATGACAGTATTTACAGAGACGAGCTGTACAGAGCCATGTCTAGTCTCGACATCCCTGCAAAACTCGTAAGACTATGCAGGATGGCTTTGGAGAATTCACGCTGCTCCGTCAAGGTCGGTAAAGAACTCACCGAGACCTTTGATGTCGAAAAAGGCTTTAGGTAAGGCGACAAACTGTCATGCGAAATGCAATTTCTTCAACATCATACTTGAAAAGATTGTGCAAAACTCAAACGTCAACTCCAAAGGAACAACCTTTTTTGAAAGTCTGTACAATTACGCGCTTACTACCCTACTTACTTACTTAGGTGGGCATTACAGTTCGGGGTGAACCTGGGCCTCAACCAACATGCTTCTATAACGACTTCGATTTCGGGCGAGCTCTCTCCAGTTTCGCACTCCAAGTCGGTTGAGGTCTTCATCCACTTGATTGCGCTTATGCATACGATATTAACGTATTGGAAAGAAGAAAGCGTGCGATGTCCCAGGTGCTCATGCAAGCATTGAAACGGAAGCGGCAAAAATTGGTTTGATGGTCAATGAGGATAAAACGAAGTTTATTCTATCATCAAGCAAGGCTACCGAACATCGTTGTATTGGACAAAACGTCACAATAGGCAGACATAACTTCGAGGTAGTACAGGACTTTGTCTACCTAGGATCCGCTGTTGACACGGACAACAACATCAGTGCGGAGATCAGGAGATCAAACAGAGAATTGCTCTTGCCAACCGTTGCTTCTTTGGGTTAAGAAGCGAGGCGACGACGCTATACAACGCGGAAGCATGAACTCTATCAAAAGCGGATGAACAAACCCTTGGTCGTATCGGAAGAAAAATTCTGCGAATGATATTTGGTCCCACATGCGAAGACAATCTGTGGAGGAGAAGAAACAAAAACGAGCTGTATGAGCTGTACCGCGACATAGGCATAGCCGCGGAAGAGTACGCATCGCGAGGTTGGGCCATATAGAGTGGATGGACCCAAACGCTCCGGCTCGACGGTTTTTCGAAAGCACATTGCAGGGAAATCGCGGAGAAGACCTCGTCTTAGGTGGCGCAATCAAGTGGATAAAGACCTCAACCAACTTAGAGAGCAAAACTGAAGAGAGCTCGCCCGAGATCGAGGTCGTTACTGTAATGCCCGCCTAAGTACGTATTGTATTCATATTGTAACGTGCGCTTAGTTCGAATAATAAAACTTCACTTCTCAATTTATTTCAACCACTTTTATTCAGTATCTATAGTTTATTCGATCTCAACTCGACTTTTGGACTACCACTTGTAGACAATTTACTCTTCACTTTATCACTCTAAAATCAAAACTGCCCTCTGGTTGCCTCGGCCGGACTATTTATATCGAATGACATTTCATCTAGAACTCTCCAGTAACTTCCACATAGTCTCCACTCTCCACTATTTTGGCTGTCAAGCATTTTCTCTCCTAGAATATTTCTACACTTACACTAGTGTTGCCGCTTGTGTTTTCGATTGAACGTTTTCGATTAGGAAATTGGTATTAAATGTTGGGTTCACGTTACAATATGTTAAAAGTAATCAAGTAAAATAATCTATTTATTTGACATTGTTTTACTCTTGTTGTAATATTTCATAATTGTATAAACACCTTTTTTTGAAAGACTTAATTTTTTATTATAATACTAGCTGACCCGGCCACGCGTTGCTGTGCGTAACGTAACATATATTGAAATGTAAGCTATCATATCTTTCAAGTTGGATCAAACTGCACACGGTGTACAAATTTGATTTAAATCGGTTATGTAGTTTAGGAGTCCATCGCGAACAAACATCGTGACACGTAATTTATATATATTGAGAAGATAATGTATAGATAGAACTAAAGGAATCTTATTCTTACCATACTCCAAAGTTGTAAGATCTAATAAATGAAAATAAATGAAATGAAATGAATTCTGTCGAGTTGAGTTGTACAGACTCAATTGTGTCTAATCCCAAAGAATTGCGCCACCCTTGAAAGAATTATCTATCGTCAAAGACCGAATTTGAGTTGGCAATTTAAATAGAATGACATATTTTAAAAGCACAATTAACTGTACACAATATTAACATAAACCGTAAGTCACAACTTGTCAATGTGCCTTCCCTTTAAAATACAAAGCATGTGTCGCGTACTAACAGGAGTGACAAAAGGCAACCGATAAAGCCGTCCTTGAAAGAACGAAATTGGTTTGATGAGTTACACAATCTCAATTAGCCTTCTAATTAAAATCTAATTGAAAAAGTGTCTAGACTGTTTGTGCTTTGAAAACGTACGGCACTGGCATAGCAAGTTTGTGCATAGTCTAGTTCAGGGTTGGAAAAAAAACATGTTTTTTTTAAAAAGAACAAAACATTATGTTTTTTTTGAAAAACAAAAAAAACATGTTTTTTATTAATGCTTCATTGTTGTTTTAAATGCCTTGTTTTAAACATGTTTTAAACATGTTTTAAACAAGTTTTAATCATGTGTACATGTTACACACGTATGAAATTAATAATTAAAAGTCAAAAAGTATTTATTTTTTGTATACATATTTATTATATTATATTTATTTAAAACAACAGTTTTCAACAACAGTTTGTTTTCAATTCAACCCTCAACTTTCATTTCTCAAGCGAACTGTGTTTATTTAAAGCCCTGTTTTTCCGCCAACTCCAACAGTAGAACTAGAGGCTAGAATTTCTATAAAGTTTTCTATAAAGTTACCCTGATAACTGAACAAAATTCAAAAACACTTATTGAAATAAAAAAAGTACGTGTGGACATTACACAAGTACAACATGAATTGAGCGATTTCATTCGGCTTTCATTTGTATTTACGTGAACAAAAGCAAGCGGGCGGAGAATCCCCGCGTTTTATGAACATTCACCGGCGGTGAATCACCGCTTTACCACTTGTCATTTTGTCAGTTAGGGGAATCCCATCTAGTAATATCGAAGTTGCCAACTCTTTGCTAAAAAACGTACCATAAAGTGAGTTTTTTAATGTCTTTTAACAAAAAGTATAATGTGTTTTTTTATGTGTTTTAAACATGTTTAAAACAAATTGTTTTTAATTCAGTTTTAAACGTGATATGTTTTTTTGTAGTGTTTAAATCAGTGTTTTAAACAATTGTTTAAAACAAATGTTTTAAACATTGCCAACCCTGGTCTAGTTTAGTCAAGTCAATCAGGGTATATAAAATGAACAGGATTTTTGTGTTGCTACTCGCGTTTGTAGAACTTCCAACTGCTGAACAAAATAACAAATTACTGTCTTTTTTCGAAAACATTAAGCGACATGAGGAATTTCAAAGTGTTTTTGTTTTGAGGACATTCAGCGAATCTTCTGATCTTAGTTTTGGTGAGAATTTCTTCAAAGACGTCTCAACTGTTCTTCAAATTCCAATGATAATCTCAACTGACACAACGTCATTCTCAATAAAAATGGCTTACAGTGAAAATATATTCACTATTGTTCTGTTGGGTTGTAACAACGAGCTTATTCTTCGACGGCTGCTAGAGTACCTTCAGCATATGCGATCCTGTAAGATCATATTCCTCCTCAACTATCAATCTAGAGATGATTCCAAACTGGAGGACTTATTCACCTTTTGTTGGGAGAATCACATGATAAACGTGTTGGCAATCTTTCAAGACTTCCAAGACTCCCCAGTGTTTTACAGATACACAAGTATACCAGTTTTCAGCATCGAAAAAATAAGCTGGTCAGAAATTCGAAAGATTACATATTTCCCTAATCGGTTGTTTGATCTCAAAGGGATGTACTTGCCAGTTATAATTGGAGGACCTGAGACATTGATAGTTTTTTCTAAAAATGGACAAGGTGAATACTTGATCAGGGGACCTATGGGGCACTTTTGGAACGCTCTAGTTAAAAAACACAACGCCAAGCTGAATAACTCGCATATAAACTTTGAATTAGATAAATACGACTTAAGAGGGATGGTATTGAACGGGTCGATTGAAATGTCGGCCGCAGCATCTGTCAGTGGCGACCCTAACATGAATTGGATTTCCTACCCCTACAACATAATTGATTTCTGTATAATGATTCCTGTGGAACCAAGGATACAAAGATTCAAAGTGTTTGGAATTGTTTTTCATATGCACGCTCTTCTTATTACTATCGGACTGGTTGTAGTGTTATCAATTTTGCTGGAACTCAACTCATCTTTGTTCGATGGGAAGAAATTTCACCTCTTCAATGGCAACTGTTTGCGGGGTATCCTTGGGCAAGCCTTTCGGCAAAAACCAAATGCCTCCTTGAGATTAAAAATCGTCTATTCGTTGATTTTCTTTTTTGGAATCATGTTAGTGACTTCATTTGATGCGTTCCTTCAAACTTTGATGACAAGTCCGCCTTCGGAAAAGAAAATTCAATCCGTTGACGATATGGTGGCTTCAAAACTAAAAGTGGTTGGATATCATACAGAGATAGGTGCGGTTTTCTTAAAATTTCCAGATTTAAAAAAGGAATACGAAAAAATCTTTGAGTTGAAGAACTTTAGTACTTATTATGATTTAAGAGAGTCTCTCAACACAAATTTTGCCTACACGGTGAGTAGTATGAAATGGATCAATATCCAGAGTCAGCAAAATTATTTCAATCAACCACTGTTTCGTCTACCAGAGGAAATTTGCATTTTAAAAGGGTTACCACAAGTTTTCACCATTAACGAGAACTCGATTTACAAGGAGCTTATTAACTTTCTCATTTTAGAAACACATTCTTCAGGGTTGATGGAGTTCTGGCAAAGAAGATCGTTCTATGAAGTGATTGAAAACGGTCATATGAATCTGACATACTCAACTGGCAAATCAGAGTTGGAACCAATGAAAGTCGAAGACTTGAAATGGGTTCTTACGGCATTGGCCATTGCTCTGGCATTTGACACTTTATGCTTTTTTGGTGAAATATTTGTTGATTGGAAAGAAAGAAGTGGATTGCATTATGACTTCAAATGGGCAGTTTTAAAAAGACATGTGCAACTCTTAAAAGGAACATGTGCAGCTTTTAAGAAATGATTTATTAAATTGTTTTTTATCTTGCTTATAGAAAACAATCAAGGACCTGTTCTCTTTAACCGAATTATATTCTCAAATTTTGTTAGTCTATTATTATTATTTTAAAACTCGATATTTATTTTTCACTTTATTCAAAAACAGTTTTTTTTTTAATCCAGTGGGCTAGTTTTAAGGTTTTGATAAGAAATGTTTTGGCAAAAAAACATTTAAGAAATTATCAAAAATTTCAAAAGCAAAAATATTTTTCTGCATGATTGCAATCATATTATAAAGAGGAAAGCTATACTGTCCCTGCTTGACATGGGCTATATTTATTAAAAAAAAAAATTGAGTTCCTTAGCAAAAGTCCGATAGCCAATAATCTTACTAATATTATAAAGAGGAAAGGTTTCATTGTTGGTTTGTCGGTCTCGAATAGGCTCCGAAACTACTGTACCGATTTGAGCACGGAGAGGTGGGTTAAGATCATGAAATAATCATGTCGCGCGGCTCACTCGAGCGGTCGGCTCCCTACTGAATGGTCGTGTGCGGAAACAAAAAAAATTGTCTTTTGATAATACTCGTATTTTGTCGTTTGATAATAATTTGTTTAGTAGGTAACTAAACCCATTTAAAAAATTCTTTTCAGAACTAGACTCTTATAGCGGGTTTTTCAATGGGAATGATATCATTTTGGAGTGGCTTTTCGGCCTTTTATAGTATGTCATGATCTGTCATTTGTTTTTTATTGCATTCAGAAGTGTTTACAATTTCACCATTCGACCACTCTAAACGTCGTGAACTTTCTGATTTTGCATTGGAGCAACTTGAAGTCGTTAACGATTTTTTTAAGAAAATCATCTTTTCTGAAGAGGCTTACTTTATTTGACTAGTGCGTTAAATAAACAAAACTGGTGATGAAAATCCACAAAATATTCATGAAAAACCATTACATTTACCTAAATTGACAGTTTGGTGTGGTTTTTGTGCTGGTGCAATGATCGGTCCGTACTTCTTTCTAATTGAAGCTGGTAACACCATTGTCAATAGAGAGCGGTATAGAATGATGTTAACCAACTTTTTACTAGCGAAATTGGAAGAAATTGATTTTGACAACATTTGGTTTCAACAAGACGGGGCTACGCGTCACACAGCAAATGCAACAATTGAATTATTGCGAGCAAAATTTAGAGATTCGATTATTTCAAGAAATGGTGTTATTGAATGGCCTCCAAGAAGTCGTGATTTAACACCATTAGACTATTTCTTGTAGGGTTATTTGAAGTCATTGGTCATTCAATATAAACAAGATTCTCTTCCAGCTTTACAAGTCAATACTGAACGTGCCATTCATGATATACAACTTGATTTAGTGGGAAAAGTGCTCGAAAACTGGTTTCATCGAATTTGTTGCTGCAGAAGAAGTCGTGGTGGCCATTTGAATGAAATTTTATTAAAAACTTAATTGTATTGATTAAACTGCACATTGAATAAAAAATATTTGAATTTCTTTAACAGAAAGTGTATTTTTTTTTTTTTTTTTTCAAAAAAGAAATCATATCACTCTTATTGGAAAACCCTTTATATAGCACAGATATTATACATTTAGTTATCCTAAGAAATGACTTGAATAATTTTTATGACGTAATTTTAATGAATGGGTAGTAGTTGTGTACGTTGTTATAGTACACAGTTGTAAGTAGCTCAAAGATATGACAAGTAATTATTTAGTTCGTTTTTTTCTTTTATCATTTTAAATGCCCAAAAGATCAAGATTTCAAATTTCTAAAAAACAATTCCCAGGCCAGGCCAAAAAAATATGTCGAAATAAGGAATCTTCATCTGAAACTTAAAATCGTCTTTTAAGTCAGAGAGAATAATGTGGCGCAATCGCGGGCCAGATAGTCGAGTACCGAGCGTTCGCAACGGCTCGCTGAGCAAAATGTGAGAACTTCTCGAGTCCGCAAATGCCCCGGGCGGCAAGTTTAGGGGGCGGAAAAACAAGTTCGAAATTCACTCCCGGTCGCCCACAGGAATCACAGAACGCTGCAGCCTGCAGCACTCGTGTCTGCTACAACAAATCGTTGGTTGCAGGTAACGAGGGTTGCAAGCGCAAAAAAAAATTAGCTACTTTTCGGTTCCAAAACAGCAACGGTAGTTGCGACCGAGAAGTACCTACACAATTTTCTACCTTTCGGTTTCAAAGTAGCATCGGTTGCTGCGACCGAGAAGTGGACAACTTTTCTTCTTTTCGGTTTCAAAACAGCAACGGTAGTTGTGACCGAGAAGAGGACAACTTTTCTACTTGCCGGTTTCAAAACAGCCACTGTGGTTGCGAGCGAAGGGAAGCACAGTCCAAAGGGGACATTTGTCAACAGATTCTAGACGAATTGGCTGTTGATGATTTAGATATTGGACAATGTCATAGCCAATCTTATGACAATGGGTCCAATATGGCCGGCATCCATAAAGGAGTACAAGCCAGGATTGCAGAAAGAAAAAAACTGGCCGAGTTCGTACCGTGCTTGGCTCACTCTTTAAATCTTGTAGGTGTTCATTCTGCTTCATCATGCCAGGAAGCTATTAACCTATTTGGACTGGTTCAAAAAGTATATTGCTTTTTTGGTCCACTGCTAGGTGGGACATTATGAAGAAATATGTTAAGGCAAATTTAAAATGAAGTAAAGTCAGTCGAGATGGTCGGCGAAACGTGTTGCTGTGAATGCTCCATTAAATAATTTGCCAGAAATAGCGGAAGCCTTAGAAGAAGTAAAGCAAAATTTTCATGCTCCAGAAACTAAGTAAGGGGCAGGTAATATCTTAACAGCTAAATATAAAGAATTTTAAATTTATTATCAATTTAATTATTTGGGTGAATATTCTCCGCGAAATCAATCGAATCCGCTTTTATTTGGTGATATTGAAAAAGCTAACGGTTTCTATCTCTCGCAAAAGAGCTATGCGCTAGATTTGCAGGATGCTTTTCCAAATATTTGTGCTGCCTTGCGAATTTACTCTACGCTTCCCACTACATCCGTAAGCTGTGAGCGAAGTTTTATCAAACTAAAACTAGTTAAAAACTATTTGCGATCATCTATGAGTCAGGAACGCTTATCCAGTCTTGCAATCTTAGCGATAGAAAATCGAATCGCACAAGAATTAAATTATGACGAGGTCATAGATTTATTTGCTGAACAAAAAGCTCGAAGAGTAAAATTGTAATTGCAAATGATAAATACAATAGTAAATTTGATTTTGTCTTTATTATAAACATTTTTATTTTAAGCCCTATCCTGTGCTGTGTATAAAAATATATTCTACATGTCTGTAAATAAATAGGATTAAAGCAGAAAAAACAGCGGTCAGTCATTTGGTGAAGATCTGATAGCTGAAATAATAAAGATCATAAAGGTAAAAGCAAATATTAATTGGTGGGGGCGGCATTTTTCAGTATTTGCCCCGCCTTTAAAAAATTGAAGATCCGGGGCTGGCTTTTAGATACGATCAACAGATTGATTAAATGCTCAACAGCCTTCCGTCCAAATCGGCGACATGAATAAGATTTGCCCTAAACATTGAATAATTATATATAGAAGCTGACACCCGACCTATACGACTTTCTCAAACATGGCATAAGAAGCTACCTAGCAACAGTCACCCTATTTATTGTTATTTATGTTTTTGGCTCTGCTTTGCTAATCTTATCTTGTCTTCTATTCTTATATATAAAAATGAATCTCAAAATGTGTTGGTAAGCGCATAGCTCAACAACGCCTGGACCAATTTGTCCAATACTTTTTTGTTGTGTTTGTTATTGTCAGGAGAAGGTTCTTATGACATAAAAATTTAAAAAACTGCGCGGATATTCCACAGGAACGGGTTTGGGAATGGAAATTAAGAAACTACTGGACAGATTTATATAACCTTTCCTGCATTAGGATTGCTACATTATTCCCCCCATTAGTAATTTAGATAATATTTCATCCCTATAACCCCACGGGAACAGAAACGGGAACGAGAACGGGCACCTTAAAGTTACGTGACCGATTTCAAAAATTCTTTCAACTCTAGGATGTAACATTATCCCTCAGTGACATGTACTTATAAATGGTTCCTGTCAAAGTTTGTTCCCCATATTCCCACAGAAACGGAATTTGAAAATTGCGCGGATATTTCGACAGGAACAAGTTTGGGAACGGAAACTTAGAAACTACTGGAGAGATTTCAAAAACTCTTTCGTCATTGGGATGCCACATAATCCCAAAGTAGAAACGATTATTCTTCATCCCCAAGTTCCCACTTAAGCGGAAAAACGAGAACGGGAACCTTAAAACTAGAGACCCGAGCAACGCCGGGTGGCTCAGCTAGTTTCATATACAAACCATTTTCAAATGAAGGAAATTTGGTAGTTTAGATTTTAAAATATGTTTCATAAGGAACCCTAAGGGATTTATTATAATTGATTATAATCAAATACATAATACTCAACCCCCATCATCATTTCAAAGCCATTTTTATTCTTAACAACCTCTTTGGTAACGACCGAAACAATAATAAAAAATATCCTTCGGGACTAAATTTGCAAAAAGGTTGGTGAACTAACTAGCTCTAATATCGATACTAGCGGCATAAGAACTCCTGGTGACGATTTATTGCGGTGTCACTTCTAATTATTCAATGCCTTAAGTGCCCTGAGTGTTCTCCCTTAAAATGGGTCGATGAAACTAATGGCTTGTACTGTGCTTCTGAAAAAGTTAGTGTCCCCAATATTTAAGAACCACCACAGCCGATAAAAATCTTTTGACAAATAATAATCATTCGCTATCTAGACATTTTCTAACCAACATCCGTAAGTGCAATAGCCTTTTTCAAATGACTTTCGTTGGGCGCCAAAGAAATAAGAGAAGATAATTTTATATGACAACTTTTTAAATAGAGGGCCAGGTATATCATCTTAATGTTAGCCTTTTACCACTATACTATCAGCTATCGTTGAGGGCAAACATAGCTCCAACGCTAAAAATAGACTTCATTAACGAACTACAGACCGTACTGAAAAGCCGCAACGTATATATACGGAGCTTTAACCAAAATATTTAACGCAACTCTTCGGATAATGTTAAGCTTATTATTCATTCCGACCACTCACCTGGGTAGATACAATTCTCAAGCTGTAAACGAGGTAGCTGTTCTCTTGGTTGACGAAGAAAAAGGCCCCAGAGACAAAGTGCTGCACGGAAGAAATAGCCCTTAAAAGGGTGTCCGAGTTACACCCATCGTATGATCTACTACAGTATCCCCTAATATTCGTTAAAGGAGAAGACGGTTATTATTTTTTAACCATTCCACAGGAACGCTTAACAAAACTTTGCATGCAATTTTATGCATTCAAGTTGATGGTTAGAGCTAACAGTTTTGACAGATTATATTAGTACAGGGACTTATTTAGTCAATATATTGTCAATACGATGGCAAAAATGATATTGGAACGATTGAATTACATATGTCGTAAGTCGTAACCAACAGAGACTAAGGGCTGAAGAATACATTCATCTCAGAGACGCTTTAAATCAAGACGGAAATGTTGACCCATCAAATATCGGTCAGCGCGTAATCTTATCATGTTCAAATGCAGGTTCTCCGCGTTACCTGCATGAAAAACCCAAGAGCCAAGACGCAATGACCTAGATCCGAAACTACGGAAGACCACACTTATTTGCCAAGCTTACGTGCAATCCTGAATGGGCTGAAATTAAAGCGGAAGGACTACCTGGTCAGCGACCTTTCGATCGTCAGGACATCATTTCAAGGGTGTTTCACTTAAAAATTAAGAAATTTATAAAATTATTCAATAAAGATGAAATCAGGAACACTCCTGGTGAAGGTAATCTAAATATGTGCAAGTCATACGCTCTAATCGTACTAAATACCATGTACCGACACCTTATCACTTACAGCAGTAGAGGAAATGAAACCCAGATTGATTACCATTTGGTAACCAATTACATGAAATCACACTGCAAAGTGAGCTGCCGCTCAACAACACCGTCTTCTTTTAACAGAATTTTTTACGGATGCGGTGAAGGAAGTTAAACAAACAAAGGCTCCTAGAAGAAACAAGTGGTACAATCTAGAGAAAACCAAAGGACAGCAACTCATTTCGTATATACAAAGTCAGCTGTGTAATACCATCGACGCAGTTTCAAATACAATCTTTTTTTTTTTTTATTTATAGGGTGAAGGTGAAAATTACCTTTACAAGCACGTCGACCTGAAAGATCTTTTGTGCTGTTCCCTTAGGCCAAATGCAATCAAGGCACAAAATATGTGGGATCGCCTACAACGAACCTTGTAAGAGAGAGCCAAATCACTGTTAGGAGTCTCAAAAGGACACCAGACACCACCAACAAGCTAAAGAAACCTGGTGGTGGGATGATGAAGCTAAAGCAGTGATTAGAAAGAAGAAAGCAGCTTTCCAAGCTTTGTGAAAGTGCCCCTCAAGAAATACAAATGAAAAAGCTGGTTTCAAAATGGAATACAAGAGCTGCAGAAAAGAAGTGAAGAAAAAGTGCGCCCAACTTCAAGAAAAAATCACGGAGGGCCTGTATCGAGAGCTTCTTCTTCTTCTTTTCTTCTTTTTCATTTCCGGCGTTACGAGTAGTGATCTTGAAGCGATCACAACTCTCCCACTTTTCCGCTTCACACTAGTGATCCGCCTGTGGGGTACGCCGCGTTGACCTCAGAAAGCGTCGGCAAGCCTCCCGGTTTTGGATTGTTCCATGTCTGAGGCCAACCAAATGCTGCTGTTTTTGCATTTGCTTGTACCAGGTGTGTTTTGGCCTGCCTTTTCTTTTTCGTCGCGAATTTGTTGAAACGTTGTACGATATTGCCTTTTGGACGGGGTTCTGCGGATCTCTCCTTTGAACATGACAATACCAACTGAGCCGGTCGTGCTGAATTTTGTCCAAGATGGTATACTTTTAACATGAAGGCTTCATCGGATCTTAGTACTTCTAATTCGATCAAGCTTTGTTACTCCTGCTGTCATCCGAAGCATCTTCATTTCGGCTGCCGTCAATTTGCTCTCATACTTTTTGTACATTGTCCAACATTGTGAACCGTATGTCAGAGCTGGACGGACAACTGCTGTGTAGAGTCTTCCCTTCAACTTAGGGGGCATTTTTCGATCACAGAAGATAGCGGAGTTTTCTCGCCACTTCATCCACCCTACGCTTACTCGATGATTGATGTCGTCATCACAAGTTGCTTCACTATTGATCATAGATCCCAGGTATTTAAACTTTTCACACTTGGGAAGCACATTTCCATTCAAATAAATGTCTGGAATAGGCTTGTCTGGATCTGAAAAAGGGCAGCACAAGTATTCCGTCTTTTTAGCGCTAATACGGTACCCATTTCCTTCCAGAACATCAATCCAAACGTCAAGTGCTCGTTGCAGGGATTTAGGATCCTCGCTTATGATGGCTCCATCGTCAGCAAAGAATAATTGTTTTTGTTTCATCGGCGCCACTTTCCAACAGCTGCACCTAACTTTACAGAAGTATCCGACGTCACAGTCGAAGAAGTTTGGGAGGCAGTTAAGAACTCCAAAAAAGGCAAAGCGATTGGGCCAGACGAGGTACCATATGAGTTTTGGAGAAATATGGGAGACATCGGGCTAAGATGGCTCACGATTCTCATCTCCAAACTTATAAGAGGTGACAGTTTGCCTAATCAATGGAGGGAAAGTTTTCTTCTTCCAATGTACAAGGGAAAGGGAGATACCAGAAGCTGTGACAACTATCGTTCGATCAAGTTGATGTCCCACACTATGAAGATCGTTGAGCGGGTTTTAGATAGCCGACTGCGGAAAATAATAAGGCTGTCTGATGACCAATGCGGGTTTGTCGCGGGTAAGTCAACTACAGACGCAATCCAAAGTATAAGGATCATTATGGAAAAACACCGAGATGCCTTACAGGATTTGCATATTGTGTTGGTTGACTTCGAAAAGGCATTCGATCGACAACCACGAGATCTGATATGGGTGGCCCTCAGACACCGAGGAGTTCCTGAAGCCTATGTGCGAATAATTATGGACATGTACAAAGGAGCAGTTACAAAAGTGAGATGCCCAGCTGGAGTCACCGAAGAATTCCAAATAACAGTAGGTGTACATCAGGGAAGTGTCTTGAGTCCACTGCTCTTTATTGCTGTTCTGGATTATTTGCTCGAAGGAAAAGTAACGGACAATAAAGTACAACAATTATTCTTTGCTGACGATGGAGCCATCATAAGCGAGGATCCTACATCCCTGCACGAGCACTTGACGTTTGGATTGATGTTCTGGAAGGAAATGGGTACCGTATTAGCGCTAAAAAGACTAAATACCTGTTCTGCCCTTTTTCTGATCCAGACAAGCCTATTCCAGACATTTATTTGATTGGAAATGTGCTTTCCAAGTGTGAAAAGTTTAAATATCTGGGATCTATGATCAATAGTGAAGCAACTTGTGATGACGACATCAATCATCGAGTAAGCGTAGGGTGGATGAAGTAGCGAGAAAACTCCGCTATCTTCTGTGATCGAAAAATGCCCCCTAAGTTGAAGGGAAGACACAGCAGTTGCCCAAACAATGTTGGACAATGTACAAAAAGTATGAGAGCAAATTGACGAAATGAAGATGCTTCGGATGACAGCAGGTGTTACAAAGCTTGATCGAATTAGAAGTACTAAGATCCGTGGAAGCCTTCATGTCAAAAGTACCATCTTGGACAAAATTCAGCACGACCGGCTCAGTTGGTATTGTCATGTTCAAAGGAGAGATCCGCAGAACCCCGTCCAAAAGGCAATATCGTACAACGTTTTAACAAATTCGCGACGAAAAAGAAAAGGCAGGCCAAAACACTCCTGGTACAAGCAAATGCAAAAACAGCAGCATTTGGTTGGCCTCAGACATGGAACAATCCAAAACCGGGAGGCTTGCCGACGCTTTCTGAGGTCAACGCGGCGTATCCCACAGGCGGATCACTAGTGTGAAGCAGAAAAGTGGGAGAGTTGTGATCGCTTCAAGATCACTACTTGTAACGCCGGAAATGAAAAGAAGAAGGAAGAAGATTCAATGTTAGATGAAATATTCGCAAAATGAAATGTTACATGGCTTGTGTCGAGTGGCAGAAGCGAGGCTTACCACACTGTCATATGCTGTTTTGGTTAGAGAAAAAAATCCAACCAATGGAAAGGGTCATAGTTGCGGAACTTCCCAACCAACAAAAGGATCCAATATTGTACTATATCTTTAACACAAAATAAAACAACATCAAATATTGTTTACAGGGAAGCTCTAATACAATAAAAGGCTTTTCTTTTGGGGTTATGACCTTTTCGCAAAAATTAAAAATAAAAACAAAAAACCTGAAATTAAGAAAAAACAAACAAAAGAAACGTATGAAACAAAAACATTGAAACGCAGAAAAATATAAAAAAAAAACATATAAAAAAATGTACAAAACAATGAAAAAAGTACAAAAAAATTTTAAATAATATCTAAGAATCAAATTTACTATTTTGTTTTTAATTCGACACTAAAAATTGTGAATATGTGTGTAAATGTCGTATATACAGTTTAGTGCCCGTGCGAAGCCGGGACGGGCCTCTAGTTTTGTTTTAAAATTGAAATTTTTTCAAGTTCCTCTGTACAAAAATGTCTTTCATTCCACGTTCGTAAATGGTACATTACAGGCATTCCAACCGCATTGGCTTAATCGACTTCAACGTAAAAATTACCCACACATTCCTCAGCTCCTTGAATCTGCTTTTCATTAATATTTTTTTCTTTAACGACACACATGCCGCTCTAATAATATAGAAAATTCTTTGCAACACCACAACAAATAATGAAATATCTCCTCTGCCAAGCGGTTGCATCAAGTAGATGAGGATATCGAAGAAGACAGCATGGATGCATATTTCCGATACACCCATAAGCAAAATAATGGAGAGAAAATAGGAGAAAATGAGAACAAAAAACAAAAAAGAAAACCGGTAGGGAACTTACAAGAGTCCCCAGCACCCAATCTAAGGACTGTGTTCCAACGAACCACACAATTGAATTCCCACACAATTCAAAGTCTCCTCAGACCGCATCAGCAATTTTATCCTTGACTATGGTGATAGGTAATGGTGGCCTTCCGCACACACATATTGATTTAGTTATACCCGATGACTTTCTAAACGACAAGGTGCTTCAGCTCCGCAACATCATGACTCAAGGGGAATAAGGTAAACTAGAAGGCAAATAAAATTCTGGAAAATCATCCCCATGTCACTTATAGTCGTTCATGATGACAGAGAATCGAATTCTTTAGCGTGCCAACGAGCCAAGCTTCTAGAGAACTATACTACGAGTATATGCATGCATTCACAGGGATTCTTCTTTTCCTATAAATACATTTATACATATTCACCTATAAACCGAACCCCCCACGGGAGCATTCATCCTTTGCTTTTCTCATTCGATATTCAATGGAATTTTTGTTATTTCTTGTGTGCCTGCAAGAGCGGAAGTAGTTCCTAGTTCTCCATTGCATTTGCAGCATTTTTATTACAACGAATTTTTGATTGCTTCATTTGGGAATGCCTGAACGATAGAGATATCGGTAGGAGTTGAAGTTTGAAGTTTTTCCATCCTAGTTGGCTTGACTGTCTCGTGAGTCGTGAGTTGTCCCTTCTAAACGTAGCTGGAATTTGTTTATTCGACTGCAGTAACGATGTTGCTTGTTTCTTTTGGGTTAGTTACTTTTACATACTCATTGAATGTTGGTATGTGCATAGTAAGATTTGAAGATCTGAAGTTAACGAAATGAGGATTTCTGATGGAATGTGATGAGAAGCGCAGATCAGAACGAATCTCTCGAGATTTGTTTTTGCAAGATTGAAAATCGAAAAAAATAAAAACTTACATTTTTGTGCTATAAACCGTACGCCAGGAGATGATTCTGTGTCAAGGAAGATGCATAGAAATCAAGGCACATCATCAATGGTTATACATATATCAAAAGTCATGTTCAATTCGACGAAGAAAACAACTTGGAACTAATTGAAAGCTATGTTCAATTTGACACACTACACTTACATACACATTGAACCACACTTCCATAGAAACTAGCGGAATCTATTGCCGCGTTGTAGAAGCTACAGCCTATGCATATAGAATACGAAGTGGAATATACACATTTGTGGTCAATTTCAAAACTAAATCGTGCATTGTATAGTGAGCTTTATGATCCTTTATTTTTGTATTCACCAATGACATAAGATGTGCGATATCTAGTAAAACCACCGTTATTGTGTACTTTGACCTTACTATTGAATCGGCAATGATCTCGTTCTAGATTTTCTGGACACTTTTCAATCACCTAAATGAAGTGATTAAACGGAAGATCTAGTTTTTCGAGTTTGAAACCCTATTTTGACCTAAAGTAACAGATCTTGATTTGCGTTGACACTCAAGGATGGTTGTGCTTCTTTGCCTTTTAGTTGGCATGTCTGCCTATTACTTTGAAGTTCAAGGTTCAAATCCCCAAAACTTCAGTTAACTTCCAATTCTTCAAAGCGAGTGAAACTTAATAAGACCGAAGTTAATGACGATTGCCCCTTGAAATTGTCCTTTCAATCACAGCATCACAATTCCCTGTCAAGACAAAGCATTTTAACCTTATCCTAAAAATGATATGGCATGATGGAAGCTGAAACACTTATGAAGAAAATCTTAGCGCTGATATAAACACTCTGTCCGGAATCCGCAGTCCTCGGAGGAATAACGAATTTTTCAAACAAAAATGGCTTCATTTAGAATGCATGAAAGCAAGAAATTTATCGTTTAAGTACCTTAGCCTTCTAAGATCCTGGAACCTACAAGTTTTTAAAAAACTATATGCAGATGCGAATAGGAATTTCAAACGACTATGCTATTCCAAAAAGGTGTCCTTTGAGAACTTAAATATAGAAATTATAAATAAAGCACACTCATCTTCAGAGCTCTGGAAAGCTGTTAAGCATTTTAATGGAAAAACAAATGTCATAGTGACTTAGTGACCATTTCATCAGCCTTCTCAATATCTTATCAAGTGGCCCTGTGGTACAATATGCAGCCCAATCAATTCAAGAGTATTACCTTTATTTATTATTCAAGATTAGCACCTTTCTCAGTTCAAGAAGTAGAAAAAGTTGTCGCTAATGCAAAATTAAACAAAGTCCCGGGGATGACCGTATCCCCTTCGAGTTGTTCAAGCATGCAACGGAAAAATTTATTTATTTACTTACATCAGTTTTTAACCGAACTCGTCTGTCCCGGAAGCATTTCAAAAATCAAATATCTTCCCGCTAAACAAAAAGTGTAACTACGAGGACATAGCAAACTACAGAGGGATCTCGTTTCTCAACATCTGCGCTAAGCTTTTTGCGGAACTCATTCACAACAGACTGTCAAAATGGGTTGAGGACAAACAGATTTTATCGGAATTCCAGGCTGGTTTCAGGAAAGGTTACTCGACGATAGACCATATTTTTTCACTATGAAACATAGCTGATCTTTATAAAATGAAAGAGAAAAAACATTACGCGTTCCTTATAGACTTTCGAGCATCTTTTGACTCTGTTGATCGTGAAGCTCTCTCTTTCTCTTCTCTTTTGTGTGATAGGAGTGTCGAGCAAAGTAATAAGTGTGCTCAGAGCGATGTATACGACAACAACGTAGCTTCCGTTTGGAATGGCGGGTCTATATCTAAGAAGTTGACAACAATTCACTCTTAACCTTATCACTCTATAATCAAAACTGACATCTGGTTGCCTCGGGCGGGCTATTTATATCGAATGACATTCTATCATCTAGAACTCTTCAGTAATTTCCACATGGTCTCCACTCTCCACTCTTGTCAAACATTTTCTCTCCCAGAATATTTCTACACTTACACTAGTGTTGCCGCTTGTGTTTTCGGTTGAACGTTTTCGATTAGGAAATTGGTATTAAATGTTGGGTTCGCGTTACAATATTATCCTTTCATTTCATTATAAAATTTCAAAGATATTTTGTTAAAAGGATATTTCGACTACCAATGAAAACTCCAAATTACATGATTTATCTTGAAACAGGAACACCTCCTTTGATAATGGACACCCTTGCCATGCACTTTAACTACGTTTTAAAGGTAAATGAAAAGGAGGATAATAGGATACCATGAAAAGTCTAAATAGGAGCTATCAAAAGAAAAGGAAAAATGTTCGAATAATGGACTAACCTTGCCCCAACGTGTGGCATCACCATTAATATAAGTATACTAGCGAGCAACCATCCATATTAAGAAGAAAGTTCAAGGAAATCTTGGAAAAGTTTGGAAACACCCTGTTTCAAAGGTATGTTTCAGAAGCCTGCTCTTCTCTGTTTAAATGTTACTACAGTCGTGTAAGTTTCAACCTGCAGCAGATCTCGTATTTTTGAAATAGGAACTCATTGAATAAAATAAATATTATCTTCAAAGTGAGAGTTAAACTGCTCAATCTTAACTTTGTACCACAGCGACCAGATCTGCCTTAACTATGTAGTCTTTGTAATTTAAAAGCTTGTGAAGAGACATTTCATTTTATTGCGATATGCCCAATCCAGGCAGAGTTCAGCAAACACAAGATGGAGGAATGAGAAATGCTTAGCATACTCAACGGTGACCAGGAATGGGACATACTGTACAATTACATTATAACAGCACTACGATATAGGAAAGCTATTCTTGAAGAAGATTTTTAGTAATTTACTTTTTAATAATTCTATTAATGTAAACATAATTCAAAATGACAATCTGGTAGACGGTCACAGAGGCCATACTAATTAGGATTAAGAATTATTTTAAAAAAAATGTTAATATGGAAACAAATAAAGGAGTCAATACAACTAACAACAACTAAACTAACAACTTAATGACGATTGACGATCCTATTTAAGATGAACTAGCAAACGAGAATGCACACAACCTGGCATGCCACTGCCCGGAAATTTCAATCTCACTAATATTTCAAATAGAAGGCAAAATCTTTTTTTTTTTTGTCTAAAGCAATATTTTGCCGCTTTATAGTTCCTGTTCGATTCTGGTGAATGACTGATCTCTTTGATTATCGTCTGCAAACGACTATGACATATTGACATTCAACATTCGTGGAAATTAACGATTTAACGATTTTTATTTAGCACACGAGGTCGAAAAATCCGTCGCTGATGACGTCCAGTCGCGCTTTCCTAAATTGCCGGAAAACGCTGAAAAAAAACAGATAAGATGAAAGCCATTAAAAGACATCAAAATTTTCTCATGGACCAGAGCAAAAACGAAACATTTTTTTAGCTACGCAAACTCATCTCCCATCAAAGCATTAACATCCTAGGCGACTAGAATCGATTGCAAACCGTTGCTGTTTTATCGGGGTATACAGGCTGCACCTTGCAAGATTGCCGAAGGAGGGCAGCTTGGCTTTACACTGAAGAGCCTCAACACCTACAAGATTGTTATCAACTCGAAAATAGACAGAGACTGGGCCTATCCAAGGCCAAAAAATCTAAAACCTGTCATCCCGATGAAAGACAGGAAAACGATAATCCTGCTCAAGAGAGCTTTCCATAACAGCACTAAATTTTGAAATCCAGGAAGGAGCCATGAAACAACTTTTTTGTAGCACTCACAAGGACCTGCAACATCGTCAAGGTTTACGCGAAGATACTAATAATAAACCGTAAAGTTAACAGGATGCAGTTGAAAGCAAACGTTTTGGGAAAATTGCAGTGAACTGTGACATCAATAAGGTAAGTTGTATTCAGTACAAACAAAGACTCAGCTAATGCAAACGGAGCCTCCAGTTTCGACGTCTGTTGCCCCAATCGCGCGATTGAGGGACACCCAGACATATTCAGATGGTGTCCGGTGTTCAAACAAGCCCAGAGGAAACAGGGTCTCGTAGGCAAAAAGATAAAAAAAATCTCTATCAAACCGATCAAATGGATGGATGAAAGCATAGAACAACACTATCTGCTAAGGTCGCCACCGATGCCATAAATCAAAATGGCAGCTCATGATATGGCAAAATGGGCGGGTTTAAAGAAATATCCACATCGATTGGACAACTGAGTAGAACGCAGTATCTGACATTTTCATCCGTGCGATCGCTTTAAAAGGCCTCCGATTATTATGTCTTCATATTTCATTTTGAAAAAAGCTTTCCAATGTTTTCGTTAAAAGGAGACATTCCTCATTTTCATCTGTCATATGTCCTCGGTCATCTCTCATCAGGCAACAGTCATTTTTTATCTGTCATCTGTCATCAGTCATCAGTAATTTGTCTTCTGTCATCTGTCGCCCATTCGCCTTTGTGTCATTTGTCTTCTTTCATCTTCATCGTCTCATCCGGCATCTAACATTTTTTTTATCTGTCACCTGCCATCTGTCATCTGTCATCCGTCACCTGTTATATGTCATCAGTCATTTGTCTTCTTTCAATTTCATCTATCATTTGTCATCTGTCATCTGCCATCGGCATCTGTCTTCTGTTTTCTATCTTCTATTTTCTATTTGTGGTACCCGTGGCCTGATGGTTAGCATGTCCACCTGCTAACCCAGAGGTTCGAGGTTCGAATCCCAGCAGAGGCAAAATGAAAAATTGTTTTTCCACGGGTATCGCCTTTCGCGAGGAATTGGCAAGTCCTCCGTTAGTAAACTCATTGCCATGAAAAGCGCATTCTCAATTAGCCGTTCGGAACCGGCGAAAAATTGTAGGTCCCCTCCATTCCCTCACAAGGCATGGTTGTGAGAAATGCGCTAGGCCCAGGGGCTCCACGCTCTGTTGCGCCACCCTATTTATTTTTATTTTTTTTTATTTTCTGTCATCTGTCACCTGTCTTCTGTCATCTTTCATCTCTCATAATTTATCTGTCATTCTTCACCCTTCATCTGTCACATGCTATCCTTCATCTTTCATCTGTCCGTCAACAGATTCACTCACATCACACTCAAAACGTTCGTTCACTGAACTGCACCCTTTTCAGAACGTACTTAAACTCATTAGTCTGATACCCTCCATTAAATTAAAGTGTCGATTAAGTCTATATCTTCTGACGAGCTACCTTTCAAGGACGTCCGTAAGTAGAAGATTTATACTTGGTTGAGGCAATAAAGTGAGTTCTGTGGAACGTCCTTACTCCCTCGCATGTCAATTTGATGCGTTTAAGTTATATCCTGAATCTCTCTTAAAACACTCCTATTTCCTTAATAAAAGATATCCTTGAGTGGCTCAAATGCCCGCATCTATAGGGAGACCCAAATTGACTTTCACCACTTGTTGGAACTGATAAAAATATTCTGTTCACGTCCAAACCAGAAAAATACTGTGTGATGAGAAAGATACAGTCGCAAGAGATTTGCAATCGAGTCCTTTACCACTCGCATCATGTATCGAAAACATAATGCTAAAATCAAAACCACAGTTTCCAAAAAGCTTCAAATTCACTCGACTAACGAAACGAAATCCTTGGTTCTGTGAAGAATGCAAACAGGCAATCATCTTCCAGATCCCAGATTTGAAAGATTTTAATTCCTTTGCCAACCACTGGAATAGATTTTCTTCTTCTCAGTAAGTAAAACCCTTGAAGCTTAATTTAACGACCTTCTTTATTCTATGTCGTTAGTGATGCTCACATTATTTCAAAATTAGCCACCACATGTGCACCGCCTGAGAAAATATCGCAGAATTACAATCAAATTTTTTGTCTGGCAAGCAAAACTGAATATGTTTTATCCCCTCAAGCTAAAAGTTTTTTGATCAGCATCAGTTACCAACATGGCCACACATCGCTCTCTTATTTATCTCATAAATTAAAATAACACATTCTGATGTGACCAAAATATTTCCTCCTAAATGATGGGAACTTCCGTATAAAAGAAAATTGAAAACTTCCACCCTCTCTGCGTCTCGGGGAACGAAAGTAAAATCCAAGGATACTCAAATTAAATCCTTCAACACACAACCTAATTGAGTTTAAGCATTCTTTCGGGTGAAACGCTACAGAATTGAAATGCCAGAATGAATTGAGTTTCTATCGACCCGAAAACGTCAGAGGATATTTCTATCTCGACATCAATATATCAGTAGGTACCTACTGTGAAAGTAAAGAAAGTTTGGATGTAAGATAGGATAGGAGTCACTGCCAAAGGTCAGCAGAACAACACTACGTGCTAAATGATATTCAATTTAAAACTTTTTTTTATATTATTTATTTTTCCTTCACTTTTACTCGTAGCTTTTTCCAATTTTTCTTTCTTTTGTGCCTTCGTGCCATCATTGGATGGACTAATGAATTTTTCGGTTTTGCCTCTTGTGGCCTCATTTGGGGGCGATACAGATGGATAGGATAGTGATACCGTCGCTCGCCGCGCCGTCGTTGTCGTCATCATCTTCATCATCGAAAGGCTGTGGGAAAACTAAATGTGTAAATGAAAAGAGGGATACACTTAATGAAAATTCAGTCCACAGTTGTGTCGGTGCGGAGATTGTGCGGTTGATAGAATGAGAACCTGTTCGGGGTCATGATGGCAAATCGAAAAGGAATTATGAAAATTTGATTAAAACGTCTTTGCTTAAACATATTTGTTTAGTTTGTCCTAGATTTCAAGGACAACGTGCTTGATAAACGTGCCATCATGCGGCTTTTAAGATTTTAATTAAATTTAAGGTTGAACAGTGTTATGAATATTGATGTGTGTTTTTGTTTTGTGGTAATCGTACTCAATTAAGTTCCTTATCGTTTGGAAATGGATTAGTAATTTGGTTTAAATTAATTGGTATCCGGTAGAAGGAAGTGTGTACCTACGTCTTGGTAGATGATTACATTTTCCGGTGGTGTTTGTATTTTGCATTTCGTCGAAGCTCTTGCATTTGTGAGGTGGTATGAACGCAAATTGAAATTAAAGCAGCATATTATACAGCAACAAAAAAAGAAAGTTTAAGTTCGTACTTCAACTCTTTTGTGTTTTTTGCTTTGATCTTTTTGTAGGAGGAAGTCGATGGGAAAGTGTGTTTGTTTCTAGGCTTATTAGTAGAGATATTCTATCAAATGATTATCGGAACATCTTCTCCTTTTCTACTCTAGAGTGATCACAGTTTCGATTGAATTCGAGTGGTGCGTCACGTGAACGTAGATACGTAAACCCATGTTTCAATCGTGTTTTTTCCTGCTGTTCAATGTTCGTTGGTTAGGCATGGAAGGTCAAAGATTGCAGCTTACTTTTTTGCAAGTACATTTAGCGTTCATGGTCGTGAACTTATCGTGAGCTGACTCAAACTTAATTATAATCACTGAGTCGGATCTTTGTTTCACTCGGAAAATACGATTTACTACGGGTGTTTAAAAAGTTCATCGCTTGGTAAATGTTGCAACAAATCCTCTCTAGATTTTCCTCAGGAAAACAGGGTATTCCTATCAGAACAGCGTCGGACGCAAGATTGTTTGTGTGAAGTGATTCGATTTGTGCTTTCAATTCTAGCAGCTCGGTATTGTTAACATGTCCAGGTTGTTTTAGTTGCAATAGCTCTCGTTGATGTTGCTCTTTAAAACAAACAACTTCCGACTGTAAGTGGCTAAAATATCTTGCACTTTCTTCACATCCTGCAACGCGTTCTTTTAAGGCCTCCATTTTGGTCTCGATGAGTGATAACTTCTCACATATGTTTTTGTTGATAGTTTCAATTCGCGAGGACAATTTTTCTTCTAAACTTAAAATGGATTTTCTTGTCAACTCACCTTGTTCAGTGATTTTAAGATGCAGACTGCAAAAACATTCTGACGTCATTGATTTAAGCGATGGTGACGATGTTTCGAGTGCTTGTGATGATGTCGTTGTTTTAAGTATAGTGATGGTGATTTAAGCTTTAGTGATGAACATGAAGGAGAATTCGTCTGCTGTTTCTGTTGTTGCTTCTTTGTTGTAAGCCGTGTGGTTTTTACATCTGACATGGTGTGTTTGTGTATTTACTTTTTTTATATTTAAAACGGTTCGAGCAATTTCTAACGTTAAGCGACCAATGTATTCCACTTATTTTGCGATTTTATGCCGAGAAATAACATACAGGACAATGAAATTTGATTCTGCACTTTCGCAGTATGTTTAAAAACAAAAGACAGCGGTTAGGTAAATTTAAATTCAACTGGATATGTTGTTAAGCTCAAATTCAGAGTTTAGTAAGGAGCCCATAGATTTACACGTCTAACTTGTGCGAAAGCTGTAAGGTTGTATTTTAGAGAGAAGTGGCTTAAAAATAATCCGTAGGTAGTTTACCGCCGCCGCCGATTTATTTTTCTCATATCAAGCGCATTTGTGATAAATCGATTAATGACTACGGTAGGTGGATGTGGTACCCGTGGCGTGATGGTTAGCATGTCCACCTCCTTATCCAGAGGTTCGAGGTTCGAATCCCAGCAGAGGCAAAAATGTTTTTCCACGGGTATCGCCTTTTGTGAGGAATTGGCAAGTCCTCCGTTAGTCAATTCATTGCCATGAAAAGCGCTTTCTCAAAAAGCCGTTCGGAACCGGCAGAAAATTGTAGGTCCCTTTCCATTCCTTCGCAAGGCATGGGTTGTGAGAAATGCGCTAAGCCCAGGGGCTAGGTCCAGCTAGGCAGTCGGCCTTTTGTGTTACATCTTCATGTCCGGACAGCCAAATAAGAGTGATATCAGTTTGTGTGGCTTATTGTTTCAGGGACATGAAGTAGTTATATGAAACTGTGAATTCAAGTGCTGTTTGATTGCCTTAGCAAAATGCTAAGGTTTCTTCGAATACAAACTCTTGCAAAAACTTCTTGAAATATAGTAACAGTATTGCCAGTTAATATGGTTAATTTCAAATCTATCTAAGGATTCCTGCACCAGGGTAAGTATATACGTATCGAATTGGCCACCCGTAGAATATTCAACTTAAACAATGCGTTAACAACTCACATTATGGGTTCTCTTCAAGAGGTCTAAAGGAGAGCTAGTGAAATCAGACACAAGGCAGTGATTGCAGCTGGAAGGGTCAAAGACCACATGGGAAAGCTTTTAAGATACCTACTATGAAACATGGGGAATCAAAATCAATTCAGCCATGTCCGAACTAATTTGTATCTGAAGGCAAGGTTGAAGACGTGCACGATAAGCCACAAACTGATACACATCAACCTCAAAAGTGACTTTTTTTTCTCGAAACAATTCCATTTCTACCTTCGAGGAGGTGTAGAAAAATGCCTGTTAATGCGATGGAGTGGACCGGGCATAAAGAAGATGAAAAACTGTCACATCTACTATGGCGACTGCTACAGACAACAGAAATAGCGCCTATTTGGGTGCGGATTTGTCGTTAGAAGAAGACTCAGGGATAAGGTGATTAGCCAAAGTCCAGTCAATGAGCGTATAATGACCATCCGCATCAGGGCTTAATTCACCAACATTAGCCTTATTTGCGCCCACGCCCCCACAGAAGAGAAAGACGACAATTCCAAAGACTGTTTCTACGAGCTCCTCGAAGAAACGTATGAGCAGTGCCCTAGACTCGACGTGAAAATCGTTCTTGGCGATTTTAACGCAAAGCTAGGGAAGGAGGACGTCTTTGGAAACACAATCGGTAAGCATAGCCTGCATGACAAAACCTCCGAAAACGAACTGAGGCTAATCGATTTTGCTGCGGGGCTAAATCTTTTTGTAAGTAGTACACGCTTCCCGCATCTCAAAATTCATAAAGGTACATGGCGATCCCCAGATCAATTAACCGTCAACCAAATTGACCATGTCGCGATCGACGCAAGGCATTCCTCCAGTGTGCTAGACGTCCGAACTTTCCGAGGGGCCAACTTTGACTCGGACCACTACCTTGTTGTAGCCAAGGTACGAATGAGGATATCTTGTTCACAACCAGCACGAACTAACGCTGTGAAGAGATATGACGTCGGAAAGCAACAATCGCAAGAGACTGCCAATGCCTTTTCCAATCGAGTGTCCCTTCAATTATCCTTGAATCCCATGCCGCCAGCATTAAACATTGAAGACCAATGGCAGCAATGCCAAGAAGCCATCAGAACCGCTGCCTCTGAGGTTCTGGGTTTCACTCGGCCACCAAAACGAAACCCATGGTTCGATGAAGAATACAGGCAGACAAATGCAGCCAAGCAAAGAGCACGACAAATGCTTATGCAAACACGAACGAGGGCTGCTTACGATCAGTATAACGAGATTTACAAGGAGAGAAGAAGGGAAGAACACCGACTTCTCAAAAAGAAAAAGAAGCAGCATGAGAAGCGCTCGTTTGAGGAAATAGAGAGGTGCCATAACAGGAAAGAGATTCGGAAGTTTTACCAAAAGATAAAAAGATCCTGCCAGGGTGGCAAACCCCGAACTCAAGCCTGTAAAGGCCAGCAGGGAAACATAGTTATAGAGTCACAGTTGCTACTGAGGATCTGGAAAGATCATTTCTGTGATGGCAGACTGCTTAACGGCGATGAGGACACAAATTCCGTTGTCAGGCAGATTGCCCCATTCAGCTTGGACGATGATCGAGAATGCCGTCCTACTGACCTAGAAGAAGTTAAGCTTGCCATATGCAAACTTAAATCAAATAAGACTGCAGGTGCAGATGGCTTTATGCCGAACTTTTCAAGGCAGCTGGAGATCAGTTGGAAAGGAGCATGCACCAGCTGATCTGCATGATATGGTCGGAAGAAAGCATGCCCGATGAATGGAACCTCAGTATCGTATGCCCGATCCTAAAGAAAGGAGACCCTCACAATTGCGCCAATTATAGAGGGATAAGCCTCCTTAACGTCGCTTATAAGATCTTGTCTGCTGTAATATGTGAACGTCTGAAACCCCACGTCAACAACTTGATAGGTCCTTATCAATGTGGTTTTAGACCAGAGAAGTACACAATAGACCAAATTTTCACATTACGGCAGATCTTGGAAAATACCCGAGAACGTAATATCGATATCCACCATCTTTTTATCGATTTCAAGGCAGCTTATGACAGTATCTACAGAGACGAGCCATGTCTAGTTTCGGCATCCCTGCAAAACTCGTACGACTATGCAGGATGACTTTGGAGAATTCACGCTGCTCCGTCAAGGTCGGTAAAGAACTCACCGAGACCTTTGACGCGTCGAAAAAGGGTTTAGGCAAAGCAACAAACTGTCATGCGATTTCTTCAACATCATACTTGAACAGATTGTAAGAAACTCAAACGTCAACACCAGAGGAACAATCTTTCAAAAGTCTGTGCAATTGCTAGCCTATGCAGACGATATTGACGTAATGGGAAGAAAAAAGCGTGATGTCATAGGTGCTTTTGCAAGTATTGAAACAGAAGCGGCAAAAATGGGTTTGATGGTTTATGAGGGCAAAACGAAGTATATGCTGTCATCAAACAAGGACACAGAACATCGACGAGTTGGACAATACGTCACAATAGACAGACATAACTTCGAGGTAGTACAGGACTTCGTCTACCTAGGATCCGCTGTAGACACGGACAACAACATCAGTGCGGAGATCAGACGGAGAATAACTCTTTCCAACCGTTGCTTCTTTGGGTTAAGAAGGCAATTGAGAAACAAAACCCTCTCCAGAAAAACCAAGGTAACCTTGTATAAGACCTTAATCATCCCAGTCCTGCCTTACGGCGCAGAAGCATGGACCTTATCGAAAGCGGATGAGGAAACCCTTGGTTGTTTCGAAAGAAAAATTCTCCGAATGATTTTTGGTCCCGTATGCGAAGGCAATGTGTGGAGAAGAAGATACAACAACGAGCTGTATGAGCTGTACTCGCGACGCATCGCGAGGCTACGATGGTTGGGCCATATGTAATGCCCACCTTAGTAAGTAAGTAAGTTGTCTGCAGCAATCTGGAAAAAGAAATCTAGATCGTTCAAAAAGGTATCCAAGACAGGGCTATCCGAAATAGGCTTTCTGATAGGTTCTTGAACGCTCCCAGTTCATTAACTGATCAAAACACCAGCAAAAGCTTAGTGCTAGGTACATAATGACGAAGTGAGGACAAACCCAAGGCTCAAAAAATACTCAGATTGACATTCAGGGAGCTTTGTGACGGCCACAAGGCCACGCCAATGCTACAACGAATTAACATAATATATTTTTGTTCATTTACCTGGTCAACTTCCAGTGAAATAGAAAAAAAATTACTCAAAATCAAAAAAATTTTGGTGTTTCATAAACTCTTTCAAGTTTTTTGAGCGAAGTGTTCCTTATCCTAAAAATCTCAACACCCCAAAAAAAGGCGGACACATTTAATGAAAACTTCTGTAGTAGCACAGCTCATAGTAGTTTCTTAGCGAAAAACAGGATTTGCTCGCAAACATTTTATGAAGAACAAACACGGAAAACACGACACAACGAACATGAAGGCAAAAGAAGAGTAGAAAATCAAAAGCTTCGCCAGGAGTGAGTGGGTCGAGAACAATCTTTACACGAGAAAAACATTGTCAACACAAGCATTTTCATCGTTTATAGCTGGCTTAAGATAAAAGTATCTGAGACAACCTATTTGCTACGCCTTTAAATGCTCATATTTTGATTCTTCCATTCTTCCGGCCAAGCCAAAGTTGTGTGAAGGCCATTTGGCGATTAAAAGGTTTTATCGATGCCGATGATTATGTCAATAGCTCTGTTTTTTGTAGTTCGATATTTAAGTTTCCGAAACCTTAGGTGCAGTTCCACATTTTGTTTTTAAAATTAAAGTTTGGAGCTTAATTCTGGGTAAGGAGACTCGCCCGAACTTTCTCTGGTACATGCCAGCATGTCCCATCTTTTCACGAAAACGTTAGCTGCATTTGTTAGAGCTCCAAGTGATTTTATGATGTGATGACCGTGACTCAATTTTCAATATGCTTACGAGGTTAGAACTCCAGAAACGACTGATTGTTTTTCCTCAAACATCGCCTTTTGTAAGAAATATGCAAGTTCTTTCTGCTATGAAAAGTGCCCTCTCACACATAAAAGTTGCCATTAAAGTTGGTTCTTTCCATTCCTAAACAGGTGCGGTTGAGAGAAATGCGCTAGATTCCATCACCAGAAAAAGAAAGTTTCAACTGGTTTAATTAGTGAGGTACTTTCTCGCATTTCTTATCAAGTATCACAATGGCCCTATTATTGTTCTAAAAACTTCGTTCGTTTTCCTGGCAGAAACCTTTACACTAACCCAACTAATTCTCTAGATTAGGCTCGAGTACTGGTTTGCGGAATTGGCACTTTCGTGCTTAAATGCTGGATACGAATCTTGAACATTAGCAAAACAACCTCTAAACTAAAAACGAAGTAGCAACAATAACTGGTCAATCTATGTGGAAAACACCTGTCCTGCTATTGACCAGCAAGCTATAACTCAAGTGAACTCAAATGAAGTCAGTAGAACAACAACACAGTTCCGGTTATGTCTGTTCTGATTAATATCTGTTACAGTCTTCGTCTGTTTGTAGCAACTTAACTTTCATACATTCGAAGAAAATAGTAGGTTTTCGTATCCGGATGCTCCTTACGACCCATAATCCTACAGACCCCTTTTCAAGAAATAGAAACACAATAGATCTGTTTTGAAGTTTTAAATCTTGCAAAGAATTCTCTTAAGCTTTTTACTTGGAATTGTATCTGTCTGCTTCCTGTCACAGGAAGGAAACAATACTATCTCATTCAAGTTGTAAAAGCCACCAAGAAAATACACCAAAGCAAAAAATTTAAAATACTTGTCCCGACCCATTGAAGGATCCCAGCATGTCATGGAGTTACGTTTGTCAATATGCTGCTTTAAAAGTCATTGACTGAAAATTCCTCGTTGCACCATCTCGTAAACATCCAAAAGCCATTTCTCTTTTTTCTGCAAGTTGAATTGAGACCCTTATTTGCTCTCCATATGTGAACACACCAGCGAACAACACTAACCGAATGCATGCATGACCAAGCTATTGAATACAACTATTTTCAAGTAGAATCATTTGACAACAACTGTATGACGATGATGCTCCTGCGGTTGATGATGATGATGAGGACGATGCTACCTGACCAAATCTATTGTTACCTGCCACACAATAGAATTCGCTCTTCCATGATAAGAACTCCTTTGCTACTACCACCGCATAGCCTCGATTGTTCATTGTTGCAGGAAAACAATTGTGGATTCCTTATGCTCGTCTAGGGACCGAATGCAAGAAAACAATAATAAAAATAATATTAAAAAAAAAAAACAGCTGAATGTAGAATTGAGGTGGCTAAATCAGTCATCACGAACTCTAGGAATCATTTGAGGAGGCTGCAAATGGTTGCGAATAGTGTTTATTTGATAAACCTGAAAATAACAACAGCTTTTTTGCATGCGATGAAAGATTCCTACTTCGTTCGCATTTATGAATCATGAACAAGAAGCAGCTATGGCTTTGCTCCATTTATTGAAATGCTTAGACGCTTCCACTAATGAGGCGCTTATTATTGGCGTTGAAGAACATTTTTCTATACCTTCAGTTGATGATAGACAATTAATGTAAGAGTGTATTTGGCCATGAAAATTCAAATTCCTACAAATTCTTCAAGCACCTAAAAAAATAAAGCTTCACCTTCAATATCTGTTTTATTAGCTTTTGCCTAGCTTTTAATGTAAAAGCTTTGAGTTTGTATACAAACCCAATAGTAAAAGGTACTAAAATAATAAACGTGGTTTATGTCTAAGAGTGGTTTAAGACTCAGATAAAGAATTATTCGAAACATTTTACGAATGGTCTAAGTAGACCAATCATGTTAAAAGTTACGTAGGTACAACAGTGCATGAATATTGAATGTAGGGTGCTTATAAATGGTAGAAGTATAAATTTTAATTAAAAACAAGGAGCTACAGAGTTATACTAATATTCAATAAATAATTAAATTAATTTAAGTACTTTTCTCACTGTTTTCGATAAGGTTTGCGACAGCAGAAAGTACTGAATCGATTTCATAAAAAAATCTTTCACCGCAAGAGTGCTTCATTGTCCCAACAGAAGAGATACAATAAGAGGGCAGACCACACACACACCACGGCATCTATCCTCAAACAGACTTAACAAACACTTTACGTAATTCCATTACAGTGCTTATATTACAAATCACGAAACTCGCGGCATAAAAACGAAACCCAAAAAAACGAAACCCAAAACAACGATCAAGAATTACAAAATGGTTCCTTGAAAATATCAGACCGATAGCAAAACAATGTGAACTCCGCAAATTTCTGTTCAGAGATAGTGGCCGGTTTCAAAGCAACTTCGAAAGTTCGAAAATACTTCAGTTTATGAACGATAATGGTCGGGTTCAAGTAAAATTTCGAAAGTTCGAAGCGATCTGGCAGTTCATGAACGATAATCTTACAAGAAACATCAAGTTTTTTTTAACCCAAAAGCAGTTGATTCAGTTGTCAATTTTACTTGGATTAAGTGATTCAAAAAAGTTTGTGTTTTAAGAGAAAAGTTAAAATGGATTTTGAAGATGAAATCCTAGGTAAAAGATTTTATAAGTTTTCTTTGTTCTTTTTTCACTGTTTTCTTTTATGGGGCAGAACAAATAGAAGCGTATGTCCATAACGTCCTACTGTTCTCATCTCCTCTATTAAGCACTCCTGAATTGTTCGGAGTGCAGAATGAAGCTACGTGAAACTCGAATTTCTTCGAGGAAATAGTTCCAGCGTATTCCGAAGAAGAATTTCGTTAGCATTTTCGTATGAGTCGAGGATGTTTTAGTGTAATGTCGATTTCCTTTCACCAATTTGCAGTCGACTGCAGTCGCTACTAAATTCGATTCCTTTTTGGGTATTTAGGAAAATGTATGTTTGTCCAACTGACTAATGAAGAAAAACAAGTACCATGGAACAAAACAATTACATTCATATTGTTAAGCACACAATTTTTATATTTTTTTTCACCAAATGTTTTCCAAATTCACAACTAAATACTAAACAATCCTGCTTCCTTTATTTTTTTTCATATACTGATGTTTTTCCGTTTTCGATCTGTCAAAATTGTTGTGTGTGTGAAAATCTGTGTGCAAATCCGTCTCAAAGAGATCGACTGCAGTCGATTTTTTTCCCTCCTAAATGAAGTCAAAACGGCGTTTTTATGCTCCTCGCTTGGATCCAACACAAGCTAAACATAATCTATGGAAAAATTTAAGAGAAATCGGGATAGGCAAGGGCATAAAGAGAAATGCTGCCAATATTGATTGTAATGAATTAAATAGATCTTTTGCCTCAGTTTCCTCCCTTATTGGTAGCAATCCTTGTAATATGAACTATCCATACGGCGAAGTCAGTTCAGATAGTTTTAATTCTATTCCCAGCTTTTCAGTTGTAGATGAGGCGGACGTCTTAAGCAGTATACTATCTGTAAAATCCAAAGCGACTGGTTTTGATGATATAAGTCCAGTTTTTATTAAGCTTATTTTACCCGGTATATTGAAATATATAACATATACATTCAATTCAGTTCTAACGACTGGAGTTTTTCCCCTGACCTGGAAACGCGCTAAAATAATCCCAGTACCCAAAAACAATAATGAATTCAGACCAACTGCTATTTTATCGTTTCTCTCAAAAGTGCTTGAAAAAATTATGAGCTCTCAGATACATAAATATATTCAAAACAATAAGCTATTATGTGATAATCAATCTGGTTTCCGACCTAAACATAGTTGCACAACTGCCTTATTAAATGTGACAGAAGATATCAGACAAGCTGTTGATCAGGACAAAGTGACCTTTCTAGTCCTGCTCGACTTCTCAAAGGATACAGTAAATCACGATGTTCTGTGCACCAAAATCCGGACACAGTTTAATTTTTCCTCTCCATCCACAAAACTTATAGCCTCATACCTATGTAACAGATCCCAGGCGGTTGCTCTGGAAAATTCCGTCTCTGATTTCCTTTCGCTAGGCTCAGGTGTTCCCCAAGGCTCGATCCTAGGACCAATATTTTTTACAATGTACATCAATGATTTACCGAAATGTTTATTGCATTCCTCGGCTGATTTGTATGCGGATGACGTGCAGATGCGGTTGAGTTTCCCCTTAGGCCTTGTGGAGAACGCTGTGTGCGAAATCAATGAAGATCTGGACAGAATATCTCAGTGGTCTCGAAGGAATGGTCTCTGCCTAAACCCAAAAAAATCAAAATGTTTGGTTATTTCCAGGAAACCAGTTGATACGTGCTGTCTTCCAAACATATACTTGAATAACAGTGTTATCGATTTTGTTGAGTCCGCAAGAAACCTTGGTATTGTTTTTAATAGAACACTTTCCTGGAATGACCACATTAGGCTTACTTTGGGTAGGGTTTATGCTGGTCTTCGGACTCTCTGGTCCACACATTCGGTTACACCTTTAAAAACAAGACTTATTTTAGCTAAAACGCTTATTATACCAATAATGCTTTACGGTTGCGAAATTTTTAATAACTGTGATTCTGAACATAAGCGCAAACTCATAGTAGCTTATAACAGCACAGCACGTTATATTTTTGGCATAAGAAGGTATAATCACATTTCAGCTTTCTCTAAATCAATTTCTGGTCTTGACTTGGAAGATATTTTTAAAATGAAAACACTGACCTTGCTTCACAGCGTCATGCAGACGCGTCAACCAATGACACTGTTCAACAGGATCCGTTTTGCTCAATCCAGTAGATCTCTTGATCTCATTCCTATCCGCTACATTTTCTTGATTTCCGAACGACAGTTTTTTGTTCACGCGTTACGTCTATGGAACTCCATTCCTCGAGTTATAAGACTTATAAGCGGCACAGCTCTGTTCAAATATAAACTGAAGCAATTCCTGATGACACCAGGACGATGACTGGATTTTGAATTTCTTTTCCTTTCCCTCCCATTACTCTTTTCCCTTTTTTATCTCCTTTTTTCTCTCTTTTTCTATTATTTCTTTTTTCTCTTTTGTAAATATTATGTAAATTAAACAATTAAAACATTTACCTAAAATCAGATTATATATTCTAGATAATCTATGAAACCTGTAATATAGAACTAGTCTAAAAAAAAAAAATTAAGTTTTATTGTAGAAAGGAACGTTGTCAATGATTTAATGTAACATATTTCACTTAAATTATAAATTACTAGCTGTGCCCGCGACTTCGTCAGCGTGGAATAGTGACTTTCAGCAGCATTTTTAACTTTTTAGGAAACAAAACTTCTAGCCTTAAAAATGGCGGAACATATTTCCAAAAAAAAACATTCAACCCCTATTTCAACACCTTGTAGCCCTGTTAAAAATACTTTTGAGACCGTAGTTTTTGAATTCCCATTTCCGTTCCGGTGGGAATATAAGGATAGATATATAGCCTTTATCCTTCCGCATGTTCTAGACCATCTCTGTAGCTAATTTAATAAAATCTGTTTAGCAGTTTGAACGGGAGACATATGAAAAACATACCGACATAGCTACATTCGCATTTTCAATATTAGTAAAGACTCCCGCTCCCGTGGGAATATGGTGACCGTTTTCGTGGGAATATGTGGATAAGTTAAAGTTAATGTTACTCCGGGATTATGGAGCATTCCAACGGTGGATGAATTTTTGAAATCGGTGCTGTATACGTTCCTGCTCCCGTGGGAATATAGGGAAAAAATATATAGTCTATGTCCTTCCTCAGGTTCTGAACAATCCTTGTACAAAATTTCATTTAAATCGGTTTATTAGTTTGGGCGGGAGATGGTAACATAGAACGACGGACAGACAGAGCTCCTTTCACACTTGTTGTATTAGTAAGGACTCCCGTTCCGGTAGGAATATGTGGATGAATTAAAGTTAATGTTACACAGGAATAGTGTAGCATTCTAACGGTGGAAGAATTATTGAAATCGGTGCTGTAGTGTCAAAGTTCCCATATACGTTCCTGCTCCCGTGGGAATATAGGGAACCGTAGAAATATGGGGATGAATTAGTTTTTATGTTACTCGGGGTTAGTGTAGCATTCTAACGGTGAAAGAATTTTTTAAATCGGTGCTGTAGTGTCAAAGTTCCCGTATACGTTCCTGCTCCCGTGGGAATATAGGGAACCGTAGGAATATGGGGATGAATAAGTTCTTATGTTACTCGGGGAAAGTGTAGCATTCTAACGGTGAAAGAATTTTTAAAATTGGTGCGGTAGTGTCAAAGTTCCCGTATACGTTCCTGCTCCCGTGGGAATATAGGGACAAAATATATAGTCTACGTCCTTCCTCAGGTTCTGTGAACGGGAGACATACGAAAAACATACCGACATAGCTACATTCGCATTTTCAATATCAGTAAAGACTCCCGTTCCCGGGGGAATATGGTGACCGTTCCCGTAGGAATATGGGGATGAGTTAAAGTTTTTGTAACTCGGGGATAGTGTAGCATTCTAACGGTGAAAGAATTTTTGAAATCGGTGCTGTAGTGTCAAAGTTCCCGTATACGTTCCTGCTCCCGTGGGAATAAAGGGAACCGTAGAAATATGGGGATGAATTAGTTTTTATGTTACTCGGGGTTAGTGTAGCATTCTAACGGTGAAAGAATTTTTTAAATCGGTGCTGTATTGTCAAAGTTCCCGTATACGTTCCTGCTCACGTGGGAATATAGGGAACCGTAGGAATATGGGGATGAATTAGTTTTTATGTTACTCGGGGAAAGTGTAGCATTCTAACGGTGAAAGAATTTTTAAAATCGATGCTGTAGTGTCAAAGTTCCCGTATACGTTCCTGCTCCCGTGGGAATATAGGGACAAAACATATAGTCTACGTCCTTCCTCAGGTTCTGTGAACGGGAGACATACGAAAAACATACCGATATAGCTACATTCGCATTTTCAATATCTGTAAAGACTCCCGTTCCCGTGGGAATATGGTGACCGTTCCCGTAGGAATATGGGGATGAGTTAAAGTTTTTGTTACTCGGGGATAGTGTAGCATTCTAACGGTGAAAGAATTTTTGAAATCGGTGCTGTAGTGTCAAAGTTCCCGTATACGTTCCTGCTCCCGTGGGAATAAAGGGAACCGTAGAAATATGGGGATGAATTAGTTTTTATGTTACTCGGGGGTAGTGTAGCATTCTAACGGTGAAAGAATTTTTGAAATTGGTGCTGTAGTGTCAAAGTTCCCGTATACGTTCCTACTCCCGTGGGAATTTTGGGAACCGTAGGAATATGGGGATGAATTAGTTTTTATGTTTCTCGGGGATAGTGTAGCATTCTAACGGTGAAAGAATTTTTGAAAAAGGTGCTGTAGTGTCAAAGTTCCCGTATACGTTCCTGCTCCCGTGGGAATATAGGGAACCGTAGGAATATGGGGCTGAATTAGTTTTTATGTTTCTTGGGGATAGTGTAGCATTCTAACGGTGAAAGAATTTTTGAAATCGGTGCTGTAGTGTCAAAGTTCCCGTATACGTTCCTACTCCCGTGGGAATTTTGGGAACCGTAGGAATATGGGGATGAATTAGTTTTTATGTTTCTCGGGGATAGTGTAGCATTCTAACGGTGAAAGAATTTTTGAAATCGGTGCTGTAGTGTCAAAGTTCCCGTATACGTTCCTGCTCCCGTGGGAATATAGGGAACCGTAGGAATATGGGGCTGAATTAGTTTTTATGTTTCTTGGGGATAGTGTAGCATTCTAACGGTGAAAGAATTTTTGAAATTGGTGCTGTAGTGTCAAAGTTCCCGTATACGTTCCTACTCCCGTGGGAATTTTGGGAACCGTAGGAATATGGGGATGAATTAGTTTTTATGTTTCTCGGGGATAGTGTAGCATTCTAACGGTGAAAGAATTTTTGAAATCGGTGCTGTAGTGTCAAAGTTCCCGTATACGTTCCTGCTCCCGTGGGAATATAGGGAACCGTAGGAATATGGGGATGAATTAGTTTTTATGTTACTCGGGGATAATGAAGCATTCTAACAGTGGAAAAATTTTTGAAATCGGTGTTGTAGTTTCTAAATTCCCGTATACGTTCCCGTTCCCGTGGGAATTTAGGGATAAAATATAGCCTACTAGCTGTGCCCGCGACTTCGTCAGCGTGGAATAGTGACTTTCAGCAGCATTTTTAACTTTTTAGGAAACAAAACTTCTAGCCTTAAAAATGGCGGAACATATTTCCAAAAAAAAAACATTCAACCCCTATTTCAACACCTTGTAGCCCTGTTAAAAATACTTTTGAGACCGTAGTTTTTGAATTCCCATTTCCGTTCCGGTGGGAATATAAGGATAGATATATAGCCTTTATCCTTCCGCATGTTCTAGACCATCTCTGTAGCTAATTTAATAAAATCTGTTTAGCAGTTTGAACGGGAGACATACGAAAAACATACCGACATAGCTACATTCGCATTTTCAATATTAGTAAGGACTCCCGCTCCCGTGGGAATATGGTGACCGTTTTCGTGGGAATATGTGGATAAGTTAAAGTTAATGTTACTCCGGGATTATGGAGCATTCCAACGGTGGATGAATTTTTGAAATCGGTGCTGTATACGTTCCTGCTCCCGTGGGAATATTGGGAAAAAATATATAGTCTATGTCTTTCCTCAGGTTCTGAACAATCCTTGTACAAAATTTCATTTAAATCGGTTTATTAGTTTGGGCGGGAGATGGTAACATAGAACGACGGACAGACAGAGCTCCTTTCACAGTTGTTGTATTAGTAAGGACTCCCGTTCCGGTAGGAATATGTGGATGAATTAAAGTTAATGTTACACAGGAATAGTGTAGCATTCTAACGGTGGAAGAATTTTTGAAATCGGTGCTGTAGTGTCAAAGTTCCCGTATACGTTCCTGCTCCCGTGGGAATATAGGGAACCGTAGGAATATGGGGATGAATTAGTTTTTATGTTACTCGGGGAAAGTGAAGCATTCTAACGGTGAAAGAATTTTTGAAATCGGTGCTGTAGTGTCAAAGTTCCCGTATACGTTCCTGCTCCCGTGGGAATAAAGGGAACCGTAGAAATATGGGGATGAATTAGTTTTTATGTTACTCGGGGTTAGTGTAGCATTCTAACGGTGAAAGAATTTTTTAAATCGGTGCTGTAGTGTCAAAGTTCCCGTATACGTTCCTGCTCCCGTGGGAATATAGGGACAACATATATAGTCTACGTCCTTCCTCAGGTTCTGTGAACGGGAGACATACGAAAAACATACCGACATAGCTACATTCGCATTTTCAATATCAGTAAAGACTCCCGTTCCCGGCGGAATATGGTGACCATTCCCGTAGGAATATGGGGATGAGTTAAAGTTTTTGTTACTCGGGGATAGTGTAGCATTCTAACGGTGAAAGAATTTTTGAAATCGGTGCTGTAGTGTCAAAGTTCCCGTATATGTTCCTGCTCCCGTGGGAATAAAGGGAACCGTAGAAATATGGGGATGAATTAGTTTTTATGTTACTCGGGGTTAGTGTAGCATTCTAACGGTGAAAGAATTTTTTAAATCGGTGCTGTAGTGTCAAAGTTCCCGTATACGTTCCTGCTCCCGTGGGAATAAAGGGAACCGTAGAAATATGGGGATGAATTAGTTTTTATGTTACTCGGGGGTATTGTAGCATTCTAACGGTGAAAGAATTTTAGAAATCGGTGCTGTAGTGTCAAAGTTCCCGTATACGTTCCTGCTCCCGTGGGAATATAGGGAACCGTAGGAATATGGGGATGAATTAGTTTTTATGTTACTCGGGGATAGTGTAGCATTCTTACGGTGAAAGAATTTTTTTAATCGGTGCTGTAGTGTCAAAGTTCCCGTATACGTTCCTACTCCCGTGGGAATTTTGGGAACCGTAGGAATATGGGGATGAATTAGTTTTTATGTTTCTCGGGGATAGTGTAGCATTCTAACGGTGAAAGAATTTTTGAAATCGGTGCTGTAGTGTCAAAGTTCCCGTATACGTTCCTGCTCCCGTGGGAATATAGGGAACCGTAGGAATATGGGGATGAATTAGTTTTTATGTTACTCGGGTATAATTAAGCATTCTAACAGTGGAAAAATTTTTGAAATCGGTGTTGTAGTTTCTAAATTCCCGTATACGTTCCCGTTCCCGTGGGAATTTAGGGATAAAATATAGCCTATGTGTTATTCTGATGTATAAGCTATATTATTGGAAAGTTTAATTGAAATCCATTCAGTAGTTTTTGCGTGAAAGAGGAACAAACATACATCCAAACATACAAACTTTCACGTTTATAATATTAGTAGGATGTGTTATTCTGATGTATAAGCTATATTATTGGAAAGTTTAATTGAAATCCATTCAGTAGTTTTTGCGTGAAAGAGGAACAAACATACATCCAAACATACAAACTTTCACGTTTATAATATTAGTAGGATAATTGAACTTTAGTCGAAGCTTGCACTACTTTTAAAAGATACTGTATCTTACTGTGTAAGTTATGTAATAATAATAAATTACTATTTACTATTTACTAAAATTCCATTGAAAAACAAATTGACTGCAGTCGACTGCAGTCGATTGTTTTGTTGAAAGGAATTCTACACAAGTTTCAAAAAAAAAAAAAAAAATCAAAATCATTTATCTTTTTTTATAAATTTGAATTAAAGGCCGAAAAAACGGGCTTATACAAAAAATTGAGTTTTACTGTTTGGATGTTGGCCAAGCAGGAAAGTTTTTTGTCCGCACCGCAGGTGACAGATTCAACTACGCCAAAAGTTCTGGGCATTCTGTATTTTGTGAAATGGTCAATAACATAAACGATCTAGCAGAAGAATACGTAAAGTGGCCTGCTCGAAGCGAGTACGAAAATATTTTTTATTTTTATTTTATGAAAAATAAATAAAACAATTATTAAAGCTTTTCTATTAATCAAATAAATTTGTTACAGTGTTTCCAAGAAAAGTCAAATGGTAAGATACCAGGAATAATTGGAGCCATCGATGGCTGCCATATTGAAATAAAACAACCGATACACAATCTCATCGACTACTATAACAAAAAAAAAACACACACTCAATAATTTTACAAGGTAAGAAGACGGTAATAAGATCAATATATTGACAGAAATGACGAAAACGTACCGAACAGTTTTTACAGACGTTTTTGTTGGAGCTCCAGGTCGGCTCCATGGCTCTCGAGTTTTTCGAATAAGTGAACTCCATAGAAGGATTGAAGATCTGATTCCACCAGAGTATCATCTATTAGGTGACCGGCATATCCGCTGTCGAGCACTATGCAAGCCCCTTTCCGCGACAACGGGCACCTTACTGCGGATCAATCGCGAGAGTTGCGATAGAAAGGGCTTCGGATTACTAAAAGGAAGATTTCGACGCTTAAAGTACTTGGACATCGAAACGTCACAAATGAGAATTAACATGGTTGTGGCATCCGTGGTTTTACACAACCACATTCTACTTTACGATGGCGAATTTACGATGAGTTACCTGCTAATGCGGAAGAGGTAGAAATGGTTTTATTGAACTTACTTGCACAAAGTGTCTCTGACCGAAGATCTCACCGAGGTGGGGAAACTAAGTGCAACTTTTTGCTTAGAGCTTTTGAAAATAAAAAATAAAAAATAACCAATTTTCAAAAAGTTTATTAGTAAAAATATTTAATAAAAAACAGGAATTCAGTCTTTCAATACGAAACGATAATTAAAAATAAATAAAAAATATAAGAAAACTTGCCTTGCCTCCATTTCCTGCTGTCCCTTCTGACTGTTGTGGAAACCACCGTAGCAGGCGTGGTTTGCCTAACTACAGTCTACAGCAGGCATAGTTGGAGTTGGGTCTGTGGCTGGGTATGGAGTGATGCTTGTTGTGCGTGCTCGGGCGGTTTGATTTGATACTGGTGACGATGGGTATTCTATGGATGCTGGGTTGTATGCTGTAGATGTTGAAGGGTATGCTCTGGACCTTCGGGTGAAGGGTCTGGATGTTTGGGTGAAGAGTGTGTATTTCTGGGTGAAGGGTATGGATGTAGTAGGGTAGGATGCGGACCGAATCTTTTTTTTGGAGCAGCGAATTAAAAAGATGGCATTCCTGCACCGCGATACCTTTCTAAAATATTTTGACATGATGTCATAAAATCGCCACGGTATCCTTCCTATACCTGTTGACGTTTTTTGTTGTTGTTAACGATGGTATGGTAGTACTGTTCAAGATTGGCAAGCTTCTTGTCCACTACCGATGCAGGAAAGTTGTAGCTCTTCGTCTTCAGCACACCCTCAATTTCAGCGAAGATTGTCCTTGTTCTCCCTTTGGGGTTCCTTAAATCCTCCCGTCGTATACTAAGCATTCGTTTAAAGAAGGAGAGTATTGGTATTTGCTCAAATACTAAATACAATTGAAAAAATAACACTGTCTTGAACTGTTGTTAACATTTCTGTGTGTAAGACTTACATATATCACGGTCGTCTGCACTCAGAGTTTGCGCAAGGCAAAGTCTAAAGTCGTACGGAAGCACGATTCGATTGCAAATCCTCAAATATAGTTTCGTACACTTCAAAAACTAACTGAGGCAAACTACACACTTTGAACTAACTAGCTACACACTTTGAAAACTCTTACTTGTTTCTTTTTCGTTTCCAGCACTTCCAGCAGGGACTGGTTCCTTCTGCTAGCCACAATTTGTTTCTGGTAGTAGGTACTACAAAAAAGAAAACATTTACAAATTCTACTTACCCGGAAAACACGTCTCAAGTTTGCAGTTTTCCATGAATGCCCTTGCATATTCTGGATCTAAAAAACAAGATTCATAGAGAACTTTTCTCTTCTTATTCACTTTTAAATTCTCACCATTTTCCATCTGAAGATAAACTTCCTCAGGAATGTCCAGCTGAACAAACTCCCCGCCGTAATTTACCCAACATCGTGGCATTTTTCTTTTAACTCAAACAAAAATATAACCAAACACGATAAAGTTCAAATGAAAAGTGGAAAAAAACACATTTTTTGACAAGTAAAATCTGAAAGTTTTGTTGCTTTCCATTGGACGAAAAGAACCGTCCAGGAGCATTCTCAAATCGTTTCATTGGTGCAAAAATATCGTTCCAATTATGATTCTGAGGAGTGACAGCCGCTTCTCGATTTGAAGTGAGAATCTGAGAATCGACTCAAGAAACACTAACACATAAAACTCAATTATCAAAAAGTAATTTTTCTTCAAGGAATATTTTTAAGGAGCCGTAGATGTTTCACTCACAAAGGCAATTACGTTAAACTGAATAGAAAAAATGCTGGATGTTCCATTGTTTTTAAAATTAGTGTTTCCTCAATGGAAAGCGACATTAGATTTTGAAGCCTGTTTTTCCAGTCTGAAAATGGCCGGATTCAAAGCAATTTCAAAAATTTGAAGAGACTCCTGTCAGTCCATGAACGACTATAGCCGTGTTTCAGTAAGAATTTATATTAGCCGTGTTTTATTGGGAATTTCTTTATTCACTTCAGCAAAACATCGCTCATGGAAAAACAACAACTCTGAAGTGAACAACGTAAGTGGACAAAAATAACTCACTTGCAGAAGTGAACAACAGGGATGGTTGGTGTAGCATACAGGCTTATTGTGATGCAACCTTAAGGGAAGTGAAGTTGGTAGCATTGTGATTTTAGTGTTCATGTAGATAGACCAAGAGCTGGAAGCAAATTTTTGGAGTGGAGTGATAACCAAAAATAATGCACATGTGTGTGTAGATAGACGCACCATTATATCAGATTCAACCGTCTGGCAGGTTTCTTTTTCAGCCGGGGGCGGGGGTGGGCGTTCGAAAATGGTAATTTTTCAGATTTTGAGGTCGAAGTGATAACCACATAAATGATACATCAAAAAATCAGAAAAATTCTCCTGATTACAAAAAACTCGGTCCCAGACGATTTGGTTTCAGCCTACTGCTTGCCAGACGCATTTTAACACTTTTCAAGTGCATTTTTCAGCTTAAAGCACTAATAACTTTTTTCCTATTACATTTAACCAAGAAAATGGTACGCCAAAAAATAAGAAAATTTACCCTGATTTGAGAAAAGTGTGTCTTAGACGGTTTGGTTTCAGTCTACTGCTTGCCAGACGCACTTTAACATTTTTTTAAACGGATTTTTCAACTTAAAGTACTAATAACTTTTTTCTTATCACATGTAACCAAGAAAATGGTACGCCAAAAAATCACAAAAGTTCCCCCGACTACAAAAAAGTGTGTCCAAAAGGATTTGGTTTCAGCCTTCCGTTTGCCAGACGCATTTCAACATTTTTCAAATGCATTTTTCAATTTAGCTGATAACTTTTTTCTTATCACATTTAACAAAGAAAGTGGTACGCCAAAAGATCAGAAAAATTCCCCTAATTACAAAAAACTCGGTCTCAGAAGATTTGGTTTCAGCCTTCTGCGTGCCAGACGCATTTTAACATTTTCAAGTGCATTTTCAGATGAAAGCACTAATAACTTTTTTCCTATTACATATAACCAAGAAAGTGATACGCCAAAAAAAAAGAAAAGTTACCCTGATTTCAAAAAAGTGTGTCCCCGACGATTTGGTCTCAGTCTACTGCTTGCCAGACGCTCTTTAACATTTTAGTAAAATGCATTTTTATACTTAAAGTACTGATAACTTTTTTCCTATCACATATAACCAAGAAAGTGGTATGCCAAAACATCAGAAAAGTTTCGCTGATTACAAAAAAGTCGGTCCAAGACGGTTTGGTTTTAGCCTTCTCCATGCCAGACGCATTTTAGCTTAAGCATGTTTATCAAATTCAATGAATAATTGCTTGTAGTATTTCATTTAAATGAAATTTTTGATTTTCATTGAATTTGATAAACATGCTTAAGCTAAAATGCGTCTGGCATGGAGAAGGCTAAAACCAAACCGTCTTGGACCGACTTTTTTGTAATCAGCGAAACTTTTCTGATGTTTTGGCATACCACTTTCTTGGTTATATGTGATAGGAAAAAAGTTATCAGTACTTTAAGTATAAAAATGCATTTTACTAAAATGTTAAAGAGCGTCTGGCAAGCAGTAGACTGAGACCAAATCGTCGGGGACACACTTTTTTGAAATCAGGGTAACTTTTCTTTTTTTTTGGCGTATCACTTTCTTGGTTATATGTAATAGGAAAAAAGTTATTAGTGCTTTCATCTGAAAATGCACTTGAAAATGTTAAAATGCGTCTGGCACGCAGAAGGCTGAAACCAAATCTTCTGAGACCGAGTTTTTTGTAATTAGGGGAATTTTTCTGATCTTTTGGCGTACCACTTTCTTTGTTAAATGTGATAAGAAAAAAGTTATCAGCTAAATTGAAAAATGCATTTGAAAAATGTTGAAATGCGTCTGGCAAACGGAAGGCTGAAACCAAATCCTTTTGGACACACTTTTTTGTAGTCGGGGGAACTTTTGTGATTTTTTGGCGTACCATTTTCTTGGTTACATGTGATAAGAAAAAAGTTATTAGTACTTTAAGTTGAAAAATCCGTTTAAAAAAATGTTAAAGTGCGTCTGGCAAGCAGTAGACTGAAACCAAACCGTCTAAGACACACTTTTCTCAAATCAGGGTAAATTTTCTTATTTTTTGGCGTACCATTTTCTTGGTTAAATGTAATAGGAAAAAAGTTATTAGTGCTTTAAGCTGAAAAATGCACTTGAAAAGTGTTAAAATGCGTCTGGCAAGCAGTAGGCTGAAACCAAATCGTCTGGGACCGAGTTTTTTGTAATCAGGAGAATTTTTCTGATTTTTTGATGTATCATTTATGTGGTTATCACTTCGACCTCAAAATCTGAAAAATTACCATTTTCGAACGCCCACCCCAGCCTCCGGCTGAAAAAGAAACCTGCCAGACGGTTGAATCTGATATAATGGTGCGTCTATCTACACATACATGTGCATTATTTTTGGTTATCACTCCACTCCAAAAATTTGCTTCCAGCTCTTAGACTAAGAGTTTTATTAAGTTCGTGAGAGAGGGAAGTTATTAGATATATAGCAGCCAACGCGTGAAGTTAAGAAAATTGTAAGAAAAAGAAATTTAATAAAAAAAACAATTACAATCCTAAGTAAAACAAACATTTCTATTTATTAAAAAGAAGTATACAATTTGGCAAGATTGTACAGTTGGTAAATAGAGTTTATGGAATAAAGTTGTATAAGTAAGCACAGCGTTTTATTGAGCGCCTAAGTAAAGTGAATATAAAAATTCCCAATAAAACTCGGTCTGTTCGTTGAACTTTCCCCAGGGTTGACCCAGGTTTTCTTGACAACCCTGTGAATTATCAAAAAACCTGGGGTTTCCAGTCCTCAAAAAACGCTATACCACAAATCACCACACATCCCTGTCATTAAAAAAAAAATACATGCCATTTGACAGCTCTCAACTCGCCACAGGAAAAAGCTAGGTCGAGTTGGGGGAAAACCTATGGCAAACCTATGGCTCAGAAAACACTCAATATGACATTCAGGATGAATTTAGGTTTCTGAAAAAACGCTCTATGGCGAACCTAGGGCAACCCCAGGGCTTCAACGAACAGACCTATTAACTTTTTTTTGTCTTAAAGTGGTACGGTTTTTTTTTTCATTCGAATGGGGCCATCAGCCATCACCTCTTGATTCTACATAGTTAGTAGTAAAATTAATTGTAATATAATACAGATTTTTTTCAGTTTGAAATTAAACAATTTGACTTCCAAGTATGTATTTGTGTTGAACAGTTTTAAAATTACATTTTACTTAATTTTGATAAAAAAAAAATGAAAATCGTGTGCCTTTAAAAATGTATTTTCTTTGTTGATAAACTCACTATTAAAACTGATTAACAAAACAGAATATCCAAACACCAATAAATTATCAATTTCTATTCAACAAATAAGCGAAAACTTAAAGAACAAAAAACTAACTCAAGAATACCGAGTAAATTTCGACTAGCATATTGTAACGTGAACCCAACATTTTATACCAATTTCCTAATCGAAAAACGTTCAACCGAAAACACAACTGGCAACACTATAATGGAATGGTATAAATGACAGGCGTTGCTTGTAAGCCAGTGTGTGTGAGTGTAGAGATGCTTGACAGCAAAAGTGGAGACAATGTAGAAGTTACTGGAGAGTTCTAGATGGCATGTCATTCGATATAAATAGCCCGCCCGAGGAACCAGAGGGCAGTTTTGTTTATAGAGTGATAAAGTTAAGAGTAAATACAAGTGATAGTCCAAAAGTCGAGTTGAGTTCAATAAAGTGTATATCGAAAGTAGATACTGAATAAAGTGGTAGAATTAAATTGAAAGATAGAGTTTTATTTTTGCGAACTAAGCGCACGTTACAATATATATGAAAATCTATGTTCGAATCAGAACCAAGAAAAGTGACAGAATCTAAAGATAAATAATTATCGAAGTAACGGTACTTCAGTTTCAGTTATCCGTATCTGAATAGGTGAAAATCTTCATTTGGGTTAGGCTGTGTGTGAATTGGGTTAAAATTGGGTTAAATGGGTTAAAATATGACACTAGCGTGGTGAATAAGAGTGGATAAAATTTTAACCCATTTAGGCCCGTTTGCTGATTCGAATCATAAATCCTGTAAACAGCTAGGTTCCGCATAGCTTTTAGTAAGAACATAAATTTATTTGTGTTGCACGTGAAAATTTATGTGGAACCTAGCAAGGTAACAAATTTAAAATACAACTAAGTTCACTTTGAACTATGCAATCTGTCAAATTTTGAAAAACTCACATTCAAATTCAAATTTGAAATTGTGAAATTGTGTTTCGTTCGTTGCATATTTTTGTTTGTAAAATAAATAATGGCAGAAAAAGTAAAAAAACGTAACCCAAACTTTTCAACTAATGAAAAATCCTTGATTCTTCATTGTGTCTACGAAGAAAGAGGAGTTATAGAAAACAAAAAAACAGATGCCGCTACATGGAAGGACAAGGAAAGTGCTTGGCGTCGTGTCGAACATAATTTTAACAGCCAATCTGGATTTTCCTGCTATAGAAGTAGTGATTCCCTAAAAAGATTTTACGCTAACTACAAAGCAGAAACACGGAAAGATGCTGCCCAAGAAAAGTATTCTAGTGTTCAAACTGGAGGCGGAAAGCCTTTCAAGCCGACAGATCCGAATTTTGATTTAGCTATCGCTATTATGAACCCAAAAACTGTCCATGGGTTGGAGAACGAGTTTGATGGTGACAATGAAAATAAAAATCGAGACGAAAACGTAACTTATAATAAAAATACACAGCTTAACAGTGTTTATTACTTACATACCTTACCTACTAAATTTGATTTTAGATTGACGATGTCTTGGGAAATGAAAACAACTGGAGCAAATATAATCCATCTATGCTTAAACAGGGTGTACATCCCAAATTGAAAACCCCATTACCTTCAGCCAGTGATACGAATGAGGATAGTACCTCCTCTGAAGTTAATAAAGAAAAACCACCAAATATATTTTTGTCAAAAGGTTCCAAAAAACAGTTTGAAACATTTGATAAAGATTTGAATACCCCATGGATTTCTAGAAGAAGACCCGTCGCTTCAAGTCTACCAAGTAGCAAAATAACTGAACAGTACTCAGAGCTTTCTCGCGTTAAAATGGAGTTCGCCAAGTTGCAGTATGATACGCTAAAGGAAGAATCTGCTGAAAAAAAGTATCAGAGGAAGGGCGAATTCCTAAACGCAGGCCTTGCTGAGCAAGTCAAATGCTCAGCAAAAATAATCACAAATAAAATTTGCAATGCAATTAAAAGTATGCAAGTGTTTTTTGATAGCTGCACAAATTCACTTGCAATTGCGGGAAAAAAAGCAAGCTGCTACGTTTTGGGACATACTGCTTCGAATGGATTTTTTTGTCGGCATTTAAGAACTGTTTGCTTAGCATATTTTGCGCAAGACTTGCGTTTAAGAATTCGGCCGAATATTCAACATGAGCTGAAGAAAAAGTCAATGGAACTCGACATCGAAATTAAAACTGAAATTTTGAAAAAAATTAAAAACAGAAAGCTGCTCTGCCAAAAAGGCTCAAAGTGCTGTGAATAGTGAATGACATTGAAGTTTATTTGAATGAGATGGACAGCGATTAACAGTAGATAGAATTAATCCTACTTTATGTACCTTTATACATGCAAAACAAAAATAAATAAATAATTTATAAAACCTATAAAAACCTTTTGAGATTTTAGGAACAATTTAAAAGTTACAAACGTGCGAAATAATTATTTATCAAATTCATACGTTTTTGTGTATTAAAATTTGAAGAATTTGTTCTTGAATTATTTTGATGAGAAGAATGAGCAATATCTATTTGTCCAGCATTAATAACACGTTCAAGATCTTCATTATCAAAGTCTAAACTTTCTGGCGCCTCATCAAGTACCTATGTTGTTTTCTCTTAAAATGTTGTGCAAGACACAGGTTGCCATAATAATAGCTAAGACAGTACTCAACTTTAAACGGGCACCGTAGGCTAAAATCGGAAATCTTCGTTTTAAAATCCCAAAGGCCTTTTCGATGACACCTCGGGAACGAATTTGTGACTCATTGTACAGCTGTTCTGCTTGGCCATGGGGATTAAGAAGTGGCGTCATCAAATAAGTTTTCTGAGGGTACGCTGAATCACCTATGTAATATTTCAATAATAATATTTCTACAAAAACGAAATCTTTAGAACGTACCCAAAATGAAACAATCTGAGTATAGGCTAGACTGTGTTTCCAAAACATTTCTTACTTTGCAGCTATTGAAAATTGTTGCATCATGACTTGAACCAGGCCATCTTGCTAGCACATTGGTGAATATCATTTTAGCATTGCAAATCGCTTGAACATTTATCGAGAAATAGCTTTTTCTGTTTCGAAAAACTTCTGCATCAGATCCACCTTAATGTAACAACCCAATTGATATAAATTTACGAGTCAATGTTAAATAATAGCCTACCGGGAGATTGAATTCTGATGTGAGTGCCATCAATGGCTCCAATTACGTTTGGAAACGATGCTATTGCAAAAAAATCACGTTTGGCTTTTGAAATGTCAGAGGCAGTTTCAGGAAATTTTACATAATCGTTTCCAAGTTTAGCTATTACTCTTGAAACTCTCAAAACTATTCTTGAAACTGTTAACACATGCATTCCACCAAAATCGGCTATATACTAAGGAGATGGTTACCCGTTGCAAAAAAACGCAGGGCAACCAAAAGTTGGTTAATAGGAGCGATAGAATTATTCCTATAGGAAAAAAAATAATTTAATATTAATTAAATTCAATATTTTGCTCAAAATAACCATTGTTATTTCCTTTGTTAAGCGAAATCTTTTGTAAAAAGATTGCTCATCAAAGGAGTAGAAATATTCATTTCTCTCATAAACTTGACGGGGAACTCCTACTTCTAAAAGTTCAAGAACTTCCAAATCATCCTCGATCAATTCCAACATCTCGAAATCCATTTTCATTCAATTCTTTTACGAAGCAGTATCTTCACAATTCTTTGAAAATAATTTTAATGTTTGACATAAATATATTAAGTGCCACTTCTTCTTCCACCTAACTTATGTTCAATTTAAGAATATTTATGTTTGAGTTTGCGATTGGTGCAAAGCATTAACTGTCACTTAAGGGTTTATGTGAAACATAAGTGTTTATGTTGAGTATCAGCAAATGGGCCTTAATGGATTAAAATTTGACGTTTGTCAAGAAAGAGAGGTGTGTCTAGTTCTTGTAGCATTCACAACTTTTTTTTGTCGAACAATCGGTAAACAAAGCAAAAAGGAGTTGTCAGCAGTATGGACGGCACACGAAAAATTTAACAACAAGAAAAAATAACGCGAAAACCTTATAATAAATGTAAGTTTGACCTTTTTTATCGAAAAACATAGGTACATAATAATAAAAATAAAATTGTTGTTTTCTAGGGTCTCCCGAAGAAAAACTTAAACTCATTCAAAACCGAATTGAGCTGGACAACATCTACTGGAACTCTACCGTATCTTATCCTCAGTTAAAACCAAGCATAAATTATTATATATTATACAAATTAAATTTTTAAACATACTTCACTACACGTTGACATTTTAAAAGTATCGATAAAATTATTGTAAAATATTTCTTGCATTATTATTCATTTGCTTGAAGTTGTTGTCAGTGCTGTAAAAACAAGTGCTCATACACTCATTATCAAACTATCCGCGATGGGAAATATTTTCACAAGATACAGGACTATTAATTCAATAATAGTATATTATATAATAGTATAATATAATATATAATAGTAGTAAAATAACGAGAGAAATTAAGCAAAATGGAGATTTTAATACTTTTTGGAACGTTCTATTAAATTTATATTTTTGAAATAGCTTTATTTTGAATAAGAAAAAAACATTAAATTAAACGAGAAAGAGGAATTTTTGCAGGGAAATTTCTTAAACTATAAAGGAATTTTTGAGAAAATGGTGTTTCAAAAAATTCTTTTTAACCCAATTCACACAGCAAAAGTTTAACATCTTAGGCTGTGTGTGAATTGGGTTAAAATTGGGTTAAATGGCTTAAAATATGACACTAGCGTGGTGAACAAGAGGAGATCAAATTTTAACCCAAATATCCTGCTCAGGGAGCAGGCTAAAATGGGTTAAAATTTGACGTTTGTCAAGAAAGAGAGGTGTGTCTAGTTTTGCATTTACAACATTTTTTTTGTCGAACAATCCGTAAACAAAGCAGGAAGTAGTTGTCAGCAGTATGGACGGCACACGAAAAATTGGACACCAAGGAAGAATAATGTGAAAACCTTACAATAAATGTAAGTTTGACCTTTTTTTTATCAAAAAACAGATGTACATAATTATAAAAATAAAATTGTTGTTTTTAGGTTCTCTCAAAAAAATACTAAAATTCATTCAAATCCGAATTGAGCTGGACAACACGTTTACTCATCAAAAATTGCAAACATGAATGTAACTATGCAAAATTATATTTTCAAACATACTTCACGAATTTTTTTGCTGATCAATAGAATTATTGTTTAATTTTAATTAAATAATTGATAAGACATTTAAATAAATAAAATTATTGTAAAACATATCTTCAAATTATTATTCATCTTGTAAACAAATCTCAAATGGATGATTTTTTTGCTTGAAGTTGTTCTCAGAGCTGTAAGAACAAGTTAGTGTTCATACACCCATTATCAAACTATCCGTGATGGGAAATATTTCAAAAAAATGGGGGACTATTGTTTCAACATATGAAAATAGTATTACAAGAACGAGTGAAATTAAGCAAAATGGAGATCTTGACACTTTTTGGAACGTAATATTAAATTTACAATTTTAAAGTTGCTTTATTTTAAATAAAAAATGAATTAAATTAAACGATAAAAAGGAATTTTCGAAGGGAAATTTCTTAAACTATAAAGGAATTTTAGAGAAAATGGTGTTTCAAAAAATCCCTTTTAACCCAATTCACACAGCAAAAATTTAGCATCTCAATCCACTGCAAAACAAATGTCAAAATTTAACCAAGGTGAGAAATTTTAACCCAATTCACACACAGCCTTAATCCACCACAAAACAAAAGTCAAAATTTAACCAAGGTGAGAACTTTTAACCCAATTCACACACAGCCTTAAGCTTTTTTCACGAAGCTAAATTATACGAAGTAATTTGCATGGAAATTGCTGAACAAATCCCCGTTATAAATTTCTTGTTTCTGTAAAGCGGAGTCGACTGTATCGTTATTAGTAATACGGTAGATAGATATTTATGTGTTATTTTACATTAAGAGGTACTATAGACGGCTTCATGAAAAAATCATTCACAATTTGAAAGTAAGCCGAAAAGCTTTAGCATATTTCGTAACAAATTAAGTACCTATATTTTACAGATGCAGACGTCAAAACTACGGGTCAACCTGAATATATACAGGGTGTCCCGTAATTCGTGTTACATACTTTTGTCATATTCGAAGAAAAAGTTTTTTTTACAGTAAAGTCCGTTTCTAAACGTTTCTAAGCTTTGACATCACTTTTTGATAGTTCAACAAAAAAAGGCTACCTTTGGTGTACCCTGACCTGTGTTAAATTCGATTTCTCTGTCAATATTGATGGTAGAGACCTAATTTTGGACTTAATTCTTTGAAGAAATAATCACCCCTATCACGAAATCCATTCGGAGAAAACTCCGAATGAAAAATCACGATACAAGTCCCGAAAAAAGCTATCATAAGATCCGAAGGAATTCTAAAAAAGCATTGCCTGATTGAAAAAATAGTGTCCATTTTCGAAGTCAGCTGTCCTATGTCAAAATAAATACTCGAAGCAATAGAAACAAAAATCCATAAACTTAAAAAAATGCCTTAACTTTTCCCAAACACATTTTTTACCAATTTTTATTTTCAAGTAAAAATTCATTTATTTGCACTTTTTGTGATTGCAATAAGTTAAAATAGATCTGCATCATTGATCAAATCTTTAATATTATATGAAATAAACAATTTAACTGTCGAATATAATCAAATATTTTCTTCAAGTTATAAATTCCCTAAAGAGGATTTTTGTTTTTGGTCCCAGATTACTTTCCAATCTGTCAAATACAAATTTATTCACTTAACAAACCATGAAATAATTTGTGAAATCCAAGTTTGTTTACGGATAAAATTCAGTGTTGTTTTGATTGGTAACAGATAAAAAAGTAAACTAATAATCTTACGACTACTATTTAAAAAACACTCCAAATCTGTCAATTTCGCTTAAATTTGGAAACGGGCACAGCAAAACAGTTATTTGAAAAAATGTAATTTCTTTCGGAAATAATTTTTTTTATTGATACATATGTTTTTATATAACCAATGTTCTTAAAGGGTGAAAACAACAAGCAAACAACAGGTTATATCGAATGTTATCCTATAATCCAGACATAGCAAAGGATACGTTGAACGTCCAAAAGTTAATGACCTCTGGGAGGAAATTAAAACAGAGTTGAATCTACTTGGAACTCAATTAAAAGATGCAGGAACTTAGAGAAAAGTTAGTTACCAACTATTCAGCCCTATCATCGTAACAGATCGGAGAAACATACGATCGTAGAGAAGTTCCGATCGTAACATTTGTTTTGTATCGTATCCGTTTCGTAAAGGAAACACTGACGCATGTAGGTGACATAAAACAACCCTTCCGCGACTACTTTGCTGTCGGAGACATCGGATAGAACAGAAAGCCAAGAAAACGGTATGCATCACATGAATTCCGAATGCGTTCCCACCATTTTCACATTCAATCGCCATGCATCGCATGAATTCTAGACGCGTTGCGGTGAGTTTGACATTTTCATCGCATTGTTTCGTTCTTTTCGGAGACATGTCCGATTAAGCAATCGGAAACGTTACCATAATACAAATATCTTACATTTCGTACAAATCGGAATGAATTTCGTTCCGATCTGTTACGATAATATGGCTGATTTATTTGTTATTTTTTCTTAAGGAGAATTATATTTTGTAAATTCGTTTTATACAAATGTGTTTTTTATATTTTAATAAGTGGATTTTACCTATGGCTCTACGCTCTACGACAGAAGAAACTGTCGTAGAAAAGGATGTCATATTTCCGTTTCATTTGGAATTAGTGATACCAAATATACGAAAATTCGAAATTCGTTCCACTCCGAATGGATTATGCGATAGTAACATCGGAAAACTAAAGCGGCCCATACACAATACACAAGTGTGCACACAGGTAAGTTGCATAAGACTCATCGCAGCTCTCGGTGTACCACAACAGCGGATCAGGAGTGTGATGCAGTTCAGTGAGATAGCTGTGAACCCATCACGATGCTCGTAACGCCGGAAAGGAAGAAGAAAAAAACTGTCATCTCAGCTACTTCCATCACAGATCAGAACAGAAAATTCTTTATTTTTTGACGAAAAATTGTTTTCTTTCCAACCTGAAGCATATTTGTAACTATCAGCATCCGCAAACGATCAGCATCCGCTTTTAAATTTGTATCTGTACAAAACAAGAACTACCACCAAATGTATTACTTTTACATACCCAAGTATATTTATTTTCTTACTTGATTTTTCTTTTACATTTTTTGTTTATACATTTTTTTGTTTGTTTTGTTTTTATGTATCAGAGTTTGCTTCTTTTAATTTATACATCGTTACTTAAAATATATATCATATAGTTCATGTTTAACAAGCTTACATTTAATGGTTTGTCTGTTCTACTCAAATAATTTGTTTTGTTTTATTTTGTGTTTTTTTTTATAAAGTTATAAATAATATTTTGTGTTTTTCTCTTTAAGCACTAATAACACCTTATTTAAGTGGATTTTAAATGAAATTCAAATAAAGTATCAGTTTAGTATCATATAAGAATGTGCCATTTTGTGAAATTATTTATTCGTGTGTTTGTGTGGTGTATGTGTGTTGTAGATTATTTAACTGTTTTTTAAAATAAGAAACGAAATGTTCTTTAATAATAAAAGAAACAAAATTCTCTATTTATAGTTTTATATATTTTTTTTATATTTTGCTTATTTGAAATTACGAGCTGTTGAATTTTTTTTTTATTCGAATGGGGCCATGCTTTGCTATGTTATACCCCTATCGCGATTGGCGAGTCGAACGAAAAAACGTGTGAGTGTGAGAAATCGGTATCACGGTTAACGAACTCACACCCTGTGATTCGACTAAAATGTCAAATGATTTTCGAAGTGTGATTTCACCCTATTTTGGTTAGCGAACGTTCGTAAAATTGAATGCCATTTGTGTTATTTTTTGTCGAACAATAAGCACAACGTGAAAAGAAGTCGAACGATAAGGAGTTAACTACTTTTTGGACTAGCAGAACCCTGTAATCCCACCTCATTTAATTTTATTTATTTAATAAAGAAAGGACTTCACTAATCGAAATAGTTTTGTGAGAAAAAACATATAGGCATAAATGTATTCGGCCTTATGGAGTTTTCCGTCGCTTCCGAACGGAAAGTTGTCTTTTTCATACAAATTGTATAATTTTTATTTTAAGAAATTCTTTTGAACAAAAGATCGGCTCATTCGCTCTTATTGCAATTAACCCTATTGCAATAAGAGCTAATAATCTGATCTTTTTAGAATGCCAGTAAAATGAGTTAGCTTTAGGTGCCACAAACCACAATCGATATTTTAGTAAAATAACTTTGAAAATAAGAACAAAGTAAAGGCTGGATTTGAATTTGTATTTAACACAAATCGTCGCGTCTGGAGTTCTATCATTTTCCAGGGTCAAGTGAAACGCCTTTTGCAATAATACACTGATACAGGTAGAACATAGTTCATGATGACTCATACTGGGAAAAAATCTTAAGTCACAAGCCAATTTAACTATAGCAAGAATTGAAGATGTGCTTGTATTTTGGAATTCTCTCTCCAATTAGCTTAGCACAAAAATAAAAGCTTCCTTATTCAGCCTAAAATATAATCTGAAACTTCAAAAATTCAAAAGTTGTAAAAGAATTTGCATTGAAGAGAAATAATTGTTGGCAGTTCCAAGATGTTGGAGTTGTCTCTCGTATACTCTTTCGGAGTCGAAGTATTCTTAATTTTTTTCTATCAGATTCACTTTCTTCAAAAAACAAATCTATATTACTTATCAGTTCTTATTATTTTATTACCCATTAAATGAACTTTCGATTTTTGAAACTTTTCTGATTTGATAATAGACTGCAATGATTTGACGTTTCATTTTTTTTTTTTTTTACTGTACTTCTGAATTTCGAAATCGAACCATGAAGTTCGCCAAGCATAGTATGTCGAATGCTTTAGTTCGCCAATGAAAAAAACTCACATCGAACGTTTGATTCGCCAATCGTAATAGGGGTATTAATCGCTGCTTTTTATTGTTATTGTTGCGTAAATGGTAATTGATGTGATAAGTTGAGAATTGTATGCTATATATATATATATATACTTTTTCTTATTGCAATAAGTTTTGATTTGAAATTTGTTTACTCTGTATATTGATGATGATCATATAATCATTTTAATGTTTTCAATGAAACTACATTAATATTGTTTTTCTTGTTATATAAGGTTACCTGTTTAAGTTCTTTATCTATTTGTTGTTGTTGAAATACAAAATTATTTTATACAAAAATATTTAACTGTGAGTCTCTCTCAGAAAACAGTGAATGTGCAGTGTCACTGGGGAATACTGTTGCAGGGTTTTTTACTTTTACGGTACATGTAAAGTCAAATACTGGTGCATTTTAATAAAGGTTCTTGAATAAATAGAAAAAAAGTGTAAGAATAATATAAACCAGAATGAAAATAGGGGAATGGAACCAAAATGCGTTAAAGCTCCGAAATAGAATATTATTCAATATTTTCGAGTTGTTTTTAATCCGTGCGATTCGTTAAAAAAGATGTCAATCCGCACATACTATGTTACTAGAAACTTACAATATGAGCTTAGTGTTAAGGGGAAAATATGATATGCTTTGGACCAAGATGTCGTTCTTTGTATTTGCGATGCTTTATGTCAAAATCGCCATTAGAGGCCCATTTAAAACATCACTTTTCAAAGATACTTTTAAAAATAAGTAACAAGTTCATTCCACCAAATTTTTATATATACGACAGAGTCAATTCCCTCGCCAGTAATTCCAGTTGCAATAAACTCTGGCTCGCATACACGAATAACGAAACGCGAGGAAAAACAAATGAAACACAAAACAACAATTTCATTTAATGAATTACGAGAAAGTTGCCATGAAAACGGCCGCCAAAAGCAGTCTTAAACGACACCAAGTATTGTGAAACCTAATCACAAAGTAACTATAACGAGGGGTTTTTGCGAGTATCGTAATGCGGGCGCTGTTTCCTCGTTCAAAAATCGATAAGCCGGTAAGCGTTTCTTTGGAATAAAACGAACCTAACACATGGGGTTTCAAAATGGCCGTTCAAAGCAAGAACTGCAATGGACTTTGTGTGATCGATTTTATTCGGAAGCTCATATGAATAAAAATTTATAAATTGGATGACAAAATACAGCACGGACAGCCACGAGACCTAGCTTATTTCTCTCAAGCACACCTTGGAGCCCGTTCATAAAATACTTCACGCTAACTCTCTCATACACTTTACCCAGTTTGACATTCTGTGTCAGACTTAAAAACTAAGACATCTCTGCCCAATAACATATAAAATTTAGAATGATAATACACAAATTTTGTATTTTCACAGACTAAAAGTGAATCTTTGTGGTTTATTTTCAAATAAAAGAAAAGAAAGCAGGACAAAATATTCGATAGAAAATCTTGCCAACCGTGTTACATCTGGTCACACTCGGCAGAACGTACTTTATGAACAACCTCTTGCTGGAAAATAAAGGGGGCCCAAAAATGCTTGCTAGTTTCGAACGACTAAATGCAAAAGCGCTTTTGATGGCAAAGAAATTACACGTGGAGGACTACCCAACTCCCTTGCGAAAGGCGAAACCTGTTTAAAAACAATTCGATATTTATGGGACTCGTACCTCGAACTCTTACATGCAGACGTTACGCCACGGGCACCACATCAGACATTCATTTTCCCACACTCTTGTGATGGGCTGTGATCATTACTTGAGCTTTTTCTTTGGGCTATCAGAAGGTGTCTATGCCGACAAATCAAGAACCAGCTGATTTTTTTTTTCAAGTTTTCAGGATTGAGTTGAAAGTCAATTCATTGAGTTTCTTCTCTTATTGAATTGGCATTACAAAAACTATCTCATAAATGTAAATAATGCATACAACACAAGGAAGCATAAGTATTGCGTTTGATGATTTTTTTATTAACCCATTCTCTCCCATTGTACTTTTAAAAGTACAGTAAAATGCTTTTAGCAAATGGCCATTTAAGAGTATGCTTCCAAATAAAAATCATCTGTTTGAATTTGTTTTCTAAATATACAATATTATCTGAATTTTTCAAGTCCTTTTTTTGTTTTTTGGTCAAGTAAACTATTGTCCAACCGTCTTTTCTTAGAATGCATTTGGAATTATTTCTAGTTTTGTCTCCTTCCAAGACATTTGTGGTCTATAAACTTCAATAAGCAAAATATTTTAAATTATTTTCTAGTTTTCTATTCTAAACAATCATAAAGCTTACGAGAATTAAAGTTTTTTCATATTTTTGTTTTTATATAAAGAATTAGGCAATGCCAAAGTTGTATGTACTTTAAAAAGTACATTGGGTTCATGCATACATTATTTTTCTAGAAGTCTAAATAGATTTTAAAACTGTCCCTACTAAAATTTTTTGCATAAATTGACTGCCTCACCGTTATGGACAAAATCAATTTCATCAACCGAGTTTTAACGAACAGAAAACTATTTTTGAAAAGTTGTTTGACCCTGAAGTCAGACAACTTATTGTAAATCAAACCATGTTATATGCAGGGCAAAAGAACCAAAGACAATAACATCGTTACATGTGAAAAGGTGAAGCAAGCAGCAACAAAAAAGGTAAACATACCTCAGGTCAAAAATTATTATATGGGCGGTGTGGACCTACACGACCAGTTTATAGACACGTACTCCATTGAAATACGACGCAAGAAGTGGTGGTGGAATATCTTCACCTCTATGCTCTCTTCAACTGTATGAAATGCCTGGAAGCTCCACAAGCTAGCATATAACAACAATAGTGATCTTCATCAGGGCAATATCGCTTCACTATCTCATTCTTCATACTCTGAATCCAGGACAACCTACGCTTACCGTCAAAAGAAGCATTGTGGAGAGCGCAGGATACCACTTTCCCAAAAAACTACCCAATCAGTTGAGATCCCGTCAGTGCCATCTACGATCCCCATGGTGCTGTGAAATGTGCGATGTTACATTAGGTTCTTTCGTTGAATATTCCGCAGGGTTGACCCAGGTTTTCTTGACAACTCTTGAAAACCTTGGTTTTCCAGTTCTCAAAAAACGCTAAATCACAAATCACCACACATCCCTGTCATAAAAAAACACGTACTATTTGGCAGTGCTCAACACTCGCCACAGCAAAAACCTAGGTCGAGTTCAGGGAAAACCTAGGTCAATCCTAGAGCTCAAAAATAACTCAATTTGACATTAAGTGCGACTTAAGGTTTCTCAAAAAACCCTGTGTGGCGACCCAAGGGCGACCCTAGGGCTCCAACGAACAAACCTATTGTGTATTCATAGAGACTGTTTCAAAAATTGTCATGTCAATTCAAAATAAAAAAGTATGTATGATCCCGTTGTACTTTATAAAGTACGGGTCCATTACTAACAACATAATTTTTTTTTCTAATTTGTTTTTTTGCAAAAGTGTGTTATTTTACCTCAATAAGAGGAAAATACTATGAAAATATAAACTTTTCTACTTTTGGTACCCTTGGGTGTTAATGGGTTAACTAAGGTAAACAAACGAATTCCTGTAACAAAAAAATGATTTCTAAGCATTCACCAGAACTGGAAAACCTTAACAAATTCTCTCCAAAATCAATGTACCATGCTTTCAGAATCAGAAGTTGTTATATTTGTAGATACCCTCAATTAAGGTGTGGTTGTTAACAGTGCGCTTGATGCATTTCGACAGCGAAAGAACTGCTTTCAAATTTACCACGTTTTTACACAATTGGTAAGAACTAGACAACGCAGTGCCTAGTCATCATACCATTTAATCGAATCAAATCTAAGCATAAATTTAAAATTTTTACTACAAGTTTATCCAGTCAAGTTGTACTCAGCATTCAGCAATAAAGGAACATCAAATGCCAACAACCCCTACACTACCATCACAGTTTCTAAGAAAAAAAAGGAAATATAAAAACATTCACTTGTATAAACAAACTTAAAAACACCCCGGAACTATCACATTAATATGCACTCTCTACTAACAAATCGATGGAGAAAAAAAACTTAGAAAACAGATTCATACCAAACAAACAAAAAAAAAAAACACTTATTATCTTGTGCACACAAATAACTTGTTATTATTCCAATTGATTTGGTTGATCGAATTCTATTAAAAAGCAGTACACGCGCCTATAACTTTACAATAGTTATTACATTAATAATTTTAAAACTATACAATTACATGTTTTTGAAACAAACCTTATGAAGATAGTCATTAAATTAAATATTTTAAATAGCTTCTGCAAAATAAAATGAACAAAAAACAAATCGCAATGGTGAACGAGAGGCTAGAATATATAAAAACTATGAATGTTCTTTTTTCATTTAATATTTCAGAGTTTGTTTACTAAAAAGAATGCACAGCTAGATGTGCAAAAAAAAAAGGAGCTTCTTATGAATATATTATCTCAATATATTTTTATATGTACTTTTTTTGAATTCGATTTGTTTTTTGTTTTTATTTTCAACTCATAGCATATTTTTATAACCGCAGTTTACCTTAAAATATAGATAGGTTCTTCTATACAGGTAAAACTTGTAGTTTTCTAATTATTTTAGTTTGCTTTTTTCTTTTGTGTCGTAATTGTAAATGTTAAGTTTTGTTTTTTGTTATGGTTGTTCTTTCTTTGTCTACGGCTTATACTAATAATAAAAATATTTACAGGGAAACGTTGTTGCGACGTCCATTCACTTTATTCACTAGATTGCAAATTTTTAAGGCTGGCCCGAGTTTGAGGCCCATGTACCTCATCATCATTTCGGACGTGAGTAGCAATAGTGCTTTACCGTCGATTTCCTAAAAGAAGAAAAAATTTAAAACATTTATTGAGAAATAAAACAATCTACAAAAAAAAATTCAAAATGAATAAAATGTTTTTTTTTTTTTAATTTTCAATTTATGTTTTTTTTTTTTTAGATAAAGATGACAACACTTCTATTTGGGTTTCATCAAAACTGATTGATTTTGAGAATAAAAAAGACATGATGTGTCGTGGGAAACCCGTAAGGAACAAAGTTCATTTTTTTCCTTAGATAGGGCGAAGCTAGTGCACCTTTACTAGCGCGTCGACCTGAAAGATCTTTTGTGCTGTTCCCTTAGGTTTACACACATAAAGTGTAAAGTTGTTCGTTTGAAGTTTAAGTCGTGTAAGAACCTAAGAATATTTGAAGAGGTGTTTCTAATGTTAAGGGGACTAGTGATTCCTTTTTGGAATAGTTTTAGCATGGATCTGGCTATGGCAGGGCATTCACATAAAATGTCTTCAGCTGCTTCTATGTCTTCGAGGCAGAGACGTCAGATGTCATCTTGGCTGATGTCTATGCTCACGACGACGATATCTGAGAGAGCAGTGTCCAGTGAGGAAGTCCGTAAGTAACTTTACTCATGTCAAGAATCTCTTTCATACGACTTTGAGATGAGTCGATAAATAGTTTTTACTGGCGGTAGTCAATAGAGGTATTCCAGGTGTGATTCATGTGCTACCGTTCCCAAGTAACCAGTTCAGAAGGATTCCAGACATTTCGATTGGGGTTGAGAGCCAAGTCTAACTAGGCAGTCAGCCTCTTCGTTACCCTGTACACCTTCATGTCCAGGCACCTAGGAAAGAGTGATTTCACTGTGAGTGGCTAATTGAGGTGGACATGTCAGGCAGTTCCAAACTAGTTTGGATTCGGATTTTGGTTGAGGACAGTGCCTTTAAGGCTGTTTGACTGTCAGATCGAATTAGAGTGCGTGATCTTCGGATATCTCTTCTAATGCATTCCCTAACACAGAATTCTATAGCTATTACCTCTGCTTGAAAGATAGTTGTTGTGCTACCGAGGGATATAGACCGAAAATCCCTGCACCTACACCGTTGTTAATTTTTGAACTGTCAGTGTACCAAATTCATTGGAAGTTACTTTTAAGATTTACAGTGTTCTTCCATGCTGTAACCGCTCAGCACAAAGTTCCTTGACATATAAATCACATAGCTGAAAGTGAATTCTTAATTACTTGTTTAGTCGTGATATGCTAAAAGCATTTTATCCGTCGTTTTATGGTCCAAGGGATGAGGAAAAAAGGACTTAATCTTCACAACGAAAACAGAATTATCTGCCTGCGCAATACAAATTACGACATTCCACACCACAAAATGCAAAACTTGGGCGAAGAATAATAAAACTTGTAAACACATAGTGTTTAACCCATTTCACGCCTGGACAGACACCACATCAATCATATTTTGCTAGTATCCGATCGAAGCTTCGGATTTGGCCACATTAGGCTAAAAAAGCTACAATCGGGTTCGGCCAAAAGGTTTATTTTTTGGTTGTCGTTATCGTGGTAAGCGCTGAAAAAAATTCAATTTCGTTTTTCGCAGAACGTAGAGCTTTGTTGGAAAACCTAAGGCGAGTTGAAGCAAACCCAGGTCAAACCCAGGTCCAAAAAAAAACACTCAGTTCAGGGTGAGTTTAGGTTTTTCAAAAAACGCTTTGTGGTGACCACAAGGCGACCTTAGGGCTTCAACAAACAAACCTATTCTAGAAAAAATTCAAAAAATCATTATTTTTTTTTTCATTTTTAGTCAATCTGAACGAAAATTTTTCAAGCTATTGAAGCTAACCCCGGGGCTACACGATCAAGATATGGTAAGCCATTTACAATACATTCGAACTTTCTTACATACACAACCAAACTTTTCGAAATTGAAACCCAACTGGTATGGAATATTGAAAGCCACCCGAGAAACAGTTTCAGTAGCCATGAAATTGACAGCTTCGTCAAATACCCTCAAAAAGAGAAAAGAGTGCCTGGAAAAAAACTTTGAATTTCAAATTTCTTGTGGGTGCCATTTTGAAAATATATAATGACATGTCGATTGAAAGCCATTTGCCTGGCAAGTTGTAAGTCGCCTACGTCACAGACGAAACACGAACAGGAATTCGACATAGTGTATATGTGGGCTGATGGCTTACCATATCTTGATCGTGTAGCTGCAGGGTAAGGCTACGCCTGGGGCCGAAGGTTGATGTTAGGCTGAATATTCTGCAGAAATCGACCTTCGGTCGGACACTATATTTTACATTTGGACCTTAATCATTCCTTTCAAAGCAGTTGTCATTTTTCGTTACTCTTTTCAAAAGTTAGGACTGCGGAAAGGATCTTCGTTGTAAAAAGTAAATAAAATATCAGATATTTAAATGACCCCTGGTAGTTTATAGGATAACAGAAATGAACTACAAAACCACAACGTATCAAGCTAACGACATCAAAAAAAAAAAAAAAAAAAGACGGAGAAACTAGAGCAGTTCTGTCGACAGTCGCTTTCCTGATCTGTGACCGCAATACTGGCTTTACTGGTTAGTTTACTAACGAATTTCTGTCCAGTTCCAAGGGAATGATCTTTTTTTTTTGCTGTCTTTAAATTTTGCTTCGAGTTCAGACAAATTGCGCATAGAAGTTTTTTGTTTATTTAGTAGAAAATGGTATGTGCTTCGCTATGTCACATCTGCATCAGCATCTGCATGTCGTACTGTTTAACTTTAAAATAGCGTTCAATTGACAAAAGCGAGATCTAATATGGATAACCTTCAGATAACGAGAAGTTCCAGAAAACTATGTGCGAATAGCCAAGGATATGAATGGAGGATGTTTCACCAAATCCATTCCAAATCACAGTAAATGTACGACAAAAAAGCATATTGACTCTCTTTGCTCTATAACAGTCCGTAACCTTCCTGCTAGAAGATAAATTACATCAACCATGAAGCTTTAATATAATTATGAGTAAAATTTTTCGACGTAGTAGGCAACTACCATATCAGCCCAAATAAAAAATGAGAACTTGTTTCCCATTTTCTGATCCAAAAATGGCTACTCCAGACCTTTTTATTGATTGGAAATGTGCTACTCAAGTGCAAAAGAGTAAATATGTTGAACTATGATCAATAGTTAAACAATTTGTGATGAAATCTATCATCAATTAAGCGTAGGTTGGACGAGAAAGCTCCGCCAACTTCTGCAATAGAAAAATGCTCCAAAGGTTGAAGGTAAGGCTCTACACCGCGGTGGTACGGTTCATGTTGAACTATGTACAAAAAGTATGAGAGTAATTTCGCTTTCCATTGGACAAAAAGAAACTTGCAGGAGCGTTCGGACGTTCGGAGGCATCTTAAAACCGTATCATTGGTTCAAAAGATAGCTTCTCATGATTTTGAGAAATGATATCAGCTTCTCGATTTGAAGTGAGAATCCATTCAAGAAGTACTAACACATTTCGTTCTAATGTCAAAATGAAAATTTGCCTTTTTATTAGCCATAGATATTTCACTCACACAAAGACTTAAACTGAACAGAAACTCTTGGATACCCCATTGGTTATAAAAATGAATTCTTTACACGAGTACAACCAATGGAAAGCGATATAAGTTGATGGCAGCTGATGAAGATGCTTCGTATGAGAGCAATTGCAAGGAATTATTCTTCTTTTTTAGGCTGATACCCAATTCTAATGAACATGAAGTTAAAACAACGAAACTAAAAATTAAAAATTTTCCTAGATGCTGTTTTCTTTTAAAAGAGAGTGCAGGACATGAGCAGAGGAGGTGTAGGATTGTCTCCTCCTCTTCCTCATCTAAGCAACTTCTGCAGAAGTCATTAGAGGGAACGCAAAGTCTTATGGCGTGTCTTCCTATCCTATTCCTATTGTCTATCAGACAATGTCCGGTGATGACATTGATTACGGAGCTAACTTGCAATCTGGTAATGGATAACAAATGTCTTGTGCGATGTGCGTTTTGAATCTAGTCCTGGCCATATTACGCACGTGGTGATATTGTTCCACCTATGATTTGTTCTATCCATTGCCTATTGCTTTAGCATAAGTTTACATGTAGCGATTGGTATACCAATTCCAATATTCAACCTGCTGGTTAAGATCGGTAGAACGGTTCCTTCTCTGGCGAGTTCATCGGCTTTGCAGTTAAAATAAATAAAATAAATAGGGTGGCGCAACAGAGCGAGGAGCCCCTGGGTCTAGCGAATTGGAGGGGACCTACCATTTTCTGCCGAATCCGAAGGGCTAATCCAGAAAGCGCTTTTCATTGAAAAGAAACGGAAGACTTCGCCAATTCCTCGCGAAAGGCGATGCATGTGGAAAAACTTGTTTGGCTTCTAGTGGGAATAGAACCACGAACCTCCCGCGTAACAGGCAGACATGCTACCATCACGCCACTGTCACTGCTTTGATACCGAAAACCGAACCGAATTCAAACTGAATGAAATGGATCCGAATGCCGCATTATCTACGTCGCTCTTATATCATTCTCTATCTCTATGAACAAAAGTTATTCTAAAAGAAATTATCAAAAGTCTTCACTTTAGACTGCACGATCAAGTGCCGAGGGATTTCCAGTATGGACTTGATAACTTCTTTTTAAATGCAAACCACTTGAGATATTTCTAAAACTATATCAATGGCTTGAAGTACAAGTTGTGAATAGAACTCGACTCTGTGCATATCGCTACCGGCACGTTTGCAGCGGTCGATTTGTTAGACCCGATTGGACTCCTACGTGGAATCGACTGACTTGGAATAGCAGCGATATTTTCGACACTTGAATAATGTCTAACTGACACGGCAACATCCAAATCGAACATGTACATAGATTAAAATTTTTACACTTAATTTCTATTGCCTGTTTACTACTGTTTAAGTTGCAGAAATTGCTCTATTGTGTTTTTTTAACTATAATGAAAACATTGAGTTTACTGAATCACAAACAAAACAGTGACAGTTCGATGATTACTGGAATTGTCGTTCACAAATTAAATTAAAAATTGTCAAGTCTCTTTTGGAAAACTCTTTAAAACAAACCAGTATCCCCACAAAAACAAATAGTAATAAAAACAAAAACAACTTACATGCTTCCTAAATAGGTCTCCATGAACCGCCAGTGTAATATCATTCGTCTCAATAAACTGTATAACCTCTTCGATAGACCAATCGCCAGGATGTGTCTTCAAAGGTGTCGTTGCTACCGGTGTAGATGCAGCCGCTGATGATGCGATAGCTGCAGACGTCATAGCATTCATGGAAGCAACGGCCGAAGCAGAAGAAGACGATGATGTCGGCGTTACAGCCGAGCTTACCGCAGCCATTGAAGCTGCTGATGGTGAAGCCATTGATGTTTTACTATTCCCACCCACCTGTGGTGCATGAGGAGTCGCCGTTGACGTCGTAGTCGTTGTAACTGTTGTATTGGCGACTTGTTTCATTTTGATGTTGCCATTGTTGTATGATGCATTCGATTGTTCTGGATGCACTTCAGCAACCAGTGGAGAATGATATTTAGCGTTTGTCGGAGACAGCAGTTCTGTAGACCTTATTAATGTGTTTGTGTTATCAATTTTTAAGGAGGGCACTACTGGGGCCACAGTCGCATTCGAAGAAATAGAGGAAGTCGATGACGAGGTCGAGGTAGTTGAATCTTTGCGAGAAGAGTTATTGCTGTCGCTGCTGCTTGAGTGATGGCTGTGATGATGGTGTTTCTCACCACTCGAATGATGTTTATCCGAATTGTGTTTCTCTGTGGGAGTCTTCTCTGAATCATGCTGCTTGTTCTCCGAATGATGCTTCTCCGAATGATGCTTCTCCGAATGCTGTTTCTCTGAGTGAGATGATTTCCGTTTTTCGGCGACAGGTGGCGGGGAATGGGATATATGGCGTCTTTTCTGATTCTGTGAACATTTCTCACACTCTTCTGTGTCAGCAACAAGTGAGATCAAATTCGGACATGCCCGGCATGTGGAACAGAGCGTTTCAATGAAAGTTGCTAGACTTTCATCGTCTTTCATACGCAGCTGTGATGGGATTTTCACCTGAAAAAATACCAAACATCATTTGATTAATGAAACAAATTTTAAAAAGTGATAACAACTCACAGTGAAATTCTTGCCAGCCGCTGTGACAATATGCACATCTCCGTCCAACGCAAACAATAGCTTCGACAGTTGTGAAGTATCAGTACTCGCGGCAAGTACTTCTTGTAGGCATAGTTTAGCCAGCGTTTGATGGGTCGGTCCCGTGACCATCGATGGAAGCTTTGAGCTGTTAACGAACGGACCACCTTTGCAGTTCATTTTAAAATGTGCTGTCACTGGAGAAGCCGGAACCATTGCATCCGACTCCTGAATAAACGTATATCTTTGCCTCGGACTACGGTGTTTGTTTGAACTAGAGTCCAAGCGGCATTTGTTACCTGGCGGTTGCATTGGATGACAGCTTCTTGCACACCAACCGGCCGGAAAAATGTCTCGTGATTTGTAACTGCACCAGTAATCGAAGGCGCCACGCCATCCATCAAACGTCACATGTATCTGATCGTCCTTAATTGCATTAACTGTTGCACAGCAAATCAACTGTGGATTTTTCTTGTCAACTGCCTCCAGCTTTTGACCAACTTTAAAAAGATTTGTTGATGGCCCCTTGGGCTCCGGTTGGATTATATCTTCTGGAGCCATTAAGGCATTATTGAGAATTTTGCACAAATACCCAGGCCAACTGCTGGCGTTCATACGAAATCCTAATGGTGGTTGTAGCATTCCACCATTCTTTTCACAGTGACCGATTGCGTGGATTTCATTTGAGTCAACTAAACGCCAGAAATCATTTTGACTATCACTACCGTCCAAACGAAGACGTAAACGGGATCCCAATACGCCCACAACTGTGGCAATACAGGTAGAGGTTACATTGCGCGGATCAAGTGCTTCTAACTTCATTCCGATTTTGAAATCGTTTGATGGAGGACTTCGAGCTTGCTTAAAGCACTCGGGAGGGGCTGCTTCACTGCCCGATTCCTGTAAGAAATAAAAATAAGAATAAATATTTAGAGACTTGTCGAAAGGTCAGGTCAATAAGGATCAGAATAAAATAATACATAAGACGATAAATTACGCTTCATTATAGCCAGCCCTGAGGTCATTGAGGTTTTTTATTATTTTGATTTTTTTATTTTGCCACGTTGTAATTTATTTTTTTTTTGTATTTTAGCTGCCATATTTTATGTGAGTACGCTACCTCACATTTTTTCTCGAAAAAGAACAATCGTTGATTTTTCAAGATTTTTTGTAAGATTCCTAAATTATGGTTGTATCTGCCAGCTGTACAATATCATCAAAATACACTTCAAGAAAAAAATCATGTGTTATCAACTTACAGCGTAAAGAACAAAGGGAGACAACCTTGCTCTACGCCTCAAGGCATTCCAGAAAGTTTCACTGCATCCAACGCTTGAAAAAAAGTGTGTCAATTGTTTGGCTGTGCACGATTTTTGTGCACAAGAATGTTGGAGGCTGTTTTTACTCTTTCGTGAATTTGATTTACATAGTCAACGGTTGGACTTCACTGGGCAAAAACAGAAACCCCTATATGGGCTATTCCGACACATTTGGTTTAAACGTCTTTCAGGGTCTTTCAATACTAGGACAGGTTATTCAAGTAGATATAATGGCGGATGAACACCTGGCGAGTCAACGGCAGCTCTCATACCCCTGCAGCAGGGTACTGCTTCCGGATTATTCGGCCCTTTATGTCCAAGACGATCCCACTAGGACCTGGCCCTCCAGGTTTGGGGTTATGCGTTGACGTGGAGTTAACCCAAACCGCGTAAAAACTACACGGTTCCGAAAAAACCAACAGCTTCGGATAACAATTATGATTTTAATGTTGACGATTTAAGCAAACGAAAAAAGGACAAAGTATTCCGGATCTGCACGTGGAACGTAAGATCGCATCTTAGATTACGTGCAGCTGGGAGCTGGAGAATTAGCGGACACCCTAGACTACTCCAAAGCAGACATAACCGCCATCCAAAAAGTGCGGTATAAGGTTATCAGCCAAAATCCAGTAAATGAGCGAATAATGACCATCCGCATCAGGGATAAATTCCCCAACAATAGCCTTACGCGTCACCGCTTCTACGAACTCCTCGAAACTTATGAGCTGTGCCCTTGACTAGAGAAGAACGACATATTTGGAAATACAGTCAGAAAGTAAAGCATGCATAACAAAACCTCCAAAAACGGGCTTTTGCTGCGTGGGGCTTAATCTTGTTGTTAGAAGTACACGTTTCCCGCATCTCAAAACTCATAAAGGTAGATGGCGGTCCCCAGATCAATCTACCATCAACCAAATTGTTCATGTTGCGATCGACGCAAGGCACTCTTCCAGTATGACAGTTGTCCGAACTTTCCGAGGAACCAACTTTGACTCGGACCACTATTTTGTTGTAGCCATAGGTAGGTACGAACGAGTATATAATGATCACGACTCGCACGAACGAACGCTGTGAAACGATATGACGTCGGAAAGCTACAATCGCAAAAGATTGCCAGTGCGTTCTCCAATCGAGTGTGCCTGCAACTATCCTTGAATCCTATGCCGCCAGCTTTAAGCATTGAAGACCAGTGGCAGCAATGCCAAGAAGCCATCATAACCGCTGCCTTTGAGGTCTTGGTTTCATTCGACTCCCAAAACGAAGCTCATGGTTCGATGAAGAATGCAGGCAGGCAAATGCAGCCAAACAAAACAAATGCTGATGCAAAAACGAACAAGGGCTGCTTAAGATCAGTGTAACGAAATTTACAAAGAGAAAAGAAGGGAAGGACGCCGAATTCTCAAAAAGAAAAAGAAGAAGCAGCGCAGGAGAAGCGCTCGTTTGAGGAAATCGAGAGGTGCCATGACAGGAACGAGATTCGGAAGTTTTACCAAAAGGTAAAAAGATCCTGTCAGGGGCAAGCCCCGAACTCAAGCCTATAAATAATTGTAGAGTCACAGTCACTATAAGGATCTGGAAAGATCACTTCTGCAGACTGCTTATCGGCGATGAGGACAAAAATTCCGCGGTCAGGCAGACTGCCCCATTCAGCCTGGACGATGATCAAGAATGCCGTCCTCCCGACCTAGAAGAAGTTAAGCTTGCTATATGCAAACTTAAATCAAATAAAACTGCAGGTGCAGATGGCCTTGATGCCGAAGTTTTCAATGCAGCTAGAGACCAGTTGGAAAGGAGCATGCACCAGCTGATCTGCATGATATGGTCGGAGAAAGCATGCCCGGTGAATGGAACCTCAGTATCGTATGCCCGATCCTCAAAAAAGGGAGACCCTCAGAATTGCGCCAATTATAGAGGAATATAATATGTGAACGTCTGAAGCCCCACCTCAACAACTTGATAGGTCCTTATCAATGTGGTTTTGAACCAGAGAAGTTCACAATAGACCAAATTCTCACATTACGGCAGATCTTGGAAAAAACCCGAGAATATAATATCAATATTCACCATCTTTTATCGATTTCAAGACCGCGTATGACAGTATTTACAGAGACGAGCTGTACAGAGCCATGTCTAGTTTCGGTATCCCTGTAAAACTAGTACGACTATCCAGGATGACTTTGGAGAATTCACGCTGCTCCGTCAAGGTCGATAAAGAACTCACCAAGACCTTTGATGTCGAAAAAGTTTTTTGAACAGCAAAGCCACAACTATCATTCGATTTCTTTTACGTCATACTTGAAAAGATTGTACAACTCAAATGTGAACAAAAGAGGATTAGTTTTTGAAAAGTCTGTACGATTACTCACTGACGCAAACGATATGGACGTAATGGGAAGAAGTAAGCCAGATGTCATAGATGCTTTGGCGAGCATTGAAAAAGAAGAGGCAAAAATGGGTTTGATGATTAATGAGGCAAGAAGGCAGTTGAGACACACAACTTTCTATAGGAAACCAAGGTAACTCTTTATGGGAAGACGTTGTTTCAATTGGATTCACACATCTCGATACTTTTCATAGCATCAATCTTTTATCACTCCTGATATCATAGGAATCATCTTCAACTCAGCTACCGTCAAAATAATCTCATACCAAATTCTAATCTATCTCTTGATAAAATGTTTTGTGTGTAATAGTTGAGAATTTGGCATTCGAAAAAAATTGAAATTCTCAACTGAGTTTTCCAACTTTTCCGGCGTCGGACAATTCCCAGTCGAAAAAAACACACTTATTTAAAAGATTTTATCGTTCGTATCCACATCCTTAGTGTAATTGATAGAGAGTAGAAATCATCCCATCCTCTCCGCACACTTTGAAAAGCGTTCCCAAAACAGTTAGCAAAAATGGTTTATCACGAGCTGTTGTCCCACAAAATTTATCTACACCGGTAATTGATAACCAGGGGGTATAACCAAAGACCTTCTTCCTAATAAAAGGAAGTGTTTCGGTGTGGAAATGTACCAGCCGTAGGTCCTCAACCGATTGAGAAATAACAGAGAACAAATCTATGGACAAACCTTTAAAATACACATATTCGTATATTCGAAAGTTTGATCACTGAATCTCATAGATTTGTCGAAAAGCCCAAGTCGCCACAATCATCATTATAAATCTTCCATTTCCCACTCACTTACTCGAAAACGGACATCCCAAGGGGTCAAAATAAATCTCAGTGTAGTGGGATTTAATCAATTTGTTCACCCAACTTAACCCGAAAAAGGTTCTGGTCCTTTTCCTTTTTTTATTTGTCTTTTTTTAAATGACATAATCCGAGCACCGGCCTTGTCTCTTTATACAATCCATCTGTTTTATTCGTTTTGCACAAAGTTAATTAAATACAATTACATTTAATCCAAAATCTAATTACTTCATTAATACCTTTTTAATTCTAATAAGAAGCCGGTCGGTCGTTGGAAGGACATAAAACAAACACACAGATTTATTTGCTATTACAACACTTTCACAAGCAAGCAACGTCATTACTCTTGTTAGAGAGATATGAATGCCTGGCCACATTGTATAACAGCAATCGATTTATTATCAGACACGTTATAAAAAAGAATGATTGACACACTTTAGCTTAAGTCAAGCATCACTTTTTTATTATTCGCCTCATTACTTGTAATAAATATCCACAGCTAAAAATGAACGAAACAAGGAGGTAAGTGCAATGTTGAGTTTCCTGTCATTAGCCTTATAAATCATGATTACAGAATATCATCATTTTTAAATCCCTCCCGATGAGAACTTTCAAATTAATCGATTGACATATACTGGAACGAGTCGTGTTAAACAACAATAATTATAGGTGTAGACAAAAAGTTTGTAAGTGCATTACAAAGCCCATTATGACCGAAGCACAAAATCTCTGACAAGATTGAAGATAGCAAACATTATAATGCTCTAATAGAGGCATTCAAATTCAAATGCTAGAACGTCCTACTTTTGTTGTACTCGTTGTTGTTGAAACAAATGCAAAACTTAGAAAGATGTTGCTTTTGAATATGCCCCTTAAATGAAATGTCGTTTTGGGAACTGGGGGATGGAAAAGTTACAGGAATTATTCAAATTGGGTGTGTACGTGAGGGTTGAATGAAATTAATGATTTTATAACAAAGATAAGTGCCTTCCTTTGATGATTTTTTTTTTTCAAATAACTGACGTAAGAGTTGTCGGTAGGAAATAAGCAGAGGAAATAAAAGTTTTGTATTTGAAAGCATACCATTAAAAGTTACCCAATTCATTTAAAATAATCTTCACTTCATTGGTTTTGATTGTAACAAAGTTTAAGTTTAATCCTTTATTGAGTGAAACTTTTGCTTTATATTTACACAATGTCTTTAGTGAATGCTTAATTTCAAACCCTTCAAATGATGGGGTTGAAATAGAGTTGAGTCAAGTTGAATGCCACAACATCTAAGGAAACTTGATTATGTTCTCTTCACTACGGATGCTACAATCATTCAAATGTGCAGTAATTGAAATTTGAGCCGTTTGCCTGAAAAGGAGATGCTGGAGGCCAGTGATATTAGAATGTGCATTAAGGATTGGCGGTGGTACATTATCTAAGGGTTTTAGTAGTGAAACATGACCTTAAAAGTTTGTTTATTGAATTGTTTAAATCAAAACAGATACTTTGTACGTGTGTGGGTTCGTTCATTCCAATGCACGTTTCAAATTGCGTTCGATTATTCTCCGGGCAAAAGCAACAAAAACTGTAACGCTTACATTGAACAAAACAATGTACACGATTCCTGGTAGCAAAAGATCTTGAAAATACGAAATGCTTCAACTGGTGAAAGCGTTTTGTATTGACACTTTTCAGAGTTCAGTTCCTAACAGATCTTACTTTTATTTTCCTGTAAAAAATGCCATTGATTATAAATGGGGTTACTCCCCCCAAATCACGCACTGGCTCTACACAGCAGTCATCAGACCAATACTCACATACAGAGTAGTCGTATGGTGGACCGCTCTTGATAAAAGAACCTACTGCGATAAGCCCTAAATACACATCTTAACCTCACACCGCTAGATATCTTTAGCAAACAAATGGCCGCCAGTATAGCCATTCTTATGAGAGCTATCTCCCAATGGACCGTTAATAACATCGGTCACCCTACAATCCTGAATTTATTCGGATCAGTCCCTTGCCACTGCGACTACACCATCCCCCAAATGGTTTTTGACAATAAGTTCCAAGTCTCAATCCCACCAAGAGCGACCTGGGAAGACGAAGAATTTTTGAGAGATGATTCAATTCATTTCTATACAGATGGTTCAAAAACTGAAGAAGGGGTAGGCTGCGGGGTGTTCTCAAACCGACTAAACGTATGTCTCTCGTTCCGCCTTCCAAACCATTGTAGCGTGTTCCAAGCGGAAATTCTGGCGATCAAAGAGGTTCTATCATGGCTAAAAGAAAACATGATATCCTCAACGAATACCCGGATTTTCTCAGACAGTCAAGCAGCCCTCAAATCACTCGGCTCCGTTTCCACGAACTCTGTAACCGCCCTTAACTGTCGCCTATCTCTTGAGGAGATGGCTGAACAGTTTAATATTCACCTTAATTGGGTGCCGGGGCATAGAGATATCGTGGGTAACCGCAAAGCCGATGAACTCGCCAGAGAAGGAACCGTTCTACCGATCTCAACCAGCAGGTTGAATATTGGTATACCAATCGCTACATGTAAACTTATGCTAAAGCAAGAGGCAATGGATAGTTCCCCGTGCAGTGTCGGGTTAGAATAGCACTGCAGCGCCTCCCCGCTTGTCGTAAAAGGCGACTAAAGGAACAATCATATCTAGACGACTAACATCAAAGTGAGTCTAGCGACACACATACCACCTTAAAACTCTCCCCAAGTATGCATGCAGATCCCGGGGTTTACACGACTGGAGATCACCGGTGTAGTAAAAGGGAAATCAAACTCATTAAATGGAGCATGCATGTGTCGAAAAGGATGAAAGAAAATTTTTGAAAAATTTTGAGCATTATGGAAGTACTTGCGAACATAAGAAGCACTACCCCGCCAGGCAGTTCCATTGCTATGCATGGAGCTGATCCTGGACCGAGCAGCAATGTTCGGGTAAGAGCTATACGGATTCCGGGGGCTAGCAAAGTAATGCGACGAGTTGGACGAAAATTTAGAGTCGCGAGTTGGAACGTTGGAAGTATGACTGCTAGAAGTCTTGAACTCGAAGAGATGATGAGAAGGAGGCGAGTGGACATCTTGTGTGTTCAGGAAACGAAATGGCGAAACACAGCAAACAAAGCCCGTTTCTTAGATGCAAAGACCAAGGCTTACAAGATGTTCTACTATGGAACGGAACAAGGTAGGAACGGAGTCGGTATCATCCTTGACCAAAGTTTATGTAACAGCGTGTTGACCATTTTGAAGTCCAGTGACCGTTTGATGTCTCTTAAATTGGTGATGGAAGGAAAGGTCTGGAATATAATCAGTGCATATGCTCCCCAAATAGGGTGTGAGCAGGAGGAAAAAGATGCATTCTGGCTTGATTTTCATAACCTACTTAAGGACATCCCAAAAGAAGAGTATTTGTTTGTTGGAGGAGATTTGAATGGACATGTCGGGAAGACAAACGAGGATTATGAAGACTGCCATGGAGGTTTGGGATTCGGCACCAGGAACACTCCTGGTGAAGATATTCTAAGTATGTGCAAGTCATACGGTCTAATCGTACTAAATACCATGTTCATCAAACAAGACCGACACCTTATCACTTACAGCAGTGGAGGAAATGAAACCCAGATTGATTACCATCTGGTAACCAATTACATGAAATCTCGGGTGAAAGACTGCAAAGTGATACTAGGAGAAGCTGCCGCTCAACAACACCGTCTTCTTTTAACAGAATTTTTTACGGATGCGGTAAAGGAAGTCAAACAAACAAAGGCTCCTAGGAGAATCAAGTGGTACAATCTGGAGAAAACCAAAGGACAGCAATTCATTTCGTATATGCAAAGTCAGCTGTGTAATACCATCGACGCAGTTTCAAATGCAATCACGGCACAAAATATGTGGGATCGCCTGCAACGAACCTGCTTACAGAGAGCCAAATCACTGTTAGGAGTCTCAAAAGGACACTACCAACAAGCTAAAGAAACCTGGTGGTGGGATGATGAAGCTAAAGCAGTGATTAGAAAGAAGAAAGCAGCTTTCCAAGCTTGGTCGAACTGCCCCTCAAGAAATACAAATGAAAAAGCGCGTTTCAAAATGGAATACAAGAGCTGCAGAAAAGAAGCGAAGAAAAAGTGCGCCCAACTTCAAGCAAAAAGTACGGAGGGCCTGTATCGAGAGCTGGAAGAGATTTCTGCCCCAGCTGCTGAAGCAAATCAGGCAATCCAAGAGCTAAGACAAAGCAACTTGAATAAGGGAGCAACCATTTTCAAAATAGCCGCTCAGAGAAGGAGAAATGCGCAGGAGATTCGTTCGCCGAAGTTCATCAATGATGCTCAAGGAGTGCTACTTGTGGATGACGACAAAATTCTTCACAGGTGGCGACAGTATTGTGATGATCTTTTGAATGAACAGTTTCCTCGGCGCCACTTTCCAACAGCTGCACCTAACTTTACGGAAGTATCCGACGTCACAGTCGAAGAAGTTAGGGAGGCAGTTAAGAACTCCAAAAAAGGCAAAGCGATTGGGCCAGGCGAGGTACCATATGAGTTTTGGAAAAATATGGGAGACATCGGGTTAAGATGGCTCACGATTCTCATCTCCAAACTTGTAAGAGGTGACAGTTTGCCTAATCAATGGAGGGAAAGTTTTCTTCTTCCAATGTACAAGGGAAAGGGAGATACCAGAAGCTGTGACAACTATCGTTCGATCAAGTTGATGTCCCACACTATGAAGATCGTTGAGCGGGTTTTGGATAGCCGACTGCGGAAAATAATAAGGCTGTCTGATGACCAATGCGGGTTTGTCGCGGGTAAGTCAACTACAGACGCAATCCAAAGCATAAGGATCATTATGGAAAAACACCGAGATGCCTTAGAGGATTTGCATATTGTGTTGGTTGACTTCGAAAAGGCATTCGATCGACAACCACGAGATCTGATATGGGTGGCCCTCAGACACCGAGGAGTTCCTGAAGCCTATGTGCGAATAATTATGGACATGTACGAGGGAGCAGTTACAAAAGTGAGATGCCCAGCTGGAGTCACCGAAGAATTCCAAATAACAGTAGGTGTACATCAGGGAAGTGTCTTGAGTCCACTGCTCTTTATTGCTGTTCTGGATTATTTGCTCGAAGGAAAAGTAACGGACAATAAAGTACAACAATTATTCTTTGCTGACGATGGAGCCATCATAAGCGAGGATCCTACATCCCTGCAACGAGCACTTGACGTTTGGATTGATGTTCTGGAAGGAAATGGGTACCGTATTAGCGCTAAAAAGACTGAATACCTGTGCTGCCCTTTTTCTGATCCAGACAAGCCTATTCCAGACATTTATTTGAATGGAAATGTGCTTCCCAAGTGTGAAAAGTTTAAATATCTGGGATCTATGATCAATAGTGAAGCATCTTGTGATGACGACATCAATCATCGAGTAAGCGTAGGGTGGATGAAGTGGCGAGAAAACTCCGCTATCTTCTGTGATCGAAAAATGCCCCCTAAGCTGAAGGGAAGACTCTACACAGCAGTTGTCCGTCCAGCTCTGACATACGGTTCACAATGTTGGACAATGTACAAAAAGTATGAGAGCAAATTGACGGCAGCCGAAATGAAGATGCTTCGGATGACAGCAGGAGTAACAAAGCTTGATCGAATTAGAAGTACTAAGATCCGTGGAAGCCTTCATGTCAAAAGTACCATCTTGGACAAAATTCAGCACGACCGGCTCAGTTGGTATTGTCATGTTCAAAGGAGAGATCCGCAGAACCCCGTCAAAAAGGCAATATCATACAACGTTTCAACAAATTCGCGACGAAAAAGAAAAGGCAGGCCAAAACACTCCTGGTACAAGCAAATGCAAAAACAGCAGCATTTGGTTGGCCTCAGACATGGAACAATCCAAAACCGGGAGGCTTGCCGACGATTTCTGAGGTCAACGCGGCGTACCCCACAGGCGGATCACTAGTGTGAAGCAGCAAAGTGGGAGAGTTGTGATCGCTTCAAGATCACTACTCGTAACGCCGAAAAATGAAGAAGAAGAAGAAGAAGAAGAGGCAATGGATAGAACAAATCATAGGTGGAACAATATCCCCACGTGCGTGGCAACAAAACGGATATGGCCAGGACTACATCCAAAACGCACAAGACATTTGCTATCCATAACCAGATTGCAAGTTAACTCCGTAATCAATGTCATCACCGGACATTGTCTGATAGGAAGACACGCCATAAGACTTGGCGTTAGCTCTAATGACTTTTGCACAAGTTGCTTAGATGAGGAGGAGGAGGAGACAGTCCCACACCTCCTCTGCTAATGTCCTGCACTCTCCTTTAAAAGAAAACGGCATCTAGGAAAATATTTTCTTGATGATCCAAGCGATCTGGCGATCACATATCCCCTGCATCTGCTTCACTTTATCAAAAGCTCCAAATGCTTTTTTTAAGTGAGGTACTCCCTCGCATATTTTTTATGGTATCACAATTGACCTAATACAGGTCTAAGTGTGCCAGTTGTTTTTCTTACAGTCATTTTAGCCTAACTAACAGATCTTAGAGCATCATATAGAAAAGTTTTTGAGATCCCGAAGAGGACCTAAATGACTACCCTGAATCAGGCGTTTTACTTTTGTGCATTGAAATTTAAATAAAAAATTTTATATAGAACGCTCTCGTTGTTTTTGCACTAATAAGATTGTAGTAATGCCCAAAGCAAGCAACCAAGTAGGGCAGTTCTATCCGACGCGACGGTATGCTCGTAAATCTTATAGAATCAAAATTAATGTCATGGTCATAGACCACGCTCGGTGTTTTTGCGATAGTTAGAGAGGCCTAGACTATTCGGGAAGGCCCTGATTGGTGTAAACACAGTGGGCCCATATGAAGTTTCCTTTTTTTTTATGTATGTTTATATTTATTTAGTATAGAATACTATTCAGGTACAAATAATTTAAATTTTAAACAACCTTAATTTTGAAGTTTATATGAAAAAAAAAACAAATCTAATTTTAGCAATTCAAGTTTTAGAAGTTAATTCATTAATTGTCTAATATAATTGATAAGTAAACTCTTGAAAATATTTATATTGTGTTCACTTTTAATATTATTGGGTATTTCATTAAACAAAATTTAATACTTTATACATACATAATTGAATTTTGAGTTCTAGAGTCTCGAAATGCTTGCAATCTAAAATTTAGGTTGGATCTCAAATTGTATGGTTGAGCATCTTGAACCAGTAACAGCTGGGAAGATAGATATTCGGGAACTAGGTTATGTTTCATCTTGAATACAAACATGGCAGCGTTGAAAGTTATTCTCTCCTTGATACTAAGCCATTTGAGGCAAGATAACATCCATCTGATAGGTGTATAATAACTGCACTTCAATATTGTTCTCATCGCTTTGTTTTGGAGAACTTGAAGACGATTAATGTTTTCATCAGTACCCAAATACAACACAGTTGAGCAAAACTCAAAATCTTTGACTATTTTATCTTTTTAAATAATTAAGTAAAACTTGAAATATATTATCTTTGATATTTAGAGAACTGTTGGATAACTATTTTTTATGGTCAATCTAGTTTTTAGTATTTAAAGTTTATTCAGAGTTGAAAAATTACAATATTGGCCAATCAAAAGCACACAAAAAGGATTTTCTTAACAAGAGTGACTTTAATTTTTTATAGTTTCTCCTAAACTAAGAAAGGTTTTCTGTGTTTAACTCAGAACTAATAAGAGCATTGATTATTCAAAGAAATTAGGTACTCTTATTAAATAAAATAAATAAATAAATAAATAGGGTGGCGCAACAGAGCGAGGAGCCCCTGGGCCTAGTGCATTTCTCACAACCATGCCTTGTGAGGGAATGTAGGGGACCTACAATTTTTCGCGCTTTTCATGGCAATGAATTTACTAACGGAGGACTTGCCAATTCCTCGCGAAAGGCGATACCCGTAGAAAAACATTTTTGCATTTTGCCTCTGCTGGGATTCGAACCTCGAACCTCTGGGTTAGCAAGTGGACATGCTAACCATTACGCCACGGGTACCACAATTAATTATTAATTAATTGATACTATTTTTTACTTACTTAAATTTTTTTTTTTCATCAAAATTTTAATTTTGAAACCAAATAAATAAACAAATAGGGTGGCGCAACAGAGCGAGGAGCCCCTGGGCATAGCGCATTTCCCACAACCTGTGAAGGAATGGAATTTTGAGACTAGATAACTCAAAAACTATTCACTAAATTAACTTAAATTAAATGTCAAAAGCCAAGAGTAGGTATAAGCTTTTAAAAACTCTAAAGCGAATGGAAATAATGTGTTGTAATTGACTTTAAATTATTTTTCTTTTTTTGGGAAAATTTGTGATTAAAGGATTTTTTACAAAAAGTGGCTAACATGTAAGTTTTTACATTGTGCGTTTTTGATTGTTTACCTTCAATTTGAATCGGTCATTTCAAAAACCACTTAAGTCACATTTTTTCCAACGTGGTTTTTTTTTTTGCTGAAAATGGTTTTCTACCTGGGAGGAACCATTTTCAGCAAAAAAAAAGCATGTTGGAAATACAAACTTGGGGAGAACATTGGTATTGAAATGAATAGTTCAGGCCCAACACCAGAATGAACTCCTGAAAATTGGAAAAGAGTGTTGCACTTTTTCCCACGAACAAATAATTTTCAAATTCAAGACTTTAACTACCTTTTGGGGTTTTACCAAGAAGTAGCCATATCTCTCTTTCTTATTTTATAATCATAGCTTTATCAGCAATCAGTTAAAGCTGTTATTAGAAGAAGACTCTCCAGAATTACTTTAGTCCCTACTACTGCTGCTATTTGAGTCTCGAGCCGTCCACTGGCTTAATAAATAAATACCTTCTCCAAGATTTTTTTACTTTACCAGCACTTTGGAGCCGTATTAAAAAGGAGACAAAGAATTGTAATATAACTTGAAATGTAACTGTTAAAATTTAACGCAACAATAGTTTTGATGGACCTTTGTATGTAAAACTGAAATAAAAAATCCGAAACGCGTCGCACGAACTTGCAATTGTGTTTTAAATACGATATCAAAATCTTAAGGCTGAGTGAAAGGTTTTGGTATTCGCTCTTCATAATTTATTTTGTAGTAGAAGGTTGCCAACTACACATTAATTATGAAAATTGAATTAAATCATGCAAAATAATGAAAAACTGAAATTAAATATTCTAAGATTTCAAGCAAAAATCTAAAAACGCCATTCTTTTGCAATTGCTAATCCATATGCATGATGAAAATTTAATTAAAATCGTTGGGCCAGTTTTTTATTTTTCACTTTTTTTTAAAAACTGTGTTTTTTTGCTGTTTTTTTAATGAACGCCTAATATTAAAAAAACATTGTCTCAAAATTTCAGGTCGATTGGAGCAAAATTGACAAAGTTACGAATATTTTTATACCTGTCGGTATAGTGTTTTTTTTTTTTTGTGTTCAAAACTTTAAAGCATTTTTCCCACAACTCACTTTTTAAAAGTCGGTGCCCCGCATACCTTCAAAACTACTGCTCTGATCCTTTTGAAATTTTTAACACTATTTCTGTAAATAATTTACAAGATAGTGAAGAAGAGCTTTTTCAAATTTGATGATAATTGTTATTTTACAAAACAAATTAGCCTATTTTTTTTTTACGAAAAATCGCGGGAAAAACCTTCAAAGTGTTTCAAAAAAGTTAAACATTAAAATTTCAAAAACCCTCTCGACATTACTTGGTGAAAATTATTATCTGATGAATGAACTAAGATTTTTTGATTTCCGATGATCCAGCCCCAAGTTATGAGGTGCACCGCAACTCGTTTTTTTCGACAACATTCTTGAAATGTCACTTTTTTATTTGTATGTAATTGATTTTAATAAAGAAATTTTAAATGGTTTCTCACAAAAAATTCGCAAAAACATGCCTTTTCAACGAATTAACATAAGTTTTTTTTCTGCACGATTGCAAAACTTGCCTTTTTAGTACCTACCTATAATCAGTCGGAGACCATCCAACACAACTTGTATTGAACGGTCGGAAAGGTTTTTTCTAATCCAACGAAGAAGAGACTCATCGATACCAAAAGCACGCATTTTCGATAAACGAGCCAGATGCCCTAATGCTTTAGAAATATCAAGTGCAATAATTTTCTTTTCTCCAAAACAATGTTAAGATTGGTTCCACTTTTCGGTGAGATATGCCATCAAATCACCAGTGGACCTTTTGCTACGAAAGTAGTACTGTCGGTCATTATATTTCATCAGTTGACGGTTTATCAACGTTTCCATGACCTTGAAAAGAAGAGCCGTTAGTGCAATTGGACGGTAATTAAAAGGGAGGAAAATTCGCCTTTTTTAGAAACGGGCTGGACAAATGCAGTTTTCCATCTGCTTGGGGAACGCCCAGTAGAATAGGAAAGATGGAAAAGTTGACGCCAGCGTAGTAGAACACCTCTTCAGAAACACGGCAGAGAAGCCATCTGCACCAGCGGATTTATGTATATTGAGATCTTTGAGGACTCTCGCAACCAAGCGAATTCGAAAAAAATCTGCTTCGTAGCAGAATGTACAGACTCTAGCTGAGGTAGAACCAATATGCTATCAGGAAAAGTTAGCAGCAAATTGAGCTGCCAGCAAATTGGCTTTGTCGATGGAGCTGACATACGGAGAGTAATTGAAGACGAGCTTTGGGACCAATGACGTGGTCGAGTTCTTAACGTTCTTAACAAAAGATCAGAAGTTTTCGCTTCTTTTTGGACACAATAGTATTTTTTGCATTACTTTTTAGTCATGCAAAAACGTAGCCTTTTGTATTTGAGCATTACAGATATTTCTGTCCCGTTTGAACAAATTTCGGTTTTCTGCACTAGGGTTGTCTTTAAATTTACGAAAACTACTTTCTCGATCCCTAATCGCCTCTTTACAGCTTGAATCAAACCACGAATTCTCTCTGGGGATGATACTTTTTGTTCTGTGAGGAACAACATTTTTCATGCCTTCGATATCTGGAACCCGAGTGGGCTCATCATCAAGTTGAGGTAAATGATTAAACTCAGCGAAGTTCTCAACATACTTGCCTTCGAAGGTTTTCTGGCCAGAGTGACGAAGCCAACCAGAATTGTGTACATTGATATCGGCCGCAATCGCAATTTCACTGTGAGAATAGGTATTGGGAGACAATTCTTGAGATGAAGTCAGATAGCGCATCAAACTCTTTGCAAGTTGAAATGCTATCCTTTGGGGCTTCTATAAATGAAACAGCGTTCCAACTCGCCAGTTTTGCGCATTATTTTAGCACACCCGGAGTCCGTGTAGGTCTGACCCAAACATTTCTCTTCGGTCCAGTACCAAACGTAACAGTGGCAGTGCCTGGGGGAGTAGTGCCGTGCTCGCGAGTATTTCTATAATGCTCAAACTTTAACAAAATTCGGCGAAACGTTATTTCATTTCTTTCGACATATCCAAGTTTCGTGTTTCGCTTGATCTCGCTTTCAATACAACTGTGATCTCCAGTCGTGTAAACTCTGCGAGGTACATGCAAACTCTTTAGGTTTATGCTAAACTTGTCCAATTTAGGTATCGACAAGCAACACAAACTCTTTCTGGTGAAAGCCTTTTATAACATTCAAATGCAATCGCGATCGTTGGGAACCGTCCTGATAAATGAGAACAGATCTTTACTTTTCTACTGCGGTGAAGGCAAAGCAGTCCAACCCTTAAATCGTACTTTTCAAAATTTGTATTGATTACTCATAACCACTTAAATAAAATAAAAGTCCCTCGCTAAAAAAAACCACTTCAATAATCCACCGTTGATACGCGATATCCTACAACGTAGCCGCAATTTGCCAATAAGCGTTCATTACGAACCCTGCAAAAAAGAATTTCTCGGTGATTCATTAGAAGCAGTAAGCAGCGCTGCGATTCCGATTATGTTTACTGCTTTGTTAGGTAAATGAGCTGCAATAAAAAATTCCCACAAAAGGAACCGTAGGCACAGGAGTTATAAGAAAAAAATAAAAATAAAGCCGATTTGTACTTCGCAGATCAATGACCTATCAACCCTTATCCAGGTAGTTGCTCAATTACTCGTACTACTATGTGCGTTTGATGTTTGCCAAATGTGTACTTCGAATATTTGCAATTCCTTTGCTTCGTTAGCTTAACCCCATCAACGAAACAGAAGGACAAATATCCCGTGGGAATTCGTTCTTCTTAAACCAACACGGGAATTTGTGTCAAGAAAGCTAAACTGCTTTTTCGCCATTGGCGCTTTACTCAAGGTCACGCGCGGTGCTCTTCCTTTGGCAATCGACACATTTTATCCATCGCCTGCAGCGTGCTTAGGTTCGATTAATAGGAAAAACAACAAACAACCCAAATCCACCCCTTCAATTTGATTATATATGAAGAATGACAATTTATTATGAACTCACCTGCAAATAGGCATCCCAGTCGAATACGTGGAAACTCTCGTATTGGAACGGTCCTGTTGGAGTGCACGAACCTGGACTCATCTTTTGATTCCTTTCCAGCTCGCCTCGATTGTTATTATTTTGCTGTTGTTGCTGTTGCTGCTGCTGTGCCGCTCTCTGGCTGCTCTTCCTCTGGTTCTTGTTCATGCAAATGATGGAGCAAAATTCCTTGGTGGGAGCAGAGTCTTTAATGACGTTGTCGCACTGCACACAGGCACCTTTGCTGTAGGCCTTTCGGAAATCCGAAATGCACAGTTCTGAACAGAATTCTTTTTTGCCGTTCTGAGTCGGCAAAACGTATTGCAGTGGGTGTTTGCTTTCACCGCACCAAGTACAGGTTGGTGTTTTCTTAGCCGGTCTTCCACGAGACCGATGACCGTTTACAGGCGGTGTTCCTACTCCGTTGCTGCTGGAACCAGCCGAACCATTCGAAGACGAAGATTCCCTACCGCCTGACATAATTTTGTTCGCCTCTCCGCTTGCTCCACTGAGATGGGGCTTTGAGTGAATTTCTCAATTTCCCACAGATACCGAGTATGAATTTTTCACTTCATTGCCCTTTATGCCGGCAAGGGCATTAAAATTCATAAATAAAAAATAAAATGTAATTGAAATAATTTCGTTTCTTGTTTTAATTTTTATGGGCACACTTCGTTTTTATTGAAATTCACAGAAAATCAGAAACGCAAAATAAAGTAAAAAAGAGAAAACCACAATTTGTTCACGCACGCACTCGTCTTGTTCTCCCTCTTTGACGATTTGTCAAATATGTAAAATGACGACGAATCAGTTTGGCTTTTCGTTCTCTTTTTCTTTTATTTTTTTCGTTCGAAAATCATTTGAAATACACTTGTTTTGGGTATTTTTCGAATGAAATCACATAAATCTATGATTAATCACTTTGTATGGATATTAAAAATATCGAATTTATTCGTTTTTTTCTGAATATTTTCTAAATAATTGTGGAATCAAAAAACCCATACACAACACTTCCGCCATTTTTTTGCAACCAAACAAACAAAAGTATTTCTTGAAAGTGCTCCGAAAATACAGGGAAATTGCTGTTTTAATTTTTTGGCGTCCTCTAGTGGGAGATAGGAAATATGTTGTACGTGTTTTTTTTTATTTGGTTTTCGTTTGAAAAGAAGTTTTTAACACGTTGAAATTGTAATTTATTATTGAAATTGGCTTAAGAAAAGAAAGACATAAGTTGTATGCAGATCTTACAAATGAATTTGATTGTGAAATTACATAGCAAGATGATTTTGATTTGAAAATAAAAAAGCCAGAAAAGAAAGTGTCTCGAATCTGCTTCGGCTAGTGAACATCTACATGCGCCACATTTTTGTATGACAAAAAAATTACAACTCACAAATTATTCATGATTGTCATGATATTTGCGTGAGTTGATGGGATTTGCGTTAAATTTGTATTGGCGATATATCTCATTTATGAATTTGATAAATGAAATATTCTGTCGACACAAGAACTGTCTTATTGTTCTGGCATTTTTGTTGACATTAAAACGAAGAAAATCATTTCAGTCGTGATGAAAGGGGGGCAAAGGAATCTCCGTCAACTTGACAGAATATTACGAAATTCGATTTTTTTTTTGTGCAAATAATTTGGAAAGCATCTGGAAAAATTTGGAAAACAGTTTTCGCAGTTTGGAAGAGTCCCAAAAAAAGTTATTAACAATTTAAAATTTAGCGTAGATTTGGCAGCGCTAGCAATGAAATTGAGAAATTTTGGAGTCAATCGATCGGGGACAATTCGGAAAAATTTGGAAAACAGTTTTCCGAATTTGGAAAATGATAGTTTCACTAAAAATTCAAAAACATAATACTGGTGAGCCGCTGTACCTTTTTTTAATGGAAAATCGAGTTTTAACAACTAAAACGCTAATAACTTTTTCTTTATAATTTTCCAAATCACATAACTAGTTTTTCTAGTTTAAAAAAAAGCTTGATTAAATTTGGAAATCCAAAACAGTTCACGGAATTTATGATTTTGGTACTATTTTAATTTAATTTTTTTTTTTTTTTTATTATTTCGAAATTATAAATAAAAAAAACTGCTGTACGCAGAAAAAAAGGAAACAAAAATACAGTAAGCTGTTGAAAGAGTGCAACAGCATTGAGCTTAAAAGTGAGTTAGGTAAACAAAATCTTTCTAGAGCGGGATCGAAGAATGAACTCGTCCTGCGATTGGGCAATTATTTGGAATAGCAAGGGAAAGATGTAGGCACTTTTGATTTTGTAGTAAGATTTATTACAAAAGCTTATGGTTTACAAATTCAGTTTACAAATCTTTTATGACATGGCAGAATTTAAAGGAGAGAAAGTAAGAGATAATTTTGATTTTTCTAGTATGATGAATCATCTTGTTGTGCCTCGACAACAAAGGAAGTTAATTGTAGAGCAACGAAACGAAAAAAAGAAGGAATATTCTCGAAAGGCTTGAAGCGCAACAGAACCCTTTGGAGAATCAGAAAAACATTTTAGAAATTTTCTACTGAAACGACTGCAATTGGTTTTTCTTTTTTTGAGAGATTTCTCAACAAAGGGGGGTAACACCAGCCTACACCAATTACACCGTGGGTGCATACAGACAAGTCCATTTTGTACCGTGAATTGTCGGTCCTAGACTTGCTCTTGGAAGTATATGTGCTCTAGATTCTTTGATTAGTTTAAGTGCAATTAGCTGAACCTTAACCCTGAAAAGATAAACTTATTTTTTTTTTTGTACTGAAAAGATAAGCATGCGCACGATTAAAAGACCGTTTTTTATACAAAATTAAATAATTTTTTTTATTTCATTATACTCTTGTTATGTTAATTAATAAGTATTAGTTATTATTAAATGAAAAAATATATTTTTTTTTCTATGAAAAGTAAGATATAAGATACGGCTGATAGTATTTATTAGATTTTCTTAAGACGTCTCTTAGACGTCGATTAGTTAAGTTTCAATTAAAATTTAATTGGAACTTAAGAGAGGTTGATTAAATTCTTATCGATAATCGATTCTGCGCTGATGCTAAACTAATTGATAGTTGTGCCAAAATAAAGTAGTAAAAACAGAAATCTAGTCCAATTTAAACTGCGTTTTGACAACCATTCGTTTGTAAACAGATGTGGTGCCTTTTTGCTTATCAAAAAAAAAAAAAAAACACTATGTACGAGTATCACCAACCTAAAATGTGATGAGGATTTCTTTCGAATATTCATTCAAAACTAACGCAACGCATTGTTGGTCTTAGGCCCTTATTATGAGAAGCAAATCGACCGCTCGACCATGTAACAATCTTTCTTTGCCAAGCAAAACTGCAATTCCCTGACAATCTCTTAGCTCTGGTTGTAGGCACACGACATCCATAGCGAAATGGATAAAGCATACTACTGCGTGGGCGTTCGACCACTATAAACATCCAAAATGATTTTTCTCTGGTAGGTATCACCTCAAAAGGCAGGAAAATATACCTTGAAGAATGCTATTCCAATTTAGCCTTTCAGACCCGCACGCACGAGAATGGTTGTTGCGAGAACAACGCGTTTGGCCTTGTAGCTCTGTGGAGCTTTGGTGCCAGCTTTTTATGTTTCTATTTATTAATCATGACATCTGAAAAATTCTTAGCACATTGAAAACATTTAAATCGCGACGAAAATCTTCCATATTTTTATTTTAAGAAAATTTTCATTTTATTACCAAAACAACAGCGAAATTGACACCGATTTTCTCGAAACGTCAGAATGAATTTTTAATTTGGATTTAAGAGACCTTTAAACGTCATTATTGGCATTTAAGTTAAGAGGGCTCTTAGCAAGGTTACTTAAATGTGAAATTTGATTATCGATACGGATTCGTTACTTAAGTGTTACTTAAATGGCAATTAAATCTAATCGATGATTAAAAGTTCTTTATAGATACGGCTGTATATATCTATCAATAACGAAAAGGAGCAAACAATTAGAAATCTTCGGTATTTAAATAGCAATTATTAAATAAATTATATTATTTTGTTATAAACTGATGGATAACAATATATTCGGTTTGAAATAATATCAATTAGCCAAAAATAAAAAAATTATTAATTTTTATGTATAGGCAGTTTATACCTACGCATGAAAGTTACACACAGGGCCGGATTTCTTTAAAATGCCACCCTGGGCACTGTAAAAAATGCCGCCTTTTTTTTATTGATTTATAATTGTTTGAAATGTTAGTGAAATCGTTAAATATACATAATTAACGAATGAAATGAATCAAAAATAGGTTTGAATTCATTTATTGTTTCATGGTAAAAGAATAATCACATAAGGCTTTTTTATAAGAAAATAAAACTCAAAGTTGACATACAAGATATTTACGGATGTTTATAATCGTTTTCGTTTTCGAATGCAAACACACCTAACTTTCTTTAACGCAAACTGATCTCTTAGGGTGGTATTCACCAAGAAATCTTAAACTAAGTGCCTCATAAACCTATTCACCGACCACTATTAGTGCAGATTTATGAGCGCTCATAACACTTAAGAGTGGTCGCTACCACTCTTAAGTTATGAGCGGTTGTTGTTTCAAATAACTTCGAAAATTCGAAATTTACTGACAGCGTCATTTGTGGTTGTTATTCAAAAATCAAAATGGAGCGAGGCACTAGGAAGTAAAACTATGAATTTATTAATTATTAATTATTTATTAATTAAAATGAATTAATTTTACGTTCCACCTTTTCTTAAATTTCCGAAAATTTTTCTGTTTTTGACAATTGACACTGAAATTCTCGAAGTAGTTCGAAAAGTGTGCGTTCAGAGGCTAAACACCCTTATTTTTCGAATATTCGAATTAGCTTAGACTAGACCCTATTATTGCTTGGTGAATAGCACATCCAAATTTAAAACTAAGAGCCTCTTAGCTTTAAGAGCGCTCTTAAGATTGTTTGGTGAATACCACCCTTAGTTCTTCATAATTCAAGCGTTCAAGCAAGTCCGACTCGATACACAGAATCGCTAGACTATTTAGCAGAATGTCCGTCATAGTTGAACGAAAATAGTTTTTGACTCTTTTCAAACATGAAAATGAACGTTCTGCGCTGCAATTCGTCACCGCTAATGTCATGTATATACATATCAACGTTTGGGAACTCGGTATATAAGTCGTTCGTTTTCAAGAGTTTCAATAGATTGGATGGTGAATCACGTTCTATTATTTTTTTCTCGGAGCAATACGCGTGGAAGTGCACCAATTCGCCATCCAATGAAGGTTCATGGTTCGAGGTATAAATTGTCCTTAGATGTTCTGACTTCTTACGAATTTCGCAGGGATTCAAATCTCCAAATTCAGTGATAGCTGAAAGCTTTCCGTGAATGGGCGCATTCATCACAAGTTAGATTTTCAGATTAACTAACTTTTTTTGGCTTCTGATTGGCCAGACGTTGAGTTTTTCAGTTGACAACTCATCAGCTGTTAGTTTTTCAGTCAGGAAAAGAAGGCTGAAAATCTAGATTCAGTTTATTAAGCTGTCAGATGCGATAAGTGACATCAAAAAATTATACTTCCAAGTCATGGTGATTTTTTTGTGCGTGATTTTTATTGAAAAAATACAATTAATTAATTCTAACTCCATTACTGATTGTTTTTTACGCTCATGAAATGTTTATCGCAGTAAAGTCAACAAGTTAATGAATTTTTTTTACATATGCAAATCAAAACCGTCACACCTGACATATCTTGTTAGATAACCGTTCAACGCAAAACTGAATAAGTTTTAAACTTAATCTTAAAATCTGAATTGCAATGAACGCACCCAATTTCTTCATATTGTAACGTGCGCTTAGTTCGCAAAAATAAAACTCTACCTTTCAATTTAATTCTACCACTTTATTCAGTATCTACTTTCGATATACACTTTATTTGAACTCAACTCGACTTTTGGACTATCACTTGTATTTACTCTTAACTTTATCACTCTATAAACAAAAACTGCCCTCTGGTTGCCTCGGGCGGGCTATTTATATCGAATGAACTGCCATCTAGAACTCTCCAGTAACTTCTACATGTTCTCCACATTTGCTGTCAAGCATCTCTACACTCACACACACTGGCTTACAAGCAACGCCTGTCATTTATACCATTCCATTATAGTGTTGCCAGTTGTGTTTTCGGTTGAACGTTTTTCGATTAGGAAATTGGTATAAAATGTTGGGTTCACGTTACACTGCCCCCTCCTTAGGATTGTTCGTCCCGAATAATTCCATCTGCAGCCTCGCCACTATATCGATGCAGCCTGTCACCATGAACTACTTTTAACTTGCCTCTTAGTCCTCTTTGGATGCGGTAAACCACGTCGTTAATCCTCGTGACTACAGTATAAGGACCACCGTTTTGGCTTCTTGATTTGGGATGGCATACGCCTCAGGCCACTTGCTAAAATAGTCCATTACAACCAGAATGTACTTGTTCCCGGCGTTGGTCTCTGAAAAAGGCCCAGCCACATCTACTGCAATCCTCTCAAAAGGCGATCCAACGTTGTACTGATGCATTTTACCTTGAATCTTTCTACCCGGTCCTTTGGTTGCAGCACACTTGTCACATGTTCGGCACCACTTCTCCACGTCATCTCTAGCATGTAACCAGTAGAACCGATGGCGCACCTTCTCCAGTGTTTTGTTTACTCCCAGGTGGCCTCCAGAAGGTCCGTCGTGCATCTCTCGAAGAACTTCACTGACTTTCGATTGCGGTACGATCAGCTGCATCACATATGACTTACCGTCAGCGGATTCCCATCTTCGCATGAAGACACCTTCTTGCACATATAGTGAGTCCCACTGTGCCCAATAGGCTTTGAGAACTGGACTCCTGTCAGAAATGTCTCCCCATTTCGGTTTCTCTTGATTTTCTTTCCATGCAAGAATGGGTTCGATATCTGGATCCTCCTGTTGAGCAGTCCTCACTTCCTCATTGCTCCATCCGCTTATGGGGTCAGCTCTTAGTCGCTGAGCGGTAATGATTTCTTTATCTTTTTGCCGCCTGCAATGCTTGCAATCCACTTTGCAAGGTCTTCGGGATAATGCATCGGCGTTTGAGTGCAGCTTTCCTCTGCGGTGTTGGATTTGGTAGTCATAGGTCTGCAATCTTTCTATCCACCTTGCGACTTGACCTTCTGGATTTTTGAAGTTCAACAGCCAGCTCAGAGCACCGTGGTCTGTCCGCAGAAGGAATTTCTGTCCATAGATGTACTTATGGAAGTGCTTTGTTGCCAAGATAAGAGCTAGCAGTTCCCTTCTGGTCACGCAGTAGTTTCTTTCGGGTTTCGATAGGACCTTGCTGTAGTATGCCACCACTTTCTCTTCGCCATCATGCACTTGGGATAGTACCGCCCCGATTCCAACGTTGCTTGCATCTGCATCGACGATGAATGTTTTGCCAAGTGTTGGATGTGCCAGCACTGGAGCGTTACAGAGGCGGTATTTGAGTTCCTGGAAAGATTTCTCACACTCACCTGACCATTTAAACTGCTTCCCCTTTTCAGTTAGCTGATGCAAACTCTTTGCAACTCCAGCAAAGTTCTTAACAAAACGTCGGTATGATGTGGCAAGTCCCAGAAAGCTTCGGAGTTGATGTTTGTCCTGTGGTGTTGGCCAATTTTTGACGGAGTCAACTTTTTCAGGATCAGTCTTTACTCCTTGGGATGAGATGATGTGTCCCAAATACTTGACTTCGGTTTTGAAAAGTGCACATTTTTCTGGATTCAGTTTAAGGTTAGCCTCTCGAAGTCTCTGAAACACGGCTTTTAGGTTCTTGCAATGCTGGTCAAATGTTTTCCCGTAAACAATCACATCGTCCAAGTAGACTAGGCAAGCTTTCCACGTCAGTCCTTGAAGAACACATTCCATCAAACGCTCGAATGTTGCCGGAGCGTTGCATAGCCCAAACGGCATAACTTTGAACTGCCAGAGCCCATTACCTGTAGAAAACGCCGTTTTTTCCCGATCATCAGGGTGGATGTCAACTTGCCAATATCCACTCTTCAAGTCCAGCGTCGAAAACCACTGGGCTCCCTCCATGGCATCCAGGGTATCACTGATTCTGGGCAGGGGATAGCTGTCCTTCTTAGTCACATCATTCAGCCTTCGGTAGTCCACACAAAAACGAGTGCTTCCGTCTTTCTTTTTCACTAGCACCACTGGTGAAGCCCAAGGACTTTTGGAATTTTCGATAAGACCGTCCTTTTTCATTGCTGTTATCATTTCTTCAACCTCACCTTGTTTGGCCAGTGGAAGGCGTCTTGCGGGTTGACGAATCGGTCTTGCATCTCCTGTGTTGATGCGATGCTGCACCAACTGTGTCCTACCATATTGTCCCTTTTGCGATGCGAAGATGTCAGTGTACTCTTGTAGGAGATTTTCAGCCATCCTTGTTTGTTGGCGATCAAGTTTGGATGAATTCAGTATTTTAGCTCTGATGGTTTTGAGCTCCTCCGGAGTTATAGTTTTTCTCGGGGCTTCGTCGGTGATCTTCGTAATTGCTGCAACCGATTCGCAACGTCCAACGACTTCTCCTTTCTTTAACCTTACATCGTACGGTCTGGTGTTTAGTAATCGTACGGGGACCATTTTGTTTTTCGGTGCTACCAGTGTTTTCCCAATGATGACGCTTTGGGAGGAACACTCTGGGTCTGGTTCCACCATGAGGTATCGAAGGCTTCCAAACTCACCCTCCAGTTTTGTCCAAACGAACACTTCAGAAGAAGGAGGCAGAATCAGATCTTCCCTGATGACAGTTCTCAGGGTCGACGTACTTTCGTTCGAATAGGTCATTGGAAGTTCCTTATTTTGGTACTTCAAAACCTGATTACCGATATCCAAAATAACTCCGTGCTGTTTCATAAAGTCGATTCCAATGATGCACTCGTCACATATATCTGCCACCAGGAATTGATGAGTAAACACTAGATCGGCCAGTTTTATCTTGAGACACACTTCTCCATATACTCTTGCTGCTTCTCCCGTTGCGGTTCTTAGACGGTAGCTATTGGTGTTATGAAGCCACGTCATCTTTACCAGGTCTCGACGTACTATGGATGCTGTGGCACCGGTGTCAATGGTAGCCACATGTTTGTTCCCGTTAATAGTAGTCTCCACAGTCAGACTTTTGTTGTCTCGTTTGGTCTGGGAGACCTGGATGGTGGTTTTGGGGCCATCGATACAAGAAACCAGCCTCTGCCCCTCGAAGTTGGTTCTTACTCGTTTCCCTGATGGGAAACGGGCTGATAGACAACGCTAGTGTTGTTGTTACCTTGCTCTGGGTTGGATCTCTTGCTTCCACAATGTTGACAACCTGCTTTATTTGGTGGTAGTCGGCATTGACGCTGTAAGTGCCCGGTCTTGTTGCAGTTCCAACATCTTGCTAGTCCGCTCCGGTTCTTTTGTATTTCAGCTCTTTGGCACGAGCATTCTTCGATTATGGCCTCTCTAAGTCGATGTACTCCCTGAGAAGCCTGTTCTGCTGCTTCAATTGTCAATGCGAATGCTAAAGTTTCGGAAAGAGTACGTGTTCTAGCAGTTCGCACAGACCTCTGAAGATGTACATCGGAAATGGCACGAACGAAGGACTCAACAGCAAGCTGGTTGATGATTTCTTCTCCAGCATCCGGGTATGCCAGGTGAACCAGTCTTTCGACGTCTGCTTGGAGCTGCTGTAGACTTTCACCCCTTTTCTGGACTCTGTTATTGAGTTGGACTCGGAAGACTTCTTTCAAGTGGCTATCTCCAAAGCGTTTATCTATAGCTGCCACGAGAGAACTGAAATCGCCGCTCTTACCAGCTGGAACGGTTTGAAGTAATTCAGCTGCTGGTCCTCTAAGAGCAAGAGTCAGTGCAATGTACTTGTCTTCGTCATCCCAGCCATTTGTTGTCGCGGCTGCCTCAAATTGTCTCTTGTAGACTGGCCAAGAAGACTGTCCATCAAATGTTGGGGGTTTCATCTCTTTTTTCTTTACAAACTCCCCAGCAGACTGTCGAATTTTGATTTTCCGTATCTGGTCCAATTCCTTGGTGAGAACATCACATCGACTTTCTACGCCTTCGAAACGATTCTCTACAACAGAAAGCTGTTTTTCCACACCTTCAACGCGTTCGTCAATGGCACATACATTTTTCTCAATGTTGCCCAATTTGCCTTCTAGAATGTTTTTCTGACCTTCCAAAACATTCTGTTGCGCCTCGAGTCTTTCGAGAATATTCTGTTGTTCTTTCTTTTGTTCGTTTCGTTGTTCTTCAATCAGCTTCTTTTGCTCGTTTCGTTGCTCTTCCAGATTCTTTTGTTGTACTTCGAGCCTTTCGAGAACATTCTGCTGTTCCTTCTTTTGTTTGTTTCGTTGTTCTTCAATCAGCTTCTTTTGTTCGTTTCGTTGTGCTTCAAGTTGTTCCAGAACATTCTGCTGTTCCTTCTTTTGCTCGTTTCGTTGTTCTAACAAAAGTTTCATCAAACTAGAAAAATCTACATTTTCACTTACTTCCTCTTCTTCCACTTCTGTTTCCAAAACAAAAGTGTTTACGTCTTCCCCTTGCTGTTCCAAATAGTTGCGCAAGCGCAGGACGAGCTCATTTTTCGATCCTGCTCTAGAAAGATTTCGCTTACCTAACTCACATTTAAGCTCAATGCAGTTGAGCTCTTCTAACAACTTACCCATTTTCACTGTATATAATTACTATTTTCTTTTTACTTTTTTTTTTTTTTTACACTTTACTAGTCAAATAAGTTTTATTTACACTTCTGACACCAATGTAACGTTCGCTTAGTTCGCAAAAATAAAACTCTACCTTTCAATTTAATTCTACCACTTTATTCAGTATCTACTTTCGATATACACTTTATTTGAACTCAACTCGACTTTTGGACTATCACTTGTATTTACTCTTAACTTTATCACTCTATAAAAAAAAACTGCCCTCTGGTTGCCTCGGGGGGGCTATTTATATCGAATGACATGCCATCTAGAACTCTCCAGTAACTTCTACATGTTCTCCACATTTGCTGTCAAGCATCTCTACACTCACACACACTGGCTTACAAGCAACGCCTGTCATTTATACCATTCCATTATAGTGTTGCCAGTTGTGTTTTCGGTTGAACGTTTTTCGATTAGGAAATTGGTATAAAATGTTGGGTTCACGTTACAATATGCTTGGCATGTTCTTCGCAATTCCAAATCAAGATTGTCAAGAATGACGTTGAAAGTGTTGGCTCGAAAATTATCCCTTCCTGACAATTGAACATCTACATCTCGTGATTCATCAGCCTGCAACTTTCTCTTTCTTCTTCTACGAGTACTAAAAGTTATGCTGATATCAACCTTTTGCAATCTTTGGCTGACAGCAACGAATCTCGAAAGTAAAAAATGCCAAAGAATCTGCATGAATGTTGTTTCCAGACGTTCAAGCTGAGTGCGAAGTCCTTTTGCTCTTGCCTCGTGATCGCGTTCGCAGTGATATCTTCTTAAATGGTGATTAGAGTTTCAATTATCTCACCATAGTACTTGTTGAGCACCTTAACTGCTTCGTGACGACCTGACCATCTTGTTGCTGACAGTGATTTCAAAGCAATCTTCTTTCCTGGATGAGTTTGTAGAATTTCCCAGCGATGTGCAGTTGCAGTAAAGTAATTGTACAATTGTTGGACTGTGTTGAAATAAGATGCTGCTTCGGGGGTACTTTCGACTGCGTGAATCCCGACCAAATTCATCGAATGACCATAGCACTTGACATAGCACTTTGACTCTTGCCTGTAAACCTGAATAAATCCCTGACACATTGTTCGCGTTATCGTACGACTGACTTCGACAACTTTGAATATCAAGGTCGAAGCATTCAAGAACAGATATTACAGCTATCAACAAATCTTTTACTTTGTGTCCAGTGCTTTCAATGAACATGAGCAACCTTTCAACAGGTGTACCATCTTTTTGCACTTGACTTGATCGGAAATAGAATCACAGCAGCTGACAGCTGAGAGAGTGAGACACGATGGGCAACAGAATTATTTGCCAGAGACCAGAGTGTATAGAGAGAGCAAAAAAAAAAAAAAAAAAATGGACAGCTGAATCACTTGGTATGAAAACATTGTTGGCGGTAGTCGGCAAAAACATAAATACATACACTATAGTCGCTACTACCACGAAGAAAAAGTAGAACGGGCGGCAGCTCAAGGATACTCGAAGACGAGTATCGTTGACGACGAATGTATCAGAGCGTTTTATTCTTCGTTTACTTAGGCGCGTGATTTAAGTTTTAATAACTAACCACTGTTAAACAATTACCGAGTTGGATTCGGGAAGATGTAGATAATTAACTGCAAATGAATAATGCTAAGATAATCGGAATTTCGGAAACTTACAGTATGTGATGTGTTTCAGGCGTATGTCCGAAAATTGTTCTAATGACTGAAAGAATCTTTGCATTTCGTTTAAAATTTTTCGAGTTTGTTCGAGCGTTGGTTTAAAGAAGAAAGAACTATAAATTTTTTCGGGCGCCTCAAAGTCGCCGTTTATCTTCTAGGGTTAAAAAAAGTTTATTGATTCAAGAAAGAAGACTTTCGATTTGGTAGTTCTCTTTGAGTAAAATTTACAAACAACTTTATTACGAAGGATGTACCTGCCCCAACTGATCATACTTACTTCCTAAGGTGGGCATTACAGTTAGGGGTGAATTTTAGCTTCTTCCGATAACGACTTCGATTTCGGGCGAGCTCTCTTCAGTTTTGCACTCGTAAGTCGGTTGAGGTATCCTTCTACTTGATTATGCCACATGGCCCAACCATCGCTTAGCCTCGCGATTCGTACCTACTCTTCTGGCATTGTCCTTCCACATACGGAACCAAAAGTCATCCGGAGTATTTTTCTTTCGAAACGACCAAGGGTATCCTCATCCGCTTTCGATAAAGTCTCCGCTTACACACCGTAAAGCAGTGTTAAGGTCTCATAACTTTTTATAAGACCTTATAAGCATTGGTTTTTCTATAGAGGGTTTTGTTTCTCAATTGCCTTGTTAACCCAAAAAAGCAGCGGTTGGCAAGAGTTATTCTCCATTTGATCTCCAGCGGAAGTCCTGAACTACCTCGAAGTTGTGTCTGTGAATTGTGATGCATTGTCCAGTTCGCAGCCCCGGATCTTAAATTTTTTAAAGGCGGGGCAAATACTGAAAAATGCCGCCCCCACCAATTTATATTTGCTTTTACCTTTATAATCCTTATTATTTCAGCTATCAGATCTTGACTACTGACAACCGGACACAAGCCTTTCAGAAAAAGTACTTAAACCGCTGTTTTTTCTGTTTTAATCCAATTTATTAACAGATATGTAGAATATATATTTTATACACAGCACAGGATTGGACTTAAAATAAAAATGTTTATAATAAAGACGAAATCAAATTTACTGTTGTATTTATCATTGCAATTACAATTTTACTCTTGGAGTTTTTTGTTCAGCAAATAAATCTATAACCTTTTCATAATTTAAATCGTGTGCAATTCGATTTTCTATCGATAAGATTGCTAGACTGGATAAGCGTTCCTGGATCATAGATGATCGCAAATAATTTTTAATTAGTTTTAGTTTGCTAAAACTTCGCTCACAGCTTGCGGATGTAGTGGGAAGCGTAGAGTAAATTCGCAAGGCAACACAAATATTTGGAAAAGCATCCTGCAAATCATGCGCATAGATCTGTTGCAAGAGATAGAAACCGTTAGCTTTTTCAATGTCACCAAATAAAATCGGAGCTTGCTCTTTAAAAACAGAGTTCCTGACAGAATTCAGCGGTGCTCACATCTCGCTCATATTTCTTAGCCAGATCCGCTCCATACTTTTGCAGTTCTTCAATTGACATTTTCAAAATATTAGAGCCATTAAGAAAAGCGAAGTTCATATTCAGTATGGTAGCACAAGTAAGGTTAGGTTAGGTTGAAATGGTTGTCAGGAAAACAACTGACATACTTAGACCAGTATTAGGTCCATTGTGATACCATAAGAATTAAGTGAGGAAGAACCCCACTTAACAAAACCATTTGGAGCTTTTTATGAAACGAAAGAGATACAGGATATCTGTGTTCGCCAGATCGTTTAGATCATCGAGGAAATATTTTCCAAGATGCCGTTTTCTTTTAATGGAGAGTGCAGGACATGAGCAGAGGAGGTGTGGAATAGTTTCTTCCTCCTCCTCATCTAAGCAACTTCTGCAGAAGTCATTTGAGGAACACCAAGTCGGTAGCACAATAAAACCTCTTTTTAATTTCTGATATGATTCGATCAAACACCATCATTATTTCTTTAGAAAAGAGTTGAACAGGTTTGAGGGTTTTCTAATTCATCTTCACATATCTCATCGAAATGTTTTTTATGTTTCGGAATTCGTTTGTTTTGCAAGATAGGGTCAGCACCACTTTTTCAGCCACTTCTCTAGCCTCATTTATCCAATACTCCATTGGATTTTGTCTCATTTTTTGTTAAGTTTTGAGCAGACCATCCATTAGTGCGACGGAACGGGCAAGGATTATATGTTCTTTATGAATCTCAATATTCACTCGATTGATTTCGCGGAGAATATTCGCCCAAATTATAGCTGTTAAGATATTACCTGCCTCGTACTTAGTTTCTGGAGCATGAGAAATTTGCTTAACTTCTTCTAAGGCTTCCGCTATTTCTGGCAAATTATTTAATAGAGCGTTAACAGCAACATGTTTCGCCCACCATCTCGTCTGACTACTTCCTTTTAAATTTGCCGTAACATATTTTTTCATAATGTCCCACCTTGTAGTGGAACCAACTTCTCGGTCGCAACTACAGTTGCTGTTTTGAAACCGAAAAGAAGAAAAGTTGTCCACTTTTCGGTCGCAGCAACCGTTGCTGTTTTGGAACCGAAAAGTAACTAATTTTATTTTGCGCTTGCAAGTTGCAACCCTCGTTACCTGCACAAGATATGCTTGGTCTGGTAATGAATATGTAGTGTGAAATGGTTTTGATGCTCTTTTTGTGTGAAGTTTGTATTAGGGTGCAATGATTTGTTGTAGCAGACACGAGTGCTGCAGCGTTCTGTGATTCCTGTGGGCGAGCGGGAGCGAACTTCGAACTTGTTTTTGCCACCCCCTAAACTTGCCGCCCGGGGCATGTGCCCCCCCCCTAGATCCGGGGCTGCCAGTTCGTTGATGTTTTCTGTCCTTGTTTGATGCTTCGTTTCCCAAGTTGAATGGGGCATTTTGCCTGACAGCGGAATTTGTTTCTTCATCGCCGTTAAAAAGTCTGCAGAAGTGGTCTTTCCAGATCCTCAGATTTATGTTTCCCTGGTGGTCTTTACAGGCTTGAATTCGGGATCTTTGCCACCATGGCAAGATCTTTTTACCTTTTGGTAACACTTCGGAACCTCATTCCTGTAATGGCATCTCTCAATTTTTTGAATCGATCGCTTCTAATGCTGCTTCTTTTTATTTCTGAGAATTCGGTGTTCTTCCTTTATTGTTAATCTCGTTGTACTGGTCGAAAGCAACCACTGTTCTCTTTTGCATCAACATTTGTCGTGCTTTTTGTTTGGCTGCATTTGCTGTCTGCATTCTTCGAACCATGGATGAAGCCCAGAACCTCAGAGGTAGCGGTTTTGATGACTTGTTGGCATTGCTGCCACTGGTCTTCAATGCTTAATGCTAGCGGCATAGGATTCAAGGATTGATAGAGGAACACTCGATTGGAGAAAGCACTGGTAATCTCTTGCGAATGTAGCTGTCATATCTCTTCACACCGTTGGTTCGCGCCAGTCATGTACTGAATATCCCCATTCGCACTTTGGCAGAAACAAGGTATTGATCCGATTATATTAGACCTTGAAAAGTTCGGACTTTTATCACACTGGAAGAGTATCTTACGTCAATCGCTAAAGGTATAGATCGACCCCACACCCGGAGGGGGTGGGGTAAAGCCGGGGTCCGCAACAACCTCCAAGTTCAAACAGGTGGCGGTCACGCCTCCAAAAAAAGTTCATGAAATTTGATGTATTTGATAAATTTTATAAAATTTACAGGAGTTCCTTCGGCGTGGAGAAAAGTAGGAGAGGGTAGGGGATGTCCCCCACAATAGCCTCATAGTGCAAACACGTTGCATTTACTCACCCCCTTCAAAAAAGTTATACCCCCCCCACCATGTCACGAAAATTTCTGAATTTAATTCATCAGCACAGAATTTGTTTTGGGGGCGTGACCGTCACCTGTTTGAACTTAGAAGTTGTTGTTTATCAAGCTTTTCGTTCTCTGCACTTTCCCAGTATGTACTTCGTTGTCAATGGTAAAATTTTCATCTGTCATAATTTGCAAAGTTTGTGCAAGAATCAGTTTGATACAATTATGGTTTTCTTTTGAATTTTCAAGTCTTTTAAAACTGCTGAATCTCTCCCTCAGAATACCAAAATTATGCTCCAACGAATCTGTCAACTGCCAGATTAAATGATTATCATTTACCTACTTACTTCAGAGAAAATGGGTCACAAATTATTGAGTTAACTCCAACGACAATTGCCCAAAGGCAAGCAATTAAAACTGTGTAATCTTTCGACCAAAAAAAGAGATATGTACCATGTAGTTATTTATGTACATTAAATTCGTATTGGAACTGTTCCCAAAATTATCTCATTAAAGCGACATTATGAAATTATTTGCCACTTCAACACCAAGCGAACCGCACCGAAAAATGACACTTTCGGTTTAGACACACGGATGTTTAGCCTGTCGTCAAAACACAAAGGTTTTTGCGGTCGAAATATATGTTATTCGGCGAAAATTCCCAATGGGCTTATGTAGAATTAGAGCTCAAAATCAGATTCACCCATCACACCACATTTATCGCTTAATAACATGATAGCTCATAGATATTCGTAGGCGTGGGAACTTAATTCCAAAGGAATATCATTCATCGCTTTGCATGGCTATACTCGTACACAAATGGCGTAATACTCTTTATCTAGGTTGTCAATTAGCTTATGAGCTTATGTCCTGGCTTTTCCCGCGTACCTATACTCATGCTATATGCTCTTCCGAAATGTGGTTAAGTATTTGTGGTTAATTTGAATAACCGCACGGCACTGCGTGCGGATGGCGGTGTTATTACGTAATACATGTTTAAGTCGTGTGCAATCAATTGCAAGGAGATATGATTATGTAAATGAAATGCGATTTGCGATTTAATGTTTACAGTGAATTGCAGACGATTAAACGGGTAAGGTGCGTTATGAATTTGTATTTAATAACAATAAATGAACTGAATTAAGTAAAGGCTGTGGTTTATCCTGTTGGTGGACGGGTAATAATTACAATCGCTTTACAAGTTAGTTTGAAAAGCTCAATGTTACGTATACCGTGGAAATGATGTCTTAATACAGTTCCTTTAAGACTTTTTGACAGAACCCAGAACCGAACATTTTAAACATTAAGTTCAAATTAAGCTCTAAAATGATAATTTCTTCTACATGTAATTAATGCGTTTATTGAACGATTTAATTCAGTATTGATTTGTTTTTGTGTTTAAATGGTGCGTTTTCTTAGTAATTCAATAATCAGCCTTGCAATGAATTTTAGTTCTAAAGCAATAAATACTAAGCATTGCTGAGCTGATTATAGGCTTCTTGTTGAGTGACGAAAAAAGCAAAGTTTTGTCGCAACTCTGCAAACCAAGCTAAGAGTGCTCAGTATTTATTTGTTTTTTACGTTTAGTGGTTTTCGTTGACATCTTGACCACTTTCATGATTTCATAATTTATTTATTTGCGCATATTTACTCAGTAATTTATTTACAATACCTTATTAATTAGAGTAAAACTCATCCTATTAGTACATTCACTGTGTGGTTTTAAGTGTGGCATTAAGAAAAATTAAAATTGAAAAACTCAAAAATTGGAAAGCTTATTCATTCGCTCGTTTAATATTCAATATAAATTAAATTTTGATAGAAAAAAGGTTATATAAACAAGAAATAGTCTTCTTCTTCTCTATAATATAAAAATAAGTCGGGTTTTCCTTCCTGACGGTGTAATTCCACAACGCACGAACCAATTTCCACGGTTTTGCATTCGTTGGAAAGGTCTTGGGCTCCGTGAGGTTTATAGCAAAGAAAACTCAGGAAAAATTTCGAAGGATAAGCGGGAAGGGAAAATCATTTTACATACAGCGCCATCTCTGATCCATATCATGTACTACAACGGCCGGCGCCAGTACGTGGTGTGTGAGTATATTCCCCAAGAAAATAAGTACGTTGCATTTTAAGTTGATGGCGCCGGTGCTTGATACATTGTTTGACATCTACTCACTGTACTCTGCTCAGTTAATTTCCTGTGACATTTACCATGCGCACCTTCATCCAAACGCTAACTTAAAACCGATATTTTATTTACTGTGAAATTGTGAAATTGAGGTTAAAATTATTCGTTTCCTAACAATTGGAAACCATCAAATCAATCACGCGTATTGTGCGAATTTTTATTCAACTTAACAGCAAGGATTTGTCCTTAAGGTGGTAAGTTCAACTGTGTAAATTATGTGGATCGTGCATTTGAGGTTTAATTCAGCAGTCAGACCATAGTCCAAAATGCCGAAAGTACGACGTGCGAACATCGGCCGCCGCACAAGACATGCAAGCCAGCAACAAGTGTATTCAAAGAACTTAAGCGAAGAACACCAAAATATAATATAAGAGAAAATGCCCGATTGAGACAACGCTTGAGCACACGAAGATCATTGGCATTACACAATCGCTTGGCATTCCAATATGATCCCACTGCGAACGACAGTGATGATGACAATTTAGATATTGGACCAATGACGACTGTATGCCGATATTGCAATGCGTTAAAGTTCCAAAGAGAAACGGCTGGATTGTGCTGCACAAGTAGACAAGTCAAACTGGATCCATTACTTACACCACCACAGCCACTGAAACCATTGTTCGATGGAACTGATCCCGATTTCAACCATTTTCTTTAACGCATCCTTGAATACAAGGCCAATCGCTCAGTGTTTGCGGGATAAAATCATTGTTTTCCACATGGGCAGCTATTGCGTGTTCACGAGTTGGGAAACCATCCGCTTTGTTTGTGTTATCGACAGATCAAAAAAACAAAAAATTTCGTATCGTCTATCACAAGGTGCTTCAGTGAAAATCCACCAAGAAGTAAATCTATATATATAAAATAGGATGTATGTATGTATGTATGTATGTATGTCCGGGGTAAACTCCTAAACCACCCAACGGATTTTTATGAAATTTTCAGGGTAGACACTGTTTAGTCCAGGGATGGTTCCTGTTCCGGTTTGATCCCCATATTCCCACAGGAACGGGGTTGGGAACGGAAAATTAGAAACTACTCCACAGATTTCAAAAATTCTTTCAACACAAGGGGTGCTACATTATCTCCCTTCATAAGTAACCTAGACTATATTTCATCCCTATAATCCCACGGGAACAGAAACGGGAACGAGAACGGCGACCATAAAGTTACTTGACCGATTTCAAAAATTCTTTCAACTCTAGGATGTTGCATTATCCTTCAATGAGATAGGCTTACATTTCATTCACATATTTCCAAGGGAACAGAAGATTTCCACAGGAACTGGGTTGGGAACGGAAACTTAGAAACTACTGCACTGATTTCAAAAATTCTTTCAACATTGGGGCTGCTACATTATCCCCCTTCACCCTTTATCAGTAACTTAGGCTATATTTTTCATCCCTATAATCCGACAGGATCAGAAACAGGAACGAGAACGGGAACATTAAAGTTACTTGACCGATCTCGAAAATTCTTTCAGCTTTTGGATGTAATATTATCCCTCAGTGAAATAGATTTATATTTCATTCACATATTTCCACTGGAACGGACGATTCCCACAGGAACGGAGTTGGGAACGGAAACTTAGGAACTACTGAACAGATCTCAAAAATTCTTTCAGCATTAGGATGCCACATAGTCCCACAGTAAGAATAAGATTATATCTCATCCCCAAATTCTCACGAAAAAGGTAAAACGACAATGGGAACCTTAAAACTACAGACCCGAGCAAAGCCGGGCGGCTCAGCTAGTAGCTAATAAAGAATCATAAAATTACTTGATTTTTTTGAATATATTTATTATCCAAAAAAAAAAATTTAATTAATAAAATCCAAACTCTGCTCATTTATTGCTTCTAAAGGCAGAACAAAGTTTGCCGTGTCAGCTAGTTATTTAATATTTGAAGAATATTTCCTGCACATGGTGGCAGCGGATGTGCATCATAATCCATTCACTTCGTGCATATTTGGATACTCCTTCTATTATTTCTGTCGGTATCTCGCGAACAAGGTCTTCAATGTCGACTCTGAGTGTGGTAATCGGAGCGTCATGTGGGCTGGTGTCTACAGACGCTTTAACATTGCCCCACTAAAAAGTATAGAAGCGTTAAATCACGCGATCTGGACGGCCAATTGACCGGCCCCAGACGATAAATAAACTGTCTACCGAATTCGCCTCTTAATTGGTCGATTGTTAAGCGTACTGCATGTCCAACAAAGTTGTTTGCTGCGAAATTTAATCACAATAGCCTAAATAGCCGACTCAGTAGATCGATTATACCTACTGACCATTAAATAGAAGTAAATGAAACCAAATATGTAATTTGAAAACGTTGGTTAAATTGTAGATCAAAGTAACGATTTTTGTCAGTGACACAAAACACGAAACGTACGTGAGTTTTCAAAGCCAGGAAAATAGCAAAACAAATTCACCCTGCAAAATCAATCTGAAGAAAAAGTCCGCTGTCAACTATATTTGGTGTTGCCAAGTCCAATCCTTCTTTCTTAAAAAAAAAACTTTTAAAACCTTTTAGTACGTTTACTTTTATTGAACCTCAAATCAGACTGATTTAGTTTAAGGAATAAGTCCTTTTAGTGTTTGAGGTCTCTCAGATTGAAAACATGTACAAAATGTAAACATCTTAAGATTTTTTAGACGTTTTGCGGCCATTAGTTTTGACTTTCTTGTGAATTACCCTGCCCAAGACTTCTATCTTCACCAGCTGTGTACGTCCATTTTTTAAACTGAAGCGATCTGTAAATTTACATTCCGGCAAATAAACAGGGAGGTATTCGGTATTAAAAGTGAAGTTTGACAGCTTAAAAACATAGGTCTGAAGAGACAAAAATAGACATTTAAATGATGTAGATGCTCGGTGAAGCTTGTCTATCAAAATACTCACCGGCGGAATTGGACACTTTTCTGGTAACTTACAAAATGTCTGAATCATATGCTTTGTAATTTTTAACATTGGATTTAAGACGGGCTCGTTAAACATTTCGCAATTATTTATGTTCTTGTAGTTGTACAGTGTCGTGGTCTCGTTATTCTTGTGTATCATACTACAATGGGCGTCCATCCTAAGATCGTCTACTTGTTTCTGCAATTCCACAACTGCATTTACAACACCCAATTTGTCAACGTTACATGACACTTTTTTTAAAAAGTTGCTTGTCGAAATGCACGTAAAGCTATCGATAATTGTCAAATAATTTCGCTACGGACATTTTTTTGACATTTAAGTTTTTCTGTGTTTAATTTTAGAGGAACTCACATATCCAAATGATGAATTTATCAACACGAATATAGGGACATACAAGTAACTGCAGCGAGTATATCGTCGGAAGTCCATAGCTGAAATTAGACTGTGCTTTGGTGTTCGTTGATCTGTTGATTGGTTAGCTTTGTTTTTTGGTTTCTGCTTTGAATATAAAATTGATGTTACGCATGTGTAGTTATTGATCAAGATTTATGATTATGATATTGTATAATAGACTTTTAAATAGAACCACGTTTTTATCCCGCCGCGTCGCTTTGGTACTGCAAATTTAACAATTTTGGGAGACACGTTTCGCTTAATTTGATTTCTTAATTGAAAATTCAATGAGTTAACTGTCCCATGAAAACAAGGAAAGTAAAAAAGTACACATACCAAATTCGATCTACCGCCTCTTAATGACCGGTTGTAAAAGGAAAGTGCAAACTTCGCTGCTCAAGTCATTTTTTTTTCAAAGCTAACGAATCATTTGGTGTATACTTTTTCTGACTTCTCTATTCTCTAGCTGTTGAGAGGCTTGTGCTTTTTTATTTTTGGGATTTAATTTCTTTGATGCTAGAAAAATTCTGACTGGGCTTGAGTACAGAGCCCCCGCAGATTGCAGACCTAAAGTTCTAGTAAGGCTAAAGTTTGATTCTGTTGAGTTGGTAGCGCACACACTGCACCAACAACAGAAGTGATGAAAACAGCTATTGTAGGTTTCTGATAATGGATGAAGCTGTTTCAAAACAAAACAAATTTGAAGCAGAGTACCCAAATAAGAGATCTTATTGATCTGCGATAGGGTTGAGCATATTTTGTCCGTTTTATTGCTAATGAGAAATCAAATAGGAGTTTGGACTATTAAATTCGACTGTGGGCTGTGCCATTCCCTTATTGGAAATTTTATTCCTTCTGTCATTTCTTCATCATTGAAAATATGATATTGTAATGTTCTGTAATGTTCACCCAACATTCCAGACCAATTTCCTTATCGAAACCCCAACGTTCAACAAAGTGGCATCACTATAATGTACACCTAATGGAAGGCGTTGCTTGCGAGTAAGTGTGTGTGCGCAGAAACATACCGGGAGGAGACAGTGTCCAGCCATATTATGGTTGGGGAATGGCTTATAGCAAGATGCTATAAAAGCTCTATGTATACTGTTAGAAACTACTGGAATGCTCTCGATGGTATGCTTTCCTATATACTGTTCGAAACTGCTAGCAGGCTTTCGATGTAAAATACTTTCTTATATAAAGAGGCTGCTGATTCAATCAGAGAGTTAGTTTTTATTGTAAAGGCTAACTTTGGTGTACTATGACCTATGTTAAATTCGATATCTCTGTCAATACTAATGGTAGAGACCTAATCATAGTCTTAACTTTTTGTAGAAATAACAACCTTTACAGGTTAAGGGTTGCCAGATTTTCAATTTTAAGTGCTGTTCAAATTTTCTTCCCGAAACAAAGTTTTGACTTTGAGGTAATTTTTTTGCAGAAAATGCCTGGTAAACATGGAGTTTCTTTATTTTTTACAGATGAACTGTTAGGAAACGAATAATTATAACCTCAATTTCACAATTTCACAGTCAACACAATACCGGTTTTAAGTTGGCGTTTGAATGAACGTGCGCATAGTAAATGTCACATGAAATTAACAAGGCAGAGTACAATGAGTAGATGTCAAACAATGTATCAAGCACCGCCGCCATCTACTTAAAATGAAACGTACTTATTTTCGTGGGGGATACTCACACACCACGTACTGGCGCCGGCCTTTGTAGTACATGTTATGGATCCGTGGAAATCGGTTCGTGCGATCAGGAGTTATAGCGTCAGGAAGATAAATATATGTATATAGATTTATTGTTGAATAGTCATAAATTGACAAATTGACATTGATTTTACAAATCGAAAGATTGGGTTGCAACAGTTCATCTTTTATTCTTAGACGGCACGCAGTGTCATGAGCAATTTGATTTTAACAGTAATGATGTATGTGTAGTGTTTTTTAATCATTTTAAGCATGGTTACATTCATATACATGACCTATGTACGTCATGACTCATGAAGCGATTTTATAAGAAATCTAGCGTTATCAAGCCAGTATCAGTTCAACCTAAAAAAAATCTATCCCTTTCCCTTACCTTTGTTCGCCAAGGCTTTCTTTTTTATAATTTTATTTTGGGTTTGAAGTCTTTGCAGATTATAAGCAACAACTCAAAAATATGCATTTTAAAACTTTTTAGAAGTCCTACGACCCTTTGCATTTCTTCTCTTATTTATAATCCTGCCTGAGATTTCTATGACTGAGAGCAGTGTATTTCCGGTCGTCAAGTTGACATGGGTCGTAAATTTGCACTCTGGAAAATAAGCGGGCATATAATCTGTATTCATAGTGTAGTTTGTTATTTTAAACACAAGGCTCTGTGAAGAAGAAAAATGTAGTTTTAAGTACATTCGTATGAAGGTATGTTTCACTTACCGATGAAATGGGACACTTTTCGGGCAAATTACAATACGGCTTCATCATTTGCCTTACGATCCTTAGCAAGGGATTCAAAACAGGCTCGTTGAACAATTCACAGGCTTTTAATCTCTTGTAGTTGAACAATACCCGGTTACCATTATTATTGAGCGCTATGTTCGAGTAAGTGTCCATTCGAAGATCCACTACTTCTTTCTGCATTTCAATGAGGGCGTTAGCACCACCTGAGTTGCCAACGTTGCATGACATTTTTTTAATAAAGTTGCTAGTTGAAATGCATTTGAAGTTTCCGAAAACTGCAATGTAATCTCGCTGAAATGATAAAGTTCAATTTTCTTGTACCTTTACTTCGAAAAAACTCACACTTCCAAAAGTTGTATTCAGCATTAACAACGAAATGATGAGAAACGAGTAACTGTAGCGAATTGATAGTTTGAAATCCATTGTTGAAGTGAGACTGTGTGGTTCGTTATTTTGCTAAACCTGATTTCTGGATTGAAAAACTAATGATTCAAAGTGAGGTGTTATCATAATTAGAATAGTAATTTGGTAGAGAACTATTTTTAAAACGAAATGACTTACTTACCTTCCGGCTTTCACTCGTTTTTTTAATAAAAACAAATTGAGGGGTCTCTATCTCAGTCAACATTGGAATGGGTCTAGAAATCACACCCACTGATGACGAACACAGACGAAATCACGGTTTTGATTTTAATCTACATGACATTATGTTTTACGAAAAATCTTATAATTCTGAACGCAAACTACATCCGACCATCCAACATCCATCAAATGAAGTCTTTCTAACTAACTGTACAATGTGAACTCCGCTATTACCATATCGACGGTCATTCAGCTTGTCGCAGTTAGTAGCTTAAGTAGTTAATTTGAACTGAATTCGATGTCGAATGGTTTTTGATGGGTGGGGAAAATGAACGTAACCAAGAAATTATCAATGGAAGATAATCGACAGAAAATTTATTTCCGAGGTGGTAATTGTCAGAGCGACAATCCACTTGTAGTTTTATCAAGGCCCCATCTTACATACCAACTCCCATCTTTCTAGATGTATAACTGTATATATAACGTTTCAGCTGTTGGCCAGAGTGGCACTACCATAGGATCAAAGTTGAAGAGGTTGACCTTGATCCAGCGGTAGTATCCTCTGGTGGACGGCTGTCCAAGTGCCAGCAAAAAAAGGAGAGAAGGCTAGCAAAGAACTCTCAGCGCACTATGGTGGCTAAAAGAACTACACTCAGAGATTTTGATTTTGAAATTCGGCTACGGTAATAAACAATTTAAAAACGACACCAAAATTCCAGCTATCCAAAGCAGAGTTATTGTACGCAAATTACGACCACCGCGACCCAACCAGAGCTGTCATCACTCTTTCCAAACTTGCAGCAACACATTCATTCAGCTGTTATTTTAAAGAAAAAAAATGAAGGTATATTACCAAATCGCAAGAGCTATCGTTTATCGTATCCGATTCATTTAGCAGTGGTAACGTCCACTTGAATACGATAACCAATGTGCGGATGTAGTAGTTTTATTTTGCTCACAGAACCTATGCAAGATGTATTGTACCTTACCAGAACTACGTGTGTGGTAGCTCTCTAAGCAAAGAGTCATCATAGCTCCGTCTATGTTTTGTACGATAGCCAATATGAGGATATAGTAGCTCTACAAGATGTATCGTAGCTTACAATAACTTTGTTAGTGATAGCTCCAACCAAAGAGACATGATAGCTCCGTCTGCGTTTTGACGATAGCAAATATGAGGATATGGTAGCTCTAGAATATGTATCATAGCTTATAATAACTTTGTTAGTGATAGCTGAGTGCCGAGCCGATGCCGACAGTTCACATCACACAACGCACAGTGAAACACGTATTCAATTTCATTTAGAGTTCAGAGCAGATGCAGAATTGCAGAAGGAAAGGAGAAAAAAAATTTAACTCTCAACTTGTGTAAAACATCATCAATATCACGTAATTTTTTTGAATTATTCTTCACAAAGTTATTTTTATAACCTGAAAATAAGTAAAAAATCACCCAAAAAGAAGTGCATTTACTTAAATCGAAAAATTGTGCGTGTTGGCTGTTGGGTGTTACAAACAAGAGAAGAAAAAGAAAACGACGAAACAAATTTTTTAGCTACTAGGTTCTTGCTACTTTTTGGTGAAATTTGATATATATTGTGAAATAATCTGAACTATTCAATAGAAAATAAAGAAATAATTGTCCATACTCACGAAATATTTCGTAATAACTTGTGGAAATTATATCTAAGTACACGTCTTTGATAATTATTTCCACTTTTATCTATTTTTCACTCTTTTTTGTAGAAACGTAAGTTTTTATTTTACTTGGTGCATCTTTGGGCTCGACAACTCCTACAACGAGATAAAAATTGTACAGTAACAGTACGTACATTAACAAAATAAGGAAAATGTTCCTTAATTGTTCCTTTGGCGGGAATGATGTTATTGTAAAAATTAAAAAAAAAAGGAAAAAGAATTTCAAGTCGAAGATTTTAAAGAAGCAGGTAAATATAAAATGTTTTCATCTTCTTTGATTAAATATTTTCTCCATTGCGGGAGATCTTATCTTGATATTTTATATCAAGTTCGTTTTTGCTAAAAAATAACAGGTTCTGTGCACGAAATTGTTACTTTCCTGAATGGGCATTTTTAATTCAGAATATATTAAATTATTACTATTATTACAGAATGTCTCACAGTTGGCTGGCTAAATTAAAAACCATGGGACCCTTTACTTTTAGGCATATTTACATTCATACTTTAAGTTATAATATCCCTGTGCTTACTTAAATTTCTTTTAGAGATACGATAATTTTAGGTTGAAAGCCTAACTTAAATAATTTTATTATTTATAATAAGAATTGTATTTATTTTTAATAAAAATTTTTTTCCTGATTTCAAACATTGAATTCAAAAATTCTGTAAACAAATATCCATATTTGACAAATTTCTTTTTACTATGAAAAAATAGTTTTCTCAACAAAAAAATTTGAAATGTATTTTTGTAGTTGATAGAATTGTTGTTCATAAAATAATATCAATAAAAAACTTTATGTCATGAAAAATGAAACATTCTATTGTTCGTATTTTAAATAGTCTTTAATGTAATATTTTTCTATGTCGAATTTATAGCTCTAGCAAAACCTTCATGTTGATATTAAAAGGATTCTAGGAGCTTGGTAAGTATTTATAACAGTTCTGTATCATCGATGGATACAATTCTTTTATAATATAAAATAGCTCTTTTTACAATCATAATAGCTGAAATTAGCACTTTTCACAACCCTTAAAAAGTTCTTACAGCTTTATCACTAAATGCGATGGCTCAGTTAATATATATCACATTTCTTTTAGTGATAACCATAGCTCTGTGAGCGTATTAAAAAACTTTATTACTTAGCTGATAACTTTATCAAGAGTTTAGATAACTCTTGACAAATTAAGCACAGCTAGATTTAAAATGAAGGGAACTCTCATTGTACTTATGATAACTGTGACAATATTTATGAAAACACCGCTGATACTGATGACTGCTCTGCTAGTACTTTTGAAAGTTCCAACATCATTTTTAAGGACTCTGCTAGTACAAATCAACAAATAAAAATATTTGTGGCAGTAAAATAAGTTCTATTGAGAACCCTTACAGTAAGTATGATAACTCTGAAAATACTTATGATGATGCCGCAGATACTGATGACAGCTCTGACAGTATACTTTTGGAAGTTCTAATAACATTTTTAAGAGCTATGTTAATATAAGTCATAGCTCTTTCAGGAAAAAGTAGAACTTTGTTATTACCTACCATAGCTCTCTACATGGCTATGGTAACTCTGTTAGACCCTCCTATGTATGAACATATAGTTTTCTAGACAGTTACAATAGCTCTTTGAAAATTTGTCATAGCTAAATCAACTAAAATGAGTACTCTTACTACTTTAAAGTAAACTCTGTTGATAACTGTCCACATTTACAGCAAGTCTGCAAATCTTAACAATAGCTCTGAAATTAATTTTAACAATCATATACCAGTATTTATAAAGACTCTATCACCATAAATGATAGCTTTATAAATATTTGCTATTAATCTTTATAAGTTCCAATAGCTCTGATGCTTAAAAATTTTACTTTTGACAATACATCCGATAGCTCTTTGCATATTTATTGCAGCCCAAACTTAAATAATAACAGCTCAAGCACCGCATTTGGTAACTCTTATTGCCAGAGCTCAGAGTCCCTAAAAAAAGAGCTGGCGTGTTTAAGAGGTTACGACAACTCTTAGGATTTCTGAGTGAAGCCTAGAATCCCGCTCTGGGCATCTACTTTTCTTTCAGCCTCCCAGTTTCTTATGGACGCCGCGCCGCCCTTGAGGTTATATGTGAAATAATTAACACCTTATTTCCACTACTGCAACACAGAAAAAAGGGAAGGCTGCTACCCTGGTAGTACAATGGACCGGTAATTAAGTCTGAGTTCTCCAGATTAGCATATAAGCCTCCTCTTTTTTAGAGAACAAAAAAAAAATCCTTTGGTAGCGGTGGCGATAACGAACAGTATGTTGTTTGTATAGTTTCGTGGTTCTCTCTCTCTCTTCTCAAAAAGTAGGGAAGAGTCTATGTGGCGATCGCTTTGACTAGGTGAACACCAATTCACACAACGTGCGAAAATGCATGGCTTGCATATTACAAGAAGTGAAATATGCAACCCTATCCCTAAGTGCATTATAATATGAGTTATGAGAATTGGCTCACCTGTGTCTGGAGTCATGAAACGTGTATGCAGCAACATAGAGCAAACACCGACTTCGTTTATGAAGAAATATGGTTGAATGATTCTCTATATGCCCAAAGAGCACAGTGACTTTGAGGACAATAACGGCGTCCGTAATATAACGGCGGCCCCTAATGCGACAATTTCGTTTATCAACGGACCCATTCAACCAAAAGTGATCATCATCCCTGAACAAAACTTTTGTGAAAATCGGGATCGCTGGCCATCTCGGTTTGGGTCCACACACCAAACTTGCGACACACTTGACGGTCGTTCGGCTTAGAATCCTGCTCAGTTAGCAATAAAAACACATACACACATACGTCAAAAAATGTTCAGTTACATTGTTGTCGGTTTTGAATTAGCGCTGAAGAAACACAGTTTTTTGCGGTGCTTATTATGTGTTCTCCCAATAACAGCATATTTCTACGGCACATTCCTTGAAACTTCTTAGATGGTTGTTATAAATTTGCTTAACATCATTCAAAGCGTTTCTCTTATCCTTTTTTTTGCATCTCAGAGACTGCGGCACTGAATTTAGAGCAAGCTCATTTGTACACACTTATCTACGCTCTTCATCATAAATGCAAGTGTTAGTGGTTAGTAAACAACGCCAACACAAGCACATAGAGAAGATATACGAGGAAAAATAAAAAACAATACAAAATATAACAAAGAAACAAATTAAACTAATTTAAAATTAACATTAATAGAACAAACTAAACTAGTGAAACATTACTAAACAAAATCTATAAATAAAAAAAGTAATTATTTTACAGTTTTAAAATATCTACTAAACATGAATCATGCTGATGGCATACTGGTTCTTAGTATTAATTTTAAACTATTTTTACTGATATTGAAATCGGCAATAAAAGGAAGGGTTAGAGTTGAATAACCTACTCATGCGCGCTAATGGCTTATGCATGCCATAATTAGTTCTGTGGTTGGAGCGATGTATAAACTCTAAATTACGTGTTGGTGAATTCCTCCGCGAAAGTTGAATCCTATGTGGGAGAGCAAGTCAGGAGCATCAATTATACCGGTTACCAATTGATGAAAAAATACTAAATCATTGTTGATTCTTCTCTGTGAGAGGGTTTGAAGTGAATACGATATTCATAGGGAGGGAGATTGAAAGGATCTTCCCAAGGATGACCTTGGAGAGCGAAACGTATGAATCTGTGCTGTATTGCTTCGATAAGAGATTTATAAATATCATAAAATGATGACCACACCTGAGAAGCATACTCTAGATGGGAACGAACATATAACAGTTGTATAAAGAGAGGGTAACATAAGGGTCATTAAATTCCTTTGCCCATCGCTAAATAAAGCCAAGCATTGAACTTGTTTTGTTAAAAATGAGATGTGTTCATTAAATTCGAGGTTGGTACCAAAAAGAACGCCGAGGTCACGGAATCTAGAAACTTAAGATGGAGATTGTTGCGATATTGAATATTCTCCAATACTAGGAGACCTTTTGCGGGAAAAGGTCATACTTTGGCACTAGGAAGTGCTTCAAATAAGCGGGTTTTTAGAACACCATATAACAAAATTATCGATATCTTTTTGTAAGAAGTCGCGATCTGAATCATTTTTGATGATTTTAAAAATCATCCTATCATCAGCAAAGATTAAAATGTCGCTATAGGAGATGCAAGACATTACATATATCATTTATTGCAACAATGAAAAGCAGGAACCAATATGATTCTGGTCCCTGATCGCGTATTTTGCATAGTGATTTATGATCAACCGTCGATATTATCTTCGAACGGTTGTTTCATATAACTCCGTTTTCATCGATCGATAGCTTAAAGCTAGTCCTAAACGACGAACATGCTCGCCGAGCATGCTCGTTTGCATTATCCCTTAGACGGCGAACACATTTGCAGAACATAACTAGGGTACAGTGTTGCCAATTTTATTCTTGCCAACCCACCAAATGCGGCAGAGTAAACCACCAGAAACCACTAAAACTTAAATGGCTCTCAAACCACCAGAATTCCACTAAATAACTTGAAGACTACAACTAACTATCTGGATATAATTTGAAAATAAAACAACAACAGCGTTATTATTTTTTATAAAATAATTATTTTTCTAACTAGAAAAAGGAACACATTACGTGAGTAGGTATAGGTACATAACATAGTTAAAGATGATCGTCTTCAGAGGAATCAGTGCCACCTGCTTGTTCAATTTGTGAAGAATAAATTTCTTTCGTTCCAATTCTTATTAATACGGCATTTGGTATTATGTTTATATAGTTATTGCAGCATTTGCCTTCGCGTGCTAACCCTGCACGAACTGTGAGAATTGCAGAAAGGAGATCAAACTTCATCCGGTTTCTCTGTTTAGTCTTGACAACATTCATCATGCTAAATAAACGCTCTACATCAGCGTTAGAATGCGGCAAAACTAATAAAGATATAGCAAATTTTGCTAATCTTGAAATCGGTTTTCTCCCGCTATATCGTCGAACTTCAAAACTTCGTACCAAAATTCCTTTGTATTTTTTGTGTTTTTTCAGCTTAATAGATGTAAATGACGCCACTGGCCATCAATTTTTGCAATTTCTTCAGGATTTTTGTTAAAATGTAACATCAAGTCCGTAATCGATTCCTTGTTATGAGATAGTGTGTGTTCTACGCTGATTCTTTGAATACTCTTCATCATTTTCAAGTTTTCAGGCAATCTGTTTTTCAATTCTTGAATTAAACATACAATGAACTGGATGTACCTATTGCGGATTACTTCTTCCTGATCAGGCGGTAATCCTTTATTTTTCATCGTTGTCAAGTGAGTTTCAAATCTATATCCCAAATAACATTTCATGTCTATGAAATCTTGAATATTTTGCCTAAAAATATCCACCTTCTGGGTAGCCAATGTTATCATGTCAACAAGGGTATCAAATAAATTTGTAAATTCGTTATACAGTTTTGAATGATCTGCGTCTTTAGATTCAAATAATTTACTAACCCTGTTAACATTTGTCAGAATTGGATACAAAAATGAAATGAATGAATAATTCACGTCATCAGAGTACATTGTATGCAGCATTTCTGCTGTGTAACATCTTTCATTTAACTTTGCCAAACTAAAATGTGTTTTTAGTTCCAACCACTGTGTGTGAATCCGAGCAACTGCGGACCCCACAGAAAGCCACCTAGTCTGCCAAGATTGTACAATTTTTAAAGGGTCGTGACTATCGTTTATTAATTTGTATAGTTCTTTGTAGGAAGCTTGCCTCAAAGCAGAACGACTGAACCAATCATATGTTTCTCTAATAATGAATTCGAGATTCCTGGGTAAAAAATGTTTTGTTGCCGGGGAAACAGCCAATTGCAAGGAATGGCAAATGCATCGCACCAAAACTAGACTCGGCAAATCTTTTTTAAATTTTGTATGCACGCCGTTATTAACTCCGGTCATGACTGCAGCATTATCAGTTCCGATGCCCTTTAAATTTTGTAGAGGTATACTGAACCGAGCGAGTGACATTTTTATGGCATTAACAATTCCGTCTGCATCAAACTGGTGGAGCATTGGAATATCTAAATACGTTGATATAATTTTTTTGTGAGTGCAGCTGTAGTAAATAATAACTATTCCCAAATATTTATGAACGGAAATATCGGTTGATTCGTCAATTAGAAAACTATAGGGTTGATCTTTCAAATCTTCTTTTAGATTTTGTGAAAAATGGGGTGCTAGAACATTTTTAATAATATGGGAACATTTTGTCCTGTGTAAGTGAATTTTATTATCATCCTTGTGCATGTGGTTAATAACGTTTCCGATATGGTCCACAACCACAACACGAATGCTGGTGTGTGCCGCTGTAAATAACACCAGCGCGACTTCTTTCCTTTTTCCCCATGCTTTCTACTTTAAACTGCAATTTTGGCTGCATAGCTACAATCTGTGAAAAAAAGAAAAGCTAAATTAATATAAATACACGGGAGTAAAATTTACGTATGTACCTTTGAATTTTGCAGGTGCTTTTTCGATAATCCATGGTTCTTCAAATCTCCGCACTGATTCCTTAACAATGTACCACATAACTTGCACTTAGCTATTGGACCACCAGTGCTCTCAACTACTTGCAACCAATTCTTTAATTCTGGGTCACGTAGCCAACAATCACGAAACTTTTGGGTGTACTGTGGCTTCTGGCTTGGACATTATTGTTATTTTTATTAAAGATAATATTTCACGTAAAAGCTACCAAACAATAGCAAACTACATATACTTTTTACTGAACTGATTCTTGATTGACTCAGTAAACAGTATGTAAGTGAATAATTAAAAGAAAAACTCTTCAAAGCAAATCAACTTTGAAACAGCAAACAGTGCTAATAAAGTTCATAATCATTTATTCTAAAAATTATTAAACAGTGTGCACACATGAGAAATTAATTATTTTACATGCCCAAAGTTACAAACAGATTGAAACCTGACTGCAAGCTGGCTTACGCATACATTTACAGAGTACAGCTTCCATCATTGACTTTACCCAAAGTCTCACTACCCTCACTATGAGTACAGCTTTCTCCACAGATTTATATGAAATTCCACCTTAAGGCCACGTCTGGCTGACTTTTTGGATTTTGAGTGGTTTTTTTTTGTTGTGAAAAATTCTGTTTCATTTTCGACATTCCACTTTTTCAATATTCTTTTCTTTAAAATATCAGATCAAAAGATTCAATAAGGGTATTTTAGTGGTTCAACCTGTAGCTGACCACTAACTTAAATAATCTAATCCGCTAAAAAATCCACCAGCCACTAAAACCAAATTTTTCACGCCGAAAGGCACGCCTAAGCCACCAGATCGAGTGGAAATTCCACTAAGTTGGCAACGCTGCTAGGGTAACTGGAGCAAATAGATTGTTGGAGATCCATTACTCAAATTAGACTGTGATTCGTTATACGATCGTTTGAGTATGGTGAATCCAGTTTCATTTTTGGTCTTCAAATTTTATAAATGATTTGATTGCTTTCGCGATTTTATCTCAATAATTGTGTAATTATTTTCAAACCATAACGACGCACGCGACTTCAATGATTTGAAATAGAAGTTAGGTGATATAGAATTTCGGTGTAGTTTAAGAAGCTCTGCTAACAAATTTTTGGGCACCAATTTAGGGTACTTAAGAAGGAGCAGGCCTACTTCGAACCATCATTATAAATGGTAAACATTCAATTTATCCGGTAGTATCCGGGAAGGCTTTGATTGGTGTCAACTTGGCGGCGCACAGAGTTCCCAATTGACTTTTCTCGTGGCAAAAATCCGATCTTTTGAACGGATGAACATATTGACACAGTTTGTTTATCTAGTTAAAAGAAATTTCCAAGCCAAAGTCCGTGTTCACTTTGAAAAGTAATTTTTTTAATTTGTCATTTCAAAAGTACTTGACCGATTCATTTCAAACTTTATACACATTTATGACTTATAAAATACTGTCCCCCAACGTTTAGTAAAAATTTTTTTTACGTTAAGGGTGTTCTCTGCCTCCAAAATGGCAGAATTTTTAGTGGAAAATAACAGTTTACAACATAAATTGCCGCCAAAAATGTTTTAATGAATAATAAAATATCAGAGAACGTTGGGGGAAGATCTGATCATAATTGGACAAATTTTTCTTGGTTTTTTATTTTCAAATAATTTCCAGCCGAGTTATGGTGAACACCGCAAATTGTTTTTTTCTCAAGACGTTTTGGAGAAGCTCTGTTGTTTTGAACTTGAACTTGAAACCCATACGATACCCCCCCCCCTTAAGAAAAATTGGTTCGCCGGTTGTTTCCCAATCTTTGGCTGAAATAAGATTTTCGTGGAAAAAAATTTACGATATGTGGTATAAAAATGAACTTTTAAAATTATTCCTAAATTTTAAGAGAAAAAAGTCTGTGACTATTTAAGTTGTCACAAGATGTTCTAAAGTATAGTTAATAATAACAGTGGATGTTAAAAGTCAATTAACAAATTTCTCAAGTAGGTTTTATGGGTAGTAAAAAACATAATTCTTTCATTTTCTGACTCATCAGTATATCCTTTAAAGCTTATAAACTGTTTGAATAATATGTTATGTATGAAACACTGAAGACTAAAAGTAAACAGACGAAAAAAGTCAAATCAAATAAAAATTCAAAACGATTATTTTTAAAACAAAACAGAATAGCATATTAAACTTTTTTTTAACTTTAGTACAAAATTTTTTGGTATCACCGTCATTTTAAACATTTGATGGAATTACTAGTTTCAGGCAATAACTTTTTTTTAGTTTTTTTTTTTTTGAATCGAACATGCCTTAAAGATAAATAAAACAAATGGATCCGATGATATAGCTGGCATATTAAATAAATCATCATTTTTTCGTTTTCCTGAAAATTTACATGTATTTGAGTATCGATATCGCTTGTAGTCTTTGTTCCTGGATTCATCTTTCGAAAGCTCTCCTAATGGCAAAATTTGATGTCTTATAAGGTAGTCACCATTATCGAGAAGTATGTGAAATGTTGGAATCAGGAGTATGTAGCTGATGTATTTGGCATCAAGAAGATCCGAAATAGTTTTGGTATATTCGTTGAATTTATCTTCACTACTGGGTTCCTTCGATGATAGTGCATTTAAAATAACTTGCAGTTTTTTTAAGTTCCTTGTCTACTCGGATTATAGATAGCGCAGTGGGACCATCGTATTAAATTGGATTCGTTTGAGATGTAGGAATACTCTCCTCTATCCGTTGCACTCTTCGTGGACTTGCTTTGAAAATAGGTTTTGTGATATCCGCTTTTGCCTTTTCATGATCCTGTTTATAGTTTATTGTTAGAGCAGTGAACACATTTTCAGTCAAAGTATTGCCTGTAGTTTCCAACAGTTTCCTACTTTTGGTGCATTCTAAAGAATGAGCGACTTTGAAGTGCTACCTTTCGATTTACTCGGCACGTCACTGTCTTCAATTTGACAATTTGACCACATTGCATAAATGTTCCGTGTAAGAAGTTTCCGTCTTTTAATAGAAAATGGTTTCTTACTCTAAGGCCCGTTTGCTGATACTCTTCTTAAAATTTGTCATAGCTAAGCGCAATAATAATTCTAAGTAAAACTTAACATATTTTTTGTTGTTAGAAACTATTTATGAACTAGTAACTAGTTTACCTAAGTTGCACTTTAATTGAAGTGCAACCAACTTCGTTTTATTACGAAATGTCATCCAGACTTCGAAAAAATAGATCTGTTCACGAAATATCGAAAAAGAATGAAAATGCAAGAATTTTTACAGGGATCTGTCAAATTTTGCTTTGATTTTCATCGTTTTCGATATAAAGTGAACAGATCTATTTTTTCGAAGTCTGGATGACATTTCGTAATAAAACGAATGAGCGTCATTGCTTGATTTTAAAATGGTAGATCTAGAAGGTAGAAGTAGAAAGAATTGTAGTGAAAAAGTGTTAAAAATTAATTGTATTTATTTGATATGGCGGAAAGAAAAAGGATACGGAATCCAAATTTTTCTTCAAAAGAAAAGCGCATTCTACTAGAATGCGCTTTCGAAGAGAAAAACGTCATAGAAAATAAGAAAACTGACGGAGTCACCTGGAAAGAGAAGGAAGCAGCCTGGGATAGGATCGGGGTGAGCTTTAACTCTCATTCCGATTGTGTTTACAGATCCACAGAAGCGCTTAAAAAGTTTTACCAGGGCTACAAAAATGAAATAAAAAAAGTGGCTGCCGACGAAAAACTTTCGATGGCTAAAACTGGAGGTGGTAAGCCATCACACACAATGACCGATGAAAATTTCGACCTCGCCATATCGGTAATGAATCCAAAAACAATAGTTGGAATGGAAAATGTTTTTGATGGGGATGCGGAGATTATTTTCGAGGATGAACTTAGCAGTACGAATAAGGTATGACAAATTTCTTTTGTATAGACTATGCATTCTATCAGCTGTGAACTCTATAATTTCAGATTGAAGAAAAACAGCAGTGTGAAACAGATTGGAGTACATACAAACCCAGCCAATTGAAAAATCCTGTTCACCCAAAATTAAAGAACCTTGACAAGGATAAACCAGAGAGCATCTCGGAAGACATCGAAAAGAAAAGCCACATTCCCATGTCCAAAGGATTTAAGAAGCAGTATACGGTTTCGGCAGATGAACAAGAAGTCGGAAACTAATGGTGTGGAAGGCGCAGACCAGTTGCTGCAACGTTGCCAAGCGGCAAAATTACGGAGCAGTATTCTCAATTGTCTGCAATCAAAATCGAGTTGGCGAAGCTTCAATTTGAGGAAGCTACGCAAACAAAATATTCTAATTCCATAGAACAAGAATTAAGAAAACGAAATTTAGAACTTGACATAGAAATTAAAACCGAGGTTCTTAAAAGAATAAAAACTGATTCCTGTAAATGTGTTCTCAAAGACTTCAATTTTTAAAAACTTTTGATAAAATGTTTTGTTTATTGATCTCAGTTGTGATTTTTTGCTAATATTTTCTTTTGCTTGAATGCGTTTTTTGTTATGTTTTTGTTATGTTTAGATTGCTTTATAAAATAAGTTATATTTTTTTCTTTTCGAAACATTTTTTTTTTTTATTATTTTAAAGTCTAGCAAAATAGTAAGATCTCTGCGTTTCTGTATACCTGCATTTGTAGACCTTTGGTTAACATTGACATTTTGAGAGTGGTTTGTACATGGGATTTCACCTGAGTTTATTGCATTCTGAAGTTCTTCCGAATCGAAATCCTCGCTCTCAGGAGGCTCTAATGAGACGCCATGATTTCTTAATATGTTGTGCAAAACACATGTCGCCACAATAATTGTTAACGTCGTTGTTAGTTGTAAACGACAACCGTATGCTAGTATAGGAAATCGTCTTTTCAATATTCCGAAAGCCTTTTCGATGGCACCTCTTGTTCGTATCTAAGATTCGTTATAAAGTTGTTCTGCCGCACCGTGGGGTCTGAGCAATGGTGTCATCAAATATTTTTTTTGGGGATATGCGGAATCACCTGATGTTTTAGTTTATTTGAGTATATTGCATGGTTAATATGTACACAAAAAGAATCGTTACCCAGAATAACACAATCTGCACAGTTTTCCATCCTAGCTCTTATTCTACTGCCATTCAAAATCGTTGCATCGTGAGCGGAACCAGGCCACCTCTCAACTACATCAGTGAAGACCATTTTAGCAGTGCATATTGCTTGCACATATATGGAAAAATAGCCTATTCTATTCCTAAATATTTCTGCGTCTGGTCCTCCTGATAAAAACTTGGAAATTATATTGAACATAACCATATTATTTTAACTAACCGGGAGATTGAATTTTAACATGGGTTCCATCAATAGCACCAATAACAGAAGGAAAAGATGCTATACCAAAAAAATCACGTCTAGCCTGCGAAACTTCTGATGGTGTAGATGGGAATTTGATATGCTTTTTATATAGCTTTGCAATTTCTGTGGTAACTCTCAAAACGATTCTTGAAACAGTAGAGACATGCATTCCTCCAAAGTCTGCAATACTTAAAAGATGATTGCCTGTAGCAAAAAATCGTAGAGTCACCAGTAGCTGGTTTATGGGTGCTTCTTCTTCTTCTTCTTCTTCATTTTCGGCGTTACGAGTAGTGATCTTGAAGCGATCACAACTCTCCCACTTTGCTGCTTCACACTAGTGATCCGCCTGTGGGGTACGCCGCGTTGACCTCAGAAATCGTCGGCAAGCCTCCCGGTTTTGGATTGTTCCATGTCTGAGGCCAACCAAATGCTGCTGTTTTTGCATTTGCTTGTACCAGGAGTGTTTTGGCCTGCCTTTTCTTTTTCGTCGCGAATTTGTTGAAACGTTGTACAATATTGCCTTTTTGACGGGGTTCTGCGGATCTCTCCTTTGAACATGACAATACCAACTGAGCCGGTCGTGCTGAATTTTGTCCAAGATGGTACTTTTGACATGAAGGCTTCCACGGATCTTAGTACTTCTAATTCGATCAAGCTTTGTTACTCCTGCTGTCATCCGAAGCATCTTCATTTCGGCTGCCGTCAATTTGCTCTCATACTTTTTGTACATTGTCCAACATTGTGAACCGTATGTCAGAGCTGGACGGACAACTGCTGTGTAGAGTCTTCCCTTCAGCTTAGGGGGCATTTTTCGATCACAGAAGATAGCGGAGTTTTCTCGCCACTTCATCCACCCTACGCTTACTCGATGATTGATGTCGTCATCACAAGATGCTTCACTATTGATCATAGATCCCAGATATTTAAACTTTTCACACTTGGAAAGTACATTTCCATTCAAATAAATGTCTGGAATAGGCTTGTCTGGATCAGAAAAAGGGCAGCACAGGTATTCAGTCTTTTTAGCGCTAATACGGTACCCATTTCCTTCCAGAACATCAATCCAAACGTCAAGTGCTCGTTGCAGGGATGTAGGATCCTCGCTTATGATGGCTCCATCGTCAGCAAAGAATAATTGTTGTACTTTATTGTCCGTTACTTTTCCTTCGAGCAAATAATCCAGAACAGCAATAAAGAGCAGTGGACTCAAGACACTTCCCTGATGTACACCTACTGTTATTTGGAATTCTTCGGTGACTCCAGCTGGGCATCTCACTTTTGTAACTGCTCCCTCGTACATGTCCATAATTATTCGCACATAGGCTTCAGGAACTCCTCGGTGTCTGAGGGCCACCCATATCAGATCTCGTGGTTGTCGATCGAATGCCTTTTCGAAGTCAACCAACACAATATGCAAATCCTCTAAGGCATCTCGGTGTTTTTCCATAATGATCCTTATGCTTTGGATTGCGTCTGTAGTTGACTTACCCGCGACAAACCCGCATTGGTCATCAGACAGCCTTATTATTTTCCGCAGTCGGCTATCCAAAACCCGCTCAACGATCTTCATAGTGTGGGACATCAACTTGATCGAACGATAGTTGTCACAGCTTCTGGTATCTCCCTTTCCCTTGTACATTGGAAGAAGAAAACTTTCCCTCCATTGATTAGGCAAACTGTCACCTCTTACAAGTTTGGAGATGAGAATCGTGAGCCATCTTAACCCGATGTCTCCCATATTTTTCCAAAACTCATATGGTACCTCGTCTGGCCCAATCGCTTTGCCTTTTTTGGAGTTCTTAACTGCCTCCCTAACTTCTTCGACTGTGACGTCGGATACTTCCGTAAAGTTAGGTGCAGCTGTTGGAAAGTGGCGCCGAGGAAACTGTTCATTCAAAAGATCATCACAATACTGTCGCCACCTGTGAAGAATTTTGTCGTCATCCACAAGTAGCACTCCTTGAGCATCATTGATGAACTTCGGCGAACGAATCTCCTGCGCATTTCTCCTTCTCTGAGCGGCTATTTTGAAAATGGTTGCTCCCTTATTCAAGTTGCTTTGTCTTAGCTCTTGGATTGCCTGATTTGCTTCAGCAGCTGGGGCAGAAATCTCTTCCAGCTCTCGATACAGGCCCTCCGTGCTTTTTGCTTGAAGTTGGGCGCACTTTTTCTTCGCTTCTTTTTTGCAGCTCTTGTATTCCATTTTGAAACGCGCTTTTTCATTTGTATTTCTTGAGGGGCACTTCGACCAAGCTTGGAAAGCTGCTTTCTTCTTTCTAATCACTGCTTTAGCTTCATCATCCCACCACCAGGTTTCTTTAGCTTGTTGGTGGTGTCCTTTTGAGACTCCTAACAGTGATTTGGCTCTCTCTAAGCAGGTTCGTTGTAGGCGATCCCACATATTTTGTGCCGTGATTGCATTTGAAACTGCGTCGATGGTATTACACAGCTGACTTTGCATATACGAAATGAATTGCTGTCCTTTGGTTTTCTCCAGATTGTACCACTTGATTCTCCCAGGAGCCTTTGTTTGTTTGACTTCCTTTACCGCATCCGTAAAAAATTCTGTTAAAAGAAGACGGTGTTGTTGAGCGGCGGCTTCTCCTAGTATCACTTTGCAGTCTTTCACCCGAGATTTCATGTAATTGGTTACCAAATGGTAATCAATCTGGGTTTCATTTCCTCCACTGCTGTAAGTGATAAGGTGTCGGTCTTGTTTGATGAACATGGTATTTAGTACGATTAGACCGTATGACTTGCACATACTTAGAATATCTTCACCAGGAGTGTTCCTGGTGCCGAATCCCAAACCTCCATGGCAGTCTTCATAATCCTCGTTTGTCTTCCCGACATGTCCATTCAAATCTCCTCCAACAAACAAATACTCTTCTTTTGGGATGTTCTTAAGTAGGTTATGAAAATCAAGCCAGAATGCATCTTTTTCCTCCTGCTCACACCCTATTTGGGGAGCATATGCACTGATTATATTCCAGACCTTTCCTTCCATCACCAATTTAAGAGACATCAAACGGTCACTGGACTTCAAAATGGTCAACACGCTATTACATAAACTTTGGTCAAGGATGATACCGACTCCGTTCCTACCTTGTTCCGTTCCATAGTAGAACATCTTGTAAGCCTTGGTCTTTGCATCTAAGAAACGGGCTTTGTTTGCTGTGTTTCGCCATTTCGTTTCCTGAACACACAAGATGTCCACTCGCCTCCTTCTCATCATCTCTTCGAGTTCGAAACTTCTACCAGTCATACTTCCAACGTTCCAACTCGCGACTCTAAATTTTCGTCCAACTCGTCGCATTACTTTGCTAGCCCCCGGGTGCAATTGAATTATTTCTAAAAAAACAATTTTTGTCATTTAACATTTTGTAAAATAGAAATATAATTTACCTGTTGTAGGGTCGCTCTAGCTTCTTATCAATTTCTTCTAAAACATGAACAGTCATATTTTTACTCAAGCGAAATCTTTTGTAAAACGCCAACTCATCAAAGCTAAAAAAGTACTCATTTCTGTCATAAATTCGGCGGGGAACACCAACTTCAATCAACTCAAGAACTTCAACATCATCTTCCAATAAATCGACCAACTCAAAATTCATTTTTATCAATTTTATTTTTCTGGAAAAAAATTAGTACGTTTGGACAGCAATTTATTATATTGTCACTGAAACCTAACCCCAAAAAACTCTCAAAGTGGAACTTAAATACTTTATTACCTACTATTTCCTCCCCATAAAATAAGTCATACTTTGTCTCATTTATGGCAAACTTTGAGTTTGGTGCAAACCAATAAGTAAGATTTAGCTATTTATGTGAAACTTAAATCGTTATGAGTAGTATCAGCAAACGGGCCTAAGACAATTAATCCATTTGGTTTTTAATGAAGAGTACAACTTTTTAACTTTCTATCTGGTTTCATCGTTGTAACTTATATTTGCGGATTTGATTAGAATCGAGGTCATTTTGGTATTTAATTTGCACATTCCGCTTATTAGTACAGTAATTTAAAAACTCAATAATTTTCACTTTTTGTGATGACCACTCAAAAAATAATTAATGCTTTTTTTGGCAAGTGGTTGTGTACAAGAACAATTAGTATTAACAACAATTTAAGTAAATCGAAGGTACTTTGTTACATCAATTTTTAGATGCCTTTTTGAGATCTGGCAATTACATAAGAAGGGGCGTGGCAGTAGGTGGATTTTTGAATGATCAAAATATTAACAAAACTATTTTGAATAGATATAGAAGCAAATTTTACGGTCTTAGCTCTTTTACCTTACGAACACTTGAAATATTCACTGAAGAAAATTATACCAAAGCGAGAGCACCGGAAACACTAAATATTGAAATTGAAATATTTCCGAAGATTGCAAGTTGTAGCAGCTACAATTTTGCATATAGTTTGACAAACAGTAGGGGTCAACTACCATGGTCGGCCTTAAGCAGGACTCATCCAGACTTTTATTGTAGTTGAAATCAAACCCAAAAAACTACTAAAAAAAGGTTTTTTCGTTTTACTTATTAAAATTATTAAACTTTTTTTTTGTAATAAAATTTGAATTTTCTTATTACATTTAATTTCAAGAGTCTTGCATCAAAGCTACCCAATTTGAATTTGAATGATGAAATAGGAAGACTCTGTAGTATGTAGTTGATTGACAAGCAGCCTGGAATGTTCCGCATAAAAAATTCTGATTCAGATATTATCTAGAAGCGCCATAATTTGAGACTGCTTTCCCCATACCAATGGTAGTGTCTAGTGTGGTATCAATGTTGTACAAATCGAAAGAGTGAGAGTTGTAGCAGATAATCATTTACTCATTATAGACAGCCGGCGCGCAGAGTCATTTTTTTAAACCTCTTTACAATCATTGCAGTTAAAATCACTATACGTGGCCACTGTACGTCATGAAGCGATTTTTATAAGAAATCAATTCAGTATCAGTTAAACTTATCAAAAAAATCTATGCCTTAACCCTTAACTTTCTTAGGAAAGGATTTTTTTTTATTATTTTGTTTTTGGATTTTAAGTGCTTGGAGATCAAAAGCAACAACTCAAAATTATGCATTAAGACTTTTTATAAGTCTTACGACCTTTTGCATTTCCTCTCTTATGCATAATCCTGCCTGAGATTTCTAAGATTGAGAGCAGTGTATTTCCGGTTGTCAAGTTGACATGGGTCTTAAATTTGCACTCTGGAAAATATGCCGGTAGATACTCTGTATTCATACTGTAGTTTGTCATTTTAAACACAAAGCTCTGTGAAGAAAAAAATGAAGTTTAAAGTACATTCGCATGCAGATATGTTTTCACTTACCGATGAAATGGGACACTTTTCGGGCAAATTACAATACGGCTTCATCATTTGCTTTACTATCTTTAACATGGGATTCAAAACAGGCTCGTTGAAAATTTCACAGGTTTTTAATTTCTTGTAGTTGAACAATACCCGATTACCATTATTATTAAGCGCTAGGTTCGAGTAAGTGTCCATCCGAAGATCGTCAACTTCTCTCTGCAATGCCATTAGGGCGCTAGCACCACCTGACTTGTCAACGTTGCATGACATGTTTTTAATGAAGTAGTTGCTGGTTGAAATGCATTTAAAGTTTTCGAAAACTGCAATGTAATCTCGCTGAAATGATAAAGTTCAGTTTTCTTGTACCTTTACTTCGAAAAAACTCACACTTCCAAAAGTTGTATTCAGCATCAAAAACGAAATGATGAGAAACGAGTAACTATAGCGAATTGATCGTCGTTTGAAATCCATTATTAAAGTGAAGCTGTGTGTTTCGTTATTTTGCTAAGCTTGATTTGTCGATTGAAAAATTAATGATGCAAAGTGAGGTGTTATCATTATTAGAATTGTAATTAGATAGCGAACTATTTTTAAAACCAAATGACTTACTTAGCTTCCGCATTTCACTTGTTTTCTAATAAAAACAAATTGAGAAGTGTATATTGCAGTCAACATTGGATTAGGAATGGAAATCCCACCTGCGGTATTCACACCGGGACGAAACCATGATTTTATTTTCAGTCTCGGTTCTACAAAATCCAAACGATAGAATTCAATGCTTCGAAAACTCAATGCTGTCTCTTGTTGTTGAAGCTTAACATTCCCCCATTGCCATTATCCATGAATGGTACCTGCATCCAAAAAACCGAAAAGCTGTCAGTACTTGGTATGTGTGTAAACGATGATCTTCGTTGGAACGACCACATATTTGAAGTCGCCAAAAACGCTGCTAAATGCTTAGGTTTCTTAAGACGATGCAGGAAGTTCTTCACCCCTTCTGATCTGGCTACAATTTATAAGGCCTTCATGTGGGCGTTAATTATTAAAAAAAAAAATCTCAAGGTAGATTTTGTTTGACTGTTGTCCCTTGCAGGCTCTTGAGTTTGCTTCTCGAATATCAGTCACTTTGTTGTGGTGGTGAGGTAAGTAGCTTATTTAGTGCGAGCAGAGAAAGAAAAGAGGACTGGCATCTGGCAGTGAACCCTCAGCGCACTAGCCGAAAGCCGGAACCGCAAGTCAAAAGACCTGCACCATGTGCTGCGATGCTTATGCTTTGGGGAAGCACCAAACGCAACGTTAGAGGCAACCATCTTCTTAGCTTCATTCTGTTCTCTGGTTAAGACATCAACAACAACAATATTGATTGACAATAGGTCATCCTTTGCTATAAGGCAGGAGGTAATTAACTCATTACTGTGTTTCATTTTGACAGCAATCAAATAGCAAGGGCTAGATTTTCTTATACTAACGGTCGATAATTGATTGGTACTTTTCCATTCCAACCCGGGCCGACTTCTGCTCGTATTTTTCAGGTTGCCTTATAAAGTTATGTACACCTAGTGTGTGTGAGTTCTATGGCGTGAGTGAAAAATATCATGTGACAATAATGATATGTGTATTGGCTGGTGATATGGTGTGTATTTATAACTTCGTTACAACCAGTTCAACCGATCATCCTCAGATTTTTCACACTCATTGTTGATACAAAAACGAAGTTCTTTGTTTATTTTTTCTCAATAGAATCGATTTCATAGCCGGCTAAAAGTCCGATTTTTTGGTGAAAATCGAACCTGTTTTTTCAAATACAGTCACTGAAAACTCCAAAATCGAAATTTTTTAAGTTCCAACGATAAAGTCTCAGAAAAAGATGTTATATAACGATATGTTTTTTGGTGTCAGAGAATTTTTGAAGGCCGAATTGATGATATTATTTTTTTTAATGCTCTTACTTATGTATTTACAAATGTTAGTTCATGAATTAATATTTTCGTGCGAAAAAATTACAGAATATTGTTCAAACATGTATTAATATGTGTACTAAATTTCATTTTAATCCATTTGATATATTTCCTGCAAAATATTCATAAGAAACCGATTAGTTTCGACCCTCCAGGTGCAACAGTGCCCTTTAGTGATACCACACTCTGTGAATCTTGTAGAGAAGATGATGACACCGCGAAGCATTTCCTCTGTGAATGCCCTGCATTTTCTCGATTGCTCTGCGCTTACATGGTGGAAGCTGGAGCTGGCTCCTTATCATTGCAGGGTGTTTTGGCTTTTCTCCAAACATCTGGAAAGCTATTTACCAAATATAAGGTTTCTATCTGGTTGTGCGATGGACCGGTAATTGGGTCTGAGAGCACCAACTAGTATTTTGAAAACCTCCAATAGAAAAAAAAATCCTTTTCATTGTTAAAGATCAGTTTTTTATATTCCTAAACGAATAAAACCAGTAAAAGTTTTTCTGCAACGCTTGTCGTTTTTTAAATCCGCGCTTGTTTCTTTTTTTTAAATGAATATCTCATAACAGTGGTGTTAGGTTGATTAAATCTTAATTTAATCTAAAAATTGAAAGTGTTCCTCTAAAAAGCTATTTAAAGATTTCTCTTTAAGGGATGACCCGAATAGTTTTTGGCGATTTGTCAATTCAAAGAAAAAATCTGATGGGTACCCAGTGAAATTTATTTCTGGTGATACTCCTTTAGAGAATACTAACGATATTTGTAATGCCTTCGCTAATCATTTTCGAATCTCTCTCTGTAATATCCCCGTAGTAATAGATGAAAACTACTTTACGTATTTACGTAACTGCTCTAAAGTCAATTTTAATAATATTGCTGTTCATAGTGACAACATTTTAAAATATTTATCACTTCTGCAAGATGACTTTTCGTCCGGTGCGGATGGAATCCCGCCAATTCTGTTAAAGAAATGCCGTTCCGTAATAATATTTCCACTTCCATATCTCTTTCAGCTTTCAATCAAAACAGGTGTTTTCCTAAGCCTTTGCAAAAAGTCTTTTATAACTCCGGTTTTTAAAAAGGGTGATAAGATAGAAATCAAAAACTATAGGCCTCCTATAACCAAGCTATCTTGCATCCCCAAACTCTTTGAACAAGTTGTTTGTGACAGACCCTAATTTTTTACAAAAAATATTATTTGTAGACAGCAGCATGGCTTTATGGAAAAAAGATCAACTGTAACAAACCTTCTTTCTTTTCTTCATACACTGCCAACCACTTGGATGAGGCCACAAATTTTGCGATCGATTTTCGCTTTTTATACCTCGCGGAAGTTTTGTACCCGGAAAAGTTTATTACCAGTTAATAGGAACGTATTTTCCCTTTACAAATTCATAAAGTTAAAGGGTTTATTCGAAACGACCGTTGGAATTTCCCAAGATCAATTAATGAACTACTGAAAATAGGTATAAAAAGGTGCTCCACTATAGGATGAGGCCACTACGAATATTTCCGTGCAGAAGTGCGCAAGTGCGATTTTTTGTATAAAATATCTAAAAGAGTGTTAAAAATAACCGTTTTTATTAGTTTGAAGCACACATGGGTTCCGGAATGACTTTGACAGCGAGAGACAGAGCAAAAATAGACGCTTTCAAGGAAACAGGACTCTCAGGCCGTGAAATAGCAAGGAGACTTAACAGGAGCAAGACAGTTGTAAACAATTATCTTGCTGATCCCCTAAACTATGAGGAAAATCAAAAAGGACCCACGGGAAAAGCCACAACACCAAGAGAAAATCGGTCGATTCTACGACTTGCCTCAAATTCTACTCTACCAGCAACTATGATAAGGGCCAAAAACGGAGTTTCAGCCAGTATAACAACGGTTCGAAGAATATTACAGAAAAGTAATATTTTTCAAAGGAGGAAACTAAAAAAGAAACCAGTATTAAAGCCAGTACACAAGGAGCATCGCATGAACTTTGCAAGACAACATGTTGCTTGGAGCAGTCAATGGAAACGCGTTGTCTTTTCGGATGAAAAAAAGTTTAACCTTGACGGTCCTGATGGTTACAACTTCTATTTCCATGACATTAGAAAGGATGAGCTTATTTTGGCAAGACATCATAGTCGTACATCAGGTGTAATGGTGTGGGGAGCTATTACCTACTATGGCACGATCGAATTGGAGATTTTGTCTACAACAATGAAGCTAAAAATGTTTGCTGGAACGGGCATTTCCAAAAATGAAAAACATTTTTGGACCTCTGACTTGGATTTTTCAACAAGACAATGCCCCCAATCCACACTAGCAGGGTTGTCAAAAGCTGGATCCAATCAGAAGGCGTGGAACTTTTGTCATGGCCGCCATATTCACCGGACTTAAATTTTATTGAAAACGTTTGGTCATACCTATCTCGTAAGGTTTATGAAGGCAGTAGACAATTTTAAGACAAGGACACCTTAATTGATGATTTGTGCCTGGGCACAAATTTCATAAGATTATTTAAAAAAAACTGTGTGATTCTACTCCAAACCGTCTAATAGAGGTTATATCCAAAAATGGCGGACATACTCATTATTAATTTAATAATACGTTATTAGTAAATATTATAAAAACATAAAATGTAAACATTTCATCCTTTTTTTTTTTGTTTTTCTAAAAATTTTGCATGTGGCCTCATCCTAGTGGAGCACCTTTTTATGCCTATTTTCAGTACCTCATTAATTGATCTTGGGAAATTCCAACAGTCGTTTCGAATAAACCCTTTAAATATATGAATTTGTAATTGGAAAATACGTACCTATTAACTGGTAATTAACTTTTCCGGGTACAAAACTTCCACCAGGTATAAAAATCTAAAATCGATCGCAAAATTTGTGGCCTCATCCTAGTGGTTGGCAGTGTATATGTTCCAATGGCCTTGAAAATTTGGGATGAGCTTTTACACTATTTACACTGATTTTTCCAAAGCATTCGATCAACTCTCTCATGATGTTATAATACATATATAAGCTCAAGACTTTTGGATTTCCTATAATATTTATTGCATGGATTTGCACTTATCTCGAAAATAGAACGTACCAAGTAAAATTTCGTAACAGCTTTTCAAGTCCCTTCAACGCTCTGTCGGGTGTACCCCAAGGCAGTCACCTTGGGCCTTTGCTTTTCATTGTCGCAATCAATGACGTTGTTTCATGCATTTCCTATAGCGAAATTCTGATTTTCGCAGATGATATGAAAATTTTTAAATCCATTCAATATACTACCGATCGCGTACTTCTTTAAAAAGATATCGATAGCTTTGGAACATGGTGTGAAAAGAATGGTCTAAGTCTTAACCACTCGAAATGCCAAACTATGACTTTCTCGAAAAAAGTGAACCTAGTAGAGCTATGTATTTTATGTCTGGTCATTCATTATGTAGTGTCTCAAGTTTTCGTGACCTAGGTGTTTACTTCAGTATTGACCTTGAATTTAATGAGCATATAAGCTCAATAGTAAGGAAAGCAAATTCTATGCTGGGTTTCATAAAAAGGCATTTTTTGCCAAATTTTGACTTTAAAACTTGATTACCCGAAAAATTATTCAATAAATCAATTTGAACTTACTTTTAAAAATCTATAATATGTAGTGGTAAGTGACCTCGTTGCTTTTAAGTAATTTCATTTTAAAATAAGTCAATATTGTTTAAATTACCCATCCACTTTAGAGATTTATGTATTAGTATGTGCAATGCTCTACGAGACGCTGTTTTGCGATAGAAGTTTAATTTCATCAAGACATTAAAAGCTAATCATTTCAAAACTAGAAACTATATTTTAGCCTTGTCAAACCAAGTTTTCATTTTATTTAATTTTTGGTTGAAATGCTTAAAGATAAAAAAATATATATTAAGACTTTTTAGACGTTTTGCGACCCTTTGCATTGACTCTCTTATGTGTAACCCTGCCTGAGATTTCCATAACCGAGAGCAGTTTATATCCGCTTGTCAAGTTGATATAATTTTTAAATTTGCACTCTGGTGCATAAGCCGGTAAGTACTCTGTATTCATACTGTAGTTTGTTAATTTAAACACATAGTTCTGCGGAGAGGAAGGATATATAGAAAGTACATATATTCAAACTTTTGATATAAATGTTCACTTACTGACGGAACCGGACATTTTTCGGGTAAATTACAATACGGCTTCATCAATTGCCTGATGATCTTCAACATAGGATTTAAGACAGGTTCGTTAAACATTTCACAGGCTTTTATTCCCTTGTAGTTGAACAATACTCGCTTATCATTATTATTTATTGTTAATAGACAGTAAATGTCCATCCGAGGATCTTCTACTTCTCTCTGCGTTTCCATTAGGGCGCTAGCACCACCTGACTTGTCAACGTTGCACGACATTTTTTTGATGAAGTTGCTAGTTGAAATGCATTTAAAGTTTTCGAAAACTGCAATGTAATCTCGCTGAAATGATAAAATTCAGTTTTTTTTTAACTGTACTTCGAAAGAACTCACACTTCCAAAAGTTGTTTTCATAAACAATAAAATGATGAGAAACGAGTAGGTGTAGCAAATTTGCTGTCCGAAATCCATTATTGAAGTGAGACTGTGGTTTGATAATTTACTAAACATGATTTAGCTTAGTTGGTAATTGAAGGTTACTGAACTGAAACATTTTTGATACGTACTTAGGTCTTATCATATTCGTAATAATAATTAGCTAGAGAATTATCTTTAAAACTATATGGCTTTCTTTCCCACTGGCTCTTTTTTCGTTTTTCCAATTAAAATAAAATAAAAGGTATGTACATCTATATAGGATGTCAATATTGGATTAGGTTCGCAAATCATAATTACGAATTAAAAGAGTATGAGTATGACAAAACACTTCCGAAGATTGAAACTAAAATGATACGAGTAAAAATCTACTTAAACTTCATTGATTGATTTGCTAGTCCCAAAACGGCTTAGAATATCACTTCAGAGTCCCCCCGCTTGTCGTACGAAGTGACTAAAGGGGTAACACATCTAGGTATTACACATCCAAAGTTAATTTAGGGACATTCGTACACCTTATTAAGACTTTCCCAAGAGTATGCATGCAGTTACACTAGTATTTGTTTTAGTATTTATTTCAATAGATATAAAAATAGTAACGAAGAAAAACTGTTGACGCGCACAACTTGAAGCGTGATCATATTTACGTAGGTTATACTCAAACCTAGTTATAGAGTTAAACGCCGTATTGACTTTTCGGAGTGATTCAGAGTCCATGTCAGCTTCATTAGTTCTTGCTATTGCGTCTTTGACAAGCGCCAAACGTAAACTGCGATAAATTTGAACATCATCCGCATAGATATGATAAGAGGAGTGATTCAGAACAGATGGAAGATCGTTTATAGATAATGAAAAAAGTAAGGGTCCCAGTATCGAACCTTGTGGAACACCTCTGTTAAAGTCAAGGAATGATGACAGTTTACCTTTGTTGAATACTGCTTGTGATCGATGATAAAAGTAGGAGAAAATAAGTTCGGTTGTAGCAGGCGAGAAATTGAAAAGTTTGGATAGTTTATTACCAGCAAAGTCGGTTCAACCGAATCGAAAGGTTTTGAAAAATCCAAAAAAGTTAAAATTGTTATTTTACTTTCGTCTGAAGCTTGCCGAACATCGTCGCTGACTTTCAATAAGGTGGTTACACAACTGTGACTTTTCCAGAAGCTAGATTGCATAGGGTTAAGTAAATTTAGGCTATTAACATACGCTTTAGTTTGGTTGCTGATTATGTCTTCAAAAACCTTAGAGATCAAAAACTTAGAGATGATCGGTCTATATTCTGAGTTTTTACCTGAATTCTTTGGTACTAGGATTACTTTCGCATGCTTCCAGGGTGCTGACTTGTCAAGACAATTGAATTGAAGATAAAAGTTATGTATGGGTGAACTTTGGGCAGCAAAATTTTGATGAAATCGGGATAAACACAGTCCAGCCCAACACACTTTGATCTTACCGAGAAAATTGCTTTCCCAACATCATATACGTTGACCTCAGAAAAACAGAAACCATCATGAGATAGGTTTTCATTTCTCAGTTCAACAATGTTTTGGTAGCTTGCGACAGGATTAGAAAATAAGGCGTTCAACTTGTCTATATTGATTTCATCTTCATGGGAAGAAGAGTTATTACAAATTCCTAGATCTTTAACTTCAACATCGTCATATAAGTGTGATAGTCAAATAAATATGGCAGTATTTGTATGTCTCCATATATATGACAATGATTCTAGAGCCTTATAATATATGGTCTAGTGTAATACAAAATCATAATTGTCACCATATAAGTATGTTCGTCTTGTGTCAAGTCGTGTAGAAATAAAGGGATATTTTTTTGTTGTTTTCATTATTATCTCTGCCACTTTTTATTGAAACTTACATCTATATACGAGTATGCATGTTTAATAAAATTTCAGATTTCATATAAGCACTCCGTGCATTCAACGTACAAAAAGAAATAAATAAATAACTACAAATAGAGCAATAAAAATAAAAAAACATAGGATGCGAATTGTATGACAAGCGCAAGTCATATAAAATCAATCGATTTTTATATGGCTAGTCCATTATCTTCATGCTTGCCATACTTTATATGGCACAAGTTGCCATATAAGTGTGATAGCGATACTTTTCTTTGTCACATAATTATTGTTTGCCATACAAATTGTCCATGTATATATGGCATAGTGTAATATCACTTGCAATATTTACAGAAAATGTGCCATACATTATATGATAACTTTGATCATATAATGGTCGAGGTCGAGAAGCGCAAAGACTCTACGCTGAATTGTATCCCAATAGGAGACATCCCAGTCAAACGATATTTTCAAGAATTCATCAACGTCTTCGAGAACGTGGAGTACTGGAGCAACGAGGGCGAGACAGTGCATCTTCCGCAAACGTGCGGAAGATGCACAAGAATTTTGGGATTGCTCCTCCGAAGGAATCCCTCCATTAGCACAAGGAGGATAGCTACTATGCTTCATTTGCCCCAGACTAGAGTATGGGGAGTGATTCATACCGACAAGTTCCACCCGTACCACACTACACCAGTTCAGGAGCTAACTACCAACGACAAGATATTAAGAGATGCATTTTGCCGAGCATTATTGCTAAGATATGAAACTGACCACAATTACTTTCAAAGGATATTCTGGACGGATGAAGCTCAATTTACCAGAGAAGGAGTAACAAATTTCCACAATTAACATCACTGGAGTAGCAGCAATCCGCATAACAAGAAACAAACCAAATCTCAACACCGCTTTAGCTGTAATGTTTGGCTTGGTATTGTTGGGCAAACAGTTATTGGACAAAGGTTCCTGAGTTCAGTTATAAATGGAAAATCCTATATCTGCAGTTACTACGAGACCTTCTGCCCGATTTGATTGACAACGTTCCATTGGCCATAGCAATTTGCATTTTTCTTCCACTGGCTAGGTAGCGCGTGAGGCTGCATGATTAAAAAACAATCACAAGCCAATAAATTATAACCCTAAGTTCTCACGCAGGTGTTCTCAATAAAAAAAAGTAAAGAGAAGAGAAGAATCCAATAACGAAAAAAAAAAATTGAAAAAAGTCGTTTTTGTAATTTTTGGTTTTCTCAAAAACTACAGGTTATTTTGACATCCGGTTTTTTGTGTTTGATCAAAAATAAATAAGAACATTGAAAATAAGCCAGAAAAATACTACTTAATAACGTAAAACTTTGAAAAAAAAATTTTTTGAAAAAAAAATTTATGTTTTTTTCAAAATTTTGACTTTGAAAATTAGTATTTCAAAAACTATTCATTTGAACAACTTATTTTAAAATTAAAATTAATGTATAGGTTTTTGACTTTTCAAAATGCTATAGCACGACTCTGTAGGTATTACCGTTATTTTTAAATAATTTTTTTTCCGTTTTAAGTGAGTGATTTTTTTCTTAAATTGCCACTCCCGCCTAAACGGGGGAAAATGGACCTCCCCCTCCCATACGAATTTTTGCTTGTCTAGGTCAAACCTACACACCCTATCTTTTTGTCACACCTTATGCAAATCACACTCTATATGAAAGTGTAATACCGCCTTTATAATGTTTTAGAACACAGTGCTAGCATTTAGGAAAATAGGAGAGGATTTGAATGGAGACACCGATGCACGTTGCTTTTGAATTTTTGTGAATCGTAATGAAGGGGAAAAACAGAGCCCAAAGCCCATGTCGAATCGTTGATTCTTCTTTGAATTTCCTCTTCACTCATGGGACCAAAAAGTAATCGGTGTATTTTTCTTTCAAAACAACCTCACATGTTTTTAATACGCCTTCGCACCGTACAGCAGGACTAGCACGGCGAATGTCTTATAAAGAGTTGCTTTGGTTTTTCTTAAGAATTATTTTTCTCTATTGCCTTCTCAACTCAAAGTACTGCGACTGTTAAGAGTAATTTTTTAAATTTATCCTATGCTATTTTCGGTGTCTATACCGAATCGTTAGTAAACGAGGTCCTGTACTACCTCGAAGCTGTGCGACGCTTTGTCCGATTCGTCGATGCTTACTGTCCTTGTTTAATGGCAGCAATACTCGTAAAAGCACCAATGACATGACGCTTCTTACTTCTCCCCATGAAGTCTGTGATGTTGACGTTTGAGTTTTATAGAATCATTTCAAGTATAATGTCAAAAAAGTTAACAGTATGCCTTTCGTCCTATGAAAGACCATTTTCTACCTTAAAGGTCTCGGTGAGTTCTTTACTGATCTGGTTATCTCTTCCGACGTCAAATCGCTTACACCGGGGTCGTGGACAGTATATCCGAATTCTTGCTTTGGATTCAAAGAGGCAGTTGTCCTAGTGAACGTTGATGACTCGGAAAGGTCGAACATCATCTTGTGTCGATGGCAACATCGTCAATTTGGTTGACGGTTGATCGATAAGGGGATCGTCATGAACCTTATAATGAATTTTGAGAAGAGAGAAACTGTGCTTGACTAGACAGAATAATCGATAAACCTGAGCTCATTTTCAGAGATTTATAAAGCATAGGTTATGCTTACCGATTGCGTTTCCAAAGATATCCTTATTCCCCTGATTTGCCAAGGACAATTTCCACGGCAAGCTTAGGGCATTGCTCTTTTTTAGAAACATGTAGAAACAATCATTGGAGATATACCTAGTCCTTCGCATCTATGCCATTATATAGGGGAATTCGCCCTGATGCGGATGGTCTAGGATTTACGTTCATTTTCCGATTGTATGTAGTGCGCTTAGGGCTTGGCAATCTTACGTTCCACCTGTAAGTGTGGAAGTCCTTGTCCTGTGTTTTTCGCCATGGGTCGATTTGGTTGTTTTGAAACTGTAGATTTCTTACTTGGTTGGGTGAACTTAACCCACAGCCCCCAACCTAGAGGCCAGGTCCTTTCGGGATCAATATGGGCTTAAAAAGTCCGTTAATACGGTATCAGTACCCCTAAGTTTTGGCAGCCCTTCGAGATCCGGCATTCAATCATTTCTCGGAAAACACTACAGGGGTGCTCAATTGTACTTCGATCCATTTTTTAACACCCGCACCAACTTGTTCGGCGGGTCACCTCTGGTTGCACGAAACCAGTACCCTCTAGAACGTTTAGTAGGCACAATCGACGTGTTTCGCAAGTTATATCATCTGGTGTAAATAAGCTGACACTAATCAGAGCCCTGCCGAATGGTCACGTAAATAGTGCTGAGCATATCCATTCCCATCTCCATCTGCCTGCTATATTAATTTGTGGAGCTTATTATAGCTCTTTTAAAGGATAATATGGATCGTACTTGTCACTAAGGAAGACATTGAAGGGTTATTTAATAAATAAATAAACTTCGCCAAAAACAGTCGAAGAAACGCTGCTGGCAGGGTATGAAAAAACGCGTTTTCGTTCTAGTAGCGTTAGTGTGGGTACTCTTAAGTGTCGGTATCTAAAAATAATAATTTGACAGCTTAATTTGACGTTACAGCAACTACAAAATCACTTCGATTTGGGTGATCCTTAAAACTAAACTTTAAGGGCCACATTCCAAGGTCGACCCATTATAGACAATCGATATACCCCTTAGACTTAAACCATCCAACATTTTTCTGATATTATTTCAATCACATTTAATTTCGAATTCCGAACATGAATCGTTTCTGGCATCGCTTATTTTTATTACAAGGACCTCGTTAAAGAAGACCAATGTAAGCCATCAAACACGCATTAATAAAAACCTACCCTTATCAGATTTGTCTTTTTGTATTATGAAACCAACAGAACCCCCTCAACAAGGTCAAGGTAGACATAATGCAGGAAGACATTTCGATTTCATTTGGTCATCTTGTATTTTGTTGAAAATATCCCGTCCTAGGCCATGAAGAATTGAATAGGAAAAAAAAGAACTACATAATTGAACTTTGCTACGGTGAGTAGCCCTAGAACCTACTTTTCACTATAGAAAAATGATGAGCTCTCTCCTCTGCCTGCACCCTAAAGCGTCAATTATATGGAAACTCAACTTTTTGCTCTTTTTGAGTGGAAACATGACATCACCCCAGTGCCCAGTCTGTGGATAGGAACAGAAATGTGTAATTAAGAATGTTGTACCTGCCTACCTGCCAATCAGGAAGACATTTACTGTTGACCACAAGGGACAAGTTGTTTGGGTTTGTTGACGATTCAAAACGAACCCCCAAAGTATTCTTTGATTAGGCATTACAGTTGTTTTTTTTTGTGAGCAGAAGTTAAAGTTGGCTGATGATTGATGAAGATTTGTATTTTAGGTAGGTAAGTTGATTAAAAAGACAAACATTAATCTTTTTGGCTTATTTTGTACTTTTGTGGGAAAAGTTATAATCTCTTCTAAAGTTCCCTTTGGTTTTGCCAAACACTTATAAGCCCTAAAGTATATATACAAACTTTGACATTGAACCTTGAGGCTTCTTTAGAGGGCATGGTCAAGGTGGATGGGAAAGGACACGAGAAAGGTATATTTGACGCGAAGTAGGCGTCGTTTAGTGAGATTTATTAAGATAACTTTTATATGATTGAAAACGTTCATTAATTCTTTCCAAGTATCATTTCACATACTTGGTTGATACGTAGTGTGAATATAGTGTCCATGGTTGGTATAGATGCAGATGGGCATTGGGTATGTTGTAGCCCAACTTTGTAACTTTCTGTAACCTTTTGCTGGCGACTTTCTGTAGGCTTTGTAAAATTCATGAGCGGCTGAGAAGTCCTGTGGGCAACTGGGTTCCGTAACATTACTGATTTTGAAGACCAAAATTATACTGTTTATAATAACAACGAAATTCTGGACAGATACATTCTTTTCAATATCGCCGATGACGGGATTTAAAACTTTGCACCACACCATTTCGTAGAGTTATGACATGACTAAAGTCACTTGCACGAAATTCGAGGGGTACACTTTTAAGAAACATAAAAATATTCTTGGTGTCCTTAATGCTAATAGAGCTGCCATTGAGCAGAGAAAAGACCTGCTGCGATTAAACAGATGAGACGCTAACTGAAGTTCTAATAAATCACTAAATCAGTTAAGTGATTAAGTGAGCGATTTGTGTGCTTTTTATAATGCGTATTATCGAAGCTTGTTTTGAAACTGTGGATAGGTCACCGTTAAAGTAGGTCACATATGTAGGTGTAGGATGGATTGGATTCCCACTGTTGACATTATAAGACTGAGGCAGGTCTGAAACTGCGTTTCTATTTTTTCCTAGATTCGTGGGTTGCATTCAAATGGGGATATATTTGAAAAACGTTTAAAACTGGTTTCACAGTTTTAAGAACAATGCCAATGATGTGGTCACTAATCGTACGCTCTGATGAATGACACATTCACGGAACAATATACCACACGAAAGCCTGTGTCGCAATGAAATTAACGACACTCTTAGAGTCGTTGGTCTCAAAACCAAGGTCAATGCTTCAAATCAAACAAAATAAAAAATAAATAAATAGGGTGGCACAACAGAGCGAGGAGCCCCTGGGCCTAGCGCATTTCTCACAACCAAACCTTGTGAGGGAATGGTGGGGACCTACAATTTTGGGCCGGTTCCGAACGGCTAATTGAGAAAGCGCTTTTCATGGCAGTGAATTTACTAACGGAGGACTTGCCAATTCCTCGCGAAAGGCGATACCCGTGGAAAAACATTTTTGCCTCACTGCTGGGATTCGAACCTCGAATCTCTGGATTAGCAGGTGGACATGCTAACCATCGCACCACGGGTACGACAAATCAAACAAACATACCCAATAACCTCACCCTGTCTAAAGGCAATGGCCCAAATGGGCACCCACCGGAAATTCCATGTCTCTTTAACGAAAGCGCATTTCCAGTGCAGTGTTGCACCAAAATTCATGATAAAGAAGGGGCCGTAGCCTTGCTGTTGCTAAACGGCGCGGAAGCATGAATCTTATCGAAAGCGGATGAGGAAACCCTTGGTCGTTTCGAAAGAAAAATTCTCCGAATGATCTTTGGTCCCGTAAGCGAAGACTGTGTGGAGAAAAAGATACAACAAAAGCGGTAGAGCGGATGGACCCAAACGCTCCGGCTCGACGGGTTTTTGAAAGCACAACTCAGGGAAATCGCGGAAGTGGAAGACCTCGTCTTAGGTGGAGCAGTCAAGTGGATGAAGACCTCAACTGACTTAGAGTGCAAAACTCGAGAGAGCTCTCCCGAAATCGAAGTCGTTACAGAAGGATGTTGGTTGAGGCCCAGGTTCACCCCGAACTGTAAGTTAGTAAGTAAGAGGCCGTAGCAATTTGCAAAACAGAAATCAAATAGTCGTATTCAACAATATTAACGGAGAGCACTTGCAGTGGCTTATATGGAATGAAAACCGAAGTTCAAAAGCCGTCGCTATTTTCTCCATCTTCTTCTTTTACAGTGCCAGAAGCATCATTATATCTAAAGGATAACAACTCTTTTACTTATCTGCTATGCACTAGCGATCCACCAGCTAGCTCAGTGTAGCCCCACAATATCACCGCAGCGTCTCCCCGCTCGACATAAAACTGACTTTATAGGAGTGATCACATCAAAGTGGGTCTAGTCTGTACTCTGTAGTGGCACTCGTAACACCTTACATCTTACAAGCAAATGTGCAAGAATATCCCTTAGCTTACGCACCTGGCGATCATTGATCAGGCGAAAGGAAGACTGAGCTAAAAAAATGGGCACGACTCGGTCGCACGAACTTGCGATCGTTTGCTTAGTAAAATACCAAAATCTTAAGACTGAGTAAAAGGTTTTAGTTGGTATTCGTTCTTTATATATTTGGTGGTACTGGGTTGCCAACAACACATTAATTATGAAAATTTAATTAAATCACGAAAAGTATTGAAAAAAATTAAATTAAATATTTCAAATGTTTCAGGCGAAAATTCAAAAACCCCATTTTTTTGCAATTGCATTTTTGCAATATACATATAAACCCTTAAAATTTAGTCAAAATCGTTAGAGCCATTTTTTAAAAAACCGGCTTTTTATTTTTAATATTTTTAAAAAGTGGGGTTCTTAATATTCAAATACACAAGTTTTAAGATCTTTCTAAAAGATGTATAGACAAAAAATTTGAAATATGTATGTTAATCAAGGAAATTTCGAAAAAACAAAATTTTTCAAATGTAGATATGCATATCTTTCTTAAACAACTTAATTTAAGAAAAATTAAGACAAATGAAAAAACGTTTATCGAAATTTTGAGAACGTATCGTAAGTGTGAAGCAGATAAGTGGGAGAGATGTAATTCCTTCAAAATCACTATATATCACTACTGATCAACCTGTGGTGTGTGGGGTAGACAAATGGATTTCGAAAAAATTCCTAATGTTTTGTCGATTTCGGATCGTTCGATGTCTAAGGCCAACTAAATTCTGATGTTGATACATTTGTTTGTATCAGGAGCGTCTTGTTTATAATTCGTATACCTACTTTTTGTCTCATTATAAGTTATGACCCTTGGGAGGGTGCTTTTTCCGACTCCCATCGTTCTGCCACTTCTGCTGTTATGCATCTTCTTTGTGTTTTAAGGAGGTTAATTGGTACGATACCTGAAATTACAAGAACTGCTAGCTCAGACACTGTGGGGTACTCGCTCGCTATTCGCGATGCACCGTGCCTCTGCTAGTTGTTTCCGGTACTTTCCTGTTTTAGTGCTTCAGCCCAAATCACGCTTCCGTACACCAGAATTGAGTGTGTTGTTGCCAGAAGAAGTCTCGGTTTGCTTACGGTCCACCTATATTTGCCATCTACCTATAGATAGGTGGCTTGTAACCTTAGAAGGGCGTTCAGCAGCTATCTGATCCCAGCTCAGTTTCGTGTTGGGCTTTATTCCCAGATATTTTACCACGTTTTTGCTCTCTATAATTCGGTTTCGATGTGGTGTGGGAGCTCCTTTTTTTTGTTTGAAGTACTACTTCAGTCTCCTCAGTAGCCAGGGACAGCCCATGTTCCTCCATCCAGGAACTTATCCTTCACAATACTTGGTTCAACTTTCTCTGTGCGCTTTTATTGTTCCTTGTCCCTTGTTATCACCGCAGCAAAGCCATCAGCGTATCCAACTAGAAAGTAGCCTTCGGGCATCTCCATACAGAGAATGTCTTAGTAGCAGAAGTTCCAGAGGTCTGACCCAATAATAGATCCTTGTGCTGCTCCATCTGTGGACACCAAGCGTTACCAACAGCACGATTAGTGTTGTGGCTCCTTTGTTGAGCATTTTTGAAAAACCTTACTACTTCTTTTATTGCACTATTGTGGATCGTCTCTTTCTGCAGCCATATTGTCTTTCAGACGAGTCCCCTATTTCTTTGTATTGCGGCTATTAGACGTAGTTGCAATATCTTTTATAGGAGCTCAAGAAAAGTCCAGTACCACAACATGGTATGGCAAAACCTTTTGCTACCGGAAACTTAAGGTGTAAGAGATAAGTATGTACTCTAGATTTATTTAGACAAACACAAAACCTCTATGGCTACTAGACCAGACAAGTAGCTTTTAACATCTCAGTCCTATTAACTCATCTAGAAAGTTGTGAAAAAGCAGATTTAAACTTTCGCGAAGAATTGGCAAGTCTTTCGATAGTAGATTCATTGCAAGGAAAATCGCTTCCTCGATTAGCCGTTCGAAACCGGCAAAAGTTGGTCTCCTCTATACCCTCACTAGGCATGGTAGTGAGAAAGCTCGTTGTGTATAACAACCAGTATAGATTATCTTTTCACACTTCAGACCAATAATTTCATTTCCACAGAAATTGGGTCAGTCAAAAAATCCTCTGCTTCAATCTAAAACCCTACTTTTTCTTTAATAACAAAAATCGAAATAGGTATTTAAATATCTTCGCCTCGTCCTCCCAATCTCAATGACCTCCGAATCAGACATCACAGCCTGTGAATTAATTCAATCCCCTCGTTAATGATCAAAGAAACCATGTTAACTACATTAGTTGAACACCATTATCCCTAATTTAAATTTCGAATTCAGACAGTGGAATATAATAAACCAAAAGAATGCGATAGACGCGAAAGGCTGTTTATTGCTATGCCAATGGTTAACACGTTTCCTCAACTCGCAATCAATGAATTTTTCAACAATAGGTTTCAATTAAGACTACACAAGTACCGACAATGATGTTTGTGAACTTCAGCAGAGAAAGTAAAACAGAATTAAAACTTTAAACAAGCAAGTTTTAGTCCTTGGAAGTTATCCATCAGAGACTGCCTACAAAACCTACACACGAAGGGAAGGGTTTTGCTTGTTTGCTACCATTTCATCTTCAGTCGTAGTGGAATTTAAAATTTAATTTGTCATGTCAATTCATTCAGCATCTGCTTGAATTACAGAGCATAACACTTATCCAAAGCCTCGGAAGACACGAGCAATCCGCCTTATCAATTTTTTTTATATTTTTTTATTTTTGCTGCTCATTTTTAAAGCACTTCATCACTTTTGATGATGTGAGTGTGAGTAAAATGAAAGCATCAGTGCTTCTTTCGTCCATGAACAGGATAACTATTAACACTTTATTCACTATCGGCGTCTCAAAATGACAGCTCGGCTCATAAAACCTGAAAGAAGATGAAATTTCTTGGGACACTTTAAACAACAATGCTTCCTTTTTGGTTATTGGTTGTGTTGGTGGGATCCATTGCATTGGGGGCAATGAGGAATGCTTTCAACAAAGATGAGCAAAACAAATATTCGTTTATTGGCCATGAATTATCGCTCTCTGCACTGTGAAAAGGACACGACGACGTGGGTTGCTGTGGAAAAAGTTTATATCGCTGGCCCATCTTAGTGTCAGGAATTGGCTTTATTTGATGTTGTTCGAAGTAATAAAAGCTATGAGACATACGGTAATGTTCTCCCCAATCTTACACATATGTATACTTGTTTGACGTGGCTAATATGTTGCTTTCTAATAGTGGGATGTCCTATTTGGTGGAGCGGAGTTTGAGGAGCTAGGAAATCGATAAAATTACTCGAGTTCGATAAAGTTGTGCGTATAAACATTATTGTTGAGGTTAGTAAAGTAGAGTTTGAATTTTAATCACCTACTCGTTTTATTGTTCGATTCCCAAGGACGTAGACAAAGTTTTGTGGATAAACTGTTTTCATGACAGAGAATAAACCGAACTTTGTTGTTCGATGAGGAAACAGTTTTTATAATACTCAGCGTTTTCTTAAACTTAGCTTAAAATATTATGCCCCCATTCGAGTATATGACCTGATAGAAGCTGTGGGTTATGTAAATTCCCGTGCCATGCAGGATGCAAATAAATTTTACAATCACGGTGTTTTTTTGCCTTTGGGCAAGGAAATATATTTAAGATAATCTGTTCTGTATATTTGGAAACTAAACAGTGTGCATAATCAATCTACATTTCATTCCAGATCGACAAACGACTTTTCTTTCTTAAATTCTTTGCCGGGAGAACCTTAAGTGCAATTCGGACCATTCGTGTGTAATGCAATGTATGTCCCCACCAGGCACTTAAATTTGTTTACTTAAATTTATCCCAAGGCTAGATTGGGTGGAAGTATTCAAGTATGGCTAATCTCAAAAACCCGATGTGGGATTAACGAGTTGATCATCCATTAATCTTTCTTTTCGGGACTAGCAGGTTAATCACCTGCTAGTCCAACCACGCGGAACTTTTAATGTTTTCTGAAAGACTACTATCATCTGAAATAAAACCTAGGTTAAATATTCGAGTTTAAAAAAACGCGCTGTCTACAGTATTTTCAGTTATGTTTCCCGACATCAGGTATCAGTTCAGACAGAATTAGTCAACGTAAGAAAAGGACACATGACACATCAGCCTTTCCGTTGAAAATCTGTTCGGGCATGTTCGGGGAGTATGTAAAAAGACTGAAATCAATTATTTGGTGAGATTTTCCATTTAAAAACGAAATCAATTTATTTTTGAACTAAGTCTGTGGAAAGGCTTTTGTTTAACTATTTGTCTGCCCTTTTGATTAATCTGGATCTGAATGGAAAATAAATTGATTTAATTTACTAATGAAACGTTAATCAATGAACGTTTAATCAAATTGCCGCGTAAATTATATCATATCGTCAAAATGAATTTAGTGGAAAAAAAGTAGTTTAAACTTAAAAAATGGAGGTGACCTTCAAGACTAACTGTTCTGGTGAAGTTATGAATATCAGCCGTGTACTGTCGTCTAAATATACTTTATCTGACAAATCAGGAAAAACTGGTCAAAATTAAGAAAACACGCACAAGTTTTGTGACTTTGGACTTCAAAATCTAAAGTTTCAAGTTGAAAACGTTTGCTTTATTTGCAAGAGAGAGAAGGTAATCCTTTAGTTTGGTTTTTGGTTGGGTTGGCGATATTTTCTCAGTAGGTTGATTACGTGCTTTTTACGTCTGCATTTATTTTTTTTTTCATTTTTAATCCATTTTTTATTCATTTTCACTTACAACTACTTACATGCTAACAAAAATGTATAAAACTAGCTTATATATAATAGCTTTACTAGCTTATACTGACCCTAATTAGGTACTCCAAATTAAACAATATCTTAATTCTAATGCGTTTCGGCCTAAGGATAACTTATTAATTTACAACTTATAGACATGGTTAAGACTAAGAAAAATGGAAAAACTTAGTTTTCTAGATCATTTTTTGTATGTTCTTAAAAATTACTTAAATCTAATTAAGACTACTACTTAACACTAGAGTAGCCACAGCAGCTTTTTTGCTTTTTTTTGTAATATTCTTTTTTTTTTTGGTTTTGTATGATTTTTTTTGGGTTTTAACTTTTTCATATATTTTTTTTTTTAATTTTGTTTCTGATTTTTTTTTTGTTTGCCACTGTGTACACCCCCTACCCTAAGGCTTACACTCTAAACCTGTGTAAGCCAGCCATTGGCGAATGATGATCATCATCATTACATAACAATTTGTTGCTCCGACAACCACCAGAACATTTTCGACTTTTTAGCAACGTCATGACGATCGCGATCTAAGACCGCCCTACTGAACCGGAGGAGCTCTTCAGCTTCTCCGCCTACTGCGGTGACGTCTCGGTTGTAAAGGAGCCGCCGTTCCACGGACTTCCGGCAGACGTGGTAGATTAGCGGAACCGCCAACCTATCCTATCAAAATAGAGGAAAGCCTCCGGTGGGACAAATCCACTGAAGCGCGCAGTTTTAAAATGAAGTTGTCGATCCTGTTTATTTGAGCCCCGTTGTAAAGGACCTCATTGGGATAATATTTTTTGTACTCCGACTCTGGTGTTCTGTGCAATTCAAAACAGGTACGCAGACACTGACTCTCAAACATCCGAATCTTTTCCATTTGAGACGCTGTAACATTGAACCACACGGGGTACCCATAGACAATCATTAGCCTTATGAGGGCCATGTAGCAAATCACCTCCACTCTACTATCAAGTTGACTGCTGTGAAACAGTCGCCTTGTCAGAGCAAAAGCTCCTCTAGCCCTGACCAGAGCCACATCCATATGTTTGTTAAAATATAGATACTGATCTAGCCAGATGCCGAGTTCCCTTTAGTTTTAAATTCATTTTTTAGTTCCCTTTTTTAAGGAGAGGATGGACCACTGCCATCTTCCAACGCACTGGATAATATGCATTATTCAGCGCATTGTTAAACAACGTTGTGTTTATGTCCACCGTTTCCGAAGGGAGGTTTTGCAGCACTACATTGGGTATGCCGTCGACTCCTGCTAACTTCTTTTTCTTTATTTTGTGAAAAATGTCCACGAGGTCCATCTTAGAAACAAACAGGGTGTTATCCCCGTTTTGCTGGGCGATGACTGCATTTGCAGGTCGGTCGTCATTGAACCTAGTGAAACCAGGATTCTCGGATCGCCAATGCGAGATCTCGTCTCTAAGATAGAAGTGTCCAACGAAGGCTCTATTCTCAAGGTCGTAATTCGGGTGAATGCACTCATTCACCTTATATATTCGCTCAAAAACAGCACCCACCGTCTCTACCTTCTCTTGAGCATCTTCCACTATAAAGTGGTCATCATCCAAAATGGCGTCATCTGGATCTATTCCTAATGTCAGAAGTAAGTCTCTGTTGTCTGTCGTCCTTTGGAGTTTAATACTCTGAAGGTCATTTTGATCTTTTCTCCTAAAGATTTTGTTTATTTCCGGAAGCATACTCGGGTTGTTGGACTGTACAGCCCGAATTTTATTGTTTCAGAAACATGAAATGGAAATTCTATAGTTTTCTTTAATAAGTTGGAGATTTTTGATCTGTGACCTCAGAGTTTTTATCTCCAAATCGTGTCAGTCAGTAAACCTCCTGAGTCTCGACAGGTGTCTACTTTTTTGTTAGTAGAGGGCGTCTATTGTCTTTTTACGTCAGCGAAAAGGAATTAGTATATTATATACAAGCAAGTGAAAAGCAGGACAGAAATTCAAAATGAGTTTAATTCTTATTTCTTTAATTCATTAAAGTAATAAGATTAATCAACTAATTTCTTTAATTAATTTCATTAGTTAATTAATTAATTAATTAAATTAATTAGATTACTTAATTAAAATTTTTAATCGAGAGAAAAAATTTATTTGTGAATACTAAATATCACATTTCTTGTGAGCACGTTCTTTCGAAAAACATAGACGATGTTTGCACTGCTCAAAAATCAACGGTGGAGCCATCTTCATTTCTTCTTCTTCTTCTTTTTCATTTTCGGCGTTACGAGTAGTGATCTTGAAGCGATCACAACTCTCCCACTTTTCTGCTTCACACTAGTGATCCGCCTGTGGGGTACGCCGCGTTGACCTCAGAAATCGTCGGCAAGCCTCCCGGTTTTGGATTGTTCCATGTCTGAGGCCAACCAAATGCTGCTGTTTTTGCATTTGCTTGTACCAGGAGTGTTTTGGCCTGCCTTTTCTTTTTCGTCGCGAATTTGTTGAAACGTTGTACGATATTGCCTTTTTGACGGGGTTCTGCGGATCTCTCCTTTGAACATGACAATACCAACTGAGCCGGTCGTGCTGAATTTTGTCCAAGATGGTACTTTTGACATGAAGACTTCCACGGATCTTAGTACTTCTAATTCGATCAAGCTTTGTTACTCCTGCTGTCATCCGAAGCATCTTCATTTCGGCTGCCGTCAATTTGCTCTCATACTTTTTGTACATTGTCCAACATTGTGAACCGTATGTCAGAGCTGGACGGACAACTGCTGTGTAGAGTCTTCCCTTCAGCTTAGGGGGCATTTTTCGATCACAGAAGATAGCGGAGCTTTCTCGCCACTTCATCCACCCTACGCTTACTCGATGATTGATGTCGTCATCACAAGATGCTTCACTATTGATCATAGATCCCAGATATTTAAACTTTTCACACTTGGGAAGCACGTTTCCATTCAAATAAATGTCTGGAATAGGCTTGTCTGGATCAGAAAAAGGGCAGCACAGGTATTCAGTCTTTTTAGCGCTAATACGGAACCCATTTCCTTCCAGAACATCAATCCAAACGTCAAGTGCTCGTTGCAGGGATGTAGGATCCTCGCTTATGATGGCTCCATCGTCAGCAAAGAATAATTGTTGTACTTTATTGTCCGTTACTTTTCCTTCGAGCAAATAATCCAGAACAGCAATAAAGAGCAGTGGACTCAAGACACTTCCCTGATGTACACCTACTGTTATTTGGAATTCTTCGGTGACTCCAGCTGGGCATCTCACTTTTGTAACTGCTCCCTCATACATGTCCATAATTATTCGCACATAGGCTTCAGGAACTCCTCGGTGTCTGAGGGCCACCCATATCAGATCTCGTGGTTGTCGATCGAATGCCTTTTCGAAGTCAACCAACACAATATGCAAATCCTCTAAGGCATCTCGGTGTTTTTCCATAATGATCCTTATGCTTTGGATTGCGTCTGTAGTTGACTTACCCGCGACAAACCCGCATTGGTCATCAGACAGCCTTATTATTTTCCGCAGTCGGCTATCCAAAACCCGCTCAACGATCTTCATAGTGTGGGACATCAACTTGATCGAACGATAGTTGTCACAGCTTCTGGTATCTCCCTTTCCCTTGTACATTGGAAGAAGAAAACTTTCCCTCCATTGATTAGGCAAACTGTCACCTCTTACAAGTTTGGAGATGAGAATCGTGAGCCATCTTAACCCGATGTCTCCCATATTTTTCCAAAACTCATATGGTACCTCGTCTGGCCCAATCGCTTTGCCTTTTTTGGAGTTCTTAACTGCCTCCCTAACTTCTTCGACTGTGACGTCGGATACTCCCGTAAAGTTAGGTGCAGCTGTTGGAAAGTGGCGCCGAGGAAACTGTTCATTCAAAAGATCATCACAATACTGTCGCCACCTGTGAAGAATTTTGTCGTCATCCACAAGTAGCACTCCTTGAGCATCATTGATGAACTTCGGCGAACGAATCTCCTGCGCATTTCTCCTTCTTCATTTAAGAACTAAAAACTGTTTATTCGCAGGAATGCCATCACTGTTTTTACTGTGGTAAATTACGACAGTAAAATTCTTTGTTGTTGTTCCTCAAGGGAAATTTTTTTCTACTATCTACTGGCTCAAATTGTCGTAAAATTAAATTTAAATTTAAATTACACACTAAAAACAACTTTGGATAAAAACTTTCCAGTTCTGAAATAAAAATGGTGCCACAACCTCTTTTTGCTGAATTGAAAGAACTTTTTCACAAGTATATGTACGTAGTGTTGCCAGATAAAAATATTTGAAGGTGATGCTGCAGGCAAGAAACGGAATCAGTTAAAAAAAGAAAATATTAGGGCAGACATTTTCATAAATAATTTTTTTGTTTAAGCTTTATTAAAAAAAATCAACTAAGCCAAATAAAAAAACACAACAAAAGTGAATAAATTATTATTTCTAATAAAAAAAAATGTTAAACATGTTTTTCCTTAATAATAAAAAATTTGTCTTATGGCCGCTAGCACAGTTTTTTATTTACTTAATTAAGACCAAGAAATTATTGTATACGTTTAAGTACATTAAATACAAGTGACTTTGCCACAAGCAAGGTATTTTGATTCATATAAAAGCGTAAGTAAAACAAAAATATCAAAGAGAAACTAGCATTATTATCTACTTTTTATAACATTGCAAAAGTTGTTTTAAAATCTATTTGCAGCAATCAACTGCATTTAATAATTCGTTGCAGCTCATAACTGCATTTTATGTATTAACTTCTAGTCTTTCTTCTATCTTTTAGGAGTTGAGAAAAAACTCGTTCTGCAGCTGCGCTGCTGTGTGGAAAACTCAACAAAGCACTTATAAAATCTTTTGTCAAAAAAGTGGCTCATTAAGAGCATTTCCTAAGCAAAAAATTTCTGAACCAAATTTTTCTATTTTTAAAGAATGAGAAACCATCGTATGTAGTAAGTAGTGTTCGCCATGTCAAGGTTTTCAATTTCATTTTCATTAATTAAATCAGGAATAGAAGAAATTATTGAAGTTGCACTTTTTGCTAAATTTAAAGGGTCAACGCCTTGTATAAATGTAGATCTCAAAATTCCGTCATCAAAATCGATTCGCTGTGAAATCTGAACAAACAGTGTACTCTCGGCAAACACCTTTAAATTCAGTTAGCTGATTTTTTTTAGTTTTTTTTCTGTTTTAATAAAAAGTTCAGCTTTAGCAAACATAAAATAAATTAAATATTTGAAATACAAAGTGACAACTACTGTGATTTTTTAAAAAAGTTCATACCTATAGCCAGCCATATTCATACGGCTGAAATTATTTACTTCATCAGAATAAATAGTTTCAAGGGCTTACCCCCGTTTTTTCTTAAATCTAATCTGATTTTTTGACTCATCGCGAATACAATAAAAATGATCCAAGGTTAAAGAAATATAAATGAAAACCGAACATTCCTCCAAAAAAAACTCATATTTCCAATCAAGGAACGTATTTCCACTTAATTAATTTTTGGTGTGTAATTATTTACGCGGTAACATAACTCAATTTCACACTTTATTGGCAAGCATAATCAATTTATTTTCTATCCAAATCTATCGAAAAGACGGGTAAACACTAAACAGTTTAAAAATAGCTTTTCCATAGATTTGGATAAAAATAAATTGATTATGCTTGCCAATGGTACATTTCATCAAAGATGAGTTTTTAATCTTTTAACATAGTACCCGAAAATACTGAGGGCGGCCGTGGTGCAGTGGTAGAGTGTTCAGTAGGTAGGCCGGATGCGTGGGTTCGAATCCCGCTCTGGGCATCTACTTTTCTTTCAGCCTCTTAGTTTCGCCGCCCTTGAGGTTATATGTGAAATAACTAACACCTTATTTCCACTACTGCAACACAGAAAAAAGTGAAGGCTGCTACCCTGGTAGTACAATGGACCGGTAATTAAGTCTGAGTTCTCCAGGTTAGCATATAAGCCTCTTCTTTTTATTAAAAAAAAAAAAAAAAAAAAAAAAAAAAACCGAAAATACTCTAACCTTTTTTTGACTGCTTTGACATAGAAATTTCTCCAATTATGTACGATGATTCTAAAAAATGTGAAAAAAGCTGTAGCAGAGAATCTGATGTATATAATTAAGAATAAAAAAATACAAATTCATACCTGATTTGTATCGTTATTCAATCGATTGAAGGAATAACGACACAAAACAGGCATGAATCTGCTCCAGATATCACTGAAAAGTGACAGCAAGTTGTGACGTTGAACAGTACATACTGTAGATAGAGCGTTTTTTAAACTCTAATGCTACTGGGTCAAAAAAAAAAAACACTTCTATATTAAGTGAGAAAAACAATGCCTAGATCCTAGAATCATGCAATGAAGTATGAGAATCTTCATGACCGAAAGCAATTTGTTTTTTCTTTGGCCTGCGGTATGCGGTATAGGTCTTTGTTGATGCTTACGTTAGTTCCTTTTAGTTTTTTTGCGTTTCTTAAAACTTTTAATGCATTTGCTGGGTCTTTTATTTGACGACAATGACTGCCGTGTGTGCGCTTTGGTTGTTAACTCGGTGCGCAGATTCAATGACAGTGTTGGTTATGTCTGTGTCAAGCATTCCAGCGCATACGGTTTTAGCCTTCTCATCTCGACAGGATCTGCATGGAGGTTAGATGGCATATAAACTACCACGATATCTTCTACGCTTTTTTGCATAAGTCGTTCGATCTGCGACTCCAGCAACTGGTTGCGATTTTTCAAATAAACAACCTTTGCGAATATCTCCTCCTGTTTTACTTTAAGTGCGGACAAATCTATAAAGCAGTTGAAAGTCGGCTTTTGAAACTAGTACAGAAACGAGCTTGAAATTGCTTTCCGCTAGGATTTCTTTCATTTGGTCAACACTGATGCCTGGTGCCATTTCGACTAAAATTTTTGAGGGTCCGCCTTTAGGATTGTTAAAATGAACAGGGGAAGTATCTTTCAGTACTCGTTTGCTCAAATGTTAGGTTATATTTGCCGGGACCTTGACTTTATATTTTAATTGTTTTAAGGGGTTACGGATAGTCAGGAGCGTGAAAAAATGCCTTTTTTAATAATTTTTTTTACTAGTAATAAATTTTTTTCACAAAATCAAAAACATAGTATCATTTCATCATACTTTAACATTATTTCACTAAAATTTCAAAAAAAGAAGTTATGGCGGTCCAAGTTAAACAGGCTTTAATAATGGGTCACTGCGTTGACCACTGTAACTCGAAAAACGCTCGATAGATTTGAATGAAACAAGAGCTGTATTAGTTTCATTCAAATCTATCTATCTATCGGTTAGAAAACATAAAAATCTAGTGCCTGGTCGAAAGTTTTTTTCCCAAAATTAAAAAAATGGCGGCTTAATTTGGGGAGAAAACCAACAATTAACTGTTAGTAAAAAAGTTAAAAAAAAGTCCTTCGATCAGGAGCTAGCTCCTTATGTTTTCCAAAAGCTGTATTAGTTTCATTCAAATCTATCAAGCGGTTTTTGAGTTACAGTGGTCACCTTTTCAAAAAACATAGTTTTAAGAAAAAAGCATTTAAAGTTTTACAGTCGATTTATGTACCGTAATGAAAGCCAACTAATTGTATAGTGTGAACAGGGCTAATGTTGCTTCTATGTTGAGTTTTTCACAGCAATTTTTAAAATTAATCGTATTAAATCGACTTTTTCTGGATTTTGTAATGAGCTTTCATTATAGTTAAACCACTTTGACAGATCGCAAAATGTCATCATGCAAAACGGAGATACTTACTATAGCCCAGGGGAGAAGCCTCTAAAAATAGTAGATTGAAACCAATTGAAAAAGAAAGATAATCTTTCAAAAATGATAGAACAAATATATTAGAGTCGATCTTAAGGCTTAAAGGTAAGAAACGATCCATTTTGATTTCCGGCAGAACTGTAAGTCTTATGAAAAAAAGTTTAAAAGCAAAGTTTTAGGTAATGAAAAGATCTACAACTTTCACATAACCTCAAAATTGATGTAAAAAACTCAAAAATGCAAGTTTTTGGTTTTTTATATTATTTTTTTTTTCAAAAATATTTGTTTTCTTTCAAAATTTGGTGAAAATTTACCTCATTATCTGCCAAACACACGAAAAGATTTTTTATTTCCAATATTTTTTTTCTCACCTTACTTTGACTAAATATTGAGAAAGAGTTCAGGAGCGTATCGAAATCAAATCAAAAAAAGTTTTGAAATTCCGTCTACTATAATACTGTTTTTTACCGACTTCTAAAATCCCGCTCGATCAAAATCCTTTTTTATATAAATCCCGCTTTTTAAGATCCATTTTTATCCATTTTAATATTGTAAACTACGAAAAAATGGACTAAAAATAATTAAAACAGGTTTCTTATGCTCATAGCATACAATTACACTAATGTAAAAATATAAAAATATTGTTGATATTTATTAGTTCCTTTCCTATGTTCTTTTTTTTGATGTACCATTTGATATGCTAATAATCTATTTTGATAATTTGAATTTTTGTTATTTGCTTAGCGCTACAATAAATGTATTCCAAACAAATCACTTGTTGCCTCCTTTTTTTTTTTGATTTTCTTATCCCACTTTTGCAATAAGAACGAGCTGTTGAACGGTATTATTAGAGGCGGGATTTTAAAAGGCGGTATTTTAAAAAAGCGGGATTTTTAAAAGCGCTCTTCTAGAAAACGGGATTCTTATAAGCGGATTTCGAACCCAACCTGAGAATTTTAATTTTCAATCGAATAAGCACTGGCGTCAAAATATTTCAGTTTTTTTCAGTTCCTTAGGCTTAGGTTTTTTTGAGAAAAGTTTAGAAAAGTTTGGTCCAAGTCTAAGTTCGCCCCTCGGAGAGATTGGACGTCTCTCACACTGAAGAGTGCCTTGCGTCGATCGCAACATGGTCAATTTGGATGATGGTTGATTGATCTTGGGATCGCCATGTGAGAAGCGTGTACTACTAAAAACAAGATTTAGCTCCGCAGCGAAATCAATTAGCCTCAGTCTGTTTTCAGAGGTTTTGTCATGCAGGCTATGCTTACCGATTATATCTCCAAAAATGTCTTCCTTACCTAGTTTCGCGTTGAAATCGCAAAGAATGATTTTCACATCATGTCAAGGCTCATATATGTTTTTTAAGGAGCTCTTAGAAAGAATCTCGTCTTTCTGTTCTGTGGGGCGTGGGTGCATATTAGGCTAATGCTTGCGAATCTAGCCTTGATGTGGATGGTCATTATACGCTCCCTTTTCCCTAAGTCTACTTCTACTGACAAATTCCGAACTAGTTTCTGTTAGCTGTAGCAGTCGCCATAGTTGATGTCAAATTTTTTTTTATCTTCTCTAAGACGGGTCCATTCTATCGAACTTGATGAATGGCACTTATGTCTGCTGTGTAGTAGTCTAAGGCTTCCGCAAGTTTTCCCTTTGCCAACATTCGCACTTACTTGTACACACGATAAATTCCCTAATCATCTAATTATCAGTTTTCAAAATTTTGGATGCCAACTTCAGTCACGTATACCAAACTCCCTACTCTCTTTCTCGGTTGTCTTCATTCAAGAATTGCTTACTAAAAAGAATCACTATCTCCTAAAGTGCTTGCAACAACAACAAGACCAGACAGAGATCTGTCCTTGTCCAGCATATTTTTTATTTCACACCTCTTTGCATCTTATACCTATCGAGGACTTATTAACATCTCCGACAGTTCGACGTAAATCCCTAAAACTTTTGACATCATCTGATAATAAATGAAAGTGGAAAAAAGATTTTTCGCCATTCGCCGGAAAAAAAGATGAACCAAAGTGAGTAAAACAAAATCTACGATGCTTTATGGATCCTACGCAATACGAAAGGACATTCAGTCAAGAAGGCAGAGAGATTAAAAGGTGTCGAAAGGAAAGGGTGAACACAATTAACAGTAATTAAAATCGAAAATTGCTTTAATATTCAAAACTAATTGCTGCGAGATAAAGAAAGTGTCGTGCAAATTATCTTGAGTTGGATCTATATACACCTACACAGTCCGACATGTTGGTGTCCCTGTCCTTCAATGTCGTGCTAAAATGAAGGCTCTCTTCTCGGACTCATTGCTCGATTGATGTTCTTCAGTTCATCCTCCAAACGTTTAATTTCAAAACGTTTATATTCAAATGAGCGACTGTAATTGCAAAAGTCCTGTTTGATAAGGAAACATCCTTTTTAGAGTAAATGTAATTAATCATCGTTGAGCTGATAACAAAAAGAAGGATTACGAAATTCGACTGAAGGCCACTACACAACACATTTCCACTCAATTTAACATTGAAAACGAATAAATATATAGCACTAGGATTTACATGCGAGAAACAAAAATCTCATTATTACACCTGAGGGGCGTTTAATCGAAAGTGTCTCTTCGATTTACAAGTGCACACACACCTTCTTTTTTTCTTTTTGTGGTTTAACTCCAAGAAATGACACCCATCAATAATTATCCTCGCAGCACCTAAAATGAGTACATGTTGCTGGACACATGAACTCCATGCAAACATCCTCCGCAACATTCTGTTTGTTTGTCCTTTTTTTCCTCTTCGGACGCATGCTCCCAACAACACTAGGATTTCCATAAAAACAACTGTAGATCCTCTTCAATCCAGAGTTGTACACAAGTCGTTAGCCTGTTGCGTTCCCATTAGCAGCACCAAGAAAGAATATCCCGCATCCATCGTGTTAAATAATATTTTTTGTTGCAAGAATCATAATCGAGTATAGCTTTCGAGTGTAGAAAATAGCAGAAGGATATCTCTTTCGGTGTTTTTGTCTAGAAATAGATTCCGTATTCGACTAAAGTACGTCCACCAGACGACCGACGACGCACGGCCGTTAACTAGGGAGTCTCATCTCACTCTCAATTACAAAACAGTGAACGGATTTCGAGTTTTAGTTGATTTTGTTGCCTCACTGCGGGAGGTTGAAACGGGGTTGTGATAAAAATACGATTACATTTTACGGTTAACCAGAGAATTATTGTTCCGGCAACGAAGTTCCATTTCCGTTTTCTCCTCTTGATCCAATTGAATTAAGTCTTGTTACAAAAATAGTTTTTGCTTTATTCTTAGCCGTGTTAAAGTTTTAGAAAAAAAAATTTGAGAAATAAAAAAAAAAAGAAATAAAAGAAGTGATTGAAAAGAAATTATAACTGAAAGTTTATTGTTCTTGTGGTTTGGCAGTTGAAAAACCGTTGCAAATTTGGTAATTTGAATTTATTTGAAGTTTTGTGAGTGTGGTTATTTGGTTAATGGTCATCGGATGGTTTTGAAAATAAAATTAATTCAAAGGATATCTACTCAAGGCACTTTTTGTCGATAAGTACCCAAATGATTTTGAATAAATTTTTTATTTTTTATGTTTTGAGTTGATACACGAAGCCATGAAAAGTTTTTTTTTAATATGCGCGGTGAGGAAGAAACAAAACCTATTAAAAAAACCTATTTAATTTAATGTTAATAGCCGATTTTATTTAATTAAATTTTAAATTTAATTTAATGTTAATAGCCGAGAGTTCAGTTGACAAGGGTTTGTCATTATGTTTAAAAAACGATTTGGATTAAGTGGCCGCTGGCTCGACTTAACTCCAACCGTGAGGGCCAATTTGGACCCCTTTATGCAATAAAGCGCAGAACATTCTTCCAAATCGTCAGTCGTCTCGCGCTTATCAGCTTAGAAAACGGCTTATAAGCGACTCATAACCTCACAAGAAATAGTCCAGCGGTGTTAAATCGGCCGATCTTTGATGTAACTCACAGGCTCAAACTTGAAATTAAGTAAAAAAATCCGTCAACAGCGTTTTGTTTCGAGACAATTTACCAAACTATAAAATGGCAATCCAAACTGAGCATAGACCAAATAACAGATGTCAAAAAGGCCAACTTTGAAAATAAAACTAACAGATTGAAAACACAAGCCCAAAAAACACCCTTTAGGTTTTTAATAAAAGCATCAGTTGTAAAATTGCTTGTGACGCACAAAAGATAGGAACTTGTTATATTACGACGCGACGTGGGCATTCAAATTGTAAACTCTTAAAGGTACGAGCACTATTTAATTGTCAGCAACACAACACAACAAACAAATCAATTCAGTTTCTCCAATCTGCACAGAAATGTTTTCGCGATGTTTCTTTTGGCCTGCACATTCTTTAAGACCTGATTAAAATCGCAAACAAAAAGTAAAGCAGCATTTCTAAAGAAGTTATTTTCATAAAAAAGTATTTTCAACAACTCTTTTAGTTATCAAAATCTATTAAAATGCATTTTAAGAGCTTTTAATTTTTAACTTTAATTAATAGATGTCTTAACTTTTGCGGGTGATCGGCAAAGGTTTCTAACTTCATTCAGTGATATTGATTGATTTGACTTTAAGTGAGTTATTCTTGCGGCCCTTTGGAGGCGCTTCAGCCACGAAAACCATAGTCTGAAGGTATTAAATATTTTTCTATTTGATTTAAAAAAAAACCTGGATTTGTTTTGTGTTCTTATGGTGTCCCATATTAAGTGCGTTAAGGCCCTGCGGTTGCCTTGTGGGCGGCATTTTTTGAGAATCCTAAACTTGACCTGAATGAGTGTTTTTGAGCCCTGAGTTTGACCTTTTTAAAAGGTCAATATAAGTTTAAGTTTAAGTAATAAGTTTATAAGTTTATTATAATAATAGATACTTGTACACAGTAAGATACAAAAATCTTATAAAATAGTGCAAAGTTGAATTAATGGACAGATTTAACTTGAATACAACTCAAAGAAACAAAAAAATAAAAATATATATATGTTTACAAAGAGATTAACAAAAAAAAAAGAAAGAGAAAAAAAAAGAAGGAAAAAGTTCATAGATTGTGTAAATTGTTAAATAATTAGATAATATGCCTTAAGTTCCCTCTGAAATCCCTTCTTATCACCAATGTTCCTCAAATGTCGTGGGAGAGAGTTCCAAAGTCGGACGGCGTGAACGAAGAACTGACGCTCAGATGTCAAGCATGAAAAACGTGGTTGAAGGATGTGCGCTGTTCTAGTGGAAGCGCAGAAAGTTATTTTATTGAACAGATCTGGAAGTTGGTGTGTTTGTACAATATTAAAGAGCATAGTCAATGTACGGAAATGTAACAACTTATCAAGAGTGAGGCTGCAAATCTTGTTCGAAAAACTAGAAACTCTGTCGAATCTTCGAAGCCCAAAGACATACCTAATTGCATTATTGTAAGCTACATTAAGTTTTCGTTTATCGATAACATCGCATTTTCCATACACCTCACATCCATAGGTATGAAAAGGTATGATTAGAGATTTGACTAATACAATCCTAGTTTTGATTGGAGTAAAATGCTGAGACGCCCATAAAGATCGTAAGACCCCATAGATTTTACCAACGACTGAGCAGATGTGGTTGCTCCAAGTCAGGGTTTTGTTGAAAACCATTCCTAGATTTTTGGCTGTGGAGACGTATTCTATTGGGGCATCATTAAGTATTATTTTAGGGAAATAAGAGGTTGATGTGTGTTTCTTAGATATGATGATACACTTTGATTTCGACGAATCAATTGACAGAAGATTCTTCTTTGCCCAATTAGCTATATTTTCTAAGTCTGCATAGATGCGACTTGCACAATCTTCTATCAGTCCGAGAGGGCAACTTATATGAAGTTGTGCATCATCGGCGTAGAGTTGGACTTTAGAACTGGTAACGACAGATGGAAGTTCGTTGATGTAAAGGGAGAAAAGCAAAGGCCCCAAAATAGATCCTTGCGGTACTCGGAAAAAACATTATTTGCATAAACTGCTTGCTGCCGATCAGAAAGATAGGAAATCAAAAGCTTTGTAGCAGATGATGAAAAATCAAACAAATTTATGAGCTTATTGCAAAGAATATTGTGATCAACAGTATCAAAAGCACGTGAGAAATCAAGTAGTAAAAGAAAAGTTATTTGATCTTTATCAATACTTTGCCTAATCTCTTCAACTACTGTCAACAGAGCAGTAATGCAACTATGTTTTTCACGAAAACCCGATTGCAAAGGTGAAATGGCGTGAGTGGCATCTAAAAAAGAGTTGATTTGTATTTTCATGATTTTTTCAAAAACCTTGGATAGAAACGGAAGTATGGATATGGGCCTTAAATCTTTTCCACTTGAGTTTTTGGGAACCGGTATAATTTTTGCTCTTTTCCAAGCTGTGGGAAAAACACTCGTCGTTAAAATGCGATTGAAAGCAAAAGTAATGTAAGGAAGTACAATGGGAAGTAGCATTTTCAAAAATTTAGGATGAACTCCAACAGTTCCAACTGCATTTGATTTAAAAGAAATTATGCTTTCAACAACTTGAACCTGGTCAATTCCTTGAAATCCAAATTTATGACCAGTTTCAAAGATATTTTCCATTGGAAGATTAACCTGGGATGAGGATCGTGCACGTGGCAAATGTGGGAATGTAACGAATTCCTGGTTAAGCAAATTCACATCAACAGTTTTGCAAACTTCACCTTGTTGCTTACCTATACCTAAGCTTCTTAAATTTTTCCAAAGCTTTTTCCCACACAATGAAGGGTTGAGTCGGTTAGCAAAAACTTTAGCCTTAGTTGAACGAATAAGAGAAATTGTTCTATTGCAGAAGTAGCAATATTCTTGGCGGTATGTACTTAGCTTAAATCTCTTCCAGCGCTTGTAGGCCAAATCTCGCTTTTTAATTAGAAGACGTATATTTGTCGTAAACCAAGGGTGTTGTCCACGATTGGTTGTCTTAGTCTTCAATGGAACATGTCTTTCAAAAAGGTGGTTAATGTTTGTTTGAATGAAATTAATTTGCTCATTACATGAAGTCATGTAGTAAATATGCTCCCACGCAATACTCCGACTGTCATTCTCCAATGATTCTAGATCAATTCTGTTGAAATCTCTATAAGTGGAGGTGGTAGGCAAACTAGTCAAGACAAACTCAAATGTAAGGTAGATAGGTCATGTTTTGAGAAAGCAGGAGCAGACAGCTGATCATACATGCTAACTCTATTAGTTTCACTCACAAAAAAAAACGTCGAGAAGTGTAGCCGATTGTGAGCTAAAGTGAGTAGGTAGAGAAGTGTTGACCGGAAATAGATTTAAAGAGAACATACTCTCTACTAAATGGTCTTCCTGAAGTAAATCACTATTCATATCACCACACACAATTATTTTTGTAGATGAGACTGTTATTTCTTCAAGAAGAGATAAAAGAGGTTCAGTACTTATATTTTTGTGAGGCCTGTACACAACACCCACAAGTAGCCGCTCACCTTCGCCAACAAGTTCCAGAAATAAAAAATCAATAAGATTGTCATTCAAAGACTTACGTCCTACAACACAGGGAATATTTTCTTTTAAATAAATAGCAACCCCACCACCATTGCACCTAGTTCGATCAGCTCGAAAAAGTTTGTAGCCTTCAAGTTTTAAAAATGTATCATTTAAATGACTAGTAAGCCATGTCTCTGAGATACAAATCACATCTACCCCAGAACCCTCAAAAAGATCTCGAAATTCATCAATTTTACATTTCAAACTTTGTGCATTAATATGACAAACTTTGAGGCCAGATTTTTGTTTAACTAATATTCTGACAAGTGTGCGCAGCACAACATACCCATCGGAATTTGGAACCACTCCATTACTGTTAACCAACACCGAGCCGGTGATATATTAAGGCAATGAAAAAGTATGGGTACGACATAAGGGAGAGTGCAAGAAAAAACTTCAAATAGGGAGAAAGACATAAAGAACAGATTAAATTTAAGTTATATTCCATAATAAGGACTAAAATAACAAACATTAGTTAAGAAGCAAATGTAGTAAGAAAAAAAAAATAGGAATAGTAATTAATTATAAAGTACGATTAAGCACAAAAATAAATTATAGAGAAAAAGAAAAAGCAATATAAAAAAATCAATAAATAAATAATAAAATAATCTATCTGGCAATGCTGGCTATCTTCGAATATGTGTTTATTCTAAGATCGTAATCCGGTAATCTTATTTAGAGTTTCAATGTTGTCAACAATGTAAGCTTCGCTGTCATCTGTATGATTCTTGATGTAAACAAAACCACGAGCAGTGAATGCAGAATGTATTTTCTTATTTTTCTTCAGTGTGAGCGCGATTCGTAGTATATTTTGATTCTTTTTTGTAAGACTTTCGCGCAAGTAAACAGCAGATATGTTTTCGGATGGAAATCCAAGGTCGCTTAGTTGAAGTTGGCGTTTGTTTTGATTGTGGAAAGCTCTTATCTTCTTAAGTGTCATATTCCTATCAAATGGCGACTTGAATTTGATTAAAACGGCTGAATTCAATCGATTATCCGATGGGCGAGTGCGATAAATTTTGTTAGGTGCGGGTGTATTGAGACCAATAGTGTTGCAGAGTTTTCCAAATATTGCTGAGAGATTCTCATCGGGTTGATAAGGTACTCCATAAAGAATGGCATCAGTTGCAACTAGTTTGTTTTCTTGAGTTTCGGCCATGAGCTGCAGTTTAGCAATATTGGACATAGCGTTTGACAGTTGTGCTTCGTTCGTTGATATTGTTGTTTTGGTGTCGGATATTGAATTATATTTAAATCGGTTTTAATTGTGTTGATGTCGGCAATAGCGGCGGTGCACGAAGACTCAAGTGTGTTTACCCTTTCGCAAATGGCATTCAAGTTTGATTGCATTTCATTGATGTGACTTTCAATACTATTAATTTTAGCCAAAATTCGCGCTTCGGATTCGGAAATTTGACAGTTGATTTTTGAAATGGACTTACTTTGATTTTCCAAGCGATCATCAATTCTTTTCCATAAGTCATCCATAGTAGTCGGAGCTTTTGACGAAGAGGAGCTGGTTAGTTTGGGTGAGGATGTATTTGTATTTTTATTTGAATTAGCAGTATTACGAAGGTTTTTTTTTACACTGGTGTCTGACATTGTGGTAGTGAAGAAACGTTAATATGTAAATTGTTGTATATGTTTGAATAGGAATGAGATGGAAGTTAAAATCAAAAAATATGGTTAACTTTTCCAATCAAAAACACTTGTTTAAATTCAAATCAATTGTTTAATCAGCACAAATTGCAATTGAACACTTGAGAAATTTATAGTGATTGATTGAAAGTATTTGTTTTACTTTAAAGAAAAAGCTTGTGGACAAGTTTTATAGGGAAATTATAACAAAATAACCGGAGCGAATAAAAGCACGTCTATCGAGCAGTATTCATTTCAATGTATTATTTATTTATTTATCAAAACACCTTAGCAAAACCTAGTTTATCAAACTATCCCTTACTTAGTGCAATCTTCGTTTTTCAACACAGTCTTAACACATTTAGCACAGTTCTTGTTAATTCTGCTCAATGATAGCTTAATCAGCTCAAACTTTGCTAATTGAGCTCAATCTTCGCTTCTTTCAGTTCAATTTTAATTTGTTCAAAAAGACGTGGAGGATAAGGAGACGCAATTTTTTTGTTCGGATTGTATTGACACTCATAAAATTCACGGCATTAACAAGGTGTGAATTTTATATCTCTAAGATAACAATGGACAATGGGACAATGGTCTGTTGGATGCAATTTGCAAAAATTAAGGAAAATTAACACAAACGAAGAACTAATATTGCTTTTTACCCGCAACCGAATTTGAGTTTATCGACAAAGTCAAAAAGAAAAGAAAAGACGAAACGATAAACTTTGGAGCTTAGGTAACTGTGTCTCTTGATCCTCCCTCTTTTTTTTTGACTTTTCGATAAACTTAAATTCAACTCCGTTTAAGAAACAGTAAAAACTTCCTATAATCAATTTCCATTTGTTTTTAATTAATTCGTTTGGCTTTTTAGCTCAATCTCAGCTTACAAATCACAATCTTTCCGTATTAAGCTCAATCTTAACTAATTCCGTTGAGTATTCGTTTATTTGACTAAAAATTAGCTCAATCCACTCAATTTTAGCATTTCTAGCCCCATCTGCTAACTCAATAAATATTCTTTTAAAAGAATTTTCGCTCATTTAGGTCAATCTTCGCTTATTTTGCTACACCTTCCCTTATTCAGCTCAAGAATCGCTGATTCAGCTGAATCTCAATTCATTCAGCTCAAACATCGCTTCTTCAGCTCAACCTTAACTTATTTAGCTCAGGCTTAGCTTGTTTTGCTCAATCTTTGGTTATTCAGGCCCAAAGCTTTATCTTCGCTTTGGAAAATTTACCCCAAACTTTGTCTATTCATCTCAAACTCATTCCGCACCACCTTTGCTTATTTTGGTCAACGTTCGCTTATTTACATCAGTCTTCGCTTATTCAGCTCAATCGTTTATTCATCTGAATCTCAACTAATTCAACTAAAACGTGGCTTATTCAGCTCAACCTTAACTTATTTAGCTTAACCTTTGCTAAATCAACTCAAGCTTAGTTTATTTAACTTCGCCTACTTAGCCCAATCTTTGTATATTCAGAACCAGCTCTAATTCAGTTCGTATTTTACTAAATTAGCCAAATTTTCAATTATTCAGCTCAATCCTCGCTTATTTAGCTCATTCTTCTATAAATTCAACTCCATTTGATACAATTCAATCTTTGCTGGTTCACCTCAATCTTTCTTTGTTCAGCTCAGCCCTCAGCTTTCGCTTATTTAGCTCAATCTTCTTCAGAATTTATCGTCACAAAGATATGAAAGCTCCTTTTTATAAATTCCATTTGAATTCCGTGTTTATAATTATTATTGTTAGGATTTATTTAACTGATTTGTCGCTTATTTTCTACAGTATTGATGTATATTTCATAATTGAGGCTGACGCCTGGCTGCTCAATCTTCAATCTTCAATCTTCTTTATGACTACATAAAAATCACACTTTCTCAACGATGTTGGATGATAAGCTTTGGTAGATGTTGAACATATCAATCCTAAAATGTCACATTGTACACATTCCAGCTAATCAAATATGTAGTCTGAATACACATCTCCATAATGGAATATTGGATTTTAAGGGCCAATTGAATATGATTCTAAAGTAAGAGGGGCGAGCACTAGTCCCGTCAATGTATGCGTATGCATGCCACCCACATTTTATTTTTATATTCCAGAAAATTAAGAACACGATGCAAACAATAAATAAGATGCAATATTTATATCGAGTCGAGCTTTTTTGTTAAGTTCAATTCACTCTATTTTGACTCCTCAAGCACCAACCCTAAGGACAATCCAAAGAACAAATCAAACATTCACCTGCCCCCATCAACCCAATAAACAAACAGCCATCAGGTGTCCATTTCCCTTTCAACGTTGATTGGCAAAACATTGTTTCATCTAAGCAATTAAGAGCTAAGACACACGATATCATTTTCCCTGGTATTTGAGTTTATGCTTTGCTTGATGTGTTTGCTTGTAAATAGCCTAGCCAAAGCCTGTTGAAATGCTATGGAAGATGAAAGTCAATATTAGTTCATTGATATGGTGAGCCTTTGTTTGATGTAACACTACCAAGAAGAGTCCACTGAAGTATGTACATAAGTCCGCCACTTGTAGCATTGCAGGAAGAAGAAAGTTGATTGTGTTTGATCCTTAAATTCATAACTTTTTTCCACTTAAATGAATTGAAATTCCATAAAGAGGAGTATGATGTATGAATTTCATTGTTGATTAAACCCTATTTAATCGATAAATCGAATACGGTAATTTATCATCGTTTAAAAATAACTATACACTTCCCATACACACAGACATTAAATGGCCTGTTGTGCAATTTGAACTGATTGAAATCGCAGGATCAAAAAAGTTGATTGCATTGTGGTTTGGAAGGTAATTTCAAATGACGAAAATGTTAAACGATTTTGATTGTGTGATTGATTTGCAACTTATGTTGCTTCCATCCACGCACTTTTCACCGTTTCATTCAAAACAAAAACGATACGGGTTGGAAAAACGATGGATAATGGAAACGAAAATCCAAACAATTGATTTTTTTTCACGGAAGTTGCTGGGCTGAAAATAATTGGATCAATCCCAGGTCAACTCGAATAAAACACTCCTAAGCTAGTTTTTGAATATAGTTTCCAAGATCCATATGTGACTACAAGAACTTCCTAAGAGATGATTCAGTCATTTTCTCATGGATGATGGCTCGAAAAGCGAAGATGGGATAGGAAAGTTGCGCGGCGCGGCGTTTACTCAGACAAACAAAATAAAAGTCTCTCGTTTCGTCTTTCTATCCACTATAGCGTAGTTCAAGCAGAAATTCCGGCGTTCAAGAAGGTCCTACTATATCTGAAAGAGAACGTGATATCGTAAAATAAAGGAATTTCCAAGAGGGACTTGACAACTTTGAATTTAATGTGTAAGCGCATACTTTCACTTATCAAACTGTTTTAGCAAATTTATTCAGTAAAATAAAAAATTTCATTATGGTAAAATACACGAATGGCAACGTCTGCAAATTATAAAACTTGCCTTGGAGTCGGTGACAGTAACTTTAAGGGCGTTAACATTCAATTGTCGGTCATAATTCTAGCCCTAGCTAACAGACAAACTGACTGGCATAATTTCAGTCTAATCTACATAATCGTTGTGTGATGGTGCCGTGACTGTGAAACAACGAACTAATTGAAGTGTCAAAAAGGATTCTGCCAGCCAACGATCCAAATCATTTAATTCTACGGCGGGCGTCCAGTTGGTTCCAATGAATCGACCTCTGTGTCATAAGAACGAATTCGAGCTCAATTCGAAAATGTTTTGATTGTACTTCCGTCCCATAGTAAAGCTCTGAAATATTTCAAAAATGTTTACGTTTTACAAATTTTATAAAATTTATAATTTTTCTGAGCCACCCGGCGTTGCTCGGGTCTATAGTTTTGAGGCTAAACATTCTCGTTCTTGGTGATGAAAGAATTTTTGAAATTTCTAAGTTTCCAGTTCCAACCCCGTTCCTGAGGGAATCTTCCGTCCCCGTGGAAATATGTTAATGAAATATAAGTCTATATCACAGAGGGATAAGTTCAATGAATTTGGATTGATAAACTCACAGACGAAATTAATTCAGCAACTACAATTTTTCTCAATGAACTCTTAAGGGTGAAACGTTTGAAAGAAGTTACAATTTATCATTAGATTAAAACTAAAAAAAATAGTACGTATACGCCAGCGTCAATGGTATAAACTTAAGAAAATTTATCGAAAATGTGGTTTTATCGAAATAAATTTTAAAACAAACAAAACGAATTCGTATTTAAAAAAAAAAAACATTTTTTTATTGAAGCATGAAATATGATTATTATTTTCGGCACATCATTTTGCTTTTTCTAAATACTTGCTATTTATAATGTTTAAATTCTATATTGACAGACGCACACTTTTATAATACAGTCTGTTTATCAATTTAAAGCTTTCTCATAAACTATATCTTTTGTGTTGATTGGTGATACGTAAATAAACAAAGAAGACTGTTTTCCGAAGCACGAACACGCGACTTATAATTGTCCATGTGCGAAACAGAGAAACTCCATTTTAAATATGCAAACTTTTAAGGACTGTCCTTGCGATTTATTTATGGTCATCGCAAAGACCACACGTACTGCAAATTGTAAGCGTTTTAAATTGGGAGCGTATCGAAATCACACTTTTCAAAATCCCGTTTTTCAAGAATCCCGAAAAAAAAGTTTTAAAATCTCGTCTATTAACATACTGCTTTTTTACAATCCCGACTTCTAAAATCCCATTCGATCAAAATCCTTATTTATCCAAATTCCGCTTTTTAAAATCCCGCCAATCCCGTTCTTATACATCTTTATATTTTACAAACTACGAAAAAAATAGACAGATAGGTTTTTTACGTCGCATTGCTCACAGCATACAATTACACTGATATAAAATTATAAGAAATATTGTTGATGATTACATGGGTCAAAAAAATTTGCGGTTTTTCAGTAACAGAAAGGAGACCATGTTTTTATTAAGGTTTTCGCCTTGCTGCATCCAAATCTAGCCTCAGAATTGATTGGCTACCTGTCATTTTCGAGATATTGAGCCTTCAAAATCGGAGAAAATAAAAATGTTTTAACATGAAAAAAATTCAACCCAAAAACAAACCAATACTTTTCATATGGTTTTTCGTGTGCTGAATCCAAATTTGTTCTCAAAATGGGTGTATTACATCAAATTACTGTGATATTTAACTTTAAAAGTTGTAATGCGTGGTCAATTTCTGTTTTGAAGCCTTGGTAGAGTCTTGAAAGTATATTTGAGTCAGATAGAACATTTTTGAAGGTTCTTGGTGTGCTTAATTCAAATCCAGTGGTTGGAGCACAAAAACTAAACCTAATGGAAACAAAAACGGTAACTTTTTTGATTTGAAGGCACTGGCTGTAACTCGAAAACTAGACCTGATGAAATCAAAATGAATATGGCAATAAAATGAGGGTATATGTGTGATTCTTATATAACTGTGATTTTCTATGTCTAGGACTGTATTTATAGTTTGGCATGTTTTGTTTCATTAAAAAATGATAATTATGATGAATTTGATGGTATTTTACTGTCGACAATGTATATTGAAGCATAAGTGTTGATGGATAACGAATAGTTTGCAAAACTATATCCAAAATGTCAGTACTGTGGCATGTCCGCATTTCGTTTTTCGAACTAAATACATAAATTTCTATAAATAGTCGTATTAGTCTTAAGTTTTGCTTTTATAACTAAAGCCTATTGTACGTTTCATCTAATAATGCTACAATTGTATCCCAATATTGACTTGTAGAAAGGAATAACGGTCATTGCTTCATGTCATGGATTTTATTCAATTTTCAAATTTAAAATATTTCCCGCTTAAACGCCATCTTTTATTCAGTTGCTACCTCTAGTGGCATTCTGAAGAATGACTATTTGTGTACAATTCATAGCTGTGTGGTTGTTTCTACACTCGACTTTAAAACAGAAATAATTTGTTTTGTTTTTTTAAAACTACTGGTCAGTACCATGGTATTGAAATTCACGCGTGTTAATAGAATGTTTAGGTCAATTATACTGAATAATTATTTAATTTCACTTATGAATTCAAAATTATTTGGCCGATCATTTTAATTACATGTTAGAATTTAAGTAAGGCTAGTTATACTTCCACGGTACTGACATTTGTCAGTACCGTGGATGTCAATACCGTGGTAAACAAAGCAAATAATATTTAAATGAATATTTCCTTGATGTTTTAATTTATTACCAAGTTTAATTGATCTAGTGTTATAAAATTTAAATTTTTATTTGTTAAAAACTTCCGAACTTGAAATTTACAATATTTAGCTAATGTTAATCTTTGTTTTATTCTAAGACTATTATAAAAATTGTTATTTTAATTCTACTGTTAATAAATTTTAAAGATTGTTAAAATCAAGAAAGAAAATACCGTAAATGTCTCTGTATAATTACCAAAATCCTATAATTTATCATTTGCTTTATTATTTTAAGAGATTTAGCCAAATATTCTGAATATTTCATTTTGATGTCAGTACCGTGGTAGTGAAATTTCTAATTTTTGTTCTAGCTTCTTTTCTACGTTACAGGCTTAATTTTGAGCACAATAAAAAAACCAATGACACCCAGATCACAAGTTTTAAAGCATTTTTGGTTTTAAAAAATTTTGAGTTGTAAAAATCACAGCTATATAAGAATCACCCATATAGGTTACTCAAAATTAGCAAGTAACTTTCTTGTCAAAAAATTTTGTGGTTCAGTGTAATAAGTTCCTTTCCTATGTTCTTTTTTTTAGTGTACCATTAGATATGCTTATAATCTATTTTTATAATTTGAATTGTTGTTATTTGCTTAGCGCTACAATAAATGTATTCCAAACAAATCACTTGTTGCTTCCTTTATTTTGATTTCTCTATCCCGCTTTTGCAATCAAAACTAGTTGTTTTATTTAAAAAAATCGCGCGATTTTTTTAAATAAAACAAAAGCGGGATTTTAACAAACGGGATTTAAAAAAACGGGATTATATAAGAAGCAGGATTTTAAAAGGCAGTATTTAAAAAAAGCGGGATTTTTAAAAACAGGAATTCAGAAAGCGGGATTTCAAAACCGGGATTTTAATAAGCGAGAATATAAAAACTGGGATTTCGAACCCAACCCTTTTAAATTGAATGGTGAATTCGCTGGAATTCTCGGTATTCGCAAGATCAAGACATCCTCTCCTTTGTATTTTTCTTTTATGATTGTTGCTTCAATGACAGCTCAATCAGCTTTTTCACAGCCAGTCTTGTTCCATTGCCTAGTCTCGAGGTTGAAAACTGATCCTACTTTTAACTGCAAACTGTAAAATGGTGATCCAGGCATTTCCAGTGAATTTAAAAACTCCGTGGAATAGTTGACAACGTCATCCTGGCCCTTAAGAACACCAACTGACCTGGAAGAAAATTCTGAATGGTCGCTGAAATCCTCGACATCTTTATTTTCCGATGCCAATATTGCTCGTTCACTACGCCAATTATGGTTATTGAACTTTAGCGCTATGTCTGGGAAAACACGCTGAATAAGCTAGTCTTTTGAATCTGTGATGTGACAGAAATCAGTGGGTAATGTGATGAATGCGGTCGAGGTGTCCACTGCAACTTTATATTTTCCCATGTCTAACAATTGTTTCGCAAACACATTTGTAGTTTCATCATGTTGCAAAAATACTCGCATGTTAGTTGTTAATTTGAGTGTCTTTACGTACCCCAACAAATTTTATGATTTTAGGCATGCATTCAGTTCATCAGCAAAAGTTGATTGGGGAATATCTGCGGAAAAGTCTGAAGAAAGTCAACAAAATCACGGCCCCACCAAAAATATTATGGTTGTCATGAAGATCTTTCAGCGTTCTGTATAGTGCCTCCAGTGACCACTTGTGCAATGTGCATTCATCCCAAACAATCAATTTGCGATCGGATCTTGGCCATTGTGATACTAATTGGTGTTTCGGTGACTTGAATATTTAACGGTTGCAAATGCAGAATACGCAGTTTTCCCGCCTTCAAGCAGAGTCGCAGCTAATTCAGATGAGAGTTTTCAGCAGCTATTTTCAGATGAGAGTTGCTAGAGCAACATCATTTCGCAATCTGATCCTCGCCAATAGCAACGAAATTAAGAATGTTTTTCCGGTTTCTCCGGGAGCATCGAGAAAAAAAATTCCATCAGATCCACTGTTCACAGCTTCTATCAAAGTGTCGCACGCAATTCTTTGTTGTTGATCTAATTGTAGAACATTTGTACAAACTGTTTCGACCAATGCTTCAATGTCGTACTGTAGACTATTTTTTCTTGATCTGTCTCTCTCTGTTTATCATCGCGGTTAGGACGTGAGGTAGCTCTTTGCATGCTTAATAGACTGCGACGACCTAAGTCAGGTAGTTTTCTCCTCGGCATCGTTAGTTGCTAAATTAGTAGTTAATTGTCACTATCACAGAATATCAACAAGAAATTTATTGGATAAAGCACATTACCTGGAATGTCACTATCACAAAGAATCACAAAAGTAAAGAAAGTTCTCGAGCATCTTTGTGAGTAAAGCGGTAATCTTCACTCACAAAGATTGGTTGTCAAATTTCAATTATTATGCTGGCGTTCAGAAATTTTGTTCGACAAATTGACTATTTGACGTTAGAAACATACGCACATTAAATTCCCGATCCCGGTTCCTGTGGGAATTTGAGTATGAAATATAGTCTATGGTAGTCAGGGGCAGAAAATTAAAACAATTTAAATCTTTATTCTTACCAGTCGAAAAATTAAAAGAATTTAAAAAAAAAAAAACAATCCAACAATCTTATTATTTTAATTTTTTTGTTGTCAAAAACGATTAAAAAAAAAAGTATTGTTTGAATTTAATTTTTTATTCATTACAGATAGGAATAAAGAAGTTGTTACTTTACTTTATTCCTATTGTTTTTTTTTTTCATATTTACTTTCCCTTTGAACCTTCCCTAGACTTCCACGAACATTTCGAGACCAAGATAAGATAAATCCGTTCAGCCGTTCTCGAGTTTTAGCCAGACTAACGAACAGCAATTCAAATAGACAAATAAATAGATAAACTCTATATCTATCTACATCTATATCTAGAAAGCAACAATTGGTTCAAGTAATGAGTAACTTCCTCACAGTTTTCTGTCATATTACAAAGGCTTTTTCCGTTGTCCAAGTAGTGTATCGGTCGATTTCCTGACTGCCACCTTTATTTTAACCCAACTCAACCTTCACAAATTGGCTCCTGGAATCAGAACGTTTATAACTTCTCTCCCTTCCAATATTAAGTCTTAGCCTTTGACCTTTACTGGAAGTGGTTTTGGTAAATTTATCCCTTTAATACAAATTTAAAAATATGTCCATTGGTTCCACATGAATAAACATTACATTCAATTTAATGTTGCCTTATTTATTTTCATTTTGTGTTTTCACTTGTGAATAGGTGGAGACAATTGGATGGGACACTTACTCAAACAATATCTGACCTTCATTTGGCTGCTAAAAGTATCGCATGACGAAGGACATTAAAGTTTCTGTATGTTGTTGCTATTCACATGAGAATAAGGGAACGGTGGTATGGTGGTACTTCTTTTATGTAACGTTCTACACACACGAGTGAACAACTCAAAGTACGTAACGTATGATGGCCCATCCATGTCCCATCATATGGTGGACAAAAAAAAAAAAGAAAAAAAAAACACGAAGAGAAGGAGACGTATACGAAAAATAAAAGCCAGAATTAACTTCCTGCAGATGACATGATACTGTGAGTTATTCAAAAATTCAGGATGCCATACTTCCCACATAATTTTCTACCTAAAAGTATTTTGTGTTTGCTTCAGAGACTCAGACATATCGGTTGACATCACTATTTCCTGCCAAGAGGCAAGAAGCACCTACTTATACCTACCTCTACTAACTTGTGTGTCATATTATAATGTTTTCGTTTCTTGGTGGAATTTTAACCGCGCAGCATCATTTTGTGCAGATGAAATGCTTTTAGGATAAATGTGAGGATGATCAAAGCGTGTATAGAAGACGCTTGGATTAAATGGTGGCAGTTGGTTTGGGGGTAATAGCAGCTCTGTTTATTTGTGGGTAAGTCAGAAAGCGGATTGATAATCATCTAGCAGAATTCGTTTGATAGAGTCTCTTTCACAATACAAAATACATCATCATGGAATATTGAAATTCATCCTTCTTCGGATATGGTTGGTGGGCTCATAAATTGTTACAACTTACTTTTATTTCAGCGCTCTGGTGACATTTACAAAGTTCAGTTGCGTTGACGGTCGATTGTACCAACATAAATGTCGAAGTCATTTCAATATCCTTTACTTTTTACATGGCTTTTGAACAAAATTTATTTTCGTGGTGATTGTAAAAGTTTTTCCGAATTCCAGAGCTGGGACTTTGATGGATAGGAATTGCATTTAATGTTCCCAAGGAATTTTGCGGCAAAGAAATTTCCGGTGTGTCAAACCACACAAATAACATTTGAAAAGTTTTACTGAGTTTTGTTGCATATTTGTGCTTTCTCCGGTTTATTCTTGCTGTGTATTGAGAAGACATTCAATGGGGTTTCTGTTTAATTATTAAAAGTTTCGGAAGCAAATGAATGTTGGGAAGAAGCTTATGATATTATCCTTGAAAGTGTAAGCATACTCCAATTTTTTTTCGGAGCTGTAGGTTATGCGTAACTGACATGCAATTGAAAGATGATTGAAGATGAATAGAGAGAGAGGTAGTCTTATTAGATAAGACCTACTTCTCTGAAAATTTCATATGATTTGCGCATCTCGGCTGTCTGTTTCGTGGGAGTTCGTGGCTCAGAAACGTCCGAATGATTTTTCACGATTAACGAAAAATTGACAAGATCTGCGATAGAAATAACAGCACCATTAAAAGCGCTTTTACTATAAATGAAGCTGGATCCTAGGTTTTGAGCCCCTTCCCAAGCTCTGTTGTGCCAATCTGCTTATTACATTTAATTTTTTCACTGAACCATCTTGATACTTGTTGATTTTCTATTTCATTTACCGGGCAAAGGGTTCGTTATCTCAAAGGTATAACAGCTTTCCAACATGTATACTTGCCTTACTGAGGTGATTCGCCTGTAAAATAGGCCACATTGAGCTATGAACGCTTCGACCAAACGGCTTTGCATTTTTCCATGTCTAAGGTCCAGCAAATGCTGATGTCGTTGAATTTGTACCAGGTGGTGTAGGCTAAGAGTAGTGTGGTTAGTGGGACAAGTACCTAAGTAGAGGTTCTGTTTTGATAATGTCGAGTTCGGAGGTTATGACTTTTTTCACACTTTTTTCGCTTTCTTACTTAGCGGTTCGGAATCGGACCATTCCCCCATTCCTCACCAAGGTAAGGGCTTCGGGGCTCTCCGAGCTTTGTTGTGATACTCTTAATATTTATATGTTTCTTCGGAATTCAAGGGGGGGAAGAAGAATAATGGTGTGATGTTGAAAAAAGGGTGGCAAGGAGAATTGATAACCGCATAGAGATTTCTAAAAGCAAGGAGCAAAAAATGACGTTGGATACTATCGATCCTAAATCTGTAAGGCATGTGATACGGAGCCGGTAGGTACTTTTGATATACAGACTCCAGCAGAGGGTGAATTATAAATTTAGGAAAAGAAGCACTTTCATAGCTCTTTAGACTACCCTAGGCGCTAGTCCTTGATAGCATTGGTACTTACTCTTGTATGTAGTCTTTAGCGACAGCTAAGCTGTGCTTAGAAGTCTACTCAAGGAGCTCTATCAGTGTAACCCATGGAAAACTGGGCGATTTACGGGAATCTTCTGAAAGAAAGAACTCGATAGAATGCTTTGAAATTTTGTGAGCATAATCCTAACTAGTATTATATTTAAATGTGAAAGTACGAGTAACTCTGTTCGTCTTATGTTATCGTTTCCTAAACTACTGAGCCGATTTAAATGAAATTTTGTACCGAGATAGACTATCTACCGGAGGAAGGACATATGGTCATAGGCTATATAGTTTATAATTATATTCCCTAGAGAACGGGACATAACGGCATCTTAGACGCCACTGCACCGATTTCAAAAATTATTCCATCGATAGAATGGTACACTATCCCCGAGTAACGTAAACCTTAACTCATCCCCATATTGCATATTTTACGGGAGCGGGAGTCCTTACTATAATGTTGTTAGTGGGAAAGTAGCTCTGTCCGGCTCTGTATGTTACCTACCATCTCCCGCCCACACTACTGAATTGATTTAAATGATATTTTGTACGGAGATATTCTAAGATCTGAGGAAGGACATAGGCTATATATTTTATTCTCATTTCTACGGGAACGGGAACTTAGAAGCTACTGCACCGGTTTCAAAAATTCTTCCACCGTTAGAATGCTTCACTATCACAGAGTAACATAAACTTTAACTCATCACCATATTCCTATGGAAATGGTCATAGGAACGCGAGTCTTTACTAATATTATAAATCCGAAATTTACTCCGCCTGTCTATTTTTCTTTGTTACCATTTACCGCCCAAACTGTTGAACCAATTTGTACGAATTTCGGTACAGAGATAGTCTAGAATCAAGAATCCAAAGATGGACAAAGGCAATATGTATATGTTATCCCTTTACTCAGACGGTAGCGGGAACGTAAAAGTCAATATTTCACGCGGAAACAGCTAGCGAGGTATATTTTTAACTATATTTTAAGATTCACAAAAATATTGAAAAATAACGGTCGATTTCTCGTTGAGTAATGATGTCAGCAATTTTGAAAAATGTCGTTTTGAGAAAAACGCTTTTGGATTTTGAACTATCGCGGCTTATACCTGGGAGCGGTAGCTCTTTAGAATGCTGTCATTCGAAAACTGTTCAAGTTACGACCTTACCGCATTCACAGGATATTTTTGAAAGTATAAACTATCGAATAAATTTTTTTCGTAAATTTTTCCCCAATCAAAACAGTTATAATATATTTCTTCAAATGTACATTCGAATAAGCAAAAAAGTTTTTTTTTGAAAGTGTCACACTGGTACAGCCTCTAACTACTTCGAAAGTTATTTAAGAATGCAAGAGCTGTTTGAATGCAGTCGGAAAATAAAATTCTTTGAGTGTATTTCTGTTCCAGTACATCACCATCACTCCAAAATTGGAAACGAAGTTACCGGTGAACCTGCAAGGATGCTAAGGGTGCCGTTGTCCTCAATGATGGTTTTCATCTGCAGATGGACTAAGCGTGTATGCTTCGAAACATTGGGGAGAAGGCTGTAACCTTTTTGATTTTCCGTAGTATTACTTATATATGTACGTATTACATATATATATACATATATGGCATTGTACTTATGACCACACCGCGGAGTACTTCCTACACGAATGTCCGGCATTTTTTCGAATATGATTACAGATACTCGGTGTAGACATGGTGAGCGCTGGTTACCTAAGTTCTGTATCATGGCAGCATCTTCTGATATTTCTGTGAACATATGGAAAGCTATAACAAAAGAAGTTGATTATCAGGTATCATACTTGAGTGCCCCATATAGTAGTTTAAGAAAATGATGAATGAAATGAAGTGGTTTTGAAACAGAGGAGAATCATTTCATTTCATTTCATTTTATTTATTAATTACTAGAATCTCTTACAATGTGCTTCGAAGCAAGTTTTTGCGTCTTTAGCTTGAAGAGAAAGTGAAAATGATGAGATTGCCTTCTTGACATTGTTATTGGTGTAGGTCGGTTCGATCTCTAGCGAGAAATAGATAAGTGGAAGAGATCACATTGAGATAACGATGTTCATAAAGCCGGTGCGGTGCTGAAAAATAGAAAGAAGGAGATCTCAGCAAGTGTCTGTAAGCTTTCTGCCTTAAGGGTGTTCCATGTCAGAGTGCAATCAAAAGCAAACGTCGTTGCATTTGCTTGTACCAGAAGTGTTTTGGTCTACATTCCTTTTTTTTTTATTTCAAAAATTTTTCTTCTTCTTTTTTGGGATAATCACAACTCATCCACTTATTTGTTCGCAGCGCTGTGGGCTACAACATCAATATTCTTAATTCTTCTTGAGCGATGTGTACGAGCCTAATTCTTCACATTATTAACTGTTGGGATGAATTTTTCATTCTAGTTCCACAATTACTGGCCCATAAGGTGCTCCAAGCCTCCAAAACTTCCAAAATGTTTTTTTTTAATTTTGCGAGTTGTGAAGCGAGGTTTCCACAAAGTTTAAAATGAGAGTAATATTTTGGATGTGGTGTTGAATTTATCATTTGTTGACTAAGCTTTTTTTGTTATCCAGTTACAGCTTTAAAAATAAACACTGTTGAAAATGAAACCTCTTTTTGGAAGACCCATTGCATGATAAACTATGGGGCCTTTTAAAGAGTCTAAAAAAAAATTTGAATCAATTGCGAGAACTAAAATGAACCAGCTAGCAAACTTCACTAAAAGTTCATCATAATTTTGAAAGAATATCACTCCAAAACGTGTCTTAATTTTAAAAATGGCATCAGTTCATGAAATCCTTTCCCAAAACTAAAACATTTTTCTCACCATCATGCATACAAACCAAGGAAAGAATTTTGAGATTTAACTTTTATCCATTTGTGTCTTTTCTCATTTATTTCGTGAAACCACATTAAACTAAACCAATCAAACTCCTATCAAAGCGCCCGCCATATCGTTTTCTTAGAACACTGGTGATGAGATTTTGTTTAACCTAATGCTTCCAGGATGTTCGTTAATTGAACCGTATAAAAGGATTTAAATGTTTGCTGTGGAGCAATGGTGGGGCAAGATCAAAAACTAATTTGGGATTTGTTTGACAAAGTTACTGATATTAATCAACGACTTTAAAGTACAAATTGAACTTTGCCATGGTATCCACCACGGAAATGATTGGCTTTTAAGTTACCTTAGCAATAAGTATGTCTACGTATTTCGTATTGGAAGGTATGACAACGATTTCATTAATCACTTAAGGGGTTAGGCCACCCTAGAGGCTGAAAAAAATAGGCTTTTTGGGGATTTTTTTTTAGAAAAACTACAAAATAAATCGAGATAACTGAAACGCGATTTTATTATTTATATTAATGACTGCTTACGATAATTTTTTGAATCGATTCATTACAAAATGGCGGCTGTGCAGCATTTTTTCGACGACGTCTTTTTTTTTTTAAGTTCCACGGCCGGACCAACAGCTCCTGTAATTTTTTGAATAATAATGAGCAAATAGACTTTTCGATTATATATACTCACTGCTATAACAGTTCGTAGGATTTTTGCGATATATTGATTTTTGGCCAAATGGCGCCCTTCTAAAGTGAAAAGTGCAAAATTTGTAATTAATTGTTAATAACAAATGAACTACGCAACATAAAAAAAAAATCCTACGTACTTCCATAGACAATGTATATTTCAAGACATGTTTAAAATTTCAAGTCAATCGGTTGAAAATTGCATGAGTTACGAGTCCGGCCAACTTGAAAAATATAGTTTTGAGATAAACGCGTTTAAAGTTTTGAGTAGTAGAAAATCATGAATAATTTTACAATACTTTTAATCTGCGATGCCGGAAGGAGACGTTCGCAAATCCAACTCTAGTCTAGACTACTAGTTTAGACTAGTCAGGAAATAAATATTTTTAATAACATGCTCTACTCCTCTAACGTACCTTTCCCCTTGCGCTCACAAAAGGAGCTCGCTGCGGACCAGACGGCCTTGTACTAAAATTCGAAAACAGAGTACGTAAAAGTTTTTCTCGACCATAATCTTTTGGGATATCATTTTTGAGGTCCTAAGAGACCATTTGAAATTTAAAAAAAAAATCGATTTTTCGAAAGTTCTAGGGTGGCCTAACCCTTTAATGAGACTTGTAGCTGTGGTTGACTATTTCCATTTGACAAATAAAATAGAGTGGTTTTATTTTAAGTACGTTAATGTTGCTTACAGAATCATTTTTTTGACTTGACTTACAAGAGGAGTAAATTGTTTTCCTAATAATTTATTTGAAAACCCTGATGCTGCTACATGAGTCAACTGGTATGGAATATTTGGAGCCCAGCCAGCTGAGATGAGAAGCAACTGGAGTAGCCATTAAACTGACAGCTTCTTCAAAGCACCCTAAAAAATGAAAATGAATTGAATAAAGAAATCAAAAACTGCTCAAAAGTAAACAGAATGTGGAAAGTTAAAGGTTTTTTTTTTGTGCTATTCTGAAATCAAATGATAAGAAAATAGATTGAAAGTCAATTGCCTGACAAATTATAAGGCGCCTACGTCACACCCGAAACACGAACAGGAATTTATAAGGTTATGTATGGCAGCCGTTGGCTTGCCATATCTTGATCGTCTAGGCGCAGAGTAAATCACAGCTACATAATTTACACTGAAATGAGTCTAGCGACACTAGTAACACCTCAAGACTTTCTCGCGTGTGTTTCCAAGGATATGGAAGTTCTAGGCTTAAATCGGATAATTGTTCATTTCAACTGCAACAATTGAATTGCCATGAAAAGCGCTTTCTCACTTAGCCGTTAATAAATCGACCCAAACTTGCAGGTCGCCTCCGGCGTTGTTCACCTATGTATTGTTGAGGGAATGCGACCATCTCTTGGCATGAATTTGATCCTAGAGTGAGCACAAATGCCTGAGTCAAAGCTTAAAGTAGGGCGCCGGATGGAACAAAATTTAAAAGAAAAGAATTGAAAGTTCTTAGTAAGTATGTATGACTGGTCGAATCATCGAACTGAAAGAAATGATGAGATGGAGGTCTGTAGATATTGTGTCTGTTCAAGAAACGAAGTGGCGGAATGCAGCAAATCCTTTTTTAAGGTGTAAGTACTAAAACCTACAAGATGTTCTAATTTAAGAGGGATCAGGGTAAAAACGGATCGGTATTATACTTGCAGAAGAGTAACTTGGTAGCTCTCGTTGGATATTTAGAGATCTATCGACCGCTTGATGCCCCTAAAATTAATGGTGCAGAATAAAGCCAGTCCGAATGCTCCCCTCATTGGATGTTAGCATTTTGTAGAAAAAGATGCATTTTGGCTATTGATATTCTCACTATCTACTTAAAAATTTCCCAAAAACTTAGAGTTAAATGGTGAAAATTCAAAAGCATATGTTGGGTAGGTAAACGGAAACTATGACGACTGCCATGACAATTGCGGATTACCGGATATACTTATGTTGCCGTATAAAAATACCATGTCATAAAACAATGCCGATGCCAGCGTTGCAAGACATTTTTATAAAGTCTCACGTAAAGCACTGCAAAGTTTGGGTGCATCTGTAGCCAAGCAACACCAACTTCTGCTGACAGAATTTTTCATGGAGGTGGTGAAGGAAAGAGAAACAATTATTAATTATTTGCAAATAAATCTATGTAGCACCATCAACAGAGTCCAAAATGTATGAATCACAGGAATACTTTGTGAGATTGCCTACAACCCACTTTCCTCAAGAGGGGAACAAATCATTGCCAGGGGCTTCAAAAATACACCACCACAAAGACCAAGAAACATAAGACGAAACCAGTTTTCAAAGCATGGTCGAGTCAAATTAGTCAAAGTCAAATTGGTTAAAAAGGCTGGCCCCGAAGGCAAAATCCGAAACCCGGAAAAAACAAGAGGAAAAAGTAAGCCTCACTGTAACGAAGACCACGGAGAGCATGTACCAGGAACTGGAGGAAATGTTTGCTTTTTTTAGTTGTCTTCAATCTGTCAATTCTTTTTTCGGAGTTAGCTTAGTTAGCTTTGGCATTTTATCGCAGAAAAATTGTTCTTAGTTCGGCAAATTGTGTCGGTACGCAGTCACTAGGGCTCCGATTTTTACATAATTTCTAATTTCAAACCTGTGAGTTGCCTCTAATCGATTTAACATTGATGGACTGTGGTGTTATGTGAAGTCGGTCAAAGCAGATAAGCCAAAGGCAATTGAATTCTTGGAAGAGAATACTCGGCGTGTAATTGCTGAAATACGGCTAGAAATACTACAAAAAGTGGTCGAGAGCTGGGCCTATCGACTGTTATTTATTTCCTTTTTGATAAAGCTAAAATCTTGGCCAAACAATAAATCATCAAATTACCCTTGAGTCTAATTTTGGACTTACTATCATTAAGATTCTCTTATAAATCGAACAACACGAATGTGAAATACCCTACCGAACGCAGTTTGACGCGGCATTACGATGTTCAGATATTCAATCGCAATGTGCATGAATATTTTTTTTCATTTTCTATATTATCCTTCTTAGCAATCGTACTGTGATAAAAATGGTAACGATATTCAAAACCTTTTTAATGTGACGGGCATAAAGAAAGGTTTGAATTTCAATGAAACGAAAAAGAGATACAAATAAGCGAATATATTTGTAAAACAGTCTGCTAGGGAATAGGGTAGAATACAACTATTTCCAATAATCTTCCCTTTCTCTTAGTTTGGGCGTTCGTTGTTTTGGCTTTTCTGAAGTGTCACTTCCGCTGAGTTTAAATGGCGCATACTTCTTTGTTGTATTCCTCAAATGAGATAACGATTTCCATTCATCCCCTAAAATAATTCAACCGTAATACCCATGCATCAGAAGAATGTTCATCAGTTTTCACTTTATTCAAATATGCTGTAAGATACAAAGATTCCTTATAAAGCCTAGCCATGCTATACGAATGTGAAGTGCTGCACCCAACTGAATTTTCTTTTGTTACAAAATTAAAAAAACGAACTTGCTTCGGAGATTTGAGTCCCAAAAATATTGTTTTTCCAGTAGTTCGAGTTGTTGTCTCTCACTAAGGATTGAAATCAGAAGAAATATCTGGACCTTTTCCACACCTTACAATACAATCAAAAACCAATAACCTTAAAAAACCTTAGCTTCCTTGGTAACACAGTGATTTTGAAATTATTGTGACCTGGACTACAAGCCTTTTCAAACACCTCAAACATGAAAAGGTCTTATTTCCAAAGAAATAATCATATGGGCCTTAAGTAGCTTCAACCCGTTCAAAGCAGCTTGTCACTGACCTGGTCTGACCTGATCACTATGAATTTAGCTGTCATCTTGATGGGCTGCATCAAGTTTTCTTACATTCCCAAAGCTTGGAGAGAAGCTGAAGTGGTCTTTATTCCAAAGGCCGGCAAATGTTCTCACGTAACCCCAAAAGTGCTAAGACCTATTAATTAGTCTGACATTTTTCCTACTCAAAATATTGGAATTAGTTTTAGACATATATACTTAAGATAGAAAATTGAGCCCTGTCTGATCTCTACAGCACAGGACGGTTACACAAAGGGTAAATATATTAAGAGTACACTCTGGTTGCCTTCTTAGACAAAGAAGGTGCTTTAAACAATACCAGAAACGCAACGATCATAAGTGTTCTTGATAAACTAACATAGAAGACCCCATCAAAACATGAATAATTCTTCGCATCAAGTCAAAGATGGGTGATTACAAAACTAATAGAACAACCAATATAAGGAATCCAAAAGTAGGAGTTATCTCCCCCATCTATGGAACTCAGTCGTCAACGAAGAAGCAGGCTTCAAGGTTGTTGCTAACGCGGATGATGTGGCAATTGCTGTCTCAGACAAACACTTCCAAACTTTAGCAGAGCCGTTACCAACGGTTCCGAAAAAACTCCATAGCTGGCCTGAAGTTCGCGTACTGAATATCAACCCGCTTAAAACGATGCTTGTTCTCCTGAGTCTCAGATTTTCTCCCGTTAATGGTGTAACTATCACCTTAGTGAGTCAGGCTATAAAAATCGAGGTTTCATTAGAGATTATAAGAAGCGGTATATTGAACTTAACCTTCACCAAGTTGATGTTTGATAACAATTTCCAAACAACCATCCTCTCAAGAAGCTTGGGAGAACCGTACCTACTCTCTTGGCAAATGAAGCCTTTACAGAGAGTGTTCCAAAACCTGTGATGGTGTAAGAATTGGAACTTTCTCAAAAGGGCTGAATTTATGTCTTTTTTTCCGCCTACCTGACCATTGTAGTGTGTTCCACGCGAAATTCTGTCGATAAAAGAAGTCCTGTCCTGACTCAGAGAAAACGTTGGATTTTCCACGGATATTCGTATCTTCTCAGGCAGTCAAGCTGCTCTCAAAGTTCTTGCCTCTGTCTACGAAACATACTACGGTCTAATACTATCGCTGCATTGGCAGACGAACTTGCCAAAAATAGAACGACTTCTCCTCTTTGACCGGAAAGGAACATTGTAAGCTTTTGGTAAAGCAGGACGCTTCTGAGAAGATGGGCACCAGATGGACGCAGAGTAATACTATTCTTATGACCAAATTGGCCATGTGTAGACTCGAAAGACAAATCTACTATCTATCTACTCTGTTTTTGGATGCTGCATGGATGACGAGGGGGAGGAAGCAGTCCAATGTTCATGCCCTGCACTCGCTTACAGACGTGAAACTCACCTTGATGAATACTTTTTTGACGACACCAACGATTTAGCTAACAAAGCTCCTTAAAGTCTCTCCCTTTTTGAACGAAATTTTGCAGGGTTTGACTAACAGGTGACTAAACTTTTTAGCCCAAGTTCAATTATAGAGGGTGATCAACTCTCTAATCCCTTAGATGGAGACCAGAGGGTAAACAAATTTCTGATGGTCTCAGTGGCATCACAATGGGTCCTTCGTGGTCTAAGTGTGTCAGTTTCCGTATATTGGCAGCCAAATTTAACCTAACCTCCACTCCTTGCAAAGGCATATAGTTGAGAAAAATGTGTTGAGTTGCAAGGTTTACCAAAGTACGTTGTGACATCCCATTTAGTTTTCATTTTTGTGCAAGGCCAGGTGAACCAGCAGAGCAGTTCGTCACTAACTTGCAAGCTGACTAATTACAACTCTATGTATTATGAAACGTTTTCCCAAATTCCCAGCCCAACAGCCACTTCCTCTCATTACATCAGCAGCCCTTAACACCGAAAATGAAACACAAAATTCATTCAACAGATTTCTCTGACAATGAGTTTTCCTCCCCGAAAGGTTTAGTATTGAAACACAATCTTCCTCATACATACAAATTCCCATAGATTAGTGATAAAACAAAATGTTGAAGTAAAGCATAATTAGTAAACAACATTATTGGTCATGAACTCATATTATCAATTAATAACTCGATCAAATCTTGTTCAAGATTAAACTACCAGCTTTTACTCTCTCATAACTAATGGAATATCTTGACAGCACGAAACTTTCTCTCATACAACTTTTTGACAAATTGCTAAAATGTGTCGTACGGCTCAAACCTCACTCCCCTCACATTTAATATTTTTGCCAAATAAATCTGAACACACATAAATATCAATCCGAGTTGTGTTTGTGTGTTGAGTCTAATCCCTTTATGTCATATTAGAACTTTATTAGAATTAATTTGCTATTTTTATGTCTTATGTGTCTCTGGTTTTTACGAAGACAACAAAATACTGAGAATATTATGATTTTAATTTGTCTTCCAAACAAACATCTACATAATCAAGGGATTCAAAATTTTGTTGTAAGATTTCTGAGAGTGAATCAACAATTTATTCAATCTCCTTGCTTCCTTGATTGAGGACGAGTACCTACACGTGACCTGGTTATATTTTTTTTCCCCACAGGTATTCAAAAAGGAATGGATAATGTGAAAATTGTTACCATTACCATTACCAATCAATTGTCAATGGGATGGAAGAACTGCCCTTTGATCCTTATACGTATACGAGTGTAGGTATGTTTCCTTGACTCGACTTGAGGGCATACCGCACTTGATTGCTTTTCGATCCATTTAATCGAACTTTATCTGAGATTGAATGCAATTACAAATATATATTCAATTTGATCAGGGATTATCCATAACGTGCACTTGAGTGTGGGGGCGAAAATATTGTTGCATATTTGATTATCTTCTTCCATCAATCATCCTTGGAGCTCCTTTACACGATAGCACTATTGAATTGGGACCTTTGAGTGGTGTGTGATGAACCAACCACTCAATTCATCTCTCACGAAAAGAAACAGAAACACCATTAATCCTTGGCATGGTGTGTCCAAAAATGCATCGAATTCATTTATCGTTGTTCGTTTGAAGACCAAAATGTGATACACCTCCTATTTTCTCCCATCAATGCCCGGCGGTATCCTTGTTTGTTTTTCGTTTTCGGTATGCTCCACAGCGAATCACTCAAAGTAAGCGAATCATTTGCTTTTCTTCTTCAGGTGCTGGAAAGAACGTACCTTGTACCTGTTTATGACACGAAATTATGTTGTTCTCACCGACGCTTCTTTTATACTCATCCTGCACCATTTGCCAAACAAAATGGTATTCCTTGACGGGACTTATAGTCATTGAGCAGCTTAGCATAGACCATAACGAAACTGTGTCCTGTTGAACACTTTATTTGCTGTTTTATTAGGGTTTGTCTTGGATGGTTCCCCTTAATTTCATATAACAGACGTGCCTTGATTAAATATAAATAAGACGTTCTTGTTGGAAAATTCGGAATCAATTCCACGAGGGTAAGTGAGTGTGGGTCTGTTTTATAAATCATTACTTTATTGCTAGCAAATAATAAAACAACGAAAAAGGATATATGTATTTATCCTCTGAGGAAATTAAAGGAAAATTGCCGAAGCAAATTGGCTATGTTAGACGTTTAATGTTTGACGAGAGAAAATAATTAAAATATTTTTTTCAAATTGAGTGTATGTTTATTTAGTCAAACAAATAATGATCAGCTAAAGGGAAAGCAATTTTGGCTTTTCAAAGAAGAAAAAGCATTTGAAAGCCCACTGGAAATTCTTCGTTTTTTTACTTATTCGCTTGGAGAACGTGTAGTTCAAAGGCAACATTTGAAATTGAGCCATTTTGAAATTGTTTTCGGTTAACTAGCTGCTTTCTCAGAAGGGTATTACAGTTCAGGGCGAAACTGGGCCTCAACTAATATATTTCGTTACAATTAAGGGTTAGCTCAAAGTTTTGGTCTCTAAGTCGGTTGAGGTTTTCTTCCAATTGGTTGCATTTAAGGCCGAGGTCTTCCAGTTCTGCATGACAGGATGCTTAGTGGTAACTTATTGCATAAATCGAAAATTGCATAAAACGAAATTATGGCGCTGTATTACCCAGCAAAATTGCGAAACTAGATACATACTATTAAGCTCAAAAATGAACTGCTTTATGAGTTTTGGGATGATGTGTATCTGTGTAGTGATGCTTAAGTTGCTTTCACAACATTTCTTGAATGTCTCAAAAGTCATGTTACCTATTGTTCGTCATTTGCGATCAGTAAAAAACGAAAGAAACGTTTATTAAAAGATAAACGTTAAAAATAAGCTTATAATAAAACTTAACCGTAACCCCAACAAAACAGGCTTGAAAATAAAATACAAAAAATTGTGTAGGGAATTAAAAGAAGAGATACTTATTTACCGTGGTACTACCGTAACCGATTCAATATTGTTAAAGGCAACCTTAGAAGTGAATGGGAAACTGTAAATAACGGGTGATTTTTTAAGAGGTTAAGAACTTTTTTTAAAAAAAAACACAAAAAATTCGGAAAAATGAATGAAATATTTATTTGAATCGATAGTTTGAACCTTGCAATTTAATGTTAAAAGATAATTTCATGCAAATGTTGACCGCGGCTGCGTCTCAGGTAGCCCATCCGCTGAGTCCAATTTTGGCATACTCTTTCACACATATCGGCCGGTATCTCACGAATGAATGCATGGATGTTGGCTTCCAGTGCGTCAATCGAAGCGGGCTTGTCCCTATAGAAATTAGCCTTGACATACCCCCACGAAAAATAGTCTAATGGTGTCAAATCGCACGATCTAGGCGGCCAATTGACCGGCCCGAAACGTGAAATTAACTGTTCACCAAACTCGCCTCGCAATTGCGCCATTGTTTCGCGTGCTGTGTGGCATGTGGCACCGTCTTGTTGAAACCACATATCTTGCAAGCCAAGAACTTCCATTTCGGGCAAAAAAAGTTTGTTATCATCGCTCGGTAGCGTTCACCATTGACAGTAACGCTGCGATTCGCCGACCATAAAATGGAAGCAGCGCGCGATGAACATTTCGAACCGAGCACGAATTTTGATAGTAAATTCAATAATTTGTAAGCGTTGTTCATTTGTAAGTCGATCCATGGTTAAATTGCAAACCAAACTGAAGCTGTTTGACAGTGACACAAGGTACTAAACACACGTCAGCTGTCAAAACTAGTGTTGCCAAAACCAAACCAGCTAAAAAATCACCCGTTAGTTTGTTGAACAAACCTCTTCCTCTCAAACACCTAGATCTCTGGAATTAAGTAATTTTATAGTTTCCGAACCTGCTGATAGTGCTAATGCATTTAATGATTATTATGTTATTGCAGTCAGCTGCTTGTAACCTTCTGCTGTCAATAAAGCCTGAACCTCCTGTTTGCCTAGTTGCATGTTTATTAACCATTGTAGAAATACAGTTTTGTTTTCAAACCCATATCTCCTCTTGAAACGTTAAAAGCTATTCATGATTTAAAAAATACAAATTCTAGCGTTGTTGATAGCTGGCCTCTATATAAAGATCATATCATAGAATTCAGCCACGTTTATATTTGCTCAACAGTTTTAATGTAAAATTTCTATGATAAATGCCTAAATTGAAGTTTGACCTATACATTTGATAGGTCAAACTTCAATTCAGGCATTTATCATAGAAATTTTACATCAAAACTGTTGAGCAAATATAAACGTGGCTGAATTCTCACGAACATACTTACTTGAATAAATAATAATTAATTATCCCTTAAGATAAAATGGTCACGAAACTTATAATATTGAATTGAAGTTCCGTTATGCGACTTCACGTTTCCTGTGGGCTTAAGTATGAAAAATATTGGAATTCAAAATGTTACTGATACTTTAACTATTCTTTATTGATTAAAGAAGTATGAACATTGTTGATCAAACATATTGGTGATAGTTCAACAGTGTATTTGTTATTTCAATCACAAACGTGATAGTTTTTGTAATTTCAGCCTTAATTGTTAGTTAAATATGTTTGTTGTTGATCAAGTATGAAATTAATAATCACGTTGTTGGTTAAAAATTAGAACATATTCAAATCAACTACGAACATACTTAATTTAAACATTTTTATGATATTTACCTGAAAAAAATTGATCACGGCCAGTATACTTGATTTGAAAATGCGTTCTTATTTGAATTCATCACGAAACTTGGTAACCAAGGTTTTTTCTTTCGGTGTTGAGCATTGTATTTCCGTTCTACTCTTCGATTTTCTATCAGTTCAGTTTTAAATTCATTTTTTATTATTTATCACTTATATCTACTTACTTGCTACCAAAAATTTTTAAACTAGCTTAATAACTTAATTAACTTACTGACCCTAGGCGGGTACTCTAAATTACACAATAACTTATTATTAATGCCTTTCGGCCAAATGATTAAGTATCTATTTCTAACTATGTATATCTAATATTAAAACTAAGAAAATTGTTAAAAACTTAGTTTTCTCGATCATTTTTTATGGTTTTTCTTAAAAATACTTAAACTAATTAAAACTACTTAAAACTAATTAAAACTACTTAAAAACTACTTAAACTAGAGCAGCCACAGTAGCTTTTCTTTGTTTTTGTTTTTTTTTTGTATTTTTTCTATTTTTTTGGATTTTGGGACGCAGCTTGTATTTAAAATTTTTTTTTTGATTTTGATTTCTTACGATTTTTTTTTTTTTTTTTTTTTTGTTATCGACGCCGCTTTAATTTTTTTTTTCTTGATTTTTGTGTTTTTTTTTTACTTTTTTTTTTATTTTTCTGATACGTTTTAAAGTTTTTTTTTTGGTTGCCATTGTGCCTACCTTCTATACCCTAAGTCTTACACATTAAGCCTGTGCTCAGACAACCACCAGAATAGTTTTGACGTTTTAATAACGTCCCGTCTATCGCGATCTGATACCGCCCTACTGAACCGGAGGAGCTCTTCAGCTTCTCCGCCTACTGCGGCAAGGTCCCGGCCATAAAGAAGCCGTCGTTCCACGGACTTACGGCAGACGTGGTAGATTAACGGAACCGCCAATCTGTCCTGTATCAAACCTATCATGTCAAAATAGAGGAAAGCCTCCGGTGGGACAAATCCACTGAAACGTGTTCTCTCCATATATTCTATGTTGGGGTAGTAAGCCCCAAATATCAGGCCATTGTTCGAAGACATCGCCCTTGCAGTGTGACCCCGAGTCAGTTTTATCATGAAGTTGTCGATTCTGTTTATTTGAGCCCCGTTGTAAAGGACCCCATTCGGATAATATTTTCTGTACTCCGACTCTGGTGTTCTGTGCAATCCAAGACAGGTACGCAGACACTGTCTCTCAAACACCCGGATCTTTTCCATTTGAGACGCTGTAACATTGAACCACACGGGGCACCCATAAATTTTCTATTACTGACAAAATGTGTGCTCTGTCTTGCTCTTGAAACAGATCTATTACGGTATATTTCATTCCAGATTGCAATACGATATTGCCTGCGGTGCAGGGAATTAACGTCACGGGCACTACTTTCACATGGGAAATAACTTCACTTCATGTGGGAATTAGTTTCACTTTTTTGTTGTGAAGATATTTCCTACTGAAGGTTGGAAATAACCTCACTTTTCCGTGGGAACGAATTCCACTTTTGTGTGAAGCTATTTAATGGAAAAAACTTATACCATTGAATAACTATATATAGAAGTGACACCGGAGAAAATCGCCACAAGGAGTTCTTATGTCGCTAGTGTCGCCGGAGTCGGAGCTAGTTAATTCACCAACCTTTTTGCAAATTTAGTCCCAAAGGATATTTTTTATTATTGTTTATTATTGTTTCACTGGTTACCGATCAAGTTGTTAAGATTAAAAATGGTTTTAAAGTGATGATAAGAACTGAGTCATTGAATAATTACATTGAAAAAATACAATTATTCAATGACTGAGTTTATGAATTTGTATATAAGAAATATTTATTTAAGTAGATTATTTCTTTATTCCGGTGATGTTAAATTGTATACCGTCATACCCAACTTTTAAAAGTAATTTGTTGGGTAGATTGGTAGATATGTAATTATGTAGTTTATATATATGGGTACTTCATGTAAATACGGTTCCCTCAGCTTGAAAGTTCTCATTAAAAAAGTCGTAAATTTTCAAATATTTATCAATAAAAATTAAGTCAACAAAAACTACCTTGACACAGAAATAAATCCCTTAAGGGACATATTTTAAAACCTAAACTGCCAAATTACCCTTTTTTCAAAATAGTTTGTGTATGAAATAAGCAAAGCAGAGACAAAAACATAAACAATAATAAATAGTGTGACTATTGCTAGGTAACAATCTTCTTATGCCGAGTTTGAGAAAGTTGTTTAAAGCCTTGGCCAAACCAACGCGGTGAGATCGTACGATGCGATTGCGATAAGTCAAATCCCTATGCATTAAGTCAAACGTTTATGGATTTGACTTATCGCAATCGCATCGTACGATCTCACCGCATTGGTTTGCGCAAGGCTTAATTCGGGTGTCAGCTTCTATATAAATGTATAGTTATTCAATGCTTATACATATCGTTGCAGTGCAGATCTGTTTTTGAAAATATGTATACAGGGCAGTGGCGAGGGGTGAATAATTCCAAACGGTAACTCGAAAGAAACTTAGTCACCAACAAAAAAAAGTTTACTTGAAATTTTTTTGTGCAATGTTTGTCTTCGCATCGCGCCAAAAAGTCAAGTATTTCAAACCCACTTTGCTATTAGGTAGAGCGTCATAACTTTTTATTTCATAAAACTAAGCTAATCAAAACTATTTGTTTCCTTTAAGTGAAAATCAGTTAAGCAACAGTCAACAGATATAAAGGCCATAATCAGACCACTGAGACTTACTATCGGAAAACTATTCAGACTTTTTGCACTTTTAAATTTTTAAAGCCAAAATTTGTAATATTTAAAAAAAAAAAAAATAGTGCGTGGAGTCCCTCCGCGCGGTAGAAGTGAAACTTCCCAATGTGGAAATGAAAATAGGAAGAGGTAGAAATTGATTTTTAGTGAACTCATATTGTTTCTTTAAAAGAAAAAGAAAAGAAATGGATCGGAGTTAACTTTCACGGGATAGGTACTTAACACCATTTCATAGAACAATTTTTTATTTTTTGGTGGAGATTAGAAGGACTTTGAAGATGTATGTATGTATCACGTATGGTAGGATGTATGGTATTGTATCCATATTTATGTATGGATTACAATACCAGGAACCTTTCTGAAACCGTTGATTGGCCTGTGTAAGTGGAAGCTGACTGACAGACTAATAAAGACCGCAGTCTTAACACCTAAGCCGAAGACGGAGAACACTTACATATGTTTAGACATGATCAAACATGTTTAGACACGATCAAACATGCTTAGACATGATCAAACACGTTTAGACATGACCAAACATGTTTAGACATGAACAAACATGTTTAGACATGATCAAACATGTTTAGACATGATAACATGTTTAGACATGATAAACATTTTTGAGCCGGGCTTAAATGGAAATTGCTTATATATACATGATTATGCCTCCACTAACTACTATGTTTATACTCACTACTATCTTAAAATTCTAATAACATCTTACATCTTATCACCAAAAGCTCTGATTTGTATATTGTCTTCCAAATAAAACTCCGCAAGTCAACACATTCGAGGAGAAGCTTCACAAATTATTTTTTGTTAGAATAATTTAACTTAATCGATTCACACATTTAGTAAGCACTTATCTACGTACATCATACATACATACAAATATTAAACAAATTAAAAGAAACTGCATTAAATATTTTTTATCATTTCATTGGAGAAGAAAAGAAAACACAACACTGATCGATTATTCACTGAGCAATTGAAATAATCGCACGCACAGACATGATTTTCTTCAAAATATTCCCACCGAAAAACACATTTTACTACAATGAAATCGTTGGGATGAATGGCGCGGAATTGATGACAGCAACTTATTAGCAGTGCCAAAAAGTATGCAATCGATAATACGTTTAACACGGAAGTGTAACGCTGTCATGTTTGCAAGTCGCATAAGAAGTTTCACTTCAAAAACACGAAAAGCACTAAATCAATTTAAATAAGTATTGCACTGCGTTCTGCTGGTAAACTGCGTTTTTCAAATAAAATACGGCTCATTGGGAACTGAATTCATTTAGGCCAGTTGTGCCACTTTAGAAAAATTCCAATTATTTTTTGCATTTTCTGCCAAAAATATGCTATATGCTATGAGATCTAATATCCACGTATATTTGCTATCAAAGTGGCAACCTTTGACACATCAGTCCAGTGCAGAGACACATACAAGTTTATGAAATAAGTCGCAGACCAGCGTGTTATTTTCTTGTTCTTCAAGCAGAGACCTACCTCTACCTGCAAACCTGCCATATACATTTTTGTTTATAAGCATGTGTCCATGGGAAGAAATACGAAGGAAAGCGTTTTTTTCTTTTATAAAACCAATATCATGCAAACACCGAAGTGTGCAGAAGCAATGCAGTGGCGCCATACTTTGAAAGCATATTTTCCCACAGTGTTCTGTGAAAATTCACTTTTTTCCCACACTGTTTGTATAAATATCCGGATATATCCCTCGAAATAATAAATTATAAGAAATCACACATTTCACAAACAATTTAGTCTTTTTAGTTTATTAGTAGTTATAGCATTTATAATTAAAGCAAAACTAAACAGAATTTTATATTCTAATATTAAGATATGTATTCACTACATTTACATTTTATTTAGTAGAAAAAAATTAACGTAAAAAAAGAAGCCTAGGTGCAGTCTCCAATGAAAATTTGAGTCAGAAAACATATTTTCAAAGGCTTTGGATGTGTTGAATTCAAATCCAGTCAGGGAATCCCGCTACAACGCCAGGTTGCCAAATAATGAGGCATTGAATTCTTGACCTTATTCTGGCTACAATCTCAGGAACCTAATAAGATAGAGCATTTCAGTGACTGAATTTGAGTTCAGCACATCCAAAACCTTTGAAAATATGTTTTCTGACTCTAATTTTCTTTGGAGACTGCACCTATACTTCAAACTAATGCACGACCGTGTATTGGAACTTTTGAAGCCAAATATCTCTAAAATTTGATGTAATAGAGCCATTTTGAGACCAGATATGGATTGAGCGGATAGCAAATCATCGGAAAAGCAATGTGTTGTTTTTGGGTTAACATATTTTTCATGTTAAAACAGAGGGTGAAAGATAACAAAAACTGAATTTATTCGATCTTGAACGCTTAATATCTCAAATACGCGAGCTGTAAGTAGATTCTAAGCTCATGTTTAGATTCAGCGAAGCAGAAACTTTTAAAATAATATATTTTGCTTCTGGAAACAGTCAAAAAGTTCAATTTTGTAGACCAGTGAATCAATAAAAATACGTTAAGTTAAGCATTAAGGAAGTGCTTCAACTTAATACTTCGATATGCTGAAACGGAAAATCCGGGATATTTGGTGTCCCAGCGGGAGATTTAAATTTGCGTCTGATACGTAAACGGGTAAACCGGGACGCCTGGCAACGCAATATCTATAGAGATATTTTGGTAATAGATAAGCTGCTTACATGGTGACCCATTGTTTCAGCAGTTTCAAAGTATGTATGTGTGACTTGAGAACTACTTACCACACTTAAGTTAGTGTTTGACGTTGTATTTTTCAAAGCCAACACCTTATCTACTCAATGCAATCGAACAGATTTAAATTGATTGGAATTGCAAAAATTAGATAGAATGCGTTCAGATACTTAGAATAGGTTGTTTGATCACTACTGAATAAAACTTATTATATTTCTGCATAGAATAAGGAAAGCAATAAAAGATTTGAGTTTATCGTAAAATCCCATTTGCCTTCACTATGGAGTTCGAAAAATCCCTTTTCCCTTTTTTAGCTTAATTTAAACTAGAGATTCCCACAAAAAGGGAAATATCCCTGGATCTGGCGTCACTGAAGCAATGCTGCAAGCTGCAACCTGCAAATGAGTACTGGGCTACTGCGCCGGCGCTTTATTCACGTGCTCAGAGCACAAACACAAAGAGATAACAAACAACAGATTTACCAAAAAATATGACGCTATAATGCTATGTCCGCACCTGAGAGTTAACCTGGGTTATCTCAAAACAATCCCAAACCAACATGATAACCAAGTGGTTTGCCATACAAAACGAAACCTTTTTAGTCACTGGGTTTCGAGATAACCTTCTCGAAACCAAGCGCGCTGAATGCACTATTTCCAACATTCCATTGAATTTGACATTTAAGAGAGTGGAAGTGAGTGGAGAGAGAATGAATTCTCTCATACGTCGTTGACGTTCTGCTCACACTTTATGTCTGTCTCTTTTTAACTTAAGACGAAAAGATAAACTTAAAACTTTTTGGCATATGCGGACACTACTTGGTTAACTCAAACCAAACTGGAACGAAACCCAGGTTAACTTCAGGTGCGGACATAGCATAACGCTAGTCTTGAACACAGGGTTATTTTCTTCCATAAAAAAGCATGTATTGAACAGAGAGGTGCCTAGCGCTAGGCTCTTCTCTGTTCAATACATGCTTTCTTATGGATGAAAATAAGACGATGTTCTACCGTCATATTTTTTGGTAAAAGAAAAAAGAGGAGAGAACACAAATTTGTTCTATCCAGCAACAAGTTTTATAAGACGTAATATTTGGGGTTACCTTGTATGTTGCTAAAGTTTTGTGTTTGTTTATGGAGTGAATTGAAGAGCCAACATGTGTGTAGAATAAAACGGAAAGCAGAGTGGTAGTTGTTAAAAAAATGTTGGCAGCGAGTTCATGTGTATGATTGTTGCAGGGCAGGATTAGGAAACACCGGTTAAAGGAAAAGGAAACGAGAGAAAGGAAAAGGAAACCCACAGGAACGGAAACGACGGATTGGAATGGGGAGCTGTGAGGAACAGGATGATCTGCATCGAGAGGAAATGGCACGCTCGTTAAGCTCGGCTAAGCTCGCCGGATGTGGGGGGGGATCTTACCTCTCCATGCAGAAAACGCCTACAACAAATTACATAAATCGTGCCAAGACAAAACATACATTTTTTTCCCACCACCTGAGTTCAACTCACCACACGCTTGGGCTGCAGATGTAGCGCAGCATGGCCTGGTTCGCCCTCCCTACCTAGGAATTCTGTGGCCAGTGTCTAGAACTCCCCCTTCTCCGTTGGATCCTGAAAAAAAAGGAACTTCAACCCCCTTCACTGAAGATCATCGTCTGTGCACCATCTTCCACCCCCTCAAAATCTCCTTAGCACGCCATGCAGCTTCTTTCAAGCCACACAATGAAATGCACTATATATTTCCCTTCACAGGACGTGATTCACAAAACTTTTTACTTTATTTAATCATATTTTCTTTAACTTCAATAACCATAATATAGGGCAAAACAAATGGGTTGCCGTGTTCAAAGTACGACAAAGACTAACCTACACTTAACAAATAAACTTGTTAGTCCTTATTCTAATATTAAGGTTTACCAAATGACACAAAAAAAAATGAAAAAAAATATAATCAAAATTAAACGAGCTTATCCTAAACGATAGCCTGTTTTGACTAATATTTCTTGGAATACTTAACTAACAATTATATCGGCAACCCTGAAGTTCGACAAGGCGTGTAGCTAGCTTGAGTTTCCTCCTTTTTTTTTTTTATAAGTAGCTTCCGATTAAGCTAACGTGGGGCATGGTTTTTGGGGCCTTAACTCCCTTTCACCCACTCCCAATACTGCCTTCTGACACAACCCCTTTCTGGGCTAAACAGCTAACACAAAATCACCCTACCTATAAAGAGCTCTTTGTAGGAGTTCGTAGGTCGTGGCATAAATTTCTTCACGTACCAACACAACGATAGAAAAAAAAACAACAAAAGAAAGCACTATGGGAACCGGTTCTACGGACGATAATCCCTCTTAAAGTTCCACTATCCCGAACTAATAATTTTTCAACAAAAAGGATATTAAAATCCGAGTGAACTTACGCCCTATCAACCTTATACTACAAAAAAAATTGAATAATATAATCCCGGAAAAAAAAGGGAATTTGAATCACAAAAAAAAAACAAACAAGAAAAAATATCACGCCTGGCTTAAGTATTTAATGGCTGAGCAGACGGGTTTTGGTGGTCAGCTCCCAAAAAAAATTCTGCGGTTCAGACCTCTGGTCTGGCCTGTAACCGCCGCCTTGTTTGGGCTTGTTCCTTTCCGGCTCCTCTTTAATTTTTGTTTGTGTGGCGTCAAATACGTAATAAAAAATATGACTTACATTACATATGTGGGGTTTCATGGGGTGTCGGTTACCACTCACCACCTTCTCTTATATCCTCCAGACTTATCGGTTATTATGTATCTTCTAACACAAAAAATAGCACCTCACTATCACTGCAATAAGTTACAATCTTTAACACTTTTATTATTACTTTTCTATTAAGAAAACCTACACTTTTTCCTTTTCTCTTTTTTCAATTAAAACACTTATACCCCTTTTTTTTCCTTTTTGAGGGTTTCTTTCTGTTTTTTTCTGTATTTTTTTCTTAATTTTTCCTTTTATCCTTTTTTTTTCTTTCTTTCACATGCTTTTACCCGACGTTAGCCGTACTTTACGTATTATGATCCGCGCTGCGATTTAAACAAAAACGTTCCAATATTTAAACTGACGCTCGGGGCGATCATTTCCGATTCCTATACTTGATTTATATATTTTTTCTTTTCTTTATACGTTTCTACCGGGACGTTACTTCGCCAAGTTAAAAGTTCGATTTTTCTTTTCTATGTCTGAGGTTGACTGTTCGTCACCAATGCTGAGGATTATTTGACGATCCTCCTCGATCAGCTGGCACTCATCACCTCTGTCTAATCTATTTTTCCCGCTAATCGATGAGCCCACTCGATACCCGTTGTAGTTCAATCCACCTGATCACGCAATTTTGCCGTATTCCTCCTCATCCGTTTTTCCTTATTTCCTCTCTTCCCATTGGCTATCCCTCTTCCTGTTCCCCGACCGCTTCACTTGGCATTTCCCCCGCCTCTACCTTACCCCTGAATGGCCTAGCCTCCGTGTCCCAAATTTCAAAAACCTACCCTACCGACCACCAAATGTCAAATAGATGATCAGTAGCTAATATTTTTCTTTAAGGTTTTTTTTTCTGAGATCACCACCGGTTTGTGTCTTAACTTTTCAAATTTTCGGTTGGGGGTAACGTGGTGCTATGCAACAGCCGTAACAAAACTCCGTTCTTGGACTTTATATATAGAGACATGGACGGAGATGGCTGTTTGCGATCATGGTACGACTTCGTATTCTTAATAGGTTGGGAAGAAACAGTGGGGAAGAACCCACGACCCTGAGATTAAGAGTCTCATGCTCTACCGACTGAGCTAGCCGGGCTATTCCATCTTTAATTAAACGGATTCAACAGGACATGGGAATTATCATTGGGTAGGAAGTGGAAGCTGACAACAGTGGATTAGGGATGTTACATGCATATCCCAATAGTGCTTAGGATAATAATACTTATTATAGTTATACTTATGTGTATCTATAGCTGATCATATGATTTGATGACTGACAAAAGTAAACAAACAGTTAGTAGAGATAAGGGAATGTTAGAAGGGTACCATAAATAAACAAAAAGTAAACAAACGACTGGTGTGTATATGAAGCCAATCGAAAGTAAACAACAATGGAATGCTGAATACTCGAATAAATAAATGATTAAATAAATAAATAAATATATAAATAGTTTAATAAATAAATCAATAAATAAATAAATAAATAAATAAATAAATAAATAAGTAAATATATGCCTATAAAATAAATCTTGCTCCTTAACTCTAGCTATCACAGACCTACCGAATACTTAACCTACTATCAAAATGAGTGTAAATATTGCCGCGAACCGATTTGACTAGTAATAATATACCTATTCATAAATGATAGAAATACGTTAACATGCAGTAACGATAACGAATGATCAAAAAAAAAACGATTAATACACCGAAGAGTTTAACAAGCTAGCCTAACTCAAAAAAAATAAATTAACATGAATATCAAATATACTAATATAAATACATACTAAAGGATAACATTCAACATGCAAAAAAAAAAATCGTTAGGGAATTTGGTATTGTAGGATTGGATCTGGAATTCACTGCTTCAAATCTTTAGCATGGAAAACCCCTATTTTCTTTCCAGCCAAGTTTTCTACCTCAAACCTATGGTTGCCAATTTGTTTGACTATACGACACTTAACATATTTGGTACATAGTTTAGAAGACAGATTCTTTGACGAGTCACTTAACACAAAGTTTTTCCGAAACACTTCTTGGCCAGCGGCGAAACGAATCTTTTTCGTGCGTAGGTTATAGGTACGCGCGCTTTTCTGGTTGGCTTTCAAAATGTTCTCACGAATCTTTTCCCGTAAGGTCCGCAACCGTACGTGTCTAGGCAGAGTGCGCAGTTCACCGTCAGCTACTGCGTCGAGTTTCTTGGCCAAGTCATATCCGCTTCCATGTGTCATCATGTTCATCCCAAAAAGAGCGAAATATGGTGACACTCCTATGGACGAATGGACAGAGCTTCTCAGAGCGCACGCTATATCGCTAAGATGTAGATCCCAGTCCCTTTGGTCATCTTTGAGATAAGAGCGTATAGCAGCTAGCAGTGTTCTGTTCACCCTCTCCGACGCGTTTGATTGGGGAGAATAGCTTGCCGTTCTGAAGTGTCGAATCCCGAACTTGGATAGTAGATCTCCGAATTCCTTTGCCGTGAATTGTTTGCCATTGTCGGAATGGATGATCTCTGGCACACCAAACAGGTTGAACACTTCGTTTAACAAAAATTTTATTACGTTGCCGCTGTTGGCACTTTTCATGGACTTAAGAAAAAAAATTTTGAGAAATGATCTAATACCACGAATACATAGGCGTTACCTGTTTTTGATCGTGGGTAGGGACCCAAAAAATCAATATATAATTTCTGAAAAGGTCTATCCGAGCAATATGACGTACATATAGGTGGACGGGTTACTTGATTGTTGGACTTAGACTCTTTACACGTACTACACCGATTTACAAACTGTTTGATTTGAACAGACATATTAGGCCAGTAGAAGTTCTGCCTGACTCTTTCCAAGGTCTTTGCTATGCCTCCGTGTGCAGCTTGGGGAGGATTATGGGCATTTGCAATAAGCTCCTCTGTGAGACACGAGGGAACCCATAATCGCCATTGGTGTTCTACCAACTCACCCTGCATCTGGGACGGAAAAGATCTCTTGTAGATAAACCCTTCAACGACTTTTAAGTCCGGCAATTCTTCTCTGTGGTCTTCTATTGTTTTGATAAGACCTATATATTCTTCTGATTGGAATTCCGGTGAGTCCAAATCAATCAGTGGAGCAATCTGCTCGATTTCTAAAGCCTCAATGTGACCCCGAGAAAGAGTGTCTGGAACCACATTAAGTGTACCCTTGCGGTGCTGTATGTCGAACGCAAATGCTTGTAACTTCAGACTCCACCTCGCCAGTTTTCCACTCAGGTCTTTAACTCCCATGAGCCATTTAAGACTGGAGTGGTCCGTTATTACCGTGAAATCCATGCCTTCGACATAAGGTCTGAATTTTTGCACTGCCATTACCGCTGCCATACACTCCTTCTCGGTCACACTATAGTTCCTTTGGCACTTGTTTAACTTTTGTGAGAAGTACGCTATCGGGGATTCTTCATCGTTTTCATTCTTTTGGAACAGCACAGCCCCTATTCCCGAATCTGAAGCATCACACTGGATGTAGAACCTTTTGGAAAAGTCGGGACGGGATAGAACTGGAGCTGTCGTAAGGGCTGTTTTAAGAAGTTCAAATGCTTTTAAAGCGTCTTCCGTCATCTGAAACTTAGAGTTTTTCTTTTTAAGAAGATCGGTCAAAGGTGCGGTAAGTGTGGAAAAGTCTCTGATAAAGCGTCTGTACCACCCTGCCAGACCTAGCAACCGACGGACTTGCCTTGGTGATTTTGGCACTGGAAAATCAGATATGGCTTCCACCTTTGCTGGATCTGTCTTTAGTTTTCCCCCTCCAACAATGAAACCCAGGTACTTCAATTCTTTGAAGCAAAACTTCGATTTTTCCATGTTGATGGTGAGATTGGCTTTCCTCAAACACTCAGCTACTTCTTCTAGCAGGGTCATATGCGTTTCGAAGTCGGGCGCTATAATGAGCAGATCATCGAGGTACACGAAGACACGGTCCCTCAATCGTGCAGGAATTACCTTGTCCATAAGACGGCATAGCCTTTGAGCCGCATTACACAACCCATAGGGCATAACAGTGAAATGGTACAAGGGTCTTCCCGGAACCGCAAACGCAGTTTTTTCCCTACTCGATCTCTCCAACGGTATCTGCCAAAATGCTTCCTTAAGATCGACGCTACTTATAAATACCGTGTCGGGTAGCCTGCTAATAAGTCCTTCTATATTGGGGAGAGGATTCGCGTCCTTTTTGCTGTGCAAGTTGACCTTACGAGCATCCAGGCAAAACCGGTACTTAACGGTGTTATCTTTACCTGGCTTCTTTATAAGGGCAACTGGCGAGCACCAAGGGCTTTCGCTTTCCTCAATCACTCCAAGCTCTAGCATTCGGTCTATTTCGGCATACAAGATGGCTTGCACCGCTGGGGAAACTGGGTAGTGACGCTGCTTTATCGGTATGGTGCCTTCAGTATCGATGACATGCTCCATCAATGCTGTCTTTCCCAGACCATGTTTGTCCGAACTCCTAAACCTACCTTTAACCCACTCCAGCTTTGATTTTTGCTCTGGGTTGAGCTCATGCTCATTGGTGACTTCCGAATCATCCATTAAATTGATCGTACTCACTATATTAGGAGCTATCCTGAAGGTGCTCCAAAAATCGACTCCCAAATAGAGCTCTTGTTCCAAGGACGGAACCAAAAACAGAGTTATTCTTTTCAACTCCTCCTTATATTGTATAGACGTTTCTATTTTTCCTATAATGTCCTGTCTCTTGCCATCTGCGGTTCTCACTCCCGATTGGTATGGAAGGACCGGAAGGTTAAGTTCTCGCACTAACTCCTTACAATCTTTACCAAGAATGCTAACACTCGCCCCACTATCCAGCAAACCCAGGACATCTTTCCCCGCTATTTTAACCTTGGCGTACGGCCGAAGGTCAGTATCGGTGTTTATTATTGTTGACGTAACCTTATTCCTTACGTCCTTTCTTATCCTATACCTATTCCTAGCCTTTTCTATTTTTTGTGTTATAGCTTTGGAACCAGCAAATATCCTTTCCCGAGTTTCGTAGTACTCTTTTACCCTAACATGAAGCGGTTTTATTCCCTCAAATTTTACTATATTCTTACGATTTATCCCCTCATCCCTTACTAATATTTTTATTTTACCATCTACCTTTTCTGTCTGCGAACTCTCTTCGTTCACCTTCATAGGGCCGTTTGCGTCGAACGAGACTCGCCCCGAGAGTTCACGTTCCGACTCACGTTTTCCGGGTGGCAACGCTGGCATTTAGGTGTTACCACTCCCTCTAGCCCACATCTATAACAGAAAATGCTACGCTGTGGCACTGGACAATCCATAAACGAATGCCCTTCTACCCTACAATTCCAGCACTTCAGACTTCTGACGTCGTCTTGTGGTTTCGGAATTCTAGGCCTGCCACCACCTTGCTGGAAAGCTGCAATCGAGTCATGGTACGGAGGTCCCGTGTCCTCGTATTCCAGTTCGGTTACCTTTGCGACCCTTGGTGGCGTTGGTTTTAAGAAACTGGAGTTCTCGCGCTTTGGGAAGGCATTTTCCGCGTCCTTACACGCATATCGGAGCTGATCTAACGTGAAGAGGGACATTGGATAGACCAGTCTACCAATTCGCTCACACAGGTTTCTCTTTAAGATGTTTACGAGCTCCATTTCAGGTATCTGAACCCGAAGCTGTGAACGAAGAGTTGCGATCGCCCCGAAATACTCGTCACTTGTCTCCTAGGCCGCCTGCTTTCTATCCATCAGATCTCTGATTATCTCAAAGTCCGATCTAGAGTTTCGGAATTGTCGCATCAATGCATCGCGCAAGGTCAGCCAGTCCGGCCTAAAGTTCGCACGTTGATACTGCCAGAACCAATTATACGCGTTGCCTGAGAGCAACAAGTGGAAATCCCTCAATATTTCTTCCCAAGGGAACACATACTGGCCTTGAAGCGTCTCTAAGCGGAAGATAAAGTCTTCTACCGTCAGAGTCTCGGGCTTCCCATCAAAGTTAATGCCCCATTTATCAATCCGAATTTGACCTCTAACTCCCCCAGGTGGACTTCTTTGTGGTTGACCTTGAGGCGGACTTATGAAGTCATTCGGTTGATATCTCTCCCGATGAGCATAAGCCGAATGTTGCCAACCTACCTTTTGGTTAACCCCCTCCCCTGACCTATTTTGGTGATGCCACTGGTACTGTCTGCCACCCTCATCATTTAAACCCCTATCCCTGTTCTGCTGGGTCTGACCAATGCCGGGACCAGCTGGTTGCGCCAGTTGTGCCAAGTGTTGCTTAGGGATGGCTCCTTGAGCTTTCGACGGCCGCTGATTAGATTCTTCAACTGGAGGTGGAGGTCGCGTTACCGCGTTGATTTCCCCCATGAATTCGATTAAGCTATCCCGTACCTTTTTCCCTAAGTCTTCCGAAATCTCTTCCCTCAACAAGCTCTTATAGGAAGAAAAAGCATTAACCAAAGCCAGGTTAATATAGGCTTTCAGGTCTTCTGGTACCTTTGCCCCCTCTTCTCCTAACCTAGCCCCCCTGGACATATCCCTTGTTGTTGGCTCTGTAGCCCTACCTTCTATTACTGGTCCTGCGTTCAGAGAGTTGGACGATGTTTTCTCCACGGTTTGTTTATCTTTCAAGCTACCATATGAAGGTAGCTGATTCTCCTCTGTTCGCTCAATCCCTGACCCACCCTGTCCTTGCGCACCGGTAAGGTGGCTGGGTAACCAATACTTGGACAACACTCTTTGTGAAGGAGACATATTAATGTGCGGTGGTGGCTGCTCATGTGGATCACCATTCAACGAGTGTCTTGACCCACTAACTTCAACCGACTGGGCTTCGAATTCCTGATCTTTAGACATGGTGGTGAGAGACTCGTTACACCGGGTCACTGTCGCATCTGACCATGGGATGTAGGTACTGGCCGACAACCCACTCATCGGTGCGATGTCTCCAGATTCTGGTTTTCGAATGGGGGTGTGAATTAGCCCACCGCGTCTTGCCTGAACCCGACTCGATGACCTAGTTTGCATGCCTGATGCCCCCTCTATAACCGCGCCTCTCACTTTCTTTAACGGATCTTGTTCCTCACCCACCATGATTCGAACTTTTTATTTAAATCTTAAGATTCGGAGCAAAATGTATTAATTAAACAAAGGTTAAATGAACAAACTTCGTTCAGAAAAAAAAAAACGATAACAAAACCTCCTTACACGAATTATGTAGACTTTCGTATAATACGATTGTGTGATGTAATACAAAAAAAATTATCAATGTAAACGAATAATTCCGAAAAAGAAACAAAAAAAAAATAGAAAAAAAGAAAACAAAAAAAAAACAAAATCAAAAAAGAGAACCAAAACTGGAAGCAAAACAAAGAAAATACTGTTGAATCTGTCCCAAATATGGTCAGCTTCACCAAAAAAAAATTTTGATTATTTCAAAAAAACCTGTTTCAAAAAAAAAAAAACAATTTGAAAAAATGAAAACGAAAAAAACTACAACAATACCTACAATCTCTCAACAAAAATGATACTAAATTCTCATAAACATACGGGGGTGTATATGGTGGCTATCTTCAGTGGTACTTTTAACCATCGAGGTGCTCTCGCCTTTCCCTCAGGATTCAATAGATTCCGAGCGTGTGGTGACTTTGAACTTACGTAAACACATATACAGACAAAACTAACACGAACTAACTAGCTGAACCACTGTATCACGAAACAATGCTACGCGTAGACAACACTTATCTTACGGGCCACTGCTTCACGATACTATAGTCGACAAAAGGAAAGGAAAAAAGTGGGTAATGGACTGCTCCTACTGTATTCATCTCCGCATCCGTCGCGATTCACTTTGGTACGCCAGTGGCCTTCCAAGTAAAGACATACGGATTTGGTGATGCTTACAGAAACAGTCTACGAACATAGATTGCAAAAATCTCGCATATCAGATGATTTACGTGTCGTCTTCACCATTCAGGTATCCGTCGCAGTTTGACCTGGTACGCCTCTAGCCTTCCAGGCAAAGACATACGGACCTGGGATCTGGACGTCAACATCGGTTATTCGTCAACAAAATATGTAAACAAAAAGAAAACAAATTGTTATAAACATAAGAACTTCGCCTCCAACCCTATGCACGCTCAATCCGCTGGCGTTGTAACCGCCTTTGGACGAAGACTAGAACGCGCAGGATACGAAAAGGCAAACAAAGTCCTGTGGTAATATTGAATTGCAGACGAGTAAAAACAAAATTGGAAAAATTTTATATATTGGAAGATTAACGCTGCTTTCGTCATCATCCAGGTATCCGTCGCAGTTTGACTTGGTACGCCTTGGGCCTTCCAGTCAAAGACATGCGGACCTGGGATCTGGACGTCAACATCAGTTATTTGTTATGAGACAAAACACTAAACGACTACAAAAAAAAACGTTGGGCGCCATATTTGTTGCAGGGCAGGATTAGGAAACACCGGTTAAAGGAAAAGGAAACGAGAGAAAGGAAAAGGAAACCCACAGGAACGGAAACGACGGATTGGAATGGGGAGCTGTGAGGAACAGGATGATCTGCATCGAGAGGAAATGGCACGCTCGATAAGCTCGGCTAAGCTCGCCGGATGTGGGGGGGATCTTACCTCTCCATGCAGAAAACGCCTACAACAAATTACATAAATCGTGCCAAGACAAAACATACATTTTTTTCCCACCACCTGAGTTCAACTCACCACACGCTTGGGCTGCAGATGTAGCGCAGCATGGCCTGGTTCGCCCTCCCTACCTAGGAATTCTGTGGCCAGTGTCTAGAACTCCCCCTTCTCCGTTGGATCCTGAAAAAAAAGGAACTTCAACCCCCTTCACTGAAGATCATCGTCTGTGCACCATCTTCCACCCCCTCAAAATCTCCTTAGCACGCCATGCAGCTTCTTTCAAGCCACACAATGAAATGCACTATATATTTCCCTTCACAGGACGTGATTCACAAAACTTTTTACTTTATTTAATCATATTTTCTTTAACTTCAATAACCATAATATAGGGCAAAACAAATGGGTTGCCGTGTTCAAAGTACGACAAAGACTAACCTACACTTAACAAATAAACTTGTTAGTCCTTATTCTAATATTAAGGTTTACCAAATGACACAAAAAAAAATGAAAAAAAATATAATCAAAATTAAACGAGCTTATCCTAAACGATAGCCTGTTTTGACTAATATTTCTTGGAATACTTAACTAACAATTATATCGGCAACCCTGAAGTTCGACAAGGCGTGTAGCTAGCTTGAGTTTCCTCCCTTTTTTTTTTATAAGTAGCTTCCGATTAAGCTAACGTGGGGCATGGTTTTTGGGGCCTTAACTCCCTTTCACCCACTCCCAATACTGCCTTCTGACACAACCCCTTTCTGGGCTAAACAGCTAACACAAAATCACCCTACCTATAAAGAGCTCTTTGTAGGAGTTCGTAGGTCGTGGCATAAATTTCTTCACGTACCAACACAACGATAGAAAAAAAAAACAACAAAAGAAAGCACTATGGGAACCGGTTCTACGGACGATAATCCCTCTTAAAGTTCCACTATCCCGAACTAATAATTTTTCAACAAAAAGGATATTAAAATCCGAGTGAACTTACGCCCTATCAACCTTATACTACAAAAAAAATTGAATAATATAATCCCGGAAAAAAAAGGGAATTTGAATCACAAAAAAAAACAAACAAGAAAAAATATCACGCCTGGCTTAAGTATTTAATGGCTGAGCAGACGGGTTTTGGTGGTCAGCTCCCAAAAAAAATTCTGCGGTTCAGACCTCTGGTCTGGCCTGTAACCGCCGCCTTGTTTGGGCTTGTTCCTTTCCGGCTCCTCTTTAATTTTTGTTTGTGTGTCGCTAAATACGTAATAAAAAATATGACTTACATTACATATGTGGGGTTTCATGGGGTGTCGGTTACCACTCACCACCTTCTCTTATATCCTCCAGACTTATCGGTTATTATGTATCTTCTAACACAAAAAATAGCACCTCACTATCACTGCAATAAGTTACAATCTTTAACACTTTTATTATTACTTTTCTATTAAGAAAACCTACACTTTTTCCTTTTCTCTTTTTTCAATTAAAACACTTATACCCCTTTTTTTTCCTTTTTGAGGGTTTCTTTCTGTTTTTTTCTGTATTTTTTTTCTTAATTTTTCCTTTTATCCTTTTTTTTTCTTTCTTTCACATGCTTTTACCCGACGTTAGCCGTACTTTACGTATTATGATCCGCGCTGCGATTTAAACAAAAACGTTCCAATATTTAAACTGACGCTCGGCGCGATCACTTCCGATTCCTATACTTGATTTATATATTTTTTCTTTTCTTTATACGTTTCTACCGGGACGTTACTTCGCCAAGTTAAAAGTTCGATTTTTCTTTTCTATGTCTGAGGTTGACTGTTCGTCACCAATGCTGAGGATTATTTGACGATCCTCCTCGATCAGCTGGCACTCATCACCTCTGTCTAATCTATTTTTCCCGCTAATCGATGAGCCCACTCGATACCCGTTGTAGTTCAATCCACCTGATCACGCAATTTTGCCGTATTCCTCCTCATCCGTTTTTCCTTATTTCCTCTCTTCCCATTGGCTATCCCTCTTCCTGTTCCCCGACCGCTTCACTTGGCATTTCCCCCGCCTCTACCTTACCCCTGAATGGCCTAGCCTCCGTGTCCCAAATTTCAAAAACCTACCCTACCGACCACCAAATGTCAAATAGATGATCAGTAGCTAATATTTTTCTTTAAGGTTTTTTTTTCTGAGATCACCACCGGTTTGTGTCTTAACTTTTCAAATTTTCGGTTGGGGGTAACGTGGTGCTATGCAACAGCCGTAACATGATTAAGTTTGATTCATGTTGCCAGAAGTCTAAGATGTTTCGGATGTGAATTTCAAAAGGTAAGTCGGAAATAATTGACTTATATGGACGCTTCGCCACTGATACAGGGTGTCCCGTAATATGTGTTACATACTTCGGGATGTGATGGTCGTATTCTAAGAAAAAATTGTTTTACAGGTAAAGTCCACTTCTCAATTTTGACATCATTTTTTGACATTTTAAAAAAAGGCTAATTTTGGTGTACTCTGACCTGTTTATTATTATTTTGACATATCGGCCCAACGAAACATTATCGAAAATAAAGATGGTGAGTTATTGGATCTAACCCCGAGGCTACACGATCAAGATATGGTAAGCCATTTACAATACATTCGAACTTTCTTACATACACAACCAAACTTTTCGAAATTGAAACCCAACTGGTATGGAATATTGAAAGCCACCCGAGAAGCAGTTTCAGTAGCCATGAAATTGACAGCTTCGTCAAATACCCTCAAAAAGAGAAAAGAGTGCCTGGAAAAAACTTTGAATTTCAAATTTCTTGTGGGTGCCATTTTGAAAATATATAATGACATGTCGATTGAAAGCCATTTGCCTGGCAAGTTGTAAGTCGCCTACGTCACAGCCGAAACACGAACAGGAATTTGACATTGTGTATATGTAGGCTGATGGCTTCCCATATCTTGATCGTGTAGCTGCAGGGTAACGAATGTTTTAAGTAATTAAGTAAGCTCAAATTGGTATACACAAGTGTGCCTTTTAGTTTTTCAAAAACACAAAAACTTAATGTCAATTCCTTAATCCAAATCAAATTAACATCTGTCGTGGTGTAAGAACCAAAAGGAGATATACGATACAAGACATTTTTGAGTTTCATCAACTACTAAAACTATACTTAAGAAATGCAGTGAATGCTCAGTCAAACTCTTTTCGTTTCTTTTTCTTCAGTCCATAAACCTTCATTTGCGCAATTACTTTCCACGACATTTAAAATGCATTCATAGTTGGATGTTTTTTTTAAGGGAAAATGAAAGCAATCTGCTTATTTGCAAGAAGATGCACTCATAAATATGTAGAAACTTGTACGGGAGTAGATGTTTATGTTACAGAGTTTCGTTCGTTGCTGGTTCGTTTTACTTTACTTTGTAAAGTGAAAGCATTTTAATGTTAAGCTGACGTCAGTGTTATTGCTGGGATATGCGAATTCCACTCGTAAGCTTGTTAAAATGAACCGATTTGTTTGCAAAGAATTGTCTGCTTCAGCTTCAGCGTCCATATTTCTTAAATGAATTTCACGGAAGTCGATAAAGTTTAGTAAATTGCAAAGTTTTCTAACGTAAACTTAAATTTGTAAATCAGTTTTTAGAGAGTAGTGCATGTCAAAGAACTAAAAAATTTATATAAATTAGTGTTTTAATGTACGGGTACCGCCTTTCGAGAAGAATAAGCAAGTCCTTCGATAGAAAATTTATTGCCATGAAATGCGCTTTCTCAATTAGCCGTTTGGAATCGGCAGAGAATTGTAGGTCCTTCGCATTTCCTCCCATGGTGCTTTGAGAAATGCTGTATAGGTCTCGGAGCTTCCCGCTCTGTTGCGCCACCCTTTTTACTATTTATTACTCAAAATGAGAAATATAGGAAAAATAAGTGTAATTCACCGAATTGTAGCCTTATATTTGCAACGATAAGGAATTTATCAAATTTTACTGTCATCAGTACTATAGGTGTCATCAGGACTATCAGGTATATTCGTTGCAGAATGTCTCGAACCTTCGAAGAGGTTTCTGGATCATCCTGGATTTTGATGACGTTGTTTAGAAGAGATAAGGGTTTGTAACCGAATCCAACATTTCGGTTTTCCTTTTTGGGAATTGCACGATCTTCGCCTCCCAACGCTCAGGAAAGTGGCAGTGGCAGATACTTTGTCTGCCCCAGTTAAATTTTTGGGTGCCCACTTTGGATCAACTCCAGTATGTCTTTTGGATTTGTGAAAATGATGCCTTCATTGGGATCACATGAACCATGAAGAGTTTTCACCGTCGAAAATGGTTTCCTAGACGATGCGTCCTCCAATCAGCTGGGTGTTTGTGGCCACATCATTTAGGAATACGAGGTCAGAATGTGGTGTTGACGCAAAGTTTTCTTCCAAAAATTTTGCAAATCTTTCTGCTTCTATCCATATATGACAATACTTCCCTTCTCTTCTTTTGCCAAAGATCCTGTTGATGTTTTTGAAGGAATCAACACCGGGTCTTATGTTTTGCAGTCTCTCTGAAATTGCAGTTAAGCTCTCTCAGGCACGACTGGTAATCGGGATTACTCGTGTTCAGTCACGTTGCCGAATGCTCTGCATTTTTTCTTGTGGCTTGGTAGGTGCTGTCATCTATCCTTGAACGTTTTTGGCTTCTTTTGGCTTTCTAAGGATTTCTGACGGCTGTTTTTAGGTCTTCGATTGTAGCACCAATTTCTGTGTTTTGGTGGTTTCTGATGGTTGGCGGAAGGCTACTGCACTCATCGGCATCTTTTTGGAGCTCTGGTGGTGGTGCTGAAATGAGAAAGAGTTCATTAAGCTTAATTGATAGTGGGAGTCTCTTGGTATAGCCATAAATGAGATTGAAGCTCAAAGCTTAATACTTTAAACAGATAAAAATGAAAATAAAGTCAAATGAAGTCCGAAGTTGATGGTGTCCTAGGAAAGGTCGGGTTTGGTTTGGATAAAACAACGAGATTATGACTCTCGCTGTTATCGTCCAGCTGATTCCAATGGCCATTCCTTCCATATTGCAGGGTCTGTCCAACCAGTAAATATGTCGAGCGTTGAAGTCACCGCCTATCAGCCCGTAAGCCCTTTCGCTGATGAAGTTGTTCAATGTTCGTTTCTGATATTGGTTATACGTAAGATGAGTGTCTCGTGCAGATGCTACCTACTTAAAGTGTTTCATCGCGTCCGATTTGATCGGTGTCCTCAATCATCTTAAGTTCTTGGATGGTATGATCGGTGGCTCCAGTTGAATTTTTTTCCCGGTAGTAAGTGGCAGTGCATCTTGACCTGCCTGTTTTGTCCTTCCTGAAAGTTGAATATTTATTCATATTACTTCCGTTTGGGTACGTTAGTTTCGGAAATGAGAGCAATGTCAGGGTTATGCTTTTGATGAAAAAGATTATATGACGTCCTTTTCTCCAAAAGTCCAGGCTGTACAATGAATTCACGTTGTGCGTCAGAATGCGAATCTTCTTTAGTAAATTAGTCATTAGTTAAGGGTCGGGCTGAACTAGCAGTTTTAAGAATCGAGGAATATACATGCTGTGAATTTTATTTTTCAAGTTAAATGCGTTGCAACTTGCAACACTCTTGGACCCAGTACCTTCTCGGTGGGCCATGATTTTTGTAAGTGTCGGTGTAATACAACCGTAGTTCGCGCACTACAGTCCTAACTGATGAGCCTATTGTAGTACCTACGCACTTTTTAGAATGAGGTCCACCATATTTTGGTCCTCCTTATTTGAACCGGAAATGTATGGCCAACATTCTTCGAGCAGCATTGTATGCTTGGATTGTATATTGGAGTCCCGCAATCTCGGTAAAGAAAACAGTAGGCCAACATAGGCCTAGCGTGTCTAAGTTTTGCCGCAACTAAGGCGACTCTAAATTCGTTCGAAAAACCCTTGAAAAGGAATGATCTTTCGAAACGCAAAATATGAAATAAAAGAAAATACATATACTTAGCTATTCTTCTGTACTACTCTCCTGGACTCCTCGCCAAAAAACGCAATAAAACGCAAAATGTTCGCAATAATCTTTTGCACACTTTCTTCTATCTCTGCACACTTTCGTAGCCAAAAATCAAAAGACCATCAAGATGGCGGGGTTTTCTCGTCCATCCGGCATCGGCCATGCAGCCATCCTCATCAGACCTTAAGCGTGGTGTTGTTCGATCTCATACTTGTTCTGCAGCATTCCGCCATTAGGCTAAGATGTGCGAGTGAGATGTCACGAATCAACTACCCGCGGTCCTTTGCGTTCAGGTGATACGATCACCAGTAGCCTATAGTGAACGAGTTTAAACCCTTTCAGAAAGACTTACTCCGAAAAATTATTTAACTCTCGCAAAGTCCCCAGCCCAAAGCGGGCCAAATAAAATACAGAGAAGGTATTTTCCCGGAGAATGAAGAACAAAAGATGCTAATAAGTTTGAAGCTTGACAGATACTATCCGTAGACCTTCGTCAAGATAGTTAGACGAGAATTAAAGTGAGGATAAAAACGGAAATACGTCTTTAAGTGATTCTTCCTTGTGATTCCTATTGACGAATTTAATTTTAATAAAGAGTTAATTGTAAATTTAGGTTGGTGTGAATATATGTAGTTCACACATTGTTGGACATGCGTCTCGATCTTCGTGCTATTCATCCTTTATCGATTTCCTTTCGAAGGCCACCTGCCATACGAACTTTTGTGGAACGACCTTTACACAAGAAAAATGTCTTTAATTGTATCGTCTCCATACCTTGGCACCAAATAACTTGAAAGTGGCTTTTCGAAAGTTCTAGAAGAGCAGGTCTCCGGCTGATGGACCTGGTTTCAACTGAACTCTTCTACTTCTTTCGAGTAGCTCTGAAAAAAGTAGATTAGCGGGAGAAGAACGGCAGTTAGAACTTGTTGTGGTAAAATTTACCTCAACAAATTAATTAAATGAGCTTCATCAAAATAGTTTTGGCAACTAGGTACACATGTATTTGTAGACTATCTTTAACCAAATATCGAATAATTAATAATCTTCCCTGTTGCTGGGGTTTAATGGAATCACATCAAAAATTAATTAACGAAGCTTGTGTTTGATATCGTAATGAATAAAATTAAATAACAATCTTTGCCAATTACTGTGAAAGTAAACGACCTCATACCCTCTACGACCATCAACCATATATCCACACATTTTAAAACTCATGCTGGAGCTGGTGCATTCAACCAAATGTGTCAGTTTTAATTAAAACTGACGCATTTCGCTCGAAAGCTCTCATCATAACAAACTACCCCCAATATACCACAACCTTTCACTATCTAACCCAATAAAATGTTTTTATTTATTTATTTTGTGTTTTTGTGTTGCAGAAATATGAAAGCCACCGCGTTGCTGTGCCCGGTCATTACGTTACTCTGCGCCAGTCGGTTTGTATGCACAGCTCAACGAGGTTACCATGAATACAACGCCATTGATTCGCCAAGTATGATTCAGGTGAGTTTTGCATAGATTCGATATTTACAAATTGCCATTTACATACGAACATACTCCTTTCTCTGTCTAAAGAACCCCAAACCTTTTTCGAAGAGACACAGACTGTGTGCGATTGCTTTTAAAATAACTCCACAGGCAAGAGCGCTGTTGTAGTCCTTCTCGAATTGAGCCATCAATGCAAGGACGCTATTCCTTCGTTAGTTGCATACAAATTGTAAAAGTGTACATATTGCCAATAAAAAGGACAGCACTCCCCGCACTCGACAGTGTATCCATAACTCAATGGTGAATAATAATTATGTAAGGCGGTGTAATGGAATGCTTAACAGGTCGTTACGTCAAATTAACTCAATCCTCTTCGGTCCTCTGTTGAATATCGAATAGGTACCCTGGAGAAATAAATCCATGCCATGCCGCAACGCGCCGTTTTCCGTGTGCTGTTACAAGCCGCAAGCATTATATTTAACGTCACATACATTTCACACCTTGTTGCGCACGAAATGGAACAACAGACAGTCAGGATGAGGAAGCCGAGGCAGAGACGTACAACTGCTGCTTAGTGTGTCGTTTAATTTTCCAGTAAAATTTTGTCACCATGTGATGTTGTTACCCCACGTGATTAAATATAGGGTGACCTTTTCATCTCATCCAACAGCTCGGAACTTTTTTTTTGTTAAATTTAATTTTCAATTTCTTTCCGAGTGTAACTTTGTTGTTGTTGTTGGTGTGGGTGGTTTAATGATACGTGCTTTGCTCAGAACAGCCTTTAAGGTTTTCTCAAAAGAAAAATGAAATGAAGAAAAGTGAAGTCTTCTCGTGAAAGGCGTTGAAAGACATTTTAAATTGGCTTTTCTTCAATGTTACGCAGAAACCACTAGACTTAAGGGAACATCAATGAAATCCTTTTTTTTGAAGTGATAAAATTCTCTGTAGTTTTTACGACTTTCTTAAACGATAAGCGTACAACAAGTTCGTTCTTCTTGCAACTTAGATTTAGATTTATTTGATGAGTACCTATTACAATTCACAATAAGAGTACACTTTTTAGTCTGTTAAAATTTGCAGTACATATTTATTATAAAGTGGGCCAATAAATAAACATAAAAAAGAAAAGCATAAAAAGACTAAGAATAATATTAAAAACAAAAACTAGAGAAAATTAAAATAGAATGCATTAAGGGAAGACGCTGGTCTAGAGCGTGAAAAAATGGGCATAATTTATGAATTTTTTGTGACTCAACAAAAAGATCAATCAAAAATCTGTGAAAAGGGTTTTATAATTTAGGTTTTAATATACAAATACAAATTTTTCGTGTCAATTAAATTCAAAATGGCGGCTGTCCAGCATTTCTTGGGAGGCACCTCATTTTTTAGATGGTTTCATGGCCGAAAACGTAACCTCCTTAATTTTGATCCTGGAACAAAATCCCAAAAATTTTTAGTTTCCTTGTAACAACAGCAAGAGCCATACGTAGGATTTTTTCGATACTTTGTTTTTTCGCGAAATGGTGGACGTTTGAACAAAAAATTAAAATTTTCACTAAAAAAAACGACAAAATTGTTGATTAAAAAAAACTATGCAATTTAAAAAAAAAATCCTACGTACGGCTCTGGAGAATGGTATTTCGAATGTACTGTCAAAATTTCGTATAGATCGGTGAAGATTTGCTCGAGTTATGTTTTCGGCCAGTTAAAAAAAGTGATTTCGAGAAAAACGTGTTTAAAGTTTTAAATACTACAAAATCATATGGCATACCTGGAGGACGTTGCCCCAGAATGGAAAGTTTGGGCATTTAGACATTATTGCCGTCATCCATCCTTTGGTATGTTATTCTTAAGACCCTAAAGTACCTTTTAAGACAAAAAAAATCGGTTTTTTCAAAATTCTAGACCAGCGTCCCCCCTTAAATTAGATATGTAATTATGTAAGATTGAAATTATGAGTTTGCTGAGCAGTTTTCCTTCCTTTTCAATGATTTGCAGTTATTAAATAAAAAACTCAATCAAATATAAGAATACATTTTTTATTCAAAAGAATTAGAAAAATAAAAAAAAATAAGTTAAATTAATTTAAAACAGTTAATTAAATGCTAAAATCTACCTTATTGTTGAAGCCGGTTTTTGAAAACCTTTTTAATACTTTTTCAACATCGATCGGGATTTGTCTGTGGAATGCATATGTGCCAGACCGCAAAGGCGATTTTCACTCATTGTGGAGCTTAAATAGGTTTTAAGCTCCCGCAATGAAAAAAAAGACCGCTCTGCCGAAGAATTCATAACCGGAAGCGTCGCAAGGATTAAAAGAAAACTGTGTATAATGCCAAACACATCTCTATTGCATTTATCCATCAACTCAAGAGCAGTAACGGGAAGATGGTTGTTCTGCTTCTATTCCGTTTACCATTTTTCCCGCCACAACACCAGCTCATCTTTGAGCAAAACAAAATGATGTGTCTGTATTTAACTCTAGGAGTTGACTAAAGCGATTTATTAGCGACTTAACGGTGGTATCCAACTCCCCAGTATTATATCGAATTGCATTTTCCGGAATGAAAATTGTAAGTTTAAATACATCTAAGGTTTCCGGTCCAAATTTTTCATGCAAATCGATCAGTACAAAGTCAAGTAGAGGTGCATATAACGAGATTCTGTAGTATACCTCATCTGAATTAGTGTCAAAATTAGCTCGGTGAATTTGGCGTCCACCATGACGTGGAATACGAGGAATTCTCAACTCAACTTTCAACTGATCACATAAATTCTTTGCATGCTGACAGATGTTGTAAAAACTGGTATCTATGTTCTCTCGGCGACCTTAAAGAACATAAATCGTGTTCTTCCCCAGCATTGCGCTGCTATTCAGGCAAAGAGATTTAGATTGTAGTGACTTGATCAAGGACTGTGTTAAAGACAACACATCACTCAAACACAAAACTGATACAATAAACTGTGAATTGCATAAAGATATTATAAGTAAGGAAGCCTTGCCAGCCGTGGTGCTTGGGTCACGCCACTGCGATATCGTTAACAACGCTTCCACATTTTTGATGAGGTCTAAAGAAAATTGAAGTACACCTTCATGTTGTTCTACCCATCTTGTTTCACAAAGTGATGTGAGAGCACACCCCAAGGTGTTCATGAGGACAGTTTTTCGTTTCGGATGCGATTTGAAAAAGAAGATTACCGCTTTCATTATTGCAACAGCGTCTCGAAGGGCAGTTACTTTTGAACTTTGAGAAATTGAGTTATTTAGCTTACCATGGAGTCCTAACAGCAATTTTCGTCTCTCTCTGAGTTTCCATGACAGTACCTTGAACATAACACCACATCCGTCTGTCCCTATTCCCACACAGCATTCAAGAGGAAGTTTGAGCTTTTTCTTCAGTTGCAACAATACAATTTGGCCGATGGCTTTGCCAGTTAGAGATAACTTCTTAGATTTAGAATTTCCATCCAATTTTTCTTCGGCAGCTAGTTTTTTTCTAGTTTCCCTCCAGCTTTCCTCATCAGATTCGTATTCTTCATCAGTTCTGGGATAAGGTAGTTCCTCAAATGCATCCACGAAAAAGACAAAACCCTCACGAATGCTACCATTGTGAACGTAGCGTGATATAATTCTCAGTTGGGAGAGGTGAGAAGCATCAGTTGTTTCATCAGAAAGTATTGAATAATATTGTAATTCCCGAACGAATGACATTGACTTTTTTATGCCTTCTGTCTGAGTTTTGCTTGTATTGAATGAATAATTATTATTTACAGCAATTTAGGGACCAACCGAATTTTTGTAGCGAATACGTACAGTTTGCTATAGACTTAACATTTTTATTGACAGAGAGGGGGACAATTGCCCCTATTGCCCCCATTCCCCCTAGATCCGCACCTGATGTCACTTAGCTCTCTCAAGTTGCGCGGAAGTGCATTCCAAATGCGTATAGCCAAATAAAAAATTGTCTTTCAGATGTTCGGCAGGTAAGTCTTGGTAAAATTAAACAAGCAGCTCTGTTGGATGCCGAAATTCTGATTTTGTCCTAAAGATACGTATTTTGCTGTGTCTTAATCACAGAAAATAATAAAAGGAGGGTGAAGGAAACTTTATACATATATTTGAAAAAAACATGTCTAATAAATTGTTTTCCAAAATTGAAATATGGTCAAATCTTCTAAGACTGTAAATATACCGAAGAGGACTATTCAAAGCTTCATATAGCTTTCTTTTGCACATAGTATCACAGTTATAAAAAAACTCACAACCATTTGTAAGAACAGAAATAACTAAACTTTTGAGTGGCCCATAAAAATCGAAGAACTCCATATGTCTTACCCACAACTTCATTTATATGATTGTTCCATGTGAATGTTTTATTGAACACCAATCTCAAGTTCTTAGAACTATCTAGAAATTCAATTGCTGAGCAATCCAGCATGATTGAGCGAAAATAAGAAATATTTAGGTTCTTTTTGGAGATAACCAAGCATTTGGATTTTTTAGGATTGAGTGAGAGACCATTACTAGACAACCATGGGGCCCCTATGATTCTATAAAAATGTTATGTTGTGTAGCAAAGGTACAGAAAAAAAACATATTTCATCAATCATTATAATAGTAAATAATTATTGCAGCATGTTTATTTTTTAACATAAACGTTAGCATCAACATAAATAATGTAAAAATAAAAACAATATAATAAATTTTTCATACAAGAATTCAAAAATAAACAAAATTTAAATAACAGAAAATTGAATTCAGAATGTAGTTTAAGGAACAAAATATTGGTATGCAAAAAGATAGAAAGAGGAATGTTTATTGAAGGAGTCTTTTTCTTGATTTATGATTAGGAAATTCATTGATTATATCTACAAAATCGATACCTCTGAGGATGTCGCTTTCCATTGACATCAGCGACAAGCTTATGTCAATCTTTCTTGAACCATTGAAGTTCTGAGTTCGTTTTTTTTTTTTTTTAACTTAGAGAAGGAACGTTTACCACTGCAGTTGGTCACCATCATACTTAAGAAAATTCTAAGTGCAATTTGAACACTTGGAAATTCATCTTCAACTTTATTTGTTTTTAAGAAATTATAAAGTTCTAGAATATTGCCAGTTTTTGCATTTTCGTGTCGAATAGTTTTCCAGTATTCTTTTAAATTCAGCATGTAGTTCATTTCCGTTTACATCTTCAGTGTAAAATTTAACAAAAGATTTGCAGTTTTTTTTTAAGTCTTCAGAATTCAGGTTTTTTAATCGAAAAAAGAAGTCAAAACGTTGGCCAATATTCGTATATGATCGTAGTCGCTGTTTCAAATCAACGCTAAGATTGTCAACAATTAAAAGAAAGGTTTCAATTTCGAACCTTTCTTTTCCAGTCAAAATTACTGAGGGTTCAGAGCCGTCAAAAAGTCTGTTCTACACCTTGTCCATTGGGACCGCTGCAAATGTTACACTAGAAGTTTTCCTATCACAAACCCATCTAACTTCGATCGTAAGATACACAAATGGATGTTTTTGTGGAACTCCCTTTACTAAAGGTAAAAATTCTGATAATCTACTCCCAAGAGACACAGCCTGTGGTCTCTCTCTTAGAAAGGATGAGAGTAACTTTACAGCCGAGGAAGATATTGAAGCGTTGGTTGGAGCAGCTTATTTATGAGGATAGGATATTCGACAATATCAAAAGCCTTTGCGAAGTCCAGTAAAACAAGAAAAGTAACCTGGTCTTCGTCCAATTGTAATGCTCTTATGTCTTCTACTTCTTTCAAAAGTGCGGTGGCACGAAAACCAGACTGGTCTGTAACCAGTAGATTATTATTTATAAAAGAAAGTCATTAATTTGACTATGCATAATGCGTTCGCAGATTTTGAATAGAAAAGGCAGAATTGATATGGGTCTGAATTCTTCTCCCTTTGAGTTCTTATAGGTATTGGTACTACTTTTGCCATTTTCCACTGGCGAAGAAAGATAGTAGTCATAAAAATAGTATTCATAACATACGGGAGTGATATAGGCAGTATAGCTTTTAGAAAGAACTCATGGTTAAAAAACTTTTCACTACATTCTGTGCTCTCTAATCTTTTAAAGAAGAACTGTGTATCTGTACCTACAGACTATAGGACTGCCATTCGAGATTCTTTGGCCAGACGTGTTATGTGTATCTGAAGTCAATATAAAATTTCGATTCAGTTCATTTATATCTATGTCACTTGGGCAAGTCAACCTCTGCTTGCCCATTCCTAACTCTCGAAGGCTATTCCACAGATTTTGGCCACCTCTACTTATGTTAAGCTTGCCAGAATAAAACTGCGCCCTATCCATTTTTATCTTACGAACAACTTTGTTTCTTTTATTTTTGTACGCAGAAAGTTACTCCTCTATACGGAATCGCTTCTATCGACAACAGGCCTGATCTCTTTGCATTATCAACAAGCTAATTTCATTCGTAAACCAAGCGTTTGCTTTGGGCCTCACTGTACCGGTTGATAAAGGAACATGTAGTGTTTAAAAAAGCTTATTAATATTACTTTGAAGAAATTCAACTTGGTAATCCGGAGAGGTCATACCATAAACTTGATTATAAGGAATAGAACGAGTATGATTTTCAAGAGCACCTCTTTCTATGTTTTTGAAGTTTCGGAAGCTATAAGTTGTTGAACTAGCTTGTATATAAGTATCAAAGTCAAAGGTAAGAAAGATAAGATCGCGCTTAGAAAAAGCTGGTGCAGCAATTTGATCATAAAGAAGAACCCTGTCTGTATCATTGACAAAAAATAAATACATACAACTGTAAATAGGTGGTAATTCAACTTTCCTATTTGGCCTGTAAACGCTTCCTTAATAACGAATAAAGTTATCCTCCACAACCATATCTACAAAAAGGTATTCAACAGGACATTCATTAGGCGAATAACAATTTATTTTGCATTTAAGGCGGTTTCTTCTTTAAATAGCTACTTTTAGCAACCCTATAATCAGCTCAGCAATGGATTTTACCACTTAATCCCAAAACAGTTTGAAACTGAGCACTTTTAACTTAAACAAATCAATGCTGAGCACACTTAACTCAATATTGATTTATTTTTGTGTTCAGCGGTAGAGTGCATTGCTGAACAGCTTAATTGATGATTGGGTTGTTGAGTTACGACGAAAACGCGCCTTTCGAAAAAAGACCAAAATGATAACCTAAATGCTGAGTATTCCGGTTTCTGTCTCAATTAAAAACATTTTAGGCTCTAACTACTGGACTTCGACATCACTGTGTTCAGATTGTGTCCATGTCCATGCCACCTAACTGAAATGAGAAATGAGGATACTGTGATAATTTCAGTAACTTTGTTAAGCCAAATGTTATTTCCAGATACAATTCATTTTGTGGGTGTGTTTGTGTGTAATGAATGAGGCACCACCATCGAATTAACAAGCGTAATCATTTGGTGTGTTCGGTAAGCGAAATGTGATTCCGAATAAATAAAACACAATTTCGAAGGTACACAAAAGAATGTTTTCTCTTTTAACGGTAGGAGCATACTTGTGCTCCTGTTTAATTTAGATGGAGCACTGCTTAAGTACAGATACAGAGATGGATAATGTATGTAAGTAATCGCCATAGAATTGAATAAGCTTGTAAAACGGTGTGCGCATTAAGCGAATAATTAACTCTTGATACTTCTTTTGAGTTGATTGTTCGGATAATGTGTTCCACGTGGATTAACGGTTGGCCTTAGCAACAAGCAGCCTTTTAATCTTCCTCAAGCACAAGCACCTACATAATGGAAAGTAATACGAATATGTACAGAGATTCTTGAAATGGAATGAGAGATTGTTGTGACTGCTAGGAAACGTTGTTTTCCGGGCGTGAATGATTTTGTTAGCTGTTAATCGATGAAGTAAACGGTATAAGATTTAAATGTCGTGTTAGAAAGGAAGGAAGCTATATGTTCATAGCCAAAAGGCAAAATTCCTCCAAGATACAAGGCATACTTGTTTGCTATGAAAGCTAGTGCCTTAGATACTTACTTACTTATGACTTCTGAAGGAGAACATGAGCCTCACCCAATACATCTTTTTTCAAAAATCCTAATGTCGGATGAGCTCTCTTCAGTTTTGCACATTTAATCCGAAAAGGTGCTCTTCCAGTTGATTGCACCTTGTACTTTCGAAAACCCGGAGCCCCGGAGCGTCGGTATCCATCCACTCTACATGTCGCTTGTCATCGAGCTCTCTTGACGAAAATGTGTGCATTTGATATCGACGAGTCTTTTCTTTGATGGACTAGGAACTACCTTTCCGACCGTTCAATATACAAGTTGTGCTGGTTAGTTTCAAGTCTGATACCCACTTCATAAATGCTTATGTTCCAAAGGATTCTGATGTTTTGTCTCCGACTCTCTTCCTCATTTTCATTAACAATCTCTTATCTGAATCTTTTAATCCTTATCCCAGCTTCTCATATTCGTTTCCAAATCCACGTCCCTGTTCTTGTCGTCAAAAGTGCTGCTAAATGCTTAGTTTCTTAAGACGATGCAGAACATTTTTCAACCCCTCTGATGTAGTTTCAATTTATAAGGGGTATAACCCCCCAAAAATAGAGCATAGTTCTCGTATCTGGTCAGGTCCCGCTTAAACATCTTTGAACCTACTCGATAGGGTAAAAATCTAGCGTTATTTTCCGTGTCTATAGTGTATCTTAGGTAGACGCTTAGGTAGACGTAGGTCCTGTACTACCTCAAAGTTATGTCTGTCTATTGTGACGTTTTGTCCAATTTGTCGATGTTTTTGTCTTTGTTTGATGACAACATATACTTCGTTTAGCCCTCATTAACTATCAGACCCATTTTCGCTGCTTCTGTTTCAATACTCGCAAAAGCACCTATGACATCACGCTTTTTTCTTCCCATTACGTCAATATCGTCTGCATAGGCGAGTAATTGTACAAACTTTTCAAAGATTGTTCCTCTTGTGTTGACGTTTGAGTTTCTTACAATCTGTTCAAGTATGATAATGAAGAAATCGCATGACATTTTGTCACCTTGCCTAAAACCTTTTTCGACATCAAAGGTCTCGGTGAGTTCTTTACCGAACTTGACGGAGCAGCGTGAATTCTCCAAAGTCATCCTGCATAGCCGTACGAGTTTTGCAGAGATGCCGAAACTAGACATGGCTCTGTACAGCTCGTCTCTGTAAATGCTGTCATACGCGGCCTTGAAATCGATAAAAAGATGGTGAATGTCGATATTACGTTCTCGGGTTTTTTTCCAAGATCTGCCGTAATGTGAAAATTTGGTCTATTGTGGACTTCTCTGGTCTAAAACCACATTGATAAGGACCTATCAAGTTGTTGACGTGGGGTTTCAGACGTTCACATATTACAGCAGACAAGATCTTAAAAGCGACGTTAAGGAGGCTTATCCCTCTATAATTGGGGCAATTGTGAGGGTCTCCTTTCTTTAGGATTGGGTATACGATACTGAGGTTCCATTCATCGGGCATGCTTTCTTCCGACCATATCATGCAGATCAGCTGGTGCATGCTCCTTTCCAGCAGGATCTTTTCACCTTTTCGTAAAACTTCCGAATCTCGTTACTGTCATGGCACCTCTCTATTTCCTCAAACGAGCGCTTCTCATGCTGCTTCTTTTTCTTTTTGAGAAGTCGGTGTTCTTCCCTTCTTCTCTCCTTGTAAATCTCGTTATACTGATCGTACGCAGCCCTTGTTCGTGTTTGCATAAGCATTTGTCGTGCTCTTTGTTTGGCTGCATTTGCCTGCCTGCATTCTTCATCGAACCATGGGTTTCGTTTTGGTGGCCGAGTGAAACCCAGAACCTCAGAGGCAGCGGTTCTGATGGCTTCTTGGCATTGCTGCCACTGGTCTTCAATGCTTCATGATGGCGGCATGGGATTCAAGGATAATTGAAGAGACACTCGATTGGAAAAGGCATTGGCAATCTCTTGCGATTGTAGCTTTCCGACGTCATATCTCTTCACAGCGTTAGTTCGTGCTGGTGGTGAACAAGATATCTTCATTCGTAACTTGGCTACAACAAGGTAGTGGTCCGAGTCAAAGTTGGCCCCTCTGAAAGTTCGGACATCTAACACACTGGAAGAGTGCCTTGCGTCGATCGCAACATGGTAAATTTGGTTGACGGTCAATTGATCTGGGGACTGACATGTACCTTTATGAATTTTGAGATGCAGCAAGCTTGTACTACTTACAACAAGATTTAGTTAGTCCGTTTTCGGAAGTTTTGTCATGGAGGCTATGCTTACCGATCGTATTTCCAAAGATGTCCTCCTTCCCTTGTTTTGCGTTAACATCGCCAAGAACGATTTTCACGTCGTGTCTTGGGCTTTGCTCATATGTTTCTTCGATGATGCTCGTTGAAACAGACTTTGGAATTGTCGTCTTTCTCTTCTGTGGGGCGAAGGTGCATATTAGGAAGACACCCCTTTCGGTAAAAGTTTTCATAACATACTTTTGCAAATCCTGAACACCTTAAGTGAGATTGTTATTACCTCTTACCACTGGCGGGGGAAAGTTTAACAAGAAACCCAGAGCAATAAAATGAATAGAACTGACACTAACGATTTTAAACTGCGAATGTGAATGCTTTATTTCTTACAAGACTATTTATACATAAAACTAGCTTACATTGCAAATAATTCGACAATACTTTTTGGTGCCAGACAGGCATTCTACTCCTATTGTAATCCTACTAATATTATAAACGTCAAAGTTTGTATGTGTGGATGTATGTTTGTTACTCTTTCACGCAAAAACTACTGAATGGATTTCAATTAAACTTTCCAATAATATAGCTTATACATCAGAATAACATATAGGCTACAATTTATCCCTAAATTCCCACGGGAACGGGAACGTATACGGGAACTTAGAAACTACAACACCGATTTCACAATTTTTTCCACTGTTAGAATGCTTCATTATCCCCGAGTAACATAAGAACTAATTCATCCCCATATTCCTGCGGTTCCCTATATTCCCACGGGAGCAGGAACGTATACGGGAACATTGACACTACAGCACTTTCAAAAATTCTTCCACCGTTGGAATGCTCCATAATCCCGGAGTAACATTAACTTTAACTTATCCACACATTCTCACAAAAACGGTCATTATATTCTTACGGGAACATGAGTCTTTACTAATATTGAAAATGCGAATGTAGCTATGTCGGTATGTTTTTCGTATGTCTCCCGTTCAAACTGCTAAAACGATTTTATTAAATTAGCTACAGAGATTGTCTAGAACATGCGGAAGGATAAAGGCTATATATCTATCCTTATATTCCCACGGGAACGAAAATGGGATTTCAAAAACTACGGTTTCAAAAGTATTTTTAACAGGGCTACAAGGTGTTGAAATAGGGGTTGAATGTTTTTTTTTTGGAAATACTGCCATTTTTAAGGCTAGAAGTTTTATTTCTTAAAACGTTAAAAATATTGCTGAAAGTCATTCCACGCGAACTAAGTCGCGGGCACAGTTAGTTTAATATATTGCTGATTAATGAATATATGACTGCGAAAAAATGAACAGTTTTTTGAGTTAAGTGAAATATGAACATGATACAAATGTATGGGAACTCGCGAGGTGCGCTCTGTTTGTGCTTAGGACAGCATAATGTGTTGTAATGTCTCAACAGAGATATTGTAAAATTTTTTACTAAGCAAATTAAAGCAACTTTCAAAAAAAAAAAAACATCTTGACTAAACTTTTAGTTATCGTTTACCTAAATACCTTCTTTTGGTTAATTTTTGTTAAGTGCAACAAGTTTATTTACTTTATATGTAACAGTGACAGTGGCAGGGTAACATTCCCGTGTTATTTCTTTTATTAACAACACACCTATCATCTGCTCGGACTTAGTTGTATTTTCAACGGAGTTATCTTGTGTCTCCGTTCACTGAATGTTTTTTTTTTTTTGTGCGAGTAGAGTACCTACATTATTAAAGTATAACCCTCATGTCTCATGGCAATGCACATCACAGAGTCAGACGCATCTCTCAATTATTGCCAATAAATGCATCTCATTGCATTATTTCCAACAATCTCAATTTGATTAAAGTACATAACTAAAAATCATCAAAGTTGCCTTCCAGGTGTGATCAATCTCGGTGCTCACCTCTACTGCTGTTGATGTCGAACGAAGAATTGATATCATCTCATCACTTTGCCAAAAGGTAATGAAAGTTTTCCAACAAGTGCATAACAATGTTATCTCAAAAGTTGCCGGAGGTGTGCATTTCTTAAAAAAACAAACAATCTGTTATCTAAGAACAATGAACCCCATTCCCCATAAAACCACCTAAAGTCTTGCCGATAAAATCACGACACTTTAATTGGTAATCGGGTTTCATTAGATACTCGCAAAACTTTTTCAATCATTTTGTTTCAATAGAATTTGTTTTCACGCAAAGTCCTTTACAAGGACAAAAAACAAAACCTTTCCACATTGTCCACTGCCCGCCCAGCCAATTTCCATTATGTGCGGGTTGACCCTCGTATTGTCATATCAATTTACAACGTTTAGTTGGAATAAACTGCCCGTCGCGTGTCGCTTCGGTGACCCCGTGGTTTACATCAAGCTTGTTGCTGAGTAGAGTAAGTACTGCGGTTAGTTAATTTTTATGTTGGTTCTCGACACACGTACACGGTTTTAAATTCTTGTGTAAGGATCTGAGTGCAGCACGTCTTTAAGGAACGTTGATTTATTTTTTTTTTGTTTAAAGTATACGTGCTAAAATGAAATGTTTACACTGACTGAGAATAAAATTTTATAAAACTTTTAAACTCGAAATTACAACAAAGTTTATTTTTGAAATGTCATGGTAGGTTAGAGTGGATTTACACACATGACGGGAGGTTCATTAAACGAAAGTTACTTTATTTTTTCTTATGTGAAGCAGAAAGTTTGCAAGGCAAGAATATGATTGAGTGGTGCCCCTTGGTAGTGGAAGAAAAGAATGTGTTTCAATAAATGTTACGAGATTGTGGGAGTAAAGTGTTTTTGGAAATTATGCAAGCATGACGCTTCAGAAGAACTCCGTTGGCAATATTTTCAAGGACATTTTGTTTCTACTAATCAATTGCCTTTGTCTTGAATAATTAAGATGGAAGCAATAATAATAATCTGAGGGAAAAGTCCTTGCTTTACAGCTATTTGGCTAGATAAATAAATAAACAGGGTAGCGCAACAGAGCGAAGAGCCCCAGGGTCTAGCGTAGGTACTTCTCACAACCGTTAACCTTTGTAAGGGAATGGAGGGGCGTGCGATTTTGTTATCTTTTCATGGCAGTGAAATTACCATCGGAAGATTTGCTAATTCCTCGCGAAAAGGAATGCCCGTTTACATGCAGCAATGCTAGCCATAGCACGCCATCGCCATGTTGAGACTGCAATCAAAATATTTGAAAATTTTGCTAAAGATTTTTAAACAAGCCACACTTTTTTCAATTAAAAAATACTTAAGCCTTATCAACGTCTTTCGCCAACAATGCCGCTTTCTTCTCTCTCATTTTGCACCAGAGCGGAAGAGAGCCAAAATTAGAACACATTCAATTTTCTTCTGATTTTGTTGCTCAGTGCCTAGCTATTAGTCGGTTGAAGTCTTCTCTTACTTGATTCTGCAAACAATGAGGGCTGACTGTTAATGACGGGAAGACTAAGGTGATGATTTTTAAGAATGGCGGTGAAAAGAATAGGTTGAATGAAAAATGGAAATTCGATGGAAATTTGATTGAGGTTGTCAATGAGTTCAAATATCTTGGTGTTCTTTGCACGAAAAATCTAGACATGCACTTGAAGGAAAAATTTGAAAAAGCAAAAATGACGATCAATCTAACGTGGAGGAGCTGTTTCAACAATAAGTCTGTCAATCATAGTAGCAAATACAAAATTTTTTAAGTAGTAGCAGAATCTATTGCTTTACGCTGCACCGGTTTGGGGAGGTAACCAATATGAAACTGTTGAGAAGCTGTTGCGATTCAACATTAAGAAAACGTTTCGTCTACCGGCGAATACGCCCAGTTATTTGATAATGCTCGAATCAGGACTGTCCCCGCTGTTTGTGAAAACGCTCAAACTAAAAGTAGATTTTATATGTAGAAGTTTAAGCTTGGGAGACTATCGGCAACCGAAAACGGCGGCCTTGAAGGCAATCTATTCCAAAATTGGATGGTACAGAGAATGGCTTGTGTTGGCAAGCACTACTGGCCTAGATATAAGCTTCGACGCATCTAAACAAATTTAACATGCAAAAATTAAATAATAAAAGAATTTTATTATTTTTAGTTGGATTTTAAAATCAAAAAAGGAAGTTTTTTGTGACCTTCACTCCAAACAAATTTAAGATGGACTTGTATCAGCTAATTGCAAAGGTCGATGGACAAGCTAGAAGCAGGCATATAAAAGAGGCCACAAACTCCTTGTATCGTACGGTATAGGTACTGTCAGTTAAATAACAATTTGCTCCAGGAGAATTACTTTCGTGATGAACTTAGCATCGAAGAAATACCCATGATGATGCGGCTGCGGGGAGAAATCCTAAATCTTATAGCTTTATACCACACAGAGGAGACTTGCCGATAATCTGCAGTGTATGTAACTTGGAGGAGAGGGAGGACGTAGTGCATTTTTTAGGGAAGTGCCCACATTAAGGGAATTAAGGAGAAGTGTTTCTGGGAGAGATTTTTTGGATGCCGATGAAGTCATAACCAAATTGAATGAAATGGACGTTTCTAAATTGTTTCAGTTCTGCAAAATCACTTTAAATTATCGCGAAAGAATTTTACTAGATCTATTTTAATAATAATTATTATCTGTGTTAACTTACAATTTTAAAAGGAAAAGTAGTTTAAAAAGTTTATATTTTCGGTTAATCATATGTAACACTATATAAAAATTGTCAATCTGGCAGACGGTAGAAGCCATGTCATAATGACGACACTAAACATTACTTCTTTTTAAAATTAAAATAAATACAATATTAGCTATGATAAAACTAAAAATAGAGCAGGAAAAACAATGTTCATGTGCAATGATCACGGATCAAATACATCATTTAATTGTACAATTAGAAGAAGGGATACTTAAGAACATCATAGGAACATATTCAAGAACATATTTTCAGATAAGCGCAAATTGCGCACAAAATCTATTTACAAAGCACTAAAACATCGGGGTATTGATTCGTTTTCTGGCAAACTACATCTTATCATTCGTAAAAAATAAACAATCCATTTCTATTCGATACTTGATTCTGCTTTCGGAAACCCGTCGAGTTGAAACGACAATTTTAATCTGCTGTACATGTCCCGGCCTAAACCGTCTCGCGATGCGTACTTGTTCCGTTTGATATCGATATCTGGATCCCACTGATGCCGATTGCGGATCCTAGATAAACGTAGCACTGTAATACATCAAAGTTATGTTCGTATATTGTGATGTTTTGTTGAACCATTCGATGTTTCACAAAATCATCTATGACATCACTCTTACTTCTTCCCATTACCCTAATATCGTCTGAGTAAGCGAGTAATCGCCTTTCGCGAGGAATTAGCAACTTAATAAATTCAATGCCATGAAAAGCGCTTTCTCGATTAGCCGTTCGGAATTTGCAATGAATTTACTAACGGACGATTTGCGATACCCGTGGAAAAGCATTTTCGCCTCTGTTGGGATTCGAACCACAAACCTCTGGGTTAACAGGCGGATATGTTAACCATCATGCCACGGGTACCACATGCCCTAAGGCTCCTCGCTTAATTGCGCCACCCTATTTATTTATTTTATTTATGAGTCATGAACAGGATATGCATATATCTTCATTTGCCTCTTGGCTAAAACAATGTAGTTGTTCGAGTCAAAGTTGGCACCTTTGGATGTTCGGATGGTTTTAGAAGCACTCTTCGAGTGTCTTGCGTTGAACGCTACATGGTCAATTTAGACATGGTGTAAATGCAAGGAGGTATAGTAAGCAACAATTGACTTGTAATAGGTATAAGTTGCAACATCTGGACGCCACGCCGCGTCGCCAGCCGGCGCCGCCGACCGCAAAGCTGAAATTAATCTTTAGAGCTTTAACCGAGAGCTCACTCCTAATCAATATAGTCATCAACTGCTTGTCACCATCAGACCCATTCATTACAACTATAAACCCATAGCGGGGGTACTTTGCTTGGATCTCGAAAAAAATTCTCATCTGGCAGTATGAACTTCGAAACTTTTGGAATTTTAAATGTTTTGGAAATAAAAACCTTCGATTATAACCTCTGTTTAATACCTATTTAATTGAATTGCAGTCACTAGAAGCGAGATTTTGACGCGTAAGGAGTATTTGTAAACCGTGGATCTAATGATTGTTGGAGATTTTAATGCCTGCATTGGACTTTCCCAAAATAGCTTTGTCAGTGGTCACAGTGGCAACTTCATGAATCCTAACTAATATTATAAATGTGAAAGTCACTCCGTCTGTCCGGATTTCTATGTTACCGTCTCCTGCCCAAACTACTGAACTGATTTAAATGAAATTTTGTACAGAGATAGTCTAGAACCTGAAGAAGGACATAGGCTATACATTTCATCCCTATATTCCCACGGGAACGGGAACGTATATGGGAACTTAGAAACTACAACACCGATTTCAAAAATTTTTCCACCGATAGAATGCTTCACTATCCCACAGTAACATAAACTTTAATTCATCCACATATTCCCACGGGAACGGGAGTCCTTACTAATATAGCAAGTGTGAAAGTAGCTCTGTCTGTCCGTCGTTCTATGTTACCATCTCCCGCCCAAATTAATAAACCGATTTAAATGAAATTTTGTACAAAGATTGTTCTGAACTTAAAGACGGACATAGGCTGTGTTTCATTCGAATATTCCTACGGGAACCGGTCCTCACTATTATTATAAATGCAAAAGTAGCTCTGCCTGTTCACCTTTCTATGTTACCATCTCCCGCTCAAACTAATGAACAGATTAGAATTAATTTTTGAACAAAGATTGTTCAGAGCCTGAGGAAGAACATAGGATTTATGTTTTATCCCTACATTCCCACGGGTACGGGAATGTATACGGGAACTTAGAAACTACACCACCGATTTCAAAAATTTTTCCACCGATAATATGCTACACTATCCCTGAGTAACATAAACTTTAATTCATCCACATATTCCCACGGAAACGGGAGTCCTTACTAATATAATAAGTGTGAAAGTAGCTCTGTCTGTTCGTCGTTCTATGAATTAAATGAATTTTTTTACAAAGATTGTTCAGAACCTGAGGAAGGACATAGGCTACATAAATTTTTTCCTTATAGTCCTACGGGAGTAGGAACGTATACGGTAACTTATATATATATAATAATAATAATAATAATACTCATCCCCATATTCCCTACGGGAACGGTCACCATGTTTCCACGGGAACGGAAGTCTTTACTAATATTATAAGTCCAAAGTAAAATAATCTGTCTGTCTATTTCTCTTTGTAACCATTAACCGCTCAAACTTTTGAACCTATTTATATGAATTTTGGTATAGAGACAGTCTAGAACCTGAGGATGGACATATATGTTATGCAATATGTTTCATCCCTGTATTCCCATGGGAACGGGAACTTGGAAAATACAGCACCCATTTCAAAAAATGTCCACCGTTGGAATACTACCATATTCCCGAGTAATATAAGCTTTAAGTCAGACTTTAGTAACATTATAAATCCGAAATTTACTTTGTGTGTCTTAACAATTGAACCGATTTATATGACTTTTGGTACAGAGATAGTCGAGAACCTAAGCATGGACATCCTAACTAGTATTACAAATCCAAAATTAACTCTGCCTGTTCGTGTTTCTTTGTTACCATCTCTCGCCAGACCACTTCAATCGGATGAAATGGAATTTTATTCAGAGATAGCCTAGAGCCTGAGGAAAAACATGGGCTTAATAAATAGTCCCTATATTTCTATGGGATCGAAACGGGAACCCTAAAACTGCTGTATCGATAAAAGTTCTTTCACTGCGGGGTGATTTCTGTCAAACGGTCGAAAATACATTAGACCTGAGAAGAAATGTCTATCTTGATCTTCAAATAAAAATTGGGAATCGGGAATGGCTGTGTGAAAGGTTGATTTCGGCGCCGACTAATGAGATAGTTAACCATATAAACTAATAAATTATGTTTGACATATTGGGGGATGTTGTCGAATTTCTATCAATAGACAATATTATGGACACTGAGCAAATCACATCATACCCTATAGAGTTCTCAATTTCTTAGGATATAGGAATGGCAGCAAGTTGGTGTTCCAGAAATCCAATAATGAGTAATCCAGAATTGTACACAGCTACAAAATGCACTATAAAAATTTTAATAATGACTGGAACGACAAAAGGAAAAAACGTTTTGATTCCCCATTTTCCTTTAATTCCCACTGATTTGTCATTATAAATAAGGGTCAGACGCTTTACGTTGCAGGTCTTCGTTTAGAAAAAAATCCCTTGGCATCTTTATGTGGCAGAATTATGTGTATCAATCCCACAAAACCTTTTTATTTCGCAAAAGATGGAAAAAACAAGAACGTCGTGTGTAAACATATACCTAAATAAAACAATATAACAATAGTTTACTAAAACGCATGAATGTGTCTTATTTGCAAAATAAGTAGCCTAAAAAAATTAGAATGCTGCCGAAAGTCACTATTCCAAGCGGACGAAGTCGCGGGCACAGCTAGTACTGAATATATGTATAAACCGCAAAGCTAAGGATACGTTATGCGACCCTAAAGGAACAAAGATACTTAAGTTAGCCGACGCATACGATTGCCGAGCTCTAAATGGAAACTGCGAGGGTGATTGGACTTGGACTCCTACCAAAACTTATCAGGAACGATTAAAGAAGAGATTCTTATCAACAAAGCTTGAACTCACAGTTAGGAAAATTTAGAGAAGATGACATCCCGCGTGAATATGGAAGCTCTGACCGAAATCATTATAAAAGCTTATCCACTTAACGAGCCTTCTAGTGTTAAATCTGTATGTAAGCAAAAATGGTTTGATTTTGAGTGCTTAAAAGCCCGTAAAAAATCTTTTAGATGCCTCAGACTAATGAGGGTACATGACTGCAACACCTTCAAACTACTTTATAGAGATGCTAAATCGGTTTTTAAAAAAATTTGCAATATGAAGAAAATAGCATTCGAACAACAAAATATTGCTGTAATCAACAACTCTCGTTCTTCGTCCGACTATTGGAAAGCTGCTTAGTATATTAACGGTGGAACAAACACCATTGCTGCATCTCTAAGAGCACCTTTGTTATCGGAACAGTTTAGAAGTCTGCTTAATAACGCACTTACGTCGCCACTTTTTCAATACTCTGCCCCATTATTTGTCAATGAAAAATTAGATTCACCTTTTTCGCTACAGGAAGTAGAATATGCTATTGATAACTCTAAAAAAAAATTCTTTAGGTGAAGATCGAATACCATTTGAGTTATATAAAAATGCATCGAAAGACTTTATAAAGACGATAACCGTTGAACTCAACCGCTTCTACGAAACCGCAGATATAATTATTTCTTTTAAGAAATCAATAATCTTTCCGATACACAGAAAGGAGACTACATGGACCTAGCTAATTACAGGGGTATATTATTTTTAATCACTTCATAGAAGCTATTTGCAACTTTAATATACAACTTCCAGTTTAGCTATCAATCGCGACGGTCGTTTTCTTTTCATCTTATTAATCTCCTGCTTATATCTTACCTTTATCATGAACTGTATCATCTGCAATAAAGCAGAGCCTATTGAATTTTGTTCGTGCGGTATCTGCAATTCATTGATGCATTTCAATTGTGCGAAAATTAAAAAATCGGATTATAACATCCTAAAATCTAAAAATAATTTCTGTATAAAGTGTGATAAGTGCTGCACTAATACCTTATCTAATTATATCAATAACATTGAAAGTTTTGTTCTTGGCATTAATTTAAATATTAATTGTTTAAAGAATGAGTTTCCCAATTTTTTTCAAATTGAAAGTGTCAATAACAACAATATCATTAAAAAAAACATTGAGCTTAGTGGTGCGGGAATAATAACGCGGAGCAAAATAAAAGAAAAGTTCAATGAACCTTCAACTCATGCAAAAAAAAAATCCCCTGCCTTGCAATCTAAAAAGCAATTAGAAAAAGTTTCAACGCACCAAATGCGAAGTAGCGGTGATAATTTGGTTTGTCTCTCTCCTCTTATACGTTCCCCTTGTTTATCTACTGCTTCTTCAAGGTGTTCTCTTAACACATCAAGCAAAAACATTAATGCTAATTCCAAGTGTCTATCTCTTACGCCCACACCCCCACTTGCAGTGAATGCTCCCGCAGTGTCTACAAGCTTAGACATAAACAGGAGCAAAAGTATAGTCAAACCGGTTTTGCTCACTGAAAACTCTGTTTCTCATGTTGTGATTGTTAATGATAACTTCATAGACGAAATAAATGCATCATCGGTGGATGTGGATTGCATTGATCGTAATCTTGGCGCTGCTTGTGGAAAAAGTGCGGATGTAAACAAAGAATTGGAAAAAACTCAAACACATAATAAATCTAAAATTGATGACGTCAATGTTGCTAATGCAAGAAAAAGTAAAGTTGACAATGGATTTAATGAGCAACATGTTGCTGCTATCGATAATCCTTCCTGTGCTTCTCAAAATAATTCGGATGAAGTGTTGAATTTGCTAAATCTTAATAACACTATTAAAAACAAGTCGGTTCAAAAAAGAAAATCTAACTTTAATCGAAACCTTGTACTAACTGGTACAGGTATAAGCTCTCTTAATGCTTTAGTTCCTTCTAAATGGTTACATGTTTCCAAGTTTAGTTGTGAAACTCTTCCTGAAGATTTGATTAAACATATTTCCCTGAAAACTAATCTACCTGAAAATATGTTTAAGTGTTATAAGCTCATTAAAAAAGACATTTCTCAATCGGACATCAAATATATTAACTTTAAATTGAGTGTCCCTGCGGACTGTTTCGATTCTTTAATGAGTGATTCATCTTTATGGCCTAGATGTGTTAAAGTAAAAGAATTTATTAATCTGCCAAAAAACGAGAATGTTCAACAGTCGATCGAATTGACATAACTTCAACTGCTGCTTTCGCTCATCTGAATAATGTTCCTGATACATCAACTGGTGTTCCTGATAAAGTTGCGGCTACATGTTCAACATTTTGTCATTATCCTAGTTATTTATCATTTTATTATCAAAACGTTGGGGGTATAAGATCTAAACTTGATCACATATTTCTTTCATTTTCATCTTGTGTTTATGATATTATTCTTATAACTGAAACCTGGCTGACTGAAAATCAACTTACATCTGAAATATTTGATACAAGTAATTATACAGTTTTTAGGAAAGATAGATGTAATGTATTAACAGGTATGGAAATGGGGGGTGGAGTTCTAATTGCCATACGATCTTCTATATCTTGTAAACAGGTTGAGTTGCTTTCAAATATCAATATTCCTTCCATTAATTTTGACATTGATCAACTAATTATTTCACTTACATTAGATAATAATATAGAAATATTTATTATGTTAAGTTATATTTCTCCAAGAAGTCCTCTCGAAGTATATTGTACACATTTAAAAAATTGTGAAAACATTTTAAGAAATTTGAGTAGTGCTCAGCACGTTATATGTATTGGTGATTTCAATCAGGGTGAAATAAATTGGGTCCTAGATTTGGATGATAAATATTTAATTCCTTATAATGTGCGCTCTGAAACTGAAGTTTATGTAATCGACTTTTTCAGTCAGTTTGATTTAATTCAATTAAATTCTTTTCAAAATGAACTTGGTAGAGTTCTTGATTTAATATTTGTTAATAAGGAATTTAATATTTATATTGAAAAATCTGATTTTCCTATTGTCAGTAATGGTTTGCACCATGTTGCATTTGAAGGAAATTTCCATTTCTACACTTTTATGAAGAAAACTTCTTCAAGTAATTCATATGTACCTAACTTTGGCAAAGCTAACTTTGATGCAATGAATGAATATTTTTTCTCTTTTTCATGGAATTCTATTTTTGAAAGTAATGACTTAGGACGCTCATATCTTAACTTTATATCAGTAATTGAAGAAGCAGTACGTAGATTCGTTCCATATAAAAAACTTAATTCAGGCTCGAACCCAGCATGGTTTAATAAAAGGCTAATAAATCTTAAAAATCAAAAGAATAAAGCTTTCAAACTTTTGAAAAAAAATCATAATAACTTTGAATTGCGTGCGAATTATAATAGAATAAATCGGGAATTTGACATATTGAATAAATTTTTATATCAATCATACATGTTTTCGATTGAATCCAAAGTAAAAACTGATAGTAAAAATTTCTGGAACTTTATCAATTCTAAACGCAAGTCAAATGGGTATCCAAGCTGTATGAAATATTTGGACACAACTACTAGTGATATGCAATCAATATGTAATTTGTTTGCAAAATATTTTCAATCAGTGTACTCCATGGACCAACAACTTTCTGATCAGGAATTACCTAATGTTTCTCGAATGTTAGATATAGGTTCCATTGTACTGAGCGTTTCAGATGTGCAAGAAGCTCTATTAAATCTTGACCTAAACAAAAAGGAGGGACCTGATGGTATTCCTCCCATCATTTTGTTTAAATGTGTGTTTTCACTGGTTGAAGCAATTACAAAAATTTTCAATTTATCACTCTCTAGGGGTAAGTTTCTCGATTGCTGGAAACTTTCCTTTTTAACTCCAGTCTTTAAATCAGGATGTAAGCAGGATATTTCTAATTATAGACCAATTAGTAAATTATCTGCTTTACCAAAACTTTTTGAAAAGATAATTTTTAATAAACTATCTTTTCTTTTAAAAAATTATATATCTGATTTTCAACATGGGTTTATTTCCGGGAGGTCTACATCGACTAATTTAGCTCTGATGACAAACTTTATAATAAATAATTTTGAAAATCATACTCAAACGGATATTATCTTTACAGATTTCGCTAAAGCATTTGATCGTGTAAGCCATGTGGTGCTTTTGCACAAATTGTCCTCCTTAGGCTTTCACTCCAAACTTCTGGATTGGATAAAATCTTACCTTACAGATAGGGTTCAAATAGTAAAGATTGATAGCTGTACTTCTGCAAAGATCAAAGTCCCATCAGGTGTGCCACAGGGCAGCCATTTGGGTCCATTGCTGTTTCTTTTATTTATTAATGACATTCCCTCAATTTTCAAATCTTCAACCTGTTTGTTGTTTGCAGATGATCTCAAACTTTACCATACGATAGAAGATTTATCAGATTGTCGTCTTCTTCAAGATGACTTAAATAGATTAACAAAATGGTGTAATACTAATTTTCTAAGTTTGAATGTCTCTAAATGTCAAATAATGTCATGTTTCAGACATAATTCGTCGATTGACTTTAGTTACGTAATCAATAATATTATTCTTGATCGTGTCGAACGTAAGAAGGACCTTGGTGTCATACTTGATATAAAACTTACTTTTCTTCCTCACATAGATTACATTGTAAATAAGGCTAACCAAATGTTAGGATTTATAATAAGGAATTCAAAAGAATTTACAGATCCATACTCCTTAAAAGCGCTTTTTAATTCATTGGTAAGATCTGTGCTGGAATATTCCAGTATAGTATGGAATCCATTCTATAAAAATCATAGCGATAGAATTGAAAAAGTTCAAAGAAAGTTTTCTAGATTTTTATTCTTCAAACTCAATTGGCGTATCGTAAGGCCAACTTATGAATCCAGGTGTTTATTGTTTGGTATTAAGAGTCTCCAGAGTCGACGTACTTGCTTCTCCATAATGTTTATTAGAGATATTCTTACACATCATATTAAATGTCCAGATTTGTTATTACTAATCTGTTTACGTGTTCCTCAAAGATATTTACGTAGTTCTTGTTTACTGCAAGAACAATTTCATCGAGTAAACTACGGGTTGAATGAACCAATTTCTCGTTGCATCAGAGAAACCAACCTTGTTAGTAGTAATATTGATATTTTTAATAATTGCTCAAGAGAAGCTTTTAAAATACATTTACTAAATATTATCTTATCTTAATTTACGATTGTATCGTTATAATTAGAGTCAATTTCTTTTCTTTCTTTTTTCAATATTAATTTTTATATCTAGTCTATAAGAGCTTATGTATCTCTGATTGATGAAATAAATAATAAATAAATAAAATAAATAGACTGGCGCAATGGATCCATGAAGAAAAGATATTAACTGAGTTTCTAGCAGGATTCAGAAAAAATTACTCCACCATTGATCAATTGTTTACTGTCACAAGCATTGCAAGCCCTTTTTTGAAAAGAAAGCAGAAGCTATATTTTTTGTTGATTTCAGAGCAGCATTTGACCATCTTCTGTGAAGCACTTTTCTACAAGCTTTATAGAACTGGCATTTCAACAAAAGTCATACAAAGTTTTCAATCAATGTATGAAAACAACATGGTTTGTTTTGTGATGGAGAGTCTGTTTTGGAAGAATTTTCAACATCGAAGGGTGTGAAGCATCATTAATGATATACTTGAAGCCGTAAAAGTTGGAGTTCAATTTTACGGAGAAACAATATCGGGCCTGATATATGCAGGTAAGCAGCTCATGATGAATCTGCTCCCTGAATACTGTAATCTTTGGAGTTTAAAAGTTAATCTGGAAAAATCCAAAGTGATGCTTTTCAGATCGGTACTGCAACTCAGAGAAGTGGAAGCTTAATACTTGAAGCCGTAAAAGTTGGAGTTCAATTTTACGGAGAAACAATATCGGGCCTGATATATGCAGGTAAGCAGCTCATGATGAATCTGCTCCCTGAATACTGTAATCTTTGGAGTCTAAAAGTTAATCTGGAAAAATCCAAAGTGATGCTTTTCAGATCGGTACTGCAACTCAGAGAAGTGGAAGCTTAACGGCGAAGTCGTAGACATGGTAAGAAAATACAAATATGGAGGTACAACAAAGCTCTTAAAAAATTCCTTCGTTATTTCTTAAAACGAGTTTTTCGTCTTCCAAAAAACACCCCAAACTACATGTTACATATATTGAATTCGGAACTCCATTAATGTTCCTGCGCACATTAGATTAATTACTTTTACTTACAATGGTACGATAAAGACTGACTCGGCTTACATCAATCATCTTAAAAGTAACATCATATACACACAATATGATCAATAAATACATAAGAGATCGAATGATTTTTGAACGGTTCAATTTGCCGTTTTATATTTTGGTATGTTAGATAAACTGAATTCATTTAAGAGATCATCTTATCGAGCATGTATAAGTAATATAACATTGACATTATATACATGATTTCAACCAGCGTTGTTACAAATATGCTTACACATCCGCCTTCTATTCGAAAAAAATTCAATGACATGTAAAAAAACTTAGGGTGTTATGTACGACAGATTCGCAAATGAAGCTTCATCGTCGGTGTATAGGTTTTACTACAGCAAATTGAGCCACCACCTTAAAGACAACACTTACTTCCTCAGTAATTACTCGATTGAGAAAATTTGCATAATTTTCAAAACAAGGGGCGAAATAGCACATCTAAGTTATGATCGGATATCCCCATACTTTGCGATCTTTGCAATGTGAGAGTAAGAGAAGATTTTCTACACTTCTTAGCAATCTGTCCAATTTTGAAGGAATTTAGAATAAGATTCTTTGGAAAGTCGGCGATGTGCGAAAATGAGACAACTAACATTTTAAACGGAGCAAAAGGCTGGGATATCTTATTCAACTTCACAAAGACTGCCCTGAGTTATAGAGAATGCATTATAGAAAGCAATTTTAAGTATTTTCAAATTTTTCTTATTATCTTTATCTATGTAATGTATTTTCCTTTTTTTTCTTTTTTGCGAAATTAATTTTGTCAATATCGAAAAATCAATTGTCATTCCAAACAGACTTAGTAAATATATAAACAGATCATACTGTTAAAACTTTTTCGGTGAAAATAGAAGTTTAACTAAACTAACTAACTAACTATCCACCAATAGATTTCATTTCGCAAAGCAGCAGCGCCAGCGTAGGTACTGCACAACGAAAAGGATAGTGAAATTTTCCGTTTACGATTTCGTCTTGACATTTTTGTATGTGGATTTTCTTTTCGTTGCCACAGCATAATAGGCTTGAAGCTCGTAAACGAACTTTTTCAAGTAAAACGAAGTGAATTGCTATTACCCTGATGACAATTTGAGCTTTGCCCGAAATTGTCTTCTATATTGAAAAATGAACCAACAAATTTAAAGTATCCTATCAACCAAAAATTAACTGTTGCCTAAATTTAAACCAGAAAAAAGTTTAGAGAGTTGTTAATTGAAAATGTTTGCCACTCTTAAGTCATGATTCAAGGTTTTTTATTTAAAGACCAGCTGCCCTCCAATAAGCCATTGGGCAAATGTTAAAACATCAAAAGACCTTTTAACAATAACCACACTCTTCAAGAAACTTCCCATTTAAATTGCAGATTTACGGTATGATAAGCGCAAATGTAATTATTCTTACAAAGCTTTGTTGAATTCCTTAGCTGCCACAAACAGTTGCTTTTTGGAATGAGTTCAAAAAAATATACACAAAGAATATCACCGCCAGCTTTAGCACATAAGGACTTCTTGATCTGTTTCACAATGCAAAAGCCCTCTACTCTCAAATCCGTAGTCTCCGTATTGGCTTTATCATACAAATGCCGGTAGTATACATTTGTGTTTAAGTTTTTCCCACTTGTGATGACTTGAATAAAGCAAGGACCACCTATTGTCACTTCATTGTTCGTTTCGTAGTAACAAAACACCATGCCAAAGCTTCTTTTCAACACACAAAAAGTCTGCTTCCGTTCAATAATCATACATGGGTACATTGACAACAATGTGATTGTGTTGAAGGTTTTCTTGTTTGGAATCTTTTACAAATCAATCATACATTTCCCTGAAGTCCTTATATTCCTTTTCCCAAAAACGTGTGTAGAAATAAAACGAATATATTGTAATGCTATGGCCACGAATTTTGCTTTATTATGAAAATAAGGGTTTGCCATTATATTTTAAAAATGATTTTTGAGAAGTGGCTGGAACAAATTTCAGCCGGGAGGCCTGATTTTCGACAACTTTTTGCGGCATTTAGAGTCGTATGACAGCATTGACCCGCCAAAAATTCGGGTTGTCAATGTGGTTTCGGGCATATATGCGTAGACATGTGACTTCACCTAATCTCAAAAACATTTAAAAATATATAAAATAGTCCAGCGATCTTAAAACGCACTATCTTGGAGACGTCAACACCCTCCAATTAAGGTACGAAAAATTCATTAATCATGTCCCTATAGCGTTCCCCATTGACTGTAACATTAAGAGCGGCTTCATTTTTTAATGAAATGTAGACCAATTATTCTCTCTGCTCATAGAGTACCTACATCAAAGAGTGACTTTTTGAAGATGTTACGGCATTGCAACAACACAAGGTGGGCCAAAAGAAATCATACCCTATTGGTAGATGCTCTAAATTTGCAAATGGCCGCCAATATCGTATCTGTTTTGACATATGTACACTGGACAGATGCAAACTACAAATGAAGAAGCCATAGAGCGATAAACTCTCTAAGAACGCGGAATAATCGTTTGCATTTTTTTTTGCGTAACAATTCGTCCGTGGTGTTGGAGCAGCGGAAGTTCCGTCGCCGATTCTCCGGCCGGCCATCTGACACCGACTTCGCAAACACTGCTCCCGCTCTGCCGAGAATATACATAGTCACTGTTTCCGAAGATGACAAGCTGCCGCCGAAAAATCGACCAGAAACCGCGCCGTGCCAGGCGATTTGCCATCAGTCCAGTCTGAGCATCAAATACTACCTGTCGACTGCCAAACACGCGTAACCTACTTGTTAGCCTTCCTCAATCTCGAAGAAGAGGTGGACGGTTTGCGACCAAAATTATAATGAGCGATGAGGCTCATTTCCACCTCAGTGGGTACCTACGTGAACAAGCAAAACTATAGCTTCTGGGGCACCGAAAATCCGTAATGAGTGGTGTACGAAGAACCATTACACCTGCTCATGGTGACTGCATGATGGCATGATGGCTGGATGAGTCATCGGGCCTTTTTTTTTTGAGAATGCTGCTGGCCAAACGACAACAGTCGACGGTGTGCGCTATAGGACCATGTTGACTTTGTTTTTTCTGACACAATTGGACGAATTAAGGCTGACGGACATGTGGTTCCACCAAGACGGAGCAGCGGCACACCCTGCAAGAGCCGCAGCCGATATTCAGAAGGCGGCGGCGATACCTCATCTCTCGTTTTGGCGATTTGCACTGGCCCACAACATCGCCCAAATTAAGTATTCCAGACCTTTTTTGTGGGGTTTTTTGAAGTCCCTTGTTTACGCGAACAAGTTCGAGACTTTAAAAGGTCTCAACGACAACATTCGACACGAATGCGAGACTCTGTCGACCGAAGTACTCTCCGAAGTGATGAGAAATCATTGCCTATATTATCCTTTCTGCTACGGGATAGCAAAGATGTTGCAGTTTTCTTTTCAATGTTGGAGACCATTCGTTTGGTCTGTCTGCATCCACTGGAGGCATGTCATCAACGTTTGCGTTTTCGACAGATCCAATCGTTGATTGAAACTCTCGCAGAGCACCCTTGCAGACCTGGCGACGGTTCATGTCATGAGAAAAATGTCTGAGATACTTGCCTCACAAGTTCATCGGCAATCTCATCCTGACTCAAACAATTTAGGCTTCCAACCACATTCAGAGAGTTCTTGCATTTCTGGATCAATTGCGAAGTAGTTTGAAAGAGGTTGAGAAGGACCTTAAGCACAGATTGGTTGTCGCTGCAAACACAAATGCTTCTCCCTATCCCGACATCGTTCGTAACGTACCTTATAGCGATTTGAATATCATACACCTCCGCTTTGAAGACGGATGCGTATAGAGGAGATGCGTATAGAGGAGTGCGTATAAGCCTAAAGAGGAGTATGTCATCGCAGCACCAGCACCAGATCCATCATCGGTTCTAGAACCATCTATGAAGATGCGATAACAATCCTTATGTCGCTCAAATTCTAGAGTGAACCAGTCCTGAACCGATAGGAAGTTGACTGTGTATTTTTGACACAGCTTGAACTATGGGATCATCGTGTCGGGCGACATATCCATTAGACGTGAGTCAAAAGTGGGCTGCTAGCGAGTTCCTCATAGCTCCAGTGCAAATCGTGCCAGAGACCACATGTCTTTAAACGAGAAATGGCGCCTTTTGTGCGAACTATACAGCGTCTCTGAGGATGCGCATTATCCACTAGACCCGATTAGATTATATGGTGGGTTGAGCTTGCGCAGCCCTGAGCACTGCGGTTTCTGAATGAAACCTATTGTGCCAACACATGTGAGGTTTCAGGTCAGTTCTCCTGCTCCTGAGTTGAACCAGAAGTTCACAATCTTCTGTGGGTGGATGAGTTTCGGTTTATCTAAGGCAAGGATCTCATAGTCAAGTATTTGCTTTCTGAGGCAGAAAAGTGCTTGACATTTCGTAATAGTGTGCCGAGATGTTTCTTCATTTTCGAGGCATAGTCTGCAGATGGGACAACACGGTGAAGGTGTTGTTTTAAAGAGCAGTGGTTCTGTGCAAATTTTTAGGGTATTGAGGTTCAGTGGAAATTTAAATGTTTTTTCAGTAGATATATTCTGGCAAAAAGAGTTTTAAACAGGTTTGAACAGATGACTTAACTGTTCAAACCATAACTTATTTGAGCATAAATCAAGCAAAAAAAACAACTCCGAAAAAAGTATTGCCAGATTGTAAGCAACACGTCTAAAATAAACTCCTTATGCCAATTTCAGCGATCATAAACAAAAAATGACTGAACAAAACAAACATTACTCGATTTTAGATATATGTATGTATACTTTAATCTGACATTTAAAGGACATCAGTCTGAGACTTTTCTAATCCGCAAACAATTTGTGTATAGAGAATCAAATCAAAGTCCCTAAGTCTCGATATCCGCACCCGCCATTTAAAGTTATATCAAACCAACAATTTATTTCCCCGATAATTCATTAAAGCTGTTCGTTATAGCTCCTAACAACCCTTTACAAACTTAGTCCTTAAACTGATGTGATATTTATTGAAAGCTAATGGACGTTGAAATTGACAAGACTTCATAACAAACTTACCCCGAATCCCAATTCCCTAACATGACGCTCCCACACAGACAAGAGAGAACCCTTCATGCTGAGGCAAGACAGTGTGAATGATGAGACAAATTACTCCCTGTTCACACGCTCCGTAAAATGAAATTAAATTTACTCCCTAATAAACAATAAATTGGCATCCCTTCAGTCGTCCCTAACGTTCGTCTTTAATAACCAAAGTCTTTATTCCTTTTGATGTAAATAAATTACAATTTATTAATATTTGTTTGTTAACATAAATTTTTTGCACATTTTTTTCAGGATGACTTTTTGCTGGGAAAACGAACAAAACCTTCATTGTCAATAGTGAATCCGCTAGATGTGCTCCGACAGCGACTTTTACTAGAAATAGCCCGAAGACAAATGAAGGAAAACACGCGGCAGGTAAGAGAGGAAATCTTGAAAAATGTTTGAATTAAATTAATTTACAAAACTTTTTGTTCTGCGTACCGACGACGGCGACGAGTGTGTACCTATTTTGTTCATGGATAGAAATGAAGATAAAGAGCAAAATGTTGAAAATTTCATTAGAAAAAACCAACTCAAAGAAATCTCTCGTCATCGTTTAGATCATCAACATTTAAAGAAGCTTTGTATGGACTTTCATTTTTAAGTCTTATCTTTCTTGGTTGTAAGGAAAGTTTACATGAAATTCTTCGCAAAAGGTTAAACTTTCTGTCTGTTTGAAATTCCAGTTTCAAGATCAGAACATTCTTAATGTTTTATTGTGTGTTGGATGGATACCCACATTTGAAGCGCTTTTTTAGTCTGTGGCTAAGCCGACTTACGAAAGGTGTCTTCAGAAGCCACTTTTGATGAGAAAATTCGAATTTTCTTGGAGCGAATTGAAAACAATTTCGGTTGAGGAATTTATTCAATTGGAATAAAGTTGATAACTTTTTGTGGAATTCTTATAATTTTCTTACCTGAACCGAAATAGAAAATGAATTATGAATATTGCTACTGATACTTATAACCTACACCATACTAGAAGTACATGTGTAGTTAAGCAGCTTTTGCAAATGAGTGGCTCTAAGGGACAGTAAGGCTTAATGTAAGACTAGGATTTTCGAAACAGTGTTGGCTCTTTATTCTTTATTCTTCTTTATTTGGAGAATCAACAAAGTGGGGATTGCAGACAACTCAAAGTATTTCAAACATTTTAATTAAAAAAGGAAATTCAATACCCACTTTTCCATAGGTGTGAATAAATTGAAGCCGATTAAAAGGACTTGCAGGCGGAGCCAAATAAAGGTTTTCTTTTAAAAATGCCATAAAATGAACAAAATTACGTCTTTTCCATGTAAAGGGTGTTTTTTAGATGAGTGGTTTACAAAAAAAAAAAAAAAATCGTATATAATTTCATGTTATGACCAAGAATTCAGCTTTTTATAAAGATAAGAATTTGTCATTATGTTTTAAAAACGATTTCGTCCTGGCTCTATTCAAATGTAGTTAAAAAGCCCCTTTTTCAACCATTTTTGCAGCATTTAAAGCGTCCATTATCTCGTGCTTGTCAGGGCATACGAAGCGACTTCAAATAACTCCACAAAAAACAGTAAAGCGGTCTAAAATCACCCGATCTTTTCGGTAACAGGTTAAATACTCAAAATTATGTAAAAATCAGCCTCAACCACCAGAGTATGACGCTGTTGAAAAGAACAACTCCGAAAAAAGTATTGCCAGATTGAAAATCACACGCCTAAGAAAACTCCCTATATTATAGCTTAGTCAGTTGGAGCAAACATTAGCTATGAAACACGTCTTCGTCCAGCTGGCTTCGAAATGGCTCATTTTGTTTAGTAAAATAAATTAATAAAATAAATAAATATGGTCTCGCAACAGATAGAGGAGCCCCAAAGCCTAGTTCATTTCTCACAACCATGCCTTGTAAGGGAATGGAGCGAATCTGCATTTTTTCGCCAATTCCGAACGGCTAATCGAAAACGCGCTTTTCTTAGCAATGAGTTTACAATCGAAGGGCTTGCCAATTCCTCGCGAAAGGTGATACCCGTCGAAAAATTATTGCTCCTGTTGGGATTAGAACCACGAACTTCCCGGATAACAGGCACTTTTGCTAGCCATCACGCCACGGGTACCGTTTTATCTAATATTGCTTTTAAATGCTTGAACAGTTCCGACATTGCTACAGCATTGTAGAAATCACAACTCGTATTTCTCTTTTTTCCAGCTTTTCTTATAAAACTCTCTGTACTTTGTGCATTTGAGTCCTATGCCAATCAAAATATCATATGACGTCAGCGTTCTAATTCGATGACAATATCGGGAGTGTTTTGTTTTTTGACCGGTACATGATGTAGGCTTATTACGTTACAACGTAAAGTCTGTCTAAGTCCAAAGGAAGTACACCATCAACGGCTGTGCTCATATCCAGCCGTTGATGGAAGCTCTCCAAATGGTGTTTCAGGTAATTAGGATTCTTTTTTTGCAAGTTAGTTCGTTGTTCGTTTCTAGCTTTGCTGTAATAACTCAGAGGTTTTCATCTTGAGATCATTTTGATCTCCTTGCAATCAGCAAGGACACGACATTGTTGAATGTTGGTTAGCATAAGTTGTTGTTAAAAGTGATCTTTGAAAGTCTCAAAACTTAAGTGGTTGTGCAAAATTCGGTCGAATGTTGAATTTCAAATATCGATTAGAAACCGACAAATCTGGGTTCTCCTCCCCACTAAGAGCTACTCCACAACACTAGTAAAATGCACATTTCTTTCGGAATAACATAAGAAAACACGTCTCTCATTGCCAGACACTTAGGGCAATCGCTGCAACACACCCCTACCCTTTGATAAGTTATAATCAAAATTTATTTATATAATTAAAGCTGAACAATATCTAGTAGTTAAATTGTTACTTGGGGACCTATGAATAGTGATACCCCATTACCCAGACAAGTAAAATGGTTTTTTTCTTCTTGCTAAGCTGAAGAAATTGAGCCGGCACATTTTAGGTTTCCGTTGCCGTAATCAGCTGGCTCACCGATCTTCCAGAACAATCGGCACATACCGATCGGAAATACCGAATAAATGTGAACCTCCTAATCGGACGTCCTACTTACCGAAAGCTGACTCAAATTAAAACCAAAAGAAATGGGTTCGATTCTATAAGGCTATTGGATTGTGTCTTTAAAAGAACTCAAAAAAGTGTGGATTTTTAACAGTAAGTTTTTCAGTTAATAGACTTACTATAAAGACAAACCGCAGAGTGCTATTCTGTTAGATGAAAATTGGAGTGGTTGTTAGATTTTTTACCAGCAAATTTTTTTTAAACAGTCTTCCATATCGAAATATTTCATTCAAATGGTATTACAGTTTTTGTTCAAAACGCTGAAGTCAATGTTTGATTTTTTTTTAATTTTTTGTGTAGAACATCTTTTTGGTAATTAATAAAAAAATAATACAATAAAAACGGAAGTAAATAGATCTTTCTTCAAATCTCTGTATCGGGGAAATTTCTACGTCATAAAAATTTACCGAAATATATCCAGCTGATCATAAAAATTTATCGCCAAAAAAGTGAAACGACTTGTGCTGATTGATTGTGTTTTAATTTTAATTTTATTATTAAATTATTTCAAGTCAACATTTTTAAATGGATACATAAAGCCCCATTCAACTTTATTATGTTATGTTACCCAGAGATAACGTAGCATACTGAAGTTGGTAGAATTTTCAAAACTGGTCGACAGTTCTTTTTTTTTAACTTTCCGTACCCATTTTTGTTCCCTTGCAAATATCTCGATAAAAAATTGTCTATGTCGCAAATTGCGCTTTCTTGGTAGAAAAATTTTTCAAATTAGTTAACTAGATTTTATCCAAATGGACCATGGCGCTTTTTTCACCTAGTCCCAATTGACATCTACATTAAACAAGCAGATGCATTTCATTCTTGGAAAACGAGGATCCATATTTATTTGGACAGTTCGAAAACAAATGAAAGAGTAGTTTGAGGTGTCTATTCTAACGAAATGGAATTGAACATCTCGATTCGTGTTCTAGATCATTGCAGCATATTCCAAGCGGAGGTGATTGCAATCAGCGAAGAGAAAAGGATGTATGCATCTTCTTAGACAGCCAGGAGGCCATCAAATTCTTTTAACTCTATTCTAGCCCATATAAATGCCGATCATCTCTCAAGAGAGTTTCAGAGCAGTTTAACATTCACGTGCTGGGTGCCTATGAACAGAGGCATTCCAAAGCAAAGCAGATGAACTCGCCAGAATCCGAACACTTCTGCCCTTCTCACCAAAAATGGAGAGTATCAGCATACCAACGCTAAATACAAGCTCTTGCTCAAAAAGGACGCATACAAGACAACTAATCTGAGATATTCAAGCAGTTTAACGTGTAATGCAATGAAACAAATCTGCCCCAAGCTTCATCTTAAGCGGTCGATTGGCTTGATCTATCTTAACAGAAAGCAGTTTAGTGCGCCGATAGGTGCCACTACAGGACACATTCTTATTGGAAAACAAGTCACAAGGCTAGGAGTCGCCTTAAACGATTTTTTCAGAAGCTGTATGGATGAGGGTGAGGAGGAGACTATTCCCCACATTCTCTGTTCAGCCACGCTTTTGCGAAAAGAGTTATGAAGCCAGTAGCCGAAGTGACTATAATATTAAACTTTATTTTCTTCTTTTATCAAAGCTTTATATTATCTCCAATCGTGTGCGTTTTAACAGCAAATCTTTAGACAAAAGCCTTTCTACCATCCAATCAAAGCATTGCACTTGATTTATTGTGCTGCTTGTACATGAACAGCCCTTATTTGATGACCATTTAAATGCAAACAGGCATTTACTCACACAAAAACCCAGACCTAAACCACTTCAATGTCGTAAACGTGGGAATCGTAAAATAAACATTAACAACAAACAGCCTGCCATTAGTTTCCTCTTCCTCTCCCTAAAAGACAAAATTAGATTTTGTTGCTTTCAAAAGTAAACATGTCACTCGAATACAAAATCTTGTGACGTAATTCCAAGTCAATTAAGCACAAATAATAGCACATACATTGTTGGGCAATAGTCCTTTCGTTCGTGACAGTTAGTTGTTGTGGCTGGTGGGCCTAAAAAAACGACATGGACATAATTTGTTTATGTTTTTCCTTTAACACAAAAGACGTGGGCAGCAACAAGTCATCTAAATTCAAATGACATACATGGACATTTCCACCCCATCAGGTCATCCACAAAAAAACTGTTTTGGTCTCCATCAGTCGCCAAACCATTGCATTGGATTTAACCTAGGTCTGGAATAATTTCATTGAGAAAAAAAAATTGTTTTATTCTCTCACATGATTCTCACACGCAGCAGTGGCAAACAACTCAGTTATTTAAAATGAATAAAGTAATTTTCCATCCAATCCATCCGATAACGGATATACAAAATGCATGATTCGTCTCAGGATATTCGATCGACTCGGTCGGTTGTCCATTGAAGCCAAAACACGGTATACATAAATACGTAACGTACTGAACGTTGAGTTCAAGCTCTTCCCGCCTGTTGGGAAATTCCAATAATCTATCGAATACCGGGTCCTCTGCAGCAGCTCCTGCTGCTACCTGCTGTTCCATAATGTCTCCAGGGATAAACGCCACATGTGCTTTTCATTTTTTTTTTTTGTGGATGGGTTAAGTATGAGTGAATGAGATTGGCTATAGTGTCACATTCATGTTGTGGAATCAATTTTATACCCAGCAATGAAACGCAGGCCAAGCACCACACACGGAGACACTCATGGCAAGCTTCTTGAACGGACTTTTTGGTGCTATCGTTGGTCGGTCTTTGGGTGTGTTTTGAATTTAGATTCCTAATCATGCGATCATAAAAAATTCCATTCGTGGGCTGGCAGTAGAGCATTGAATTTGATGGCAAGTTAATCAGGATAACGTAAGGAGAATTTTATGTCTTGTTTTGTGTCATTCTCATTTTCTTAATTGTGCAGGTCAACTTCTATTTCCATTACGCTACACACACACTCGCACAAACACAAAATATAAATCGCTGTTGATGTGAAATTCGATGTTTGGTCATGTCATGAATGTCAAAACAAACATGTCGATTGAGATATGTGGGTAGTTATTCCGTCAGGTTGTGCGTTGTGAGACAACAGGGATGGTAAGGGCGTAAGCTTTTTTAGGTGGTTTTTCCTTGCAGACACAAGAGAGCCAAGATAATAATTCCAATCAAAATGAGGGTTGGAGTACAATTAGATTTGTTAGAGTTGCTCGATTTTGATAAAGGCTGTTATGTGGTTTCAGAAAACTAAAATGTCACGAGCTTAGTACCTAAATGCTTTTTTAAGACATTTCAATTTTAACAAACAGTTGTCATAGACATTGAAGACTTGAAAGGCATTGAAGTGGTAAAACCTTATCACTTCTTATCTCCAAGATCAAAGAAGGCGTAGCTGGTGGAAAGCTTAAATCGTAGTTTTGTTTCGCCTAGCTGTGCTTGTGCATGAAGAAGCATGTGGCACTTTACTTTTCCTCGTTTTCACAGCTCAAAATCCTTTAACTAGGTAACTTTGAACTGACGGTTTTCTATTGCCCAAATTTCAATACAGTGCTCCCCGGTTAATTGCGTCACCTTAAATGCACAACTTTAGACGCATTTAACAGGGGAACGCAATTAAAAGAATCCCGCTTAATTGATCTGCTGTCCCAATTAGAAAAACCCCGCTTAATTGAAATGAAAACGCAATAAAGCGATTTTTTTTACGACTTTGGCAAGAAAGTCAAGAAGAACCTTTTTAATGAAAATCAAAATTTTATTGATCGGAAAATTAACATATAATGGTAAGACATAAAAAAAGAACAAAACAATTTCAGCAATGGAATGATTGAAAAGGAACAATTTTTCATAATGTACACAACACATAAATTATGAATTGGTACATAATCCGTGCGTATATCTTTAGCAAGCGTACAAGAGGGAATTGGTCAGATTTGCTTTTTATTTGGCTAGAACATTATATCATGGTAAGAATCTGTAATTTTCACCTGCATTGTTTCCTTACACATTTTCAAGATTTTAATTTGCAGTCGCTAAACTCTGATGTTTCAGCAAACAATAGGCTCGTTCGTTGAACTTTACCCAGGGTTGACCCAAGTTTTCTTGACAATCTTATGAGTTGTCAAAAAAACCTGGGTTTTCCAATTCTCAAAAAACGCAAAGCCACAAAATCACCACACATCCCTGTCATTTGAATAAAAATACATGCCATTTGACAGCCCTCAACTCGCCACAGCAAAAACCTAGGGTGAGTTGAGGGAAAACCCAGGTCAACCCCAGGGCTAAAAAACACTCAATTTGACATTCAGGGCGACCTTAGGTTTCTCAAAAAAACGCTTTGTGGCGACCCCAGGGTTTTAACGAACAAACCTAATAATAAATAGGTGTGTTTCTTTACTGAAAATTCGCACGAAATGCACCGAAATTCGGCGAAAGTCAGTCTAATCCTGTTCCAGCACAGCGATTTTTTGTAGCAGTGCACAAAAGAGAGTGCTCACGAGAGAGTAAAAAATCTCACAACGATTTAAGTCATGTCAATTTGACTATTAACTTGTAGGCGCAACAATGCGACAAATTCATCATCAATCATTTAAGGTGTAAGCAAAAACTGACTTCAATGATTTGGTTTTTTCGTTCAATTAACCGGGCAATTTTGCTTCAAATTGAAAAAAGAGTTTTGATTCTTGGACCATTTAACCGGGAAACGCAATTAAGCGGAATGCATTTAAACGGGAAATTTTATGTATATTTCTTATGTGATCTTATTTTTTGCCTAGGATTCAGGTCAATTAAACGGGTAACGCAACTAAGCGGGGGGTATTTATCCGGGGATTACTGTATAGTGAACCACATTAACATGTGTCAGACTGTGATGTGCTTTTTTCTTTAGAGCTGGGGTATGCTCGTCGGGTCCAGGGTTGACCAAAGAAAACACGTAAGACTTCGGTTATAAAGAAGGTCCAATCCTTTTATTTGTCTTAAAGCTAATCTAATATAATGTTTATTAACTCTTATCGCTAATTCTGGTGATCGGTGGTTCCTTAATCCTATGCTGGTAAAACGGTCATCGAGTACGGGTTTTTTAATCGCTGGTAAATCAACAGTCAAACACTGGCATCAACAGACAAATCCTGGCATCAACAGTAAAAATACTGGCATCAACAGGCAGATCCTGGCATCAACAGTAAAAATACTGGCATCAACAGTCAAACACTGGCATCAACAGGCAGATCCTGGCATCAACAGTAAAAATACTGGCATCAACAGTCAAACACTGGTATCAACAGGCAGATCCTGGCATCAACAGTAAAAATACTGGCATCAACAGACAAACACTGGCATCAACAGGCAGATCCTGGCATCAACAGTAAAATACTGGCATCAACAGTCAAACACTGGCATCAACAGGCAGATCCTGGCATCAACAGTAAAAATACTGGCATCAACAGTCAAACACTGGCATCAACAGGCAGATCCTGGCATCAACAGTAACATACTGGCATCAACAGTCAAACACTGTCATCAACAGGCAGATCCTGGCATCAACAGTAAAAATACTGGCATCAACAGGCAGATCCTGGCATCAACAGGCAGATCCTGGCATCAACAGTAAAAATACTGACATCAACAGTCAAACACTGGCATCAACAGGCAGATCCTGGCATCAACAGTAAAAATACTGGCATCAACAGTCAAACACTGGCATCAACAGGCAGATCTTGGCATCAACAGTAAAAATACTGGCATCAACAGTCAAACACTGGCATCAACAGGCAGATCCTGGCATCAACAGTAAAATGCTGGCATCAACAGTCAAACACTGGCATCAACAGGCAGATCCTGGCATCAACAGTAAAATACTGGCATCAACAGTCAAACACTGGCATCAACGGCTTAATAGCCGGCAAAATAAAACCCAAAAGTTCTTAAGAGGCTAGTGGGGGGATTTATGCTAGGAACTCCAAGGAGACCTTGCGTAAAATTGGGAATCTCTGGGTACACTACGTACCCCTGGTTTTCCTCTAGTGGAAGTAGCCTGTATACGAGATTGGTACTTTTCAACACGGGCTGGCTTCTGTCTTCTCGTATTTTTCAGGGTGGCTTATAAAGTTATCTACAACTAGTGAGTGTGAGCTCTATGGCGTGAGTGAAAAATCGCATGTGAAAACAATGGTATGTGTATTGGCTGGCGGTTGGGTGTGTATTTGTAACTTCGTTACAAGACCCATCGACAAAAAGAATTTGATACCAACTGGAAACTTCCCGCAAGCATATTGGCTTCATCTGAGCTTGTATAAATTTTGTGATGAAGCAGATATTTTTTCGAACTCGTTCGGTTGCTCGCACTGTGTTGATAACACGCACCTTCAGCAGTCGTCGTATGCTCCATTCCTACATGTGGTTCATTGGTTTAAAATGCAAAAACCATATGTGTGTACCACGAGCTTACTATCGTATCGTGGTTGAAATTCAAGAGGAGAAATGCAAATAGGACGAGATTCAAATTTTCTCAAGACGTTGAAATTTTTGTTTATATTCGGAAATCTTGTTTTCGTTTCCTGTTTTCCTTGCAAAAAATTATTGTTTACACAAATCATCATTACTTGCAACTTGAGCTTGTAGCCGAGTTTTGGTTTTTCGCTTTTGGATCAACTTTTTGGATAAAAATAGGTTGATGCTTGTCCTTAGACATTTGAACCGTTGTCAAGACAAAGAAGAAGAGAGGATTGGCATTCTCTATGGACTTCTAAGAATTTTTACTATCACTAAATTTCATGTACATAACAAAAAAAAGGGAGATATAACTTTTTCAATTTTATTCTGACTATCAAATGCTGTTTTCTCCTTAAACCAGATTTGAGATTTTTCGAAAAACTTTCAAAAGTCTTGTAATTGCACTGGTATGCTCTGGCCTCAAAGAGGTAATCGCTCTTCATAATAGATTTGGTTTTGTAGGGTTACCAACTACTCATTAATTATAAACATTGAAAACTAATTCTAAAAACTGAATAAAATCACATCAAATATTGAAAGAAATGAGATTAAATATTTCAAATGTTTTAAGCGAAAATCTTATCTAATAAAGCCATTTTTTCGCAGTTGCTAATACATTTGAACGCTGAAAATTTAATCATAATCTAAAGAGCGCTTTTTCAGGAAACCGGTTTTTTATTTTTCACTTTTTTTTAAACTAGTTTCTTAAAAACCAAGTATGAAAGTCTCAAGATCTTATTAGAAGATATTTTGAAAGAAAAATTTAAGAAGTCAAGGATATCGTTTTGAAAATATTTAAAACAATCAAATTTTTTTGAAAGTTCATAAAAATTTCAAAAATCAAAAAATGTTTCAGATATTGACTCGCAATCTTTTTTTAACCACTTATGACTTGTTTAGTATAACATTTCGTCAGAATTGTTTAAATCATTTAAGAGAAAGTTTGTTTTTAAGAAAACGGTACTACGGGAGGTAGCTTTTTAAACTATTTCAAATTTTTTCTTACATCATAAGAAAGACAATCAACTCTTCGGTATCTTAGTCGTCTAATGCGATTTAGCTTATTATATTAATTATCTTATTTATTTATAAAGGGGGGTAACGTTAATTCTTAAAAAAGGCATTTGTCGGCGGCAATTACAATTCAATTTTTTGGAGTCTTACCAGTCACCAAGTCCTCCCATTTATACATCAGTTTCAGCCATGGAGGAAAGAATTCCGTGCTGCGATGTATAAATGGTTGAAGGATCTGTCAAGTTTTAAGAGATTCAAATATTTCATAGATAAAAGAACCAGGGATTATGGCATGAAATGAGGTCGAATAATTTTGATTAAAAGTTTTTGTAAGCTTGATATTGATCCAGTATTCGTAATTTCATTCGCCGCAATCAAAAACTAAGTTCCCTTATTGTTTTCTAAATACCCGGAAAACTAATCTCCACACAGACAGGCCGGTTTTCCCAAATTAAAATGCTGTTTTAGGCTCAGATGAGGCTTCATCATTGTCTTCAATTTCATCAGATGTATTCTCAAAAACGCTTCCAGGCGTTTGTGTTCCTCTAGGTTCTATTTTAAGACATCTAGTGATTTCGAAATGTACTATAGGCCCCATGTGCTGCCTCACTTGTGTAATTTGATGAACTTTTTGGAAGAAACAACCGAAAGAAACCAAAAACGCCCCAAGGTGTTATTTTTACCTTGGAAGTTATTACAACGGGAACCTGTCGAAATGGACATGCGATTGATGATGTGTGACGAAGGAGCATTGTCAGGAGACAACTTTTTCTTTACACACCAATTTTTGCAAAACAATTTGAAAAAATATACAAAAACGGTATTTATCAAAAACTCGTTTTATTTAGCAACACCATAAATTGAACAGCGAAAACACAAATTTCTTTTTATTTCTACTATCGGCTGCCTCTCATTTTCCAGTCCACACATATTTCCCCCAAAAAGGTCAAAGTCGCAATTACAAGAGCAACGAACAGTGTCACGAAAACCCACTTCAAATCAGCGACTTTCATTGCTTCCACTTCTGATTTGTTCGTTGGATCTTTCAATCTTCCTTCCCCATTTTCACGAAGTTCGTAAAATGACCTTCTTAGCCAAAACTTTAACAAACCTGAGGAGTGAGTCTTCAAAATAAAAAAGTTTATCATTTTCTTAAAAATTGAATTCTCATTAATGGTGAAAACGGTAGGTTGGTCCATAATCAAACACATTCTCTTATCCAAACGAAACAACGGTCTGTTGAACAGTTTTTGTTGAGTCTGGAAAATTTTCCACTTGCCACTATTAACTACATAGCCAAAGTTTGTATCGAGGTTGTCACACAATCGAATATAAGTGTGGAAATTGCTTTCCAACCTAAAAATGCTTTGGTATTTGTTTTTGAAATCAGGATGCAGATTAAAATAATTCTCGGTTTCGGCTTTTAAGGTGACTATTTTGAGTTTGGATTTGAGCAGGTCATCGAAGGATTGGATTCTTCTTTCTGATGGGGGACTAGTCATTAGAGTTTGAAGGAATGCATGATACGAAGTCACAAGCATGATTCCAAAAAAGAAAATTAAAATATAGATGATTTTTAAGCTGTAAGAGGCATTCGATCTTTCTGACAACGCCTGTCCAAGTATTCCTCGCAAGCAGCTGTCATTGAAAAAGCAGAACTTTTTTCCATCATTGGATATGAGAATAACGAGTTCTATTAAGACGGACAACGTTACAATCAGTCCAATTGTAATAAGGAGAACATCACTTTGAAAAACTAAGCCAAATACTTCAGATGTTGGGATCCTGGGTTCAACGGGAATCATTATGCACCAGTCAGACATGGTGTAGGGATAGGAAAGCCAGTCCATAGAACCATCTCCAGTAAAAGTAGGAACAGCTGATATTTCGACTGTTTTATTCATCACCAAATCTCTCAATCGAAAAGCGGAAAGTTTCAAGTTGATGTTGGAGTGATTTAATTTGGCGTTGTGTTTTGTAGCGAGGGTATTCCAGAAATGTGAAGCGTGACCTTTTATTACGTATTCTCCTTGTGGGTTCCTCGAAACTATCGTTGCTGGTTTAGCCGCTGAAAATATAATTGGCAAATACATTCCTTTAAGATCTCGTAAGCGATTAGGGAAGTATAAAGCTGTCCGTCGATTGCCAACAAAATGGATTCTTTCAATGGCGAACGCTGGAATCTTCGTATATCTGTAGAACACTGATGATGTTTGGAAGTCCTGAAAGACTACCATCACGTTTATCATGTGATGCACCCAACAGAAGTTGAACAACTTTTCCAAATTGAAACTTTTGTTGGATGGTGTGTTGATGAGAAATATCGTCTTACTGGATCGCATTTGTTGAAGGTATTCCAAAAGTTTTTCCAGAATAAGCTCCTTGAAATCCAAAAGAACGATGGTAAGGATATTCACATTGAATTTCTTTTTTATTGAGAACGAAATGGTATCAGTAGACACTATCACTGGAACGCGTAACTTTGTCGAGATGTCACTAATGAAATTGTCTCCAAAGTTATTACTTAATGGTTCGTCAATTGCTCTTAAAATTAAAACACTCTGAAATCCTTCGCTCTTGTGTATATTTTCGAGTAAAGTAAAAAATTTATTGTTTGATTGAGTTGCTGCCAGAGCAACAATAGCGATAAGAACAACAACAGTGCGGTTCATTTTCGACCGACTAGGTTTGAGCCTATTCACAATACTGTCAATAGTTTCACGAAGTTATTAATACTCTCCTTATGGTTGACTTAATGAATTCGTTAAGTTTCAATTTAAATGTAAGCCAATATCCCAGCAAATATATACTTCCCGCCCTTAAGGGCATTTAAATTACACTCATTCTGCACGCATTGTAAATTATTAACTTTGATTCAGTCTGCAGTGATATAGCAATAGTTTTGAATTAATGCTGTCCCTTATCAGGAATACGTTTACCATTTAATCAAACTACTGTAGAATACAATTTGAAGAGAAAACAAAATTATCAATTTGCGTGGGGATTCGAAAGATTAGAAAATGAAGGGTTGTACAATTTTATTATTTTATAAACCACAGTCTATCTTTAGGTGTTTTTCGTAATTGATGTCGGCAAAGCACTGAAAATTCATATGTATGCCAGCGTTCACTAAGGAGATTTGATTATTGCTAATTGTTTTCTAAAAAGCGGTGCAACTGAACACTCGGAAGATAACAATGAGTGAAAATATATGTACAAGCGTGATGCGTAAATCAAGATAAAAATAAGCGAATAGCTATAGCTATGTTTTTTGTTTATTCGCGGTTTATCAATTTCCCCCACTAGAGGTAGGGGAGGTAAGAACACATTGCACTAAGTCATCCACTGAATCCCTTTTCAAGATTGATTTTAAATCGAAAGTGTCTCGCTGCAGTTGTCGTTTTTTTTTTATTAGAAATCTCGACACTACTTTGGAACTGGATTTTATTTCGAGGAGTACTTGCCAATTCCTCGTAAAAAGCGATACCCGTGAAAAAAACATTATTGCTTCTGTTGAACTTAAGATTCGAACCTAAGACTTCCGGGTAAAAAGATAGACATGCTGCCCATCACGCCACGAGAACTACGCTATGCTTTTAAAAGACACTGATAAGTCCGAAGAAGTCCAAGATAAGTTGAAGAAATCACATGACAGTTTGTCGCCTTGCCTTAAGCCTTTTTTGACATCGAAGGTCTCGGTGAGTTCTTTACCGACTTTGACAGATGTTTAGATATTACAGCAGACAAGATCTTATAAGCGACTTTAAGGAGGCTTATTCCTCTATAATTGGCACAATTGTGAGGGTCTCCCTTTTTTAGAATCGGACATACGATACTGAGGTTCCATTCATTGGCATATTTTCTTCCGACCATATCATGCAGATCAGCTGGTATATTGCTCCTTTCCAACTGATCTCCTGCTGCCTTGAAAAGTTCGGCATCAAGGCCATCTGCACCTGCAGTCTTATTTTATTTAAGTTTGCATATAGCAAGCTCAACATCTTCTAGGTCGGCAGGACGGTATTCTTGATCATTGTCCAAGCTGAATGGGGCTATCTGCGTGACTGCAGAAATGATCTTTCCAGATCCTCAGTAGCGACTGTGACTCTACAACTATGTTTCCCCGCTGGTCTTTTCAGGCTTGAGTTCGGGGTTTGCCTGGCAGAATTTCGTTCCTGTCATGGCACCTCTCAATTTCCTCAAACGAGTGCTTCTCATGCTACTTCTTTTTCTTTTTGATGAGAATTCAACGTTCTTCCCTTCTTTTCTCCTTTTAAATCTCCTTATATTGATCGTAAGCAGCCCCCGTTCGTTTTTCGCATCAGCATTTTTAGTTCTTTTCGTTTGGCTGCATTTGATTGCCCAACATCTAACTTTTGTTTAAACTTTTGTTTAAAAGACTTTAATTTTAATAAATGAAAAAATTTGTAGAAAATTCTAACAGTTACAGCACTTTTTATATTTCCCCAGATGTACATTTCGGAAGCAATGCTTCCATCGTCAGTAAGATTTAAAAATTAAACTAAATTTTTTGTCAAAAAACTAATAAAAAACAAAAATGTTTTAAACAAAATTACGATTGAGTTGAATTGACTGTATTAAAACATTTTTTGAATATTGAATCTTTGATTGGTCCATCATCACTATTCATTGGATTATTTTTGTTTTTGAATATCTAAATTGATTCACAAGCATCTAATTCATAATTGCTATTTATATTTCATATTAATTTTAAATTTTACAAACTAGAACTATGACTTAACCCGTCAGGTCAAACCGCTGGTGTCCATACGCTCTAAAAGTTGCAGCCATCGTAGTCTCGCAATATGTTCTGCCCATTACGCAGTACAGCTCATGCAGTTCTCCACACATTGTCTTCACCTACGAGACCCAAAGATCGTTTGAAGTATTTTTCTATCGAATCGACCAAGAGTCTCCTTATCTGCCTTAAGAAGTATTCCCATCATAATACTGATGCAACACTTGTTCGTCAGCCACCGACACGGTGATTGGCCCACTTACAATGCTAGTGCCCACACGGCCCATAATAGACCAGTACTACATTCCCCACCAATTCCGATCATGGGCCAATATTCATCAATATCGATACGTCAAAATCCCCATTTTTGAACTGAAGCTCGAAATTCGTTTCACGTTCTGCGATGTTTTTGAATCCCTTAACCACGGAAGCGTATACAAGCTTTAGAAGGTGCGGGATGTCAGACATCTTTGAATCTCATATCCACCTGGTGGAGGTTCGGGAAACGTGCGCATGCTTCAGAAACTTAGAGTTGCCATTAAAAACCAGTGTGGTGGCTGCGTTCTGCTCTGGACCAAGCACATGACTCGATTCGACAAGCTGTTCCAAGCATACGTGAACCACATCCTCCATATCAAGATCGAAGTGGAGAAAGCAGAGGTTGCGTTGCAGCATATCGTGGACTTTTAAATTTTCAGTATTTTATGATGTGATAGGTTTTACCTTATCTCGGCTTTTAATTGAGATCATTGCTTTCGTTGTTTGTGTCTTATATATGGATAGGTACTTAAAGAAGCTTCCACACAAATTATTTTCTACTCCCAAATTAAAGGACCTTCAAATCCCTTTTTCCATTGAACAATTATTTTAATGCTGCTTTATAGAAAGATGAAACTCAAAGGGAAAATTCTTCAAAGAGATCTTAATAAGTTTAAAGAAGATATACCTCATGTCCCTGTGGAACTTCTTGTTAAACACTTTCTGAAATTCCAAATGCAATATTCACATCTCAAGTACACAGCCTGTGAAGAAAATTGAGTTTAAATTGAATGAAGACTAAGTACTTTTCATTTAAATTTTTCATTCACGTGTGCGCGAGGAACGTGTCTTAATGGCCTCCTTCCTTTCGTCACAACAGACAGATCTTCGTCATGCTGCCCCATTCACGTAAAACCAATAATTTTCGCACAAGTATTTGTCATGCTGGAGCCAAACCGTAATCTGTTTATCACCGTTCACCCAAAAATTGATTCATTTTTAAAGCTTTTCAATGGTTTGGGGATGGGGATGGGGATAATACTTCACTCGCATTATGTTTATGCCTTTGACAAAGTGGCTGCGAATGAAAACATTTTACGATGGAAAAGGACTTAAATGTCACAGGGCGGACGTCTTCTTCCTTTTATATCTAAGTGTTTCGACTTGCGAGATTTTTTTTAAATTTGTTTTTGTGATCCCAACAACTGTTTGAGCCTCACGAAACAAATACACAAAAAGTTCCGTGAAAATATGTTATTCCGGGATGTTGACTGAGATACTCACAACACAACTGGGATATTATTTTTGTGTTAAGAAAGGGGACGTGTTGTGTGTTTTCAACTTTGTTCAAGTGTCAGAAATTATGTTAGCGGCAAATGTTTAGGCTTGAAGAAGACGGTGTTGAATAAACAATTAATTTGTTTTTATTTACAACACATGCCTTTACTTTGCTGAAAGTTGTTGAAACTAGAAACAACTTGTAAGAGCAACAGTTAGTTTCTCGTCGTTCTAATGGGATTTTAAACGATGCTCCTCTTTTATATCAATTGCGCATACAACAAAGGATTATGATTGCCTTTCAATAAGGTTTTAATACATAGAAAGAACGTAAGGAAAGTAAAAGAGGATAGGGAAGGAGACACCGATGCACATTGGTTTTGAAGCCATGCAAATCGCAATGCATGGGAAAACAGGGTTCGAATTACCGCACACGTTATCAAATGACTCGTGACGGAGCTTTTATCATAAAAATAATGAATTTGGTATTACCGCTCACGCTACCACGTAATCTAGTACCACAATTTTGCAATCGAAGGGAATTTCATTCGACGCATGAAGTCCTCACTGTTTTTTATAAAATAAAATCAGACGACACTCTGTGCAAATTTTTCTTGTATTTATAAAGGAGTGTAGAACCCATACAAATCTGCAGGACCATGGCATAATAGCAGCCGAACTTCAAATGGCCTCGGGTATCAATATCTCTATCCTTAAGGTTATTCTAAACGGGTGCATGAAACTGAAACCCCCTTGAAATTTATAGAAGTCAAAGTTGTGTTCATACCCAAAGCAGGTAAATGCTCTCATGTCAATCAAAAAGACCTTAGGCCGAATAGTCTATCATCATTCATTCTAAAAACACTAGAACGACTGATCGCTATCCATTTGAGAATCGTTATAGAAATAAACCTTCTCCCCAAATCACAATATGCTTACTGCAAGAGAAAATCGGTACATACTGCCTTACATTCATTAATACTTACCTACTTTAGAATATTCCCTTCATCACAAAGAGGACACTTTAGTAGTAGTAGTTCCTCGACATCGAAAGAGCTGACAAACCTAAAAGTAGACAGCTCACTGGTCGGACTAATTACCCTCATGCTAAAAAGCAGGATAATCAATTCACCCCTAGGAGACTGCTCTAACAAAAGAATTGTCAGTTACCCTTACTACACGCACCGAAACATTGTGTCGATGCGTGGCGTCGCGTCGGTAAGGTTTTCTGGTCGTGTAAAAAGGAGATATGTCGACACAGCATTTCGCGGTGTGTTGCACCGGTAAAGTATGTCGACGTGATGTGTAAAAGGGAGCGGAATGCTTTACCGATGCGGTTTCATGTTTTTGTTGTTGGTTTGTCTGGTGTTGTATTAATTTTACAGGTTTTTTGTAGTTAGCTTGACGCTTGGTCGATTTTGTTTGCTATTTTTTTTTATTATTGAATTAAATGAAATAAGGAAGGCTGATAAGTTCTTCCAAAAAATTTATTTTTTAAATTTTTGGCAATTGTTTTTTGACAGCCCCATACCCATAAGGGTGTGTAAATGCCCATATAGAATCGGAATGACTTGCCGGTAAGGTGCATCGACACTGCTGTGTAGTTTAGGTAAGTAGGGGCACACCGCAAGGCGGAGTCCTATCCTCACTTCTTTGGAACATTTTTGTGAACGAACTTCTTTTGGACCTGGAAGTAGAGAGAATCGAAACAATCGCAAAACTGATGATGTAGCCATTGCGGTGTCAAGAAAGCATGCTTAAATCCTAACTGAGCTCATGCAAACCGCCCTCAATAAACTTCTTAAAAGGACAAAAAATTGAGGACTATATAAATATACATATAAAAACTGAACTTGTCCTTTTCACAAGGAAATTCAAAATTCTATAAATAAGCACTCCATCTTTAAATGGAATTTTACTATCCTTTTCAGACTAAGCGAAGTATCTAGGTCTTAACCTTGAAAATAAACTGAACTTGAGATCAAATAAACAAGAAAAGGTCAGAAAAGCCACCGCGGCTCTTTTCTCCTGCAAAAAAGTCATTGGTAGTAAATGGGGATTATCACCACAGATCACCCACTGGTTATAAACGCGAATAGTATGGTTAACAGCCTTGGAACAAATGACTTATAGTGACAAACTAAGCAAAGTCCAAAATCAGCCAGCATATGTATCAGCGGAAGTCTTCACTCAACACCTTCGGCTTCATTAGACATACTATACTACATCCTTTAGCCTTTGACATTTGTAATAAACAGTCGGCGGCGAAGAAGACAATTAGTCTCAAAGCCACTTCCCGTTTCACCAATAACTCAATTTGTCTCTCTACCATTCTGAGCTTACTCGGATCAATACCAAGTCAGTCCGACTACACCACTCTAGAACTGATCTTCGATAAAACCTTCCAAGTCAACATCCCACAAAGAAACATGTGGGAAAACACAAATTTCTTACAAGATCATTTATTTCATTTTTATAGAGACGGCATGTACCCAAAATAACTAAATATTACTTTATCATAGAGACACCCAAGCCTTTGTAGCGTGTTCCAAGCGAAAATCCAAGCGATCAAAGATTTCCTTCCATGGCTCAGAGAAAACGCGATATCTTCGACTAGTATCCACATCTTCTCGGATAGCCAAGCAGCTGCAGAACTCAAATTAATTGGTAATGTTTGTACAAACTCTATAATCGTCTCTTATGGAGATGACGAAACAGTTTAACATTCACCCCTTTTGGGTGCCGGGCCATAGAGACATTTCGGAAACAGCAAAGCCGTTGAACTCGCCAAGAAAGGAACCTCCATGCAAATTTCACCAAATAACACAAAAATTGGCATGCCTATCGCTACATGCAAACTTATGCTTAAGCAAGATACTACATATATAATGACAACTAATAGCAGATGGACAAATATCATCACCTCCATAGCTACCAAAAAGATCTGGCCAAAGCTTGATCTAAAACGTACCAAAAGCTTGTTATCCTTAAGCAGAATGTACTTTAGCTCCGTAATTGGTGTTGCTACCGGACCCTGCCTGCTGCCTCATAGTTAGACATGCCGCAAGGCTGATTGTTCCGTCAAGCGATTTCTGTGGAAGCTCGAAGCTGCATGGATGAGGGAGAAGAATAAACTGTCCCACATCTTCTTTGCACTTGCCCTGCTCTCTCTCTCTCTCTCTCTCTCTCTCTCTCTCTCTCTCTCTCTCTCTCTCTCTCTCTCTCTTTGGGAGAGTACTTTTTCGACGATCCAAGTGATCTTAGAAGCTTTGACATTCATAGTCTTCATCGCTTTTGTAACGAAGCGTTCATGCTACCTCTTACTTTTGATACCTTTCTGCTACCTAGTACTTTTGATACCATAGTACAACCGGAGTCGACAGCACTGAATCTCGAAAGGACAGCGTATTATCGTCGCACCATCCATATAGCAGCCATATGAATGCACGACACATTAGGAGTGTTTACTCACAGAGTATAAGTCACACTTTATTCCTTCAGAAATATTTATATAGGCAACCTGAAATTTGTGAAAAGGACACAATCCCACCGCCGTTCGTGCATAGTAGTCAGCTATAACACAATCCCACCGCCGTTTATGCATAGCAGTCAGCTATAAGACTAGGTAAGAAATAATTGTTATTTATAATTTATTATTGCCTGCCGTTTTGTCGTGCCACAAGGGGCCGTAAATAAACCTTCAGATCTACCAGTGCTATTGCCTGCTGTTCTGCCGTGCCACAAGGGGCCGTAAATAAACCTTCCGATCTACCAGAGCTATTGCCTGCTGTTCTGCCGTGCCACAAGGGGCCGTAAATAAACCTTCCGATCTACCAGAGCTATTGCCTGCTGTTCTGCCGTGCCACAAGGGGCCGTAAATAAACCTTCAGATCTACCAGTGCTATTGCCTGCTGTTCTGCCGTGCCACAAGGGACCGTAAATAAACCTTCCGATCTACCAGAGCTATTGCCTGCTGTTCTGCCGTGCCACAAGGGGCCGTACATAAACCTGCCGATCCACCAGAGCTATTCGCCTGCTGTTTCTCCGTGCCACCAAGGGGCCGTAAACGTACCTGATTTTCTCTATTTGTTTCAGGTCAGGGCTTTGGCTACAAATATTCTTCCAACCGTAAAACATTACGACCGAGGACCATCCGTACGGACTGTACGGCACCGTAGTTTAGCTCTAAGTTTATATTCTATACCGTGTTAATTAAGAGTAATTATTTGTGTTAGTAATAAAGAGTTGGTACATTTAAGGTGAAGACCTTATACTGAAGTTTCGTGTTTTTCTTCAGAAAGACCTTGGCGAATCCGGTGAGCAAAACCTCGGCTGGAAAGCAAAAAGCACGTCACACTGTATAGAAACCTAAGATAAATAAAAGGCAATTCCTCAAAATTGTGTGGTATGACAACGGACCTATTATTGGTCTAAATGTGTCGGTCGTTTTCCCGACCTTACCTAATATAACTTAAAAAGTGTAGGTATAACTTTATTCCAAGTATATTAGTAAGAAAGTGCCTAGTTAACACACAGGAAACCAACCGAATCCAAAAATCTTTGAATTAATGAGACTCAAAATACTCCAGTGAATATTCAGTGCTAATAGTACAATTTTAAATAACCAAACGATACGTGAGATCACGTACTATGCGTAAGCCTAAAATTGGTACTCGCTCAGTAGATCACTGTTGCGACTCACTCTTTCGATAAGACAGCGACAACCGGGACGGAACATTCCGAGATAACTCAAGTCAGCCGACTTATAGTCAAAAATTCTCTTTCTTTTCAGCTATATAATATTAAGTTGTTATTTTTATTCTAAACAATGTATTCGGTTAGGTCCCCTATGTGCCAACATTCCTACATTAATATCATTTCCTTAATTTTTAAATTACCTACTATAAGGATCAATTGTATATATATATCGTTCAATAAACATAAACTAATGTTGTTGTCTTTCGATAAGGTGAGCTGTAATTGGCTCCAGGGTAAGGCAAAGTCTGGCTCAAGGATGAGCGGAGCATTCCTGTCGAGCCGTGTGTTCCTCTTCACGACTCAGGAGAGAAATGTAACTGACTATTTCATTTAAGCAGTGTTTTAGAAAAAAAAAAAAACAGTAGCAACAATGTTCAAGAGAATTAATTGATCGTACAATTGAACTATCACCTACCAGTCCTACCCCTCTGTTTTGGACCTGATTAATTGGTGCTTGGATGCGTAAGAAGCACCTAACTAAACATGGAAGTTGGACTTAAGTTTTGAATGAATACATAGGCCTTATAAATGAATTGTAGCCAGGTCAGAAAGAGTATTAAATTTAGAGCATTTTACAGCATTTTTGGCAATTTTAAATAAAGGTCGTTCCTTTAGACGTGTGATGTATGCCAATTTTTATTCAAAATGATCTTAGGCAAGTGACGACCGGTGCTGATTTGAGGTGGCCAATTTTTGACGACTTTTTGCGGAGTTTGGAACCGTATGTCAGCAAAAACGGCCGGAATATTCTTAGTGCAGTCAATGAAGCATTTTAGGTCCGAATTTTTTTTACTGTGAACCGATTTACACGAAATTTTGGAATTAGGCTCATCTTACCCTTAACTTCAAAAGTGAAAATGATTTGAACACCGCCACCACCCTGGGGGTTGTTGCCACCCCTTCTCGGGGGTGAATTTTTTTTTCTTCAAAAAAACATCGGATATCGATAGAAGGCCTAATTTTAAGCAAAAAATCAAATACAAAGTTTTTCATTAAGTTCAATACTTTTCAAGCTATTGGCAATTGAAAATTCGCAATTTTTTCACGTTTTTCATCTATTTATTGCAAATATCTCCAAAACTATACGTTTTATCGAAAATTTTATAAAAAACAAAATTGTTGCAGATAAAACAATGAACAATTTGGTTTTTTATAAAGCATTCTAAGAACAATATTAAGCTAGATATAAAAGATCAAAGCCATTTTTTATTTTGTATGAAATTTAATCGTTGTGGTCAATGCCATTCACGGCGAGCAGATGCATTTTATGCATTCTAATACCAAAAGATATTTTGTAGTGCTTGAAATAACCTTTAAAATGAGCACTATTAAAAGTCTTTTGCACGTAAAATAAGTGAGCTGTAGTGCAAATATGGAGAGCATCTCATGTTTTTTTCTTTTAAATCAATGGGTTTCATAAGAGCCATTTCCACCAAAATTAAATTTAATCGTATTCCGCCTAAAATTAAGTTTGTTATGAAGAGTTTGGTAGATAGAATCAGTTTGGATGCTTCAGGGCACATATTTTTCAAAAAAGTCACGATTAAAAAAAAAAAAACAAATTTTAAAATTTTTAAAAAACCCACTTTGTTCATAATATTTCAAAAATGACGACAGATACGTATAAAAAGGTAAGAATAAAAAATTTAGGTATTTTTCTGACAAACAATTTGGTCTTTTAGTTTTTTCAGTCAGACAAAAATTGATGAAAAATTGATGGAGATATGATTGTTTAAAGAGCGCGCGGCAGAGCAATCGCAGCCTCTTCTCTAGTCCTTTAACCCTTCACCGTTTTAGCAAAAGGTTGTTTACTACATATTGCAATAAAGCATGTTGTAGCTCTCTTAATTACCCTTACTATGGCTTTTTATAAGTTGTGATAGCATAAAAATTGAAGGAGTTATGGTCCAAAAACTCATTGATTTAAAAGAAAAAAACATTAGATGCTCTCCATATTCGCACTACAGCTCACTTATTTTACGTGCAAAAGACTTTTAATAGTGCTCATTTTAAAGCTTATTTCAAGCACTACAAAATATCTTTTGGTATTAGAATGCATAAAATGCATCTGCTCGCCGTGAATGGCATTGACCACAACGATTAAATTTCATACAAAATAAAAAATAGCTTTGATCTTTTATATCTAGCTTAATATTGTTCTTAGAATGCTTTATAAAAAACCAAATTGTTCATTGTTTTATCTGCAACAATTTTGTTTTTTATAAAATTTTCAATAAAACGTATAGTTTTGGAGATATTTGCAATAAATAGATGAAAAACGTGAAAAAACTGCGAATTTTCAATTGCGAATAACTCGAAAAGTATTGGACTTAATGAAAAACTTTGTATTTGATTTCTTGCTTAAAATTAGGCCTTTTATCGATATCCGATGTTATTTTGAAGAAAAAAAATTCGCCCCCCAAAAGGGGTGGCAACCACCCCCAGGGTGGTGGCGGTGTTCAAATCATTTTCACTTTTGAAGTTAAGGGTAAGATGAGCCTAATTCCAAAATTTCATGCAAATCGGTTCACAGTAAAAAAATTCGGAGGTAAGGCCCTATTTTTCTCTTCATTGACTGCACTATCTCTTTCATGGCGTCAATCGTCACGGTTGGCTTCATTTTTGAAGAGATATGTACTGTTCATACCCTCTGCCCGTACAACACACCAAAAAATGACTTTTTGTGAATGTTACGGCGGCGCGGCGGCTTGTGGGTACCGCATAACTCCAAATAATGCTATTTGTTTTATTAATGTCTTTTCCAGAATCATTTTCACTCTTTCTCTCTTTTTTCGTTTATTTTGGAATCCGTTTTAAGCGAGGTGACAGATTTGGATTGATTGCATTGGTAGTACGAAACTTGCTGAATTTCTTCTTTCATGTTTAAACTAAAAACAAAACTAAAAATGCGGTCACGACTGGGTCGCACGAACTTGCGATTGTGTGCTAAATACGATATCAAATCTTAAGGCGGAGTAAAAGGTTTTAGTATTAGCTCTTCATAATATATTTAGTGGTACAGGGCTACCAACTACACATTAATTATGAAAATTTGATTAAATCACACAAAATATTGAAATAAATTAAATTAAATATTCCAATAATTTCAAGCGAGGATCTAAGAAAGCCAATCTTTTGCAACTGCCAATATACATAAATGCTGAAAGTTTAATCAAAATCTTTAGAGCAGTTTTTTTTTTCTAAAACAATATGTGACTTCTAAAATACAAAATTCGTTAGCTTCGGAAACGGAAATTTCGTTAGCGGAAGTCAGTTTAGAGAAAACGGTATTGGTGAAAGGTACCGTTTTTAGACGTTTTCCAAAAAAATTTCTTACGTCATAAAGAAGACAGTCTAAAACTAGCTCTTCACCAAAAATTTTATCGAAATCGTTTTAGCCGTTTTTGAGAAAAATCAGTTCATATTATCATATCGGTTGTATGGCAGGTACCGTTATTTTAAGACCTGGAGACTCAATTCCAAAAACCCCTCTGTAATACTCACAGACTCTAACAGCGAATTTTGAAGAAAATCGGTCATGGGGTTCAGGTTGTAGTCCATATACAGACAGACAGAATGCATGACCCACTTTTTTCGTATTCTCTATCATCGTTATGTCATGTTTCATTGTTATCTCAAAAATTTTTTTCTGCACGATTGCAAAACTTGCCTTAAAGTACCTATAATCGTAAAGAATCGTGCACTTGGATTTCAAAAATTATTTAATGGTTTTCTTAAGAAAATTTTATTAACTATCGCGGGCTTTTGGAGCTGACAAAATTAAAAAAAAACTGCGGTTTATCTTGACAAGCGCTTTGACAAGCAGTCAGCTGAAAGTTTGTTTATATAATTGATATTCACTTCCTTTGCACATAAACTGATTATTATTGAAAACGTCCCAATTGGCTTTTTCTCATATTGCCTAATGTGTCCTTAAGGGACTTTACCTCTTTTTTACCATTACGAAACAGCTAAAATCTACCGATATGGGAGAATTATCCAAATAGTTTTAGTCCTAATTTCTTCTTGCTTTCAAATGTCAGGCCAATTTGGTTTCAAAGTATCGTGTATAGTTTTTTAAAGGAACTTCAGACTCCAATAACTTCAATTATTATTATTAAAAGTATTTGACATACATTCTTTTTATTTCGTTACAGGTTGAGATCAACAGAGCAATCCTGAAGAATGTCGGGAAACGTGGGCCTGAACAAAACCACCCTGGTCCGGATCCCAACAGTATCCTCTACGAATTGCTTCACAGTGGCGACTATAACTTAGACGAAGAAAATACAAAAAAGCTGCACACCATGAACCGAGAACTGACCGCGAATGAGATCGGAGACGACGATGACTATCATTTGAGATACTTATACCGTTTACACAAGGACCGCTTCGACAAAAAGTAAATTTCAAAATACATTCCAAAAAGCTCACCAATTTGTTTATTTTGTTACGACGAATAAAAACTCTAACCTTATGCTTCTATTGTGCCCAAACAAGCCTAAGCAAACTAAATACATAATTATGTTGGCTACAATTGCACTACTTGATAAGAAAAACCAAAAAAAAAAAAAAAATACTGATAATGATAAAGATGATAGTTCCTTAAGCTGCATTTACTAACTGAGTTGCTATGCTAATTGTTTTAGTCAAAAATTTATTTTCAAATGCTAAGCTTACTTACTAAATTTATGTATAACGAATATTCAAAGAAATGAAAAGTATTCAATCTTCTTCTTCAAGGACAACTGAATTCTTTTTGTTGTTTCCCCCAGAACTTAGTGTATTTTTCTACTTTCCATTGTAATACTAAAGTAAATGAAAGTACTTATACATACTACAGTCAATACAAATTTTACTTAATTTTTAATGAAAATATTTAATACATATAACTTTACAATGCTGTTTCCGAACTAAAACTTAGAGGAAATATGTAATTTCAATCCGTGTCAGAGACTTAGATATCTACTTCTTTTCTTTTAGTTCATAAACTTAAACATAAAAAAAAATATTGAAAATTACTCCGGTTCCACCGATATAAACCTGCTATCATTTTTCAATTATAAAATAAACTAAATACAAAAAAAAATCTCATCTCAATTATGTAAAAATCAAACTTAAAACATTATCCATTTTAAGGAAATATGTAATACTGCATTACTATCTGTTAAAAGAGTTCTTCAAGGTAGAAAAGTTTACTATCTATCGTTGAAAAGAAAAGAAAAAAAATTACCAATTATTGAAAATGATTACATTATAAAATATTATGTATATTTGGAATAAATGTTGTTGATGCTAAATTTTAATGAAAATTAAAATCCAAAATGTATATAAACCAAAAAGAATTTAAATAAAATGAACAAAAAATATTTAAAATAAATTATTGGAAGCATGCTTTTCTTGGAATTTTTTATTTAGAAGGTTGCGTTGTTTGTGATTGAGATCCCATGCTGATGAAATCAGGCATTCCACAGTCAAAATAAGTTCAGTGCAAGATTTTTAGCTTAAAATACTTGCAAGTGAACTAGAACGAAAAGAAATGGTTTATAACAAGGATAATTCTTCAATTACTCCAGTAAATGAGTAAATGTCTTGTATTACAGCAAAAGAGCTATTGAGCTTCCTGGGCTATAGTTCAGGAACAAATGTCGTTCAAAAGAGTTTTGAGTAAAGCGTTGTTCATTTTTTGGTTTCAGAAGTAAAGCTAGCGATTGTGAAAAATATCAATATCAGCAAAAACAAAACTGCATCAAAATGAGGTCTTAGAGCTGTTTTTTCTAAAGAAATTAATAAGTTTCTGATACTAACATAGGTGGACAATGGACATTACCTAGAGTTCGGTGTGAACCTGGGCCTCAACCAATATTTTTCACCAACAATTTCAATTTCGAACGAACTCTCCCAAGTTTTGCACTCTATGTAGGTTGAGGTCTTCTTCCGGTTGATTGCGCCATTTAAGACAAGGTCTTCCCCTTATACTCCGTCGAGGCGGAGCGTTGATGTGCGTTCGCTCTACTAGTCGATCGATTATCCGTTTGGAATCGACAAAAATTTTTAGGCCATCTCCATTAATCACATGTCCAGGTTATTAGAAGTGTGCTAGGTCGTGGGGCTCCCTGCTTTGTTGCGCTAGTTGCACAGACTGTTGAAAGCTCATGCCGATGGTGTTGATGTTTTGCAAAATCTTTTCAAATTTGATTTAAAAGAAATCGTTTTCGAGAGATTATCGTTTTTTCGAAAAGTCTTTTTAGACATCAAAGTTCCCGGTGAATTGTTTACCGACTTTGACGGAGCAGCGTAGATTCTCCAAAGTCATCCTGCATAATTGTAAGGACTTCGCACGGATGCTGAAACTAGACTTGGCTATGTACACTGTACAAAGAACAGCCTGTATTTGTGTCACTCGAGCAATGAGAAATACACCAACCGCGAGTAAGGAAGTAAAACTCAATCTCACACCCTTTGATCTCTATGCTCCAGAATCGGCAACAAACAGCGTACTTAGGCTAAATCACTAAAACCGGCCAAACAGGACACGTACAGATTTTATCAAGATACGCAGACAACAATATCTGCCGTATTACATTGCTCCATACCTGCACCATATTAAAGATTTCGGTGTTCTTCCTTTTTTTCTCCTTGTGAATCTCATTATACTGGTCGAAAGCAACCCTTGTTCTCTTTTGAATCGACAGTTATTGCTTTTTGTTTGGCTGCATTCTTCATCGAAATATGGGTTTCGCTTCGAGAACCGTTGGCGTTACTGCCAATGCTTGATGGTGGCGGCATAAGGTTCATGGATAGTTGGAAGGACACTCGATTGGAAAAGGCAATGGCGATCTCTTGTGATTACAGCTTTCCGACGTCATATCTCTCCATAAAGTTGGTTTGCCGGGGTCGTGAACAGGATATCCTGATTTATGCTTTGGCTACAGACAACTAACACACTGGAAGATTGCTTTCCGTCGTTTGCAACATTACAGCATGGTCAATTTGGTTGATGGTAGATTAATCTGGAGATCACCATGTAACTTTATGAACTTTAAAATTCGGGAAGCGCGTACTACTTAAAACAAATTTTAGCCACGCAGCAAAATCGATTAGCCTGAGTCGGTTTTAGGATGTTTTGTTATGTTGGAGTAGCTCATTCAGGGGTGTGCTTTTTTGATTTCTGGAGCCCACCGTTGATTCTGTCAGTCAAATTCTTACGCTGGGATATTTCCAAAAAGCTCTGTTAGACTACTGAGATTCTGGCAGTCAGTCATTTCTCGCAGAGCATTATAGTGTTGTTCTTTTATTTCTTCATCACTAGCCACTACTTGCACTTACTATTTTAGCAAGTCTTCGCCGAATGGAGCATCCCAGTTCAAAGTGGCTACCGCGTGAAGGTAAGCCTTGTAAGCACAATTCACGTGTGATAGAAGTTGCTACATCTGTGCGCCGCCGCACCGCCGCAAGTTGCACCAATCAGAGACTCCCTGAATAGTATATGCCCAACCAAGCATAATTTTTTACCCTTCAGCGTGTTGAAGGGTAAAAAAGGGCCAAACAAAAGAGATGGTTGAAAAGATAGTAGTAGCTTCAATTTTTTTATCTTATAAATGAAAAGATTTGTAAAATTTTTGTAAATTTCGGAAGCAATGTTTCCATCGTCAGTCAGATTTTATAGCTGAGCCACCCGGCGTTGCTCGAGTCTGTAATCTTAAGGCTCTCGTTCTGGTTTCTGTTTCCGTTCCCGTGGGTTTATAGGGATGAAATCTACGTTAAGTTGCTGAGGGATTATGTGACATCCCAGTGATGAAAGAATTTTTGAAATCTGTCCATTAGTTTCTAAATTTCCATTTCCAACCCCGTTCTTGAGGGAATCTTCCGTTCCCGTAGAAATATGTGAATCAAATATATGTAAGTCTATGTCACAAAGGGATAAGTTCAATGAATTTGAATTGATAAACTCACAAACGAAATTAATTCAGCAACAATCAGCAACTACAATCTTTCTCAACGAATTCTTAAGCGTGAAACGTATTGAAAATAGTAACAATTTGTTATCAGTATCAGAATAAAACATACAAAAAAATAAATAGTACGTATACGCCAGAGTCAATGGTATGCACTTAAGAAAATGTATCGAAAATGTCTTTTTTGTATTCCGATTCGCGAACACGCTACGTATAATTGTCCATGCGCGAAACAGGGAAACTCTTAGTTGATTTCGCAAACTTCTAACGACTGTCCTTGCGACTGTCGAAGCTCAATATCCTAGGCAAAAACTGAACAGGAAAGAATCAGAAAATCCACCGTAGCATTATTTTCCTGTAAAAAAACCATTGGTAATAAATGGTTTTTCTCCCACCAAATGACCCACTGGCTCAACACTGCGGCCATCAGACCAATACTCACATACGGAGCAGTGGTGGTGGACCGCTCTTGATAAAAGGTCCTACTGCGGTAATCTAAGCAAGGTCCAACGAACAGCCTGTCCGTGTATAACGGAGCACTGAGATCAACACCTTCAGCTGCCCTAAATACAGTATACACTACTTAACCTCACACCATTAGATATCTTCAGCAAACAAATGGCCGCCAGTACAGCCATTCCTATGAGAGCTATCTTCCAATGGACCGTTAATAACATCGGTCACGCTACAATCCTGAAATTATTCGGATCAACCCCTTGCCACTCCGACTACACCATTCCCGAAATGGTTTTTTATAATATGTTCCAAGTCTCAATCCCACCGAGAACGACCTGGGAAGACGAAGAATTTTTGAGAGATGATTCAATTCATTTCTGTACAGATGGTTCAAACCGACTAAATGTAAGTCTCTCTTTCCGCCTTCCAAACCATTGGAGCGTGTTTGAAACGGAAATTCTGGGGATCAAAGAGAGGTCCAATCATGGCTTAAAGAAAACGTGATATCCTCAGTGAATATCCGGATTTTTTCAGACAGTCAAGTAGCCCCCAAATCACTCGGCGCTGTTTTTACGAACTCAGTAACCGCCCCTGACTGTTGCCTATCTCTTAAGGAGATGGCTGAACAGTTCAATGTTCACCTTATTTGAGTGAACACAGAAATATCGCAGGTAACTGCAAAGCCGATGAACTCGCCAGAGAAGGATCCGTTCGTTCTACCGATCTCAACCAGCAGGTTGAATATTGGTATACCAATCGCTACATGTTAACTTAAGCTAAGGCAAGAGGCAAGGGATAGAACAAATTATAGGTGGAACAATATCACCACGTGCGTGGCAACAAAACGGATATGGCCAGGACAAGAGCCAAAACGTACAAGACATTTATTATCCATAACCAGATTGCACGTTAGCTCCGTAATCAATGTCATAACTGTACATTGTTGATAGGAAGACACGCCGTAAGACTCGGCGTTTCCTCTAATGACTTCTGCAGAAGCTTCTTAGATGTGGAGAAGGAGGAGACAATCCCACACCTCCTCTGCTCATGTCCTGAACTCTCCTTTAAAAGAAAACGGCATCTAGGAAAATATTTTCTCGATGATCCAAGCGATCTGGCGAACCCAGATCCCCTGCATTTCCTTCGCTTTATTAAAAGCTCCAAATGGTTTTGTTAAAGGAGGTACTCCTTCGCATAATTTCTACGGTATCACAATGGACCTAATATTTGTTTAAGTGTGTCAGTTTGTTTTACTGACAGCCATTTAAACCTAACCTAACCTAACCTAACCTCTTATCTGGCTACAATTTATAAGGCCTTCATCTGCCCAAAACTGGAGTATAACTCCCATATCTGGTCAGGTGCTCCTCAAACATCTTTGCGCCTTGATAGGGTACAAAATAGAGCGTTGAAATTGATAGGTGATAGTTCGTAGAATCGATTGATTCTCTTGAACATCGTCGAAACGTCACCTAGTCTCTCTCTCTCCTTTATCGCTTTTTTCACAAACAATGCTGTAGTGAAGAAGCCAGTTGCATTCCTCCCCTGAAATAATTTAGCCGCAACACCCGCCTCGCTAGGAATGCTCATCAGTTTTACCTTGAGCCCAACTTCGGACGTACAGTCAAGTATAGAGATTCTTTTTTTTAGTCGCACCACCTGTGTGTGGAATGCTTTACCTGGCTCTGTGTTTTCCCTGTATTACGATTCACAAAAGTTCAAAAGCGACGTGCATCGGTGGTGTTTCCTTTCAAATCCTCTCCTATTTTCCTAAATGCTCGCACTCTGTGTTCTTTTTCATTATAAGGGTAGTCAAAACCCTTAGATGTGCGCTTTAATTATAAAAATTTGACAGTGTTGGCTTGATATTGATGGAGCTTAGTGCCCAGCGAATAGTACTGTATTCGAAATTGTTGGAGTCCAACAATATATCGAGAGTAGCGGCCAAGGTGTATCCTTGAATGGTTGGTACATTGGTTCGAATTCGTGTAGTGTATTCTCAATCGATATGCCATTTATATGTGATTGTTGGGCTGCAAGGATCACATTATCGTTTTGTTTTGTGTGGAGGTTCATTTCTAAAGCCGTGAGCAGAACGGAGGATAACCTTATTAATTTGAAATTTTTTGGTCCTATTTGCGAGGGATAAACAGCTTTGGGAATGAGTATGAATCCAAATCTCTCCAAATACTTGGAAGTCAAGGCAACCCTTGAATATCTCCACTTTGGGCATTACTCAACTTCTACGCATTATTTTTGTTGAGTAAAAAATTCATAGTTCAATAATTTAAATTTTTCTTAACTTAATCCAACTCTTGGCATCTTCACAAAACCTCTTCACTAATAAATTGTATAATAATTCTTACCACACTCAAACTGTATCCACGATGTAGGGACTTACGTACCAACACATGGAAAGTAAACAAGAATTACCAAATGAGTAAAACGACATCAATAAATTAAACAAAGATTCTTTATTATTGATTTCTTTCAACTCAAACCAAATAACTTCAAACGTGCTTACTGCCTTCCATTTTTCTTTGAGTAAACATAAATTTCACCCAAAAAGCATAAAGTATCGATGAAAAGTGCACCGGCATATGCCATCAAAATCCACTTCAAGTCAGAAACTTTCAATGGCTTCAGTTCGGATTTGGTAGTGGGATCCTTCAACGACATCTGACCACTTTCAATCAATTCATAAAACGATTTTTCTAGCCAAAAATCTAACAAACCTGATGAGTGTGTCTCCAGCATAAGAAAATTTATTATTTCCTTATAAATTGAGTTCTCATTGATAGTAAACACCAAACGACAGCCTCTTAACATACACAATGTCTCGGGCAGACGAAACAATGGTCGGCTAAATAAGTTTTGTTGACTCCGGAAGTTGTTCCATTTGTTGGTGTTCACCACGTAGGCGTAGTTTGTATTGAGAGTTTCTCGTAATTGAATATACGCATTGTAATCAGGTTCCAACAGAAATATTTCTTCGTATTTTTTCTTGAAATCTGGTTGCAGTGCGTAAAAGTAATCAGCTTCCGCTTTAAAAACGACTACCTTGATTTTCGATGCAAGGAGATCTTCGAAGGATCTTATTGTTGTTTCCGGTGGCGGACTGGTCATCAATGTTTGAAGGAATGCATCAAATGAAGTGCCCACCATGATTCCAAAAAATATGATCAATACATACAAGATTTTCAAACTGACAGAGGCATTGGGTCTTTCCAAAAAGGACTGTTTAAGTATCCCACGTATGCAGCAGCTGTCATTGAAAAAGCAGAGCTTTTCTCCATCACACAAGAACGTTGCTAAATCCATCAAAATGGACAGTGATATAACCAATGCGATGGTTATGAGGATGGCATCCCTGTGAAAAACAATTCCAAAAATTTTGTATATTGGGATTTTAGGCTCAACTGGAATCATTATGCAGACATCGTTTATGTTGTAGGGATAGGTAAACGAGTCCTTAGAAAAGGTCATAGGAGCATTTGCTGCACCTGATATTTCAGCCGTCCCATTGATCACCATCTCTCGCAATTGGTATGCCGAAAGTTTAGGGTATATAAGCGAAGTATTCAATCGGGCTCCATGTTTTCTGGCTAAGGCGCGAAAAAAGTGTCCCATGTAGCCATTGATTACGTTTTCACCTTTTCTGTTTTTCAAAAGAATTATTCCTGGTTCAGGTCCTCCAAAAACAATTGGCAAGTACATTCCTTTCAGATCTTTCAACCGATTCGGAAAAGTCCTATGACCCTCAGTCCAATTTACTCTTTCGATGATGAAAGTTGGCATCCTTGTGTAACTGTAGAACACTGGGGAGTCTTGGAAATCCTGAAAGATTGCGATCACGTTTATCATATGATTCTCCCAACAAAAGTAGAATAAGTCTTCCAATTTGTACTCATCTCTTGATACATTGTTTAGCAGTAATATGATCTTAGAGGATCGCATGTGTTGAAGGTACTCCAAGAGACTTTGCAGGCGATTCTTCTTATAATCCAGTAAGACAATTGTGAGTATGTTTTCATTGTATTCCTTTTTAATTGAGAACGAAGTGGTGTTGGTTGAGATTATCATGGGAATTTGTAAGGCAGTTGAGACGTCTCTGATGAAATTCTCACCAAATTCAACCGCAGAATGTTCGTCGAATGTCTTAAACACGAAAATGCTTTGAAATTCCTCATCTCTCTGTATATCTCCGAAAAAAGAGAGTAATTTTCGGTTTAATTCAGGTGACGCTAGAGCTACACCGCAAAGAAGTAATAGAAACTGTAAATGACTGTCCATTTGAAAACCCTCAAGTCCAGAAACAGCCCAAAACACTGCTAGGGGTTTTCACACCATGTAAAAACTTAGCTTGAACTTTTTTGTTGTCATTCTAATTTGAGTGATAATTGGGAAGTGATTACTTATCAAACAACTTTCGTTCGTTGAGGAAATTTCAATCAGATACTGCAGATTTGTTTTCTTTTGTTTCACATGTCAGGGCAAGTGGCATGTTCTATGGTTCTTAATAGACACACTTTAACTGCTATCTTCGATGGTAGTTTTACGATTTTTTGTCTTTATGTACTTGTTCCGGTATTTTGTGTTTTTGCTTACAAATGAACGAATATTAGAAAAATGATAGCCTTAGTGGACTTTTGCTTTAGGGGTGAATTAAGGTCTTTAGATTGAGGGTTGAACTGAGGTATTATGATTTACAACAGTTCAACTGGTTCTTATCTTATTATTCCTTCCTCCGAAGTCACAGAAGCAGCCTAAAAGAGGTTGTTTAAGAAGTTGTTTGAGAGGTTGTTTCTTTGGTAAAAACCCATAACAGCATAAGTCAACTTTCGATACTTTTCAGGAAAAGCATTTGAAGTTTTTGTCATCAGAAAATACTACCATAAGCACAGTTTTTTAGTTGTTAAGTGAAAAAAAAAAATTAATTTTCTTTGTCTTGAAGTTTAAATTTACTTTAAAATTCTTTTATTAATTATATTGTAACTTTGAGCAAAAAACCGACTTGTGTTGTTTTGCCTTGAACACAAAATTTCTTTATTACTAATTTAAGTCGTCCTATGTCGTTTTTCTTTGCAAAGATTTTATAAAATGACAATATTAAATTAAATAGTGTTTTTTGGCCTTTTTAACAAGAATTAGTATTTGTTTGTCAAGTGTACTTACGCTTTTTTTCTTTAAAATAAAATAAATAAGTAGGGTCGGGCAACAGAGTGAGGAGCCCCTGGGCCTAGCGCATTTCTCACAACCATGCCCTGTGAGGGAATGGAGGGGACCTACAATTTTTCGCCGGTTCCGAACGGCTAATTGAAAATGCGCTTTTCATGGCAATGAATTTATTAACGGAGGACTTGCCAATTCCTCGCGAAAGGCGATACCCGTGGAAAAACATTTTTGCATTTTGCCTCTGCTGGGATTCGAACCTCGATCCCCTGGGTTAGCAGGCGGACATGCTAACCATTACGTCACGAGTACGTTTTTTTCTTTACGGCATTTAAATAAATTTATACTTACGCTTTTGAAAGAAACATTTTTTCAAGTAAAATTTACCTACTGATTTTTTGTAAAACGATTTCAATTTATACAAAAAAAGCTCTAAAACAGCATATTTTTGTGTCAATAAAACTAGACTATTGCAAAAAATGTTCTGAAAGCTGAAATTCATTTAAGTTTAGGTTTAAAAAATAGTTAATTATATACAGAAAATATATAAATTTATTAATGTTACATAGATAATTTTGTATTATTTAAAATTAGATTATTGCAAAAAATGCTTTCAAAACAGAAATTCATTTTAATTTGGGTTAAAATGTAGGGAAGTATCTTTTTCTTTACCAAACGAAAACTTAAGTTGGTTTGTGGCACAAGTCAAAAGAAATAAATATCTTTCTTTACCATAAAAACCCACACCCCTTAACACTGGCACTGACCTATAGCCGATTAGAAAAAAAACATAGAATTTTTTTACATGCATTTTTGCATTGCGAAGGTTAAAACAAATTAGAAAAAAAAAAAACAACGATACCGCAGTGGAATAGCTAGAAAGGGAACTCTGCAGTGCAGTGATCTTCGTTATCGTACGTACATACAGCAATTTTTTTTTGGTTACTTCAAGAGTTTCAGCGAATTGCAAAAAACTTTCACTCGATAAGAATTAGTTGAATCAGATCTCTCAAAGGAAAAGGACTAAAACTTAAGTGTCCAACAAAAATATAAAATCAATCCGTGGCTTTGTAGTGCAACATAGAGGTACAGTCAACTTTCGTGTTAAAAATGTAGTTTCTTATAAGTTTCCTTTTCTTAGAAAGAATTCTTACGTGCCTTTTTCTTAAACTAAATTAGATAAGAATCGATTAGCTAGAATTTCTGTAAACCGTTCCATCGAGTTTGACAAAGTTCAAAAAAAGTTTAAATGATTAGAAGCTAGAACATAAAAATAACGAGACAAGTTTAAAAACCTTAATAAATTACAATAAATAAAATCAAAGGAAAGTCACACTGGCTCTTTGAATCATAAAAAAAGGTGAAATTCCACTGAAGGTAAGAATCTGATTCTTCATTTTGCTTATCTCGGTTTCTTATGCATCTTGTTGTTTTCGCGGTGTGTATCTTTATCAGATAATAGTGAGATATAGGGCGAGATAGTCGGATACACAAAGCACCAACGTCCAAGGCCACGCAGGTGGAATCGGCTTACTCTAAGCTGAAGTCAAGGCTAACATCAAAAACATAAAATCAATCAAACAACAAGTACACACGACACACATGAGAAAAAACCAACAGAGAAATTTAACACTAACAAACCAATTGATCAAACCATCCTACAATTCCGAAGAAAGCTCTCCTCTCCACAACCATATTTTGTCCTGTCCTGAAATTTGCAGCCATCCAACATTTCCTCACTCAAACATCCAATTTTGAGATAAACCTAAAAAAGAAATCAAATAACCTAAAACAAAAACAAAACAAAAGCTAAGTGAAATTCCTAAATATAATACTTTAATGTACAGATATATAAAAATATAATTTTTAACCAACAGACAAACTTAAAAGGCCAGCGAATCCAGTCAAAACAGTGCACCGTTTTCACCAGGAGTCGTAGTAAGCTAAATGAAGTAGTAATTACATTGATAACACTGTGTGACAAATTTTAGTTTTTGTGCTCTAATATTTAATGAAACGGCTATTTTTTTATCAAAATAGACCTACTGAACGTAAACAGATTTTTTGTAACACGTATCATTTTAAAGTTATGATATGTGAATTGATGTACTTTCTATCTATATCTATATCTTCTATCTATCTATCTTCTATGCATATAATAAAAGAGTAACAGTTTGTTTGTTTGTGCACGCTAATCTCAGAAACGTCTTATCCTATCTAGATAGAATTTTCAGTAATATATTGTGGTAAGCTTCACTTAACATTTAGTTTTTATTTTATGTCAATCGGTTGATAAATTAAAAAGTTATGCCAATTCTTGCGGACGAAGTCGATGGCACACCTAGTAAATAAATAAAGACAGTATCAAAATTGTATATTATATTTTTTACTTAGATTTATTAATTAAAAAAAGCGTTATGTATATTTACAAGTGAAGAAGAAATGAGCCAAAACCAAAATGATGAAAAAATATTAACTTTTCCTCTTGTGAAGAGTAGAATCCTTTTTCATTAGAAACCAGCAGTACTTTGCAAACATTTTAGCATTCCATCTTCTTTGATAATGCTCTTTTATCTGTCACTTACCATTCCAAGATTAGGTGGGAAAAATCGAAATAAGAAATGTGTTTTTAAAGACATTCTGCACCCCATCGATCGTTTTGAATTTTTGTAATTGCAACTCTGCAACTCGTTTGAAATGTCATTTGAAAGAACGAACTCCACACAGCTACCAACTTGAAATAATAAAAAAAATATGATAATCTAAAGCTGTTTTATTATCATGATCAGATCCGGATTAGATCAATAACGACGTTCGATGTATTGTTTTTTACGACGGCACACGTAAATAGTATTGACACTATTACTTAGAAACGTGACGTGTTAGACACCCATATTATTAGACGATGTTTTCAGCAATGGAATAAGGAACTCAAAACACGTAATTTTATTCATGTTAGAAAAATCGTGTAACACAGTGTAATTTTTAAAGGGATTATATTCTTATATTCAACATCAAATGAATTATATCGGATAACAAAGAGTTGCATTCGTACATAGCTACATAACAACAAAACTAAAGAAAGAAGAAAAGAAACAAAATTAAAATTTTAAGACAAATTAGTCGACGCCAAAGAGGTGTAAAAACGAAATTAGTTTCTTTTTTCTAAACTACATCTACTCTGAACCTAGCCCATATCCAGTCCTTAGGATATATCCTTTTGTTTTATAATAATTGAATTAAAAATTTTGAATTGTTGTACGTTACCATCCACGAATAATTAAAAGTACCTATATCCTTACCAAATCTAATTTGTTTTTTATGAAATCGTCGTCTGGTCCAAAAACCTAACCCCAATTGAAATTGTTGTTGCATTGTTGAGATCTAAGCTATTGTTTGGGTTTGAAATAATAGATTTCGAATGAATTTATTTTTTCGGTATAGATGAACATTCCTGTGACATTTTGCTTTTTATTGAATTAGAATAATGAGTTGTTGAGAAATTTAAATTAGATGTGAAACAGGAAGCTGGGTTGAGTAAGACCAACAGGATGTTTTGAAACAAAATATATTTGTTTCATCTTAGGGGTCAGGGCGATATAATGAGCGTTCGCAATGACCAAGGTGCATTGAGATAAGAATTTTCTTTTTCTTTAGATGCAAGGAGAGGGTATAGCTCAGAGAACACAATCACCTATGTTCTCAACAAGTATGACAAGCTATTTTTAGGGTAATTATAACTCGGGTTTCACATCTCTACAATATTTAATTTTTTTTCGAATTCCACCTTCGAATTCATAGGCCTGAAATAGAAACGTAACACTGTCCATTTTTCAGTAGCAAGATCCCACCCCTCCGGCGAGCTAGCATGTGCGTGGACTAGCAGGCCTACCTGTTACTTAGAAAGTGGACAACTCTTTCGTAGCTCAACTTTGATGGTCTGAACGACCTATAGCAGTTCGATTCAAAGGAGTTTTAGAAAGAAAGAGCTTTTACACTGGAGTAGAATTGTCAATAAAACTGTGTGTGTGGATAGCCCATTATTATTCAATGGGTTTTCTTTTGAAAGCTAACCGATTTAACTCTGCATGAAGGTTTGAATAAGGAATATCACAGACAGTTCACTCTAGTGTATACTTGTTATTTAAACACAGACATAGAAAGAATTATTGATTTAATTTAAATAAGAAAGTTCGTTACAAAAAAAATAATTAGTTTAATATAGAATAAAACTGAATTATGCATTAAGAACTAGTTTTAATCAATTTCTTCGTCGCTGCTTAAAATATCAGGATGAATATCTTGCTCAACGAAAGGTCCTTCTATAACTTTTTTATAAAAATTGTGAAATTTTGGGGAAATAAAATCTAGCAAAAAAGCAGATCTTCCTCCTTTTTTTTGGAAATTTCAGGCATCTTTTTAATAACATTTAAGTTAAATGGCGCATTATAGCCGCATTTACGAGTTTTTACTTCCTTAAATGGCTCATCTTCATTTAAACTGTATTTGTAGTATATAGTACCGAAATTTGTTTTACTATAACGGATCCATTTAAAATCGCGCCAAAGATACTTTTCGCCATCCGTGTTGACCTTCCAAGTAAATTTTTTCTTTGCAAGATCAGCAAAGTCATAGAATTTTTTGTTCTGCATTTCTACTACTTGGAAGGGGTTTAAATTCCTTGCTGACGCAACCAAGTTCATCCAATCTCTTGGATGGTGTATTTTGACACCTGTGTATTTCTTCTTTCTGTCAATAACCGAGTGATCGACATTGCACTCTAAATGAGTGTGGCCAGGTTCTTAAAACTTATGGTCAATTGTCAAAAAACTGGGATTTCTTTCTAAAGCTGCCATAAACATAACACTCACGTGTGAGTTCTTATTCTGCACCGCACAAGAATCACTATATAAAATCAGACTGCTGGCATTGATTGGAATATTTAATAGATGTTGGTATAAACAAGATGAAATTTCATTTCTCCCTCTTTTCGCTGAGCCTTCATGCCACATATAACAGAAAGGATTATTAGTAGCAAGATCATGCGCTGTTAGATTCTATGTCCAGAGCTGACGCTTATAAAAAGCTATGTTGGATCTTAAGAAAGGTGTAGGGAGCCATTGCTGCAAATCAAAAGCATATGTTTCTATGTTTGGTTTTTCTCTGGCCAAAACTTTGTCTTGTCTCTTGCAGCTATATACCCCATCAGATGCAGCGTTTGAAGCTCTATTAGCGTGTTCTTTGGTCGGGGCAATCGATATTTTAGTAGCATATTTATCGGAAGTTCCACAGGTATCCAGGTTAGGACTCTTTATTTTTAGATTAAGTTCTCGAAAAACCTGAGAATACTTCGTTAAACTGACTGGAGTGTCCACTTCGGAACAATAAAGCTCGTACATCTTTGTTATAGTGAGGCCAGGCTGCAAATATTTCTTGGTCAAGTCGCGCCTGCAGTAATGGCATTCATAAGCTGGAAATCTTTTTATTTGATTTTTTATCTCCTCAAGTTTCTTTAACGGCAATTTATTAGAATGTGTTGATGAACCTCTTTTGTATCCAGCAAATCTAGACCATCTGATTTAATGCTTTTTGCAATAACGTTTCTCTAATAAATGAATTTGTTTCACCGAAAGAATCTAAGGCCCGTTTGCTGATTCGAGTCATAAATTTAAGTTCTACATAAAGTTTTCATTTTTGTATGAGACGTTCCGAAATTCTTATGTAGAACTTAAGAATTCCGGAACGTCTCATACAAAAATGAAAACTTTATGTAGAACTTAAATTTATGACTCGAATCAGCAAACGGGCCTAAGAAACATTTTTTGCAAACTCTTATTTTTTCTTCTGCAAATCCAATTGAATAATCAATAGAAATTTGTCTATTTTTGTAAAAAGTGTTTGGTTTCTTGACTTTCGTTGAGGCCTTATCTTTAACGGTGATCATTGAGTTAATGAACAGAACTCGTGCGTTGTAGCTCCCAAGCGCCCAGTATTTTTCAAAAAAGAGTTCTTGATTTTCATTGGAAATTTTTTCCTTGCATCCGTTTAGACATGAAGACATGTTTTGTATCTAGTTTCCTTCCCCCGACAGCTTTTTCGGTTTTTGAATTATAAGGTTAGTCCTTATTTCGTTGACCTGTCGTATTTTTTTTAGAATTTTGGTTATCATGGCATGCTTTGTTAAAATTGTCAGTATTTGAAAGCTGATGTGATTGAACTTCAAGCTCAATAAGAGGGGTTTCTGGAACAACACTATTAGCAGTAATTATTCCTAGCTGCTCGGGGTTATCAGTATCTGACAGCAGGGGGACAAAGTAGTCATAAACGGGTTCATTGACAGTTTCATTGGCAGTGAAATCTATTCAATACAGTTTTTTTTCACAGATAATAAATAATACGATTATTAATGTTAAATATTATTTCCAGTAACTAATTTAGGCTCACTCTGCAAAAACTCAAGATTTTTAAGAAAATATCACACGACTGTTCACCGACTCAATCAAAACCATACAAATAAAGCAAAACCACCTTGATCAGCGCATACCTATTTGCTTGGAGAATAAACGAATAAGTGCAGTTGTTTCATACAAAACATTGGAAACGAATAAGGAAAAAATGACATAAGTCAACTTAGCTGCAGAAGCGTGTTGTGATTTCTTAACATGGACAAACAACATAAGTACAGTTAGGTCTAGGGACTGTGTTCTTTACTCAAATGGAAAAAGAGCACAAGTAGACATGTGCTTACATGAATGAATAAACGAAATTTGGAATAAAAGAATAAAAAGACAAATAGACTCTTACAGGAATGAATGAAAAAATTTGGGAATAAAAGCATAAGTTGACTTGTGCCTGTGAGCTATCGAATAACGAAATTGCTTTAAAGGCATAATAAGATCGGTTTTTTAGATGTTTATGACTTTTGTGGCTTTTCCTTTTGCTAGTTTTGAAATACCCAACTTAAATTTTTTTAAGGGCTTAAATCTTTGTAACGGAATAAGATGTCAAAATGAAAAATTCACAGTTGGGTCTATGAAAAGCGCCAAGAAAAAGGAAAAAAAATTGCATCATTAACTTAATTTGGGCATAAGTCGACTTATGCTGTTATGGGTTATAGCCACAGGTTTAAGAGACAACCTTTTCTCAAAAAAGTTTGATTGTAGAGTTGACCCGCAATTCCTTATCGATTTCAAACCTCAAACGACTAAGTAAGAAAGAGTTTTTTCGGCAAAAACAATTGGATATACCAAGAACTCGAAGATCGAACTTACACGTAGCAAGCAGACTTTTTACCAATAAAGCCACTAATTTTTTTATTGTGGAAATATCTGAAAAATTGTATTGAATGTTACTCTATTTCTGAAAGCACAGCCGGACTTGAAAATTTACTCTCTTAAGTGTAAAATTTTTAAATGAATTTTTTTTTTAATGAAAAATTTGCTTGAATTAGGAAGTCCATTCTGTAGTTTTTCCTCTCTCACTACATTTATGGTCAATATGCCCTGATGTCTTAAATTTATAAATACCTTATTAAATTTACTTTGTAGGTAATTTTTCGCAAATAAATATTCTGTAGTAGGTGATCTTCCCCAAAAATGTATGCTATTCTTTTTTTACACTTTTGTAGCTGCCGAACTGCAAATTCCATCTGTTTTGGCCAAATTGGAAAAAATATATCCAACTTTGTTACGAAAGGTATTTTTTTGCGGAGTGTCTTATTGAAACTAGCTTCTATTAGATTAATTAAGAAAACAGGTCTGTATCTTTATTCGCACAAAAACGTGTATCTTTACTATATACGTAACGATGTTACAAATACACACCCTACCGCCAGCCAATGCACATACTATTGTTTTCACATGAGATTTTTCACTCACGCCATAGAGCTCACACTCACTAGTTGTAGATAACTTTATAAGGCACCCTGAAAAATACGAAAAGACAGAAGCCAGCCCGTGTTGAAAAATACCAATCTCGTGTACAGGCTACTTCCACTAGAAGAAAACCAGGGGTACGTAGTGTACCCAGAGATTCCCAATTTTACGCAAGGTCTCCTTGGAGTTCCTAGCATAAATCCCCCCCACTAGCCTCTTAAGGACTTTTGGGTTTTATTTTGCCGGCTATTAAGCCTTTGATGCCAGTGTTTGACTGGTGATGCCAGTGTTTTACTGTTGATGCCAGTATTTTTACTGTTGATGCCAGGATCTGCCTGTTGATGCCAGTGGTTGACTGTTGATGCCAGTATTTTTACTGTTGATGCCAGGATCTGCTTGTTGATGCCAGTGTTTGACTGTTGATGCCAGTATCTGCCTGTTGATGCCAGTGTTTGACTGTTGATGCAAGTATTTTTACTGTTGATGCCAGGATCTGCCTGTTGATGCTAGTGTTTGACTGTTGATGGCAGCATTTTTACTGTTGATTCCAGGATCTGCCTGTTGATGCCAGTGTTTGACTGTTGATGCCAGTATTTTTACTGTTGATGCCAGGATCTGCCTGTTAATGCCAGGATCTGCCTTTTGATGCCAGTATTTTTACTGTTGATGCAGGATCTGCCTGTTGATGCCAGTGTTTGACTGCTGATTTACCAGCGATTAAAAACCCGTACTCGATGACCGTTTTACCAGCATAGGATTAAGGATCTACCAGCATTAGAACCACCGATCACCAGAATTAGCGATAAGAATTAATAAACATTATATTAGATTAGCTTTAAGACAAATAAAACGATTGGACCTTCTTTATAACCGAAGTTTTACGTGTTTTCTTTGGTCAACCCTGGACCCGACGAGCATACCCCAGCTCTAAAGAAAAAATCACATCACAAATGTTAAGTATGCAATATAACATTGCTATGAGCTCATTTTAATACGTTTCTGAAACGAAATTGTGTGTATGCTTTTTTACTATCTCTACTGAGGGTGCATGACAAATGTCATTCAGCAAGAAACATCCCAAAGGCATATCTTTACTTTTCATTTTCGGATGGGGATTACAAAAACAACATTAAAAAGTTCGAGCCCAAACTTTTTCCCGGGCTTTTTTCCAAAATTTACCCAGAAAGTAAAGAAACAGGTCTAATACCAAACCACTTCGATTCATTTTGAGCCATAGAATCATCTTTTAAAAACTTAGCTATCCTTTACCTACGTCACATGCACTTACTTTCTTTGCTTATGTAGGTAGGTATTACAGTTCGGAGTGAACCTGAGCCTCAACTAACATCTTACGCCAACAATTTCGATTTCGTTGAGTTCCGTTGAGGTCTTCTTCCACTTGACTGTGAAATCTAAGACGAGGTCTTCCCCTTCCACCATTTCCCTGCAATGTGCTTTCTAAAACCCGCCGAACCGGAACAGGAGCATTTGGGTTCATTCGCTCTACTTGGCCCTACCATCGTAGCCCAGCGATGTATACTCATCCGGCTTCCGGCCCATGTCGCGGTACAGCTCATACAGCTCGTTGTTTTATCTTCTTCTCCACACATTGTCTTCGCATACGGGACCAAAGATCATTCGGAGAATTTTTCTTTCGATTGAGTCCATGCTTCCGCGCCGTAAAGGACTGGGATGATTAAGGTTACCTTGGTTTTTCTAGAGAGGGTTTTGTTTCTTAATTGCCTTCTTAACGTAAGGAAGCAACGGTTGGCAAGAGTTATTCTCCGTTTGATCTCCGCACTGATGTTGTCCGTGTCTACAGCGGATTCTAGGTAGACGAAGTCCTGTACTACCTCGAAGTTATGTCTGTCTATTGTGACGTTTTGTCGATGTTCTGTGTCCTTGTTTAATGACAACATATATTTCGTTTTACCCTCATTAACCATCAGACTAGTTTTGGCCTCTTCTGTTTTAATACTCGCAAAAGCACCTATGACTTCACGCTTTTTTCTTCCCATTATGTCAATATCGTCTGCGTAGGCAAGTAATTGACAGACTTTTGAAAGATTGTTCCTATCATTGAGACTATCATTGGAACTTGTAAAGCAGTTGAGACGTCTCTATGAAATCCTCACCAAATTCGACGTCTAAAGGTTCGGTGAATGTTCTTAACACAAAAATGCTTTCGCATTCCTCATCTCTTTGTATATCTCCGAATAAAAAAAGTAATTTGTCGTTTAGCTCATGTGACCCGTGAGCGACATTGCAAAGTAGTAACAGAAACTGCAAATGGCTGTCCATTTTAAAACCCTCACACAACCCGAAATACTGCTTTGCGTTGTCAAACCACATAAAGACTTAGCTGGAGGCACTTTTCCGGTTTCATTCTAATTAAAGTGACAGTTAGAAAGTGATAAGTCATTAACCAACTTCCGTTCATGTAGGAAATTTGCTTTCTTTTGTTTCACATGTCAGGATGAGTGACAAGTTCTGTACTTTTGAATAGGTGTACACTGTACACTATACATACATATACGATTTACGATTGTAGTTCAAAGGTTTGTTCTTATTAAGTACTCGCTCAGGTATTTAGTTTTTTTATTTCAGTTCACAAAAGAAGGAAAGAAAATGATATCTAAGTCATGAGCTAAACTGTGGGTTTTTAGAATTAAATTGTTAGTAGGGTTGTGTTCTAAGTTTGTCGCCTTAGCATGATGTTTCTTACGTTTTGGTAAGTCTTTGGAGTGCTGGCTATTCTATACACAACATCTTTTTTTACTGTTGAAGAATTTAAAATACTTAATGAAGCACTCAGACCTAAATACCGGTCCATTGTACTACCAGATAAAAACCATCTTTTGTGATAGCTTTTCAGATGCCCATTGAAAAGCCAGATGACCTCGCCATGACATGGAACTTAGGTTAAGTGCTCTTATCTTGTTTGTGCTGTGTATCTGTCCACCTGATACGAAGAAATGCAGGACATTCAAAGAGGAAGTGCTCAGTGGGATCGTCATTCTCTACTCAGGCTTAAGCGTCAGACGTTTAAATCGTTGGGGGAAGAGAAGTGCCCCGCCCCAACTCCAATGCGCTTTTTATTCAAATTTAAATTTAACTTTAAATTTGACTTTAAATTCAACTTTAAATTTAAAGTCAAATTTAAAGTTGAATTCAAAGTCAAATTTAAAGTTAAATTTAAAGTCAAATTTAAAGTCAAATATAAAGTTGAATTTAAAGTCAAATTTAAAGTTGAATTTAAAGTTAAATTTAAAGTCAAATTTAAAGTCAAATTTAAAGTCAAATTTAAAGTTAAATTTAAAGTCAAATTTAAAGTCAAATATAAAGTTGAATTTAAAGTCAAATTTAAAGTTGAATTTAAAGTTAAATTTAAAGTCAAATTTAAAGTCAAATTTAAAGTCAAATTTAAAGTTAAATATAAAGTCAAATTTAAAGTTAAATTTAAAGTCAAATTTAAAGTTAAATTTAAAGTCAAATATAAAGTTGAATCTAAAGTCAAATTTAAAGTTGAATTTAAAGCTAAATTTAAAGTCAAATTTAAAGTCAAATTTAAAGTCAAATTTAAAGTCAAATTAAAAGTTAAATTTAAAGCCAAATTTAAAGTCAAATTTAAAGTTGAATTTAAAGTTAAATTTTAAGTTAAATTTAAAGTCAAATTTAAAGCTGAATTTAAAGTCAAATTTAAAAGTAAATTTAAAGTCAATTTAAAAGTAAATTTAATGTAAAATTTAAAGTTAAATTTAAAGTCAAATTTAAAGTTAAATTTAAAGTCAAATTTAAAGTTAAATTTAAAGTCAATTTTAAAGTTAAATTCAAAGTCAAATTTAAAGTTAAATTTAAAGTTAACTTAATTTAAAGTCAATTTTAAAGTTAAATTTAAAGTTGAATTTAAAGTCAAATTTTAAATTTAATTTAAAGTTGAAATAAAAGTCAAATTTAAAGTCAAATTTAAAGTTAAATTTAAAGCCAAATTTAAAGTTAAATTTAAAGTCAAATTAAAAGTTAAATTTAAAGTTAACTTAATTTAAAGTCAATTTTAAAGTAAAATTTAAAGTTTAATTTAAAGTCAAATTTTAAATTTAATTTAATGTTGAAATAAAAGTCAAATTTAAAGTCAAATTTAAAGTTAAATTTAAAGCCAAATTTGAAGTCAAATTTAAAGTCAAATTTAAAGTCAAATTTAAAGTTAAATTTAGAGTTAACTTAATTTAAAGTCAATTTTAAAGTTAAATTTAAAGTTGAATTTAAAGTCAAATTTTAAATTTAATTTAAAGTTGAAATAAAAGTCAAATTTAAAGTTAAATTTAAATCCAAATTTGAAGTCAAATTTAAAGTCAAATTTAAAGTTAACTTAATTTAAAGTCAATTTTAAAGTTAAATTCAAAGTCAAATTTAAGGTTAAATTTAAGGTTTTATTTTAAGTCAAATTTAAAGTTAAATTTAAAGTCAAATTTAAAGTTCAATTTAAATTCAAATTTAAAGTTAAATTTAAAATCAAATTTAAGGTTAAATTTAAAGTCAAATTTAAAGTTCAATTTAAATTCAAATTTAAAGTCACATTTAAAGCCAAATTTAAAGTAGAGTTTAAAGTCAAATTTAAAATTAAATTTAAAGCCAAATTTAAAGTCGAATTTAAAGGAAAATTTAAAGTCATTATTTAAAGTTAAATTTAAAGTCAAATTTAAAGTTAAATTTAAATTCAAATTTAAATTTGAATTTAAAGTAAAATTTAAAGTTAAATTTAAATTCAAATTTAAAGTTGAATTTAAAGTCAAATTTTAAATTAAATTTAAAGTGAAATAAAAGTCAAATTTAAAGTCAAATTTAAAGTCAAATTTAAAGGTGAATTTAAAGTTAAATTTAAAGGTGAATTTAAAGTTAAATTTGTAGCCAAATTTGAATTCAAATTTAAAGTCAAATTTAAAGTCAACTTAATTAGAAGTCAATTTGAAAGTTAAATTTAAAGTCACATTTAAGGTTAAATTTTAAGTCAAATTTAAAGTTAAATTTAAAGTCAAATTAAAAGTTCAGTTTAAATTCAAATTTAAAGTTAAATTAAAAGTCAAGTTAAAAGTTAAATTTAAAGTCAAATTTAAAGTTGAATTTAAAGTCAAATTTAAAGTCAAAATTAAAGTTAAATTTAAAGTCAAATTTAAAGTCAACTTTAAAGTTAAATTTAAAGCCAAATTTAAAGTTAAATTTAAAGTCAATTTTAAAGTCAAATTTAGAGTTAAATTTTAAGACTAATTTTAAGTTAAAGTAAAAGTTAAATTTAAAGTCAAATTTAAAGTTAAATTTAAAGTTTAATTTAAAGTTAAATTTAAAGTCAAATTTAAAGTTAAATTTAAAGTCAAATTTAAAGTTAAATTTAAAGTCAAATTTAAAGTTAAATTTAAACTCAAATTTAAAGTTAAATTTAAAGTCAAGTTTAAAGTTGAATTTAAAGTCAAATTTAAAGTCAAATTTAAAGTCAAATTTAAAGTAAAATTTAAAGTCAAGTTTAAAATCAAATTAAAAGAAGAATTAAAAGTCAAATTTAAAGTTAAATTTAAAGCCAATATTAAAGTTTAATTTAAAGTCAAATTTACAGTTAAATTTTAAGTAAAATTTAAAGTTAAATTTAAAGTCAAATTTAAAGTTAAATTTAAAGCCAAATTAAAGGTTAAACTTAAAGGTGAATTTAAAGTAAAATTTAAAGTTAAATTAAAAGTCATATTTAAAGATAAATTTAAAGTTAAATTTAAAGTAAAATTTAAAGTCAAGTTTAAAGTCAAATTAAAAGTAGAATTAAAAGTCAAATTTAAAGTTAAATTTAAAGCCAATATTAAAGTTTAATTTAAAGTCAAATTTACAGTTAAATTTTAAGTAAAATTTAAAGTTAAATTTAAAGTTAAATATAAAGTCAAATTTAAAGTTGAATTTAAAGTCAAATTTAAAGTCAAATTTAAAGTCAAATTTAAAGTAAAATTTAAAGTCAAGTTTAAAGTCAAATTAAAAGAAGAATTAAAAGTCAAATTTAAAGTTAAATTTAAAGCCAATATTAAAGTTTAATTTAAAGTCAAATTTACAGTTAAATTTTAAGTAAAATTTAAAGTTAAATTTAAAGTCAAATTTAAAGTTAAATTTAAAGCCAAATTAAAGGTTAAACTTAAAGGTGAATTTAAAGTCATATTTAAAGTTAAATTAAAAGTTAAATTTAAAGTCAAATTTAAAGTTAAATTTAAAGTCAAATTTAAAGATAAATTTAAAGTCAAATTTAAGGTTAAATTTAACGGTGAATTTAAAGTTAAATTTAAAGCCAAATTTGAAGTCAAATTGAAAGTCAAATTTAAAGTTAACTTAATTTAAAGTCAATTTTAAAGTTAAATTTAAAGTCACATCTAAGGTTAAATTTTAAGTGAAATTTAAAGTTAAATTTAAGGTCAAATTAAAAGTTATATTTAAAGTCAAATTTAAAGTCAAATTTAAGGTTAAATTTAAAGTCAAATTTAAAGTTAAATTTAAAGTTCAATTTAAGTTCAAATTTAAAGTCAAATTTAAAGTCAAATTTAAAGTCAAATTTAAAGTTAAATTTAAAGTTAAATTTAAAGTTGAATTTAAAGTCAAATTTAAAGTTGAATTTAAAGTCAAATTTAAAGTTGAATTTAAAGTCAAATTAAAAGTTAAATTTAAAGTCAAATCTTAGGTTAAATTTAGAGGTGAATTTAAAGTTAAATTTGTAGCCAAATTTGAAGTCAAATTTAAAGTCAAATTTAAAGTTAACTTAATTTAAAGTCAATTTTAAAGTTAAATTTAAAGTCACATTTAAGGTTAAATTTTAAGTGAAATTTAAAGTTAAATTTAAGGTCAAATTAAAAGTTATATTTAAAGTCAAATTTAAAGTCAAATTTGAGGTTAAATTTAAAGTCAAATTTAAAGTTAAATTTAAAGTTCAATTTAAGTTCAAATTTAAAGTCAAATTTAAAGTCAAATTTAAAGTCAAATTTAAAGTTAAATTTAAAGTCACATTTAAAGATAAATTTAAAGTCAAATTTAAGTTAAATTTAAAGTTAAATTTAAAGTTAAATTTAAAGTCAAATTTAAAGTTGAATTTAAAGTCAAATTAAAAGTCAAATTTAAAGTTAAATTTAAAGTCAAATTTAAAGTTGAATTTAAAGTCAAATTTAAGATTAAATTTAAATTCAAATTTAAATTTGAATTTAAAGTTAAATTTAAAGTTAAATTTGAAGTCAAATTTAAAGTTAAATTTAAAGTCAAATTTAAAGCCAAATTTAAAGTCAAATTTAAAGTTGAATTTAAAGTCAAATTCAAAGTCAAATTTAAAGTCAAATTTAAAGTAAAATTTAAAGTCAAATTTAAAGTCAAATATAAAGTTGAATTTAAAGTCAAATTTAAAGTTGAATTTAAAGTTAAATTTAAAGTCAAATTTAAAGTCAAATTTAAAGTCAAATTTAAAGTTAAATATAAAGTCAAATTTAAAGTTAAATTTAAAGTCAAATTTAAAGTTCAATTTAAATTCAAATTTAAAGTTAAATTTAAAATCAAATTTAAGGTTAAATTTAAAGTCAAATTTAAAGTTCAATTTAAATTCAAATTTAAAGTCACATTTAAAGCCAAATTTAAAGTAGAGTTTAAAGTCAAATTTAAAGTTAAATTTAAAGCCAAATTTAAAGTCGAATTTAAAGGAAAATTTAAAGTCATTATTTAAAGTTAAATTTAAAGTCAAATTTAAAGTTAAATTTAAATTCAAATTTAAATTTGAATTTAAAGTAAAATTTAAAGTTAAATTTAAATTCAAATTTAAAGTTGAATTTAAAGTCAAATTTTAAATTAAATTTAAAGTGAAATAAAAGTCAAATTTAAAGTCAAATTTAAAGTCAAATTTAAAGGTGAATTTAAAGTTAAATTTAAAGGTGAATTTAAAGTTAAATTTGTAGCCAAATTTGAATTCAAATTTAAAGTCAAATTTAAAGTCAACTTAATTAGAAGTCAATTTGAAAGTTAAATTTAAAGTCACATTTAAGGTTAAATTTTAAGTCAAATTTAAAGTTAAATTTAAAGTCAAATTAAAAGTTCAGTTTAAATTCAAATTTAAAGTTAAATTAAAAGTCAAGTTAAAAGTTAAATTTAAAGTCAAATTTAAAGTTGAATTTAAAGTCAAATTTAAAGTCAAAATTAAAGTTAAATTTAAAGTCAAATTTAAAGTCAACTTTAAAGTTAAATTTAAAGCCAAATTTAAAGTTAAATTTAAAGTCAATTTTAAAGTCAAATTTAGAGTTAAATTTTAAGACTAATTTTAAGTTAAAGTAAAAGTTAAATTTAAAGTCAAATTTAAAGTTAAATTTAAAGTTTAATTTAAAGTTAAATTTAAAGTCAAATTTAAAGTTAAATTTAAAGTCAAATTTAAAGTTAAATTTAAAGTCAAATTTAAAGTTAAATTTAAACTCAAATTTAAAGTTAAATTTAAAGTCAAGTTTAAAGTTGAATTTAAAGTCAAATTTAAAGTCAAATTTAAAGTCAAATTTAAAGTAAAATTTAAAGTCAAGTTTAAAATCAAATTAAAAGAAGAATTAAAAGTCAAATTTAAAGTTAAATTTAAAGCCAATATTAAAGTTTAATTTAAAGTCAAATTTACAGTTAAATTTTAAGTAAAATTTAAAGTTAAATTTAAAGTCAAATTTAAAGTTAAATTTAAAGCCAAATTAAAGGTTAAACTTAAAGGTGAATTTAAAGTAAAATTTAAAGTTAAATTAAAAGTCATATTTAAAGATAAATTTAAAGTTAAATTTAAAGTAAAATTTAAAGTCAAGTTTAAAGTCAAATTAAAAGTAGAATTAAAAGTCAAATTTAAAGTTAAATTTAAAGCCAATATTAAAGTTTAATTTAAAGTCAAATTTACAGTTAAATTTTAAGTAAAATTTAAAGTTAAATTTAAAGTTAAATTTAAAGTCAAATTTAAAGTTGAATTTAAAGTCAAATTTAAAGTCAAATTTAAAGTCAAATTTAAAGTAAAATTTAAAGTCAAGTTTAAAGTCAAATTAAAAGAAGAATTAAAAGTCAAATTTAAAGTTAAATTTAAAGCCAATATTAAAGTTTAATTTAAAGTCAAATTTACAGTTAAATTTTAAGTAAAATTTAAAGTTAAATTTAAAGTCAAATTTAAAGTTAAATTTAAAGCCAAATTAAAGGTTAAACTTAAAGGTGAATTTAAAGTCATATTTAAAGTTAAATTAAAAGTTAAATTTAAAGTCAAATTTAAAGTTAAATTTAAAGTCAAATTTAAAGATAAATTTAAAGTCAAATTTAAGGTTAAATTTAACGGTGAATTTAAAGTTAAATTTAAAGCCAAATTTGAAGTCAAATTGAAAGTCAAATTTAAAGTTAACTTAATTTAAAGTCAATTTTAAAGTTAAATTTAAAGTCACATTTAAAGTTAAATTTAAAGTCAAATCTTAGGTTGAATTTAGAGGTGAATTCAAAGTTAAATTTGTAGCCAAATTTGAAGTCAAATTTAAAGTCAAATTTAAAGTTAACTTAATTTAAAGTCAATTTTAAAGTTAAATTTAAAGTCACATTTAAGGTTAAATTTTAAGTGAAATTTAAAGTTAAATTTAAGGTCAAATTAAGAGTTATATTTAAAGTCAAATTTAAAGTCAAATTTAAGGTTAAATTTAAAGTCAAATTTAAAGTTAAATTTAAAGTTCAATTTAAGTTCAAATTTAAAGTCAAATTTAAAGTCAAATTTAAAGTCAAATTTAAAGTTAAATTTAAAGTTAAATTTAAAGTTGAATTTAAAGTCAAATTTAAAGTTGAATTTAAAGTCAAATTTAAAGTTGAATTTAAAGTCAAATTAAAAGTTAAATTTAAAGTCAAATCTTAGGTTAAATTTAGAGGTGAATTTAAAGTTAAATTTGTAGCCAAATTTGAAGTCAAATTTAAAGTCAAATTTAAAGTTAACTTAATTTAAAGTCAATTTTAAAGTTAAATTTAAAGTCACATTTAAGGTTAAATTTTAAGTGAAATTTAAAGTTAAATTTAAGGTCAAATTAAAAGTTATATTTAAAGTCAAATTTAAAGTCAAATTTGAGGTTAAATTTAAAGTCAAATTTAAAGTTAAATTTAAAGTTCAATTTAAGTTCAAATTTAAAGTCAAATTTAAAGTCAAATTTAAAGTCAAATTTAAAGTTAAATTTAAAGTCACATTTAAAGATAAATTTAAAGTCAAATTTAAGTTAAATTTAAAGTTAAATTTAAAGTTAAATTTAAAGTCAAATTTAAAGTTGAATTTAAAGTCAAATTAAAAGTCAAATTTAAAGTTAAATTTAAAGTCAAATTTAAAGTTGAATTTAAAGTCAAATTTAAGATTAAATTTAAATTCAAATTTAAATTTGAATTTAAAGTTAAATTTAAAGTTAAATTTGAAGTCAAATTTAAAGTTAAATTTAAAGTCAAATTTAAAGCCAAATTTAAAGTCAAATTTAAAGTTGAATTTAAAGTCAAATTTAAAGTCAAATTTAAAGTCAAATTTAAAGTAAAATTTAAAGTCAAATTTAAAGTCAAATTTAAAGTAAAATTTAAAGTCAAATTTAAAGTCAAATTTAAAGTTAAATTTAAAGTCAAATTTAAAGTTAAATTTAAAGTCAAGTTTAAAGTTAAATTTAAAGTCAAATTTAATGTTTAATTAAAGTCAAATTTAAAGTCAAATTTAAAATTAAATTTGAAGTCAAATTTAAAGTTAAATTTGAAGTCAAATTTAAAGTTAAATTTAAATTCAAATTTAAAGTAAAATTTAAAGTCAAATTTAAAGTCAAATTTAAAGTCAAATTTAAAGTCAAATTCAAAGTCAAATTTTAAACTAAATTTAAAGTCAAATTTAAAGTTAAATTTAAATTCAAATTTAAAGTTAAATTTGAAGTCAAATTTAAAGTTAAATTTAAAGTCAAATTTAAAGTCAAATTTAAAGCCAAATTTAAAGTCAAATTTAAAGTTGAATTTAAAGTCAAATTTAAAGTTAAATTTAAAGTCAAATTTAAAGTCAAATTTAAAGTTAAATTTAAAGTCAAATTTAAAGTTAAATTTAAAGTCAAGTTTAAAGTTAAATTTAAAGTCAAATTTAATGTTAAATTAAAGTCAAATTTAATGTCAAATTTAAAATTAAATTTGAAGTCAAATTTAAAGTTAAATTTAAATCCAAATTTAAATTTGAATTTAAAGTAAAATTTAAAATTAAATTTAAAGTCAAATTTTGAATTAAATTTAAAGTTGAAAATAAAGTCAAATTTAAATTTAAATTTAAAGTCAAATTTAGAGTCAAACTTAAATCCAAATTTAAAGTCAAATTCAAAGTTAAATTTAAAGTCAAATTTAATGTTAAATTAAAGTCAAATTTAAAGTCAAATTTAAAATTAAATTTGAAGTCAAATTTAAAGTTAAATTTAAATCCAAATTTAAATTTGAATTTTAAGTAAAATTTAAAATTAAATTTAAAGTCAAATTTTGAATTAAATTTAAAGTTGAAAATAAAGTCAAATTTAAAGTCAAATTTAAAGTAAAATTTAAAGTCAAATTTAAAGTCAAATTTAAAGTTAAATTTAAAGTCAAATTTAAAGTTAAATTTAAAGTCAAGTTTAAAGTTAAATTTAAAGTCAAATTTAATGTTTAATTAAAGTCAAATTTAAAGTCAAATTTAAAATTAAATTTGAAGTCAAATTTAAAGTTAAATTTGAAGTCAAATTTAAAGTTAAATTTAAATTCAAATTTAAAGTAAAATTTAAAGTCAAATTTAAAGTCAAATTTAAAGTCAAATTTAAAGTCAAATTCAAAGTCAAATTTTAAACTAAATTTAAAGTCAAATTTAAAGTTAAATTTAAATTCAAATTTAAAGTTAAATTTGAAGTCAAATTTAAAGTTAAATTTAAAGTCAAATTTAAAGTCAAATTTAAAGCCAAATTTAAAGTCAAATTTAAAGTTGAATGCAAAGTCAAATTTAAAGTTAAATTTAAAGTCAAATTTAAAGTCAAATTTAAAGTTAAATTTAAAGTCAAATTTAAAGTTCAATTTAAAGTCAAGTTTGAAGTTAAATTTAAAGTCAAATTTAATGTTAAATTAAAGTCAAATTTAAATTCAAATTTAAAATTAAATTTGAAGTCAAATTTAAAGTTAAATTTAAATCCAAATTTAAATTTGAATTTTAAGTAAAATTTAAAATTAAATTTAAAGTCAAATTTTGAATTAAATTTAAAGTTGAAAATAAAGTCAAATTTAAAGTCAAATTTAAAGTAAAATTTAAAGTCAAATTTAAAGTCAAATTTAAAGTTAAATTTAAAGTCAAATTTAAAGTTAAATTTAAAGTCAAGTTTAAAGTTAAATTTAAAGTCAAATTTAATGTTTAATTAAAGTCAAATTTAAAGTCAAATTTAAAATTAAATTTGAAGTCAAATTTAAAGTTAAATTTGAAGTCAAATTTAAAGTTAAATTTAAATTCAAATTTAAAGTAAAATTTAAAGTCAAATTTAAAGTCAAATTTAAAGTCAAATTTAAAGTCAAATTCAAAGTCAAATTTTAAACTAAATTTAAAGTCAAATTTAAAGTTAAATTTAAATTCAAATTTAAAGTTAAATTTGAAGTCAAATTTAAAGTTAAATTTAAAGTCAAATTTAAAGTCAAATTTAAAGCCAAATTTAAAGTCAAATTTAAAGTTGAATGCAAAGTCAAATTTAAAGTTAAATTTAAAGTCAAATTTAAAGTCAAATTTAAAGTTAAATTTAAAGTCAAATTTAAAGTTCAATTTAAAGTCAAGTTTGAAGTTAAATTTAAAGTCAAATTTAATGTTAAATTAAAGTCAAATTTAAATTCAAATTTAAAATTAAATTTGAAGTCAAATTTAAAGTTAAATTTAAATCCAAATTTAAATTTGAATTTAAAGTAAAATTTAAAATTAAATTTAAAGTCAAATTTTGAATTAAATTTAAAGTTGAAAATAAAGTCAAATTTAAATTTAAATTTAAAGTCAAATTTAGAGTCAAACTTAAAGCCAAATTTAAAGTCAAATTCAAAGTTGAATTTAAAGTCAAATTTAAAGTAAAATTAAAAGTCAAATTTAAAGTCAAATTTAAAGTTAAATTAAAAGTTAAATTTAAGGTAAAATTTAAAGGTGAATTTAAAGTCAAATTAAAAGTCAAATTTAAAGTCAAATTTAAAGTTAAATTTAAAGTCAAATTTAAAGTTAAATCTTAATTAAAATTTAAATTAAATTTAAAGTCAAATTTTAAATTAAATTGAAAGTTGAAATAAAAATCAAATTTAAAAGTAAATTTAAAGCCAAATTTAAAGTCAAATTTAAAGTTGAATTTAAAGTCAAATTTAAAGTTAAATTTAAAGTCAAATTTAAAGTCAAATTTAAAGTTAAATTTAAAGTCAAATTTAAAGTTAAATTTAAAGTCAAGTTTAAAGATAAATTTAAAGTCAAATTTAATGTTAAATTAAAGTCAAATTTAAAGTCAAATTTAAAATTAAATTTGAAGTCAAATTTAAAGTTAAATTTAAATCCAAATTTAAATTTGAATTTAAAGTAAAATTTAAAATTAAATTTAAAGTCAAATTTTGAATTAAATTTAAAGTTAAAAATAAAGTCAAATTTAAAGTCAAATTTAAAGTAAAATTTAAAGTCAAATTTAAAGTCAAATTTAAAGTTAAATTTAAAGTCAAATTTAAAGTTAAATTTAAAGTCAAGTTTAAAGTTAAATTTAAAGTCAAATTTAATGTTTAATTAAAGTCAAATTTAAAGTCAAATTTAAAATTAAATTTGAAGTCAAATTTAAAGTTAAATTTGAAGTCAAATTTAAAGTAAAATTTAAAGTCAAATTTATAGTCAAATTTAAAGTCAAATTTAAAGTCAAATTCAAAGTCAAATTTTAAACTAAATTTAAAGTCAAATTTAAAGTTAAATTTAAATTCAAATTTAAAGTTAAATTTAAATTCAAATTTAAAGTTTAATTTGAAGTCAAATTTAAAGTTAAACTTAAAGTCAAATTTAAAGTCAAATTTAAAGCCAAATTTAAAGTCAAATTTAAAGTTGAATGCAAAGTCAAATTTAAAGTTAAATTTAAAGTCAAATGTAAAGCCAATATTAAAGTTTAATTTAAAGTCAAATTTAAAGTTAAATTTAAAGTCAAGTTTAAAGTTAAATTTAAAGTCAAATTTAATGTTAAATTAAAGTCAAATTTAAATTCAAATTTAAATTTGAATTTAAAGTAAAATTTAAAATTAAATTTAAAGTCAAATTTTAAATTAAATTGAAAGTTGAAATAAAAATCAAATTTAAAAGTAAATTTAAAGCCAAATTTAAAGTCAAATTTAAAGTCAAATTTAAAGTCAAATTTAAAGTTTAATTTGAAGTCAAATTTAATGTTAAATTAAAGTCAAATTTAAAGTCAAATTTAAAGTCAAACCTAAAGTCAAATTTAAAATTAAATTTTAAGTCAAAGTGAAAGTTGAATTTAAAAATGAATTTAAAGTCAAAGTTAAAGTTAAATTTAAAAATGAATTTAAAGTCAAATTAAAAGTTGAATTTAAAATCAAATTTTAAGTTAAATTTAAAGCCAAATTTAAAGTCAAATTTAAAGTCAAATTTAAAGCCTAATTTAAAGTCAAATTTAAAGTAAAATTTTAAGTCAAGTTTAAAGTTAAATTTTAAGTCAAATTTAATGTTTGATTAAAGTCAAATTTAAAGTCAAATTTAAAGTCAAATTTAAAATTAAATTTAAAGTCAAATTTAAAATAAAATTTAAAGCCAAATTTAAATTTAAATTTAGAGTTAATTTTTAAGTCAAATTCAAAGTTAAATTTGAAGTCAAATTTAAAGTCAAATTTAAAGTTAACTTAATTTAAAGTCAATTTTAAAGTTAAATTTAAAGTCACATTTAAGGTTAAATTTTAAGTGAAATTTAAAGTTAAATTTAAGGTCAAATTAAAAGTTATATTTAAAGTCAAATTTAAAGTCAAATTTAAGGTTAAATTTAAAGTCAAATTTAAAGTTAAATTTAAAGTTCAATTTAAGTTCAAATTTAAAGTCAAATTTAAAGTCAAATTTAAAGTCAAATTTAAAGTTAAATTTAAAGTCAAATTTAAAGTTGGATTTAAAGTCAAATTAAAAGTCAAATTTAAAGTTAAGTTTAAAGTCAAATTTAAAGTTGAATTTAAAGTCAAATTTAAAGTCAAATTTAAAGTTAAATTTAAAGTCAAATTTAAAGTTAAATCTTAATTAAAATTTAAATTAAATTTAAAGTCAAATTTTAAATTAAATTGAAAGTTGAAATAAAAATCAAATTTAAAAGTAAATTTAAAGCCAAATTTAAAGTCAAATTTAAAGTCAAATTTAAAGTCAAATTTAAAGTTTAATTTGAAGTCAAATTTAATGTTAAATTAAAGTCAAATTTAAAGTCAAATTTAAAGTCAAACTTAAAGTCAAATTTAAAATTAAATTTTAAGTCAAAGTGAAAGTTGAATTTAAAAATGAATTTAAAGTCAAAGTTAAAGTTAAATTTAAAAATGAATTTAAAGTCAAATTAAAAGTTGAATTTAAAATCAAATTTTAAGTTAAATTTAAAGCCAAATTTAAAGTCAAATTTAAAGTCAAATTTAAAGCCTAATTTAAAGTCAAATTTAAAGTAAAATTTTAAGTCAAGTTTAAAGTTAAATTTTAAGTCAAATTTAATGTTTGATTAAAGTCAAATTTAAAGTCAAATTTAAAGTCAAATTTAAAATTAAATTTAAAGTCAAATTTAAAATAAAATTTAAAGCCAAATTTAAATTTAAATTTAGAGTTAATTTTTAAGTCAAATTCAAAGTTAAATTTGAAGTCAAATTTAAAGTCAAATTTAAAGTTAACTTAATTTAAAGTCAATTTTAAAGTTAAATTTAAAGTCACATTTAAGGTTAAATTTTAAGTGAAATTTAAAGTTAAATTTAAGGTCAAATTAAAAGTTATATTTAAAGTCAAATTTAAAGTCAAATTTAAGGTTAAATTTAAAGTCAAATTTAAAGTTAAATTTAAAGTTCAATTTAAGTTCAAATTTAAAGTCAAATTTAAAGTCAAATTTAAAGTCAAATTTAAAGTTAAATTTAAAGTCAAATTTAAAGTTGGATTTAAAGTCAAATTAAAAGTCAAATTTAAAGTTAAGTTTAAAGTCAAATTTAAAGTTGAATTTAAAGTCAAATTTAAGGTTAAATTTAAATTCAAATTTAAATTTGAATTTTAAGTTAAATTTGAAGTTAAATTTAAAGTCAAATTTAAAGTCAAATTTAAACCCAAATTTAAAGTCAAATTTAAAGTTGAATTTAAAGTCAAATTTAAAGTAAAATTTAAAGTCAATTTTAAAGTCAAATTTAAAGTTAAATTTAAAGTCAAATTTAAAGTTAAATTTAAAGTCAAGTTTAAAGTTAAATTTAAAGTCAAATTTAATGTTTAATTAAAATCAAATTTAAAGTCAAATTTAAAATTAAATTTGAAGTCAAATTTAAAGTTAAATTTAAATTCAAGTTAAAAGTAAAATTTAAAGTCAAATTTAAAGTCAAATTTAAAGTCAAATTCAAAGTCAAATTTTAAACTAAATTTAAAGTCAAATTTAAAGTTAATTTTAAATTCAAATTTAAATTTGAATTTAAAGTTAAATTTAAAGTTAAATTTGAAGTCAAATTTAAAGTTAAATTTAAAGTCAAATTTAAAGTCAAATTTAAAGCCAAATTTAAAGTTGAATTTAAAGTCAAATTTAAAGTAAAATTTAAAGTCAAATTTAAAGTCAAAATTAAAGTTAAATTTAAAGTCAAATTTAAAGTTAAATTAAAATTCAAATTTAAGTTTGAATTTAAAGTAAAATTTAAAATTAAATTTAAAGTCAAATTTTGAATTAAATTTAAAGTTGAAAATAAAGTCAAATTTAAAGTAAAATTAAAAGTCAAATTTAAAGTCAAATTTAAAGTTAAATTAAAAGTTAAATTTAAGGTAAAATTTAAAGGTGAATTTAAAGTCAAATTTAAAGTTAAATTTAAAGCCAAATTTAAAGTCAAATTAAAAGTCAAATTTAAAGTCAAATTTAAAGTTAAATTTAAAGTCAAATTTAAAGTTAAATCTTAATTAAAATTTAAATTAAATTTAAATTCAAATTTTAAATTAAATTGAAAGTTGAAATAAAAATCAAATTTAAAAGTAAATTTAAAGCCAAAATTAAAGTCAAATTTAAAGTCAAATTTAAAGTCAAACTTAAAGTCAAATTTAAAATTAAATTTTAAGTCAAAGTTAAAGTTGAATTTAAAAATGAATTTAAAGTCAAAGTTAAAGTTGAATTTAAAAATGAATTTAAAGTAAAATTTAAAGTTGAATTTAAAATCAAATTTTAAGTTAAATTTAAAGCCAAATTTAAAGTCAAATTTAAAGTCAAATTTAAAGCCAAATTTAAAGTCAAATTTAAAGTAAAATTTTAAGTCAAATTTAAAATTAAATTTAAAGTCAAATTTAAAATAAAATCTAAAGCCAAATTTAAGGTTGAATTTATAGGTGAATTTAAAGTCAAATTTAAAGTTAAATTTAAAGTTAAATTAAAAGTAAAATTTAAATTCAAATTTAAATTTGAATTTAAAGTTAAATTAAAAGTTAAATTTAAAGTTGAATTTAAAGTTGAATTTAAAGTTAAATTTTAAATTAAATTTAAAGTTGAAATTAAAATCAAATTTAACGTTAAATTTAAAGTCAAATTTAAAGTTGAATTTAAAGTCAAATTTAAAGTCAAATTTAAAGTTAAATTTAAAGTTTAATTAAAAATCAAATTAGGTCAAATTTAAAGTTGAATTTAAAGTCAAATGTAAAGTCAAATTAAAAGTCAAATTTAAAGTTGAATTTAAAGTCAAATTTAAAGTCAAATTTAAAGCCAAATTGAAAGTCAAATTTAAAGTTGAATTTAAAGTCAAAATTAAAGCTTAATTTAAAGTCAAAGTTAAAGCCAAATTTAAAGCAAATTTAAAGTTGAATTTAAAGTCAAGTTTATAGTAAAATTTAAAGTCAAATTTAAAGTTAAATTTAAAGTTAATTTTAAGGTTAAATTTAAAGGTGAATTTAAAGTTAAATTTAAAGTAAAATTTAAAGTCAAATTTAAAGTTAAATTTAAAGTCAAATTTTAAGTTAAATCTTAAGTAAAATTTAAAGTTAAATTTAAAGTCAAATTTAAAGTCAAATTTAATGCCAAATTTAAAGTCAAATTTAAAGTTGAATTTAAAGTCAAATTTAAAGTTGAATTTAAAGTCAAATTTAAAGTTTAATTTAAAGTCAAATTTTAAGTCAAATTTAAAGTTAAATTTAAAGTCAAATTTAAAAATAAATTTAAAGTCAAACTTAAAGTTAAATTAAAAGTCAAATTTTAAGTTAAATTGAAAGTCAAATTTAAAGTCAAATTTAAAATTAAATTTAAAGTCAAATTTAAAGTCAAATTTAAAGTTAAATCTTAAAAAAAATTTAAAATCAAATTTGAAGTTAAATTTGAAGTCAAGTTTAAAGTTAAATTTTAAGTCAAATTTAATGTTAAGTTAAAGTCAAATTTAAAGTCAAATTTAAAATTAAATTTAAAGTCAAATTTAAAATAAAATTTAAAGCCAAATTTAAGGTTGAATTTAAAGGTGAATTTAAAGTCAAATTTAAATTTAAAGTTAAATTAAAAGTTAAATTTAAAGTTGAACTTAAAGTTGAATTTAAAGTTAAATTTTAAATTAAATTTAAAGTTGAAATTAAAGTCAAATTTAACGTTAAATTTAAAGTTAGATTTAAAATTAAATTTAAAGTCAAATTTAAAGTTGAATTTAAAGTTAAATTTAAAGTCAAATTTAAAGTTAATTTTAAAGTTTAATTTAAAATCAAATTAAAAGTTGAATCTACAGTCAAATTTAAAGTCAAATTTAAATTCAAATTTAAAGTCAAATTTAAAGTTGAATTTAAAGTCAAATTTTAAGTAAAATTTAAAGCCAAATTTAAAGTCAAATTTAAAGTCAAATTTAAAGCCAAATTAAAAGTCAAATTTAAAGTAAAATTTTAAGTCAAACTTAAAATTAAATTTAAAGTCAAATTTAAAATAAAATTTAAAGCCAAATTTAAGGTTGAATTTAAAGGTGAATTTAAAGTCAAATTTAAAGTTAAATTTAATGTCAAATTAAAAGTAAAATTTAAATTCAAATTTAAATTTGAATTTAAAGTTAAATTAAAAGTTAAATTTAAAGTTGAATTTAAAGTTGAATTTAAAGTTAAATTTAAAATTAAATTTAAAGTTGAAATTAAAATCAAATTTAACGTTAAATTTAAAGTCAAATTTAAAGTTGAATTTAAAGTCAAATTTAAAGTCAAATTTAAAGTTAAATTTAAAGTTTAATTTAAAATCAAATTTAGTCAAATTTAAAGTTGAATTTAAAGTCAAATGTAAAGTAAAATTAAAAGTCAAATTTAAAGTCAAATTTAAAGTTGAATTTAAAGTCAAATTTAAAGTCAAATTTAAAGCCAAATTGAAAGTCAAATTTAAAATTGAATTTAAAGTCAAAATTAAAGCTTAATTTAAAGTCAAAGTTAAAGCCAAATTTAAAGCAAATTTAAAGTTGAATTTAAAGTCAAATTTAAAGTTGAATTTAAAGTCAAGTTTATAGTAAAATTTAAAGTCAAATTTAAAGTTAAATTTAAAGTTAATTTTAAGGTTAAATTTAAAGGTGAATTTTAAGTTAAATTTAAAGTAAAATTTAAAGTCAAATTTAAAGTTAAATTTAAAGTCAAATTTTAAGTTAAATCTTAAGTAAAATTTAAAGTTAAATTTAAAGTCAAACTTAAAGTCAAATTTAATGCCAAATTTAAAGTCAAATTTAAAGTTGAATTTAAAGTTAATTTTAAGGTTAAATTTAAAGGTGAATTTTAAGTTAAATTTAAAGTAAAATTTAAAGTCAAATTTAAAGTTAAATTTAAAGTCAAATTTTAAGTTAAATCTTAAGTAAAATTTAAAATTAAATTTAAAGTCAAATTTAAAGTCAAATGTAATGCCAAATTTAAAGTCAAATTTAAAGTTGAATTTAAAGTCAAATTTTAAGTAAAATTTAAAGTCAAATTTAAAGTCAAATTGAAAGTTAGATTTAAATTTAAATTAAAGGTTTAATTTAAAGGTGAATTTAAAGTCAAATTTAGAGTAAAATTTAAAGTCAAATTTAAAGTTAAATTTAAAGTCAATTTTAAAGTCAAATTTAAAGTAAAACTTAAAGTAAAATTTGAAGTTAAAATATAAAGTTAAATTTAAAGTCAAATTTAAAGTCAAATTTAAAGCCAAATTTAAAGTTGAATTTAAGTCAAAATTAAAGCTTAATTTAAAGTCAAAGTTAAAGCCAAATTTAAAGCAAATTTAAAGTTGAATTTAAAGTCAAATTTGAAGTTGAATTTAAAGTCAAATTTAAAGTTAATTTAAAGTCAAATTTTATGTCAAATTTAAAGTAAAATTTAAAGTCAAATTTAAAAATAAATTTAAAGTTAAATCTTAAAAAAAATTTAAAGTCAAATTTGAAGTTAAATTTGAAGTCAAGTTTAAAGTTAAATTTTAAGTCAAACTTAATGTTTAGTTAAAGTCAAATTTAAAGTCAAATTTAAAATTAAATTTAAAGTCAAATTTAAAACAAAATTTAAAGCCAAATTAAAGGTTGAATTTAAAGGTGAATTTAAAGTCAAATTTAAATTTAAATTCAAATTCAAATTTAAATTTGAATTTAAAGTTAAATTAAAAGTTAAATTTAAAGTTGAATTTAAAGTTGAATTTAAAGTTAAATTTTAAATTAAATTTAAAGTTGAAATTAAAGTCAAATTTAACGTTAAATTTAAAGTTAGATTTAAAATTAAATTTAAAGTCAAATTTAAAGTTGAATTTAAAGTTAAATTTAAAGTCAAATTTAAAGTTAATTTTAAAGTTTAATTTAAAATCAAATTAAAAGTTGAATCTACAGTCAAATTTAAAGTCAAATTTAAATTCAAATTTAAAGTCAAATTTAAAGTTGAATTTAAAGTCAAATTTTAAGTTAAATTTAAAGCCAAATTTAAAGTCAAATTTAAAGTCAAATTTAAAGCCAAATTTAAAGTCAAATTTAAAGTAAAATTTTAAGTCAAATTTAAAATTAAATTTAAAGTCAAATTTAAAATAAAATTTAAAGCCAAATTTAAGGTTGAATTTAAAGGTGAATTTAAAGTCAAATTTAAAGTTAAATTTAATGTCAAATTAAAAGTAAAATTTAAATTCAAATTTAAATTTGAATTTAAAGTTAAATTAAAAGTTAAATTCAAAGTTGAATTTAAAGTTGAATTTAAAGTTAAATTTTAAATTAAATTTAAAGTTGAAATTAAAATCAAATTTAACGTTAAATTTAAAGTCAAATTTAAAGTTGAATTTAAAGTCAAATTTAAAGTCAAATTTAAAGTTAAATTTAAAGTTTAATTTAAAATCAAATTTAGTCAAATTTAAAGTTGAATTTAAAGTCAAATGTAAAGTAAAATTAAAAGTCAAATTTAAAGTCAAATTTAAAGTTGAATTTAAAGTCAAATTTAAAGTCAAATTTAAAGCCAAATTGAAAGTCAAATTTAAAATTGAATTTAAAGTCAAAATTAAAGCTTAATTTAAAGTCAAAGTTAAAGCCAAATTTAAAGCAAATTTAAAGTTGAATTTAAAGTCAAATTTAAAGTTGAATTTAAAGTCAAGTTTATAGTAAAATTTAAAGTCAAATTTAAAGTTTAATTTAAAGTTAATTTTAAGGTTAAATTTAAAGGTGAATTTTGAGTTAAATTTAAAGTAAAATTTAAAGTCAAATTTAAAGTTAAATTTAAAGTCAAATTTTAAGTTCAATCTTAAGTAAAATTTAAAGTTAAATTTAAAGTCAAATTTAAAGTCAAATTTAATGCCAAATTTAAAGTCAAATTTAAAGTTGAATTTAAAGTTAATTTTAAGGTTAAATTTAAAGGTGAATTTTAAGTTAAATTTAAAGTAAAATTTAAAGTCAAATTTAAAGTTAAATTTAAAGTCAAATTTTAAGTTAAATCTTAAGTAAAATTTAAAATTAAATTTAAAGTCAAATTTAAAGTCAAATGTAATGCCAAATTTAAAGTCAAATTTAAAGTTGAATTTAAAGTCAAATTTTAAGTAAAATTTAAAGTCAAATTTAAAGTCAAATTGAAAGTTAGATTTAAATTTAAATTAAAGGTTTAATTTAAAGGTGAATTTAAAGTCAAATTTAGAGTAAAATTTAAAGTCAAATTTAAAGTTAAATTTAAAGTCAATTTTAAAGTCAAATTTAAAGTAAAATTTAAAGTAAAATTTGAAGTTAAAATATAAAGTTAAATTTAAAGTCAAATTTAAAGTCAAATTTAAAGCCAAATTTAAAGTTGAATTTAAGTCAAAATTAAAGCTTAATTTAAAGTCAAAGTTAAAGCCAAATTTAAAGCAAATTTAAAGTTGAATTTAAAGTCAAATTTGAAGTTGAATTTAAAGTCAAATTTAAAGTTAATTTAAAGTCAAATTTTATGTCAAATTTAAAGTAAAATTTAAAGTCAAATTTAAAGTTGAATTTAAAGTCAAATTTTAAGTTAAATTTAAAGCCAAATTTAAAGTCAAATTTAAAGTCAAATTTAAAGCCAAATTTAAAGTCAAATTTAAAGTAAAATTTTAAGACAAATTTAAAATTAAATTTAAAGTCAAATTTAAAATAAAATTTAAAGCCAAATTTAAGGTTGAATTTAAAGGTGAATTTAAAGTCAAATTTAAAGTTAAATTTAATGTCAAATTAAAAGTAAAATTTAAATTCAAATTTAAATTTGAATTTAAAGTTAAATTAAAAGTTAAATTCAAAGTTGAATTTAAAGTTGAATTTAAAGTTAAATTTTAAATTAAATTTAAAGTTGAAATTAAAATCAAATTTAACGTTAAATTTAAAGTCAAATTTAAAGTTGAATTTAAAGTCAAATTTAAAGTCAAATTTAAAGTTAAATTTAAAGTTTAATTTAAAATCAAATTTAGTCAAATTTAAAGTTGAATTTAAAGTCAAATGTAAAGTAAAATTAAAAGTCAAATTTAAAGTCAAATTTAAAGTTGAATTTAAAGTCAAATTTAAAGTCAAATTTAAAGCCGAATTGAAAGTCAAATTGAAAGTTAGATTTAAATTTAAATTAAAGGTTTAATTTAAAGGTGAATTTAAAGTCAAATTTAGAGTAAAATTTAAAGTCAAATTTAAAGTTAAATTTAAAGTCAATTTTAAAGTCAAATTTAAAGTAAAACTTAAAGTAAAATTTGAAGTTAAAATATAAAGTTAAATTTAAAGTCAAATTTAAAGTCAAATTTAAAGCCAAATTTAAAGTTGAATTTAAGTCAAAATTAAAGCTTAATTTAAAGTCAAAGTTAAAGCCAAATTTAAAGCAAATTTAAAGTTGAATTTAAAGTCAAATTTGAAGTTGAATTTAAAGTCAAATTTAAAGTTAATTTAAAGTCAAATTTTATGTCAAATTTAAAGTAAAATTTAAAGTCAAATTTAAAAATAAATTTAAAGTTAAATCTTAAAAAAAATTTAAAGTCAAATTTGAAGTTAAATTTGAAGTCAAGTTTAAAGTTAAATTTTAAGTCAAACTTAATGTTTAGTTAAAGTCAAATTTAAAGTCAAATTTAAAATTAAATTTAAAGTCAAATTTAAAACAAAATTTAAAGCCAAATTAAAGGTTGAATTTAAAGGTGAATTTAAAGTCAAATTTAAATTTAAATTCAAATTCAAATTTAAATTTGAATTTAAAGTTAAATTAAAAGTTAAATTTAAAGTTGAATTTAAAGTTGAATTTAAAGTTAAATTTTAAATTAAATTTAAAGTTGAAATTAAAGTCAAATTTAACGTTAAATTTAAAGTTAGATTTAAAATTAAATTTAAAGTCAAATTTAAAGTTGAATTTAAAGTTAAATTTAAAGTCAAATTTAAAGTTAATTTTAAAGTTTAATTTAAAATCAAATTAAAAGTTGAATCTACAGTCAAATTTAAAGTCAAATTTAAATTCAAATTTAAAGTCAAATTTAAAGTTGAATTTAAAGTCAAATTTTAAGTTAAATTTAAAGCCAAATTTAAAGTCAAATTTAAAGTCAAATTTAAAGCCAAATTTAAAGTCAAATTTAAAGTAAAATTTTAAGTCAAATTTAAAATTAAATTTAAAGTCAAATTTAAAATAAAATTTAAAGCCAAATTTAAGGTTGAATTTAAAGGTGAATTTAAAGTCAAATTTAAAGTTAAATTTAATGTCAAATTAAAAGTAAAATTTAAATTCAAATTTAAATTTGAATTTAAAGTTAAATTAAAAGTTAAATTCAAAGTTGAATTTAAAGTTGAATTTAAAGTTAAATTTTAAATTAAATTTAAAGTTGAAATTAAAATCAAATTTAACGTTAAATTTAAAGTCAAATTTAAAGTTGAATTTAAAGTCAAATTTAAAGTCAAATTTAAAGTTAAATTTAAAGTTTAATTTAAAATCAAATTTAGTCAAATTTAAAGTTGAATTTAAAGTCAAATGTAAAGTAAAATTAAAAGTCAAATTTAAAGTCAAATTTAAAGTTGAATTTAAAGTCAAATTTAAAGTCAAATTTAAAGCCAAATTGAAAGTCAAATTTAAAATTGAATTTAAAGTCAAAATTAAAGCTTAATTTAAAGTCAAAGTTAAAGCCAAATTTAAAGCAAATTTAAAGTTGAATTTAAAGTCAAATTTAAAGTTGAATTTAAAGTCAAGTTTATAGTAAAATTTAAAGTCAAATTTAAAGTTTAATTTAAAGTTAATTTTAAGGTTAAATTTAAAGGTGAATTTTAAGTTAAATTTAAAGTAAAATTTAAAGTCAAATTTAAAGTTAAATTTAAAGTCAAATTTTAAGTTCAATCTTAAGTAAAATTTAAAGTTAAATTTAAAGTCAAATTTAAAGTCAAATTTAATGCCAAATTTAAAGTCAAATTTAAAGTTGAATTTAAAGTTAATTTTAAGGTTAAATTTAAAGGTGAATTTTAAGTTAAATTTAAAGTAAAATTTAAAGTCAAATTTAAAGTTAAATTTAAAGTCAAATTTTAAGTTAAATCTTAAGTAAAATTTAAAATTAAATTTAAAGTCAAATTTAAAGTCAAATGTAATGCCAAATTTAAAGTCAAATTTAAAGTTGAATTTAAAGTCAAATTTTAAGTAAAATTTAAAGTCAAATTTAAAGTCAAATTGAAAGTTAGATTTAAATTTAAATTAAAGGTTTAATTTAAAGGTGAATTTAAAGTCAAATTTAGAGTAAAATTTAAAGTCAAATTTAAAGTTAAATTTAAAGTCAATTTTAAAGTCAAATTTAAAGTCAAATTTAAAGTAAAATTTGAAGTTAAAATATAAAGTTAAATTTAAAGTCAAATTTAAAGTCAAATTTAAAGCCAAATTTAAAGTTGAATTTAAGTCAAAATTAAAGCTTAATTTAAAGTCAAAGTTAAAGCCAAATTTAAAGCAAATTTAAAGTTGAATTTAAAGTCAAATTTGAAGTTGAATTTAAAGTCAAATTTAAAGTTAATTTAAAGTCAAATTTTATGTCAAATTTAAAGTAAAATTTAAAGTCAAATTTAAAGTTGAATTTAAAGTCAAATTTTAAGTTAAATTTAAAGCCAAATTTAAAGTCAAATTTAAAGTCAAATTTAAAGCCAAATTTAAAGTCAAATTTAAAGTAAAATTTTAAGACAAATTTAAAATTAAATTTAAAGTCAAATTTAAAATAAAATTTAAAGCCAAATTTAAGGTTGAATTTAAAGGTGAATTTAAAGTCAAATTTAAAGTTAAATTTAATGTCAAATTAAAAGTAAAATTTAAATTCAAATTTAAATTTGAATTTAAAGTTAAATTAAAAGTTAAATTCAAAGTTGAATTTAAAGTTGAATTTAAAGTTAAATTTTAAATTAAATTTAAAGTTGAAATTAAAATCAAATTTAACGTTAAATTTAAAGTCAAATTTAAAGTTGAATTTAAAGTCAAATTTAAAGTCAAATTTAAAGTTAAATTTAAAGTTTAATTTAAAATCAAATTTAGTCAAATTTAAAGTTGAATTTAAAGTCAAATGTAAAGTAAAATTAAAAGTCAAATTTAAAGTCAAATTTAAAGTTGAATTTAAAGTCAAATTTAAAGTCAAATTTAAAGCCGAATTGAAAGTCAAATTTAAAATTGAATTTAAAGTCAAAATTAAAGCTTAATTTAAAGTCAAAGTTAAAGCCAAATTTAAAGCAAATTTAAAGTTGAATTTAAAGTCAAATTTAAAGTTGAATTTAAAGTCAAGTTTATAGTAAAATTTAAAGTCAAATTTAAAGTTTAATTTAAAGTTAATTTTAAGGTTAAATTTAAAGGTGAATTTTAAGTTAAATTTAAAGTAAAATTTAAAGTCAAATTTAAAGTTAAATTTAAAGTCAAATTTTAAGTTCAATCTTAAGTAAAATTTAAAGTTAAATTTAAAGTCAAATTTAAAGTCAAATTTAATGCCAAATTTAAAGTCAAATTTAAAGTTGAATTTAAGGTTAATTTTAAGGTTAAATTTAAAGGTGAATTTTAAGCTAAATTTAAAGTAAAATTTAAAGTCAAATTTAAAGTTAAATTTAAAGTCAAATTTTAAGTTAAATCTTAAGTAAAATTTAAAATTAAATTTAAAGTCAAATTTAAAGTCAAATGTAATGCCAAATTTAAAGTCAAATTTAAAGTTGAATTTAAAGTCAAATTTTAAGTAAAATTTAAAGTCAAATTTAAAGTCAAATTGAAAGTTAGATTTAAATTTAAATTAAAGGTTTAATTTAAAGGTGAATTTAAAGTCAAATTTAGAGTAAAATTTAAAGTCAAATTTAAAGTTAAATTTAAAGTCAATTTTAAAGTCAAATTTAAAGTAAAATTTAAAGTAAAATTTGAAGTTAAAATATAAAGTTAAATTTAAAGTCAAATTTAAAGTCAAATTTAAAGCCAAATTTAAAGTTGAATTTAAGTCAAAATTAAAGCTTAATTTAAAGTCAAAGTTAAAGCCAAATTTAAAGCAAATTTAAAGTTGAATTTAAAGTCAAATTTGAAGTTGAATTTAAAGTCAAATTTAAAGTTAATTTAAAGTCAAATTTTATGTCAAATTTAAAGTAAAATTTAAAGTCAAATTTAAAAATAAATTTAAAGTTAAATCTTAAAAAAAATTTAAAGTCAAATTTGAAGTTAAATTTGAAGTCAAGTTTAAAGTTAAATTTTAAGTCAAACTTAATGTTTAGTTAAAGTCAAATTTAAAGTCAAATTTAAAATTAAATTTAAAGTCAAATTTAAAACAAAATTTAAAGCCAAATTAAAGGTTGAATTTAAAGGTGAATTTAAAGTCAAATTTAAATTTAAATTCAAATTCAAATTTAAATTTGAATTTAAAGTTAAATTAAAAGTTAAATTTAAAGTTGAATTTAAAGTTGAATTTAAAGTTAAATTTTAAATTAAATTTAAAGTTGAAATTAAAGTCAAATTTAACGTTAAATTTAAAGTTAGATTTAAAATTAAATTTAAAGTCAAATTTAAAGTTGAATTTAAAGTTAAATTTAAAGTCAAATTTAAAGTTAATTTTAAAGTTTAATTTAAAATCAAATTAAAAGTTGAATCTACAGTCAAATTTAAAGTCAAATTTAAATTCAAATTTAAAGTCAAATTTAAAGTTGAATTTAAAGTCAAATTTTAAGTTAAATTTAAAGCCAAATTTAAAGTCAAATTTAAAGTCAAATTTAAAGCCAAATTTAAAGTCAAATTTAAAGTAAAATTTTAAGTCAAATTTAAAATTAAATTTAAAGTCAAATTTAAAATAAAATTTAAAGCCAAATTTAAGGTTGAATTTAAAGGTGAATTTAAAGTCAAATTTAAAGTTAAATTTAATGTCAAATTAAAAGTAAAATTTAAATTCAAATTTAAATTTGAATTTAAAGTTAAATTAAAAGTTAAATTCAAAGTTGAATTTAAAGTTGAATTTAAAGTTAAATTTAAAATTAAATTTAAAGTTGAAATTAAAATCAAATTTAACGTTAAATTTTAAGTCAAATTTAAAGTTGAATTTAAAGTCAAATTTAAAGTCAAATTTAAAGTTAAATTTAAAGTTTAATTTAAAATCAAATTTAGTCAAATTTAAAGTAGAATTTAAAGTCAAATGTAAAGTAAAATTAAAAGTCAAATTTAAAGTCAAATTTAAAGTTGAATTTAAAGTCAAATTTAAAGTCAAATTTAAAGCCAAATTGAAAGTCAAATTTAAAATTGAATTTAAAGTCAAAATTAAAGCTTAATTTAAAGTCAAAGTTAAAGCCAAATTTAAAGTTGAATTTAAAGTCAAGTTTATAGTAAAATTTAAAGTCAAATTTAAAGTTTAATTTAAAGTTAATTTTAAGGTTAAATTTAAAGGTGAATTTTAAGTTAAATTTAAAGTAAAATTTAAAGTCAAATTTAAAGTTAAATTTAAAGTCAAATTTTAAGTTCAATCTTAAGTAAAATTTAAAGTTAAATTTAAAGTCAAATTTAAAGTCAAATTTAATGCCAAATTTAAAGTCAAATTTAAAGTTGAATTTAAAGTTAATTTTAAGGTTAAATTTAAAGGTGAATTTTAAGTTAAATTTAAAGTAAAATTTAAAGTCAAATTTAAAGTTAAATTTAAAGTCAAATTTTAAGTTAAATCTTAAGTAAAATTTAAAATTAAATTTAAAGTCAAATTTAAAGTCAAATGTAATGCCAAATTTAAAGTCAAATTTAAAGTTGAATTTAAAGTCAAATTTTAAGTAAAATTTAAAGTCAAATTTAAAGTCAAATTGAAAGTTAGATTTAAATTTAAATTAAAGGTTTAATTTAAAGGTGAATTTAAAGTAAAATTTTAAGTAAAATTTGAAGTTAAAATATAAAGTTAAATTTAAAGTCAAATTTAAAGTCAAATTTAAAGCCAAATTTAAAGTTGAATTTAAGTCAAAATTAAAGCTTAATTTAAAGTCAAAGTTAAAGCCAAATTTAAAGCAAATTTAAAGTTGAATTTAAAGTCAAATTTGAAGTTGAATTTAAAGTCAAATTTAAAGTTAATTTAAAGTCAAATTTTATGTCAAATTTAAAGTTAAATTTAAAGTCAAATTTAAAAATAAATTTAAAGTTAAATCTTAAAAAAAATTTAAAGTCAAATTTGAAGTTAAATTTGAAGTCAAGTTTAAAGTTAAATTTTAAGTCAAACTTAATGTTTAGTTAAAGTCAAATTTAAAGTCAAATTTAAAATTTAATCTAAAGTCAAATTTAAAACAAAATTTAAAGCCAAATTAAAGGTTGAATTTAAAGGTGAATTTAAAGTCAAATTTAAATTTAAATTCAAATTCAAATTTAAATTTGAATTTAAAGTTAAATTAAAAGTTAAATTTAAAGTTGAATTTAAAGTTGAATTTAAAGTTAAATTTTAAATTAAATTTAAAGTTGAAATTAAAGTCAAATTTAACGTTAAATTTAAAGTTAGATTTAAAATTAAATTTAAAGTCAAATTTAAAGTTGAATTTAAAGTTAAATTTAAAGTCAAATTTAAAGTTAATTTTAAAGTTTAATTTAAAATCAAATTAAAAGTTGAATCTACAGTCAAATTTAAAGTCAAATTTAAATTCAAATTTAAAGTCAAATTTAAAGTTGAATTTAAAGTCAAATTTTAAGTTAAATTTAAAGCCAAATTTAAAGTCAAATTTAAAGTCAAATTTAAAGCCAAATTTAAAGTCAAATTTAAAGTAAAATTTTAAGTCAAATTTAAAATTAAATTTAAAGTCAAATTTAAAATAAAATTTAAAGCCAAATTTAAGGTTGAATTTAAAGGTGAATTTAAAGTCAAATTTAAAGTTAAATTTAATGTCAAATTAAAAGTAAAATTTAAATTCAAATTTAAATTTGAATTTAAAGTTAAATTAAAAGTTAAATTCAAAGTTGAATTTAAAGTTGAATTTAAAGTTAAATTTTAAATTAAATTTAAAGTTGAAATTAAAATCAAATTTAACGTTAAATTTAAAGTCAAATTTAAAGTTGAATTTAAAGTCAAATTTAAAGTCAAATTTAAAGTTAAATTTAAAGTTTAATTTAAAATCAAATTTAGTCAAATTTAAAGTTGAATTTAAAGTCAAATGTAAAGTAAAATTAAAAGTCAAATTTAAAGTCAAATTTAAAGTTGAATTTAAAGTCAAATTTAAAGTCAAATTTAAAGCCAAATTGAAAGTCAAATTTAAAATTGAATTTAAAGTCAAAATTAAAGCTTAATTTAAAGTCAAAGTTAAAGCCAAATTTAAAGCAAATTTAAAGTTGAATTTAAAGTCAAATTTAAAGTTGAATTTAAAGTCAAGTTTATAGTAAAATTTAAAGTCAAATTTAAAGTTTAATTTAAAGTTAATTTTAAGGTTAAATTTAAAGGTGAATTTTAAGTTAAATTTAAAGTAAAATTTAAAGTCAAATTTAAAGTTAAATTTAAAGTCAAATTTTAAGTTCAATCTTAAGTAAAATTTAAAGTTAAATTTAAAGTCAAATTTAAAGTCAAATTTAATGCCAAATTTAAAGTCAAATTTAAAGTTGAATTTAAAGTTAATTTTAAGGTTAAATTTAAAGGTGAATTTTAAGTTAAATTTAAAGTAAAATTTAAAGTCAAATTTAAAGTTAAATTTAAAGTCAAATTTTAAGTTAAATCTTAAGTAAAATTTAAAATTAAATTTAAAGTCAAATTTAAAGTCAAATGTAATGCCAAATTTAAAGTCAAATTTAAAGTTGAATTTAAAGTCAAATTTTAAGTAAAATTTAAAGTCAAATTTAAAGTCAAATTGAAAGTTAGATTTAAATTTAAATTAAAGGTTTAATTTAAAGGTGAATTTAAAGTCAAATTTAGAGTAAAATTTAAAGTCAAATTTAAAGTTAAATTTAAAGTCAATTTTAAAGTCAAATTTAAAGTAAAATTTAAAGTAAAATTTGAAGTTAAAATATAAAGTTAAATTTAAAGTCAAATTTAAAGTCAAATTTAAAGCCAAATTTAAAGTTGAATTTAAGTCAAAATTAAAGCTTAATTTAAAGTCAAAGTTAAAGCCAAATTTAAAGCAAATTTAAAGTTGAATTTAAAGTCAAATTTGAAGTTGAATTTAAAGTCAAATTTAAAGTTAATTTAAAGTCAAATTTTATGTCAAATTTAAAGTAAAATTTAAAGTCAAATTTAAAGTTGAATTTAAAGTCAAATTTTAAGTTAAATTTAAAGCCAAATTTAAAGTCAAATTTAAAGTCAAATTTAAAGCCAAATTTAAAGTCAAATTTAAAGTAAAATTTTAAGACAAATTTAAAATTAAATTTAAAGTCAAATTTAAAATAAAATTTAAAGCCAAATTTAAGGTTGAATTTAAAGGTGAATTTAAAGTCAAATTTAAAGTTAAATTTAATGTCAAATTAAAAGTAAAATTTAAATTCAAATTTAAATTTGAATTTAAAGTTAAATTAAAAGTTAAATTCAAAGTTGAATTTAAAGTTGAATTTAAAGTTAAATTTTAAATTAAATTTAAAGTTGAAATTAAAATCAAATTTAACGTTAAATTTAAAGTCAAATTTAAAGTTGAATTTAAAGTCAAATTTAAAGTCAAATTTAAAGTTAAATTTAAAGTTTAATTTAAAATCAAATTTAGTCAAATTTAAAGTTGAATTTAAAGTCAAATGTAAAGTAAAATTAAAAGTCAAATTTAAAGTCAAATTTAAAGTTGAATTTAAAGTCAAATTTAAAGTCAAATTTAAAGCCGAATTGAAAGTCAAATTTAAAATTGAATTTAAAGTCAAAATTAAAGCTTAATTTAAAGTCAAAGTTAAAGCCAAATTTAAAGCAAATTTAAAGTTGAATTTAAAGTCAAATTTAAAGTTGAATTTAAAGTCAAGTTTATAGTAAAATTTAAAGTCAAATTTAAAGTTTAATTTAAAGTTAATTTTAAGGTTAAATTTAAAGGTGAATTTTAAGTTAAATTTAAAGTAAAATTTAAAGTCAAATTTAAAGTTAAATTTAAAGTCAAATTTTAAGTTCAATCTTAAGTAAAATTTAAAGTTAAATTTAAAGTCAAATTTAAAGTCAAATTTAATGCCAAATTTAAAGTCAAATTTAAAGTTGAATTTAAGGTTAATTTTAAGGTTAAATTTAAAGGTGAATTTTAAGCTAAATTTAAAGTAAAATTTAAAGTCAAATTTAAAGTTAAATTTAAAGTCAAATTTTAAGTTAAATCTTAAGTAAAATTTAAAATTAAATTTAAAGTCAAATTTAAAGTCAAATGTAATGCCAAATTTAAAGTCAAATTTAAAGTTGAATTTAAAGTCAAATTTTAAGTAAAATTTAAAGTCAAATTTAAAGTCAAATTGAAAGTTAGATTTAAATTTAAATTAAAGGTTTAATTTAAAGGTGAATTTAAAGTCAAATTTAGAGTAAAATTTAAAGTCAAATTTAAAGTTAAATTTAAAGTCAATTTTAAAGTCAAATTTAAAGTAAAATTTAAAGTAAAATTTGAAGTTAAAATATAAAGTTAAATTTAAAGTCAAATTTAAAGTCAAATTTAAAGCCAAATTTAAAGTTGAATTTAAGTCAAAATTAAAGCTTAATTTAAAGTCAAAGTTAAAGCCAAATTTAAAGCAAATTTAAAGTTGAATTTAAAGTCAAATTTGAAGTTGAATTTAAAGTCAAATTTAAAGTTAATTTAAAGTCAAATTTTATGTCAAATTTAAAGTAAAATTTAAAGTCAAATTTAAAAATAAATTTAAAGTTAAATCTTAAAAAAAATTTAAAGTCAAATTTGAAGTTAAATTTGAAGTCAAGTTTAAAGTTAAATTTTAAGTCAAACTTAATGTTTAGTTAAAGTCAAATTTAAAGTCAAATTTAAAATTAAATTTAAAGTCAAATTTAAAACAAAATTTAAAGCCAAATTAAAGGTTGAATTTAAAGGTGAATTTAAAGTCAAATTTAAATTTAAATTCAAATTCAAATTTAAATTTGAATTTAAAGTTAAATTAAAAGTTAAATTTAAAGTTGAATTTAAAGTTGAATTTAAAGTTAAATTTTAAATTAAATTTAAAGTTGAAATTAAAGTCAAATTTAACGTTAAATTTAAAGTTAGATTTAAAATTAAATTTAAAGTCAAATTTAAAGTTGAATTTAAAGTTAAATTTAAAGTCAAATTTAAAGTTAATTTTAAAGTTTAATTTAAAATCAAATTAAAAGTTGAATCTACAGTCAAATTTAAAGTCAAATTTAAATTCAAATTTAAAGTCAAATTTAAAGTTGAATTTAAAGTCAAATTTTAAGTTAAATTTAAAGCCAAATTTAAAGTCAAATTTAAAGTCAAATTTAAAGCCAAATTTAAAGTCAAATTTAAAGTAAAATTTTAAGTCAAATTTAAAATTAAATTTAAAGTCAAATTTAAAATAAAATTTAAAGCCAAATTTAAGGTTGAATTTAAAGGTGAATTTAAAGTCAAATTTAAAGTTAAATTTAATGTCAAATTAAAAGTAAAATTTAAATTCAAATTTAAATTTGAATTTAAAGTTAAATTAAAAGTTAAATTCAAAGTTGAATTTAAAGTTGAATTTAAAGTTAAATTTAAAATTAAATTTAAAGTTGAAATTAAAATCAAATTTAACGTTAAATTTAAAGTCAAATTTAAAGTTGAATTTAAAGTCAAATTTAAAGTCAAATTTAAAGTTAAATTTAAAGTTTAATTTAAAATCAAATTTAGTCAAATTTAAAGTTGAATTTAAAGTCAAATGTAAAGTAAAATTAAAAGTCAAATTTAAAGTCAAATTTAAAGTTGAATTTAAAGTCAAATTTAAAGTCAAATTTAAAGCCAAATTGAAAGTCAAATTTAAAATTGAATTTAAAGTCAAAATTAAAGCTTAATTTAAAGTCAAAGTTAAAGCCAAATTTAAAGTTGAATTTAAAGTCAAGTTTATAGTAAAATTTAAAGTCAAATTTAAAGTTTAATTTAAAGTTAATTTTAAGGTTAAATTTAAAGGTGAATTTTAAGTTAAATTTAAAGTAAAATTTAAAGTCAAATTTAAAGTTAAATTTAAAGTCAAATTTTAAGTTCAATCTTAAGTAAAATTTAAAGTTAAATTTAAAGTCAAATTTAAAGTCAAATTTAATGCCAAATTTAAAGTCAAATTTAAAGTTGAATTTAAAGTTAATTTTAAGGTTAAATTTAAAGGTGAATTTTAAGTTAAATTTAAAGTAAAATTTAAAGTCAAATTTAAAGTTAAATTTAAAGTCAAATTTTAAGTTAAATCTTAAGTAAAATTTAAAATTAAATTTAAAGTCAAATTTAAAGTCAAATGTAATGCCAAATTTAAAGTCAAATTTAAAGTTGAATTTAAAGTCAAATTTTAAGTAAAATTTAAAGTCAAATTTAAAGTCAAATTGAAAGTTAGATTTAAATTTAAATTAAAGGTTTAATTTAATGGTGAATTTAAAGTAAAATTTTAAGTAAAATTTGAAGTTAAAATATAAAGTTAAATTTAAAGTCAAATTTAAAGTCAAATTTAAAGCCAAATTTAAAGTTGAATTTAAGTCAAAATTAAAGCTTAATTTAAAGTCAAAGTTAAAGCCAAATTTAAAGCAAATTTAAAGTTGAATTTAAAGTCAAATTTGAAGTTGAATTTAAAGTCAAATTTAAAGTTAATTTAAAGTCAAATTTTATGTCAAATTTAAAGTTAAATTTAAAGTCAAATTTAAAAATAAATTTAAAGTTAAATCTTAAAAAAAATTTAAAGTCAAATTTGAAGTTAAATTTGAAGTCAAGTTTAAAGTTAAATTTTAAGTCAAACTTAATGTTTAGTTAAAGTCAAATTTAAAGTCAAATTTAAAATTTAATCTAAAGTCAAATTTAAAACAAAATTTAAAGCCAAATTAAAGGTTGAATTTAAAGGTGAATTTAAAGTCAAATTTAAATTTAAATTCAAATTCAAATTTAAATTTGAATTTAAAGTTAAATTAAAAGTTAAATTTAAAGTTGAATTTAAAGTTGAATTTAAAGTTAAATTTTAAATTAAATTTAAAGTTGAAATTTAAGTCAAATTTAACGTTAAATTTAAAGTTAGATTTAAAATTAAATTTAAAGTCAAATTTAAAGTTGAATTTAAAGTTAAATTTAAAGTCAAATTTAAAGTTAATTTTAAAGTTTAATTTAAAATCAAATTAAAAGTTGAATCTACAGTCAAATTTAAAGTCAAATTTAAATTCAAATTTAAAGTCAAATTTAAAGTTGAATTTAAAGTCAAATTTTAAGTTAAATTTAAAGCCAAATTTAAAGTCAAATTTAAAGTCAAATTTAAAGTAAAATTTTAAGTCAAATTTAAAATTAAATTTAAAGTCAAATTTAAAATAAAATTTAAAGCCAAATTTAAGGTTGAATTTAAAGGTGAATTTAAAGTCAAATTTAAAGTTAAATTTAATGTCAAATTAAAAGTAAAATTTAAATTCAAATTTAAATTTGAATTTAAAGTTAAATTAAAAGTTAAATTCAAAGTTGAATTTAAAGTTGAATTTAAAGTTAAATTTTAAATTAAATTTTAAGTTGAAATTAAAATCAAATTTAACGTTAAATTTTAAGTCAAATTTAAAGTTGAATTTAAAGTCAAATTTAAAGTCAAATTTAAAGTTAAATTTAAAGTTTAATTTAAAATCAAATTTAGTCAAATTTAAAGTAGAATTTAAAGTCAAATGTAAAGTAAAATTAAAAGTCAAATTTAAAGTCAAATTTAAAGTTGAATTTAAAGTCAAATTTAAAGTCAAATTTAAAGCCAAATTGAAAGTCAAATTTAAAGTACAATTTAAAGTCAAAATTAAAGCTTAATTTAAAGTCAAAGTTAAAGCCAAATTTAAAGCAATTTAAAGTTGAATTTAAAGTCAAATTTAAAGTTGAATTTAAAGTTAAATTTAAAGTTAATTTTAAGGTTAAATTTAAAGGTGAATTTTAAGTTAAATTTAAAGTAAAATTTAAAGTTAAATTTAAAGTCAAATTTTAAGTTAAATCTTAAGTAAAATTAAAGTTAAATTTAAAGTCAAATTTAAAGTCAAATTTAATGCCAAATTTAAAGTCAAATTTAAAGTTGAATTTAAAGTTAATTTTAAGGTTAAATTTAAAGGTGAATTTTAAGTTAAATTTAACGTAAAATTTAAAGTCAAATTTAAAGTTAAATTTAAAGTCAAATTTAAAGTCAAATTTAAAGTCAAATTTAATGCCAAATTTAAAGTCAAATTTAAAGTTGAATTTAAAGTCAAATTTTAAGTAAAATTTAAAGTCAAATTTAAAGTTAGATTTAGAGTTAAATTGAAGGTTTAATTTAAAGGTGAATTTAAAGTCAAATTTAGAGTTAAATTTAAAGTCAAATTTAAAGTTAAATTTAAAGTCAATTTTAAAGTCAAATTTAAAGTTAAATTTAAAGTAAAATTTGAAGTTAAAATATAAAGTTAAATTTAAAGTCAAATTTAAAGTCAAATTTAAAGCCAAATTTAAAATTGAATTTAAAGTCAAAATTAAAGCTTAATTTAAAGTCAAAGTTAAAGCCAAATTTAAAGCAAATTTAAAGTTGAATTAAAAGTCAAATTTGAAGTTGAATTTAAAGTCAAATTTAAAGTTAAATTTAAAGTCAAATTTTATGTCAAATTTAAAGTCAAATTTAAAAATAAATTTAAAGTCAAACTTAAAGTTAAATTAAAAGTCAAATTTTAAGTTAAATTGAAAGTCAAATTTAAAGTTAAATTTAAAGTCAAATTTAAAGTCAAATGTAAAATTAAATTTAAAGTCAAATTTAAAGTCAAATTTAAAGTTAAATCTTAAAAAAAATTTAAAGTCAAATTTGAAGTTAAATTTGAAGTCAAGTTTAAAGTTAAATTTTAAGTCAAATTTAATGTTTAGTTAAAGTCAAATTTAAAATTAAATTTAAAGTCAAATTTAAAATTAAATTTAAAGCCAAATTTAAGGTTGAATTTAAAGGTGAATTTAAAGTCAAATTTAAATTTAAATTCAAATTCAAATTTAAATTTGAATTTAAATTTAAATTAAAATTTAGATTTGAATTTAAATTTAAATTAAAAGTTAAATTTAAAGTTGAATTTAAAGTTGAATTTAAAGTTAAATTTTAAATTAGATTTAAAGTTGAAATTAAAGTCAAATTTAACGTTAAATTTAAAGTTAGATTTAAAATTAAATTTAAAGTCAAATTTAAAGTTGAATTTAAAGTTAAATTTAAAGTCAAATTTAAAGTTAATTTTAAAGTTTAATTTAAAATCAAATTAAAAGTTGAATCTACAGTCAAATTTAAAGTCAAATTTAAATTCAAATTTAAAGTCAAATTTAAAGTTGAATTTAAAGTCAAATTTAAAGTCAAATCTAAAGCTAAATCTTAAAAAAATTGAAAGTCAAATTTAAAGTTGAATTTAAAGTCAAATTTATAGTAAAATTTAAAGTCAAATCTAAAGTTAAATCTTAAAAAAATTTAAAGTCAAATTCAAAGTTAAATTTAAAGTCAAATTTAAAGTCAAATTTAAAGCCAAATTTAAAGCCAAATTTAAAGTCAAATTTAAGGTTAAATTTAAAATCAAATTTAAAGTCAAATTTAAAGCCAAATTTAAAATTGAATTTAAAGTCAAATTTAAAGTCAAATTTAAAGTTAAATTTAAAATCAAATTTAAAGTCAAATTTAAATATAAATTTAAAGTCAAATTTAAAGCTGAATTTAAAGTCAAATTTAAAGTAAAATTTAAAGTCAAATTTAAAGTTAAATTTAAAGTTAATTTTAAGGTTAAATTTAAAGGTGAATTTTAAGTAAAATTTAAAGTTAAATTTAAAGTCAAATTTAAAGTCAAATTTAAAGCCAAATTTAAAGTCAAATTTAAAGTTAAATTTAAAGCAAAATTTTAAGTCAAATTTAAAGTCAAATTTAAAGCCAAATTTAAAGTCAAATTTAAAGTTGAATTTAAAGTCAAATCTAAGGTAAAATTGAAAGTCAAATTTATAGTCAAATTTAAAGTTAAATTTAAAGTCAAATTAAAAGTTAAATCTTAAGTAAAATTTAAACTTTAATTCAAAGTCAAATTAAAGGTTAAATTTAAAGGTGAATTTAAAGTTAAATTTAAAGCCAAATTTTAAATCAAATTTAAAGTCAAATTTAAAGTTAAACTTAAGGTCAAATTTAAAGTTAAATTTAAGGTTAAATTTAAAGTAAAATTTAAAGTTATATTTAAAGTCAAATTTAAAGTCAAATTAAAAGCCAAATTTAAAGTCAAATTTAAAGGTAAATTTAAAGTCAAATTAAAAGTTAAATCCTAAGTAAAATTTAAAGTTAAGTTTAAAGTCAAAGTAAAGGTTAAATTTAAAGGTGAATTTAAAGTCAAATTTAAAGTTTAATTTAAAGTCAAATTTAAAGTTAAATTTAAAGTCAAATTTAAAGTTAAATCTTAAGTAAAATTTAAAGTTAAATTTAAAGTCAAATTTAAAGTTGAATTTAAAGTCAAATTTAAAGTCAAATTTAAAGTTAAAATTAAAGTGAAATTTAAAGTCAAATTTAAAGTCAATTTTAAAGTTAAATTTAAAGTCAAGTTTCAGGTTTAATTTAAAGTCAAATTTAAAGTTAAACTTAAAGTCAAATTTAATGTCAAATTCAAAGTTAAATTTAAAGTCAAATTTAAAGTTAAATTTAAAGTTCAATTTAAAGTCAAATTTAAAGTCAAATTTAAAGTTAAATTTAAAGTCAAATTTAAAGTTAAATTTAAAGTCAAATTTGAAGTTAAATTTAAAGTCAAATTCAAAGTTAAATTTAAAGTCAAATTTAAAGTCAAATTTAATGTCACATTTAAAGTCAAATTTAATGTCAAATTCAAAGTTAAATTTAACGTCAAATTAAAAGTTAAATCTTAAGTAAAATTTAAAGTTAAATTCAAAGTCAAAGTAAAGGTTAAATTTAAAGGTGAATTTAAAGTCAAATTTAAAGTTTAATTTAAAGTCAAATTTAAAGTTAAATTTAAAGTCAAATTTAAAGTTAAATCTTAAGTAAAATTTAAAGTTAAATTTAAAGTCAAATTTAAAGTTGAATTTAAAGTCAAATTTAAAGTAAAATTGAAAGTCAAATTTAAAGTCAAATTTAAAGTTAAATTTAAAGTCAAATTAAAAGTTAAATCTTAAGTAAAATTTAAAGTTAAATTCAAAGTCAAATTTAAGGTTAAATTTAAAGGTGAATTTAAAGTCAAATTTTAAGTTAAATTTAAAGCCAAATTTTAAGTCAAATTTAAAGTCAAATTTAAAGTCAAATTTTAAGTTAAATTTAAAGTTAAATTTAAGGTTAAATTTAAAGTAAAATTTAAAGTTATATTTAAATTCAAATTTAAAGTCAAATTTAAAGCCAAATTTAAAGTAAAATTTAAAGTCAAATTTAATGTCAAATTCAAAGTTAAATTTAAAGTCAAATTTAAAGTCAAATTTAAGGTTTAATTTAAAGGTGAATTTAAAGTAAAATTAAAGGTGAATTTTAAGTAAATTTAAAGCCAAATTCAAAGTCAAATTTAAAGTCAAATTCAAAGTCAAATTTAATGTTAAATTTAAAGTCATATTTAAAAATAAATTTAAAGTCAAATTTAATGTTAATTAAAGTCAAATTTAAAGTCAAATTTAAAGTCAAATTTAAAATTAAATTTTAAATCAAAGTCAAAGTTGAATTAAAAGTAAAATTTAAAGTATAATTTAAAGTTTAAATTTAAAGGTGAATTTAAAGTCAAATTTAAAGTTTAATTTAAAGTCAAATTTAAAGTTAAATTTAAAGTCAAATTTAAAGTTAAATCTTAAGTAAAATTTAAAGTTAAATTTAAAGTCAAATTTAAAGTTGAATTTAAAGTCAAATTTAAAGTAAAATTGAAAGTCAAATTTAAAGTCAAATTTAAAGTTAAATTTAAAGTCAAATTAAAAGTTAAATCTTAAGTAAAATTTAAAGTTAAATTCAAAGTCAAATTTAAGGTTAAATTTAAAGGTGAATTTAAAGTCAAATTTTAAGTTAAATTTAAAGCCAAATTTTAAGTCAAATTTAAAGTCAAATTTAAAGTCAAATTTTAAGTTAAATTTTAAGTTAAATTTAAAGTCAAATTTATGGTTTAATTTAAAGGTGAATTTAAAGTAAAATTAAAGGTGAATTTTAAGTAAATTTAAAGCCAAATTTAAAGTCAAATTTAAAGTCAAATTCAAAGTCAAATTTAAAGTTGAATCTAAAGTCAAATTTAAAGTTAAATTTAAAGTTAAATTTGAAGTCAAATTTAGAGTTAAATTTCAAGTCAAATTTAATGTTAAATTAAAATCAAATTTAAACTCAAATTTTAATTCAAATTTAAAGTCAAATTAAAAGTCAAATTGAAGGTTGAATTTAAAGTCAAATTTAAAGTTGAATTTAAAGTCAAATTTAAAGTTGAATCTAAAGTCAAATTTAAAGTCAAATTTAAAGTTGAATTTAAAGTCAAATTTAAAGTTGAATCTAAAGTCAAATTTAAAGTCAAATTTAAAGTTAAATTTGAAGTCAAATTTAAACTTAAATTTTAAGTCAAATTTGAAGTTAATTTAAAATCAAATTCAAAGTTAAATTTAAAGTCAAATTTAAAGTCAAATTTTATGTCAAATTTAAAGTCAAATTGAATGTCAAATTCAAAGTTAAATTTAAAGTCAAATTTAAAGTCAAATTTAAAGTTGAATTTTAAGTCAAATTTAAAGTTTAATCTAAAGTTAAATTTGAAGTTAAATTTAAAGTCAAACTCAAAGTCAAATTCAAAGTTAAATTTAAAGTCAAATTTAAAGTTAAATTTCAAGTCAAATTTAAAGTTCAATTTAAAGTCAAATTCAAAGTCAAATTTAAGTAAATTTAAAGGTGAACTTAAAGTTAAATTTAAAGTCAAATTTAAAGTTAAATTTAACGTCAAATTTAAAGTCAAATTTAGAGTTGAATTTAAAGTCAAATTTAAAGTTGAATTTAAAGTCAAATTTAAAGTTGAATCTAAAGTCAAATTTAAAGTCAAATTTAAAGTTAAATTTGAAGTCAAATTTAAAGTTAAATTTAAAGTCAAATTTGAAGTTAATTTAAAATCAAATTCAAAGTTAAATTTAAAGTCAAATTTAAGGTCAAATTTTATGTCAAATTTAATGTAAAATTTAATGTCAAATTCAAAGTTAAATTTAAAGTCAAATTTAAAGTCAAATTTAAAGTTGAATCTAAAGTTAAATTTGAAGTTAAATTTAAAGTCAAACTCAAAGTCAAATTCAAAGTTAAATTTAAAGTCAAATTTAAAATTAAATTTCAAGTCAAATTTAAAGTTCAATTTAAAGTCAAATTCAAAGTCAAATTTAAGGTTAAATTTAAAGGTGAACTTAAAGTTAAATTTAACGTCAAATTTAAAGTTAAATTTAACGTCAAATTTAAAGTTAAATTTAACGTCAAATTTAAAGTCAAATTTAGAGTTGAATTTAAAGTCAAATTTAAAGTTGAATCTACAGTCAAATTTAAAGTCAAATTTAAAGTTAAATTTCAAGTCAAATTTAATGTTAAATTAAAATCAAATTTAAACTCAAATTTTAATTCAAATTTAAAGTCAAATTTAAAGTCAAATTGAAAGTTAAATTTAAAGTCAAATTTAAAGTTCAATTTAAAGTCAAATTTAAAGTTGAATCTAAACTCAAATTTAAAGTCAAATTTAAAGTTGAATTTAAAGTCAAATTTAAAGTTGAATCTTAAGTCAAATTTAAAGCCAAATTTAAAGTTAAATTTGAAGTCAAATTAAAAGTTAAATTTAAAGTCAAATTTGAAGTTAATTTAAAATCAAATTCAAAGTTAAATTTAAAGTCAAATTTAAGGTCAAATTTTATGTCAAATTTAATGTAAAATTTAATGTCAAATTCAAAGTTAAATTTAAAGTCAAATTTAAAGTCAAACTCAAAGTCAAATTCAAAGATAAATTTAAAGTCAAATTTAAAGTTAAATTTCAAGTCAAATTTAAAGTTCAATTTAAAGTCAAATTCAAAGTCAAATTTAAGGTTAAATTTAAAGGTGAATTTAAAGTTAAATTTAAAGTCAAATTTAAAGTCAAATTTAAAGTTAAATTTAACGTCAAATTTAAAGTCAAATTTAAAGTCATATTTAAAGTAAGATTTAAGGTTTAATTTAAAGGTGAATTGAAAGTCAAATTTAAAGTTAAATTTAAAGTTAAATTTAAAGTCAAATTTAAAGTTAAATTTAAAGTCAAATTTAAAGTTAAATTTAAAGTCAAATTTAAGTTTAAATTTAAAGTCAAATTTAAAGTTCAATTTAAAGTCAAATTCAAAGTCTAATTTAAGGTTAAATTTAAAGTCAAATTCAAAGTTAAATTTTAAGTCAAATTTAAAGTCAAATTTAATGTCACATTTAAAGTCAAATTTAATGTCAAATTCAAAGTTAAATTTAAAGTCAAATTTAAAGTCAAATTTAAAGTTGAATTTAAAGTCAAATTAAAAGTTGAATTTAAAGTTAAATTTGAAGATAAATTTAAAGTCAAATTCAAAGTCAAATTCAAAGTTAAATTTAAAGTCAAATTTAAAGTTAAATTTAAAGTCAAATTTAAAGTTAAATTTAAAATCAAATTCAAAGTTAAATTTAAAGTCAAATTTAATGTAAAATTTAATGTCAAATTTAATGTAAAATTTAAAGTCAAATTCAAAGTTAAATTTAAAGTCAAATTTAAAGTCAAATTTAAAGTTGAAACTAAAGTTAAATTTGAAGTTAAATTTAAAGTCAAACTCAAAGTCAAATTCAAAGTTAAATTTAAAGTCAAATTTAAAGTTCAATTTAAAGTCAAATGCAAAGTCAAATTTAAGGTTAAATTTAAAGGTGAACTTAAAGTTAAATTTAAAGTCAAATTTAAAGTTAAATTTAACGTCAAATTTAAAGTCAAATTTAGAGTTGAATTTAAAGTCAAATTTAAAGTTGAATATACAGTCAAATTTAAAGTCAAATTTAAAGTTAAATTTCAAGTCAAATTTAATGTTAAATTAAAATCAAATTTAAACTCAAATTTTAATTCAAATTTAAAGTCAAATTTAAAGTCAAATTGAAAGTTGAATTTAAAGTCAAATTTAAAGTCAAATTTAAAGTCAAATTTAAAGTCAAATTTAAAGTCAAATTTAAAGTTGAATCTAAACTCAAATTTAAAGTCAAATTTAAAGTTGAATTTAAAGTCAAATTTAAAGTTGAATCTAAAGTCAAATTTAAAGCCAAATTTAAAGTTAAATTTGAAGTCAAATTAAAAGTTAAATTTAAAGTCAAATTTGAAGTTAATTTAAAATCAAATTCAAAGTTAAATTTAAAGTCAAATTTAAGGTCAAATCTTATGTCAAATTTAATGTAAAATTTAATGTCAAATTCAAAGTTAAATTTAAAGTCAAATTTAAAGTCAAACTCAAAGTCAAATTCAAAGATAAGTTTAAAGTCAAATTTAAAGTTAAATTTCAAGTCAAATTTAAAGTTCAATTTAAAGTCAAATTCAAAGTCAAATTTAAGGTTAAATTTAAAGGTGAATTTAAAGTTAAATTTAAAGTCAAATTTAAAGTCAAATTTAAAGTTAAATTTAAAGCAAAATTTTAAGTCAAATTTAAAGTCAAATTTAAAGACAAATTTAAAGTCAAATTTAAAGTTGAATTTAAAGTCAAATTTAAAGTAAAATTGAAAGTCAAATTTAAAGTCAAATTTAAAGTTAAATTTAAAGTCAAATTAAAAGTTAAATCTTAAGTAAAATTTAAAGTTAAATTCAAAGTCAAATTAAAGGTTAAATTTAAAGGTGAATTTAAAGTTAAATTTAAAGCCAAATTTTAAATCAAATTTAAAGTCAAATTTAAAGTTAAACTTAAGGTCAAATTTAAAGTTAAATTTAAGGTTAAATTTAAAGTAAAATTTAAAGTTATATTTAAAGTCAAATTTAAAGTCAAATTAAAAGTTAAATCTTAAGTAAAATTTAAAGTTAAGTTTAAAGTCAAATTAAAGGTTAAATTTAAAGGTGAATTTAAAGTCAAATTTAAAGTTAAATTTAAAGTCAAATTTAAAGTTAAATTTAAAGTCAAATTTAAAGTTAAATCTTAAGTAAAATTTAAAGTTAAATTTAAAGTCAAATTTAAAGTCAAATTTAAAGCCAAATTTAAAGTCAAATTTAAAGTTGAATTTAAAGTCAAATTTATAGTAAAATTGAAAGTCAAATTTAAAGTTAAATTTAAAGTCAAATTAAAAGTTAAATCTTAAGTAAAATTTAAAGTTAAATTCAAAGTCAAATTTAAGGTTAAATTTAAAGGTGAATTTAAAGTCAAATTTAAAGTTAAATTTAAAGCCAAATTTTAAGTCAAATTTAAAGTCAAATTTAAAGTCAAATTTTAAGTTGAATCTAAAGTCAAATTTAAAGTCAAATTTAAAGTTGAATCTAAAGTCAAATTTAAAGTAAAATTTAAAGTTAAATTCAAAGTCAAATTAAAGGTTAAATTTAAAGGTGAATTTAAAGTTAAATTTAAAGCCAAATTTTAAATCAAATTTAAAGTCAAATTTAAAGTTAAACTTAAAGTCAAATTTAAAGTTAAATTTAAGGTTAAATTTAAAGAAAAATTTAAGGTTAAATTTAAAGTAAAATTTAAAGTTATATTTAAAGTCAAATTTAAAGTCAAATTTAAAGCCAAATTTAAAGTAAAATTTAAAGTCAAATTTAAAGTCAAATTTAAGGTTTAATTTAAAGGTGAATTTAAAGTAAAATTAAAGGTGAATTTTAAGTAAATTTAAAGCCAAATTTAAAGTCAAATTTAAAGTCAAATTCAAAGTCAAATTTAAAGTAAAATTTAAAGTCATATTTAAAAATAAATTTAAAGTCAAATTTAATGTTAATTAAAGTCAAATTTAAATTCAAATTTAAAGTCAAATTTAAAATTAAATTTTAAATCAAAGTTAAAGTTGAATTTAAAGTAAAATTTAAAGTATAATTTGAGGTCAAATTAGAATTTGAAGTCAAATTTAAATTTGACTTTTAATTTTACTTAAAATTAAATTTTGAATCTAAAGTCAAATTTAAAGTTGAATTTAAAGTCAAATTTAAAGTTAAATTTAACGTCAAATTTGAAGTCAAATTTATGGTTAAATTTAAAGTTGAATTTAAAGTTTAATTTAAAGTCAAATTAAAAGTTAAATTTAAAGTCAAATTTAAAGTTAAATTTAATGTCAAATTAAGAGTTCAATTTAAAGTCAAATTTAAAGTTAAATTTAAAGTCAAATTCAAAGTTAAATTTAAAGTCAAATTTAAAGTCAAATTTAAAGTCAAATTTAAAGTTGAATTTAAAGTCAAATTTAAAGTTGAATCTAAAGTCAAATTTAAAGTCAAATTTAAAGTTAAATTTGAAGTCAAATTTAAAGTTAAATTTCAAGTCAAATTTAATGTTAAATTAAAATCAAATTTAAACTCAAATTTTAATTCAAATTTAAAGTCAAATTTAAAGTCAAATTGAAAGTTGAATTTAAAGTCAAATTTAAAGTTGAATTTAAAGTCAAATTTAAAGTTGAATCTATAGTCAAATTTAAAGTCAAATTTAAAGTTGAATTTAAAGTTAAATTTAAAGTCAAATTTAAGGTCAAATTTTATGTCAAATTTAATGTTAAATTTAATGTCAAATTCAAAGTAAATTTAAAGTCAAATTTAAAGTTGAATTTTAAGTCAAATTTAAAGTTCAATTTAAAGTCAAATTCAAAGTCAAATTTAAGGTTAAATTTAAAGGTGAATTTAAAGTTAAATTTAAAGTCAAATTTAAAGTCAAATTTAAAGTTAAATTTAACGTCAAATTTAAAGTCAAATTTAAAGTCATATTTAAAGTTAGATTTAAGGTTTAATTTAAAGGTGAATTGAAAGTCAAATTTAAACTTAAAATTTGACTTTAAATTTAACTTTTAATTTAACTTTAAATATGACTTTAAATTTGACTTTAAATTTGACTTTAAATTTGACGTTAAATTAAACTTTGAATTTGACATTAAATTTGACTTTAAATTTGACTTTATATTTGACTTTAAATTTGACTTTAAATTTAACTTTAAATTTGACTTTAAATTTAACTTTAAATTTGACTTTAAATTTAACTTTAAATTTGACTTTAAATTTAACTTTATATTTGACTTTAAATTTGACTTTCAATTCAACTTTAAATCAGACTTTAAATTCAACTTTAAATTTGACTTTAAATTCAACTTTAAATTCAACTTTAAATTTAACTCTAAATTTAAATTTAAATTTGACTTTAAATTTGACTTTAAATTTAACTTTAAATTTGACTTTAAATTTAACTTTAAATTTGACTTTAAATTTGATTTTAAATTAAACTTTAAATTTGACTTTAAATTTGACTTTAAATTTGACTTTAAATTTAACTTTAAATTTGACTTCAAATTTGACTTTAAATTTAACATTAAATTTGACTTTAAATTTGACTTTAAATTTAACTTTAAATTTGACTTTATATTTGACTTTAAATTTAACTTTAAATTTGACTTTAAATTTAACTTTAAATTTGACTTTAAATTTGATTTTAAATTAAACTTTAAATTTGACTTTAAATTTGACTTTAAATTTGACTTTAAATTTAACTTTAAATTTGACTTCAAATTTGACTTTAAATTTAACTTTAAATTTGACTTTAAATTTGACTTTAAATTTAACTTTATATTTAACTTTAAATTTAACTTTAAATTTGACTTTAAATTTAACTTTAAATTTGACTTTAAATTTAACTTTATATTTGACTTTAAATTTGACTTTCAATTCAACTTTAAATCAGACTTTAAATTCAACTTTAAATTCAACTTTAAATTTAACTCTAAATTTAACTTTAAATTTGACTTTAAATTTGACTTTAAATTTAACTTTAAATTTGACTTTAAATTTGACTTTAAATCAGACTTTAAATTCAACTTTAAATTCAACTTTAAATTTAACTCTAAATTTAACTTTAAATTTGACTTTAAATTTGACTTTAAATTTAACTTTAAATTTGACATTAAATTTAACTTTAAATTTGACTTTAAATTTGATTTTAAATTAAACTTTAAATTTGACTTTAAATTTGACTTTAAATTTGACTTTAAATTTAACTTTAAATTTGACTTCAAATTTGACTTTAAATTTAACTTTAAATTTGACTTTAAATTTGACTTTAAATTTAACTTTAAATTTGACTTTATATTTGACTTTAAATTTGACTTTAAATTAAACTTTAAATTTGACTTTAAATTTGACTTTAAATTTAACTTTAAATTTGACTTTAAATTTGACTTTAAATTTAACTTTAAATTTGAGTTTAAATTTGGCATTAAATTTGACTTTAAATTAAACTTGACTTTAAATGTGACATTAAATTTGACTTTAAATTTGACTTTAAATTTAACTTTGAATTTGACTTTAATTTAACTTCAAATTTGACTTTAAATTTAACTTTAAATTTGACTTTAAATTTAACTTTAAATTTGACTTTAAATTTGACTTTAAATTGAACTTTAAATTTAACTTTAAATTTGACTTTAAATTTAACTTTGAATTTGACATTAAATTTGACTTTAAATTTAACTTTAAATTTAAATTTAAAGTTAAATTTAAAGTCAAATTTAAAGTTAAATTTAAAGTCAAATTTAAATTTAAATTTAAAGTCAAATTTAAAGTTCAATTTAAAGTCAAATTCAAAGTCTAATTAAAGGTTAAATTTAAAGGTGAATTTAAAGTTAAATTTAAAGTCAAATTGAAAGTTAAATTTAAAGTCAAATTCAAAGTTAAATTTAAAGTCAAATTTAAAGTTAAATTTAAAGTTGAATTTAAAGTCAAATTTGAAGTCAAATTTAAAGTCAAATTTAAAGTTAAATTTAAAGTCAAATTTAAAGTTAAATTTAAAGTCAAATTTAAAGTTAAGTTTAAAGTCAAATTTAAAGTCAAATATAAAGTCAAATTTAAAGTCAAATTCAAAGTTAAATTCAAAGTTAAATTTAAAGTCAAATTTAAAGTTAAATTTAAAGTCAAATTTAAAGTTAAATTTAAAGTCAAATTTAAAGTTAAATTTAAAGTCAAATTTAAAGTCAAATATAAAGTCAAATTTAAAGTCAAATTTAATGTCAAATTCAAAGTTAAATTTAACGTAAAATTTAAAGTCAAATTTAAAGTCATATTTAAAGTTAAATTTAAAGTTAAATTTAAAGTCAAATTTAAAGTTAAATTTAAAGTCAAATTTAAATTTTAATTTAAAGTCAAATTTAAAGTTCAATTTAAAGTCAAATTCAAAGTCAAATTTAAAGTCAAATTTAAAGTTAAAATTAAAGTGAAATTTAAAGTCAAATTTAATGTCAAATTCAAAGTTAAATTTAAAGTCAAATTTAAAGTTAAATTTAAAGTTCAATTTAAAGTCAAATTTAAAGTCAAATTTAAAGTTAAATTTAAAGTCAAATTTAAAGTTAAATTTAAAGTCAAATTTGAAGTTAAATTTAAAGTCAAATTCAAAGTTAAATTTAAAGTCAAATTTAAAGTTACATTTAAAGTCAAATTTAAAGTCAAATTTAAAGTCAAATTTAAAGTTAAATTTAAAGTTAAATTTAAAGGTGAATTTAAAGTTAAATTCAAAGTTAAATTTAAAGTCAAATTTAAAGTCATATTTAAAGTTAAATTTAAAGTTAAATTTAAAGGTGAATTTAAAGTTAAATTTAAAGTCAAATTTAAAGTTACATTTAAAGTCAAATTTAATGTCAAATTCAAAGTTAAATTTAAAGTCAAATTTAAAGTTAAATTTAAAGTTCAATTTAAAGTCAAATTTAATGTCAAATTCAAAGTTAAATTTAAAGTCAAATTTAAAGTTAAATTTAAAGTTAAATTTAAAGTCAAGTTTCAGGTTTAATTTAAAGTCAAATTTAAAGTTAAATTTAAAGTCAAATTTAATGTCAAATTCAAAGTTAAATTTAAAGTCAAATTTAAAGTTAAATTTAAAGTTCAATTTAAAGTCAAATTTAAAGTCAAATTTAAAGTTAAATTTAAAGTCAAATTTAAAGTTAAATTTAAAGTCAAATTCAAAGTTAAATTTAAAGTCAAATTTAAAGTCAAATTTAATGTCACATTTAAAGTCAAGTTTAATGTCAAATTCAAAGTTAAATTTAAAGTCAAATTTAAAGTCAAATTTAAAGTTCAATTTAAGGTCAAATTTAAAGTCAAATTTAAAGTTTAATTTAAAGTCAAATTTAATGCCAAATTTAAACTCAAATTTAAAGTTAAATTTAAAGTCAAATTTAAAGTTAAATTTAAAGTCAAATTTAAAGTCAAATTTAAAGTTTAATTTAAAGTCAAATTTAAAGTCAAATATAAAGTCAAATTTAAAGTTAAATTTAAAGTCAAATTTAAAGTCAAATTTAAAGTTAAATTTAAAGTCAAATTTGAAGTCAAATTTAAAGTTAAATTTAAAGTCAAATTGAAAGTCAATTTTAAAGTTTAATTTTAAATCAAATTTAAAGTCAAATTTAAAGTTAAATTTAAAGTCAAATTTAAAGTCAAATTTAAAGTCAAATTAAAAGTTTAATTTAAAGTCAAATTTAAAGTCAAATTTAAAGTTTAATTTAAAGTCAAATTTAAAGTCAAATTTAAAGTTAAATTTAGAGTTAAATTTAAAATTGAATTTAAAGTCAAATTTAAAGTTGAATTTAAAGTCTGATTTAAAGTTGAATTGAAAGTCAAATTTAAAGTCAAATATAAAATTAAATTTAAAGTCAAATTTAAAGTTAAATTTAAATTTAAATTTAAAGTTAAATTTAAAGTCAAATTTAAAGTTAAATTTAAAGTCAAATTTAAAGTCAAATATAAAGTCAAATTTAAAGTCAAATTTAATGTCAAATTCAAAGTTAAATTTAACGTCAAATTTAAAGTCAAATTTAAAGTCATATTTAAAGTTAAATTTAAAGTTAAATTTAAAGTCAAATCTAAAGTTAAATTTAAAGTCAAATTTAAAATTTTAATTTAAAGTCAAATTTAAAGTTCAATTTAAAGTCAAATTCAAAGTCAAATTTAAGGTTAAATTTAAAGGTGAATTTAAAGTTAAATTTAAAGTCAAATTTAAAGTCAAATATAAAGTCAAATTTAAAGTCAAATTTAATGTCAAATTCAAAGTTAAATTTAACGTCAAATTTAAAGTCAAATTTAAAGTCAAATTTAAAGTCATATTTAAAGTTAAATTTAAAGTTAAATTTAAAGTCAAATCTAAAGTTAAATTTAAAGTCAAATTTAAAATTTTAATTTAAAGTCAAATTTAAAGTTACATTTAAAGTCAAATTTAAAGTCAAATTTAAAGTCAAATTTAAAGTTAAAATTAAAGTGAAATTTAAAGTCAAATTTAAAGTCAATTTTAAAGTTAAATTTAAAGTCAAGTTTCAGGTTTAATTTAAAGTCAAATTTAAAGTTAAACTTAAAGTCAAATTTAATGTCAAATTCAAAGTTAAATTTAAAGTCAAATTTAAAGTTAAATTTAAAGTTCAATTTAAAGTCAAATTTAAAAAAAAAATTTAAAGTTAAATTTAAAGTCAAATTTAAAGTTAAATTTAAAGTCAAATTTGAAGTTAAATTTAAAGTCAAATTCAAAGTTAAATTTAAAGTCAAATTTAAAGTCAAATTAAATGTCACATTTAAAGTCAAATTTAATGTCAAATTCAAAGTTAAATTTAACGTCAAATTGAAAGTCAAATTTAAAGTCAAATTTAAAGTCATATTTAAAGTTATATTTAAAGTTAAATTTAAAGTCAAATTTAAAGTTAAATTTAAAGTCAAATTTAAAGTCAAATATAAAGTCAAATTTAAAGTCAAATTTAATGTCAAATTCAAAGTTAAATTTAACGTCAAATTTAAAGTCAAATTTAAAGTCAAATTTAAAGTCATATTTAAAGTTAAATTTAAAGTTAAATTTAAAGTCAAATCTAAAGTTAAATTTAAAGTCAAATTTAAAATTTTAATTTAAAGTCAAATTTAAAGTTACATTTAAAGTCAAATTTAAAGTCAAATTTAAAGTCAAATTTAAAGTTAAAATTAAAGTGAAATTTAAAGTCAAATTTAAAGTCAATTTTAAAGTTAAATTTAAAGTCAAGTTTCAGGTTTAATTTAAAGTCAAATTTAAAGTTAAACTTAAAGTCAAATTTAATGTCAAATTCAAAGTTAAATTTAAAGTCAAATTTAAAGTTAAATTTAAAGTTCAATTTAAAGTCAAATTTAAAGTCAAATTTAAAGTTAAATTTAAAGTCAAATTTAAAGTTAAATTTAAAGTCAAATTTGAAGTTAAATTTAAAGTCAAATTCAAAGTTAAATTTAAAGTCAAATTTAAAGTCAAATTTAATGTCACATTTAAAGTCAAATTTAATGTCAAATTCAAAGTTAAATTTAACGTCAAATTGAAAGTCAAATTTAAAGTCAAATTTAAAGTCATATTTAAAGTTATATTTAAAGTTAAATTTAAAGTCAAATTTAAATTTAAATTTAAAGTCAAATTTAAATTTAAATTTAAAGTCAAATTTAAAGTTCAATTTAAAGTGAAATTCAAAGTCAAATTTGAGGTTAAATTTAAAGGTGAATTTAAAGTTAAATTTAAAGTCAAATTTGAAGTTACATTTAAAGTCAAATTAAAAGTCAAATTTAAAGTCAAATTTAAAGTTAAGATTAAAGTGAAATTTAAAGTCAAATTTAAAGTCAATTTTAAAGTTAAATTTAAAGTCAAGTTTCAGGTTTAATTTAAAGTCAAATTTAAAGTTAAATTTAAAGTCAAATTTAATGTCAAATTCAAAGTTAAATTTAAAGTCAAATTTAAAGTCAAATTTAATGTCACATTTAAAGTCAAATTTAATGTCAAATTCAAAGTTAAATTTAAAGTCAAATTTAAAGTCAAATTTAAAGTTGAATTTAAAGTCAAATTAAAAGTTGAATTTAAAGTTAAATTTGAAGATAAATTTAAAGTCAAATTCAAAGTCAAATTCAAAGTTAAATTTAAAGTCAAATTTAAAGTTAAATTTAAAGTCAAATTTAAAGTTAAATTTAAAATCAAATTCAAAGTTAAATTTAAAGTCAAATTTAATGTAAAATTTAATGTCAAATTTATTGTAAAATTTAATGTCAAATTCAAAGTTAAATTTAAAGTCAAATTTAAAGTCAAATTTAAAGTTGAAACTAAAGTTAAATTTGAAGTTAAATTTAAAGTCAAACTCAAAGTCAAATTCAAAGTTAAATTTAAAGTCAAATTTAAAAATCAATTTAAAGTCAAATTCAAAGTCAAATTTAAGGTTAAATTTAAAGGTGAACTTAAAGTTAAATTTAAAGTCAAATTTAAAGTTAAATTTAACGTCAAATTTAAAGTCAAATTTAGAGTTGAATTTAAAGTCAAATTTAAAGTTGAATATACAGTCAAATTTAAAGTCAAATTTAAAGTTAAATTTCAAGTCAAATTTAATGTTAAATTAAAATCAAATTTAAACTCAAATTTTAATTCAAATTCAAAGTCAAATTGAAAGTTGAATTTAAAGTCAAATTTAAAGTTGAATTTAAAGTCAAATTTAAAGTTGAATCTAAACTCAAATTTAAAGTCAAATTTAAAGTTGAATTTAAAGTCAAATTTAAAGTTGAATCTAAAGTCAAATTTAAAGCCAAATTTAAAGTTAAATTTGAAGTCAAATTAAAAGTTAAATTTAAAGTCAAATTTGAAGTTAATTTAAAATCAAATTCAAAGTTAAATTTAAAGTCAAATTTAAGGTCAAATTTTATGTCAAATTTAATGTAAAATTTAATGTCAAATTCAAAGTTAAATTTAAAGTCAAATTTAAAGTCAAACTCAAAGTCAAATTCAAAGATAAGTTTAAAGTCAAATTTAAAGTTAAATTTCAAGTCAAATTTAAAGTTCAATTTAAAGTCAAATTCAAAGTCAAATTTAAGGTTAAATTTAAAGGTGAATTTAAAGTTAAATTTAAAGTCAAATTTAAAGTCAAATTGAAAGTTAAATTTAAAGCAAAATTTTAAGTCAAATTTAAAGTCAAATTTAAAGACAAATTTAAAGTCAAATTTAAAGTTGAATTTAAAGTCAAATTTAAAGTAAAATTGAAAGTCAAATTTAAAGTCAAATTTAAAGTTAAATTTAAAGTCAAATTAAAAGTTAAATCTTAAGTAAAATTTAAAGTTAAATTCAAAGTCAAATTAAAGGTTAAATTTAAAGGTGAATTTAAAGTTAAATTTAAAGCCAAATTTTAAATCAAATTTAAAGTCAAATTTAAAGTTAAACTTAAGGTCAAATTTAAAGTTTAATTTAAGGTTAAATTTAAAGTAAAATTTAAAGTTATATTTAAAGTCAAATTTAAAGTCAAATTAAAAGTTAAATCTTAAGTAAAATTTAAAGTTAAGTTTAAAGTCAAATTAAAGGTTAAATTTAAAGGTGAATTTAAAGTCAAATTTAAAGTTAAATTTAAAGTCAAATTTAAAGTTAAATTTAAAGTCAAATTTAAAGTTAAATCTTAAGTAAAATTTAAAGTTAAATTTAAAGTCAAATTTAAAGTCAAATTTAAAGCCAAATTTAAAGTCAAATTTAAAGTTGAATTTAAAGTCAAATTTAAAGTAAAATTGAAAGTCAAATTTAAAGTCAAATTTAAAGTTAAATTTAAAGTCAAATTAAAAGTTAAATCTTAAGTAAAATTTAAAGTTAAATTCAAAGTCAAATTTAAGGTTCAATTTAAAGGTGAATTTAAAGTCAAATTTAAAGTTAAATTTAAAGCCAAATTTTAAGTCAAATTTAAAGTCAAATTTAAAGTCAAATGTTAAGTTGAATCTAAAGTCAAATTTAAAGTCAAATTTAAAGTTAAATTCAAAGTCAAATTAAAGGTTAAATTTAAAGGTGAATTTAAAGTTAAATTTAAAGCCAAATTTTAAATCAAATTTAAAGTCAAATTTAAAGTTAAACTTAAGGTCAAATTTAAAGTTAAATTTAAGGTTAAATTTGAAGTAAAATTTAAGGTTAAATTTAAAGTAAAATTTAAAGTTATATTTAAGGTCAAATTTAAAGTCAAATTTAAAGCCAAATTTAAAGTAAAATTTAAAGTCAAATTTAAAGTCAAATTAAAGGTTTAATTTAAAGGTGAATTTAAAGTAAAATTAAAGGTGAGTTTTAAGTAAATTTAAAGCCAAATTTAAAGTCAAATTTAAAGTCAAATTCAAAGTCAAATTTAAAGTAAAATTTAAAGTCATATTTAAAAATAAATTTAAAGTCAAATTTAATGTTAATTAAAGTCAAATTTAAATTCAAATTTAAAGTCAAATTTAAAATTAAATTTTAAATCAAAGTTAAAGTTGAATTTAAAGTAAAATTTAAAGTATAATTTGAGGTCAAATTAGAATTTGAAGTCAAATTTAAATTTGACTTTTAATTTTACTTAAAATTAAATTTTGAATTTAAAGTCAAATTTAAAGTTGAATTTAAAGTCAAATTTAAAGTTAAATTTAACGTCAAATTTGAAGTCAAATTTATGGTTAAATTTAAAGTTGAATTTAAAGTTAAATTTCAAGTCAAATTAAAAGTTAAATTTAAAGTCAAATTTAAAGTTAAATTTAATGTCAAATTAAGAGTTCAATTTAAAGTCAAATTTAAAGTTAAATTTAAAGTCAAATTCAAAGTTAAATTTAAAGTCAAATTTAAAGTCAAATTTAAAGTCAAATTTAAAGTTGAATTTAAAGTCAAATTTAAAGTTGAATCTAAAGTCAAATTTAAAGTCAAATTTAAAGTTAAATTTGAAGTCAAATTTAAAGTTAAATTTCAAGTCAAATTTAATGTTAAATTAAAATCAAATTTAAACTCAAATTTTAATTCAAATTTAAAGTCAAATTTAAAGTCAAATTGAAAGTTGAATTTAAAGTCAAATTTAAAGTTGAATTTAAAGTCAAATTTAAAGTTGAATCTATAGTCAAATTTAAAGTCAAATTTAAAGTTGAATTTAAAGTTAAATTTAAAGTCAAATTTAAAGTCAAATTTTATGTCAAATTTAATGTTAAATTTTATGTCAAATTTAATGTTAAATTTAATGTCAAATTCAAAGTAAATTTAAAGTCAAATTTAAAGTTGAATTTTAAGTCAAATTTAAAGTTCAATTTAAAGTCAAATTCAAAGTCAAATTTAAGGTTAAATTTAAAGGTGAATTTAAAGTTAAATTTAAAGTCAAATTTAAAGTCAAATTTAAAGTTAAATTTAACGTCAAATTTAAAGTCAAATTTAAAGTCATATTTAAAGTTAGATTTAAGGTTTAATTTAAAGGTGAATTGAAAGTCAAATTTAAACTTTAAATTTGACTTTAAATTTAACTTTAAATTTAACTTTAAATATGACTTTAAATTTGACTTTAAATTTGACTTTAAATTTGACGTTAAATTTAACTTTGAATTTGACATTAAATTTGACTTTAAATTTGACTTTATATTTGACTTTAAATTTGACTTTAAATTTAACTTTAAATTTGACTTTAAATTTAACTTTAAATTTGACTTTAAATTTAACTTTAAATTTGACTTTAAATTTAACTTTATATTTGACTTTAAATTTGACTTTCAATTCAACTTTAAATCAGACTTTAAATTCAACTTTAAATTTGACTTTAAATTCAACTTTAAATTCAACTTTAAATTTAACTCTAAATTTAAATTTAAATTTGACTTTAAATTTGACTTTAAATTTAACTTTAAATTTGACTTTAAATTTAACTTGAAATTTGACTTCAAATTTGACTTTAAATTTAACATTAAATTTGACTTTAAATTTGACTTTAAATTTAACTTTAAATTTGACTTTATATTTGACTTTAAATTTAACTTTAAATTTGACTTTAAATTTATCTTTAAATTTAACTTTAAATTTGATTTTAAATTAAACTTTAAATTTGACTTAAAATTTGACTTTGAATTTGACTTTAAATTTAACTTTAAATTTGACTTCAAATTTGACTTTAAATTTAACTTTAAATTTGACTTTAAATTTGACTTTAAATTTAACTTTATATTTAACTTTAAATTTAACTTTAAATTTGACTTTAAATTTAACTTTAAATTTGACTTTAAATTTAACTTTATATTTGACTTTAAATTTGACTTTCAATTCAACTTTAAATCAGACTTTAAATTCAACTTTAAATTCAACTTTAAATTTAACTCTAAATTTAACTTTAAATTTGACTTTAAATTTGACTTTAAATTTAACTTTAAATTTGACTTTAAATTTGACTTTAAATCAGACTTTAAATTCAACTTTAAATTCAACTTTAAATTTAACTCTAAATTTAACTTTAAATTTGACTTTAAATTTAACTTTATATTTGACTTTAAATTTGACTTTCAATTCAACTTTAAATCAGACTTTAAATTCAACTTTAAATTCAACTTTAAATTTAACTCTAAATTTAACTTTAAATTTGACTTTAAATTTGACTTTAAATTTAACTTTAAATTTGACTTTAAATTTAACTTTAAATTTGACTTTAAATTTGATTTTAAATTAAACTTTAAATTTGACTTTAAATTTGACTTTAAATTTGACTTTAAATTTAACTTTAAATTTGACTTCAAATTTGACTTTAAATTTAACTTTAAATTTGACTTTAAATTTGACTTTAAATTTAACTTTAAATTTGACTTTATATTTGACTTTAAATTTGACTCTAAATTAAACTTTAAATTTGACTTTAAATTTGACTTTAAATTTAACTTTAAATTTGACTTTAAATTTGACTTTAAATCTAACTTTAAATTTGAGTTTAAATTTGGCATTAAATTTGACTTTAAATTAAACTTGACTTTAAATGTGACATTAAATTTGACTTTAAATTTGACTTTAAATTTAACTTTGAATTTGACTTTAAATTTAACTTCAAATTTGACTTTAAATTTTACTTTAAATTTGACTTTAAATTTAACTTTAAATTTGACTTTAAATTTGACTTTAAATTGAACTTTAAATTTAACTTTAAATTTGACTTTAAATTTAACTTTGAATTTGACATTAAATTAAAATTCAAATTTAAAGTTAAATTTAAAGTTGAATTTAAAGTCAAATTTGAAGTCAAATTTAAAGTCAAATTTAAAGTTAAATTTAAAGTCAAATTTAAAGTTAAATTTAAAGTCAAATTTAAAGTTAAATTTAAAGTCAAATTTAAAGTCAAATATAAAGTCAAATTTAAAGTCAAATTCAAAGTTAAATTCAAAGTTAAATTTAAAGTCAAATTTAAAGTTAAATTTAAAGTCAAATTTAAAGTTAAATTTAAAGTCAAATTTAAAGTTAAATTTAAAGTCAAATTTAAAGTCAAATATAAAGTCAAATTTAAAGTCAAATTTAATGTCAAATTCAAAGTTTAATTTAACGTAAAATTTAAAGTCAAATTTAAAGTCAAATTTAAAGTCATATTTAAAGTTAAATTTAAAGTTAAATTTAAAGTCAAATTTAAAGTTAAATTTAAAGTCAAATTTAAATTTTAATTTAAAGTCAAATTTAAAGTTCAATTTAAAGTCAAATTCAAAGTCAAACTTAAAATTAAATTTAAAGGTGAATTTAAAGTTAAATTTAAAGTCAAATTTGAAGTTACATTTAAAGTCAAATTTAAAGTCAAATTTAAAGTCAAATTTAAAGTTAAAATTAAAGTGAAATTTAAAGTCAAATTTAAAATCAATTTTAAAGTTAAATTTAAAGTCAAGTTTCAGGTTTAATTTAAAGTCAAATTTAAAGTTAAATTTAAAGTCAAATTTAATGTCAAATTCAAAGTTAAATTTAAAGTCAAATTTAAAGTTAAATTTAAAGTTCAATTTAAAGTCAAATTTAAAGTCAAATTTAAAGTTAAATTTAAAGTCAAATTTAAAGTTAAATTTAAAGTCAAATTCAAAGTTAAATTTAAAGTCAAATTTAAAGTCAAATTTAATGTCACATTTAAAGTCAAGTTTAATGTCAAATTCAAAGTTAAATTTAAAGTCAAATTTAAAGTCAAATTTAAAGTTCAATTTAAGGTCAAATTTAAAGTCAAATTTAAAGTTTAATTTAAAGTCAAATTTAATGCCAAATTTAAACTCAAATTTAAAGTTAAATTTAAAGTCAAATTTAAAGTTAAATTTAAAGTCAAATTGAAAGTCAAATTTAAGGTTTAATTTAAAGTCAAATTTAAAGTCAAATATAAAGTCAAATTTAAAGTTAAATTTAAAGTCAAATTTAAAGTCAAATTTAAAGTTAAATTTAAAGTCAAATTTGAAGTCAAATTTAAAGTTAAATTTAAAGTCAAATTTAAAGTCAAATTTAAAGTTTAATTTTAAATCAAATTTAAAGTCAAATTTTGTTGAGCGGCAGCAATTAAAAGTAAACGACGACTACAATGTTCAAAGGTTTATTAGAGACTGAATGATCAATGGTATAAATTAAAGTAAGAAGAGAAAGTAATCCACTAGTTATTGGTATAAAGCAAATACATTAGTATAAGTAGTATGAGCGTTGTAAGGAGAAAGAAGAATGTGAAAGACATATTCACAATAGATATTTATTCAACACTCTCCCTCAACGCGAAGAAACTATATTTAACTTTACTTTGAAAATTCAATTGATATATGTATATAAATGTATGTATGTAAACTGACATTTCAATAAAAATTTCAAAAATTAAAGATTACAACACAAGTCCCAAAAGCTTGCAAAATTTTTGATGTTTTAATTTTTGTAAGTTCTTAGTAAGAACATCTGCTAACATGTCATTCGTTGGTATGTAGTTAATGTCGATTGTGCCACTGTTGTACACTTCTCGAATGTGGTGATATTTAATATCAATATGCTTGCTTCGTGGGTGGTGAACCGGGTTTCTGACAAGCTGTTGAGCACTCAAGTTATCACCATTTAGAACGATAGATGATCTAGCAAATTCAACGCCACCAAGCTCACAGATCAGCCTCTTCAGATACACAGCTTCTCTTGCAGATGCCGAAAGAGCCATATATTCCGCTTCGGTGCTACTCAACGCCACCGTTGACTGCTTCTTTGACTCCCATGATATAGCGGCACCACTAAGTAAGAAAGCAAAACCAGTATATGATTTTCTGTCAGCGACATCACCTCCCCAGTCAGCATCAACAAACCCTTCCAATTGTTTACCTGTTGGAAAATAACGCAATTTATATTCGTTAGTGAAGTTTAAGTACCTCAACAGATGTTTAACTGCTGTAAAGTGCTCTTCATGAGGATCTACGTTAAAACGCGCCAATTTGTTCACTGAATGAATAATGTCTGGTCTTGTTGATATAGCCAGATACGTCAATGATCCAATAATTGATTGATACTGCTCTCGATTTGCTCGTTTACAGTCTTCGGCGTGGCATCCAAACTGTTGACCAGCTTCCAGCGGTGTTTTGATTTGTCTGCACTCAATCATGTCGGTTTCTCGTAGCAAATTTAGTATTAATTGCCTTTGACAAATGGAAATTGGACCCGTTTTGCCTTCGCGGTGGATTTCAAATCCGAGAAAATGGTGTAAGGGACCATTATCAACAACCTTAAACTCATGTTTAATTTGATCCTTCATTTCCTCAATCAACATCTCATTTTCTCCTGCCAAGATGAGATCGTCAACATATACCGCAATAATCCTTAAGTGACCTCCACTATCTGCAACATAGACACATGGTTCACTCGTGCACTGCCTAAATCCAATTTTCTTAAGAACCGCATCCAACTTTTCGTTCCACGCTCTCCCTGATTGCTTTAATCCGTACAAACTTTTTCGCAACTTTAAAACACTGTTTTTGTTTTCTTGGTCGATAAAGCCTTCCGGCTGCTCCATATACACATCTTCCTTCAGATCTCCGTTTAAATATGCGGAAGAGACGTCCATCTGGTGAAGTATAAGCTTCTTTTCTACGGCTAAAGCTAAAAGCATTCGTATCGTAGAATATCTTACCACTGGCGAAAACGTTTCTTTAAAATTAATCCCAAATTTCTGAGCATAGCCCTTTGCCACCAGCCGTGCTTTATACCTATGCAATTTTCCATTTTCATCACTCTTTACATTGAATACCCATCGACAACCTACGGGTTTGATTCCTTGAGGGAGATCCACTAGGTCCCACGTATTGTTGGATATTAAGTTTTGATACTCTTCGTTGATTGCATTTTTCCACATCAAAGATTCGGGAAGTGACAAAGCTTCAGTCATGGTTTGAGGTATAACAACGTTCTCCGCACTATTCAAATTATTAAGCATATGGTACTGCTTTCTTGGCCTTCCTGGCTTACCCGATCTAATAATCTTTGGCCTTCCTTTGCCAAATACTGGCGTTTTCTCACCATCATCTTCACTGCTTGTAAGTGAACGTTTTCGTTTTGGGTACCTTCTAGGTTCCTGCTGCATTTTTTCGTTAATTGGCTCACATACCTTCTCCCTCTCCACAAGACGCTCATGTGCATTTTCCTTCTGTTGCTCAACCTGCTGTTTCATTTGCTGTTCAATCTGTTGCTCTATTTCCTGCCCTTCTCCAGTCACCTTTGGATCTTCCAAAAATATCTCGGTAACAGCCGAATCATGTTCCTTAAAATCGTCTTCGATGAAAGATACGTCTCTGCGTTCAATAACTCTTCTACTAGACTTGTCGAAAAGTCGATACGCCTTTGAAGTGCATGAGTACCCGACCATGACGTACTCTTCTCCTCTAGGCTGAAATTTAGATAGTGATTTAGATTTGTTCAGAGCTATAGCAGAACATCCAAAAGTTCTGAAATGGCTAACGTCTGGCTTTCGACCTGTCCACACTTCTTCTGGTGTTAAGTCTGTCAAAATTCTTGTGGGGCATCTGTTCCTGAGATACACGGATGTATTGACAGCTTCTGCCCACATACTTTCATCGAGCCCTGACTGTAAGAGCATGCACCTTGCCATCTCCACAATTGTCCTATTGGCCCTTTCTGCAACTCCATTTTGCTGTGGAGTATATACAACAGAGTGCTGACGTGATATTCCACTTTCTTCCAGAAATTTTGTAAAAACTTGGCTGCAGTACTCGGTGCCATTATCACTGCGAATTGTTTTTATATGCTTTCCGATTTTACGCTCTACCATAGATTTGAATTTTCGGAAAACTTCAAAGACTTCATCTTTAGTTTTAATGAAATAAACGAACATTTTTCGCGATTTATCGTCGATAAAAGTAACAAAGTACCTAGCCCCTCCAAGAGATACTTTTCTCATAGGGCCACATACATCAGTATGAATAAGCTCTAATAAATCTTTTGATTTCGTGGACGAGTGGTGTGGAAAAGGCTTTAAGCAAATCTTTCCTTTGATGCAAGTTTTGCACTGGAAATTTTCTGGAACGGTGGCTAACGAGAGTCCACTAACCATCTTATTAGCACATATTTTATTTAAACTACTCGCATTCAGATGGCCAAATCTATCATGCCACTTTTGAAAGTTCTTAAAATTCCCATTACTTGCGTACAAAATCTCGGTTTTGCGATACCTGAAGACGAATAAATCATTTTCTAAAGATGCATTTACAATTGTTTCACCACCCTGTTTGATTTTTGCAACATCTTTATGAAACTCAACACTGCAACCGTTCTCTATTGCTTTTGAAACGGACAGAAAATTCGCATTTAAATGAGGAACAAACAGCACATTTTTTAATCTTAACTCGCATAAATCCGTATTCAGAACAACGGTACCAATACCGGTAGCAAATATATAATTATCACCCGCTAGCTTGATTTGCTCTTTGCACTCTCTCATAGTTGTAAACAACGATTCATTACTGCATATATGTGACGTTGCCCCGCTATCTATGCACCAACATAGCGGATCAAGAATATTTTTATGTGCGGCCGAAAGCATGGAAAACGAAGCAACGGGTTTATTGCCGTACCGTTTCTTTTGTTCTAGGCAATTTGCAGCGAAATGCCCCCTTTTACCACAGTTAAAACACTTCCCTACCGTTTTCTTTTTGTTAAAAAATTTCGGATTATGTGGCTGCCTGGCTAGGTAGGCCTGCTGCTCAAAACTTACTTCATCCTTACCAACAGCTCCATCTTTCTCCATTCGACGATTTCCCTCCTCTAATAATTTAACCTTGAGAAAATTCATGTTTGGCAATTCATCACGCGACTCCATAGCGACAACAAAGCTATCTAAAGAGTTAGGAAGGCTCGACAGCAAAATAATAACTAATAGCTCTTCATTTACAGAGAAATCAATCTCACGAAGTTTTTCGACAACGTGTGAGAAACGATTAATATACTCGGCCATATTTTCTTTTTCTCCTAGTCTAATATTTAACAACTGTTTAAACAGCGCAATTTTCCTGGCGGGACCGCGTGGTTGATGAATTTGTTTCAAGCTATCCCACGCTAGTTTCGCCGTCTCACAGTGTTTTACATGATTTACCTCGGAAGGTTTAATATTTAATATTATGGATGCAAGCGCCTTACTATCTTTAGTATCCCATTCCAGTTTTTGCGTTGCATTCCATTCCTCCTGCTTAATTAGACTACCATCGACGTGACTCCAAAAATTAGAAATTACGAGCAAACTCTTCATCTGTATGGACCAACCATCATAATTATGCTCACCCAATTTCTCGATTTGATAATGAGACGAACTCATGCTTATCAAAATACCGTACTTTACTTATTAACAATGAAATTAAACCGTTTACTTTACTCAGCGGTCAACCTGGGCCCATAACCTGTTGAGCGGCAGCAATTAAAAGTAAACGACGACTACAATGTTCAAAGGTTTATTAGAGACTGAATGATCAATGGTATAAATTAAAGTAAGAAGAGAAAGTAATCCACTAGTTATTGGTATAAAGCAAATACATTAGTATAAGTAGTATGAGCGTTGTAAGGAGAAAGAAGAATGTGAAAGACATATTCACAATAGATATTTATTCAACAAATTTAAAGTTAAATTTAAAGTCAAATTTAAAGTCAAATTTAAAGTCAAATTAAAAGTTTAATTTAAAGTCAAATTTAAAGTCAAATTTAAAGTTAAATTTAAAGTCAAATTTAAAGTCAAATTTAAAGTTAAATTTAGAGTTAAATTTAAAGTTGAATTTAAAGTCAAATTTAAAGTTGAATTTAAAGTCTGATTTAAAGTTGAATTGAAAGTCAAATTTAAAGTCAAATATAGAATTAAATTTAAAGTCAAATTTAAAGTTAAATTTAAATTTAAATTTAAAGTTAAATTTAAAGTCAAATTTAAAGTTAAATTTAAAGTCAAATTTAAAGTTAAATTTAAAGTCAAATTTAAAGTCAAATATAAAGTCAAATTTAAAGACAAATTTAATGTCAAATTCAAAGTTAAATTTAACGTCAAATTTAAAGTCAAATTTAAAGTCAAATTTAAAGTCATATTTAAAGTTAAATTTAAAGTTAAATTTAAAGTCAAATCTAAAGTTAAATTTAAAGTCAAATTTAAAATTTTAATTTAAAGTCAAATTTAAAGTTCAATTTAAAGTCAAATTCAAAGTCAAATTTAAGGTTAAATTTAAAGGTGAATTTAAAGTTAAATTTAAAGTCAAATTTAAAGTCAAATATAAAGTCAAATTTAAAGTCAAATTTAATGTCAAATTCAAAGTTAAATTTAACGTCAAATTTAAAGTCAAATTTAAAGTCAAATTTAAAGTCATATTTAAAGTTAAATTTAAAGTTAAATTTAAAGTCAAATCTAAAGTTAAATTTAAAGTCAAATTTAAAATTTTAATTTAAATTCAAATTTAAAGTTACATTTAAAGTCAAATTTAAAGTCAAATTTAAAGTCAAATTTAAAGTTAAAATTAAAGTGAAATTTAAAGTCAAATTTAAAGTCAATTTTAAAGTTAAATTTAAAGTCAAGTTTCAGGTTTAATTTAAAGTCAAATTTAAAGTTAAACTTAAAGTCAAATTTAATGTCAAATTCAAAGTTAAATTTAAAGTCAAATTTAAAGTTAAATTTAAAGTTCAATTTAAAGTCAAATTTAAAGTCAAATTTAAAGTTAAATTTAAAGTCAAATTTAAAGTTAAATTTAAAGTCAAATTTGAAGTTAAATTTAAAGTCAAATTCAAAGTTAAATTTAAAGTCAAATTTAAAGTCAAATTTAATGTCACATTTAAAGTCAAATTTAATGTCAAATTCAAAGTTAAATTTAACGTCAAATTGAAAGTCAAATTTAAAGTCAAATTTAAAGTCATATTTAAAGTTATATTTAAAGTTAAGTTTAAAGTCAAATTTAAAGTTAAATTTAAAGTCAAATTTAAAGTCAAATATAAAGTCAAATTTAAAGTCAAATTTAATGTCAAATTCAAAGTTAAATTTAACGTCAAATTTAAAGTCAAATTTAAAGTCAAATTTAAAGTCATATTTAAAGTTAAATTTAAAGTTAAATTTAAAGTCAAATCTAAAGTTAGATTTAAAGTCAAATTTAAAATTTTAATTTAAAGTCAAATTTAAAGTTACATTTAAAGTCAAATTTAAAGTCAAATTTAAAGTCAAATTTAAAGTTAAAATTAAAGTGAAATTTAAAGTCAAATTTAAAGTCAATTTTAAAGTTAAATTTAAAGTCAAGTTTCAGGTTTAATTTAAAGTCAAATTTAAAGTTAAACTTAAAGTCAAATTTAATGTCAAATTCAAAGTTAAATTTAAAGTCAAATTTAAAGTTAAATTTAAAGTTCAATTTAAAGTCAAATTTAAAGTCAAATTTAAAGTTAAATTTAAAGTCAAATTTAAAGTTAAATTTAAAGTCAAATTTGAAGTTAAATTTAAAGTCAAATTCAAAGTTAAATTTAAAGTCAAATTTAAAGTCAAATTTAATGTCACATTTAAAGTCAAATTTAATGTCAAATTCAAAGTTAAATTTAACGTCAAATTGAAAGTCAAAATTAAAGTCAAATTTAAAGTCATATTTAAAGTTATATTTAAAGTTAAATTTAAAGTCAAATTTAAAGTTAAATTTAAAGTCAAATTTAAATTTAAATTTAAAGTCAAATTTAAAGTTCAATTTAAAGTGAAATTCAAAGTCAAATTTGAGGTTAAATTTAAAGGTGAATTTAAAGTTAAATTTAAAGTCAAATTTGAAGTAACATTTAAAGTCAAATTAAAAGTCAAATTTAAAGTCAAATTTAAAGTTAAGATTAAAGTGAAATTTAAAGTCAAATTTAAAGTCAATTTTAAAGTTAAATTTAAAGTCAAGTTTCAGGTTTAATTTAAAGTCAAATTTAAAGTTAAATTTAAAGTCAAATTTAATGTCAAATTCAAAGTTAAATTTAAAGTCAAATTTAAAGTCAAATTTAATGTCACATTTAAAGTCAAATTTAATGTCAAATTCAAAGTTAAATTTAAAGTCAAATTTAAAGTCAAATTTAAAGTTGAATTTAAAGTCAAATTAAAAGTTGAATTTAAAGTTAAATTTGAAGATAAATTTAAAGTCAAATTCAAAGTCAAATTCAAAGTTAAATTTAAAGTCAAATTTAAAGTTAAATTTAAAGTCAAATTTAAAGTTAAATTTAAAATCAAATTCAAAGTTAAATTTAAAGTCAAATTTAATGTAAAATTTAATGTCAAATTTAATGTAAAATTTAATGTCAAATTCAAAGTTAAATTTAAAGTCAAATTTAAAGTCAAATTTAAAGTTGAAACTAAAGTTAAATTTGAAGTTAAAGTCAAACTCAAAGTCAAATTCAAAGTTAAATTTAAAGTCAAATTTAAAGTTCAATTTAAAGTCAAATTCAAAGTCAAATTTAAGGTTAAATTTAAAGGTGAACTTAAAGTTAAATTTAAAGTCAAATTTAAAGTTAAATTTAACGTCAAATTTAAAGTCAAATTTAGAGTTGAATTTAAAGTCAAATTTAAAGTTGAATATACAGTCAAATTTAAAGTCAAATTTAAAGTTAAATTTCAAGTCAAATTTAATGTTAAATTAAAATCAAATTTAAACTCAAATTTTAATTCAAATTTAAAGTCAAATTTAAAGTCAAATTGAAAGTTGAATTTAAAGTCAAATTTAAAGTTGAATTTAAAGTCAAATTTAAAGTAGAATCTAAACTCAAATTTAAAGTCAAATTTAAAGTTGAATTTAAAGTCAAATTTAAAGTTGAATCTAAAGTCAAATTTAAAGCCAAATTTAAAGTTAAATTTGAAGTCAAATTAAAAGTTAAATTTAAAGTCAAATTTGAAGTTAATTTAAAATCAAATTCAAAGTTAAATTTAAAGTCAAATTTAAGGTCAAATTTTATGTCAAATTTAATGTAAAATTTAATGTCAAATTCAAAGTTAAATTTAAAGTCAAATTTAAAGTCAAACTCAAAGTCAAATTCAAAAATAAGTTTAAAGTCAAATTTAAAGTTAAATTTCAAGTCAAATTTAAAGTTCAATTTAAAGTCAAATTCAAAGTCAAATTTAAGGTTAAATTTAAAGGTGAATTTAAAATTAAATTTAAAGTCAAATTTAAAGTCAAATTTAAAGTTAAATTTAAAGCAAAATTTTAAGTCAAATTTAAAGTCAAATTTAAAGACAAATTTAAAGTCAAATTTAAAGTTGAATTTAAAGTCAAATTTAAAGTAAAATTGAAAGTCAAATTTAAAGTCAAATTTAAAGTTAAATTTAAAGTCAAATTAAAAGTTAAATCTTAAGTAAAATTTAAAGTTAAATTCAAAGTCAAATTAAAGGTTAAATTTAAAGGTGAATTTAAAGTTAAATTTAAAGCCAAATTTTAAATCAAATTTAAAGTCAAATTTAAAGTTAAACTTAAGGTCAAATTTAAAGTTTAATTTAAGGTTAAATTTAAAGTAAAATTTAAAGTTATATTTAAAGTCAAATTTAAAGTCAAATTAAAAGTTAAATCTTAAGTTAAATTTAAAGTTAAGTTTAAAGTCAAATTAAAGGTTAAATTTAAAGGTGAATTTAAAGTCAAATTTAAAGTTAAATTTAAAGTCAAATTTAAAGTTAAATTTAAAGTCAAATTTAAAGTTAAATCTTATGTAAAATTTAAAGTTAAATTAAAAGTCAAATTTAAAGTTAAATTTAAAGCCAAATTTAAAGTCAAATTTAAAGTTGAATTTAAAGTCAAATTTAAAGTAAAATTGAAAGTCAAATTTAAAGTCAAATTTAAAGTTAAATTTAAAGTCAAATTAAAAGTTAAATCTTAAGTAAAATTTAAAGTTAAATTCAAAGTCAAATTTAAGGTTAAATTTAAAGGTGAATTTAAAGTCAAATTTAAAGTTAAATTTAAAGCCAAATTTTAAGTCAAATTTAAAGTCAAATTTAAAGTCAAATTTTAAGTTGAATCTAAAGTCAAATTTAAAGTCAAATTTAAAGTTGAATCTAAAGTCAAATTTAAAGTAAAATTTAAAGTTAAATTCAAAGTCAAATTAAAGGTTAAATTTAAAGGTGAATTTAAAGTTAAATTTAAAGCCAAATTTTAAATCAAATTTAAAGTCAAATTTAAAGTTAAACTTAAGGTCAAATTTAAAGTTAAATTTAAGGTTAAATTTAAAGTAAAATTTAAGGTTAAATTTAAAGTAAAATTTAAAGTTATATTTAAAGTCAAATTTAAAGTCAAATTTAAAGCCAAATTTAAAGTAAAATTTAAAGTCAAATTTAAAGTCAAATTTAAGGTTTAATTTAAAGGTGAATTTAAAGTAAAATTAAAGGTGAATTTTAAGTAAATTTAAAGCCAAATTTAAAGTCAAATTTAAAGTCAAATTCAAAGTCAAATTTAAAGTAAAATTTAAAGTCATATTTAAAAATAAATTTAAAGTCAAATTTAATGTTAATTAAAGTCAAATTTAAATTCAAATTTAAAGTCAAATTTAAAATTAAATTTTAAATCAAAGTTAAAGTTGAATTTAAAGTAAAATTTAAAGTATAATTTGAGGTCAAATTAGAATTTGAAGTCAAATTTAAATTTGACTTTTAATTTTACTTAAAATTAAATTTTGAATTTAAAGTCAAATTTAAAGTTGAATTTAAAGTCAAATTTAAAGTTAAATTTAACGTCAAATTTGAAGTCAAATTTATGGTTAAATTTAAAGTTGAATTTAAAGTTAAATTTAAAGTCAAATTAAAAGTTAAATTTAAAGTCAAATTTAAAGTTAAATTTAATGTCAAATTAAGAGTTCAATTTAAAGTCAAATTTAAAGTTAAATTTAAAGTCAAATTCAAAGTTAAATTTAAAGTCAAATTTAAAGTCAAATTTAAAGTCAAATTTAAAGTTGAATTTAAAGTCAAATTTAAAGTTGAATCTAAAGTCAAATTTAAAGTCAAATTTAAAGTTAAATTTGTAGTCAAATTTAAAGTTAAATTTCAAGTCAAATTTAATGTTAAATTAAAATCAAATTTAAACTCAAATTTTAATTCAAATTTAAAGTCAAATTTAAAGTCAAATTGAAAGTTGAATTTAAAGTCAAATTTAAAGTTGAATTTAAAGTCAAATTTAAAGTTGAATCTATAGTCAAATTTAAAGTCAAATTTAAAGTTGAATTTAAAGTTAAATTTAAAGTCAAATTTAAGGTCAAATTTTATGTCAAATTTAATGTTAAATTTAATGTCAAATTCAAAGTAAATTTAAAGTCAAATTTAAAGTTGAATTTTAAGTCAAATTTAAAGTTCAATTTAAAGTCAAATTCAAAGTCAAATTTAAGGTTAAATTTAAAGGTGAATTTAAAGTTAAATTTAAAGTCAAATTTAAAGTCAAATTTAAAGTTAAATTTAACGTCAAATTTAAAGTCAAATTTAAAGTCATATTTAAAGTTAGATTTAAGGTTTAATTTAAAGGTGAATTGAAAGTCAAATTTAAACTTTAAATTTGACTTTAAATTTAACTTTAAATTTAACTTTAAATATGACTTTAAATTTGACTTTAAATTTGACTTTAAATTTGACGTTAAATTTAACTTTGAATTTGACATTAAATTTGACTTTAAATTTGACTTTATATTTGACTTTAAATTTGACTTTAAATTTAACTTTAAATTTGACTTTAAATTTAACTTTAAATTTGACTTTAAATTTAACTTTAAATTTGACTTTAAATTTAACTTTATATTTGACTTTAAATTTGACTTTCAATTCAACTTTAAATCAGACTTTAAATTCAACTTTAAATTTGACTTTAAATTCTACTTTAAATTCAACTTTAAATTTAACTCTAAATTTAAATTTAAATTTGACTTTAAATTTGACTTTAAATTTAACTTTAAATTTGACTTTAAATTTAACTTTAAATTTGACTTTAAATTTGATTTTAAATTAAACTTTAAATTTGACTTTAAATTTGACTTTAAATTTGACTTTAAATTTAACTTTAAATTTGACTTCAAATTTGACTTTAAATTTAACATTAAATTTGACTTTAAATTTGACTTTAAATTTAACTTTAAATTTGACTTTATATTTGACTTTAAATTTAACTTTAAATTTGACTTTAAATTTAACTTTAAATTTGACTTTAAATTTGATTTTAAATTAAACTTTAAATTTGACTTTAAATTTGACTTTAAATTTGACTTTAAATTTAACTTTAAATTTGACTTCAAATTTGACTTTAAATTTAACTTTAAATTTGACTTTAAATTTGACTTTAAATTTAACTTTATATTTAACTTTAAATTTAACTTTAAATTTGACTTTAAATTTAACTTTAAATTTGACTTTAAATTTAACTTTATATTTGACTTTAAATTTGACTTTCAATTCAACTTTAAATCAGACTTTAAATTCAACTTTAAATTCAACTTTAAATTTAACTCTAAATTTAACTTTAAATTTGACTTTAAATTTGACTTTAAATTTAACTTTAAATTTGACTTTAAATTTGACTTTAAATCAGACTTTAAATTCAACTTTAAATTCAACTTTAAATTTAACTCTAAATTTAACTTTAAATTTGACTTTAAATTTGACTTTAAATTTAACTTTAAATTTGACTTTAAATTTAACTTTAAATTTGACTTTAAATTTGATTTTAAATTAAACTTTAAATTTGACTTTAAATTTGACTTTAAATTTGACTTTAAATTTAACTTTAAATTTGACTTCAAATTTGACTTTAAATTTAACTTTAAATTTGACTTTAAATTTGACTTTAAATTTAACTTTAAATTTGACTTTATATTTGACTTTAAATTTGACTTTAAATTAAACTTTAAATTTGACTTTAAATTTGACTTTAAATTTAACTTTAAATTTGACTTTAAATTTGACTTTAAATTTAACTTTAAATTTGAGTTTAAATTTGGCATTAAATTTGACTTTAAATTTGACTTTAAATTTGACTTTAAATTTAACTTTGAATTTGACTTTAAATTTAACTTCAAATTTGACTTTAAATTTAACTTTAAATTTAACTTTAAATTTAACTTTAAATTTAACTTTAAATTTGACTTTAAATTCAACTTTAAATTTAACTTTAAATTTGACTTTAAATTTAACTTTGAATTTGACTTTAAATTTAACTTTAAATTTAACTTTAAATTTAAATTTAAAGTTAAATTTAAAGTCAAATTTAAAGTTAAATTTAAAGTCAAATTTAAAGTTAAATTTAAAGTCAAATTTAAAGTTAAATTTAAAGTCAAATTCAAAGTCTAATTTAAGGTTTAATTTAAAGGTGAATTTAAAGTTAAATTTAAAGTCAAATTCAAAGTTAAATTTAAAGTCAAATTCAAAGTTAAATTTAAAGTCAAATTTAAAGTTAAATTTAAAGTTGAATTTAAAGTCAAATTTGAAGTCAAATTTAAAGTCAAATTTAAAGTTAAATTTAAAGTCAAATTTAAAGTTAAATTTAAAGTCAAATTTAAAGTTAAATTTAAAGTCAAATTTAAAGTCAAATATAAAGTCAAATTTAAAGTCAAATTCAAAGTTAAATTCAAAGTTAAATTTAAAGTCAAATTTAAAGTTAAATTTAAAGTCAAATTTAACGTAAAATTTAAAGTCAAATTTAAAGTCAAATTTAAAGTCATATTTAAAGTTAAATTTAACGTCAAATTTAAAGTCAAATTTAAAGTTAAATTTAAAGTCAAATTTAAATTTTAATTTAAAGTCAAATTTAAAGTTCAATTTAAAGTCAAATTCAAAGTCAAATTTAAGGTTAAATTTAAAGGTGAATTTAAAGTTAAATTTAAAGTCAAATTTAAAGTTACATTTAAAGTCAAATTTAAAGTCAAATTTAAAGTTAAAATTAAAGTGAAATTTAAAGTCAAATTTAAAATCAATTTTAAAGTTAAATTTAAAGTTAAGTTTCAGGTTTAATTTAAAGTCAAATTTAAAGTTAAATTTAAAGTCAAATTTAATGTCAAATTCAAAGTTAAATTTAAAGTCAAATTTAAAGTTAAATTTAAAGTTCAATTTAAAGTCAAATTTAAAGTCAAATTTAAAGTTAAATTTAAAGTCAAATTTAAAGTTAAATTTAAAGTCAAATTCAAAGTTAAATTTAAAGTCAAATTTAAAGTCAAATTTAATGTCACATTTAAAGTCAAGTTTAATGTCAAATTCAAAGTTAAATTTAAAGTCAAATTTAAAGTCAAATTTAAAGTTCAATTTAAGGTCAAATTTAAAGTCAAATTTAAAGTTTAATTTAAAGTCAAATTTAATGCCAAATTTAAACTCAAATTTAAAGTTAAATTTAAAGTCAAATTTAAAGTTAAATTTAAAGTCAAATTGAAAGTCAAATTTAAAGTTTAATTTAAAGTCAAATTTAAAGTCAAATATAAAGTCAAATTTAAAGTTAAATTTAAAGTCAAATTTAAAGTCAAATTTAAAGTTAAATTTAAAGTCAAATTTGAAGTCAAATTTAAAGTTAAATTTAAAGTCAAATTTAAAGTCAAATTTAAAGTTTAATTTTAAATCAAATTTAAAGTCAAATTTATAGTTAAATTTAAAGTCAAATTTAAAGTCAAATTTAAAGTCAAATTAAAAGTTTAATTTAAAGTCAAATTTAAAGTCAAATTTAAATTTAAATTTAAAGTCAAATTTAAAGTCAAATTTAAAGTTAAATTTAGAGTTAAATTTAAAGTTGAATCTAAAGTCAAATTTAAAGTTGAATTTAAAGTCTGATTTAAAGTTGAATTGAAAGTCAAATTTAAAGTCAAATATAAAATTAAATTTAAAGTCAAATTTAAAGTTAAATTTAAATTTAAATTTAAAGTTAAATTTAAAGTCAAATTTAAAGTTAAATTTAAAGTCAAATTTCAAGTCAAATATAAAGTCAAATTTAAAGTCAAATTTAATGTCAAATTCAAAGTTAAATTTAACGTCAAATTTAAAGTCAAATTTAAAGTCAAATTTAAAGTCATATTTAAAGTTAAATTTAAAGTTAAATTTAAAGTCAAATCTAAAGTTAAATTTAAAGTCAAATTTAAAATTTTAATTTAAAGTCAAATTTAAAGTTCAATTTAAAGTCAAATTCAAAGTCAAATTTAAGGTTAAATTTAAAGGTGAATTTAAAGTTAAATTTAAAGTCAAATTTAAAGTCAAATATAAAGTCAAATTTAAAGTCAAATTTAATGTCAAATTCAAAGTTAAATTTAACGTCAAATTTAAAGTCAAATTTAAAGTCAAATTTAAAGTCATATTTAAAGTTAAATTTAAAGTTAAATTTAAAGTCAAATCTAAAGTTAAATTTAAAGTCAAATTTAAAATTTTAATTTAAAGTTAAATTTAAAGTTACATTTAAAGTCAAATTTAAAGTCAAATTTAAAGTCAAATTTAAAGTTAAAATTAAAGTGAAATTTAAAGTCAAATTTAAAGTCAATTTTAAAGTTAAATTTAAAGTCAAGTTTCAGGTTTTATTTAAAGTCAAATTTAAAGTTAAACTTAAAGTCAAATTTAATGTCAAATTCAAAGTTAAATTTAAAGTCAAATTTAAAGTTAAATTTAAAGTTCAATTTAAAGTCAAATTTAAAGTCAAATTTAAAGTTAAATTTAAAGTCAAATTTAAAGTTAAATTTAAAGTCAAATTTGAAGTTAAATTTAAAGTCAAATTCAAAGTTAAATTTAAAGTCAAATTTAAAGTCAAATTTAATGTCACATTTAAAGTCAAATTTAATGTCAAATTCAAAGTTAAATTTAACGTCAAATTGAAAGTCAAATTTAAAGTCAAATTTAAAGTCATATTTAAAGTTATATTTAAAGTTAAATTTAAAGTCAAATTTAAAGTTAAATTTAAAGTCAAATTTAAAGTCAAATATAAAGTCAAATTTAAAGTCAAATTTAATGTCAAATTCAAAGTTAAATTTAACGTCAAATTTAAAGTCAAATTTAAAGTCAAATTTAAAGTCATATTTAAAGTTAAATTTAAAGTTAAATTTAAAGTCAAATCTAAAGTTAAATTTAAAGTCAAATTTAAAATTTTAATTTAAAGTCAAATTTAAAGTTACATTTAAAGTCAAATTTAAAGTCAAATTTAAAGTCAAATTTAAAGTTAAAATTAAAGTGAAATTTAAAGTCAAATTTAAAGTCAATTTTAAAGTTAAATTTAAAGTCAAGTTTCAGGTTTAATTTAAAGTCAAATTTAAAGTTAAACTTAAAGTCAAATTTAATGTCAAATTCAAAGTTAAATTTAAAGTCAAATTTAAAGTTAAATTTAAAGTTCAATTTAAAGTCAAATTTAAAGTCAAATTTAAAGTTAAATTTAAAGTCAAATTTAAAGTTAAATTTAAAGTCAAATTTGAAGTTAAATTTAAAGTCAAATTCAAAGTTAAATTTAAAGTCAAATTTAAAGTCAAATTTAATGTCACATTTAAAGTCAAATTTAATGTCAAATTCAAAGTTAAATTTAACGTCAAATTGAAAGTCAAATTTAAAGTCAAATTTAAAGTCATATTTAAAGTTATATTTAAAGTTAAATTTAAAGTCAAATTTAAAGTTAAATTTAAAGTCAAATTTAAATTTAAATTTAAAGTCAAATTTAAAGTTCAATTTAAAGTGAAATTCAAAGTCAAATTTGAGGTTAAATTTAAAGGTGAATTTAAAGTTAAATTTAAAGTCAAATTTGAAGTTACATTTAAAGTCAAATTAAAAGTCAAATTTAAAGTCAAATTTAAAGTTAAGATTAAAGTGAAATTTAAAGTCAAATTTAAAGTCAATTTTAAAGTTAAATTTAAAGTCAAGTTTCAGGTTTAATTTAAAGTCAAATTTAAAGTTAAATTTAAAGTCAAATTTAATGTCAAATTCAAAGTTAAATTTAAAGTCAAATTTAAAGTTAAATTTAAAGTTCAATTTAAAGTCAAATTTAAAGTCAAATTTAAAGCCAAATTTAAAGTCAAATTTAAAGTTGAATTTAAAGTCAAATTTAAAGTAAAATTTAAAGTCAAATTTAAAGTCAAATTTAAAGTTAAATTTAAAGTCAAATTAAAAGTTAAATCTTTAGTTAAATTTAAAGTTAAATTCAAAGTCAAATTTAAGGTTAAATTTAAAGGTGAATTTATAAAGTCAAATTTAAAGTTAAATTTAAAGCAAAATTTTAAGTCAAATTTAAAGTCAAATTTAAAGCCAAATTTAAAGTCAAATTTAAAGTTGAATTTAAAGTCAAATTTAAAGTTAAATTGAAAGTCAAATTTAAAGTCAAATTTAAAGTTAAATTTAAAGTCAAATTAAAAGTTAAATCTTAAGTAAAATTTAAAGTTAAATTCAAAGTCAAATTAAAGGTTAAATTTAAAGGTGAATTTAAAGTTAGATTTAAAGCCAAATTTTAAATCAAATTTAAAGTCAAATTTAAAGTTAAACTTAAGGTCAAATTTAAAGTTAAATTTAAGGTTAAATTTAAAGTAAAATTTAAAGTTATATTTAAAGTCAAATTTAAAGTCAAATTAAAAGCCAAATTTAAAGTCAAATTTAAAGGTAAATTTAAAATCAAATTAAAAGATAAATCCTAAGTAAAATTTAAAGTTAAGTTTAAAGTCAAATAAAAGGTTAAATTTAAAGGTGAATTTAAAGTCAAATTTAAAGTTAAATTTAAAGTCAAATTTAAAGTTAAATCTTAAGTAAAATTTAAAGTTAAATTTAAAGTCAAATTTAAAGTCAAATTTAAAGCCAAATTTAAAGTCAAATTTAAAGTTGAATTTAAAGTTAAATTTAAAGTAAAATTGAAAGTCAAATTTAAAGTCAAATTTAAAGTAAAATTTAAAGTCAAATTAAAAGTTAAATCTTAAGTAAAATTTAAAGTTAAATTTAAAGTCAAATTTAAGGTTAAATTTAAAGGTGAATTTAAAGTCAAATTTAAAGTTAAATTTAAAGCCAAATTTTAAGTCAAATTTAAAGTCAAATTTTAAGTTGAATCTAAAGTCAAATTTAAAGTAAAATTTAAAGTTAAATTCAAAGTCAAATTAAAGGTTAAATTTAAAGGTGAATTTAAAGCCAAATTTTAAATCAAATTTAAAGTCAAATTTAAAGTTAAACTTAAGTCAAATTTAAAGTTAAATTTAAGGTTAAATTTAAAGTAAAATTTAAGGTTAAATTTAAAGTAAAATTTAAAGTTATATTTAAAGTCAAATTTAAAGTCAAATTTAAAGCCAAATTTAAAGTAAAATTTAAAGTCAAATTTAAAGTCAAATTTAAGGTTTAATTTAAAGGTGAATTTAAAGTAAAATTAAAGGTGAATTTTAAGTAAATTTAAAGCCAAATTTAAAGTCAAATTTAAAGTCAAATTCAAAGTCAAATTTAAAGTTAAATTTAAAGTCATATTTAAAAATAAATTTAAAGTCAAATTTAATGTTAATTAAAGTCAAATTTAAATTCAAATTTAAAGTCAAATTTAAAATTAAATTTTAAATCAAAGTTAAAGTTGAATTTAAAGTAAAATTTAAAGTATAATTTGAGGTCAAATTAGAATTTGAGGTCAAATTTAAATTTGACTTTTAATTTTACTTAAAATTAAAATTTGAATTTAAAGTCAAATTTAAAGTTGAATTTAAAGTCAAATTTAAAGTTAAATTTAACGTCAAATTAGAAGTCAAATTTATGGTTAAATTTAAAGTTGAATTTAAAGTTAAATTTAAAGTCAAATTAAAAGTTAAATTTAAAGTCAAATTTAAAGTTAAATTTAATGTCAAATTAAGAGTTCAATTTAAAGTCAAATTTAAAGTTAAATTTAAAGTCAAATTCAAAGTTAAATTTAAAGTCAAATTTAAAGTTGAATTTAAAGTTAAATTTGAAGTCAAATTTAAAGTTAAATTTCAAGTCAAATTTAATGTTAAATTAAAATCAAATTTAAACTCAAATTTTAATTCAAATTTAAAGTCAAATTTAAAGTCAAATTGAAAGTTGAATTTAAAGTCAAATTTAAAGTTGAATTTAAAGTCAAATTTAAAGTTGAATCTTAAGTCAAATTTAAAGTCAAATTTAAAGTTGAATTTAAAGTCAAATTTAAAGTTGAATCTAAAGTCAAATTTAAAGTCAAATTTAAAGTTAAATTTGAAGTCAAATTAAAAGTTAAATTTAAAGTCAAATTTGAAGTTAATTTAAAATCAAATTCAAAGTTAAATTTAAAGTCAAATTTAAGGTCAAATTTTATGTCAAATTTAATGTTAAATTTAATGTCAAATTCAAAGTAAATTTAAAGTCAAATTTAAAGTCAAATTTAAAGTTGAATTTTAAGTCAAATTTAAAGTTCAATTTAAAGTCAAATTCAAAGTCAAATTTAAGGTTAAATTTAAAGGTGAATTTAAAGTTAAATTTAAAGTCAAATTTAAAGTCAAATTTAAAGTTAAATTTAACGTCAAATTTAAAGTCAAATTTAAAGTCATATTTAAAGTTAGATTTATGGTTTAATTTAAAGGTGAATTGAAAGTCAAATTTAAAGTTAAATTTAAAGTTAAATTTAAAGTCAAATTTAAAGTTAAATTTAAAGTCAAATTTAAATTTAAATTTAAAGTCAAATTTAAAGTTCAATTTAACGTCAAATTCAAAGTCTAATTTAAGGTTAAATTTAAAGGTGAATTTAAAGTCAAATTTAAAGTTGAATCTAAAGTCAAATTTAAAGTCAAATTAAAAGTTAAATTTGAAGTCAAATTTAAATTTAAATTAAAAGTCAAATTTAAAGTTCAATTTAAAGTCAAATTCAAAGTCTAATTTAAGGTTAAATTTAAAGGTGAATTTAAAGTTAAATTTAAAGTCAAATTTAAAGTTAAATTTAATGTCACATTTAAAGTCAAATTTAATGTCAAATTCAAAGTTAAATTTAAAGTCAAATTTAAAGTCAAATTTAAAGTTGAATTTAAAGTCAAATTAAAAGTTGAATTTAAAGTTAAATTTGAAGATAAATTTAAAGTCAAATTCAAAGTTAAATTTAAAGTCAAATTTAAAGTTAAATTTAAAGTCAAATTTAAAGTTAAATTTAAAGTCAAATTTAAAGTTAAATTTAAAGTCAAATTTAAAGTCAAATATAAAGTCAAATTTAAAGTCAAATTTAATGTCAAATTCAAAGTTATATTTAACGTCAAATTTAAAGTCAAATTTAAAGTCAAATTTAAAGTCATATTTAAAGTTAAATTTAAAGTTAAATTTAAAGTCAAATTTTAAGTTACATTTAAAGTCAAATTTAAAGTCAAATTTAAAGTCAAATTTAAAGTTAAAATTAAAGTGAAATTTAAAGTCAAATTGAAAGTCAATTTTAAAGTTTAATTTAAAGTCAAGTTTCAGGTTTAATTTAAAGTCAAATTTAAAGTTAAATTTAAAGTCAAATTTAATGTCAAATTCAAAGTTAAATTTAAAGTCAAATTTAAAGTTAAATTTAAAGCCAAATTTAAAGTCAAATTTAAAGTCAAATTTAAAGTTAAATTTAAAGTCAAATTTGAAGTTAAATTTAAAGTCAAATTCAAAGTTAAATTTAAAGTCAAATTTAAAGTCAAATTTAATATCACATTTAAAGTCAAGTTTAATTTAAATTCAAATTTAATGCCAAATTTAAACTCAAATTTAAAGTTAAATTTAAAGTCAAATTTAAAGTCAAATTTAAAGTTAAATTTAAAGTCAATTTAAAAGTCAAATTTAAAGTTTAATTTAAAGTCAAATTTAAAGTCAAATATAAAGTCAAATTTAAAGTTAAATTTAAAGTCAAATTTAAAGTCAAATTTAAAGTTAAATTTAAAGTCAAATTTGAAGTCAAATTTAAAGTTAAATTTAAAGTCAAATTTAAAGTCAAATTTAAAGTCAAATTTAAAGTTTAATTTAAAATCAAATTTAAAGTCAAATTTAAAGTTAAATTTAAAGTCAAATTTAAAGTTAAATTTAAAGTCAAATTTAAAGTCAAATTTAAAGTTAAATTTAGAGTTAAATTTAAAGTTGAATTTAAAGTTGAATTTAAAGTCAAATTTAAAGTTGAATTTAAAGTCTGATTTAAAGTTGAATTGAAAGTCAAATTTAAAGTCAAATATAAAGTTAAATTTAAAGTCAAATTTAAAGTTAAATTTAAAGTCAAATTTAAAGTTAAATTTAAAGTCAAATATAAAGTTAAATTTAAAGTCAAATTTAAAGTCAAATTTAAAGTTAAATTTAAAGTCAAATTTGAAGTCAAATTTAAAGTTAAATTTAAAGTCAAATTTAAAGTCAAATTTAAAGTCAAATTTAAAGTTTAATTTAAAATCAAATTTAAAGTCAAATTTAAAGTTAAATTTAAAGTCAAATTTAAAGTTAAATTTAAAGTCAAATTTAAAGTCAAATTTAAAGTCAAATTTAAAGTTTAATTTAAAATCAAATTTAAAGTCAAATTTAAAGTTAAATTTAAAGTCAAATTTAAAGTTAAATTTAAAGTCAAATATAAAGTTAAATTTAAAGTCAAATTTAAAGTCAAATTTAAAGTTAAATTTAAAGTCAAATTTGAAGTCAAATTTAAAGTTAAATTTAAAGTCAAATTTAAAGTCAAATTTAAAGTCAAATTTAAAGTTTAATTTAAAATCAAATTTAAAGTCAAATTTAAAGTTAAATTTAAAGTCAAATTTAAAGTTAAATTTAAAGTCAAATTTAAAGTCAAATTTAAAGTTAAATTTAGAGTTAAATTTAAAGTTGAATTTAAAGTTGAATTTAAAGTCAAATTTAAAGTTGAATTTAAAGTCTGATTTAAAGTTGAATTGAAAGTCAAATTTAAAGTCAAATACAAAGTTAAATTTAAAGTCAAATTTAAAGTTAAATTTAAAGTCAAATTTAAAGTTAAATTTAAAGTCAAATTTAAAGTTAAATTTAAAGTCAAATTTAAAGTTAAATTTAAAGTCAAATTTAAAGTCAAATATAAAGTCAAATTTAAAGTCAAATTTAATGTCAAATTCAAAGTTAAATTTAACGTCAAATTTAAAGTCAAATTTAAAGTCAAATTTAAAGTCATATTTAAAGTTAAATTTAAAGTTAAATTTAAAGTCAAATTTAAAGTTAAATTTAAAGTCAAATTTAAATTTTAATTTAAAGTCAAATTTAAAGTTCAATTTAAAGTCAAATTCAAAGTCAAATTTAAGGTTAAATTTAAAGGTGAATTTAAAGTTAAATTTAAAGTCAAATTTAAAGCTACATTTAAAGTCAAATTTAAAGTCAAATTTATAGTCAAATTTAAAGTTAAAATTAAAGTGAAATTTAAAGTCAAATTTAAAGTCAATTTTAAAGTTAAATTTAAAGTCAAGTTTCAGGTTTAATTTAAAGTCAAATTAAAAGTTAAATTTAAAGTCAAATTTAATGTCAAATTCAAAGTTAAATTTAAAATCAAATTTAAAGTTAAATTTAAAGTTCAATTTAAAGTCAAATTTAAGTTAAATTTAAAGTCAAATTTAAAGTTAAATTTAAAGTCAAATTTGAAGTTAAATTTAAAGTCAAATTCAAAGTTAAATTTAAAGTCAAATTTAAAGTCAAATTTAATGTCACATTTAAAGTCAAATTTAATGTCAAATTCAAAGTTAAATTTAAAGTCAAATTTAAAGTTAAATTTAAAGTCAAATTTAATGCCAAATTTAAACTCAAATTTAAAGTTAAATTTAAAGTCAAATTTAAAGTCAAAATTAAAGTTAAATCTTAAGTCAAATTTAAAGTTAAATCTAAAGTCAAATTTAAAGTCAAATTTAAAATTAGATTTAAAGTAAAATTTGAAGTTAAATTTAAAGTCAAATCTAAAGTCAAATTTAAAGTTAAATTTAAAGTCAAATTTAAAGTCAAATTTAAAGTTGAATTTAAAGTCAAATTAAAAGTTGAATTTAAAGTTAAATTTGAAGATAAACTTAAAGTCAAATTCAAAGTTAAATTTAAAGTCAAATTTAAAGTTAAATTTAAAGTCAAATTTAAAGTTAAATTTCAAGTCAAATTTAATGTTAAATTAAAATCAAATTTAAATTCAAATTTAAAGTCAAATTTAAAGTCAAATTTAAAATTAAATTTAAAGTCAAATTTAAAGTTGGATTTAAGGTCAAATTTAAAAATGAATCTAAAGTCAAATTTAAAGTCAAATTTAAAGTTAAATTTAAAGTCAAATTTAAAGCTAAATTTCAAGTCAAATTTAATGTTAAATTAAAATCAAATTTAAACTCAAATTTAAATTCAAATTTAAAGTCAAATTTAAAGTCATATTGAAAGTTGAATTTAAAGTCAAATTTAAAGTTGATTTTAAAGACAAATTAAAAGTTGAATCTAAATTCAAATTAAAAGTCGAATTTAAAGTTAAATTTAAAGTCAAATTTGAAGTTGAATTTTAAGTCAAATTTAAAGTTAAATATAAAGTCAAATTTAAAGTCAAATTTAAAGTCAAATTTAAAGTTGAATTTAAAGTCAAATTTTAAGTTGAATTTAAAGTCAGATTTAAAGTTGAATTGAAAGTCAAATTTAAACTCAAATTTAAAGTTAAATTTAAAGTCAAATTTATAGTCAAATTTAAAGTTTAATTTAAAATCAAATTTAAAGTCAAATTTAAAGTTAAATTTAAAGTCAAATTTAAAGTTTAATTTAAAATCAAATTTAAAGTTAAATTTAAAGTCAAATTTAAAGTCAAATTTAAAGTCAAATTTAAAGTCAAATTTAAGGTTTAATTTAAAGTTTAATTTAAAGTCAAATTTAAAGTTAAATTTAAAGTCAAATTTAAAGTCAAATTTAAAGTTAAATTTAGAGTTAAATTTAAAGTTGAATTTAAAGTCAAATTTAAAGTTGAATTTAAAGTCAAATTTAAAGTTGAATTTAAAGTCAGATTTAAAGTTGAATTGAAAGTCAAATTTAAACTCAAATTTAAAGTTAAATTTAAAGTCAAATTTAAAGTCAAATTTAAAGTTAAATTTAAAGTCAAATTTAAAGTCAAATTTAAAGTTAAATTTAAAGTCAAACTTAAAGTCAAATTTAATGTCAAATTTAAAGTTGAATTTAAAGTCAAATTTAAAGTTAAATTTAAAGTTAAATTTAAAGCCAAATTTAAAGTTAAATTTAAAGTCAAATTTCAAGTTGAATTTAAAGTCAAATTTAAAGTCAAATTTAAAGTTAAATTTAAAGTCTAAAGTGAAATTTAAAGTCAAATTTAAAGTTAAACTTAAAGTTAAATTTAAAGTCAAATTTAAAGTTAAATTTAAAGTCAAATTTAATGTCAAATCTAAAGTTAAATTTAAAGTCAAATTTAAAGTCAAATTTAAATTTAATTTCATTTGCGCAAAGCAAATGAAAAAAATCTTGTTGCCCATATTCCAACTCAAAACGGTGAGGATGCGGCTGAGAAAGCAAAAGTTCTATGCATGGAAATGATAAAAACCAACAATGCTTCGCTAATTACATGCGCAAAAATTATTCATGCTGGGGAAAAAATAACAAATGTCATTGTGCAAATGCAAAATAGCGATGATGTTTACAAAATTCTAAGAGCAACGAGTGTGCTAAAAGGCACAGGCATCTCCTTACACAGAGACTACCCACAAGCCATGAGAGCAAGAAGAAGACAGCTGATAAAAATCCGAAACGAGATCTACGCAAGGAATAAAAACATAAAATCACAATTTAAAGGCCAAACTCTGAAAGTGGACGAGCATATCTTTTATTTCGACAAAAATAATAACATCCAAGCAAAAAATGGAAATGTCAAGGATATTCTTTGCGATTTGTTAGGAGAGGACTGTCAATATGTGACAATGACAGAAGAAACAAGTGATGCCAATGATCAACAATTTTTAGAGAATGCGCACTCAGGTGCTCAAACTGTTCCGCAAACTCAAATCCAACTTCAATCGCGTATTAACCGTGGATCGAATATGAAAAAGAACTTCTAGTGTAAATGCCGTCTGCCAAAATGAACCTTTTAATAATATGCGTAGAATTAATGTTAAGAATTATTAATTACTCTCATATAACATGTCTGGGTTAGTAAATAAATCTTTATGTGTAGATTTTTATGATTATATAAATAATTTCGATTTAATATTTTTATTTGAAACATTTGCACAGATAATAAATATCATTTATATGAAAATAAGCTTATTAATTTTAAATACCTGCTATAAGAACCAACACTAGAGGTAGAGCAAGCGGAGGATGCTTCTATGGGTATAAAAAAAACATTCAAGACATCAAATGCAGCTTTCTATCTGTAAATGGAATGACTGTTTTAGACCTAAACTTCGATAACAAGTCCCTTCGAATAATACCTGCTTATATTAACTGCAACCATTGGGAAACTGATTTCAATATACTGCAAGAAACACTTAACTGCGGAAACCACAACAACGTTTTAGTTATTGGTGACCTAAATGCTCGTATTGGAAATGAGGCTGGTGCTGAAAACAATCTACAAACTAAGGTGAGGCGATCAAAAGATTTAATATGTAATGCAAGGGGAGTAAAACTCCTGAATTTATGCGATGAGTTCGGGCTTCGTATATTAAATGGAACGACGGAGTCGGATGAGATGGGAAATTTCACATTTGTTGGAAGACAAGGGACCTCAGTAATCGATCTGAGCCCCTTGGGTGGAGATTGGAACTCATACGCTAAGGACCTGGAAGTTGATCATGTACCTTTTTCTGAACACCTGCCTATTGTGGTAAAATTTGGCATTGAAGTGGCGGAAATTGATATCATACGAGAGATGAAACTAATACCTAAGCTTACATGGAAAGAAAAACATGCAACCATTTATAAAAGAAACCTAGCTCGGATTTTATCTTCACGAGAAATCGATAACTTTGAGCAACTAAATAAATTAATTAGTGAAGCCTATCCTTCAAATAATAACGTTGATTATGGAGGACATGGAATAAGACAACCATGGTTCGGCAAAGACTGTATGAGAGCTAGAAAACAATCCTTCACATGGCTAAAACTGTTTCGAAATTCAAATAGGGATCACTTTAAGGAAGTATATATCCAAACCAATGCAAAATATAAACGAATGTGTAAAGAAAAGAAAATAGCTTATCATGAAACTCAGGCTTCAAGGTTAGCGTTATGCAAAAACGCATCTGATTTCCGGAAAACTGCAAAAAATGTTAACGGGAAAAAATTCGTTATTAGTAAGGACTTGAGCCCAGCGTTATTGGCTTCACACTTCATTAATCTTTTAAATCCAGAAAACCCAAGAAGCTCGCTTCAATATGCGATGCCAGCGTTTGTTGATGAATTCTTGGACTGTGAAATAACGGAGCTTGATGTCAGTACAGCTTTAAAAGTACTCAAAGATGGAAAAGCACCTGGGGCAGATAGAATTCCAACAGAACTGTACAAATACGGAAACACAGAGCTTATGAAACAAATTACAATTATATTTAATAAGGTTGTGGAAACTGGAGCCATTCCCAAAGAATTCAAGGAATCACTTATTTTTCCGATTTTCAAAAAAGGCGATAAGGCAGATCCAGCAAGCTACAGAGGCATATCATTCCTGAACGCTTTATACAAAGTCTTCACGGAAATCTGGAGAAATCGACTGGCATTGTGGATAAATCGTAATGATAAAATCAAAGAGTACCAAGCGGGTTTTAGATCAGGATACTCCATAGTGGATAACATTTTCGTCTTAAGTAGTATAGCAGAATCCTACCACATAAGAAGTCTTAAGCTATATACATTTTTCGTAGACTTCAAGGCAGCATTCGATACCGTGGATCGCAGAGCACTTCTCTACAAATTATATACGAAAGGGTTATCAAGGAAGTTCTGCACTTTAATGGAAAGAATGTATGATGAGACTTGGTCAACAGTTTGGAACGGTGAAAATCTTTCAGAGCCATTTCAAACAAAATTTGGTGTGAGACAAGGATGCTCCTTGAGCCCTTTGCTATTTGCATTGTTTATCGATGATATTACAGATTACTTACCAGGAGGCATTGAGTATGGTAATCCAATCATAAAATAAAAGCCCTTTTATTTGCGGACGACATTGTCATAATGGCTAATTCACCTGAAACATTGCAAATGATGATAAACAAACTGGTCGAGTACTGCAACATGTGGAACCTTACTGTAAACCTAGATAAATCAAAAGCTATGGTCTTCAAAAAGAACTCTGGAAGAAACGCAGGAAATGAACATTGGTCTTTCAACAATCAAGCTATAGAAGTAGTCAGGGAATATAAATATCTTGGGGTATACTTCACGCCCACCCTCAATATGGAGAGACACCTCAAAGAAAAGCTGGTGAACGCCAAATCAGCAATAAGCTCAACCTGGAATAACTGCTTCGCAAACAAGCATGTAGCTCACAGCAGCAAATATCGAGTGTTTGAAGCTGTATCGGAGTCTGTGTTGCTCTATGCGGCGCAAGTGTGGGGTGCCAAACAGTATGAGACAGTAGAGAAACTGCTGAGATATTTTGTGAAAAGGATCTTTCAACTTCCAAGTTCTACTCCAAATTATGCGATAATGCTCCAAACTGGACTATCACCGCTCTTCATCAAGACCCTCAAACTTCAGGTGGATTATATCCATCCTAAAGGTGCTGAATATGCCTAACGGAAGACTACCCAAGATAGCTGCGCTAAACACAATCAGGAGCAAAACCGGATGGTTTGGTGAATGGATGGATCTGGCACGTGCATGTGGTAGCCCGTTGAATCTTGACATCGAACAATATACCTCATGGAAGCCAATTCTCTTGAAGGAATCAAACTACTTCCGAGATGAATATAGCATCCAACAAATCTCAATGATGGTTAAGCTAAGAATGGAACTAGTCAAACTCAATTATATACCACACCGGGAGGATCTACCATTAATATGCAGCATTTGTAACCAAGGAGTTCGAGAAGATGTTGTTAATTTTTTGGGAAAATGTCCAACACTAAGAGAGACAAGAAGATATTACTTCGGCGAAGACTTTTTAGACGAAGAATGTATTCTTCTTTTGTTAAATGAAGTGGATGTGAAGAAATTAACTAACTATTGTAGAATAGCACTAGCTTACCGGGAAAAAATTATAAATGAAAACTTTTAAGAAAAAACATGAAAATATCGATAGAAGCAATAACTAAATATGCAATTTTATAAAATATGAAGTATGTATTTATAAAATAGAAATTATGTCAATCGGCAGACGGCAAAGCAATGTCCAAATTGATTATTTGTATTGTACACAAACCTAATGCTTATAATGTTTAAAAACTAATCAATAATCTAAAAAATCTAAATCTAAAAAATCTAAAGTTAAATTTAAAGTCAAATTTGAAGTTAAATTTAAAGTCAAATTCAAAGTTTAATTTGAAGTCAAATTTAAAGTTAAATTTAAAGTCAAATTTAAAGTTAAATTTAAAGTCAAATTTAAAATTCAGTTTAAATTCAAATTTAAAGTTCAGTTTAAATTCAAATTTAAAGTTCAGTTTAAATTCAAAATTAAAGTTAAATCTAAAGTCGAATTTAGAGTCAAATTTAAAGTTAAATTTAAAGTCAAATTTAAAGTTAAATTAAAAGTCAAATTTAATGTAAAATTATAATCAAATTTAAACTCAAGTTTACAGTTAAATTTAAATTTTAATTTTAAGTCAAATTTAAATTCAAGTTTAAAAACAAATTTAAAGTCAAATTTAAAGTTCAATTTAAAGTCAAATTTAAAGTCAAATTTAAAGTTGAATCAAAAGTCAAATTTAAAAATGAATTTAAAGTCAAAGTTAAACTTAAAGTCAAATTTAGTGTTGAATTTAAAGTCAAATTTAAAGTTAAATTTAAAGTCAAATTTAAAGTTAAATTTAAAGTCAAATTTAAAATTGAATTTAAAGTCAAATTTAAATTTGAATTTAAATTAAAACTTAAAGTTAAATTTAAAGTCAAATTTAAAGTCAAATTTAAAGTAAAATTTAAAGTTAAATTTAAAGTCAAATTTTAAGCAAAATTTAAAGTCAAATTTAAAAACAAATTTAAAGTTGAATTTAAAGTCAAATTTAAAGTTGAATTTAAAGTCAAATTTAAAGTTGAATTTAAAGTCAAATTTAAAGTTGAATTGAAAGTCAAATTTAAAGTTAAATTTAAAGTCAAATTTAAAGTTGAATTTAAAGTCAAATTTAAAGTTAAATTTAAAATCAAATTTAAAGTTAAATTAAAAGTCAATTTCAAAGTTTAATATAAAGTCAAATTTAAAGTTAAATTTAAAATCAAATTTAAAGTTAAATTTAAAGTCAAATTTAAAGTTAAATTAAAAGTCAAATTTAATGTAAAATTATAATCAAATTTAAACTCAAGTTTACAGTTAAATTTAAATTTAAATTTTAAGTCAAATTTAAAGTCAAGTTTAAAATTAAATTTAAAGTCAAATTTAAAGTTAAATTTAAAGTCAAATTTAAATTTGAATTTAAAGTAAAACTTAAAGTTAAATTTAAAGTCAAATTTAAAGTAAAATTTAAAGTTAAATTTAAAGTCAAATTTTAAGCAAAATTTAAAGTTAAATTTAAAGTCAAATCTAAAAACAAATTTAAAGTTGAATTTAAAGTCAAATTAAAATTGAATTTAGAGTCAAATTTAAAGTTGAATTTAAAGTCAAATTTAAAGTTGAATTGAAAGTCAAATTTAAAGTTAAATTTAAAGTCAAATTTAAAGTTGAATTTAAAGTCAAATTTAAAGTTAAATTTAAAGTCAAATTTAAAGCTGAATTGAAAGTCAAATTTAAAGTTTAATTTAATGTCAAATTTAAAGTGAAATCTTAAGTCAAATTTAAAATTAAATTTAAAGTCAAATTTAAAGTTGATTTCAATGTCAAATTTAAAGTTGAATTTAAAGTGAAATTTAATGTCGAATTCAAAGTTAAATTTAAAATCAAATTTAAAGTCAAATTAAAAGTTGAATTTAAAGTCAAATTTAAAGTTAAATTTAAAGTCAAATTTGAAGTTAAATTTAAAGTCAAATTCAAAGTCAAATTCAAAGTTAAATTTAAAGTCAAATTTAAAGTTAAATTAAAAGTCAAATTTAAAGTTCAATTTAAATTCAAAATCAAAGTTAAATCTAAAGTCAAATTTAAAGTTGAATTTAAAGTCAAATTAAAAGTTAAAGTAAAATTAAATTTAAAGTCAAATTTAAAGTCAAATTTAGAGTTGAATTTAAACTCAAATGTAAAGTCAAATTTAAAGTTAAATCTAACGTCAAATTTAAAGTCAAATTTAAAGTTAAATTTAAAGTGAAATTTAAAGTCAAATTTAAAGTCAAATTTAAAGTTAAATTTATAGTCAAATTTAAAGTTGAATTTAAAGTCAAATTTAAAGTTAAATTTAAAGTCAAATTTGAAGTTAAATTAAAAGTCAAATTCAAAGTTAAATTTAAAGTCAAATTTAAAGTCAAATTTAATGTCAAATTCAAAGTTTAATTTAATGTCAAATTTAAAGTCAAATTTAAAGTTAAATTTAAAGTCAAATTTAAAGTCAAATATAAAGTCAAATATAAAGTCAAATTTAAAGTTAAATTTAAAGTCAAATTTAAAGTTAAATTTAAAGTCAAATTTGAAGTTAAATTTAAAGTCAAATTCAAAGTTAAATTTAAAGTCAAATTTAAAGTTTAATATAAAGTCAAATTTAAAGTTAAATTTAAAGTCAAATTTAAAGTCAAATTTAAAGTTAAATTTAAAGTCAAATTTAAAGTTGAATCTAAAGTCAAATTTGAAGTTAAATTTAAAGTCAAATTCAAAGTAAAATTTAAAGTCAAATTTAAAGTCTAATATAAAGTCAAATTTAAAGTTAAATTTAAAGTCAAATTTAAAGTTAAATTTAAAGTCAAATTTAAAGTCAAATTTAAAGCTTAATTTAAAGTTGAATTTAAAGTCAAATTAAAAGTTGAATTTAAAGTTAAATTTAAAGTCAAATTTAAAGCTAAATTTAAAGTTGAATTTAAAGTCAAATTAAAAGTTGAATTTAAAGTCAAATTTAAAGTCAAATTTAAAGATAAATTTAGAGTCAAATTTAAAGTTGAATTTAAAGTCAAATTTATAGTCAAATTTAAAGTCAAATTTAAAGTCAAATTTAAAGTTAAATTTAAAGTCAAATTTAAAGTTGAATCTAAAGTCAAATTTAAAGTTAAATTTAAAGTCAAATTTAAAGTCAAATTTAAAGTCAAATTTAAAGTCAAATTTGAAGTTGAAGTTTAAGTCAAATTTAAAGTTAAATTTAAAGTCAAATTTAAAGTTAAATTTAAAGTCAAATTCAAAGTTAAATTTAAAGTCAAATTTAAAGTCAAATTTAAAGACAAATTTAAAGTTAAATTTAGATTCAAATTTAAAGTTGAATTTAAAAAAGTCAAATTTAAAGTCAAATTTAAAGTCAAATTTAAAGTTAAATTTAAAGTCAAATTTAAAGTTGAATCTAAATTCAAATTTAAAGTTAAATTTAAAGTCAAATTTAAAGTCCAATTTAAAGTCCAATTTAAAGTTAAATTTAAAGTTAAATTTAAAATTAAATTTAAAGTCAAATTTAAAGTCAAATTTAAAGTCAAATTTGAAGTTGAATTTTAAGTCAACTTTAAAGTTGAATTTAAAGTTATATTTAAATTCAAATTTAAGGTCAAATTTAAAGTTAAATTTAAAGTCAAATTTAAAGTCAAATTTAAAGTCAAATTTGAAGTTGAATTTAAAGTCAAATTTAAAGTCAAATTTAAAATTAAATTTAAAGTCAAATTTAAAAATGAATTTAAAGTCAAATTTAAAGTTGAATCTAAAGTCAAATTTAAAAATGAATTTAAAGTCAAATTTAAAGTTAAACTTAAAGTCAAATTTAAAGTTGAATTTAAAGTCAAATTTAAAGTTAAATTTAAAGTCAAATTTAAAGTTAAATTTAAAGTCAAATTTAAAGTCAAATTTGAAGTTGAATTTAAAGTCAAATTTAAAGTCAAATTTAAAATTAAATTTAAAGTCAAATTTAAAAATGAATTTAAAGTCAAATTTAAAGTTGAATCTAAAGTCAAATTTAAAAATGAATTTAAAGTCAAATTTAAAGTTAAACTTAAAGTCAAATTTAAAATTGAATTTAAAGTCAAATTTAAAGTTGGATTTAAAGTAAAATTTAAAGTTAAATTTAAAGTCAAATTTAAAGTAAAATTTAAAGTTAAATTTAAAGTCAAATTTTAAGCAAAATTTAAAGTTTAATTTAAAGTCAAATTTAAAGTTGAATTTAAAGTCAAATTTAAAGTCAAATTTAAAGTTAAATTTAAAGTCAAATTTAAAGTTTAAAGTCAAATTTAAAGTCAAATTTAAAGTCAAATTTAAAGTCAAATTTAAAGTTAAATTTAAAGTTAAATTTAAAGTTAAACTTAAAGTTAAATTAAAAGTCAAATTTAAAGTCAAATTTAAAGTTAAATTAAAAGTCAAATTAAATGTAAAATTATAATCAAATTTAAACTCAAGTTTACAGTTAAATTTAAATTTTAATTTTAAGTCAAATTTAAAGTAAAGTTTAAAATTAAATTCAAAGTCAAATTTAAAGTTCAATTTAAAGTCAAATTTAAAGTCAAATTTAAAGTTGAATCTAAACTCAAATTTAAAAATGAATTTAAAGTCAAATTTAAAGTTAAACTTAAAGTCAAATTTAATGTTGAATTTAAAGTCAAATTTAAAGTTAAATTTAAAGTCAAATTTAAAGTTAAATTTAAAGTCAAATTTGAAATTGAATTTAAAGTCAAATTTAAATTTGAATTTAAAGTAAATAAATTTAAAGTCAAATTTAAAGTCAAATTTAAAGTAAAATTTAAAGTCAAATTTAAAGTCAAATTTAAAAACAAATTTAAAGTTGAGTTTAAAGTCAAATTTAAAGTTGAATTTAAAGTCAAATTTAAAGTTGAATTTAAAGTCAAATTTAAAGTTGAATTGAAAGTCAAATTTAAAGTAAAATTTAAAGTCAAATTTAAAGTCAAATTTAAAGTCAAATTTAAAGTTTAATTTAAAGTCAAATTTAAAGTCAAATATAAAGTCAAATTTAAAGTTAAATTTAAAGTCAAATTTAAAGTCAAATTTAAAGTTAAATTTAAAGTCAAATTTGAAGTCAAATTTAAAGTCAAATTTAAAGTCAAATTTAAAGTCAAATTTAAAGTTAAATTTAAAATCAAATTTAAAGTCAAATTTAAAGTTAAATTTAAAGTCAAATTTAAAGTCAAATTTAAAGTCAAATTTAAAGTTTAATTTAAAGTCAAATTTAAAGTCAAATTTAAAGTTAAATTTAAAGTCAAATTTAAAGTCAAATTTAAAGTTAAATTTAGAGTTAAATTTAAAGTTGAATTTAAAGTTGAATTTAAAGTCAAATTTAAAGTTGAATTTAAAGTCAAATTTAAAGTTGAGTTGAAAGTCAAATTTAAAGTCAAATATAAAGTCAAATTTAAAGTCAAATTTAAAGTTAAATTTAAAGTCAAATTTAAAGTTAAATTTAAAGTCAAATTTAAAGTTAAATTTAAAGTCAAATTTAATGTCAAATTCAAAGTTAAATTTAACGTCAAATTTAAAGTCAAATTTAAAGTCAAATTTAAAGTCATATTTAAAGTTAAATTTAAAGTTAAATTTAAAGTCAAATTTAAATTTTAATTTAAAGTCAAATTTAAAGTTCAATTTAAAGTCAAATTCAAAGTCAAATTTAAGGTTAAATTTAAAGGTGAATTTAAAGTTAAATTTAAAGTCAAATTTAAAGTTACATTTAAAGTCAAATTTAAAGTCAAATTTAAAGTTAAAATTAAAGTGAAATTTAAAGTCAAATTTAAAGTCAATTTTAAAGTTAAATTTAAAGTCAAGTTTCAGGTTTAATTTAAAGTCAAATTTAAAGTTAAATTTAAAGTCAAATTTAATGTCAAATTCAAAGTTAAATTTAAAGTCAAATTTAAAGTTAAATTTAAAGTTCAATTTAAAGTCAAATTTAAAGTCAAATTTAAAGTTAAATTTAAAGTCAAATTTAAAGTTAAATTTAAAGTCAAATTTGAAGTTAAATTTAAAGTCAAATTCAAAGTTAAATTTAAAGTCAAATTTAAAGTCAAATTTAATGTCACATTTAAAGTCAAATTTAATGTCAAATTCAAAGTTAAATTTAAAGTCAAATTTAAAGTTAAATTTAAAGTTCAATTTAAGGTCAAATTTAAAGTCAAATTTAAAGTTTAATTTAAAGTCAAATTTAATGCCAAATTTAAACTCAAATTTAAAGTTAAATTTAAAGTCAAATTTAAAGTCAAATTTAAAGTTAAATTTAAAGTCAAATTTAAAGTCAAATTTAAAGTTTAATTTAAAGTCAAATTTAAAGTCAAATATAAAGTCAAATTTAAAGTTAAATTAAAAGTCAAATTTAAAGTCAAATTTAAAGTTAAATTTAAAGTCAAATTTGAAGTCAAATTTAAAGTTAAATTTAAAGTCAAATTTAAAGTCAAATTTAAAGTTTAATTTAAAATCAAATTTAAAGTTAAATTTAAAGTCAAATTTAAAGTCAAATTTAAAGTCAAATTTAAAGTTTAATTTAAAGTCAAATTTAAAGTCAAATTTAAAGTTAAATTTAAAGTCAAATTTAAAGTCAAATTTAAAGTTAAATTTAGAGTTAAATTTAAAGTTGAATTTAAAGTTGAATTTAAAGTCAAATTTAAAGTTGAATTTAAAGTCTGATTTAAAGTTGAATTGAAAGTCAAATTTAAAGTCAAATATAAACTTAAATTTAAAGTCAAATTTAAAGTCAAAATTAAAGTTAAATTTAAAGTCACATTTTAAGTTGAATCTAAAGTCAAATTTAAAGTTTAATTTAAAATCAAATTTAAAGTCAAATTTAAAGTTAAATTTAAAGTCAAATTTAAAGTCAAATTTAAAGTCAAATTTAAAGTTTAATTTAAAGTCAAATTTAAAGTCAAATTTAAAGTTAAATTTAAAGTCAAATTTAAAGTTAAATTTAGAGTTAAATTTAAAGTTGAATTTAAAGTTGAATTTAAAGTCAAATTTAAAGTTGAATTTAAAGTCTGATTTAAAGTTGAATTGAAAGTCAAATTTAAAGTCAAATTTAAAGTTAAATTTAAAGTCAAATTTAATGTCAAATTCAAAGTTAAATTTAATGTCAGATTTAAAGTTTAATTTAAAGTCAAACTTAAAGTCAATTTTAAAGTCAAATTTAAAGTCAAATTTGAATTCAAATTTAAAGTTAAATTTAATGTCAGATTAAAAGTTTAATTTAAAGTCAAATTTAAAGTGAAATCTTAAGTCAAATTTAAAGTTAAATTTAAAGTCAAATTTAAAGTTAAATTAAAAGTCAAATTAAATGTAAAATTATAATCAAATTTAAACTCAAGCTTACAGTTAAATTAAAATTTTAATTTTAAGTCAAATTTAAAGTCAAGTTTAAAGTCAAATTTAAAGTTGAATCTAAAGTTGAATCTAAAGTCAAATTTAAAAATGAATTTAAAGTCAAATTTAAAGTTAAATTTAAAGTCTAATTAAAAATTGAATTTAAAGTCAAATTTAAATTTGAATTTAAAGTAAAACTTAAAGTTAAATTTAAAGTCAAATTTAAAGTCAAATTTTAATTCAAATTTAAAGTTAAACTTAAAGTCAAATTTAATGTTGAATTTAAAGTCAAATTTAAAGTTAAATTTAAAGTCAAATTTAAAGTTAAATTTAAAGTCAAATTAAAAATTGAATTTAAAGTCAAATTTAAATTTGAATTTAAAGTAAAACTTAAAGTTAAATTTAAAGTCAAATTTTAATTCAAATTTAAAGTTAAATTTAATGTCAGATTTAAAGTTTAATTTAAAGTCAAATTTAAAGTGAAATCTTAAGTCAAATTTAAAATTAAATTTAAAGTCAAATTTAAAGTTGATTTTAATGTCAAATTTAAAGTTGAATTAAAAGTCAAATTTAAAGTCAATTTTAAAGTCAAATTTAAAGTCAAATTTTAATTCAAATTTAAAGTTAAATTTAATGTCAGATTTAAAGTTTAATTTAAAGTCAAATTTAAAGTGAAATCTTAAGTCAAATTTAAAGTTAAATTTAAAGTCAAATTTAAAGTTAAATTAAAAGTCAAATTAAATGTAAAATAATAATCAAATTTAAACTCAAGTTTACAGTTAAATTTAAATTTTAATTTTAAGTCGAATTTAAAGTCAAGTTTAAAATTAAATTTAAAGTCAAATTTAAAGTTCAATTTAAAGTCAAATTTAAAGTCAAATTTAAAGTTGAATCTAAAGTCAAATTTAAAAATGAATTTAAAGTCAAAAGTTAAACTTAAAGTCAAATTTAATGTTGAATTTAAAGTCAAATTTAAAGTTAAATTTAAAGTCAAATTTAAAGTAAAATATAAAGTCAAATTAAAAATTGAATTTAAAGTCAAATTTAAATTTGAATTTAAAGTAAAACTTAAAGTTAAATTTAAAGTCAAATTTAAAGTCAAATTTTAATTCAAATTTAAAGTTAAACTTAAAGTCAAATTTAAAGTTCAATTTAAAGTCAAATTAAAGTCAAATTTAAAGTTGAATCTAAAGTCAAATTTAAAAATGAACTTAAAGTCAAATTTAAAGTTAAACTTAAAGTCAAATTTAATGTTGAATTTAAAGTCAAATTTAAAGTTAAATTTAAAATCAAATTTAAAGTTAAATTTAAAGTCAAATTTAAAATTGAATTTAAAGTCAAATTTAAATTTGAATTTAAAGTAAAACTTAAAGTTAAATTTAAAGTCAAATTTAAAGTCAAATTTAAAGTTAAATTTAAAGTCAAATTTTAAGCAAAATTAAGAGTTAAATTTAAAGTCAAATTTAAAAACAAATTTAAGGTTGATTTGAAAGTCAAATTTAAAGTTAAATTTAAAGTCAAATTTAAAGTTTAATTTAAAGTCAAATTTAAAGTTGAATTTAAAGTCAAATTTAAAGTTAAATTTAAAATCAAATTTAAAGTCAAATTTAAAGTTAAATTTAAAGTTTAATTTAAAGTCAAATTTAAAGTCAAATTTAAAGTAAAATTAAAAGTTAAATTTGAAGTCAAATTTAAAGTCAAATTTAAAGTCAATTTTAAAGTCAAATTTAAAGTCAAATTTAAAGTAAAATTTAAAGTTGAATTTAAAGTCAAATTTAAAATTGAATTGAAAGTCAAATTTAAAGTTAAATTTAAAGTCAAATTTAGAGTTTAATTTAAAGTCAAATTTAAAGTCAAATTTAAAGTCAAATTTAAAGTAAAATTTAAAGTTAAATTTAAAGTCAAATTTAAAGTCAAATTGAAAGTCAATTTTAAAGTCAAATTTAAAGTCAAATTTAAAGAAAAATTTAAAGTTGAATTTAAAGTCAAATTTAAAGTTGAATTGAAAGTCAAATATAAAGTCAAATTTAATGTCACATTTAAAGTCAAATTTAATGTCAAATTCAAAGTTAAATTTAAAGTCAAATTTAAAGTTAAATTTAAAGTTCAATTTAAGGTCAAATTTAAAGTCAAATTTAAAGTTTAATTTAAAGTCAAATTTAATGCCAAATTTAAACTCAAATTTAAAGTTTAATTTAAAGTCAAATTTAAAGTTAAATTTAAAGTCAAATTTAATGTCAAATTCAAAGTTAAATTTAAAGTCAAATTTAAAGTTAAATTTAAAGTTCAATTTAAAGTCAAATTTAAAGTCAAATTTAAAGTTAAATTTAAAGTCAAATTTAAAGTTAAATTTAAAGTCAAATTTGAAGTTAAATTTAAAGTCAAATTCAAAGTTAAATTTAAAGTCAAATTTAAAGTCAAATTTAATGTCACATTTAAAAACAAATTTAATGTCAAATTCAAAGTTAAATTTAAAGTCAAATTTAAAGTTAAATTTAAAGTTCAATTTAAGGTCAAATTTAAAGTCAAATTTAAAGTTTAATTTAAAGTCAAATTTAATGCCAAATTTAAACTCAAATTTAAAGTTAAATTTAAAGTCAAATTTAAAGTCAAATTTAAAGTTAAATTTAAAGTCAAATTTAAAGTCAAATTTAAAGTTTAATTTAAAGTCAAATTTAAAGTCAAATATAAAGTCAAATTTAAAGTTAAATTTAAAGTCAAATTTAAAGTCAAATTTAAAGTTAAATTTAAAGTCAAATTTGAAGTCAAATTTAAAGTTAAATTTAAAGTCAAATTTAAAGTCAAATTTAAAGTTTAATTTAAAATCAAATTTAAAGTTAAATTTAAAGTCAAATTTAAAGTCAAATTTAAAGTCAAATTTAAAGTTTAATTTAAAGTCAAATTTAAAGTCAAATTTAAAGTTAAATTTAAAGTCAAATTTAAAGTCAAATTTAAAGTTAAATTTAGAGTTAAATTTAAAGTTGAATTTAAAGTTGAATTTAAAGTCAAATTTAAAGTTGAATTTAAAGTCTGATTTAAAGTTGAATTGAAAGTCAAATTTAAAGTCAAATATAAACTTAAATTTAAAGTCAAATTTAAAGTCAAAATTAAAGTTAAATTTAAAGTCACATTTTAAGTTGAATCTAAAGTCAAATTTAAAGTTTAATTTAAAATCAAATTTAAAGTCAAATTTAAAGTTAAATTTAAAGTCAAATTTAAAGTCAAATTTAAAGTCAAATTTAAAGTTTAATTTAAAGTCAAATTTAAAGTCAAATTTAAAGTTAAATTTAAAGTCAAATTTAAAGTTAAATTTAGAGTTAAATTTAAAGTTGAATTTAAAGTTGAATTTAAAGTCAAATTTAAAGTTGAATTTAAAGTCTGATTTAAAGTTGAATTGAAAGTCAAATTTAAAGTCAAATTTAAAGTTAAATTTAAAGTCAAATTTAATGTCAAATTCAAAGTTAAATTTAATGTCAGATTTAAAGTTTAATTTAAAGTCAAATTTAAAGTCAATTTTAAAGTCAAATTTAAAGTCAAATTTGAATTCAAATTTAAAGTTAAATTTAATGTCAGATTAAAAGTTTAATTTAAAGTCAAATTTAAAGTGAAATCTTAAGTCAAATTTAAAGTTAAATTTAAAGTCAAATTTAAAGTTAAATTAAAAGTCAAATTAAATGTAAAATTATAATCAAATTTAAACTCAAGCTTACAGTTAAATTAAAATTTTAATTTTAAGTCAAATTTAAAGTCAAGTTTAAAATTTTATTTAAAGTCAAATTTAAAGTTCAATTTAAAGTCAAATTTAAAGTCAAATTTAAAGTTGAATCTAAAGTCAAATTTAAAAATGAATTTAAAGTCAAATTTAAAGTTAAATTTAAAGTCTAATTAAAAATTGAATTTAAAGTCAAATTTAAATTTGAATTTAAAGTAAAACTTAAAGTTAAATTTAAAGTCAAATTTAAAGTCAAATTTTAATTCAAATTTAAAGTTAAACTTAAAGTCAAATTTAATGTTGAATTTAAAGTCAAATTTAAAGTTAAATTTAAAGTCAAATTTAAAGTTAAATTTAAAGTCAAATTAAAAATTGAATTTAAAGTCAAATTTAAATTTGAATTTAAAGTAAAACTTAAAGTTAAATTTAAAGTCAAATTTTAATTCAAATTTAAAGTTAAATTTAATGTCAGATTTAAAGTTTAATTTAAAGTCAAATTTAAAGTGAAATCTTAAGTCAAATTTTAAATTAAATTTAAAGTCAAATTTAAAGTTGATTTTAATGTCAAATTTAAAGTTGAATTAAAAGTCAAATTTAAAGTCAATTTTAAAGTCAAATTTAAAGTCAAATTTTAATTCAAATTTAAAGTTAAATTTAATGTCAGATTTAAAGTTTAATTTAAAGTCAAATTTAAAGTGAAATCTTAAGTCAAATTTAAAGTTAAATTTAAAGTCAAATTTAAAGTTAAATTAAAAGTCAAATTAAATGTAAAATAATAATCAAATTTAAACTCAAGTTTACAGTTAAATTTAAATTTTAATTTTAAGTCGAATTTAAAGTCAAGTTTAAAATTAAATTTAAAGTCAAATTTAAAGTTCAATTTAAAGTCAAATTTAAAGTCAAATTTAAAGTTGAATCTAAAGTCAAATTTAAAAATGAATTTAAAGTCAAAAGTTAAACTTAAAGTCAAATTTAATGTTGAATTTAAAGTCAAATTTAAAGTTAAATTTAAAGTCAAATTTAAAGTAAAATATAAAGTCAAATTAAAAATTGAATTTAAAGTCAAATTTAAATTTGAATTTAAAGTAAAACTTAAAGTTAAATTTAAAGTCAAATTTAAAGTCAAATTTTAATTCAAATTTAAAGTTAAACTTAAAGTCAAATTTAAAGTTCAATTTAAAGTCAAATTAAAGTCAAATTTAAAGTTGAATCTAAAGTCAAATTTAAAAATGAACTTAAAGTCAAATTCAAAGTTAAACTTAAAGTCAAATTTAATGTTGAATTTAAAGTCAAATTTAAAGTTAAATTTAAAATCAAATTTAAAGTTAAATTTAAAGTCAAATTTAAAATTGAATTTAAAGTCAAATTTAAATTTGAATTTAAAGTAAAACTTAAAGTTAAATTTAAAGTCAAATTTAAAGTCAAATTTAAAGTTAAATTTAAAGTCAAATTTTAAGCAAAATTAAGAGTTAAATTTAAAGTCAAATTTAAAAACAAATTTAAGGTTGATTTGAAAGTCAAATTTAAAGTTAAATTTAAAGTCAAATTTAAAGTTTAATTTAAAGTCAAATTTAAAGTTGAATTTAAAGTCAAATTTAAAGTTAAATTTAAAATCAAATTTAAAGTCAAATTTAAAGTTAAATTTAAAGTTTAATTTAAAGTCAAATTTAAAGTCAAATTTAAAGTAAAATTAAAAGTTAAATTTGAAGTCAAATTTAAAGTCAAATTTAAAGTCAATTTTAAAGTCAAATTTAAAGTCAAATTTAAAGTAAAATTTAAAGTTGAATTTAAAGTCAAATTTAAAATTGAATTGAAAGTCAAATTTAAAGTTAAATTTAAAGTCAAATTTAGAGTTTAATTTAAAGTCAAATTTAAAGTCAAATTTAAAGTCAAATTTAAAGTAAAATTTAAAGTTAAATTTAAAGTCAAATTTAAAGTCAAATTGAAAGTCAATTTTAAAGTCAAATTTAAAGTCAAATTTAAAGAAAAATTTAAAGTTGAATTTAAAGTCAAATTTAAAGTTGAATTGAAAGTCAAATATAAAGTCAAATTTAATGTCACATTTAAAGTCAAATTTAATGTCAAATTCAAAGTTAAATTTAAAGTCAAATTTAAAGTTAAATTTAAAGTTCAATTTAAGGTCAAATTTAAAGTCAAATTTAAAGTTTAATTTAAAGTCAAATTTAATGCCAAATTTAAACTCAAATTTAAAGTTTAATTTAAAGTCAAATTTAAAGTTAAATTTAAAGTCAAATTTAAAGTCAAATTTAAAGTTTAATTTAAAGTCAAATTTAAAGTCAAATATAAAGTCAAATTTAAAGTTAAATTTTAAGTCAAATTTAAAGTCAAATTTAAAGTTAAATTTAAAGTCAAATTTGAAGTCAAATTTAAAGTTAAATTTAAAGTCAAATTTAAAGTCAAATTTAAAGTTTAATTTAAAATCAAATTTAAAGTCAAATTTAAAGTTAAATTTAAAGTCAAATTTAAAGTCAAATTTAAAGTCAAATTTAAAGTTTAATTTAAAGTCAAATTTAAAGTCAAATTTAAAGTTAAATTTAAAGTCAAATTTAAAGTCAAATTTAAAGTTAAATTTAGAGTTAAATTTAAAGTTGAATTTAAAGTTGAATTTAAAGTCAAATTTAAAGTTGAATTTAAAGTCTGATTTAAAGTTGAATTGAAAGTCAAATTTATAGTCAAATATAAAGTTAAATTTAAAGTCAAAATTAAAGTTAAATTTAAAGTCACATTTTAAGTTGAATCTAAAGTCAAATTTAAAGTTTAATTTAAAATCAAATTTAAAGTCAAATTTAAAGTTAAATTTAAAGTCAAATTTAAAGTCAAATTTAAAGTCAAATATAAAGTTAAATTTAAAGTCAAATTTAAAGTCAATTTTAAAGTCAAATTTAAAGTCAAATTTGAATTCAAATTTAAAGTTAAATTTAATGTCAGATTTAAAGTTTAATTTAAAGTCAAATTTTAAGTGAAATCTTAAGTCAAATTTAAAGTTAAATTAAAAGTCAAATTTAATGTAAAATTATAATCAAATTTAAACTCAAGCTTACAGTTAAATTTAAATTTTAATTTAAAGTCAAATTTAAAGTCAAGTTTAAAATTAAATTTAAAGTCAAATTTAAAGTTCAATTTAAAGTCAAATTTAAAGTCAAATTTAAAGTTGAATCTAAAGTAAAACTTAAAGTTAAATTTAAAAACAAATTTAAAGTCAAATTTTAATTCAAATTTAAAGTTAAATTTAATGTCAGATTTAAAGTTTAATTTAAAGTCAAGTTTAAAGTGAAATCTTAAGTCAAATTTAAAATTAAATTTAAAGTCAAATTTAAAGTTGATTTTAATGTCAAATTTAAAGTTGAATTAAAAGTCAAATTTAAAGTCAATTTTAAAGTCAAATTTAAAGTCAAATTTTCATTCAAATTTAAAGTTAAATTTAATGTCAGATTTAAAGTTTAATTTAAAGTCAAATTTAAAGTGAAAACTTAAGTCAAATTTAAAGTTAAATTTAAAGTCAAATTTAAAGTTAAATTAAAAGTCAAATTTAATGTTAAATTATAATCAAATTTAAACTCAAGTTTACAGTTAAATTTTAATTTTAATTTTAAGTCAAATTTAAAGTCAAGTTTAAAATTAAATTTAAAGTCAAATTTAAAGTTCAATTTAAAGTCAAATTTAAAGTCAAATTTAAAGTTGAATCTAAAGTCAAATTTAAAAATGAATTTAAAGTCAAAAGTTAAACTTAAAGTCAAATTTAATGTTGAATTTAAAGTCAAATTTAAAGTTAAATTTAAAGTCAAATTTAAAGTTAAATTTAAAGTCAAATTAAAAATTGAATTTAAAGTCAAATTTAAATTTGAATTTAAAGTAAAACTTAAAGTTAAATTTAAAGTCAAATTTAAAGTCAAATTTTAATTCAAATTTAAAGTTAAACTTAAAGTCAAATTTAAAGTTCAATTTAAAGTCAAATTAAAGTCAAATTTAAAGTTGAATCTAAAGTCAAATTTAAAAATGAATTTAAAGTCAAATTAAAAGTTAAACTTAAAGTCAAATTTAATGTTGAATTTAAAGTCAAATTTAAAGTTAAATTTAAAATCAAATTTAAAGTTAAATTTAAAGTCAAATTTAAAATTGAATTTAAAGTCAAATTTAAATTTGAATTTAAAGTAAAACTTAAAGTTAAATTTAAAGTCAAATTTAAAGTCAAATTTAAAGTTAAATTTAAAGTCAAATTTTAAGCAAAATTTAAAGTTAAATTTAAAGTCAAATTTAAAAACAAATTTAAAGTTGATTTGAAAGTCAAATTTAAAGTTAAATTTAAAGTCAAATTTAAAGTTTAATTTAAAGTTAAATTTAAAGTTAAATTTAAAATCAAATTTAAAGTCAAATTTAAAGTAAAATTAAAAGTTTAATTTAAAGTCAAATTTAAAGTCAAATTTAAAGTAAAATTAAAAGTTAAATTTAAAGTCAAATTTAATCTCAAATTTAAAGTCAATTATAAAGTCAAATTTAAAGTCAAATTTAAAGTAAAATTTAAAGTTGAATTTTAAGTAAAATTTAAAATTGAATTGAAAGTCAAATTTAAAGTTAAATTTAAAGTCAAATTTAAAGTTTAATTTAAAGTCAAATTTAAAGTTGAATTTAAAGTCAAATTTAAAGTTAAATTTAAAATCAAATTTAAAGTAAAATTTAAAGTAAAATTTAAAGTTTAATTTAAAGTCAAATTTAAAGTCAAATTTAAAGTAAAATTTAAAGTTAAATTTAAAGTCAAATTTAAAGTCAAATTTAAAGTCAATTTTAAAGTCAAATTTAAAGTCAAATTTAAAGTAAAATTTAAAGTTGAATTTAAAGTCAAATTTAAAGTTGAATTGAAAGTCAAATTTAAAGATAAATTTAAAGTCAAATTTAAAGTTTAATTTAAAGTCAAATTTAAAGTTGAATTTAAAGTCAAATTTAAAGTTAAATTTAAAATCAAATTTAAAGTCAAATTTTAAGTAAAATTTAAAGTTTAATTTAAGGTCAAATTTAAAGTAAAATTTAAAGTTAAATTTAAAGTCAAATTTAAAGTCAATTTTAAAGTCATATTTAAAGTCAAATTTTAATTCAAATTTAAAGTTAAATTTAAAGTCAAATTTAAAGTTAAATTTAAAGTCAAATTTAAAGTGAAATCTTAAGTCAAATTTAAAGTTAGATTTAAAGTCAAATTTAAAGTTAAATTTAAAGTCAAATTAAAAATTGAATTTAAAGTCAAATTTAAATTTGAATTTAAAGTAAAACTTAAAGTTAAATTTAAAGTCAAATTTAAAGTCAAATTTTAATTCAAATTTAAAGTTAAACTTAAAGTCAAATTTAAAGTTGAATTTAAAGTCAAATTAAAAGTTAAAGTAAGGTTAAATTTGAAGTTAAATTTAAAGTTAAATTCAAAGTTAAATTTAAAGTCAAATTTAAAGTTAAATTAAAAGTCAAATTTAAAGTTAAATTTCAAGTTAAATTTAATGTTAAATTAAAATCAAATTTAAACTCAAATTGAAATTCAAATTCAAAGTCAAATTTAAAATTAAATTTAAAGTCAAATTTAAAGTCAAATTTAAAGTTAAATTGAAAGTCAAATTTAAAGTCAAATTTAAAGTTAAATTTAAAGTGAAATTTAAAGTCAAATTTAAAGTCAAATTAAAAGTTAAATTTATAGTCAAATTTAAAGTTCAATTTAAAGTCAAATTCAAAGTTAAATTTAAAGTCAAATTTGAAGTTAAATTTAATGTCAAATTCAAAGTTAAATTTAATGTCAAATTTAAAGTCAAATTTAAAGTCAAATTTAATGTCAAATTCAAAGTTAAATTTAAAGTTAAATTTAAAGTCAAATTTAAAGTTAAATTTAAAGTCAAATTTAAAGTTCAATTTAAAGTCAAATTAAAAATTGAATTTAAAGTTAAATTTAAAGTCAAATTCAAAGTTAAATTTAAAGTCAAATTTAAAGTCAAATTAAAAGTCAAATTTAAAGTCAAATTAAAAATTGAATTTAAAGTTAAATTTAAAGTCAAATTCAAAGTTAAATTTAAAGTCAAATTTAAAGTCAAATTTAAAGTTAAATTTAGATTCAAATTTAAAGTTGAATTTAAAGTCAAATTTATAGTCAAATTAAAAGTCAAATTTAAAGTCAAATTTAAAATTAAATTTAAAGTCAAATTTAAAGTTGAATCTAAAGTCAAATTTAAAGTTAAATTTAAAGTCAAATTTAAAGTCAAATTTAAAGTCAAATTTAAAGTCAAATTTGAAGTTGAATTTTAAGTCAAATTTAAAGTCAAATTTAAAGTTAAATTTAAAGTCAAATTCAAAGTTAAATTTAAAGTCAAATTTAATGTCAAATTTAAAGTCAAATTTAAAGTTAAATTTAAAGTCAAATTTAAAGTTGAATTTAAAGTCAAATTTAAAGTAAAATTTAAAGTCAAATTTAAAATCAAATTTAAATTTAAATCTAAAGTTGAATTTAAAGTCGAATTTAAAGTTAAATTTAAAGTTGAATTTAAAGTCAAATTTAAAGTTCAATTTAACGTTGAATTAAAAGTTAAATTTAAAGTCAAATTTGAAGTCCAATTTAAGGTTGAATTTAAAATCAAATTAACAGTTAAATTTAAAGTCGAATTTAAAGTTTAATTTAAAGTTAAATTTAAAGTCAAATTTAAAGCTGAATTTAAAGTCAAATTTAAAGTTCAATTTAACGTTGAATTTAAAGTCGAATTTAAAGTTAAATTTAAAGTCAAATTTAAGGTTGAATTTAAAGCCTAGTTGAAAGTTAAATTTAGACTCAAATTGAAAGTTAAATTAAAACTCAAATTGAAAGTTAAATTTAAAGTCAAATTTAAAGTTAAATTTAAAGTCAAATTTAGAGTTCAATTTAAAATTGAATTAAGAGTCGAATTTAAAGTTAAAATTAAAGTCAAATTTATAGTCAAATTTAAGGTTGAAAAGCCTAGTTGAAAGTTAAATTTAAGGTTAAATTTAAAGTCGAATTTAAAGTTAAATTTTAAGTTGAATTTAAAAACAAATTTAACGCTGAATTTAAAGTCAAATTTAAAGTTGAATTTGAAGTCAAATTTAAAGTTAAATTTAAAGTCAAATTTAAAGTTAAATTCAAAGTCAAATTTAAATTCAAAGTTGAATTTATTGTTAAATTTAAAGTTGAATTGAAAGTCAAATTTAAAGTTAAATTGCAAGTTGAGTTTAAAGTTAAATTTAAAGTCAAATTTACAGTCAGATTTAAAGATAAATTTAAAATTGGATTTAATGTTAAATTTGATGCTTAATTTAAAGTTGAATTTAAAGTTAAATTTAAAGTCAAATTTAAAGTTAAATTCAAAGTCAAATTTAAATTCAAAGTTGAATTTATTGTTAAATTTAAAGTTGAATTGAAAGTCAAATTTAAAGTTAAATTGCAAGTTGAGTTTAAAGTTAAATTTAAAGTCAAATTTACAGTCAGATTTAAAGATAAATTTAAAATTGGATTTAATGTTAAATTTGATGCTTAATTTAAAGTTGAATTTAAAGTTAAATTTAAAGTTAAATTTATAGTAAAATTTAAAGTCAGATTTAAAGTCAAATTTAAAGTCAAATTTAATGTTAAATTTAAAGTCAAAGGTGGTGGTGCATACTTAGGCCCAGGGTGTACCACTATGAGACTTGTACCAAATAAAAGCTTACGTTCAGCCCAATCAACGTGCCAAATATTTTTGAATTCGGTCTTGGTGATTTTGAGATAATTAGACTTGAAGTTGAGCGCCGGAAATGGGAAAAATCTGACATTTCTGCAAATAGTTACGTATATCTCGAAAAGCATAGCACGTAGGACAATGATTTTGGTATCATATGAAAGATCATAAAAATATCTTTCATTTTATTTAAAATACAGTTTTCAAAATGCCTTATATTTCGAAAAAACAGACCTAAAATTGTTTGAAAAGAAACATTTTCGTTGACGTTTGCCTGCCAATATCTTTAAAAAATAAGTGATGACCTATAATTTTGTTTGCACCACTTTAATCCTTAATTGGTAAGAGCGTTCTTCAATGGTTGGATGAAACTTATTAAGAATTGCAGCTGCAACTTTGAAGTCGTCCATCAAATGACCAGCAGCTAGATTTTTGACATATACGTAATTATTTACAGAAATGTCAGATTTTTCCCATATCCGCTCAACTTCAAGTCTAATTATCTCAAAATCACCACGACCGAATTCAAAAATATTTAACAGGCTGATTGGGCTGAACGTAAGCTTTCATTTGGTACTAGTCTCATAGGTGTACGCCCTGGGCCCAGGCTCCATAGAAATTATGCACTACCTCCTTTAAAGTTAAATTTAAAGTCAATTTTAAAGTTGAATTTAAAGTCAAATTTAAAGTCATGTAAACACCTGGGGAGTAAAATTCCTTTGGGTTATTCTCTTTTCTGAAGTCGACCAATTCTTCGTTTCGTTTACTCTAAGAAAACGTTTTGGCATAGTTCATTTCATATAAACTTTTTAAGACCCCCCACCACGACAAAGGGGAAATTCAAACGCAGAGTGAAAGTATTCCACTGCAACTTTCCGTCAACTTCTCCATGGCAACTCTTGCTTTTAGCATTAATGTGCGCTGTGAACTCTTTTATGATTCTGTTTCGTACAAATGAATCCACTCAAATAAATTTATCCCATAACTCCCAAGAAAGTCATTCAATTCAACAAATCACTTCATGCATCTTCTAAGAGACGGAATTTCCATCCCCAAATCGCCGCATAAAGAAAACACATACACTATTTCCCTCCTTCAGTATTTGTAAACTTTATTCCCTAAATTACAAATCTCCAAACAATCGTTTCCTTAAAAAAAAACAAACACTTCACTCAAAAAATCACCATAGCACAGCCAGGAAGTTTGCTTTTGTTTGTTTGTGTGTATGCATTAAAACCACAATAAAGCATTGTCATTAAAACCACTAACACCAACCATTTCTCGTCAAAAATATCGTCATCATCATCACCACCGTCAACACTTGAATCTACTTAATATCGCAAAGCAGTGCCACCCCACGCAATGTCCAATGTTTTGGATTAAAATCCGTTTCGAAATCAATTGAACCCACATACTTTGCATCGGTTCGTTGTGGTTTTCTGTAAATGGGGCACTCGTACAGCTTTGGGTCCTTTCCTGCCGTGGTATTGATTGCATAAATGTATATAACAGGCATTTGTTCGTAAAGGACTTTTGGTTTTGATTCAATTAGTTTTCCACTGCGGCGATCAAGCGAAGCACCTGCAAAAAGAAGAAAGTAGAGAAAAAAAAAAGAATTAAAATGATTAATCAACCACATAGTCGTTTTAATTGCCACTAAAGTGCGCTGTTGGAGGGTTCTTATGGCGATATCGTTGGTCGTTTTGATTTCGCTCGTGGAAATTAAATGGAAAAACATCGATTATCGTGGTATTGCTACCACTTGATTCGGTACTCCTCATTAAAGTACTGTGCAAACAACTTGATTGACAACTACTACAACCCACACTATTCGTCCAAATGGATAAGGCCCAAAGGACTTATTGAATATACTTAGATGGATACGCTCATATCCATACCCGTACCCTAACCCACAAGGGAAACGATTTCCGTTTGTTTTAAACGATGGTCGAGTCCAATGTCGATGATGTCAAAGAAATTTCCTGATTTCAATTTAAGAGCATTGAGCTCCTTGGGGTAGTCTCTCCCTGAGAGGAAGGATTTTATGCCCAATTTTAGGAACATTTATTTTTCTACTGAGTAAACGGAAGAGTCGTTGTATTTAACATTTGTAAACTTTCCAAAGAACACATGTCGATGAATCCTTTTGGATTGACTATAGAAAGGCAATCATATCCTCCCTTTTCCATTTGTGTCAAACCAAAATCAGATTGTCCAGGTTATAAGGGTAAAGGGTTAAACTTTAATCGTCTCAAAGATCTGATCTGACCTCAGAAAGGTCCTTGCTCGTGTCCATTAGATGCTTTTGGGTCACATCTCCTGTCGACTATAATTGTGAGAAGTCGTCGTCGTGTCCTCTATGTCACGAAAAATGAAGTGAAACTTGACCTTTTTCTCACCACAGTATAAAGTTTTAAATACGGGACAAGACTTTTTTCTCTCACTTCGTAGACGCAGGACTTGGTCATTTAATTTGAAAGAAAAAAAGTTATATTGCCTGCGGTGGTAGATGGGATTACACTTACCATTCGGGGTGTGAGTTTGTTCAAATGGAAAATTTGACAATGTCTTGCAAAAAAAGAAAAAAAAAACGTTTAGGAAGAAAATTAGCGAAATGAACCACCTGCGGCTAACGAGGGTTAGACGTAAAAGCCATTGAGAGATTTTCATTATTTTCAAGGAAATTGTGTTTGTGAAAAATTGGAATGCGATTTTAATGCTTTTCAATAATAATTGCGCTCATCTTCAACTTACCTATCAGTTGGAGTTTGTCTGAATGTGAAAGTGAAACCAGAGAGTACTTGTGGAAGGTGTTTCTTTGGAAACAAAATTAGTGAACGGGCAAAGGCAATTGAAAACTTTGGAGTTTGATCAACACAAAGAGAGTTCGCTTGAGTGCATTGAGTACGATAAACAGACGGCAGGCAGGCAATGCTCTCTATCAACAGTGTTGAGATCTGGACAGATTGACCTAGAGCAAGGAACGCTGGGATGGCAAACATAATTGTGAAATATGAGCGGGTATCAAATCTTTTCAAAAGTGTCTGTGAAAAGGGCTATCGAGGGCTTACGCACCACAAAATTTACGGTCCAGTATCTTCACAAGCACAGAGTAGATAATACAGAGTATCAACTCGCACCCCCTAAACCCGAAACACCTGCAAAAAGTTTTCTACCACAAATTGAAAATGGCGTACTATTTCCAGATAAAAAAAAATGGAGCAGTGGTAAGATTCTAAACGTCCATAAGAAAGTAAAACAAACATGAAAAAATGGAAAATAATGTTAATTCCTGCAACATAAATTAATTTTTCTATGTTCTAGGCTGTTATCATTTTCTTGCAAAAAAAATTTTTTACTTTTCAAACTCAACTGATTTTATTCTCTGGCAAAACAATGGCGGTTGTGGTAAACGTGGGTTATTCCCGGTCTAGTTTAGCTTGTAGGGGACCTACAATTTTCTGCCTCTCCCAACCTAATCGAGAAAATGCTTTTCAAGGCAGAGAATTTAGTATCGGAGGACTTGACAAATCCTTGTAAAAGGCGATACCCGTGGAAAAACACTTTTTGTTTTCTGTTGGTATTCGAACCACGAACCTCCCTCGTAATAAGAAGACTTGCTTTTCATTACATCACGGGAACGAAAATGTTTGGTTGAAATTCAGTTCAATCAGCTAAAGTCAGTTTACTGAACTAGAGCGTTTTAATAGTTAATTCAGTTCACTGTTTACTTATCCCTTGGGCAAAGTTTTTGACTTTTTCAGTTATATTCCAGAGGGTATATCGCTCATTGAACGTTCATCAATCGTAATATAAGCGATGCAAATCAGATTTTTCTTCTCTGAATGCGAAAGCATTCCGATCAAGGGGGTAATGAACGAAGCCTTCACGATATCTTTAAATTTTGTTACCTTTTACTTATCTATTATGGTAGCATATCGTACAAACGTTCGAAGTAAACAGCACGACGTAGCACATACCCTAGGTTTATCGAATTAAGTAAATTAGAAACGTAGTTTTCATATTTCCATTTCAGTGTTAAAACGGGTATAAAACATAATCTATGTTACTCTGGGCATATAAGCACTCTAACGTTAGAGATGACAGAATATTTGGAATTGGTTTAGTACTTTCCATGTTCCCGGTTGTTTTCCCAGTTAACAGAAGGCCACAATACGCCCAATTTTATCATTAAGGCAGATCTTGGAAAAAACCCGAGAGTATAATATCGATATACATTATTTTTTTATCGATATCAAGGCCGCGTATAATAGTATTTACAAAGACGAGCTGTACAGAGCCATGTCTAGTTTTGGCATCCCTGCAAAACTCGTAAGACTTTTATGACGAAAAAGTCATTAGGCAAGGCGACAAACTGTCATGCGATTTCTTCAACATCATACTTCAAAAGATTGTAAGAAACTCAAACGTCGACAGCAGAGGAACAATCTTTCAAAAGTCTTTCGCCTACGCAGACGATATTGACATAATGGGAAGAAAAAGCGTGATGTCGTAGGTGCTTTTGCGAGTATTGAAACAGAAGCGACAAAAATGGGTTTGATGGTTAATGAGGACAAAACGAAGTATATGCTGTCATCAAAAAAGGACACAGAGCATCGACGAATTGGACAATACGTCACAATAGACAGACATAACTTCGAGGTAGTACAGGACTTCGTCTACCTAGGATCCGCTATGACACGGAAAACAACATCAGTGCGGAGATCAAACGAAGAATAACTCTTGTCAACCGTTGCTCTTTTGGGTTAAGAAGGCAATAGAGAAACAAAACCCTCTCCAGAAATATCAAGGTAACGTTGTATAAGAACTTGAACATCTCAGTCCTGCTCTACGGCACGGAAGCATGGACCTTATTGAAAGCGGATGAGGGAACCCATGGTCGTTTGGAAAGAAAAATTCTCCGAATGATCTTTGATCCCGTATGCGAAGACAATGTCTGGATAAGAAGATACAACTGCTGTACCGCGATCCGCGACATGGGCATAGTCAGGAGAGTACGCATCGCGAGGCTACGATGGTTGGGCCATGAAAAGCGGATGGACCCAAACGCTCCGGCTCAAAGGGTTTTCGAAAGCACATTGCAGGGAAATCGCGGAAGAGGAAGACCTCGTGTTAGGTGGGGTAATCAAGTGAAAGAAGAACTGAACCGACTTAGAGTGCAAAAATGGAGAGAGCTCGCCCGAAATCGAAGTCGTAACAGAAGGATGTTGGTTGAGGCCTAGGTTCACTCCGAACTGTAATCCCCACCTAAGTAAGTAAGTAAGTAAGTAAATAGTTAACAGTTTTACGGCTTTTGCTTCCAACTATTGCTTACGATTTTGCTTCTGTAGTGGAAAGTCCGAGTACTCAGCTTTCTTATGACCTCCGTGCGTCACTAGTGCTAGTGCCGTAAATAAACCTCCTGATCTACAAGAGCTATTGCCTTGCCTGTTGATTTGTGTGCCATCAGAGACAATAAGCAAACATTAACTTCTCTAATTGTATCAGATAATGGTGTTACCCGAGCTATGAACAGCAAAGTAACTAGCAACCTGATAAATCTATTGAAGCTCTAACGTATAGACTGTATAGGCTATCCACCCACGTAGTTTAGAGCTATATTTATTTATAATACCATATAGGATGTGTTTGCGATTGAATAAAGAGTTTTGTACATAAGTGTTGAACTTCTTCTCTTCTGAAGTTTATTGTTTTCTTCAGAAAGACCTTTGGCTTATACGACTAGGTAGGCCTCGACTGGTAACCAAAAAGCACATCGCACGGTTGAGTGCTGCACTTGTCATAGCAGCAGCCGCCGCGCCGCTACCACGCCGTAGAAAAGCAAGAAACTATTCAAAGATGAAAAGACGCCACATACCTTCCGGTATATCTCACCAGCCGATGACTGCTGAGATATTATCACTGTTTTCACTAACAGCTAATAGTTCTACAGTAGAAAGAGTAATGCGTTCATCCGAAGTTATCAAATGTTGAAACAAAAGCTTTTAACAATACGTAGGACGATTACCTGAAGCCTATACTTCCAAATAAAGTGTGAAAAGTTAATATGAAAAGGACAAAAAAAACTGCTATAATCAGATTATAGTGCTGCCGCAATAACGGTAGGGTTATCAGGATTGGAATTGGCGCAATAACAAGAGAAAACTGTTTCAATAGCGACAGCAATACAATTTGTCATGAAAACGGCAAAATTTGTCACAATAGCTGCAAGCTATTTTTACAGATTTTTCACGATAGCAACAGAGTTGTTGCTTTTACGATATATGTAACAGTCGTGATGAATAAAAAAGCGTTGACGCAATTATCACCGAATTGTTGATTACGACACACTTACAACTGTTGTGCTGGTGATGTCGGGCTTCATTTTGAATTACGATAGAACTTTCGCAACCCCGACACAGTTGTCAACAGTCCTGCTGCGTATTCGAAAAAATCGTTATATTACTATTTATGTATATAGTTTTCGCTCCAACAACAGAAATGTCCTGACTACGAGAAATTTTATACAGCTACTACAGAATCGTTCGCACTTCGAAGAACGGAGTTCTCCAGACAGTGTTGTAATAATTGTCATGTCATTGCTAAGTTGTTGTTAGTGAGCCAATTGTCGCTTTTATGACAGGATTGTTGTGATTCAGACAAAATTGGCGTGATTCCGATAGAGTTGTATTCTAATTTATGTAGTTTCAACAAAACGTTTGCGATTCAAATAAAGCTCGACGCATTGCGGTAGTGCTGTCGAAATTTCTGTTGTGTTTTAAGCAGCTTTTTTCTTGTTTTTTTTTACAAAGTTTAAGACAGAAAATTGTTTTGATTATGAAGGAGTCAGAGCCAACGACCTCTTAATTTAATGCTCTACAGCTATTAACAGGTTGTCAACCCTCGGCTGTGCCTCGATATCCGATCCTCTCACATTCATTTGCATTGCATAGAAATGCATAACACTTGACCAACATGATTTCCAACGGCAAGCCACTGCCAGCCGACAGAAGTTATAAGGGATCGTATTGCTTTGACTGCATGCGCGCTGTTTGTGACATAACAATAGTCTTTGGATATGAGCTATCCCTCAACTTTGCAGTTAGTGCAAAAAGGTTCGAGCCTACAGCAGTGATAGAATGATCAAGTTTGAAAAAACGCCTCCAGATGAGAGCAGCCGAACAAAGTAACATACCAATAACTTCAACACTGCAAAAATTAGTCCCAGCCATGCCATTCTATTTCCAATGCAGAAGAAAAACTTCCATTGCGACAAAAAGTCATTTCTGATGGAAAATTTTTTTAATTATGCGACAAGAACTCAGGACGCATAGATGGTGTGTTGTGTCATCGCTGTTGAATCCGAGTTCGCCAAGTTGTTGGTGTCTTCCTAGACTTACCGATCTCGAGAGGGAGAGCTCCATTAAACAAAACCTAAACTTTTTGAGAAAAATTAAAAACTACCAAAGTAAACAAGTTGTTTCAGGACATTCCCCCAGTTACCTCATAATGCGCAGAACGTGAGTTAGTAAGTCTTTACCAATTTACTGTAATTTTTCTTGATTGGGGAAATCTATACCACTGGTATCTTTAACTTTGGGGGGTGAGCTCTTTGCCAATTTTGGTGGTAATGGAGGAACACGTTATCATACCTTTAAGTTGGACGTAGTTCCATGCTACTGAGTCTGAAATGACTTCAAAGGTGTCTTATGTTGTCTTCGGTGGGCGCTACTAGATCCTCTAGCCTTGTCGCCTTTTTTATCAGATTGCCAGTCTCATTTGGTCTAGGGTCGACCACTTTTACCACCAACCAATTTTGGATGGTTTTGCAGACTGCTGGGTAAGTAAACCAAAAGCTGATGCCTTAGTTTTCACTTACTATCTCAAAAATCTGTAGCCACATCCAGAAATAAGAGGGGGAAGCAGTTGAAAAAGGACTCCCAGAAATGATTTTTGTGGCGATAAATTTTACAGCGACAATAAGAAGCGAATTCTGACAACGCTTTCAGATTTTCCATTCAAGCGACTGCAAAAGGCTCAATTCAGATTGAGTAACAGGAATCCTTTTCATCTTAAATGAATGAGTAATTTCGTTGGAAACGAACTGACAAGATTGTCACGAAGAGTTGTTTTTACCTCTTATTATGTCTTGAACTAACTTCAGTCACACCATGACGTCTTCAACTCAAACGACTGCAGTAAGTTCGTTTGAGATTGATTGGAAACGCAATCTACTTTTTCATCGAAAATGACCTGGTGATTACTCATTTGAAACGAACCAACACGAGTCACACGATGTGTTTTTTTCCTCAACTCTATGACTTTATTGAGGGCGTGCCAAACACAGTGGGCCCGTATAAAAACCTTTATTTCAAAACGATTTTCTCCAAAAAAGCGACTATTCGAACAAACCCCTTTTCATTAAAGCTTTAAAATCACCGTCAATCAGTTTCCAGTTTTGTTCAATTCTAGAGTTTATAAAATTGTAAAAAAAGCAAGAAGTACTTGGAGTTCTAACCTAACTAAACTTTAGACACCGGTAGCGTTACCTCATCCAAGACAAAAAATCATTGGGTACAATCGAAAAATTCCTGGTCCTATCATCCGTAGAAACGAAAGTGTTAAAGGGAAATAAAAAAGCTGGCCGATTTCCTTCTAAACTACTTACCTACCACAAAATGGTGTCTTCCTGCCTAGAAGTTTTTAAAATTAGTTTATAACATTATACTTTAGGGTTATCTACTTGATTCTGTAATTGGATCATCTTATCTTCGAACTGTCTTCTCGCCCACTAAATTAGCATTTTTCTCACAAGAATTTCAATTTTATTGTCCGAATATACTCCCAAATCAATAAAAACCTGTAGAGGTAGACATTCTTTTCCTCTGGCTTGCTTTCTAAATCCCTATCATATGTTTAGGTTTCGAAATTGATATTCATCCCCACTAAGAGCAGAGCCCTTGCAAACCATTTACCTTTTATGAAATGGCAATCGTTGTATACCATAGACCGCTCTTCTTTCCTTTGTTCCCTCAGAACCATTAATTTCCTAGAGATTAACTCCCTTCAGTACCTTTCACTTGTGTCTGTGTTTCCATGTCAACAGTTCTTTGTAGTAGGATCTTACTTATACGCATTTTCCACTCAAAACATTCAACAATAAACCCATCACACCGTCTCTTGACATAGTGTCATCTTTTCTCATGTCACTATCATCGGAAAAACAAAATAAAAACCAAAACAAAAAAAGTTGGGGGAAATTGAAAATCCTCCATTCCTTCGACTCACCTTCAAGAAACAGTCCATGTACGTACACTCCCTCTGCTGGATATTCAGTGATGTCTTCTTTATTGTAGCGAGTTGTTTGATTTTGTAAAACCACCGAGTCAAGAGCCCATCCCTTGTGCGCTCGTGTCACTTCCTTTTTTTTGCGTTTTGATGCAAGTTCAGTGTCAGTGTGTGGAGATGCAACCAAAAAGAAAACAGAAATAATATTTATTGTAAATTGAAAAATGTAGCGGCAACGATATTATAAAACACACTTTTCCCTTGATATTCATCACACTTTCCCAGTAGACACTATATTTTGTTTTTTAGGTGCAGGAGTACACAGACAGGTGTTTTGTTTGAAAACCGCGCCGAAACGCATGAGGGCGTTTTAGAATTTATTGATGTGCACACACAAAAGCGAAAATAGCTATATTTGTTTAGCTTCAGAAGTTAATTTACGACTGGGCCCTGACATTCTACATTTTCTATTTTATTACTCTTTTCTTTCTGACAAACCCACGGGGCCATACTGGACAGACTTCAGGTCTCCAAAGGATCCAATGAGGCGGGTGTTGCAACATAAAATGTTTAAGACTGGCTATCAACAGTCACGTTCGTAGGTATATCCTTTTTTTTCTTAGTTTATTTAGCCGGCGCAGGATGGAAAATCATTCAGGTTCCTACTTCAAACCGTTTGGTTTTTTGAAAGAGAATATTTACTTAACTCCCATTTAACGGCAACACATGCCAGGGAAAGTCCTAAAGGAATAAGAGATTTCAATCGAATGTCTCACCGTCATCACCTGGCGAACAATAAGATTTGCATTTTTTTTGTGTGGTTTGAATATGATAAATTATTCAAATTTAAGAAAAAAAAAAAAAGGATTTGAGTTTAATTGTAGGCAAAGAGCACAATGCTTCAAAGGCAATCGACACGGGTTAAAAAGGTGTCTTGAAACTGTTTTGTCTGGAGGAAGAATTTCTTAGCTTGAGAACCTTAAAGATAAAAGTATAATACATACAACACTCTGAGTGAGTGAGTGGGTGTCCGAGTTGAAAATGCAAATCCCTTTAAGACGTATCCTCAAGTGGCTTGAGACTTGGGCAATCAGCAGTAAAGGAGGAGCTTTGATAAATTAGGGGTTCTTGGAAATACAATAACTCATTTAAATATTGAATGGTGAAGAACCGAAAGCCGCTTTGAGGAAATTAAATCTTCAATCTTTTATGCTCTGGATTATGAGATTATAAATATCTTTTCTTTTATAAACTATTAAGAAGGTCTGGCATTTAACACAACGACGGTCATAGGTACCTTCGCTGACTTTGTTAAATGAAGTACATATACATCTTTAAGCGAACACGGCTTCTTTGGCAAAAGAATGTTTGAGTTTTAAGAGGTCTTATTTGAAAAAGCTTCTTTGGGAAAGGTTAATACGAAAAGGTTCAACCATATCTCGTTGATCTAAGCTGAATCATAGATTCAGGGTGATTCGTATGATATGCGATATGTTAAGTCTATATAACGATACATTTGGTTGAGATTAAAAACAAATTCAGGGGATTGGAAAGGAGTAGAGCTTTAATCTATTTTTTTTTTTTAAGAAGAAAGGATATCTCCAAGAAAAAACTATCAAAAACTTGTGTAGATGTAAACATACTTAGTAAGCCCACAAATCAATCATCTAGGTTTCTCCCTATTTAGTGAAGTTTTCGAGATTGAATAGTTTTTAAAACATTTTAAAATCAGTAGACTGTTCCAAACCAAAGAGATGGAGTAGTTGCGGCAGTGACGCTACAACTACTAGCAGCTGTGTTTTCTTTGGCGCAGTTTATTTGCAGCCAAGTTGGACTTTAATTGAATTAAATCCAGTGCCTTTTCCAATAGAGTGCCCCTCCAAATATCATGGATAGTCTGGATTCGCCCATAACAGTTTTGGAGCTGGAGATAGCCATTAAAGAGATTAAAGGCTTATGAAGAAAAGCTGGCGATTTCTTTGAGTCATAGCAGAGATTCAGCAGAGTTTTAGGCCCTAACTAAAAAGCTGAACGGTCATTTCAAACAACAAGATACGGCTACAGTGTCACTGCAACTGTTAAGAACTCAATTTGCTTCCTTGCTAAATTCAAAAGTAAACGTTTCGTGGAGTTTTGCGCGACCATCTGTCTGGGTTGAAGAACTGGATAAGGATATTTCGGTAAATGAGGTGAGAATGCTGTTACTGAGTGTTAAAGACGGTAAGGCAGCCGGGTCAAATGGTATACCAGCAGAGTTCTTCAAATATAGTACAGACTTGTTTAAAGCAAAATTAACGGAGGCGCTTAACATATTGTTTAAATTCGGAACTTTGCCAGACCATTTCTATGAAGCACTTATAATGCCAATCTTTAAAAAAGGCAACAAGGAAGACCCTACGAATTATAGAGGAATATCTTTTCTAAATGCAGCTGTAAAAATATTCACAATGATTCTTCACGAACGATTGAACAGGTGGGTGCAAGAAGAAAACAAGCTGAGTGAATATCAAAGTGGATTTCGCAAAGGATATTCCACTATGGACAATATTTTCGTATTGCGATCGCTTGCGCAGTGGAAACTCAACCAAAACAAAAAACTTTATGTCTTCTTTGTCGATTTTAAGGCAGCTTTTGATTCCATCAATAGAAACGCATTTTTTTATAAGCTCCTCAATTTAGGAGTCTCAACTAAGTTTGTCCGAATTATTGAAAAATTGTACCAACAAACAACAGCATTCATTTACAACGGCAAGGAAAGATCGGACTGCGTTCAAGTTAACCAAGGAGTTAGGCAAGGCTGTAACCTTAGCCCGCTGCTGTTCGCTCTTTTCCTAGATGACATTGTAGAATGCCTTACTTGTGGAGTGGAGTTTGAAAATAAACGAGTGAAAGTTATAATGTATGCAGATGACATTGTCATACTCGCGGAGTCACCAACATCTCTCCAAATGATGATCAATAAGCTGCAAAGCTATTGCAAGGTATGGAATTTGATTGTTAATACAGAAAAGTCAAAAGTCCTTGTGTTTAAGAATGGTTCCGGAAGAATGGCGGGTGAGGAGCATTGGAAGTATGATGGAAAAATTTTAGAAGTAGTGAAATCCTATACGTATCTTGGAATTGAGTTCACATACAATTTGAAGCTGGAAAAGCATTTAAAAATAAAACTTAATAAAGCTAAAGCCGCAATTTGTGTGAACTGGGAAAGAATCTATAACAACAAACTAATTGCACCAGAATTGAAGCAAAGAGTTTTTAATGCTACAGCACAGGCTATCTTGTTTTATGGAGCGCAAGTGTGGGGTGTACAGAGATTTGAGCTAGTGGAATACTTGTTGCGTTTTTTCTTAAGAAAAATTTTCTTTCTACCAGTTAACACACCAAAGTACATGTATTATTTGGAAACGGGATTGTCGACACTTTTTATATCTACCCTAAAGCTGAATGCAGACTACATAGTGAGAGTCTTACAAATGGAGGACCATAGACTACCAAAAACATGTTTACAGTACGCGATTCGTCAAAAAAAGCTAGTAGTAAACGACTGGAACTTGCTAGCCGCGGACTGCGGCTTCACGATAAACTGGAATATGAATGCCTTTCAATGCAAAAGAGCACTTTACGAAGTAATAGTAGTTACAGATGAAAATGAGAGATATTCTTTTATAGAAAAAGCACGTGCATCCACTGAAAGACACTATCACAATAAATGCGTGTATAATCTTAGCTCCAGGAACTATTTCAGCAGTAATTTCAACAGTCAAATCATAAGCACTTTATTTAAAATTAGAGGAGAGCTGATAAATCTAAACTTTAAGCCCCATCGCAACGATGGTTCTGATATTTGCACGCTTTGTAATCTTCGACTGAGGGAAGATGTCCTACATTTTATTGGTGTGTGCCCTATGTTGACGGAGATAAGACGTGCTAATTTTGGGAAGAGTTCCTTGCAAGTAAACGAGGTCCGTAATTATCTGGATGGTGCAAATTGGATGCACCTTTATCAATTTTTCAACGAAGCAATGTCTTACAGATCTCAAATTATAAGAGAAAGCTTTTGCTCCAAAAAATGTTCATATCACAAACTAAAAAATCATTTCAATTTTGCTTACAAAAAACTAGAATCACTTTTGTTTTTGTTTAAAGTCATTTGAATTTTGTTTGCATTTTAAAACCTTAAAAAAAAAAAAAAAAAAAATTTGTTCTGTTTTGACTAAACTAAAAGTCCATTTTATTTTTGTTTTAACTAAACTAAAAAGCACTTAATTATAAAACATTACGCTTTTGTAAATTAAAAAAAAAAAAAAAAAATACTGATTGAAAATATTGTTCTACATTTTTTGTTATAAAAAAGAAATAATCATTAAGTTAACAATATAATTAAAAGCAAGTATGCCCCAGGCAGACGACTTTTCATGTCATGCCTTTATTAATTATTCAAGATCAATGAAATTGTACCTTTTTAAAATTTGAATTGAAGAATAAACAATATCTATCTATCATTAAAGAGATGGAGAACAACAAGGCACCAGCTATAGACGGTGTTCCAGTCGAATTTTTCAGAAATAGCACTATGACGCTCAAAAACTACCTTGTTAATTTTTTCAACAAAATATATACAGTGATGCAGATTTTCCCAGTTGTTTCAAAAAAGTTTTAATTTTCGCTATTTTTAAGAAAGGCGATGCCAATGCCGCAGAGAATTATAGAGGAATTTCGATCCTAAATTCTTTGAGAACGATTTTTTCTTCAATTTTGTACGAACGACTGGTAGAAAGGATCGAGGAAACTAATCGCCTCTGTCAGTTTCTAGCAGGCTTTCGGTCTGGATGTACTACGATGGACCATGTGTTTGCGATAACCAGCATAGCCAGGAAATTTATCGAACAAAAGAAAAGGTTGTACAAAGTAAGCAGACATGCGCTTATTTACAAATTTTCTTGCCTAGAAATATCCCGAAAATTCCTTTTAAAGTACCTCAGTTTTCTTTCATCGTCTACTGCAACGGTCTGGGATGAAGGCGAGCTCTCAGAATGGTTTGAAGCAGAAAGTGGTGTGCCTCAAGGTTGTATCCTGAGCCCGATTGCATTTGCACTATTTATTGATGAAATCCAAAACATTCTTCCTGGTGGAGTAATATTTGGAAGTGTTTTAGCAAAAGTCTTACTATATGCAGATAACCTGGTACTGATGGTGGATAACCCTTTCACGTTGCAGTTACAAATTAATAAACTTAACACTCTCTGCAAGACTTGAGGCCTACAAATCAACGGCCAAAAAACAAAAATACTTATTTTTGAACCACGTCAGAGAAACAGACGACCCGAAGAGAGCTGGTTTTTAAACAACACCCGTATTGAAGTTGTTCGAGAATTTAAATATCTTGGTGTTTTGCTTACTCACAACCTCAATGATTAAGCACGCCCAAATGAAGAGCAACGAAGCTAAGCTTTGCCAACCGGAATATTGATGTGTCCTCCAAGTACCGGGTTTGTGCTATGGAGCTCAGGTGTTCGGATATACAGCTCTTGCTGCTTTTGGGGCGATTCAAAGGCTTTTTTTCAAACGTTTATTTCGTTTGCCGAACTCAACTCCGAGCTATGCGATATATGTCGAGTCAGGAATACCGCCTGCTTACATTCAAACCCTCAAGCAGACTATATTTCTAAAGTTATGAACCAAGTGATGAGAGTCTTCAGAAGACTTTTTTGATTCGACTTCTTCATACAAATGCTACGCCATTTAAAGATTGGAATGAGCTAGCGTTGTCGCATGATGCCGTTTTTCCTTTGAATGAGAACAATACGGATGTTTGGCAGAATAATTTCGCAGATGAGATCGCCAAGGTGGATGAAAAAATGTATATGCAATGTTTGGATAGAGCAGTTTCGTCTTTATCCAGAAGTGTATACAAGAACTTAAATCACCAGTTAAGGTCTGATGAAAACTACTTCAGAAGAGATATTTCCGTCGAAGTCATCGGTATTATTTTCTGAGCGAGAGTCGAAGTTTTAAATTTGAACTACATGCCACACAGAGAAGACCTGCCACAAATCTGCGACTTATGTAATAGAAGGGATTTGGTGTCTATCACTTCTTTGACATATGCCCTATTTTGCAAGAGATTCGGCGACTTTATTTCCAACAAAATACTCTCACGTTACAACTTCTATATGAGGTACTCAATGCGGCAGAAGGTTGGCTTAGATAGATTTAGGGGACGGGTAGAGCTAGCTCAGCTCCGGGCACTGCGGTGTCTGAATGAAACCTTTTGTGCCAGGCAGGTTGGCTTAGTCCCTATCATAGTTTTGCCAGAACGCGCTCTCTTATCGCAATAGTTTTCCTTAGGCTAAGGCCACGCAGTCAGCGATAAGCGAGCGAGCGATTGAACGATCAGCGATTAAGCGACAAAGTCGAGCGACGAGTGGCATTTTCGTGAGCGACATTTCTTCAGCCATTAGTTGTTAGTTGTAGTTGCACAGCAGAGATCAAAATTTCTATATTTACTTTAACCATCTGTTGCTCTTGACGCTAAGCGAAAAACTAAAAATTAGAACAAGTTTGGTGACAGAGCGACGTCGTTCAGTCGCTTAAAAAAATCGCTCATCGCTCGCTCAATGCATGGCCAGTTCAATGCAATTTCATTTGTTTTAATTTTTTCAGGTCGTTCAGTCGCTCGCTCGCTCGCTTATCGCTGACTGCGTGGCCTCGGCCTTAAGCTAGTCAGTTACTCCAATTTAATTAAATTAATTTTCTTGTGTCAAATCAATCAAAATTGGTATTTTTTACGAAGATAAAACAGTCAAATTATAATTTATAATTATATTATTAATAAGCTTAAATTTTGATTTGTAGGCTTTATTTACTTGCTTATGTTCCAAATCATTAAAATTGTTATTTTACAATTCTAGTACTTTTTACACAAAAATTTATCTAAGTCATCGTGATATGTCATATCAGGCAGACGGCTAAATTGCCATGGCCTCAATCTTAAGTTTTCTATTTGTAAACTCTTTGATGAAATAAAGAATTTATCTATCTATCTATCTATCCACAAGGACAAAATGGGCGGGATATTGAATTTTCAAGAAGAAAAAGAAACAGCATGAGAAGTGTTGCTTTGAGGAAATTGAAAGATGCCGTGATAGGAATGAGATTCGGAGTTTAACCAAAAGGAAGAAGATCATGTTCCAGGATGGTAAACGCCAAACTCAAACCTGTAAGGACTAGCAGGAAAACATTGTGATAGAATCGAAGTCGCTTCTAAGAACGTGGAAATACCTCTTCTGCGAATTCCCAATCGAAGTCGCTTCTAAGGACGTGGAAATACCTCTTCTGCGAATTCCCATTCAATTTGAACGATGACCAATAATGCCGTTCTCCCGGCAGCTAGAAGGGAGCATGCACCACCTGATCTGCATGATATGGTCGGAAGAAAGGATGAATGAATGAAACCTCAGTATCGTATGCCCGATCCTAAAAAAATAGCCTCCTTAACTTTGCTTATTAAATCTTGTCTGCTGTAATATCTGAACGGCTAAAACCCAAAGCCAACAATTTGATAGGTCCTTTTCAATGTGGTCTTAGACCAGAGAAGTTCACAATAGACCCGGGAAAAATATATCGATATAATACCATCTTTTCATTGATTTCAAGGCCGCGCATGACAGTGTTCACAGACACGAGCTGTATAGAGCCTAGATCTCATTCACGTAGAAATCAATATGTGAAAAATTGCAAACATGTTAATTAAAGAAAATTTAATTTTCTAAAAAAAGTCTGAACAAAAGTCAACAATAAAAAAAAAACGAGTTCACAAAGTTCTAATAACCAGATAGAACCTTTTGTCTCTAAAAAAAATATATTTCGTAGATAGAACCTTGATGAATTTGACGTTGTAGATAGAACCTTATTGCTGTAAATAACTATTTAAACATGCTATCATTAGAACCCAGTACTCCTTGGAATTGCTGTTAAGCTTGAATTCCACGAGTTTGTTTACTGTCTAATTTTATCTTATTTGGTGTAAAAATTCATTTTGTAAGGTTGATAATAATAATTTATCTTTTGTATAAAGTGATAAATACTACCTACCATTGTTTTTTTTCAAAATCGCACTGATTATTATTTATTTAAATGTAAGTAAAACTTGTAAGACATAAAACACTTGCTATAACATTCACATCCTTAAGATAATGAATTCACAAGTCCTTACTATGCATGATGGCGATATTATTGATTTAGATAAAATGTCAATGGTTATTGAAGAATTTGTCATTTTGCGACCTGAAGTTGAAGTTTTGAATCTGAATGCAAATGATCAACTACCACAGCAAGGTAATTCTGAAACAAACAAAATCGATCAGGATGATTTGTTGAATGATTCAAAGGTTGACACAGATATTGAAAAAAAAAACACGTAAACGGTTACTTAAGGAAAAAAAACTGGAAGAGGAACGTTAGACAGAAAAAACATGAAGCTGGGGAGGCTTATATTAGTTCTCGAGGAAAAGCAGTACCCAAAAAAGAAATAAAGTCAGCAAAGAATTGTCTTTTACATTGTAAACTGCATTGTGAACAAAAAGTGGCAGCTTCAGAGAGGAAAACACTTTTCGAATCTGGATCGAGATGGAAAATCAAATTTTATATTGAAATGCACAACAAAGAATGAAACAAGTCGACAAACGAAGAAATCGCTTGTTTCTCGTCGAAGCTTCACATTTGGATATTTTGTCGAGTTGTCAGGAAATAAAATCCAGGTATGTAAATCTTTTTGGCTTGGGACATTTTCAATATCACAAAAATCGGTTTACAATGCGCATAAAAACAAACATAACGTCTCTGGGATAGCTAAAAGTGTGAAAAAGGCAAAAAATCGGTTAGGCGAATTTCTGAAACAAAGTTGTTGTGGAAAGTGTGAGGCGTATCGTGCAGCAGAGAAAGATAATACACTAACTGAGATCTTAATAAGAGAACATGGAATTCACCTCGATTTAAGAAAAATGATGCGAGATCAAAAGGCTCTTGATAAGGAATCAGGGATCCCGATACTAACATTTGATCTGCAAAATATTATATCCTGTCTAAGAGCGGAAATTGGACCAATGTTTTACAGCTCAAAACTAAATATATATAATTTAACTGGAAGGAGTGGAAATGACATTTCAGCTGCTTTGATGAAAATTTTTGAGAGGGTGTTTGAAGAAAATGACATCACTAATCTTATAACTTGGTCCGATTCTTGTGTCCCTCAAAAAAAAAACTCAATAATGGCCCTGGCTATTCAACATTTCATAAAAACTCATCCACACGTTGAAAGCATCATATTAAAATACTCCCTGCCTGGACATTCAGCACTACAGGAGGTCGACAACGCCCATAGCCAAATAGAAAAACATTTATCTGGAAATGAATATTTCTCTCCTATGGGGCTCATAAGGCTGCTTAAGACTGTCAACACCCGTAAACCACTCGTTATAATTCAAATGTAATTTTGAGACTTCAAAGATTATGCCAAATATTCGAAAATCTGCTTTGATTATAAAAATATATTATTTTCAAAATTGAAAATCTTGAAGTTTACAAAAGCTGAGTTTGAAATCAAGTTTTCATTAGACTACTTCTTCTTTTTCATTTCCGGCGTTACGAGTAGTGATCTTGAAGCGATCACAACTCTCCCACTTTTCCGCTTCACACTAGTGATCCGCAAAATCGCATCGTTACCTCCCCGCGGTGCCCGCTGGATAGCCGAAAGGTGAACTAACGACGAGCGTTGGATCCATCAGATCCATTGGTTGTTGATACCTGAGCTCTCTTCTCAGGAACTAGGAGCAGGAGAAAAAAAAACGCGCTGAATATCCAATCAAACACGATCTACACGTCATGCACAGGCCTCACAAGCCGGTCATGAAAGGGAAAATAAAAGTGATGAAAAATAAAAGATATGCCTCGGATGACCAAACCAAAAACTATGACGACCCCCCCCCCCCCCCCCCCCCCCCCCCCCGCAAACGAAAAACGGACAATGATATACGCATTTGCACTTGGAACGTGCGTACGTTGAATAGGCCGCGCAAAGCTGAACAGCTAGCCGAGACCCTCGCCAGCCTCAACGCTGATGTAACAGCCCTCCAGGAGATGCGATGGGATGGACCGGGCCTGAGAGATACAGATGACTGTACCTTCTATTATGGGAATTGCCAACTTGTTGGGAGATCGCGCTTGTTTGGATGCGGACTCGCAGTCAGAGGAAGACTTAGGCAAAAAGTCTTCAGCTTTCGCGAAGTCAGTGAAAGAGTGACAACGATCCGCATCAAGGCCAAATTCCACCACCTAAGGCTCATAAGCGCCCATGCCCCTACAGAAGAGAAAGACGACGCTAACAAAGAAAGTTTCTACGAGCTTCTCGCCAAAACTTATGAGCAGTGCCCCAAACATGACATTAAAATCCTCTTGGGAGATTTTAATGCCAAAATTGACAGGGAGGACATCTTTGGTAAGACGATCGGAAAGCATAGCCTACACGACACCACCTCCGATAACGGACTTAGGCTAATCGATTTTGCAGCGGGAAAAAACATGGTATTAAGTAGCACGCGATTCCCACGTCCCGACATCCACAAGGGCACTTGGCGATCCCCAGGTGGTCGAACCTGCAACCAAATCGACCATGTTGCGATTGACGGAAGACACTCCTCCAGCATCCTGAATGTCCGTACCTTCCGAGGAGCAAACATCGACTCGGACCACTACTTAGTTGGTGCAAAACTCAGAGTACGGATCTCGATGGAAGCTCTTAAGCGATCACAAACTACGCCGAGGAAATTAAATGTTGGACGACTTCAATCGATAGAGACCGCCGCTGCCTATGCCGACCGCGTATCCCTTGAGCTTGCGAGGAATCCTTCGACTGAAGGAAGACCAATGGCAGCTATGTCAACAAGCCATAAGAAGTACTGCTAAGGGTTTCTAGGGAGTGGCTGTGAGTACAACATCGACACCCACCACCTGTTCGTCGACTTTAAAGCAGCGTACGATAGTGTTAACAGAGTTGAAATGTATCGTGCTATGTCTAACTTTAGAATCCCTGCTAAACTGATACGCCTTATCAGGATGACGTTGAAGAACGCTAGCTGTTCCGTCAAAGTTGGTAGAGACTCTACTGAAACCTTCGAAACTACCAGAGGGCTTAGACAAGGCGACGCACTGTCATGCAGCTGTTTTAACATTGTGCTTGAAAATGTAATACGTAGCACCCATGCCAGCACATCGGGCACCATTTTCAATAAATCAACACAATTACTTGGGTTTGCAGACGACATAGACGTGATAGGAAGAACAAAGCGAGCAGTAACTGGTGCATTCACTACTATGGAGTCAGCAGCAAGCCAAATGGGGCTGAAAATAAACGAGGAAAAGACGAAGTATATGCTCTCATCAACAAAAGTCCAATCCCACCACCGACTTGGTCAAAATGTCACCATTGACGGGTATAACTTCGAGGAAAAGTCAGTGAATTTGTCTACCTAGGCACTGCTATAAACTCAGCCAACAACATCAGCGCTGAAATCAAACGCAGACTAACTCTTGCTAATCGCTGTTTTTTTTTTTTGGGTTAAATAAGCAATTGAGGAATAAAGCCCTATCGAGAAGAACCAAGGAGACACTATATAAAACACTCATCATCCCGGTCCTGCTATATGGTGCAGAAGCATGGACCCTCTCCCAATCGGATGAAAAGTCACTTGGAGTCTTCGAGAGAAAAGTTCTGCGTACGAGTCCTGTTTGCGTTAATCGAGAAGACAACGTTTGGCGAAGAAGATACAACGACGAACTATACGAGCTGTACAGCGACATAAGCTTAGCCAGAAAAATTAGAGTCCAACGACTAAGATGGCTGGGCCATGTAGAGTGAATGGACATCAACGCTCCAGCGCGTAAAGTCTTCAACGCCAAACCAGAGGGAGTCAGAAGCGAAGGAAGACCTCATCTTCGATGGAGCGACCAGGTAGAAGGAGATCTCCGCCAACTTGGAGTGCAAAATTGGAGCTGGCAGGCTAGAGATCGAGCCGGCTGGAGGGGCATATTGGACAAGGCCTAGGAGCACCACGCTCTAGTTGAGCCACCTAAAGTAAAGTAAGTACTAGTGATCCGCCTGTGGGGTACGCCGCGTTGGCCTCAGAAAGCGTCGGCAAGCCTCCCGGTTTTGGATTGTTCCATGTCTGAGGCCAACCAAATGCTGCTGTTTTTGCATTTGCTTGTACCAGGTGTGTTTTGGCCTGCCTTTTCTTTTTCGTCGCGAATTTGTTGAAACGTTGTACGATATTGCCTTTTGGACGGGGATCTGCGGATCTCTCCTTTGAACATGACAATACCAACTGAGCCGGTCGTGCTGAATTTTGTTCAAGATGGTACTTTTGACATGAAGGCTTCCACGGATCTTAGTACTTCTAATTCGATCAAGCTTTGTTACTCCTGCTGTCATCCGAAGCATCTTCATTTCGGCTGCCGTCAATTTGCTCTCATACTTTTTGTACATTGTCCAACATTGTGAACCGTATGTCAGAGCTGGACGGACAACTGCTGTGTAGAGTCTTCCCTTCAACTTAGGGGGCATTTTTCGATCACAGAAGATAGCGGAGTTTTCTCGCCACTTCATCCACCCTACGCTTACTCGATGATTGATGTCGTCATCACAAGTTGCTTCACTATTGATCATAGGTCCCAGATATTTAAACTTTTCACACTTGGGAAGCACATTTCCATTCAAATAAATGTCTGGAATAGGCTTGTCTGGATCTGAAAAAGGGTAGCACAGGTATTCAGTCTTTTTAGCGCTAATACGGTACCCATTTCCTTCCAGAACATCAATCCAAACGTCAAGTGCTCGTTGCAGGGATGTAGGATCCTCGCTTATGATGGCTCCATCGTCAGCAAAGAATAATTGTTGTACTTTATTGTCCGTTACTTTTCCTTCGAGCAAATAATCCAGAACAGCAATAAAGAGCAGTGGACTCAAGACACTTCCCTGATGTACACCTACTGTTATTTGGAATTCTTCGGTGACTCCAGCTGGGCATCTCACTTTCGTAACTGCTCCCTCGTACATGGCCATAATTATTCGCACATAGGCTTCAGGAACTCCTCGGTGTCTGAGGGCCACCCATATCAGATCTCGTGGTTGTCGATCGAATGCTTTTTCGAAGTCAACCAACACAATATGCAAATCCTCTAAGGCATCTCGGTGTTTTTCCATAATGATCCTTATGCTTTGGATTGCGTCTGTAGTTGACTTACCCGCGACAAACCCGCATTGGTCATCAGACAGCCTTATTATTTTCCGCAGTCGGCTATCCAAAACCCGCTCAACGATCTTCATAGTGTGGGACATCAACTTGATCGAACGATAGTTAGATAGTTTTCATTAGACTACAATGCTGAAAAAATGACTTCTGTTGTAGTATAAGGCGCATAGCAACAAGACCACGTAAAAGTAAAGTCTCGGATCAACAAGATCCAATTCTGCAGGAAGACATCGAAACCGTTCCCTCTAGACCCGGCATATCCAAGGAAAAGGAGAAGCACCTTTTAAGTATGTAAGTACATGAGTTCTGCCGATAAATCTTACTACAAAGTAATACTTAAACTAAGTAAGTTATTAAAAACAAACATTTTAAGACATACGAACTCAATTGACTTTTCTTTATTTTCCATAAGATGATGAAAATGAAACCTCGTAAAGGATACGAAAAATACCTACGAAAAATAACAGTGCAATACCAACATTCCTACATAAATGAAATTAATGCTGTGAATTCAATTTAATTGGTTAAAAAATGCTGTGAACTTAAATTAATTTTTTACTTACATATGTACATAAAACTGCATAACAAACAAAAGCTTTTTTCTTACTGTTATTATTATTTTTTTTTTTTTTTTTTTTTTTTTTTTTCTATTCTTGATTATCTGAAAAACAAGGTTCTATCTGAAAAACAAAATTCCTTACCGTGACACAAAGTTCTATCAGCTAATTAGAACCTTCTTGTCCTATGTATATTTACCTTATCGTTGAGCAACAAAGCTCTATCGATTTTTTTTAGAATAAATTACTGAATAACTATTCTATACAGTTTTTATTTATTTAATGCAATGAAATCCATGAAATAATATAATGTTAAAATTAAACAACATGTTAAGAATCAAATTATGGTAGAAAAGTTATACCTACACGATGAAATATTGCATCTTAATTTTCTCAAAAGTGATACGAGTACAGATAGAACCTTCTTGTCCTAAGGTCGCGTATTGTCTTTCCTTTACCCGTCATAAACTCTAAAATTCAATTGACGGCAGAAACATTTTGAGTTGGAACTTGCGAGTTGTCAAAGTGAAGTGTATTCAAGGAATATCATATGAAATCTCTTTTCCAAAGCATGCAAATATTGGAATACTATATATTCCCATCGTTGGAACGTCTGTCAAAAGCGAGCGTTTGTTCTCGGAAGCTGGGGAAACCATTACTCAGGACAGAAATAGACTTCTGGGGACAAGACTATTAAAGCGTCTTTTCCTTAATTCGATTTCAAAATTCTCAATTCAAAATTCATATAATTTAAATTTTTGTAATATTAATAACGTTCAAATAAATGTTTTGTTTCGCAATTTGTAAATGTATCCTGTAGATTTGTGTTTTTTTTAGGTGGAAATTAGTTAAAGTCTTTTGAATTCGAAAATAGCAAATTTGCTTATTTAGCTACAGTGCACGTAAATAAACCCAATTTTTCTTTTCATTATTGGAAGGATATTAAAACATCGGAAAAACATCGATGTATCGTTGTTATGACCGATGTATTTTTTTACATCGATGTTTGTCGGAAATCATCGATGTTTTCCAACATTGATGCTTTTATAACGATGTTGCAACCCTACTCACAAATTTCGAACGTATTCTCAAGCTATAACCAAAACTGGCCTCTATAACAAGCCATAGCACTGAGAGGATTTCTTTTTTTTTTTTGGAGGCGCAACCACATACATGAATTAAAGTAGTTTTAATAAAAACCAAAAAATGATCAAAAAACAAAATTTTTTAAACTTTCTTACTTTTTAATATTAGTTATAGGTTGAAATGTAATTATATGGTATCTTTAGGCCGACAGGCATTAGAATTAAGTCATTAAGTAATTTAGAGTACCCGACTTGACCCTAGTCGGGTACTCTAAGTTAATTGTCAGTTGGTAACCCTAGCGTGTGTCAACAAGTACTTTTTTCGCTCTTCATACTTTTCTTTTTTTCCAGTATAAATTGATCTTATTTAATATTAAAAACATAAAATATCAATACCAAACCAGTGAAGTGTTTATTCTTATAACTATTGGACGAATTCCTGGTGTAGTTCATTTTATATTGGCATTTCAATTTTTCAAGAATTTTCAATCATAATTTTCTTGGTGAATAAATATTAGTGCATCTTATAACGTTTAAGTTAATACTTTGAATCTATTTCGAAATAGTGACTTTTATTAATTTTATATTATTGGTAACAGTGTAAGCTTTCCAACGCTGGGTTTAAAATTTTTAAGTAACACATACTTTTTGAGTTATAGCGTTTTGAGCTCACTTAGTGAATATTCAGCAATTATAATAGAGTTGCCAAACGTCTAATTTAATTTCTTTGCTTAGTTTGTGTAGCTCTTCGTAAATCCAATTTACAAAAGCGGCCTAAAGCACCAGATAAAAAATTACAGGCCGATATCAAAACTGTCAGCAGTGCCAAAACTGTTCGAAAAATTAGTAACTCAGAGGCTTTATTTTGCCGTCAAAGAATCTATAACGCCAAAACAACATGGGTTTGTGAGCGGCCGTTCGACTGCGACTAATTTGTGCCTTTTTTCCTATTTCTGTTTAAATGCTTTGGAGAATGGAAAGCAAGTTGATGTTTTATATACGGATTTTGTAAAGGCGTTCGACAGAGTCCATCATGATCTTTTATTACAAAAACTTCAAAAATTGGGACTCAGCTTAAAATTTTTGAAATGGTTGAGGTCTTACAAACAACCGTAACAAACCGTAAGCAGGTTGTTCAGATCGATGGTTTTCGATCGTTTTTTATCAGAGTGGGGTCAGGTCTTCCACAAGGAAGTCATTTGGGACCGCTTCTGTTCGATTTATTTGTGAACGATATTCCTGACGTTCTTCAATATTCGGAATGTTTGATGTTTGCGGACGACGTTAAATTATTTCACGAAGTTGCTTCCATTCATGACTGTCTTAAATTCCAGGTAGATATTAATTCCTTTTTAAATTGGTGTAATTATAACCATCTTAAACTGAACATCTCAAAGTGTAAAATCTTTAGTGCCTTCAGAACCTTTTCACCCATAAATTTTAGCTACAAGTTTGGAGTTGAAGCTCTCACAAAAGTCAGTGAGGTCAAAGAACTTTGTGTTATTTTTGATGCCAAACTAACTTTTTCTGCACATATTGATTACATTACATCAAAAGGAAGTTCGCTGTTGGTTTTTGTCCGACGGAATTCTGGTGTTTTCAAAGACGTGTACACACTTAAAGCTATTTTTATGTCCTTGGTGCTGCCCATATTAGAGTACTGCTGTGTTGTGTGGTCACCGTTTTATGAAAATAATATTAGTAGAATAGAAAGAATTCAAAGAAGATTTACGCGTTTTGCATTAAGAAATCTGAGATGGTCTGATGAATTGCCTGATTATTTTTCTAGATGCGCACTTACACTTAAAAACTCTTGAAAGCCGCAGGAAAACCCAATGCGTTGTTTTTATTAAAGATATTCTGAGTAATAATATTAAATCTGCGGAATTGCTCAGGTTAATTTCTTTGTAAGCTCCTGAAAGAATTCTTAGAACTAGAAATTATTTGTTCTATGTTCCCACTCCTAGAACAAACTATGGCCTAAATGATCCAATAACCCGTTCCTTAATGTTGTACAACTCCATATGCAGTAAAATCGACCTGTCGATGAATAGGGATATTTTTAAAAAAATAGTTTTTGAATTGTTTAACTCGTAAGCATAAGTTATTTCTATTATAAGTTATTAAATTTGCTATCAAAAGATTGTATATATCCATTGATGAATAAATAAATAAATATTATGTAAGCTGGCTTAAACATTTTTGTTAGCCAGTTAAAAAAGTAGTTATAAGATAAAAAATTTAAATGAATTTAAAAATTAATATTCAAATATAAGATTATTTCGAACTATCGACGCAAAGAAAAGATTTCATGATTTTTTTCTGAATTTTCATAATTTTTTGTTATTTTACTTCCGATAGCCCTTCAAAATCACTCGTTAGTTCAAATTCATGCACCTCTTCAGAGTTACTCATTGGACAAGTATGGTAATATTCTAGGCCATTTGAAGTTCAGTTTGCATCTTCCTCAAAAAAACAGTTTCCTTTTCTCAATTTATTTATTTATCACTCAATTTGAAACGTTTTTTCTAGAAATAGGGACCTTTCTAAACAACATTCAAAAATGTATTTTAATGTGTTACAAATTGGAAAACTCCCTCAAAGACTGTGAATTCCAATAGCTACTTCCTAAAAATGAGAATTTAAAATTCCACTTCCGAGAAACGTCTTATCGTAACATCGATTTCAATTTCGTCATTATGTTAACAACTTTTCTTTTTTACTACGTGAAGGCAACATTCCAAAATGTCCCCAGGACAGGAATACCAACCACTGATCAATTGACATACCGCATACCTACCTGACAACTGATTGGCGTTTTGTTTGTACATACGAAATCAACCAAAAAAAAAAATCCACAAAATAAAATTCAATTTGTTTTGGGAATTGTTCAATTCCCTTTAAAGCTCACCTGTCTCATGGCCGTCAGGAATCCTTGGGGATTAAAAAATCCAGTCATCCAGAAGACCTGTGAAAACATAAATAATTATAAAACCAAATAGCACTACCGTTAATTGGGTTTCAAAGCGAGCTTCGCTTTTTAATGACATTAAATTTAGAGTACTTTTTTGTGGTAATTTAAAGGACTGCCCTAATTTTCAATGGGAGTTCGACCTAGAAAAACAAGAAAGGAAGGAAACAAATGTGAACAAAAGAGGATAATTTACCTTTGGTCTATCTGTTGATATCCAGGTGCGAAATTGGGCATTACGCTCCAGGAGCTCAGTATACCAGAATCCAAGGGTTGTCGATTCCCACGAAATCTAAAAGGGGATAGGTATGTAGTTGGTGTTAGAGTTCTTTCTTTGTTGTTCTCGTTTGAAATGGGTTAGTGGAGAGGGAGAATAACTTCTGTTGGTTTCCCAAAGAACAAACGAATTAAGGAAAAGCACGACATTTGCAAGGAGTGGCGTCATTCTGTGTGGGGGTTTTTGATAGCAGATTTCCTACTCCACAAGAAGGCCAAACATTCACCTATATTCTTTTTTTTTGCGTAGTAGGAAAGATAGGAAATGTTTATTTCGGGACTTCATGACCGACTAAGCGAACAAACGAAGCAGTTACACGAGTATTTAATTATAAAGGTTATGACTTGCCTTTCATAGTTAACTTTTTGTCTGCTAGTGGCACGAGGCTCTTACTTGAAACACAACTTCATCCATTGATTTAGCTTTGGGGAATATTATAGGAGTTGAAAGGCTGAGTTTCTGCTGTGTTTTGTGTTTATCGTCTAAATAGAAACGAAACGGATATGGCAAGACAAGACAACTCTGCATGCGGGCTATAGGAACCAATTTTATTGACTGTCAACCGTCAACAACGAGAAAAGAAGTTGCTTTTAATTTTTTAATTTTATCTCGAGGTCATTAAAAAGAAAACCGATTGAGTCAAAAGTAGAACGTTGGTATGAGTAGTTCTGGTTCGCGTTTGAGACTACTCATACCATGAACACAGCTGGAGGTGAGGCTAAATACGCACGAGCGTTTGCCATTAAGCTAAATGAAACACTTCAACGGTTCTTGAAAGACATAAGAAATTTATTTTATTAATGAATAAGACTCAAGATGTCATCATGTTGTTGAGCTGTCCGACACGTGTGACAGGTAAACAAAGGTCAGGAAGATAATGAAATTTATAAAACGAGCTTCGCTTATGGTGAAAAAGTCAGGATATAAATTCCTTAAACGAATAAAACGTGCCTTGAAATGCATGTCTACAACGTGACGCTGCAAATCTCTGTTAATCGTTGTGGGGAAAAATGTTGATTCGTAGAACATGGTAATCAACAAAAAAAAAAAAAAAAAACCAAACATTAGCTTAGCAAATAAAATAAAGCAGATGGCGCAAAAAGAACTTCATGTTAGAACGGATTTCAAAGACCTCATTTTCATGTTGATTCCGAGCGGTTAGTTAAGAAAGCGCTTTTCATGGCAGGGTAATTACTCTCGAAAAACTTGCCAATTCCCGAAATAGTGTTGCTTAAGAATCGATAGTCTATCAATAGTATCGTTAGTAAAAAACTATCGCGTACATCGATAGTTTAAAAAAACAATCGAAAAACTATCGATTGTTTCAATAAGTTCATTGTATATAGAAACTATAGTAAGAAGTAAGTTCATTACTCGATTTAACAATGCTTTGGACCGGAGAAATGCGGTGGCGCAGCATTTGCTTTTCTACACACAATGGTTTGGCCTCTTGTTGTTTCTCATCTGTGGTGGAATTGATAGTTCTATTTTGTATTCCACTGAAAATTCCATACATACTGGCCATCTACCAACTGGAAAGTGGAAAGCCTTACGTCTCATCATTGGATTTAGAGTTTTTTATTCGGTGGCCGCCAAATTGCAAAATTGAAACTACCTACTTATGTTTTGTTATTTTTTTTTGATGTCATTTTGATTCTATATGCTTTTTCCTTGTTATCTAATTATCTACAAATCTACTGGTTCTCTCTCCAAACTTGTTATTTGTTTTCAAGGTTGAAGATTCTCTTAAAACATTTTTGGCAGTTTCTTGGTAATTTTCTTCTTAATAATTGTGTAGATAGAGTTCGAGTTATTTTTTAAAAATTGTTCTAGGTAATCGAGATGTCAAACTTAAAAAGAAAATCTTCAGTATGGCTTTTTTCGAGCCGGTCGGTGGTGCTGATATAAAATTTGTGAAATGTTCTTTATGTAAGAAAGAATACAAATATTCGTGAAATACAACAAATCTGAATGACCACCTAAAGAGAAAACACGCAGACAAACTCGCAGAAACATCTTCCTCTTCATTGCCATTAACATCAATGATGAGCACTACGCCAGAGCCAAACTTAGCTGAAAGGCCACCAAGTCCAAAAAGGAGAAACACAAACATTGGTGTTGGCTCAATCAAGACGTTTTTAGACAGGAGTAAAGTGTATTCCTCTAGTTCAAAGGAATAAAAAGAATTAGATAAACTTTATGCTCTAATGATAGTCAAAGATTTCATGCCATTTAGAACTTCCGACCATGAAGGCTTCAAAAACTTTGTTTTTGCTCTGAACAACAGGTACGAGTTACCAGGCAGATCTGTCTTAAAAACAAAACTGATTCCCAAGGAAATTGAAGAAAAAGTACACCTAGCCCTAAATGAGATAAAACTTTGCTCCATCACCACTGAAATGTGGACAAGTGTTGGAAATGAGGGTATTCTGGCAGTAACTTGCCACTTCGTGCACAGCGAGCCCTTATTGAAAGTTACTCGAGTCGAAGGTCGACATACGGCTGAAGCAATGTCAAAGCTTATATGTGTATATGTGTTTATTATGTAGGCATGTTAAGAAATTCTTTTTAATTAGGCTATAAGTGACATACTGTCCGAGTTTAATATTCGTAATAAGGTAGTGGCAATGGTGAATGGCAATGCCCAAAGCATGGTTAAAACAGCGGAGCTATTGAAGATTTCACATTTACCTTGTTTTGCACACGCTTAATCTAGTAGTACAAGACTGTTTCAAAGTCAGCTCATTTTCTGCAATTTTATGGAAAGCCAAGACTATTGTAACCTCTTTCCGCAGTAGTACTGTCTGTAGCAAGTGACAATCTAAAAAATATTCGAAAAGAAAACAATAAGAGCGAGTTAAAACTTATACAAGAAGTAGAAACTCGGTGGAACAGCTCATACTACATGCTCAAACGCTTAACTGAAGTCCGGGGTGAGCTGTCTATAGCTATAAGTCAGAGTCCAAAAGCTCCTGCTGCATTGACCGCCGAAGATTTTCAGGCAATACAAGAAATATTACAGCTTCTTGAATGTTTCGAAACCGCCACCACCACGATATCAGGAGAAGAATTTGTAACAAACTCCCTTGTTATACCTCTTACACCAGAGATCTCCGCAGCAATAATAATAAGAGGTTTAGAGACCAAAATTCACACGACAGAAGCCCAGGAGGTGCTTAAAACATTAATCGAGTCCATAAACAAGCAGTTAAAGCCTTATCATACTCGGAGAGCACTCATACTTTCAACACTTGCGGACAAGAAGCTGATAATGTCGTCCAGTGTCCAGATGTTACAAAAAGAATACTCATCATTTATTTCATGCAATGCCACGCAAGGTAAAATTAGTGAAGATAGAATTGTGATACCACCGCAACCATCTACTTCTGGTTGTCAACAAATAGTAGAACTACTCTTTTTTCCAAACAGCAGACAGCAACAAGGCAGAGTGAAAACACCTACTAGCGATTCCATTATTGATATTAGACAGTATTTGGAGAAACCATTGATGAACAGATCTGATTGCTCAATTAGCTTTTGGAAATCTTCTGAAAAAATGCCGAGAGAAATTGCCTTTTTAGGAATTCCTGCTACCTCTGTACCATGCGAGAGGATATTTTCAAAAGCGGGTGAAGTGATGACCCAAAAACGAAGCAGACTTAAAGTTAAGTGTTTGAATGAAATCTTAATTTTAAAGCACAACTGTGATCTTTTCAAATAATTTCTTTTTTCTAATGTAACCTATTTCTTTTAATCTATGTAACAGAGAGGCTTCTGAATTTAAAAAGTATTTATGCATTGATTGCATTTTTTTTTTTTATTTATCATTATATTCATTAACCTATTCATTATCTTTTTGATGTTTATTTTAATCAAATGAGTGAAATAAAACAAAATGGCATTTTAACTGATTTGCATTGTATTTCCTAAAATTTATCTTAAAAGCAAATTTTGCAGTATATTTCAACATTTCAAGTTGTAATTGCTGTGATTATTATGATTTATGTCAGATTTTTATTAACAACACTTGTGTTATGGTATTTGATAGAACTATCGATAGTATCGTTACTATCGATAGTTTTTTTTTTTAACTATCAATATTATCGGAAATGCAAACTATCTATTTTTGAGCAACACTATCCCGAAAGGAAGGAGATAGATTTAGCTGAAAATACCGTACCAAGTATTAGTGTTAGAATTTCAAAAGCTTAAATGACAAAAAATATAAAGCAGGCTTATTTGTAGATATAACAAAGGCATTTGATATGGTAAACCACAAAATCTTAGTAGAAAAGCTAAAGTGTGCTAGCTAGGAGTTCTATACTCTTATTGCTCACGTCTTATCTTGAGAACTGAACTCAAAAGGTTAAAATTAATAAGACTAGAAGCAGTAAGGAATATACTAATATGGGCGTGCCACAAGGATCTATCATTGGACCTCTACTGTTTTTAATTTATATTAAGTCTGTTTTCGAGCTACCTTTCAAGGGTTCGTTAACAGCTTTTGCAGATGACATAGGATTCGCATACGGGACAAAAAGTCTATTAGACTTGACATCTGAACTTAACTGGGACCTTTGTATTCTTAGAGTCTGGTTTGCTAGCCACAAAAAAAAAAAAGTGATTAGCTCTAAAATGAAATTAATGTTATTTAGTTTGTCTAACGTTAATAAAGCTCTTTAGTTGACGTGTTTTACCACTCTCCCGATTGTCAGCGTTTTAAATTAGAACACTGTAAGTGTGAATCCCTATCCGCAGAGAATACTTTTGATGTGAGTTCACTTTGTAATATGAACTGCTTTCAAATAGAAAATGTAGATGAATTCAAATATTTAGGCATACATCTGAACTCGAAAATGACCTTCTCTACCCATACGGAAAAGTTGAGGCAGTACTTTCGTTCCGTTCTCAGGCATTTTTTTTATCTGTGTGTAAGGACGAACTCTTAAAACATATATATTACGGAATTTTCCATTCAAAGATACAATATGCAATAATCTGCTGTGGTGGAACCTATTCCAACAAAATTCAACCACTTTTCATACTACAAAAACTCATGATAAGAAAAATATTAAAAAAGTCACGTTGGGATCATAGTTTTTCCTTATTTCAGAGCTTGAGGGTTCTTCCTTTACGATATTCTTTATGAGATCTGGTCATCGCTATCTAAGAGTTCTTAGAAACCATAACGTATGCGGAAACCATTCATATTTGGTAAACACTCACTCACGCACTACTGCTTGTCGTAGATTCATTAGAGTGGCATTTTGTAGACTTTTTAATAAATTGCCACAATTATTGTTTTACTCAAACAAATCTCAAATCTAAAAATCTTTTTTTTTTTTAATTTTACCCATTTTGTATTTTTTCAAGTATGATAAAATGTATGGGTTTTTGAGTAAACTTATTTATGATTTTTTTTATTATTGTTTTATTCATCTGTAAGAAATAAAGAAACTCTATGTATATCAGGCATTTTTTGCAAAAAAATTACCTCAAAGTCAGAACATTGCTTGGGGAAGAAAATTTGAACACCATTTCTAATTGAAAATCTGGCAACCCTAAAACTATGGAAGATCAACTTAAATACAATCTTAAAGGTTGTTATTTCTACAAAAAATTAAGTCTAAGATTAGGTCTCTATCATCAGAGATATCGAATTTAACACAGGTCAGGGTACACCAAAGTTAGCCTTTTTTCAAATTGCTAAAAAGTTATGTCAAAGTTGAGAAACGAGCTTTACTGTATAACAATTGTTTTCTTAGAATATGACCAAGAATCACACCCCAAAGGATAATACACGAGGTACGGAACACCCTGTATATCAACGAGGATCATGTAAGCTGAATCAATGCGCAAGCTCTCTACAATATTTTTTCTTCGACCAATGGGCTGGCATTCGGAACTTTTACCCCAATGAAGAGTATTTAGAGAAAGCCAGGGTAAAGAAACTTGTTCCAGTGAGTTTATCATCTATGTTAGTAAGTACCTTATAAATGAAAAGATTAGTGAAAAATTTTAACAGTTAAAACGCTTTTTATATATCCTCAGATGCACATTTCCATCGTCAGTTTTATAAATAAGCAGGTTTTCAATAATTTTTTTAAGAAAACCAAGTCAATTTCTTATAGAACTGCCTAAGCGGAGGGAGGATGCATAGATCCTTGCATCAAAAACACCCTGCATAGAAGTTGATTCATGACAGATTGGGGGTGCCTTCCACGTCTGCCAAAAACCAATGAAACAGCAGCTTCTTTATAACCGAGATTTCATCGCAGTCATTTCACTCTATTATGATGATGTCAAGTAAAAGTTTTTCTTTTTATCAATTAGTGCTATTCTTTTAAAATTTGAATAGAGATAAGGTCACCAAGTGCTAAGACAAACTATGTTAAACTTTGTTATCTTTTAATTATTGCAGCAGATGTTCTTTTGCCAACAGACTTTGATGTGTTCATTATTTACGTCAATACTGAAGCTCAACGCAACGCTGCACTTGAAGATTTAAAAAAAGCTTTTCCAGGATTTTAATATTTAAAATTGCACTCCTACTCATCTGGCTTGAAAGGTGAATCCTTTAAAAAAAAAAATTACCACGGTGTAAAGGTAAAATAATGGAATCACAGAAAGACTGCGACAATGGGAATGTCATACTTGGTATATAACTTTACCGATTTTATTTCTTATTTTTCAATAATCAACTGGGCCGTTTATCGTACGAGCTGTCAGCTGTTGGTATTCAAGTCAAAAATTCTAATCTGCAGCCCTTTTTAATAACAAATAAATGAAGATCTTACAGCTAGTGTCAGATTTTAGTATATTTTTACCAAACCATGGATCGAGTTAAAAATAACATTAAGACTTCGAGAGTACCTACAAACAGGTATCTAACGTTTTATAAGGCTTCCGCAAACTAGAACCGCCTGCGACTGCATTCTTTGGTTTTATCTTGTGATCAGTGGGTAGTCTGAAACACGGCTACAGTAACACGCTTTAGTCAAGGCAGACGACTGTCAAGAAAAGAGTTTTCTCATCAGTGAGTATCTCGTTCTCATTTTCAAATTGTTTACTTTCTTATTGGGAAAATAATTTAAGTATAGTAAGACGGTCACATTTTTAACAGGCCAAAGTTACTCCAACGGGTCTAGCCGAGCTAACAGCCTCTTTAACTTAACCTAGCCAAACTAAGCATTGCTTTTGGAATTTCTCAATCAGTCTTTCCGTTAAAACTCATTTCTATTTACACATGTAAATCACATAAAATCCAAGATATCTTTTGACGCTCACTTTGCTTATTAGAAAATTTAATGAATGGAAGGCTTTTTTTAAAAGTTTGGATTTCTGTGTTGGCAGTACTATTTTTAGTGATTGTCAACTTCTGACATTTTTTGACGTTAGATTAGTGCTCAGTTACTGTTGTCATTTCAAAGTTATTAGACTAATATCAGATCCATGCTTGCAAATTGTGCAAATTTATTTTGAAATTGAAAGTTCAGTTACTTTAAGATTCCCGTTCTCGTTCCTGTTTCTGCTCCCGTGGGACTATAGAGATGAAGTCTACATTAAGTTACTGAGGGATTATGTGGCATCCCAGTGATGAAAGAATTTTTCGAAATCTGTCCAGTAGTTTCTAGGTTTCCATTTCCAGCTCCATTCCTGTGTGAATCTTCCGTTCCCGTGGAAATATGTGAATGAAATATATAAGTCTATGTCACTGAAGGATAATATAACATCCTAGAGTTGAAAGAATTTTTGAAATCTGTCAAGCAGTTTGAGGTTCATGTTTTCGTTCCCGTAGGAATATAGGGATGAATTATAATCCTAGTTACTGAGGGACAATGTATCATCCCAATTCCGAAAGAATTTGTGAAATCTGTCCAGTAGTTTCTAAGTTTGCTTTCCCAATCCCGTTCCCGTGAGAATGTGGGGATGAATTAAAGTTCATGCTACTCAGTGGTAGTGTAGCATTCGAACGGTGAAAGAATTAAAGTATCCTATGTCCGTTCCCTGGTTCTAAGCTACCTCCCCACCAATTTTCAGAAAAATCCGCTCAGCCGTTCTTGAGCTATGAATAGTGTAACTAACACGACTTTCTTTTATATATATAATATAAAGAAAGAATATAGATATATAGATATAGAATATATAAAATATATAGAATATAGATATAGATTTAAAACCAATCCCTTCATTATGAAACGCTTTCTCAAAATATTTTCTTCAATTATATAACTCAAATGGGTTGTTCTCTTAAGGGGGTATTCTGGTCTAGAATCTTACGAATTCTTCATATTAGGATAAAAATTGAAAATAGTTTTTACCTACTATCAATGTTTTATATGATTTTTATTTATTTCGAAATCAGCACATTATTTACTATCGGAAGACTTGCCAATTCCTGGCGAAATACGATACCTGTGAAAAAAACATTTTTTGTTTTCTGTTGTGCTTCGAACCACGAACCTCCCAATTAGCAGCAAGCATGCTAACCATTACGTCACGGGTACAATTGAGAAATGTCGACTTCGAATACAAAAACTGATTATTAGTGCAATTTTTATTTCGATAACGAAGGGTTTAAAAAAAATCAACCTTATTGCAAGAAATAAAAAAAAAACGTTCACCTTTTTCAATCTCTGATTTTTTCACTACGCATTCGCCACTGATATTATTAATCCGGGTGCATCCGAGTTCCGCTGGAGTGTTTCTGGTCAAACTTTGCTTTAAGGAAAAAAGGAGCACTAAAGAAAGCTGCTTCCCATCTGATGTAAATAGCTATCAACACACTGCCACCCTCATGGTCATGGAGGGTTACGACGGCTCAATATCTCAGCAATCATTATCTCAAGTTTCGAATTTCCGTGATATTGGGGTTCTTTATGATATTAACCACGAATTCAATTTGCACAGTTTACTTTCCGTTTAACTCCATTATGCTTCCCATTTCCCAGTCATAGAGGCTACGGAGCTGGAGCAGCTCTCTGAAAGCCTACAACTTGCCATGTGCTGCGATACTAATGCTCAAAATCTGAACAATTTTTGCTACGGGTAGAAAACAGGAAATAGTTGACATGATATTTACAATCTAACAGATATGTCAAAGATATAACTAGCTAAAAAGCTCTACCGGCCTTTTCACTATCGAAACACAGAAATATTCATTTTCACGACTCTTGAAAATCTTGCCCTTACAAAATGCTTGGTGCAGCTAAGCTAACGCCTAGTAGATCTACAGCACTGTGGGGGAGAGCCGGAGAGCTAAGCTAAAGAAGCTTCGTAGAAAATCCAAAAGTCTCGACGAAATGCTGAATCTCCTCGCTTTGCTATCTACGTCATGGAATGAAGTCTCATAACGATTTCGCTTCTTAATATAAGTAGTCTCTGGCGTAATTCGCATTTGGGCTTTCAGGATCTAGATGGTAGCACATCTTTTGACTCGCGTCTAGTGAACATGCCGTCAAATACGATGATCCCAACGTTCAAACTGTGTGTGATTCGCTCTAGAATCTGAACTAGAAAAGCATTGTTTTCGTATTTTTTCGGAGGGTTCCAAAACAGAACTGGGATCAGGCGTTCGTCGCTTGGTCGGATTTTTTTTTTTGGGGAAAACCCCCCATTTATTCGGCCTAATACAAGCTAAATCATAATGTAACTTAAAAACTAAGAAGCTATAAAATATAGATAGGTTCATTTGAGCCAAATGACATTCGATGAGGGGGTAAGTAAAAGAGGCAAAAATGTTATATGTTGTGAGGATGAGTGTTTAGGAAGATAGATCTGTAAAGGTTTGTGTAGTCAAAGGTTCCAGAAAAGAAACGATAAAAGAAGAGATTGTCGAATATTTCTCTTCGATCACACTTGGCAGGGGTATACAACGAGCGGGCGAACAAAGGTAATGTACAGAGATCGGATTACGTATATGGGTCGAAGAATGTCTTTGACCATCGCTTAATGAAGCCAAGTGCTGAATTGGCTTTAAGTATAACATAGTCAACATGTGTGTGACTTAAATTGAGTTTCTGCAAATGATGCCGAGATCATAATTGCATCAATTGGTGCAGTGATTTAGTTTTCAAGAAGATGGTAACGAAGAGGAGAGTACAAGGTTTGTTCGTTGAAGCACTAGGTTCGCCTTGGTATTGCTACAAAGCGTTTTTTGATAAACCTAAAGTCGACCTGAATGTCAAACTTAGTGTTTTTTTAGCCTTAGTGTTGAACTAGGTTTTCCCGTAACTCGCACTAGGTTTTTGCTGTGGCGAGTTGAGAGCTGTCTAATGGATGTGTCCATGTGTGGTGATTTGTGGTTTAGTGTTTTTTGAGGACAGGAAAGCCCAGGTTTTTTTTTGAGAGCTGGTCAACCCTAGAGACAGTTCAACGAACGAACCTAAAGGCGCTCTCAAGAGAAGGTAATGGATTAACAGTTAACGTTTGGAAATGTAAAAATTCCATATTCTAAGCAGCTTAAGAGCACCAAATAAAAAAATTCTTTAGATGTTGTTCAAAATGAGAAGAATCAGTAGGTGAGGAAATGATCTTGTAAGCCTGTGTATCATCTGCCTGCATTGAAAAAAATGGGCACGACTGGGTCGCACGAACTTGCGATTGTGTTCTAAATACGATATCAAAATCTTAGGGCTGAGTAAAAGGTTTTGGTGTTCGCTCTTTATAATATATTTGGTGGTACAGGGTTGCCAACTATACATTAATTAGGAAAATTTTATTAAATCACGAAAAATATTGAAAAAAATTAGATTAAATATTCCAAAGGTCTCAAGCGAAAATCTAAAAACGCCATTCTTTTGCAATTTCTAATACATATAAACGCTAAAAATTTTATCAAAATCGTTGGACCAGTTTTAAAAATAACGGTTTTTTATTTTACATTTTAAAAAAAAAAAAGTTTTGTAAAATTCAAGTATGCAAAATTTAAGATCTTAGCAAAAGTTAATTGGACAAAAAATTTGAGAAAAATCTAAGTTATGGTTTTGAAGTTATTTCAAAAAATCAAAATTTTTTTAAATTTTTTTTAAAAACTTCAAAAAATAAAATTTTTCAAATCTTGTTATGCAGTTTTCTTTAAACAACTTAAAACTTCTAAAATACAGAATTTCGTAAACATCGTGCAAGCCATTAACGAGAAAGTCGGTTTTGAAAAAAACGGTACTATGGGAGGTACCGTTTTTATACTTTTTCCAAAATTTTTATTTACATCATAAGAAAGACAATCAAAAATTATTTCTTCACACAAAATTTTATCAAAATCGTTGGAGCCGCTTTCGAGAAAAGTAAGTATTATCATATCGGTTGTATGGCAGGTACCGTTATTTCAAGACCTAGAGACTCAATTCCAAAAACCCCTCTGTAGACTGCTCCACAGACCCTAACTGCAAGTTTTGAAGCAAATCGGTCTATTGATTCAGGCTGTAGATCCATATACAGACAGACAGACACACAGACAGACAGACAGACAGACAGACAGACAGACAGACAGAATTGCAGGACCCACTTTTTTCGTATTCTCTATCATCGTAATGTCATGTTTAATTGTTATCTCAAAATTTTTTTTCTGCACGATTGCAAGACTTGCCTTATAGTACCTATAATCGCAAGTAAAAGAGAGTGTTGAATGACAAGGTCATTAATAGTAAGAATGAAAAGAAGAGGACCTAAATGACTACGCTGGGGGACGCCGCGCTCGAAGTAGCTAAAAAAGGAGTTGATAGGGAAGATCTAAAACGAATACGGTTTCCCAAATAAAAGGAAATCAATTTCAATGAAATGTGTTCGAAGCCGAGTATGGATAGTCTAAAAAAAGTCTATGGGAAATTTTATCAAAGGCTTTAGAAAAATCTGTTCTGTATAGGCAATGACATCCGACTGCGCGTCTCATTAGGCACATACGCGTTCGTCGCCCGTTTTGCGTATGCTATCTTAATGGCTTTAAGCTACGCTGCGAAGAATGGCCGAATGGGAAGAAGTATTTGTATCTATCAACTAAGCTGTGCTCTCTACCCACATTTCGAGTTAAGTGCTCCAGGAAACAGCATAATTGGAATCAAGATCGTTAAAAAACCTACAAGGGGAACGATGTCAGGCAGCTTTCTCTGGATCTGCACCAACGCTTGGTCTGTCGGGGTCCTCAGTGAGGGGTCTACCAAAATCACAAACGTAGATGGCGTGTTTACGTTGGACGCTGACAGATTAAACGTATGCTACCCAAAGATAATAAGAAAGCTGCAACATGTTTGCTATACCGTAGCAGAAAAGGATCTAGAAAGTGTGTTTCAACGGGTCCGTTCTCTTTCGCCAAGTTTTTTTAAATTTAGGCTTAAGTCAAACCACTTTCTGTGAATCCTCTGGAGAAGATGACGTCACCGCAGTGCACTTTCTCTGTGAATGTCCTGGGTTTGGACTCGGACGACAATCGACAAAGTTCTTGGTACTAGAACTTTACTTTTACTCGAATCAGGTTAAAGTTACTCGGCGCAGACATGGTGGGAGTTGTTTACCAAGGTTGCTTACGATGGCCGAGTCTTTTGGTTTTTCTACGACAATCTAGAAGTTACAACAAAAGAAGGTTGATATGTGGCAGTTTAAAGGATTTAGGTATGAGTGCTCAAGCTAATGAAAGCATGAAAAACCTACTACCAACTTGACGGTGTAAAAACAGCTCACAAGGTTAAATCGCCTCGGATCGGAATCCTGGAAGTTGAGCTCGAAGTAAAAATGTATTGAAATGGTGTCCTATCAGCGATGGACGCATATCGCGCAAGTACATACGACCTGGTGGACCGTTTTATTTTCCTCTCTCTGCATTCCACCTAAATTTTACGCCATTTGCACTTAACCGTGTTAACACAATGAGTAGTACACCCAGCCGTTGTTGGCCTTGTCAATTTAATTTAAATGCGAGTAGGTCTATGCCTTTAACGCCCATCTCATCCGAATATACATAAATAACACCTCCTCAACGCGTAAAGTGAATTCAAATTCAATTATAATCCTTTTGTGTGAATGCAGCTTGTGATGTGCACATCGTATAATCGCAGATGGACTGGACATGCCTTTCAACTATTTTTCCGTGTTCTTCACTTCTTTTTTTTTCAACCCACGGGATTGAATATGGTGTACCGTACCAGCACTTTTCATTTTGTATCTTGTATGCTTTGTCATACGAAAGATTTGGATAACTCAATACCCTGGCTCAGGTTCAAACATGATAATGCCTTGGAGGTACAATATAAAAACGCATCTGAGTGAACAGAAGGAACTATCAAAGCAACTCGGACCAAAGTGAAAATAATGAAGCCTTTTGCCTTTTTCATAATCCAAAGCCAAACTGTGTGGTGGTTGGTTACACAACGAATAGATGACACCTCGGCTTCTGGTTACTGGGTTATGTCCGTGTGCATTCAGGTGAAAGGACGAAGGCAGCAAAAGGAAAATATCTACTTATGCTGATTTGAAAATAAAATTGAAATAATAATATCACCTCTTGCTTCGTGGGTAAGAAAATAAGCAAGAAATAGAAAAGACGTTGAAGATGAGGAGCTTTGTGGATGGTCGGATAAAGTAAACGTCTGTATTCCATTACCGCAAGATTCGAGACAAATGTATGCTTTGATCAACACCAACCGACGCAAGCTCTTATTTTTTTCTAATTGGAGCATGACACAGGGATGGGTGGGGTGGAGTGTTGTGATCGATAAAGTGGCAATTGAATCATTTTGTTGCCATTGCCTTCGTGTCATCAATTTAAAATATAACGAGGAGGGTAAAACGAAACATTGCTTTTTAAAGGTTTCCTTTCTAATTTTTATTTTGTTGGCATTAGGGACTAGGGATAGGGAGTATCTTCAGACACACGCAGTGTGTATTTGCTTAGGCAATTTCGTTTCGTATATGGATTCGCTCATAGTTAGATATTTTTCGTGCTTCAACGTTTTAGGTAAAGATTAAGTAAATCATACGTCTTCTTGAAAACGGAATGATCTCAGGATTATTTCATTTGCTTCTCTACTTTTTGGGATGCTACGAGGATGATGCCTATATTTTCTCGTTGTGCTTTAAGTAAAGTGTCAATAAGTAGGTAGGCATTCTCATATTGTTTCTTTTTAAAAATTGATTAGGTTTGAAAATTTTTTTTCCGTAGTCTTTTACACAAATTACAATATATTGAACGAATTACAATTCTCAGGATGAAACCTATCACAGGCTTAATAGAACGTTTCTTTTATGAGGATGCCAATTAATAGTTTCAGCCTGTTGCTCTAACGATACACAGTTAAAGACTAACTTCATTGTAATAAGGTAAGTATAACAGTTCGCGATAGACCTAGACCTTCACCAACTTCCTCGGATTCAGGCGAGCTCTCTTCAGTTCTGCACTCTAAGTGGGTTAAGTTCGTCTTCTACTTGATTGCGTCACCGAAGACGAGATTTTTCTATTCCGAGATGTCTTTAAAATGCGCTTAGGGAGACTTATCGAGCTAAAGAGTTGATGTCAGTCCACTCTACATGTTCCAGCCATCGTTGTTTTGCGATGCCCCCCCCTCTCTAGCTTTGCCCATATTGCGGTGCAGCTTACATCTACAGCTCGTTGTTCAATCTTCTTCTCCAAAAAGAGTACTTTCTCTTTCCAAGGGATCATATCCGCTTTAGATAAGGTACATGCATCATACATCTATCCGCAGTGCGCAGGACTGGGATGTTCAAGGTCTTATTGTGAGAAGCCTTGGTTTTTCTAGAAAGGGGCTACCAAAGTAGCCGATGTACTATAGTACCTAGAAGTTGCGTTTGTCTATTGTGACGTTTTGTCCAACTCGTCAATGTTCGATATCCTTGTTTGACGACAGCATAAACACTACGTGTTGCCCTCATTAACCATGAAAACACATTTTTGCCGCTTCTGTTTCAATGCTTACAAAAGCACATATGACATCACCCTTTTTTCTTCCCATTACGTCAATATCGTCAGCATAGGCGAGTAATTGTACAGACTTTTGAAAGATTGTTCCACTGGTGACGTTTGAGGTTTGTACAATTTTTTCAAGAATGATGTTGAAGAAATCACATGAGAATTTGTCGCCTTGCCTAAAGCCTTTTTCAGCATCTAAGTTCTCGGTGAGTTCTTTACCGACCTTGACAGACCAGCGTGAATTCTTCAAAGTCATCCTGCATAGTCGTACGAGTTTTGCAGGGATACCGAAACTAGACATGGCTCTGTAAAAACTGTCAGCCGGGAATTGAACCCAGTAAAACGATGTAAATCGATATTATATCCTCGGGTTTTTTCCAACATCTGCCGCAATGTAAAAATTTTTTCTATTGTTTACTTTCTTGGTCTGAAACCACATTGGGTTTCACACGTTCACATTATACCACCGGTAAAAACTTTTACGCGACGTTAAGGAGGCTTATTTCTCTATATTAGCTCAATTGGGTCTCCCTTTTCTATGATCGTGCATACGATACTGAAATTCCGTTCATCGGGCATACTTTCTTCCGACCATATCATGCAGATCAGCTGGTGCATGCTACTTTCCAACTGATCTCCAGTTGCCTTGAAAAGTTCGGTATTAAGATCATCAGCTACTGTAATACAATTTGATTTTAGTTTACATATGGCAAGCTTAACTTCTTCTAGGTCTAGAGGACGGCATTCTTGATCATCGTCCAAGCTGAATGGGGCAATCTGCCTGACAGCGGAATTTGTGTCCTCATCGCCCCTGATCAGTCTGCAGAAGTGATCTTTCCAGATCTTCAGTAGTGACTGTGACTCTATGTTTCCCTGCTGGTCTTTACAGGCTTAAGTTCGGGGTTGCCACACTGGCAAGATTTTTTTACCTTTTCGTAAGACTTAAGAATCTTATTCCCGTGATGGCATCTCTCAATTTCCTCAAACGAGCAGCTCTCCTGCCGCTTCTTATTCCATTAGAGAATTCGGAATTCTTCCTTTCTTTTCTACTTGTAAATTTTGTAATACCGGTACAGCCATACAGCTCTTGTTCTCGTCTGTATTTGCATGCCTGAATTCTTCACGAAGCCATGGGTTTCGTTCTAGGGGCCAAAATAAACCCAAAACATCAAAAGCTTCATTTCTGATGGCTTATTGGCATTGCTGTCACCGGTCCTTAATGTATAATACTTGTGGCAAAGGATTAAAAAATAGTTGGATACTCGATTGAAAAAGATTGTTGCTTTTCTTTGCTGTAGGTTGTGCGTTTAGGGATAATTTGTTTTACATGCAAATCATCTTGGCCCAATTTTCGTTTACTGTGTTGGGTTGGATGGAGGTGCAACCCGCAAGCGGCAACACCTCACTCGACTCTCAAGGATCCAATCCCGCATATCAGATGATGAGGAGGTAGGGGAAGGGTGGGAGGTGATAAAAAGCAGAGGATTGGTTTGGGGACTGGGTAATGGGGTTACCCCACTGAACTAGGGTTCCAACCGGTTTGAATTTTAAGATGCTGTTCATTGGGCGGTTAGAGATGTCGCTCACTTCGTCGAAAAGTTTTCCATGAGGGATATTCACCTAGATTGGGACAAGCTAGGGCATTCACAGAGGAAGTACAATGATCCTTCCACTATGCATCTTTGTTTTGGCATGCTCCTAATAAGTCGAATATGATTTTGACATTTGACCTGTCAAAGTGTTGATTTGTTTTTCAAAAAGCTCCACATTAAAATCATTTAAATTGTAGTAAAAGTGCTCTAAAAATTCCAGAAAGTCGTTTAAAACCTGGTAAAAACAAAGTACTCTTCAAAGCAATCCATCTCCTGTGTAAGTCTTAGAAATTAAGAGAGTAAAAACATAATTTTTATACTGCCGAACTTATAACCTCAACTCATGAGTAAGAGGTGTTTGCACGTAACCTCACCCGAACATTTGAGAGAAGAAAAACGTAGAAACTTTCCGGCGAAACTAATTTCACGAGAACTTACCGTGTCGAAAATGGCATCTTCGGAAGTAACTGAAGATATTTTGAAACAATTACTTGAAGAAAGTAACAAAAAACTCTTAAACGATCTGCCATCAAAAGCCGATTTCCAACTTCTGCACGCAGAATTCTCCGGCCTGAAAACAAAGTACGATGAAATCTCGGCCAAGATTGAGTGCTTGGAGCAGCGAAATAATGAGTTGGAAGACAGAATTGATAGCTTGTTGCAAAAGAGCTTGGAGTCAAACGTAGTGGTGCACATGCCCATTGAACCAAACACCGATATGAAAGAGAAAGCAAAGTCAGTATGTACGGAGTTGTTAGGAACGGAGAACGTAAGTTTTAAAATTGAGCATGCACATTCAGTATCTGCTGCTACTAATCGTACTGCAATGATTGTCGTAAAACTAAGCTCACGAAATGACGCTTGGACAATCCTTCGTAATGCTAAAAACCTGAAAAACACACAAGTACACATTCATAAGGACCTCCCGTACAACACGCGTCGTAAGAAAAACATACTTCTTTCAATCGCAAAGTTTCTGCGATTGAAATTTCCACAAATTAAAGTCCAGCAAAAAGATGATAAGCTTTTTATCCTCAACAACCTTTTCACTTGGGATCTCAAACATGGTTTAATTTGTGGCACAAAAGATCCCCTGGAGGTGCTCAGAAATACATTTGGAGGTGAGCACAATTTATTTTGCGATCTTGATAATTTTATGAATGAAGTCGAACGTGGAAAACAAAACGTAAATAATCGAAATGTCACTCGTATAACGTCAAGAGTAATCGTACCTAAAGTTGGTTGCGCTTCTTCGTCGCAATGTCAAGTTGGCAGAGAAATTAATTTGGGTGTAAACACAAGAGCTCGCGCAAGACAGCAAACAAATGGGTGCTTGCAGGACGCAACGAATTGAGGGTTTTCCGTCTACCAGAAAAATACTAGTCAAGTTAATTTAAGTATTGTAGCGTATAATGTCTCAGGACTTAAAAATGAATTTTTTGCTTTAAATTTTTTTAATTACATAAAAAGTTTTGATATATTCGTACTTTTTGAAACGCATGTATTAGAAGATGAAAATTATAAATTTACGAAATTATTTATGAATTATGAGTTAAAATGGATACCAGCCGTGAAGACAAATACATTTGGAAGAGGAAGTGGTGGTGAACTATGGGGCTTTCGCAAGAACCTAGAAGCCGTTACGACGATTTTTAAAAGAGTTGAGGAAATGGAGATTTTGCAGTTAGTAATTAATGGTTTCACGCTCCAAATTGTTCCAATATATTTAAATTGTACTCACTGGACGAGAGACTACAACCGGCTCTGTGAAACTCTACAGAATTTGAACTCGGCGGATATACTACATATTGGGGATTTCAATGCTCGTGTTGGTTTATCCCAAAACAACTTCGTAAGTGGAGCTACTTCTGCAATCATCAACCCAACACGACGATCAAAAGATGAAGTATGTGACAGAAAGGGAGCTAAAATTTTAGAAATTGTAGATACTTTGGACGGAAGGATGTTAAACGGAAGCTGCAAGGGGGATGCGAAGGGTGAATTCACGTTTGTGCGTGGAACATCTTGTTCAGTCATAGATTATTTTTTTGTGTCTGGAAAATGCCACATTACGCTGCCCCTTATTTCGAGGACGAGAAACTTGATGCGCCTTTCACAATTTTCGAGGTAGAAAATGTAATTGCAAAAGCAAAAGCAGGAAAAGCCCCTGGTGATGACCGAGTCCCTGTGGAGTTTTATAAAAATTGTACACCAGAATTCCTAAGCGCACTGACGGTGGAGTATAACAGAATTTTTGAATACGCTGATGTTCCGAAAAATTTTCAAAAAGCAATAATATTCCCTTTACATAAAAAAGGAGCCTATGACGCACCGGAAAACTATAGAGGCATTTCGTTTCTGAACACTTCCGTCAAACTCTTTAGTACACTTATTTTCAATAGGCTTACCCAGTGGGTTGAAGATAAGAAAATTCTAAATGAATTTCAAGCTGGATTCAGAAGAAACTATTCTACGATGGATCAAGTATTCTGCTTGCGGAACATCGCGGAGAGATTTAAAAGAAAGAAGCAGAAACTTTACGCCTTTTTTGTTGATTTTCGTGCTGCTTTTGATTCAATTGCTCGTGAGGCACTTTACTTTAAACTTTATAAGTTGGGAATTTCTGGTAAAGTTGTTAGATTGCTAAGAGCGATGTACGAAAATAACGTTGCATACGTATGGGATGGTGAGTTTATTTCCGGAGAGTTTTCAACAGAAATGGGAGTAAATCAGGGTTGTATCTTGAGTACGCTACTCTTCATTCTATTCATCAACGACATATTGGAACAGATTGGAGGAGGAATCTCGATCAGAAATATGCGAATCCCAGGGCTTATTTTTGCGGATGACATCGTTTTTTTCTCGGATTCGGTTGAAGGATTGCAGCGTATGATTAACCGGTTGGAAGAATACTGCGGAAACTGGAACCTGTCTGTTAATTTGCAAAAATCCAAAATAATGATATTCAGAGATGGAGGCGGTCGATATGCTAAAAACGAAAAGTGGACTTACAAACGAGAAAATATCGAAATAGTTCGTGAATATAAATATTTAGGTGTACTAGTCACTTCAAATCTAAGCATGAAAAAACATTTAGAGCTAAAACTAGCGGAAGCAAAAAGAGCAATTTCTTCAGTGTGGGTTCGCTGTATAGGAAATAAGCACATCGAACATAGTACAAAGCTAAAAATTTTTCATTCGACCTCAGCTTCTATTCTTCTTTATGGTGCTCAAGTCTGGGGTTACACCCAGTTTGAGGAAGTAGAAAAGTTCCTCAGGTACTTTTTGAAACGAATTTTTCGGTTACCAACTGGAACCCCAAACTATACGCTTCACTTGGAAACCACAGAACCACCATTGTTCCTTAGGACTCTAAAACTGCACTTCAAGTACATATTAAAAGTGATGGAGATGGATGAGCAAAGGCTACCTAAAAAAGTTCTTCAGGAGGTGATTTTATCCAGGGGAGATCTCGTCGAAAAGTGGGAGGAGCTAGCTTCGCAAGTAGGAGAAAATTTTAAATTTTCCCTCGATATGAACCCAGTTGACATAAGTCAAAAATTCAGCACCATACTAGAGAAATTGAGTCACACCATGCATGAAAATTTTAAACAAGAAGCACGTTCCTCACAATATAGGCAGATTTACAGCAAACTAAATACAAATTTAAGAGAGAGCACATATTTAATGAACCGCCATCACATTAATATGATAAACGTTATATTCAAACTCCGATGTGAACTTATAAAACTAAATTACATTCCACACCGACCCGATCTGCCGATTCTATGCGATCTATGCAACCTCAAGGAGAGGGAAGATGTGCACCATTTCATCGCCCGATGTCCCATTTTGAAGGAGTTTCGGATAAGGTACTTTGGAGTAGCTGTTATGGAATTTAGCAACACGTTAGACGTCCTAAATGGAAAACTAGGCTGGGAAATTTTGTATAATTATACTACTACCGCACTCAAATACAGGCAACGCATCTTCGAAGGAAACTTTTGAAATAAACAAATAATTATTATGTATTCATAAAAGTTCAATCATAATGTCAATCTGGTAGACGGCTATTTTGGCCAAACCATATTAAACTTATGTTAATCAAAATTGTAAAATTTTCTTAAAGCTAGTTTCTTAAATAAAGTTTTCAACTAACTAACTAAAAAAAAAAAAAAGTCGAATATGCTAATGCCCATTTTCATCAGGTTGTACCCAACGAGTTGCGTTTTATGCGAGTCGAGCCCTGGTAAACTGGAGCAGAATTTCGGTATTTTCTTGGAAATATCTGGCCTTAGGTTTCTGGAAACTCGGCATGTTCCCAACGATGACCACCTGTCATTGGCGGTTTTTAGAAAAAGTGTGACGGATTGTATTCTTACATGCTCTAGAAGCTTGAGAACAGAGGTGCTCGTTTCGCTGGATACGAGTGCTAACACGTTTTTGGCCAGCTTGTTCGCCATTTCATTACCAGTTATGTCACTATGCCTTGAATTTTTTGCTAGGGTCGCCAAAGATGAAGTCGTTTATTATTCGAGGCTGCTGGTTGTTTCGGAAACATGGAGTTTTTACGTATTGAGGTAGTAAACCCCACGCACTACGTGTACCTTGCTGCAGTGGTGTGAGAGCTGCCGCTGGTTCTCCAAGAGCTCATCCGCCACCATCTCTATTACTGTCTTAGTACTGAAAGACCCTGAAAAGCCTTTAAACCATATGTATGTGTCGGAGTAACTCATTTAACTGTTTTTATCTTTTGGCTGCTGAAGAAGTCCACCTGCAATTCACATTCACCCGCTGTGAGGCTGTGATATTCCCATTGATTGTCCACTGAGATTCGGGCAATCAGTCATTACACGCAGATTATTATAATGCTGCTCTATTGCTCTTGGACCTTTATTTCAAAAATCGTATTTGCTATTTTGGCAAGTCAACTTTGACGAGACCAGTACCCAGTGGTTACGGCAAGTCGAAAAGTAAGCACTGTTGACGTGTGCTATAAGTTGCAACACGCGCATTTCTCACAGCCATACGTTGTGAACATGAGCTTTGATTAATCACGGGGACCTACCATTTTCTACCGATTGCAAACAGCTAAATGAGAAAACTGTTTTCGTTGTAGTGAATTTACGTTCGAAATACTTCCCCGCTAAAAGCGATACGTTCAAAACTCAGTTTTGATATTCCAGAAAACCTTGAAATTCCCAATAACTAGTTGGAATTTAATTTTAATTTTGATGGGGGTAATTTTAATTTTGATATTGAAGTCAAAACAAAAAGAGTGAGAATTGACATTCCTCAGCATTCGGGTGATGGGTTCATTGGAGCCGTTAGAGGTTCGATGGGTGGGAAGATAGAAGAGACGGAGATTCCGAGTGTTACGAAGGTTTGTATTTTGAAAGATGGATTCGTTAAGGGCTGAGCAGTCAATGGTACCTGTAAGGATTCGGTGAATGAAGAGAACGTCAAATATTTCTCTTCTATCTTTCAGCGTATTGACTTTGAGAAGTTTTATTTCTTGATAAGGAGGTAATATCAAAGGATTACTCCAATTAAGACCTCGAAGAGCAAATCGGAGGAAAAGGCGTTGCATGCTCTCAATTCTGGCAATACGCACTTGTTGGAAAGGCGACCAGACTTGACAAGTGTCTTCAGAAGAAGAAATGACCCGATAAAACTTAATATTGTCCGCATAGAGAGAGATAGGAGTGTTTGAGGATCATTTCAATGTCGTTAATACTAAGAATGAAAAGAAGAGGGCCTAATTGGCTGCCTTGCGGAACACCGGATGTACCTAAAAAACGGTTTGGTAAGGCGTATCTGAACCGAACGCTGTAAAAATGGTTTTCTAAATAAGAAAAAATCCAACCCAATAGAATGGGTTCAAAGCCGAAGGTGGAAAGTTTAAAAAGAATAAGTTTGTGAGATATTTTAGTCAAAAGCCTTACTAAAGTCAGTTGAAATTACAGCGACATCCTTTCCATTCTCCAAGGCTGAGAGGGAAATGAAACAAAGTGAACGAGGTTTAGTGTTGTTGAATTGCCTTTGAGGAACCCGTGTTGTCTAGGGGAAATGAGAGATTTGCAACGAAAACTTGAGTTTTCATACAATATGCTTTCGAAAATTTTGAGTATATGCGATAGTTTAACGATGGGACGATAATTTTTCACGTCGCACTTAGGATCTTTTTTGTGTACAGGGGTTATAAAAGCTTGAGGGAAAGCTCCTAAGGATATGGACAAGTTAAAGATTTTTGAGAGGGGAAGGGAAAGAGCGGAGGAGCGTTTCTTAAGAAATATGGCAGGTATACCATCGGGGCTAGGAATATACTCATCATTTAGATGATTTAAGTTTTCTTCAATAAGATAAGAGTCAAAGAAACGTGGAAGGGATGGACCAAAAGGAAAACTCGATAAAAAACGAGAAATAAGCTGAGTCAGGAACTAAAGAATGATAACTTGCGAAATAGTTTGCTGTGGCGAGTGCATCGGATGAGATTTCGTTATTGAAGGAAAAAGATTAAGGGAACCCGTCAGATTTTCTTTCGTGGTTGACAAATTTATAGAAAAAGACTTAGGGTCATTAATAATGTTAGATTTCATTTCGATTAAGTAACGTTGGTAAAGAGTGTTGAAAAGCTTACAGAAGAGTAGATAAGAACCAAGATAAGCTGAATAGTCGGTAGGAGATCGAGTATGTTGTAAGATTGTCCACAATTTGTTCCTTTTATTTCTTAGAGTACGAAACCTATGGTTATACCAAGGTGGGGAAGTAGAAATGTTAACTATTACGAAACTGCCACCACATGGGTGAAGTTAAAAGAAGACATGAACGTGAAGGATATTCTTAAACTCTAACAGCCGTATTAATAAACGTGGAATAGCGATGGATTAAGCCTTATTCCATGGACTAAGTGGAAATCGCTATTAATAAATAAAAATGTTTGTTAACTGACGTCTACTAAGTTATTCCACCGATGAGGGTAGTTTAGCGACGGAATAACCAAGAAATGTGTCAAATTACAAAACGAAAGAAATTTTTGAGTTAAAATACATGTGCCTGCAAAAAATAATAACTTTGGTGGTGGACCTCTCAACTCGTGACGAAAAGTGAACAATTTATTGGATATCATAGGATACATCTAGCAATGTTTAACACACAAGCAACCAGTTTTGTCGTGCATTCTTACACTTGAACTAATATTCACAAAACTTTAAAAACGACGAGAAATGTGCATAGTTATTACACCATTCAAACCAAAAGATGGAGATACATCAATACATAAACTTTGCAATCAGTCTTTGTATTCCATTCAACGATCAGAATGTAACTTTAGTTTCGAAGACCTGGTTGATGTTCTCTTCGAGAAACATTTAACAAAGTTGCCTCACGTTATTAATCGTTGTGTCGAACAAGAGCAATATTCAGAATTATTACTTTTTTAAGGGTTCTTTCAAAGTGGTCCTGATCGAAGATTGAATTTAATCTTCCTCTTTTCCAAGCATTTGGAAGAGTTTCGTCTTTGTTTAATATCGGCATTTGAATTGATAATGCAGAATAAATTATTGGCAATATACCTTCCAGGTGGTCACAACATTGTTAATAAATTTTAAACATTCTAACGTTCTAACTTCTTAATAAATATTTCAAGTTGCTTGTCAATAAGCAGCAAAATTAAATTTCCCTAAGGGAAATCTCTGGTAAAAGTAGCTTAACTATTCCGGGAACAATTCATTTTTATTAATCAGAAGAGAATTTTAACCCATCGACTAACTCTTATTCTACGGTTTAGTAGGTCTGTAGAATAAGAGTGGAATAAGTGTTTTTTATTAATATTTACGGCTGTAAATATACTAGCAGATAGTGTTATCCAAAAATGATGGTTCAGGTTAGAACTTGATATCTTTCACTTCATAAATGAGTATTTCCAATATAGTATCCCAATCGGTTTTCATCATAGCTCATTTCTCAAGGTGTTTCCTTAACTTTTTTCCGCACTTATACATACCCCGATGTTTTGAATGCATACAAAGTTCCTTGAATTCAATTGCCGCCGTATTGGCAATTTCATATTTTCCATTCAATAACTGATTTGCTATTCCACTCACAGAATTCAGAAACAAATCTCATATGCACTACACACTCAAATATCTAGTCATGGAAGCTCAAATAGATTTGAATGCCACCTTTCATACCAGACCACAATCACACCAAACCGCGAGTTCATAACCACATACCATCCCCAAATTGGCATACCTTCATCCACCTTTCGGGTATCCTTGCGTCGTACATTGCATCCAACGACTCCTTCAAGGCTGCACTCATAACAATCGTACCATCAATTGCAAGTTTCAAATCGCGCAAACATGAAAAGACCTCCTTGATGACACGTTGCATTCGATCGATTTCTTGTCTGAAATTATAGTCAATCAGGTTAATCGATCAACGTCGAATAATTGCCATCATTACTTCCACTAGTTTGGTACTTACCTAAGGAAAATATTCATTGGCAGCAGAATACCCATTCGGTTGAGATTCTCGCGTACCTCGAACTCATTGTACTGGGGCGGGAGCTTCCTCAGCATATCATCGGCTAATTGATAGACGATGGATTCCCTCGTCTCGCCACCTCCACCACCACCTTCTTTGGGTTGCACACTCAAAATTGTATCCAATATGCCTATTCAAAAAAAAATATATAAAAAAACGAAAACTTCAGAAGGATTGCTGTCACCCCCATAGGGAGGGCGTAGTAATTGGGATGGGAATGAAAAGGCTGACATTCATTGAGATTTCTATTAACTTCAAGGGGCGATATCTCATCCCCTTCGAAAGAAAGGACTATGTCAATTGCTTTCCAATAAAATATCCTTACGAGTGTGGGAGTATGTTGTCGACTGTTGGCTATATAAAAATAAACCCATCACATCGAAGCAGTGAAACTGTGTGATGATGATGATGACGCCAGCCAACACGTCGAGGAAGACATGGGCTTGTTGCTCCTTTTGAATAATTGAATCAATAGAGTTAGAGAAATGAGCACATGTATGAATATGTAAGTGCTTCTGACACGGTCGTTGCTCATTCATCTATCCATCAGTAGCTCCTAACACAAGCCCATCCATTGAAGTGCCGGTGATGAATTTTATGATATTCCATTAGACACGAGAGTGAACACAAATTTACATCACAAATAATTATAAAAACTGACAGAAACAACATGTAATTGCTGTTAGATGTCACATGACATGTGATGTTGACACTAGAACTTAAGTGCAGTTGAGTTCCTTTGTTATTCCATTTTTTGTGTTATATGTACGAGTACCTACATCAGGTAATGGAGGAGGTTTTGTGCGTTGAATTGAAAATTAATTTGTCTTTTAATTAAATTCTTTCGCGTTTAGGAAGAATTGCCATGTTCTGCGCTCAAGGTTTTTCGCCAATTGATTTAATTTGACGTTACTAGGTGTCAGTGTCAAAGTGTCTTGAGAGTTCAGTTCATGTGAGGGATTTGGACAACGTTAGTCTTGAGGGATATTACTTAATTTCTATGCAGTGACCTCAAACAAGTTAATTTTGAAAGAAATACTGTTTCCGTATGAAGCAAAAGAAGGGATAGGTAAAATTTTTACTTTATTTTTTTTTTTTTTTTTTTATTTAACTATAACTACAGATACACAATTGTTCACAGTTATTTTGCATAATAATAATTAAAAGATTATAATTAATGCCTAAGGCGATTATAAAGTAATAATTCCTTTTTGAATTTATAAGAACTGAGATTAAAGTCCACAAAAGAAGTATAAGTATTAAATTGTTTACATAATTGAGAAAAAGGTTCATTATTCAAATAATTTAATGTTGATTCATTCGTTCGCAAAATCTTAAAATTTCGACTTTGCCGAAGTGGCACATTTATTTTTATTAACGAAAGCAGATGAGGTGAACTTATTTCACCCTTCAAAAGTTTGAATATAAAGGTGGCGTTAAGTGATGACCTCCTGTCCTCAAGGGTATTAAGACCAATCAGCATAAGTCTCGAGCGATATGGTGGAAGATGAAGTCGATTATCCCAGTTAAGATGACGCAGAGCAAATATGAGAAACTGTTTTTGAACGGATTCAATTCGAGCAATGTGACAAGCATAATACGGGCACCACACTTGACATCCATATTCCAAGACCGAACGAACCAGCCCAATGAATAAGCTTTTTGTGACATATGGGTCACTGAACTCTTTAGACCAACGTTTAATCATTCCCAGACGAATAGAAGCTTTTGCAGTTATGGAATCGATATGCATTCTGAAGTCAAGTTTCGGATCAAATATAACTCCCAAATCAACAAAATAATTTACTCTTTCCAGCTTCGAGTTGCTTATAAAGTAATCATTTTTGAAAGTATTCTTTATTCTAGCAAATGTCATTACTTTGCATTTCTTAGAGTTCAGTGTGTTATTGCACCATTGAAGTAAATGATCGATATCAGATTGCAGTTGAATGTGATCAGCATTATTTTTGTATGAAAACGAGATTTTCGCATCGTCAGCATATAGATGTATATCACAGTATCTTATCACAGAGGGTAGATCATTAATAAATATCACAAATAATAGTGGACCCAGGTGGCTTCCTTGTGGAACCCCGGATCAAACTTCTTTTGCGCAGGAAACTTGAGATTTGAACTTAACATATTGAGTGCGAGATGATAAGTAACTTTCAATCCACTGAACAAGTTTTGGAGACCAACCGAAATTTGAAAGTTTTTTAACTAGCAGCTGGTGATTAAGTTGGTCAAAAGCTTTCGAAAAATCAGTGTATACCACATCCGTTTGAAGTCCATCCATAAATCCTTTTGTGATGCAAGATGAAATTTCCAAAAGATTTGTAATGGTAGACTTGCCCTTGACGAATCCATGTTGTCGATCGGATATGTGCGATTTTGATCCGTGAATGAACTCTTCGATTATTATGGATTCCATCATCTTAGGAATAACGCTGATTTTTGCAATTCCTCTATAGTCACGCATGTTGCATCGGCTTCCTGATTTGAACAATGGTTTAATAAATGAAGACTTCCACGCTCGTGGGAAAACAGAAGACGATAGGGATGAGTTAAATAAATAACATAAAGCAGGAACCATGTACTGACAGCAGTTTATTAATATGCAGGACGGGACATTATCCGGTCCAGATGAAAATGAGCTGATTAGGTTCCCAATAGCCTTTAGAACATCACTTTCCTCAATACATGGTAAATCGTTTATTATGTTGATGCCAGAACTAATTTCATGCTGTGCAGTCAAACCATTATCACATTTGTAAATACTTTTAAACATTTCTGCAAACATATCACAGATTTCTACACTATTATTTGAAGATTTTTGATCCAAATTCATGTAAGATGGAAATTCCGAAACTTTTTTTTTATTTTTGACAAATTTCCAAAAAGAAGACGGATTCTGCAGCAAATCATTTTTTATGGAACTAATATAGTTTCTATATGCAGCCGCAGATTGCATTTGGAACTCCCTTCTTAATCTGCTGAACTCTTGAGCAATGGGAACAGTAAACTTAAGTTTTAGCTTGTTGTGCAGTCTATTTTTTTTATTTTTAAGCCTCTTAAGGAAAGGTGTGAGCCATGGAACACAGTTATCAACAATTTTGATGCGACGAACAGGTACTGCTATCGAAAAGCAGTTATGTAAAATGTCATAGAAAGTATCTGTTGCTTTGTTGACATCCATATCATGGAAAACAAGATCCCATTGAAATTGAGAAAGTTCCATATTCAGTTTTACAAAATCAGTTTTTTTGAAGTCAAATTCATATCCATGGGTGTATTGACTTGCACAAGCATTGCTAGGTATTTCCAATAAAACTTCAAAGCATGGGTGGAACCTAACATCACCCAATAAAGGGCACGACCTTTGCACAGTTAATCCGTTAACATCATCCGTAAACACTAGGTCGAGAAAGTTGCCTACTTCATTTTTAAACGGGTTTATTTGATTTAGGGCTAAAGAACTCGTTGAGTCGACGAAAGAAGTACTTTCTTCAGAGGTAACGGATGTTGCTGATAAAAATTTGTCGTCTTCTTCAAGTACCTCCCATTCAATGTCAGGTAGATTAAAGTCACCAATAAGTACTAAGCGATCGTTGGGCTTCATCACAGAAACGATATATTTAATGTTTACTGTACATTGGTCGTAAAGTTCAGAACTAATTTTTGGTGGAATGTAGATGCAGACAGTAAATAGATGAAAACCATTGAGTAAAGTTGTTACACATACCATTTCCACGCATGTAGAGGGTAATGCAATAATTTTAGAGTTGTAGCAATTTTTGATGGCAATTAGGACTCCACCACCAGATTTTTTACTGCTTGTAAGATGAGAGCGATCCACCCGAAAGGTTTGGTACGAACTGCAGAGTATTTCATTGTCTAGAATAGATTTATCTAACCATGTTTCAGTTAGAAAAATAGCATCATAATTAAGTCCAAGACTTGAAGAAAAAATTGATTTTAGCTTTGTCTTCAAGCCTCCAATATTTTGATAAAACATTGAGAAATAACTCATTGAGTTTCTCGACCATTTGATCTTTTTTTGGCTGTAGTACTACGTTTCCGAAAAGGATGAACTATAGAGTTTAATGGCCAGAATTTCTCCTCAACTAACAATTTGTAAACATCATTGTTACGTTTCACATCAATAATGAAGGAAGAGTAATTACGATCAGCATTCAGTTTCATTTTACGAATGCTAAGACAAGATGGGTCTAAATTTGGCGATTGCTTTATAATATATGACTGTATAATTGATTCAGTTGTTGTTTGTGGGAAATTTGAAATGAAAATTGGTAAAGGTCTCTCCATAGCAACGAGATCGAAATCATCAGCGCTTATTTCATTCACCACTGCCGAAGCTGAGGGTACGCGTTCATTGTTGTCAGATAAGCAAACTGCCGGGTCAGAAATCCTCTCATCCGTAATGGAAGCTATTGAAGAATCCGGTGGACCGCCAGTTGGCTCACTAACAGAATGAATTTGCAGTCTCCTTTGAGGTTTCTTTGCTAAGGCTACTACCACCTTAGCGTTTTCAGTTTGACTTCTTTGGCCTGAGCGAAGAAGTCAGGAAGAAGATTCCTCAAGCTCTTGAAGCTGAGGATTTTGTGATACCAAAAGTTGGGTTTGTTTTTGGTGAGCTACATCCATTCTAGTTTGAGAACGATCTGGTTCATTTTCCCTTGAATGCGGTGTGGGTGTCAGCAAAATCAGCGGTGTCTGACTTGCAGTACCAGTTGATAGGCCTTCAATTGCATTAAAGCCTTCGCCTATTGTCTCAGAAGAAAGTACATCAAAATCAAATGCTTTTTGAATGTCCGAAAAAATTGCAGAAACATTGTTGAACAGTTTTTGGAGTTTAAGAATTTTCCAATGTATTCTATCAACCGAGATTTTATCATGTTTGGTGCAATAGTAACGTAATCCAGCAATTGAAACAAATTTATCGACATCCTTACCTTTCATACCTATGCATTTAGCATGCACTTGTTGCAAGCATACGGCACAAGAAACTGTCACTTCATTGGAAGTTTTCTTACAAACGAGACAGATTAAGGAATCCATGTCACAATTTTTAAAAATATGAGAATATAAAAAGGCGTTTTAAGTGAGCTACACAAAAAAAAAAAAAGTTGGCAACCGTGCAAAAAAGCGTTCCAACCGTCGAATTAAGTGATTTTTCACAATAATTACTATAACTTTTGAAAAAAGAAAAGCACAAAAATTGTTCACCACTTATTTAAGAGCTGTTGCAATTGTCTATTTAGTTTTTATAATTAATTGCTTTAAAAAGGTTAAACTTAAAAGTTATAAAAATTACAAAAAAAATAATTTCAATGACAGTGTTATTGCACTTTACGTATTTTGCGTTGAAGCAAATTATATTTTTCACAAAATGTAAAAACTAGGCACTGTATCACAATAACTTTTATTTTAAATAAAAGATAGCACAACTATAAATAGATTGTGAGTGTTTATGTCACTTGAGAATTGTTAAACAACTTAGAAACGCGAATTAATCGGGAGTAAGCTAAAGCACTTGTTGATAAAAACAGACCTTTAAAAAGGTCTGTTTATAAATATTTGCGATTCCTTTTGAAGCGGCAGTAAAAGACGAAAGAAACAACTTTACTTTGGATGCGGGCTAGGCGTTCGAGTTGAGATAAGTTTAGAAAAATGGTCATCAGCTAAACGCCGCCGCCGCCGGTTTACGGAAGTCCTCGTGAGGAATAAATTTGCCAAAGTAAACCGAATAGGCGCACAGGCGTTCACAAAAGGGGAAGACAGTAAGGATCTAAGGATTGTTTCTGCCAGGTACTTGAAGAAACATATGAGGAGAGCTAAGTTTTTTCCGACCTGACGAAAAACGGTTTAAGGTGATTGAACCGCAAAATTAGAGAAAGGGAACAGCTTTTCGAAAAACTATCATCAAGCATGCTTTGCACGATAGAACCTCTAAGAAAAGATTCAGATTTAACAATTTAGCTTTGGTTTGACTAAAATTGAAAAGAGCTTTTGGCCTCCACATCATAGGATTTATTAGGGCACCTGGCGTTATGCAAATAAATTAAAATTCAACTCGGTTTACTAGATTGCGATCGACGCAAGGGTAAAACACTGACTTGAACCACATTATTGTCGGACGGAAAAGGGCTACGTAGGAAAAACGTGTGATGGTTACATTGAAACGCTTGTATGAGTTACATGACTTGTAAACTTGGTTTACGTAAACTTGCCGATCCCCTTAAGCGGAATAAACATCATCCAAATCAACCTTTAACATTCTTAAACTGGTGCTGCGTCTCTGCGTAGCAGGCCCTCCGACTTTCTTGTGAAATAAAACCATACGTCATATCCATCCGAGAGCCATGGGCCTGGAAAGATTAATTTTTCGTTCTGAGTGGTCTAGGAGATTTCAAAGTGCTATTTAATTAATTTACCTTCATTTGTACTTATCGTGTCGGACAAACTTCAGTAACTACAGGGTTTTTCAACAGGGACGCTACAAAAGTATAGAGCGACAGGGACAGCAAAAGAAGCCATATTTCTTGCCGTTCTTTTGACATTTATCTTCAGTAAAGTTTTTATGATGGAAAAAGGGGAGCCATCTCGTTGAAAAATTAAAATTATCAAAATTATTAAAATTTACTACCGAGACTCGGAGTCAGTGGCCTCAACGTTAAGAGTGCTACGTCCAATTTATGGTCATCAGAATCGTCCTAGCAGACCAACAACTGAGCGTCTAGTGGAAAAATTTGAATCCACAGGCACATTGCAAAATGTTCCTATGCCAGTGAGTCAAAGAAGTGCCCGTAGTGTCGAGAATATTGCTGCCGCTGAGTTTAGAAAGCCCAAATGTGTCTCTCACACGACGTTCTCTAGCGTTGGGCATCTCTGTGACGTCGTTGTGGCGAAATTTGCGAAAAGATCTTGGCCTACATCCTAACAAGATTAAATTGACACAAGAACTGAAGCCGCTTGACCACCAGAAGCGTCGTATGTTCGTGAATTGGGCTGAGCAACAACTTGAAAATGCTTCGGATTTTCATCGAAAAATCATCTTCAGCTATATGAGGCTCATTTCTGACTTAATGCTTCGTCAATAAACAAAGTATGCGGTATTGGTCAGGCAACAATCCACACGTACTCCATGAGTCATCATTGCTTCTCGAAAAAATTACAGTTTTGTGTGGTTTATGGGCCGGCGTGCGGCGTCATTGGGCCGTACTTCTTCCGTGATGATCAAGACCGGCAAGTTACTGTCAATGAGGATCGCTACCGTTCAATGATAACCGAATATTTTTGGGCCCAATTGGATGATATGGACTTGGAGGACATGTGGTTCCAACAGGACGGCGCCACAAGCCACACAGCGAATGTCACAATCAATTCATTGCAAGCCAAGTTTGGAGAACGTATTATCTCACGAAATGGTCCAGTCACTTGGCCGCCTTGGTCTTGCGATTTGACGCCCTTAGACTATTTCCTGTGGGGCTACGTCAAGTCTATATGGTCTATGCCAACAAGCCAGTGATGATTGATGAACTTCGTACGAATATCGAACGTGAAATTGCAGCAGTATCGTGCTTGAAAACCGTCGAAAATTGGGTTCAGCGTCTGGACTTTTGCTAGCGTTAGCGTGCACGTGATGGACACATTTTATTACTATAAGCTACTAGACGAAAAGTAGAGAAAGATTTTCGTCCTTGTGCCAAAGCTACCTCAACAGGAACTGTGTAAATTTTTCCGCTTTCTTCTAGAGTGTTTGTGAAACTAGTGAATTTTGTAAAGGTGGAATTCGGGGCTTATCATATGCTGGCCATGTCAACGCTCAGAAAGTGGTTTGGAGCCCCACCAAAAGTAACATACGAGGCAAACGCATTGTAAAAACAAAATTTTGTCTTTTCAGTTCTAATAGTTTTCTTACAACAAAGAATATAGAAAACTTCATTAGAAGCTGCAGTAATTGACTGGGTTGTGCGTGGGTAGATTACCCAACCACACCGCAAAAGTTTAATGATTACGAAAAAACCAAAAGCATTGGATACTAAAAAAAAGTTTTCGTTATTCCCGACCCAACCAAAAGAAAAAGGACAAATACTTCTATACCTGCACTAAGAACGTATATGATCCCTGAAGGATATGTGCAGCTGGAGAACTAGTTTAAGCTGTGGACTGCTGAAAATCAGAAAGACATAACTGCCATCCAAGAATTACGAAAGAACGGACCGTGCGAATCTCAGTGGCCTTTTAAAGCTTATGAGAAATATCCTATCGGATGAGTTCGCCTAACAGAACCAACGGCGAACTTCAGCAGTCCAAAAGTAGAAACCTCTCAATGAGCTACTCCAATTTGTTTTCAAGATTTTTAAGGATTTTTCAACCTCTGCCAGAGAATTGAAATAAAGATGGAAGCGGATAAGTTCCTGGTGCGCCAACAAAAGCTCTCAAAACCTTGCAGATGGGTAGTGCTTCCGCATTATCCTGCCCTTTATGTCCAAGGGGATGCCAAAAGGACCTGGCCCTTTATGTTGTGGGTTGTGCGTGGGGTTAACCGCACAACAACGTAAGAACTACACGGTTCCGAAACAACCAAAAGCCTCGGATGACAATTAAGAATTAACAGAGGCCTTAGAAAACTATAAAGAGCATATTACCCACCATCAACATCAATCCATCATCCAAAAAAGTGCGATGAAATGGAACGCATCATTATGTTGATATTCGCTCAAGCCGCCTAAAAAGGGAAAGACGATAGCAACAAAAAATGTTCTTACCACCTTCTCAAAAAAAGAAAATGACGTGAAAATCGTTCTTAAAGATTTCAGCTAAAAACTTCTTTGGAAACACAATCGGTAAGGATATCCTGCATTGTAAAATCTCCAAAAATGGACTCAGGATAACCGATTTTGCAAACGTCTTATTGTTTGTAGAACACCTTTCTCTCATCTCAAAATTAATAAAAGTAGGTATATAGCTTGCCCCAGATCAATCAACCGTTAACCAAATGTTGCAATCCATCCAAAACACGCTTCCAGTTTTATACGTCTCCGAACTATCCAAAGGGCCAACTTTGACTCGGACCACTTATTTGTTGTAGCTAAAGTACGAATGAGGATATCTTGTTCACGACTCGCGCGAACAAATTCTGTGAAACGATATAACATCGGAAAGCTACACCGCATGAGATTGCCAGTTCCTTTTCCAATCGAGTGTACCTCTATCTATCCTTGAATTTGAATCCTATGCCGCCAACTTCAAGTATACCAGACCAGAGGCAGCAAAACCAACAAGCCATCAAAATTCTCTGAGGTTATGGGTGGTAAGCAAATGCAAAAAGTATCAGGATGGACGATGCAAAAACAAGTTCTGTTTTTGATCAATATAGCTGTATGTTAACGAAGAAAATAAAAAAGAACTTAGAATTCTCAAAAAGAAAAAGAAATTCCATTGAAAGCGTTTGTTTCAGGAATTTGAAAGTAGCATGATAAGAATGAGATTTTAAAGTTTTGCTAAATGGTATAAAAAGATCACTCCCCCAGATGGCAAACTCAAGCTTGCAAAGACCAAGCAGGGAGACATAGTAGTAGAGTCACAGTCGCTACTGAGGATCTCGAAAGACCACTTCTTCAGACTGTATAATCTGCTGACTGCTGATTTGAATGTATTAGCACCATGCACCATGAATTAAATCTCAGTATGGGACCCTCACAGTTGCGCTAATAAATAGAGTAATAAGCCTCCTTAACCTCGCGTAGAAGATCTTCTCCGCTGCTATATGTGAACATCTGAAATCATACGTCGATAATTTGATAGAAACTTACCAATGGGGTTTTAGAAAAGTCAGAAAAGTCCACAATCGAACAAACTTTCACATTACGGTGGATTTTGGGAGAAACATGGGAATATAATATCGACTTATCCCATCAAATTTCACAGCCACAGTGTTTAGAGAGACGAGCTGCATAGAGCCGTGTCTCGCTTTGTTTTCCCAGCGAAGCTCGTAAGATAAAGCAGGATGAATTATAGGAATTCATGCTGCTCTGTCCATTTCAGTAAACCACTCACCGAGGCCTCAAAAGTCGAAAAAAGTTTTTCGACAAGGCATTAAACAATCATGTGACTTTTTCAACGTTTACTTGAAAAGATTGTTCAAAATTCATACCTCAACATCAGAGGCATATCTTATCCTTCTAAAGTTAATACCATTACTCGCTTACACAGACTATGCTTTTTCGAGCATAAAAACAGAAGCAGCAAAAATCCGCTCAATTGAACATGATTGAAATACGTAGCATAATATGATATCAAACGAGGACAGAGAACATTCACCAATTGGACAAAACGTCTCAATAGACAGACATAACTTCGAAAAAGTACAGTAGTTCGTACACATAGGATCAGCTATAGACACGGAAAATAACATCAATGCTGAGAACACACAGCGAACTATTCTTGCTATTTTGGTTTAAAGATGTACCAATTAAGAAATTAAACCCTCTCTCTTCCAAAAAACCCTTCTAATATCACTACCCTGCTATACGGTCCTGTTTGTCATAACAATGGCGTGGAAAATAAGATTCGACAACGACCTGTATGAGTTGTACCGCAATGTGGGCATAACTAAATGAAGACGCATCCCAACGCTCCGGCTTAACTGGTTTTCAAAAGCTCAATGCTTTGAAAGGGAAACCTCGTCTCAGGTGGTGCAATCAAGTGAAAGAGGGATTCAACCGACGCGACGCGACGCGTACAACGCAAACCTGAAGAGATTTCGCCAGTAATCGCGTTTGTCGGCGAAATAAGTTGGTTGAGATACAATTTAACCCTGAACTGTAATGTTCAACTAAAAAAGCAGGCATTTAATCATTTAAATGAGCACTTCACAAAAAAAAATGTAAAACAGAATTGTAGCCTTGTGTCCCCTATCGACACTCCAATAAGCGAAGCATGAGGCTCCCAATTTAGTTGTGTACTTTAACTAAACTGGCCAACAAATAATTTCGCATCTAGTTCAGTTTTTTGAAAGCAATGTCAGTACACTCACAGCCAATAACTGTGAAATAGAAACTAGTGTTTAACACAACAAAAAATCTAGTTAAAGTCCAAAAGGGTTTAGTTTTCCTTGGCTAGTCTTTCAGTTATGCGTCGTCCACAACAGCTAATTATTCTCTAGTTTTGTCTTTGAAACTTTTATCCTAATATCAGAAGTTTGCAAATTCAGCCTCAACTAAAACCAAAATCCCAACAAATTCAACCAAAAGGCAATATTCGAAAAACTATCATTGACACTACTTGCAGTTACAAAAACAATCAACAAAAACTAACCTTTAGCCGAGTTGATCTGGTACGTGATATCAGCATTCGGATGCAATCCAAACACCTCGGGGGTGTCATTTGCTGGCAAACTATTTATATAGTCTAGGAATCCTTGCCAACTCTTTGTCGTCGGCACTCGATATCCTTTATAAAACTCAAATGCAGACGTCAGTAGATTTTCACAAAACCACACCGCAGTGAAAGTTGTGAGAAGACGCTTATCAAAATCATCCGTAACCCGTCCACCATACTGCACCTCGCCCAGCATATAGCAAACCGTCTGCCAGGAAACACCCTTCTTCGGATCCATTTCATCCAAGTGATTTTGAATAAATTGAACGCTTGCGGCAAAGTCGGCTTGATTGAACTCGTACGGTACATTCCAGCCAAGAGGACCGAACTTCCTGCGTTCCTGGATAACAGTGTGAAGGAACGCTACTGTGTACAAAAGTGGAGGCCATTGCGGTGCCGAAGTGTAGTCCAGAAAATCCTGACTAAAAGCCTTATGGGAGACAAGATGAAAAAAAAAAATCAAGAAATGAAATATAAATTGTGTATTACAAACTTACATTACACAAAAATCTTACCTGATAGCTTCGTTTCATGCTCGCTCGGATGCCCTGCGGTGGTTCATTTGTGAATTTTATAGCCATTTGCAACAATCCAATAGGAAACTCTGTGTGGGGTTCCGTCGTCACCCACATACGGAACGAATCATCGATGTGTTCTGATTCTACCAGCAAGTCAATCACTTCCGTACAAAATGGAAGTGAAAGGTGAACGTTTTGTAGAAGGACCCAACCACCACTAGCCATGGCTTCGAGAATCATCTTGCGGGCATGGAACTCTTGGCCTTGACCCATTGAAACTGATTTAAGTGCTGTAAGTGGGGTGAAAAGTTTTAGTTGTTAGTTTGTGTGGTTTGTTCATTTGCACATACGAATTCCTTTTTGTTTTGCCAGCAGTCCTATCTGTGTTGTTGGATCGGAACCGATGGATAAGAGACACACAAATGGGGTGCGTGGTTCGGACTCCAACCATGTTGCTTCCAGGTCAAGAATTTGCATTTCACTGTACTCAGGACCGAGGGATTCTGAAATTGTTAAGATTTCAAGAAGAAGAACTAGAAAAACTTTTGAGAATGGAAAAAGGTTTCAAATATTATTGTGAAAAGTTCTATGAGAAGACAAGCCAGTTAGTAGTCGGAGCAACGGAAATGAACTTATGGCTTTAAATTTTCTCTAGAAGTACGGAAATTCTCAAAATGTATGAGCTTCTTTTGATCTCCATCAAATGGAAATTAAAATTTTTTATCTATCACAGCAGTGCTAGAACATTTCTGAAGAACGAGTTACCACCATTTGTCTCTTGTCAAATGAAAATATTTAATGAAAGTCCGAAGATGTGAATGAAAAAATGATATGTGCCGGTATTTTCTTGAAATGTTAGTCATTTACGAGCTTGAAATGAGTAATCGGAAGCATTAGATTAGGTAATTTGCTCAAAAATTTCTTTTTTTTCGGGAATTGGAAATGAAAGAGGTCAATGAGGAATTTCGACTGGAGTAATAAGATCAAAATATCGATTAATTGCACTTCCAAACAGCAACCCTCTTTGTTATCATTAGCTCTCCTGATTTTCGAAGAAAGCCGGGAGACGATGACATGATAAGTATCCAAGGTTCTCTCCATCTCTGCCACCCATTGCGCTTATGTTACCGGATTCGAAAAAAGCAAGGATTCGATCCGCGGTGTCGTCACCTTGGAAACTACAACCAGCTTTCTACATTCTATAGAAAGCAAGTATGGTGCAGCCTTTCTAAAATCGTAAGGTAGGATACTTTCCGTGTGTCTGCATCCAACGGAGGCTTATCATCTACGCCTGAGCTTCTGGCAGGTCTAAGCGGACTAAATGCTCGGTCATATCCTGAGAAAAATAGTTTGAGATTCTAGTTTACCAAGTTCGTCGACGAATTCGTTTGAAATTACGCCGAAATGGCTTGAAACCAAAACGAAATTCAAGATTCATCAGCGGTCTCAGAGAATTTATAGACTTCCGACCGCATTCCGAGACTTCTTGCATTCCCGCACCATTTACAAAGTTGTTTGGTGTTAGAGGTCTGAGTACAGCTGTGAATCTAGCACTCAAATTTAGCCGTTCTTCGTAACGTGCCAAGACACCATTGGGTTAGAGTTCGTATTCGCTTGGAAGACCGACACTTTGTTGTTTTACGAGAACTTCAGTCGTATATTATTGCTACCCGCAAAACCATAAGCGCCAGCTCAATTATGGAACAATCTGTGAAGATCCGGCAACATTTTTTTAAGGCTTCAGACTTTAGAGTGAATCAGTACTCATGCGAAGAAAGTTGTGAAATTATTCTTGACGCTATTTGAGGGCTAGAATCAAAGCTCCTGTGCGAATTGTGTCAGAGACCACTTTTTCTAAACAGGAAATAGTCTTGAGAGTACATCTAATGATGTAGGTATCAAAGGATTGAAAAATCAGTATTGTGGCGAGAGCAGCACTTGGAGTGCTGGAAGACCCCACAACTTATTATTTTTTGAAATCTAGTGAATAGACAAATAATTTATTGACGTGAGAGATTTTTCCATTGAAAAATTAGCGCATGGGTGATGCGGACCCTTTTCGGTGACGGACCCCATGTGCTACCCAAGTCATTCAACGGGTGCAGTGCAATAAGCCCCGCGGCAATAAGACCCGTGGGTCTTATCGCTCAAAAAAATGGAAATAACACCCACGGGCTTTGTTTCCACTTTGAAGAGGCAATAAGACCCACCAAAGAAAAGAGTTTAGGCCCATGTATTTTGTTGCCATTTTGAAACAGCATTTATACAAGTCTGATGCACATGGGATCTTAAAATTTGTTTTCCTTCATAGAAAGGATTTAGAACATAGTAGATGCGCTAAATGTATATGTTCTAGAGTCCTTTTATTTGAGGGAAAAACATTTTGAGGAACCGAAAAACAGAGCTTCAAAATTTGGGCACTTATTTAAGCTTTCCATTGATCTGAATTCATAGCTCACGTTGTCTCCCTCTTCGTGACATAGGATGATGGAAACTCAGTCCACTATCTTATTCGCATATAATAACTGAATCTTCATGCTTAATGTTTGTTTTGCTCTTAGCTACTTACTCCTGGTCTGTTCTTGTGAATCTTTCATGTTCAACACCAAGCCCGTACAACCCGAAGGGAGATTTCGTTCACTTTGATTCGCTTGTTACTCACGGATAAAATAATGAAGCTAAAAGCGAAGCGGAAACATTTTTCTCAAGGGAGTGTGGACGTGTGGTGTAGAAATAAAAATTCGCGCGAATTTGAATTTTTACACATCACATCCATACTCCCTTGAGAAAAGAGGCACGTTGCTTTTGAACTGCTTTGAACTGCTTAAAATGACCAAAATAATGGTTGATTCCGATGAAGAAAGAAAAAGGAAGGAAGCGCTCGTTTGAGGAATTATTAAAATGTCATGATAGGTGTGAGCTTCAGAGTTTGTACCAAAAGTAAAAAAAAAACTTGCCAAGGTGGAAAACCAAGAACCAACCCCGTAAAGACAATCAAGTAAGGCAAAGCGAGGAAAAACCGCAGTCTCTTCTGAGGATCTGGAAAAACTACTTTTGCAGGCTCAATTCAAACAATGATCAATAACGCCATACTCCAGGCCTATAAGAAGTTAGGGTTGCCAAACTCGTATACTCGTCTTGTCACTCGAAAGCATCCGTTACTTTAGACCACTCCATGAGGATGGGGAACCGTCTGTACGCACAACTCCGTGTTTTTGTCATTTGTTAATTCTTCTGTTGTGTCTCTTGCGAGAGTATCAGCCGACGATCTTTGTGCCTTATATGTAATGTTGAAGAATCTGATTCCTCTTCGGCTTTTTTGGTCATTAGTTAACGCAATGAAATTTATTTCATTTACTTTCCCGACGTTTCGACAGGGTTTGCTGTCTTCTTCAGGGGATCTTTATTGAGAACATAAAAATAGTTGAACAAATTTGAGATTTTACATTGAATAGGTAGACTTACGTTAAGAAATTAAACACGTTATTTTAACAAATTACATAACAACAAATATAAAATATAAACCTTATATTTCGTTAACAGAAAATTGAAAAATTGAAAAAAAGAAGAACAAAAAAGAAATATAAACACTTCCTTTGTTGGAGTTTAGTCTTAATATGAGTCATGGATCTGCAAACTATTAAAACAAAAACAAAAACAAAAACAAAACTTAAAACTACTTTGCAGCGACGAGAGAGCAATATATGGCTGATATATTCTGTGTGTCCTGTTTCCTATTCATACTATTGCTGTTTCTTAAAATGTGAAGTGTTTCCAGAGTATACCTTTTTGAAAAATGTTTTTCAGTTTGTAATACTTCGACATTTTCAAAATCGGGTTGGTGTTTTGAGGTGACACAATGATTTGTCAATGCGGTTTTGGCTGTGTTTTTTAATTTTAGGTCAGATTTGTGGTTGGCAATTCTGTTACCTAATAGTTGTTTAGTGGTGCCTATGTAGCAAAGTTTACAATTGTCAGACTCATTGCCTTTGCAGTCTATTTTATACACCACATCAGTCTTTTTATCTGTTTCCGTTTTTGGCTTAAGGACGGAGAAATGTCTTCTCAAGGTAGAATTTGACTTGAACGCGATTTTTGTGGTTTGACCATTGTATATAGAAACTATAGTACTATTACCGGACACCTTTTTTTGTGAACATTGTTCGTCACTAGGGTGCGCCAACATCGGCGGAGAAGTTTGCGTCAGCTGTTATGCTCATGTGGAATATATTTCTTTAGGCGCGCATTTCCTATGGGTTAGAAAGAAACGCATATATGATGAAATTTAAACCCATGTAGAAACGAAATCGTTTTATTGGTTCACAAACACAACAATATTACATATGATGGGCGATGTAAAAGCAAGTTGACAATAAGTGTGTACAATAAGTAAGGTGCATGTGACATTGAAATTGAAAGCAAGTATGCGATAAATGGCGACAAATTATGTGAATGTATACCTCACCTATATCGAAATTTTATTTGATATTCCAAGATGAAATTGCAGCGTTGCAAGCATTAATTAATTTTTGTTTTAATAGAAAATAGTTCAAATGAGCACAACAATTTTTTTTTCTTAAAAGAAAAACACCACTATATTGGGACTTATCAAATTGAGATTCATGCTCTCTGTTGGGGTTATTTCGAACCCTACAAAGAATTTAAGGGATATGGCTGCATTGACAGTCCACAAAATTTGTATAAGATAAATTCGTGTTTTCAGTATTTTTTAAAACTAGTAAATTTGCCAAATGTTGAAAAGCAATGCACGCAATAGCATAACAAAATGTTTTAGATTGGAAAAAGGGTTCTTTATTGCTTGTATTTTGCTTTAATTTTCATTTAAGAAACGTGAGCAAATCACTTGTATGAAAAATGTAAGCCAATCCACCAAGTTGTAATATCAATATCAATTGTGTGTATCCATTGTGAAGTTCTTGGACAAGCAACATTTCGCGGTGGATGAGGGAAATGCTAGTATGCCAGTGGATTTATAGATGGCTTTCTGGCATCGCTACTGAGACTGATAAATAGTATAAATTCTTAGATTTATTAGATTTTAGACTTATAGATAAACAGTCGTATTTATAAAATTAGCTTAAAACATCCTTAGACAACTGTCCAGCTAGACGGTGTCTAAATAGTTGGACAAGCCTTAGCCAATTTCGTATACCTATATATACCTTGGAATAAGATTATAAATACGACTGAAGAATTTTAGATTTGCTTTCAGGTTTTTATTATGTACTAAGAATCTGAAAACAAATCTAAAAATGTATTCTTTTCCTGATCACCCGGGAGGTAGAATACAAGATTCGCTTTTTTTATAGAGGTTCCCTAGTAGGCCACTTCCTCTTTCCAACTACTTATAATAAACATGCTTAAAAATATTGCATATATTTATATATTGCACTATAAATTGAATCCAATCATGTACGTTATAATAAAAAAACCGATTAAAAAAATATAAAAATTAACATAAAAAAAGAAAATAAATATAAAAAATAACAAAAAAGTAAATATTAAAAAAAATAAACAAAATTACTAGTTGTTAAAAAGTTAAAAGTAAAAGGAAAATCCAATTCGGTACCTAAAAAGGACAAAAAACGTTAAACAATTTATTTTAAAGAAATAGACAATTGACTTTTATTATCAAATATAACTTTATTAGTATACAAATATTTTAAAAATACAAACATAACATTAAAATCTAAAGACAAAACTATAGACTACACGAATTTTTTTTTGGTTTTCTTTGATGTTTTCAGCTCTCTATTGGTTTTTCTCGAAGAGAACAGCATTATGCCTCTTAATAGATATTTAATTATTTCATATTTGTGCTCTTCGTTTGCGCACGGCACTTTCAGGTCCTTTTCTTTCATTTGGAGGATAGTCTTCATCCATGTGCTTATGAGATCTCTTAAATGCTGGGCTTTGTCGAAGTATTGCTCATAAATGTGTTGCACTTTTTTCACCATTCTTTCAAACTTAATTGAAGGAACTGCTAAGGACCCGAATTCTGTAGTCGCTGTCCTACTCTCATATGCCCTGAGTTCAATCAGTAGCAGTTGGTCTCTCCTCTCAACTGTGCTACTTTCCAAGAACTCAGAGCAGATTTCGCATTTCAGCTTCTCCTTCAGCTGGGCAGCTGCGAAGCCCGCATAATATAGTGCTGCTACCGTCTGCATTTGCTCACTTGGTTCCATGTCAACCAGTGGTGAGTTGATTTCTTCGTCAACTTCCATATTGCAGTCTTTACATTCTTCACATGGGCAGTTGTCGTCATCTTCATCATCGTTGGTATTTTCTTCAACGACGGGAGCTGCTGGGTATACCAAATAATTCTCTATTGTTTTTTCAACGTGTGACATCTCTTTGTCCTTCTTCGTTGATTCATTCTGTCTACGCTCTTTTGCCAAGTCCTCGGTTCCAATGAGTGGCTCTGCTCCAGCATCTTCGTATCCCGAATGTTCTGCTGAGCTAAAATTTTGGAACATGATCAGCTTAAGGTTCCGTATAAACCTCCATACCGATGGTTCTTGGTCGTAGCTTCCTCTGTTATTTCGGACCATTGAGAAGAGGTTCTCTGCAACGTCCGTATTGAGGTGTGACAACAGGAAATAATTTTGGTCCTTACTTTTCAGATGTTCCCACATCTGAATTATCGCTGTTAACGTTTGCTTTAATCCCTTAAAGCAAGGGGGAATTATGTGGCTACTAGTACTTCTCCAATCTGAAATCCAGTCAATGGAATCTTTCAGATACTCAAAAGTGTCTGTATCATCTGACAGAACTTTTTTATTGGGGTTCTTTGAATACAATTGACCGGTATTCAGGGTGTCAAACAGAATATTCATTCTGTTTATGAATTTCGCTGTTGACTCGGCCCTTTTTTTCTCCGCATCCGTCTTGTAGACGTTGCATTTAATCGCACACAAAATTCCCGTATACACATTGAAGCTGAAAATTTGTGTAGCGAGTTTAACTGAAAGCTTCTGGAACGGTTGCTGCATTATATGAGCTTTCTTCAATTTATAGCAGACTTGAAAATCGCCGGTAGAGTCTGCTTTATATAGTGTTTTTATAACATCCCAGCTCACGATATCTTCTCTGATTAGTATTTGGTGTTTTACTAGGATGTTCCTCACACTCTTAAAAAGGTGGCAGTAGTCGTAGAGCATGAATATTTTTTTATCACCTATTTCTATGTATGGATTAGACTCAAAAGTTACTCCGAGCGTTTTGTACGCCAGAACATTGTTTGCGCCCTGGTCGCAGCTTGTCGCAACAACGTTTAACCCGCATTCGAGAACTTTGTCTAAGGCATTCTTTATCATTTTTGCCAGCATTTCTCCTTTTGGTGACCCAACATAGTAGCAGATCGTCTGTTTCCAATTCCGATTCAGACCACGCAAAGTAAAAACCATTACTTTGGAGGCTATCTCGTTCGTTCGTCCATATTCCCCAAAATCAGTATATCCATACTGTATGTCGTCTTTGGGGTTGTACTCCTTTTCTTGTTCAACGAGCATTTCGTCGAACAGAAGTACACATTTTTTGTCCATATCTGACATGCTTTTTGCTTTTTCGCAAAGCATGTGCGATGTCAATTCGGAAAATCCCGCCTCAAGGCGTATTTCCGAGTGCCAGCGGTAAACGGTGCTGACAGCCGGCATTTTTAATCCAATCTTAGCTAAATGGGAATAGCCCGTTGGAGACTTGTAAAAAATTTTTGAGAAAAGATCTTTTTCTTTATGTGTCCAGCGCGCATTCTTTACATGGAAAAGTTGGACCAAAACGAAAGTAAGTACGTCTTCTTTCGAATTGGCCAAAATTTCCTCTACCGCGTTTTTAAGTTGATATTTTTTACTTCTTGTAATCCTTAATGGAGTGTTGTAAATAGATCTAGCGTAAACTTTTCTGGGGGTCTTCGATGGTGACTTTTTTGTGAACCGTTTAAAAGTCGGGGAAGGAAATTGGGAGGGTGAAAGAGGAGCATCATCAGGAACATCCTCAAAACTACAGTCCCAGCTATATGTCTTCGTTGAAGAAGAAGCCAAATTCTTAAGGGGTTCATTTGGACTTGAGAGAGTGCTCTCAAAACGTGAGCTCAAGCACGCTCTTGAAGACTTAGTTGGGGCGCGAGGGGTTTTGAAAAAAGAGTCCGAAATGTTCTCAGAATTTGAGTCAAAGGACGTCGTTGGAGCGCTAGAACGTTCGGGAGAAGAGCAAACTAAATGACTCATATTGGCAAAAAAAAGTAAGTCCTCTGCTGCACTTATATCGGCAGAACTGGTTGTCGAATCTAGTGCAGAAACAGATGCTTTGGACAGGGTAGGTACTTCTGCTGCATTTATATCGGCAGAAATGGTAGCCGATTTTTGTGCAGAAACAGATGTTTCGGTAGCCGGTTTCTGAGCAGTAATAGCTTGAATGCATTGAGCTTTAATATCTTCAGCATCCATTGTTCGTTGACAAAAACGATCAATGACAGCATCTGTGCAACAACAAATAGTTTGCGATATCGATATCGGCAGTGCATCTTTAGACAATACTCGACGAGAAGCCTGAAGAGTAACGTCCTTTCCGTAAAAGTGATTAGAGCACATGCCGGCCGTTTTAGGCAAACGCTTGTTAGTTGAAACATTTCCATGTTTCAACCAAATTTTTCTTCGGGCATCGTTTGGAACATTGAAAAACGATATGTAACCCGGGTATGTTTTGGTATTAGGGCAGTCTCTATACACGCACTTAGCCATATCGAATAGAGAAGCAAAAAATATATCAAAAAAATTTATTTATTTAAAAAATAGAAATATTACAAATATGATGTAGTTTTCACTTGCCACTGTTTGAAACACTGATCACCTTACTTCTTTTGGTGTTCTTAGATCACTTTCACGTCACGTCACTTTTTTCAAAATAAGACCCCTAACAAAATCGACTTTAGCACGAGGGTCCCTGGCTCTACCGAAATTTTTTATTTTAATTTATTTAGTAATAGTAATACAGCCACAGATCGCGTGATATCTGGCTGAGGGGGAGACGAGTGTTAAGACAAAAAGGAATAGATTATTAAAATTAATACTGTTAGTAATAATAGTAATAATGATAGTAATAATAATAATAATAATAATAATAATAATAAAAATAAAAATAGTTTTATTAATTATAATAGTAAGATCAATTAAAAAGTAAAAAATAAATAAATAGTTTTTATTATAAATCTGTGGCTAGGTACCAACAGTACCAACAATTTCTGAAAGAAAACAAACGAAATGTAGTTAAATACTCTTACTCAATCTGCTTCATAAAAAATTTTGGAAATCAAACACTACACACACTATACAGCTTCACTACAAAAATGTTTGTATTTTGATTTAAGTTTTTTTCTCCAGAAAAAAAATTTTGAAAATCAAGCACTACACCTCACTAAATTGAAATAAAATAATTATTTAATAATATAAATTTTTTTTGTATTTTGTTTTAAATTTTTTTCTTGAAAAAATTCTTGTCACTTTCTCAAATCTATACTTTTCTTTTTTTTTATTTCTTTTTCCACTGTAATAATTTAATATAGTTTTAATTTCTATTGAATCAACTAGGTACTTATATTTTCACTGATCCAACTTAATTTGATCGAAGATCTTTTTTCTATAATTGCTATATGTATATTTTTCTTTTTTTTTTTGTATTTTTTCCACTTTATGAAATTAATAGTTTCAATTTCTTATCTATATCATCTATATTTTCACCAATCAACTTGATTTGCTCAAAAATTTTGCACCACAAGAATAATTTTTACTTCAGACTTCTCAAATGAAAATTCCAATTGTAAATGAGCAAAATCACACTAGCTGCAACAAAACACATGGAACTTTGTAACTGCCAAAAACAGTTATGTTATATAAGAAATAGTCAACGTCTCCTTTCAAACCTACAGAAAAAGCATTCACACAATCTACTTTTTTCACCTACTCTTATAACCTTGCATAAAAAGTTCCTGCATAAGTGTATTTATTGTGTACTTGTTGACCTACCCTTTTTCCATAGCCATATCCCATGTCTACTACTCATACCCATAATGATCTATTGCCAGTCCGAAAAGCACACATACAATCATTTCACTATATTCACTTAATATTACCTACGGACTATATCCCAAAAGGAGAAGCATTTGTTGTTATTTCCTTCCTGCTCTTACATTATATGCACCTCCTGCTCTAGAAATATTGTCCTGTGGAACGTATTTCAACTTTTGTGGACTACTTTCGAATCCAAGTTCGAAAGAGCAAAAGGGGAAAGTGATAGTACTATAGAATGTATATACAATGGTTTGACACTGATCTGCGACTATTTTTTTGAAATTTTCGGAGAAAGTTGGAACATATTGCATGCTTTTGAATATATGAGTGTTTTCCATCGGAGTTATTACGTTTTGTGGTGTGTTCTTTCGGTCGAAAATTAAGCTTTTTATAATAGTATTCGGAAAACTGTTATTGGAAAGGATCTTTGTAACTATTGTTTCGTTTTCAGAGTGAAACTTTGAATCACTCAACGTAAACACTTTGTTAATTAAGTTTGAAGCAGTGTTCATTTTAATGTGTTTAGCCTGGTTGGAGTGGAAATTGATAAGTCTTCCAGATGCTGTTTCTTTCTGATACCAGTTGAAAGAGAGGCGATTATTTTCGCGATGGATCTTAACGTCTAAGAACGCTATCGCACTGTTTTGTTCCCTCTCTACGGTAAACTTGATTTTTGTATGGAAACCATTTAGGATCAGCAGCATATTATCAACTTCATGGGAATTTACTACTGCAAAAATGTCGTCCACATACTTGAAAATGCATCTCGGTTTTTCTATTCTGGTAAAACATTGATCCAGTAGGTAGTCTAGTACCAAATCCGCAATGGTGGGTGAAAGTGGGTTTCCCATTGGTATACCATGAATTTGTTTGTAGATGTCCTTTTTGTATTGGAGAATGTTGTTGTCTTTTAGACAACATTCAAAGATTTCCAAAAATTTCTTTTGGTTGAGTTTTGTTGAAAGTGCAATAGTATCCCATCTTTTTTTAACAATATCAACGGCGAGACTCGTGGGGATGTTGGTAAAAAGGGAAACCACATCAAAAGAAACCATTACATCTTGTTCTTGAATTCCTGTCCAGACAGGTTGACAGGTTACGATCATATCGTTATATCTGTCATTTCATTGGCCAACGGGTTGAGGAAGAAAGTGACTGGACGCTCAAGACAAAGACTGGATTTGCTGCCAGAGCAGTACACTTTGCGTGTCCAGACGAGTTAATGCTCATAACCTTATGCTTTCTTTCAATATGATTTCCAACACAAAATGGAGAATTTAGGTGAGAAAAAATAACAACGTCTGGACACTAGGTGTTAACAGCATAATGTTATAAGCATAACTCGTCTGGACAGGTATTTTGTAACCATGGCTGCAGCATGTAATGTATCGTTTCGTTTGTTTAAAAAAAAGGTCGTATGATAGCTTAAATCAAATAAAACTGCATTTGCACACGGTGTCGACGAAATTTTCAAGTCAACTAGAGATTATATTCAAAAGTGTATGGTCCCAGCTGCATGATTTAGTCGGGATAAAGAATGTTCTATGAATGGAGACCCTTATAGTTGCACCAATTGTAGAGGAATACGCTTCCTCAACTTCGCATCTCTTGTCTTGTCACTGAACCCTCTACCTCAGAGAAATCCCTGGGCTTGAACAACCGAATTTATTAATGCACTTTTCATGGCATACGATAAGAGATCTGCTCGTGTATATGTTTCATTTTGGAGAACCTAAAAACTGAAGTGTATTTCTTATTTCAGTCCATTGAAAAAATGACCAAATGCAATAAAAAATGACCATGTGACCAATCAAAAAAATACTTACCAGATTTAGTCATAAATGACCAAACTGGCAACCGTGTTTTCGTACAAGCGTTGTAGAAAATTTAATACTCTACAACTTTAATGGATATCTCGTTTAAGCAACAGAAAGCGAGATATCCACGAAAAACGAAAACGATTTTCATGACTTTTGACCTAAAGAGTTTTAAAACGTTACTAAAATTGTATTCACCACACCTCTCAGGCCTATCCTTGAATATGCTAGTCAAGTCTAGTCTCCCTACCAAATAACTGAATCTCGCAGAATTGAAGCTCTGTTCAACGAAGATTTTTAAAATTCGCTCTGCGTAAATTACCTTGGTCTGATGCTGAATGAAGCCAGCCAAGGCAGCCACTTAAACAACGATACCAATATAGCCATACTTCACAGAAGAAATTAAACTTCGCTAATGCATAAGTTCATACATTGAAGTGGGCCAAATGAGACTACAACTTTCTTCTACTTACCTTCAATATACTTCTTAGCTTGTGAAATCGTCCTATCAGGGCTCCATGAACGCACCAACAACAGCTTCCTGAATCCGTCTAGCGAAACCTGATAACCACACGGAATGTCTTCCATCTCCGGCTTCTCCGCCTCATACCAAACCCGCCATTCCTTTTCGCTTGCCTCAATCTGAACACAAATAAAACAAACATTAAATCAACAAACTAACTTACACCTCCTTACAATTTGCAAAACAGTTGCGAAAGTCTCCAGTTTGCTTATTTCAACCAAATTCAACCAGGTTATGTCCAAAATCCATCTAAACGGCTTTGGCGCCACAGCATTCAAATCCAAAGAAGCGCCTCCCTTTATAAACGCCATAAACTCCTCATGCGTTATATTTCCCTTGTGATAATCGATCTTTATAGCCAGCATCAAGGTGAACAATTGCTTGTGCCGCTCGAACAAACTTCGATTGGTAAAGGCCCACACTTCATAGGTCAAATATCGGAGAATTATGTTGATCCTCTCTTCCGTCACACTCGACTTGGTTGACTTTGTGATCGAATTATTAAAGATCACCAAGAACTGCTTCAGTGAATTCTGATACATTACATTCACGTTGCTCATCTCGGTGATCAAAAAGTAGAGGATCGAGCCGCGTGCTGCAACAGCTCGATACTCTTCACGGGCCTTCATGATCTTCTTTTCAGTGATCTCTGATATCTTCAGCTTTTGATTAACCTCTTCTGCTGTTGACTTGGTAACTCGAAGTACTTCGATCAAAGCCTCATCGTCAACCAACGAGCCTTGGGATGAACTTAAACGGTACAGAAGATTAGCCTCAAGTTCCTTCATATTTCTCTGGTTCTGCATAACTGTTTCGAATAGAGCCACACGTTCGGCTTCGAGGTCTGATTTCTCCATCAAAATGACTCGCCCTAACAGCTGGTCCTCCAGACCTCTCATTGTGACAGTGAAGTCGATAATCGAGGTCTTCGCACTCATTTCGGGACTGAAAGCTGGATTCGGAAGCTTCGTTGTTATGTAAAGCATGAAACCTGGAATAACGTCACACTCCTTGTCACCGACAAGAACTTTTTCAATGCTTCCCGACTTAATGAAGTTCTTCTCCAAAACATTGTCAATAACGGGATCCAATTCGGTGCCCACATCCTCAATGAGCAGAGGCCTTCCCAGCGACAGGGAATCTTCCAGATGAGTTCGAAAGTACTTATGGTTGAGTGAAGTAATCTGCAGGTCATTTTTGACCTCCTTGGACTTTATCCATATTTTTCCCTGACTCTGTGGATCCACCAAGAGTGGGTAGCTACTCGACTTTGTCGCAATTAAAGCATTTTGCACTGAAAGTTCATCATTCGGCAACCCCTGCAGTGTCCACTCCGACACCGTCGACGAATCCACCAACATGTTGGTTATGTTCAAATTCAAAGTAAACGGAATGACGTGTTGCTTGAGGATTGTCATCCAGGTCTTTATCAAATTTGTTCTGAACTCCTGATTGTACGGCCCACAGTAGGACAAAAATCCAGTTGCCAAAAGGACATCGCCCACCAGTTTTCCTAATTGAATTTTAAATTCTTTACTTTGATTCGTCCAGCGATACTTTTCATCTGTCAAGCCGTTGATGAGAGCTGTCGCCGCTGTCATTTTCCGGAGGCAAACATTTGCGGCGTCTGTTAAACGTTGCTTCTCGCCTACTGCCTTGTCATACTGATTTTTCACCTGCTGCAAAGCATCCTCACGTTCGCGTAATTGCTCCTCGGCTGCGGCTAAGTCATCCATGGCAAGCTTTTATGTATTGGGGGAGAGAGGACAAACATTTGAACAAAAGTAAAATGGGGGAGCGAAAGAATCATGAATCACCTTTAATCTGGCCTCTTGCATTATCAGATTTGCTTTCAAGGGGAGGACTTCTTTGTTCACACTGTGAAAAAATCCCATAGCCTTTGTCCAAGATAGCAGACCAGCGACGTCACCACAAACTCGTCGTGCCATTTCCATGTTGTAGTCCTCCATGCGGAAATAGGGTTGCAACAGGTCGATCATCTCGTCATTAATGGTGTCCTTGGGGTAGTTCTGCAGTTGAAGTAGAAAAGTTGCGCTGGCCATCATCTGAAAAAAAAAATTAAAAATTCATTGGATTATCTCCCCTACTTTCAATGTCTTCGAATTACCTTTAAGGACTCCTGCCACGATGGTTTGGGGCAAGGAATTCCACTATCAGGGATACAGGGATGCAGCTTCCTCTTGAACAAAATCAACACACAGTCCATGATTCGCATGATGAGATGTGGAGGACGTCCCAATTTTCGTACAGTGGCGATATGAGCCGGTTTTATTGTATTCAAAGCATTTTCTGCCTCTTCTAAGGCTGGTTTGGCAGCTTCCAACTTCTCTTCTGCGAGTGCTTTTTCATTTGCAATACACGCAACCAAAGCTTCAGCTTTTTCTTTGACTATCATCACCTGGTTCTTCACTATCTCGGCCTGCATTGCTCGTTCAGTTACCTCGACTAACACTGACTCAGCTTTCTTGGATGCTTCGACAAGTTCTTCCTCCATGACAGCCAGGTCTTTCTTTAGAATCTCCACTGAAGCTGAAGCTTCTTTGAGCTTCTCAAGGCCAGTGTCCATCTTCTCAACACCATCACCGAGCTCCTTTTGCTTTTGCTGGTAGATATTTTTGTACCCAGCGATGAAGTTTAAATATGACTTTGGAGTCACATGTGTTGCTCTGCGGAAGCGTTGGAAATACTCAAGAGACGTTTCGGAGACAACGTCTTGGATGGACCCCAAGGCAGTAACTAATTCATTCTTCACTTCCGCTGTGCATTCGATTTCAAAATCGCTGAGGAAGTGTTTCGCTACAGAGACCAAAGCGTCCTTAGGCCACGGCTGGAACCAATCGATAGTACAACCCGACACCAAAGCCGGGAAACGTTGAACCCTGGCTCGGAATGTCTCTCCCACAGGAGAGAAGCAGAACGCGACATGAAGATTGGAACATGTTCTCGCAAGGAAAAATTCCATGACACTTTCCGGCGTAGCAGTTTTCCTCTGATTCTCACGTTTCATAACCGGGGTGAGTTCTTGAACGATCTCAGCCTGCTCGTCGCGAGTAAACAAGTTCGAGATGACCCCAGAGGAGAGAATGTTGTTCAAATACTCCAGGAAGCCCTCTTCTTTGATGTCCAAGTCTGAGAAAAGGAAAGTCGTTCCCTTGCCCTGAACCCCACAGGTCCTGTAGAGAAGTTTGAGGTCTTCGAGGAAGTTCGCCACATTGTACGATCTCGTCAAGGCAATCTGGAAGGTCTTATAGCCAGCAATGAAAGAGGCCAACTTTGTCAGCGATTGCTTGCCAGATCCACCAACACCGACCAGCATGACATTTCCCCTGGGATGTCGAATTATCCGAGAGATTTTAACCAAATGCAGCATTGCATCCGGGAAGAAGACCAAATCCATTCCTGATCCACGTACCATTTCATTGAACTGAGCTAAGAACATAAACAGACGTTCCCGCAAAACTTCATGGGAACTCACAGGCTCATAGACTTTCGGTAGTTCCATGTCGGCGTCCTCACCTTCCTCACCCGTTGGCTCAGGTGCATCACGCATGAAGTCAACAAAGACTGGGCTAGGGCCTATCATTTCTATGTGGCTTTCCCCGAGCTCATCTCTCACTAAAGAAATGAGCTCACTGCTAAACCACTCCTTGTCCTGCATGGTGGTAAAGCGGTCGGCAAAAACTCTCGTGCATTCATGCTTCCACAACGACATGAGATCACTTTCACATGTGATCACAGTAGACAAGGTGCCCACCATACCCTGCCATATCCGGGACAAGTCCCGCAGACTGAAAACGTAGTGGAACTTTGCTGGAGTCGGAAGAAGATTCTCACGTGTCCTATGCCAAATGTAACGAGTGACAAAAATTAGCTTTTTAACGAGATTCCTCACGTCTGGACCAAAACCTCTCTTGTTGTTGTAGTGCCCCTCCCCGACGACTCTGAAAATCTTGTCAATCGATTCGTTGTCCGGAATATTACAGTTAAAGACACTAAACTGTCTCTTTAACCTCGAGGGAATATCGTTTCGTCCACCACCAGGAATTCCCATAGCTCCAACATACTGCACGTCAACGACAGTCGTAAAATCACCGGGCTTCTCAAGACTGTAGAAGCCTTTCATGTCCATAGACTGTCGAACTATTTCATTGGTAATCTGGTCACCCCATTCGTTGATCTCAGGTAAATTAATATCATCGATGAACACAATCAGCTTACGTCCTCCCGGAGGACCAAAGGTCACTCCTACCCTCTTCTCCACGTAGCTCTCAATGGTGCGTTGAAACTGATACGGGCTGGTTGCCGATGAGAAATTGAAAGACCTTCCCATATACGCCTCGGGATTCATCTTCTTCATGAAATTCTTCATCATGACCGTTTTGCCTGTGCCCTGTTCTCCAATCAGCATCACTGCTCGCTCCTGATTGGCAATGGTACCAATTAGATAGTCAATCCGGACGTTATCAACTATCGGCACGAGGATACTTAGAAAGTCAGGCGTTGACACTTCCGGATACATGTACGGCGTAACTAAAGTCTTCCACGTTTGCCACACTCCAGTGGGTGATACAAAAAAGTCAAATATCGTACTATCCTGGCCTTTCATCTTGGGATAGTCAAAATGCGGGAAGGAGCCCTTCACATAGGCGTCCAATTTGCAACGGTCTGTGGAATTCAAATACCCGCCCAATCCCCAAGCAATTGAAAAAATGTACAACCGGTGTAAGTGTTCTGGGGTGCAGGTATCTTCCTTCTCATCCGCCTTCACCTCTTCGGGGATCTCGTCTGAAAGCAAACGGAAGTCAAGTTATGAAGCCCGTATAGTCGACGGTATTGTAACGTCTTCCAAAAGGACAACACAAACATCAAGAAAACAATTCAGAAATTTGTGTGACTATAGAACAAGAGTTAAGAAAAAGTGCTACAAAGACACATAAAGAACAAATACACACAATTACAAACGAAACAAGACACACAAACGGGAGACAGGACATTCACAAACACAAATACATATATTTAGAGAGACACAGAGTTGTTTGAGGGGGAATATACTTTACCACCTTCGCTGGCATTCGATAAACGGCGCATTTCGTCTTTTGATTGCTCCGGCATTGAGGCCATGTCTGTGGCCTCTTTTGCCGAAACTGTGTTAGTTCCAGATTTGGCCGTCTTTGCGGAAGTGCCTGCCGGTTTACCTGAAAATAAGTAGTTCGCCACACAAAGGGCGGGTGAAATTTTGAAATTTTTTCCAATTATTTTTCAAAAGAGAAGCGTTGTTGTTTGTTTTCCATCTGATTGAAGTTTGACTGACCTCAATTGTGTTGGCTACAAGGGGGTGTTGCAAATTAAAATATACAAGTTCCTTAATAAACACAATTTAAGTTACGCCACCAGATTGGTTTTTTTTTACTTATTTGTCTCCCTTTCGTGGTCCTCGACCTTGTCGTTGAAAGTTGACGGAAAGTTTTTAATTTCAGAAAAAAAAAACATATTCTTGAGACCAATTCAAAATAAATGAGAGACTTTTGATGACAAGAACGACGCCAGAGAGTGTTAAGGCGTAACGTCAGAAAATAATGACATCAACAACTTGAAAGATTTTTAATTTGAAGAACCAAATTGGGGCTGGAAAAGTTCTGGCAAAATGTTCGATTTTTCACATCTGATTAACAAAGAGAAGGAGGACAATTTTTGTCTGTCTATTGCTATGCCGACCTTGTACCTAACGACAACGACTTCTTCTATTTATTTAACGTGGTATGCACGCATTGAAATTCAAATGACAAGTAAGAGGAACTTTTTTGAATGTAGGTAAGTAGTGGCTTACCAGAACATCTTCGTTAGAGACACTTACAGTTCAACGAGTTTGATGATGGCCAGTAAGCTAGGCGCTTATACATTAAAGTCCGGTATGCTTTAATTTAAAATGAGTTACTTCTGACAATTATGTACTTCTTTCAAGCACCACAAGTCTTTTTTCACGTTTTTGTGTTAAATTGCGGGTCTTCCAATAGGTGTTTTTATAAGGCAAGCTTTGCAATCTTTCATAAAAAATAATTTTTGAGAAAGCAATATCAAACATTACGATGATAGAGAATGCGAAAAAGTGGGCCTTGTAATTCTGTCTGTCTGTCTGTCCGCATATGAATCAACAGCCTGAACCGCTGGACAGATTTTCTGCAACATTTACAGTTAGTGTTTGTGAGGCAGCCTAAAGGGGATTTTTTGGAATTGAGTCTCCAGGTCTTGAAATAACGGTGCCTGCCATTCAACCGATATGATGATACCTATTTTTTCGAAAACGACTTCAACGATTTTGATAAAATTTTGTGTGAAGGATTAATTTTAGATTGTCTTTATTATGATTTAAAAAAATGGTCTAAAAGCGGTACCTCCCATAGTATCTACAGTTTTTTTCAAAACAATGTTGACAAAATTTTGTATTTTAAAAGTTCTAATTTGTTTATGAATGATTGCAGAGCAACATTTGAAAAATTTTTATAATTTTTTTTTTAAATACATATTTAGAATTTTTGTTATAAATTCTTTTAAATTTTTGTCAAAACAACTTCTAGCAAAATCTTAAACGTTGCATACTTTACTAACTAAACAAAGTGAAAAATACGGTTTTGATTAAATTAGTACCGTTTATATGAATTAGCAATTGCAAAAAAATGTCATTTTTAGATTATCGCAATGTTATTATAAGTTTTGTGACCTTTTTATCTTAAGGGATAATTAATTATTCTTTATGTGGGCTATAGGTCAATGTAAAAAGAGTTGTTAGTTTATTTTTGCATTTGTTTTATTTCGACGTTTCGATCATGGTTATGCTCATCATCAGGACTTTAATAACATAAATGGGAGAAAGAAAATTTTATATAAACATTATGTTTTATCCAGCACTTAGGATTTTTTAAGACTATGATTTTAGTTCCAGCACTTAGGAGTCAAAGCACACCGAGAAAAATATTAATTCCAACACCTAGGATCAACAACGAAAAACACAACCTTTCTGCTTGACGGCTAGCTTTATTCTGCTATGTTTTGTGAAATGCAGTGTGCATTTGGTACATATGAGTAGCACATTTCAATTACTAAACATGCCGCCCGCCTTGAAATATTAATTTCAAAATAATATAAATGAAAGTTTAAATTTGGCTGGGTCGACCTTAATCTTTTAAACTAATTTTAAAGTTTAAGTTTTCAAATTTATTGTTTAATTAATTTAATCAATCAAATCAATTTAAGTTAGTAAATTCATTCAGATTAATGCAAGTTTTTAATATTGAAGTTCTTGATAAACAATGACCTTAAGTTACTGAAACAAGTACTAAACCTTTATTTTAATTTCTAATTTAGTTAAGAAGCAATTCATTTTAAATCTTCGAATTCAATAGTTGACATAGTATAATTTCTTTTAATTTTTACAATGAGTAGATTCAATCGTTAAAAAGTTGGCAAAGTTTAGTTATAGACCGCTTGATGATTCCATTTTTGGTTTGGATTGTTGCGACACGAACAAGATCGTCATTACCCCGGTGAACTTCTCGAACTCGACCCATCAGCCATCGTCCTGGCGGTTGATTATCGTCTCGGATAAGGACCAAGTCGTTTTCCTTCAGATTTTCCTTGCGTTTGTTCCATTTGACCCTTTGTTGCATTGACGTCACATATTCATCTTGCCAACGCTTCCAGAAAACTTGTTGCAATTTTGAGATTAACTGAAATCTTGACAAGAGGGTTGGTTTCACGTTTTCGTAGTCAGCTTCTGTTATCAAATGTGAGGTGGTTCCTACCAGAAAGTGCGATGGAGTAAGTGGTTCAAAATCGTCTGCTTCACTGCTCATTGGAACTAACGGTCGTGAATTTAAACACGCTTCGATTTTACATAGTAGGGTTTGAAACTCTTCAAAGCTCAGAATGATGTTTCCAGCAACTCGCCTGATATGAAATTTGGTCGATTTTACCGCAGCCTCCCAAAGACCTCCGAAATTTGGGGCTGCCGGGGGTATAAAGTGCCAATTTATGCCATCGTTTACTGCCGCTCTGTTTAACCTCTCTTGATTCTTTGCCTTGCCCAGGAATTCCTTGATCTCTCCTAGCCAGTTGCAGGCTCCAACGAAATTCGTACCGTTGTCGCTATACAAATTTTTGCATTCTCCTCTTCTGGCAACGAATCGATGAAGGGATGATAAGAAAGCTTCAGTGGAAAGATCTGATACCATCTCCAGATGAACGGCCTTTGTTGAAAAACAGACGTAGATTGCAATATACACCTTTTGGCTTCTACTGCCCCTCAACCGACGTGGTGTGGCCATGAAGGGTCCCGCATAGTCCACTCCAGCATTCAAAAATGCTTTTTGTTTTTGGAATCTCGCTGTTGGTAGATTTCCCATCAACTGTTGCATTGGCCTTGCTCGATAGCGTTGGCAGGTAGGACAACGATGAATGTATTTTCGAATTGCGTTCCTTGCGCCTAAGATCCAAAACCTTCTTCTTATCACTGCACCTACCAATTGTGGACCAGCATGCAGATATTTTAAATGAGTATCTTCCATGACTAGCCGTGTAAAGTTTCCCTTGTTAGGAACAATAGCTGGGTGACGTTGTTCATATCCAAACGATGCATTGTGAAGCCGTCCGCCAACACGAATGATGCCATCTTGACCGAGAATTGGATTAAGCCTCGAGAGTTCCCTTCCAAAAAGTTGTTTTCCCTCTTGCAGATCCACAAGTTGCTCACCAAAGGATCTCAATTGTACTGCTTTCAGCACAGTAATTAACGCCCTTTTCAATTCGATAGTGGTAAGCCAGCCTACTGTGGGATCTTCTCCTTTGCCGGTGCCATGATTTTCAAGCCGTTTATTGACCCTTTTAACCTTGCAATTATTAACAAAGCGAAGAATATGTGCAGTTATCCTGAGCAAACGAGTTAATGATGAATATTTTTCCAAGTACTCCCAAGGTTCCTCGCAACAGATAGCGTTCATTACTATCTTCCTCTCCTCCAACGTACCTTTATCAGCATGACATGGTGGAATCGAACAGAATTCAACTGCTTGCTCAGATAAATATTTGGGGCCTCGCCACCAAAGTTGATGATTCAGCAACTGGCTACCTGATATTCCCCTTGAAGCGCAGTCTGCAGGATTATCTTCTCCCCTCACATGAAACCAATTTTGCCTTGGAATCACAGCGTTGATTGCAGCAATGCGGTTTGCGATGAAACTTGCGAATCTTCGAGGATTCCCATTAATCCAGTGCAGAGCTACCATTGAGTCCGTCCAGCCGTAAACCTTTATATCAGCATACTCACGAATTTCGCGCAACCTTGCCACTAACTTCGTCAATAATAGCGCTGCGCATAACTCCAATCTTGCAATCACCATTACCGGGTTGAGTGGTGCAACCTTCGCCTTTGCCGTTACAAAACTAGTAACCACCTTTCCCTCCTTATTTACGCTTCGCAGATACACTACCGCAGCATAAGCATCGGCGAAACCATGCATCTCTAATGTTTCTATATTATGCTGACTATACCTTGCTATTTCAATCCTACCAATTTCACTTAAGCCCTTTCGCATCTCATCCCATTTTCTTATATGAGTGGCAGGTATCTCCTCATCCCATCCAACACCCATCTCCCATAAGCGCTGTAACAAAATTCTAAAATTGATCAGATATGGTGCCAAATAACCTAACGGATCAAAGATTCGAGCCGTCTCAGCAAGTAGGTTTCTTTTACTGTAGCAGGAAATCTCACGCTGCGCAATCTTGAAACTAAACGAATCTGTCACCGGATGCCATCTCAATCCCAAAGTTTTTATAGCTTGGTTGGTTTCAATGGACCAGGACCAGCTAGGCTCTCTTTTCTCCGCAGGAATTTCATCTAATAGTCCTTGGGAATTAGAGGACCACTTCCTCAAATTAAACCCTCCTCTTTCAAGCAGCTGGCATAACTGGTGCACGGTTTCTTTAGCCTCCTTTTCACTACTGCAACTGAAGATGAAATCGTCCATATAAAAGTGGTTAGCTATTAAGTCAGCCGCCTCTGGAAAGTCATGCCTTTCGTCTTCACCTAACTGAATGAGCACCCGAGTAGCTAAGTAAGATGCGGGAGTGGTGCCGTAAGTAATAGTCTTGAGCTCATATTCTCTTATTTCTTCCGTAGGACAGGCTCTCCACAAAATCCGCTGAAAACACGTATCCTCATCGTCCACCAAAACCTGGCGGTACATTTGCGCAATATCTGCACTAAGTGCCACTGGATTTGTCATGAACTGCAGCAGAATGTGCGTTAAATCTCTTTGTAGAACAGGACCAGTTAACAGTTGCGAGTTCAACGACGTTCCTCCGTACGGTGCACAGGAGGCGTCAAAGACAACCCTCAGTTTGGTCGTACTACTCTCTGGTTTGACCACGGCATGGTGTGGCAGATAATAACCTTTGACAGTCTTACCCCTTTCAGCTGATATTTCTGTCATATGTCCCAGCTTTTGATATTCTTGCATAAATTCAACGTAGAGTTTTCGTAACTCATGGTCTCTGGTAAATCGCCTTTCCATAGATTTGAGTCGGTTCTCAGCTAGGAGCCTTGAATTCCCGTCTAGTATCGCATTCTCCTTAAATGGTAACCTGACGACGAACCTACCGCTATTATTTCTCTTAACATGCTCCTTAAAGTGTTGTTCGCAAGGATGGTTATCGTATTCATGTGCACTGGCGGCTTTCGGTTCCTCGAGATCCCAAAAACGTTCAAGTAACGCGTTTACCTCTTCTGATACGTGAAATACGGCTCTTCGATCACCTAGCTCATTTTCATCCTCACTTACCAAGACCCAACCGAACTCGAGATCCTTTGCCCGTTCAACGCTCTGAACATTAAACTAGCCTTCAGCAGGATATCAATTGATTTTGGTGTATAAAAATGGGGATCTGGCAAGTCTATATTCCCTAATCTTGATTTAACATCATAAAATATTTTCCGCTGAGGTAGTTGCTTTGTAATACTTCCTAATATTGACGCCTGTGTTATAGCCACGAAATTATTCAACCTTGATTTCAGCTCTAGTGTCACCGATCCCCTAATTTTTATCTCTCCCTCTCCAACTGCATCTATGGTCAAGTTTGAATGACTTCTAGGGAGTCCTAAGTACTGAGCGCAAGCCTCGGTTATGACAGAAATCTGTGCTCCTGAGTCTAATAAAGCACGACACGGTTTAAACACCCCCCGTCCATTCTTCACTAGAATAATCGCTGTGGGCAACAAGTTGTACGTTTTTGTATTGGTACCAGACTGAATTGTGCTTACGATATTGACCTTTGCCGATGATTGAGTTGAGTTTCCCAATAGTAATTGTGATGAGCCTTCTCTTTCCTCTTGTACTTCACCTTGCTTACCTTCGCCAACAGTAAGTAGAGTAGACACAACACCAGCCGACGACGTCAGTGGTTTTTGGTTCGTATGTATAAGGGTATGATGTTTGGATTTGCATTTTCTACAATGCGACGCTCTACAATCTTTTACCGAATGCCCTGAGTTCAAGCAATTGTAGCATAATCGGTTTTGGGTTATAACTGATCTTTTCCCAGCTAAATCAAGTTTCATGAACTCAGGACATATCCCTATGTAATGACCTTCCTTGCAAAGACTACATGCTGACGACACGAAAGTATGCGCAACAGCCTTATTCAACCTGGTTGTGGAATTCTGATTTCGTTTATGCGTTTGAATAGATTCCAATTCAAACTGTATAGCCCTCAGGAATTTCATAATTTCATCAAATGTCGGATTTTCACTATCAGCAGACAGTCTTGCCCAGAGTTGTTTAGATTCCGCGTCTAATTTAGACACAATGACGTGAATTAACCAACAGTCCCAATGCTCTACCGGTTCCTTTAAGGATTTGAGCGCCGATATAGATTCCTTTGTTGTAGTGAAGAGATTTCTGATATTGTCTGCGCTAGGAGAACTACCTACACTTGGTTGATCCATTAAAGCTCGGACATGAGCCTCCTTTATAATTTTTTCCTTGTTGTACATGCTGTTTAAGTCAGCCCAAGCTTGCTCATAATTGGCATCCGAAACGTTGATATGCTTTAATACCGACGCAGCCTCTCCCTTAAGTGACATTTTCAAATATTGTAGCTTCTGTGCTCCAGTTAGTCTCCTAGACTGATGAACTATTGCCGTGAAAAGATCCTTGAATGTTGGCCATTCCTTGTATTCACCTCCAAACGAAGGAATCGGACACGGAGGAAGTTTAGGATTGTTATGCGATTGAATTGCGCTGCCGACAGCGTTTATTCCCGAGAGTCGATTTAATGCTGAAGTAATTGTGAGCTGATTGTTAGATATAGCTCTTAGGGACTCTTCAAATTCAGATGACATTTGCGGACCTTGAAACGTATTTTGAAACCCTGTAGATTCAGCTGATGCGGCCCCTGAACCCTGACTTAATTTATTTAAACACCATCCTTTTATTGCAAAATACTTCAATTCAAATTCTTCTCTAACCCTTTCCTCTTCTGCAAACTCCTCGTCGGGTAACAGCGCTTCAATTTCCAGTTGAACTTGTTCGAGAGATAGCATAGTCTCCTCTAATTTTGTTAACCTCATTTGAGCGTCTACCACCGAAACACCGTCTGTGCCTGCATTTTCCCTAATATACTTTTCCAATCTGCTTAAAATACCTTTATAGCTTCCTCTTTTCTTTCTTAGGCTTTCCATATTTTCGTTTATAGGAAGCAATATATATGTGGATGTGTATAATTTTAATAAAGAAAAATACTACTCACCGCGCAAAGGCTTTATTTTACAGAATTATTTAGCATGTACGTATACTTAGCCTTTGTGGTTGGAGAAACAGAAGCAGCAATGATTTTTTATGTATATTTTTTTTTTTTTATTTTGGGAATATTCACTTGACACAACCAATATCTAAATTCCTTCCAGAATCATGAATCCACTAAATCTGGCCTTCACTGTTATATATTTTACAGAAAGCTTTTTTTTCTGTTTTCCTTTGCTTTTCTTTCTGCACTCTCACTTGCACACGAATTGCACCGTTTATCCCGTTTGTTTCAGGTTAGCTGATTTGCACACGATTGCACCGTTTATCCCGTTTGTCTTAGGTTATCTGATTTAACGTTATGGTTTTCGATCACCGTCTTTTATGATACAACCGATGTATGTTTTTTGTGTATTTGCAATTTTTGATATATTAGGTATTTTTTCCAATAAACCGATTTTATACACTTCTTGCGGGCAATATTGTTATGAAAAAAACTAGTCGCAGCACCGATCGTTCTATGGAATCAGAAACTATTATACCGATTAAATTACCGCGCGCCGATTACTTTTCTTTTTATTCCCATCCGGTTTGAAGGACCATATGTTTTATCCAGCACTTAGGATTTTTTAAGACTATGATTTTAGTTCCAGCACTTAGGAGTCAAAGCACACCGAGAAAAATATTAATTCCAACACCTAGGATCAACAACGAAAAACACAACCTTTCTGCTTGACGGCTAGCTTTATTCTGCTATGTTTTGTGAAATGCAGTGTGCATTTGGTACATATGAGTAGCACATTTCAATTACTAAACACATTAAATTTATAATTTTTGTGTGAAGAAACTTACATCATTAGATTACAAACTACAGTTTATAACAAATTTGTGAAGAACTATTACTACACATTGTGTATTAGAATGGACTAAAGAAACAAAAAAAATTTATATGAGAATGAGTTCTTCACTAATTTGCAGTCACATGAATTGTGTACTATAACTGAATGTTACCGCTTAGGTCAAGAAAAATGTCAAGAGGAGGGTGGTAGTCATCAACATTAGAAATGCCGGAATTAGAGTTAAGAACGACAGCACTAACAGCGTCAGGAATCAAGACTAAATCGAGATTTCGATTAAATGAGTTTTTAATACAACTCACTTGCTGTAAGTCATAGCACTTTGAGCACTTTGTTATAATTATAGCCGAGTTTTAGGGAATCTATATTCACTTATATTCACTTAAGCAAGACATCGCTCATGGAAGAACAACAACTCCTAAGTGAATAGCGTACATAAGTGAACCAAAAAAAACTAACTTACCTAAGTGAACAACAGGGATGGTTGGTAAATTTCATTTTTGGAACCCAGAGGTTGGCAGTCTTTGGGATGTGTTCGTTAATATGTCTGATTTTCGACAACAGATTCAATAAGTCTGTTTCTTTACTTTGTGCACAGAAATTCAGAATGTGTCATATTTTAAAGAGTGGTTGTAAAGTTCTCTCAGAAATTCTCTGAAAGAGCGTAACTGTCTTAAAAGTAAGGAAACGCGTTGAACAAAACATTCGCAGCAACGCAACGCTTTGAAAAACGTCTGTTTGACTGTTGTTGTATTTGTTATGGCTATGTACGATTTCTGTCCACGGAAATTTTGGTGGCAGAAATTGGCAGGGTGGGGAAATTTTTTAATCTCTCGAGAGCACTCTCTTATGTGCACTGCTACGAAAAATCGCTGTGCTGGAACGGGATTAGTCACATGAGTCACTAGCAAGCGTATGACTTCTGACAACAGAGGAGATACAAGAAGAGGCAAAACCAAACACACACCACGGCATCTGTCCTCAAACTGACTTCACAAACACCACTTTATTTTCAGCTCTCAAAACCAGTTTGAAATCCGAAAATAAAGTGGTGTTAAGGTGGTGGTGGCAGGAGAAGTAATGGTTTTCCCTCAAGTTCCTTATTCCTCTAAGCTTTTGACTTATTTAATTCATAAGTCACTTACTTACTTATAACTTAATGAGTTCTTAATTCACAAACTCGCAAACTGAAATAAATAACTGCATCGAAATCTGAATCCTAGTCCGATTCGATTACCCAAACCTTAAAATAAAAATTATACTTTTTGAAAACAGCCATTGCGAAAAATATTAAAGTGACATTTGTTTGTTTACCTCGACAGTAAAAAGTTGAAACGCAGAAAATAAATTGAGAATCGAGAATTAAATTGAGAAAAATAGAAATTTAAAATAAAAGGTATGTATTTATATTCTTCTGAGTGCAAATTTTTAATGTTTCTTATGATTAAAGTAAGTGCCACGGGTACCAACATTGAAAGTAAAATTGAAAGTGAACTTGCTAAATGAATAGGTATAGAAAAAAAAAATCGTTTTATTGTGAAGTGGAAATAAGTTAATATAGAAAATTCCCAATAAAACGCGGCTATTATATTTGTACAAAATACACAAACAACTACTAAAAGTGCCAGTGATATTGTTTTATTCAAACAAACCTTAAAGCTAAAAATCTTTTCTGTTTTTTTTTTTAAATTTTACCCATTTTGTATTTTTTGAAGCATCATAAAATGTATGGGTTTTTGAGTGCACTTATTTATGATTTTTTTTAAATTATTTTTTGGTTCATCTGTAAAAAAATAAAGAAACTCTATGTTTACCAGCCATTTTCTGAAAAAAAAATTACCTCAAAGTCAGAACAACGGAAGAAGAAAATTGGGGAGGAAAATTTGAACACCATTTCAAATTGAAAATCTGGCAACCCTAAATCTATGGAAGCTCAACTTAAATACAGTCTTAAAGGTTGTTATTTCTACAAAATATTAAATATAAGATTAGGTCTCTATCATCTGTAACAGAGATATCCAACTTAACACAAGTCAGTGTACACCAAAGTAAGCCTTTTCTTAAATTATCAAAAAGTGATGTCAAAGTTGAGAAACGGACTTTACTATAGAACAATTTTTTTTTTTGTTAGAACATGACCAAGAACCACATCCCAAAGTTTATCGAGAACGTGCTATAAATCTACTTACACGGACCTTCTTTTTCTTTAATCCGAGCTAATGATTTTCTTCAGAGAATGATTTTATTAAAAGAAACCCAAATTCAAAAAAAAATCATTATATTCAGTCGATATAATTTTTATCGATCCTTCATAACTAAAGATTAGCAACCTTTTTTAAAAAAGCTTCCAAAAAGAGTAAACATTTTCATTCATTGAAATTTACCCAGGGTTGACTCATGTTTTCTTGACAACCCTATGAGTTATCAAAAAACCTGGGTTCTCCAGTCCTCAAAAAACTCAAGGCCACAAATTCATTTGAACAAAAATATATGCCATTTGACAGCCCTGTTCATTACCTAAACTCGCCACAGCAAAAACCTATAGGGCAAGTTTAGGGAAAACCCATGGCAAACCCAGGACTCAAGAAACACTCAGTTTGATGATGACGATATGTGGCGACCCCAGGGCTTCAACGAACAAACCTAATATCAACATTAGTTGGTTCAAGATTCATGATGAAAACCGCTCGAAAAGGTCAACAACTTGACATTTATGGGCTCAAGTCTAAAAACGAAATAAAAAAATGAAAAAGGAAGGAAGCTTAAATGAACTTCAGCCAACCAGAGGGATAGAAATTATTAATTCTCTCTGACGGATATTGCAGGAGGACCTCATTTCTGAAGCCCTATTTAACGCCGTTTTGAAATATTTACTCAACCTCAACGATCATGAATAGTTCCGACTTCATTTCTAGTAGTCTGGATCGTTTAAACCTCTTTCGTGTCCCAAACCTTACCTTCTTGACTTTCCTTGCTGGACATACTAGCTGCCCCTTCATCGTCCTTCTTGACTGGCACTAGTCCTTCTAAAATAAACAACATTTGTTGAACAATATTACACTGCAACACCGGCATCAAAAGCTTCAAGTTCTGTGTGGCCCAATTGAATATCAGAAGAAAGGATTGGTCGAAGAGATCACTGAACACAGTCTTTTCGCCTGGTGAACGAGCCTTGAGCCATGCTTGAACAACTAGACAAAATACGAGTAAGGTTTTTGGTTGATCCCCAATTGCAACTTAAGACTTACTTGGCCTGGAATCCAAACCGGAGGAACTCATATAAACCATACCATTCCTCGATACTGTAGCTGGAGACGCATTGTCAATGTTGTGAGGTTCAAAGATGATTTTACAAGTCGGTGCCATTACCAAACGGTCACCATTAGCCAAAGTCAAAGTTTTATTGTCATCAAGCACTGAATTCAAATTCTCAATCCATATGCTGTCCACCGGACCATCCAGTACCAACCAGATGTTTTCGCCGCTCTTGTTCTTCAAAGTTTTTCGCCATAGGGCTGAGAATATTCCATCAGTCCAGTCATTTGTCGCCACATCTAATCTCCCAAACATCTGGGCCGATGTAATGGCTTTTGGATTCATCCTCATCTCCCGATGCTCAGTCCCCATTTGGGTCATTGCTTTCATTAGTGTATGGATACATGTGGTTTTTCCAGCGCCACTTGGACCCAACGCCATGATTCCGTGACGAACCTTTTGTGTTTCATACAACTGAATCAATTTTAATACCCACGGGGGATGAAAAACGAGTCCCGCCTCATCAGCCTGTTGAGCAATAGCTGCCTCAAGCTCTGGGTAATTTGTCTTCTCAAGAGTCTGCAAGCAAAAGTCAAGGAGAAGACTTCGTATAAAAGGGAAAAATTAAGCTCATAACTCACCTGGTTGGGAAACAAATCCGAAACAAGAGACATAAATAAAGGCTCATCTTCGTCAATCAACTTGGATAGATTCATATCCCTTAGTACCCGCATCACAATTGTACTTTCGCTGTCCTTTGTATTGCTTCGTTTTGAAGCCCCAAGAGTCCTCAACACCGAAAGGATATTCCTCAGCCCAAAGTCATAATGCACCTGTTTGGTAAGTTGCTCCTCGCACAACTTGTACAACGTGTAGAACTTTCTCGCCAGTGTGATGTTCTCCAGAAAGCCACAGGATGCTAGTTTAACTCGAATAATGATCTGCCGGTCGGGTACCATCATGGCAACTGTGCGAAATTGAATTTTCAAATTCTCTGGCAGCTCCTTCCGACCAGCGTAGCCGGGATTCTAGGGAATGAAGACAAGAAACTCTAAAAAGGCGTGCAAATTGTGTGATATTTTGAATTTCTTATTGACATGGCAATGTGTGGAGTTTGGCGGCTGTGAGTGGGTGGTTGTGTGTGAAATCGACAAGAATGAATGGCCTTTCATTAAAGAATTTTCACTACAGCCTGCCGTAATTTATTCAGCGAGCTGTCGTTCTCGCTGGTGGGATTAGAAGTCTGTACCTACGTATTATTGATTCCGAAACGTAGAGAGAACGTTTTGTTGTTTATTTATCGTTTTGTTGAACTATTTTTTCTTAGTGTCCTCTTCAAAGAAGACGGAGGCCTTGTTGACGATTAATTGGGGCCTATCTGTTAGTACACCTGTCTCATTAACCTTTGCGACAGAATGCTGGTGGGATGGATTTGACGTCAAACGCTTTAACAAATTATGGAAATTAGAAGTTATGGTTCATGGATCTTATCGGAAATTGATATTGGGCAATTAATTGAATTATTTAAGCAGGAGACACTTGAGGATATCGGTTTAAATAATTTACTTGAGAAAATTAAAGAAGAGGGTGTCGAATGATGTATTGCCGTTTTATTTTGATCGATTTCAGATTTTTTTGGAAAGGTTAATGGAAATTTAGATTTGTTTCCAAAAGACACTTTGTCGAAATAGAACTCGAGAATGGAGATTGTGTAATGTAATTTAATGACATCTCTGCAGCTTTGATTGATAAGAACCAATCGTATTGATTTATAATTCAGCATCCGCACTAAAGAGATTTCACAGAAGGCCAAGCACGATTTTAGTTGAAAAGGAGTGATATCCAATTGAAGGGAGTGTACTCCTCAAACACCGACTGTTTGGCTTGTTGGGAAAATAACTAAGCGTAGCTTAACCCTCGTTTACAAACCGGCAAAAGTCGTGTCTACCCGAACTGGGGTCCAAATGGACCCCACTATTTTTTCTTCGAAATTTTTTTGATTTCTAACTTATATTGTTAAGTTATAGTTCTTCTGGCTATTGTATGAATTGTTTCTAAGTATTATATATAGCAGGGATAAAGAAATTTAAGCAGAAATGTCATTATGCAGGTATGTAGGAGGTCAGTAATAAAATTTTTCAATTTCAAAAACGATGAAAATTGCCTAATTTCGCAAATCTGGGATACCCGCTTATCCTTTTCAATAAGTCTTTTTTACGTAATTACTGATTGTAAAATTCATCCACATCAATTGTTCCTGCCAGGTATGCCTATCTCAAAAAAAAAATAGTCATTTGTTCAGTTTGGCCAGGTCATCAAATAATTTTATGACCTCAAAAAGGACTGAATTCGCCATAATTCTCTGTAAGCCTTCACCAAATTCAGCGGAATTATTTCTGGATTTTCCTCCATCCCTTTTTATATGTCAACTGGTAGCTCTGACCAAAGTACAGGATTTGGTCGTGGAGATGATGTGCTGATGTCGTTGATGCCATCATATTTCAATTGTGGACGCAACCTCACTATTGATAATTTCCTTACGTCGCGTCAGTGGATTTGGTATTGAGGTTGCTGGATAAGATGATCACTATTCTTGGCACGATTCGGAAAAACAAAAGAGATTTGCCTAAACTTTTTGTAGCGAAGGAGGTTCTTGATAACCAGAATGAGCCTGTAAAGGTCAATACAAAAAGCAGTATCGTCCAGTCCACTCTTTCATCATTGGATTTTCTGGAAAAATGGCGTTGGTGAGTTATGTTCCGAATCCAAACAAACAAGTGGTATTGCTATCAACACAACATAACTGCGAGAAAGCCACTTCCGGTCATCAAAGTAAACCTGCAATGATACTGGATTATAACCGCTCCAAAGGTGGAGTCGATGTATTCGACCAAATGGTCTCAATACATATATTCATGTACACGTCAAACAAATCGCTGGCCGATGGTTGTATTCTACAACTTACTGGACGTAGCAGCCCTAGCAACTGTCATAATTTTCCGACATCTAAATCCACCTAGAAGAAACAAAAATTTGCTGAGAAGTAATAAACTCATTCAACGAGCGGAGGAACTGGTTGAGTCAGAATTGAATAACCGTTCACAACCTGCAACACAATCTGGCATTGGAAAATCTGCATTGGATGCTCTCTGTGTTTTGGGGAGAGTTCAGGAAAAATTACCAACAGTCCCCGAAAGGCTGTCTTGTAAAAGAAGCAGATGTCACCTTTGCCCAAGAGCAGAGGACAAGAAAACCAGAACCAACTGCGATGAATGTGGCAGATGTTGCTGCCCTTGCCACATTAGAACCTTATGTGTTAAATGTCTCCCGGAACTACCAACAACTTCAAACTAAATCCTTCTAAACATAAACTATGCTGCTTTAGGAATAAAATAATTATTTATTAGAAAAAATATGATTTTTCATATAATTTCAGTACTGGGGTCCAAATGGACCCCAGTTCGGGTGGACGGGTGCTTTTCACAAAAAAATCGCAGAAAAATCTGTAAACATCTGATAATCGTTTCAACTTAAGAAATGAAAAAAAAATTGAATTTTGTTCACTGAGTAAAAATCCCATTTAAAAAAAATGAAAAACAAAAAAGTTATGAGTGTTCAAACATGCTCTGGGGTCCAAATGGACCCCAGTTTGTAAATTAGGGTTAATACTGACTTATTGAAGTATCTAGAGCTAGACACATTATTTCAAATAACGTACTGTTTACTGTACGTACACAGGCGACTCGAGAATCAACAAGAACAACTTTTGCTAACTGCTTTTTTGTGGAATGTTATGACCTATGCAGCGATATCTGGAATGAAAATGTTCGTCAGATTGTAGTTTCTCTAAAGCAAGACTCGAAAAAGAACCAGACGTAAACAGAATTATTTATAAACTCGTATTAGTGGATTAGGGTTACTACGAATTTAATACCCCTCTATAACTCCAAACCTTATTTATAAAAAAAATACACCAGTATTAGAGGCGGATTAAGCCAGTACTGGTTCATAGGAGTATTAAAGGAGGATTAAGGGCGTATTAAGGTCTAAATGTCATTTTGAGGATAAAAGTGTAAGAAAAATATTGTTCAAATTTTTGGAGGAGAAATGGAAAACTATTTTGGTTTTGTTAATAGTTTTAATTCTTTTTCCGTCTCAAATACGAGATAAATAAAATAATAAATGAAAACTAATATTTCTTGTTTTGTTTTGTTTAATATCCATTTTAGAAAAATTTCCGCCAACCACAAAAAAAAATAAAGCATAATACTCGGGTTCAACGCAATCTAGTTTTTCAGGTAACCTTTTTTCAACCTCTAATTGGACATAAGTCACGTATCAAAAGAAGAACTGAAACTCTGGCCAATCAGAGTCCGAAAGAAGTAAGATTATCTGAAAAAACTTAATGCATTGAACGTGCACAATGAAGTCAGCTGGGATTTGTTTACGTTTATAGTAACCAGAGCTACAGATGGGTCATTTTTTTATGAAAAATTTGACATAAGCAAGGCGTAACTAATACGGGTTGAAAAATCTTTCAAAAAAAAGGATTGGCTTCAGGGAGTATTAAGTGCTACAACTAGTTTTAACTAATACGAGGTTGAAACGAGTATTAGTGAAATCTAATGAATAAGGCTGAAAGTATTTTCGGTAATCTTTATGTAGGAACATTATTCTTATACAGTGCTTACCATGGACATTAACGTTTTGCTAGTAGACTTCATGGAATGAAGTAGACAAACATTAATTATGGTTCCAGTTAATAAATGTTGGAAATCAAATCTGTCAATCACTGTTCGTATCATCAGCAACGAAGAAGCTACGGGAGATACAGACAGGTTTTTAAGAAATTCAACTTCCCTCATACAGAAGCTGAGGAAGCTTAGGTGTCACTGTAATTTGATCGGCACCTCTTTGCTTATGGTACAATCAAATATTAGAAAGTAAAAGCTAAAAGGTTTTTGAGTCCCAGGAAAAACTTAAAAGCAAAAGAACTATCCATGATAAGTAAGTAAGCTAAGCTCTGACAACAATGAAAATGAAAGTTCCAATGTCATAAAAAAGATTGTTCCTCCTATCGTGGCGCTTGAAGTACAAGTTGTTATTCTTTTTGTTTTTCTTATAATATGGGGTTATGAATACAATCATAATGTTATAAGACAAAGTGTGAGCATTTAGGAAAATAAAAGATGACTAAGTAGGAGATACGGATGCATATGGATTTAAATGTTTAGGGGAAAAACAGAGCTAGGTACGTCCGAAGCTGGACTCGAGGTAAGACTGGTGAGCATATTAGCAAGGCAGTTGGTGCGGCTAAACTATTTCAAAGGAGGAATGCAGGTGGCATTTTCGATAGAGCACTGTTTGTTAAAAAAAAAAAGCGATAAAATACAGTACGATTTTCAAGAGAATCAAACGATTCTACAGTTGAGCTATTATTTATCAACCTTAATGCTCTCTTTTCTTATAAATTGAAGCCAGCACCGTCTTTATAAACCTTAGCATTAAGCAGCATTTTCGGCGGCTTCAAATATGTGGCCATTCCAACGAAGGTCATCGTTTACACACATACCATATACTGGCAGCCTTTTAATTTCTTAGATGCAGGTACCATTCATTGATAATGGCAATGATTGATTGATTGATTTTTGATTGATTTTTATAAATGACTAAAAATTTTTACACATTCATATATACCTACAGAAAATCTTATAGCATGGCATTTGCCGTCTGCCAGATTGACAACAAACATTCACCCCGATTATGGAATCCGATAAATGGACTGCGGAAGCTATCCGCACGAGTTTTCATATTTTTGCTATTATTGAATCCGTATTGAATCCGACGGTTTGAAAGTGAAAGATTGTCGATATCCGTTGTTCATTCGCACTCCATAAAACTTTTGGCGTTTCTCAACCGCACCGAAATTGTTGCGGATATTTAAAAGTTAATGTGAATTCTTGTTGGTATTATGTTATTTGATCATTTGTTAAGGTTCTTTCCAGTGTTTTGCAACGCTATTCAAAAAATTCGAATAAAAGTTGTGGATTAAGCTTTTTGCTTTGACTTCTTACAATAGGCACATCATCAACCCCTGAAGGAATTGAATTAACATGCAACTCAATTTCGACCTGAAGTAGTTAACATCTTTAAATACACACATGAACCCTGCTTTTCAATCTCTACTCCTCAAAAAAACATAAAAAAAAGCAATCCTGTCATCTTCATTTTTCTTTAGGACTCATTTTCCCATGAAAACTTTGACACAATGATGCACGGTCCTGCGACAAAAATTGCATCCCAATTGCATCTGAGACGATGACGCCGCCAATGTCTCCGATTCTGGCTACCACGAAAGTACTTTTTTCTCCACGTCCGTCGCGTCATGCTCCGTTATTGGAAGAAGCTTCCGAAGTGAAGTTGAGGCACTTCTCGCTTGCGATTTTTATAAGAGTTGAGTGACTTAATAAGATACGGGGTGAGAAAATACCTCTGCCAAGTGCACAGGCACACAAAAGATTTCCTTCCAGTTTCATTTCTATTAAAAAAAAATGCTGCGGATTCCATCTGAAATTTATTTTATAAGATTTATGTAAATTTTAACTTCTTATTCCTTTTCTTTAACAGATGAAGAGTGCCGCTTGAATAAAGTCAATTGAAAACGATGAAAACTATGAAACCATTTGACAGGTTTAGGATAATGGTAAAGTGGTTTCGCGGATCGATATTGCAGTTCATCCGCCGGATTCAATAATTGTGTTCAATGCGGATGCGGATGCCTTGCGGATCGGATGAAATCCGCGGGATTAGACTATTACGGATTCCATAATCGACATGATTAATTCAATTACTGTAATAAGCTATCACAATTAATAATAAAAAAGAATATATATATAACTTGAGAATACTAGTAGGTTACTGTATGTTAAATCAAAAGTCTTCAATCATTATTATTGCTTTATATCGTCATGCAATTTTGCAATAGTCACATAGTTTGACAGCATTCATCTCAATAAGAGTACTAATAACTTGTTCCTCTGTCAAAAAGTCACTTCCGAGAATGATTCTTCTAGTTTCTCTCAAAGTTGGACAACCTTCCGACGAAATGGATTAGATTTCGCTAACTTGCATACATACTGCACTCCAGTGTTAAATCGTGTCTGTGTGGTATAAAATTCAAATTGAATATTTTCGCTCAGAAGCTTGACCACTTTAGCGATCACATTTATCTTTTTCGAGTCACAGTTCACAGAAGTAATTTCTCTCTGCAAGATTATGGTTCAGCCTACTGTATGTTGTCCTGAATAACAACCCAGAAGCTTCAGCTGCATATTTTGCAGTCCGTTTTCTAACAGAAGAATGTAGTTGTAGTACTTGTTGGCAGGCGAAATATTCTCTTCACGAAGTGTGTTAACAGTTTCTCAACTGTGTGAAACTTTTTACCTCCCCATACTTGTGAGGCGTACAACAGGATACTCTCTGCAACTGCTTCAAAAATCTTATGTTTGCTGTTCTGAGCTATGTTTACGTTCATAAAGCATTTTTTCCAGGAGATATTAATAGCAGTTTTCGCTTTTTGCAGTTTTTCGTTAAAGTTTTTCTCCATACTCAGGTTTCTTGAGGACATTACGCCAAGGGACTTGTATTCATTTACACACTCTAAATTTTCTCCGTTAAAAGTCAATTTTTCATTGGATGCGTTCCGACCCCAACCTTTTTTAAATATCATTACCTTGGAAGGTAATCGATGAGATCATCTATGAAAAGATAAAATAGGGCGGGACTCGATGTTCAACCCTGTCTCACTCCTGTTGTGGTTGAGAACCAGTCCGAAAGTTCCGCTCCATTCCACACTGCAGCCTGTGTTCCTGTGTACAAAGTTTCGAGAACGCGTCCGAACTTCCGCGACAAGCCCAGCACATATAATTTGTAGAATAAAGCGTCTCGATTGATTGAGTCGAAAGCAGCTTTGAAATCGATAAAGAATACGTAGAATTTTCTACCCTGCATAATAGAGCTCTCCGCTAGACTTCTGAGATTAAAAATGTTATCAATTGTTGAGTACCCTGATGAAACTCTTTCGGCATGTTTTGTGTTGCTATCCATGTTGTGAGTCTTTTATGTAATATCGCTGTGAATATCTTATATGTTCCATTAAGAAAAGAAACACCATGATAATTCGTTGTATTCACAAAGGATCCTTTTCTATGAATCGGGAATATTGTCGCATCTTGGAGTTTATTCACCATCAGATCTCCTTCAATCACCTTATTAAAAAGCGTAACAAGACGTTTTTTGAGTGTAACAGTTCCGTACGTATAGAACTCCACTGGAATACTATTCGAAGATTCGAACCCGCCGCTTTACCAACTTTAAGGGAGTCTAGCACTAATTCCAATTCTTTTAAAGTAATTTCAGAGTCTAAGGTCTCGTTAGTAATTCCAGGTTTCGCATAAAACCAGTTTGTAAGTGTTGTTGCAGGATTCAGCAATTCTTTGAAATGGTTGGAAAGAACGCTGCGCAGATCGATTGTCGATTCAATTCCCATGCAAGTTTCCAAAAATCTGCTGCATTTTTACAAGACGTCAGTGTGGATGCTTTTAGTTCCGCATATTCCATTTTTTTAATTAAACATGATTTCTTATATTGTGTATTAGCCTCAGTATAGTTCCTTCTAAATAAGTCTTTAGAAGAGTTGCGGAAAATTCTTAGCCATGCAAACGAAATCTTCCGAGCCTTTTTGCTCGTTTGTTCTTCCGATGAATTTTCGTTGTGGGTAAGAAGACTTTATGATATTCTCCAACGTGTGAAAGTCTACAGTATCGTTTGATTGAAGTTTTAAATGAAGTCGTTGTCTGTAAACCAGTGCTTGAAATTTTCCAGTTGAGTTTAGGTAGTACTCGCGTACTACCTCATTCCAAGCTCCGAAGGGGCTAATATACTGTGCAAAAGTGTCGAGTTAGCAGCAAATTGGCTTCATCGATGGAACTGACATAAGAAGCGTCATTGAAAACAAACGTAGCGACGAATTGGTGGATTTTTTAATGTTCTTCACAAAAAACTAAAAGCTTTTGCTTCCTAGCAGCATTTTTTGGACTTATTTTATATTCATGCAAGAACTTGACCTTTTTTATATGAACTTAACAGGTCCGTTTGAACAAATTTCGATTTTCTACAGTAGGGTTGTCTTAAAATATTCGAAAACATCCCTCTCTATTCCTAATTACGTTTTTACAGCTCAAATCAAACCACGAATTCTCTTTGGGGATGGTACTTCTTGTTTTGTGAGGAACGAAGTTTCTCATGCCTTTGAGAATTACGTTACATATCAGCCGATACGTTGAAACTTCCGTCGAGAAAGTACAATGACCAATTAAAATTTTGAGAGACTGGCCGTCTCAACTGCCACACTGTTTTTTTAAGATGCTTTATCTTTTATTCCTCCATTCTCTCATGGTTGAGAGAAATGCGCTAAGCCTTGGGGCACCTCGCTTTGTTGCGCCACCCATTTGGTTTAAAAGCTCGGCTGTATAGACATACTTATGTTTACTGACTATTACGCTAAAGAAGAAGTTTCACTTCAAAAATATACGGCTCAATATCCAAAATGAAAACCTTTAAGTGATTTCCTTCAGCTATATTATTAAAATTAACTTATAACTCTCAACGTTAAACATTCCGCCACCTGTTGTTGCCTTTTTTCAACAACCAGAAGGTTATTAGTTTCAATAGATGACTTCTTGACTCAAAGAAGGGGAAAGTTATTCGAAGATGAGTTTCTCAAAACGCTCCAATAGGCAACAGCACCGCAGACTTCACATTGATTATTCAATTAGCAGTTCATATTGAGTATCTATGACAGTTGCTCCAATTATTTGAAACGAAAATAGAGGCCATTTTGTTTACAACAAAAATATGGTTCAACAAATAAAAAAAAATCCAATTCATCAAATGGAAGTAGAAACGACTGTCCCATATTCGCAATGAATTATTTATTTTCGCTGGTCACTGCACTCAAAAGCCAACATTGAGCCAATCACAATAAACCATTTTTAAATCAAAACAAGAGACTGTTTTCATTAAAACTACCAACTATGAAACTATTCGTATATGAACTTACCATTGTGATAAAAATTCCAAACTCTTGGTTCATTTCGATTGTATCGCCATCTGTGAATACAAATGACTTTTTCTTCTCCTTTTTTGCAGTAAGGACAACAGCAACTTGTTGTGCAGCCACCGATAGTACTGGTAATTCAATACGATTAAATTCATCAAAACAACCCCATGTTCCGGATTGCGAGAGTCCCTTATAGATGCGCCCCAGTCCCCTTTTGTGGGAGTAAAAATAAATAAATTAAAAAAAACTCACACACTCTAGTATATTTATTATTCCCCACACTATTTGTTTGTTTTCACTCGTTCCTTTTTTTTACATTTCTGCACGCGAATAAAATAAAACCGATATCCAATTAAAAGAATGCAATATAATGAAGATAATTCCTTCGGTGACATTTTTAATTTACCCTTGAGCTCCGTATGAGATCTCCAGAGATCTAATATCTTCGTATTATAGTAATGCACTGCATTTACTTACCTGTAATCCATTTGATCGGAGCAATTAAATACGACCACATATTTAGCTAATGTCTTGCCCATATCCTTGACGGTTTCTGTTTTACCAGTTCCAGCTGGACCACAAGGACTCCCACCCATGCTGAGGGTTAATGCCTGTGCCAATGTGATGTAACATCTGAAAGCAGAAAATAGGGAATGTGTAGAGCTTGAGAGGGTGGAATGTACGATTATAATTGAAAAGTAATGCGGATGAGAGTTGCAGTTAAAAAAAAAAATATCTCCACGATGATAGATATTCAGAAAATTTATCTGAGGAAATATTATCTTTAGAATAGGAGGTGTGAGGCGAAGAATACCTTGGGATTTTATTTAAGCTTTGAAAACCATCCGTATCCGACAGCCACAGCGAAAATAGATAATACCTACTTGGTAAGCTCTGCTGGGGTAACTTTGCCTTGCAATTTTTGAAGTAAACACAGCATGAGATTATTTGTTGGATTAAGGTTGACAGCAGTCAGCAAAAGAGCAATATATGTTTTTGAATGATGCTATCAGCACAATGAGAAAGTGCTACAGATAGAAAGGTTTGTTTTACAAGAAAGGTATAAGTTCGTCATGAGAACAACAATACGAGACAAATGTCATCTTTCAGCAGAGTGTTGATTTAAGAAAACTCCGTTTTTAAAAACTTAATTTCAAAAGTATATGAGGCTTTTTTTTCGCTGAGCAGTAACGACATAGAGTATCAGTGACTGTGTGGTGCAACAGAGTGGAGAATACTGGGGTATAGCACATTTGTCTCTACCATGTCTTGTGAAGAACAAAGGGGACCGACAATCTTCTCTTTGTTCTGGACGGTTAATTGAAAAAGCACTTTTTTTGGTTTCAGTTGGAATTCGAACCACAAACCTTCCGCGGAATAAGCAGAGATGCTAACCATTACGCCACGGGCTAAACTCTTTCCCCTTGTAGCCCAGGCCAAAGAAAAATGAGTTAGTTTCTAATAGTCGCTGTCTCTTTGATGGATTCGCCAAACCCTCCTGGTTCCAAGAGTTCCTCAGCTATCAAACCGAATGTAACAGTCTAAAACATGGCTGCTGAAAACAAGTCGATAATGATCCTCAATAATATTGGAGACGAAGACAGTGGTGGTTTTGAATATGCTTAAGCACAGAGCAATTACACTGGTAAGCTCAATTTTTGAGTCTGAGTTCTGGGGTGTTGATTTTGATTAATTATGTCCAACTAAACAAGGAAAAAATATACTTCTATCTATCAAAGTTTGCTTTTGTAGCAATCAGAACAAAATTTCAAACTTTAAGAAAATCTTAATTTTTTAATTCAGAAGAGTTCAAAAGAAAAAAGAAAGAACTTTGTTACACTTTTTTTTCCGCGAAAACTAGACTTTATGAAGAAACGATATTATTTAACTAAACGCGATTGGATTTTCCGAATGCAATTAATTAAATTAAGCAAACGAAATTTATAAATGCGCGAAAGAAATGCACAACCGGTGTGCCGCGAGGTAAACAATTAAACTGTCAAACGCGCTGATAAAAAGTGCAACTCTTTCAGCAGGTAGGCTGCTGACACCACGGCTAAGCTCAGCTGGGCTGGGTTCGTAAACAATGAAATTATAGCGTAGCGCGATAAAAGACGATCGCGAATAAAATGACCGATTAAATATTTATTAAATAAGGAATTAAAAGTATTTTCTAAGTACAGGGTGTACAAAGAAAAGTGGGCGCCAGGAAATTTTGAGGTGAAACTTCCAAACCACGAATTAGTTCTGAAATAGTAAGAAGAATAAAAAAAAACAATGCAATTAAATTCCCAGAAGGGATTTAAAGCTATTTATTGTGTTTGCGTGTTGGGAAAACCGTACAAAAGTCGGATTAAAAACCCAAATCTTTTCAACAATCAAATGATACAATGGTGGACGGTTAGGCGAACCGTTTAAAAATTAAACAAATGCAAGTAACCGGAGAATGAAACGTTAATTATTCTTTCCCGAAAGAACAATTAAAATGAAATTAAAAGGGTCGCGTGTCTCACAATTTTGAGAATATCGTTGGCAAAGATCAGCCGAATCTAAATTGACAACACTAAAAACTAAAAACACTCTACTTATCTTCTCTTTTTCGCCTGCTTTTCCTTCCTCCTTCAAATTTTCTATATCTTGTCTGTCTGACAATTTCTGCTAGTTCTCCTTCTCCAATTTCTCCTTCCACTAACTCTAATTCTTTTTCTAAAATTTCTCTAAGACTTTCTGCTAAACAAAACTATTTCCAACTTTCACTTTTTTTAACTTTCTATTTCTCTTTATAAAATCGCAAAATCGCAAAAAGAACCACTTGTTGTTTTCTATTCAATTTGTCCTTTCTCGACTTTCAAATTCACCCACACATTCAGACAATCGGCCAATCGTGTCTCGAGGTTTTCGGTCACGGTTCTCTAGCACATGCAGCCTTATGGCTGACATGCACCACCGTTGTCGAATTTAGGGGAAGGCTAAGACTCTCTATGATACAACTTTTTGAAAATTAAAGAAGGGAGGAAAAGCTACCAAAACCAAAATGAACTACTTTACCCTATTCGGTGGATCTTTACGAAGATTTGGGGAAAAAGGGAAAACTATTAACGTTTCATTCTTATGATTTGGTTTTACAAAAATAAAAGTTAAATTTAGGATGTTTACACTTGCAGCACTACGCTGCACAGTGTGTCATACGGAATTGTGGCGTTCACACGTGCCATTTCAATTGTTCACATCTGTGATATGTGTATGTATGTGTATAGTGTTGTGTGTGTGCTTTGTGTAGTGTGTGTAATGATGTGTGTGAATGATGATGAGTGTATAGATGATGGTTATAATGATGATAAAGGGTGAATGATGGTATAAGTATATGAATGTAGGTATGTGTAACAGATGTGAATGTTAATGTTTGTGAATGATGATGTATGAGAATGATGATGTTCCTTAGCGTAGAAGTATAACATTCAATGTAAGAAAATGGTGTGCGAGTCTCCAGAGCCTTCTGGCTGGACACACCAAACGCCGACATCAGTTCAGCTCGTCCGCTGATTACGACATGCACCTATTTTGTCATATGCTCAAAGCTATGTTTCGATCACATTGCTAAGAGCAAACAACGGAGAAATTATGGGACGAAGAAATGATAGGGTAGGTTTGAGGAATAGAGGGGGATATCGAAATCAGAATAATTAAATGTAAGAATGGTTTTTGTTGCGGAGAAAATTTACCGTAACAATTAAAGAACGGAATAAAATCAGCGCTAGGGTTCCGAAAGCACATTGCAGGAAAAGTACGTCTTAGGTGTCGCAGGCTTAGGTTCACCCCGAACTATAATGACTACTATGTAGTGAGTAAGTAATACGGTGATCTCCATAAACAAAAGCTCCATCCGGCACTGCCTTCCAACGATGAATTTCTGTTACTTCTGCCCTCAGAATTGACAGTGAGAAGACAGTCTTTGAATGTTAGTTGGACCCTGATCATGAAGTAGAATTAATGCAACTCATGTTCTCATTTTCAAAATAAAGGAACCACACAGTGAACTTGTTTTAAAGTTTTATTGCTCGAAGTGCACTACTAACCCAAAAAAAATTAAACCTCCACCCGTCTAGAGTACACCTCACAGGTATACATACATCATACATTTTACATGGAACTAACTAGATATAGGATTTTCTGATACTCATTTTCCAAATTTCAAAACATATTCTAAATTTTGTAAGAAGTTTTGCGGACCTTAATTTGTTCTGTTTTATGTTCAAACCTGCCTCTGATTAAAACAGTCATGAACTGTGTCGGCCCGCTCTTTACGCTTATACGAAGTTTAAACTGGATGTCTGGTATGTAAACAGCCAGATATTCTGTATTGATGGTGCATAGTTTGACAATTTAAACACATAGTCCTGAAAAAAAAGATACACTCAACCAAATTCATCTTTTGTTCATTTTGTTAATTTACTGATGGGATGGGGAACTTTCAGGAAGGTTACAATGATTCTCAATCAAAACCCTTGCAGTTCTTAAAACGGGATTAGAATTATTCGCATTCAAAAAGTCGCAGCCCCATGTTTCCTTATAATTTAAAAGTTGTTTGTCATCCATATTTTTTCGTACAATGCTTGCGGAAATTTCCAGCCGAAGGTCGTATATTTGTTTCTGCATTTCGGCATATACACTCAATGCACCCGCTTTGTCAATATTGCAAGAAAGTGCTTTCGTAAAGTTAGTAGACGGATATGAAATGCACTCAAGCTCTTCAAAGAATGCTATGTAATTTCGCTAAAAAGATATATTTGCGTATTGATTCTTAAAATTGGTCTCGTTGGCTTGGTAGGAGACAACTCACATATCCGAACATTGTATTTGTAAAAAATAAAATAGTACGATACCAGTAACTGGAGGAGATAGATCGTTTCGAAATCATGATGGAAATGGGACTGATGTCCAATGCATTTAGAGCTATTAGTTGTACCTTTATGTGTCAAAATGATTTAACTTTTGGTTAATGAGTCGAATAAATGGCATAAATGCTGTTGATTGCTGATGACCAATTCATTTTCATTGACTTGAAAGCAAAAAATACATACACAGTGCGGCTTAACAAAGCGGAGAGCCCCGGAAATAGCAGAGTTTCTCACAACCATGTCTTTTGAGGGAATGGAGTGCACTTTTTCGCCTATTCCGAACGGCTTATCGAGGTGTAATAGCCTTTCAATACTAAGTGGAAGCTGTAGGAACCAAAATAAATTTTTTTTTTCTTATTTCTCCAAAGTTGAATCGTCTTACTTCCTGAACCGGCAGTGAATTCGCATATACATAACATAAAAAGAAGTAAAAAGGTTGAGGTTGGCTCAACAGACCGAGGAGCCTCACTACCTACTGCATTTTTCTCAAGTATACCATGTGAAGAAAGGAGACTTAAAACTTTTTGTGGAATCCGAACCTCAAATCGAGAAAGTGTTTTTCATGGCGGTGAAATAACTATGCCGAGGATCTGGAAAGATAACTTCCGCAGGCTGTATAACGGCGATTAAGACACAGAGTCCCATTCAACTTGGACGATGACCAAGAATGCCGTCCACCTGACCTAGAAGAAGCTAAGCTTGCCTTATGCAAATTTAAATCAAAAATAAGACTGCAGGTCTGCAGGTGCAGATGGCCTTGATGCCAAACTTTTTAAGGTGACTGGAGATCAGTTTGAAAGAAGTATATGCACCAGCTGATCTGCATGATATGGTCGGAAGGAAGTATGCCCGATGAATGGAACCTCAGTATCGTGCGTCCGATCCTTAAAAAGTAAGATTCTCACAATTGCCCCAAATATAGAGCAAGACGCCTCCTTAACGTCGCCTGTATGTAAGATCTTGTCTGCTGTAATATGTGAACGTCTGAAACTCTATGTAAACAATTTGATAGGTTTTAAACAATTAGACCAGAAAAGTCCACAATAGACCAATAGATTCACGCTGCTCCGTCAAGGAGAGTTCTTTACCAAGGCCTTTGAAGTCGAAAAAGGCTTTTGGCAAGGCGATAAAACTTCAAAAGATTTTACGAAACTCAAACGTCAACACCATGGACATAATCTTTCAAAAGTCTGTACAACTGCTCGTTCACGCAGAATTTATTAACGTAATGGGAAGAAGGAAGGGGGTTTTTGCGAGTTTGGAAACAGAAGCGGCAAAAATGTGCTTGTAGGTTAATGAAGGCAAAAACGAAGTATATGTAGTCATCAAACAAGGACACCAACCATCGACAAATTTTACAAAACGTCATAGTAGGCAAACATAACTTCGAAGTAGTACAAGACTTCGTCTACCTAGGATCCGCAATAGACACGAAAAACAAATCTCTTGAAAACCGTTGCTTCTTTGGGTTAAGAACGAATTGAGAATCAAAACCATCGCTAGAAAGGCCATGGTAACATTTCATAGAACCTTGTATGCGAAGACAATGTGTGGAGAAGAAGATAGAATAACGAGTTGTATGAGCTGTACCGAGACATGCTCATAGCTAGAAGAGTACACATCGCGAGGTCACGATATGAAGAGGGGATGGACACAGTAGCGTAGCTAGCATGGGTTGCTGCTGGGGCGGCAACCCCCATAATGTAAAACAGTGAAATAAATTAAATTCTGCTGTTCCATATATTGCGGTCTCTTTATATTTAAATTCAATTAAAAAAATTTAAAAAAGGAAAGCAAAAATTAATGTATCTTCATACATATTCACATTGTTAACAAAATAAAAACAGAAAACATTGATAAGACGTCTTCTTCTTAGCTCTTAAAGCAGAAAATTCGCTGATAGCGTCATCAAAATTTATTTGCTGGGTCGCCTCATGTTCAATTGTTGAAATTCCCAGATTTTTGAGCCTCTTTCCGCCCGCAAGTAGTTAAGCTTACTAAAACTCTTTCACATGACGTATTTGTATATGTGTATTTATTCATATTCTCTTATACAATTTTTATAATTTCTTAGTCTTACAAGTTTATGTACATTTTTTTTCAGTGTTAGAGAATAGTTTGTAGCATTTATATTTGAAATAGAAATAGAGGTGATGCTACATTTCATAAGCAATAAATAGACTGCAATATAATCCTAACTAATATTATAAATGTGAAAGTCACTCTGTCTCTCCGGCTTTCTATGTTACAGTCTCCTGTCCAAACTACCGAACTGATTTTAATGAAATATTTGTACAGAGATAGTCTAGAACAATATTACAAATCCAAAATTAACTCTGTCTGTTCGTGTTTCTTTGTTACCATCTACCGCCCAGACCACTGATCTGATTTAAATGGAATTTTATTCAGAGATAGCCTAGAGCCTGAGGAAGGACATGGGCTTAATAAGTAATCCCTATATTTCTACGGGATCGACACCGTAAACTTGAACCTTAAAACTGCTGGATCGATAAAAGTTCTTTCACTGCGGGGTGATTTCTGTCAAACTGTCGAAAATACATTTGACCTGAGAAGAAATGTCTAACTTGATCTTGATCTTGATAAAAATTGGAAATCGGGAGTGGCTGTGTGAAAGGTCCATTTCGGCGCTGAATAATGAGATAAACTAAAAAATTATGTTTGACGTATTGGGGGATGTTGCCGAATGTCTATTAGTAGACAATAGTATGGACACTGAGCAAGTCACATTATACCCTATTGAGCTTCTCAATTTCTTAGGATTATTAGGAGTGGCAGCAAGTTGGTGTTCCAGTAATCCAATAATGAGTAATCCAGAATTATACACAGCTAAAAATTACACATCTGGGATGCAGCACTATACAAATTTTAATAATGACTGAAACGACAAAAGGAGAAAACGTTTTGATTCCCTGTTTTCCTTCAATTCCCACTGATTTGTCATTATTAATAAGGCTCAGACGCTTTAAGTTGCAGGTGTTCGTTTTGAAAAAAATCCCATGGCAACTTTATGTGGCAGAATCACGTGTATCAATCCCACAAAACTTTTTTATTTCGCAAAAGATGGAAAAAATAAGAACATCGTGTGCAAACATATACTTAAAGAAAATAATTTAACAATAGTTTACTGAAAAGCATAAGTGTGTCTTATTTGCAAAATAAGTAGCCTGAAAAATTAAGAATGCTGCCGAAAGTCACTATTCCACACGGACGAAGTCGTGTGCACAGCTAGTATTATATAATTACAATTACAATGTGGGGTGACAAAATGAAATTTACGCTTTAGAATTAATAAACATGATTTGAAATTTGACAATCAAATTTAAAATTTAACGTCTTCAAAGATACATTGATTCAACAAACTTATAAATGGGAATTTATGGTGAAACAATATTTGACCAAAACAAGAAAAAATATTTTATCAAAACTAGAAAACATTTTATCAAACAACGTACTGCAGCAGATTTTCGATTTCATCAATATTGTAATTAAGGAGCCATGACTTAATTCGCTTTAGAAATAATGATACAATCTTTATGCTACGCATATCTTCAGGGAGTTTATAGAATAATTTGCGGGACACTATCGTATAAGAGTTTCTAAAAAGTGTAGTTCGAAAAGCTAGGGCGGGCACAGACCACAGAGCGAGTGTTGCTTCTTAAGTTATAAAGATCACTAGTAGGACTTTGCCTTTATCCACCTCTTATAAAAAATATTTTTAGAACTTTATAGTAAAATAGGTGACGAACGGCTAAAATGTTTGTTTGTTGAAATAAATCCATGGAGTGAGTCAATCGCGGTGAGTTGCAAATTTTTCTTATTGCACACTTTTGAAGCAGAACTAACTGTTGTAATTTGTTGAGATAAGCACCATCCCAACAGCAAATTCCATATTGTAGCCTTGAATAATTGAACAATCCATAATAATACACTGTGGTTAGGGTAGTGTTTGAACAAAATTCCCTTAAACGACAGAAACATCTAATACTTGATAAAAAGTACTGCTTCAAATTATTGAATTGTTCGTTCCATTTAAGATGTTGATATATTGTCACACTAAGATACTTAAAATGCTTTACTGTTTCTAAGTATATAAAAGCCATTTCCACTGCAAACGGCGTGCGAATCATAAAGGGTCATAGAATCTAGCCTTGAGCAACTGCTGTTATTTAATTTGTATTTTATACAACAAGGGTCATGAAACATTAACATCAAGCGGTTTATTAGACTCATGACTGAAAAACATAAGTTTTGTATTGTTTCCTATCATAAGCTTATGATTCGCAAACTAAAACCTTAATAAATGTAAATCATGATTAATGTCTGCAACTATATTGAGAGGACTGTCTGCATCACATCCAATTGCGAGGTCGTCAGCAAACGCTATTACTGATCCCACAAAAGTTTGTTCGAAAAGGGAGTTAATGTATATTAAGAACAGAATGGCGCCCAAAACAGATCCTTGAGGAACACCTACATTGATATTCTGCGATTCACTTAAAGCATTGCTAACTCTAACTTTTTGACTACGTTTGCTCAAATAAAATCTAACCCAGTGGTGAAAAAAACCACGGAACCCGATGTCATTTAACTTCTTTAATAGTATATTGTGGTTAACCATATCAAACGCTTTGGTTATATCAACGAAGAGTGAACCACAATATTGTTTTGCTATCCAGACCTTTTTGTATAAAACAACAGAAGCCCAAAAGTGCATCTACTGTGGATAGACCCGTCCTGAAGTCAAATTGAAGAGGGCTTAGGAAATTTGTATTAGTCAAAGAGCTCAGGATCCTTGTTTTTATAACTTTTTCAAAAACTTTTGAGATGGAAGACAATAAGGAAAACATCCAGAGAAAACACTCAAATCAACACAAGAATCTGGGTTTCTTAAAGCGTTAATTGTCTTCAAAATTTGCAAGGCAGAAATATTTTCAAAAAATATACTATTTCTATTATAGCCTTCGTTCAAGGTGCTTAAACTTGAGCAGCAACTACAGAGAGAAGGCAGATCATTTTGAAATGAATTTTGACCTACTGCAGCAAAATAATTATTGAAAATATTAGCAACCTCAATATGGGATCAGAAACATCTTTGCTATCATTTTGTATCTTCCGCTCTTCTTTTGAGTTACCTTTCGCATATATAAATTTATTACGATAGTAGACGTCGTGACTAAAACGTATAGGTATATATCTTCGTATATTTTACGACATATTTTTTTATAACAAATTTTTAATTTCGTTTTTAATGGATGCTTAAGGCATTTCTTGCAAACTCTATGTTTAAGTTTAATTTAAGTCAGAAGTGGGCGATTTATCCAAGGTTTAAACCTTACATTGGATCTGTTTTGTCTGAAAGAGTATGTGGAATTAGTTGTGTGGTTTTTTAAGCATTCTAAAAATAAATCATATGCACTAGATGTATTCTCTTCAGCATAAACTTCTTCCCACTCCTCATAAAGCAATTTACCATTAAGCTTTTTAAAATCAGCTTTAGTTAGTCTACGTTCAGTGTTCGTTTTGTTTTTCTCAAGGTATTTTAGACAATTGAAAATATATTGTCATAAACATTTTTAATGTGACAATGAGATTCGGAAGAGATTCTACAAAGCCTCATTCAAGGATGAATTTCATAAAGTCTAAAGATAACCAATTAGATGTTGTCACTTTAGCCGCTTTCAAATGACTTCTCAACCTTGGTATCTCTGAGAGAAGTTCTGACTCTATGACACCTCATCATAAGCACTAACAAATTTTGAAACAGCTATTTTCAAATCATTAATGTTTGCTTTCAAACAATGAAGCCACCTCCTTGATAGACTCTGCTCTTGTTCGAATTTCAGTGATGAATCGATCAAGGCACTGGAACATGTCTTTCCGAAGTTCAGCGGTCAGAGAAAGTCGCAGGCCAAAACACTCCTGGTACAAGCAAATGCAGAAACAGCAGCATTTGGTTGGCCTCAGACATGGAACAATCCAAAACCGGGAGGCTTGCCGACGATTTCTGAGGTCAACGCGGCGTACCCCACAGGCGGATCACTAGTGTGAAGCAGAAAAATGGGAGAGTTGTGATCGCTTCAAGATCACTACTCGTAACGCCGAAAATGAAAAAGAAGAAGAAGAAGAAGCGGTCAGAGAAAGTCCTGCATCAGTTGCCAAACTCACCAGCCATTCGCTTTCTATGACGAATTCTTCTTTCTGTTAGAATGCCGTAATTCTCCGATGTTTAAGTGCAAGGTTAATTGCATTTTCAACAATCTATAACACAAAAGTATATATATTTGGTAGAGCAGTCCGCACTCACGCCCCTCTTTGCTACGCCACTACAACTCATGTTCTTATATATTTTCAAAATAAAAGAACCACACAATGAACTTGTTTTAAAGTTTTATTGCTTGAAGTGCACTTTCAACCCAAAAAAAAATTATTAAACGTCTAGAGTACACACCAGAGGTATACACTAAACATGTTACATGAAACTAACTATAAGTTTTAACATTTGAACTTCCTGACACTCTTTTTCCGAATTTCCAATCATATTCTAATTTTTGTAAGAAGTTTTGCGGACCTTAATTTGATCTGTTTTATGTTCAAACCTGCCTTTGACCAACACTTTCATGAACTGTGTAGGCCCGCTCTTTAAGTTTATACGAACGTTAAATTGGCAGTCTGGTATGTGAGCAGCTAGATACTCTGTATTGATAGTGTAGTTTGACAATTTAAACACATAGTCCTGGAAAAAAAAAACGATACACTCAACCAATTCAATTTTTTGTTCATTTTGTTAATTTACTGATGAGATGGGACACTTTTCAGGAAGGTTACAATAATTCTCAATCAAAGTCCTGGCAGCTCTTAAAACGGGATTAGAGTTATCCGCACTTAAAATGTCGCAGCCCCTTGCTTCCTTATAGTTGAAAAGCTCTTTTTTACCCATATTCTTTCGTACAATGCTTGCGGAAAAGTCCAGTCGAAGATCGTATATTTGCTTCTGCATTTCGCAATATGCGCTCAGTGCCCCTGCTTTGTCAATGTTGCAAGAAAATGCTTTCGTAAAGTTACTAGATGGGCTTGGAATGCACTTAAAGTCTTCAAAGACTGCTATGTAATTTCGCTAAAAAGATAAATTAACGTAGGGATTTTTAAAATTCATCTCGTTGACTTGGTGGGAACTCACATATCCGAACGTTGTGTTTGTAAAAAATAAAATAGTAAGTAACCAGTAACTGGAGCGGATAGATCGTCTCGAATTCATGATTGAAATGGAACTGATCTGCAATGTACCTTCAGAGCTATGATTTGTACCATAATGTGTCAATAAGATTTAATTTCTGCTTAATGAATTGAATAAATGTCATTATTGCTGTTGATCGTTGATGAACGTTGCTAATAATCGCGTATTCATTGACTTGAAAGCAAAACAATTAATCGATAAAATGAAAACACGGTTATCGATATAAAAGAAAGTTAGAGTCCGTCCAGTTTTTATATTTTCACATAGTAGCCCTTCTGTAACTGAGACCCTGTAACATTAATGGCGATGGTCCCGAAGATGCATAAAGTAGATTAAAAAAAACTATGCGGAAACTAAAGAAACAAAAATCCATCTTTTCCTTATTTCCAAGTTGAATGGTCTCTGGACTCTAGTCGAATGTTAGGCTTTGGCCTAACATTCGACCCGAACCAGCTGCAAATTCAACAAAAGTAATAAATAGGTTAGCGCAAGAGACCGAGGAGTCCTCTGCCTACTGTATTTTTTGCAAACTATGCCATGTGAGAAATCACCAGGGCCTGACGGGATCATCCCTGCGGAGCTGCAGCAGGTTTCAGATATCATAATCTATAACTGAGAGATGATCATGAAAGGATGCACCAGCTACGTCTATATCCATAAGGCCTGGAGAGAAGCTAGGGTCGTCTTCATGCCCAAAGCCGGTAAAAGCTCCCATGTAAATCCAAAAGATTTAAGACCTTTTAGTCTATCATCCTTCCTCCTTAAAACACTGGAAAGAATGATTGACATACACTTAAGACAAAAAATTCAACCTAGTCTGATCTCAAAGGCAACAACATGCCTATACAAAAGGTAAATCGATGGAAACTGCACTCCACTCTTTGGTTTGGTGTTTGAAAAAAACCTGCACTACAAAGAATACACTCTTGTCATATTCCTAGACATAGAGGGTGCATTTAACTATGTCAACAATACAGCAATCTCTAATGCTCTTGATGAACTGCACATAGAGGAATGCATCCAGAACATGATAACAACAATGCTCAGTAGCAAAATCATTAGTTCCGAATTGGGATACAACAAAACAAGCAGAATGGCCAATAAAGGAACCCCGAAGGGAGGAGTTCTATCTCCCCTACTGTGGAACCTGGTCGTTAACAAATTGTTAATCGACCTAGAGGACGAATGTTTCAAAACCATAGCCTATGCCGATGATGTAGCAATTGCCGTTTCAGGCAAGCACTCCTATCTGAGCTGCTACAAACAGCACTTAACAAGCTTAGCAATTGGGCTGTAGATTGTGGTCTGAACATCAATCCACACAAAACGGAATTAGTTCTCTCTACGAGGAAATACAAAATTCCGGATGTCAAACCCCCAACTATTAAGGGGGTTAATCTCACACTGTCAAATCAGGCTAAATATCTAGGTCTCATTTTTGGCAAAAAACTGATATGGAAAACCAATATTGAGGAAAGAGTAAAAAAAAGCCAACGTGGCACTCTTCTCCTGTAAAAAAGCCATTGGTGGGAAATGGGGCTTCTCCCCCCAAATCACCCATTGGCTGTTTACCTCGGTAATTAGACCGATACTCACATACGGGGTGATAGTCTGGTGGACAGCACTAGATAAGATGATCAACTACAGCAAGCTGGCCAAAGTTCCAACCCCATCGGAAGCTTAATGTACTACTAGTTCTCACACCCCTAGATATCTTCAGCAAACAAGTCGCAGCTAGCTCAGCTACATGACTCAGAGCTACATCTCAGTGGACCAATAACCAAATCGGTCACACTACCATTCTTGATAACTTTAGATTCTTACCGAATCGATCCGACTACACACTACACCACCCCCAAGCTTGTGTTTGATAAGAATTTCCAAGTAACCATACCTTCTAAAGAAGCTTCTGAAAATGGCACTTTTTTGGAAAATGAAGCAAAACACTTCTACACTGATGGTTCAAAAACCAGCGAAGGTGTATTAAGTGGAATCTACTCAGAAAAACTGAATGTCAGTCTTTTCTTCCGCCTACCCGATCATTGTAGTGTATTCCAAGCGGAAATTCTGGCGATTGTGCCATCTGCAATCGAGTATCTCTCCTACTATCCTTGAATCCAATGCCGCCAGCATTAAGCATAGAAGATCAGTGACAGCCATGATGACAGAACCAGTGCCTCTGAGGTTCAGAGTTTTAATCTGCCCCCAAATGGAAACCCATGGTTCGATGAAGAATGCAGTCAGGCAAATGCAGTCAAACAAAAAGCACGGCAATTGTTGATGCAAAAGAGAACAAGGGCTGCTTTCGACCAGTATGACTAAATTTACAAGGAAAAAAAGAGAGAAGAGCAACGAATTATCAAATAGAAAAAGAAGTAGAGTGAGAAGCGCTCGTTTGCGGAGATTGAGAGATGCCTTGACAGGAATGAGGTTCGAACTTCGGAAGTCTAACCAAAAATTAAAAAGATCTTTGCAGGCAAAACCCTGAACCAGCAGGGAATCATAGTAATAGAGACGCAGTTGCTATACTGAGGATCTGGAAGGACCACTATTGCAAAACGGTGATTAAGACACAAAGTCCCATTCAACTAGAACGATGACCAAGAACGCCGTCCACCTGACTTAAAAGAAGTTAAGCTTGCCCTAGGTATACTGAAATCAAATAGGACTGAAAGTGCAGATGGCCCTGATATCGAACTCTTCAAGGTAACTGCAGATCAGTTGGAAGTGTCCACGTCTTTATAGGCCCTTATCATTGTGGTTTTAGATCAGGAAAGGCGATTTCAAAGATGCAATTCTCCGTCAAGGTCGGTAAAGAACGCACCGAGACCTTTGAAGTCGGAAAAGGCCTTACGTAAGGCGAAACAGTCATGTGACATACCTGAAAACGTTTTACGAAACGCAAACACAACAACTTTGAAATTGAATCGCGGATTTTATTAAAATGCAAGGCTAAAATCTAGGAGATTTTAATGCCAAGCTAGGAAGTGAGGATATCTTTGGTGGAATAATCGGAAGATACAGCCTGCACGACAACACCTCCGATAACGGATTCAGGCTGATCGATTTCGCTGCGGGGCGAGATGTTCTGGTAGCTAGTACGCGGTTCCAGCACCTCAATATCCACAAAGGGACATGGAAATCTCCTGATCAATCAACCGTCAACCAGATTGTCCACATTGCGATCGACGCACAACACTTCTCCAGTATAGAGGATGTCCGAACATTCCGAGGGGCCAAAATTGACTCGGACCACTACCTTGTTGTAGCCAAGGTACGACTGCGGATATCCCGATTCAAGCCAACACAAGGAAATACTGTGAGACAATTCGACGTTGGACGACTACAATCGCAAGAGATCGCCAAGTCTTTTTCCGATCGAGTCTCTTACAACCTCTCAAGGAGTCTTTTATGCCGCTAGCATCAAGTATAGAGAACCAGTGGCAGCACTGCCAATCAGCCATCAGAGATGCCGCCTCTGAAGTGCTGGGTTTCACACGGCCACCACAACGAAACCCCTGGTTTGACGACGAATGCCAGCAAGCACATGCAGCTAAACAGGAAGCATACAAAGCGGCGCTGCACAAAAAGACTTGAACTGCTTATGAGCTCTACAAGCAGAAGAGGAGAGACGAATACCGGCTTCTCAGACGGAAAAGAGAGAGCATGAGAAGCGCGTGATCGAGAAGATAGAAGGGTGCCACAGCAGGAATGAGGTTTGGAAGTTTTACCAGAAGGTAAAAACAACAGCCTCGGGCTACAAGCCCCGAGCCGAAGCCTGCAAAGACGATCAAGGGAACATCGTGGTGGAACCGCAGTCAACGCGGATATGGAAAGACCACTTCTCCAAGCTCTATAACGGCGATGATGGATCCAATACCGCTGTTAGAGAGATAGAACCATTCGATTTAGGCGACGTAGACCAAGAATTCCGCCAACCCGACCTGAACGAAGTGAAGACAGCAGTGTCCAAGCTAAAGTCCAACAAAGCTGCTGGAGCTGATGGCCTCACTGCCGAATTGTTTAAATCGGCCGGCGATGACCAGGTCAGGAGTATGCACCATTTGCAAAATATGGTCGGAAGAAAGCATGCCCGATGAATGGAACCTCAGCATTGTTTCGCCGGTCCTCAAGAAAGGAGACCCTCTCAACTGCGCCAACTACAGAGGTATCAGTCTTCTTAACATCGCATATAAGATCCTCTCTGCCGTATTGTGTGAGCGTCTGAAGCCATTCGTCAACAACCTGATAGGACCTTATCAGTGCGGCTTTAGACCAGGAAAGTCCACCATAGACCAAATCTTCACACTACGGCAGATCTTGGAAAAAACCCAGGAGTTTCAAATTGATACCCACCACCTTTTTATCGATTTTAAGGCCGCATATGACAGCATCTATAGAGAGGAGTTATATAGAGCCATGTCTAGTTTTGGCATCCCTACCAAACTTGTCCGATTGTGTAGGACGACGATGGAGAACGCACGCTGCTCCATCTGGGTCGGAAAAGATCTCACCGATACATTCGATGTCAAAAAAGGTTTAAGGCAAGGCGATGCACTGTCATGCGACTTCTTCAACATCGTTCTTGAAAGAATAGTGCAAAACTCCTACGTCAACACAAGAGGCACAATCTTTCAAAGATCCGTTCAATTACTCGGATATACCGATGATATTGACATAATTGGAAGAACGCAGCGTGATGTCAATGTCGCGTTTATGAGCATTGAGACGGAAGCGAAGAAGATGGGTTTGGTGGTAAATGAGGGCAAGACCAAGTATATGCTGTCATCAAGAAAGGACACCCAACACCGACGTCTTGTACAGAACGTCAAAATAGACAGCTATAACTTTGAGGTAGTTAAGGACTTTGTCTACCTAGGCGCTATTAATTCAGACAACGACACCAGCGCTGAAATCAAACGAGGAATAACTCTTGCCAATCGCAAAACTGGAGGCAGCTAGCTAGGGACTGAGCTGGCTGGAGAAGCATGTTGGTTGAGGCCCTAGTCCGACCCGGACTGTAGCGCCACCTTAAGTAAGTAAGTAAGGTTAAAATAATTTTATTTTTAATCGTAGAACTTGCAGTTAAAAACATAATGACTGCAAATTCACGTGCGAATAACTTTTTTTTCCAACAACAGGGTGCAAAACATCGAGTGTAGCTTCGGCTGTGTGCCACGGAGCGCCGCGCCGGTGCCGTCATGTTGCCAATATTCTCCTCTTCAATTTTTGTGAACAAAAGTTTGTTCAACATGGCCCGATAACGATCGCCATTGACTGTAACAGCCACTCCTTGCTCATTTTCGAAGAATGCCTCTGGACCAGGGAATTGCATGAATGTCACCATTCACTTAACTGAAACAATAGCAGGCAATGACAATATGTGTATGCGTATGAACTTGTGCGAATAGTGTTTTAGCCAACGAATCATCTCAAGTGCAACGAATACTTCACACTTCCACAGTGCAATACTGTGATGAAGAACACAACAACAACAAAAATCCAAAAAATATAAACAACGTCCAAATCAGGTCACAAAATGTGTTTGTGTATTCAAACCTATCTATGAACAAGAAAAAATATTCGTTGTCATCCCTCATCATCGTGAACATTCGCTTTTTTACGAATACAAGCGAATCGCGTACCTGTTTGAGTTTGAATGGTCCATTCATGCATCATTCATGGGCACAAGCAATGCGAAGGCTCGTATCCATGAGTGTTGTGTGCTTTTTCTACAAGCATCACACTTGTTTCATCATTGTGAGTGTGAGACTGTGAACGGCTTGTGTTTCAGGGATAATTCGAAAGCGCAAGTGATTGCACTCATGCAGTTCTCTGTCCTGGACCAAAATCCGCAAACAGTGACTCGTTTTGGGTGTATCGGCTTTTCAATGTACATATGCGTAAGGGTTTTCTGTGCCCCAAATACGACAATATTGCTTGCTAACATACCGCTAAGATCAAAATGAGCTTCATCTAAAAGATGATTTTTTTTTTGGCAAAATCGGCATAGGATTTTCAAAGCAATGTCGCAATATTTCCCAGCGTTGCTCAAGCGTATACTTAACCATATTCGTTAAGCGGAAGGACAATCTGTCAATCAGACATGAGCTAAGTGTTACCATTCACTAGTTGAAAAAAAACGTTATATGGCGGACCCTTTAGTATTCCAAAGCCTATCACAAAAAAAAAGTCATAGCCTTTGGTTTGTGTATTAGTTTAAATGTGTTTCATTTTCAATAATTTCCAATCATAACCTTTTAATTCTACAAAAATTAGCTATGACTACTGATTCTCAGAAGCAATTAACCACGCACCATCAATTTAATCCAACAGACCAGAATTAAAACTGATTGACACATTAGGCTATAGGGCGAAACTATCAATTCAAAAACGAACATTAATCATCAGTTTCATTTCAGTCATGGACTTCAGACGATCTATCCGCTCCAGTTACTTGTATCTCACTATTTTAGTGTTAATAAGTACTACGATTGGATATGTAAGGTTTTGATAAACAAAAAAAAAAAATAAAGTTTCATAACACAAAATCAATCTTTCTAGCGAAATTTCATTGCAGTATTGGATGGCTTCAAGTGCATTCCCATTCATACCAACGAATATGTTAAAAAAATATGGTGTAACATTGACAAGGCAGGTGTTCTGAATGCGAGTGTCGAAATGCAAAAAGAAATTGACGATCCTCGGATGGATTTTTCTGGTATCATGATAAAAAAGAAAGTTGAGGCACATGAATTCTTCAACTATAAAAAGATTAGAGCGTGTGATATGTTTAACGAGCCTGTTTTGAATCCCGTGTTAAGGATAACAAAGATCATCCTCAAGACTTATAGTTTTTTGCCCAAAAAGTGCCCCTTTCCATCGGTAAGGTTTTGTCAACAAACAAATGTCTATAAATGTGTTAGTCTCAAATTTGTTTTTCTTTTCAGAACTTCGTGTTTAAAATGTCAAACTACACTACAAACGCAGAGACTCTTCCAGCTTATCTTCCAGCTTCTAAATTTAAGGTTCGTGTCAACCTAAATAACGGGCAAGCACAAGTTTTGAATGTTGAAGTGACAGGGAGGATTACGCCACAAAAAAATCTAAGGACCAAGGGCCGCAGAACCTCCAACAAATCTTAACAACTTCGATGATCGTGGTATTTGATCATAATTAAGAACTAATACCTATCATTTATTCTAAACTGGTGGAGGTTTTACATTGAAAGCAAAGTGGTGCGCTGCAAATATCAATAAAAAAAAGCAGTTAAATGTAAGCGGAATTACAAAGTAGTTTTATTGTTCGATGTACTGCTTTGGTAAGGACGGGTCGGGTTTGTTCGTATTGCCACTTAATACCTTGGTCAACCAAACACTCACTAGAGTCTAGTAACCAGATTTGGCATTCTGATTCTTTTAGGTTAGGTATTCTAGTTCTAGGAATTCATAAAACTGAAAACGCCAGTGTATGAACATTAAAAAGTTAGGTAGCCCAATTTAAATGCCATCTCAAAAAACCAAACTTTAAAGAGAATATGCCGAGCAACAAAAGCAATTAAGAAACTACTTTTTTTTCTTTTTTCTACACTCTTTATGTTAACCTCCAACATTCTAGATGGGCACTACAATTTGTAGTAAACCTGAACTTCAAACAGCATCTTTCTCCAACAATTTCAGGCGAGCCCTTTCCAGCTATACACTCTTAATCGGCTGAGGTCCTCATTCACTTGACTGCGACACCTAATAACTAGACGGTCTTTCTTTCCACGATTTTATTGCAGCCTGTAGAGGTAGAGTGCTGAGGTCCACATCCGGTTTAGATGTCCCAGCCATTGTACGTGTACTCTTCTAGCTATGGTCAGGCCCTTGTCGCGTTAAAACTTATACGGTTTGCTGTTGAATCTTCTTCTCCATTCATCGTCATCAGGGACGGGAACAAAGATTACACGGAATAGTTTCCTTTCGAATCGATCAAAGATTTTTCAACCTGAACCCTGATCAATCAGAGGCTAGCTCGGTTTTTCTAATTTTTTTCAATTTTCTTCTCAACCCAAAAAAGCAACGATTAACGAGAGTTATTGTCCGTTTGATTTCCGCACTGATGTTTTTTACCATGGCGGAAGATATACGATGAGGTACTATAGTTTTTCATCTTCTCTTTGCCCGGTCCATTCCATCGCACTTCTTGGATGGCGATTATTTCTACATTAGCAGTCTAGGGCGTCCGCTAATTCTCCATCTGGACATAATGCGTTAAGGGATCATTAACGTTCAGATTCGGAGGTCTTTGTAATTTTTTGTGTAGTGTAGTTCTTTGGTACATAGCCCATAACCTGGAGGACCAGGTCTTTTTGGGATCCCTTTGGACATAAAGCAAAGGCCGGATAATGCGAAAGCACTACTCAACTGCAGGAGTATGTGAGCTGTCGTTGGTTGCCAGGAGGTCATCCACCACCATCTCTACTTCAATATTTGTGAAAGACCCTGAAAGACATTTAAACCAAATATGTCGGAGTAGCCGCCGTTGATTCTGTAAATCGAATTCATCCGCTGAGACACTTACAAAAATCTGTGATAGATCACTGAGGCTCTGACTTTACTCGCAGAGCAATAAAGTGATGATCTATTTCTTCTTCGGCCCTTTGTCAACACTCGCAACATAATTATTTACGGTAACTTCAATTCCTATAAGTAAGTATTCGTTTAACTTTCGCAAGGCTAACTTCAAGAAAATTAATGAACACCTCTTAAATACCTCATTAGACTTTACAAATCTTCCTGTGAAGCAAGCCATTTGTCTCTTTTTCGAGAAACTGCAGCCCTGCATAAATCTTTACGTTCCCTTCTCGCGTGATAAGTCCTACTCCACATCTTTTCCTTGGTACAATCATCAACTACGCGATGGCATTCCTGCAATTTCGCTCAAAAAATGTTGCTCTAGTTGAACCCTCTCCATCACTAACCTCTTCAAACTATCCCTTTCAAGTGGAGTTTTTCCAGATGTAAAGAAATTATGTGTTAGCTCACCTATCCACAAGAAACTTCCCAAAACCCAAATTTCTAACTATAGACCCATTGCGAGGCTCTCTTATATCCTTAAGCTTTTCGAAAGCATTCTATATGAATTACTTTCTTTCCAGTTCAAATCAATTATATCCTCCAAGCACCATGTAGCTTGTAAGGAAAATTATATTGCCACTAAATTGGTTGAGTGTGTTCCTTTCTCGTTCTCAGCGATAAGAAAAGGAAACGAAGTAGACGTCATCACTACAGATTTCAGTAAGGACTATGGCCCAATGACTCTGTCACGCTTTTGACTTCAGCTACAACAGTCGACAACTCGATTAAAACACATGTATTCTTATAGGGAAAGGCCCATAAGCAACGTGAGTGACGTCCATCTCGGCGTTTTTTATTATTTTTGTTTTGTGGATAGTCATACTGTGTAATTTGAAAAAATTGATTAATTTCAAAAACGCATTAACGCGACGGATTCATAGGGCCATCCGAAGTTGTCACCTAGTTTTCTCTAGTTTTTGTTTTTAATATTATTCTTACTCTTTTTAAAATTATGCTATTCTTTTTTATGTTAATTTATTGATCCATTGTTATATAATGTACTGCTAGCTTTTCACAGACTTAAAAGTGTACTCTTATTGTGAATTGTAATACTCATCAAATAAATCCAAATCTGAATCTAAATCTATGTCAAAGCTGAACGGAATCATTAAGCCATAGCTTTAAGGTTTTCCACAAAATCTCTCACACTCTAATCCTCTTTAAACTTTCCCTCCTCAGATTCAGTCATATCCTTCTAAAATAGATCTCTTCATATCTGGACAACTGTTAATACAGAGTTCGTTTCCATGCTACTCTTTCAAAACCTTTTGTGGCAGGCTCCGGTGTACCCCAAGGTAGCCATTTTGGACCCCTCTTTTTCACCCATGCCAATAATGATGTAGAAAAGATTATCCTTTATTGTTTTGTCTCACTTTAAGCGGGTGGTGCGAAAATTTCCAAAATCATCTCCTCAGATCGGTATTCTCTCCAGCTTCAAAATGACCTCGATTCATTCATCACTTGGTGTAGTAAAAGTTTCCTTGAATTAAACAAGTGCGAGACAATTATAATTTTTTCTCGAAGAAGGAAAAACCTCCCCACAGATCGTATCATCTTCAGAACCTTCCCATTAACTGTGTGCAGCTTATCCGAGATTTAGGTGTTTCTTGTGACGACGAATTAAATTTTCGCTCTCATATTGACGAAGTTATATCAAGAGATAATTCCGGCCTGGTTCAAAGAGTTCTGCAACCCCCTTGTTACTAAATCACTCTATATCACCAATGTTCGCCCTCTCCTTAAGTATGCATAGCAAGTTTGGGCGGTTCACATCTCAAGGATCGAAAGCGTTCTACATCAATTTCTACGACAACTTTCTCATCCTACCTTCTTACTGCGAACGTCTCGCAATCATTAATCTCCACTCCCTAGAAATCCGAAGGAATGTCTTTGATATCATCTTTATTCACCGGCTTCTTACTGGTAATACTGACTGTTCTCCAATTTCAGATCTTATCTTACTCAACACAAATTCACGAAACGTAAGATCATCCCGTCTATTATTCCTTCCTGCTCATCGTACATCCGATGGTATCAACAAACCTTTAACTCGCATGTTAAATAAGATTAATTTTGTTCTTTTTCTTTTCGACCTCAATCTTTTAAGTCCCTGTCTAAAAGTCCTCCTTTTAAGCAGTCTCTCATCCTCGTAATTTAATTTAGTTCTAATTGGCTTTTGAGTAGTTTAAGTTTAGTATTGTTTGAGTACTTTTAAGCTTGTAGTAAGCTAATAAATGAGGCGTTAGTCCCACCAAAATTAAAATTAAAATAAAAAGTTATTAGGTTAGAAGGTCGTTTCCGGGTGGAGCGTCCCAGTTCCCAGTGTTTACCGCGCGGAGGTATAGTGAGCCCAATTGACGTGTACTATAAGTTGCAACATCTGGGCGCCGGCTGCCAAGTTGACACCAACCGGAACTTCCCGAATAGTACACGCCCAACCATTCTAAGTGTAGGCTTTAGGCCTTCGTTTTATAGAAACTAAACGAGAGAAAAGGCACGTTGACTTGCTCTCTATAGTGGGCAACTTTTTTGAAAGTTTTAATTTTGCAGTGCGTGAAAAGCACACCACTTGAAATTTGGAACTATGATACAATTCGAACTGGTAAAAATTTTAAAGTGGTATTCCTCCATTTTTCCATTTACTAAGTATTGAGACAGCGAAAAAATGTTAAATACGGTTGCTTAAGAAGAAGAACTAATGGTTGGCATGTCTGTAAATTACTTGGGGGTTCGAGTTTCAAATCCCAGAAACTTTGAATTGTTCTTAAATTGGTGTATCGTTATTCGCGAAAAATTGGCAACGCCTCCTCGAGAAATTGCTCTGCCAAGAAAAGCGCTTTCGCATTTAGCCATATTCATGGTGGACAACAAAAATGTAGGTCTCCTCTATTCCATACATAGTGCACTCGGCGCCTGATTTTATTTATTTTGCAATAGTTTTTTGGCTGTAGGCCGTAATTCGATGGATTATCGAAAAACTAAAAGGCGCACTCATGCACACCCCTTAAGTTCAACCACCATCTTTCAGAACTTCAAGAATCCAGCTCAGTACATCCGTGAAAAAACTTTGTTTTAAAATGAAATGCTTGATCTGTAAATTATGTGATCAATCCATAGTAAGTCATCAATTGTAATTTTGCGTCGTTAGTTTAATCCAGTGACATTAAAAGCTTACTGGCACATTAAACCATGCACAACTATCAAGTTTAATAGAAAACTAAGGCACCAGTCTCAATTCAATCATGGATTTCGGACGATGTAACCGCTCCAGTTACTCGTATCTTACATTTTTCATATTGATCAGTACTGCATGTGGATATGTAAGTTCTAAGCAAAGAAGACAAACTTCAATAAAGTATTTGTATATCTTTTTAGAGAAATTACAAAGCAACTTTGGAAGGTATTAAGTGCATTCCCAATCCAAAGAACAACTTTTTCAAAACAGTTTCTTGTAAAATCGACAAAGGCGTTCTGAGTGCATATGTAGAACTGCAGAAACAAGTTGACGATCTTCGACTGGACATTACCGGTAGCATGCTTCGAAATAATATGGATACAAAGGAACTCTTTAACTTCAAGGAGTTAAAAGCTTGCGACATTTTAAACGAGAATGTCTTCAATCCCATCCTAAAGATTACAAGGAACATGATTGAAAAATATGTTAAATTTCCCGAAAAATGCCCGATTCCATTGGTAAAATCGTAAAAAAAAATCAATCGAGCAAAGTCAAAATTTTATTTGTTTTTCAGAACTTTGTGTTTAAGTTGTCAAACTACACTATGGATTCAGAACATCTTCCTGCTTATCTACCAGACTCCAAATTTAAAATTTGTACCAATGTGAATAATGGACGTATGCATATTATGACTTTAGAGGTAGCAGGCAGAGTCTCACAAAAAAGAGTACAAAGTAAGGGTCGCAAAACATCGAACAAATCTTAACGTGTTTTTTAATATCGATTCTAAAAAACTTTGAATCTCGTACCTAAAAATGATGGTGGTGGTTTTTAACTGCTATCAGTGAACTGCGTCAACAGCTAAAAAGCATTAGCTAAAATTAAGTTAAAATTAATAAAACTAACAAGTTCACTGTGTAATTTTATTTAAAGAAAGCTACGCCTATTTCCTGAACCCACCATTTTGATGTATGGTGAGGATTCACCCTAGCTGGAGTTCAGTAGGGAAGAACCTCAAACTCAGTTCGTAAGTGGCGACTTAAAGAGTAAAGTATCAAATTGAGTCTAGCGATTTTTATAACACCTTGAAACTTACCCAAAAGTATACGTGCAGTTCCTAGGGCTTACACGTCTGGAGTTCAGCGGTGTTCAGTTTTTCTTGATTTCGTTAGCTACACGGATAGCAAAATAATGCAACAAATTAGACAAGGCTTAGGAACCACAAGTTGGAAGTTTGAATGGTCGAAGATTGAAACTGGAAGAAATGATGTAGAAGGGAAGTAGATATCTTGTGTCTTGAAGAAAATGGCGAAATGCGGAAAATAGAGCTCAGGTTTTGGATGTGAAAGCCTACAAAAAAATTTTACTACGAGTCAGAACCGGACCGTTTGATATTTCTTTAATTGGTGATACAAGGTAAGTTTAAAAAGATGTATTTTGGTTAGATTTTCACATCCTACTAAAGGACATCCCAAAAGAGGAGCTTTCGTTTTTTGTTGGCAGAGATTTGAATGTTGGGAAGACGAACGAAGGTTGTGAGGACTGCCATTGAGGTATAGGATACGATGACAGGAACTCTCCTGGTCATCATATCCAAAGTATGTGCATGTCACATGGTTTTATCGTATTTAATACCATCTTTATCAGGACACCGACGACACCGTGGGGTCGATTCTGTATCTGTGAAGCTGTGAAGTGATAAAAAATATCACAGCTTCACAGCAAATCCGATTCCCGTTCTGTGAAAAAATGAAAACAAACGTCAAAATGTCTTCACATGTTCACATGATAAATTATTTATCACAAAAGAATTTGTCAGTGAAGTTTAAATTTGAAAATGGAAATTCAGAAAAGAGGGCAAAGGGCTTCAATAGTCCAAAAACAGTTTTTAGTTGATTTTTTGGAGCAAAGTCAAGAATTGGCAAATAACAAGTAAAAGAACATAATTTAAGATAATTTAAAATAATCCTTATCTTCGATGCAATATTCCATTTGCAGACCTATAAGTGTTGACGTTTAACATTTTAGTTCAAACGAGTGGACGGAACTAAGTGTTCAGTTGAACAGCTTAGGAGGAACCTTAAAAGAGGGACCGAAATGGAGGAAGTATTGGAAAGATCTTGTGTAAGTTTTATAAGTAAAAACATTGTGGTAAACATGAAGTTAAGTGTTCGAAGTCGCGACACCACCGCGAAGAAAAAAATCAAAGACATCACAGAAACAGACGGGCGAGAACAGAAACGATAGAGTTGAATGAAGTGCTCCTCTCTTGATTTTCAAATGGATTTCGACCATTTCGCAATATCCACATTTTCTTCCTGGGGCAAATAATTACATATGTATAGTATATAAAAAATAGCTTCTTCTAAGCAAAGACATTTTCGGAATGAAATAACCTTTGTTCACTATGGCCTCTATAATTATGCCAAACATGTTTTGAAATATTTTTTTTACAAATAAAAATTAAAATTGACGCAAAAATGACAACATATTTATCAATTAGTACTTTTTAGTACATACCGTCAGAGTGATTTATCATTATGAGCTCGGGAATCGCATCAAATTTTTTTGTGAAGTGATAAAATGAAAAAGCTCTGTGAAGACTGAAATGAAATAATTTTTATCACTTCACAGCTTCACAGTAACAGAATCGACCCCCGTGTCACTTATGGCAGTGATAAAAATGAAACCCAAATCGACTACCGTTTGGTAGCCAGATTAAAGAAATTTCCGGTGAAAGACTGCAAATTGATGCCCCGCCTGCTGATGACAAACAAGCTTTTCAAGAAATACGGCAAATATGGGGGCAACCGTCATTAAAATAGGCGTTCAAAGAATAATAAAAGCTAAGGAGATTAGTTCAACGAATTTCATTAGCGATGCTCAAATACAGATAACGGCAATTCTGCATTGCGATGGCTTTTTACTGAACAGTTTGTGTTGTGAAACCCGTGGCGTGATGGTTAGCATGTCTGCCTGTCATAACCCACACCGATACCAAAAATGAAAACTATTTCATTTTGTTCGCACCGTGGGGCACACCTAAAATTGGTGTGCAAACCACCCCACACACGTACCACATTTATCCACACCGACACTAGTGTGCACACTTGTGTGGTGTGTATGGGCCGCTTAAGACTTATTTGTAATATTACGCGTTTTTCAAAAACTTTAAACCGCTCTTCTGAAAAATTAGTAAAACAGACTTAAGCGATTTTTCCTTGTGGCCACAGTTATATGTTGAAAGTCAGGTGAACAAAAAAAAATATACCACACGATAGCTTACTGGAAATGATGAAAAGAAGGAATAGAAAAAGAACAGGTTATGGAGGAGATCAAAATCGGAGACATAAGGCGTTTTTTTTTTTAGTTCCGAACCGTGAACTGAACGGAGAACGAACAGCGTGAACGTGTTCTGAACTGAGCTATGTAAGTTGGCTGCGCTCAGACTCTTGCTCTAGATGCCCCGTCATATTATTTCGAGCACGTAGAGCGCGCTCGCGTAGTGTTCTGAATAAAAAAGAAAAACATTTTGAGCGTTCAGATGTCGCTGAACTGAAAAAGAAATACTCTTATGTTTTTGACGTTTCACTTCTCTGTTCGGAACTAAAAAAGAAAAACGCCTATAGTGTGGAATTCCCACATTCCAATCCCACGGGCAACTAAGCTGTTCAATTGACACAACGCACGTTCTGCTAAGTCAGTCAAGGAGCAGCTTATTTGTGTATTCGTAAGCTAATATTAAAATATTATTAAGACATTCGATCATTGACAATAAAGTTCTCAAACCAAAAGCATTCATTATTTTGAGTGATATTATTGTGTTCACATATCATGGCGATCTTGCCAGTTTGTGTTTTGTGTTCAGTGAGCATTTAAGTTTAATTTCCATATTATTGACCAAGTGTGTTCTTAGTGCCAATGTGTCAATGGTGCGTCAAATATTGGAAAAAAAATGCTACTACAGGTTTCTTTTATTTGAACAGAAAGGTCTAACAAAGTTAATTACACAAATAATAGCTAAAACGTTTCGGAAAATCGTGAGTGTCGTCGAAATGATGTGAAAACAGCATTTATAAAAAGACATAAGACATAAAAAGCACTTTGCTGGTGTATACGACTTCAATCAACAGCCATCGAGCATCAACAGCGAACAGTAATCTCAAATCTCCTGTCAGAAAATGATGGTGATCGAATACAAATTCAAAATAGCAATAGCAATTAGCAATATGCTGAACAAGAGTACCTATCTAAGTCTAAGCAAACAATGGAAAACTCACAAGAAATTCTATGACACTTGCATACTTTATCGAACAAACTGTAATGTTGGTTCCAACCTTAATGGTCAACGCCAACACTTGGCAAAACTAAAAATCTCATCGATCAAAATGAAAATTAAGAAATGTCAAAACAAAATTAAAATAATAATAAATTTTCACTTGCTTAAATAAAAGGTCAAGATTTGTCGTGTTTCATTTTTGCTCCTTGATTTTATTGAATGAAATAACAATTTTCCATTTTTAACGTATGTATAACATAATAAAGGCATGATATTGCCCAAACACTGGATGGATTTGATGTATGTTGATTGCTGTTGATTGGTAAGGGGCAAAGTTTCGTTATTGGCCTTTTGATTTCTCCTTGTTGTGTCTTTAATTTAACAACTCGTGTCAGATTGTCTTGATCGGGATATGTTTTCAGAATCCGACCAAACGATTAGTTCTATCTACGATAGCACGCTTGTTTGATAACATGGGATGGATTACTCCATGCATGTTTATGCAGCAACTGTGGACGAAAAAGATGACTTGGGATGAAATTTTATCGATCCATCGCTTCTGGAACACTGGACAGTTTTCTACGAGGACTTAAAATTCATCAATATGATCCAATTCCCAAGGTGGGTTCAATCATATGATGATTTAGTTGAAGCAGAACTTCATGGGCGATGCATCGGAAAAAGCATACAGACAAACAAACAAAATGAAGTACACATGAATCTACTTATCGCAAATTCCAAGGCTGCTCCAGAACAATCAGTCAGTCTTCCCCGTTTGGAGCTACGTGCAGCTGCCAAAACTTCTCGATTACGTCGTCAAAACTTTAAATCACAAAGTGGTCAAGATATACGCTTGGACTGATTCGATGATTACCCTCTCTTGGATCAGAGGAGCACCTACTAGGTGTGAAACCTTTGTCCGGAACCGTGTTGGGGAGATTCAACGTCTTACGTCGATATATGAATATGGAATCATATTCCTACCCAGCACAATCCCGCACATTTGGTGTCCAGAGGTGTTTTACCATCGGTTTTGCTCAGCAATTCACTTTGGTGGAGTGGTCCGGACTTTTTACGAAAGACGTGGGAATTTTCGTTCCCGTCTCAGCCCACGCCAAATTGTCGCGTTCTCCATGTTTAAGAAACAACATCTGCGCTTATAGACTACGAGCTGGAAGCAAATTTTTGGAGTGGAGTGATAACCAAAAATATTGTACATGTATACGCACCATTGTATCAGATTCAACCGTCTGGCAGGTTTCTTTTTCAGCCGTGGGTGGGGGTGGGCGTTCGAAAATGGTACTTTTTCAAATTTTGAGGCCGAAGTGATAACCACATAAATGATACATCAAAAAATCAGAAATTTCCCCTGATTACAAAAAACTCGGTCTCAGACGATGTGGTTTCAGCCTTCTGTTCGCCAGACGCACCGTTTACGCATACCGGAGTTGACTATGCAGGCCCAATAAGCATTCGAGCTTGGAAAGGGTGAGGTGCGAAGTCACATTGGTCAACAAAATTTCACGTTTTCGAATGCCACCAAAGGCAAAGCATATTTTTTAAAGGTTTTTTGCTCGCTAAACTCAAATCTGGCCTCAGAATTTTTGTGTCACGTTACGTTTCCGAGATATGAAGCCTTCAAAATCCTGAAAAATAGGTTTTAGCTACTTTTCAGAATTTCTTTTAACGTGGAAAAAATTTTAACCCGAAAACAAGCCTTTGCTTTTCCGATGATTTGATATCCGCTGAATCCAAATCTAGTCTTAAAATGGCTCTACTACATCAAATAACTGGGATATCTAGCTTCAAAAGTCGTAATACACGGTCATGCATTTTTGTTTTTTTTTTTTTGTTTTGTTTTTTTTTTTTTGAATTCAGCACCCAAAGATCTTTAGAGAATGAGATTTCTGACTCAAATTTCTTTTTGAAATTGTACGGTATAGGTATACGTAATCTTCATCTATCTATTCATCTATTGCATGACAGTGTATT